>OY728130.1:1796723896-1801723896 GCA_963277665.1 Viscum album | reverse complement strand
TGTTTCCAAAATTGTGTATTCCATTATGGTTTATAAATGGATAGTCGGGATTTTAAAAAATAAATATTTACATTAAAACTTTTTCCGGTCTGGTAGAACTTTGGAAAGGAAGTTTGTGACTATTCCTTGGTCTACCTGATGCAAACCTCTTATCAAGGGGGGGGGGGTCTTGGCATCAATAATTTGACCCTATTTAATGAGGTGCTTCAAGCCAAACTTACTTGGAACCTGATCCATAGCGATTCTCCTATTTTTTCTTTCCTCAAAAATAAGTTCCTCGATAAATTGAAAAAAAGCAACATGTGTTTTCTTAACTTCTACATATGTCCTTCCATTAAAAAAACTTATGCCAACATTATGATCAATTCTAGATAGATGGTCTCCAGGGAATCCTCCATGAGATTCTAGTTAGACAATTAAATTGGTGCCCCTCTTTCTACTTTATGCCCTGATCAAACCCCTAAAAATATCAATATGACCATCTGTGATTTCATTAACTCACAAATTGATAGTGTCCCCACAAATTTCATTCAAGTGATTGACAATTATACTTTCTAAAACATGAATAATTTCCTGTTATGGATGGGATTTCAAACAAAGGAGTAATCAGAACATTGCTTGGCTGGAGGATCTCCCCGATGGATTAATTCCCCTTTATGTGAAAGATAGTAATCTAATACCATCTTTTTGACTCATGTATTCTTGACTTTTAATTTCAATAATGCTTTGGTTATTTAACTAAAGCAACACCTTCTTCAAAAAAAACTTCTTAGGGTTCCCTCTATGGTTGTTTCTAATAGGGACTCGAGGTTCACATCCAAATTCTGGAAAGGTTTACAAGAGGAACTGGGTTCCCAGTTGAAATTGAGCACAACTTATTATCTACAGATGAATAGATAGAAAGAGAGGGTAATCCAGGTTCTTGAGGATATGTTATGGGTTTGTGTGCTTGATTTTAGTGGATCTTGGGACATTAATTTTCCTTTTTTTTGAGTTTTCATATAATAATAGTTATCAGTCTTTGATCAGGATGGTGTCCTTTGAGGCTTTGTATGGGTGACCATGTTGATCTCCCTTGTGTTGGGTAGAGTAGGGAGATCAATCCATAGTTGGGTTGAGTGTTGTTTAGGAGACAACACAAATAGTGTAATTGATGCAGAGTCATTTAATCATGACATAGGGTTGTCAAAAATACTATACAGACCATCGTCTTCGGCCACTGGAGTTTGAGGTTGGTGATCAGGTCTTTCTCAGAGTTTCAACTCTCTTGGGGCATCATCGGTTGGGTAAGAATGGTAAGTTGTCATCGAGGTTTGTGGACCCCTTTAAGATCATCGAGCGACTAGGGAGGTCGGCCTATCAGTTTCTTTTATCATCTAGCTTGACTTCTTTACATGACATGTTTCATGTTTCCTAGTTGAGGAGGTATATACCAGATCCTTCCCATGTGATTATATGGATGGATGTTGATCTTGAACCCGATACCACTTTGGTTAAGTATCCAGTTCAAATTATGGATTTCCAAGATAAGGTACTACACGGTAAAATAATCCCCCTAGTTTGGGTACTGTGGTATTTCAGACATGATCTCCATGAGACGTGAGAGTGAGATTCATTAATGTGGCAGTAGTGGCCTTCTCTTTTTGCAGATCCAAGATCTTGAGAACTTTCTGGGGACATAAAGATTTTATAGTGGGGAGATTGTAACGCCCTGTTACCTTTCTATTAGGTATGTTTTAATCTCTTCTTTAGGTATCCTTTTTTGTTGGGTGATTTTTTCCGATCTTTAATTGTGAGGATACCTATAATGGTGAAGTTAGATATTTGTTTGAGTTTTTAGCATGAACAGACCATTTATTTTGTCCACTAGTCAGTTACATGACGTGTAATGGGATTTCATGACATGTAGTGCCTTCCAGATAGACCCCATGAATAGATTTCACAGCGTGATAATTGTACACGTCATGTAAAGTTTACACGTCGTGTAATATGAAAAATTGGGTTTTAATTAAAAATTGACATGTTTTTTGACGTAACATAAAATTAAAGAGTTTCACGATGTGTAAAGTATTACATGTCGCATAATTTCCTGATTTATAGCTTTTAGGGTGTCGTATGGGTGTTTGAGGCTTTATTGGTTTGTGAAACCTTCTCCTCTTGGCCAGATCTCTCACCCTAGGCATTTTTGGGTGCTTTATTCCCATTTGGATCACTTCATTCAATGATTAATCACTATTTTGGGTAGATTTCTCCTCTATGGGTAAGCGTTACTTTTGGTTCTTCCTTATTTTTGGTTGCGATTGTGGTTTGGTTACGGTTTTGTAATCACATTTTGTTTGCTATCAATCCTTTATAGTCTCTTGTCATGCCTTGTCTTCTGAAGGAAAATATTTTGGTTTCTAATCCAGTTAGGTTTTCTACATTCTTGAGGTAGGTGGATCTATTCAAGTGTTCTAATTTCTTGAATTGCTTGTAGTTCTTATTGATTTCTTGAGATTTCAGATGGGATTACATGTGTTGAAAATGAAAAGGTCACAGGTTCGTGTTTTAAAGGGGTTTTTTCCTTGAAAATGAAATTTCCTTGATTTTAAATGAAAAAAAGATTTTCAAACCCTGAATAATATTAGCTTGGCTTTGAAATGGTTTTTATAAAAATGTGTGCATGGATTTTTAAAAAGGAAATTGATAAACATTGCACGACGGGAACTTTGGGTGTGTTGAGAAAGAGACACAAGTAGCCTTAGTGTGTGTGATTCCACTAGGAGGTAACCTCTTGTATATCGATAGACTGTGGTAGAACTTGATATTAGTTATATCTAACCATATGCCTTTTTAGGATCGTGAATGTCTAGTACGTATTGTCCCATAGGCTAGATCATGACTGGAAGGTGCATTGTTGTTTCTAGTTATTTATTTCATGATAGATTATTTCATGGATTTTGGGTCACATGTATATTTATATTTGGTATTTTTACCTGCTTTGTTCCTGGAATTAGAAAATATGACATGCAATTTGTAAAAACGCAAGGATTGTTTGAAAATGGTTTTCAAATTGTTTTATTTATAAAATATGTTTGTAAAACTATTTTTTTAATCTTGGACCTGTGCATTCTTGTTATTATAACTTTTACAGATATCTTAGTGGTATCTGACTGGGATTTGTTTCGCACACCCTACTTCTACCTGTGGGTAGCTATAGACCTTGTTTTGTAGGATACAGGTAAAGGGAATAGCATTTTTTGTAGCTGTAGGCTTCTCTTTACGTTGTTGTTTCGGTTTGGATTAGTTTAGAGGCGACGATTGGTCACGTCGAGACTTGTTTTCTAGACTTGTCATACTTTTTGGTTTAACCGGTTTGGATTAGTTGTATCTCTCTTTGTTTTTGATTTTTACTCTGGTTGTATGTCTTATTTTCCTTATATACAAGACTTGTTTTTTTATCTATGTTATACCTCACCCCATAATGGGCAAACTTGGGTGACTAGTTTGGTTGGACTAGTTTGGTCTGTTACACTTCCATATAAGGATTACATGAACACTACAATAACTTTAATATATTGATCAGTTATATGTATGACCAATGACTATATATATACACAATGTCAGTATAATAGTCACATTTCCATTTTCCATTCCTCTAAATTACCCAATTAAATGCAAGTATCAAAGAAAAATACCTACTTCCTCTCACATTCTAGCTTCATCATCCACCCCAAAGTACAAAGATACTTCATATCATCCTTTCTTTTTTATCTATTTTTGATGCTTCCTAAAAAATGATTTTCAATAATAAAAAATAGAGTATTAATGTAAATAAACATATTTTTCAATCAAAAACTTCAAATTTGATTAATACCTTAAACTCGGTACTCTTCCAATGAAAAATCATTTTCAGATAATGTTTTGTTGGAAACTCATTCATTCTATGGTATGACATCTAAATTTGTTCCAAATCTAGAAACCTAGCCATTATACAACTCATGCTTATATTCTCTCAAAAACTCACCTAATTCCATGATCCATGCAGTGCTCACAACCTCACCATTGGGAAAATTATAATGAAGCTTCCACCAAAATATTAATTCATATAAATAAAATAATAATATAACATTAAATCTAATGATTTTTCTTACCCATATTTTTCCCAAGAATTATCCTTTACTTTGTTTTGAAGGTGAATCTAGGAGAGTGGCCTGATGGGAATGATGTCAGAGTATTTAGAAATCATCTCTATAAAACTCTTGCATTCTCACTATAGATTTCGGGCGTAGTGGAAGCATGCGATGGGAAGTGCCCAACTTTGATTTTTTTCATGATCGATAATCAATCCAAGATTTAAAAAATGATAAACATTGTGATATGGGGAATTGAATAAAAGATTATAGATAATTTAAATCACGTCAGAACCAAAGGGAGGATCATTACATATTATTTATAATCAATTTAATTAAAGTAAGAATTACCTTGATGAAATTATTTTTTCATTGATAGATCTGGTGAAAGATCTACGATGCACCATCATTGTATCATAGGAAATAAGTGCAGATTCCCTCTAGTGGAGATCCACATGTGTTCCTTGAATCTTCAGACATCACTGAAGGAATCTCCAAGTGCTAGCATGATAGATCCTTGTGCTTGTATCGTCCATCTGTGATCACTATGAGAACCGCTTCCAAATCATTCTCCTTGATCTGGTGAAGGAAGGTTGCTCTCCATTCTTAGGAGCGATCTTGGAGAAGAGAGATCTCTAAGACTTAAGATAATTATCTAATTCCATTGTGCATAACCCAAAAAAAATCAACTGTTATCTTGAGAAAATAACATAACTTAGTTTACATATCACTAGGGTTAAAAATAAAATAATTGCATAAGTGCGCTTAATTATTTATTTAATCCCAGTGAAAACCCCATGTCAAATAATAATAATAATAATATTATTTTTTGACATGATTTTAACTTACGAATTAAAATTAAATATTATTTAATCAAATAATATTCAATATTTATTATTTTCTCATCGGACAATTAAACTCAGTCCGTCATTCCACCACAATATTTATAGAGCCTTGAATAATGACTATTTATTTATTAAATAAATATTACTTAATTATTTTCAAATAAATAAATAAATATTATATTCACTAAATAATAAATAAAAATTTATTAAATATTTCACTCACACTCGAATAACTGGTGACGAAATATATGCGATCAAGCATACATGAGTAAATATTAAACCACATGTGTGAATAATATTTATTCAACTTGTTAAATAATAAATAATAATACATTATTTAAGTGAGATTCTGGATACACTTAGTACATAAACCTTTGGTCCTCTTTCTCGGCATTAGGTGAAGCATCCTAAAATTCAAGGTTAGCATCTAACAACACACCAAGGTAGCCATAGAGAAAGAAGTTAATGATACAATGACATGTTACCTAATACATACACTTACTATATAATATAATCCTTTTATCATGATATTTCAAATCAAGCATGTTGTATACTGGTGCCATCAACCTATGTGCTCGATGTCTCTTTCTTTGAATTCCCAAAAATTGAACTTGCCTATAGAAAACCATGACCATGGATTTATTTAGGCTATATCATTTCCATAAAAGGGTATGAGATATCAACTTATATTAAATAACAGAAGGGGAAAATCCTTTCTCGCATTATTAATTAATGCAATATTAATCATGATACACCCAACACTACCTCACTGTGAACATATATCATCATGATTTCTGTCAATACATCAAAGTACATGATGTATAATACTCATTAACAATAATATTAAAGTCTAAGGACCAATACATATATCCTCATATAGGAACATCCAATGAAATATATAAATGTGAATTTCCTACTGGCGGGTCTCGTTCTCATAATATCCTATAGGATATTACTAAGGGCGTATACCATGAGAAGGTGCCTCAAAGTCCTATAAGTCTTCACCCCTGATAGCTTGTATCATTTGTGTCACTCAAATGACATCATCCATCTATAGAACATATATTTAAGAATAGTGTCATAGCACTTCTAGGTTCTCATCATAGTGGGGAACTGTTGTGACCTTTTAGTGCGACAACTACTCTTGGGACATTATCACATACTATGTTACATAGAATAACAATCATGATATGATAAGAAGTTTATTAATATTAAAAAACTATGAATATAGTTTATCATAAATTATATAGAAGTTGGTTCTAGGGCACTAACTCCAATAGACTCCCACTTTCAGTAGAGCCAACCGCTAACAACCTTCAGTTCGCTAGCTCTCACATGATACTCATGCTTCTGCTGAGATATGACTTTATTCAAAGGGTCCACCATGTTCTCTTTTGTGGGTACTCTTCTCACTGTAACTTCACCCCTTTTATAAAAAACCCTCATGAGGTGTTTCTTCCAGAGTATATGCTTTGTCCATTAGTGTGACCTTTTCTCTTTTGCAAGATCCACCACTGCAGTATTATCATAATAAAATGTGATAGGTTCTTTACTACTGGGTACCACATCAAGCTCCTAGAAAAAATTATGAATACAAATGGCTTCCTTGGTTGCATTAGAATATACTATATACACAGAGTTAACTATAAAACCAACAACAACTGGCTGCTCTAAACTCTTCCAGCTCATAGCTCCTCCGTTGATACATAAAACATATCCTGATTGAGAATTCAGATCATTCTAATATATATGAAAACCAACATCAGTATAACCCCTGATGACTAGCTCATTGTCTCCTCCATACACTAAGAACATATCCTTAGTTCTTCTCAGATAATTAAGGATAGACTTAACAATAGTCTAATTATGTTCTCCTTGATCTTCTTGATATTTTCCTACCATTCTTAAGGAATAGGCAACATCAAGTCTAGTACATAACATGACATAAATGATTGATCCTGTCATTTAAGCGTATGAGATCTTACTCATTCTCTCTTTCTCTTGTTGTGTCTGGGGACACATTTTCTTAGAAAGATGTAAACCATGTGACACTGGAACAAATCCACTCTTGGATCATTCTATACTAATCCACTTTAGTATCTGGTCAATATATGTACTTTGAATTAGTCCAAGAAACCTCTTTGATCTATCACGAATGATCTTGATCCCTAGAATATAGGCTGCTTCACCTAAGTCTTTCATGAAGAAACATTTGTTTAACTAGTACTTAATAGACTATAAGACTAATATGTCATTTCCAATAAGTAATATGTCATTAAAATATACTACTAGGATAATGACCGCATTTCCACTAAACCTCTTGCAAACACATGGATCACATTCATTCTTAATGAAACCAAATTCTTTTATAGATCCATAGAATTGAATATTCCATGACCTGGATTCTTGCTTCAATCCATAAATGAATCTATGTAACTTGAAAATATTTTTGGAATAAATTGTAGTCACAAACCCTCCTAGACGTGTCATATAGACATCTTCCTGAAGGTTCCCATTAAGGAATGTAGTTTTGAAATCCATCTTCTAAATCTCATAGTCATGGAAATCTTATATGGAAAGTAGAATTATGATGGATTTAAATATGCTAACTGATGAAAAGGTTTCATCGTAGTCAATTCCTTGATGTTGTTTAAACCCTTTATCCACAGGTATTTACTTTACCTTCCATGTCTAGTTTTCTCTTGAATACCAATTTTCACCCAACAAGATTTACATCAACTGGTGCATCGACCAGCACCCAAACCTGGTTCTGATACATGGAATCTATTTCACAATTCATGTCTTATTTCCATTTTACACATTCTGAGTATTTTAATGCCTCCTTGTAGGAGAGAGGTTCATCATTATCAACCAATTACGAGTCACCATTTTTAGTGACTAGAAAACCATATCTCTTTGGTTCTCTTACCTCTCTTATGATCCCACATAGTACTTGTGTTTCAGGAACTAATTCTTCCATGAGGACTTGTGAAATATTTCATATTTCAACTCTTGTATATCTTGAGCATCAACTTAATCTAAGTCAATATTTCTCCCATTATCCTTTTTGAGGATGTTCTCCCTCTCAAAAAATATAGTTTTTTTGGTGATAATCGCTTTATTTTCTGAGGGTTTTTATAGGTAATACCCCTTTGTTTCCTTGGGATGACCTATAAAGATAATCTTTGTGCCCCAGGATTCTATTTTGTTACCTTATAAGGCCTTAAAAAATGCCTCACATCCCCATACATGTTTATGTGACAAAACGGGTTTCTTTCCACTCCATAACTCGAAGAGAATTCTGTTTTCCATTTTAGTTGGTACTCAGAATAATGTGTATACTACAGTTTGTAATCTGCAAGACTTGTCATCGACCTTAACATGTCTAAAAAGGTATAGTTCATCCTTTAACTAACACCATTCCACTATGATGTGTAAGGTGAAGTGAGTTGAGATAGAATCCCAAACTCCTGTAGAAAGTTGATAAACTCTTGGTTAAGATATTCACCACCTCAATCAGATTGAAGCTTTTTTATCTTCTTCCAAATTTGATTATCTACTTCATTATTGAATTCCTTGAATTTCTCAAAGGACTCATACTCATACCTCATCAAGTAGATATAACCATATATACTCAAGTCATCTGTAAAAGTTATGAAGTAAGAATATCCACCTCTATATTCTACTAAAAATGGTCCACACACATCAGTGTGTACCAATCCTAGAAGCTCTATGGCCCTTTCACCTTGTCCGCTGAATGGTGGTTTGGTTATTTTTCCTTTTAAAAAAACAAGATATATTTCAAGTGGTTTTAGCTTATACAAGTCTAAATAACCATCTTGATAGAGCTTTGTCAAACGCTTCTCATTTACATGACCAAGATAGTGATGACACAACTGTGTGTTATATGAGTCATGTGAACATGATTCATTATCAATTGTCAACACTTGGTTTTGTAATTTAATACATAAATTACATTATTTAAATGTGTCATACCATAACATATGTTGTCCTTATATAAGAAACAACTTTTATTTCCAAAACTGAAAATAAACCCATCTATATATAGGGATGATATAGAAATTATGTTATTGGTAACCATAGGTACATAATAAAAATATTTTAAAACCAAAATCATTCATGTTGGCACTAAGAGGTGGTAGTCACCAATGGAAACAATAACCAACATTGCACTATTAACAGCTCTCAGATCCACCTCTCCCCTGATAATCTTTTAAAATCTACTTGGTTCCTGTATTTAGATACAGATGTGAGCAACACAAGATATATCTAATACCCAATGTGTAGATATTGAAATATTACACTTGATAATGAATTCACCTTTAGCTTATTCTTGCTTTTGGGTGCAGTTCCTCTTCCAGTGGCCTAACTTGCCACATGAAAAACATAAAACCTCATTTTCCTTGCCATGTATCTAGATCTTTCTCTTCTTGTAAGGATAGTGATCGAGATCTTTAGACTATTTATAGGTCTTGATCCCCTTTGAATTGTTCTTTATTTTCTAATTCACCATAAGGACCATGGGTTTATCATGCCCCATGTCCTTGTACACATAGTGAATTAAAGTTAGAAGTTCTGAAAGACTCTTCTCATTATTGCTCGTATTGTAATTAATAATAAAACTTGATAAGGTATTGGGTAGTGGTGAAAGTATGATATCTTTATGAAACTCATATGAGAATTTAATCCCTAAGATGTCCAGGTGTTCAATGTAGCTGATAAGCTTGACTACATGAGTCCCAGTTGGCATAAACTCTCCAAACTTAATTGTAAAAAAAGCACTGGAGATCTCATACCTCTCTTGTATTGCCTTCTCTTGATAGAGATCTCAAAGGTGAGACATTATGTTATATGCATCCATGTCTTCATGTTGCTTCAAAATATCACGGGACATGGATGATAACATGAAGCACCGAACATCTGTAGCATCATTTAGATGTTTCTCATAGAGAGATAACTCTTCATCACTTTCCTCATTACCAGGATCAGTAGAAATATGTTCTTCTAGCACATACAATTTCCTTTCATGGTGAAGGATAACATGTAAGAGATTTTTCCGCTCTTAGAAATTTATGCCGGTGAGAAGGTTATCCTTCTCAAGTATGGATCACAATGATACGTTTGAAGTCATTTTAATATTGTTTCTACAAAATAAGATGAGCATAATTTTAGTACTTTATCTGATAAAATTTAGACAAATAAATAAATATCATATTTATTAGTCTCCCACTATTTTATAGAAACCCAATTGCCCTCACCATTGGATTTGGAATATCCTATTTCTTGGACATTCTAGTGGAAAGGATCCATATTCCCCTTCTTATTACCCCAAATTTGGTTGGTCAAGCAACTCAAATGGTTTTAGGTAGGAATTCCAAATTACAAATGTATTAACTTGCAGTTTCTTGATCTACTGAGTGAACTCCTCAATCCTGAAATCATTAATTTAGATTTCCTCAACCCTTTCCTATCAGTTACACCAAGTCCTACTTTGGCAGTCATCCCTTGATGTGAACTAAGTTAAGTCAACCCAAAACTTCAAGTTAGAATTCCCCGATAATTGAATGCACCCCAACTTTGGCTAGTCAAGCACTTTGAACTATGGTTCGATTTTAACTGAAGTAGTGGAAGGCCATACTAACTTAATATATATAATTGATGTATTTTATCCTTTATGCATAAATTTCCAATTATTATCTTTATCACATGCTTGTTAATATTAAGTGTATTTACTTAACTGATTAACCACGTCGTAGATAATATTTACGCATAAGACAATATATTTTAGTTCTATATTACATGCTTGTTAATTTCATTAATTCATGTGATCGTGAAAAAACATCCATAATGAAATAACCATGCAACTTAACAGAAATAAAATAATAAAGTGGTATGATCATGAGCTTTTACCAATGATTAGTTTATCTAGCAGTTGATAAACCATTGACTAAGGGTGTAATTTCAGCCTGGCCCGAGCCCAGATCGAGTCGGGGCGACCCAAACAACCCCATGAGGCAGCCCGAGCCCGACCTTGGGTTAACCCAAACCATCAGGTCAGGCTGAGCTTTTTCGAGTCGGGCCATGGTTGACTTTTATTATTTTCAAAATAAATGTTTGTTTTAAATTTTTTTTAAACTTTCTTATTTAAACATTTTCTTAACATTTATTTTAAATGTTTTTATAGATTTATTTTAAAACACATGTTTTTTAGATGTATTTTTTTAAACGTTTAATATATTTTTTGTAAAAATGTTTATTTTATTTTTTATTAACATTTTACAGTCAGTGGATATGTTATTTTTTTTGTCTAAATATATTTATATATGTGAATCTATATATATTATGTGCAAATTGTAAAAAAAAAATAATGAGGTGTTGTGAGGTGCGCAATAGTGGGTGAATTTAAAACATTATTATTTAAACGTTTTTTTAACATTTATTTAAAACATTTTTTTACATTTATTTTTTTTAACTTATTTATAATTTTTAAGCATTTGTTAATTTTTTTATTTAAACAGTTTTTAACATCTGTTTAAAACATTTTTTTTACATTTATTTTTAAGTGATTAATTTAAAACATTTTTAAAATTCTTTTAAACGCATGCTTTTTACAAGTATTTTTTTTAAAACATTTAACTTTTTTTTTTCAAATTTTAATATAAAATGTTTTTTAAGCGTTTAAAAAAAATTAATTTAAATGTTTTTTTTAAAAACTTTTTTTAAACATTTGTTTAAAACATTTTTATTTAAACATTTTTTAAATTTTTTTTAACATTTGTTTAAAACATTTTTTACATTTATTTTTACAATGGGTGGATATGTTATTTTTTTTCTAAATAGATTTATATATGTCTGTGAATTAATATATATTATGTACAAATTGAAAAAAAATGAGGGATTGAGGGGTACGCAGCAGTGGGTGGGTTTAATGCATTGTTATTTAAACGTTTTTTTATCATTTATTCAATACATATTTTTACATTTATTTTTTCAACTTATTTATGAAAAGTATTTTTAAGAGTTTGTTTAATTTAAAACATTTTTTTAAATTATTTTTTTTTAAACGCATGTTTTTTACATATATTTTTATTAAACGTTAAACATTTTTTTGTAAAAACGTTTATTTTCTATTTTATTGACATTTTACAGTGAGAGGATATGTTATTTTTTTTTCTAAATAGATTTTTATATGTAAATATATTTATATTATGTGCAAATAAATAATGAGAGGTTGGAGGGTGCGTAATAGTGAGTTAATTTTTTTTCTAAATAGATTTTTATATGTATATATAATATATGTAATTTTCATCATATTTAAAAAAATAATGAAGTTGGGGGTTGTATGGACATCATTGGGTGAGTAGTTATTTTTTTTAATATATAATAAGTTATTATATATATATATAATGTTAAATGATTGATATATACATACATATAATATGATAAAATTGAAAAAAATAGGGGTTGGGGGGTGAGCCGTAGTGGGTGGGTTAATTTTTTTTCTAAATAGATTTATATATAACATATGCAAGTTGCAACATACTTAAAAAAAATTAATGAGGTTGGGGGACGTGCATGAACCATTAGGCGATGTGTTATTTTTTTATTAATATACAATAAGTTATTATATATATAATATTAAATCATTGATATATATATATATATATATTATTAATAGATTTGTTTATATATAAATTATATTAAATCATATATATATATATATATATATATCTTATTAATGGACTTTTAAAAGCCACACTTAATTGATATGTATTATTAATAGCTTTATTTATATATATATATATATATATTATTAATGGCTTTGTTTATATATATATATATATTATCATATCATTGATATATATATTATTAATAGATTTGTTTATATGTATATATATACATATATATAATATGCAAGTTTCATCAGATTTAAAAAATATAATGAGGTTGGGGGGTGTGCGCGAAAATCATTGGGTGAATGTGTTATTTTTTGTTAATATATAATAAGTAATTATATATATAATGTTAAATGATTTATATATATAAATATATATAAATATATATATATAACATGAGAAAGTTGTAAAAATAATAATTAGGGTTTGAGGGGTGTGCCACAGTGGGTAGGTTAATTTTTTTTTTCTAAATAGATTTATATATGTATAGTATATATAATATATGCAAGTTGCAACATACTTAAAAAAATTAATGAGGTTGGGGGATGTGCAAGAACATCATTAGGTGAGTGTGTTATTTTTTTATTAATATACAACAAGTTATTATATATATAATATTAAATCATTGATATATATATATATATTAATAGCTTTATATATATATATATATTAATGGATTTTTAAAAGTCGCACTTAATTGATATATATTATTAATGACTTTATTTATATATATACATTATTATATATATATATAATTATATATCTTTGTACACACACACATTATTATTATATATAATAATAATTATATGTGTGTGTGTATATATATACATTATTATATATATATATATATATTATTTTTTGTTAATATATAATGATATATATATAGACAGTTTGGTGATAACATAATAGGTGCAATGCCTACACTAGTTGGTCCAGAAGCAACCATGGAAGCCTGTGGTAGGGGGATCAATTCTCCCTACCAGTAGTTTCCCGTTATTTTTTTTACAGCAAACAGGCTTTGCACGGGCTAGTGGGCCGGGCTTCGTGCAAGCTGAGCTTTTTCAGGTCGGCCCGGCATGGTCTGTAGGCCTTCTTGGATAGGCCCAAGCCCAACCCGATGAACCTATGGCCTGAGACCGGCCTGGTCCAATGCAGAATTTTCCGGGTCGGGCCGCTCGAGCTTTCGGGCCGGGCATGTCAGACTTTCGGGCCGTCGAGCCAGAATTACACCCTTACAATTGACCTAGGGGAAAACACCTTGAATTAATTGAGGTTCCTGTTGCACCTTTCCACCTGTCCACCTTTGTACCTCTATTGGATTACTTTCTTCTCACCTCTAAACTTGAAACACCTCCACTAGTTTGGGAGTTTTATCCATTACATATGCTTTTAATCACACACATGTGAGGGGAAAATGGTTTACATGAAAGAAACCATGGGCACACATACCTTTACATAATAAGAGTAGAGAAGGAATGAAAACCAACACTTTAATTTAATAATAAATTTAATGAAACCAATCACATACAAAGGTCTGGTCTATTCTCATGATCATCCACATGCAAGCAACGAATAACACATTTAATAAAACTAGCATTCAATTCTTAATCGTTCTTATTTAAGATAAATCAATCTTGAATTAATTAATTATTATCTTTAATTAATTATTATTTTTAATCATTCAATTATTTTATCTTAATTCTCATTTGAATTTCCTTGAGATTCTCATCCATTATAATTTTAAACAAATTAAATAAATTCATTTAAAATTAACTATGTACATAAATGTACCTTGGAGGAAACACGGTGAATACCCGTCTGATTCTACCCAACATGTATTACTATTGTGACATATGACATACATGAATTATCATGCACTTTTAGGGCATTTACTTCACGAATTATTACACGAATTACATGATTTTTGGGTCATGTGTTATGCTTCAATGCACGTAGAGTAACAACTTGTAATATGACTCATACATGATATGTAGATCTGAATATTACAAAAATATTAATTAAACATTTATATATTTATTTATATTAAAACCTATCACATGGTGTGTCCTATCTTTACAACCACATGCAATTACATGTCTCAAGATTTACACGGTATAATAGATAAATTTTAAATATGCGTAATTTGGTATAGGTACACGACGCGTGCATCCAAGCTACATGGCATGTACATCTCTCACCGTCTATCTGAGGTACATGCCTGGGGATTTGATAGGTAAATCATACCTTGTAAACTAGAGTACACAATGTGTCCAATGTGATACATGTCGTGTGATCTCTGAATTACATGATCACCAGTCAAGTAGGTCATGTATTTAAATACATGACCCGTCTTTGACTCAAAGGGACTATATGCCATGTACACGGGCTATACGGTGTATACTTTGGTTGACAGTGCGCCACCCTGGTCCGGTCAATATACGGTGTGAGAATTCACTACACCGCATGTCATCAATGCACACGCTCCGAATTAATTGCCAAATTAATTCCTGATGCATTGAACACAACTACATAGTGTGTAACTCTGGTTACACGATGTGTACTGTTGTGTTATCCGAACAAAATCCTTGGCACGTCCAGATGAAATATTTGATTTTATTTTATTCATAAAAGTAATAATATTGATTAGATCTATGAGAAATGAAGGAGGAAGAAGAAGATCTAATGATTCATATTAAAAGAACTATTAAACTTGAATTAAAAAAATAAATTAAAACGAGTAAATCACCATTGATCTTTAAATAATTATAAATAATTATATGACTGATGTGATACCACTTTTAGGTTTCGAGAATAGCAGAAGCGTGTGATGGGTGATACCTAACTTTTCTTTTTATCATGATCGACGATCAATCAGATATTTACACAATGATAAACATTATGATCTGAGGAATTGAATCAAAGAATACAGACAAGGGAAATCACGCGAGAACCAAAGGTAGGATCATCACTTGTTATTTATAATCAATTTAATTAAAGTAATAATTACCTTGATGAAATTCTTTCTCTGTTGATGGATCTGGTGATAGATCTTCGATGCACCATCGTTAAGTTGTAGGAATCAAGTGCAGATTTAATCTAGTGGTGATCCACACATGTTCCTCGAATCTATAGACATCCCTAAAGGAATATCTGAGTACTATCATGGTAGATCCTTAAGCTTGAATTTTCCCTCTATGAACATTATGAGAACTGCTTCCAAATAATTCTCCTTGATCTGGTGGAGGAAGGTTGCTCTCTGTTCTTGGGAGCGATCTTGGAGAAAAGAGATCTCTAGGGATTGAGAGAATTCTCCAATTTTGTTATGCACAACCCAAACAAAATGAATTTTTATCTTAAGAAAATTACACAACTGAGTTTATAAATCACTAGGTTTAAAAATAAAATATTTTCACAAGTGAATTTAATTATTTATTTAATCATAGAAAAAACCCCATGTCAAATAATAATAATAATATTATTATTTCTCAACATGCACTTAACTTGAAAATTAAAATTAAATATCATTTAATCAAATAATATTCAATATTTATTATTTTCTCACCGGATAATTAAACTCGGTCTATCATTCCTCTATAATATTTATCAAGCATTTAATAATGAATGTTTATTTATTAGATAAATATCACTTCATTATTATCTAATAAATAAATAAATATCATATTCACTAAATATCAAATAAATATTTATTAAATATTCCACTCACATTATATTCACTCGAATAACTAGTGATAGAATATATAAGATCAAAGGTACATGAATAATTATTAATTCAAATGTGAGAATAATATTTATTAAACATGTTAAATAATAAATAATAATATATTATTTAACTAAGATTCTGAATACACTTAGTGTGTGACCCTCCAAGCCCCTTTCTTAGTAGAATTAGGCGAAGCAGCCTAAAGTCCAAGGTTAGCATCTAGAAAAATGTGAAGACACCCATAGAGAAAGAAGTTAATGCCACAATGACATGTTACCTCATACATATGATTTACTATGTAATATAATCCCTTTATAATGATATCTAAAATCAAGCATGTTGCATACTGGTTCCATGAACCTATGTTTTCGATGTCTCTCTTTTTAACTTCTTAGAAATTAAACTTGCCTATAGAACACCATGACCATTGATTTATTTAGGATATATCATTTCCATCAAAGAGATTGATATATCAACTTCCATTAAAGAACATAAGGGACAAATCCTTTCTCACATTATTCATTAATACAATATTAATCTTATTGCACCCAATGTATCCTACCTTGCTGCAGACACCTGCCATCACCATTTTCATCAATACATCAAAGTACATGACTTATAATAATCATTAATAATAATATCAAAGTATAAGGACCAATACACATGTCCATAGATAAGAAAATCCATTAACACATATAAACTTGGATTTCCTACTGGTGGACATCGTTCTCATAATATCCTACTGAATATTACTATGGGCGTACACCATGAGAAGGTGCCTCAAAGTCCTATAAGTCTCCATACTTGATAACCTATATCATTTGTGTCTCTTAAATGATATCATCTGGTTATAGAACATATATTTAAGAATATTGTTGAAGCACTTTTAGGTTCTCATCATAGTGGGGAACTACTGTGACCTTTTAGTGCGACAACTACTCTTGGGATATTATCACATACTATGTTACATAGAAGAATAATCATGATGTGATAAAAAGTTTATTAATATTCAAAAACTATGAACACAATTTATCAAAAAGTATATAGAAGTTGGTTCTAGGGCACTAACCCCAACACTCATCCTATTTTATCAATCATTTGATTATCCTCGTTGTACTCAACCATCAGCTGTGTGTGGTGGTTCCACACTTCATGCATGCATGTACGCCCACACCACCTAGTGGAAAATCCAACTATAAAAGAAAAAAAGACAAATATTATATTAATATATATTATAATAAAAATAAATTATTGTCAAAAAATTTACTAGGGTTCTATACATAAACCCGAGTCAGGATGATCAGTGGGTGCTGCTGGATCCCTAGGCTATGAAGGATCGTCGACTTGTACAGTAGTAGCGGGGTCCAATGTCTTCTTATGAGGCTTATAATATGTTGGAGTATAAGTATAAAGAGCATGAATGTAAAATCATATAGAGAACAATGTAAAAGGAAAAGAAGTTGGCATAATTTTTTTTGGAAAGGTATAATATGGATGGGGAGTGAAAACTATCATTAGATAAGGAAAAGAAATACGAGGAGGATAAGATGTAAATGGTGGTGATAATATAGGCAATCTAAATATCTCAGGTTCCTCTAATGACATTGTGGGATAACAAAGTGTTATAGATGGTATATCTGATGATGGGATAAGTTGTGATCGAGTACAATGAGTGGTGTGAGTGGCTCTAGTACCACACACCTCTCATCATCTGGATGAGCACTAATGCCACTTGGTTGGTTAGAAAATAATTGTCTCATGGGTGGTGGATCCTGATTAAAATTTAAAAAAAAATTTAATAACATGACATTATATGTTATTAATATATATATTTGAAATATAATACTCACAACATGAAATAGAGGAGGAATTACCATCTCCCTAATGCAGTGATTATTGTCAAACATCCTTTTCCTTCATTCATCTTCAATGTTTTTCATCTCCTGCATTTAAAAAAATATATGCATTTAATTAGAAATTCATAACTAACATGTAAGAAAAACAAGAAAGATGGTGTGGCATGACTTAATTAAGGAATAATAATTGTTAATACAAATAAAGGATATGCAGTGATATAATATAATCATATTATATTAAGTGTCAAGACTATCAAAACATAAAAGATGTGTCATAGAAAAATTAACATGTTTCAATTAGCTTGTTTTTCATGGGTATGATATAATTTTATTATTCTATTTTAAATTTGATCCAATTCATATTTTGTTAGGTCATTTGGTTCATTTTGTTCAATTTATTAGGTCATTTGTCTATTTTTTTGGGTTAGGTCATTTAGTTCATATTTTGGGTTAGGTCATTTGGCCATTTTTTGGTTAGGTCATTCGTTTAATTGGTTTTGATTTTCATTATAATTAGTTTAATATGTTTTAGTTCAATTCATCTTATTTTTTTTATAATTGGATTGTTGTAGTTTTTTTTGGTTTGTTAGGTTCTAATACGGTTAAATTCAATATTAGAAGATGTAACTCAAAGAAAACTGCAACCTGTTTATATTGAAAATGCACAATAAGGTCAAGTTGGAAACAAAATATTTGCAATAAGCATTAAATCAATTTAAATAGTACCAATATGAACAACCCAAGTTGAGATAAAACTAAATAATTGAGAAAAAATATGGATGATTCCATATATTACCCACCACAACTTTAGGCTCACAATCAAGTCTGACAATTGAACTATTGAAGTCATCATAAGTAATAAATTGATCAAGGACAGTGGGGTAGTGATGGTGTTAATTTCGTTCCCACCGTCATAAAAAATATGTATTAGTATTAATTTAATAATGACACCAAATTTAGGTCTCATATGATCTTTCACATAAAAAACTTGTTTTTCCAATGATATTAATATATATGTCTCATCAGTATAAAAAATTCAAGTCATGTCAATAACTTAAAATCCAAAATCATCAATAAATGTTCCGTGTATCATCATTGAATCAAACCACTTACATTTCATCACAAAGACTCAACCATGAGAGTAATAATCCAATATTAGTATTTCCTCAACAACTCCATAATAAGATACATTTTTAAATTGAGGTCTATTATCTAATTCACTGGCATAATAGTCTGTTGTAGCAGTTACCATAACAACGTCATGCTGTGTTCTCATGTTCATTCCTCATTCAGTGATAATAAATTTGTTCTCATTGATCACAATTGATTTTTATTCACAAACCATAGAATTAGGACCAAAAGACAAAGCTCTTATTTACTCATAGATAGAGTTAGACAATAAACTCAATACCTAAAATATAAATGAATATTAAAATTAACTGAATATTTTTTTAGTAATACTTCTACCCTTAATTTCAACCAAGTAAAAAACTTTTTGCTATAAAAAATCTCTATCCTTCTTAGATATAAAGAATAATGATTTATATTTATAATTTTTTATATTCTCTATAGAAAAAATAGAAATATTTTAAAACATATTTACAATTACATGGCATGAGATAAAATATACATGTTCAATTTACTTACTTGATGTAGTCATCAAACGAATCATAGTTAAACAAAACTGTGTGATGTTTCATCTCCCACTCTTCAAGGCTTAATGTAGTCAATGTATATGATCCATAAATTCTCCCTATTGGGGAATTTATGGAAAATTGGGTCAATTTTCTCATACTTCTCTTCTTCATTTCTCATTGGTCAGTTCTATCTCATGGTCACATCAGAAAAATACATTGAACATAAATCCATACATTCATGAGCCAAGTAACCTTTTATAATGGAACCTTCAGGATGATTCCTGTTCTGAAAATACAACTTCAATGTGTATATATTTCTTTCATTTGTTTACATCCAAATAAAAGAAAAAAAATCCTCCAAGAATTATTTTAGTTAGAAGATGGAAAGTAAGATGCAACATTCATGTGGAAAATGATGCAGGAAACATTTTATTAAACTCACAGAAAATTAATGGTGTCTCTTCCTACATTTTTTGAAAGAAATACTTAGAAAACTTTTTAACACAAATATCTCTATAAAAAATGGAATAATTAAATAACTTTCTCCCTTATATTATTTGATAGTAGATGATGAATTTATATTAGAATGAACTCACGAATAAGAATGTGATAAACATGAGTCTTTAAAGATTTTAGCTTCAAATACCTTCTATTGACCCATTTTGATATATTTTTTGAATATCCATCAGGAACCTTGATAGTATCTAGTACTTCTAGAAGTTGTTTTTTTTCTGCAGGTGTCATCACATAAGAATCATGGGGAACTTTTCATTTATTTTTACTGATACACGCAGGATGAATTCTGGTATGATACCCCAATCCATCAAGTCATGCCAAGATCATAAATCATTTTTTTCTTCTCCTTTATATTTATAATAATTGAAAGAAACATTTTACATATTTTTTTTTCAATGTGAATTATGTATAAGAAATGATGTAAAAAAATGGTTTGCTAATAAGGCAACTCAAAGAAGATACTTTTCTTCTTCCAATTATAATTGGATTCAGTGGAAACATTCTTATTTTTTCTATATTTCATTAAACCTTTCCCAAATAAATTACTTAAATTTTTCAATTCATTAAGAACATAATTTCCAAACATACATTGAGGTGGATTTTTGGTCTCCATGATATTGTCAAACCTTCAAGGGTTATTACTATATAGAGGATCCATTGGAAAGAATCTTTGATGTCCCATAAAACTAAAACTATAGTGATATTTAAGCCTTATAGATCATGTATTATTCATAAAAATAAGATAAGAATTTTTTCCATTCATGATCTAGCTATAAATCATTATATAATTAGGAAAATCAATTATCATCAACATAAGCATAACATGCATATGAAATGTTTCTTTTTAACAAGCATTATATGTGCACACATCCATGTTCCAAAAACTGCTTCAACTCTTTTATTAATGTAACGAACCAAATACGGAGCCACTCAACTGGCACCCCATACCCGGTTTTCCACATGACCTCAAGCACATTTCCCCAAATGCCAGAGGCTGCCGACTAGTAGCAAGGGCCTTGGTGAGTCATTGGGGAAATTATGCCCTCATTTGGTAAGGTATAGATGGGAGAGGAAATAACAGACAATAGCGGAAGCAGTAAACAACATACAATAACTGAAACTAAACAGCGGAAGCAATGTACATATAGAAATGATGATAATGATGTAGCAGGTACAAGTATCTAAGGAAAGATACAAACACAACAACGTGCTGAAATACAAATGAGAACAAGTGCTAAAAGTAAAAAAAAACTCCAACATCATCGTAAGTCTAAGCTCGGTCCTATGCTCTCTAGATCCAACCAATAATCATGTACCTAAAGTATAAGGGACACAATATCTATGCCCTACTGTCAGTGAGCAATATAGAAAAAGTAATGGAAATAAATGCAGCAGAGAAACAAGAGTACACTAAAGTAAATAATCCTACAAATCTCCATTCACATTTATTTATTAATTTAATTCAATCATTTAATTATCAACCAAGTAATCTAGCAAACAACTCTATATTCCCAAGGCATCGCAAGTAACACAACAGGTATCTCTGCAGACTACCTAAAAAAACAAGCAGTACAAAACTCAAGCTTGTTCTTTGGCATGGTGGACTCATCACAACCAACCAAAAAATGTTCACACTGACTCTCTGGGTGGATCATACTGGAAGAACCCTCTAGTTAAGTAATCATACAAAGGGACAAACACTCTGGGAATCTCTCGCCATCAATTCCCCTGCGGTCTTGTAACGATAGCTATAGACTCTATGAGGAAGCACTTACGTCTAATTACACCTGTAGTCTAGATACATAACAAAGGACACTCTAAGGAAGCACAAAGTCTATTTCCCATAGATCCTACGAACAATACTAATTTATAACAAACTTTCTAGGGAAGCCCTTAATCATCAATTCCCTCTTTAGTCCACCGCACCAGGTTCACACAGCCCTGAGCAATTCAGTCATGCGTAATCGACTGTAAGTATCCCTAAGTAAGTTAAAAAAACTACTTGGATAATAGATAAAAATCAACAAAAGTATATAAATAGTAGGAAATACATGCAATCAATTATATTAAGGATGACAATCAATGCAACAAGGTCTGCCTCACAGGCAACCTAATCCAAACGGCGATAAACAACCAAAATAAGGGAAACACCCATGGGGTGATCCTCAAACATGCTAACAAGAAATAATTATTCATCTAATGGCCTCAAGCATACAAGAAATATAAGGCAGACAATAATGCAGGATAAAAACCCTAACCCGAGATACCCGAAACATGGGAATATGGAACTTTGGCACAAAAACTCAAAGACATTCAATATAAGGCATCAAAACACCTACCTCGATCCTAGGATATCAATATACTTGAATCTCAACCTGTGAGTCGTCCTATAATGGAGTATATCTGCAAAAACATCTTAAATGATCAACCTACGATAACTCTCATAAGAGAAAGAATCATGGACTGTGGCCAAAGAAGAACCAAGAACTCACTGCTACAATTCTATTGCAACCGACGACGTTCGATTCAGATAACTGGTGACAGATCGAAGCCTCATAGAATATCCACATCCGTACCCTCACTCTTGGTCGAAGAAGTTGGAGAAGAAGACGTTTTTTGGGTTAAGACGCGACCCCGGTCTATTTAATAAAAAAAAGAAAGTACAGGGTGTGTACTTTTGGAGTACACAACGTGTACTAGGCTTTTCCATAATCCAAATTAAGTAGCATCCACATCACCCCTACATGGACGTGTGTGTGGCCATGACACGGCTAGAACATGGCCTCGAGTGGCATCAAAGTACGCTGCGTGTACTTAGAAAATTTCTAGATACTCATCTTTTCCCCAAAAACAACAAGAAAAGGTAAAACATACCTGAAAAGAAGGTCTGGGTTCTTACAAAATTCCCCCCTTAAATAAATTCATCCCTGAATTTCCCTAGCGCGGTGCAGAAGAAGAAACCCCAAACAACTCTGGCCACTGTGATCACATATCGACCTCCCTCTCCCAAGTCTCATCCTGTACACGGCCATGCTGCCATAGCACCCGTATTAGAGGAACAGACCGGCCACAAAGTACCTTTTCACAACGATCAACAATCCTAATAGGATTCTCCTCGAATGATGCATCCTACTCCAACTCAACCTCATCGGGTTGAAAAACATGAGACGGGTCTGAGAAATAGCATCGAAGCTGAGAAACATGGAAGACGTCGTGCATAGCCTGGTACTTATGAGGTAACTGAAACCTATAAGCAATGAGTCTGACTCTCTCCAGAACCTCAAAACGGCCTGACGTATCTCGGTGAAAGCTTACCCTGTCTCCTGATCCTCTTGTGTCCCAACCTTAGGGTAACACGGAGGAAAACCTGATCTCTGACCTTGAACTCCAAAGGTTGTCTCCACTGATCAGCATAATATTTCTGCCGAGACTGTGTAGTATCCATCCTTTTCTGAATCAACTCTACCTGTTATGTGGTCTCCTGAACAAGATAAGGTCCTAGAATAGCCACCTCTCCTTCCTCCAGCCAACACAAGGGTGATCGATATGGTCTACCGTAAAAAGCCCTGTATGGTGCCATCTGAATAGTTGCTTGAAAACTATTATTGTAGGAAAACTCCACTAGAGGTATATGTCTCTCCCAATAACCTCCAAAATCAAGGACGCATGATCGTAGCATGTCCTCAAGCACCTGAATCATGCGCTATGACTGACCATCTGTCTAGGGATGGTAAGATGTACTCAGAAGTACCTGTGTACCTAAAACCCTCTGTAGCCCTTGCCAGAAATGCGACGTGAAGTGGGAGTCCCTATCTGAAATGAAAGTACTCAGAAACCCATGAAAGCATACAATCTCACGGATGTAAAACCATCCAAGGTCATCAACACTGAAGGTTTCCTTAATCGGTAAGAAGTGAGAAAATTTCGTTATCCTGTCAATCACAACCCATACCGCATCATTCCCTCGAGGAGATCTCAGTAACCATGTCACAAAGTCCATCATGACATCATTCTACTTACACTCGGGAATGGGTAGCTATTGTAAAAGCCTTGTTGGTTGCTTGTGTTCCGCCTTCACCTGCTGAGAGGTGGAACACCTCATGACAAAACCAGAAACATCTCTCTTCATACCGGACCACCAATACTGGCGGTGTAAATCACGATACATCTTGGTGACGCCAGGATGGAATTCCCAAACTGAGGAACGAAAGTCTCGCATCATCTCTTCACGCATATCTGTTGGCACCCATACATGTCCCTAGAAATTCAAGATCTCACCCTCGCCTAAAGTCCATCTGGGAAGAGGGTCCTCTCCTGGAACACTTTCCCGTAGGACTAGGCCTTCAGAATATGATAGCTTCTTCATTAGAACTCAGTCAAGAAGGGTAGAGGTAACAACCACAGAAGAAAGAAAAGTCCAACCCTATCTTTCGTGCACCTCCAAATGCATTTCAGAGAACAGATCCATAAGCTGCCACTCGCTACTGGCCTCCTGAACTGCCTATATTTGTGCCCTCCTGCCCAGTGCGTCTGCCACATCATTGCCTTTCCCAGGCGTATAAGAAAGCTCGAAATCAAAAGACAGTTGGTACTCAACCCACCTTCACTGTCTCAGATTCAAGTCACACTGCGTGATGATATACTTGAGGCTCTTGTGGTCAGTATATACCACAAAATTCTCTCCCAGAAGATAATGTCTCCAACAATGCAAAGCATAAACAACTACAGCCAACTCTAGGTCGTGCGTAGGATAGTTCCTCTCATGTGGACTCAACTGCTAAGATCAATATGAAACAACACGATCCTCTTGCATAAGCACTGCTCCAATCCTGATGCCAGATGCATCATAGAAAACTGCATAGCTCTTGCTTGGCTCTGGAAAAACTAGAATCGGTGCTGAAGTCAATCTCCCCTTCAACTCCTGAAAGGCTGAATCACAGGCTTGTGACCAAACATACTTCACCCCCTTATTAGTCAAGCCCATCAACGGTGCTGCTAAGTGTGAGAAGTCTTATATAAACCACCTGTAGTAACCATCCAACCCTAAGAAACTTCGTACCTCGAAGCCATTCCTCGGCTGCTCCCAGGTGACCACTGCTCTCACCTTCTCTGGGTCTACTGATACTCCTGTATTTGAGATGATATAACCCAGGAAGTGAATCTCATCCATCCAAAAGTGGAACTTTGAGAGTTTATCATATAGATGATGCTCCCTTAGTGTACTCAAAA
This sequence comes from Viscum album, assembly GCA_963277665.1. NCBI lineage: Eukaryota > Viridiplantae > Streptophyta > Magnoliopsida > Santalales > Viscaceae > Viscum > Viscum album. Next base: position 1,801,698,283 of record OY728130.1, on the reverse strand, counting down.
CGATCTCAAGATGGGTAGCATGGCCGTGTCGAGTGTGAGAGTACACAAAGATATCGTCTACAAAAACCACCACGAATGAATCCAAGTGGGGAAGGAAAACTATGTTCATCAGTGCCATGAAAACTGCTGGCGTGTTCGTGAGACCGAACGACATAACCAAATACTCATACAGACCATACCTGCTCCGAAAGGCTGTAAGAGGTATATCAGATGGTCTGACATGCAACTGATGGTATCCGGATCTCAAGTCGATCTTCAAGAACACTCTGGCTTCTCGAAGATGATCAAAGAGATCGTATATTAATGAAAATGGATATCGGTTCTTGACCATCAACTGGTTTAGTTTTCGATAATCCACACAAATCCCAAGGGTACCATCCGCCTTATTTGCAAACAGAACGGGCGAACCCCAAGGAGAAGTATTGGGTCAGATAAAACCCTTTGCCTAAAACTCCTCCAACTGCTTCTTGAGCTCCTGCAAATTAGGTGTAGCCATCATATAAGGAGGAATGGACACCGGTGCCGCTCCCGGCACAAGATCAATAGAAAAGTCTACCTCACACTCCGGAGGTAAACCTGAAAAGTCTTCTGGAAAGACATATGGAAAGCGATTAACCACTGGAGGAAAATCTATCTGAGAAGTCCCCTGGTCATCCATATATAAGCTAGAAATCTGGGCCGTAACACCGCCCAACCCATGATGCTCTGGTCCAGCTCTGCTCACCTGGACATTCCATTCACCCTTGTGAAGAAAAGACCTGCCCTCTGGTGATGTGAAACTCACCCTACGACGATAGCAATCGATAAAGGCCTGGAAGGGAACTAACCAGTCCATCCCGAGAATGACATCATAGCCTGTCATCTCCAAAATATAGAGATTCCATGAAAAACGACACCCACCAATCTCAAGGGGGCAGTCTAATCACTAACCCACGCTAGCAGTTCTAATTCTCAAGGGAGTGTCTAGCGTCATCATATCATCAGAAGTATAAATAGTAAGTCTAAGGCTTTCCGTAGTATGAATAAAAATAAAGCTATGAGAAGATCCTATATCAAAAAGTGCAGAGGATAAAACTGAGGCTACTAAAATCGTACCTCGAACTGTAGAAGGTCCAGGATTCTTCTCCTGATGAATCTGCTCTACTACAAAAGTCTGGCCTGTACGGCGGCCCTGTGTAGTAGCCTGAGATCCCTGAGATGACCCTCCCTGAGCCTGAACACTATGTCCATGACCTCTACCCTGGCCTGAACAACCTGAATAACTCCAACCCCCCATCTACTGTGGAACTGGTAATCCTGATCCTGTACACGGAGTCGAAACTAATCCTCCTTCACTAGCTACTGGAAGGAGAACCTTGCAGAAACACTGCAGATGACCCATATTTCCACAAGATCGACACTCCACTGGGTCTCTCGAGAACCAAGGCTTCTTATTCCCGATTTTTCCACACTGATAGCACACCACTTGGTTTCCAGAAGGAAGATCTCGTCTACCAGAAGGAATACCTCGCTTCCTCGTGTCACCTCGTGTAGACTCTCGGTGGCACTTACTACTGTCTACCTGAAATGAATCAGCCCTGGATGCTGAACCACCCTAGTCCACAACTCCAGTCTCCCTCAAATTTCTCTCTGTGATAAGCTCTTGTTTGACTATCAGAGTAATAGAAGTCAACTGGAAGACCTTCACCTACGATCTGATGTCCGGTCTGAGGCCTTCCTCAAAATTCTTCGCTAAAAATAGATCGTCATTCCCCAGAACGGGAGTGAAATGCCGTAACTCTATGAAGCGAGAGGAATACTCCATAACTGTGAGAGTACCCTGCTACATGTTCATGAACTCTCTAGATCTGTCAGCCCTCATCATTGTCAGGTTGAAGTAGTCGTAGAACGTATGCTGGAACTTGTCCCAAGAAATAGCCTATTGGCGCCCTACCTGTGAAACCACATCCCACCATCTCTTGGAAAAATCTCACAGCATATAAGTCACGAGCTTCACTCTCCTCTCCGGAGGTGTCTCTAGGTGCTCGAATATGGATAACATGGCCTCTAGCCATGACTCTACAGCCTGTGGTCTTCCATCCCCTGTGAACGTGAGAGGATGCTGCTACTGAAAAACCCGCGCCAGCTCTGCCATAGACGGGTCAGGATGCTGAGCTCCCTGGAAGGTCTGCATGAATCTCATGAAACCCTATCTGAACTGAGCATCGACACTAGTGTCTGGAATCACTGCAGGTGCCATATCTGGAATGATAGGTGGAAATACTGGTAGTTATTGATCTGCCATATCAGGTGTGCGGTCACTACCTAGTTCCTGACGTGCAATGGGAGGACTTCTTGGTGCCATAAATCTAAAAGGTCAAAAGCACACCTCAGATTCAAGATTAACAAAGATAGAAAAACTGAAGGCACAAGAAGGAACAGGGAAAAGAAGGCATTCAAGTTATGCAAAACATGACACACGGTGTGTTCCTTCCCTACACGGTGTGTTACCTTAGTTCATTCACATGGGTGTGTACTTATATCTAAACTGGTCGTGTAACACCCCAAATACACGGCATGTTTTCCTAACACACAACGTGTACTTGAATCCTCTTCCCTACCCGAGTCCTTCTACACGATTAAGCCACATGACTCATCTGAGACAAAACTACACGACGTGTTCAAGGAAGACACGACATGTACTAGACATGCCTTACCTGGCCCGTTTTGTTAGCGACACGGCCTGACACGCGACCGACACTACGTGGCATGTTCCAGACGGACATGGCGTGTACGAGGAAGGGTAACACTGATCTGTGTTGTTCGTGACACGGCCGGGGTACCTAGATCAAACTACATGACATGTAAGATTAAGACACAACTTGTATGTTAAAAGATAACATGAACCGTGTTGTTCGTGACACGGTTGGGGTACATATTTCAGACTACACGACGTGCTAAACTAGTAACTGGTGTGTTCCTACAAGATTTTTCAGAACCCTATGTTTTTTCTCACACAGTCAGTGACATGGTTTAAAAACTAAACGACATGTATTAATAAAATACACGCCCTATATTCTGGGTTTTTCAGGGCAGTAGCTCAGAAACTGCTCTGAAGCCCAGAAAACATAGAAAACAAGAGTTAAGGTGCCAAATTCCGATCCGTGAGGGCCCATACTCCCCATGAATCAAATCTTGACATCATAACAATGCATATAACAAGTAAACAGTATAAAAAAATCACGATCCACCAAATTCCGATCCTCGAGGGCCCATAACACCTCTAAGACCAAAATTTGGCGTCCATGATAAATAATCTCTAAACAAACGATACCCTATCAACATAGCAGGCATTCTATCACAGCAGCTATCACAACATCATGCATAGTCTATCACAATTTCTATCACAGCAACATGCAATTTCTAATGAAATTTAGATGGCATGGAAAAATGCATGACATGTGATTTTCTAACAAGTGCCTATATGATTCATGAGATGACATACCCTCATCTCATCGGGTTGAAAAAAAATAGAACCACAATCATATAAACAGTAACAACACAAAACAAGTGCACTACCCAACGGTGAAGTCAATTAAACTGTAAAATTTGCAAAACTTGAAAATTGTAATATTCGAGGAAACATGGATTTTTCCCTATACACGAGTTCTAGAAATACCAGGCACAACTATTTACCATTTACCTATTCTGTCCCATCCCTGTCTAATGTCGCTAAATAGTAAGTCAATAGAAAAGAAAAGAAACTCCTTTGATACCGCTTTGTAACGACCCGAATCCGGAGCCACTCAACTGGCGCCCCGTACCTGGTTCACCACATGACCTCAAGGGAATTTCCCTAAATTCTAGAGGCTGCCGACTAGCAGAGAGGTCCTTGGTGAGTCATTGGGGAAACTATTCCCTCATTTGGTAAGGTATACAAGGGAGAGGAAATAACAGATAATAGCGGAAGTAGTAAACATCATACAATAACTGAAACTAAACAGCAGAAGAAATGTACATATATTAATGATGATAATGATGCAGTAGTTACAGGTATCTAAGGAAAGAAACAAACACAACAATGTGCTAAAATACAAATGAGAACAAGTGCTAAAAGTAAACAACAACTCCAACAACATCGCAAGTCTAAGCTCAGTCCTATGCTCTCTAGCTCCAACCAGCAATCATGTACCTGAAGTAGAAGGGACACAATCCCTATCCACACCTGCAACCACATAACCTATTTGGGCCGAAAAGCAGGACCCAAACAGGGTGTGAGACTAATCCCGGTAGGCAACCACCACAAGATCTGTGCCCTACTGTCAGTGAGAAATATAGCAAAAGTAATGGAAATAAATGCAGCAGAGAAATAGGAGTACACTAAAGTAAAAAATCCTACAAATATCCATTCATATTTATTTATTAATTTAATCCAATAATTTAATTATAAACCAAGGAATCTAGCAAACAACTCTATATTCCCAAGGCATAACAAGTAACACAACATGTATCTCAACAGACTACCTAAAACAACAAGCAATACAAAACCCAAGCTTGTTCTTTGGCTTAGTGGAATCATCACAACCAACCAAAAAATGTTCACACTGACTCTATTGGTGGCTCATACTAGAAGAGCCCTATAGTCAAGTAATCATACAAAGGAACATACACTATGGGAAGCTCTCACCGTCAATTCCCCTGTAGTCTTGCAACGATAGCTATAGAATCTCTAAGGAAGAACTTATATCTAATTCTCCCTGTAGTCTCGATACGTAACTAAGTACACTCTAAGGAATCATAAAGTCTATTTACCATAGGTCCTGCGAACAGTACTAATTTATAACAGACACTCTAGGTAAGGCCTTAATCATTAATTCCCTCTTTAGTCCACCGTACCTGGTTCACACAGCCCTGAGCAGTCCAGTCATGCGTAATCGACTGTCAGCAGCCCTAAGTAAGTTCAAAAAACTACTTGGCTAATAGCTAAAAAGCATAAAAATCATACAAACAGTAGGAAATACATTCAATCAATTATGTCAAGGCAGACAATCAATTCAACAAGGTTTGCCTCACAGGCAACCTAATCCAAACGGCGATAAACAACCAAAACAAGGGAAACACCCATGGGGTGATCCTCAAACATGCTAACAAGAAATAATTATTCATCTAATGGCCTCAAGCATACAAGTAATCTAAGGCAGACAATAATACAGGATCAAAACCCTAACCCGAGATACCCGAAACATGGGAATCCGACACTTTTGCACAAAAACTCAAAGACATTCAATGTAAGGCATCAAACCACCTACCTCGATCCTAAGAGATAGATATACTTGAACCTCGGCCTGTGAGTCAGCCTATAATAGAGTAGATCTATAAAAATGTCTTAAACGTTCAACCTACAACAACTCTCATAAGAGAAAGAATCAGGGATCGTGGCCAAAGAAGAACCAAGAACTCACCGCCGCGATTCTATTACAACCAACGACGTCTGATTCAGATAAATGGTGACAGATCGGTAGCTCAGAGAATATCTGAAGCCGTAACCTCACTCTCAGTCGAAGAATCTGGAGAAGAAGATGTTTTTGGGGTTAAGACGTGACCCCAGTCCATTTAATGAAAAAAAAGAAAGTACACGATGTGTACTTTTGGAGTATACGGCGTGTACTAGGCTTTTCCGTACTCCGCATTAAGTGGCCTCCACATCACCCCTACATGGATGTGTGTGTGGCCATGACACGGACAACACACAACCTCAAGTGGCATTAAAGTACACGGCGTGTAATTATAAAGTACACGACGTGTACTTAGAAAATTTCCAGATTCTCCTCTTTACCCCAAAAACAACCAGAAAAGGAAAGACATACCTGAAAAGAAGGTTCGGGTTTTTAATTTTTTTTCTAAATAGATTTATATATGTATAGTATATATAATATATTCAAGTTGCAACATACTTAAAAAAATTAATGAGGTTGGGGGATGTGAAAGAACATCATTAGGTGAGTGTGTTATTTTTTATTAATATACAACAAGTTATTATATATATAATATTAAATCATTGATATATATATATATATATATATTAATAGCTTTATATATATATATATATATTAATTTATTTTTAAAAGTCTCACTTAGTTTATATATATTATTAATGACTTTGTTTATATATATACATTATATATATATATATAAATATATATCTTTGTACACACACACACATTATAATTATATATAATAATAATTATATGTGTGTATGTATATATATAAATTATTATATATATATATATATATTATTTTTTGTTAATATATAATGATATATATATATAGACAGTTTGGTGATAACATAATAGGTGCAACACCTAGACTAGTTGGTCCAGAAGCAACCTTGGAAGCCTGTGGTAGGGGGACCAAATCTCCCTACCAGTAGTTTCTCATTATTTTTTTTACATCAAACAGGATTTACATGGGATAGCGGCCCGGGCTTCACGCAGGCTGAGCTTTTTCAGGTCGGCCCGGCCTGGTTTGCGGGCCTTCTTGGATAGGCCCAAGCCCGACCCGATGAACCTACAGCCTGAGCACGGCCTGGCCCGATAAAGACTTTGCCGGGTCGGGCCGCTCGAGCTTTCGGGCCGGGCATGTCAGACTTTCGGGCCGTCGGGCCAGAATTACACCCTTACAATTGACCTAGGGGAAAACACCTTGAATTAATTGAGGTTCCTGTTTCACCTTTCCACCTGTCCACCTTTGTACCTCTATTGGATTAATTTCTTCTCACCTCTAAACTTGAAACACCTCCACTAGTTTGGGAGTTTTATCCATTACATATGCTTTTACTCACACACATGTGAGGGGAAAATTGTTTACATGAAAGAAACCATGGGCACACATACCTTTACATAATAAGAGTAGAGAAGGCATGTAAACCAACACTTTAATTTAATAATAAATTTAATGAAACCAATCACATACAAAGGTCTGGTCTATTCTCATGATCATCCACATGCAATCAATGAATTACACATTTAATAAAACTAGCATTCAATTCTTAATCGTTTTTATTTAAGATAAATCAATCTTGAATTAATTAATTATTATCTTTAATTAATTATTATTTTTAATTAATAAATTCTTTTATCTTAATTATCATTTGAATTTCCTTGAGATTCTCATCAATTATAATTTTAAACAAATTAAACAAATTCATTTAAAATTAACTATGTACATAAATGTAACTTGGAGGAAACACGGTGAATACCCGTCCGATTCTACCCAATAAGTATTACTATTGTGACATATGACACACATGAATTATCATGCACTTTTAGGGCATTTACTTCACGAATTATTACACGAATTACATGATTTTTGGGTCATGTGTTATGCTTCAATGCACGTAGAGTAACGACTTGTAATATGACTCATACATGATATGTAGATCTGAATATTACAAAAATATTAATTAAACATTCATATATTTATGTATATTAAAACCTATAACATGGTGTGTCCTATCTTTACAACCACACGTAATTAAATGTCTCAAGATTTACACGGTATAATAGATAAATTTTAAATATGCGTAATTTGGTATAAGTACACGATGCGTGCATCCGAGATACATGGCATGTACATCTCTCACTGTCTATCTGAGGTACATGCCTGGGGATTTGACATGTAAATCGTACCTTGGAAACTAGAGTACACAATGTGTCCAATGGGATACATGTCGTGTGATCTCTGAATTACACGATCACCATTCAAGTAGGTCATGTATTGAAATACACAACCCATCTTTGACTCAAAGGGACTATATTCCATCTACGCGGGCTATACGGCATATACTTTGGTTGAAAGTGTGCCACCATGGTCCGGTCAATATACGGTGTGAGAATTAACTACACCGCATGCCATCAATGCACACGCTCCAAATTAATAGTCGAATTAATTCTTGATGCATTGAACACAACTACACAGTGTGTAACTCCGGTTACATGATGTGTACTGTTGTGTTATCCGAATAAAATCCCTGGCACGTCCAGATGAAATATTTGATTTTAGTTTATTCATAAAAGTAATAATATTGATTAGATCTATGAGAAATGAAGGAGTAAGAAGAATATATCATGATTCAGATTAAAAGAACGATTAAACTTGAATTAAAAAAATAAATTAAAACAATTAAATCACCATCAATCTTTAAATAATTATAAATAATTATGTGACTGATGTGATACCACTTGTGGGTTCCAAGCATAGTGGAAGTGTGTGATGGGTGGTACCTAACTTTTCTTTTTATCATGATCGACGATCAATCAGAGATTTACACAATGATAAACGTTATGATCTACGAAATTGAATCAAATAATACAGACAAGGGAAATCATGCGAGAACCAAAGGGAGGATCATCACATGTTATTTATAACCAATTTAATTAAAGTAATAATTGCCTTGATGAAATTATTTCTCTGTTGATGGATCTGGTGATAGATCTGCGATGCACCATCGTTACGTTGTAGGAATCAAGTGAAGATTTCCTCTAGCGGCGATCCACACATGTTCCTCGAATCTCCAGACACCACTAAAGGAATATCTGAGTACTGGCATGGTAGATCATTAAGCTTGAATTGTCCATCTATGATCATTACGAGAGCTGATTCCAAATAATTCTCCTTGATCTGGTGGAGGAAGGTTGCTCTCTATTCTTGGGAGTGATCTTAGAGAAAAGATATCTCTAGGTATTGAGATAATTCTCCAATTTTGTTATGCACAACCCAAACAAAATGAATTGTTATCTTAAGAAAATAACACAACTAAGTTTATATATCACTAGGGTTAAAAATAAAATATTTTCACAGGTGACTTTAATTATTTATTTAATCATAGCAAAAACCCCATGTCAAATAATAATAATATTATTATTATTTCTCAACATGCTCTTAACTTGAAAATTGAAATTAAATATCATTTAATCAAATAATATTCAATATTTATTATTTTCTCACCGGAAAATTAAACTCGGTCCGTCATTCCTCTACAATATTTATCGGGAATTGAATAATGAATGTTTATTTATTAAATAAATATCACTTCATTATTCTCTAATAAATAAATAAATATCATATTCAATAAATATCAAATAAATATTTATTAAATATTCCACTCACATTATATTCTCTCGAATAACTAGTGATAAAATATATAAGATCAAGTGTACATGAATAATTATTAAATCAAATGTGAGAATAATATTTATTCAACATGTTAAATAATAAATAATAATATATTATTTAACTAATATTCTGGATACACTTAGTGTGTGACCCTCCAAGCCCCTTTCTTAGTAGAATTGGGTGAAGTAGCCTAAAGTCCAAGGTTAGCATCTAGAAAAATGTGAAGACACCCATAGAGAAAGAAGTTAATGCCACAATGACATGTTACCTCATACATATGCTTACTATGTAATATAATCCCTTTATAATGATATCTAAAATCAAGCATGTTGCATATTGGTGCCATCAACCTATGTTTTTGATGTCTCTTTTTTTAACTTCTTAGAAATTGAACTTTCCTATAGAACACCATGACCATTGATTTATTTAGGATATATCATTTCCATCAAAGAGCCTGATATATCAATTTCCATTAAAGAACATAAGGGACAAATACTTTCTCACATTATTCATTAATACAATATTAATCTTAATGCACCCAACGTATCCTACCTTGCTGCAGACATCTTCCATCACCGTTTTCATCAATACATCAATATACATGACTTATAATAATCATTAATAATAATATCAAAGTCTAAGGACAAATACACATGTCCATATATAAGAACATCCATTGACACATATAAATGTGGATTTCCTACTGGTGGGCCTCATTCTCATAATATCCTACTGAATATTACTAAGGGAGTACACCATGAGAAGGTGCCTCAAAGTCCTATAAGTCTCCACACATGATAGCCTATGTCATTTGTGTCTCTTAAATGATATCATATGGTTATAGAAAATATATTTAATAATATTTTTGAAGCACTTTTGGGTTCTCATCATAGTGGGGAACTACTGCGACCTTTTAGTGTGACAACTACTCTTGGGATATTATCACATACTATGTTACGTAGAAGAACAATCATGATGTGATAAAAAGTTTATTAATATTCAAAAACTACGAACACAATTTATCATAAAGTATATAGAAGTTGGTTCTAAGGCACTAACCCCAACAGTCACCCTATTTTATCAATCATTTGATTATCCTCATTGTACTCAACCATCAGCTGTGTGTGGTGGTTCCACACTTCATGCATGCATGTACGCCCACACCGCCTAGTGGAAAATTTAACTATAAAAGAGAAAAAGACAAATATTAAATTAATATATCTTATAATGAAAATAAAATATGTTCAAAAAAGTTACTTGGGTTCTATACATAAACCCGAGTCAGGATGATCAGTGGGTACTGCTGGATCCCTAGGCTATGAAGGATCGTCCACTTGTACAGTAGTAGTGGGGTCCAATGTCTTCTTATGAGGCTTATAATTTGTTGGAGTAGAAGTATAAAGAGAATGAATGTAAAATCATATATAGAACAAAGTAAAAGGAAAATAAGTTGGCATAAAAATTTGTGGAAAAGTATAATATGGATGGGGAGTGACAACCATCATCAGATAAGGAAAAGAAATATGAGGAGGATCAGATGTAAATGGTGGCGATAATATAGGCAATCTAAATATCTCAGGTGCCTCTAATGACATTGTGGGATAATAAAGTGTTCTAGATGGTATATCTGATGAAGGGACAAGGTGTGATCGGGTACAACAAGTGGTGTGAGTAGCTCTAGTACCACCCACCTCTCATCATCTGGCTGAGCACTAATACCACTAGGTTGGTTAGAAAATAATTATCTCATGGGTGGTGGATCCTGATTAAAATTTAAAAACAAAATTAATATCATGACATTATATGTTATTAATATATATATTTAAAATATAATACTCACAACATGAAATATCAGAGGAATTCCCATCTCCCTAATGTAGTGATTATTGTCAAACATCATTTTCCTTCATTCCTCTTCAATGTTTTTCATCCCCTGCATTTAAAAAAATATATGCATTTAATTAGAAATTCATAAATAACATGTAAGAAAAACAATAAAGAAGGTGTGGCATGACTTAATTAAGGAATACTAATTGTTAATAAAAATAAAGAATATGCAGTGATATAACATAATCTTATTACATTAAGTGGAAAGACTATCAAAATATAAAATATGTGTCATAGAAAAATTAACATGTTCTAATTAGCATGTTTATCATGGGTATGATATAATTTTATTATTCTATTTTAAATTTGATCCAATTCAGATTTGGTTAGGTCATTTGGTTCATTTTAGTCAATTGATTAGGTCATTTGTCTATTTTTTTGGGTTAGGTCATTTAGTTCATATTTTGGGTTAGGTAATTTGGCCATTTTTTGGTTAGGTCATTCGTTTTATTGGTTTTGATTTTCATTATAATTAGTTTAATATGTTTTAGTTCAATTCATATTATTTTTTTTATAATTGGATTGTTGCAGTTTTTTTGGTTTGTTAGGTTCTAATACGGTTGAATTCAATATTAGAAGATGGAACTCAAAGAAAACTGCAACCTGTTTATATTGAAAATGTACAATAAGGTCAAGTTGGATACAAAATATTTGCAATAAGAATTAAATAAATTTAAATAGTACCAATATGAACAACCCAAGTTGAGATAAAACTAAATAATTGAGAAAAAATATGGATGATTCCATATATTACCCACCACAAATTTAGGCTCACAATCAACTCTGAAAATTGAACTATTGAAGTCATCATAAGTAATAAATTGATCAAGGATAGTGGGGTAGTGATGGTGTCAATTTCATCCCCACCATCATAAAAAATATGTCTTAGTATTACTTTAATAATGACACCAAATTTAGGTCTGAGATGATCTTTCACATAAAAAACTTTTTTTTCCAATGATACTAATATAAATGTCTCATCAGTAGAAAAAATTCAAGTCATGTCAATAACTTAAAATCTAAAACCATCAATAAATGTTCCATGTATCATCATCGAATCAAACCACTTACATTTCATCACAGAGACTCAACCATGAGAGTAATAATCCAATATTAGTATTTTCTCAACAACTCCATAATATGATACATTTTTAAATTGAGGTCTATTATCTAATGCACTGGTATAATAGTCTGTTGTGGAAGTTACCATAACACCGTCATGTTGTGTTCTCAAGTTAATTCCTCATTCAGTGATAATAAATTTGTTCTCATTGATCATAATTGATTTTCATTCACAAACCACAGAATTAGGACCAAAATACAAAGCTCTTATTTACTCAAAGATAGAGTCAGACAATAAACTCAATACCTAAAATATAAATGAATATTAAAATTAACTGAATATTCTTTTAGTAATACTTCTACCCTTAATTTCAATCAAGTAGAAAACTTTTTTCTATAAAAAATATCTATCCTTCTTAGAGATAAAGAATAATGATTTATATTTATAATTTTTTATATTCCCTATAGAAAAAATAGAAATAGTTTAAAACATATGTACAATTACATGGAATGAGATAAAATATACATGTTCAATTTACTTACTTTATGTAGTCATCAAAGAAATCATAGTTAAACAAAACTGTGTGATGTTTCATCACCCACTCTTCAAGGATTAATGTAGTCAATGTATATGATCCAGAAATTCTCCCTATTGGGGAAGTGATGGAAAACTGAGTCAATTTTCTCATACTGCTCTTCTACATTTCTCATTGGTCAGTTCTGTCTCATGGTCACATCAGAAAAATACATTGAACATAAATCCATACATTCATGAGCCAAGTAACCTTTCATAATGGAACCTTCAGGATGATTCCTATTCTGAAAATACAAATTTAATGTGTATATATTTCTTTCATTTTTTTACATCCAAATAAAAGAAAAAAAAATCCTCCAAGAAGTATTTTAGTTAGAAGATGGAAAGTAAGATGCAACATTCATGTGGAAAATGATGGAGGAAATTTTTTATTAAACTCACAGAAAATTAATGGTGTATATTCCTATATTTTTTTGAAAGAAATACTTAGAAAACTTTTTAACATAAAGATCTCTATAAAAAATGGCATAATTGGATAAATTTCTCCCTTACATTATTTGATAGTAGATGATGAATTTCTATTGGAATGAACTCATGAATAAGGATGTGATAAACACGAGTCTTTAAAGATTTTAGATTAAAATAACTTGTATTGACCCATTTTGATATATTTTTTGAATATCCATCAGGAACCTTGATAGTCTCTAGTACTTCTAGAAATTGTTTTTTTTTCTGCAGGTGTCATCACATAAGAATCGTGGGGAACTTTTCATTTATTTTTACTGATACACACATGATGAATTCTGGTATGATACCCCAATCCATCAAGTCATGCTAAGATCATAAATCATTTTTTTTCTTCTCCTTTATATTTAGAATAATTGAAAGCAACATTTTACATATTTTTTTCAACGTAAATTATGTATAAGCAATGATGTAAAAAAATGGTTTTCCAATAAGGCAACTCAAAGAAGATACTTTTCTTCTTCCAATTATAATTGGATTTAGTGGAAACATTCTTCTTTTTTCTATATTTCATTAAACCTTTCCCAAATAAATTACTTAAATTTTTCAATTCATTAAGCACATAATTTCCAAACATACATTGAGGTGGATTTTTGGTCTCCATGATATTGTCAAAACTTCAAGGGTTATTACTATTTAGAAGATCCATTGGAAAGAATCATTGATGTCCCATAAAACTAAAACTATAGTGATATTTAAGTCTTATAGATCATTTATTATTCATACAAATAAGATAATAATTTTTTCCATTCATGCTCTAGCTAGAAATCATTATATAAGTAGGAAAATCAATTATCATCAAAATAAGCGTAACATGCATATGAAATGTGTCTTTCTAACAAGAATCATAAGTGTACACATCCATGTTCCAAAAATGCTTCAACTCTTTTATTAATGTAACGACCCAAATCCGGATCCACTCAACTGGTGCCCCATACCCGGTTCGCCACATGACCTCAAGCACATTTCCCCAAATGCCAGAGGCTGCCGACTAGTACCGAGGGCCTTGGTGAGTCATTGGGGAAACTATGCCTTCATTTGGCAAGGTATACACGGGAGAGGAAATAATAGACAATAGTGGAAGTAGTAAAAAACATAAAATAACTGAAACTAAACATCAGAAGCAATGTACATATAGTAATGATGATAATGATGCAGCAGGTATAAGTATCTAAGGAAAGCAACAAACACAACAACGTCCTGAAATACAACAGAGAACAAGTGCTAAAAGTAAACAGCAACTCCAGCAGCATAACAAGTCTAAGCTCGGTCCTATTCTCTTTAGCTCCAACCAATAGTCATGTACCTAAAGTAGAAGGGCCACAATACCTATCCACACCTGAAACCATATAACCTATTTGGGCCGAAAATCAGGACCCAAATAGGGTGTGAGACTAATCCCAGTAGGCAACCACCACAAGATCTATGCCATACTGTCAGTGAGCAATATAGAAAAAGTAATGGAAATAAATGCAGTAGAGAAATAGGAGTACACTAAAGTAAACAATCATAAAAATCTCCATCCACATTTATTTATTAATTTAATTCAATCATTTAATTATCAACCAATGAATCTAGCAAACAAATCTATATTCCCAAGGCATAGCAAGTAACACAACAGGTATCTTAACAGACTACCTAAAATAACAACCAGTACAAAACCCAAGCTTGTTATTTGGCTTGGTGGACTTGTCACAACCAACCAAAAAATGCTCACACTGACTCTCTGGGTGAATCATACTTGCAGACCCCTCTAGTTAAGTAATCATACAAAGGAACAAACACTCTAGGAAGCTCTCACCATCAATTCCCCTACGGTCTTGCAACGATAGCTATAGACTCTCTGAGGAAGCACTTACGTCTAATTACACCTATAGTCTAGATACATAACTAAGGAAACTATAAGGAAGCACAAAGTCTATTTCCCGTAGGTCCTACAAATGATACTAATTTATAACAGACTCTCTAGGGAAGCCCTTAATCATTAATTCCCTATTTAGTCCACCACACCAGGTTCACACAGCCCTGAGCAATTCAGTCATGCGTAATCGACTGTCAGCATCCCTAAGTAAGTTCAAAAAACTACTTGTATAATATCTAAAAAGCATCAAAAGTATATAAACATTAGGCAATACATGTAATCAATTATGTCAAAGCAGACAATCAATGTAACAAGGTCTGCCTCACAGGCAACATAAGCCAAATGGCGATAAACATCCAAAACAAGGGAAACACCCATGGGGTGATCCTCAAACATGCTAACAAGCAATAATTATTCACCTAATGGCCTCAAGCATACAAGAAATCTAAGGCAGACAATAATGCAGGATCAAAACCCTAACCCGAGATACCCGAAACATGGGAATCCAACACTTTTGCACAAAAACTCAAAGACATTAAACGTAAGGAATCAAACCACCTACCTCGATCCTAGGAGATCGATATACTTGAACCTCGACCTGTGCGCCGGCCTATAATGGATTAGATCTGCAAAAATGTCTTAAATGATCCACTTACAATAACTCTCATAAAAGAAAGAATCAAGGACCGTGTCCAAAGAAGAACTAAGAACTCACCGCTGTAATTCTATTGCAACTGATGACGTTCGATTCGGATAACCGATGACGGATCGACACCTTAGAGAAGATCTGTGGCCGTACCCTCTCTCTCAGTCGAAGAAGCTGGAGAAGAAGACATTTTTGGGGTTAAGACGCGACCCCGGTCCGTTTAATGAAAAAAAAGAAAGTACATGGTGTGTACTTTTTGAGTACACAGCGTGTACTATGCTTTTCCGTACTCCACATTAAGCAGCCTCCACATCACCCCTACATGGCCGTGTGTGTGGCCATGACATGACTAGCACACGACCTCGAGTGTTATCAAAGTACACGACGTGTACTTAGAAAATTTCTAGATACTCCTCTTTCCCCAAAAAATGACCAGAAAAGGAAAAACATACCTGAAAAGAAGGCCCATGTTCTTATAAACTTCCCCCCTTAAATAAATCATCCCCGAATTTCCCTAGTGTGGTGCAGAAGAAGAAACCCTGAACAATTCTGGCCATTGTGATCGCATATCGGCCTCCCTCTCCCAAGTCTCGTCCTGTACACGGCCATGCTGCCATAACACACATACGAGAGGAACATACCAGCCACAAAGTACCTTTGCACAACGATCAACAATCCTAATAGGATGATCCTCGAATGATGCATCCTAATCCAACTCAACCTCATCGGGTTGAAAAACATGATATGGGTCTGAGAAATAGCATCTAAGCTGAGAAACATGGAAGACGTCATGCATAGCCTAGTACCTATGAGGTAAATACAACCTATAAGCAACTAGCCTGACTCTCTCCAGAACCTCAAAACGGACCAACGTATCTCGGTGAAAGCTTACCCTGTCTCCTGATCCTCTTGTGTCCCAACCTCGGGGTATCACGTAGGAAAACCTGATCTCTGAACTTGAACTCCAAAGGTCGTCTCCGCTGATCAACATAAGATTTCTGCTGAGACTGTGTAGTATCCATCCTTTTCCGAATCAACTCCACCTATTCTGTGGTCTCATGAACAAGACGAGGTCCTAGAATAGCCGCCTCTCCTGCCTCCATCCAATACAAGGGTGATCGGTATGGTCTACCGTACAAAGCCTCATCAGGTGCCATCTGAATTGTTGCTTGAAAACTATTATTGTAGGCAAACTCCACTAGAGGTATATGTCTCTCCCAAGAACCTCCAAAATCGAGGATGCATGCTCGTAGCATGTCCTCAAGCACCTGAATCGTGCACTCTGACTGGACATCTGTCTGGGGATGGTAAGCTGTACTCATAAGTACCTGTGTACCCAAAACCCTCTTTAGACCTTGCCAGAAATGCGATGTGAAGTGGGCGTCCCTATCTGAAATGATATTACTCAGAACCCCATGCAAGCGTACAATCTCACGAATGTAAAACCATCCAAGCTCATCAACACCGAAGGTTTCCTTAATCGGTAAGAAGTGAGAAACTTTCGTGATCCTGTCAATGACAACCCATACCACGTCATTCCCTCGAGGAGATCTCAGTAACCCTGTCACGAAGTCCATCACCACATCATTCCACTTCCACTCAGGAATGGGTAGCTACTGTAAAAGCCCTGTTGTTCGCTTGTGCTCCGCCTTCACCTGCGGACAGGTGGAACACCTCATGAAAAAACCAACAACATCTCTCTTCATACCTGACCACCAATACTGGCAGTGTAAATCATGATACATCTTGGTGACGCCAGGATGGAATTCCCAAACTGAGGAATGAAAGTCTTGCATCATATCCTCACACATATCTGTTGGCACCCATACACGTCCCTAGAAACGCAAGATCTCACCCTCACCTACGGTCCATCCAGGAAGAGAGTCCTCTCCTAACACGCTTTCCTGTAGGACTAGGCCTTCAGAATCTAATAGCTTCTTCATTCGAACTCAGTCAAGAAGGTTAGAGGTAACAAATATAGAAGAAAGAAAAATCTTACCCTGTCTTTCGTGCACCTCCAAATGCATTTCAGAGAACAGAGCCATAAGACACCACTCGCTGCTGACCTCATGAATTGCCTATATTTGTGTTCTCCTGCTCAGTGCGTCTGCCACAACGTTGCCTTTCCCAGACGTATAAGCAAGCTCTAATTCAAAAGACTGTTGGTACTCAACCCACCTCCACTATATCAGATTCAAGTAACACTACATGAAGATATACTTGAGGCTCTTGTGGTCATTATATACCACAAAATGCTCTCCTAGAAGATAATGTCTCCAACAACGCAAAGCATAAACAACTATAGCCAACTCCAGGTCGTGCATAGGATAGTTCCTCTCATGTGGCCTCAACTGCCGAGATCCATATGCAACAACATAATACTCTTGCATAAGCACTGATCCAAGCCTGATGCTAGATGCATCATAGAAAAATGCATAGCTCTTGGTCGGCTCTGGAAAAACTAGAATCGGTGCTGAAGTCAATCTCCCCTTCAGCTCCTGAAAGGCTGAATCACAGGCTTCTGACCAAACATACTTCACCCCCTTCTTAGTCAATACCATCAACAGTGCTTCTAAGCATGAAAAGTCATATATAAACCACCTGTAGTAACCAGACATCCCTAATAAACTTTGTACCTCAAAGACATTCCTCGGCTGCTCCCAGGTGACTACTACTCTCACCTTCTCTGGGTCTATTGATACTCCTGTATTTGAGATGATATGACCCAAGAAGTGAATCTCATCCATCCAAAAGTGGCACTTTGAGAGCTTAGCATATATATGATGCTCCCTCAGTGTACTCAAAATGATCTCAAGATGGGTAGCTTGGTCATGTCGAGTGTGAGAGTACACCAAGATATCGTCCACAAAAACCACCACGAATAAATCCAAGTGAGGATAGAAAACTTTGTTCATCAGTGCCATGAAAACTTCTGGCGCGTTCATGAGACCGAATGACATAACCAAATACTCATACAGACCATACCTTCTCCAGAAGGCTGTAAGAGGTATATCAGATGGTCTGACACGCAACTGATGGTAGCTGGATCTCAAGTCGGTCTTCAAGAACACTCTAGCTCCTTGAAGCTGATCAAAGAGATCATCTATCCACAACAATGGATATCCATTCTTGACCGTCAACTGGTTTAGCCTTCGATAATCCACACAAAGCCTAAGGGTACCATCCGCCTTCTTTGGAAACAGAACGGGCGAACCCCAATGAGAAGTATTGGGTCGGATAAAACCCTTTTCCTACAACTCCTCCAACTACTTCTTGAGATCCTGAAACTCAGGTGTAGCCATCCTATAAGGAGGAATGGACACTGGTGCCGCTCCTAGCATAAGATCAATAGATAAGTCTACCTCACGCTCCGGAGGAAAACCTGAAAAGTCTTCTGGAAAGACAACTGGAAAGTGATTAACCACTGGAGGAAAATATATCTGAGAAGTCCCCTGGTCATCCAGATATAAGCTAAAAATCTGGGACGTAACACCACCCAACCCATGATGCTCTGGTCCAGCGCTGCTCGCCTGGACATTCCATTCACCCTTGTAAAGAAAAGACCCGCCCTCTGGTGATGTGAAACTCACCCTACGATGATAGCAATTGAAAAAGGCCTGTAAGGGAACTAACCAGTCCATCCTGAGAATGATACCATGGATTGTCATCTCCAAAACATAGATATTCCATGAAAAACGACACCCACCAACCTCAAGGGGGAAGTCTAAGCACTAACGCACACTAGAAGTTCTAATTATCAAGGGAGTGTCTAGCATCATCATATCCTCAGAAGTATAAATAAATCTAAGGCTTTACACAGTATGCACAAAAATAAAGCTATGAGAAGCTCCTGTATCAAAAAGTGCAGAGGATAAAACTGAGTCTACTAAAATCGTACCTTGAACTGTAGAAGGTCCAGGATCCTTCTCCTGATGAATCTGCTATACTGCAAAAGTCTGGCTTGTACCGCGGCCCTGTGTAGTAGCCTGAGATCCCTGAGCTGACCCTCCTTGAGCCTGACCATTGTATCCATGACCTCTACCCTGGCCTGAATGACCTGAAAAACTCCATCCCTCCATCTGCTGCGGAACTGGTAATCCTTCTCCTGTAGGCGGAGTCGAAACTGATCCTCCTTTACTAGCTGCTGGAAGGATAACCTTGTAGAAACGCTGCAGATGACCCATATTTCCACAAGATCAACACTCCACTGGGTCTCTCGAGAACTGAGGCTTCTTTTCCCGCTTTTTACACACTAATAGCACACCACTTTGTTTCCAGAAGAAAGATCTCGTCTACCAGAAGGAATACCTCGCTTCCTCGGGTCACCTAGTGTAGACTCTCAGTGGCACTTCCTACTGTCTACTTGAAATGAATCAGCCCTGGATGCTGAACCACCCTGGTCCACAACTCTAGTGTCCCTCATGTTTTTTCTTCATGATAAGTGCCTAGTTGACTATCAGAGTAATAAAAGTCAACTGGAAGACGTTCAACTATGATATGATGTCCGGTCTGAGGCCTTCCTCAAACTTCCTCACTAAAAACAGCTCGTCATTCCCCAGAACGGGAGTGAAACACCGTAACTATATGAAGCGAGATGAATAATCCATAACTGTGAGATTACCTTGCTGCATGTTTATGAAATCTCTAGCTTTGTCAGCCCTCATCGTCTCCAGGTAGAAGTAGTCGTAGAACGTACGCTGGAACTCGTCCCAAGCCATAGCCTGTTGGCGCCCTGCCTACGAAACCACATCCCACCATCTCTTGGCAGAATCTCACAACATATAAGTCAAGAGCTTAACTCTCCTCTCTGGAGTTGTCTCTAGGTGCTCGAAGATGGATAACATGGCCTCTAGCCATGACTCCGCAGCCTGTGGTCCTCCATCCCCTGTGAACGTGGGAGGATGCTGCTGCTGAAAAACCCGCGTCAGCTCTGCCATAGATGGGGCAGGATGCTAAGATCCCTGGAAGGTCTGTATGAATCTCATGAAACCCTATCTGAACTGAGCGTTAGCACCAGTGTCTGGAATCACTGAAGTTTCCATATCCAGAATGATAGGCGAAACTACTGGTAGTCCTTAATCTGCCGTATCCGGTGTGCGGTCACTGCCTGGTTCCTAACGTGCAACGAGAGGATGTCTTGGTGCCATAGCTATGAAAGGTCAAAATCACACCTCAGATTCAGTATTAACAAAGATAGAAAAATTGAAGTTACAAGAAGGAACATGGAAAAGAATCCATTCAAGTTATGCAAAACATGACTACATGGTGTGTTCTTTTCCTACACAACATGTTCCCTTAGGTCATTCACATGGGCGTGTACTTCTACCTAAACTGGTCGTGTAACACCCCAAATACGTGGCATGTTGTCTTAACACATGGTGTGTACTTGAATCCTCTTCCCTTCCCGAGTCCTTCTACACGATTAAGACACATGAATCATCTAAGACAAAACTACACGGCGTGTTCAAGGAAGACATGATGTGTACTATACATGCCTTACCTGGCCCGTTTTGTTAGCGACACGGCCTGACACATGGCTGACACTACACGACGTGTTCCAGACAGACACGGCGTGTACGAGGAAGGGTAACACCGACCCGTGTTGTTCGTGACACGGCCGGGGTACCTAGATCAAGCTACATGGCATGTAAGATTAAGACATGACTTGTATGTGAAAAGATAACATGACCCGTGTTGTTTGTGACACGGCCGGGGTACCTATTTCAGACTACACGATGTGATAAACTAGTACACGACGTGTTCCTACAAGATTTTTCAGAACCCTGTGTTTTTGCTCAAACAGTTAGTGACATGGTTTAAAAACTACACGACGTGTATTAATAAAATACACACCGTGTATTCTGGGTTTTTCTGGGCAGTAGCTCAGAAACTGCTCCGAAGCCTAGAAAACATAGAAAACAAGAGTTAAGGTGAAAAATTCCGATCCGTGAGGGCCCATACTCCCCGTGAATCAAATGTTGGCATCATAACAATGCATATAACAAGTAAACAGTATAACAAACTCACGATCCACCAAATTCCGATCCTTGAGGGCCCATAACACCTCTAAGACCAAAATTTAGCATCCATGATAAAGAAGCTCTAAACAAACAATACCCTATCAACATAGTAGGTATTCTATCACAGAGGCTATCACAACATCATTCATAGTCTATCACAATTTCTATCACAACAACATGCAATTTCTAATGCAATTTAGATGGCATGGAAACATTCATGACATGCGATTTTCTAACAAGTGCCTATATAATGCATGAGATGACATACCCTCATCCTACCGGGTTGCAAAAAAATAGAACCACAATCATATAAACAGTAACAACACAAAACAAGTGCACCACCCAACGGTGAAGTCAATTAAACTGTAACATTTGCAAAACTCTAAAATTGAAATATTCGATGAAACCTGGCTTTTTCCCTGTACACGAGTTCTAGAACTCCCGGGCACATCTATTTACCATTTACCTATTCTGTCCTATCCCTGTCTAATGTCGCTAAATAGTAAGTCAATAGAAAAGAAAAGAAACTCCTCTGATAACGATTTTTAACGACCCGAATCCGGAGCCACTCAACTGGCGCCTCGTACCCGGTTCGCCACATGACCTCAAGGGATTTTACCCAAATGCCAGAGGCTGCCGACTAGCAGCGAGGGCCTTGGTGAGTTATTGGGGAAAATATGCCCTCATTTAGTAAGGTATACAAGGGAGAGGAAATAAAAGATAATAGCGGAAGTAGTAAACATCATACAATAACTGAAACTAAACAGCAGAAGCAATGTACATATAGTAATGATGATAATGATGCAACAGTTACAAGTATCTAAGGAAAGCAACAAACACAACAATGTGCTAAAATACAACTAAGAACAAGTGCTAAAAGTAAACAGCAACTCCAGCAGCATCGCAATTCTAAGCTCGGTCCTATGCTCTCCAGCTCCAACCAGCAATCATGCACCTGAAGTAGAAGGACCACAATCCCTATCCACACTTGAAACCATATAACCTATTTGGGATGAAAATCAGGACCCAAACAGGGTGTGAGACTAATCCCAGTAGGCAACCACTACAAGATCTGTGCTCTACTGTCAGTGAGCAATATAGCAAAAGTAATGGAAATAAATACAGCAGAGAAATAGGAGTACACTAAAGTAAACAATCCTACAAACCTCCATTCATATTTATTTATTAATTTAATTCAATCATTTAATTATCAACCAAGGAATCTATCAAACAACTCTATATTCTCAAGGCATAACAAGTAACACAATAGGTATCTCAGCAGACTACCTAAAACAACAAGAAATACAAAACCCAAGCTTGTTCTTTGGCTTGGTGGACTCGTCACAACCAACCAAACAATGTTCACACTGACTCTCTTGGTGGCTCATACTAGCAGACCCCTCTAGTCAAGTAATCATACAAAGGAACAGACACTCTAGGAAGCTCTCATTATCAATTCCCCTGCAGTCTTGCAACGATAGCTATAGACTCTGTGAGGAAGAACTTACATCTAATTCTCCCTGTAGTCTCGATACGTAACTAAGTACACTCTAAGTAAGCACAAAGTCCATTTCTCGTAGGTCCTGTGAATGATACTAATTTATAACAGACTCTCTAGGGAATCCCTTAATCACCAATTCCCTCTTTAGTCCACCGCACCAGGTTCACACAGCCCTGAGCAGTCCAGTTGTGCGTAATCGACTGTCTGCAGCCCTAAGTAAGTTCAAAAAACTACTTGGATAATAGATACAAAGTATAAAAAGCATACAAATAGTAGGCAATACATGCAATCAATTATGTCAAGGCAAACAATCAATGCAACAAGGTATGCCTCACAGGCAACCTAATCCAAACAGCGATAAAAAACCAAAACAAGGGAAACACCCATGGGGTGATCCTAAAACATGCTAATAAGAAATCATTATTCATATAATGACCTCAAGAATACAATCAATCTAAGGCAGACAATAATACAGGATCAAAACCCTAACCCAAGATACCCTAAACATGGGAATCTGACATTTTTGCACAAAAACTCAAAGACATTCAACGTAAGTCATCAAACCACCTACCTCGATCCTAGGAGATCGATATACTTGAACCTAAGCCTGTGAGTCGGCCTAGAATGGAGTAGATATATAAAAACGTCTTAAACGTTCAACCTATGACAACTCTCAGAAGAGAAATAATCAGGGATCGTGGCCAAAGAAGAACCAAGAACTCACCGTTTCGATTCTATTACAACCAACGACGTCTGATTCGGATAACCAGTGATGGATCGGTAGCTCGGAGAAGATCTGAAGCCATACCCTCGCTCTCAGTTGAAGAAGCTGGAGAAGAAGACGTTTTTGGGGTTAAGATATGACCCCAGTCCGTTTAATGAAAAAAGAAAGTACACGGCGTATACTAGGCTTTTCTGTACTCTGCATTAAGCGGACTCAACATCACCACTACATGGAGGTGTGTGTGGCCATGACACGACCATCACACGACCTCGAGTGGAATCAAAGTACACGACGTGTACTTATAAAGTACACAGAGTGTACTTAGAAAATTTCCAAATTCTCCTCTTTTCCCCAAAAACGGCCAGAAAAGGAAAGACATACCTGAAAAGAAGGTCCGGGTTATTATAATTAAAGGATACATGTATACATCTATATCATTTCTAGTATTAGAGGGTCAATATGTGAGTATACTAATGAACGTGAGTGGTTTTTTCATACACATCCATGGAGGATGGTTATAAATGTGTATGAAAATTGGACATGTGTTGTGAAAAGTAAATATCTGACCAAACAGATTAAAATAATCACATCATAAACCCAACCCCACATTACACATGTCAAATAAAAAATTAGGACATAAAGCATCAAATTTATTCCATGATAATCCATATTTAGGATTAAAAAACTCATATTTATCCTTCCTCCATCACATATTTATTGATATTTCATCAAACATGGAAATATTTTAGAGGCTGGGAATTAACGGAAAGTGGAACATTACTTTCTATAGAATACAAGATAGTGTTCCATCAGTATTTAGCTTCTATAAAGATGTGAAAAATTTTATACAATCATTTTGGCCAGTGGTTTCATCCCATAATAAGAGGCAATCTTTCAGTAAAAAATGAATTTTGTTTTTAGAAAGTTCAAGTTTGTCAACTAACTTCCATTCCATTTAATGGTTCAGGGGAATATCTACATCATCTGAAAGTAATTACTTCAAAAAGGTAAGAATATAATCAATGGAATTATTATAAATCCCATACATGGTTTTCCCATGAAACAATCATATTAAAAATTTCATTTTTTTCATTTTACCACATTGCCGATATACTGGAGCCATGACATAATCATTCATTTTTCCACTTTTTCAATATCATCATTTTCATTATATACATCATGTGTACTCATATCAATGTATTCTTGGATTTTCATACTTTATTTATCATGATTATTAATTAACAAAAATTGATCATCTAATAAATTCTCTAATCCATTCCTCTCATTCAGATCATGAACATTTTGAGATTGTCTTTTCTCCCCATTGTGATACCAGAATAGTAGTTTTTTTAAAACAATTTTTTTATTTGATATATATCTTCTTCATGATTTAACCAAGGTCTTACAATACAATTATAACATGGTCAGTGTATAAGACCACTATCTGAAGCATTCATAAATAAAAAAATCTAAAAAACTCTCTAACTTGTCTTGAAACTTGATTGAGATCCAGTCTATTTCATACATCAAAATTCTATCAATTCTGTTAAAAAAATGTTATATTTCCTATAATAAAAGAAATTAAATAATATTGAAGTAAAATCCAAAATATATTTAAGGAAGTAAGACTTATTCACTTTATTTCAATCAGTGTGAAAAACATTAAACTAATATTGAAATCAAATTTTTTTAAACCACTCTCCAAATTTGTGTATGAATACCAAATTTAACATACATGAATACATCATTGTAAAAAAAACTTATTTTATTATGAAAATGAAAATTTGATAAGGTAAAATCCCATTTATAAATAATTCAAACTATATATTTATCACTCATATACTTAATTTGATAACTCAATCCCATGAGATAACAAAATACTATATATATAAAACCATAATATTTAATTCTATTATATCAATGAAAAATAAATATACATAATACCACATAATAAAGTATATGTATGGCATAAATGAAAAATTAGTCCATATGATAATTATAATATAAGACAAAAATGTATATCAAACACAAACCATGGTATATATTGTGGTCTAAAGCTCACAGGTTACAAACCAAACATAGAAGTAGTTGAGGTTGGTCAAAAACTAGATTATATAAGTAGTAAACTAAGTTTTTCATTATGGAATGGGTCATAAAAAATTATTGATCATAACAACTCACACAAGGTATAAGGAACAATAAAAACATCTCTTTAGACATATCAAAATAAAGGAAATGTCCATTATATAAATATGTTTTCCACAAAATTAATATAATTTAAGAATGATGTTATGTAACAATAAAAAATCCATCCATATTCAACCTTTTATGAAAATAAGACCCATCTATATATGTGAATCATAAAATAAATTTTATATCCAAACATGTTTAAGACCTAAAATGAATAATTTCAATTATTAAAATAAAACAATGAAATTAATAATTTCATAACTCCCTAATATTTTCACAAAACAAACAAAGTGCTATAATAAATAATTATAGATTTAACTCATATATATCACACAAAATAACAGGTTCAAATTATATTTATATAGAAGTATAAAGAAACTGAATTAAAAAATTATCACCTATAATTAGATTTATTATGCAATACAATAACAAATATAATCAAAACTAACCCTCGTTGAATGAATCTGGAATAATCCTGGAAAAAAAATCTAGGTTATTGTTTTAGACCTAGAAAAAAAATTAAAATCATGGTTGAAAGAAGAGATGAAGGATTTGGAACTCACCAATTTAATGTTTAGGAAGAATGGAATGAAAACATGAACTGAGGAGATATTTCCATGGGTAGGTAAGAAAACCTAAGGCTACACACTACTAGGGTTGAATGTGGATGGGAATGGGATGGGCGAAGAGGAGCCCGAGCGGCTAGGTAAATGAGGGAAGGTTATACCAATTATTTTTAAAAACCATTGGCATAAACTTCCCATAAACAGGCTATACCAATATTTATTGAGAACCGGTGGTATAGGGGGACCTATACTAATGGTTTTTGAAAACCATTGGTATAAGTCCGTTGGTATGAGTCCCTTTTCCACTAGTGAAGGGTTGGTTAGGGACTGAGGATTCATAATCACTATTATAATAAATATTACATCCATTAAATAATATTTCATAGCACTCCTCCTTGGATGTCATAATATCATGAAATCTTATATTATCTTCACTTGAAAAAAAACTCCATGAGAAAAAAAGTGAAGGAAAAATAATTGAATTTCATGTCATACTTTTAGGAAAACCCTGTGGGAGGAGGACCATAGGTAATAACAAATCAATATTATTATTTAATTATGTCTTCAAGATAAGGGAGGAGAACTATAGTGTTGATTCCGAGTTAAGATGGATAAATATCCAAGAGGGGGGGGGGGTGAATCGACCTTTTAAAATGAATTTAAAGTTATATTATATTTTTAATGTTAATGCGAAAGAAAAATAAAAAAAGATACAAAAAAAGTATTTTTATAGTGGTTTGGATAAAAATAATCATAGTCCACTATTCACCACTCTCACAAACTGAGAGTGATGAAACCCACTATAACCACTATATTGGAATCTTACAATGACTTTTTCCCACATGAAGTCACAACCCAATTATAAATCTTTTTTCTCTGGGAGGCTTAAACCTAAGACTAACCTACCTTTTTCCCATGGAGGCATAAATAAAATAGTACTTCCCACCTAGAGGCACAACCCAATGCCTGAATTTTGTTTGGGAGTCACAACTCAGTTATCCTACCTTTTAATGAGAAGTATAAAACTTTACAATTACGCACAATAAAAATGAATCAAAATAAGTATAACCACAGAATCAGATAGACACTTCAAGGTCCGAGTGTTGAGGTAGCAAAGAAATCTCTAGTAGAAAAGGTTCAAATGATTTTAGTTTGGATAGGAGCATTGGTTTATCACCAAATAATGCAACACTTGTACAATTTATAAGTATACTCAACCTCATTTTTATCCCTTGCACTGATTCTATTAACTCCATATATAGAGTTTATTTATGTGTATAATCATTCAAACTTGAAGACTATTTCATATCACTTTATCCCAAAGAAACATTTTCACATTCAACTTCAACGAACCACTTCAAAGTTGTCCATACTTCTTTCCCAGAAAATAATCCATGTGTCAATGAGAAATAATATTCTCACGTTTCATTATCGATATCCTGTACAATTAATATAAACTATATGGTGGTGATTATTAGAATATTTAATACACCATTAAATAATAATCATTAATATCCTTGAAAAAATCCCTAATAGCAATCAATACCAACCCTTTATATTTCATTCAGTTTGAATTTGAATATCCTAAGTTCCAAATTCCAAAATTTCAGTGTGAATATCCATACACACTTAAACTCATGAGAATCCCATTTAATTCTTCATAAAATAGTTTAAAACATGTTCACATGGATTCTAAGTAATTAATATGTAATTTTAGAACAAAAAAAAACTAATTACATCCATAATAAACTTGTAGAAAATTGAAATGTCAAGTATAATGTAAAACATAACATATTTTTAGGTTTTAAAATATTATGTAGAAATTTATAGAACCACATAGGCAAATATACATAGGTTATTTTCATGTAGCCTTTTTTCACTATGTATCCAAATTTAATCAAGTAAGAAAAACAATGTATCCAACTTCATGTAGGAAAATGTCACGTACCCAATTCACATAAGTGAATTGTCCACATAACCATTTTTCATGTAAGCGATTCTGGAAATTTGAAAATAGATTGACTTATCAAATTTCAAACCTAAGAAATACCTTATAAATGGAATAATTAACTTTGGATATAATTGAATTATATTTATAAAATTTTATTATATTTCCAAATAATCAATAATCATCTTAATTTTACTTTTGTATCTCATGTTATGATCGAAATACTGTAGCAAAATGGTTATGACAAACTGTGGATTTTAGACTGAAAACAAGTAGTGATTTAAAACCTAATTTAATGCATGATAGATATAGATTCAGAGTTTTCTATTTTCTAATTAAATTTATATAATTTTTTTTATATTTGAAACAAGAAATAATCACTCAATTTAGAGTACTATAGATCAATATATGGATAAAATACAAAAGGTAACTGATTCAAGAAAATCAACTACATGGTTCACAAATAGGCTTTGTGTATTACAAATTGGCTAAACGACGAATAATAAAAAACATGTGAAAATGATATTTTGAGGTATCCAATGATATATTTATCCTTAGAACTCAATATAAAACTTTTAGAACATTTTATAAAAATTAAAAACATGAAATCTAAAGATATTTTATGCAAATAAATATTATGATTTGATCAAGATTAAACATTTATAATTAATAAACAATTGAAAGTATTAAGAATTTTAAGGAAAATAAAACAAATATATATTTGTAATTATCAAAACATAAATTGGTTAAAGGATCCACTCAACATTCTACCCCTTTTTATAATTCAAAACCCAAGTATAATTTGAAAACTTTTCCCCCCTTTTGAAAATATCAAAAAGAAAAAAGTTCTCCCTTTGAAATGACAAGACTTTCCCCCCTTAAATTTAAAAGTTCTTGAAAAAAATTGTATTTAATGAATTTAAATAGTGTATAAAACATTTTTAAACACTCTTATTTTAAAAACATATGTCAATAAACCACTATAAAACCTTCTATTTTTCAAAACATGTGTCAAGGAGCCACTATACAATGAGCAAAATTTTAAAAGTTATTGGTGAAAGATAATGAAAAACCCTTTATAAAATAATCTTTTATACAAAATTAAAGCTTAAAGAGTAATTTAACACCTTCTAGTATGTATTATGAGTCTTAAAATAGTAAGATAATAAAAAATTATGTATATAAATTAAGTAATACTAATATGAAAAATAGATTCCAAATTTCATAGATTGCATGTAAATATAAAAATTTCAGCATATAAACACACACACACACACACACTACCATTAAATTCATGAAATATAAATGTAAATTTAAATCTCCATCATACCAAGTTCATAATTGATTTTCTAAAACTTAGTAAAATCCAAGGTCTTAGTAAATATATCAGTAAGTTTATTTTTTGTAAAAATAAATTCCATACTTATATTTCATATTTGTACATGATCTTTAATAAAATGAAACTTAATATAAACGTGTTTAGTCCTATAGTGTGTAAGGGATTATTAGAAATGAAAATAGCATAATTATTGTAACAAAATATAGGAATCTTATCAAATTCAAAACCAAAATTAGAAAGAGTTTTCTTAATCCATAAAGATTGAGCACAACATGATCAACAACTATATATTTAGACTTAGGAGTTGAAAGAGAAATAAAATTTTATTTATTTGAAGACCAAGAAACTAAATATTTACCAAGTAAATTTCACATACCTGAAGTGATCTTATTATCTATATTTCATCCAATGGAATCAGAATCAGAATACATTTTCAAATCAAAGTTATTTTTTGTAGGGTAATATAAACAAAGATTTAAAGAACCTTTAACAAATATAATAACCCTTTTAACAAATTTAATATGAATTTATTTAGGACCACTTTGATATCTAGCACACATACAAACTGAAAACATTAAATCAGGCCTAGAAGCAGTTAAGTATAATAAACTTCCAATCATGCCTCTATAAGTTTTAATATCAACAAAATTTCCAAATTTATCTATATCTAATTTTCATATAGCACGCATGGGAGTATTTTCACTTTTATAAGTGTCTGAACCAAATATATTAACTAACTCTTTATCATAATTGGATTTATTTAGAAATATACCATCATTTCTTTGAAAAATAAAACCAAGGAAGAATTTCAATTCCCCCATCATAATCATATCAACTTTAGAAGTAATTAAATCTAAAAATTCAATGCAATAATTTTCACATGAAGATCCAAAAATGATATCATCAACATAAATTTATACAATAAATATATCATCACAACTTTTCTTAATAAATAAAGTAGGATCGACCTTTCCCTTCTCAAATTGTTTTTCAAAATAAAACTAGTTAACCATTCTTTACAAGCTTAAGGATATTGTTTTAAACCATATAAATCCTTAGATAATTTAGAAAAATGATTAGGATGCTTTTAATTTTCAAAACTAGGGGATGTATAACATATACCTCTTAAAAAATATAACCATTTAGAAAATCAGTTTTGATATCCATTTGAAATAATTTAAAACCATGAAAAGAAACATAAGATAATAATATTCTAATTACTTATAATATTGAAACATGTGCAAAAGATTCTTTAAAATCAATACCCTCTTGTTTAGAATATCCTTAAGCCACTAATCTATCTTTATTTTTAACTATATTTTCAGATCCATCAAGTTTGTTTCTAAAGATCCATTTTGTTATAATAACATGAGAATAATTAGGTGGAACGACTAAAGTCCACACACTATTTCTATTGAGCTGATTTAACTCATATTTCATAGACAAGATAAAACTAGCATCATCTAAAGCCCCATCAATATTCTTCAGTACAAAATCTGAAATAAAAGCATGATAAGTACAAATTTTCACATCATATTTTCTATTTTTAACATTTCATTCAACATTACCAATCACATTATATATAGGATGATATCTATGAGTCTTACAATATTTTTTATGAATATTTTTAGATTGAGAATAAATATTCTCACCCTCAATATGTGCATTTTTATCTTGAGGCTCAACCTATTCAAAATTAAAATCACTAGATTCACTATCAAGTTATTAAATATCACCATATCTTTTATTCAAATATTTTCAACTAAATTTTCATGAATTAATTCTTAAACCACCATAGTTCTTTTATTTTATACTCTATATGCCTTATTATTTCTTGAATATCCTAAGAAAATGCCTTCATTATATTTTTCATCAAATTTCTATAAAGCATACTTAGTATTAAGAATAAAATATTTACACCCAAAGACTCTAAAATATCTAATCTTAAGTTTTATTCCTTTCTAAAGCAACATAAGGTATATTTTTCAACAATGTTATTAAACATAATTCTATTAGTAACATAATAAGATATATTAATATCTTCTTCCCAAAAACATTTAGGTAGATTAAACTCATGTTAACATGGTCCTAGAAATTTCTTGAAGAGTTCTATTTTTTCCTTTATACTAAACCATTTTGTTGTGGTGTCCTAGGGACTGAAAAATTGTGAAAATATCTATTTTATTCACAAAACTATATAAATTACATATTATATAATTCACCACAATGATCAATTCTAATTGATTTAATTAAATCCCCCTTATCATTTTGAACCAATTTAAAAAATGTGACAAACTTAGATAACATTTCAGATTTAACTGTAAGAAAATAAACCCATGTTAACCTTGTAAAATTATGATTAATAATAATAAAACACCTTTTAAACAACAAAATTAGATATGGATCTAGTTGAATTATATTTATAAAATTTCATTGTCTTTATAAATAATCAATAATAATCTTAATTGTAATTATATAGCTCAAGTTATTGTCATTTCTGTGTTAAGATGAAAAAATAGCCATGATGGGGGTGAATTGGCCTTTTAAAATGAATTTAAAGTTATATCAGATTTTTAATGCTAATGTAGTGGAAAAATAAAAAAGATATGAACATAGGGATTTTTATAGTGGTTCAAATCTAAATTATCCTAGTCCAATCTTCACCACTCTCATGAAATGAAAGTGATTTAACCCACTATAACCATTATAATGTAATCTTAGAATGATTTTTTACCACCTGGAGTCACAACCCAATTACAAAGACTTTTTATCCTAGAGGCTAAAACCCAAGACTAACCTACCTTTTTCCCCTAGAGTCACAACCCAAATAGTCCTTCCTTTTCTCGCCCAAATTAGTAGTTTTTATAAGAACAAATAAATCCAAATGAATAACATCAAGTGGCCTTACAATTTTTTCTTCTTTGATTGACTTGAAACTGCTTATGTGTTTTTTACCTCCTATGAAAAAATCACATACAAAGGTGTTGTCCTCTTTAAGTTCTAGTCACTGAAAAAATGTATGGTTCTTATAAATCTTGTGCATCAACATGAAATTAGCATGTACCAACCTCCTATGCCACAAGATATTATCATATTGCACAAAATTTAACCATTTTACATTTTGATTAGTTGATTTAGAAAAATTGATTGAATAAATGTTGTCTTTTCTATTTTCATAAAATAAGACAGATTTATCCTAAATTATAATGCATTTATCATTTTGAAATTTAAAAAATGTTCCAACATCACATGGTTGGGAAATTCTTATTAAATTATGCTTCAATACTTCTATATATAAAACCTCATAAATAATAACAGAACTTGAAATTCGAACCTCACCAAAACCTTTTACCTTTCTTTTAGAATTATCACAAAAAGTAACATTACCTCCATCACATTTATTGAATGATATAAAATTTGATATGCCACCAGTCATGTGTCTTGATCATCTACTACCCATATACCAAATATCCTTTTGATTCTCCCCAAACAAACTTCCTACAAGAAAATTTTTAATAAGGTTTTGGAACCCAAGAAAATTTGGGTCCGATGGAATTATTATATGAATTATTGGGAACCCAAGATGATTTCAAACATTTGTTTAAAAAAAATATAGAAGATAAATATTTATAAATGAAAGCCTTAGTATGTCCAAGAGATTGTGGAAATGTCAATTAACACTAATTTTCATAATAACCTTTCACATGACATCTAAAACACATAGCAGTAGATGTGATTTCATCAGTGATTTTAATAAATAAAGTATTATACATTTTGGGTAAATTATTTTTATAACCAAAACCATATATCTCCCCATTAATTTTATTGAAACTCATCATTTTATTAAAGTTTTTCCTTACTTGAACAAAAATGGATAGATTTTACTCCCAACTTTCAACTTTATTTTTGAGATGTTCATTTTCTTTAAGAAAATTATAAAAATTAATTATTTTAGCTCCATGACACTTTTATATGAAATAAAATTTTCTATTTAATTTATAATTTTCAATAAGAGTAGAGTTTAGTTTTTCATGAGCAATTTCCAAATCTGAATGTGTAGAATTTTGGTCATCCTAGATAGATTTTTTCATTTTTCATTTTCCTTAAGAAAAACCTTATGTTGGATCTTAAGGTTTTTTTATAAACCAATTACTATTTCAAATTTATATTTAAGTATTTAAACTTCTATAAGAAAATCCTAAATAGTGGGTTTTTCATATTCAGATTTAAAGTATGAATAATAATTAGAGTCACTTACTTGATTTAATGATGCCATTAAGCATAAATTTTCTCCCTCTTATACTTTTCCTTCTTTAATTGTGGGAAATTGAGTTTGACATGCCCTATTTTTCTGCACTCATAGAAAATTGCATCTTGAGTATCATTAAAAATAACATTACCTTTCTTATTCTCCTTGTGACCATCTTCTGGATAATCTTTATGAGATCTCCTTGAGTAGCCTTTTTTACTTCTATATACACCTATTTAAACATATGCAGTATCATTCTTATCACTACACTATAACTTAGAATTATATGAGTAAGTAGTAACATTTGATTTAAAATTAATTCCTTTATTATTTGAGTTATCTTCTTTAGTGAGATTTTTAAGCTCCAAATAATATTGTAATAATGATCTAATGAGATCATAAAGTGTATATTACTTGAATTTATTACTTTCATCAATAGTAAACCTTTTAGCATGCCACTTCTTAGAAAGTTCTCTAAGAAATATTTCAAAAAGAACAATATTTTCAAGATTCTTCTAAATAACTCAAACCATTTATGATGCTAGTAAATCTACGAAACATTTGATCGAAAGTTTCATCTTCATGCATTTTAAGTTCTTGATAATCTACTCTTAGCATGCCCAACTTAGTTCTAATAAGATTATTTGATCCAAGATGCATAAATTACAGAATTTTCTAGATGTCATGATCAATTTTACAAGTAGATACATGACTATAGACATTTTTATTTATTCTATAGTATAAAATATTAATTACCTTATAATTCAAAACATAATTTACCATATCATTTCCAAATAATGATTTGGGTTCACCTTTAGGCAGATTTTATAGTTTTCCAGGATTTTCCAATGATCAATGCCAAGATTATTTAAAAATGATTCCATTTAAGATTTCCAGTATCCATAGTCATTACCATAAAAATGAGGTGTCCTTTGAGGTATCCATCCATTAATCAAACTAGTTCCTTTCATGTTAAACATATCTTTCCCCCTTGACAGTTAAGTCAGGAAGTGGTTAGAAAAAAATATAAATATTGGGGTCAACCTTTGATACCAATTATTGGTCTAGAGTTTAGATGAAAAAAAAATCCAAGAGTGGGGTGATTTTTCCTTTTAAAATTAATTTAAATTTATATTATAGTTTTAATGTTAATGTAGTGAAAAAATAAAAAAGATATAAACACATGGGTTTTTATAGTGGATCATATCTAAATGATACTAGTCTAATTTTCACCACTATCATGAACTGAGAGTGATGGAACCCACTATAACCACTATAATGGAATCTTAAAATGACCTTTTCCCACCTAGAGTCACAACGAAATTAAAAATCCTTTTTCCCTTGGAACTAAAATCCAAGAATAACCTTCCTTTTTCCCCTAGAGGCACAACCTGAATAGTCCTACCATTTTCCCACCCAAACTAGTAGGTTTGATAGGAACAAATAAATCCTAATTAATAAGATCAAGAGGCCTTATATTTTTTACTTCTTTGATTGACTTGAAACTAATTCTGTGTTGTTTACCTCCCAAGAAATAATCATATACAAAGGTGATGTCCTCTTTAAGTTTTGGATGTTGAAAAACTATTTGGTTCTTGGAAATCTTGTGAATCAACCTAAAATTAGCATATCCCAACCTCCTATTCCACAAGATATTATCAGATTGTACAACATTTAAACATTTTACATTTTGATTAGTTAATTCACTAAAATTGATTGAATAAATGTTGTCTTTTCTATCTGTATAAAATAAGATAGATTTATCCTTAAATAGAATGAATTTATCATTTTTAAATTTAACAAACTTTCTATCATCACATGGTTTTTAAATTATTATTAAATTATGCTTCAATCCTAATATATATAAAACCTTAGAAATAATAATATAACTTGAAATTCGAACCTTACCAAAACCTTTTACCTTCGATTTATAATTATCACCAAAAGTAAAATTACCTCCATCATATTTATTAAATGATAGAAAATTTGATATAAAACCTATCATGTGTCTTGAGAATCCACTATATATGTACTAAACATCCTTTTTGATACTCCTAAAACACACTTCCTATAAGAACATATTTAAGAATGTTTTGGTGCCTGAGGAAATTTGGTTCCAATGGGATTAACATGTGAATCCTTGGGAACCCAATCTAATTTTAAACACTTTTTTATAGGAATCTAGAAGATAAATATTTAAAAATGAAAGCCTTAGTATGTCCAAGAGATTTTGGAAATCTCCAGAAAAACTCATTTTTATAATGACATTTCATATGAAATATAAAACACATAGTAATAGATGTACTTCCATTAGTACTTTTAACAAATAAATTCTTATACATTTTGGGTAAATTATTTTCATAACCAAGACCAGATATCTACTTGTTTATTTTATTGAAACTCATCATTTTTTCAAATTTTTATCTTGCTTGAAAAAATGGACATATTTGACTTTAAACTTTAAACTTTATTTTTGAGTTGTTCATTTTATTTAAGAAAATTATCAAAATACCTTATTTCAGCTCCATGACACTTTGATATGAAATAAAATTCTCTATTTAATTTATCATTTTCAACAAGAGAATAATTTATTTTTTCTCGATCAATTTCCAGATATGAATGTACATAATTTTTTTCATCTTGGATATATTTTTTCATATTTTCATTTTCCTTAAGAACAAACTTATGTTGGATCTTATAGTTTTTGTATAAACCAATTAATTTTTCAACTTTATTTTTAATTATTTCAACTTCTATAAGCAATTAATTAATAGTTGGTTTTTCAGATTCAGATTCAGAGGATGAATAATAAGTAAAGTTACTTACTTTATTTTATGAAGCTATTAAACACAAATTTTCTACACCCTTTTCTGAAATAGATTCTCCATTAGAACTATAATCCTTAGTAAAACTCCATATGGATGATATTTCCTTATTTTACTTCTTATATTTCTTCCTCTTATACTTTTCCTTCTTTAATTGTGGGAAATCGTGTTTGATGTGCCCACTTTTTCTACACTCATAATAGATTACATATTGAGTATCATTAGAAATAACATTTCCTTCCTTATTCTCCTTGTGATCATATTTTGGTTAGTATTTCTAAGATCTCCTTACATGTCCATTCTTCCTTCTATATCCATATTTTGAAACATATGCAATATCATTCTTATCACTGCATTGTAACTCAGAATCAGAGTGTAAATAGTAACATTTTATTTAAGTTCAATTCCATTCTTCTTTGAATAATCTTCTTAACCAATATTTTTAAACTCCAAATCATATTGTAATAATGATCCAATGAGATCATAAAGTGTATATTCCTTGAAGTTCTTACTTTCATCAATAGTAACTTTTTAGCATGCCACTTCTTAAGAAGTTCTCTAAGAACTCTTTTAGCAAGAATAGTATTTTCAGGAGTTTCTCCTAAATAAATCATACCATATACTATGCCCGTAAATCTATGAAACATTTGATTGAAAGTTTCATCTTCACCCATTTTAAATTATTGATATTCATCTCTTAGCATTCCTAACTTAGTTATAATAATCTTATTTGAGCCAAGATGTGTAAATTACAGAATTTTCCAGATGTCATGAGCAGTTTTACATGTAGATACATAACTATAGACTTTTATACTTATTTCAAAGTATAATATATTAATTACCTTGTAATTCAAAACATACTTTACCGCATCATTACCAACTAATGATTTAGGTTCACCTTTAGGCAATTTGTATGGTTTTTCCATGATTGTCTAATGATCAATGCCAAGATGATTTAAAAATTATTCCATTCGAGATTTCCAGTATTCATAGTCATTACCATAAAAATGAGGTTGTCTTTGAGATATCTATCCATTAATAAAAATTGTTCCTGTCATCTTAAACATATCTTTTTCCCTTGATGGTTAAGTCAGGAAGTGGTTAGAAAAAAATATTGGGGTCAACCACTGATACTAATTTTTGGTCTAGAGTTAATATGGGAAAATATCAAAGAGTGGGGTGATTGGTCTTATAAAATGAATTTAAAGTTATATTAGAGTTTTAATGTTAATGCAGTAGAAAAATAAAAAAAGATATGAACACATATATTTTTATAGTGGTTTAGATCTAAATGATCTGATTCCACTCTTCACCACTCTCATTAAGTGAGAGTTATTGAAGTTCTAAAGGATAAAATAACAACTGATAAGGGGGGATTGAATAAGTTGTTCAATTTTTTGTAAGTTTCAATACTTTTAAAACTTAACCCCCATAACCTGTTAAAGTTTATATCCTTATAAACTTTTAGTAAATAATCATGCATGAAATTTTTTGAAAGCAAGTAAAACACACAAGATTTAAAAGGTTCGGTCTCAGTGTAAGAACCTACATCTTTTCCACATACACTCCCATGGGTCTATAAAAATTCACTATTATGAAGAAGTGAATACAACTTACGACAACTCCAAATAGAAACCTTATATATCATGATATGAATAATTATAACGACTCTCTTCATTTTAAAAAGTTTCTTAAAAAACAATTGATCCAAAAAAAAAAGAATAAATACTTTGTTCAATTTGATCCAAAAAAGTTCTTAGGTCTAATGATCCTGAGTTTGATAGCCTTTAGTCCCATGAACTCAGTATGATTGACTTAGTCCGATCGACTCAATACGATGATCCATTTCTCATTTTGTGCCTAAATAAACTTTCTATTCCATCTATATAAAAAAACTTGTGCTTCTAAGAAACTACTAAAAACTCAATCCGAACTTCCTTAGTTCAATGAATTCAGTTTGATAGACTCAGTATGACGAACTCATTCTAAACCTGTAAAACTCAAACTCTGCTCAAATGCTTAGTACAATCTTTCTCAGTCCAGTAAATAAAAATGTCAGATGTATGAACTTATTATGAGATCTCAGTTCGAAAATAAAAATTGACAAGAATCACGAAGTGATCCACCTTTTCCACATAAGAAAAAGTTTAAAAGTATGAATGTACCGTGCTTCTATTTATAGGAGACTTAGAATGAAAAAGTCAGGAAATTTAAAATCTTTTCTCACTTACCCAAATTTCAAAACTATGAAAATCACTCACATTTAAACTTCAACTTTTAATTCTTCAAACCTTCTTATGATTTCCTTAAGATTAGTTTTCTTGAACAAACTAACTTTTCTCTAGTCTGATATAACTTCCTTAGCTTCAGTCCAATGTAACTTCCTCATCTTTATTACGAAGAAACTTCCTCATCTCACCATAATCTGATTTTATTCCTATACTCATTACGATCTGACTATGTTCATATCATTACGATCTAACTTTCTTGCACTACTCATTATGATCTGACTATCCTCTTCAGAGTTAGTCATATCGTCTTTTCTTCTCAGATTCAGTCTGATCATCTTCCCTTATCAGAGTCATTATAATGGAATCCTTATAATAATATAATTCTCATTATGATGGAATTATCATTAGGATGTTCTACATCCGATGAAAACTCCACTCAGTAACTTTTAAATTCCTCAAACTTCATCAAATTTACACATTATGACTTTTGACAACTTTTGTGACTGGTACTTCTAGATCCAATTTTCTATTTTCTGGTTTCTGGAAATGATACACTAGGATTCCTCCATTTATTTAAAATATTTTATCATGATAGTTTTCATGATTTACAAGAACTTAAAGATTGGAAAAGCATCATCTAAATTACAAAGGAAAGTATTATGACTTCCATTAGTTTCAACATATTCTTTCTTTCAATGATTACGATAAAGTATAACTTCCAGTAATCAATAATTTTTACCTCAGATTCTTTTGGATCTAATGATCTCCAACATCATACTGATGGATTTGAGTCTAATGGTGAGTCTGATCAATAACTTCACAGAACTTCTAGATTCCATCTTCCTTACACCTTCTATGTTCGGTGCTACTCAGTCCGATCCTTTATGTCCAAAAAAAAACTTTCTTAAAAAAAACTTTTCTCCCCCTTTATGTTTTGATTCAAGCATTTAACAACTCTCACATTTTTTCAAAAACATTATTTTTCAAAATATTTTTTTTTAATAAATACAAAACATTGATAAAAACAAAAAATCACAAAGGTTCTTCAATCTCCCCCTTTGTATTTGTTGACAACGCTCATTAAATTTTTTTTCAACACTTATAAAATTTTCACAACTCAAATTTTGTAAAAAATTAAGTTTTTGACATTTACCAAAACACAAACTTTCTCAAAAAAGAGTTTCCTAACACTAAAATAATTGATAAAATAATGTTTTTAAGGAATTACATACCCCAGTGTCAAAAAAATTATGTGGCCATGTTAAGATAAACTTTCCTCACTTTTATATTTCTATCACTTTTCTTTTTCTCTCCCCCATTTTATGATAACCACTACTTAATATTCATAAAATAAATATAAGTAAAACCTTCTTACAAAGTAATAAGTTGTTAATTTAGATCCCCTTTTTTCAACATAATACAAATCATGGTGGGGTACTTACTTATGAGATTTAGGAAGTCATTATATGAGGCTGAACATGAAGTTGTAGCCTCAACTCAACAAACCTTTCTTCTAGAATTTCCTTTTTGAAGATATCAACAATCTGATACTTTATTGAGATCGAAGTGCCCAGATCAGTGTGAATCACTGAGAGGGGGAGGGGGTGAATCAGTGATCCTTTAAAACTTTTTACTAATTGATTCTTTATCAATTAAACCTCTATGACTGGTTAAAGCCTCGATCCACTCTTCTTGTATCTCTCAGCCTTTCCTCGAGTGATGCAGTAAATGTAAAGGCACAGGACACAAGGATTTACAAGGTTTGGAACCAAAGGCCTACGTCCTTTCCATGTTGGTTATACACCCCAACATGGTTTCTCCATTATAACCTGTTAAAATTACAATGGTCGATACAGAGTCCCATTGTATCTCTCCTGAGTCCCACAGGAGGGTCTTTATACTGCGTCCCACAGTGTTACCAGAGTCCCACTGGCCAGCTCCAGAATCCCACTGAAGACTTCTTCCACCCTGAGTCTCACAGGGGGCTTCTCCTGGCTCCTCGAGTCACATGAGTAGCTCTTATTCACTTTAAGTTCTTCAAGTATCCTCAACAGCCTGGGATAAAGGCTGCTGGCCTTGCTCTTCACTTCTGATCACTTGAGTTGATCAGGTCTTCTCGTCTTTCTCAGGCTTTATCACCTTCTTCTAAGGATGACCTAGCTTCTCTCTTCAACTACTGAATACTCAGACAACTGATATCTTTAACTTCAGTCTGGTCCAGTCTCACATCAATTCAACTTCATGCACTGAATGCATGGAAACTCTGATTCTTCAAGATCATCTGGTCTTGGACTTCTCAATTTCAAACATCCTGATTTAACTTTGTTTACGTGTGCACGTGCATGCATGTAAGCATGCACTCCCCTTGTTCTTCTCGTGGTGCAATAAACCCACAAAGGGTGTAACACTTTTAGCACACACCTTCTTCTTGTCCTTCACACATTTTATTTATTTTTCTTACACACTTGAATGTGTGTTTTACTTGGTGTGAGTATCTACTTCTTCTAAGTGTATACACTTTTAGTGAACATACTAGGTTCGGCCTTGTTGATTTTGTTTGCACCCACTTTGTTCACTTTTCAAACACAAGGTGCAAGCCTTTCCTTCCACTTCTTGCACAAACTTAGCTATGGACTCCCACTTTGTTTGTTAAGCACACACACAACTTAAGTGTGGTCTTCACTTCGTGCACACACAACACCCGTAGGTTCTTCTTCTTCACTTGGAACTCAAAGCACTAAGTCCCAGCCTTCCTCCTCTTTGCACACCCACTGCCTGTAGGGTGTTCTCCCACTTTACACACACACGGGGTGTGTTGTGGCCTTCTTCTTCTTGCACACACAAATACTAAGCCTGGGCCAACTTGTTTCTTCAAGCATGCACACACAAAAATGTCTCGGCCTTCCTCCTTCACTTTGCACACACACTACCAATATGAAGGCGCGGAAGTGCTTGGTGCGGCCTGTCCTCTACTCCATTGTCACGCAGGTGCACAAGGAACAAGAGCTGCGCAAGGCCTCGGGTGCAAGGCAGCCGTGCAAGGCTCAAACAACCGCGGG
The DNA here is from genome assembly GCA_963277665.1 of Viscum album. Taxonomy (NCBI): domain Eukaryota; kingdom Viridiplantae; phylum Streptophyta; class Magnoliopsida; order Santalales; family Viscaceae; genus Viscum; species Viscum album. The sequence goes on along the minus strand of OY728130.1, from coordinate 1,801,655,962 downwards.
GTGCGCAAGTGATGCGGACTCGGGTCGTGAAAGCCTCAAGAGTGCAAGAGCACCTCGGGCGCGCAAGCTACTCCTGCCGCGCAAGTATGCGGGCAAAGAGAGCTCTTCCTGATGTGCAAGTGAGGCGCACATGGGACTCCTTCGGGACCTCGGGTGGCCCCGAGATCTTCAGCCGTGCAAGTGCCTTGCGCGATGTCTTCGGGCTTCACGTAACACAGGTGCTCTGTGGATCTTCAAATTTTCAGCAAACTAACAGAGAGCCTCGACCTCTCTTTTTATAGGCAGAGGGATGCCTCATATCTTCCACGGAATATAAATTCAAATTCCCGAAATTCTCGGGTTTTCAAGATTCTTCAAATCTTGATTTGCTCCTCTGTTTCACGCGGGTTCTTCCTTTATTTTTTTCCTCTACGTGCATGCAACTTAGAACGCATGCATGGAATTCTATTTAGGATAATCCATACAAAACATAAACCATCATCACCTCGCACCTCCGGTTGCTTCGGCCAACCTCGAATTCTCCCACACGTTGTGTGCATGCCCATTTTTATGCATGGATATGTTCAGTAGGGACAGACGAACCGAATGGAGCCTTCGGTTTGATCGGAGGTGGCCGGGAACTCAAAAACATCACTCGGAGGCGCCACTGGTTCAGCGGGGACGTCAGGGGTTGCCTTGAGTGAGCTCGAGGAAGTAGAAGACTCGCAGGCCATTGGATCAGATCTTTGGATGGCCGCGATCAGAAGATCTCGCGCGGGATCGATCGTGCGGTCGGGATCTGGCGCGTGATCGATTGAGCGGCCAGGATTCGCTCCCAGTGAAAATTGCGCATCCCACAACGAAACGGACCGCAAATTTTCCGTGGTTTATCAACCTAGCGCTGCCGGAAACCCTTCGATTGAACTTCTCCCTCCACGGTGCCGCCCCGTACCGTGTTCTCTCTGCGGGCGCGCTCTTGCGCCCACCTCTGCCTCTCGCGGGCGCGCTATGCGCCCACTATGCACTCTCGGCGCGCGCTCTGGCACCCACGCTCCGCAGGCTTGACTCCCCTGCGTGGCCCCGGTTACACAAGCCCGCGGCCTCTCGAGCTGGCCCCATGGGATCCCCCTTGGGCGTGGCGACCTCGAGTCCCACATGTGCCTTGGGGTTGAACCCTTAAGGCTGGCCCTTGGTGGCTTCTTTTTGCCTGAGTACAGAACAAGTCCTTTGTTTAAAAAAAAAGTGACAAGTTCAAATGCCAAATTCCACATCTTCCTCTAATCCATTATCCCTTCTTCATTTCTTCTCTTATCTTCTTCTTTTCTTCCATTCCTCTTAAACATTTAATCTTCACTTAGGAGTGAAATTTCCGAAGGTTCATCTTCAACCGAAGCTCCTGAATCAAATAATTCTTCAACATTCTTCAATGATCCAATCAGAGATCAAGTTGGATCATCTTCTAATTCACATGCACTAAGTGATAGTGCATGGAATTCATTAAAACCACTTCATCCACTTAGAACATGTGGATGGATCCCTTTCATCTCCTCATGCATTGTCAATACAATACACGGCTTTCTAACATTGTTGTGACTTTGTATCATCAGGATAAAAGTTCTATGAACTTAAAGATCAGCTCAACAATCGTCAGATATAATGATGATGCTCCATCATCATCCATTCTTCAAGTGGTGTAACTTAGTATCATCTTGATACAAGTATTGAAACATTAAGATCAGTTCTACAATCGTCTGATATGAGAGAATATTTCAAACTTTCATCTCATATGCCACTTAGTAAATCTCCTAAGTGACATGAATCTTAGTACCATGGCCATTCTCCATTCATTACGAACACCATCACATCCTTTGTCATTCACATATTGAAACTCCTTGACATCCATCCATTCATTCCTTGACAACAACATACCTCATTGACAACAAATGCAACACAATGAACTTCAATCTCCCCCTTTGTATTTGTTGGAAATACACTAGAGCACATATGAATGGGTCAATATGTGTGCCAATATTTCCCCCCCCCCTTATTGGCAATCAAATGCAAAGATGTGGTGTGGATCTCTTCCAAAATATCTCTTCCTCCCTTCGAATAGCATCTTCTTGAAAAGCACTAAGAGAGGGATGATGTCACATGTTCTCTTTAGCAAGGAACCTTTAGTAGATCATCTCTAAGTATACTTGGGCTAACCCAGTGTAGAAAACAAGAGTGATGTAACCAAGGTTTTTCAATGATGTCCACCTTTCACTTTACATGTGATATCATGCTTCAAGGGGTTTGAAATTGTTCAGATATATCAATGAATTGCTAAATCCTGCACATACTTCATAAAACTCATTAGAAAGTTCAGGTGCAAAGATAAAGCTTCCCCTTTCAACCATTTGTCTTCAATCAATACTCCCCCTTAATTGTCATGATGAATACAATTAAGAAACAAGGGATGAAAGTATGATTGGAATACCTTCACTTTTCTCAAGATGGTATTAAATCTCAGAATCCCATCTTCTACAGATTGGCTCCCCCTCAAGGGGTGCACTCCATTCTGTCCAAACCACTCTCCAGAAGAGAATGATCATCATCTTCAATTCCCTGAAATGTTAGCACATGTAAATACAAGTGATTAGGGAATAAGATGGAACCTCCTTGGTTCATCAATGTGAACAACAAGGTTGATAAGATTCTCTCAACCGAGATGTCCCATTTTCACCATTCTTCACACTTGCACATTTGATCTTCAATGATGTTTGTGCTGGTGTGGATCTCAACACCTCTTCAACTTCTTTGTGTGTGACTCCTATATTTCTAGGTGCCTTCTGAACACTAGAGTCTCCTGGTGCAATCTTCATTCTTTTGAAGAATCCCTTCTGAGCTGGAATGAATATCATGCATTTATCACTAGTATGTCCAGCTTGATTGCACCTCACACACAGAACATGATCTTCATGTGAAATCTTATTCTTCCCTTTTTCCTTAGCAATTGCCAGAACTTTATCTTCAGCTCTTTGTAGTTCTCTAGCAAGTTTCAACTGATTTGTCCATATGACAATTAAGTCACTTGGAAGTGTGGCCTCAGTTCTGGAAGTTCCACATGGTTCTTTTGATGCTTTCAAGCTACCTTTCTTAGGCATCTTTTTTTCAATAAATCCCTTCTGCTTCTTCTGGATTGATTGTCTTTTTGATTCCAGTCTGCTTCTATTCAGTTCCATGGCTTGTTCACAAAGATCCATGGTATGACCTTTCTTTCCACAGTAGAAGCATGTTTTCTTGGTGGTCCTTCTGGATGCATCACCCTTCTTGGATTTAAAATCCAAGGACTTATCTTCCTTTTTCAACATCTTCTTAGGATCATTTTCTACTTCCATCTTGCTTCCCAAGGATTCTCTCTGAGCCAAGTTCTGTGATATTTTCTTCTTTTGAGCTTTGGATACAGTTGAAGATTGACATGTATCTATTTGACCACTTTTGCACACATCCCAGATGTTATCAAGCAATCCAAATCTGTTAGCAGTAAACAGATGTCTCTGGACCTGTGGATGTTTCTTCTTTTCCTCTGGCTTGCTCCCCCTTGGCATGGGCTTCCTTTGTGCTTTTACATTCAGTGGATTGTACCAGCAATCTTTTTCACAGTGCCCATACTTATTACAACACCAACACTGACCCACAAATCTTGACCTCTTCAGTCCTTCAGATTGTTGGGTACTTTTCTTGACTTGCTGTGTTGTTTTAGGAGAGATCTCTTTCTTCATTGTCTTCATCCATACTTGTTTGGAATTATTCTTCCATCCTGCACTTTTTGTGGAAACACAATTAGAAGCATCAATACAAGATGGGATGGATGGTACCTTCTTCTTAGAAGTTGTTGCCCTTTCATTAAAGGATGCCCTTCTTTTGGAATCATCATGCTCAATGCATACTTGAGTTTCAACATTTCTCCTTTCAGCTGACTGGGAGGCTATGGCTTTGGGTGATTGCTGATTTTTCAATATCACCTCCAGTTCTAAGCATTTCATATTGAGGGAGTTCTTCTCATCCTCAATAGTTCTTAGCCTTCCTTCCCATTTCTCTTCCAGCTGCTTTATCTGGTCTTCATGCACCTTTTTTATTTCTAGCAATGAATTCTCCATCTCCTTCACCCTTTTGACTTTGTCTTCTAGTTGAGAATCTTTGACAACCATTGAAACTCTGTGCAATTTTTCCAGTGCATGGAAAACTTCTTTGACCATTGTCTTAAAGAATTCTTTCTCAGAAAGGATTATTTGCAATTCGTCACAAGTATCTTCATATCTTTCATTGAAAAGAGAAACTATTTCATCCTTAGCCTTCATCAGCTTTCTGAGAGTGTTGGTTATGCCAACCCTTTTTTCCAACTGATCTTCCATTGTATTGTCTTCTTCTTCTAGCTGTAATTTTTCTTCTTGAAGATCATGGATGCCTGTAGCTATACAATTTTCTAATTCCATGGGGACTATCTTCTGAAGATATTTGAGTGCATTTTGAAGATTATTCATTGTTCCAACTTCATCACAGCTAGGACAAGCTTTATCAGAAGAATGATAAAATGACTTGTCAGGTGTTTCTATATCAGTAGCAATCTTCTTCTTCATATTCTTGGCCTGTTTCTTCATCCTGTTTTTCTGAGTCTTGGAAGATATCTCCATTTGAGGCTGGTCGCTCATTTTCTCAAATCTACACTTCATAAAGACTCCCTTGGATCTTTTAGAGGTAACCTTCCCTCTGATACCAATTGAAGTGCCCAGATCAGTGTGAATCACTGATAGGGGGAGGGGGTGAATCAATGATCCTTTAAAACTTTTTACTAATTGATTCTTTATCAATTAAACCTCTATGACTGGTTAAAGCCTCGATCCACTCTTCTTGTATCTCTCATCCTTTCCTCGAGTGATGCAGTAAATGTAAAGGCACAAGACACAAGGATTTACAAGGTTCGGCACCAAAGGCCTACGTCCTTGCCATGTTGGTTATACACCCCAACATGGTTTCTCCATTATAACCTGTTAAAATTACAATGGTCGATATAGAGTCCCACTGTATCTCTCCTGAGTCCCACAGGAGGGTATTTATACTGCGTCCCACAGTGTTACCAGAGTTCCACTGGCCTGCTCCAGAATCCCACTGAAGACTTCTTCCACCCTGAGTCTCACAGGGGGCTTCTCCTGGCTCCTCGAGTCACATGAGTAGCTCTTCTTCACTTTAAGTTCTTCAAGTATCCTCAACAGCCTGGGATAAAGGCTGCTGGCCTTGCTCTTCACTTCTGATCACTTGAGTTGATCAGGTCTTCTCGTCTTGCTCAGGCTTTATCACCTTCTTCTAAGGATGACCTGGCTTCTCTCTTCAACAACTGAATACTCAGACAACTGATATCTTTAACTTCAGTCTGGTCCAGTCTCACATCAATTCAACTTCATGCACTGAATGCATGGAAACTCTGATTCTTCAAGATCATCTGGTCTTGGACTTCTCAATTGCACACAGCCTGATTTAGCTTTGTTTACGTGTGCACGTTCATGCATGTAAGCATGCACTCCCCTTCTTCTTCTCGTGGTGCAATAAACCCACAAAGGGTGTAACACTTTTAATACACACCTTCTTCTTGTCCTTCACACGTTTTATTCCTTTTTCTTACACACTTGAATGTGTGTTTTACTTGGTGTGAGTATCCACTTCTTCTAAGTGTATACACTTTTAGTGAACATACTAGGTTCGGCCTTGTTGATTTTGTTTGCACCCACTTTGTTCACTTTGCAAACACAAGGTGCAAGCCTTGCCTTCCACTTCTTGCACACACTTAGCTACGGCCTCCCACTTTGTTTGTTAAGCACACACACAACTTAAGTGTGGTCTTCACTTGGTGCACACACAACACCCGTAGGTTCTTCTTCTTCACTTGGCACTCAAAGCACTAAGGCCCGACCTTCCTCCTCTTTGCACACCCAATGCCCGTAGGGTGTTCTCTCACTTTTCACACACACGGGGTGTGTTGTGGCCTTCTTCTTCTTGCACACACAAATACTAAGCCTGGGCCAACTTGTTTCTTCAAGCATGAACACACAAAAATGTCTCGGCCTTCCCCCTTCACTTTGAACACACACTTCCAATATGAAGGCGCGCAAGTGCTTGGTGCGGCCTCTCCTCTACTCCATTGTCACGCTGGTGCACAAGGCATAAGATCCATGCAAGGCCTCGGGTGCAAGGCAACCGTGCAAGGCTCAACCAACCGTGGGGTGCGCAAGTGATGCGGCCTCGGGTCGTGCAAGCCTCAAGAGTGAAAGAGCACCTCGGGCGCGCAAGCTACTCCTGCCGCGCAAGTATGCGGGCATAGAGAGCTCTTCCTGATGCGCAAGTGAGGCACACAGGGGACTCCTTCGGGACCTCGGGTGGCCCCGAGATCTTCAGCCGCGCAAGTGCCTTGCGCGGTGGCTTCGGGCTTCACGTAGCACAGGTGCTCTGTGGATCTTCAAATTTTTAGCAAACTAACAGAGAGCCTCGACCACTCTTTTTATAGGCAGAGGGATGCCTCATATCTTCCGCGGAATATAAATCCGAATTCCCGAAATTCTCGGGTTTTCAAGATTCTTCAAATCTTGATTTTCTCCTCTGTTTCACGCGGGTTCTTCCTTTATTTTTTCCTCTACGTGCATGCGACTTAGAACGCATGCATGGACTTCTGTTTAGGATAATCCATACAAAACATAAACCATCATGGCCTCACAACTCCGGTTGCTTCGGCCAACCTCGAATTCTCCCACACGTTGTATGCATGCCCATTTTTATGCATGGATATGTTCAGTAGGGCCAGACGAACCGAATGGAGCCTTCGGTTTGATCGGAGGTGGCCGGGAACTCAAAAACATCACTCGGAGGCGCCACTGGTTCAGCGGGGACGTCGGGGGTTGCCTCGAGTGAGGTCGAGGAAGGAGACGACTCGTAGGCCGTTGGATCAGATCTTTGGACGGCCACGATCAGAAGATCTCACGCGGGATCGATCGTGCGGTCGGGATCTGGCGTGCGATCAATCGAGCGGCCAAGATTCGCTCCCGGTGAAAATTGCGCGTCCCACATCGAAACGGACCGCGGATTTTACGTGGTTTATCAACTTAGCGCTGCCGAAAACCCTTCGATTGAACTTCTCCCTCCACGGTGCCGCCCCGCACCATGTTCTCTCTGCGGGCGCGCTCTTGTGCCCACCTCTGCCTCTCGCAGGCGCGCTATGCGCCCACTATGCACTCTCAGCGCACACTCTGGCGCCCAAGCTCCGCAGGCTTGACTCCCCTGCGTGGCCCCGGTTACACACGCCCACGGCCTCTCAGGATGGCCCCATGGGATCCCCCTTGGGCGTGGCAACCTCGAGTCCCACATGTGCCTTGGGGTTGAACCCTTAAGGCTAGCCCTTGGTGGATTCTTTTTTCCTGAGTACAGAACAAGTCCTTTGTTTAAAAACAAAGTGACAAGTTCAAATGCCAAATGCCACATCTTCCTCTAATCCATTCTCCCTTCTTCATTTCTTCTCTTCTCTTCTTCTTTTCTTCCATTCCTCTTAAAAATTTAATCTTCACTTAGGAGTGAAATTCCCGAAGGTTCATCTTCAACCGAAGCTCCTGAATCAAATAATTCTTCAACATTATTCAATGATCCAATCAGAGATCAAGTTGGATCATCTTCTAATTCACATGCACTAAGTGATAGTGCATGGAATTCATTAAAACCACTTCATCCACTTAGAACTTGTGGATGGATCCCTTTCATCTCCTCATGCATTGTCAATACAATACACGACCTTCTAACATTGTTGTGACTTTGTATCATCAGGATACAAGTTCTATGAACTTAAAGATCAGCTCAAAAATCGTCATATATAATGATGATGCTCCATCATCATCCATTCTTCAAGTGGTGTAACTTAGTATCATCTTGATACAAGTATTGAAACATTAAGATCAGTTCTACAATCGTCTGATATGAGAGAATATTTCAAACCATCATCTCCTATGCCACTTAGTGAATCTTCTAAGTGACATGCATCTTAGTACCATGGCCATTATCCATTCATTACGAACACCATCACATCCTTCGTCATTCACATATTGAAACTCCTTGACATCCATCCATTCATTCCTTGACAACAACATACCTCATTGACAACAAATGCAACACAGTGCACTTCAGAGATATATTCCAGAAAAACATCACCAACAAAAAATTTCTATTTTATAAAGTGAGAATTTATATCAATGTGTTTTTATCTTGAATGTTGGATAATATTTTTAGAAAGATCAATTATAATATGATTATCACAAAGTATCTTCAATGTTTAAGAAAATTTTACTTTGAAATATTCTAGCTAAACTTTCATCCATAACATATGAGTAAAATCTTAAGTAGGGAAACATATTTTGATTCTGTTGTGCTCAAAGTTATTGAACTTTATTTCTTACTATGCCAACTCACACAACATTCACCCAAGAAAAATGTTCCTCCTAAGGTTGATTTTCTATAATTACAATCTTCTGCCCAATCTGCATCAGTATAACCATGAAACTTCATCCCATAATTTCTTTTGTATAATAACCCATGTTAAGTTGTTCCTTTGATATATCTCATAGTTATATTTACTGCCAACATATGTGATTTTTTCTGATTACTTTGATACATGACAAACAAAGTCACAACATAAATAATATCAGGCCTTGAGGATGTAAGGTAAAGTAGACTTCCTATCAGCTTTAGAAAGTATTTCTAATTCACACCTTTTCTAGAATCGTCTTTACTAAACTTTATCCCTACTATGATAGGAGTAGAAACTTATTTGGATTCTTCCATTCCAAACTTTTGTAACAATTATTCGGCATAATTTTCTTAAGATATGAAAATGTATTTTTTTTTAACTTGTAAACCATGGAAGAAAGTTAGTTCTCCCAAAATTAAAATCTAAAAGTTCTTTTTCATTTATTTAGTAAGTGTTTTACAAACATCTTCTCCATCCACTAAAAAAATTATTCCATCCACATAAAAAATTACAATTAGAGTTCTAGAGTCAACATCTTTCACATATAAGTTTCTATCAACTCTTCCTTTAGAAAAATTCAACATTCTCAAACAATTTTCAATTTTTGAATACCAAGAAAGTAGAGTTTGTTTCATCCCATAATTTTTTTCCAGTTTACAAACTTTGTTTTCATCCTCATCAAGTATAAATCCATAAGGTTTTTCAATGTAAACTTCTTATTCAATTTATATTTTGATAAATGTTGACTTAACATCCATATAATATACTTTGTAATTCCAGTGAGAAGCCACTTCTATAAACATTCAAATATTTTCTAACCTTGAAATGGAGGCAAAGGTTTCATCAAAATCCACACGTTTCACCTGTTTATTGCCTTTACAAACAAATATGGCTTTATTTCTTGAAACTTCTCCATGTTAATTAAACTTTTTTATGTAAACCTACTTTTTTCCAATAATATTTTTACCTTTTATATGTGGAACAAGTTTCCATGTTTCATTTTTCTCAATTTTATTCAACTCTTAATTCATATAATTCACCCATTATTTTTGTTGAATATATTATAAAAATGATTCTGGTTTAACTTTTGAGATAAGTGAAGTTTTATATTCTAATATCAACTTTATTCTAGTCTAAACTGGATCCTTCTAATTCCCAAGAATATTTTTGGTCTCAACATGTTTTTTTAAGGTAGGTAATTTCAAAGTTTCTTTCCTAGCTGAACTTTCCCCATCACACGATTCTTTTGAATATTAATAAGTTTTTTTTGAATAATTCTCACTTTTATTGGAAACCTTTAGTTTATCCTCCTTTTCATTCTTAACAACTTTTGTTAAGGAATTTAATTTTCAATAACTTTCACATCATATGAGTACACAAATTTTTGTAAACATTTGTTCCAATATTTGTAACTTCTTCTATTTGGTGAATAACCCATAAAATCCCCTTCTTTAGCTTTCTCATCAAACTTTATAGGATCCGGTTTTTTAATTTTTTGTAAACATGGACTTCCAAAAACTTTGAAGTACTTCAAAGAAGGTTTTTTGTTATAACACATTTCATAATAAGTCATATCGGTTTCCAGTCTCAATAAGAATATTTTTTGAACATGTAAAACAATACTAATATCTTCTCTCCAATAGAACTTTGAAATCTTGTATTCTGATAATATACTTCTTCCCATTTACACTAAAATTTTATTCTTTTTTTCTTCTACTCTATTTTTATATAGAGTGTAAGGAGCACTATACTGATGTTTGATACCATGATTTATCATATAAGTTTCAAAATTTTTTATTGTGAATTTGAAACCATTATCTATTATCAACTTATTTATATAAATCCCCATTTCTTTCTTAATATATTTTTCTGAAGAATTTGAACATTTCAATAGCCTATGACTTGTTCTCTATAAAAATGATGCTGGTTATCTGAGTGAAATCACCAATAATAGTGATAAAGTACAAGTGTCCTTTTGTTGATTGATGTCTCATCAGTCCACATAAATAAAATTGAATAAGTTTAAGAAGTCTAGTAGACTGAATCTCAACTTTATTATGAATTTTATCAGTCATACTACCTTTTTGACAAGTAACACAAACATCTTCCTATATTATTTTCAATTCTGGAAAGTTTCGTACAACATAAAATTTAGAAAGATTTTTCATACTTTTCTTCCTAAGGTGACCAAGTATTCAATGCCATAATTTGTTTTTATCTTCATCACTCAAGTAACAGGAGTTATTAAAATATCTAATTTGAAAAAGATTACCACTAGTTCTTTCTCCTTTTGTGATAACTTTTCCATATTTCATACTTCTAATGATACAAGAATATTTTTTAAAAATAACTTCTTTTACATCATCAAAATTTTGACTTAAACTAAGTAAGTTATGTTTTATCCCATCAACAAATAAAACTTCCTTAGATTTAAACTTTTGTACTTCAATATCATCCATTTCGATTCTTATGATTTTTAAGGAAATATCATTACCAAATTCCACTTCTCCTCCATCATGAATTTCAATATGTTTTAGGATTTTTACATCACCTATCATATGTTGAGAACAAGCAATATCAAGTATCCATGGTTTGTTTATTTTACTTGTTTTTAAAGCTGTCTCAACAACAAAATCTCTTTCCTCATCTTTCTTCTTTGCAACTTGTTTTTTCTTTTCTACCATAAGAAACTTGTTCCATAAGGAGGGTCATTTATCTTTCAGCATGATGAACAGCCTGATCACATCTTCCAAAAAATTATTCCAGACATTCAAATTGATTTTTTGTTGGAAGGTTTCTAACATCTTGAGATTTTTCTTTTATAACTTCCTGTGGGTTAGGAAAGTTATTCATCCTTCTTCAACCATTGATTTTGTTCAAACCTTTATCTAGGAAGTGAAAAGTTATGAAAACAATTATAATCTCTGTGCCCATAGATTTCACAACACCAATAATAGCCATAAAATCTTGATTTTCTATTAAAGTAAGATCTTTCTCTATAGAAACTTTGTTGAGGTTGATAATTTCTTCTTGCTCTAACGATCTCTGGATGTGGACCATATTTCATCCCGAGTGAGTTTTCATATTTTGTATATGAAATAGGTTTCTCACACCCTTTTTAAACCTAATATTTTCCAACACTTTTTCTAGAACCTAAAATGTTAGAAAAATCAGATGAAACATTATTTTTTGTGGGTGAGGATTTCACCTGATGCTTGATTTGATCTCTCTCAACAACTTTAGAAGTCTCAAATTTTACTTTTGAATCTTGGTTGAAGTTTTAAGTTATCTCCCTCAAGGTAATTTCAGACTCAATAAGTTTTGATTGAAACTTGTTAACTTTTTCTTCCTTATCTACCAAATTCTTACTGAGATCTTCAACCATCTGTCTCTGTTCAACGATTCTAAGTTTATAACTTAAGATCTCCTGAATGTATTATTTCACCTTCTTGATGAAATCTTTTCTTCCTTAAAAAAATTATTCACAATATTTATTCATTACTCTAATTTATTTCTTGAGAGTTTTGTTTTTCTCAAGACACGAAACAATTTATGTTTTGAGATGATACTCTCTTTAAGATTCTTCACCTCCTTCTTCTGCACTATTTGAAGAGTCTTCAGCTTTCTCAACTTTTGCAATGAATGTTATGAACTTTTTTGAACTTTCATAATTTGAGTAATTATTTTCAGTTGAGTTTGATTTAAATTTCTTACTCAGTATACTCCTTTTGTCGCTAGTGAAATTATTTTTATATTTTTTGTATAAATTTTGTTCTTTATATCTTTTGTTCCACTTATTCCATCAAGGTTTTTCATCAAAATCATCTAAATATTCTCCAACTTTCTTCTTAGGAAAATTCATAGAGAACTATCTGAATCCAACACACTCAAAACATTTGAGAGGAAGTTTACCTCCATACTTTCCACTTCCCCTTTGATAGTTCTTAGATATAAGAGACATGATTTTTTCATTCAAATCATCATCCTATTTATCTTTAGAGTAACAAGGATCAACATCTTTAACATCTTTTATTTTTATTTTTCTCATGGATTCAAACTCCATTCCATATGTCATCTTGTTTTTGAACATTGGATCTTTTCCCATTTCATAAGAAATAATAAATTTATTCAATTTATCAAGAGATAAATCATCCTTATCTTCTAAAGAGAAAATTTTAGAATCAAACATGTATGGAAAGTTTCTGATTAGTTTCTTCACAATTATAGAGTCTTCTAGGACATATCTCAATCCTATAATGTTGCAAACAATTTTATTTACTCTGTTGAAGTATTCATTAATAGTTTCTTCATATCTCATTGTTATGTCTTTATACTTAATACACCAGATTTGTAGCTTTTCTTCCCTCAATTTAGTATTCCCTTCAAAAATACTTTCCAGATTTTCCCACATACTCTTTGAAGTTTTGAGACCCATCACCTTTATATAAAAATTTTCTGATAAGGACATAAGGATACCATTTCTAGCTTTTCCTTCAACTTTGATAATTCTATTATCATAAAAATTCATCAGGGAATATTTCTCAATAGGTGGGAACCCTATCGTAACAACATCAACAGCTTCCAAGACAGGATATAGGAGATAAGGAATCATCCTATTTTTCAATCCATAATAATTTTTCCATCAAATATAGTAGTTACTCTACTATTGACAAAATTGAGATTATCTGTGATAAAGATTCAACAAGAAAACCCCACTTTGATACCAATTGAATTTTCAAAGGATTGAATAAAAATTGACAGGGGGGTTGAATTAGTTGTTAATTTTTTTAAGTTTCAATACTTTTAAAACTTAACCTATGCAACCTATTAAAGTCTATATACTCATCATATTTTAGTAAATACTCATGCATGAAAAAACAGGAAAGTAAGTAAAGAACATAATATTTACAAGGTTCGACCTCATTGTGAGAACCTAAATCCTTACCATATCCACTCCTGTGGGTCTATAAAAATTTAATATTATGAAAAAGTGAATAAAATTTATTCCAAATCTCATTAGACACCTTCTATCTACCGATAGGAATGATTATACTGACTCCAACCAGTTTAAAAAGTTTATTAAAAAATAATTGAACAAAAAAAATAATAAAGACTTTGTTTAATATACTCTAAAAAAGTTCCTTGGATTAATGACCCTGAGTCTGATGGGATTCAGTCAGATGAACTCAATATGATTGACTCAGTTCAATTGAATCAATACGATACCCCCTTTCTCATTTGGTGCTTTAATAAACTTTTTTTCCTGTCTAGATAACAAAACTTGTGATTCTCATAAACCAATCAAAACTCAATCAAAACTTTCTTAGTCCAATGAATTATGTCAGATGGACTTAGTATGATGAACTCACTATTAACCTAAAAAACTAAAACTCTTCTCAAATTCCTAGTATGATATTCCTAAGTCCGATAATTTTTTTTTCAGATGTACAACCTTCTTCCAAGATCTCAGTCCAGAAAAAAAAACTTGATAATAATTATGTAGTGCTCCACCTTTTACACAAAAGAAAAAGTTTCAAAGTATGAATGTACTGTACTTATATTTATAAGTGACTCAGAATTAAAAAGGTGGGAAACTGAAAATTTTTTCCCACTTACCCAAAATTTAAAACTATGAAAATCAATCACATTTAAGCTTCAACTTTTACTTCTTCAAACCTTCTCATAATTTCTTCGAGATTAGTTTTCTCGAACAAACTAAATTTTCTCCTGTCTGATATAACTTCCTCAACTTCAGTATGATGTAACTTCCTCAGCTTTATTATGATGAAACTTCCTCATCTCACCACGATCTAATTTTCTTCCTCTAATCATTATGATTTGAATATATTCATATCATTATGATATGACTTTCTTATACTTATCGTTATGATATGACTATCCTCTTTAGAGTTATTCTGATTATATTTCCTTCTTAGAGTCAGTCTGATCATCTTTCCTTCTCAGATTCAGTTCGATGGAATCCTCATAACGATGGAATTCTCATTAAAATGGAATTATTATTACGATTTTATACATATGAAGATAACTCTACTCAACAACTTTTAAATTATTCAAACTTCATCAGCTTTACACATTCTAAATTTTGATAAATTTTGTGATCGGTACTTTTGGATTCATTATTTTGTGTCTTGGTTTCTGGAAATGATACACGCTTTAGGATTCCTCCATTTTTTTTAAAATCTTTTATCACGATAGTTTTCATGATTTATGAGAACATCAATGTTGGAAAAGAATCATCTAAATTACAAAGAAAAGTATTATGACTTCCCTTACTTTCAACATATTCTTTATTTCTCTGATTATAACAAAGGAAAACTTCCAACAATCAATATTTTTTTCCTCCGATTCTTTTGGATCTGATGATCTTCAACATAATGCTGAGGGATCTAAGTTCAATGGTGCGTCCAATAAACAACATAATAGAACTTCCAACTTCCATCGTCCTTACACCTTCTGCATCTGGTACTCCTCAGCCTGATCCTTTGCATTTGGAAAAAAACTTCCATAAAAATAAAACTTTTCTCCCCCATTATGTTTAGATTCAAACATTCATCAACTTTCACATGTTTTTCAAAAACATTATTTTCAAAATATTAGTTGTCAAAAAATAAAAAACTTTGTTAAAAAAAACATCACAAAGGTTCTTCAATCATGGCACCCGATATAACCACCATAATGGATTTTTACAATGGCTTTTTTCCCACCTGGTGTCACAACCCAATTGCAAATCATTTTTCCCCTAGAGGCTTAAATCCAATATTAAACTACCTTTTCCCCCTAGAGGAACAACCTAAAAAGTCCTGCCTTTTTCCCACCCAAACTAGTAGGTTTGATTGGACCAAATAAATCCAAATGAATAAGATTAATAGGGATTATAGTTTTTACTTATTTAATTGACTTGAAACCGCATCTGTGTTGTTTACATCCTAAGAAAGAATCACACACAAAGGTGTTTTCATATTTATGCTTTACCAACTATAAAATTATTTGGTTCTTGGAAATATTGTGCATTAACCTGAAATTAGAATGTACCAACCTCCCATTCCATAAGATATTATCAGATTGTACAACATTTATACATTTTACATTTTGACCAGTTAATTCCTCAAAATTGATTGAATAAATGTTGTATTTTATATTTTCATAAAACAAGACTAATTTATCCTTAAATAAAAATCATTAATAATTTTGAAATTTAACAAAAATTTTATCCTCACATGGTTATGAAACTCCTATTAAATTATACTTCACTCCTTCTATATATAAAACCTTAAAAATAATAATAGAACTTGAAATTCCAACCTCACAAAAACCGTTAACATTTCCTTTAAAATTATCACCAAAAGTAACATTAACACCATAACATTTATTGAATGATAGAAAATTTAATAGGTTACTAGTACTCTATCTTGAGAATCCACTATACATTTACTAAACATCATTTTTGATTCTCCCAAAACACACTTCCCACAAAAAACATATTTAAGAAAGTTTTGGCCCTCATAAAAATTTGGGTCTGATGGGATTATAATGTGAATTCTTAGGAACCAAAACAGATTTCAAACACTTGTTTATAGGAAACCCAGAAGATAAAGATTTATAAAAGAAAGCCTTAGTATGTCTAAGATATTGTGAAAATATGAAGGAACACTCATTTGCATAATGACCTTTCATAAGGTATCTAAAACACATAGAAATGGATGTACTTCCATTAGTGTTTTTAACAAATTAAGTGTTATACATTTTTGGTAAATTATTATCTTAAACACGACCAAATCTCTTCTTGTTCATTTTATTGAAACTCATCATTTTATCAAATTTTTATCTTCCTTGAATAAAAATGGAAATATTTGACTTTAAACTTTAAAATTTATTTTTTAGTTGTTCATTTAATTTAAAAACATTATAAAAATTCCTTATTTCATCTTCATGACACTTTGATATTAAAAAAACTTCTATATTTAATTTATCATTTTCAACAAGATCGAAATTTATTTTTTCTTGAGAAATTTCTTGATCAGAATGTGAATTTTTTTTATCATTTGGACAATTTTTTTTTCGAATTTTCATTTTCCTTAAGAATAACCTTATGTTGGATCTTATGTTTTTTGTATAAAATAGTGTCATTTTAAACTTTTATGTTTAATTCTTTCAACATCTATAATAAATTCACCAATAATAGGCCTTTTCACATTTAGATTTAGAGGATGAAAAATAAGTGGAGTAACTTACTTGATTTGATAAAGCCATTAAGCAAAAATTTGATACATCCTTTTCTAAACTCGATTCTTCATCAGAACTATAATACTCAGAAAGACTCTATACAACTTCAATTTACTTATTTTCCTTATTATATCACTTCCACTAATACTTTTCCTTCTTTAATCATTGGAAATCGGGATTGATGTTCCAACTTTTTCTTCACTCATAACATATTATATCATAAGTATCATTAGAAATAAAATTACTTTTATTATTGTCCTTATAATAATCTTTTGGATAGTCTATTTTAAACCTCATTGAGTATACTTTCTTCTTTCTATATACACCTTTTGAAACATATTCAACACCATTCCTTTCACTGCTCTTTAACTCAGAATTAGAAGTGTAAGTAGTAATATTTGATTTAAAAATAATTCCATTCTTCTTTGAATTATCTTCTTTAGTAGTATTTTTAAGCTCCAAATAATATTGTAACAATGATACAATGATCTCATCAAGTGTATATTCCTTGAATTTCTTACTTTCATAAATATCAACCTTTTTAGCATGCCACTTCTTAGGCAGTTCTCTAATAAATCTTTCAATAAGAAAAGCATTTTAAAGAGTTTCTACTAAATAACTCATACCATTTACTATTCTAGTAAATATTTGAAACATTTTATTGAAAGTTTCATCTTCACCAATTTTAAATTCTTGATATTCAACTCTTAGAATTTTTAACTTAGTTCTAATAAGATTATCCAATCCAAGATGTGCAATTTGAAAAAATTTCTTAATTTCATGAGTAGTTTTACATAAAAATACATGACTATAGACATTTTTATTTATTAAAAATATAAGATATTAATTACCTTATAATTAAAAACATACTTTACAACATCATTTCCAAATAATGATTCAGGTTCACCCTCAGGAATCTTGTATAGTTTTACCATGATTTTATACCGATCAATTACAAGTTGCTTTAAAATTTTTTCCATTAAAAATTCCCAGTATTCATAGTCATTACCATAAAAATTAAGTGGTATTTGAAGAATACATCCATCAAAAAAACTTTTTCCTTCCATATTTGTAGAGACCCAAAGCTTGATGTACATGGACATTACATTACTTTTGCGGAATACTTAGTACATAACAAAAACACACACACAAGGATCGTAATAGTTTAGTGTCTTTGGAAACTCGGAATATAATCTTCTAATCGTGGTGAAAGATCTTCAACATCTCCCATAAAGATCTTACTTTTTTGTAAACCTAAAACCTTTCTTTATATCTTGGGGAAAATAAAACATAAAAGGGTGATCTCAAATGCTCAGTAAGGGTAAACAAAAGAAATATCAATCACATCATATTCATAAGAACATAACATTTTGGAAATCTTAACCTGCAAAAGAGAGCATAATTTCATAACATGGGATAAATCATAGTAGTGAAATGAAATCCCAATAATCATAACTTAAAACATGAAACTTTGTGGAATACACACATAATCATAGATAATCATTTATTATTAGTCAAGACTCATTTCCAAGACTATCTTAGTGGACAAAGTCCATTTCTGAACCGAGTTCACTCCTCATTTTAGTCCTGTTTCACTGAACCGGTATAACATACCGTTCCAGCCATGTCTATCTCATGAGATATAAAATCTTTACCCAATGAATTGGAGGTAGATATATGTCCCACCCATATCATAATGATACCATTCTTATGTGTGCCACAAAATCATAAATCATACATCATTGCATAACCCATGTAGTAAAAATGGGATTCTTAAACAACATGACATCATAAAACAATTCATATAAGATAAAGGAATTAATAAAAATATTTCCATCACAACATAATCAAATCCATGTAATAATAGGGATAGAAATATAACCCTATATTATCTTATATGGAAAATAATTTTGATAAAACACTTGAATTCCATTCTTGAGGAAAATATCCTTTCTACTTTAAAACACTTTTTCCTTTCTTAACATGTCATACAATTTTAAACTAAAAGAAGTTGATTAAAAATAAACATGAAAACTTGTAAAGTAAGCTTATTGTAAATAATGTTTTAAAAATCCATTCATTCTGTATAAGTTAAAAAAAACATTCTTCGTACTTTTTTCGGAAAAGTCAAAAAGTACCTCGTTTGAAAAAACGACAAAAGATTCCTTTAATATCTTTTACTAAAAACTAACTGAAGGGTAAAATTGGATATAAACTATTGTAGAAGGATATAAATGTTACATATTGAGGAAACATGGATGTGGATGATAAAATACACCCCAGTAAATGCCAAAGTATAAACAATCTCGAATAAAAATGAGATTGTGATATTTCCCTTACCATATGTCCGATATGCTTTGTACGTATCCGAACCTCCTGTATAATGATTTAAATAATGTCATTAACTTATTAAAGAATCATATTCAGTGTTATGATATCATATATGGTTCACTTATGACTTTATATTACCCGTTCTTTTGTAAATTCCATGTTAAAGAAGCGTTTTAGGTAAAATCATTTCATTTATCGTAGGTGTTTGGACTTGTTGTTCTTGACATTATTATTACTTATATCATGATTTACTTACTTCAAGAATATAAAATATGATTTATATATCACATATATTCAGTATATATATATATATATATATATAATAGATAGATAAATGAAATGAATCACACCTTTCATGGAGACGGTAGTCCATACGTATGCATGAACGCTGTTTTTCTTTCCTTATTGTCTTGAATGGAAGTAAGTAGATGGAATATATATATACATAAATCCAGTATATTTACCATGTCATATATTTCATTATTATTCATTATATATACTTTATAATCATTCTGGAATGGTTAACATGGATAATGAATCTCATCGCGCCGTGGAGACGGTAGTCCGTACGTACGCACGTGCGGTGATTTCATTTTTCCATAGGATGGATATAAGGTTAATTAGAGTTGTTTCATATTTATAATAACATATCAGTATATAATAAATACTGATGTTATTACTTTATCATGAAACAAATAAATAATAAGAAGTTGAAGAAGAAATAAATTTAAAAAGATCAGTAATGGATATTACCTCTTTTTGACGCGCCTTCACTTAACCTCCACTTAAAGAACTAAGGATGGTCTTTTAAGAAGACCAGGACCTCTAGGATGATACAAGGGAAGTGGAGAAGAGATTTTGGCAGGGGTTGACAGAGCTTGAATGCTCAAATTGGTGTGAGGAGGAGAGGGAGGAGGTGCTCTTTTATAAGGGAGGAGAGGGGCACCTTAGGAAAATCTCAAAATATTATTTTATATTAAGGTCAAATTCGGTTTATAATGGTTCCAAAGGGTCTTATTTCAAAGATAAAGTTGGGATGGGTCGAAATAATCTCATCCAATAGGATTTAGAAAAGTTTAGGTTATTATTTTAACCTTATCAATTAGATTTAACTCTAAGTTAAATAATTTAACTTTTACCGCGTCTTTTTGTTTTCTTACACTATATGGTTAATAAACTTACCATAACAAGCCAAACGAACCCCAAGTTGTTTATTATTAATATATATATCATTATATAAGTCATTTGGACGAACCTTAGATTTTTAGGAATTAAATAACAATTAATAATATAATATTTTTTTAAAAACTAATTTATGTCAATTTTGACACTATTTGGTACATGGTTTTTATGAAATTCATAACAGAATGATAAGTTCGAAAAAAGTTACTTATATCAACAATAACATGTAATATTAACCTAGAAAATTAATGTAAGTCATAAAAAGTCTCAAATTACATTTATTTGGGAATTTATAACATCAATTATGTCAATATTTCATTAATAAGAAAATTACTGCATCATCTTTGTGTCATAATAAATGATAATTATTTAATCCCTAAAAATTCTAAATAAATTCATATGATTTATATAATTGTATTATATTTCTGGATAATATTCATGTTCTATGTTTCATGAAGTTTATCACTAAATTAAAATTATTATACTTATAAGATTTAAGAAAGTGACATGTTGTCACATTCTTTGGTTTTAATAATAATTAAATTATTTTCATGGACAAAAGTCCATAAAATGAATCTAATCCGACCCTTAGGTTATATGGGTATACTTTTAGCCATACAATAGGATTTTTCCAAGTGTTAGGGTAATTTTATAATCTTATATTTACCCTTAATTACCCGATTTACCTTTAACTATAGTAAATAAAATTTACCGTAGTTACCATTCACAATGCCCAAAAATAAAAAGTAGCTTATTAACATAATTTGGACCCACTGATTCCAAATATGGAATCCATTTTTCCAAATTCAATACACAAAATATGCAGAAATTAAATTAATATTAATCCCGTTGTCGAAAGAAAACGAGTTTTTCTTTAAAACATTGCAAAAGATTAAATTGATTTAACCTACGAATTCAAGGTAAAATCAATGCTAATGACATAAATTATATTAAATGGTAAAATTATATTCTATTTATACTTTAAAACCATTCAATATTATAATTTAACCACATAAGATATTACGATGAAAAAGTTGTTTTTAATTAAAATATAGCGTGTTTTTACTCTTCATTAAAATATGAAAGTTGTCGGAAAAATATCAAAACTTTATCTAATGTAAATTTTTATATACTGATTCAAAAGAAGAATTTTATTTTTTCAAATTTAACTTATAAACATGTCAAAAACTAGATTTAAAGTGGGTGCACCATCAAAAGGCGGCAAAACTGCATTTTTTGAAAAATACTTATTTTACCCGAAAAATTTATTTTGTTCTTATACCATGTTCTAGAAATGTGTAAGATGAATAATAATGTTATAAAATTCAAAATTTAGTTAACACTATTCATAATGGCTAGTTCATAACAATATTATAATAATATATCGTTGTTTAGTAAAACCCGGTATTGCGTAAAACACATGCTATCGAGGAAGGTCGCGATTGCGTGTAATGCAAGCCAAGTCAGGGTTACGTGTAGTGCACAACTCCTTTGTTGTTGCGTATAACAGAATCCAACCTTATTTTATTTATACATTGAATATATATATATATACAATCAATGTTGTGTAGAATAACTTCTATCAAACGAACTTGAAATTGTGTGTAACAAGAGCCAAGAAAAGTGTTGCGTATACTGCAAGCTAATACAGTGTTGCGTATAGCGCAAGATAATATTGGTGTGTCGTACAATAGAAGATATGAATGAAATTAAAAAGAATGTATCTTATAAAATCTCGGGTTGTTACAATATTAAACAGATCTTTTCCCCTTAGCTATTAAATCAGAAAGTAGTTAGAAAGAAATTAAAGCTAGGGGTCAACCTTTGATACCAATTACTAGTATGGAGTTAAGATAAAAAATAGCCAAGAGGGGAAGGGGGTGAATTGGAATTTTAAAATAAATTTAAAGTCATATCATAGTTTTAATGTTAATGAAGTATAAAAATAAAAAATATATGAACACATATATTTTTATAGTGGTTCATATCTAAATGATTCGAGTCC
This sequence comes from Viscum album, assembly GCA_963277665.1. Classification (NCBI taxonomy): domain Eukaryota; kingdom Viridiplantae; phylum Streptophyta; class Magnoliopsida; order Santalales; family Viscaceae; genus Viscum; species Viscum album. The sequence continues at coordinate 1,801,633,679 of OY728130.1, read as the reverse complement.
TTTCTTCACCACTCACATGAACTAAGAGTGATGGAACCCACTATAACCAATATAATGGAATCATAAAATGACATTTTCACACCCAGATTCAAAACTAAATTATGAATCCTTTTTCCCTTGGAGGCTTAAACCCATGACTAACCCACCTTTTCCCCTGGAGGCATAACCTGAACAGTCCTACCCTTTTACCACCTAGAGGAATAACCTAATGCCTGAGTTTTTTTCAGAGTCACAACCCAATTATCCTAAATTTTAATGGGTATTATAAATATTTAAAATCATGAACATAGAAAATTAATTGGAAGAAGTAGAACGACAAAACTAGATGAACACTTCAAGTTACGAGTGTCGAGGCAACAAAGAACTCTCTTGCACTGGTTCTATCAACTATATATATAGATTTTCTTTATGTGAAACATCTTTTAAACTTGAAGATCATTGCATATCACTTTATCCTAAAGTAAGAGTTGTTCATGAAACTTTAAAGAACTACTTTGGATTTATCCATGTTTATTTCCTAATAATAATCCATGTGTCAATGAGAAATAATATTCATGTGTGTTTATTGATATCCGGTATAATTAATAAAAAATATATAGTGGAAATTGTTAAAACATTTAATATAAAATTAAATAATAAAAATTAATATACTTGAAATAATCCCTGATAGTAATAAAGACCAACCCTTAACATTCCATTAAATTTGAATTTGAATATCTCAAGTTCCAAAATTTCAGCGTGAATATCCATACACGGTTAAACCCATGAGAATCCCATTTAATTCTTCATAAAAAATTTAAAACATGTTTGTATGGATTCTAAATAATTAATAAGTAATTTTTAAACAAAATTCCATTAATTATATCCATAATAAACTTGTATCATATTAAAATTTCAAGTATTATGAAAAAAATCATATTTCCAGGTTTTAGAATATCCTGTAGAAATTCACAGAACCACATAGTTAAATCCACGTTGGTGATTTTCATGTATCCATTTTTTACCAAGTATCCAAATTACACCATGTAAGTAAATTCATGTAGGAAAATTCATATAATAAAATGTTACGTACTCAATTCACGTAAGCGAATTGGTCACATAGCCGTTTTTCACCTAAGTGATTTTGGAAATTTGAAATCACATAGACTTAGAAAATTTCATACCTAAAAAGACCTTCTAAACTATAGAATTAGCTTTTAATACAATTGAATTATATTTATAAAATTTCATTATTTTTCCAAAATATCAATAATAATCTTAATTGTACTTATATATCTCAATTTATGATCAAAATATAGTAGAAAAAGGGTTATTAAAAACATCAGATTTCAGACTGAAAACATGCAGTGATTTAAACCCTAATTTAATACATGATAGATATCGATTAAAAGTTTTATGTATTATAATTAAATGTATATAATTTTTTTATATTTACAAATAAAAAATAATCACTAAACTTGGATTAATTTAGATCAATATATGGTCAAAATAAACATGGTAACTGATTTAGGAAAATCGCCTACGTGGTTCACAAATCAACTACATGGATTTTCAATCAGCTACATGGATTACTAATCAGCTATGTAGTGAAGAGTAAAAAACATGTAAAAATGATATTTTAAGGTTCTAAATGATGTATTTATCCTTATAAATCAATATAAAACTTTTAGAAAATGTTATAACCAATAAAAACCTGAAATATAATGATATTTTAAATAAATAAATATTATGATATGATCAAGATTAATCATACTTTAATTAATACACAATTAAAAGTATTAATAATTTTAAAAAAAATAAAAAAAATATATCTTTTTAATTATCAAAACATAAAGTGTTTTAAGAAGAAACTAAACATTATCCCCCTTTTTGATAATTAAAAAACCAAGTATAATTTGAAAAATTCTACCCCTTTTTGAAAATATCAAAAAGATAAAAGTTCTCCCATGGAAATGACAACACTTATCTCCTTAAATTTAAATATAATTGAAAAAAAAATTGTATTTAATGAATTTAAATAGTATATAAAATGTTATTAAACACTTATATTTTAAAAACATATGCAAATAATCTACTATAAAGCCTTCCATTTTCAAAACATATGTTAAGGAGCCACCATAGAACAAGCAAAATTTTAAAAGTTATTGGTGAAAGATAATGATAAACCCTTCATAAAATAATATTTTATAAAAAATAAAATTTTAAATAGTAAGTTAAAATCAACTAGTATGTATTGTAAGTATTAAAATAGTAAGATAATAAATAAATATGGACAAAAATTAAGTAATAGTAATTTTAAAAACAAATTATAGATTTCACAGATTGCATGTAAATCTGAAAATTTCAGCATATAAACACACACAAAATCCCATAAATTCATTCCATATAAATATAAATATAAATATACCTCATACCAAGTTAAAACATTATTTTCTCAAACTTAGTAAAATATAAGGTCCTAGTAAGGATATCAATAAGTTGATTTTTTGTAGACATAAATTCCTAAATTATATTTCTTTTTTGTACATGATATCTAAGAAAATGAAACTTAAAATCAATATATTAAGTCCTATAGTGTTTGAAGGGATTATTATAAATGTAAATAGAATAATTATTATCACAAAATATATAGATATTATAAAAAACAAAACCAAAATCAGAAAGATATTGCTTAATTCATAAAGCTTGAGCGCAACATGATAAAACAACTGTATATTCAGATTCAACAGTTGGAAGAGAAACTATTTTTTTTCTTTGAAGCTCAAGAAACTAAATATCTAACAATTAAATGACACATACCTAAAGTTCAATTCCTATCTATCTTGCATCCACCAAAATCATAATTAGAACATCTTTTCAAATAAAAGTTAGTTTTAAGAGGGAAATATAAACCAATATTTAAAGAACCTTTAACATATCTAATAATATTTTTAACCAATTTAATATGAATTTTATTAGGTTCACTTTAATATATAGTACACATATAAACTGAAAACATTATATTAGTCCTATAAGTAGTTAAGTATAACAAAATTTAAATCATACCTCTATAAATTTTAAAATCAACATATTTTCCAGATTTATCTATATATAATTTTTATATAGTACTCATGGGAGTATTTATTGTTTTATAAATGTCTAAACCAAATATTTTAACTAACTATTTAGCATACTTGGATTTATTTATAAATATATCATCATTTCTTTGAAAAATTTCAAACCAAGGAAGAATTTAAATTCCCCCATTATACTCATATCAAATTCAAAAGTCATTAAATCTAAAAATTCAATAAAAATATTTTCATATAAAGATATAGAAATGATATCATCAAAATAAATCTGTACAATCAAGATATCATTACAACTCTTCATAATAAATAAAGTATGATCAACATTTACCTTCATAAAATTGTTTTTAAAAATAAAACTAGTTAACCTTTCATACCAAGATTGGGAAGCTTATTTAAAACCATATAAAGGCTTAGATAATTTAAAAAAATCATCAGGATGATTTTAATTTTCAAAACTGAGGGCTATATAACATACACTTCTTCAAAAATATAACCATTTTAAAAATTAGATTTTACAACCATTTGAAATAATTTAAAACCATGAACATAAAAATAAATTAATAATATTCTAATTGCTTATAATCATGAAAGAGGAGAAAATTATTCTTTAAAATCAATACCCACTTCTTGAGAATATCCATGAGCCACTAATCTAGCTTTATTTTTAACTATATTTTCATATTCATCAAGTTTGTTTCTAAAGATCCATTTTGTTCCAATAATAAGTAAATCGTTTTTTAGAACAAATGAAGTCCACACACTATTTATAGTGAAGTGATTTAACTTATATTTCATAGACAAGATACAATTATCATCATATAAAGCCTCATAAATATTATTCAGCGCAAAATTAGAAATAAAATCATGATGAGAACCAATATTCATAACAAAATTTCTATTTTGAACATTTGATTCAACATTAACAATAACATTTTCTATCATATGATCTCTATGAGTGTTCCAAGATTTTTCATTTATAGGTTAAAATTTAGAATAAATATTCTCCCCCTTAATATGTTTATTTTTATCTTGAGGATATACCAATTAAAAATTAAAATATCTAAATTCATCCTCAAGTTTTTCAATATCATCATCTCTTTTATTCAAATATTTTTCATCAAACTTTTCATAAATTGATTTTCCAAAAACTATGGTTCTTTTATTATACACTCTATATGCCTTACTATTTATTGAATATCCTAAGAAAATTCCTTCATCATATTTTTCATCAAATTTATATAAACATTCCTTAGTATTAAGAATAAAAATTTACACCCAAAGACTCTAAAATATCTAATCTTAGGTTTTCTTCCTTTCCAAATCTCATATGATGACTTTTTCAAAAAGGGTTTTTTTAAAGGTCAAAACACAATATATAAATTAAAAAGGTTACAAGAGATGAAAAGATGGAATTTTTTTACAATCTATGTCGAAAAGATAAGATAAATCAGTTGGCAGAGTGTCAAGCCAAGTCATGCTTTGATAAACTCCTTTGTTAGCAAGAGCATTAGCAACGACATTTGCTTCACGGTAGGCATGAGTAACAATGTAATCAATCACATGGAGCGTCTTCAAGCAATTCATCCAGCATGTAGTGAGTGTCTAGGCCAGATGAATGATGGCATTCCAGATGGCATGAATGATGGTGGTAGAATCACTTTCAATCAAAAGCTTTCTCCATCCTTTTTGAAGCGCAAACTCAACAGCGTGAATGACTCCAAGCATTTACGCCTCCAGAGATGAAGAGTGACCACATCCAACATAGAAGCAACCCTAACACTAGCCAGATGAGTCTCTGAAGATAGCACCACAACTGGAAGGTCCTGGATTTCCTTTAGAAGCACCATCAACGTTCACTTTGATCCATCCCGGTATCGGTGATTGCCAGAAAACTTCAAAGGAGCGTTTGGGCGCAGGGTAGATTCCAGGAACACAGAGATGACGAAGGAGTTATATTAAACTCATTTAACATGGTACTGACCATTTATTGAGGAGTTATATTTTTTATTTCTACTACACCATTTTATTATGGTGTCCTAGGGGATAAAAAATTGTGAAAATATCAATTTTCTTCACAAAATGGATAAATTCAAGATTTAAGAATTCTTCCACATGATCAATTCTAATTGATTTAATTAAATTACCTTTATAATTTTGAACTAATTTAAAAAAATGTGATAAACTTAGATAATGTTTCATAATTAACTATAATAAAATAAACCAATGCATACCTTGTAAAATCCTCAATAATTACAAAACAATACATTCTAAATGATATAATTAGATTTGGATCCAGTTGAATTATTTTTATAAAATTTCATTATATTTACAATAATAAATAATCATATTAATTGGAATTTTATAGCTTAAGTTATTGTTAGTCTGAAGTAAAAATGAAAAAATAGCCAAGATGGGGGTGAATTGGCCTTTTAAAATGAATTTAAAGTTATATAAGAGTTTTAATGTTAATGCAGCGAAAAAAATATGAACAAAGGGATTGTTATAGAGGTTCAGATATAAATTATTCTAGTCCACTCTTCACCACTCTCATGAATTTAAAGTGTTGGTACCCACTATAACCATAATAATGAAATATTACAATGAATTTTCCTACCTGGAGTCATAACCCAATTATAAGGATGTTTTCTTTTGGAGGCTTAAACCCAATATTAACCTTCATTTCCCCCTAGAGGAATAACCTAAATAGTTCTACCTTTTACCCACCCAAACTTATAGGTTTTATAGGACCAAATAAATCCAAATGAATAATATCAAGAGGCCTTACAATTTGAACTTCTTTGATTAGCTTGAAGCTACTTCTATATTGTTTACCTCCCAAGCAAGAATCATATACGAATGTGTTTTTCTCTTTAAGTTCCGGAAGATACAAAACTATTTGGTTCTTAGAAAACTTATGCATCAACATGAAATTAAAATTTACCAACCTCTTATTTCATAGGATATTATTATATTCTACAATATTTAATCATTTTATATTTTGATCGTTCAATTCAGTAAAATTGATTGAATAAATGTTGATTTTTCTATTTTCATAAAACAAGACACATTTATCCTTAAATGAAATGATTTTATCAATTTAAAATTTTATAAAAATTACATCATCACATGGTTGTGAAATGATTATTAAATTATGCTTCAATCCTTAAACATATAAAACCTTAGAAATAATAACATAACTTGATATTACAACCTCACCAAAACCTTTTACCTTTCCTTTAGAATTATCACCAAAAATAATATTAACACCATCACATTTATTAAATGATAAAAACTTTTATATGTCACTAGTCATGGGTCTTTAGCTTCTGCTATCAATCTACCAAACATCCTTTTTGATGATCCCAAAACACACTTCCTACAAAAACAGATTTAAGAAAGTTTTGGTACCCAAGAAAATTTGGGTCCGATGGGATTAACATGTGAATTATTGGGTAACCAAATCGATTCCAAACACTTTGTTTATAGGAAATATATTGGATAATTATTTATAAATTAATGCATTAGTATATCCAAAAGATTGTGGAAATCTCAAGGAAGACTCATTTGTATAATGACCTTTCATATGAAATCTAAAACACATAGCAGTAGATGTACTTACATTAGTGATTTTAACAATTAAAGTCTTATAAATTTTGGGTAAATTATTTTCATAACCAATATCATGTATATTCTTGTTTATTTTATTAAAACTCATAATTTTATCAAAGTTTTCTCTTCCTGGAACAAAAATGGAAAGATTTGACTTTAAAATTTAAAATTCATTTTTGAGATGTTCATTTACTTTAAGAATATTATAAAAATTACTTATTTTAGATTCATGAAACTTTGATATGAAATTAACTTCTTTATTTAATTTATCATTTTCAATAAGAGTATAATTTAGTTTTTCTTGAGCAATTTGAATGTGCATAATTTTTATCATCCCAGATAAATTTTTTCATATTTTTATTTTCCTTAAGAAAAACCTTTTGTTGAATCTAAAGTTTTTTTTATAAACTAGGTACTTTTTAAAATTTATGTTTATGGGTTTCAAATTCTATAAGTAATTCATTAATAATGAGTTTTTTAGATTCATATTTAGAGGATAAATAATAAGTAGAGTCACATACTTGATTTGATGAAGAAATTATTGACATTCTGTTTTATCACACGGATGAAAACATGTCAAATGGAAATAACTTAAGGAGAAGAAAAAAAGATAATCAAAGAAGGAAAAAGGCCAAAACCCTTAGGCAAAGGCCCTATGCATAGGTAACCCCAAGCAGCATCAGTGCGTAGGGTACCTACGCGGCGAACCTATGCATCAGCCTATGTTCCACACCTACATGATCCGACACCTTTACCCAGGGTCCCATATTTTCTAATAAATAGGACCCTCAGGCTCTTCATTTTCACAAATGAAAAATCCCGAAGAACTCCCAACACTTTGCTCGCCCTAGTACTTTTCTCAGGCCCTCAGAAACCTCCCAGGTAGCCCTTAAAAACCCAAAGAATAGGGAATCGAGGGGGGGGGGGGGGGTAGTGGAACCAAATTCCTCCCAAGGTCTAAAATACATGACACCTATGCGAGAAACCCTTTCCACCATAGTTAATTAACACTAGAGTGAGGTCCCCTTCCATAACCAGGAACCTATGCAAGGAACTTCCTAGAACACTTGTAGAGACCCTTGAAGCCTTCAACAAATCCTCAACCAAGTGTTGTTTCCTAGGTGTTCTATCGCCCAAATTACCTTCAGCTCATGCATGCCTACCTACACAAATCATTCCCAGGACGCACATGCATACCCTACACGAGGCATCCTTGTATCACCTAGCCTTTATCCCGCACAAGCCACTTCTCTGGCCCTCTTCCAAGCCACCAATGGTAGGGACTATATTCTTTTGTCTCTCTTGTCAGAGTGAACCCAAATTGAAACCTCCACCGAAGCCTTAGGACTTGAAAAAACATGGAAAGAGTCACACCAGTATGTATCTCATTTGAATATTTATTCCTTTGGTCATAGGTGTCCTGCACTTGTCCTACCTAATGGGTATGATCCTCAGAGTGCATGTAGATATGCATTCCCATAATCACGATGACCCTGAACCTGGGTGAAATGTTAGAGAAATCCCAGTCTCAGGTACTAGGGTTAGGGCCATATCCTTACCTAGTTATCTATAAGACCCATAGACTCTGGTTCCAGGTGGGGAGGGTGAGGATCATGTTGTCCTTTACCTTCGACAAGGAATGAGATCCTCCCCCTGGAACCGATTTTAGGGTATCCCTCCTATAGTAATCCCCTAGCCTTTCTTGATGGAGGTTTCACTCTTGATCCTCTTCACCTCATGGGTTGTACCCAGATGGATAGTCCGATGTGAATATCCTGGATATGAAATAGGAGAGGGAACAAGTATATCAAATCCCTTTATTCTTCTCCCGTATCCCTAGCCTCTTCCACCAGTCAAATAGGGATAATTTTTTTCCAGATATTTGACTTCCTATTATTTCTCACATTCAAGCACTACTCATCATGACTCATGCGGGATTATAGGTTAGTCACGATCATGGTTTCTACATGATCAGATGCACGTTTTATGAGAGAATCTTCTTTTGGATCTTCTCTCACCTTCCTTCAGAGAGACTCCATAGGCGTGGGTCCTCAAGACCATGTATCTAACCTTAGGTAAAAGTAGATTGTGTGGTTTCATGGATCCACTAATTCCTCTTGTTTTTCACACTAAGCATGAATCTCATGGGCTTAGAGGTTGTTAGTGACCATAACATCTGCATGATCCTAAACCTTTGGGAATCATTCCAAGTATAAGCCCAAATTGAACATATGGGCCTCCTATTCGGTATATCCCCCAACCATGTCACCATACCATCACCAATGGGCCTCTTATTCAGTATAATCCCCACTCATAACCCAACATATGGGACTCTTATTCAGTGTAAGTCCCAACCTCCATTCATAAGGGAATCCCTCATGGAGTAAGCCCCTTAACTTTCTTGCGAGAGGTTTCATTATTGATTATCATTTTCTCCTAGGTCATACCTAGATGGATAGTTCGATGTGACTATCCTGGATATGAAACATAAGTGGGAAAGGGCGTATCAATGCCCTTTATTCTTCTCATGTATCCCTGGCCTCTTCCACCAGTAGAAGAGGGATCGTGTGATTTTATAGATATTTGACTTCCTCTTATTTCTCACATTCAATAATGAATCATCATGACTCATGTGGGATTAGAGGTTAGTCACGATCATGGTTTCTTCATAATTAGATGCATGTTTTTGTAGAGAATCTTCTTTCGGATATTATTCTAACCTTCCTTCAGAGGGCCTCCATAGGCACAGATCCTCAAGGCCATGTATTCGATCTTAGGGTAAAAAAGATTGTGTGGTTTCTTGGATCCACTACTTCCTCTTGTTTATCATAATGAATATGACTCACATGGGCTTAAAGTTTGGTGGTGATCATAACATCCACATGATTCTAAACCTTTTGGCATCATTCCAAGTGTAATCCCCAATTGAACCTATGGGACTTTTATTCGGTATAAGCCCCACCATGTCATCATACCACCACCAATGGGCCTCTTATTAAATATAAGTCCCACTCATAACCCATAATATGGTCCTCATATTTAGTGTGAGCCCCAAAATCCATTCACAAGGGCATCTTACTTAGGAATAAGCCCCAACCAAGTTTACTAAATAACCTTAGGGTATCCTCCTCAGGAGTAAGCCCCAACTTAATCCTCCCAAAGGGCCATAATCCCCTATGAGACAAACCTAAGGGCCTCCATAGGCATGGGTCCTCACAACTGAAATACATGGACTTTTATTCCCATCCAAATAGGATACGTAGGAATCCTCTCTAAGGTCCAAACTCAACACCCCAAATCAACTCTATTCTCTCTAGGACACATTCCCAATAGAGTCTTATTAAACTTGGGGGTCCATATCAATTCTAGGTTTCCAAGGTTTCTTTGGCATAAGTCCTACAACAAAATTTGTTTAGGAACTTTCTACTATACATCCTTGCCCTATGATGTTAAAATACATGGTTTTTTCCTTATCACATGAACTAAAATGGTATGATGTGTCATGTTAAGTGGCCTCAAACTATGTGGGTTTTGATTCCTTTCACAAGGATACATAGGAAGCCCATATTATGTGTTTGATATCAATATCGAAACAACTACCATTTCCTCAGATGATGATACACTCTAGAGCACTCCACTATGTGGTTGAAAACTATCATTGTCATAAAAATGAATAAAGAATCTCTAATCAGTACATAAGAGGATACCATTGATGGAGAACCTCAGATACATACAAATGTATCCATTGATAAAGAACCTCATATACATACAGATGATTATAAATTCTATAAATTATAATAATTTATTGTCAATTCAAGGGTGTACCAAATCATACTTAGGATTTAATAAAGTATTTGTGAACATATATTAACTTCTTAAAATTCCCAGAGTAGGAAACAATTCCCCCCAAAAGGGTGTGATGAGCTGGACCTCCCATCCTCTCGACCAATGTGAGTTCTTAAGTATCATTGAACAAACTCTCCAATGAGAACCTGACTTTGGATAGTAGTTCCCTCATAGATATAGAACTATTGGTTGTTTCCAGTTCCACAGATAAATTTGTTGGAAACTATTCGAAAATAGTGAACTCGACGTGAATGATTGCACAAAAATCAACCCCCTACAATCAACCGTTAGATGCAATGTATTTTTTTCAGAAACCAAAATGGTGAACCCAACGTGAATCCTTAACCAATATAATAGTGTCACTCACCTTTCATGCCCCTTTTACTCTCAAAATGAAAGAGGGACAAACAATATAATCAATCATGCATGTGTTTGTTTAAATGAGCTGCTTCTTTGATGGGGTTTTATTTTTTATGTTTTTCATATATATCCATGAACTTATAATAGGATCACCCTTAAATCCAAATGGAATTTCACCAACTCTCACTAGAATATTCCCTAGCTACTATTCATATCAGGTCCTCATCCAAGCAAAGGACGCCATCAATAACCTAGCGTCTTCAACGTTGGGTCTCAAATGAATTGGTTTGGGAGTATCATTAGAACAATACCATCCTGACCCTAGAGGCCACCTGATAGGACATCCATCTTGCAAAGCCCCACTGATCATCTAATCAATGATGATCGGTGGTCCAGAAGCAGGAGACACTAACTGCCATCTTCAACCATTTTGGGAGTTTATCCCCAGAACGTAACAACCAGTCCCTCGCTTATATTAGGGAGGTGGATCAAGAGGACACAAAAAAACTTATACAAAAGACACATGGGTTATTAAAAAGGGGATCCTTATAGAAATTGCAGTCACCAATGCTGTTCAACAGTAAACCCTCAACATGAAGAAGGTTATATCCTCAACAGTCTGACCCAGGTCATCTAGACCTGGGCACACAAGATAGCCTGTTGGGGGTAGCAATTAGCCTATATAGAGTAGGGAAACACATTTTTCCACTCTAGAGAATACCACCAATAAAATTTGATGGAAAACTGAGAATGAGCACATACACTTGTCTGTCATAATTCAGCTATCCAGCAGACTCGCCTGACGACATCCAAGGAAGCCTACCATTCAAATATGGCAGCACATGGAAAGAAGGAACGTACACCTACCCACACTAATCAAGATTTCTAGCAGAATTGTTTGAAATCTCCCAGAGAATCCCACCATCCAAATATGGTGCCACACAATGAGTATGAACAATCACCTTCCCACACCTAGAATGCCCACATGTCGAATTTAGAAACAATCCATGAGTAGGAAAAAATCCCTACCGACATCCATCAAGACTGCAAGTAGACTCATCTGGTAATGTTCAAAGAATCCCACCAGCTAAGTTTGGTGGAAAACTGCAAGAAAGCACACACACCTTCCTATATCCATCAAGCCTGATAGCAGTTTAGTTTAGAAGAATCTTGGGATATCAGCTGAAATTTCCCAATGATGAATATGGGGCAGACTCAAACCCCTATCCACACACCTGAGTGTTGTCATTATCCAATGGCAGAAAATGGAGGACCAAAGCAGGCACATACCCCTGCTCCAAAAGTGGAATGGTCATATATCCCCTCTCTAGTCACTGAAGTCACTGATCATATCCTAAAAATGGTGAAATAGAGGACACAAATCCCTTCCCATATCCTACAGAGCTTCCAAGACATCATAATGGTGATGAAAGTAGTGACAAAAGGATGGACACACAGCTCTGTCCCCACAAATGGGGTGGTTCACCAACATGTCACCCCATAGAAAACACACACCTCTACTCCTATCCAAGAGGGTCATGGGTAAAACTCCCCTGTGATATAAAAAAACTGAATTGGGAACATAAACTAATTTCAATAGGAGGTAATTGGCCCATTCCAATTGAAACTCCAAGGTTGGTACAAACCCTTACCAAATTTCCAAGAGCCTGTTGAAAAATTATGGAAGTAGCATGGGATACAATCAAGAAAGATTCCATACTTGAGAACCACTTACCACAACAAGTGGCCCTAACCGCTTGCAAGAAGGCATCCAAAAAGAATCCTCACCGGAGATGACCAGAAAATGAAGATTCGATCTATTATCCCACTATACTTAATGATAGAGTTATTGAATCCATCAGATGATTATCTGTTGTAGCTCAAGATCATACTCTCTAATTACCAAACTATGGGAGCAGTAGTAGTAATTCCGAAGGCCCTCCTTGGACACTTTACCATGAAGGCTTGCTTCATGACCATAACCTGACCAGTATCGAGATCCTATCTCCTGAAGAGAGTCACGAATACCCTCCACATGTCCATAAGATCAAAGAACAAGAGGGAATTCACCTTATTGTAATCTACCATAGTAGTCCTCCCCATGATGGTGTTTTCTATGAATGTTCTATCTGTAGTATTGTTTCACTTCATCAGAAGGGTCTTCCCCTTGATGATGTAGTGAGGAAAAATCCCTCTTACTTCGAGGTACTTGGGAAAACAAGTCCATTAATGTCAGATGTCTTTTAATTAAAAAGTGAAATCCTTTATCAACCATAAGACATCCCAAGGTGATGATCATTCTATAATCCACCCTTAGACACCATCATTACACTATAATAGAGGAAGTTCCCACTAATCTCACAACTTATGATAAAGCAGTAGGAAAGCATCCACTTTGGTCTGACCAGGTTGAGGAGCCTCTAGGAAAAGATGAAGGTAACAAGCTGAACATGATGAAACAACTGACTAAAGATGATATACCATTCATGTTCTAGACTTTATCCACCACTCAATACAACATTTTGGAAGTGTTTTTAAAAGATTTAATGTACAAAATCTTCCTCAATATATGGAAAACTCTTATTTAATTGATAGAAATAGTATTACCCTATGAAAATATTGAAGTCATGTTAAGGTAATAGAATGGATACAATTAAAAATTGACTTGGAAGCTATCTTAGCTGCACGACATCCAAAGTTAGAGAAACAACAAGGTTCCCTTCAACGTGCACGCCTCAGCGTGTTAAAAATATTGCGACAGATGATCACAGATACCCATATGGTGTTCATATCAGAGGAAGGGGTGAACATGAAGTGTTACATTTCACCACACTACCCAACCAACAAAGCCCGCTGAAGGTGGTTTCATGAAATTTCATAGCTTTGGGATGACTTTAACAAATAGAATCTTTTCAAAATTGATGATATGATCAACAAAAATAGGCCCCGATTAACTCTCACTGAAATCGGTCCAAAAGAGAATAGGCTATTGGGAAACTTCTGCATCAGGCATATGAAAATATAGATTGAGCCTCCCATTCAGGGGAAGTCAGTCATTAGATAGAATAAATGTTGAAAATAACACAATGATCTTCAGAAGAGGGTGATTTAGGTGAATACCAGATGATTCAACCAACCTATGTTAAAAAAAACACTATAAAATCATAAGGGTGGACACAATAGTAGCATCCATGGTAGTTTAGGACCAACCCTAGCCTACATGGTTGGGGTATTTTTTAACACAACCTTAGAGGTCGACAAGCTAGGCCTAATGAGTTGTGAAAGTGGAACAAGAATATCCCCAGCCCTCAGGGTTGGAGGGTTTTTAACTTCAACAACCTCTTCCTAAGTGGAAGTTAGTCTTTTATCAATTAGGGGAAATGTTGTATAATAGATCCTTCTAGTTTTCCCCACCCCATGATTCAATATCCTCATTAGGAACATGCATGACTGAACTACTTAGAGATTATCTTTGGATTATCATCCACTAAATGAATCTTAGAGAACCAGTTAAGGAGATGACAAGGCCTCGTGATGTGTGTAGAAAAAGGAAGTCTTGAAAATACATTGATAGAATTTCTACAATGAATTTCACATTAGTGAATGTAATTAACACTAACCCTAAAGACCCTATATAACACGAGACCAATTTTGAGGGGGAATTGAAGGAGGAAGTTTCGATTCAAAATATGGTACATGCTGAAACAATTGAAGTAGGTGTGATTAATAGGAACCAGTGACTAACCCCGAATCTGGTAATTCCCTCAATTACCCTACCATTATCTCCTTGAAATACATCCAATAAGAAAAAAAGTAAGGGAAAGACTGCGCCTCATCTACCAACTGGAGAGGTTGATCCCCTTTCACTTGAGTAAAAATTCTCTCATTAAGAGGAAGAGATGAAAGAATTGAGGAGACTCAATGTAGAGCTCCTATGAGGTGGCCTTCATACTGGATATGTTCTCTAAGAATATCATCAAATATCACTTTCAACCAGCGTACCTCAGTAAATAGGGTTCATCACCGTTATCTATGTGGATCTGGAACATCCAATCAGTGTGGGATAACAACCACCAATATACTTAAACCCTGTAGTAGTAAATCGATAATTCCCCCTATTTGGTGCATAAAAAAATAGGTCCAGACACATCTTTACAATCATGCCCCTATAGGCTACCCACAGAAGATACCAGAAGTTCCGCCACAAATGGACTTACCAACCACAACACATTTTCAAGATCCAGCTCATCCAAAAATTCCACAAGGGCTCATGAACACTATTAAGTCACTAAGGGCTCGATTGGAAGCCATGGAGGAACATCACATGTTGATACACCAGAAAAGAAGCCCTACCCCAAATGGGTAGAACCAACTCTTACCCCACCAGACTTTAGGAACCCCACATTTACAATTTTTAATGGATAGGGAGACCCTAAGTATCATTTGATGCATTTCATCTCTCAATGTGATCCCATTATGGGGACCCCAGAATAACAGGAGGCAGTGAAACTCAGGTGCTTCATGAAATCACTATAGGTATTGACCTTTGTATGGTATACTATCTTGTAGGCTTGGTCAATTATAGGGTGGGAGGACCGTCATTAGAAGTTTCTCTTCCAGTTTAGCTCAACGTTGTAGAAGACAACAGTCCTTGACCTCTCAAACTACAAACAATGGAAGAATGAAAGGGTCTCAGATTTAATTGTTTGGAGGAAAGGATTGATATACTCCTTAAACCTACCGCTACCTTAAGAAGAATTATTTTTCATCCGTATAGTGAATCTTCATGACATGTTGTGCACACCACTTATCCCTTTGAAATACATAGGAAGGTTTCATGGCCTTGCCAAGATTTATTAAATAGTGTAATAATCTATTTAATAGACCAAGGATAAGTCCTGAGTAATTATATCAGCTTAAGAAAAGATAATAGAGAAAGTAGAGGCTGCCACTGTTACACTTAAGCAGGCCTCTGAACCCACTCCTCCAAATTCTGCACTATATCACACAGTTCAACCTCCTAAGCATCAAGAACAACACCCACCTTGTCAAGATGATCAAAGGGAGAATAGGTGAAAAAAGTTTGAGGATATGAAAAATAAGGTTTATTCCTTTCGAAGTGACCAAGTTCTTGGCTACTTCATCTCGAAATTGGAAAACAACTTGATCAAGTTGCCAAAGCCCAAGAATCCCAACAAGGATGGTGATGAAGATCTTCTGAACTATTTACCCTTTTATCAAGTACTAGGGTATAACATCCAAAAGTGTTTTGTTTTCAAAGAAATCTTAAAAAAGATGGTGGAATCTGGGAAAGTGAAGCTGGGAAGGCCACCTACTCAAGTAGAATTTGTCTCTACCATCGATCTAGAGGAGGAAAATGAATGGAAGAAAGTTAACAACAAGGGTAAGAAGAATTTCAGTAATTGGATGGTTAGAAATATAATCAACTAAACTCATGATATCCTCTGAAAAAATTTGATACAACCAAATTAACCTTCAACCACTTCTACTACAACACAACCTACTCCATCGAACGATCAGTCCTATAAAGATAATTATTCCAAAAAATTATATGTTTGGAAGAATAAGAAGAAAAATAGGAATATGTACATGTTAAAAGAACAAAGATGGATTTTACTTTAGCATAATTCATGCCTACATTCCTAGAAGCATAGACACCACCCCACCAAACATTAAAACAAGAGTCTACTTTCAAAATTAAATCTCCATTAGATGAGGAGTTGATCTTCAGTTCCATTAATGTTATTCACTTGATGGATCCCTTCTCATACAATGAGCATGATCATGAATACAAATTCCCTACATTCGATTGGTAATTAGGGGAGGAGTCTATCAGAGTCAAGGATACAGGGGAAGATGTGGACATTCCAAGAGTCACTACTCTAACCACATCCCTACTTGAATCGTCTACATGATCAAAACTCATGGGAGAGATCTCCATCAAGCTCAATGGGAGTAATAAAGTTCCCCCACACATGTTAGAGTTTGTCCTGAAATAGTCATCCTGGAAGATCATCTAGAGGTCATGTAATCTCCTAATCAACCTCTGCTTACAAGAAAACCTACTCGACCTAATCCACCGGGAGTATAAGTACCTCCAATTCCTATTACAAAGGATGATACATCCACATCAAGTACATCAGATCCTAAATTACATGAAAAAGAGAATCCCCATACTGGGAAGTGCAAACCTTTAGACTAGAATTATGATTTTTTGAAGCAATTAGCCCTAGTTCCTACCAAGGTTCAAATCCTGGATGCTCTGAGTATAACAAAAGACCTCTAGGAAGCACTCATAGAGGGCTTGTCAAGCCCTTAGGAATTTGAAGTTGAGGTTTCTACTTATGAAGTGTATCATTCATAAAATGATCCTAAATAAATCCATATGGTCATCTATTTCATAGAATAGGATGAGTATTCTATAATACATGGAAACATCAAAACCTTGTATATATATAGCAGGATAAATGGCACTGATATTCGATTAGATTTTATTGATAATAGCTCAAAATTCAACATTATTTCAATCCAAACACTTTGTCAACTGAGTTTCAACAAATCTCACTGGTCCCCTCCACTTTAATGTTACAAGGTTTTGAAAATAATGAGAAAAATCCTCTTGGAAAAATAAAACTCAAAACTCAATTTAGGGATCTCATGTTTGACTTAGAATTCATGGTTGTTAGGAAAGATACGACCTTCAAAGTTCTACTGGGAAGACCTTGTCTGCATCAGTATGTGGCTATCCCTTAATCATACCACAAATGCCTCAAATATTGTATCAATGGTCAAATTGGGGAATTAAATGGTGAAAAATCCCCATTAAAATCCTATAAGTCATAGTACAACGACACAAGATTCTACCATAGGGAAGGGAAATAGTCTATGACATATGATATTGCTTGAATCAATGCCCCAAATGGTCTAGAAATGATTTTGGCTAACCCTTTCAATTAGCTCAGCGTGGAGTACATACTTCCCATCAACCAAATTGAAAAGATCAGTCCAAATTTGAGCGCACATATAGAAACTTCCATGATGTCAATTATGACAAATGAACCTGAAAATACTAGATAAGGTGTCAAATCTTTGATTAGTAATGAAATCTTAGATGAAAAAGTCTTTATTCCATCCCCAAGCTTCAAAAAATCCATGTTCCATTAGCTAAGATGTAATAAGTTGCCATTTCGATGGGAGAAAATGAAAATTATCATTCTTATTCCCTCGTCTCCACTTTGGATCTCTAAAATTCCCTTTGGCATCAATCAAGATAGAAGTAGTTTATTCGTCTTCCAAATGCCCAAATTTTGACTCATCCCCTAACTCCGAGAAACTTGCTTCATCACCTACTTCCCAAGAATAGGCAGAATAGGTAAATAATTTGGGAGTGGAAGAGGAGTAAGACATTGGGGATGCCCCTCCATCATTCGAGGAAGGTGTATCCACCATCATTGATGAAATCAGAGAAATAAATCTGGGTACAAATGAAGATCCATGACCTACTTTGATAAGTGATGCCAGGAATTCCAAAGAACAGAAGGTATATAATTCCTTCCTAAAGAAATGCTGGGAAGTGTTTTCCAAGAATTATATAGAGATGTCAGGACTTGATCTTGAGGTGTCCACCCATCACTTGGGTTTTCCATAAGGCCATCAGGGATACAAATAGGTAGCTAGACAGACACACCCAACTCACACCTACAAAATTGAGGCTAAAGTGGATAAGTTCATCAAGGTCGGATTCATCTGATAGGTATAGTATCCAAAATTTCTAGAAAAAAATTCCCCTACAAAGAAGAAGAATGTTAAAATCATATTTTTCATCAACTTAATAGATCTCAACTAGCACTATCTGAAAGATGAATTCCCGGTTCCAATCACAGAACTCCTGATTGATGCGACGACTGGTTATTAAGACCTATCCTTCATGTACAGATATTCTGGGTACAACCAAATTTGGATGTCTATAAAAGATGAATAATCCACCACCTTTATCCCCTAGGTAGTATTTTGTAATCAGTTAATTCCCTTTGGCTTAAAGAATGTTGGTTCCACATACCAATGTGCCATACATTGCATCTTCAAACCATTTTTGGGGAAGTTTGTTGAATGATACGTTGATGATCTAGTGGTTAAGTCCCAATAGTATTCTAACCATATGGATGACCTGAAGACTATATTCAACAAGATACGACAACATATCCCAAATATGAATCCATTAAAATGTGTTTTTAGGGTAACCTCAGGAAAGTTTCTCAGCTTCGTCGTATGCCATCACGAAATTGAAGTTGACCCTAAAAAAAATTTATCCTTAGCATGTCACCTCCTAAAAACCTTAAAGAGTTTAGAGGAATTCAAGGACACTTGTCTTATATCTAGAACTTCATATATAACCTTGCAAAAAAGTGTTTTCCCTTTACCAAACTGATGAATAAGGGGGTCATATATCAGTGGAACTGTTACTGTCAGGAAGAATATGAAAACCTTAAGAAAAACCTCTTGATCCCACCAGTATTAATGCCACTTGTTGAGGGAAATCCACTCATTCTATATGTGAAATCCCTAGAGTGATCACTTGGAACCTTCCTTTCACAAAATAAAAATTTTGGGAATGAAAATAGCCTTTATTATCTTAGTCAAACCATGATCTATGCTGATAATCATTATTTATATATCAATAAAAGATTCCTAGAATTAATCTTCACAGTTTAGAAAATGATGAATTACCTGTAGAACCATGAGGTCCATTTGGTATCTTGAAATCACCCACTCAAATATATCCTCATCCATCATATATTGAAAGGACATCTAGCATAATGGGTGGTTATTTTGTATCATTTTGATATACAATTTGTGACTCATAAATTAGTGAAAGGATATACCTTGGTATATTTTTTTGCAAAACAACCATCTTTAGAAACTACTTCATTAAATAATGAATTTCAAGATGAGGAGATATTCTCTATTCAAGGCGGCCCCCAAATGTGAGAAATTTATTTTGAAAGTGTATCTAGGATCCCAATAGGTAAGATAACAGAAGACCCTAAGCTCATAAAATTCAGGTTAGGGATCATTCTCATTTCCCCATCAAAGGAAATTTTACCTTACTCCTTGTTGTTAGAAGTATGTACAAATAATGAGGAAAAATATCAGGCCCTCATTACAAGCCTTGAACTGACACTCCAAATACCTGTGGTCCACCTAGAGGTGAAAAATGATTTTGAGTTGGTAATTAAATAGATCAAGGGGATTATTCCATAAAAAAGAAGAACCAATCCCCCTACTTGACTATGTCTAAGGGTTAATAGAAGAGTTCCCCTTAGAAACAACATTGAATCACATCCCACAATCATATAATTCCTAGAAAGATGTATTGGTGAATGCAACTACAACTTTGGAAGATCTAAACTAGGAAGAAACAGTGATCATCATTTCACATCACCGAATAGTCTCACCTTTTTTGAATTCAGAATAGAAGAGATCAATGAAATCAACCCTATCACTAAACTCTATGGTCCTACCACTGGGTGGATGATTCCCATCATGGAATAACTCCAAAATAGAATACTTCCATCAGACAGAGCTGGGAAAGAGAAAATACATCAATGAGCAACCAACCTCACTCTGTTTGATGACCCAAATCGCTAAAAATTCCTCTACAAATGAGGCTTTGATGGAGTCATTCTCAGATATATTGGAAGAGAAGAGACTGTGGCTGTTATGAAATAATTACATGTAGAAGACTGTGGTTCCCACCAGTCAGGGTACATGATTTCTGACCAAATTAAAAGGCTTGGATACTTATGGCCTTCGATGACACATGATTTCACCGAATTCACCAAAAGTTTCATTCCTGTCAAGTGCATGCCAACTTCATATATCAACCCCTGGAGTTTCTACATACATCCAAATAATCATGTCCATTTTCTATATGGGGAATGGATGTCATGGGGCCATACCCTCCATATATGGATAAGCATCAAATACATCCTATCGATTACCGACTTCTTCTCTAAATGGGACGAGGCAATACCCCCCAAATAAGTTGGGGCCAAAAGCATTGTTAGCTTCATGAAATCCAACATCATTACCATATTTGGTGTCCCTCACACAATTATGATAGAAAACAACACCAACTTATATTTTGATGAGGTGGAAAATATATATCAATAATACGATATAAAATCCAACCATTCATCCCAATATCATGCAATGGCTAATAGACAGATAGAGGAATTCAACAAGACCCTATCAAACATAATTAAAAAATGGTGGATAAGGATAAGAAGTCCTTGACCAATAAAATCTTTCATGACTTGTGGGATTACCAGACTACAACATGTACTGCCACATGGGAGACCCCGTACTCACTGGTATATGGAACATAAAAAGTCCTACCCATTGATGTCCAATTTCCATTGCTCCTTATTGCTATTTGTGACTGACTATACATGGATGAGCAATCCTATAAATTACTGGATGAACTGGATTGGCTTGATGGGAAAATATTGCATACTTTGAATCACTTGGAGGTCCATCAAAATCAGATAGCACAAGACTTTAACAAGAAGGTATGCCTCCACTCATTCCTCCAAGAAGAACTTGTATCGGTCCTCAAAACTCCAATGATACCAGGAAAGAAGACTCCAAATATTGAGTCAAAGTGGGATGGATATTACTTTTTACTCAAGGTCCACTATAATGGATCTTATTATTTGATTTATATGGATGGATATCTTTTCACAACCCCTACCAATGCAAGATTTATAAATAAATACTTTGTCTAATCAAGAACCACAATGTCTATGCTGCACGATGTTAAACTGTGTGACATCATCTTCCTTATCACATCATGATAAACCACACAACATATGGTCCTATTTGTATGACCTAAAATTGCAAGAAACCATTCATCCTAATTTTATGACATTAAACTACACGGTTAACATCCCTCTCATTTGAAATTAATAAAACCCCAAAATACCATGATCCAAGACACTCCTCATGGTCCCTTAAATATGGGCCTCCATCTCAGGTGTAAGTCCCAATCAAATCCCTATAACCCATCAATGGGTTGAGATCCCCTCTTGGCCATGCATGAGGAATAAAGGATGGGCAGCTCCCATGTGCAAACCTCACTCACATCATAATCACTCCATAGTGTCACTTGGTCCTCCTTTATAGGTATAAGCCCTAATATTATCATGTCATTACCATATGGCATAAAAATGCATGGTTTAAATCCTCATTGCATGATGATAAACTGAACGATATTTTCTAGAACTACATGTGGCTTGATTGTCATTCCAATGAGATATATAGTGACACATATACCTTATGTCCTAGGCCTAAATATCATTCTAGAGAAAATAAAAACCCCCTTTCCCCCACATCAATACTTGATTTATGCGGGAAAAAATTACTTAAAGAACTACGTGTGGCTTGATTATTGCTCCAAAAAGATATGTAGTGATGCCTGGTTCCTATCCCCTGGTCCAACTATAATATTTCTTTTCACATCGGGTTACCCATGTCCTTACCACAAAATGTTAAATTACACAACCAATGTCCTTGTTGAATGATGATAAACTAAACGATATTTTCAAGAACTATGTTTGGATTGATTCTCATTTAAATGAGATATGCAGTGATGCCTAAATCCCTAATCCTAGGTCCAGTTGCAAAAAAACCCCACTCTATGTGTACGAGTCAGACCTACATAGTGAAACTTACAAGAACTATATGTGGATTGATTCCTGCCATCATAAGATATATAGAGATGACCAGATTTCAATCCTTTTTCCCAACTGCAACATTCTCCCTCTTTCACATTGGTTCATCTTCATCCTCACTGCATGACGTTAAACTACATGGGATTTTAGAACTATGTAAGGCTTGATTCTCATTCTTATGAGATACGTATCGATGCTCGGATCTCACATCTTGGTCCAACCACTACAAAATCTAAATTATCCCATCCTTACCTTGTATTTCCTTTGTGTGGTGGAAGAAACCTTTTCCACTCCTTGTTTCTCACATCGATCATAGCTCATGTGAGATTATAAGTTTTGGTTAAAGAGTTCCCTACATGATTAAGACATATCAATTCACATTGAGGATATCATGGTCATGGTGGAAAGACCATAAAAGGCACACCATATTTCCTCATCGCCTAAAAATAAACTATAAAATTTCTTCAAAAACTATGTGTGGATTGATTCTCATTTCAATAAGATATGTAGTGGAATCTGTATCTTCAAACCTAGGACTATCCACAACACAATATGGGAAATTCCCCCACTCTCATATGTACAAGATATATCTACATAAGGATATTCAATATGGTGTCTCACCCCATATGTGAACCAATATTTAAAAAAACCCTATTTTCTCCACACATGAATTAAATCACTATGGATAATACTTTTTGGAACTGTGTGTGGCTTGATTATTTCTTCAATAATATGTGTAGTGATGCTCAGGTCCTATACCCTAGTCCAGCCACAATATTCCTTTTCTTTTTACATAGAGTCACCTTCTTCCTTACCATATAACATTAAATTGCATGACTAATATCCTGGCCGCATGAATTTAAACTGCATGCTACCTCAAGAACTACACGTGTCTTGATTATCATCTCGGTGAGATAATTAGTGACACCTAGGCCTCATGTCCTAGTCCCATCCATGGGGTAAAAATACATACCCCCTATACTGTGTATAAACAAAAATCTATGTAGGAGTTCTTTATTCAGGTATCCTCATTAGGGGGTCCACCAAGGAAACAAAGATGTCACCCTTATACATATGAGTTAGATCTATGAAAATGATTCTACACTTAATGGAAAATATCAGTCTAAACATTTCCTTTATGCTCAAACACATCCTCTCTACACGTCATACTTCTAATATTGGACACTTTCAGATCTTCACAATATTTTTCCAACTTATGGTGATAGAATGTATGATACCTAAGGACTCCTTTACCTGACTATACAATAACACAACCCAGTTGGATATACATTAAGTCACCCACAAAATGGGTTTGTCATCCATAGGTAACGCCACTATTAGGATAAGCCTCTTCTTCCCTCGTAAGCTTTGATGAAATTGTGATGGAACCCATGATTCAAATCGGCCTAATGTCATCCCTAAAATATTTTCCCGTATCCTTTATCCCGATATGATAACCCCCAAGACCATGGTTTAAAATTTCCTATCTCATTTATGATGTATTCCAGAAAAAACTTAGTTCGGTAGGCCATGTATCACCTATCATTTCTATAATTCAATAGTCCTACTTGTATGAACTAAAACTATAGTTACTGTATTTCCTGTGTTTGGGCCAGACCTACATAGAAAACCTTTTCCCCAAATTCTTGGGTAATTTTGACTTGAAATTCTCCTTCCGTATTTGGGAACTTTCCTTCTGAAAAACTAGACTCTGTGTCCATGGAAATCAAAATCTTCATAAACTTCCTTTGTCCATCAACAATAGAATGTTAGAATTCTCGATAACTCATTTTCTTGACTATACAGTAACACACCCTAATTGAATATGCCTAAAGTTTTCCACAAAATGGGTTTGTTAGCTAAAGGATTCTACTATTTGACTATGCAGTAACACACCTCAGCTATTTTTGCATAAAGTATCCCACAAAATGGGTTTTTTCAATCATCGGTAACGTCATCCTAAGAAGAGACCTCATCTATCACTATAATCCCTTTTCCCCATACCACTTTTTAGATCCAAAGATCCCTAGATTACATCTTACAACATTCTCTTTCTCATACCTGAAAGTGATAGTGCATTCTCAGACAAATTACCATAGAAGGGGAGAATTATTATCCTTTCAGTCAAATTTGAAGACCTTAAATTATAGCTCCCCAATTTCATTATTTTACAACATTAAAATTCATATCATAATGTCCTTGATGTATGAAATTAAACTTTATAGCATAAAATTCTAGTCATAAGATGTTAAATTGTTCAACAATGACCTCACCGTAATACGTAAAACTACACGGTCAATGTCTAGTTTTCATGGTATTAAACTGCATGATGCTTCAAACCTTGTCACAAAGGGGCTTTACCCCACCCCCTTGACATTGGCCTTTTAACAAAATGTACCATCCTTCACACAAGAAAAATTCTTGTAGGAGTAGTTTCCCATTCATGGACAATTATAATATAGATTCTCTCTTTATTCTTAGATATCTTACCTTGTAAAAACCACCCATCATTGTCTTGAGAAATCCGAATCTCCATAAATTTCCTTTGACCATCAGTAATATAATATCAGAATTCCCGAGAACTCCTTTACCTAATTATGATGTAACACACCTTATTTGAATTTACATAATCCACCCACCAAATTTCAAGGTGTTTTAGTTAGAGGATGCCTCTATTTGACTATATAGTAACATGCCTGAGTTGGATTTGCACAAATCCACCCAAAAAATGCGGTTTTCAACTAGTGGTAACTTTTTCCTCAGGAGAGACCTTCTTTATTATCAAATATCATGTTTTAGATTTGGTAACCACAAAATCACGGCTCAAAATTCCCCATTGATTATCTAAAGAATGTATGAACATTCATGGACAACATCCTTGTTTGAGACATCATCTCAAAACTCATGTTCAAAGCTATTCAAACTAAAAAACCAGTCACACTAGTCTGGATTGCATGACTTTAAACTGCACACAAAAAGAGACATAATACTCCCTAGATTTAAAACCCTCAAAGGGAACTCTAGATAAAAGTTTAGTCTCATCTTGATAGACCTGCACTATGTGTAGTTTTGGAAAAAAATTGAGCAATGAAAAGTAATAGGAACAAAACTTTTTAGGATAAAAATAGAAAAGGTAGGACTAAGAAAAATTCAAGTCTCTCCCACTAAGACTTCCTTATATTAGACTTAGGAAAAAATTAAGGTGATGAAACAAAAGATGCAAAGTTTGTAGAGTTGTCCATATGACCCTAGTAACAGTCAAACTATGCTTTCTAGGTCCAATAGATTAGAAAAAAATTAGAGCGTCTCCCTATCCCTATCACTGTAGTTATGACTAACTAACACAAAGATGTCTTTATATGAAAATCAACTTCAATTTCATGTTATGATCATATAAGGAAAATAGGAATGAAGATATTGATGATTAGAAATAAAATTCTTTTCATTTATGAGAAAAACCAAAATTGGAGAAGCATCCATAATATGGGGTTTATCCGTCACACTTTACAAAAAATATTCAATATAACTCTTTATTTGTTGAATGGACTACCAATCCCTATAAAAAACCTATCAAATCCCATCTGAATGAACAAATTAAGCCTCCTCATCCTAGAAAAGTTCCTCCATTATAGTTTCAATAGTATTTGATCCTTTAATTTGGGATCCTTTTAGGGAATGTTGAAGTTGTACAATCTCCCCCTGAGCGACATATAGTTCTTGTTGAAGGCAAAATATTTGAATAGTATTATCATTAATCTGTTGTCTAAATTCCTATGACTTATTAGCATGGTTGGTCTCTAATTAGGATAATGAAGATCAGAGATCATCAATGTTGACAAGAAGCTTCACCTTTATGAGGTTTTATTATATCTCATTCTCTCACTTTCATTTGAAAATGATCACCTTCATAGTAGTGTGAATCATGCAGTAATCAAATATGCCATATCCCAGCATACCAACTAGGAATAGAAGTCAAAAAAACCATTAAGGAATGTCTTCAAAATGCATCTCAGATATTATTTTCTAGATTTCTTGCTAATCCACACAAGGTGTGATGTGAAGGAAATTTTGTGTCTCTAAATATAACTCAGATCCACTTTCAGAAGGAGAAGTATATTATGGGATCAGTTCACTCAATGAGGCACCCTGATCCACTCCCTCTAGGATAGTAATGACTTCTCTTTATGGTATTGGATTCATTGGCACATAGGATGTTCCCTTGGGCCTATCTACAGAAGTTGATGGCACTGGACATAGATAATACTCATTGTTATCCTCAAAAGGATAAAAGATAGAAGAAATAGGGGATGATTAAAGTAGTTGGTGAAACTCACATAGTGATGGGTCAGTGGATTGGGTGGATTCCCTTCTGACATTCCCAACCTGAGTAGTTTGAGCTAGAACCAATTGATAAGGGGAACTCTCTTAAGTCTTCCTAGAGATATATGGGAGAGGCTCATGAAGAATCCCTATTTCAAGTCCCCCTTGAATCGGTGCTCACTCATTAACAAGAGTAGGATGGACTTTGAAAACTTGTTCATGCACCACTGCTACAACATTATCTATGGATGAAGCTGTGCCATTCAACTAGTCATGATCAAAACATCAGGCATGAAAAATTGTTTGCATGAAAATAAAAAACTCACATCCATTAAATTCCATATTAAATTCCTCTAAATCTTCTAAATAGGTGGGAAATTTAATATGTTCCATCACTGATTCAAATGTCACATCACAATTTCTCATGGAATGTATTAATGTCCCAAGCTCTGTGTTAGTATCACCCATTGGGATGCTCAAAATATTTGGATCAGGACCTAGTATAGTGACCACTTTCGAGGACCTGAGACCCCAAAAAACTTCCTTAGAGATAGATGTAGTGTCATCATCAGTCATCGTAGGGTCCTCCAGTGCATGTGATGAACCTAAAATATCACAAGGAATAAAATTCATCATTTTACATATAATTCCTTTTGATGTACCTTTGAAATTACCAAAATCCTCCCCCCTCGCTACATCATAAGGAGTAGTGATAGGAGTAGATAATGTATCCCATACACTCAATACTTCATTTTTCAAGGGAGCTAACTCACCAGTAGGAATCTGCATTTGGTATGGAGTGTCCTCCTTAGTTCTTGGAGGCTCATTTCCAAGCCCCTTGAGAGAGGAGAGGGAAGTAGATTCTACAACCACCAACATGGTTAGATGTTTGTTCTGGATAAAGCATAGATTAATGATACCATGGAGAATTACCATCACTAATGAGTAACTTATCCAAATATTTTATTCTCCAATGTTATTTATTTTTCAACAAATGATGGCTAGAACCAACCTCCTAAAAAATGATCATTAGAGGGGGAAATAGAGTTTCCCATTCCATCTCTACCTCAATCATCTATCGGCCGAGGGATAACTCTCCTGTTTTAGGAGACGATTTATTGGTTCTAAGTGGGGTACCATTTGGGCCATATTTTAGTGATGGAATCTCATCTGATCCCCCCCTGGACCATTGAAAATTAAGATAAAATCCCCCTCATAAACAATTATTTGTTCAAGATAAAAGAAAGGAAGAACAAAAGAGGAGACAAGAAAAGGATAACTTATATCCTCGAGATCGAAATAATCAATCCATTCCTTGGAAGATGGGTGGTCAACCCCTTCAATAGCACCCTGTCTTGACATGTCATCCACCCATCTCATGGCGGGGATCATATTTTCAATTGAATAAATAAGCATCGCTATTTCCTTGATATAAATCCTCACCTTATTAGGATTTTCTTCAAAATAAAGATCAGGTGGGGCTTCATCATCTCCTATTTTGGAATCCGCAACCCAACATAGCGAAGTGACCATAAGAATTTAGCATCAAAAGACATATCTTTCCAAAATTATACTACCTCTAGTCACATGTATTCAGAGGCCCTCTTGACCTACTATGAAGATGATTTGATAATGTTTGGCTTCACAGGGTTCTTGACTCTCTCCATCATAGATAAAAGATAGAAAAATAGAACCCGAGTCTCCTTCTAACGGTGACAGCCAGACCGCCTAAGCCTAACCTTGGATGTCACAACCCTTTTGAACCTAACCAATGGACTAAAACATACAGGATATTGTTTGGGTGAACTTGGGACCTCATCATCTGAACCCTCTGAAAGGGACAAATCACCCTTTGGGGGAGACGAAATACCTTCCGGTGGGGGAGGAGTCTTTCAACCTCGATTTCCATGCCTGAAGTTGTCACATCCCCAAATAGTGGGATGAATTCTACTAACACCCCCTAGGATATGATGAAATCCATGCCTTGACATACCAAGATGTCAATCCAATGGATTCACCGACTGGAGGTAGTTTGATTACTGCTCAAGTTAGCTCCATCATTGTAATCTTCCACAACTGTCGAGCTACCATTGAGTGTGTTTCTATTCGGACACACACTGGAGGAGATATGGTTATATGTTATAGACATTTGAATCATTGTGAAAACCTATATGGAGAATAGACCTCACATATAACCACACCATCAATACAGGTCGCCATCACAACATCCCTAAAGGTAATCATGTATGATCTTAGCTCATCACCAAACTTTCCATCATTAGTAAATATTCCAGTAGGAAGGTCTCCATATGGGAAGAAATTGAACTTCTTGAATAGGTTCAGCCTTATCAAGGTCTCACTGGTCTTCATGGAAAAGGGATGAATACCAGGAACATCCTAAATAAATAGTCAAAAATGGTCCTCGGGAATCTCATCCCCACTTAACACAGTGTAAAATCTAAAGTAGTTTGCAACCCATACCCATAGTACTTGTAATGGAAATATAGTTTTGAAAGGTGACTTACCTACATGAATACACAACAGACATCGACGAATATTTTCCAGGATAGGTATTTACAACCCTACGTGATTCTTCTCTACTAGCTTGGCCATAATGATGAATGTCCCTAGCCTCACACCACCATTGGAGTCACAGATAGGAAAATGGTAGATTCTTAGCCACATGGATAAAAATCCTACAAGATGTGTCTTTGTAGGTATGTTGGACTTGGGTTTATACCCCCATTGGTTGTACTCTCCCTTTTCCAAAGTTGTCCAGAATGTACCATGAGCACCCCGCTTCACCATATTGGGAATTTAAAGTGGGGAATTTCCCCTTAGGCTCTAGGAAATCACTCATCCATGATTCAGTATGGATATCCCCCCTTAGGAGGGGGTCTTACTTCTTAATTTTCAGAGCTATCTTCAATAGATCATGCACCAGAATTAGTTCCCTTTTAGCAATATCCCACATCACTCTCAGTGGGATTAACTCATTATACACATCTCAAAGGATTGGAACCCCAAAGATCTTTTGTACATCCCACATGATGATACCAACTTCTCCAGGAATTAAATGGGAATAGTTCATTTGCAGGCTCCATCAACTTAACATTTTATGGATAAATTTAGAGTTCTTGTACACATATGTATGTGACACCTAGACGGATTCATAGATGCCCACTTCTTTCAACTCGGTTGAAAAGTTATTAACAATCTAGCACACCTAGTATGCCTACATCCACTCAGTCCTAACACCCCCTCCTAGGTGGAGATCCCAATATTCCCTCCAAACCTTTGACTGGTCTATCTTAGAATTTTAGAAGACAGATGGGTAACAATGCCACTTTAATTCAGGAATGTGCAACTTCAAGTTCATATCTCATTGTTTTTTATGCATGACATAAGCCATGGATGATATCACAACATTAATGTATGTACCCATGCTTGAGATATTGGAATTAGTGAAGTTCCTGTAGTATTGAAACCAAGAAAGAGGAGTGTAATTATTCAAATCTAGTATGAAGACCTCTTTTATATGACTACGTCCATAATGTAGAAAATATTTACTCTTAGGGTACTCATTATTATACTTCTTTAGATGCCCCACTAGATCCGGTAAAGTAGTATTGCATATGTCATAGTAGTCAGGTCCTACAACTTTTACCATCTCCTCAATGCAATTTATAGATTGTTCATCAGAAACTCTATCCTTTTGAGTAGTCACTGAACCTAAAAATAAGCACCAATATTTTCATTATAAATAAGTTTTCATTTCAAAAAAGTTGCAGAAAGATGAAAATTTTGAAAAGGGATGAGCTCACGCAGAGTTCCCATGAAAGTGACCTCACATAGGTCCCTTTCCCAAGAGGCCTTGTGTAGGTCACTCTCCCAGACATACGTATCGCACAGGTAGGTGCATAAATTGTCTATGTGAAAGGTGATTTAGAAAATAATATTAAGAGGAAGTTTTGTGCAGAACACTAGCATGACAAGATCATAGGTACATAAGCATGAGGACCGTTCGTTGAAACCAACGGCCCTATTTATAGATGTGGGAGCCCCACTATGCATCCTGCATGCACGCCCCACCTACACGACTGAATCATGAGGAAAAACTGCATGGGAGACCCACGTGGACAAACTTCATGATCCATGGGAAATTTTCATCCCTTTACCTCAGGATCAGACCCTATTCTTTCAATCAGATCCAATCTTGAGGGGGGGGGGGATTTTGTTAACACTTCATTTTGTCACATGGATGAAAAGGTGTCAAATGGAAATATCATAAGGAGAATAAAACAAGAGAAACAAATAAGGACAAAAGCCACACCCCCTTGGAAAAGGAACTCCATGCAAGTACCTGCAAACAACGTCGACATACAGGGTACCTACGGATTAGCCCGCACGATTGAACTACACATCAACCTGCACGACACACCTATGCGAGCCAAAAAATTCACCTAAGGTCACTTTTTTCCTATAAATTGTACCTTTGGGATCTTCATTTTAACAGATGAAAAATACCAAAGAACTCACAATGCTCTTCTCACCCTATTACTTATCCCAGTCCCTCATAAAACTTCCAATAATCCCTAAAAAACTTGAAGAAGAGGTAATTGGGGGGGGGGGGTAGTGGAACCAAAGTCCTCCCAGGGTGTAAAATACATGAAAATAGTGAAATAAATCCTTTATCCCATAGTTGAAAAACACTAGCGTGAGGTCCGCATCCCTAACCTGGGACCTATGCAAGACACTTCCTAGAACACCTGTAGAGACCCTTAAAGCCTTAAGAAAAGCCTATACCAAGTTTTGTTTCCCAGGTGGTCCATCACTTAAAGTACCTTCATCTCACGTAGGCCTACCTATGTGAATCACTCCCAGGACATGCAAGCATACCCTATGCGATACCTCCTTAGCTCACCCAGCTTCTACCCTATACAAGCCACTTATCAGGTCCTCTTCCAAGCCAATAATGGAAGTTACTCTCTTCCTTTAGCTCCCTTGTCTGAGAGGGACCAAATTGAAACCCACACCAAATCCTTAAAACTTAAAAAACCCTGGAAATAGGAACACCAACATGTCTCTCATTTGGACATTCATTCCTTCAGTTAGAGGTGTCCCGTACTTTTCTTACCTGATGGGTAGGGTCTTCGGGGTGTATATGTATTCCCACAGTCACAAGGACCCCGACCCTGGGGGAGGTGTTAGGGAACTCCTGATATTGGTTACTAAGGCTAGGACCATGTCCTTCCCTAGTTATCTCTAAGGCCCGAAGCCTCTGGTTCCAGGAGGGGAGGGTAAGGATTACTTTTGCCTTTCCTTTGACATGGAATGAGATCCTCCCCCCAGAACCAATTTTAGGGAATCCCTCTTGGAGTAATCCCCTAAGATTTATTGTGTGAGGTTTCAATATGGATCCTCTTCACCTCCTAGGTTGTACCGAGATGGATAGTCTAATGTGACTATCCTAGATACAAAATGAGAGAGGGAACATGCACATCAAATCCATTTCTTCTTCTCTCATATCCCTAGACTCTTCCACCAGTGGAATAAGGATAATGTGGTTTTCTAGATCTTGGAATTCCTCTTTTTTATCACATTCAATCACAACTCATCCTGAATCATGTGATCTTAGAGGTTATTCATGACCATGGTTTCTACATGACCAAATTCATGGTTTGGTAGAGAATATTCTTTCAGATCTTCCAATCTCCTTCCTTAAGAGGGCCTCTATAGGTGTGGGTCTTCAAGGCCATGTATACAACCTTAGGGAAAAGTAGATTTTTTGGTTTATCATATCCACCAATTCCTCTTATTTCTCACACTGAGAATGACTCATGTGGGATTAGATTTTGGTGGTGATTATAACATCTTCATGATCCTAAACCTTTGGGAATAATTTCAAGTATAATCCCAAATTGAACCTATATCCCTCATATTTGGTATAATCCCTAACCATGTCACCATACCACCACCAATGGGACTCCTATTCGGTATAATCCCCACTCATAACCCAATATATGGTCCTCCTATTCAGTGTAAGCCCCAAACTCTATTCACAAGGGAATCCCTCTTGTAGTAATCCCCTTAACTTTCTTGCAGAAGGTTTTAATCTTGATCCTCTTCACCTCATGGGTCATACCTATATGGATAGTCCTATGTGAATATCTTAGATAAGAAACAGGAGAGGGAATAGGCACATCAAATCCCTTTCTTCTTCTCCCATATCCCCAGCCACATCCACTAGTAGAAGAGGGATCATGTGGTTTTACAGATCTTTGACTTACTCTTCTTTCTCACATTAAATCATGACTCATCATGAATCATGTGGGATTATAGGTTTTTCATGATCATGGTTTATACATGATTAGATGAATGTTTTGGTAGGGAATGTTTTTTTGGATCTTCCTCTCACCTTCCTTCAGAGGGCCTCTAAAGGTTTGGGTCCTCAAGGAAATTTATCCAAACTTAGGGAAAATATGATTGTGTGGTTTCTTGGATCCACCACTTCCTCTTGTTTCTCACATCGAGCATGACTCATGTGGTCTTATAGGTTGATGGTGATCATAACATCTTCATGATCCTAAATCTTTGGGAATCATTCCAAGTGTAAGCCCCAATTGAACCTACGATACTCCTATTCGGTATTATCCCCAACCATGTCACCATACCACCACCAATGGGACTTCTATTCAGCATAAACCCAACTCATAAACCAGTATATGGGCCTCATATTTGGTGTAATTCCCAACCTCCATTCACAAGGGCATCCTCCTTAGGAATAATCCCCAACCAAGTCTCCTAAATCACCTTAAGGAATCCTCCTCAAGAGTAATCCCCAACTTAATCATCTCAAAGGGCCATACTCCCCTAAGAGACAAACCCGAGGGACTCTATAGGCATGATTCCTCACAAATGAACTACATGGACTTTGATTCCCATCCAAATGGGATACGTAGGAATCCTCCCCGAGGTACAAACTCAACACCCCAAATCAACTCTATTATCTATAGTCCACATCCACAGTAGAGTCTTATTTAACCTAGGGGTCCATATCCCTTCCAGGTTCCCTGGGACACTTTAGAATAAGTCTCACACCAAAATTTGACTAGAAACCTTTTTTCCAAGACATCCTTGTTGTATGGAATTAAACTACACAGTTTGGTTCTTATCACATGACCTTAAAAGGTATGATGTGTCCCATTAAGTGGAACTGAACTACGTGGGTTCTGATTCCTTTCATAAGGATATGTAGGAAGCCCATCTTATGGGTACAATCTTGACATCAAAACAACTACTATATCCCTGGATGATGATGCACTCTAGAGTGCCCCACTGTGTAGCTAAAAACCATAAATCATCATAATAATGAACAAATAATCTCTAATTAGTACATAAGAGGATACCTTTGATGGAGAACCACAAATACATATAGATGTATCCATTGGTGAATAACCTCAGATATATACAAATGATTCTAAATTCTATAAATACTAATAATTTATTGTTAATTCAAGGGTGACCCACTTCAGACTTGGGATTTAATGAATAATTCACGAAAATTTCTTAAATTTTTAAGACATTCCCTAAGTAGGAAACAATTCCCCCCCCCCAAAAGGGTGTAATGATCCCAAACTTCCATCCTCTTGACCAACGAGAGTTCTTAAGTATTGTGGCCAAACTCCCCAACAAGAACCTGCCTTTGGAAATAGGTCCCTCATGGATATAGAATCGTTGGATGTCTCTGGTTCCACAAATAAACCTATTGGAAACCATTCAGAAATAGTGAACTCAATGTGAATGATTGCACAAAACTCAACCCCCTATAATAAACTACCAGGCATAACAATTTTCATTTGAAATAGAATTTAACCACAAATTTTCCAAATCATTTTTTGAACTAGAATATATAATAGAACTATAATCCTTAGTATAACTCCATCCCACTACCATGACTTATTTTACTTATTTTTATTCCTCTTATAATTACCCTTTTTTAATCATGGGCAATCCAGCTTGATGCGACCTCATTTTCTGCACTCATAATAGATTACATCTTGAGTATCATTAGAAATAGAATTACCTTTCTTATTATCCTTGGAATCATATTTTGGATAGCCTTTTCAAGATCTACTTGATCATCCTTTATTACTTTTATATCCACCTTTTGAAACATATGAAGAATCATTCCTGTCACTGCTCTATAACTCAGAATCAGAAGAACAAGCATTAAAGTTTGATTTAAAATCAATTCCATTCTTTGAATTATATTCTTAAACAATATTTTTAAGCTCCAAATCATATTGAAATAATGATCCAATTATCTCATCTAGTGTATATTCCTTGAAATTATAACTTTCATCAATCACTACCTTTTTAGCATGCCACTTCCTAGGAAGTTATCTAAGAAATATTTCAATAAGAACATGGTTTTCAAGTGTTTCTCCTAATAAAATAATACCATTTAATATAATAGTAAATATATGAAAATTTTGATTGATAGTTTCATTATCACCCATTTTAAGTTCTTGATATTTAACTCTCAGCATGTCCAACTTAGTTCGAATAAGCTTATCTGAGCCAAGATGTGTAACTTGTCGAATTTTCTAGATGTCATGAGAAGTTTTACATATAGATACATGAATATATGAATTTCTATTTATTACACAATGTATGATGTTTATTACCTTGTAATTCAAAACATACTTTACCAAATCATTTCCAACTAATGATTCAGGTTCACCTTTGAATAGCTTATATGGTTTTGTAATGATTGACCAATGATCAATGCCAAGATGCTTTAAAAATGTTCCCATTCATGATTTATAGTAGCCATATTTATTACCATCAAAATGAGGTGGTGTTTTAGGTATCCATCCATCAATCTAACTTATTCCCACAATCTTAAAAAAATAATTTCACCTTGATGATAAAGTTAGGAGGTGGTTAGGAAAAAATATATAAATCTAGGGGCCAACTTCTAATACCAATTATTGGTCCAAAGTTAAAATGGGAAAATATACAAGAGTGGGTTAATTGTCCTTTTAAAATGAATTTAAAGTTATTTCAAAGTTTAAATGTCAATGCAGTGAAAAAATACAAAATATACAAACATAAGGCTTTTTATAGTGGTTCAGATCTAAATGATCCTAGTCCACTCTTCACCACTCTCACAGATCGAGGGTGATGGAACCCACTATAACCACTATAATATAATATTACAATGACTTTATACCACATGGAGTCACAACCCAATTACAAATACTTTCCCCCTGGAATCTTAAACCCAAGAATAACCTTCCTTTCCCCCCTAGAGGCATAAACCAAATAGTCCTACCTTTTTCCCACCTAGATACACAACCCAATTACTGAATTTTGTTTGAGATTCACAACCATATTATCCTACCTTTTAATGGGTAGTATAACCCATTAAAATTATGCACACTAAAAATTAATTAGAAGAAGTAGAGCCACCAAACTAGATGACCACTTCAAGTTATGAGAGTCGAGGTAGCATTAGAATTATCTAGAAACAAAGGACCAAATGATTTTAGTTTGGTTAGGAGAAGTAGTTTATCACCAAATAATGCATCACTTGTATAGTTCAAAAGTATCATAAAACGCATCATTATCCATTTCAATGGTTCTGTTAGCTCTATATATAGAGTTTCTTTATGTGCAACATCTTTCAAACTTAAACACCATTTCATCTCACTTTATCAGGAAGCAATAGTTACTCATGAAACTTCAATGAACTCCTTCAGAGTTTCCCATTCTTATTTCCTAGTTAATAATACAGGTGTCAATGAGAAATAATATTCTCATGAGTTTTTATTGATATCTTATACAATTAATACATATCATACAATGGAAATTTTTAGAACATTTAATAAATCATTGAATAATAAGCATTAATATACTTGAAATACTCCCTAACAGTAATCAAGACTAACCCTTCATATTTCATTCAGTTTGAATTTGAATATCTCAAGTTCCAAAATTTTAGTGTCAATATCCATACACGATTAAAACCATGAGAATCCCTTTTAATTATTCATAAAAAAATTTAAAACATGTTCACATGGATTTTAAATAATTAATAAGTAATTTTGGAAAAAACAAGACACTAATTATATCAATAATAAACCTGTAGTAAATTAAAATGACAAGTATTATATAAAATAGAGAATATTTCTAGGTTTTAGAATATCCTGTATAAATTCACATAACCACATAGAAAAATCCATGTAGGTGATTTTCACATAGACGTTTTTTCACTACATATACAAATGTCACCACATAAGAGAATTTACATAGATTAATTCACATATAAAAATGTCATGTATCTTATTGACGTAAGTGAATGGGTCACGTAGCTATTTTTCACGTAAGTGATTTTAGAAATTTGAAAATAGATTGACCTATCAAATTTTATACCTAAAAATACCTTCTAAATGGAATAATTATCTTTGTCTTCAGTTGAATTATATTTAGAAAATTTCACTATGTTTCCAAATAATAAATAACCATCTTAATTGGAATTCTATATCTCATGTTATGATCAAAATACAATAGAAAAATGGTTATGAAAAACTATAGATTTTAGAATGAAAACATACAGTTATTTAAAACCTAATTTAATACATGATAGACATCGATTCAAAGTTTTATGTCTTTTAATTAAATTTATATAATTTTTTTATCTTTCCAATGGAAAAAATAATCACTCAATTTGGAGTACGTTATATCATTATATGGTTAAAATATAGAAGTTAAATGATTCTAGAAAATCGGCTATGTGGTTTACAAATCGGCTGCATGGATTTTCAATCAACTACATGAATTAAAAATTGACTACATGGTGAATAATAAAAAACATATAAAATTTATATTTTAAGGTCCCTAATTATTTATTTATCTTTTGAAATTAATATAAAACTTGTAGAACATGTTATGACAAATCAAAACATGAAATCTAATGATATTTTACATAAAGAAACATTATGATATGATCAAGATTAAGAATAATTTACTTAATAACCAATTTAAAGTATTAATACTTTTAAAGGAAAAAAATAAATAGATCTTTTTAATTATCAAAACATAAAGGATCCACTCAACATGTAGGTAATAATGAATGCTCTTATGGGAAATAATAACTCATGGGGAAGGAAAAAATTTGTTATTAATTATAGATATCCATAATAATTTATAAAAATACTATAAAATACTAACCCAAACCACCATGTCTAATCCGGAAGGTCACATGAGAATTTTGTGAGCTCATATGCTGGACTAGAATGATAATTTGGAAATTATCCAAGAGAGAGAGATAGAGAGAGAGTATTATCGCATGTGATATTTTATTTCTTTTTGAAATAAAATAACTGTTTTTGGTTCTAGGAATCCTTGAAGAACCTCAAGATTCGATGTTTTGATGTTTACAAAAATAAGTCCATATTGAGGTGTTCTTGACTATTGAGGTGTCCAATCCAGCTGTCAAACACCATTGGTTGGTTTATCCTTGCATTTGACATCAATGACTTTTGAGGTAGGAAGTTCCTTATCTTTTTGGGATTATTTTACACATGTTATCTTAATATGATTTATTAATTGACATATTTGATGATCATTCTATATTATGATCACATGTGGGTGTGTTTGAATCCCTGATAAAATTACGTGACACTTGTTTCCATGAGTACTTTGTAGCTTATTATTCGTGTTTGATGTTGATCACATGTATTGTTGTGCTACCTTACTCATGATGTTGTGATATGATTTCTTGTGAATCCCACCATTCTATGTGTACTTTTGTGGTATTGTTTTTGGATCCCAAGGTAGGTTGAATGTTGTGACATGTTTATCACTTAGAGGGGAGAGTGCACATGACTTTAAAATATGGAAACAAGGGACCTATGCACAGGGTAGGGATACAATAATTCCTTGTGGATGTCGTGTGATGTACTCAACGCCTAGAGGACACCAAGGGGTATGTTCTTGATTCCTAGTGAATGAAAAGTGTCTCTCTATGCCTATAAAATTTTGATAACATGAATTCCTTGATGCCTAGTGTATTCCAAGTAACACGATCACAAGATTCCAAGCAACACGTTTCATTATCCTCATGGCTAGACCTTGGTTCTTTTGACACCTTGTTTATCCTTATGACATAGATCCAAAGCATGTACAATTGGGGGTTTTTGGCAGCTTGGTTAGTGCATGACCACTTGGTTTTGGATCGTGTGTTACTATTCTTGTTACACATTTATTATTATTATGTCATACACTAGTATACTTGAGCACATCAGGTTAAGGACACATTGGTGGTATCCTACCGAGTCTTGTACTCACACCCTAATCGATAATTTCGATGCACTTGTAGATTTCATGAGGGATCCAGTAAAGGAAAAGGGCCCTATGATGGATGGATGAGCAATGGAGGGAAGATATAGTAGCAAATCGGGTTAGACTCTATAGGACCCACTATTTATCCATTTATTTATCCACTACTTACTACACTAGTTATGATTTATTCTTTGGGAGATGATTTATTTGTATGACATGTATTCCATATTTACCTTCCCACATGTCTAATATGATTATTTATTATATATTTTATTGTTTATTATTAATCCTATGACATGATATTGAGGGTATAGTCTCCCCACTGATAGACTCAAACCCTTGTTATTAGTTAGCCACCTCTTGTGTATGGGGAGGTGTGCATAAGGTCATTTGACCTTCTAGATCGGACCCGATGGTTCAACTCAGGATGTTATAAAATGGTATCAGAGGACCAGGATTCACTAACTTGTTCTTATCTTTGCCTTGGTATGAGACTAGATAGAAAGGAGATGGGTAGGTTGGGACTTGGGTAAGGGAACTATGATAGTACCTGACCAACACTGTATAATGGACCTTTGAGTTACCATAAATGGAAAATTATGTTTTTCTATTACCATTGATTAAATTCATCTTGGGTGATGCACATGATATTGATAAATAATTTATGAGATTTCAGGTTCATTCATGCATCATGATTAGGATCGTAGGTTTACATTCTATATATATACTTGTTGTTGTGCTGTATAATAGTTCATTAATTAAATGCCTTGATTTGTGCTATCTGTTTGGGATAGTTTTTCTTTGTGTGATATATTTTTGTTGCATGCTACTGTGATATATATTTATTGGCAGTAATTAGTTGAACTGTTCATGATGTTGTGTTAGTATATATATGATGACTATGATTAATTTGTAGGGATAGAAACAAGGGCTACTGTAGGAGGGGTATACTTTGGGTTAAGGGTAGACTTCTAAGAGAACCTTGTGTCATCCCATAGACTGAATATGATCATTTTGTGTTCCTAATGTTAATTCATGTTACATAAGATGCCACCTTGAAATATTCTTTTGGAAATACTTATGAAGTAGGGATGTAAGTATTCTATGAGGGAAGATGTTTCTGCTTTACCACTATATGTGTAGGAGGTTTCAGTTGAGCATGCTCATGCACATGATATGTGGTTAGGGAAATAGGTAGATTTCATCCAAAAGTATTTTTCTTAGCGTCTAACCTAGGTGTAGTAGTCCAGAGCTATGTTTGAACATGTCATGACTTTAAATTACAATATTATACATCTTATCAGGGCACTAGAGGCCCTTAGGATACTAAGGAATGAATTTAAATCATTGAGAGAATCTTTGACATAGTAGAGAATTTGAAGGATCAGTATGTCAAGATAAGATAAAGATCATGTTGGGTGCACAACCAGTTCGATACCACCATATCATATGGCTCCAACTGAGTTGAAGGATATCAAGGTACAACTGGATGAATTGGAGCTGGTCGTTTTGGTTCACACTCTGAAGTGATGGCGATATTAC
This sequence comes from Viscum album, assembly GCA_963277665.1. Taxonomy (NCBI): domain Eukaryota; kingdom Viridiplantae; phylum Streptophyta; class Magnoliopsida; order Santalales; family Viscaceae; genus Viscum; species Viscum album. The sequence goes on along the minus strand of OY728130.1, from coordinate 1,801,592,827 downwards.
CTATTTTATGGGAGATTTTTTGTCTACATGGACCACAAGTGCCTTATATATATCTTCACACAGCGGTACCTAAACCTAATATAAAGGAATTGGGTTGAGTATCTACATATTTTTGATTTTGATATTTAGTATGTACGATAGAAGGGTAATTTCCTTGTATATTCTCTTAGTCATAATACACAGGATGAGAAGGTGCTTAGAGAAAGGCCCTCACAGGAGCAATGGTGCTTGATTAGCTTATTGGATGATTAGATGGTGCATTCTTCAGAGGAAAAGGGTTCTATGACTTATGCTCCCTTGTTAGTAATATATTCACTTGTGGATCACATAAAGGATGAATAGAAGTTGGAAACAAAGTGTGCTATAATGAGGGAACAACTAGCTGGTGGTGACTCAATACCTGGATGGTCGATGGATGACGACAATGTGATATTGGTAAATGGGAGAGTAGTAGTCCCTAATTCCACCCAAGAGGAGTTGATGAGAGATTATCATACCTCTATATGGGAATTATATCCTACTATGACCAAGATATATCATAACTTCATGTATTAGTTCTGGTGGACAAGGATGAAGAGAGACATTTCTAGTTTCATCTTCTGATGCCTTACCTATCAGAGGGTGAATGCTGAGAACCAGTTTCCTAGTGGTTTGTTTCATCCACTCTTGATACCTATGTGGAAGTGGGAGGATGTCACGAAGGACTTTGTGATGGGGTTACCTAGGACCCCAAGGACTCATGACTTTTTCTGGGTGATTATCAATCAGCTAACAAAGTCTTCTCACTTCTCACCGACCAGAGAGACTAATTCAGTGGAGGAGCTAAAAAATATCTATATCGAAAAGATCATATTCCTTTATGGAGTTCCATTGGTAATTATTTTGGATATAGATTCATGTTTTACATATTTATTTTTATAGGGATTTAAAAAAGACCCAAGGCTCAGCTGAGATTGAGCATGTCACACCATCCTTAGACCAACGGATAATCCGAGCAGAGTATATGCATATTGGAGTATATTCTTAAACCTTGCGTGCTAGAATTAGATGTATCATGAGATTATAAACTAGCCTTGATTGTTTTTTCATACAATAATAGTTACTAGGATTTAATTTAGATGGAACCTTATGAGGCTCTTTATGGGAGGTTGTGTCGTTCACCACTCTGTTGTCATGAGGTGGGTGATGTATCAGTTGTTGGCCCCAACATGGTTCATGAGACCTATGAAAGAGTATAGATGAAATATAATAGGTTTACCACTGCTTAGAGCAGAAAAAGATATTATGCCGACCGTAGGAGGATACCCTTGGAGTTTGTTGTGGGAGATCAGTTTTTCTTGAGAGTGACTCCTCAGTTAGGGCATAAACATATGGGTAATCAAGGAAAGTTAGAACCTCATTTTGTTGGAACCTTTGATATCACTGAATGTGTGGGTACATTGGCATACCATTTGGACCTTCCTATATGTTATTGAGGCATGCATGATGTGTTCCAGACTTCTCATCTTTGGAGGTACATGCCTGATCCTGCACATGTTATAGATTGCAAGGACATTGAGTTGGAACTTGATGCATCTTATAATGAGCATCTAGTGTGGATTATAGACTAAAGTGTAAAATTACACTAAGGGAAAATGATACCATAATTCTAGATTTGGTGGCATCATGGATGTATCTAGGAGGAGATATGAAAGCGTGAGTCTGATGTTCATGCTTAGTGATCTAAGTTGTTTGAGTAAGACCACTAGAGATACTTCTCAAGGATGAGAATTCAATATAGGGGGAGAATTGTAATATCCCAAATTTTTAAAGACAATAAAAACCCTTATTAATAATAATTTATGATTATTTTTATATTAAAATGTAATTTTTCAATACAAATAATTTAATAGATCATTTAAAGGGCTTTGAGTAAGGGTAAAATCCTAGTTAACACCTTGGAATATTGTATGAAATATTTTCAGAATTTGGTGCTAAGATAACATGGGATCCCAAGACACGTAAATCCTCAGTACATAAAGAATAAAAATATTAAATATATTATATCACATGTGCGAATTTTTTCCAAAATAATTTAATATCTTCTAAATGGTGCGTCATATGAGTAATATGATACCACCATTAGTTCTGGGATGAGGGGTTTAACCTAGGCACAACTTAACATTTGTGGATGTTTAGTGTTTGGTAAGATCACAAATGAGGATAAATTATTTAATATTTTTATTATATTTTTTCAAAAAATAATTGAATATATCCATAATGGTGTGTTTTATGAGAAATATGAGACCACCGTTAGGTCTGAGATATGGTGTTTACCCTTGGCACATTATAAATTTTATGCGTATCAAGTTTTTGGAAACATCGCATACGGGGTATAAATTTTTAATTTCTATTTCTATTATTATATTAATTTAATTAATTGAGAATTCATTTTTTTACTTCACATTCAATCCATATAATGAGATCTCCACTATTTCACATCGTTAATTTCTAAAAACACAAAACCATCAATATTTTGATTTTTTTAAATTTCAATACCTTAAATGGGAGAAATTAATAAGTCCATAATTAGTTTTTGGGAGAAATAGTAGATTAAATTGGGGTATTGATTCCTTGTGTTTTGTACATCGTATGTGTTTGTGAATGAGTTTATATACCTGATTGGCTTTTGATTTTGGTTGATCTTATCAAGTTTAATCCACCTAAAACCACCTTGCACACGGTTATTAAGTCTTCGGCGACCAATTAAGTTTTGCATATGTGGAATGGTCATCTTCTCCTCCCCTGTGTGGTGAACCTATGTTGAATAAAGGTGAGTTTTATTTTAATTAAATTAATATAATAATATAAATAAATATTAAAAAGTTATCCCCATGCGTGATGTTACTAAACACCTGACACACATAAAAGTTATATTGCACTTAGGGTAAAACCCACATCTCAAACCTAACGGTGGTCCCAGATTTCTTAGAAGACGCACCATTTGAGAGATATTAAATTATTTTCATAAAAATATATAATAAAAATATTAAATAATTTATCCTCACGTGCGATCTTACCAAAATACCGACACACACAAATGTTAAGTCACTCCTAGGTGAAACCCTTAATCTAGGACCTAATGATGGTCTCATATTTCTCATACAACACACTGTTTGAGATATATTAAACTATTTTTGAAAAATCACATGCGTGTGATATAATATATTTAATATTTTTATTCTGTCAGTGTTGAGGCACTACACATCTTGGAATACCATGTTATCTCAGTGCCTAACTCCGAAAATATTTCATAGAATATTCCAGGGTGTTAACTAGGATTTTAAATTTACACAAAGCACTTTAAATGGTCTATTAAATGTTTTTTATTGAAAAATTACACTTTCACATAAAAATAATCATAAATTATTATCAAATAAAGTTTTTATTATCTTTAAAAATTCAGGATATTACAAATACATTGGATCTAAGTTGTGATGTATGATTTCCTCATTAAAAACCTCACCAAGGAAAAACCATTTAGGGAAAAAACCCTTGATTAGGGAAAAGGAGTACAACATTATCAAGTCCCCGTAGTGTTGTCTCATTAAAAACCTTATCAAGAAAACCCAATGGGGATAACTTGATTAAGGGAAAAGGTGTACAAAAATTACACCTCCCTCCACAATGGTCATTAATACATAATTTAACTTATTAAATTATAGAATTTCCATCCTGAAATTAATCAATTCATAACCAAAGCATTTAAGTTTGAATTTTTGAATAATAATAATTTATACCCTTTAAATCCAAAATTGTTAGAAAAGAACTTTACCTTGCATCAAATTTATCCCAATATGGATGAAACGTACCTGTCATGGGGTGTGACAAAAACAAATAAAACCTAAGTTAAAATGTAGCAAAGTGGGTAACCTAAGTTGTCTCCAGAGAGGAGTGAACAAAAAATACATTTTTCACTTAAATTAAAGAAAGAAGAAGAGGTTCTTTTTGAAAGTTGTTTGAGTTAAAAAATAAAGAAAGCAATTGAAAAGAAAGGTTGAACACTAATAGATGAAGAGAGTGATGGGGTCAGGGTAGGATCACCTTTTGTAATGTCATCATAGTCACAAAGATCATCTTACAACTCTTCCTTTTGAATGAAAAATGAAAGACTCCTCGATCGAGTTATCTATCACCCTTGGTTAAAGAAGAAAATAGAACTCAGTCCTATGTGCATGGAAGTTCATAAATAATTACTAAACAACTAAGGCAAGTCCCGATCGGGAATTGTTGCTCCTTAGAACTCTATAAAAATTCTACTAGTTCCACACACGTGCCAATGATTGTTAGACACTCACCACCTAATACAATCTGCTCGATCGAGACAAATTACACTAGGCGAAGGGAGATTGAAAGTGTTTAACCAAAGCTATTAAAAATGAATACACCAAACTCAAAACATGATCACATTAAGAGAATTGGGAAACAATGATAATATATGTCATTAAAAAGAAATATAAGGTTTTACATTTAAGCACAAAACTCTGACATTACAAAAGATAAACTCCCCCTTCCCCGATCACTCAAAGGTTTTACCCCTCCATGTGAAGGGTATTAGATGTGAAAGGGGAATAAGAGAGAATAATCAAACTAATTAAAAAGAAAATATAAAATAAAATGAACTTCAAGAACTCAATCCTCCAGCACAACCCTTCTTTCACCTTCTTCAACCCCTTTGAATGGAAGTGAATACTCTTATTTATAGGCTTGGGGAGTAGAAAATTTCCCTCCAAAATTACTCCCCCGAAAGTTTGAGTCCGGTTGGCATATTAAATGACAAATTTTGGGAATTTTTCCTTCTTTAAAGTTGTTCCACTTAATCCCTTATGTCGACCCAAAAACTTTTAGCCTTATTGGTCCACGTATGAAGGAGATATGGCCAAATTACTCCGGATATTTAATTCTGTTCAGGTGACTCTTCGTATTCCAAAACACCGAGTGCCAAAGCATTAATGACCTTGAAAATGAAAGAATCAGACATGTAAATCTTAATAAAAGTTTTTATTATGGATTTTATATATCTCCATGTAAAATTTCAGCTCCAATGGTTCGACCATTAATGATATATGGGCCCCACAATAAAATTATGCAGTTCTGTGCACAGTTTTCGAGGCCAGATTTGTGAGCTGAATTGGAGCTTCCAAATGATGGATTGATCTTTGGGTCCAGCAGGACAAAATGAATCCCACGAGCATAGAAATCCTAAAAAAAAGTAATCATACAATTTTGATCAAAAATATAAAAGATATGCCCGAAATAAAGAAGCTCCACAAAATTGCTAAATTTACAGAATTAACCAATTTCCACAATTAAGCCCATAATTCACCAAAACACTAAAATGATACAAATCAGATAAAATTGATTAATTGGAAGGGGTTAAATCATTGAAACACATATTAAAAATTATGAAAATATTATCTCTATCAATTTCCCCACACTTAGCACTTGGACTCCCTGACAAGTCAAAATCAAAATCAAATCAAACCAAATTCGAAACACATGCCATTTCGATCCACCAATTCCACACCAAGAAATAAAAGTTATCATGTCTCATCCATAACCATTATTCCAAATTCTCAAATCATATCATTCAATATTTTTCCTCTTTATTTCTCCTCCCATTCACACAAGACACCTACCTCACATTAATTTTCTCTCATCTCACAAATATCACTTTTCAACAAATTTTTTCTCATCCAAACCAATGCAAGGGTCACCATAGGTTTGAAAAACTCATACTTCTCCACCCGATGTGAGTCAAGGAAATTTTTTTATCATTAGGACTTTGCAAGGTTATTCTGTGGCTTTTGGTTGGTAGGATTTTTATGTGAAAAATTATGAGGCTGAATGATGAAGGCTTGGCTCTTTTTGAAGAAAAATTGCACAATTCTAATTTTCACTCAAGTATGGTATCCTCCTAAATCCACTTAGTAGAAATTCAGCTCCATCATCATGAAATATCAAGAAATGTTCAAACATATCAGAATTTCTGCAGCAAAAATTTCAATCTTCTTAAGCATGATTTTCTTGAAAGCTCCAGAAAAGGCACAGATTTCAACATAATGATTTTTCATCAGCACACACATCTCTTCAGAATTTTAGTTTCCACCCAAAGTTTCACCAAATGAGGTTTCACAACACAAGACAGCTTCCCCAACACTTAAGTTCAACTAGATCATGCAATTTCACTTCAAGAGCAGGTTGGAAAGGGAAAATTAGCTTGTAATGTGGCTAACATAATAGGTTGTTCATGGATTATATTGTCTACAAGGATTAATTTACAAGGTAGTCCAAAATGAAAGGGATTATCTTGAAAAGAGGGCTTTCAAATCAAAGAAACGCCTCAATCATTTAAAACACATGTACCCCAAACCATCAAGTTTCGAAAGGAATGAATCAAATTCTGGTTAAGACAAGCATGGTCTGGTTCTCTCAAGAAGTGAGGTGAATGAAAAGAATACACAATAATGGTTCAGAAGCCTCACAGGAAAGTGATTTTAAATATAATGACAGTGATATGTGGCATGGGATTCAAAAACTGGAGTACTTTTTATGAAATTCCCAAAGAATTGAACTTGAAACAAAATCATTTTCAGCATTCATTTAAGATCAGTTTCATGGAATAAATTGGTTTACTCAATGGAATGGGCTTTAAAAATTAAATGATAATCATTTTAGCTTAAAAAGTTTCAAAAACACACCAAAAACTGAAAAATAAAAACACAAAAATTTGAAAACACACAATTTTTTTTGAAAACAAAAAACAAATGAAAATCCAAAACTACAAAGGTTCCCTCCCCCACACTTAAATGATACAGTGTCCTCAATGCATTAAAGTGGATTTAACATGTAAGCAGATTTTAGAATGAATCACAATAGTAAGAAAGTGTAAAGGATAGGTACAACCTGACTTATTGGTAATGCAACATTGAGTTAAGCTCCTAAGTGTTGCACACTAAAATCCTACAAGAAAAATAACAAAAGAAAACATATGAAATTTATTAAAAAAATGAAAATAGAAATAGGATGAGAAAAGAAGGATAAATCTTGGTTTAATCCCCCAAGTGGGCCCTGGGTTTTGACTGCCTCCAGATGGGCAGTTTCAGTTGTTTATCCCCAATCTGAAGGTGGGTTGAGTTTCTTTATGATGAACCAACAAAACTTCTTCTTCAAATCATATGCTTCATCCTTTTTTTTGATGACACCATTGGTATAGTACACCAAATACACCCCTAGTATAATAAGATACAATTTTCTTGGTAGGGGTAGGACAAAGAATGAGTCCTCATATTTTTTGGTTTCCAATTTCACAGCCACCTCTTCATTCTCCAGTGATTTCTGAAGGTATGCTGCATCATGGGAAAAATAAAAGTAATAGTCAAAGTATAATTCTATTTGAAAAAATTTAAAGCATGAAGTGTCAATATCATATTAATCCCTTCCAAATTAAGAATCTTGCATCTCTTTTCCCTTAGGCAAATCCACTTGGATAATCTCTTGTACCCCCTCCAATAAATGGTCAACATGTTCTGGGAGCTCCATATGTTCTTCGTTAAGCACATATCCCTTTTATTCCTCATTCGCCAAGACAATACATGAGTTTTCTGAGTCTGAAAAGCAAGGGGAGGTGATACTCAATTAATTTTCAGTAAAATTAGAAGACAATGAGTTCAAGAAAAGATTATCTCCCTGAGTTTTCTCGGCTTCAATTGCTTATTCAGTGTGAAGTGCCTCTTGGAGTTTAATTTCATTGGGTAGAGGTAAGTAGTCAGGATCCTCTATTTCAAAGATGAGTGGTGAATTCAATTCCCCCACTGATTCTGATTTTGGTTCAGGTTGAGGTTCTTGATCCAATGTATCCTTCTCTATGGACTTCAATCTTTGATAATCAATTTTGACTTGATTCACCATGTCCATTAGTTCTTGAAGTGAGATACCTGTGAAGTTTCCATTCATCATTTTCTTTTCCAAAATAGCGAGTTCATCAAGATTTTGAAATAGGGATTCCTCATCATTATAAAATTTTTTTCCCTAAAACTGTGAGTAATCAATCCAAGAAGAATAATTTCAGTTGGCATACATCATGGTTTTTTTGATTTTTTTAAATAAAATAAATGAAAATATTTACAAAATGTTAGAATTAGATTGTTGGCACAGCCTCCCCGGCAATGACGCCAAGTTTTGACACGTTCCTGTCGTGGGGTGTGACAAAAACAAATAAAACCTAAGTTAAAATGTAGAAAAGTGGGTAACCTAAGTTGTCTCCAGAGAGGAGTGCACAACAATTACGTTTGTCACTTAAATTAAAGAAAGAAGAAGAGGTTCTTTTTGAAAGTTGTTTGAGTTCAAAAATAAAGAAAGCAATTGAAAAGAAAGGTTAAACACTAATGGATGAAGAGAGTGATGGGGTCAGGGTAGTATCACCTTTTGTAATGTCATCATAGTCACAAAGATCATCTTACAACTCTTCCTTTTGAGTGACAAATGAAAGACTCCTCGATCGAGTTATCTATCACCCTTGGTTAAAGAAGAAAATAGAACTCAGTCCTATGTGCATGGAAGTTCATAAAAAATTCCTAAAAAACTAAGGCAAGTTCTGATCGGGAATTGTTTCTCCTTATAACTCCAGAAAAATTCTACTAGTTCCACACACGTGCCAACGATCGTTAGACACTCACCACTTAACACAATCTGCTCGATCGAGACAAATTGCACTAGGCGGAGGGAGATTAAAAGTCTTTAACCAAAGCTATTAAAAACGAATACACCAAACTCAAAACACGATCACATTTAGAGAATTTGGAAACACTGAAAATATATTTCATTCAAAAGAAAGATAAGGTTTTACATTTAAGCACAAAACTCTGACATTACAAAAGATAAACTCCCCCTTCCCCGATCACTCAAAGGTTTTACCCCTCCATGTGAAGGGTATTAGATTTGAAAGGGGAAGAAGAGAGCATAGTAAAACTAAGTAAAAAGAAAATATAAAATAAAATGAACTTCAAGAACTCAATCCTCCATCACATCCCTTCTTGCACCTTCTTCAACCCCTTTGAATGGAAGTGAATACTCTTATTTATAGGCTTGGGGAGTAGAAAATTTCCCTCCAAAATTACTCCCCCGAAAGTATGAGTCCGGCTGGCATAGTAAAGGACAGATTTTGGGAACTAGTCCTTCTTGAAAGTTGTTCCCCTCCATCTCTTCTGTGGACCCACAAAAGTTGAGCCTTATTGGTCCACGTATGAAGGCGATATGTCCACACTACTCCGGATATTTAATTATGTCCAGGTGACTCTTCGTATTCCAAAACACCGAGTTACAAAGCATTAATGACCTTGGAAATGAAAGAATCAGACGCGACCATATTAATTAAAGTTGTTCCTTTTAATTTTCTATATCTACATGTAAAATATCATCTCCAATGGTTCTACCATTAATGAGATATGGGCCCCACAATAAAATTATGAAGTTCTGTACACAGTTTTCAAGGCCTGATTTGTGAGCTAAATTGGAGCTTCCAAATGATGGATTGAGCTTTGGGTCCAGAAGGATAAAATGAAGACAACGAGCATAGAAATCATACAAAAAAGTAATCATACAATTTGGATCAAAAATATAAAAGATATGACCGAAATACAGAAGCTCCACAAAACTGTTAAATTTCCAGAATTAACCAATTTCCACAATTAAGCCCATAATTCACCAAAACACTAAAATGATACAAATCAGATAAAATTGATTAATTGGAAGGGGTTAAATAATTGAAACACATATTAAAAATTATGAAAATATTATCTCTATCAATGACCTTATTTATTTTCAAGGTACACATGCATATTTATACATATATCCTTTATGGATAAGTAAAATATGCATTTATTTTTATCATTCAAGGATAAATAAATTCTTCCTTATCCTCTCATGTATGAAATATATCATTCCCTGAAACAATAGATTTAATTACTAATTAAGTGAAAAATCATTCCAAAATTTAATATTTAATATTCTGGCTGATAAATTAAAAACAAAAGGACATTCCCCATAATTTGATGATCAAATAATACATTGATTTTAGAAACTCTTAAGAAGTTTTGATGTTTTGAAAACATCTTAATAACATTATGAATAAATACATTGATTTATACAAACTATGGGATGATAAGAATAAATTTTATATTATTCCTTATTAAAATATATATTTTTTAGTTCAACCCATGCAATAATTTATCATATTGGGTGAAAATTTTATAATTTTAAATATGCTTCAGGCATTATGAACCCTTCAGGGATTCATATTTAGATACTATAATCCAAATATATATAAATACCCAAATTAATAAGGAATAATATTTATTATAATAAGACCATATATATTCAACAATCTTAATAATTTGGAAGACTAATCCAAAGCATCCTAAGTCGAATATAGTAAATGTTGCTTCAATAATTTATTTTTTATTTATTTTGATGATAAAATCTCTAAAAATTTACTATCATCAATGAGTTTTGAAAGTAGTAAAAAATTTAAATATATCATTAACAAAATTTATTGGGATCTCATAATTTATCTAGTACCTGTGTCACTTTAGGAACAAAATCTAAAAAGTTATATTATTGTTTATATGTTCATTTTTCTCTTTAAGGTAAAATACATTTACTGCTTTCTAATCATGATGAACAATGATTTTATATAACCATTTTAACCACATTTCTTGTGCGTAAAATTAGACTATTGATTTTCAACACTTTAAATATGAATTATTCAAACAAGTGTTGTGAGAATCTTGATAATGGTTTCGATGAACCATTTTATATATAGTATATGATGTTAAATATTTATTTTAATCAACATGTATATAATAATCCACAGTAACTAATATCATGTGTGACCATTTAGTAGATGCATCTTTCATATAGTATTTAAATGGATCACATGTAGGTGGGTGATCCCATATATATTTCACAATTTTTACTTCATAAATATATGAGAAATTTATTACCAAAATAGCTTCTAATGATAGAAATAATTTACCTTTATAATAGGTACCTTAATGACCAGTAAATTATGGTAAATTATTCTATAGGGGGCATTCATGATAACATAATGAGAGTGAATAATTCTCTTATAAGCGATAATTTAGTAGATATATATCCATTAAATAATTCCATTATCACCCCCTGATGGGTGTCTACTATTTTAGCAATAAATTGATGTACATGTATACTTGTATCAATATTTTTAATTATAATTGATTATTTATGACCTAAATAATCATGTCATGTATTTAATGAGCTATGATCAATAAAATTATAGTTCACCATAACTGATTTGACCGTAAATAAATAAATTATTTAAAATCAATTTTCATCTATAATGAATACTCGTTATATATAGTGATATTTGAAAACTCTTTTATTAATGTCACCATATGATATTCATTTTCAATAATATCACTAATTCTAAATATATTTCATTGGAAATTTATATATAACAAAGAATTATTGATTAAAAATTTCGTACCATTGGGAAAAAATATATTCTCTCTTATGGATCCTTTGAAATCAATTTTTATCTTCAACACTCATGTAATAAGTGTTATTAAACTCTCCAATTTGAAAAATATTACCACTAGTTTTTTCTTCGTTTGTGATAACTTTTCCGTCTTTCATACTTCTGACGATAAAAGAATATTTTCTAAAAATAACTTCTTTTACATCATCAAAATTTTGACTTACACTAAGTAAGTTATGTTTTATCCCATCAACAAATAAAAATTCCTTATATTTAAACTTTTATACTTCAATATCATCCATTTATATTCCTATGATTTTTAAGGAACTATCATTACCAAAGGCAACTTCCCCTCCATCACGATTTTCAGAATGTTTCAAGATTTTTACATCACCTATCATATGTTAAGAAGAAACACTATCAATTATCCATGGTTTGTTTCTTTTACTTGATTTTAAAGCTGTCTAGACAACAAAAACTCTTTCCTCAACTTTCTTATTTAAAAATTCTTTTTATTTTCTAACATAAGAAACTTGTTCTGGAAGGAGTGTCATTTAACTTTTAGTATGATGACTAGCCTGATCATATCTTCCAAAAAAATATTCAAGACATTCAAATTGATTTTTTTGGAAGGTTTATAACATCTTGAGATCTTTCTTTTCCAACTTTCTATGGGTTAGGAAAGTTACCCATCCTTCTTCCATAATTGATTTTGTTAAAAAATTCTTTTAGGAAGTGAAAAGTTATGAAAAAAATTATAATCTCTATGCCCATAGATTCCACAACAACAATAATAGCTATCAAGTCTTTATTTTCTATTGAAGTAAGATCTTTCTCTATAGAAACTTTGTTGAGGTTGATAATTTCTACTTACTCTAACAATCTATAGATGTGGACCATATTTCATCCTAAGTGAGTTTCATCTTTTATAAATGAAATAGGTTTATCACACCCTTTTTAATAAAATATTTTTCAACACTTTTTACAGAATTTGATATTTTTGAAAAATTAGATGATTTTTTTTGGTGGGTGATTATTTCACCTAATTCTTGATTTGATATCTCTCAGAAACTTTAGAAGTCTCAGATTTTAATTTTGAATATTTGTTGAAGTTTTAAATTATCTTCCTCAGGGTAATTTCAGACTTAATAAGTTTTGATTGAAATTTATTAACTTATTCTTCCTTATCTTCCAGCTTCTTATTGAGATATTCAACCATATTTATCTATTCAATGATTTAAAGTTTGTAACTTAAGATCTCGTTAGTGTATTCTTCCACCTTTTTAATGACATCTTTTATTCCTTTAGAAAATTATTCACAATATTTCTTCATTACTATGATTTATTTCTTGAGAGTTATGTTTTTCTCAAGACATTCAACAAGTTATGTTTTGATGTGATACTCTCTGTAAGATTCTTCACCTCCTTCTTCTTCACTATTTGAGGAGTCTTAAACTTTCTCAACTTTTACAATGAATGTTATGAACTTTTTTGAACTTTTATCCTCTGAGTAATTATTATCAGTTGAGTCTGAATCAAATTTATTACTCAGTATACTCCTTTTTTATATATTGAAATTATTTGTATATTTTTGGATGAATTTTTTTCTTTAGAACTTTTGTTCCACTTCTTCCATCAAGGTTTTTCATCAGAATCATATCAATATTCTCAATCTTTCTTATTAGGGAAATTCATAGAGAACTGTCTGATTCCACAACACTCAAAACATTTTAGAGGAAGTTTACCTCCATACTTTCCACTTCCCCTCCAATAGTTCTTAGATATAAGAGACATTATTTTTTCATTCAAATCATCATCCTATTTATCTTTACAGTCACAAGGATCAACATCTTCAACATCTTGTATTTTTATTTTTATAATGGATTCAAAATCCATTTCATCTATCATATTCTTTTTGAACATTGGATATTTTCTCATTTCATAAGAAACAAGAAAGTTTTGAAATTCATCAAGAGATAAACCATCCTTATCTTCTCAAGATAAAATTTTAGAATCAAACCTGTATGGAAAGTTTTTGATTAGTTTCTTCAAAATTTTAGAGACTTATAGGACATATCTGAATCTTATGATGTTGCAAACAATTTTATTTACTCTGTTGAATTATTCATCAATAGTTTATTCATCTCACATTTTTATGTCTTCATATTTACTACACCAAATTTGTATATTTTATTCCTTCAATTTAGTATTCTCTTAAAAAATACTTTTTAGCTTTTCCCACATACTCTTTGAATTTTTGAGACCCATCACCTTTATATAATTTTTTTTGATAAGGACATAATGATAAAATTTCTAGATTTTCTATCAACTTCGATAATTCCATTATCATCAAAATTCACCAGGGCATCTTTCTCAATAGGTGGGAACCTTATTGTAACAACATCAAAAAATTTCAAGCCAAGAGATATGAGATAAGGAATCATCCTATTCTTCAATCCACAATAATTTTGGCCATGAAATATAGAAATTACTCTACTATTGTCAGAATTTATATTATCCATGATAAAGATTCAACAAGGAAACCTCACTCTGATACCAATTGAAGTTTCAAAAGATTGAATAAAAATTGATGGGGGGGGGGTTGAATTAGTTGTTCACTTTTTTTAAGTTTCAATAATTTTAAAACTTAACCTCTACAACATGTTAAAGTTTATATCCTTATCATATTTTAGTAAATACTCATGCATGCAAAAGTAGAAAAACGAACAAAACACACAAGATTTACAAGGTTCATCCTAATTGTAAGAAACTACATCCTTGCCATATCCACTCCTGTGGGACTATAGAAATTTAATATTATGAATAAGTGAATAAAATTTGTGCAAAATCCCATTAGACACCTTCTATATCCTGATAGGAATGAGTATACTGACTCCAATCAGTTTAAAAAGTTTCTTACAAAATAATTTAAAAAAAAGACTTTTTTTAATCTACTCTAAAATATTTCCTAGGCCTGATGACCCTGAGTCCGATGGCCTTCAGTCTGATTAACCCAGTATGATTGAATCAATTCAATAAAATCAATATTATCCCCCCTTTCCCATTTGGTGCTTAAATAAACTCTTTGTTCTATCTAGATAACAAAACTCACGCTTCTCAGAAACTACTCAAAACTCAATCTAAACTTTATTAGTCCAATGAATTATTTCTGATGGACTTAGTATGATGAACTCACTATTAACATAAAAAACTCAAAGTTTTCTCAAATTCCCAGTATGATCTTCCTCAGGCCAATAATTTTTTTTCCAGATGTACAACCTTATTCTAAGATCTCATTTTGGAAAGAAAACTTGATAATAATTATGCATTGCTCCACCTTTTAAGAAAAATAAAAAGTTGAAAAGTATAAATGTACTGTGCTTCTATTTATAGGTGACTTGGAATTAAAAATGTGGGAAACTAAAAAGCTTTTCCCACTTACCCAAAATTAAAAAATATAAAAATCAATCACATTTAAGATTCAACTTTTACTTCTTCAAACCTTCTCATCATTTCTCTAAGATTAGTTTTCTCAAAAAAACTAACTTGTCTCCAGTTTGATATAACTTCCTCAGCTTCAGTCCCATGTAACTGCCTAATATTTATTATGATAAAACTTCCTCATCTCACCACAATATGATTTTCTTCCTCTGATCATTATGATCTGACTATCTTTATCTCATTATGATATGAATTTCTTATACTGCCCATTATGATATCAATATCCTCTTTAGAGTTAGTCTGATTGGATTTCCTTCTTAGAGTCAGTCTGATCATCTTTCTTTCTTAGAGTGAGTCCTATGTAATCTTCATAACGATGGAATTCTCATTACAAAGGGATTCTTATTATGATGTTCTACATCTGATGATAACTCTACTCAAAATTTTTAAATTTTTAAAACTTTATCATCTTTACACATTCTAACTTATGATAACTTCTGTGACCAATACTTTTGGATTCACTATTCAGTGTTTTTGTTTCTGGACATGATACACACTTTAGGATTTCTCCATTTCTTTAAAATCTTTTATCATGATAGTTTTCATGATTTATGAGAACTTAGAGATTGGAAAAGCATAGTATAACTTAGAAAGAAAAGTATTATTGTAATGGCCTCGACCATCCTAGTCCAGTACTTTTCCAAAAACTCAGTTCCACCAAACGGTTCCAACATTACAGTGGCACTGGTCATGGTGACACCATCACAGTGACACCATTGATGTGGCATCACTTACAGTGTCTCATTGAACCGGTGACACCGTCTTGGTCTCACATCAAAACGGTGGCACTGTCACAATCACACACCGAAATGGTGGCACTGTCACGGTTGCACACCGAAACGGTGGCACCTTCACGGTCACACACTGAAACAATGGCACCACCTTACAGTGTCTCACTATCATTGTTGCATCATCACAGTCACACACTAAAACGATGGAACCGCTTACGGTGGCACCGTGATGATGACACCGTGACCATGGCACCATTACAGTGGCACTACGTCTTCCCTTTTTTCCTCTGCTTTTTTTTTTCTAGTTTCCCGAGTTTTCTCAGTTCCACTCCCGCAACATATCTTATGATGTAAAAGTGTTTTAATACCCTTTTTAGAGCCATTAAAAGCCCATAAATGATATCTAAAATCCCACAAGATCCGGGAGACCCTTGACTTACCAAAACATGTGGATTTTTCCTTGATGTCACACCCTTTTTCCGTACTTTCCATTTCTACCCCTGTTACGCATTTCCCTCTATTTAATGGAAACCCTTTAACTCACAGCCATTATGGACACCTCTCCAATGAGAATTATTAAATAAAAATTAATTCCATCATGTGTAACCGTCCAACCGCGTGGTGAAACCACAATACACCTTTAAAGCCGTTCAATATTTCATATCTTGTAACTACAGGATCTCACCTTTTATCGCACATGATTCTTCCTTCTTCTTGGATAGTCTCTTTCCTTTCCTTGGTGCATTTTGAGTTCCCCTTCCTAAGGCTAGTGGTGCACCTGTGCTGGAGCCTTTCTTGCTCGATCTTGGAGTCCTCAGAGTTCCTCCCCTTAAAGTTGCGCATCCCCAGTTATTGGTGTGTAGACAAAAACTTCGATCGTTGATCATCCAGGTAGGGTTTTTTCCTTCATCTCTCTTACTGCATATCATGCGGGGTGGGTATGATAATGTTTTCTTCAGGTACAGATGAAACCAAACCATAAAAAATATAATGAAATGGTTTTTAAAGAATGAAGGGGGTGTGTTTGATGATGATTCTTTACTCTTTTACCTTTTCTTATATGTTGTGAATTGTGTGGGATTATGTCAACTGAAAATCATGGCCGTTGGTGGTCCTTTCTTTTACACTAATAAATCTCTGTTTTCTGGGAAATTCTATGATTTAATGGATGTAACCTGGAAATTTGTTAATCACGTAATCTCGGTTGACTAAATGGATGCCCAATGAATAATAACCCTTGTGTAGTCACCCCGGTTAACCAAAAATAAGAAGGAAAATTAGTAAAAGGTGTGCTGAATCTAAAAACACCCTTGCTTTGTCTTGGTAACATGTGTGGTTGTTCTTCTTGATGCTTGTGGGGTGACGTGGATGGGTATGGGATCCCCTACTATTGTGCAGTTGTTGGTTCGTGGATCTGAGGCCGTGTGGGGCTGTATGTTGGGGCTTGGTTTGGTTCCAGTACTTCGACGAATATCACATATCCCTTTTGATGTTGTGAAATTACAAGAGAACTGGGTGTGAATGCTTAATTTAGTGCTTGGCTATGTTTTTCCTTCCTTGGATTGTGGCTATGACTATTAGTTTCCTGGTAGTGAAGAATTATTTAAATGGAATCACTTGAATATGAAAACAAGAATGGGTTCAATGGGGAATTGTTTTCCTGGAATGAGTTGTGGCCTGGTTGTGGCTGTTGGGATTTTTATGAATGAATAGTAACAAGGGTGTTTGTGTATGGGCTAGTTTTGGAACCCCTAGGTTGGGATGAGTTCTTGTTTACCTATATGTATAGTTTAGTTAATATGTTTCTTATGCGCGACCCACCCAAGTTGAGCAGTTCATGCCGAACACCCCCATTTCATGGGGGAGGGTGTTTTTCCCAACACTCCTATGAGTGGCTAGTTATTAGCTCATTTTCATCTCCATTTTCCAAGTATCCCAAGACTCTTAGAGTAGGCTGTGATGGCCTGAGGTCCATTATAGCCCAAGATTATTTGGGTAGGGTACGTTGTGGTGGTTGGCCCAAGTGTGTGCAGGCAAGTTGTTTCCCAAGCGTCATTGGGATGAGGCCCAGGTGTCTTCGGGTGTGGTAGTAGTTGTTCGGGCCCAGGTGTCTTCGAGCGTGGTGGTAGTTGTTCTGGACCAGGTGTCTGCGGGCATGGTTACGTGTGGTTGTTGTGGACCAGGTGTTTTTGGGAGGGATGTGTGGTTGTGGTATCCCAAGTGTGTGCGGGTGGGGCATAGTAGTGGGACTACTGTGAGAATGGTGGGGGAGGTCTAACGTATAGGATGTCTTCAATAACCAATGGGAAAGTGGCATGGGGTACCCAAACATCGATGTGTTATTACTATTACTTTACTTGACTTGCGTTATTTGGGGAGTATGCCTTGGTGAGGTTTGGGTGGATAGTATCCCTATTTAGGTGCTTTGGTTATCTCCTTTTTCATGGGGCATTAGAATGCCTCCCCACTTGTGCACAAGAGCTTTTGGTTTTCCCTACTGAGTATATCTGTATACTCACCCTATGTATATAAAATTGCTTTCAGGTTTCCATGAGGACTTTGAGAACCGTGCCGAACCCTACTAGTTTGGAAATTGGGGTCATTGAAGTTGTTTCTTTTCTTTTCTTTTGGTACTTTTATTTGGAGTTTTATTGTACTTGTATCACTTTATATTAGAACACACATATGGGAATGGGTTGTTTTTGGATTTAATTTTACTTCTAGTTTTGGTGTTTTTTGGGATTTACTATCTTATCTCCCGATCCTACTAAACAAAAAGGGAAATTCCTTCCATATTACGTGTGATTCTATACCCTTAGTGCTAGTCGCCACTCCGAGACCTATTGAAGGCAGGTCTTAGGGGTAATTATCTCTCCTTCAACTTGAGGAAGGAAGGGTCTGACAATCTATTTTCCCTTCCCTAATCTTGGTGATGGCGGGTCGTGACAATTATGACTTCCCTTACTTTCAAAATCTTCTTTATTTATATTATTAAGGAGAAGAAAAACTTCCAACAATAAAATTTTTTTACCTCTGATTCTTTTGGATCTGATGATCTTCAATATCATGCTGATGGATCTGAGTTCAATGGTGAATCCGATCAACAACTTCATAGAACTTATAGCTTCCATCTTCCTTACACCTTCTTTATCTAGTGCTTCTCAGCCTGATCCTTTGCATCGAGAAAACAACTTCCTTAAAAACAAAACTTTTCTCCCCCTTTATGTTTAGATTAAAACATTCATCAACTTTCACATGTTTTTAAAAAACATTCTTTTTCAAAATATTAGTTGTCAACAAATAAAAAACTTTGTTAAAAACAAAACATCACAAAGGTTCTTCAATTATAAAACCCAATATAACCACCACAATATATTTTTACAATGACTTTTTTCCCACCTGGTGTCCCAACCCAATTACAAATCCTTTTCCCCTAAAGGATTAAACCTAAGACTAAACTACCTTTTCCCCCTAGAGGCACAACCTAAAAAGTCATGCCTTTTTCCCACCCAAACTAGTTGGTTTGATTGGACCAAATAAATCCAATTGAATAAGATTAAGAGGGATTACAGTTTTTACTTCTTTAATTGACTTGAAACTGCATATGTGTTGTTTACATCCCAAGCAAGAATCACATAAAAAGGCCTTGTCATATTTATGCTTTACCACCTTTAAAAATATTTGTTTCTTGGAAATATTGTGAATTAACCTGAAATTAGAATTTACCAACCTCCCATTCCAGAAGATATTATTAGATTGTATAACATTTAAACATTTTATATTTTGACTATTTAATTCATCAAAATTGATAGAATAAATGTTTTATTTTATATTTTCATAAAAAAAGAGAAATTTATCCTTAAATACAAAGCATTAATCATTTTTAAATTTAACAAACATTACATAATCACATGGTTATGAAACTCTTATTAAATCATAATTCACTCCTTCTACATATAAAACCTTAGAAATAATAACAAAACATGAAATTCCATCCTCACCAAAACCTTTAACATCTCCTTTAAAATTATCACCAAAAGTAACATTACAACCATAACATTTATTAAATGATATAAAATTTGATAGGTCACCAGTCCTATGTCTTGAGAATCCACTATCCATGTACCAAACATCCTTTTTGATGCTCCCAAAACAAACTTCCTACAAAAACATATTTAAGAACGTTTTGGCACTTAAGAAAATTTGAGTCTGATGGGATTATCATGTGAATTATTGCGAACTGAAATATATTTCAAACACTTGTTTATAGGAAATCCAGAAGAAAAATATTTAGAAATGAAATCCTTAGTTTGTCCAAGATATTGTGGAAATCTCAAGGAACACTCATTTGCATAACAAACATTCATAAGACATCTAAAACACATAGATATGGATGTACTTCCATTAGTGATTTTAACAAAGTAAGTCTTATACATTTTTGGTAAATTATTATCTTAACCATGACTGAATTTATTCTTGTTCATTTTATTAAAACTCATCATTTTATCAAATTTTTATCTTCCTTGAAAAAAAATGGAAATATTTGACTTTAACTTTAAAATTTATTTTTTAGTTATTCATTTAATTTAAGAACATTACAAAAATTCATTATTTCATCTTCATGAATCTTTGATATTAAATCAACTTCTCTCTTTAATTTATCAATTTCAATAAGATCAAAAAAAAATTTTTCTTAAGAAATTATTAGATCTTAATATGAATTTTTTTATCATTTGGATTTTTTTTTTCAAATTTTAATTTTCCTTAAGAATAACCTTATATTGGATCTTATAGTTTTTTTTATAAAATAGTGTCTTTTTCAAATTTATGCTTAAGTCTTTCAACTTATATAATAAATTCACCAACAATAGTATTTTTCAAATTTAGATTAAGAGGATGATTAATAAGTAGAGTAACTTACTTGATTTGATGAAGCCATTAAGCACAAATTTTCCACACCCCTTTCTAAACTATATTCTTCATCAGAAATATAATCCTCAGCAAGACTCTATCCAAATTCCATATACTTATTTTACTTATTTTATTGCTTACTATAATACTTTTACTTCTTTAATCATTGTAAATCAATCTTTATGTTCCCTCTTTTTCTTCACTCATAACAGATTATATCTTAAGTGTCATTATAAATAACATTACTTTTATTCTTATCCTTATAATCATCTTTTGGATAGTCTATTTTAGATCTCCTTGAGTATATTTTATTCTTTCTATATACACATTTTGAAACATATACAACATCATTCCTTTCAATGTTATTTAACTCAAATTCAGAAGTGTAAGTAATAATTTTTTATTTAAAAGTAATTCCATTATTCTTTGAATTATCTTCTTCAATAATATTTTTAAGCTCCGAATCATATTGTAATAATGATTCAATGATCTCATCAAGTGTATATTCCTTGAATTTATTACTTTCATCAATATCAACCTTTTTAGCATGCCACATCTTAGGAAGTTGTCTAATAACTCTTTCAATAAGAAAAGTATCTTAAAGAGTTTCTACTAAAGAACTCATACCATTTACTATTCTAGTAAATCATTGAAACATTTGATTGACAGTTTCATCTTCAACCATTTTAAATTCTTGATATTCAACTCTTAGAATGCTCAACTTTGTTCTAAAAAGATTATCCAAACCAAGATGTGAAACTTGAAAAATTTTCTAGATGCCATGAGTAGTTTTACATAAAAATACATGACTATATACATTTATATTTATTACACAATATAAGATATTCATTATCTTATAATTAAAAAAAACTTTACTACATCATTTCCAACTAATGATTCAGGTTCACCCTCAGGTAGATTGTATGGTTTTTCCATGATTTTATACTGATCAATGGAAATATGATTTAAAAATTATTCCATAAAAATTTCTAGTATTCATAGTCATTACCATCAAAATGATGTGGTCTTTGAGGAATACATCCATCAACCAAACTTTTTCCTTCCATATTAAACAGATATTTTCCCCTTAGCAGTTAAGTTAGAAAGTGGATAAGAAGAAAATAAATCTAGGTGTCAACCTTTGATACCAATTATTGGTATGGAGTTAAGATAAAAAATAGCTAAGAGGGGGAGGGGTGAATTGGCCTTTTAAAATGAATTTAAAGTTATATCAGAGTTTTAATATTAATGACGTGGAAAAATAAAAAAGATATGGACACATATATTTTTATAGTGGTTCAAATCTAAATGATCTTAATCCTTTCTTCACCACTAACATGAACTGAGAGTGATGGGACCCACTATAACCACTATAATGGAATCTTAAAATGATGTTTTCCCACCCAGATTCAAAACTCAATTACGAAGGCTTTTTCCCTTGGAGGCTTAAACCCATGACTAACCCACCTTTTTCCCCTGGAGGTATAACCCGAACAATCCTACCTTTCTCCCACCTAGAGAAATAACCTAATGTTTGAGTTTTTTTTGAGAGTCACAACCTAATTATCCTACCTTTTAATGGTTATTATAATAATTTACAATAATGAATATAAAAAATTAATTTAAAGAAGTAGAACCACAAAACTAAACGAACACTTCAAGTAATGAGTGTCGAGGAAACAAAGAACTCTCTTTCACTGGTTCTATCAACTCTCTTTATATATATTTTCTTTATGTAAAACATCTTTCAAACTTGAAGATCATTACATATCACTTTATCATAAATCAAGAGTTGTTCATGAAACTTTAATGAACTACTTTGGATTTATCAATGCTCATTTCCTAATAATAATCCATGCATCAATGAGAAATAATATTCCCCTGTGTCAATTAATATGCGGTAAAATTAATAAAAAATACATAACAGAAACTATTAAAAAATTTAATATACAATTAAATAATAAACATTAATATCCTCAAAATACTCCCTAATAGTAATAAAGACCAACCCTTCATATTTCATTCAGTTTGAATTTGAATATCTCAAGTTCCAAAATTTCAGCGTGAATATCCATACATGGTTAAACCCATGATAATCCCATTTAATTATTCATAACAAATTTAAAACATGTTTTCATGGATTCAAAATAATTAATAAGTAATTTTTAAACAAAAATACATTAATTATATCCAAAATAAACTTTTATTATATTAAAATTTCAAGTATTTTGAAAAAAGATCATATTTATAGGTTTTAGAATATCTTGTAGAAATTCACAGAACCACATAGTTAAATTCACATTGGTGATTTTCATGTATCCATTTTTCACCAAGTATCCAAATTATACCATGTAAGTGAATCGATGTAGTAAAATTCATGCAGTAAAATGTTACGTACCTGATTCACATAAGTGAATTGGTCACATAACCATTTTTCACCTAATCGATTTTGGAAATTTGAAATCAGATTGACTTAAAAAATTTCATACCTAAAAATACCTTCTAAACTGTAGAATTAGCTTTTAATAAAATTGGATTATATTTAGAAAATTTCATTATTTTTCCAAAAAATCAATAATAATATTAATTGGACTTATATATCTCAAGTTGTGATCAAAATATAGTAGAAAAATGGTTCTAAAAAACGTTATATTTCAGACTGAAAACATGTAGTGATTTAAACCCTAATTTTATACATGATAGATATCGATTCAGAATTTTATGTATTATAATTAAATGTAGATTATTTTTCATATTTAAAAATAAAAAATAACCACTAAACTTGGAGTAATTTAGATCAATATATGGTCAAAATAAATATGGTAACTTATTCAGGAAAATTGCCTACGTGGTTCACAAATCAGCTACATGGATTTTCAATCAGCTACATGGATTACTAATCAGCTATGTATTGAAGAGTAAAAAACATGTAAAAATGATATTTTAAGGTTCTTAATGATGTATTTTTCCTTATAAATAAATATAAAACCTGTATAATATGTTATAACCAATCAAAACATGAAATATGAAGACATTTTACGCAAAGAAATATTATAATATGATTAAGATTAATCATACTTTAATTAATACACAATTCAAATTATTAATAATTTTAAAGAAAATAAAAAATATATATCTTTGTAATTGTTAAAACATAAATTGGTTTAAGGATACACTCAAAATTCTCCCCCTTTTTGATAATTGAAAAACCAAGTATAATTTGAAAATTCTCCCCTGTTTTGAAAATATCAAAAAGATAATAGTTCTCCCTTGGAAATGACTAAACTTATTCCCTTAAATTTAAATATGCTTGAAAAATACATTGTATTTCATGAATGTAAACAATATATAAAATGTTATCAAACACTAATATTTTAAAAACATATTTCAATAATCTATTATAAAGCCTTCCATTTTCAAAACATATGTTAAGGATCCACCATACAACAAGAAATTTTTTAAAAGTTATTGGTGAAATATAATGAGAAACCCTTCATAAAATAATATATTATAAAAAATGAAAGTTTAAATGGTAAGTTAAAATATACTAGTATATATTTTAAGTCTTAAAATAGTAATATAATAAATAAATATGGATATAAATTAAGTAATTTTAATTTGAAAAATAGATTATAGATTTCACAGATTGCATGTAAATCTGAATATTTCAGCAGATAAACACACAAAAACTCCCACTAAATTCATTCCATATAAATATAAATTTAAATATCCATCATATTAATTTCAAACTTTATTTTCTCAAACTTAGAAAAATATAGGGTCTTAGTAAGGATATTAACAAGTTGATTTTTTGTAGAAATAAATTCCTAACTTACATTTCCTTTTTGTACATGATATCTAAGAAAATGTAACTTAAAATAAATGTGTTAAGTCCTATAGTGTTGAAAGGGATTATTAGAAATGTAAATAGAATAATTATTATCACAAAAGATAGAAATATTATAAAAAACAATACCAAAATCAGAAATATTTTTCTTAATCCATAAAGATTGAGAACAACATGATACAACAACTATATATTTAGATTCAACAGTTGAAAGAGAAACCAAAATTTGTTTATTTGAAGCACAAGAAATTAAATATTTAACAATTAAATGACACATACCTAAATTTCCATTCATATCTATCTTGCATCCACCAAAATAATAATTAGAATAACATTACAAATCAAAGTTAGTTTTAAGAGGGAAATATAAATAAAGATTTAAAGAACCTTTAACATATCTAATAAAATTTTTAACTAATTTAATTTGACTTAGGTTCAATTTAATATCTAGTACACATATAAACTAAAAACATTATATTAGTCCTAGAAGTATTTAAGTACAACAAAATTCAAATCACACCTCTATAAATTTTAAAATCAACATATTTTCTAGATTTATCTATATATAATTTTCATATAGTACTCATGGGAGTATTTATAATTTTAGAAATGTCTAAACCAAATATTTTAACTAATTATTTTACATACTTGGATTGATTTAAAAATATATTATAATTTCTTTGAAAAATTTCAAACCAAGGAAGAATTTAAATTCTCCCATTATACTCATATCAAATTCAAAAGTCATTAAATCTAAAAATTCAATACAAAAAATTTCACATAAAGATCCAGAAATAATATCATCAACATAAATTTTTACAATGAATATATCATTAGAAATTTTCATAATAAATAAAGTAGGATCAACCTTTCCCTCCACAAAATTTTTTTTCAAAAGAAAACTAGTTAACCTTTCATACCAAGATTGAGGAGCTTATTTGAAACCATATAAAGTCTTAGATAATTTTAAAAAAAACTCAGGATGCTTTTAATTTTCAAAACTAGGGGATATCTAACATATAATTATTCAAAAATGTAACCATTTTGAAAAGTAAATTTTAAAACCATTTGAAATAAATTAAAATAATCAAAATGAAAATAAATTAATAATATTCCAATTTTTTCTAATCATGTAAGTGGTGAAAATGATTCTTCAAAATCAATACCCTATTCTTTATAATATCCTTGAGCCACTAATCTAGCTTTATTTTTTACTATATTTCCATATTCATTAAGTTTGTTTCTAAAGATCCATTTTGTTCCAATAATAAGTAAATCATTTTTTAGAAGAAATAAAGTCCACACACTATTTCTAGTGAAGTGATTCAACTCATTTTGCATATACAAGATCCAATTAGCATCATCTAAAGCCTCATCAATATTATTCAGAACAAAATTAGAAATAAAATCATGATAAGCACAAATATTCATAACAAATTTTCTATTTTGAACATTTGATTCAATATTAACAATCACATTATCTATCATATGATCTCTATGAGTCTTATAATATTTTTCATGAATATGTTAAAATTGAGAAGAAATATCCCCCCTTAATATTTTTATTTTTATATTGAGGCTTTAACTATTCAAAATTAAAATATCTAAATTCATCCTCAAGTTTTTTAGTATCATAATCTCTTTTATTAAAAGATTTTTCATCAAAATTTTCATGAATTGATTTTCCAAAAACCATGGTTCTTTTTTTTACCCAAATGTCTTGAAGGCCTTCATTTTTATTTATTTTTGATAACCCCCCTTTCAAGGGATGATGGGGAACCCTTACAAGGCCTATAGGCTTAGAGATTACATGACCCATAGGCTTAAGAGACATTACATGACCCAAAGGTCTTAAAAAATTCAACCAGACTATAAATACAAGGAATTTCCCCTCCCCAGCATCTTCATCATGATGGTAGCTCTTTACCTTCGCATGGCCATTCAAATAAGATTCTTGTGGAAGCACATGCGGGTCCCGATGGCATTTCCATACCCTCTAATTCTTCAAAATCCGTTGGTTCTGCTCTGGTGAGTGCGCCTTGCTCCAAAGCCTCCTATGGGGATATTCCTTTCTGTATAGTCTGTCTGGGGAAACTACATTGATCATGTGGCCCAAAGGCCTTGAAGTGGCCCGAAGGACTTAAAGGTGGCCCGAAATCCTTACTGACCAGAAGTCCTAGGTGGGCCGAAGGACTTAAGGACTCCAAGCCCAAACCAGTGGCCTAAGATGAATATTTCCAGCTTCTATAGTACCAAATAAGACCTGCTATAATACCTATTACAGTACCTGCTATAGTACCATACAATACTGCTACAGTGCCTGCTACAGTACTACTATAGTACCTGGAATTATGCCTCTCTCTAGTTTTGAACCTGGGTCTCGTGGATTTACTTATAGAGACCTCACCAACTGGGCTGAGGCTCATGTGCATGGTTATTTTATTATACACTCTATATGCCTTACTATTTTCTGAATATCATAATAAAATGAATTAATCATATTTTGCATCAAATTTATATAAATAATCCTTATTATTAAGAATAAAAATTTACACCCAAAGACTCTAAAATATCAAATCTTAGGTTTTCTTCCTTTCCAAATCTCATATGATGACTTTTTCAACAAGGGTCTTAAAGTAATTCTATTGGTAACTTAACAAGATGTATTCATAGATTTTACCCAAAATTATTTAGGCAGATTAAACTAATTTAACATGGTACTGACCATTTATTGAGGAGTTCTATTTTTCATTTATATTACACCATTTTATTATGGCATCCTAGGGGCTAAAAAATTGTTTAAATATCCATTTTCATCACAAAACTGGATAAATTCAAGATTCAAGAATTCATCAACATGATCAATTCTAATTGATTTAATTAAATCCCCTTTATCATTTTTAAAAAATTTAAAAAATGTGATAAACTTAGATAATGTTTCATAATTAACTATAAGAAAATAAACCAATGCGTACCTTGTAAAATCCTAAATAATTACAAAAAAATACCTTCTAAATGACAAAATTATCTTTGGATTCAGTTGAATTATATCTATAAAATTTCATTGTCTTTCAAAATAATCAATAATCATCTTAGTTAGACTTTTATATCTCAAGTTATTTTTAGTCTGGAGTAAAAATGGAAAAATTTTCAAGATGGGTGTGAATTGGCCTTTTAAAATGAATTTAAAGTTATATAAGAGTTTTAATGTTAATGCAGTGAAAAAAATATGAAAAAAGGGATTGTTATAGTGGTTTAAATCTAAATGATCCTAGTCCACTCTTCCCCACTCTCATGAACTAAGAGTGATGGTACCCACTATAACCATAATAATGAAATCTTACAATGACTTTTCCTATCTAGAGTCACAACCCAATTATAAGGACTTTTTCTTTTGGAGGATTAAACCCAATACTAACCTTCCTTTTACCCTTGGTGGAACAAAAAAAAATACTCCTACCTTTTCCCACCCAAACTTATAGGTTTTATAATACCAAATAAATAAAAAATAACAATATCGAGAGGCCTTACAATTTGAACTTATTTTATTGGATTGAAACTACTTCTATGTTGTTTACCTCCTAAGTAAGAATCATATACAAATGTGTTTTCCTATTTAAGTTCTAGAATCTACAAAACTATTTGGTTCTTGGAAAACTTATGAATCAACATGAAATTAACATTTACCAACCTCCTATTTTATAGGATATTATTATCTCCTACAATATTTAATTATTTTATATTTTGATCATTCAATTTAGAAAAATTGATTGAATAAATGTTTCTTTTTATATTTGCATAAAAAAAGACATATTTATCCTTAAATACAATTCTTTTATCATTTTAAAATTTTATTAAAAGTCCATCATCACATGGTTGTGAAATGATTATTAAATTATGCTTCAATCCTTATACATATAAAGCCTTAGAAATAATAATATAACTTGAAATTCCAAAATCACCAAAAACTTTTACCTTTCCTTTAGAATTATCACCAAAAATAATATTACCACCATACCATTTATTAAATGATAAAAAATTTTATATTTCACTAGTCATGGGTCTTTAGATTCTGCTATCCGTCTACCAAACATCCATTTTAATGATCCCAAAACACACTTCCTACAAAAATGGATTTAAGAATGTTTTGGTACCCAAGAAAATTTGGGTCTGATGGGATTAACATGTGAATTATTAGGAACCCAAACCGATTAGAAACACTTTTTTATAGGAAATATAGTGGATAATGATTTAGAAATTAATGCCTTAGTACATCTAAGAGATTGTGGAAATATCAAGGGAGACTCATTTGCATAATGACCTTTCATATTAAATCTAAAACACATAGTAGTATATGTACTTACACTAGTGATTTTACCAAGTAAAGTCTTATAGATTTTGGGTAAATTATTTTCATAACCAATATCATGTCTCTTCTTATTCATTTTATTAAAACCTATAATTTTATCAAAGTTTTCTCTTCCTGGAACAAAAATGGAAAGATTTGAATTTAAAATTTAAACATCATTTTTGAGATGTTAATTTACTTTAAGAACATTATAAAAATTCCTTATTTCAGATTCATAACACTTTGATATGAAATCAACTTCTTTGTTTAATTTATAATTATCAACAAGAGAAGAATTTAGTTTTTCTTGAGAAATTTCTAGATCTAAATGTGCATAATTTTTTTCATCTTAGATAGATTTTTTAAATATTTTTATATTCCTTAAACACAAAATTTTGTTGGATCTTAATGTTTTTTATAAAATAGGGAATTTTTAAACTTTATCTTTATGTATTTCAACTTCTATAATCAATTCATTAACAATGTGGTTTTTAGATTCAGATTTAGAGGATAAATAATAAGTAGAGTCACATACTTGATTTGATGAAGAAATTATTGACACTCTATTTTATCACATTGATGAAAACATGTCAAATGGAAATAACTTAAGGTAAAGAGAAGAAGAGAATAAAATAAGGACAAAGGGCACACCCTTTAGGAGAAGGCCCTCTGCACAGGTACCCCCAAGCAGCGTCAGTGTGAAGGGTTCCTACATGGTGAATCTGTGTATCAGCCTATGTGCCACACCTACATGAGCCAACACCTTCACCCAGGGTCCCATATTTGCCTATAAATAGGACCCTCAAGATATTCATTTGCATAGATGAAAAATCTTAAAGAACTCCCAACACTCTGCTCACCCTAGTACTTTTTCCAAGACCTAACCAAATTCCTCCAAAAGTCTAAAATACATGACACCTATGCGAGAAACCCTTTCCACTATAGTTAACGAACACTAGAGAAAGGTCCCCTTCCCTAAACAGGGTCCTGTGCAAGAAACATCCTAGAACACTTGTGTAGACCCTTGAAGCCTTCAAAAAAATCCTTAAACAAGAGTTGTTTCCTAGGTGGTCTATCTCCCAAATTATCTTCAGCTTGTGCAGGCCTACCTGCACAAATCACTCACAAGACGAGTAGGAATACCCTACGCGAGGAATCCTTACCTCACCCAGACTTTATCTTGCATGAGCCAATTCTCAGGGTCTCTTCCAAGCCACAAATGGTAGGGCCTATCTTCCTTTGGATCCCTTCTATAAGAGGAACCAAATTGAAATCTCCATCGAATCCTTCGGACTTGAAAAAACATGGAAAGAGTCACACCAGCGTGTCTCTCATTTGGATGTTTATTCCTTCAGTCAGAGGTGTCCCACACTTGTCCTAACTGATGGGCATGATCCTTATGGTGCATGTAGATATGCATTCCCATAGTCACAAGGACCCCAAACCTGGGTGCAGTGTTAGGGAACTCCCAGTCTCGGGTACTAGTGTTAGGACCGTGTCCTTACCTAGTTATCTCTAAGACCCATAGACTCTGATTCTAGGTGGGGAGGGTGAGGATCATGCTTGCCTTTCCCTTCAACAAGGGATGAGATCGTCCCCCTGGAACCAATTTTAGAGCATCCCTCCTGGAGTAAGCCCCTGTCCTTTCTTGATGGAGGTTTCACTCTTGATCCTCTTCGCCTCCTGGGTTGTACCCAGATGGATAGTCTGATGTGACTATCATGAATATGAAACAGGAGAGGGAACATGCATATCAAATCCCTTTATTCTTGTCCCGTATCCCTGGCCTCTTCTACCAATCGAAGAGGGATTGTTTTTTTGCCAGATATTTGACTTCCTCTTATTTATCACATTCAATCATGACTCATCATGAATCATGTAGGCTTATAGGTTAGTCACAATCATAGTTTCTACATGATCAGATGCACGTTTTGGTAGAGAATATTCTTTTGAATCTTTCTCTCACCTTCCTTCAGAGGGAATCCATCGGCGTGGGTCCTCAAGACCTTGTATCTAACCTTAGGTAAAATTAGATTGCGTGGTTTCTTATATCCACTAATTCCTCTTGTTTCTCACACTAAGCATGAATCACATGGGCTTAGAGGTTGGTGGTGATCATAACATCTACATGATCCTAAACCTTTGGGCATCATTCCAAGTATAAGACCAAATTGAACATATGGGCCTCCTATTCGGTATAGGCCTCAACCATGTCACCATACCATCGCCAATGGGCCTCCCATTCGGTATAATCCCCACTCCTAACCCAACATATGGGCCTCCTATTCGGTGTAAGCCCTAACCTCCATTCATAAGGGAATACCTCCTGGAGTAATCCCCTCACCTTTCTTATGGGAGGTTATACTATTGATTCTTTTTTCCTACTAGGTTATACCTGGATCAATAGTTAGATGTGACTATCCAGGATATAAAACAGGAGTGGGAAAGGTCACATTAATGCCCTTTCTTCTTCTCATGTATCCTTGTCCTCTTCCACCAGTAGAAGAGAGATCATTTGGTTTTCTATATCTTTGACTTCCTCTTGTTTCTCACATTCAAGAATGAATCATCATGAATCATGTGGGCTTAGAGGTTATTCATGATCATGGTTTCTTCATAACCAGATGCTTGTTTTGGTAGAGAATCTTCTTTCGAATCTTCTTATCACCTTACTTCAGAGGGCCTCCATAGGTGTGGGTCCTCAAGGACATGTATTCGACCTTAGGGTAAAAACGATTGCGTGGTTTCTTGGATCTATTGTTTCCTCTTGTTTATCATACTGAATATAACTCACATGGTCTTAGGGTTTGGTGGTGATCACAACATCCACACGATCCTAAAACTTCGTGCATCATTCCAAGTGTAATCCCTAATTGAACCTATGGGACTCCTATCAGTATAAGACCCACCATGTCACCATTCCACCACCAATGGGCCTCCTATTCGGTATAATCCCAACTCATAACCCATAATATGGGCCTCCTATTCAGTGTGATCCCCAACCTCAATTCACAAGGGCATCTTACTTAGAAATAAGCCCCAAACAAGTCTACCAAATCACTACATGGAATACTCCTTAGGATTAAGCCCCAACTTAATCCTCCCAAAGGGCCATACTCCCCTACGAGACAAACCTGAGGGCCTCCATAGGCATTGTTCCTCACAACTGAAATACATGGACTTTGATTCCCATCCAAATGGGATACATAGGAAACCTCCCTGAGGTCCAAACCCAACACCCCAAATCAACTCTATTCTCTCCGGGACACATTCCCAGTAGAGTCTTATTAAACTTGGGGGCCCATATCCCTTCTAGGTTCCCAAGGTTGGTTTGTCATAAGTCCTACACAAAAATTTGTTGAGGAACTTTATACAATACATCCTTGCCGTATGATGTTAAAATACATGGTTTTTTCGTTATCACATGACCTTAAAAGGTATGATGTGTTCTGTTAAGTGGCATTAAACTATTTGGATTCTGATTCCTTTCACAAGGATATGTAGGAAGACCATATTATGGGTTTAATCTCAATATATAAACAACTCCCTCCTCCTCGAATGATGATACACTCTAGAGCGCTCCATTGTGTGGTTGAAAACCATCATTGTAATAATAATGAATAAAGAATCTATAATCAGTACATAAGAGGATACCATTGATGGAGAACCTCAGATACATACAAATGTATCCATTGATAAAGAACCTAATATACATAAAGATGATTCTAAATTCTATACATTATAATAATTTATTGTTAATTAAAGGGTGAACCATGTCATACTTTGGATTTAATGAAGGATTCATTAACATATCTTAAAATTTTAAAATTTCTGGAGTAGGAAACAATTCCCCCCAAAAGGGTGTGATGAGATCGACCTCCCATCCTCTCAACCAATGTTAGTTCTTAAGTATCATTTGCCAAACTCTCCAACGATCACCTACCTTTATAAAGTAGGTTCCTCATGGATATAGAACTGTTGGGTATTTCCAGTTCCACAAATAAACTCTTCGTAAACCATTCAAAAATAGTGAACTCGACATGAATGATTGCACAAAAATCAACCCCCTACAATCAACCGTTGGACACAATGATTTTTTTGGAAACCAAAATGGTGAACCCAACGTGAATCCTTAACTAAGATAACAACGTCACTCACCTTTCTGGCCCCTTTTACTCTCAAAATGAAAGATGACCAAACAAGAAAATCAATCATGCATGTGTTTGTTTAAATGAGATGATTCTTTGATGGAGTTTTATTTTTTATGTTTTTCATATATATCCATGAACTTATAATATGATCACTCTTAAATCCACATGGAATCGTACCAACTCTCACCAGCATGTGCCCTAGATGCTATTCACATAGGGTCCTCATCCAAGCAAAGGACGCCATCACTAACCTAGCATCTTCAACACTGGGTCTCAAATGTATTGGTTTGGGAGTATCATTATAACAATACCATCCTGACCCTAGAGGCCACCTGACATGACCTAAAACTTGAAAATCCCCACAAATCATCTAATAACTGATGATTGATGGTCCAGAAGTAGGTTACACCAACCGCTGTCTTCAACCTCTTTGGGAGTTTATCCCCAGAACATAACAACCAGTTCCTCACTTTTATTAGGGAGGTGGATCAAGAGGCCAAAAAAACCTTATACAAAAGACACATGGGTACTTCAAATGGGATTACTCTAGAACTTGAAGTCACCAATGCCACACAACAATAAACCCTCAACATGATGAGGGTTCTATCCTTAGAAGTCCGACCCTGGTCATCAGGACCTCAGCACACAATACTTCCCGTCAGGGGTGTCAATTGGCCGATAGGGAGTAGGGCCACACCTTTGTCCCCTCCAGAGAATACCACCATTAAAATTTGATGGAAAAATAATAATGAGCACATAAACTTACCTTCCATAATTCATCTAGCCAGCAGACTTTCCTGGCGGCATCCAAGGAAGCCCACCATTCAAATCCAGAAGCACATGGAAATAAGGAATATACACCTACCAGCACTAATCAAGATTGCTAGTAGAATCGTTTGATAGATCCCAAAGAATCCCACCAGCAAAATACAATGGCACATAATTAGTAGGAACAAACACCTACCTGCACCTAGAAATCCCACCGGTTGAATTCAGAAACAATCTGTGAGTAGGAAAAAATCCTACCAAAATCCATCAAGACTGTAAGAAAACTCATCTGATAATGTTCAAAGAATCCCACCAGCTAAGTTTGGTGGAAAACCGCAAGCAGGAACACACACCTTCCTATATCCATCAAGCCTGCTAGAAGTTTCATTTAGTAGAATCTAGGGATATAAGATAAAAATTCCCAGTGATGAATATGTGGCAGACTCAAACCCCTATCCACACTCCTGAGTGTTATTAGTATCCACTGTCAGGAAATGGAGGACCAGATCAGGCACATACCCCTACTCTAGATGCAGAATGGGAATATATCCCCTCTCTAGTACTGAATTCACTGAGAATATCCTAAAAATGGTGAAATGGAGGACACAAATTCCTTCCCACATCCTACAGATCTTCCAAGACATCATAATGGTGATGAAAGTAGAGATAGAAGGATAGGAACACATCTCCATCCCCACAAATGAGGTGGTTCACCAGCATGTCACCCCGTAGAAAATATATACCTCTACTCTTGTCTAGGAGGGTCATGGGAAAAAATCCCCTATGATATACAAAAAAAATGAATTGGGAACATACAACAATTTCAATAGGAGCTAATTGACCCATTCCAATGGCCAATCTAAGGTAGACACAAGCCCCTTCCAAATTTCCAGGAGCCTGTTGAAAAATTCCAGAAGCAGCATGGGAGCCAATCAAGAAAGCTTCCATACCTGAGAACCAATTCCCCCAACAAGTGTCCCTAGTTGCTTACAAGAAGGAATCTAAAAAGAAGCCTCACCAGAGATGACCAGAAAATGAAGAGTCGATCTATGATCCCAATCTACTTAATGATAGAGTTCTTGAATCCCTCAGATGGTTATCTGTGGTAGCTCAAGATCTTACTCTATCATTACCAAACTACAAGAGAAATAATAGTAATTCTGAAGGTCCTCTGTGGACATTTCACCACGAAGGCTTGCTTCATGACCATAACCTGATTAGTATCAAGATCCTATCTCCTGAAGAGAGTCATGAATACCCTCCACATGTCCATAAGATCAAAGAGAAATAGGGTATTCACCTTATTTAAATCCACCATAGTAGTCCTCCCCATGATGGGGTTTTCTGTGAAAGTTATCTCTATAGTAGTGTTTCACAACATTAGAAGGGTCTTCCCATTGCTGATGTAGTGATGAAAAAGCCCTCCTACCACGAGGTACTTGGGAAAACAAGGCCATTCATGTTGGATGTCTTTTAATTGACAAGTGAAATCCTTTCTCAACCAGAAGACATCCCAAGGAGATTATCATTCTCTAAGCCACCCTTGGATCACCATCCTTCTATTGTAATAGAGGAAGTTCCCACCAATCTCACTGATTTTGATAAAGAAGCATGAAAGCATCCACTCTGGTCTAACCAGGTTGAGGAGCCTCTAGAAAAAGATGAATGTGACATGTTTAACATGAGGGAAAAAATGGCTAAAGATGATATACTGGTCATGTTCTGGCCATTATCCACTGCTCAATACAACATTTTGGAAGTGTTTTTAGAAAATTTCATGCACAACATCTTCCTCAATATATGGAAAACTCTTCTTCACTTGAGGGAAAAATTATTACCCTTTGAAAAGTATCGAAGTCATGTCAAGGTAATTGAATGGATGAAATTCCAAATTGAATTGGAAGCTATTCTAGATGCAAAAAATCTAAAGTTATAGAAATAACAAGGATCCCTTCAATGCACATGCCTCAACATGTTAAAAATATTATGACAGATGATCAAAGATTATCCATATGGTGTTTATATTAGAGGAATGGGTGAACATGAAGTATTAAATTTCACCACACTACCCAACCATAAAATCCCACCTAAAGTGGTTTCATGCAATGTCATAGATTTGGGATGACTTTAACAAATACAATATATTCAAAATTGATGATATGCTCAACAAAAATAGGCCTTGAATGACTCTCACCAACATCAAGCCAGAATAGAACAGGATATTGGGACACTTCTGTATCAAGCATCTGAAAAAATTGAGTGAGCCTCCTGCTCAGGGGAATTCAGTCATTAGATAACATAAATGTTGAAAATAGCATAATGATCTTTAGAAGCGGGTGATTCTGGTGCATACCAGATGATTCACCCAACCCATGTTAAAAAAAACTCTATAAAATCATAAGTGTGGACACAATAGTAGCATCCATGGTAGTTTGGGATCAACCCTAGCCTATAGGTATGGGGGATTTTTTAACACAACCTTCGAGGTCGAAAAACTAGGCCCAATGAGTTGTGAAAGTGGAACAAAAATAACCCCATCCCTCAGGGTTGGGGGATTTTAAACCTCAACAACCTCTTACTCAGTGTAAGTTAGTCTTTTACCGATTAGGGGAGATGCTGTATGATGGATCCTCCTAGTTCGTCCCATCCCATGATCCGATATCCTCATTAGGAACATGCATAACTGAACTACCTAGAGATTCTCTTTAGATTATCATCCACTAAATGAATCTTAGAGAATCAGTGAAGGAGAGGACAAGGACTTTTAGAGGGTGTAGAAAAAGGTAGTCTTGAAAATACATTTATATAATTTCTACAATGAATTACACATTAGTGAATGTCATTAACACTAACCCTAAATACCCTACATAACATATGACCAATATTGAGGGGGAATTTAAGGAGGAAGTTTTAGTTCAAAATATGGCACATGATGAAACAATTGAAGGAGGTTTTCTTACCAAGAACCAGTGAATCACCCTAAATATGGGAATTCCCTCAATTATCCTACCATTCCCTCCTCAAAAGGAATCTAATAAGAAGAAAGGTAAGGGTAAGAATTCACCTCACCTACCACCTATAGAGGTTGATCCCCTTTCACTTGAGGAAATATTTTCTCAATAAGAGGAAGAGATGAATGAATTGAGGAGACTCAATACAGAGCTACTCTGAGGTGGCATTCCTGTTGGATATATTCTCCAAGCATATCCTCAAATCACACTCTCAACCAACATACCTCAACAAAGAGTGTTCGTTAGAACGATCTAAGTGGATTTGTAACATCCACTCAATGTGGGATAACAACCACCAATATACTTAGATCCCATAGCAGAAGATTAGAAATTCCATCTATTTAGTGAATAAAAAAATAGGTCCAGACACATCTTTATAGGCATGCCCCTATAGGCTACCAATGGAAGATACCAGTAGTGCCGCCACAGATGGCCCTACCAACCATTGCACTTGTTCAAGATCGGCTCATCCAGACATTCCCCAAGGGCTCATGAACACTATTGAGTCATTAACAACTCGATTGGAAGCCATGGAGGAACATCACATGTTGATACATCAGAAAAGAATCCCTACCCCAAATGGGTAGATCCGAATATTCCCCCCACAAACTTTAGGAACCCCAAATTTACAATTTTTAATGGATAGGGAGACTTGGAGTAACATTTGATACATTTTATCTCTAAATATGATCCCATGATGGGGATCCCTAAACAACAGGAGGCAGTGAAACTCATGTGCTTCATGAAATCACTACAGGTACCGGCCTTTGTATGGTATACTAGATTATAGGATTGTTCAATTATAGGGTGGGAAGACCTTCATTAGAAGTTTCTCTTCTAGTTCAGCTCGATGTTGTAGAAGACAACAGTCCTTGACCTCTAAAACTAAAAAAATTGGGAGAATGAAAGTGTCTCATATTTCATTGCTCGGTGGAAAGGATTGACATACTCCTTAAACCTAATGCTCCCTCAAGAAGACTTATTTTTCATCAGTATAGTGAATCTTCATGACATGTTGTTCACACCACTTATCCCTTTGAAATACATAGGAAGGTTTCATGGAATTTACAAGATTTCTTAAAGAGTGTAAGACTCTATTTCATATACCAAGGACAAGTCCTGAGCAATTATATTAGATTAAGAAAAGAGAATGGGGAAAGTAGAGGCTGCCACTGTTACACTTAAGCAGGCCCCTACACCAACTCCTTCTCCAAATCCTACATTGTATTGTGCAATTATACCTCCTGAGCATCAAAAACAACACCCACCTTGTCAGGATGATCAAAGTAAGAATATGTGAAAATATTTTGAGGAGATGAAAAATAATTTTTATTCCTTTTGAAGTGACCACATCCCTAGCTACTTCATCTCAGCATTAGAAAACAACTCGACCAAGTTTCCAAATCCCAAGAAGCCCAACAAGGATGGTGATGAAGATCTTCTAAATTATTTCCCCTTCTATCAAGTACTATGGTATAACATCTAGGAGTGTTTTGTTTTCAAATAAATGCTACAAAAGCTGATGGACTATGGGAAAGTGAAGCTGGGAAGGACACCTACTCAAGTAGCATGTGTCTCTACCATCAATATAGAGGGGGAAAATGAATGGAAGGAAGTTAACAAAAAGGGTAAAAATAATTTTAGTAATTGGATGTTTAGAAATATAATTAACTCAACTCATGATATCCTCTAAAAAAAAAATTTAAACAACCAATTGTACCTTCAACCACTTCTACTACAACACAACCTACTCCATCGAAAGATCAATCCTCTGAAGGATATTCTTCCAAAAAATGATATGTTTGAAATAATAAGAAGAAAAATAGAAATATGTGCATGTGAAAAGGCCAAAGATGGATTTTAATTTATCATACTTCATGCCTACATTCCCAGAATCACAGACACCTCCCCGCCAAACATTACAACAATAGTCTACTCTCTATACTAAATCTATATCAGATGAGGAGTGGATCTTTAGTTCCATTAATGTTATTCACTTAATGGATCCCTTCTTAGATGATGATCATGACCATGAACCCAAATTAACTACATTATGTTGGGTAATTAGGGGAGGAGGCTACCAGATTCAAGGATATAGGGGAAGACATGGTCATTCCAAGAGTCACTACTCTAACCACATCCCTACTTTAACCTTCTACACGGTCAAAAATCATGGGAGAGATCTCCAGTAATATCAACAAGAGCAATAAAGTTCCCCCACACATGTTAGAGTTTTTCCTGGAATAGTCATCCTGGAAGATCGGATAGAGGACACATAATCTCCTAATCAACCTCTGTATACAAGCAGACCTACTCGACCTAATCCACTAGGAGTAGAAGTACCTCTAATTCCTATTCCAAAGGCTTATCCATCCACATCAAGTACATCAGCTCCTAAAGCACATAAAAAAGAGAATCCTCATACTGGGAATTTCAAACCTTTAGACTAGAATTATGATTTTTTGAATCAATTATCCCTAGTTCCTACCTAGTTTCCAATCTTGGATTCTTTGAGTCTATCAAAAGACCTATAGGAAGCACTCATAGAGGGCTTGTCAAGCCCTTAGGAATTTTAAGTTGAGGTTGCTCGTGATGAAGTGTATCATGAAGATAATGATCCTACATAATTATATACAGTCATCTCTTTCACATAATAGGATGAGGATTCCATCATACATGGACACATCAGACCCTTGTATATTTCTAGCAGGATAAATGAAATTGATATCTAATGTGATTTCATTGTTAATAGCTCAGAAGTCAACCTCATTTTGATCAAAAAACATTGTCAACTGGATTTCAATGAATCTCACTTTTCCCCCTAAACTTTAATGTTATTGGGTTATGAAAAGAATTAGAAAAATCCTCTTGGAAAAATCAAACTTATAAATCATTTCAGGGATCTTATGTCTGACTTAGAATTCATGGTTGTTAGGCAATATACGACCTTAAACGTTCTGCCGAGAAGACCTTATCTACATCAGTATGTGGATATACCTTCATCATACCACAAATTTATCAAATATTGTATCAATGGTCAAATTGGGGCATTGAATGGTGAAAAATCCCCATTCAAATCCTGTGAGCCATAGTACACTGACACAAGATTCTACCATAGGGAAGGGAAATAGTCCGTGATAAATGATATTACTTGAATCAATGCTCCAAATAGACTGGAAATGATTCCGACTAACCCTTTCAACCAGCTCAGTGCAGAGTACATGCTTCCCATCAACCAAATTGAAAAGATCATTCCAAATTCAATCACACATCTAGCAGAATCCATGACGTCAATTGTGACAAATGAACCTAAAAATAATGGAGAAGGTATCAACTCTCTAATTAGTAATGAAATCTTGGATGAAAATGTCTTTATTCCATCCCCAAGCTTCAAAAAATCTATGTTCCATTATCTAATATATAAGAAGTTTTAATTTCAATGGGAGAAAATGAAAATTATCATTCTCATTTACTCTTCTCCCCTTTGGATATCCAAAAAGGCCCTATGCTATCAACTGAGCTGGAAGTAGTTTCTTCATCTTCTAAATGTCCAAATGTTGACTCCTTCTCTAACTCCAAGAAACTTGGTTCATCACCCACTTACCAAGAATAAGAAGAATATGTAAATCATGTGGGAGTGGAAGAGGAGGAAGACATTGGGGATGCCCCTCCATCATTTGAGTATGGTGTTTCTACCACTATTGACAAAATCAGAGAAATAAACATGGGTACAAATGAAGATCCATGACCTACTTTGATAAGTGATGCCATGTATTCCAAATAACAAGAGTTATATACTACCTTCATAAAGAAACAATGGGAATTGTTTTCTTGGAATTATATATATATATTTCAGGCCTCGATCCCGAGGTGTTAACCCATCACTTGGGTTTTCCATAAGACTATCAGGGATACAAACAGGTATCTAAACGGACACACCCAACTCACACTCCAAAATTGAGGCTAAAGTGGATAAAATCATCAAGTTCATATTCATATGATAAGTATAGTATCCAAAATAGATAGACAATATTTTCCCTATTAAGAATAAGAATGGGAAAATCAAAGTTTTCATCAACTTCATAGACCTCAACTACCACTATCTAAAAGATGAATTATTGGTTCCAATCACAGAACTCATGATTGATGCGATGACTGGTTATCAAGACCTCTCTTTCATGTACATATATTCAGGGTACAACCAAATTTGGATGGCCCCAAAATATGAAGAATCCACCACATTTATCCCCGTAGGTAGTATTATGTAATAGGGTAATTCCCTTTGGCTTGAAGAATGCTGGTGCCACATACCAATGTTCCATGCATTGCATCTTCAAACCTTTTTTGGGGAAGTTTATTGAATGATACATTGATGATATAGTGGTTAAGTAATGATAGTATTCTAACCATATGGATGACATGGAGACTATATTTGATAATCTATGAAAACATATCCCAAAGATGAACACATTAAAATGTGTTTTCGGGTTAACCTCGGGAAAGTTTCTCAGCTTCATCGTATGCCATTAGGACATTGAGGTTGACCCTAAAAAAATTTATCCTTATTATGTCACCTCCTCAAAACCTTAAAGCGTTGAGATGAATTCAAGGACACTTGTCCTATATTCGGCACTTCATATCTAACCTTGTAGACAAGTATTTTTCCTTCACCAAACTGATTAAGAAGGGGGTCACATATTAGTGAACTAGTTACTTTCAGGAAGAATATGAAAACCTCAAGAAACACCTATTGATCCCACAATTATTAATGTAACTTGTTGAGATAAATCCACTCATTCTATATGTAATAGCCCTAGAGTGATCACTGGGTGACTTCCTTAGGAATGAAAATAGCCTTTATTATCTTAGCTAAACCATGCTCTATGCTGAGAATCATTATTCAAATATCAATAAAAGGTTCCTAGAATTAATCTTCGCATTTTAAAAAAATGAGGAATTACCTACAACACCATGAGGTGAATTTGGTCACTTGAAATAACCCAATCAAATACATCCTCATCCATTCTATATTGACAGGACATCTAGCATGATAGGTGGTTATTCTGTAGAATTTTTATATACAATTTATGCCTCATAAAGTAGTGAAAGGCTAGATCTTGGAAAATTTTCTTTCAAAACACCCATATTTATAAATTAATTTGTTAAATACTGAATTTATAGATGAGTATATATTCTCTATTCAAGGCATCCCTCGAACATGAGAAATTTAAATTGAAATTGCATCCAAGAGCCCAATAGGGAAGATAATGGAAGACCCTAAGCTCATAAAATTCAGGTTAGGGATCGTTCTCATTTCACCAACAAATGAAATTCTATCTTATTCCTTGTTGTTAGAAGGATATACAAAAAATGAGGAAAAATATCAATCCCTCATTACAATCCTTGAACTGACACTCTAAATACCCGTGGACCAACTTGAGGTGAAAGTTGATTTAGAGTTGGTAATTAAATAGATCAAGGAGATTATTCCATAAAAAAAGAAGAACCAATCCCCCTGCTTGACTATGGATGGGGGTTAATAGAAGAGTTACCCTTGTAAACAACATTAAATCACATCCCACAATCACAGAATGCCCAGAAAGATGTATTGATGAATGCAGCTACAACTTTGGTAGATCCAAACTAGGAACAATTGGTGATCATCATTTCGCATCACCGAATGGTCTCACCTTTTTTTGAATTTAGAATAGAAGAGATCAATGAAATCAAACCTACCACTAAACTATATGGTCCTACCTCTGGGTGGATGATTATCATCATGGAATACCTCCAAAATGTAATTATTCCATTGATCATATTTGGGAAAGAGAAAATCCACTGGTGAGTAACCAACCTCACTCTGTATAATGACCCAAATCGCTAAAAATTCCTCTACAAATGAGGCTTTGATGGAGTCATTCTCAGATGTATTGATAGAGAAGATATTGTGGCTATTATGAAATAAGTACATGTGGGAGCCTATGGTTCCCACTAGTTAGGGTACATGCTTTCTGACCAAATTTAAAGGCTTGGATACTTCTGGCCTTTGATAACATAAGATTTCACCAAATTCACCAAAAGTGTCATTCCTGCTAAGTGCATGCCAAATTCATAGATCAACCCTTGGAGTTTCTACATACATCAAAATACTCCTATCAATTTTCTATATGGGTAATGGATTTTGTGGGGCTATACCCTTCAGATATGGATAAGAATCATATACATCCTAACTACCACCAACTTATTCTCCAAATGGGATGAGACAATACCCCCTAAAGAAGTTGGGTCCAAAAGCATTTTCAGCTTTATGAAAGAAAACATCATCACTAGATTTGGTGTTCCTCACACAATTATGACAGACAACAACACCAACATGTATTATGATGAGGTGGAAAATATATATCAGGAATATGATATAAGATCCAACCATTCATCATAATATCATTCAGTAGCTAATAAATAGATAGAGGACATCAATAATACCCTATCAAACATACTTCAAAAATGGTGGATAAGGATAATAAGTCCTCAACCAATGAAATCTTTCATGCCTTATGGTCTTACCAGACTACAATCTGTATTGCCACATGAGAAACCCCGTAATCATTGGCATACATAATAGAAGCAATCCTGCCCATTGAGGTCCAATTTCCATCGCTCCTTATTGCTATTTGTGACTGGCTACACATGGATGATAAATCTCCAAAATTAATGGATGAACTAGAGTGAATTAATGGGAAAATATTTCATAATTTTAATCACTCGTAGGTTCATTAAAATCAGATAGCACAAGCCTTTAATAAGGTCTGCCTACACTCATTCCTCTAAGAAGAACTTGTATTGGTCCTCAAAACTTCAGTGATACCAAGAAAGAAGCCTCCATATCTTGAGTCAAAGTGGGAAGGACCTTACTCTGTACATAAGATCCACTATAATGGATCTTATTCTTTGATTTAAATGGATGGAGATATTTTCACAACCCTTACCAATGCAATATTTATAAATAAATACTTTGTCTAATAAAGAAGAACAATGTCTGTGCTGCATGACATTAAACTGCGTGATATCATATTCCTTATCACAAGATGATAAACTACACAACA
Organism: Viscum album; assembly: GCA_963277665.1. NCBI lineage: Eukaryota > Viridiplantae > Streptophyta > Magnoliopsida > Santalales > Viscaceae > Viscum > Viscum album. The sequence continues at coordinate 1,801,548,902 of OY728130.1, read as the reverse complement.
TATGGTCCTATTTGTATGCCCTAATATCACAAGACACCATTAATCCCCATTTAATGACATTAAAATACATGGTTAACATCACTCTCATATGACATTAATAGACCCCCAAAATACCATGAGCCGAGACACTCCTTGTGGTCTTTTAAATATGGGCCTCCATCTCAGGTTTAAGTCTAAATCAAATCCCTATAACCCATCAGTGGGTTGAGATCCCTCTTGGACATGCAAGAGGAATAAAGGATGGGAAAATCCCATGTGCAAGCCCCACTCACATCATTGCCACTCCATAGTGGCACTTGGGCCCCCTTTAAGGTATAAGCCCTAATATCATCACATACTTACCATATGACATAAAACTTCATGGTTTACATCCTCATTCCATGATAATAAACTGAACGATATTTTTTAGAACTACATGTGGCTTGATTCTCATTCCAATGAGATATATAGTGACACCTAGACCTTATGTCCTAGGCCCAACCATAATTCTGGAGAACATAAAACCCCCTTTCCCCCATGTCAATACTTGATTGATGTGGGGAAAATCACTTAAATAACTATGCATGGATTGATTCTTGCTCTAACAAGATATGTAGTGATGCCTGGGTCCTATACCCTGGTCCAACTGTAATATTCCTTTCCACATAAGGTGACCCATGTCCTTACCATAAGATGTTAAACTGCATAACTAATGTCCTTGTTGAATGATGATAAACTGCATGATCTTTTCAAGAACTATGTGCGGCTTGATTCTCATTTAAATGAGATATGAAGTGATGCCTGAATCTCCAATCCTAGGTCTAGATGAAAAAAACCACCCTCTATGTATGAGTTAGACCTTCATAGGGAAAATTACAATAACTACATGTGGATTGATTCCTACCATCACAAGATATATAGCAATGACCAAATTTCAATCCTTTGGACCAACTGCAACATTCTATCTATTTCACATCGGTTCATCTTCACCCTCACTGCATGATTTAAACTACATGGGATTTCAGAACTATGTAAGGCTTGATTCTCATTATTATGAGATACATAGTGATTCTCATATCTCATATCTTAGTCCAACCACTACAAATCTAAATTCCTCTATCCTTCCCTTGTATTTCCTTTGTGTGGTGGAAGAAACCTTTGCCACTTCTTGTGTCTCACACCGATCATAGCTCACGCGAGATTAGAGTTTTGGTAAAAGAGTTCCCTACATGTGTAATACATATCAATTCACATTGGGGATATCATGGTCATGGTGGAAATACCTCAAAAGGCACACCATATGTCCCCGTCTCCTGACAATAAACTGCACAATTTCTTCAAGAACTTTTTGTGGCTTGATTCTCATTTTAATGAGATATGTAGTGACATCTAGATCTTCAAACCTAGGCCCAACCACAACACAATATAGTATATTCCCCCACTCTCTTATGTACAAGATATATCTACATAAGAGGATTCAATATGGTGTCTCACCCCATATGTGGACCAATATTTAAAAAAAACCCCATTTTTTCCACACATGAATTAAATCAGTATAGAGAATCCTTTTTAGAACTACATGTGGCTTGATTATTTATTCAATAAGATATGTAGTGATGATTAGGTCCTATACCCTAGTTGAGCCACAATATTCCTTTGTTTTTAACATCGATTCACCTTCTTCATTACCATATAATGTTAAATTTCATGACTAATATCCTGGACTCATGAATTTAAACTGCATGGTACCTCAAGAACTACATGTTTCTTGATTCTCATCCTAGTGAGATACATAGTGGCACCTAATCCTCATGTGCGAGTCCTATCCATGGAGTAAAAATACATACCCCATATACCACGTAAAAACAAAAATCTATGTATGATTTCTTTGTTTGGGTCCCCTCATTAGGGGGTCCACAAAGAAAATAGAGATGTACCCCTTCTACATATGAGTTAGATCTATGAAAAGGATTCTAAAATTCATGGAAAATACCAGTCCACATGTTTCCTTTATGCTCAAAAATATTCTCTCCACACATCATACTCCCAATCTTGGAAACTTTCAGATCTTCACAAACTTTCTCCAACTTATGGTGATTGAATGTCTGATACCTATGGACTCCTTTACCTAACTATATAGTAACGCACCCTAGTTTTCTATACATTAATTCACCCAAAAAATGGGTTTTTTCAGAAAGAGGTAAATTCTCTATCAGGAGAATCCTCTTCTTCCCTTGTAAGATTTGACAACATTGTGCTGGAACCCATTATTCGAATCAGCCCACTGTCATCCCTCGCATATTTTTCCCATATCCTTTCTCCCAATATGATAACCCAAAAGACCATGGTTTATAATTTCCTCCATCATGTATGATGTATTACAAAACAACCTTGGCCACGTATCACCTATAATTTCCATAATTCTATGGTCCTAGTTGTATTACCTAAAACTACAGGTACCAAATTTCCTATTTTTGGGTCAGACCTTCATATGAAACCATTCCACCCAATTATTGGGTAATTTTGACTTGAAATTATCCTTCCATATTTGGGAACTTTCCTTCTACAAAACCAGACTCTGTGTCCATGGGAATACAAATCTTCATAAACTTCCTTTGGCCATTAGCAATAGAATGTCAGAATTCCTAAGAACTCATTTTCCTAACTATACAGTAACATGCCCCAATTGAATATTCATAAAGTGTTCCACAAAATGGGTTTGTCAGCCAGAGGATTCCACTATTTGACTATACAGTAACTCGCCCTAGCTATCTTTGCATAAAGTATCCCACAAAACAGTTTTTTCAATTAGCGGTCCTCAGAAGAGACCTCCTCCATCACTATATGCCTTTTCCCCCATACCACTTTTTGGATCCAAAGATCCCTAGATTACATCTTGCAAAATTCTCCTTCTCATACCTGAAAGTGACAGTACATTCTCAAACAAATTACCATAGAAGGGGAGAATTATTATCCTTTCAGTCAAAGTTGAAGACCTTAAATTATTGCCCCCAAATTTCCTTATTTTATGACATTAAAATTCATATCATAATGTCCTTTCTGTATGAAATTAAACTGTATAGCATAACATCCTAGTCACAAGATGTTAAATTTTACAACAACATCCTCACCGTAAGATGTAAAACTACACAGTCAATGTCCTAGTTGCATGGTATTAAACTACACGATGCTTCAACCCTTGTCACAAAGGGGATTTAACCCACCCCCATTGACAATGTTATTTTAATAAAATGTACCATCCTTCACACAAGAAAAATTCTTGTAAGAGCAGTTTCCTATTCATGGACAATGCTAATACAGATGCTATCTTCATTCTCAGACATCTTACCTTGGCAAAACCACCCATCATATTCTTGAGAAATCCGAATATCCATAAATTTACTTTGACTATCAACAATAGAATATCATAATTCCTAAGAAATCCTTTACTTAATTATGATGTAACACACCTTATTTGGCTTTACATAATCCACCCACAAAATTTTAGGGTCAGTTAGCAAGAGGATGCCTCTATTTGACTATATAGTAACATGCCCGAGTTGGATTTTCATAAATCCACCCAAAAATGGGTTTTTCAACCAGTGGTAACTTCATCCTCAGGAGATACCTTCTCTATTCTTTAATATCATGTTTTATATTTGGGAACCAAAAAATATTGGCTCAAAATTCCCCATTAAGTATATAAATAATGTTTGAACATTCATCGACAACAATCCTTGTTTGAGACATCATCTCAAAACTCATGTTCAGAGCTATTAAAACTAAAACAAAAGTCACACTAGTCTGTATTTCATGACTTTAAACTGCCCAAAAAAAGAGACATAGTACTTCCTAGATTGAAAAACCTCAAAGGAAAATCTAGATAAAAGTTAAGTCTCATATTTATAGACCTGCACTCCATGTGGTTTTGAAAAAAAAAATCGAACAATGAAAATAAATAGGCACAAAACTTGTTAGGATGAAAAATTGAAAAGGGAGGCCTAAGAAAAATCCAAGTCTCACCCACTAATCCTTCCTTATTTTGGACTTAGGAAAAAATTAAAGTGACGATACAAAAGATGAAAAGTTTGTAGAGTTTTCCATATGACCCTAGTAATAGTCAAACTATGCTCTCTAGGCCCCATGTATTAGAAAAATATTAGAGTGTCTCCCTATCCCTATCACTGTAGTTATGACTAACTAACACAAAGATTTATTTCTATGAAAATCAACTTCAATTACACATTATGATCATATAAGGAAAATAAGAATAAAAATATCGATGATTAGAAAAAAAATTATTTTCATTTATGAGACAAAACAAAATTGGAGGAGCATACACAATATGGGGTTTATCCATCACACTTTACAAAAAATCATCAATATAACTCTTTATTTTTTGAATGACTTACCAATCCCTATCAAAAACCTATCAAATCCCATCCAACTAAACAAATTAAGCCTCCTCATCTTGGAGAAGTTCCTCCACTACAGTTTCAATAGTAGTCAACCCTTAAATTTGGGATCCTTTTAGGGAATGGTGAAGTTGTACAACCTCCCCCTGAGAAACATCTAGTTCTTATTGAAGGAGTAATATTTGAATGATCTTATCATTAATCCACTGTCTAAATTCCAATAACTTCTTATCATGGTTCGCCTCTACCTGGGATATTGAATCTCATAGATCATCACTATTGACAAGAAGACTCACCTTTATGAGGTTCTATTATAGCTCATTCTCTCACATCCATTTGAAAATGATCTCCTTCATAGTAGTGTGAATCATACAGTAATAAAATATGCAATATCCCAGCATACCAACCAGTAATATAAGTCAACAAAACCATTAAGGAAGGTCTTCAAAAGGAATCTTAGAGATTATTTTCAAGATTTAACGCCAAGCCACACAAGGTGTGATACGAAGGAAATTTTGTGTCTCTAAATATAACCCAGGTCCACTTTTAGAAGGAGAAGTGTATTATGGGATTGGTGCACTCAACGAGGCTCCCTGATCCACTCCCTTTAGAATAGTAATGACTTCTCTTTATAGTATTGGATGCATTGGCACATATGCCCTTCCCTTGGGCCTAGATACAGAATTTGATGGCATTGGACATAGATAATACTCATTGTTATCCTCAAAAGGATAAAATATGGAAGAAATAGGGGATGATTAAATTAGTTGGTGAAACTCACCTAATGATGGGTCAATGGATTGGGTGGATTCCTCTATGACATTACCAACCTTAGTAGTTTTAGCTGGAACCTCTTGATAAGGGGAACTCTCTTGATTCTTCCTAGAGATCTATGAGAGAGGCTCATGAAGAATTTCTATTTCAAGTCACCCTTGAATCAATGCTCACTCATTAATAGGAGTAGGATGGACTTTTACATCTTGTTCATGAACTACCGCTGCAACATTCTCTATGAATGAAGTTGTGCCATTCAACTAGTCATGATAAAAAACATCAGGCATGAAAAATTGGTTGCATCAAGATTAAAAACTCAGATCCATTCAATTCATTATTAAATTCCTCAAACTCTTCTAAAGAGGTGGGAAATTTAATATGTTCCGTCACTCATTCAAATGTCATATCACAATTTCTCATGGCATGTATTAATGTCCCAAGACCTATGGTAGTCTCACCCATGGGGATGCTCAAAATATTTGGCTTGGGACCTAGTACAGTGCCCTCTTTCGAAGACCTAAGACCCCAAACAACTTCCTTAAAGATAGCTATATGGTCAGCATTAGTCATCATAGGGTCCTCCTGTAGAGACCCGTATCTTGACGTACATTGACATTACATTACATTTGCGGAATACTTAGTACATAACAAAAACACACACACAAGGATCTTAACAATTTAGTGTCTTTGGAAACTCGGAATATAATCTTCTAATCGTGGTGAAAGATCTTCAAAATCTCCCATAAAGATCTTCCTTTTTTTTACCTAAAACCATTCTTTATATCCTAGGGAAAAGAAAACATAAAAGGGTGAGCTCAAATGCTCAGTAAGGGTAAACAAAAGAAATATCAATCACATCATATACATAAGCACATAACCTTTGGAAATCTTAACCTGAAAAAGAGATCATAATTTCATAACATGGGGTAAATCATGGCAGTGAAATGTAATCACAATAATCATAACTTAAAACATGAAACTTTGTGGCATTCACACATAATCATAGAGAATCATTTCTTGTTAGTCAAGACTCATTGCCAAGACTATCTTAGTGGACAAAGTCCCTTTCTGAATCGAGTAACCCTCGTTTCAGTCCTGTTTCACTGAACCGGTATAACCTACCATTTCAGCCATGTCTATCTCATGAGATAAAATCTTTACCCAATGCATTGGAGGGAGATATAGGTCCCACCCATCTCTTAATGATATCATTCTTATGTGTGCCACAAAATCATAAACCATACATCATTTCATAACCCATGTAATAAAAATGGGAATCTTAAACAACATGACATCATAAAACAATTCATATAAGATAAAGGAATTCATAAAAATGTTTCCATCACAACATAATCAAATCCATGTAATAATAGGGATAAAAACAGAACCCTTTTATTATCTTAGATGGAAAATAATTTTGATAAAATACTTGAACTTCATTCTTGAGGAAAATATCCTTTCTACTTCAAAAACACTTTTCCTTTCTTAACATGTCATACAATTTTAAAATAAAATAATTTGATTAAAAATAAACTTGAATACTTGTAAAGGAAGATTCTTGGAAATAATTTTTTTGAAATCCATTCATGCCGTATAAGTTAAAAAAACATTCTTCGTACTTTTGTCGGAAAAGTCAAAAAGTACCTCGTACGAAAAAACGACAAAAGATTCCTTTCATATTCTTTACTAAAAACTCACCGAAGGGTAAAATTGGATTTAAACTATTGTAAGTGGATGGAAACAATATTACATATTGAGGGAACATGGATGTGGATGATAAAATACACCCCAATAAATACCAAAGTATGAACAATCTCGTATAAAAATGAGATTGTGATATTTCCCCTTACCTTAGGTCCGATTTGCTTCATAAGTGTCCGAACCTCCTGTATAATGATTTAAATAATGTCATTTACTTATTACAGAATCATATTCATTGTTATGATATCATATATGGTTCACTTATGACTTTATATTACCCGTTCTTTTGTAAATTCCATGTTAAAGAGCGTTTTGGGTAAAATTGTTTCATTTGTCGTCTGTGTTTTGACTTGTAATTATTCATATGATTACTTAGATCATGATTACTTAATTCCAGAACATAAAAAATGATTTATATATATATATATTCAGGATATACATATATATAATAAATCATTAAATAGAAAGAAATACACCGTTCATGGAGACGGTAGTCCGTACGTACGCATGAACGCTGTTTTCGTTTCCTTATTGAATTGAATGGAATTAAGTACATGACATACATATAAATATATAAATAAATCCAGTATCATTATTATGTCATATATTTCATTATTACATATTATATATACTTTATAATCATTCTTAAATGGTTAACATGGAGAATGAATCTCATCGCGTCGTGGAGACGGTAGTCCGTACGTACGCACGAGCGATGATATCATTCCCATGGTCTTGGAATTGTGTTGAAATGTTTGTATACTATTTCAGTATCAATATCACTTTATAATAATCATATATAGTTACTCATTAAACCATTATACCCATCCAATTAATGTGGTGGCAGAAAATAGATTACACCACGGCGTGGAGACGGTATTCCGTACGTACGCACGCGCGGTGATTTCCTTTTTCCGTAGGATGTATAGAAGGTTAATTAGAGTTGTTTCATATTTATAAAAACATATCAGTATGTAAGTAATACTGATGTTATTAATTTATCATGAAACAACTAAAGAAGAAGAAGTTGAAGAAGAAAGAAATTGAAAAGATCGGTAATGGATATTACCTCTTCTTTGAAACGCCTCTTTGAATCCTTCACTTAGGGAACTAAGATTGGTCTTTGAAGAAGACCAGGACCTCTAGGATTATTCTAGGGAAGTTTAGAAGGGATTTTTTCAGGGGTTGGACGAGCTTGAGTGCTCAAATTGGTGTGAGGAGGAGGGGGAGGAGGTACCCTTTTATAAGGGAGGAGAGGGGCACCTTAGGAATATCTCAAAATATTATTTTATATTAAAGTCAAAATCGGTTTATAATGGTTCCAAAGGGTCTTATTTCGAAGCTAAAGTGGGTATGGGTCGAAATCCTATCATACAATAGGATTTAGACAAGTTTAGGGTATTATTTTAACCTTATCAATTAGATTTAACTCTAAGTTAAATAATTTAACTTTTACCGTGTCTTTTTGTTTTCTTTCACTATATGGTTAATACACTTACTATAACATGCCAAACGAACCCCAAATTGTATATTATTAATACATATATCCTTATATAAGTCATTTGGACGAACCTTAGATTTTTAGGAATAAAATAACAATTAATAATATAATATTTTATTTAAAAACTATTTTGTGTCAATTTTGACACTATTTGATATATGATTTTTGTGAAAGTCATAACAGAATTATATGTTCTAACCAAGTTGATTAAATCAACACTAATATATCATAGTAACCTAGAAAATTAGTGGAATTCATAAAAAGTCTCAAATTACATTCATTTGATCATTTATAACATCAATTATGTTAATATTTCATTAATAAGATAATTACTGCATCATCTTTGTGTCATAAATAAATTAACTTATTTGATGTGTAAAAATTAAAAATAAAATACCATTATGCAGGAAATCTTTTTAGCTTTCTAATGAATATTTAAAATAGAATTTATCTTATGTATAACCCTATATTAAAAATGGTTTAGTAAATAAACTTTGATTTTAACTCTTTTCACTCTTCTTTGAATTAAATAATAATAAATGTCCTAATCTAATCCAAGTGGGCCTAAATGATAATATTTTACACTTAAGGTTGTTTTTGGTCGAGATACACTTGTCCAATAGTATTAGGACATGTGTTAGGGTAATATTAATATCATTTTTATCCTTAATTACCCTATTTACTTTTAACCGTGGTAAATAAAAGTAAAAAGTTACTATTCACCAAAAATTATTTTCATCTCATTGAACCACATTTTACTTACTGACATCAACTGTGTCTCTCGGATTTTTGAAATTCCATTCACAGAAGCGGTAAAATTAAGTTTTTTGAAAAATTCAGTTTTTTAACTACCACTTAGTAGTTTCACTATTCATCAAAAATTGATGTTTTTCAGAACAATGCCAAAATTTCATCCTAAGCTATATTTCATATTCCGAATTCAAAAGTGAAGTCTATTTTACCAAATTCATAACATATAAGTTGCATTAATTAATTTTATAATTAAATCCCGCTGTTAAAACAAATAGCGTGTTTTTAAGAAACAATATCTATCAAAAGATTGACACTTGTTTATGTCTGGTTTAAATGTGAAATTACATCCAATGACCAACATTGTATTAAATTGTAAAAATATATTCTAAATATACTTTAAAACTACTCAAATTAATAATTTATCACTATTAATTATTTCGATTAAAAAAGTTGTTTTTTAATTATAATTTAGTAATTTTCACTATTCATCAGAATATGAAAGTTATCTGAAATGTACCAAAATTTCTCCTTAGGCTAAATTCGATACTCCGAATCCAAAAATGAAGTTTATTTTGAGAGCTAAAATTTCTAAAATTTTAAAAAGTGGTTATTACTATTCATAACGGCTAGTTTTAATAATATTTTAATAGCATATCGTTGTTTCGTGAAACTCAGTATTGCGTACTACACACGCTATCGAGGAAGGTTGCGATTGCGTGTAATGCAAGGCAAGTCAAGGATGTGTGTTGTGCAAGCTCCTTTTGGTGTAGCATACAACACAAGACATTAATAAAATTAAAAAGAATAGTTTTCATAAAATCTCGGGCTGTTACATTCTACCCCCCTTAAAATGAATTTCGCCCTCGAAATTCGTCAGGGTTATAAATAGTTTACTATTCGAAAGTTTCTTTAATAGAAACACACATCGTAAAAAGGAATACCAAAACTTGTCTTTAAAAACTAAAGTATGAAATGTAATGATTACCCAAATAAACTAATCACTGGGTTTTCACATAGGTGAAAATATGGATATGGAAGAGAAATCTAACCATCATGTTCTGATAGAGAGTGGTAGAGAACATGGCTATGAAATAGCCAACAATCACAAAGCCATAGATTTGTGACGATCTAAGGTACCATCTGATTCATCAGATATAAGAGAACTAGGACAACATTTTTGGTTTTCAAGATCGTTTCCCTAAAGTTAAAGAATTTGAATTAGAATAAATACTTACTTTATTTTGGTACAATCTCACTGTTGTTCGTGCCTTTAACAATTTCCACTTAATCTCTTAAATAAATGAAGTTGAGTTTGTTATTCGTGAAGTGTTAGCAGATCATGTGATAGAATGACGGGTCATTCCATCTGTCTCAAACCAAAGGTTAGCATAAGTCAATCTATAATGAGATTAATCATATATGGTTCCTAAAATGGACTTATACTTCATATATCATACTGCTTAATATAATAAAACTAGTTTCTACTAAATAGGGACTTCCTGTAGGCCAGTGGTAGGTGATAAAGGCCAGTCGCACTTCGGTTGTGGGTTCGATTCCCACATCCTTGTCCGACGCGATGGGATGTCGCCCGTCCTGCAAGTTGTCCTTTTTCTAAAACTACATTACTATAACATCCCATCAATAATATCGAAAATCTTCTATCCTTAAACAATACTAACTTATGTCCAACATAATCCATTTTAATCTTTAGGCTTATCCAAAATACTGCAGTCCACTCTCATAATATAGTGAAAACGATTACCAGAGATTTAATACTGTCGTTGATCCTCATATATCATAAGATATGTCTTGTTGGTCACATTCCAAACATTCAAAGGCCTTAATCACGTATTCTCTTGAATACCCATTGAACCTTAGTGAAAACATGAATGCTATCAAAAGTTAATTATATATACTCAAACCATGATATCACTTAGTCTTTATATCAATCATGAGCTCATGAATACAATCAAACATCTCATTATCTTCTTATCCCTTCATTATTCTCATATCATCTGTTTACCAAAAATGTCTCAATCACTTTTCATGGTTACCGGTTCCATAAAATTATTGAAAACCACAATAGACCAAAACATAAATATTTCAGTACACCATAAAAGTACCTCAACAACATTATTCTTGAATACCAATACATAAACACTTCAGTCCATCCACTTCAATGATTGTCCTGGAATAAATCCTTCCTTGATTTAGAAGTAACTTTTTAGGTCAGGGCATTGAGTTGGGTAATGCCCATGTTCTCCACAAATAAGACATTGAACTCCATAACAATCTGTCACTCTATGACCCTTTTCTCCACACAGATAACATCGGTCCCTCCATTTGAGGTATTCCTCAAGGTTCTTCTTCCCTTCTTTAGAAATCTCAATCTTCCTTTCTTTATGATCCTCAACATGCGAACATGCATAATAGTTTATCTTCCTCTTCTTTGATGAATTAGTCATACCACTAAATTTCACCTTGTTAATCATATATCGCGATGACTGATTCGGCATAATCACAATATCTTTATCTCTAGGTATTACAAAATTTTGTTGCTCATAGTCACCAATTTGTCCATTGGATTCAATGTTAACCGAATTCCTTCTGGTTCCCTCCATTAACTAAAACACAAAAAGAATTTTGTGAGAGGCGAAATCATGCTATGGAAGACAACATAGTAAAGGGAAAGCACCCTCAATATCTAATATCTTAGGTTAAATTCTAGGATCGTTAGCGCAATTCTAGGACTATAACCTATACGTATACTTAACCTTAGAGACATCCCTAGACATACCTTAGAAATATCTCTAGGTATCTCACTAAAGTTCTCGCATCCTCGTTTCCAAAGGTTGACTAAACCTTTCCTCTGATACCAACTGTAGATACCCGTATCTTGACGTACATTGACATTACATTACATTTTCGGAATACTTAGTACATAACAAAAACACACACACAAGGATCGTAATAGTTTAGTGTCTTTGGAAACTCGGAATATAATCTTCTAATCGTGGTGAAAGATCTTCAAAATCTCCCATAAAGATCTTCCATTTTTTTACCTAAAACCTTTCTTTATATCCTAGGGAAAAGAAAACATAAAAGGGTGAGCTCAAATTCTCAGTAAGGGTAAACAAAAGAAATATCAATCACATCATATACATAAGCACATAACTTTTGGAAATCTTAACCTGCAAAAGAGATCATAATTTCATAACATGGGGTAAATCATGGCAGTGAAATGTAATCACAATAATCATAACTTAAAACATGAAACTTTGTGGCATTCACACATAATCATAGAGAATCATTTCTTGTTAGTCAAAACTCATTGCCAAGACTATCTTAGTGGACAAAGTCCCTTTCTGAATCGAGTAATCCTCGTTTCAGTCCTGTTTCACTGAACCGGTATAACCTACCATTTCAGCCATGTCTATCTCATGAGATAAAATCTTTAACCAATGCATTGGAGGGAGATATAGGTCCCACCCATCTCTTAATGATACCATTCTTATGTGTGCCACAAAATCATAAACCATACATCATTTCATAACCCATGTAATAAAAATGGGAATCTTAAACAACATGACATCATAAAACAATTCATATAAGATAAAGGAATTCATAAAAATGTTTCCATCACAACATAATCAAATCCATGTAATAATAGGGATAAAAACAGAACCCTTTTATTATCTTAGATGGAAAATAATTTTGATAAAATACTTGAACTTCATTCTTGAGGAAAATATCCTTTCTACTTCAAAAACACTTTTCCTTTCTTAACATGGCATACAATTTTAAAATAAAATAAGTTGATTAAAAATAAACTTGAATACTTGTAAAGGAAGCTTCTTGGAAATAATTTTTTTGAAATCCATTCATGCCGTATAAGTTAAAAACACATTCTTCGTACTTTTGTCGGAAAAGTCAAAAAGTACCTCGTACGAAAAAACGACAAAAGATTCCTTTCATATTCTTTACTAAAAACTCACCGAAGGGTAAAATTGGATTTAAACTATTGTAAGTGGATGGAAACAATATTAAATATTGAGGGAACATGGATGTGGATGATAAAATACACCCCAATAAATACCAAAGTATGAACAATCTCAGATAAAAATGAGATTGTGATATTTCCCCTTACCTTAGGTCCGATTTGCTTCGTAAGTGTCCGAACCTCCTGTATAATGATTTAAATAATGTCATTTACTTATTACAGAATCATATTCATTGTTATGATATCATATATGGTTCACTTATGACTTTATATTACCTGTTCTTTTGTAAATTCCATGTTAAAGAGCGTTTTGGGTAAAATTGTTTCATTTGTCGTCCGTGTTTTGACTTGTAATTATTCATATGATTACTTAGATCATGATTACTTAATTCCAGAACATAAAACATGATTTATATATATATATTCAGGATATACATATATATAATAAATCATTAAATAGAAAGAAATACACCGTTCATGGAGACGGTAGTCCGTACGTACGCATGAACGCTGTTTTCGTTTCCTTATTGAATTGAATGGAATTAAGTACATGACATACATATAAATATATAAATAAATCCAGTATCATTATTATGTCATATATTTCATTAGTACATATTATATATACTTTATAATCATTCTTAAATGGTTAACATGGAGAATGAATCTCATCGCGTCGTGGAGACGGTAGTCCGTACGTACGCACGAGCGATGATATCGTTCCCATGGTCTTGGAATTGTGTTTAAGTGTTTGTATACTATTTCAGTATCAATATCACTTTATAATAATCATATATAGTTACTCATTAAACCATTATACCCATCCAATTAATGTGGTGGCAGAAAATAGATTACACCACGGCGTGGAGACGGTATTCCGTACGTACGCACGCGCGGTGATTTCCTTTTTCCGTAGGATGGATAGAAGGTTAATTAGAATTGTTTTATATTTATAAAAACATATCAGTATGTAAGTAATACTGATTTTATTACTTTATCATGAAACAACTAAAGAATAAGAAGTTGAAGAAGAAGGAAATTGAAAAGATCGGTAATGGATATTACCTCTTCTTTGAAACGCCTCTTTGAATCCTTCACTTAGGGAACTAATATTGGTCTTTGAAGAAGACCAGGACCTCTAGGATTATTCTAGGGAAGTGTAGAAGGGATTTTGGTAGGGGTTTGCTGAGCTTGAGTGCTCAAATTGGTGTGAGGAGGAGGGGGAGGAGGTACCCTTTTATAAGGGAGGAGAGGGGCACCTTAGGAATATCTCAAAATATTATTTTATATTAAAGTCAAAATCGGTTTATAATGGTTCCAAAGGGTCTTATTTCGAAGCTAAAGTGGGGATGGGTCGAAATCCTATCATCAAATAGGATTTAGACAAGTTTAGGGTATTATTTTAACCTTATCAATTAGATTTAACTCTAAGTTAAATAATTTAACTTTTACCGTGTCTTTTTGTTTTCTTTCACTATATGGTTAATACACTTACTATAACATGCCAAACGAACCACAAATTGTATATAATTAATACTTATATCCTTATCTAAGTCATTTGGCGGAACCTTAGATTTTTAGGGAATAAAATAACAATTAATAATATAATATTTGATTTAAAAACTATTTTGTGTCAATTTTGACACTATTTGATATATGATTTTTGTGAAAGTCATAACAGAATTATATGTTCGAACCAAGTTGATTAAATGAACACCAATATATCATAGTAACCTATAAAATTAGTGGAATTCATAAAAAGTCTCAAATTACATTCATTTGATCATTTATAACATCAATTATGTTAATATTTCATTAATAAGATAATTACTGCATCATCTTTGTGTCATAAATAAATTAATTTATTTGATGTATAAAAATTACAAATAAAATACCATTATACAGGAAATATTTTTAGCTTTCTAATGAATATTTACAATCGAATTTATCTTATGTATAACCCTATATTAAAAATGGTTTAGTAAATAAACTTTGATTTTAACTCTTTTCACTCTTCTTTGAATTAAATAATAATAAATGTCCTAATCTAATCCAAGTGGGCCTAAATGATAATATTTTACACTTAAGGTTGTTTTTGGTCGAGATACACTTGTCCAATAGTATTAGGACATGTGTTATGGTAATATTAATATCATTTTTATCCTTAATTAACCTATTTACTTTTAACCGTGGTAAATAAAAGTAAAAAGTTACTATTCACCAAAAATTATTTTCATCTCATTGAACCACATTTTACTTACTGACATAAACCGTGTCTCTCGGATTTTTGAAATTCCATTCACAGAAGCGGTAAAATTATGTTTTATGAAAAATTCAGTTTTTTAACTACCACTTAGTAGTTTCACTATTCATCAAAAATTGATGTTTTTCAGAACAATGCCAAAATTTCATCCTAAGCTATATTTCATATTCTGAATTCAAAAATGAAGTCTATTTTACCAAATTCATAACATAGAAGTTTCATTAATTAATTTTATAATTAAATCCCACTGTTAAAACAAATAGCGTGTTTTTAAGAAACAATATCTATCAAAAGATTGACACTTGTTTATGTCTGGTTTAAATGTGAAATTACATCCAATGACCAACATTGCATTAAATTGTAAAAATATATTCTAAATATACTTTAAAACTACTCAAATTAATAATTTATCACTATTAATTATTTTGATTAAAAAAGTTGTTTTTTAATTATAATTTAGTAATTTTCACTATTCATCAGAATATGAAAGTTATCCGAAATGTACCAAAATTTCTCCTTAGGCTAAATTCGATACTCCGAATCCAAAAATGAAGTTTATTTTGAGAGATAAAATTTCTAAAATTTTAAAAAGTGGTTATTACTATTCATAACGGCTAGTTTTAATAATATTTTAATAGCATATCGTTGTTTCGTGAAACTCAGTATTGCGTACTACACACGCTATCGAGGAAGGTTGCGATTGCGTGTAATTCAAGGCAAGTCAAGGATGTGTGTTGTGCAAGCTCCTTTTGGTGTAGCGTACAACACAAGACATTAATAAAATTAAAAAGAATAGTTTTCATAAAATCTCGGGCTGTTACACCTCCAATGCATGATATGAACCTAAAATATCATAAGGAATAAAATTCATCATTTGAAATATGACACCTTATGATGTACCTTTGACATTACCAAAATCCTTCTACCTCGCTACATCAGAAGGAGAAATGATAGGATTAGATAAAGTATCCTATACCCTCAATACTTCATTTTTCAAGGGAGATGAATCACCAGGAGAAATATGCATTTGGTCCGGAGTGTCTTTCTTAGTTCTTAGAGGCTTGTTTCTAAGCCCCTTGACGGAGTAGAGGGAAGGAGATTCTATAACCACCAACATGGTTAGACATTTTTTCTAGATAAAGCATATATTAATGATACCATGGAGCCTTACCATCACTAATGAGTAACTTAGACAATGATTTTATTCTTTGATGTTCTTTATTTTTCAACAAATGATGGCTAGCACCAACCTACTAAAAAAAAGCATCAGATAGGGAAATAGAGTTTACCCTTCCATATCTTCCTCTATCATATTTTGGCCTAGGGATAACTCTTCTAGTTTAGGATATCATTTATTGGTTCTAAGTGGGGGGATATTTGGTCCAAATTTCAGTGATGGAATCTCATCTAATTCCCCCCTGAACCACTGCAAATTAGGATAAACTTCCCTCAACAACAATGATTTGTTCAGGATAAAAGAAAGGAATAACAAAAGAGGAGATAATAAAGGATAACTTATATCCTCGGGATCGACATAATCAATCCATTCCTTGGAAGATTGGTGGTTAACCCCTTCAATAACACCCTATCTTGAAATGTAATCCACTCATCTCGTGGTAGGGATTAGATTGTCAATTGAATAAATAATCACCTCTAGTTCCCGGATATAAATTCTCAACTTAGTAGGATTGTACTCAAAATGAAGATTGGTTGAGGCTTAAGCATCTCCTATTTTGGAATCCGCATCCCAACATAGAGAAGTGACCATAATAATTTAGCATCAGAAGACATATCCTGCCAAAATTAGACCGCCTCTATTCACATGTATTTAGAGGCCCTCCTGAACTACTATGAAGATGATTTGATAAGATTTGTCTTCATAGGGTTTTTGACTCTCTCCATCATTGATGAAGGATAGAAAAATGGAACCCGAGTCTCCTTATAACAGTGAAAACCAGACCTACTAAGCCCAACCTTGGATGTCACAACCCTTTTGACCCTAACCAATGGACTGTACTATGCCAATGATCATTTGGGTGAACTTGGGACACAATCATCCGAACCCTCTGAAAGGGACAAATTACCATTTAGAGGAGACTAAATACCTTCTTGTGGGGGAGGAGTCTTTCTACCTTGATTTCCATGCTTGACTATTGTCACATCCCCAAATCAAGGGATAAATTTTTCTAACACTCTCTTAGGATATGATGAAATCCAGGCCTCAACATACTAAGAGGTCAATCCAATGGATGAACCCACTGGAGGTAGGTTGATTACTGCTCGAGTTATCTTCATTGCTGTAATCATACACAAATTTTGAGCTACCATTGAGTGTGTTTCTAACCCAACACACACTGGAGGATATATGGTTATCTGTTATAGACACATGAATTGGCGTTCAAACCTATATGGAGCATAAACCTCACATATAACAATTCCATCAATATGGGTTGCCATCAAGACATCCCTAAAGGTAATTATGTATGATCTTATCTCATCAACAACCTTTACATCATCAATAAATATTCTAATAGGATGGTTTCTATATGGGAAGAAATTGAACCCCTTGAATAGGTTTAGCCTCATCAAGGTCTCAATGGGCTTCAGGGAAAATGGATGAATACTAGGAACATCCTAAATGAATGGTTGAAACTAGTCCTTGGGAATCTTATCCCCACTTAACACGGTGTAAGATATAAAGCAGGTTGCGACCCATACCCATAGTACCTATAATGGACCTATAGTTATGAAAGGGCACTTCCCTACATGTATACACAACATACATCAATGAATCTTTATAGGATAGGTATTTCCAACACTATTTGATTCTTCTCTACTATCATGGCCATAATGGCAAATTTCACTGGCCTCACACCACCATTGGAGTCATGGATAGGAAATTGGTAGATACTTAGCCACATGAATAAAAATCCTACAAGAAGTTTCTTTTCAGGTATGGTGGACTTGGGTTTATACCCCCATTGGTTGTACTCTCCCTTTTACAATGTTGTCCAGAATGTACCAGGAGTGCCCCGCTTCACCATCTTGGGAATTTCAAGTGGGTAATTTCCCCTTCATCTCTAGGAAATCACTCATCCATGATTCAATATGGATATCCCCCCCTCAAGTGGGGGCCTTCCTTCTTAATGTCCTAAGCTATCTTCAATATCTCATGTTCCATAATTAGTGTCTTTTCAGCAATATTCCACATCACTCTCAGTGTGATTAACTAATTATACATATCTATATGTATTATAACCCCAAAGATCTTGTGGACATCCCACATGATGATAATAAATTCTCCATGAATCAGGTGGGAAGAGTTTGTTTGTAGGCCCCATCAGCTTAATAGTTTAGGGATAAATTCAGAGTTCTTGTACACATATGTATAGGCCACCCAGAGGGCTTCATAGATTCTCAATGCTTTCAACTCAATTGAAAAGTTATCAACATTCAATCGCACCCAGTATTCCCACATCCAGTTTGGCCTAAGACCCCCTCCCGAGTAGAGATCCCAGTATTCCCTCCAAAATTTTGACTGGTCTTTCTTAGATTTATGGAATAAATATGGGTAACAGTGCCACTTTAATTCAGGTGTTTTCAACTTCAAGTCCAGATCTCATTGGTTATGAGGCATGAAACAAGCCATGGATGATATCACAACATTAATGTATGTACCCGCGCTTGAGATATTGGAAGTAGTGAAGTTCCTGTAGTCTTGAAACCAGGAAAGAGGAGTGTAATTTTTCAAATCTGGTATGAAGACCTCCTTCATATAACTGTGTCCATAAAGTAGAAAATATTTACTCTTAGGTTACTCATTATTATACTTCTT
This sequence comes from Viscum album, assembly GCA_963277665.1. Lineage (NCBI taxonomy): Eukaryota > Viridiplantae > Streptophyta > Magnoliopsida > Santalales > Viscaceae > Viscum > Viscum album. Next base: position 1,801,529,681 of record OY728130.1, on the reverse strand, counting down.
TAGATTCCCCCACTAGATCTGGTAATGTAGTATTGCATACGTCATAGTAGTCAGTCCTTATAACTTTTACCATCTCCTCAATAAGATTTCTACATTGTTCATTAGAAACTCTTGCCTTTTAGTGGTTATTGAACCTAAAAATAAGCACCAATATTTTCATTAGAAACAAGTTTTCATTTCAAAAAAGTTACAAAAAGGTGGAAATTTTGAAAAGGGATGAGATCACGCAGGGTTCCCATGAAAGTGACCTCGCACAGTTCCCTCGCCCAAGAGGCCTTGTGTAGGTCTCTCTCCCAGACAAACATATCACACAGGTAGGTGCATACCTTGTCTATGTGAAAGTTTCTTTATAAAATAAGATTAAGAGGAAGGTCTGTCATAGGTACATAAGCATGGGGACCGTTCGTTGAAACGCAACCCTATTTATAGATGTGGGAGCCCCACTGTGTAGCCCACATGCACACCCCGCCTACATGACCGAATCATGAGGAAAACCAGAATGGGAGACCTACATGGATAACCTTCATGATCCACGAGACCTTTTCATCCCTTTACCTCAGGATCATAACCTATTCTTTCAATCAGATCCAATCTTGGGGGGGGGGAGTCTTTTGGTGACACTTAATTTTGTCACATGGATGAAAAGGATTAAAATGGAAATATTATAAGGAGAATAAAATAAGAGAAATGAATAAGGACAAAGGACAAAACCCTTTGGAAAAGGACCTCCATGCATGTACCCCCAAATAGTGTCGACATACAGGGTACCTGCACATCATCCTATACAATATACCTGCGCATCAGCCTGGGTGACACACATACGTGAGCCAAAACCTTCACCTAGGGTCACTTTTTTCCTATAAATTAGACCCTAGGGCTATTTATTTTCACAGATGAAAAATCCCAAAGAACTCATGATGCTCTTCTCACCCTAGTACATTTCCCATACCCTCATAAACCTTCCAAGTATCCATAAAAAACCTGAAGAAGAGGTAATTAGGGGGGAGGGTAGTGGAACCAAAGTCCTCCCAGGGTCTAAAATACTTGAAACAAATGCAAGAAATTATTTTCCCCATAGTTAATAAACACTAGCACGAGGTCCCCTTACCTAACCAGATACATGTGAGAGACACTTCCTAGAACACCTGTAGAGACCCTTGAATCCTTGAGAAAAGCCTCTACCAAGTGTTGTTTACCAGGTGGTCCATCACCTAGATTACATTTAGCTCACGCAGGCCTACCTATGTGAAGCACTCCCAGGACATGTAGGCATACCATGTGCGAGACCTCCTTAGCTCACCCAGCCTCTACCCTGTATGAGCTACTTATCAGGCCCTCTTCCAAGCCAAAAATGGAAGGGCCTCTCTTCTTTTAGCTCCCTTGTCTGAGAGGGACCAAATTGAAACCTCCACGAAAGACTTAAAACATTAAAAACCATGGAAAGAGGAACACCAAAATGTATATCATTTGGATATTCATTCCTTCAGTTAGAGGTGTCCCGTACTTGTCCTACTTGATGGGTAGGGTCATCAGGGTGTATATGCATTCCCACAGTCATGAGGACCCGACCATGGGGGTGGTGTCAGGGAACTTCTGATCTTGGGTACTAGATTTAGGACCATGTCCTTACCTAGTAATCTAAGGCTTGGATCCTTTGGTTCCAGGAGGGGAAGGTGAGGATTATACTTGCCTTTCCATTCAACATTGAATGAGATCCTCCCCCCAGAATCAATTTTAGGGAATCCCTCTTGGAGTAATCCCCTAGGATTTATTGTGGGAGGTCTCACTCTAGGTCCTCTTCACCTCCTAAGTTGTACCCAGATGGATAGTCTGATGTGACTATCCTGGATACAAAAATGAGAGAGGGAACATGCACATCAAATCCCTTTCTTATTCTCCCATATCCCTAGCCTCTTCCACCAGTGGAATAGGGATCACATGGTTTTATAGATCTTGGAATTCCACTTGTTTATCACATTCAATCACGACTCATCATGGATCATGTGAGATTATAGGTTAGTCATGACCATGGTTTCTACACAACCAAATTCATGGTTTGGTAGAGAATCTTCTTTTGGATATTCCAATTTCCTTCCTTAAGAGGGACTCCATAGGTGTGGGTCCTTAAGGCCATGCATCCAACCTTAGTGAAAAGTATATTTTGTGCTTTCTCAGATCCACCAATTCCTCTTATTTCTCACACTGAGAATGACTAATGTGGGATTATAGTTTTGTGGTGATCATAACATCTTCATGATCCTGAACCTTTGGGCATCATTTCAAGTATAATTCCAAATTGAACCTATGTCCCTCATATTCAATATAATCCCCAACCATGTCACTATACCAAAACTAATGGGCCTCATATTCAGTATAATCCCCACTCATAACACAATATATGGGCCTCCTATTTGGTGTAAGCCCCAAAATCTATTCACAAGGGAATCCCTCCTGTAGTAATCCCCTTAAATTTCTTGAAGAAGGCTTCACTCTTGATCCTATTCACCTCCAGGGTTATACCTAGATGGATAGTCCTATGTGATAATCCTGGATAAGAATCAAGAGAGGGAACATTCACATCAAATCCATTTCTTCTTCTCCCATATCCCCAACCTCTTCCACCATTGGAAGAGGGATCATGTGGTTTTCCAGATCTTTGACTTACTCTACTTTCTCACATTCAAGCATGACTCATAAAAAATTATATGGGATTATAGGTTAGTCATGATCATGGGTTCTACACGATAAGATGCATGTTTTTCCAGGGAATGTTTTTTGGATCTTCCTGTCACTTTCCTTCAGAGGGCCTCCATAGGTGTGGGTCCTCAAGGCCATGTATCCAACGTTAGGGAAAAAAAGTTTGTGTGGTTTCTCAGATCCACCACTTCCTCTTGTTTCTCACATTGAGCAACACTCACATGGTCTTAGAGGTTGATAGTAATCATAACATCCACATGATCCTAAATATTTGGGCATCATTCCAAGTGTATGCCCCAATTGAACCTACGAGACTCCTATTCAGTATTATCCCCAACCATGTCACCATACCACCACCAATAAGTCTTCTATTCAGTATAAAACCCACTCATAACCCAATATATGGGACTCATATTTGGTGTAATCCCCAACCTCTATTCACAAGGGCATCCTCCTTAGGAATAAGCCCCAACCAATTATCCCAAATCACGTAAGGGAATCTTCAGGAGTAAGCCCCAACTTAATCCTCTCAAAGGGATATACCCCCCTAAAAGAAAAAACTGAGGGCCTCCATAGGCATGATTCTTCATAATAGAACTACATGGACTTTTATTCCCATCCAAATGGGATATGTAGGAACCCTCCCTATGGTACAAACTCAACACCCCAAATCAACTCTATTATCTATAGGACACATTCACAGTAGAGTCTTATTTAACTTGGGGGTCCATATCCCTTCCAGGTTCCCTGGACCACTTCAGAATAACTACCACACCAAAATTTGACTAGAAACCTTTTTCGTAGACATCCTTGTTGTATAGCATTAAAGTACATGGTTTGGTCCTTATCACATGACCCTAAAAGTTATGATGTGTCCCATTAAGTGGAACTGAACTACATGGATTCTAATTTCTTTCATAAGGATATGCAGGAAGCCCATCTTATGGGTCTAATCTTAACATCAAAACAACTCATATCTCCTTGGATGAGGATACACTCCAGAGTGCCCCATTGTGTTGCTAAAAACCAGAAATTAATAAACAAAGAATCTCTAATTAGTACATAATAGGATACCTTTGATGGAGAACCACAAATACATATAGATGTATCCATTTATGAAGAAAATCAGATACATACAGATGATTCTAAATTCTACACATGATAATAATTGATTGTTAATTCAAGGGTGACTCGCCTCATACTTGGGATTTAATAAAGAATTCACGAAAATTTCTTAAATTTGTAAAAGGGTCTCAAAGAAGGAAATAATTCCCCCCAAAAGGGTGTAATGAGACCAAACTCTCATCCTCTTGACCAATGCGAGTTCATTAGTATCGTAGAAAAACTCCCCAACAAGTACCTACCATTGGAAATAGGTCCCTCAGGGATACAGAATCGTTATAGTTTTTTGGTTACACAAATAAAACTATTGGAAACCATTCAGAAATATTTTTTTTAAAAGGTTGGGGCTGAAGCCTTAATTTATTATTTAAAGCAAAGACCTCTTTAGTGTGGGTAGAGGGAGACCCATTACATAGTCTGAAGGCCCAAGGCCAAGTGGCCTGAATATAAGGCTTGAAAGCCCATTTTTTGGCCCAAAGGACCCCTCAGTGAACAATACTACTACAATACCCACACTGCTACAATACCTACTATAGTACCGCCGCCGCTACAGTAGCTGCTATAATGCCTCCACCGCTACAGTGCCACCACTGCTACAGTTCTGCCATTGCTGCAGTACTGCTACAGTGCCCTATTATAGTACTGCTATAGGAATAAAAATTTTCATTTGGAAATAGACATTAACCACAAATTTTCCACATCCTTTTTTGAACTAGAATCTCCAATAGAACTATAATCCTTAGTATAACTCCATACAACTAATAATCCTTATTTTCCTTATTTTTATTCCTCTTATACTTAACCTTCTTTAATCATGGGCAATCAGGCTTGATATGACCTCATTTTCTGCACTCATAATAGATTACATATTGAGTATCATTAAAAATAGCATTACTTTCTTATTATCCTTGGAATCATATTTTAGATAGTCTTTTCAAGATCTCCTTGATCATCCTTTATTCCTTTTATATCCACCTTTTGAAACATATCAAGTATCATTCCTGTCACTACTCTATAACTCAGAATTAAAAGAGTAAGAATTAAAGTTTGATTTAAAATCAATTCCATTCTTTGAATTATCTTCTTAAACAATATATTTAAGCTCCAAATCATATTGTAATAATGATCCATTTATATAATCTAGTGTATATTCCTTGAAATTCTAACTTTCATAAATCAAAAAATTTTAAGCACGCCACTTCATAGGAAGTTCTCTAAGAACTCTTTCAACAAGAACATGGTTTTCAAGTGTTTCTCATAAAAAAATTATACCATTTACTATACTAGTAAATCTATAAAAAATTTGATTGATAGTTTCATCATTACCCGTTTTAAGTTCTTGATATTCAACTCTTATCTTGTCCAACTTAGTTCTAATAAGCTTATTCGATCCAAGATGTGTAACTTGTAGAATTTTCTAGATGTCATGAGTATTTTTACATATGGATACATGAATATATTAATTTATATTTATTACACATTATATGATGTATATTTACTTGTAATTAAAAAAATACTTTACCACATCATTTCCAACTAATAAATCAGGTTCACCTTTGAAAAACTTATATAGTTTTTCCATGATTGACCAATGATCAATGCCAAGATGCATTAAAAATGTTTACATTCATGATTTATAATAGCCATATTTATTACCATAAAAATGAGGTGGTTTTTTAGTTATCCATCCATCCATCAATCCAACGTTTTCCCACAATCTTAAAAAAATATTTTCCCCTTTACGGTAAAGTCAGGAAGTGGTTAGGAAAAAATATATAAAGCTAGGGTCCAACTTCTAATACCAATTGTTGTTCCAAAGTTAAAATGGGAAAATATACAAAAGGGGGTTAATTGGCCTTTTACAATAAATTTAAAGTTATTTCAAAGTTGAAATGTCTATACAGTGGAAAAATAAAAAAATACAAACATAAAGATTTTTATAGTGGTTCAGATCTAAATGACCCTAGTCCACTCTTCACCACTCTCAAAAATTGAGAGTGATGAAACCCACTATAACCACTATAATGGAATCTTACAATGACTTTATACCACCTGGATTCACAAACCAATTACAAAGGCCTTTTCTCCTGGAATCTTAAACCCAAGAATAACCTTCTTTTCCCCCATAGAGGCATAAACCAAAAAGTCCTACCTTTTTCCCACATAGATACACAACCCAATGCCTGAATTTTGTTTGGAATTCATAACCTGATTATCCTACCTTTTAATGGGTAGTATAACCCATTAAAATTGTGCACACAAAAAATTCATTTTAAGAAGTATAACCACTGAACCAAATGAACACTTCAAGGTATGAGTGTCGAGGTAGCAAATAATTCTCTAGAAACAAAGAACCAAATAATTTTAGTTCGGTTGGGAGAAGTAGTTTATCACCAAATAACGCATCACTTGTATAGTTAAAAAGTATCATAAACCACATAATTATCCCTTTCAATTTTTCAGTTAGCTCTATATATTGAGTTTCTTTATGTGTAACATCTTTCAAACTTGAAGACCATTTCATCTCACTTTATCACGAAGAAATAGTTGTGAATGAAACTTCAAAGAACTACTTCATAGATTTCTATTCTTATTTCCCAGATAATAATCCACATGTTAATGAGAAATAATATTCTCATGAGTTTTTATTGATATATTATACAATTAATACGTACCATACATTGGAACTTTTTAAAACATTTAATAAACCATTAAATAATAAGCATTAATATCCTTGAAATAATCCCTGATAGTAATCAAGACTAACCCTTCATATTTCATTCAGTTTGAATTTTAATATCTCAAGTTCCCAAATTTTAGTGTCAATATCCATACACACTTAAACCCATGGTAATCCCTTTTAATTATTCATAAAAAAATTAAAACATGTTCACATGGCTTCTAAATAATTAATAAGAAATTTTAGAATAAACAAGACACTAATTATATCCATAATAAACCTAAAGAAAATTTAAATGTCAAGTATTACATAAAACATATCATATTTCTAGGTTTTAGAATATCTTGTATAAATTCACATAACCACATAGAAAAATCCATATAGGTGATTTTCAAATAGAATTTTTTTCACTACATATACAAATGTCACCACATAAGTGAATTTATGTAGCTTAATTCACATATGAAAATGTCACGTACCCGATTTACATAAGTGAATGGGTCACGTAGCTATTTTTCAAGTAAGCAATTTTGGAAATTTGAAAATATATTAACTTATCAAATTTTATACCTAAAAATACCTTATAAATGGAAAAATTATCTTTATCTCCAGTTGAATTATATTTAGAAAATTTTACTATATTTCTAAATAATTAATAACCATATTAATTGGACTTTTATATCTCATGTTATGATCAAAATACAATAGAAAAATGGTTCTAAAAAACTATATATTTTAGAATGAAAACATATGGTTATTTAAAACCTAATTTAATACATGATAGATATCGATTCAGATTTTTATGTATTTTAATTAAATTTATATAATTTTCTTATCTTTCCAATGGAAAAAATAATCACTCAATTTGGAGTATGTTATATCATTATATGGTTAAAATATAAAAGTTAACCGATTTTGGAAAATCAGCTATGTGGTTCACAAATCGGCTACATGGATTTTTAATCAACTACATGAATTAAAAATTGACTACATGGTGAATAATAAAAAACATGTAAAAATGATATTTTAATCTCCATAATTATTTATTTATCTTTGTAAATCAATATAAAACATTTATAACATGTTATGACGAATCAAAACATGAAATCTAATGATATTTTACATAAAGAAACATTATGATATGATCAAGATTAAGCACACTTTAATTAATAACCAATTTAAAGTATTAATACTTTTACAGAAAAAAATAAATATATCTTTTTAAATATAAAAACAAAAAGTTGTTCAAGGATCCACTCAAAACATATGTAATAATGAGTTCTCTTTTGGGAAATTATAACTCATGGGGAAGGAAAACTGTTGTTATTAATTATAGATATCCATAATAATTTATAAAAATAATATAAAATAATAACCCTGAACCACTGGGTCTAAGATGGAAGGTCACATGAGAATTTTTTGAGTGCATATGTTGTACTAGAATGACAATTTAGAAATTATCCAAGAGAGAGAGAGAGAGAGTATTATCACATGTGATATTTTATTTCTTTTTGAAATAAAATAACTGGTTTTGGTTCTAGGAACCCTTGATGAACCTCGATCTTTGATGTTTTTATTTTTACAATAATAAGTCCATGTAGATGTGTTCTTGACTATTTAGGTTTCCAATACAACTGTTGAACAACATTGGTTGGTTTATCATTTACTTTGACATTGATGAATTTTGAGGTAAGAAGTTCCTTATCTTTTCATGATTTTTTACACATGTTGTCTTAATATGATTTATGTATAGAAATATTTGATGATCATGCTATATTATGATCACATGTGGGTGTATGTGTATGCCTTATAACCTTATGTGACACTTGTTTCAATGAGTACTTTGTACCTTATTATTCGTGTTTGATATTGATCACATGTATTGTTGTTCTACCTTACTCATGATGTTGTGCTATGCTTTCTTGTGCATCCCACCTTGCTATGTGTACTTTTGTGGTATTGTTTTTGGATCCCAAGGTAGGTTGAATGTCATGAAATGTTTATCAATTAGAGGGGAGAGTGCGCATGACTTTAAAAGATGGAAAAAAGGGACCTATGCATAGGGTAGGGATACAATAATGCCTCGTGGATGTCGTGTGATTCACCTAATGCCTAAAAGACACCAAGGGGCATGATCTTGATTCCTAGTGAACACTAAGTAGCTCTCGATGCCTATAGAATTCTGAGAACATGAATTCCTTGATTCCTAGTGTATGAAAAGTTACATGATCACAAGATTCCAAGAAGCATGTTTAATTATCCTGGTGGCTATACCTTGGTGTTTTTGACACCTTGTTTATCCTTACTACATAGAGCCAAAGCATGTACAATTAGGGGTTTGTGACAGCTTGGTTAGTGCATGAACACTTGGTTTTAGATTTTATGTTACTATTATTGTTACACATTTATTATTATTATAGTATACACTCATATACTTGAGCACATCAGGTTAATGACACATTGGTGGTGTCCAAATGAGTTTTGTACTCACACCCTACTCGAGAATTTCAATGCCCTTATAGATTTTATGGGGGATCTAGTAAAGGGAAAGGGCCATATAACGGATGGATGAGTATTTGAGGTAAGATATAGTAGCATATCATGTTAGACTCTAGAGTACCCACTATTTATCCATTTATTAATCCACTACTTACTACACAGGTTATTCTTTCTACTTTGGGAGATTCTTTATTTGTATGACATATATACGATCTTTACCCTCCCACATGTATTTTGTGATTATTTATTTAATATTATATTTTTTTATTATTGATCCTATGTCATGATATTGAGGGTATAGTCTCCCCACTGATAGACTCATACCCTCACTACTAGTCAACAACCTCTTGTGTATGGGGAGGCACACATGAGGTCATGTAAACTTCCAGCTCAGACCTGATGGTTTGGGTCGAGATGTTATAAAATGGTATCAGAGGACCAGGATTCACTAACTTTTTCTTATCTTTGCCTTGAGATGAGACTAGATAGAAAAGAGATGGGTAGGTTGGGACTTGGGTAAGGGAACTATGACAGTGCCCAACCAACACCGTATAGTGGAACTTTGAGTTTCCATAAATGGGAAATTATGTTTTTCTATTACCATTGATTAAATTCACCATGGGTGATGCACATGATATTGATAAATAATTTATGATATTTCAGGAGTGTTCATGTATCATTAATAGGAATATAGGTTTAAATTCCATATATATACTTGTTGTTGTGCTGTATAATAGTTCATTAATTAAATGCCTTGATTTGTGTTATCTATTTGGGATAGTTTTTCTTTGTGTGATATATTTTTGTTTCATGCTATTGTGATATATCATTATTGGAAGTAATTATTTGAGCTGTGCATGATTTTGTGTTAGTATATATATTATGACTATGACTAATTTGTAGGGATGGAAACAACTGCTATAATAGGAGGGGTATACCTTGGGTAAAGGGTAGACTTCTAGGAGAAACTTGTGTTATCCCATAGCCTGAATAGGATCATTTTATGTTCCTAATGTTAATTCATGTTACATAAGATGCCACCTTGATATATTCTTATGGAAATAGTTGTAAAGTAGGGATGGAATTATTCTATGAGGGAAGATGTTTCTGCTTTACCACTAGATGTGTAGGAGAATTCAGTTGATTATGCTCATGCACCTGCTATGTAGTTAGGGCAGTAGGGCCACTTCAACCAAATGTATTTTTCTTAGTGTATAACCTAGGTTTAGTAGTCCAGAGCTATGGTTGAACATGTTGTGACTTTCAATTAAAATATTCTACATCTTATCAGTTCACTATAGGCCCTTGGGATACTAATTAAAGGATTGAAATCATTGAGAGAATCTTTGATGTAGTAGAGAATTTTAAGGATCAGTATGTCAAGTTGAGATAAAGCTCATGTTGGGTGCATAACTAGTTCTATTTGACTCCTCATGTTTTAATAATGTTTTAATGATAAAAAATCCAATACATTCTGTTTAATCTATTTCAAGTCATGTGTAAAGATGGTTGATTTCTTTATTATTTACATAAATTTTCTCAAGATCTTAATTTCTACAAATCATGTTTGATTATTATAAACTATATTTTAATTTATTTTATAATGATTTATTTTATTAATAATTAAGTGTAATTAATTCTATGAATATTACTGCTTAAGTCTATATACAGATATTTTTCTAAGTTTGAGAAACCGTGAGTCTGCCACCAGTTCTAGTTTTCTGGAAAAAGGACCCAAACACCGTGACTAGGCACATTGACCAGACACCATGACCAGAGATCGTGGCTAGACACCGTGACCAGAAACCGTGACTAGAAACCATGACCCAGACACCGTGACCATACACCGTGACTAGATACCATGACCCAGACACCGTGACCAAACACCGTAATCAATTTCAGATATGTTGAACCCTGTGACACCAGTTCCTGACTAAGACACCATTTGAAGTTTGGAAAAGGACCAAACACCGTGATCTTAACACCAAATCTTTGCTACCATTTCCTAATCTCTATAAAACTATGACATCATAACTATCTCATCACTAAAAGGCAAAGAATAAGACACCATTTCATGGTGATACCATTTCTAAGTGACACCATTTCCAGACATACTATGACACCATTATTTAATCTGTTTTGTTGTTTTCAATTTAATTTCTAACATTCATATTTGAGTATTTTAAATGAAATGACATAATTAATATTTCTTTGTAGACTTGTCACTTGATAGTATGAGGTATGAGGTGCAGAATACATGCATCCTATCGGCTCCAACACATTCACTCCAAGAATAAAAAGAAAAGCATGTCCCTGAGTGAAAAGAGTGGTAAAGCAGCAAAATCATGAGAATTCTTGCGAAAAGAACTGACACATGAAACAAGATACATCTAAAGAACACATGAAGAATTAAAAAATCCAAAATTTGGGATACCATATATCATAATCAAGACCATATTTTCAATAAAAACTCCACAAAGAACACGAGCCAGATCTAACTCGAAACAAGAGCACCAGACTTGCGATACTCTGTTTCTCTCAAGAGGACTTGATTCTTGCATCTGATTCATCCTAGAAGACTAGAGATGCATATAATAACACTCAGAGCACTTCTAACCTTATCTCATTATCCTTACTCTATTGTGTACTATTTTTAGCTATCGAGCAGTGCGTGTGTGTCTTTATTAAAACACACACTATCTCCTTTACTAAACTAAAGGATACAAGATATCCTTCCTCTCATATATTTTTACACTTGTTTACTCCCACAGATAAGTGTGGAAGAGGTACCTGTGTGACCTGGTAGTTTATACCCATGAAAACCCATGGAAGAGGTCGTATGACCTAGATAGTCATGTGAATTATTGTTTACCCCGATCCAGGGTGTGGATCAAGTTTATTAATATAAATTGTTTGGTGGAAGGTGATCACCAAGTGAAGTAGATTAGGTCTCGGCTTGAGACTAAACCACTTGTTTTGTTTAATTTAGTTTTCTCTATTTTATTGTATAATTCAAAAATAAATAGATTTAATTTGATAGTTAATCTTGGATAGAAGTTATAATTGTTTTTCCTTATTAGAATAGCTTCAAAAGTAATATCAATAACTAATATTCAGATTACTGAGAATTAATCAATCTTCTGAGAAGTTATTTGAATAGTCAAAATTTCATAACCGTATTCCTTTAATTAACTGGGCTGTATTTATTTTTATTGGGGAACCTTTTAAGAAAACTTTTCAAATAGAAATTTTTATAGATACTCAATTCACCCCCTCTAGAGTACTCTACTCCGACCAACATTTGGTATAAAAGAGTTCCAGTTATTCATGTTAAGACTCTATTTTTGAAACTATTCAACTGTGATTTTAGTTATACTTTAAAGATCTATAAATTTATGTTAATTCTAAATTTATAGATCTTTAAAAGTATTTATTTATTATGGATAATATATTGGAAGGTTATATAACAAACATACCTCCATTCTTTAATGGAACTAATTATGCCCAATGAAAAATTAAAATGAAAATGCATTTAGAAAGGATGGGTTTTTAAATTTGGTCTTCAATCATAGATGAGTATAAGATTTCTGATACTGACAGAATCACTTGGGATGAACCAACCAAGACTGCCTAAAATAACAATTTCAAAGCCATGAATTCTCTATATTTCTCTTTATAATATGAGGAGTTTAAAAGAATTTATATATGTAAAACTGCCCATGAAATTTGGGATACTTTGTATGTTTCACATGAAGGAACTTCTATTGTGCAAGAAATGAGACTTAATACTTATAATATTAAATATTATAACTTTAAAATGAAACCTAACGAGCCTATTTCTGACATATATCTCAGGTTTGAAGAAATCATCAACACAATGATTTCTCTTGGAAGAGAAGTCACTACCAAATAAAAAATCATGAGGATTCTCAGATGCCTACCTGATAGATGGAGAGGAACCTCTGCCTCTATTAGAGAGTCATGCGACATCAGAAAGTTACCTGTAAAATAGCTCATTAAGAAACTAATGATGTATGAAGAGGATTTTAAAGTCAATAAGGAAGAGGAGGATGAACCCAAAATAAAATCTATTTCATTTAAGACCACTACATCTAAACACAAAGAAAAAGTGAAATTGGAGGTCTCTATAGAAAGTTCCAATAGTGAAAAATAATCCCCTGAAAATGATGAGGAGATAGCTCAATTAGCCATAAGGTTTAAGAGATTTTACAAGAAGAAGAAATTTTTCAGAAAGCCTAACTTCAAAGGAAGATATGATCAAAAGGGAAGCTGGAAAAAAGATTGGAAAAGAAGTGACAAGTCTGATGAGATAGTATGATATGAATGTAAGAGAAAGGGGAATGTAAAGGATAACTATCCCAAGCTCAAGTACAAAAAGAAATATGAGGACAGAGATAGAAAGTATAAAAATGCAATGAAAGTAACATGGAGTTCTTCTAAGGATAGTTCAAGTGACACAGAATCTTCACATGATGAAAAGGCTAACAAAGCCAATATGTGTTTTATGAAAAACACATCTGAGGTAACATTGGAATCTCCTGTACATTATTCCTATTATTCTGGAGATGAAAGTGATTCTGAAAATATGTCTAATGAAGAAATGTTTGAGTACTGCAATATGCTTGAAGAGACATTTAATGAACTAAAAGATAAATAAAAGTCTTTAAAGAAATAGTATGCTCTTACCTCAACTATTAAATCTAAAATTACTGTAGAAATGGAGAAAAATGTTCAATTACTAAAATAAAACAATGCACTAAATCTATATAATGAGCAATTGATAAAGGACCCTGAAAGGTTTACTATTGGTAAAGATACTTTGGTAAAAATTCTAGGTAAACAGATTGCTCCTAAATATAATAATGGTATTGGCTATCAACCCGGTAAAAGAAATTTTAGAAGAACCAATTTTGTTTCTAAATCTAGGACATACAACTTTACTTCTAGTTCAAAAAAACATTCAGCTAGTTCAAATTATGATACACTCTCTACTATTTCAAGAATTTCTGGACCAAATAGTGTTTATTTTTCATGCACTTTACATTATGTTTATAGGAAACCTATGGGGGAGATGTGGGTTCCTAAATCACTAGTCACTAATATTACTGCACCCAAACAAATATGGGTACCAAAGTCTATTTTTATTTAACTATTTTGTAGGGAAATTTCTTAAATATCTCCTGTAAAAGCTTATGGTACTTGGACAGTGGGTGTTCAAGAAACATGAAAGGATACTATTCATGCTTCAAGAATTTGATAAAAATTGATGGTGGACATGTCACCTTTAGTGAAAATTCCAAATGAAAAATCATTGGCCTTGGCCAAATCGGTAACTCTAACTCAGTTTTAATTTCCAAAGTACTCTTTGTTGATGGATTGAAATATAGTCTACTTAGTATTTCACAACTATGTGTTGACGGATTTCATGTTAAATTTGAAAATGATGCTTGAAATGTTTTTAATTATAAAAATGAATTAGTGTTTTCTACATTAAGAAATGAAAATGTATACTCTATTAACTTAGATTCTTTAGCTTCTCAAAATGATTCATGTTTAAGTGTATTTCACAAAGATTATTGGATTTGGCATAGTAGACTAGGAAACTGTAATATTCACTCCCTTAGAAAGATAACTAGAAAAATCTTAGTCAAATATCTACCCAAAGTTGAGTTTCCAAATGATAAAGTGTGTAATACTTGTCAAAAGGGAAATCAAAAAAAAAAAATTTCCTTCAAACAAAAGAAATAAGTGTCAACTTCTCAACCTCTTGAATTGATTCACATGGATTTGTTTGGACCATCTAGATTTTCTTGTTTAAATGGGAAGCACTATGTTTATGTTATTTTAGATGACTTTTCTAGATATACTTGGACTTTTTTTTTGGATCACAAAAGTGAAGCCTACTCTCATTTCATCAAATATGATAAAACTATAGAAAATATTAGTGGACTTAGAATTAAATCCTTGAGAAGTGATCATGGATGTGAGTTTGAAAATTAGGAGTTTGAATCCTTTTTCTCATAAAATGGATATAGTCATAATTTATCTACCCCTAGAATACCCCAACAAAATGGAGTTATAGAAAGAATAAATAGAACCTTGCAAGAGATTTCTAGAACCATTCTTAGTGAATATGTCTTACCTATTTATTTTTGGGATGAATCATTAAATACAACATGTTATATTATTAATATAGTGTTGATTAGACCCATTCTTAAAATAACTCCATATGAGTTATGGAATAATAGAAAACCCAAAGTAAGCTACTTTAAAGTTTTTGGTTGCAAATTCTATACACTTAATACTAGGGAAAATATTGAAAAATTTGCATCTAAGAGTGATGAAGGAATATTTCTAGGATATTCAATCTCTATTAAAGCCTATAGAGTGTTTAAAAAAAGAACTAAATGTGTGGAAGAGTCTGTCCATGTCAAATTTGATGAAACAGATCCACAAGAGCCTAAGACCACTCTAGAGAACCTGGAAGATGATTTGTCAAATCTGGACATTAATTCAAAATCCTCTAACCATCCTGTAAAGGATTGTATGAAAACTTCTAGTTCTAGAAATTCTTTAGATTCAAGTCATAATGAACCTGAACCTATTAAAGAACCTGGAGTCACTAGTCCTTCTTTTTCTTGATCTATTATAACTCTTAAGAACCATCCGTTAGATAATGTTGTAGGAGATTTAGATAAAGGAACTAAAACTAGAGATTCTCTTAGAAATCAGGTTAAACATCAAGTCTTCTTGTCACAACTTGAACCTAAAAAGATTAATGATGCTATCAATGATGGATTTTGGGTGATGGATACACAAGAAGAACTTAATCAGTTTGAAATGAACAAAGTTTGGAAACTTGTTGACAGACCTAAAGATATATTTACCATAGGCACTAAGTGGGTGTTTAGAAATAAAGTTGATGAAGCTAGTAACATAGTTAGAAAAACGGATAGATTGGTTGCACAAGGATATAGTTAGGAAGAGGGAATTGACTCTGAGGAAACCTTTTCACTAGTAGCTAGACTTGAAACCATCAGAATCTTACTTTCTTATGTTGCCCATCTGAATTTCAAACTATATCAAATGGATGTTAAGAGTGCATTCCTAAATGGGTATATAGCTGAGGATGTATTTGTTGAGAAACCCCCTGGTTTTACAAATCCTCATTTCCCAAATCATGTTTTAAATTATCAAAATATTTATATGGTTTAAAATAATCTCCAAGAGATTGGTATGATAGATTAAGTACTTTTATTATTTCCAAAGGTTTTACAAAAGGTATAGCTAATACCACCCTTTTTATAAAATTAATTTCCAATGATGTTTTAGTAGTTCAAATTTATGTAGATGATATTATCTTTTCATATTAAAAAAATTCTTTATTTATTGAATTTTATAAAATAATTCAAAATAAATTTGAAATGAGTTTAATGGGTGAACTGAAATTCTTTCTTGGATTTTAAATCTTTCAAAATAATGATGGAATTATTTTAAATCTAAGAAAATATACTAGGGATATTTTAAAACGTTTTGTCTTGGATAAAACTAAAATTAGCGACACTCCAATGAGTACTACTTGTAAGTTGGATCTTTATGAAGATATAAAATCTGTTGATCAAACCACTTACAGAGGAATGATTGTAACCTTACTCTACTTAACTGCTAGCCGGACTGATATTATGTTTAGCGTATTTATTTGTGCTCTTTTTCAAGAAAACTCTAAAAAATCTCATTTAAATTCTGTTAGGAGAATTTTCAAATACCTCAAGCATACACCCAATCTAGGGATGTTCTATCCCATAGGACTATCATTTGATTTAGTTAGTTATTCTAATGCTGATTTCGGTGGTTGTAAGTTAGATAGAAAAAGCACATCTGGAACATGTCACTTTTTAGGCAAGTCACTAGTATCACGGTGTAGTAAGAAACAAAACTCTATTGCATTATCTACTGCCGAAGTTGAGTACATAGATGCTGGTAGTTGTTGTGCACAAATTTTTTGGATGAAACACACATTACTAGATTATGGATATCAATTTAGGTATGTACCTATAAATTGTGACAATACAAGTGATATTAACATCCCAAAAAATCCTATTTCACACTCTAGGACAAAACATATTGATGTAATACATCACTTTTTGAGAGACCATTATAAAAAAGGTGATATCACTTTGGAATTCATTGGAACTGAATTTCATCTTGCTGATATATTCACTAAACCATTAAATTCTGAAAGAATCGATTATATCATACATGAATTGGGAATGATAAATCTTAAGTAGTAAGTGTACTATTTCAAAACTCATTGTTTCATAGTTTATGGTTTCAAAAGTCACTGTCTTAAGATTACTGTCTAACTCTCACAGTTCTATAGTTTACTGACTTAAAGTTGTTGTCTCATATTTACAGTCTCACAGTTACTATCTCTCGGTTACTATCTAGAACATACTGTTTCAAACATATGGTTACAAAGTTTTGAAGTTACATAGTAGAAATGACACTTTGAAAACCTGTTATAGTCTCACTATGAAAACCTGTTATGGTCTCACTGTGAAAACCTATTATGGTCTCACCATGAAAACCTATAATAGTCTCACCATGAAAACCCATTACTGTCTCACCATGAAAGACTATTCCGGTCTCACCGTAAAGACACTTTTTCATTTTATTTTACATACTATAACCCATATAGCTCAAATTGATTATTTTATTCTTTTACTTTCCCGTGCTTTTGAGTTTGTGATGCTCGATATTCCTAAATGATAAAAATGAAATAAGTTTCACTCTTTTCTTCACCTGAGCTCTCTTATCTCAAACCGTAAGCCCTTCTTCAACCCTTCAGTTCTCTCTCTCTCTATCGAACCTTCTTTGAATTCCCAGGATGAAATGACTATCCTCATCAACTCTTGGGAAGTGTAGATCAAAGAAGAAGATGAAAAGATAAACAAAGATAGTTCCCAAAGGTCCTATGAATCCAAACCTTGTTGACAAAATAGTGGTGCCCAAAAAGGAAATGTGCCCCAAGTGGCTGCTGTCAAGTAAGTATTTAGTATTTAAAGTACAAAAAGAGTAGGGATGGCTGGATTGGTTCAAAAAGGATACTAGGTTGGTATACCCATATCTATTTTCTTAGTTTTATAAGTTCATCCAATTCTCATTTGATACAGAATATGAATTTGTTTTGAGAAGTTGGATCAATGGTCAAAGATGTACCTTTTCTTCGAGGTTATGGGATTCTTGCCTAAGGATACCTCATGAGGGAATTTTTGAGGATTACTAGAGAGGTCCTACTCCTCCCAGTGATATATTTGTTTTAGAAGAAGCCTTGGGAAGCTTGACTGGAAATAAAACAAAGAGAAGAGCTATTTCTGGTGAGCTAGATGGTGAAACCAGACTATTGTTTAAGTTTTTTTTGAATATGATTAGTCCAAGAAAAGGAGATTTTTCTACACTCAAGTATCAGGATGTACTTTTGATACATATTATGAAGAATGGACACAATATTAACCTATGTAAGTATGTTATACTTCATATGTGTGAGTTGATAAAGACAACCTCAAATTCAACCTCTTTTTTCTACTCAAGGTTAATCTCTGTTATGCTTTATGCTAAAGGGTTGGTTGGACCATATGAAGAAGTCATTAAGGATTATGAATTTTGTATCTCAAAGGTTACAGTAAAAAGAATGAAAATCAGTTGGAATCCATGGAGAAAAGAATGGGTGGAGGATAATGATAGGGTTTATAAAAAGTTTAACCTAGTTGATAATTCTTCAAGACCTATGAACATCTCTGATCCTAGTTTGGAACCAAATAAAATTATTGACTATCCTATTGAGGAAGAAGAAGAATAGGTTGTTGCACCTACAGAAGAAAATATCCTAGATAAGGAAGACAATGGACCTGTTACTCAAGTACTAATTGAGAAGGAAGTACCCGTTCCGAAATAAATTGTTTATTTGGAAGGAGAAACTACTTCTAAAGAAGAATATATTGTTAATGTAAGGGAAAAGGCTGTTCTGGAAGAGATTTTAGAAGAATAATTTTCTCTTGAGAATGAAGCTGCTTCTGAGGAACAATTAGAGGAACAAGATGCTCATGAGATTATCCCATCTGCTGAGGAAAGAATTGAGAAAGCCTTTCAGTTGGCTAGAAAAGAAATTGGTGAGGCTATTGGGGATAAATTTTTTAAATTAAATCAAAGAACTAAATCTCTTAATCCTGTGAGAGATGCACTTGTAGAGGGGGAGCATCACCCTAATCTGGAAAGTGTTAATATGCCTAATCCAGTTGATCAAATAACTGTAGATACATGGTATAAATTCCCTAGATATTTTGATGTGGATGATTCCAAAGAATCCTCAGTTAAAGGTATAGATCTATCTACTGTGTTTCAATTGAAACTGGTCTCTACTCTTGAAGTTATCTCTTCAAAGAAACCTGAGCCTGTCTCATCTCCTGTTTCTGAAATTTTACTAGAAAATTATACCTTAGTGATTAAGGATGATTTGAAAACCTTAAGAGCTACCTTATTAGATAGTGTTGAAAATCTCATGAAAACTAAACCTAATCGTATGACCAACTTGAGTGAAAGAGATTATTCCCTGTTGTTAGAAAATATCATATGGAAGATTCAGCCAAAAATGCTTCATGAAATTCAAGAAGTCAGAATTGAGAACAAACAACTAAGTGATGAAGTGAAGTATCTCAGAGCTATGGTTGAAGATATGCAGAGAGTGTTGAAATCAAGAACAGATCCCGTTTCTCATCATGTTGAGGATGTTAGAGGTCATATTATACAGGAAGTTGTCTCTCTACTTTAACCTAACCTAACTTTCTTAGCTGACAAGGTTTATTAAAGAAACAAGAAAATAGTTCACAAAATGCAGTAGCTTTTTATTGGTCTCAACAAATTGACCGATGAGTATAAGGGCTACCTATAGAAAGTTATGAATCAACTAAAGTCCATTACTTTATCTGTTACAACTTCTAGTACCTCTAGACAGTCATCTCAACCCTCCTTGGACAATGATATAATCAAAACTTTTGTTAAGGAAGAATTTAAATCAGTTCTCAATGGCTTTGATAAAGAGTCTCTATCTGTGGTTTTCAAGAATAGTGATCGAGTTCTAGATTTGGTAAGAATTCATTCCAAGATTGCAAATGATGCACATGAAGAAATTACTAAGAAGGTGGATTTCTGATTCAATAGTATTTTCTCTAAGCATGATATGACAAACCATTTCAAGTACCTCGTAGAGAATCTGATAATCCATCCTGTCACTCAAGCTTTCAAAACTCAAGTTCAAAAGATGAAAGATTTCACTCCTTTGTTGGAGAAGTTCATGGAGAACAAAGATGACTTTGAGAAATCAATAAATTATGGTGGTGATATTATTTATGAATTAATCAAATTATTAAGGCCATATCTTCATGTGCAGAGAATTGCTATTGTGGCTCCTGCAGCTGCACCCTTGTGGCCTAGTTTTCCTCCTTCCTCATTCACTGCCTTTGCCTCTACCTCTATGTCTGTCTCTTAGGCTCTGAGTCAGATCAGACCTATTATAATTGACCAACAATTACCTTAGTCTTCTACCAAACATACCTTGGCCCCTTCGGTTTTTGAAGGCCTCCCTAATCCTTCTCCGACAGTTGGTTCACTCCCTTGTTCAACTTCTACCTCTACTCCTATGACTTCTCCTGATGCTGCTGCCAAGGGCAAAGAGAAGATATCCCATGCTAAAGAAAATAGAACACTATCTTTTGATAGGGATATTTTTTTTGTATTTTTGTTGCCTAATGTTTGTAATGATGCATATTTCTCCATCTAATGCACTATGAACTTTTATTTTTCTATTCTCTTATTTACTTCTGTACTCTTTTTGATAATCCCAAAAGGGGGAGAGACATGAACTCTATATGCACACTAAGGGAGAGACACATCCACTAAGAACATATATCTCACTCAAATGATTTGTGATCATCAAAAATAGGGAGATTGTTGGACTCTTCATGTTTTAATCATGTTTTAATGATCATAAATCCTATACATCCTATTTAATCTATTTCAAGTCATGTGTAAATATGGTTGATTTATTTATGCTTTACATAAATTTTCTCAAGATCTTAATTGATATAAATCATGTTTGATTATTATAAACCATATTTTAATTTGTTTTATAATGATTTATTTTATGAATGATTAAATCTAATTCATTCTATGAATATTACTGCTTAAGTGTATATACAGATATTTGGATAAGTCTAAGAAACCATGAGTCTGCCACCAGTTTTGGTTTTCTGGCAAAGGACCCAGACACCGTGACCAGACACTGTGACTAGACATCGTGACCAGACACCGTGACCAGACATTGTGACCAGAAACCATGACCAGACACCCTGACCAGACACTGTGACCCAGACACCCTGACCAGACATTTTAACCAGACACCGTGACCCAGACACCGTGACCAGACACCGTAATCAGTTTTAGATCTTTTGAAGCCTGTGACACCAGTTCCTGACTAAGACACCGTTAGAAGTTTGGAAAAGGACCAGACACTGTGATCCTAACATCACATCTGTGCTACCAGTTCTGGATCTCTATACAACTATTCCATCATAACTGTCTCACCACTCAAAGGCAAAGAAGAAGACACCATTTCGTGGTGACACTGTTTCCAAGTGACATCGTTTCCAGACAGACTATGACACCATTCTTTAATCTGTTTTGTTGTTATAAATTTAATTTATAACAGTCATATTTGATTCTTTTAAATGCACTAACATAAATAATATTTTTTTTAGACATGTCACCTAATAGTAAGAGGTACGATGTGCAGAATACATGCATCCTGTCAGCTCCAACACATGCACTCCAAGAATAAAAAGAAAAGCATGGCCTTGAGTGAAAATAGTGGTAGAGCAGCAGAAGCGCAATCATTCTTGCGAAAAGAACCAACACATGCAACAAGATACATCTGAAGAACACAAAAATCATTTAAAAATCCAAAATATGGGATACCATAGATCAAAATCAAGAACAACTTCACAATAAACACTCCATGATGAATAAGATTCAGATCTAATTGGAAACCAGAGCACCAGACATCCGATACTCTGTTTCTCGAAAGAGGACTCTATTCTTGCATATGATTCATCCTAGAAGACCAGAGATGCATAAAATAACACTCAGAGCACTTATAACCTTATATCATCATCCTTGATATGCTGTGTACCATTTTTAGATTTTGAGCAGCGTGTGTGTGCCTGTATTAAAACACACATTGTCTCCTGCACTAAACTGAAGGATACAAGATATCCTTACTCTCATATCTTTTTAAACTTGTTTACTCCCACGGATAAGTGTGGAAGAGGTCCTTGTGTGACCTGATAGTTTATACCCATGAAAAACTATGGAAGAGGTTGTGTGATCTGGACAGTCTTGTGCACTATTGTTTACCCCGATCCAGGGTGTGGATCAAGTTTATTAATATAAACTGCATGGTGGCTGGTGATCACCAAGTAGAGTGGATTAAGTCTCATATTGTGAATAAACCACTTGTTTTATATCCACTGTGTTGTTTAATTTAGTTTTCTCTGTTTTACTGTATAATTCAGAAATCACTAGATTTACTTTGATAGTTAATCTTGGACAGAAGTTATAATTGTTTTTCCTTATTAGAATAGCTTCAAAAGTAATATCAATAGATGATACTGAGATTACTGAGAATTGATCAATCTTATGAGAAGTTATTTGAATTTTCAAACTTCTATAACCATATTAATTTGACTAACTGGTCTGTATTTATTTTTATTGGGGAACCTTTTAAGAAAACTTTTCAAACAGAAATTTTTATAGATACTCAATTAACCCACCTCTTGAGTACTCTAATCCGACCAAAAAGTTCAATACCACCATATCATATGGCTCCAACCGAGTTGAAGGATCTCAAGGTACAAATGGATGACTTGGAGCTGGTCATTTAGGTTCACACTCTAAAGTGCTGGCGACATTACCTATTTGATGGGAGATTTTTTTTCTACATGAACCACAAGAGCCTTTTCTATATCTTCAAAAAAAGGGAACAAAAACTGATATAGAGGAATTATGTTGAGTATCTACAGAAATTTGAATTTGATATGGATTATGTACCTTGTAAGGGTAATGTCATTGCATATTCTCTTAGCCATAATACATAGGATCAGAAGGTTCTTGGAGAGAGGCCCTCATAGGAGCAATAATGCTTGATTAGCTTATTGGATGATTGGAGGGTGGATGCCTCAGAGGAATAGGGTTCTTTGACTTGTGATCCCTTGTTATTCATATCTTCACTTATGGAATAGGTAAAGGATGAATAGAAGTTGGACTCAGAGTGTGCTGTAATGAGGGAACAACTTGCTGGTGGTGACTCAATACCTGGATGGTCGATGGACGACGACGATGTGATCTTGGTAAATGGGAGAGTAGTAGTCCATACTTCCATCCAAGAGGAGTTGATGAGGGATTATCATACCTATATATGGGAAGTATATCCTAGTGTAACCAAGATATATCATGACTTCATGTGGCATTTCTGGTGGACAAGGATGAAGAGCGACATTGCCAATTTCATCTTTTGATGATTTACCTATCAAAGGGTGAATGTCGAGCACCATTTTCCTAGTGGTTTGTTTCATCCACTCTTTATAACTATGTGGAAGTGGGAGGATGTCACAATGGAATTTGTGATGGGGTTACCCAGGACCCCAAGGACTCATGACTTTTTCTAGGTGATTATTGACCAGCTAACAAAGTCTTCTCACTTATCACCGAACAGAGAGACTAACTCATTGGAAGTGCTAAAAAATCTCTATATTGGAAAGATATTATGCCTTCATGGAGTTCACTTGGGAATTATTTTAGATAGAGATTCATGTTTTAAATATTTATTTTTATAGGGCTTTCAAAAAACCCAAGACTCAGATGAGATTGAGCATATCACACCATCCTTAGACCAACGGATAATCTGAGCAGAGTATATGCATATTGGAGTATATTATTCAACCTTGAGTACTAGAATTATATGGACCATGAGATGATAAACTATCATTGATTTATTTTTCATACAATAATAGTTACTAGGATTCAATTTAGATGGCACCTTATGAGGCTCTTTATGAGAGGTTGTGTCATTCACCACTCTGTTGGCATGAGGTGGTTGATGTATCAGTTGTTGGCCCCAACATGGTTCATGAGACCTATAAGAGAGTATAGCTAATATAGAATAGGTTGACCACCACTCAAAGAAGAAAAAGATCTTATGCTGATCGTAGGAGGAGACCCTTGGAGTTTGTTCTGGGAGATCGGGTTTTCTTGAGAGTGACTCCTCAGTTAGGGAACAAACATATGGGGAAACAAGGCAAGTTAGAACCTCATTTTGTTGGAACCTTTGATATCACTGAACAGGTGGGTACATTGTCATACCATTTGTACCTTCCTATATGTTATTAAGGAATTCATTATATGTTCCATGTTTCTCAGCTTTGGAGGTGCATGCTTGATCCTGTTCATGTTATAGATTACAAGGACATTGAGTTGAAACTTGATGCATCTTATGATGAGAATCTAGTGTGGATTACAAAGTAGAGTGTAAAATTCCTACGAGGGAAAACGACACCACAATTACATATTTTGTGGCATCATGGATGGATCCAGGAGGAGATATGGGAGTGTGAGTCTGATGTTCATGCTCAGTGATCTCAGTTGTTTGAGTAAGACTATTAGAGATACTTTTAAAGGATGAGAAGTCGATCGAGGGGGAGAATTGTAATATCTAAAAATTTTAAAGACAATAAAAACCCTCATTAATAATAATTTATGATTATTTTTATATGAAAATATAATTTTTCAATACAAATAATTTAATAAATCATTTAAAGGGATTTGAGTAAGGGTAAAATCCTAGTTAACACCTTGGAATATTCTATAAAATATTTTTAGAGTTTGGAACTGAGATAGCATGGGATCCTGAGACATGTAAAGCCTCATTACAGACAGAATAAAAATATTAAATATATTATATCACATGTGAGAATTTTTTATAAAATAATTTAATATCTTCCAAATGGTGTGTCATATGAGTAATATGATTCCACCGTTAGTTCTGGTATTAGGGTTTTACCCTAGGAACGAATTAACATTTGTAGACGTTAGGTGTTTGGTACGATCGCACATGAGGATAAATTATTTAATATTTTTATTATATATTTTTCCAAAAATAATTGAATATATCCCAAATGGTGTGTTGTATGAGATGTTTTAGACCACAGTTAGGTCCGAGATATGGTGGTTACCCTAGGCACACTATAACTTTTATTCTCATTGAGTGTTTGGTAAGATCACATAAAAGGGATAACTTTTTAATATTTATTTATATTATTATATTAATTTAATTAATCGAGAATTCATTTTTTTACTTCATATTCAATTCATGGAATGAGATCTCCATTGTTTCACACCATTAATTTCTAAAAAACACCAAATCATCACTATTTTGATATGTTTCAATTTAAATACCTTAAATGGGAGAAATTAATAACTCCACCATCAATTTTTGATAGAAATGGTAGATTAAATTAGGGTATTGATTCCTTGTGTTTTGGACGTCATATGTGTTTGAGAATGAGTTTATATACCTAATTGGATTTTGATTTTGGTTGATCTTATCAAGTTCAATCCACCTAAAACCTCCTTTCACACAGTCGTTAAGTCTTTAGTGATTAGTTAAGATTTTCTCTACGTGGATTGGTATTCTTCGCCTCCCCTGCGTGGTGCAATTGTGTTGAAGAAAGGGGAGTTTTATTTTAATTAAATTAATAGAATAGTATAAATAAATATTAAAAATTTATCCCCCATGTGTGATTTTACCAAACACATGACACACATAAACTTTATATTGCACTTAGGGTAAACCCCTCATCCCGGACCAAACGGTGGTCTCATATTTCTTATACGACGCAACATTTGTGAGATATTCAATTATTTTTAGAAAAATATATAATAAAAATATTAAATAATTTATCCTCATGTGAGATCTTACCAAACTCTTGAAAAACACAAATGTTAAGTCACTCCTAGGGTAAACCCCTCATCTAGGACCTAACAGTGGTATCATATTTTTCATACAACACACTGTTTGAGAGATATTACATTATTTTTTAATAATCACATGAGTGTGATATAATATATTTAATATTTTTATTCTGTCAGTGCTGAGGCTCTACACATATTGAAATCCCATGTTATCTCAGTGCCTAACTTTGAAAATATTCCATAGAATATTCTAGG
The DNA here is from genome assembly GCA_963277665.1 of Viscum album. Classification (NCBI taxonomy): domain Eukaryota; kingdom Viridiplantae; phylum Streptophyta; class Magnoliopsida; order Santalales; family Viscaceae; genus Viscum; species Viscum album. The sequence goes on along the minus strand of OY728130.1, from coordinate 1,801,503,328 downwards.
GTGTTAACTAGGATTTTAACTTTACAAAAATCCCTTTAAATGATATATTAAATGTTTTTATTTAAAAATTACACTTTTACATAAAAATAATCATAAATTATAATCAAATAGGGTTTTTATTATCTTTAAAAATTCAGGATATTACAAATACATTAGATCTCGGTTGTCATGTATGATTTCCTCATTAAAAACCTCACCAAGAAAAAACCCTTTAGGGAAAAAACCTTTTATTAGGGAAAAAGGAGTAGAAAATCATCAAGTACCCATAGTGTTGTCTCATTAAAAACCTTATCAAGAAAACACAATAGGGAAAACCTGATTAAGGAAAAAGGTGTTCAACAATTACGCCTCCCTCCATAATTGTCATCACTACATAATTTAACTTATTAAATTATAGAATGTCCATCATGAAATCAATCAATTCATAACCAAAGCATTTAATTTTGAATTTTTGAATAATAATAATTTATACCCTTTAAATCCAAAAGAGTTGGAAAATAAATTTACCTTGTATAAAATTTATTCCAATATGAACTTATTTATTTTGAAGGTACACATGCATATTTATACATACATCCTTTATGGATAAATAAAATATGCATTTATTTTTATCATTTGAGGATAAATAAATTATTCATTATCCTCTCATGTATGAAATATATCATTCCTTGAAACAATAGATTTAATTATTAATTAAGGGAAAAATTATTCCAAAATTTAATATTTCATATTATGGATGATTAATTAAAAATAAAAGGAAATTCCCTATAATTTGATGATCAAATAATACATTGATTTTAGAAACTCTTTAGAAGTTTTGATGTTTTGAAAACATCTTGATAACATGATGAATAAATAAATTGATTTATATAAACTATAGGATGATAAAAATCAGTTTTATATTATTATTTATTGAAATGTATCTTTATTAGTTCAACCCATGAAATAATTTATCATATTGGGTGAAACATTCATAATTTTAAATATGCTTCAGGCATTGTGAACCCTTCAGGGATTCATATTTAGACTCTATAATCCAAATATATATAAATACCCAAATTAATAAGGAAGAATATTTATTATAATAAGACCATATATATTCAATAATCTTAAATTTTTTTAAGACTAATCCAAATCATCCTAAGTCAAACAAAGAAAATGTTACTTCAATAATTCATTTTTCTATTTATTTTGATGATAATATCACTCAAACTTTACTATCATCAATGAGTTTTTAAAGTAGTACAAAATTTAAATATATCATCAACAACATTTAATGGGATCTCATAATTTATCTAGTACCAATGTCACTTTAGGGACAAAATCCAAAATGTTATATTATTGTTTATATGTTCATTTTACTCTTTAAGGGAAAATACATTTATTGATTTATACTCATGATGAACAATGATTTTATATAACCATTTCAACCACATTTCTAGTGTGTATAATTAGACTATTGATTTTCAACACTTTAAATCTAAATTATTCAAACAAGTGTTGTGAGCATCTTTTTTATGGTTTTGATGGACCATTTTATATATAGTATATAATGTAAAATATTTATTTTAATAAACATGCATAGAATAATCCCAATAACTAATAGAATGTGTGACCATTTAGTAGATGCATATTTTATATAGTATTTAAATGGATCACTTGTAGGCGGGTGATCCCATATATATTTCAAAAAATTTACTTCATAAATATATGAGAAATTCTTTCCCAAAATAGTTTCTAATGATAGAAATAATTAACCTTAATAATAGGTGCCTTAATAACTAGTAACTCATGTTAAATTATTATATTGGTGGAATTCATATTAACATAATGAGAATGAATAATTCTCTTATAAGTGATAATTTAGTATACATACATCCATTAAATAAATTTATTATTCCCCCCTGATGGGTGTATACTATTTTATCAACAAATTGATGCTCATGTATACTTGTATCAATATTTTTAATTATAATTTATTCTTTATGACCTAAATGATCATGTCATATATTTAATGTTCTTGGATAAGTAAAATTATAGTTCATTATAACTGATTCAACTGTAAATAAATAAATTCTTTAAAATCAATTTTTATCTATAATGAATACTTGTTATATATAGTGATATTTGAAACCTCTTTTATCAATGTAACTATATGATATTCATTTTCAAGAATATTATTAATGATAAATATATTTCATTGAGACTTTATATATAAAAAAGAATTATTGATTAAAAATTTCATACCGTTGGGTAGTAATATATTATCACTTATATATCCTTTGATTAATTTGCACCACTAGTAAATGTACTTACATGAGATTATACTAGGAATATTCTGGATTCACAACACACACCTCATCATGATCATGATTTATAATTCATATAATATTTTTCTAATAACCTTCACTTCAACAAATGAAAGAGAATATGCTTGATTCACAACACACACCCAATCACAATCATAATTTAAAATTCATAGAATATTTTTTATAATAACCCTCACTTAATAAAATGAAGGAGAAATCATTTGATTAGATTTTATCAACTCCCAAATATTCAGGATAATGTTTCAAGAACGAGTATCATCGATCATATCTTTTTTTTCATGAATAATTTCATTCTCTTAAATAAATGAAATAAAGTAATTAAAATTAAATTCACATTGGGGAATGAATCTACTCATTAAATATCATGATTCATGAATGAAAATTAATTATTTATCAACATTGATAATTTATTATAAAATTAATAATTTTATTTATCAAGATGAATATTATTTAACTACTTCAGTTGGTAAAATCATTTTCATAAAATATATTGGATTATGAAAGATATATAATTATATCATCTAATCTATGAAATATAAGAATAAAAATCTCCTCTTAAATTGATAAAATCAACATAATATGGTATTAATAATAAAAATTACTTGATAAATACTAATAATTTGTTTCTTTTATATTTATGAATGTTCTGAGCATAGTGGAAGCGCGTGTTTGGGCATGCCCAACTCATCCTTTTTGTTTTAATTGATGATTATTATAAGATGTACACAATGTATAACATCATGAAAAAAATATTAATTTAAGGATAAATTGATTAAATAATGAGAAAACCAAATTACATGATCATCACATAATGTTTTATAATTAATTTAAGTAGTTAAATAATTATCTTACAATCAATTATTTCTTCATTTATGAATCTGACTATGTATGTATGTCGTACCATAATTTCATCATAGGAATTAAGTTCATATTCCTTTCAATGATGATCCACATGTTCACCATGAATCTCTAAGTAATGTTGTAGGAACCTATAAGTGATAATGTGAAACATCTTAATGCTTTTATTGTTTTTATTTGATCACCACAATAATCACTTCTAAGAAGGACTCTCCTTGTAATCTTTAGAATCAATAGGGGCAGTAGAGGAGGACCTCTCTCCATTCTTGAAAGTGTTCTTAGAGAGGAGATATCTAGTACTTAAAGGATTCTCTATATTATGTTATGAAAAAAAATAAATTGATACCTTTTTTTAGTCAGAAATAGTATAATTGGGTTTAAGTAGTGCTAGGGTTAAAAAAAAATAACCGCACATGTGACCTTATCATTTCATTAATCCCTACGGAACCCCATGTATTTAATAATAATAATAATATTATTATTATTTCTTAACATGAAAAAAACCAATGAATCAATTAAATATTATTTCTTGAATAAATTATTTAAAATTTATTCAAATAATATCTAATATATATTATTTCTCACCAAACATTTAAAATCGGTCTGCCATTAATCCACATCATTTATCAGACCTTAAATAATAACTGTTTATTTAATAAATAAATACCACTGCATTATTTTCCAATAATTAAACAAATATTATATTAACTAAATTGTAAATAAATATTTATTAAATATTATTCTAACAAATATTCTCTCAAAAAAACTAGTGACTGGATATATTCTATCAAACTAACATGAATAATTATTAAACCAAATATAAGAATAATATTTATTCAACATGTTAAATAATAAATAATATTTAATATTTAACTAAGGTTCTGGATACACTTAGTGTGTGACCCTCTAGTCCTCTTTCTCATTACATTAGATGGAGCCACATGAAGTTCAAGGTTAGTATATAATAACACACCAAGACACCCATAGAGAAAGAAATTAATTCCGTAATAACATAAAACCTCATTAGAATGCTTACTATATAATATAGTCCATTTATCAGAATATCTATAATCAATCATGTTTCATGCTAGTGTCACCAACTTATATGTTCGATGTCTTTTTCTTTGAATTTCTATAAATGAACCTGCACACAAAACACCATGGTAATAGATTTATTCAGGTTGTTCCATTCCCATAAAAGGACCTATGATATCTACTTTTGTTAAATAATAGAAGGGAAAAATCATTTCTCACATTATTCATTAATGAAATATCACTCATGACACACCCAACATATCCTACTTCACCATAAAAATATTTCATCATAGTTTTCATCAATATATCAAATTACATGACTAATGATATCCATTAATAATAATATTAAAGTCTAAGGATCAATACACACATCTAAAAATAGGAACATCTAATGACACATATAAATGTGGATTTCCTACTGGTGGGATCTGTTCTCATAATATCCTACATTGGAAATTACCAAGGGCATAAACCATGAGAAAGTGCCTCAAAGTCCTATGAGTCTCCAACCTTGATAGCCTATATCATTTTTGTTCTGAAAAATGATATTATCTATCTCTAGAATATATATATATATATATATTAATAATACTATCGTGAAACTTCTAAGTTCTCATCATAGAGAAGAACTACTATAAAATTTTAGTGTGATAGTTACACTTAAAACATTATCACATACTATGTCAAATAGAAGAATAATCATGATGTGATAATATGTTTATTAATATTAAAAATAATGAACATAGGTAATCATAAAGTACATAGAAGTTGGTTCTAAGGAAACAACTCCAACAGACTCTCACTTGAACTAGACACAACTGGTAATAACTTTTAGTCCACTAGATCTCATATGATATTAATGCTTCATTTTGATAAGGCTTTAGTCAAGTGGTCTTACATGTTTTCTTTTATGGAAACTCTAATCACCAAAACTTCACCCCTTTGAGAAAAATCCCTCAAGAGGTGATACTTCCAGAGTATGTTCATTGTTCACTGGCGTGACCTTGACTCCATTTTGAGATCCACTGTCATATTATTATCACAATATAATGTGATAGGTTCTTTAATTTTAGGTGCCACATCAAACTCTTGAAAAAATTTGTGTATACAAGTAGATTATTTGTCTATATCAGAAGCTAATATATACTCAAACTTCATTTTAAAATCAGTGACAACTGGATGCTTTGAACTCTTCTATCTCACAAATCCTCTATTGAGACTGAAGACATATCCTGAATGTGACTTCAGATTATTCTGATCTATATAAAAACTAGCATCTATGTAACTCCTGATGACTAGATCATCATCTCCACTATACACCAGGAATATATCCTTAGTTCTTATCAGATACTTAACAGACTAATATTATTCACCTAGATGATCTTTATATCTACCTACCATGCTCAAGGCATAGAAGAAATCAAACCTAGTATATAACACAACATACATTATTGATCTTATCACATATGTATATGGGATCTTACTCATTCTCTCTCTCTCTCTCTTATTGTGTATGAGGACACATTTTCTTAGAGAGATGTATATCATGTGATACTAGAAATCATTCCCTATTGGATTGTTCTATACTAAATCTATTTATTATATGATCAATTTATGTACTTTGATTTAGTACAAGCATCCTCTTCAATCTATCATGAATGATCTTGATCTCGAGAATGTAGGCTACTTCACCCAAGTCCTTCATGGAGAAGAACTTATTTAACATGTCTGTAGACGCCGGAAAAGTCCATTGTTCCCAAACGAAGCTCCGGATGCGGGAAGCGAGGTCATATTTGGAGTCGGAAGCCCGTTTCGGAGGGCCCGGAAGCCTTGCGTGGAATTTTGGAGACTCGCGCGCAAAGTTGGAGTTCCGCGCGCAAACCTCCCGGGATGCGCGCAATGCGCTTGGCCGGCGCGCAATTTTGCGCGCCCGTGGCCCGCGCGACTCCCTGGCGCGCCGGGCCCGATTCCGCGCCCGCGAAGAGAATTTCGCGCCCGCGAACCGGATTCCGCGCCCGGGGTTGCCTATAAATACAAGGCGACCCCCGACGTTTTGAAGGTTGCCAGAATTCGAAAGGGCTCTCGTGCGCGCAATCTAACCCCTTCCGCGCGCAATGCCGATCTTCAGGTAACCTCTTTTCTTTCGCGCAAGAAAGCCTCGGGGTTCGCCTTCGCGCGCAATCCCTTTGGCTCCTTTCCTTTGAATAACCCTTCACTCAAAGGCATTTGCGCGCAAAAAGAAGCCTCTTGCGCGCAATTGCCCCCGGGTGCGCGCAATCCAGCCCGATTGCGCGCACCCCCCATTTTCAAAGTGGCCATTCATTAAAGAATGAGCCGTTGCCCCCGTGCGCTATCCGAAGCCCGGTGCACACAATCTCTATCATCCGCGCGCAAAGTGCTGGCCCAATTGCGCGCCAGCCCGTCTATTTGCGCGCCGACCCGCGATTTTGCGCGCCAAGCTCCTCTTTTGCGTGCAATCCGCTGGAGTCGCCCCCTTTGACCCCCTGAGGGTACCCGCCTGCGTGGCGCCCGATGACCCTCATCCCGGGTGCCCGCACCGTGCGTCGTCTTCCCGTGCGGCCCCCTTTGGCTTGCACGAAGTGACACGGACCTATCGGCGGCTTCAACGTCCTGCACGACGTTAAACTGCATACATCCTGCATGACGTTAAACTGCATACGTCCCGCACGACGTTAAACTGCATTCGTCCCACATGACGTTAAACTGCACACGTCCAAGCTGCACGACATTAAACTGCCTAGCATATCGTCCGAGCTACAAGACGTTAAACTGTTCAGCATTCGTCCTGCAGGACGTTAAACTGTACTTCGTCCGCACGACAAGACGTTAAACTGCCAAGCACCTTCGTCCTCAACACACGACGTTAAACTGTACTTCATCCGGCAAGACGTTAAACCATCCGCTTCGTCCTCAACACACGACGTTAAACTGTACTTCGTCCGGCAAGACGTTAAACCGTCCACATCACCTGATCCCGTGTCTCGCACGCAGGATCCCCCCGGTCTGGATGTGGCCCCCACCCGCGCGTCTCTGCAGGGATGTCGGGATTGGAGTGGCCTTCGCCCACGGGGGTAGAGTGTTACAGACAGAATGAACTACGTGGACTTTGATCCCTGTCTTCTACACAGGGTACGTAGGAAGCCTCTCCGTGGTTCAAGCCCGCCACCTGGTCGTCCCGGTCGTATTTACGTCGGTTCGTCCATCAGTGAACCCCTCCCGGGTTCACACTTGCGCTGATTCACCTATGAATCCGCCTCTGTGGGGGACTGCACGTGTGTATCTCCATTGTGCTTCCCCACCACCTCGATCTCTTCGTGAGTCGGCTTGCCAACGTCCAGCATGACGTGAAACTGTGATCCACCCGGCCGTTCCATCCCCCTCTGTGCGAGGTGGTTCGGTTCAATCCTCCGCCCGGTGGCCTCGATCTCTTCGTGAGTCGGCTTGCCGACGTCCAGCATGACGTTAAACTGTATATCCGAACTATGCTGACTTTGATCCGCGCTACCGCGCGGTACGTAGGAAGCCCCTACGGGGTCCAAGCTCTTCACTCCATCATCCATCCTGATCCTCACCCGGGCCACCACATCCCGGTGGGGTCATGCCATTTCACTCCACTTCACTCGGGAAGCCGCCCATGTGCTGGCCCCAGCGTCGGAGGTTCCCCGCAAGGGGTTATGTCATCTGATCCACTCCTCGTGTTGATCAGTCCGATGTCGTCCCCGCTGGACGTTAAACTCGCGGCATACCCCGTGTTAAACATGGGAAGCTGAGGAAAACCTCAGGTAACACAGTTCCCCGCACCCAGTGCGGGATGCCTCATGCCATCACGCCTTCGAGAATCCCTATTAGGGACGGGAGGCAGACATGCAGAGGCGCAGTGTTAAGACACACCCCCGACACCCGGAGCCACCCGGTCTCCTCACCGCAGGTTGCTGCCCCGACCAGACTCCTTGGAGCGTCCGGGCGGAAGCAGCGTAATTAACCGGTGTCCATGGAGACATGGCGCCGGGAACGAGATTCACGAACATTCTTAAATCTATGAGGGAGACCCGGATTAGGCGACGAGTTCCGAGGAGACGTCCACGGAAGGAGGAGCCGACGTCCCATCATCCCGGTTTCGATCAAGGAGCAGACTCCCCTGAATAAGGGACGGATGCCGCCCGCCCTTGGAAAGTGGGACTGCGGGGCCACAAGCCGCGCGCCCATCCCCTCGGGTCGACGGGTGCACGCGCGAACGCGTCCTGGCGGAACAGCGTAACCCGACGCACATCCGCACCGAAACAGAAAAATGGTGAACCCGACGTGAATCTCTTCTCCTCAATACGAAGACCGATGGCTTTCATAGGTGTTGGAAGACCAGCATGCTGCTCGACCGAGCATTCAGTTTTACCCGCCAGGGGCTGGGGAAGGGAAATCGGGCACTCCGTCTCGCGACGTCGAGGGCCTGGGTTCCCCCCCATGGAAGGCGTCGTGGAACTAATGGTTGGTTGTCAATTCCTTTTCCTGTCAGCGTTAATGGGTTTTTCTCCCTTCTTTCAGAAATCAAGTCGCCCGATCCAGTGCCTGATCGCCACCCGCCCACTGGCGCAGGGGTAGGGGAAACACCGACGCGGCTACTCCGCGCGGTCCCGCCCGTTCCACAGTCGTCCCAGCAGCCGCAGCTGCGGGGCAACCACGCCCTCTCTCCCCCTCGGAGGTCATCCAAAGAAGGGTGATCAACAACTTGGTGCGGAGATATGAGGAAGAGGGAGTCATCCCCACCAGGGACATGGCTCGCCTAGACCTCGAGGAAGCTGCACCTCGCCACCAACGCCGCCCCCGAGGGCCGCGCAGGGAGGCACCGTTGCCTACCTCGACGTCCAACCATTTCGGGAGTTTATCCCCGGAACGCTCCGACAGTTCCTTCCCCTATGCGGATGAGGTGGAAGATGCCCGGGACTACCCTATCCGAGATTCGCTCCAGGGATCCGCGGTAAGGGCTCCTGTCAGGCCACGACAACATCGCCGCCAGGCCTCTCAAGTCGAAGAACGGGCTCTCCACCTGCCCGCGCCGCTCGTCCTGACTCGTCTGTCCCGACGCCAACGTCGGGCACGAGCGGAAGAGGATGCCCACCTTGGGGCCCTTGCAACAGCGGCCGCGTTGGCTCAAGCCAATGCTGGCTCCAGTCACCAGGCCCCTGCGCATCCTGAGCAGGGGCACTTCTATGCCCGACCCGGATCGAGGCCCCGACCGCCCCAAAGGCAGGTCGGGTTGACTCTCCCGGTTGCTGGTACAGACAATAGCCACCGCGGACCACCTCGCGGTAGCGCTATTCACCAACAGGGTCTACTCCGTGTGGCCGATCCAAGAGGCATGGGTCACCCCGCCTTCCGATCCCGGCCCGGAGGCCTGCCCGGAATCATATCTCCCCGCGTCCCCTTTGATATCTGTCTCGGTGCTCCTCGCACCTTGGTTTCCAGTCCTCTTGGCCCCAGCACCAGTGCGGCCGGAGGACGCCAGGATAGAGATCAGCCATGCCCCGAAGAACCACCCAGGGGCAGGAAGGCGAGGCGTCGACGCCGAGGGAAGAATGTTACGGAATTCCGGACAGAGATCCGACGGGTTCGTTTCTCTGATACAGAGGCGGAGTATGATTCGGCGACAGAGCCCTCCCCCCAATCCCGCCAGTCAGGGGCAGGGGTAAGAATGCGGCACGTCAGCCTCGTACTTCCCGAGAGCGAGATCGATACGATCCCCGCTTCTCTCCTAAGGTATATCCGGAGTAGTGAGGGCCTGGTAGACCCCCAAGGATCAAGCTTGCGGTTGGTACCGGCCCCTCCGGAAGCGCCTTCCGCCTCAATCGGAGAAGCCGAAGACTTTTTCTGGGGACCGACGGTCGAACCACGATCCAGTGCACCCTCGGCGAGCACCGACGCTACGGAAGGATGTTTGCTCGCCGGCCCGTCCTATAGTAATGTGGTAGCTGGGGAACCGCCACCCTCAGAGGGCGTCCCGGGATATGGAGGCCAATCGGCCTGCTCGCCGTATTCACCGCCTGCCAGCCCGTCGGCCCGGCGGCCCGCCTCGGCACCACTGCCGGTTCCCCGTCCATTCCCAGTCGTTGAAGAGGACCAAGGAGACCTGATTCCCGAGTTTGAGTCGTGGAGCTTCTGGACCGTCCTTGCAGAGGGCAACTTCCCTGAGAAGTTTTGGCCAGTCGCAGGACCGGACTTTGATGCACCCGAATCGCTCACCCCGGATGAGTTCGAATGCTCCCGCCGAACTCTCCGGGAGACTCACTCCCGTCTTCACCGCTTACAAATGCCATATCCCGGGAGTCAAGTGCACCTGGAGGATATTGGTGAGCAGTGCCGTCAAATTGACCTGGCCACGCTCCCCGCGGTTCGGCACCCCGGGTCATTTGGGCACTACGAGGCCCTCCAACAACGATGCGTTGAGTGTTTTCAAGTACTCCGCAAGGTTATCGAGGAAGCCACTCCCCACGTGTATATTCGTGGATGGGGGTAGTACGCTGACCTACGCTTCAGTGCGATTCGCCGACAGCCCGATTCACTGGGCGACCCTGAGGGTACATCCTCAGGGACGGAAACAGTCAACATGGCTGACCTGTCGGGGGATGGGAACGGTTTGGAACTTCTCGACGGGGGCTCTCCCCCCGAAGACAAGCCGTTGTTGGATCCATCGGTGAGAGTTACTCGTCATCAGAGGAACCTCCTGGGACTCCCCGCACCCACTGAAGCACTGACGTTGAGCCGAAACGTCAGTAAAGGTAAAGAGCATGGTGAGGCTATAAAGCCCGCCGACCCATCTGCCTCCACGCAGAGGGAGGATGAGGATCCCGAGAAGGCTATGCTACGTCAACAGCTCGCCGAGCAGAAGAAGCTAGTTGAACAGCTCCTCGCCGAGCGCGCTGCAGAGCAGCGGCCTGACTACGGTGATCCTAGGCCAGGACAGCAGGGACAGGAACAACCACCCCTCGATGAGGCTCTCCCGGGCAACCGTGATTATGCCGTGTTCGCCGACAGGAGAGAGGCCATCGCCTATGTCAAGAGGGCGCAGTATGTTTCACCACACCCTCCCGAGCGGCGTGACTACCTGAGAGACCCCGCTCGGATTCCTCCCGCTGCCCCAAGGGCCGCTCCGCCCGCCATCCCACGAGCTGCCGAGTTCGACGACCCGGTCGACGACCCGATTGAAGGGCCATGCAATGCGCTTGTGGTTAGAGATCCTCGCCAGGACTGGAACCCATGTCCGGACGATCCGATGGCGGCACTCATCGCCCGCTTGGAAGCCTTGGAGACTCGGCAAGTGGCGATCCCACCGGACGGCAAGCCATACCCAGCATGGGTGGATGACATGCCGGCACCTCCGGGATTCGGGAATCCCACTTTTGCCCCCTTCAACGGGACTGGAGATCCGCCACAGCATTTGGCCCATTTCAACTCGAGGTGCGGGCCTATGTTGGGGACTCCGGCGCAGCAAGAGGCCGCTAAGCTTCGCTGCTTTGTCCAGACACTGGAAGGGCCAACATTTGTCTGGTACAGCCAGCTCCCCGTCGGGTCGATAACTAGCTAGGAGGACCTTCGTAGACAGTTCCTCTACCAGTTCAGTTCCACGACCCGGAAGACGAGTATCGCAGACCTCTTCAAGTGCAAGCAGAGGCCTGACGAGCGAGTCGCGGACTTCGTCGCCCGATGGAAGGGTCTCACGTATTCCCTTGACATGCCATTGACTCAGGAGCAGTTGCTGACAATGTGCGTCGGGAATGTCAAGACCGAGCTGGTCCCTTCCCTGATCACTCAGAATTACCCCGGAGGGTTCAGGGACTTCTCAGACAAAGCTCAACGTCTTGAGGAAGCCCTGCAACAGGCCAGCCAGGCACACCCGCTGCCTCCTATGATTCCTGCAAGGAGAGCCAGCAGGGCTGAGCCCGCTGCTGTTGCCCAGATAGAGGCCCCCAGGCCGTTGGAGCTGCTGCCGGCGAGACCAGCTCCACAGCCTCACAGGAATCCGCCTCCACGGGCTCAGTTCCCGGCCCAGCAGCGGTAGCCTCAGAACCGGCCGGCCCCTCCGCGTAATGTACCGCCACAACCCAGGCGAGATAATCAGGGTCCACCTCCTCGGCAGGCCCCTCCAGCCCCTCGTCAAGACCACACTCCCAGGGGCCCATGATACCTGACCTACTCATTTCACGAGGATCAGGTCCCCGGTTATTTCCGGAGTGCCCTGGAGCAGAGGATTGTGCGACTGCCTGAGTGTTGGAGGCCGGAGGAGGCACATCTCACGTATAACCCCCGCTACTGCCCCTACCATCGGGCCCTTGGGCACACCATCCAGCGGTGCTATGTGTTTAAGGATTGGCTCCAAGACCAGATTAACAACAATGTAATCAGGTTGGGCCCAGCTCCGGCACAAGTGGCGGGCGTGTTCGTGGGATCAGATGATGATAACGGCAATGAGGACGAATGGCAGCTGGTCTCCGACCGCGGATCCCAGAAGTATAAAAACTGGATGGCCCGCAAGACGATCATTCGCGCCCATGGAATCATCCGTGCGCGCTTGAATCAGCATGAGCCCCCAGAATCTGCGGGTGTTGCTTCGGCATCGTCGTCCCAGCCTACCTCTTCCAAGAAGAGAAAACGGCGGCGGCGCAAGAAGGAAGAGCGCGCCCCGCCAGTTCCGCCACTATCCCGCACTCTCGGCGATTTCATGCCCCCGGAGATGGGGATCCCTCCTCGGATCCGCCCAGTGGTGAATGATTCGTCCGATGACAGTGTTGGGTACGCTTCGGTTAATACCTTCGAGCTGGTAAATCCCTTTTCGGTTCCCGACGTTGAAGAACACCAGGTGGACCTCCCTAGTGTCCCCGGTCGTCGCCACCGTCGGAGGAGCCGCAACAACAGGAGTCGCCGGGGCACAGCAGTTGGTACCTCCAGCCAGGCCGTGCACGCCACTGAGACCAAGCAGCAGGCTCAAAACCGAGCTCAGCATGCGCAGCCCCCCCATCCGGGGATGACGGATTCGCCTCCGCCACTGTTTGTGGTATGGGACCAGGCAGAACCTCCTCAGCCGCGTCGCGATCAGCTCCGCCCTGCCACGAGTCCATCCCGGCCTCCTGACCACAGTACGGTGACCATTTCTCGGGCTTCAACCAATGAACAGCGAGATGCGCCAAGTACCAGCCGGCCGCCAGTTCAACCGGCAAGGCCCATCATGCCCCCAACCGCAGAGCAACCTCCTGTAACCAAGGGCTCGCGCTTGGCCAAAAAGTATGATGTCCTGAAGCACTTGGCCGACATCCCGGCGAGACTCTCCATCCTTGAGGCTCTGCACATGTCATCTGAGATGCGCAAGGCACTCGCTGAAGCCCTGAAGAGCCCCCTCCAGTTTGAGACAGAGGTTGCGGCTGCAGAGGCCTTTCACGCCGAAACGATTGAGGACGCCGAATGTCAGGCAGTTATCTCGTTTTCTGGTAAGGATGAAGACCCTCCTATACAGGGGCACATTCGTCCGCTGTATGTTACCGGTCAGTTCAATGGCCTTGAAGTCCGACGCTGTCTTGTCGACACGGGGTCCGGGATTAACCTGATTCCAACTCGGACGCTCCGGAGATTGGGGTTGTCTGAGGATGACTTGATCCCCTCCGACCTCAGGATCCAGGGGTACGACCGCACCGAGCAAACTCCAGTCGGCAAGATACGTTTGAGGACCCAGTTCGGTGACTTGGTTGCCAACACCGAATTCATGGTAGTCTCTCAACACACTGCGTACAACGCATTGATGGGCAGGCCATGGCTCCACCTTCATGCGGCGGTTCCCTCGTCATACCACCAATGCCTCAAATACTCCCTTAACGGTCGAGTAGGCGTGCTTCAAGGAGATTCCTCTCCTTTTGCCTCATGTGAAGCCCGCTATCTGGATGCGGAATATTACAAGAGCAAGGATAAGCAGATCCTGGTAGGTGAGGTCGAGCCTGTCGCTGTTGCAAGTGATCCCTGGGCAAGCTTGGATGACGCTTACGTCCTCCCGATTCAACGGTTGGACGTAGCAATGGTCTCGACGGCCTGTGAGTCTCCTGATGAGATGACCGCGACCACCCATGCCAGCACCAGCGGCCCAGCAGGATCTTGTAGCCCCAATGCAGTTGCCAATGCAGTCTCTCCCGTGGAAGATCCCTCCCCGAGTGGAGAGGACGTGGAAGATGCACCCCCAGCCTTTGAGGAGGGCGTCTCCGCCACGGTCGATGAGTTAGTACAAGTAAACCTCGGAACCGAAGCAGATCCAAGACCCACATTGGTCAGTGCCGCCATGCCCTCTGAGGAGCGGCAGCAGTACGTGGATTTTCTCAGGCAGCACCGTGATGTGTTCACTTGGGGCTATGACGAGATTCCAGGGCTAGATCCTCAGGTAGCCGTCCACCGCCTTGGTCTCCCGGCGAACCATCGCGGGTTCAAGCAGCCTCCCAGGAAGATGCACCCATTCCACGGTGCCATGGTTGAGGCCGAAGTTGACAAGCTTATCAAATCCAAATTTGTGAGGGAAGTCCAGTACCCCAAATGGCTGGCCAACATTGTGCCGGTCAGGAAGAAGAACGGGCATATTAGAGTCTGCATCGACTTCCGCGATCTCAACCGCCACTGTCCGAAGGATGATTTTCCCCTTCCAGTGACAGAGCTGTTGATTGACGCCACGACAGGATTCCAAGCCCTCTCCTTCATGGATGGATACTCCGGATACAACCAAATTCGGATGGCCCCTGAGGATGAGGAGTTCACTGCCTTCAAGCCCCCCCAAGGTACCTTTTGTTACCGGGTCATGCCCTTCGGCCTGAAGAATGCAGGTGCCACCTATCAACGGGTGATGCACCGCATATTCAAGCCAATCCTCGACACACTGGTGGAATGCTACGTCGACGACTTGGTAGTCAAATCGCGCCGGCGTCAGGACCATCTCAAAGATCTTGAGAAAGTGTTCGGCTTCCTCCGGTCTCGCGGCCTGAAGATGAACCCGTTGAAGTGTGCCTTCGGGGTCACCCCCGGAAAGTTCCTTGGATTTGTGGTAAGATACCGGGGTATTGAGATCGACCCAGAGAAGATCAGGGCGATTAGCCAGATGCCTCCCCCAGGTAACATCCGGGAACTGCAGGGGTTCCAAGGCCACTTAGCCTATATACGCCGATTCATCACGAATCTGGCCGGCAAGTGTAAGCCCTTTTCTCGGCTCATGAAGAAAGGTGCCACCTATGTATGAGATAAAGAGTGTCAGACCGCTTTCGAGGAAATCAAGCAGTACCTGCTGCAACCTCCGGTTCTGATGCCGCCTGTATCCGGGAAGCCGCTGGTCCTTTATGTGACCGCCCTGGAACGGTCCCTGGGTGCCCTTCTCGCCCAGAAGAACAACGAGGGAACAAAGAATATCCTCTATTACCTCATTCGCATGCTCCTCGATGCGGAAGTTAGGTATTCCCCCATCGAGAAGAGCTGCCTGGCGCTCGTATTTGCCGTACAGAAATTACGGCACTACTTGCAGCACCATGAGGTACAGTTGGTTTCTCGGGTAGACCCGTTGAAATATATCCTGAACCGACCTATGTTGACTGGCCGTCTAGCGCGGTGGGATGTGATTCTCCAGCAGTTCGACATCAGGTATGTGTCTCAGAAGGCCATCAAAGGGAAAGCATTGGCAGACTTTCTGGCTGCTCACCCAACCTCCGCGGATCAGCCGCTGGATCTAGGTTTTCCTGATGAGGCCATCCTCTCGGTCGATCGAGCCGGTCCATGCTGGCAGATGCACTTTGACGGTGCCTCCCGGAGCCCCACCGGTAGAAGACTCAATAATCCTAAGCTCAACAGAGTGGGCTTGGGTATCGTCTTCATTACCCCGGAGCAGGCCGTACTGCCATACTCTTTCCTGTTGTCAGAGGGCTGTACCAACAATGAGGCGGAATACCATGCCCTCATCACCGGCCTCGAGTTAGCTCTCGAGATCGACGTGCCCCATCTGTGCGTGAAAGGGGACTCCGAGCTAGTTGTTAAGCAGATCAATGGCGACTATGTTGTCAGGAAGCCGGAACTTGTGCCATTACTGGAGTGCACCCTCCTTCTGATGGCCCGGTTCCCTTCTCGGCCAGAAATTGTCCATATTCCCCGGTCGCAGAACGGTCGAGCAGATGCTTTGGCCAGCCTTGCCGCGTCACTTGCGGAGCCTGAACAGGATAAACTGACCGTCCGCATGACGCACCGCAGGCTCATCGCTCCCGTTATCCCGGAGGGAGATCGCGGCCCGTCGGTAAGTAATCTCACCACGGTTGCCCCTACGCCCGGAGCCCCGAGTACCCCAGATATGGCAGTCGAACCAGCCCCTGATTGGAGGGCGCCTTTGGTTGAGTACCTCCAACATGGCATTCTCCCGCCGGATCGGGCCGAGCGCGAGCGAGTTCGACGCCGCGCATCGCAGTTTGTCCTCCAGAGCAGTCCCGGCCTGGAGCAGATCCTCTATAGACGTGGATTTGATGGTGTTCTCCTCCGTTGCCTTTAGGGAGTTGAGATCCCACGAGTCATGCAAGAGGTTCATGCTGGTTCATGCGGTGCCCATCAGACTGGGCCGAAGCTGTCCCACCAGATTCGGAGGTTGGGATACTTCTGGCCCTCCATGATCCATGACTGCATCGAGTATGCCAGGAGGTGCCATGCGTGCCAGGTTCATGCGAACTTTGTGCATCGGCCACCAGAGCCTCTCCATACCACCAGGTATTCTTGGCCCTTTGCAGTCTGGGGGATGGACGTTGTGGGACCTTACCCGCCGGCGACGGCTCGCCAGTGCCGGTTCATTCTGACCGCCACGGACTTCTTCTCCAAATGGACAGAGGCGATTCCGCTCAGAGAGGTCAAATCCTGTTCGATCGCTGACTTCGTGACCTCCAACATCATTTATCGATTTGGAGTGCCTCACGCTATCCTCACGGATAACGGAACCAATTTCCGAGCAGCCGAGTTGAAGAAGTTGTACGCCAAGTACAACATTCGCTCGAACCATACATCTTGCTATCATGCGCAGACGAATGGACAGATCGAGGCGTTTAACAAGACCCTCTCTAACATTCTGCAAAAAATGGTTGGTCAGAATAAGAAGAGTTGGCCGGACAAGCTCCCCAACGCCCTCTGGGCTTATCGGACGACGACTCGCAATTCCACCCAGATGACCCCTTATTCCATGGTGTATGGAGCTGAGGCCGTCCTGCCCATCGAGATCTAGTTACTGTCCTTGCGCACTGCGGTCTACGACTAGCAAGCGCCGGACAGAGCTGCTGAAGCCCGTCTAGTCGAGTTGGAAGCACTGGATGAGAATAGACTTCGCGCCTTGCACAACTTGGAGAGGCATCAAAGCAGAATGGCTCGAGCTTTCAATAAGAAGGTTCACCTCCGCTCCTTCCTGCAGGGTGACCTAGTGCTAGCCCTAAGAGCGCCAATGATCCCCGGCAGGAAGCCACCCAAGTTGGAGCCCAAGTGGGAGGGACCTCTTGTCGTCCACAAAGTTTATCCCAATGGCGCGTACTCCCTAGCGATTATGGATGGTGAGCGTGTCACTCCTCCCACCAACGCTAGGTTCCTCAAGCAGTACTTTGTCTGAGTGTACCACGTCCTGCACGACGTTAAACTGCATACGTCCAAGCTGCACGACGTTAAACTGCCCAGCATATCGTCCAAGCTACAAGACGTTAAACTGTTTAGCATTCGTCCAACACGACGTTAAACTGTACTACGTCCAAGCTACAAGACGTTAAACTGTTCAGCATACATCCTGCATGACGTTAAACTGCCTCTCAAGAACTACGTGCGGCTTGATTCCCATCCTTATGGGATACGTAGGACCGCCTGAACATTCATGTTTCAGGCCCAGCCCCATCCTTCGGGAATTTCCATCCCACCTCGGGCCCTTGGCCCAGTTGCCTCTGGGTATGTGGCGTATGGTGTGAACGTGGGGCTATTCCCTCATTCACGTCGGTTTGCTCGCCACGCTGTACGCCCCCCACGTTTGGGGATGCCTTCTGCTCCCCCCTTTTTTCTCTCTTTTCGTCCTGCATGACGTTAAACTGCACTTCAAGAACTACGTACGGCTTGATTCCCATCCTTATGGGATACGTAGGACTGCCTGGACGCTTGTGTTTCAGGTCCAGCCCCGTCTCTTGGTTGATCACGGGGATCTACCGTCTTTTGGTTGCTCTCAGGGTGAGTCCTCCGACCCTTTCCGATGATCTGTTAACATGTTTTGGGTACTTCGATCTATGACCCGTAGTGTCGGATTCAATCCCGGCAAGTCCTGTGTTGCTTGTCGGGCCGCGCGCTTCCTCTTGTTCGAGCCTTCACTCAAAGGGATCCTCGTTAGCGGTTTGGGTACGATGCCTCAGTGCTCTCCTACCGCCCCGGGTCGATTTACCGGCGGGTCCTGGGCCGCAAATCGATATGAATCCTGCGCTTGAGCGGTTGATGCTCGTTTGGTTGCCCCGTCCTAGGCTGACGCGATCGGATGTTGTGTTGCGAATATGGTCAGCGACATCCTTGATCACCATGTCGGCTCTTTTAGGCTCCGAACATTGGTTGCTCGGTCCTCATCACACTCCGCCTTTGTGCGTTGTAGTGGAATCTCGAAACTCTCTTCATACTGACCTTCGGTACACCTTTACACGTTAAGCAGGCCAACCAGGGTAATGGTGTCTGTCGAGGCTCCCACGATCTGAGCACCAAGGATATATGCTGATGTCCTCCCTAAGGGCCATGTGTAGCTGGACCCTCGTCCCCATAAGGAGGAAGGAGTCGCCCGAACAATCGCGTTTTGGGCCCAGTATATCTGGAGGCTAGCATCTCTGCCCCTCGGGTGATGGACATATGCAGGCCCCTATCCCAGGATCCTTCTCCTGGAATCGTGCGTGACCGCAGGGATGGGTATGTTCCCACCTCCGCTGAGTCCGCCGTATCGCGATAAGCGGATTCCTCTATGGTCCGAACCACACGAACTTAAACTGTGTTGTCTGGTCCTACCACACGACCGTAAACTGTGATCGTCTTGGCCGCCCGACGAGAAACGACACTGCATTGTGATGTTCCCCTCAGGGGACACTCACGTTGGGAGCTAGTTAATAACCACGCCATTCATCAATGCCTTTCATGGCTTGATTATTGTGGCGACGCCAGGGATTCCTTAATCACAGTCATGTCGCTGCACAAAGAAAAACCATCCATCTTTAAGGACAAACAAGAAATATCAAATACCGCTTCTTCTGTGTGCGAGGGTCAGAACCGCACCCCTCCCCGCGCTGGTGCCCGATTGTGTTGCGCCGCGCTTCAAGAACTACATGTGGCTTGATTCCCATCCTTATGGGATACGTAGGAATGACCGGATGTTTGAAACTCCGGGTCCAGCCCCCCACCTCTTAGAGATTCCCCCCTTCTCTGGGGAATCCGCCGCCTTCAGGACACCCTCAAGGCGTGTCCCTCGACCCCTTGCAGTGGTCCACTGGTGTCAAGAGTACTCCGATTTATTGCCAGGAGGGTCCGGTTCAGCTTGGTAAGGTTCCTTCCATTTGCAGGCTTCGTGCTCCCTTTCATCCGGACCCATCGCCTACGCCCTGGGTGGAGCCCCCGTGAACGGTTTGGACACAATGCCTCAGTGCTCTCCCACCGACTCGGGCTGGTGCCCCCAATGGCCTCGGGTAGCAAATCGATATGAATCCTGCGATTGAGCGGTCGATGCTCGTTTGCTGCCTCATTCCATCAACGGTTAGTGTGATATTGATGCTGCTTTTCCGCCACGGTCGGCAGTACTCCCATATCGTTACGCCGGTGCCCCCAGTCCTTGAGTGAATGGCCGCATGATTCACATCACATTTTCCACCCCCCATTCTGACCAGGCAAAATCTCGACACTCTTGACACTATCCCTCAGTGCATCTTCGCATATCCAGGGGATAGGACCACGATGTGGCGTACTTTGAGGTTCTTATGGTCCGAGCTCTAAGACCTTAAACTAAGATCTACCCTTATGGTCCGAGCTCTAAGACCTTAAACTAAGATCTACCCTTATGGTCCGAGCTCTAAGACCTTAAACTAAGATCTACCCTTATGGTCCGAGCTCTAAGACCTTAAACTAAGATCTACCCCTATGGTCCGAGCTCTAAGACCTTAAACTAAGATCTACCCTTATGGTCCGAGCTCTAAGACCTTAAACTAAGATCTACCCTTATGGTACGAGCTCTAAGACCTTAAACTAAGATCTACCCCTATGGTCCGAGCTCCAAGACCTTAAACTAAGATCTACCCCTATGGTCCGAGCTCTACGACCCTAAACTAAGATCTCCCCAAACGGGGTTCTGCGTCCTGCATGACGTTAAACTGCACTCGCAGAACTACGTATGGCTTGATCTCCAGCCTGATGGAGTACGTAGGAACTCCCGGCCATTTCAACTCGGGTCCAGCCTCAGGGATCGCTAAGTCCCGCCCCTCCTCGTCGCCGGCCGTCTGGCCAGACTTCGGGTAGAGTGGTGCAGTTGTGATATTCTCCCCGATCCAGCTCGGGATTCCCCATTGCAATGATGGGAAGCGACAGTTTCCTCGTTAAAAAAGGTTCTGTCTGAGAATTGGGGTGATTCACGGCCAGGTTAGTGCATCCGCCTAATACGCTTTCCCCACGGTGGCGCAATTTTGAGAGCGTTGGATTCTATCCGAAAAAATCGTCACTTCGCCCCACGCTTCGCATGCCCTGTTGATCTGGATTTCCACCCTTGTGCCTGAAGGAACCCCCAAAGCGGCATTGATGATGACATGTGATCCGCCTCCTGTAATATGGATGATGACCTTCGGTCCGTCTATCGCAGTAGTATGGTCGATTTATCCATTGTCCGCTTGCCGTCTTGGGCATTTCCTGGAAGGCCAACCGTTGTGGATTTCTGAATTCGGGACACGCGATTCACCCTTTCTCATTTCCCTATGTTCGGATAAAATCTCAACGCCCCTAGCATTGTCCCGCTCGTGTGTCGGAACAAGTTGGGGGGATGATACATTGATTAGGCTTGAGGTCTCCTTTCCTAGGAATGACCTCCCTCTTTTCTCTAGAAATCCAGGCCCAATTGCGGATGCCTGAAGCTTGGTTAATGCTCCCGCAAGACAATGAATTGTGGTCGAGCATGTTAAGCCAAAAGATGCAGATAAATATGGTGATTCATACAAATGGATCGAAATATTGAGTAGCGGAAGCAAATGTTTTGGGAATGGAAAAACAAAGCCCCTAGGGATTAACGTGCTGGATAAGTCTTTCTAACGCCGCTACCCTTTGGCTGGCGGCCTCCAGAGCTGCTTCTCGCTCTCTGCGTGCCCTCTCCTCGTCGGCGGTCGCAGCACGCAGTTCGTCGATTCTGGCTTGTGCATGCTCCCGCTCGACTTGAATTGTGACCATCTGTTGGCCCGCCTCCGTCAGCTGTACCTGGGCGTCAACCAGCTGGGCTGCTAGTTGCTCCACAAGCTCGGTGCACGTTGCGACGAAGGCCTCCTTCTCTGCCGCCTTCCCTTCGAGACGCCAGACTTCCTGCTCCGCCACGAGGAGTGCCCGCGTGCTCTCCGACATGTCCCGACATTGTGCGACGTCGACACGCCGTCGGCTCTCGCGCATCTTTTTGGCCATGAAATCACGGACTGTCAGATGGAGGCGTTGAGCATCAGCTCCCCCGGCACACAGGAAGCGCAGCCAGGTTTGGAGTGATCCCATGCGCCCCAGCCACTCCGATGGGTCTCGCTTGAGGAAGCGCTGGATGCACTTCCACCCCCTTCAGCGCGCTATCCGGCTCTCCTCGACCGCCTCCGCGTCTGAGTCGTCCATCTCCTCGGGGTCGGCAGGCCGGTAGGCAGGGAAGGCAGCCAGCAGGTCTGCTGCAGGGTCCTCCCCTGGGATGTCCTCATGGGGAATAGGTTCCCCAACATATGGGCGACCTTCTTCTCTCTCCACAGCGGCGTTGACACCCTCGTCAGCCCCCGACCTCTCTCCGATGTCAGCACCGCCGACGTCCGTAGCCCCTTGATCAGCAGTTGGTGGGGCCGGCTTGGTGTGGGAAGTCTGTTCCGGAGCAGGCGGCATGTCTGCCACCGGTCCACTCGTGGATGGCCCGGGTTCGGCAACCCGACGAGCCTCCAGCGTTGAGATCACTGCGCAGGGCATGCCGTGGTTAGTCACGGATCGTCAACGGCAAGCATCAGCAGTAAAGTAAGGAGACTTACGGGAGTTCAGAGCGTCATCTTTCGCTATCCCGGCCGCCGCAGGAACAGTTGCAGCAGGGGACCCTTCCGCGCTTGTCAATTCGATAATGGGTGCCTGGCCCCCGCCTTGTCCTGCTGGCGCCTCTCCTACTTCCGCTGAGGACGCCTGACCAACATCCGTGTGCTCCTGAGAAAGATGGAGAAATGGGTTAGAAGCTGCATAAGAGAATAGATGAAGCAGGTTGAGTAGGGATAGAAGCGGACCTCGAGGAGCTCAGTGACATCAACATTGTCAGAGCCGGCCACCTCGCCGCTCTCCCGCGGGCTCCCCTGATGGGATCTTCCCTCGGAGCCTTCATCCTCCCCCATCTCCTCCTCTTCCTCGGAGTCGTTGCTACTGTCATCTTCCGCCGGTGACATCTGTTCTGGGGCGGGCTCTAGACCGAGCATCACCTTCACCAGTAGGGATGGCTCCGCACGCTGACCACGTTGGTGCGCGTACTCGTCCATGGCCGTCAGATACGCATACTGCCGGTTGAAGTCCACCCTATCGGCGATATGGAGGCGCCCGACCTCTGACAGATGGATTCCTTCTCTAAGTATCTTTCGCCAGATGGCGTCGGTCCCCAGTGACTGCCGCAGGGTCATCCAGGCCGACCACAGCGCCGGGAAGACTGCATCATGGGAGGGTTCGAGCAGCCGCCTTACCTGCTTCCCGGGCCGCTCCCCGACTGCCGCATGTGCCCCCTCTCTGGGCGCTGAAGTCGTGGCGGCAGCTTGCGATGTGCCCGCCGCCGAAGTCCCTGCCCGCGCCGGCTCCGCTGCTTGGCGCGCCTCCGTTCTCCCCCGTGTGGCGGCGCCTCGCCTCCTTCCTTGACGCCCGGTCTCCGCACGGGTGACCTCGAGCCGCCGAACTGGCTTCCGTAGAAGCCCCTCGGGGTACGCAATGGCCCAGTGTTCGGCGTACTCGGTTGCCAAGCCTGCGTCGACCCTGGTAGGAGGGAGAGTGATGACGTCACCAGAGCCAAAGGCGACGAACATCAGCCACATCTGGCGAAGGACGCCAGGGTTCGTCTCCTCCCGGACAGCAGTGAATACCCTCTTCGGCATCCGTTGAAGGCACCCGAACTGCCTGGCGAACCGGGTTGGCACGTAGGGCTCACAGATCACCTTCCCATCGATCCGAGCCACAAGCACCCCGCCCCGCATGTTCAGGAAGTACTCGTGCTGCTCCAGTGGACCCTGCCCGTTGTCGATCATCTGGCCAACGGGAGCGGGGAACGGGCTGAAGTTGAAAATGGCATGATTGCCAATCCGAATCCTCACGCCCTCCTCACTTAGGGTCATCGGAGCGACCCCCGCAATGTTCAGCAGGGAGGGTCACAGGCCGTTGCCCGGAGGAATGATGGCGTTCAGAAACGTGTACCCACCAAGGTGAGAAGCCACCCAGCCGTGGAAGAATTGGAAGGGCCCAAAGATCCTTCGTGGCGACCCCCCTCGTGAGATGCGTCCCAGGATGGCGTACAACTTAGCCAACACTGGGACCCCGAGGTTGTATCTTTTGTTGGCGGCCATAGCGCCCGCCATCGCCAGTGTCGCCGGGCGAACGCCCATCCTCGTGTCCCGCACTGGCAGGAGCCACCCACTCAGAAAGGCGGCCAGGAACGCCGCGTACCGGACATTTGGGTCCCGGGCCTCGATGACGCGGTACCCCCATGAGCGGTAGTCGCCCGTCTCCAGGACCCGCCAGTACGACCCGTTCCGGCTCCTCTGAGCCGCGGTCGGGCACCGCTTCCCCCTTCCTGGCATCTTGACCGCCGGGTCATGCTCCAAGAACTGGCCGAACAACTCCTTGTAGGATATGTCCTTCTGGAAGTCCTTGATCCCGAGCCGCTGCGTAGCCAGGTCAAGCAGATGCCAGGTCAGAATGGGAGTCCGTGACCTGTCTTCCCAGGTGTTCTTCGGAGGCAGGAACTCATCGTACTGGTAACCCTCCAGCGGGATACCTCCGATGCAGTGGATATCCCAGAGACCGATGCCGACCTCCCCATGGTGAAGATGGAAGGTGTTGGTATCCGGGGACCAGCGGGTGAACAGCTCCGGCCCGAGCTCGGACTGCTGGTAGAAGTGGAACTGCGACGTCCACACCGCCTCAAACAGGCCGATGTACCGCAGCTCCTCCGCGAAGTGATCGCAGGTGTGACGTACCCAGAACGCCCAGGCCCACTCACTGGTGAAGTTGCCCCCAGACCGCAAGTCCCAGTCCTTCAGCCAGCCCTTGGTGTCGTCGGTGACACTCTGGCGATATATGCTCGAGTAGAGGGCTGGAGAGTTCTCCGCAGTAGGCTCACTTCCGACGATGGTTCGCGTCCTTGGGTTCAGGACATAGACATCTAAGTGTCTGGTCTCCCTGGCAGGATGCCCATTGTTGGTGATGTTATAGCGGGGAAGCTTGTCCTCCCGAGTCACCCAGGTCCGTGGCGCATCAACCTCGAACCCTGGCACCAGAACCTCATCTAGGATGCCGAAGTTCCAGAGCGGCAGGTTGTCTGACAGTGGATATGTCTTCTGGGCTGGCGTCAGCAAGTCTAACAAGGATTTATTGTTGGAAACAATCTCCTTGGCTCCGTAGACCTCCTCGTTCGTCGCCATCTCAGCTCTGCGAGTGGCGGCATTCCCCTCATTTCTTTGATTCGCGGCCATCTCAGAAGCTCCGGGAGTCGTGCGGGTAAAGGGATGAAGCGTGCGGGATCAGACGAGGCTGGTAGAGAAGTTTGAGAGTTGGCGCGCAATCCTAGTGGACGGCGCGCAATCGGGAAGTCCGTCGTGTAAAACCCCGGGTGTTCGCGCAAAAGCAGGCCGAATTCCGGACAGGTTTGCGCGACGAGCGGGTGAATTCCGCGCCGGAAAGGGAAATTTCGCGCATGAGAGCTCGAATGCTTATCGCGCGGAAGGCCAGTGTACGGTGCGAGGGACCCAGGGCCCCTATTTATAGGCAAGGCCGGGGTCCGCGCTGCGCGGAAAGCGCTTTGCGCGACTGCAGCGGCGAATTTCGCGCCCGACGCCCCTTTTTGCGCGCCACAGTCCCGCGCCACCCAGGACTTCGGCATTCCGGCGTCTCCCTCGGAACCCGATCGTTGCGACCTCTCGCCGATCAGATTCTGAGGGGGGGATTTTGTAGACGCCGGAAAAGTCCGTTGTTCCCAAACGAAGCTCCGGATGCGGGAAGCGAGGTCATATTTGGAGTCGGAAGCCCGTTTCGGAGGGCCCGGAAGCCTTGCACAGAATTTTGGAGACCCGCGCGCAAAGTTGGAGTTCCGCGCGCAAACCTCCCGGGATGCGCGCAATGCGCTTGGCCAGCGCGCAATTTTGTGCGCACGTGGCCCGCGCGACTCCCTAGCGCGCCGGGCCCGATTCCGCGCCCGCGAAGAGAATTTCGCGCCCGTGAATCGGATTCCGCGCCCGGGGTTGCCTATAAATACAAGGCGACCCCCGACGTTTTGAAGGTTGCCAGAATTCGAAAGGGCTCTCGTGCGCGCAATCCAACCCCTTCCGCGCGCAATGCCGATCTTCAGGTAACCTCTTTTCTTTCGCGCAAGAAAGCCTCGGGGTTCGCCTTCGCGCACAATCCCTTTGGCTCCTTTCCTTTGAATAACCCTTCACTCAAAGGCATTTGCGCGCAAAAGAAGCCTCTTGCGCGCAATTGCCCCCGGGTGCGCGCAATCCAGCCCGATTGTGCGCACCCCCCATTTTCAAAGTGGCCATTCATTAAAGAATGAGCCGTTGCCCCCGTGCGCTATCCGAAGCCCGGTGTGCGCAATCTCTATCATCCGCGCGCAAAGTGCTGGCCCAATTGCGCGCCAGCCCGTCTATTTGCGCGCCGACCCACGATTTTGCGCGCCAAGATCCTCTTTTGCGCGCAATCCGCTGGAGTCGCCCCCTTTGACCCCCTGAGGGTACCCGCCTGCGTGGCGCCCGATGACCCTCATCCCGGGTGCCCGCACCGTGCGTCGTCTTCCCGTGCGGCCCCCTTTGGCTTGCGTGAAGTGACACGGACCTATCGGCGGCTTCAACGTCCTGCACGACGTTAAACTGCATACGTCCTGCACGACGTTAAACTGCATACGTCCCACACGACGTTAAACTGCATTCGTCCCACATGACGTTAAACTGCACACGTCCAAGCTGCACGACGTTAAACTGCCTAGCATATCGTCCGAGCTACAAGACGTTAAACTGTTCAGCATTCGTCCTGCAGGACGTTAAACTGTACTTCGTCCGCGCGACAAGACGTTAAACTGCCAAGCACCTTCGTCCTCAACACACGACGTTAAACTGTACTTCGTCCGGCAAGACGTTAAACCGTCCGCTTCATCCTCAACACACGACGTTAAACTTTACTTCGTCCGGCAAGACGTTAAACCGTCCGCATCACCTGATCCCGTGTCTCGCACGCAGGATCCCCCCGGTCTGGATGTGGCCCCCACCCGTGCGTCTCTGCAGGGATGTCAGGATTGGAGTGGCCTTCGCCCACGGGGGTAGAGTGTTACAGACAGAATAAACTACGTGGAATTTGATCCCTGTCTTCTAAACAGGGTACGTAGGAAGTCTCTCCGAGGTTCAAGCCCACCACCTGGTCGTCCCGGTCGTATTTACGTCGGTTCGTCCATCAGTGAACCCCTCCCGGGTTCACACTTGCGTTGATTCACCTATGAATCCGCCTCTGTGGGGGACTGTACGTGTGTATATCCATTGTGCTTCCCCACCGCCTCGATCTCTTCGTGAGTCGGCTTTCCAACGTCCAGCATGACGTGAAACTGTGATCCACCCGGCCGTTCCATCCCCCTCTGTGCGAGGTGGTTCGGTTCAATCCTCCGCCCGGCGGCCTCGATCTCTTTGTGAGTCGGCTTGCCGACGTCCAGCATGACGTTAAACTGTATATCCGAACTACGCTGACTTTGATCCGCGCTACCGCGCGGTACGTAGGAAGCCCCTACGGGGTCCAAGCTCTTCACTCCATCATCCATCCTGATCCTCACCCGGGCCGCCACATCCCGGTGGGGTCATGCCATTTCACTCCACTTCACTCGGGATGCCGCCCATGTGCTGACCCCAGCGTCGGAGGTTCCCCGCAAGGGGTTCTGTCATCTGATCCACTCCTCGTGTTGATCAGTCCGATGCCGTCCCCGCTGGACGTTAAACTCGCGGCATACCCCGTGTTAAACATGGGAAGCTGAGGAAAACCTCAGGTAACACAGTTCCCCGCACCCAGTGCGGGATGCCTCAGGCCATCACGCCTTCGAGAAGCCCTATTAGGGACGGGAGGCAGACATGCAGAGGCGCAGTGTTAAGACACGCCCCCGACACCCGGAGCCACCCGGTCTCCTCACCGCAGGTTGCTGCCCCGACCAGACTCCTTGGAGCGTCCGGGCGGAAGCAGCGTAATTAACCGGTGTCCATGGAGACATGGCGCCGGGAACGAGATTCACGAACATTCTTAAATCTACGAGGGAGACCCGGATTAGGCGACGAGTTCCGAGGAGACGTCCACGGAAGGAGGAGCCGACGTCCCATCATCCCGGTTTCGATCAAGGAGCAGATGCCCCTGAATAAGGGACGGATGCCGCCAGCCCTTGGAAAGCGGGACTGCGGGGCCACAAGCCGCGCGCCCATCCCCTCGGGTCGACGGGTGCACGCACGAACGCGTCCTGGCGGAACAGCGTAACCCGACGCACATCCGCACCGAAACAATGTCCTTAATTGATTATAATACTAGTAAATTGTTTCCAATAATTAATATTTTATCAACCTATACTCATAGGATAATGATCAAACTCCCACTAAATAGCTTGTAAATGCGTAGCTTGGATTAATTCTTAATGAGACCAAATTCTTTTATGGCTTTATCAAACCGAATGTTCCATGATCTGGATGCTTTCTATAATCCATAAATTTATCTTTTTAACTTGAAAACCTTTTTGGAATCACCTGGAGTCACAACATGTTATGGTTGTGTCATATAAACATATTACTAAAGGTTTCCATTAAGGAAATCTGTTTTGACATCAATTTTCAAAATGTCATAGTCGTGGTAAGTTTCTAGAGTAAGTAAAATTCTGATGGATTTAAAAATAATATCTAGATAAAAGGTTTATTTATAGTCAATGTATTCATTCTATTTAAAAAATTTAAATACTAGCCATGATTTTAGGTATTTACTTTACCTTGAATGTCCAATTTTCTCTCAATTACCCATTTACACCCAAATATTTTTACATCAACTAGCAGATTAACTAGGACCCAAACTTGGTTTTGATACATGGAATACATCTCAGAATTCATGGATTCTTTCCATATTGAATATTTTGGGCTCTCCATTACCTCTTTGTAGGATATAGGTTCATTATTTTCAATCAATAATGAGTCACCATCTTCGGTGATAATAAAACTACATCTTTCTAGTTCTATTACCTCTTTAGTACTCCTACATAATACTTATGTTTCAAGAACAACATATTCCATGGTGACCTATGAAAATTTTTGATACACCAACTCTTGTAAATATTGAGCATCAAATTCATTGAAGTCAATATTTCTCCCACTATCCTTCTTGAGGATGTACCCCCAAGGAATATGGCCTATCTTGAAACGACTACTTTCTTGTTCAAGGGGTTGTATAGATAGTATCCTCTTATTTACATAGGATACCCTATAAAGATACACTTCATGCCTCAAGGTTCTATTTTTTATTCCTGACATGGCCTTAAAAAATGCCTCACAACCCCATACATGAGTGTGAAACCACACAAAATTCTTTCCATACATCAATTCATATAGTATTACATTTAACGCCTTAGTTGGTACCCAGTTTAGAATGTGCGCAACAACATGTAATGAATATACCCAAAAGTATAATAGAAGATCTTCATGATTCATCATCGACATCACCATGTTAAGAAATGTATGATTCCTCTTTTCACTAAAACCATTATACCATGGTGTATAAGGGGGAGTGATTTGAGATAAAATCCTAAACTCTCATAGAAAGTTAATAATCTATTGGTTAAGATATTCACCACCTCAATTGAATCAAAGTTTCTCTATGTTCTTAACAAGTTTATTCTCAAATTAATTCTTGAATTCTTTGAATTTCTCAAAGGAATCAGACTTATACCTCATCAAGTAGACATATCCATAACTACTCAAGTCATCAATAAAAGTTATGAAGTAATAATATCCACCTCTATAATCTAATAAAAAAGGTCCACACACATCAGTGTGTACTAATACTAGAATCTCCCTGGCCCTTTCAACCTATCTACTGAATGGTGTTTTATTCATTTTCCATCTAAAAAATCATGAAATCTATCAAGTGGTATTAACTCAAAAGAGTATAAATAACTATCTTGATAGAGATTTATTAGATGCTTCTTGTTTATGCTACCAAGATGGAAATGCCACAACTGGATGTTATATGAGTTATGCAAACTTTATTCATTATCCATATCTAATACTTAGTTTTTTAATCTAATACATAAAGTCTATTATTTATTTGTTCCATACCATAACAAATGATGTCTTTGTAAAAGAATCATTCTTTATTTGAAAATTTTAAAATAAATCTATCCATGTCAAATAAAGAAATATAGATAGTGTTCTTAGTAACAATAGTCACAAAATAACAATTTCTTTAAACCAAAATCATTCTAGTTAGTAATAAAATGTGGAAGACTCCTATAGATGAAGTAGTAAGTTTCATTTCATTGGCTGCTTGAATATACACATTTCCTCTAAAATTATTTTCAAATATACTTGGTTCCTACATTTAGATATAGATGTGAGCACCATAAGATGTATTTAATACCCAATGTGTAGATATAAAAAGACTATACTTGATAACTAATTCACATTTATCTCCCCCTTGCTTCTAGGTGTAGTTCTTCTTCAAATGTCATATCTTTACAAATAAAAAACATAATACATTTTTTCCTCTTCCAGACTTTGAATCTTCTTCTTCTTGTTAGGATAGTGCTTGAGAGCCTTAGACTATAAAATTAAATTTTTATTTCAGAAATACTTTTGTGGAAAAAATGAGAAACCACACAAGTCAAAAAAGGTGAATTAGACATAGAATGAACTCAAAGTTATTAAATACAAGAATAAAATTATTGAAATTAAACACCCTATATAACTCCTAGTGAAGAGTGGTTAACTATGTATCCAAATCATTCTTGATAAGATCTTCAAAATTATTGGCCATCTTGTCCCATGTCTGAATATATTCCTTCGAACTGATCACCCTTTAATTAAATCCTCAATCAAAAATGAGGTCTTGTTTATTGATCCATTTCCTTTGGTCCTCATTTATATCAAATTGAATATTTCTCTCACATATTATTATGAAATCCTCCTCTGATGCATTGATATTGAAGACTTCTTATAGCATTAATTCCTTGGAGTGTAGAATGAGATCCAAACCTATTCCTTTTTCTGCTTCTATTTTCCCTGCCATTCCATTAAAATCTTCAGAAGACACTGATTCCTTACCCAAACCAATTAATCCATATTAAGGATTCCTATTAATTCCACTTAAATCTTTCTCACCAGGTTCCTGATTAGCCAAAAAAACAAATGTTGATTTCACCACCCCAATTTCTATCCCACCTATCTTTGCTTTACCTGATGATCTGGTTATAATAGTTTTTGGAAAATTTGAGCAATCCATGAATACCCTTGATTCCCCCTTATGAAATGTAAGGTTTATTGATAAAATTTTACCTTACTTACCTTTCCTTAAGCCAGATCCAACCGTCATGTTCCCATGGGGGTCCTGTTCATCATCCAACACTGATTGAGAGTCTGTGTCTTTATCACTCATGTTAACCATAATAATCATGAATTTTTCATTCCCCATGTCATTTTCAACTTAGAGAATGAGAGTAATAATTTTTGAAATATTCTTATCATTATTTCTCATGCTATAATTAATAATAAAACTAGATAAGGGTTTAGGTAATCAAGATAGAATTAGATCTGTGCATAGCTCATCGGGGAATTTAATGTCTAAGAAGTATAAGTGCTCTATATAGTAAATCAACTTGATTACATGAGGCCCAACTAGTACTGAATCTATAAGGTTTTAAATGAATAGTGTATTGGAGATCTCATATCTCCCTTGTATCGACTTATCTTAATAGTGATCATAGAGGTGAGACATGATGCTATACACATACATATCCTCATGCTTATTTAGAATCTCAATAGACATGAATGATAACATGAAACATTGGATATCTATGGAATCATAAAAATGTTTTATATAGAGGGATAATTATTCCTCACTATTCTCTTGGGAAATTTCTTCAAGAATGATTTTTTAGCACATATAATTTCCTTTCATGGTGTAGAATAATGCACACACAACTTTTCCATTCTTGGAAATTAGTGATAGTGAGAAGGTTATACTTATCAAGTATGAAACATAATGATATGGTTAAAGTAATTTGGGTTTCCATTTCTACAATTAATAAGAGAAATTTTTTATTAATTTATCTAATCAAATTATATAATACATATTTATTTATCTCCTACTATTTTATCAAAACCCAATATCCCTCCCCATTGGATTTAGATTACCCTATTGTAAGGATATTCTAGTGGAAAGGATCCATATGTACCTTCTTATAATGTAGGAAGAATCATGTCAATCTACTCAAAGGTATTTAGGTAGGTCTAACTTTCCAACTACATTAACTCACAACTCCTTGATATGTTGAGTGGACTCCTCAATCCTGAAATCCTAAAAAAGGATTTCCTCAACACTTTTCGTACTAGTTTCACTATGTACTGCAAAAGTGATCAAACCTTAATGTGTATTGGGTTATGTTGACCCAAAAACCAAGATAGAAATTCCATGATAATTTAAATCACCCTAATGAAGGTTGGTCAAGCAATTTGAACTATGATTCAATTTATACATAAGTGGTGGAAGGATATACTGACTCAATATATATAATTGATGATTTTTTATCATTATGTGTATATTAATCATTTTATATTTATTACATTCTTGTTAATATTAATTGTGTTTAATTAAGTGATTAACCTTGTCTTAGATAATGTTTATGCATAATCCAATTTATTTTAGTTCCATCTTGAATGATAGTTAATTCACCAATTCATGTGATCATGAAAAAACATCCATAATGAAATTAACCATGAAACTTGATAGAAATAAAATAATAATAGATGGTATGATAAAGAAAATTTCCTAATGGTTATTTTATCTAGTGGATTATAAAATAACTCTCAACTGAGGGTAAAAACACCTTGAACCATAACTTGGTTCATGTTGCTACTTTCCACCTGTCCACCCATGTATCTCCTGGATTTATTTCTCCTCGACTTCAAACTTGAAATGCCTCCACTCGCCTGAGATCTATATCTATTACATAAGATTTTACTCATAGTTAGGTAAGGGTAACTAAAGGATTTGTTTTGGGGGTATACATAAAAGGAAACCATGGACACCCAGACCCTTAAATAATTAGAGGAGGGATGGCATGAAATCCATTAACTTAATTTAATAATAAATAAAAAGGAAACCAATAAAATATAAAGGTATGGTCTATTCCCATGATCATACACATAAATGAAATATATTATATATTTAATAAACTATCATTCATTCCCAATCATTATTATTTAATAAATATTAAGCTCAAATCAATTAATTATCTTCATTAATCAATCAATTATTTTATCTTAATTATCACTTGAACATTCTTACAATTCTCATACCATAGTTTTTCATACAAATTAAACAATTTATTTAAAATCAACTAAGCACAAAACCTGTTCCCTGGAGAAAACACGATGAGTAAAAATCTGAACTACCCAACATGTTTGATATTTTTATACTATTTACTCATGCTACATGTAACATAAATGTATTATCACATAATTTCATGGCGTGTATTGTTAAATAAATTACACATAAACACATGTTATTTATGTCATGTGTTAGGTTTTAATGCGTGTAGAGTAATATCTATATTATGACTTATACAAGATATACAGTTCATTATATTATGCAGAAATTAATCGAAAATTTATTATATATAAAACCAATTGCATGGTGTGTATGAGTTAACTAAATGACACAAAAAACACATATGGATAAGGTTTAAGTACTATAACAATTTAATTTTAAAGTCTATATAATCAAGTAATATACATAATGTGTACTATCCAACTATATGTTGTGTATAATTCCTTATTGTCTATCCACAACACATTCCTAGGGATGTGGCATATTACCCTGCCATGAAAATTAATGGATTACACAATGTGTACCTGAGCTATACATCATGTGGTATTTGAGTTATATATTGACTGATCAAATATGTCATGTAATACACACATATATCATCTGTGATTAATGGAATACATTCCATGTATGTAAATTACACATCATGTAGTCCAACTAACTATGCGCCTAGTTCGACTGGTCAACACGTGTTGTGTATATTTTACATATAATGTGAAATAAATCTACGATGATCTAAATTAATTCATGAGTCATCTAGGTGCATTAAACATGGGTACATGATGTGTACCTCTGGGCCACATTTCGTGCATTATTCTTATATCTTGCTAGAATACTTGGCACCTTCAGATGAGTTCTTCAAATATTATCCATTATATAAATCCATTTTTGATTATATTTTTGAGAAATAAGAGGAAGAAGAGGGGTTCTTGTGATTCAAATTTAAATAATGATTAAAATAGAATTTAAAACTAACAATAAATTTATAAATCAATTAAAAATATTTAAATAATTATAAATTATTATGTGACCCCTTTGATACAACTTGAAGGGTTTGGGTGTAGTAGAAGTGCATGTTTGGTCATGCCCAACTCAACCTTTTTATCACAATCGATGATTATTTCTAAGATTTAAACAACTTAGAACATCACAAACAACAAAACTAATTGAATTATTAATTGAATAAATAACTTTATAACCAAAATATAGGATCATCACAAAATGATTTATAATTAATTTAAATTGTTAAAGAATTACCATGTGATTAATTCCTTCTTCATTGATGAATATGACAACATTTCTATGTTATACTATAATTACTTTATAGGAATAAAGTGTATATTACCTTTAATGGTGATCCACACATGCACCATAAACCTTCAAGAAATGACGTAGGAATATCTGAGTGCTAGCACAGAAGATCCTAACACTTGCGACACTTTTCTTTGATCCCCATGAGAATCACTTCAAAGGACTATTCCTATACTCTCTAGAATCAGAGGGGCGGTGGAGGTGGATAACACTTTTTTATTGAGAGTGTTCTTAGAGAGGAGGCATCTAGTGCTTTATAGGATTCTCCAGATGTTATTGTGCTTACACAAACAAATGGATAGCTTTTTTGGGTTATAAATAATATAATTAGGTTTAAGTAGTGCCATAGTTATAAAATAATAATTACACATTCACACTTATTATTTCCTTAATCCTCAAGGAACCCCATGTCTATAATAATAAAAATAATAATATTATTTATTAACATGCACAAAACTTGCGAATTAATTAAATATTATTTATTGAATAAATTGTTTAAAATTTATTAAAATAATATTTAATATATAATATTTCTCTGCGGAACTTTAAACTCGATTCACCGTTACTCCAAAATATTTATGAGGCCTTAAATAATGAATATTTATTTAATAAATAAAAATTATTACATTATTAACCAATACATAAATAAATATTATATTTACTAAATAATAAATAAATATTTCGTAAATATTATGTTCACAAATATTCTATTGAATAACTAGTGACTAAATATATGAGATCAAGCTAATATGAATAATTATTAAACCACATTCTTGAATAATATGTATTAAACATGTTAAATAATAAATAATATTTAATATTTTATCACGGTTTTGGATACACTTAGTGTGTGACCTGCTAGACCTCTTTCTCAGTGGCATTAGGCAAAGTCACCCAAAGTCCAAGGTTAGCGTCTAGTAACATTCCAAGAAACCTATAGAGAAATAAGTTAATGTATCAATTACATACAACCTAATATTAATTATTACTATGTAATATAATCCATTTATCATGATATCTCTAATCATACAGGTTGCATGCTAGTGTTATCAACCTATATACTTGATGTATTTTTCTTTGATTTTCTAGAAATGAACCAGCATACAAAATTCCCTGAGTATGGATTTATTCAGGATATTACATTCCCATTAAAGGTCCTAGTATATCTACTTCCATTAAAGAAAAAAAATGGATAAATCATTTCTCACATTATTCATTAATGCAATATCACTTATGACACACCCAACATATCCTACTTCACCGTGAATATATGTCATCATGGTTTTTGTCAATACATCAAAGTATGTGACTAATGATATCAATTAATGGTGATATTAAAGTCTAAGGATCAATACAAACCTTCCCAAATATGAACATCTAATGAGACATATAAATGTGGATTTTCTATTGGCAGGTCATGTTCTCATAATCTTTTACATTGGAAATTACCAAGGGCATACACCATGAGAAATTGCCTCAAAGTACTATGAGTCTCCAGACTTTATATTCTACATCATTTATATCCCATAAAATGATATCATCCATTTATAGAACACAAATATATTTTAAGAATACTATCATGGAACTTCTATGTTCTCATCATAGTGGGGAATTGTTATGACCATTCTGTGCAACCATTACTTTTAAGACATTGTCACATACTATGTCACATATAGGAACAATCATCATTTGATAATATGTTTATTAATATTAAAAAAATTAATATATGCAATAATAAAGTACAAAGTAGTTGGTTCTAGGGAACCAACTCCAACAATTACTATTATAGGAGCAATAATTGATAATTGAAGGTATTATTTAATACAATGTCAAAAGAAACTATTTTTATATTATCCTTCAGTGGTGTAGTATTTTATAAATATTAATGAAATTAATTTTGAACCTTAATTATTCAATGTAATAAAACCACTACTGGTGATTATATTATTATTATTAGTTATAAAAAATAAGGTATAATGAACAATGAAAGTTGCTCGTTGGTCAGGATATGGAGGGAAATCATATTTGAGGGAGCGGAACTTTGCATAATTTTTTTTGGTAATTTTTTTTGGAAATAATAGGGGACCACTCTGACAATATCATCATTTATAACTATGTAGGGGTTCTCCCTCATGAATTTAATCTCATTGTACAAGGCGATACTTTAGGTCTTCATCACTTTATTCTTCCTTAAGCTTCAAAATTTTATGAATAAATATGTAATTTTGAGTTATAGAAAGGTATAATGATCATTTAAAAAATATCAAATTCACCCTATAATTAATTCAAAATAAAATCATGTATACATCTAATCACTTCATGGAATTAAATTTAATTATTTTAATAAACATTCTCATTCACTTCAGGGAACATAATAAAATTATTTGTTTGGGGTTTAGGATGTATTCAAGAAAATAACATGAATATTCAATTCATTATTTTCATCCATTTCAGAGGATGAACACCAATAAAACATATTTATGTTGTTCCTTATAAACACTTAATTTATCTCAAACATTTTATAAGAAATTAAATTAAATATATGAAAAAAATAGAATATTTAAAAATATACAAAGTAAATATAATCTCTATTGTGAAAATTTATACATCATAATCATGATCAACACCATAAGGGTGTATAATAAAATTGGAGATGTCTAATTTCATGGTCCATGACATGATTCAAAAAAGATCACTTGGGCACTTTAGCATATGAAAAGTTAACCAATTTTGGTGGGGTCACTTCACATTTTATTTGATGAATAATGTTTTTCTTAACATCAACCACATCTATTATTGATATAGCATTGATAATATAAAATCACATTTACTTATGGGAATGGAGTGGAATTTGAAATTCATGAGTCTTTACTACACTTTGAGAACTCATTATTTTTCCCATAAAAAAATATCATGAAAAGAATTCATATATTTTTCAATGTAATTTAGAGGGAAAAATCAATATAATAATATTTTATATATAAAGTAATGCTCAACTTTTTCTTGTAATAATTATCTTACGTAAATGATAGTGATGGAGGAAACATCATCATGAAGGACACTGCAAAGATTAAAATCGTGTTGATGACATGTTTTAAAACCAATCAAACCCCAATTTTTACTAGGAAAGTTTAGGGAAAATACCTATTTATTAAAAAGAAAAAAGAAAATCCCCTTTTAACTGGGAGGGAACCCATTACATCAGAGAACCCCAAACCAAAAGGATTTATCATGACCCAGTGGCCCAGTATCTAGAATTCCAAAATTCAGTAGCTTGAGACCCCATTGGTACAAAAACCCATAAGAGAACCCATGATCTATCTAAACATTACCGAAATAACGGGACCAAAGTGGCCTAAAACACAAACACAGAGAACCCATAAACTGTGACCACCAGAGCCGCCGCCAGCCGCCAGCCTCCACTATGCCATCATTGCTCGAGCTCTGCAATGATCCACCAACACCGCTAGTCTTCACGCCTCGAGCTAGCCATATGACATAGAAGCCACCCCCTACTCCCAGTTTCATCAACCTACTGGTCCACACCATGACCATCAACAAAACCACCACCATAGCTGGAGTGCCACAATCAACCGTCTCCAATCCACTGTCATCCACGATGATATACACATCCCTCCAAGCACTCTGTCGTGTCATCAGACCCTTGAGGGCCACCAATATTGATTGAAGTCCATGAACCAATTTGACCAGATCTGGTCTAAAAAAACTATATCTAGACCATATTTGAAAGGACCAATGCCATCAATGCTGACCACTGCTACCTGAGTCACCATAGAACCCAAAGCCACCGATGAGAAACTGACGATGCATGCTGCCCATAATGTCGCTGAGGGCCACTAACATTACCACCCAAGACACACCCACTATGAGGCTAGGTGACTGAGAGAAGAAACCACCCCCGCACAAGGATCAAAGCCTCCACCTCTAACCCACAAATTGAGGTCCACTGATAATGATGAAAACCACTAGAGTACCTCCACTAGAGCACCACACCACACCATTTAATCTATTGGAAGAAACCCTAGCAACTAAAACCTAGAGAGCTCTTAGCTGAAGCTGAGAGACCCCCCTATTGTCACTTTTTCTCAAGAAATACTAAAACCCCAATTGAAACCATGAGAAATTTAAAAACTAAAAATGTTTGATTGATCATAGGATATGTGTATCATTGATGAAACATGCATTTAATATTCGCATGGTAACAACGATGACAAATGGAAATGAAAATATAAGAGAAAGATAAGAAGTAGAGAGAACATAATGGGGCTAACAATCATCACATTTCATTAAACATATCTCCATATATATATAATACATGTGATTTGATCCAACTACTGAGGTTAATAACTATTATATCAAAATTAACGTTTTTAATCCAAGAGTTGACCATGTGAAAGGTTGGGTAATTAAAAAGGGTTGGTTGGGAAGTGAGGATTCATAATCATTATAATCATAATTATGACATCCATTAAATAATATTTTTTTTAACATTATATAAATTATAGATATATATTTTATTAAAAATACGTGAAATAATACCCATGGGATTTGGGATATGACATGCTC
Organism: Viscum album; assembly: GCA_963277665.1. NCBI lineage: Eukaryota > Viridiplantae > Streptophyta > Magnoliopsida > Santalales > Viscaceae > Viscum > Viscum album. Next base: position 1,801,464,116 of record OY728130.1, on the reverse strand, counting down.
TAATAAACTAATAAGAGGATGGATTTTATTTTAAAAAGATTCAATACAACCCAAAAACATAAAAAACCTCATGCAGATCGATGTACCATCAAAATATATGGTGAGACACCATGTACTTCTACATGTCTCTATAAAATATCATAGTTTTATTATATAATTAGAAATATTAAAATATAATAATTAATTAATTATTATTTTTGGGATTCTTTATGTGAATGGTTCAGTCCATATCCTAACATTTATGTCAATGTTTTTTTCAAGGATAAATTTAATGAATGTTATGTAAATAATTAAAATTAATGTATGTTATTAGTTTATGTGAATTTCATTTGTTCTTGGGTGGTGTTTTTGTTTATATATCATGTTCAAAATGTTTAATTAATGTTATAAGTAATACTTTTATAACTGGATCGATTGTTGAACCAATAAAGAAATTAGTTTAGGATCGAGCTAGTCTGATTAGTTAATATGAGTGCTAAAATTATTATTTTTTAATATTATGTTGTTATTTACCATATAATTTTATTAACATGTAATTATTTTAATTATATCAACTTATTTTTTATTATAAATCATAACCTTTTTTATATTTTCACACCCTTCCATTTTATTTTATTTTATTTTATTTTAATTCTTATAAATTAAGAATCAGAAGAAATAGAATGAGGGAACTATAGTTAACCATATAAAAGAGAGGTGAGATAAAAACCCAAATGGCCCAAAGGCCTTAATTTTTTTTTGATTTTTGATAACCCCCTTTTCAAGGGATTAGGGGGAACCCTTAAAAGGCCCTTAGGATCAGATATTACATGGACCGTAGGCTTAGGGGATTACATGACTTGAAGGTCTTAGGGAATTCAACCAAACTGTCTACAAGGAACTGCCTCTCCCCAGAATCTACATCATGATAGTAGCTCTCCACCTTCGCATAACCATCTGGATAGGCTTCTCGTGCAAGAACATGCTGGTCCCGATGGCATAACCATACCCTCTCATTCTGAAAAATCCATTTGGCTCTGCTTTGGTGAGTGCACCTGCTCTGAATCCTCAACTGGGGATGCTCCTATTTTTTGTAGTGTGTCTGGGGAAACTACATGTGGCCCGAAGTCCTTGAGGTGGACCAAAGGCCTTAAAGATGGCATGAAAGCCCTACTGACCTGAAGTCCTGGGTGGCCCGAAAGCCTTAAGGACTCTAAGCCCAAATCGGTGGCCCAAGGTGAATAGTTCCAACTACTACAGTACCGAATAGTACATACTATGCTTGATATAGTACCTGCACAGTGTACAATACTACTACAGTACCCCCCGGAAATATGCCTCTGCCTGGTTTTGAACCTAGATCTTGCGGATTCACTTAAGGATACCTCACCAACTGGGCTGAGGCTCATGTGCAAAGAGAGGTGAGATAGAATTACATGTTTAAAAAAATTGAAAAAAACTATAATTTATGCCCAATAAGTTTAAATTTTAAATATTTTGTGTTTTTAAAGTTATGCACTAAAGATCAAAAAACCATGATGTGGTAAATTTAAGCATGGATTTGGTTTATGATGGTGTAGGCCATGACACAACATGGGATATTATGAAATAGTGGTTCATTTATGTCCATGACCAAACACTTTGACTCAATTTTTCCCATTATAAGCTGTTATACATGATTTATATCATTATACAATGGTGATCCGATGAATATTGGATATACTTCATGATTGTTTAAACATTAAAAAATCAATGAGGAAATTAGAAGGTATGTTTCAATGAGTTTAAGAATTGGATTGTGAAAGGATCAAATTAATATAGGTTAAGCATTGAAATTCTTGGATGCCTATATAAGTTGGGTCAATCCTCATACAATCATGTGTGATCGTTAGAATTCATCAAAGTTCATATTTTCTTTCTCTCATTTCTCACGATCCTTTAAACTTAAGATTCTAGAAAACTGTGGCTTAAGGAAGGACCTTCTAGAGCATCAGGAGATTCTTCCGGCCCATGGAAACCCTAGTAGGAAGGTGTCTATAAACTTTTTCTTAGTGATCGTTATCAAACTTGTGTGGATGAGCTAGATAAATAGAGAACAAGGTACACCATTCCTTTCTTCTTTTTTATTATTCATTCTAAATATATAAATTGATTATGAGTTTTATGAGTTTTAGAGTTGGTTTTATACTATTTTTAGATGATTTTCATCCCTTTGAAACCTTACTATGGTATCAAAGGGAATATATCAATGTTTTGATTTATTTTTGAATGGATGAATAAAACTATAAAATGAGTTTTCTAAGCACAACATCCTAACTCAGCTCAAAAACACCCATTTCAGTGCATGTTTTGTTTTCCATACCATGAAATATAATTCTAAAAAATAGGTACACTCTCATTATTTTTTTTGGAAGTATACCATGGTACAAGAAAAATAGTCATAACAAAGAATCATGAAAAATAGAGCATCATTTTTTCAACTTGAATATGTGATCGTGTACAAATCTAATGGGTTTAGGGGGATCATCCAACGATAATTTATAGTGGAAACAACCCATGAAATTTCAAATATATCTTCAATAGATAAACACACAAGGAAAATGAATAACATTACAATATACCTAAAACACGAATCTCATGGACTCCATCTTAACTCCTCGATTCTTGATGGGAATCACTAAATCCGCAACCAATACATCATGCCTCCATAGGTGATACACTAAAATTATATCCTCAATCAAAACAAGGGGATCTTGAACTAGACAAAGGGATACTAACACATTCTTCCAAATATGAATGAAAGTTTTGGTAGGAAGAGAGTTTTGGTATAGGGAATGCAACAAGGGTAACATCCAAAGTAAGGAACTCTTCCATTTTTAGGCCATCCCCGATTCTATTTATTAAATAAATAGCATCGACTATATCGATCATATCAGCTTCCATCTCATGAAACCCATACGTTACATCCCAATGGAGTATAATTAATTTAATAATTTAATGAATGTGTTCCAATCCATTAATAAACCAATCCCATTAGTTTATAACTTATGAAACCATGTGATAGGAGTGTTTCATACATTCAAAACCCATATTTCATGCATAATTGTACAGTACAATTTTGGAATTTTGTGGCATCATATGCCATCTTATGACATAATCCGATCATAATCCACAATATGTATCTCATGTATATTGTGTATTATGATTCAAAGAAATCATAAATCATAGTATGCATCTCATGCATATCATGTTTTATGACTCAGGGTATATCATAAGCTACTATATCCCTAGATTTAGTGCATAAACAAAAATCTTCCACTTTCACTAAAACCTTATAAGGATTTCATGAAAAATTTCACTATCAATATTTTAATAAGGAAAAATTTAGAAATAAAGTTGTGCTACAAATCTACTAGAGTTATCTTAGAAAAACCACATCAACTATTATAAAAGTGTATCTAATAGGAATGTTCATATACTTCATGATACACCTTTAATAGATTTTAGGAATGATCAGTGAATAAATAAATACATTTGGAAAAAGATACAGAATCCTTTGGGCTGACTTTTTAGAGTATATCATAACTAAGTATTAATCAATAATGAATATTTGGAGTGAAGGTAATACCAAACTCACATTACCTTATTCATTAAAATTTTAATATTAATAAAAGGGAGTCAATGAAATGTCATATATGTGTTACAAATATTCCATAATTTCTTCCATGACATGTTTTGTAAATAACAAAAAAATCACTAATCATGTACAAACTAGATTGAATAATAGATATCATATTAATTGAAATGTAATAATGACTCTAATAGGTACAATTTATAATGTTTGATGATAACTGTTTATTAAAATATGGATTTAACTACAAACAAACATCAATGAAACACTAAGCACATCTCTATTAATTATCCTATATCCACTATGGATATTGGCATCCATTATTATTCAACATTAAATATATTTCTATAAGAGGGAAAGCACATCTCTTTTGAGATAGTGGGTGCATGCTATATTTCATTAAATTTTAGGCTCAAGATTTTCACGGGTTAGCATAGAAACATAGACTCCACTATGTTTAGGGTGGATTTATTCCAAGAGACACATACTATATAGGATGTTAAAAGTAAAAGTCGTTTTATATTCACCAAGATTGATGACATATTATTCAATATGAATAATGAATACTATAATAAAGTGGTAAATGGAAACTTACTAATATTTATAAGAATGTATAAATTCAGTAATAGAATTCATGTATTAAAATTCATTGGCACTGTATTTTGGATATTTATAAACTTGATACTACTAGTTAGTAATCAAGATAAACATATATGAATGGTATAAGTCAGTACCTATAAAGCATAATTTATTATTAAATGGTTTCTTAAGACATAGTTTATGAAAAAACCTTTACTTCAATCATCATGCTAAAATCCATTTGAATTTTACTTTTCATAACAATATTTTATGATCATTTTATTGGGCAGTTAGAAGTAAAGTATCATTTACTTAATAAATACCCTATGTAACATGTCTATAAGAAATAACTAAAACGGTTGGTGACACTAATGAATGTCAATAAGATATGAAAGTTTTATATATCCATTAATGGATATAAGTAAGCATACTGATCATAGAATACTCATTTAGAATGAAAAAATTCCATGTGTCTATGAGAGGTTAGTAAGAGTGATACTATTTTCAAGTTATATATTTTGATAAAATATGAAAATAGATATCCAATTTTACCAATTTTATAAGACCAAATTAATAAATTTCTCCAAAAAAGACTCAAAATAACAACCCATTATTAGGGAAAAAGATTTAAAAATTTAGATACATGGGGTTGTTTAATTTAGTCATAGTATATATGTTGAACATGGATTTAAAATACACAATGAAATAATTCAAAATCAAGTTTTTTCCTAAGTCACATGGAATAATATATCTTTACAATAACATGCGTAATCACAAGAAGAGATTATGAATATAATTTCACAAGCTTAAGTTCTAAGAATTTTTCTAATATTCCATGATCTGTACTAATGTTTGATATTGTTTATGCATGTTACATGGAGTGAAAATATCAAACAAAAATAGTTGAAGTAAATATATTTTTTATTATAACTATCTAGAAGTACTTGATAAAGTAGAATTGGATGAGTTCTGGGAAAAATGAGAAATGATAATACTAATGCTTAAGGGGATATAAATCTACTTTTACTTTAGATAATTTTTTATCTAGGATCATAATGAGGCTAAGGTAATATAAAATTCAAACTTATTACAGCCTATAGTTCCCATGTTTATAATAACCAAGCATGTTGTAGATTTTGATATTTCTTAAGAAGTGGTTGAGAAATTATTTGTTTAATTTTGGGTTATACCAAAATTGTAGGAGTATTATCATTATTATTATAAGATTTGACTATGGTTTATCTAAGATGTCAAATTTATAATAAGGTAATAAGAAATGGATACATGGGTATCATACTACATGAGGGGTTTTTTCATAGAAGTGAGGTTGTAATAAGAATATTTTTAATAGAGACATGTCACAATACCCACCCTATCCACAGAAAACATAGTGGTCCCAATATATATATCCATACCCAAAAAAAGAATATTTTACATGTGATAACTAACTAGTAGTTAGCGGCTAGGTCTAGTGAAAGTTAGAATCTGTTAGAGTTGGGGCCCTAGATCCAAATAATTTATACTTTAGACCACCTATATATTCATATAATTGAATATTAATAAACAATTTATCACATATTGATTTTTATTCTATGTAACTTTAATGTGATAATGTCCTAAAGTATTTTTTATATTTAAAAAGGTCACAAAAATTCCTTGCTATGATGATAACCTTTAAGTGGTATGATGATACTCTTAAACTATATTTACTATGGTAGTATGATTTCAACTTATGGGATATATATGGTGATAAATTTTAGGTGTGAGTACTCATAAGTGGATGAGACTTCATCTCATGAAGTTTACACTTTATAATCTCCAAAATGGTAGTTTATAAGGATATACTCGCCAGTAGTAAATCCACATGTTAGTGTGTCATCAGATATTACTATTTGTGAATGTGTGTAATGATCCTTAAAATTTAATTTTTTTATTAATTAATATCAAGAGTCACGTACTTAGATAAATTATCATAAACCGCGATGAAATATATTCATGATGAAGTTGGGTATGTTGGGTGCATCATGAGTGATATGTTATTAGTGAATAATTCGAGTAAATATTTGTCCCTTCCATCTTTATAAAAGTTGATATATCAACCCTTTGATTGAAATGAAACTTTAGAACTGAATTCCATGGCCATGGTGTATATAATAGTTCATTTCATGAAGTCAAATAAAGACGCATAAAAAAAATAGGTTGATATCACAAGTATACAACCTGCTTGATGAGGTATCGAGATAAAGTGATTATATTACAAAATGAGTGTTCATATGTCATTGTTGACATTGCAACATTAACTTATTCCTCATAAGTTCCTTTATGTGTTTCTAGATGATGATATTGTATTTTAGGTGAACCCACCTAATGATGCTGAAGAAGAATCCTAGAGGTTCATACACTTAGTGTTTTTATTGATCTCAATTAAATTCTATTTGAATTTAATTATTAGAATAAATATTATTCTTCAGAACAAGAAATAATATTTATTCAGGATTTATTGATTATAAATATCCAATCACTATATTCACATGTGAGTTGAATATTAAAATAAATATTTATTCATAAGACCATGAATATTATAAATATTCATTTATTTATTGAATTAATAATATTTATTAATCAAGGTTCGGTAAATACTAATGAGTAAATATAGAATGTGTTAACAGATTTGGTGAGAATGATATTTAAATATATTTTAAATAAATATTAATTAATTTATTTAAGGAATGATATTTATTTATCTATGAGGCATGTTCATGTTAAGAAAAATAACAATAACAATAATATTATTAGATACAGATTTCACTAAGGATTATGGGAATAATTAAGAGACCAGGTGAAATTATTTATTTTATAACATAGCTTGAAAGATTCATTTGAGGAAGATAAGATATTATGGGATTTTTTGAGGTATTTTTGAGATGACCAATAATGTTTGGAGTTATTTTGAAGAATTTCTATACATGTTTTAAGTGATTTGGAATTTCTGGAGTCCAATGTATGAATTTGATGTCCATCGTATGAGTTTTTGGGCTATTTGTATGACTATGTTCTTATCATAATATTTTTCAGCACATCATATGAATTTGGTTCTGATCATAAGTCTTTATCATTAGAATTTATTCATTTTAATATTTGAGTGTACAATTTTAGAATGATACTTTGATATGAAATCATATGACTTCATGATACCTTAAGACTTCTAAATTCATACAAAGCAGGCACCGTATGACTTATCTAATCATATTATTTTCAAATTCATATGATATATATGAAATCTCTGTAATTTTCTAGAATTCAAAAATTTTGAAGAAATTAATTTAAATATTTCTTTAACTGATCTTCAATGCTTAAAACACAATAATCAAATTGTGATTAAAGCTATTTCATAAAATATTTATAAATGTATGATCATTATTAATGTATTTTTAAAGATTTAAACTAGTTTATCTTAAATATTTATATGTAATTGGGATCTAATATTGCTGAGTAAGGGACACTAGTAAATAATTATGGTATTTAATTGGAATGATGATTTGTTATTATTAATTTAAAATAATCATTGTTAGATGATTATATAGTGATTATAGATAGAGTTTTTTATTCTATAAGTTCAAGCTATTGAGTATTTGAGTTTTGTGTTATGATGTAATTATTCATGTTGTGATCTGGGAGAAGAAGACTTTGAGATGTTATAGTGAGAATAAGATAATGGGTATTCTTGAAATTCAAAGTATCATTTATTTATGATTTATTATTTTATGGTGATTGAAGATGGAGAATATTCTAGGATGTTTTTTATTATATATCTAAATGTGAAGAAGTTAAAAAGTGTAAATTTTATATAGATATAAAGTGAATGATGAGAATATTGTTGAGTTCATGGTGTGTGTGTGTGATCCCAATCAAATGATGAAAAAGAGTGAATCACATAGTAATATTCTGTTGAAAGAACAATTAGGAATTTCAATCTAGTAAATGAATTTCTATAATTAATTTAATTTTATATTTTTAAGCTATGTCGAATATAATTTTTTAAAGAAATATAAATGGGTCATGAGAATTATAAGTATAAAAAATGAAGTGATAAATAGATATTGGATTCAAATATTGCAAAATAAGGGAGAAAACAAGTGGGATTCACACATTCAAGGTTTTGAGTCTGATAAGTCATGTGAAAATAAGATCAATATGTGAATCTTTGTGATCTGAGTAGACCAACTTTTTTCTTTTATTATCATTCTTTTAAAAATGTTGAATATCTATTTAAGGTGATCATATTATTCTATATATATTAAATTCTTGAGTTATATATCATCAACAATTTATAAAGCAACCATATTCTCAATGGATATTTATCACATTATTCTAATCATTATTTAACCAGTGGGATGTTGTGTAAATTCCCAATGGATACTGATGAAAAGAATACAATATAATACATGGAATGTTAACTTGTATTTTATTAAAAAAATTTGGTGTAAAATATATGAATTTATTAGAGTCTAACACGACAATTAGTATGTACCCACACCGAGTCCAAACCTTATAAAAACTGCTTGTGCCTTATCTTGTTTACTTCTTCATTTCATATGGGTAAGACAGAGTAAATATTTTTAGTGGTTCATGTTTTAATTAGAAACAAAGAATTTATAATTAAAATAAATTGTAAATTTAATCACCACTAATTCATCACCCTTATCATTTGTACATTAGTTATTGGGGAATTTCAAGTGGTATTAGAGTGGGTAGGTTCCCTATGTCAGATCCCTGATTAGATTTTGGTGGAGAATGTTAATTTGGTTAATAGAATAGGTGTTCCAACCTTCAATGTAAAGGAATACCATGTATAGAAGAATATGATTCTTTCCTTTTTTCTATCACTTATCCTAGAATTTATTGATGTAGTTACGGTTGGTTTCCCCTATTTGATAGAGGGCCTCAAATGTATTTTATTGACAAGAGAAATTTAGAGACTAATGAGAAGGAATGAAATGTCATTATTATGTATTTTTTTGACAATATTTACACTAAGGTGAAGAGACTATAAGCTAAAAAGTAAATATGGGACAATCTTGAGAGAAACTTTTAAGGAAATATTAAATTCAAATAAACTAAGATAAAAATACGAAGAAGCAAATTTAAATACATCCAGATGGATGAAGATGAAAACATTGATTACTTATTTATAAGGTTGAATGAAATTATTAGTAATATTAGTGGATATGGTGAGAATATAAAATAATCTACCATCTTCAATATGGCGATGAGAAAATTTCTAGATATGTTTGATTCTAATATTTCAACTCTAGAAGATAAATAAGATATTTCTTTTAATGAGATTCAAAATATTCTCATTTAATATGAAATGATAAATGTTTAAATGCTTAAAAATAAATCCAAAGAACAAATGGAATTTGAATATATGAGGAATATGAAGGTAAAATATAATTAAGTCGAAGAACCAAGTGTCTCTAATAGTGAAGATGAAAAATATGATGAACATAAGAGAATGTTTTCACTTATCACAAGGAACTTTAGGAAAGGAAAGGGTAAATAAAGAGGTAAACTCCTATTTAAATTATTCAAATGTGGTGATATTATAAAATTTTATATTAATTATACAAATAATAAAATAGAGATTATGATTCTAAGGATGAGAATACTTAAAAGAAGATATGGGTAAAGAACATAAATTAATCCTCAAAATTAGCTGAAAACAAAAATAAGTTCTAAAGAATAAAAAGAAAAAATTTATTAAGCGGGGAGGATGAAAATGAAGTCTATTATTGTATCCAATAAAATGAATATGTTGATGATAAATTCAAAAATTTCATGGATCAGGTAGTAAGATATGAGGAATATTCTAGCAGTTAAGGTTAAAAAGATGAAATAGCCTATATAGAACATATGCTAAAATTTTAATTAGAAGCATGCCTAGAGTAGAATACAAAACTCAAGAAAGAGATAAATCTCTTAAAGAAGGAGGATGGAAATAAAGCTAAAGCTTATGATGGATTTTCCATGAATAAAGTTTCATATGTTGAGGATATTAAAAATTTAAAGTTTAAAGTTGAAAAAAATGATAAAAATTTGAAGAATCTTGAGGAGAAACTCAAGTTGAAAAAATAGAATCTTTGTAAGACTCAATATAAATGCTTAAAATATGGAAAAGAAATTAAAATACTAAGATATTATTATAATAAATATATGGATATCAAGGATGAGTCACTAATATCTACTAAAAATATGAACTCACTGTATTAAGTCAAATATGTATCTGCTATGTTTCATTGTATATCATTTTTACTTAATAATTTCAGTTCAAATTAAAAATATGGCCATGTATGGGATAATAAGTGTAAAGAGAAACTCTATTATTTAACTAAAAAGGAGAAAAAATATCCAGAAAATCTATTTCTCTAAGTCCTAAGTAAGAAACATCAGTATCACTCCAATATCATCAAAATTAGATACAAAACTCTTATTACTATGGAAAACCCAGATTCAGTGGGTACAACTTGTGTTGTGGTATTTTTGGTCATATGGATTATTCATGCTAAAAAATATATGTCTCTACCATCTAAAAGGTATGAATCATGGGGAAGATCTCTAATAATATAAAGAGAAACTCATAGAAGAATCAAAATGAATGCAAGGAAACATTTTTATTTATCCACAAAAAATAAATTTGAATTATTACTTGAAATATGAAGGACATTTGATCAAAAGGGTTATAGAGATAATGATTACATAACTAATTTTCTTGGAAAAAGTCCCTAAAATGAAAATGGGAACTGAAAACTAAAGGCAGTTCATGGAGAAAAGGCCTTTATCATTGCAGTTTCTTTGAAGTTAAGTAAGAGAGGAATGACATGGATCTTGGACATTGAATTTTCTTCACACATGTAAGGTGATAAAAAAACTCTTGAAAAACATCAAAGAACACGATTTAAGAGAAATGAAAATTGACAGTGATAGTTCTTATCGAATTAAACACATTGGTTTGGTTAAGATTGAAGAAAATAATCTCAATTTCAAGGATAATCTTTATGTGGAAGGGATTAATCATAATATATATATTGTTATCAAATTATGTTATGAAGGTAATTAAATTCTATTCAAGAAAAAATCATATGTCATAAATAATTATACATAGGTAAGTGTCATCATAAGAGGAGAAAGAATAAGTGGTGACTTGTTCCAAATTGGAAATGTAATTAACTCATGCTACTTGAGTTCCAACGAAGAAAATGAATTATAGAACACAATACTTTGGAACCTTGGACAAATGAATTTGAGAAAAATTTCAAAAAATGATGTGGTAAGATACCTTTCCCAACTTAAAAGAGAAATAGAGGTGATTTTTAAACATGATAAAAGGGGAATATGGTCCAAGATTCACAAATAAGAGTATATATTAAGCCATAAATACCACTTGAAATAATTTATTCAAATATAAGTGGTCCCATTATGAATTAGTATACCAATGGTGATTTTTATTTTATTACATTCAGTAGTGATTTCACTTGGATGACTGTAGTCATGTTCATGAAACACAAGTCTGAAGCAGTTAACTTGTTCATAATATATAGAAGACAAGTTGAGAAATATATGGGAGTATACATTTTGAAGAAAAGAATAATGGAAGGGAATTTTCATGTATTTATTTTAAAAATTATCTATAAAATTATGGAATAAAACATTAATTAAATGTACCCTACACTCCATAATATAATGAAATAGCTGAGAGGAAAAATCAAAGAATTGTTGAAATGGGAGGAATAATGTTATTCGAGCATAAAATTTATAAATTGTTATGTAGATAAGTTGGGTTCAATTATATACATATTCAAAATATATTCTTTATAAGACCTAAGAAAAAAAAACTAATTATGAGATTTAGTTGTAAAGACTCCAGTTTTCTGAGTCTTATACTTTAAAAATTTCTAGATATATCTCTAGATTTTTCCTCATAGTTGGTGCTGTGTTTTGGGTATCACAGGAACCTTGAATTAATATATTAAAAATATTAATATATATTAAATCATTTGCACTCATTTTTTTAAAATAAATGGTTTTCCCATTGATCAGGACATCATATGGGAAATAAAATACTGTGGTTGATTCTGGAATGTAGGGTTTACCTTAGGGATAACATAATGTTGATCTTCATTGGATGTTCAGTTGATAGAGATGATTGGAGGGAGCGTTAAATAATTAATTAATTTATTTATATAATTCCCTTATTTAACCCAAAAACCTAATCCTATATATAAATTCCCCATTATGGAAAATATTTAGGGTTAACTTTATAACCCAAGGAGATTATAGAGGATAGAGGAGAGCTCTGTTGGTATTGGAAAACCTGGAACATGGATCAATAACAACGATTGAGGAGAATTGTGAGATGAGTAATGAATGTTGTAGAATCCTCACCTTAATTTCTAGTGAATACTTTATTCACCAATGATCGATCCAAACCCATAGTACAAATCAGTATTTATAGATTTATGACCTTTTAATTACTTTTTTAAGAATGGATTTTATATCTGATTTTGTTTTCTGTATATTTTCATTCTTCACATATACACAAATTTAATTTGAGTTCTTGAACCAAATTATCTATGTATTTATTTATATATTGTTCTTGATTTACACCATTGGATTTTGTAAGTTTTCAGTTATTATCTAGGATTGAATCAGACAATGATGATCTCACTTTTATTCTTATGATTTTCTCCCATTATTATTCATGTTCTTCATTATTGGCCTATGGGATCATCAATTAAATATTGTTGGGTCAAATTTGAGCATGATCAAACCCCCAGATTCATGGTGGATGTGTGAACGACATACGAATTAGTGTTTTACAGATGGATTGTGGTATGCTGTGAGTTAAGGTTGATGGATTCGAGGATCAGAACCTCAAGCAATGACATATGATGCAATGAATTACCGACTAGGTAATCAAAGTTCAGATTCCTGGACACCAGAGGTCAGGAATTGGAAATCAGAGGCTATCCCCTTTGATTTTAGTAGATTTTATGTGGTCAAATAGATAGTTAGGCATTGTAAATGGTGGATCTGAGCATCCAATTGAATACTTTGGGATTCTATAAAATCTTGAGTAACACAGTGTGTACTTAGGATGAAAAAATGTCATGTGGATTCTTGCTATGATGGATAGAGTTTTGCGGAAGATAAAATATAACACACTATATGGAAATACTACATGCCTTGTGATTCAATGATAGTGTCTTAGAATGTACCCCATGGGTACATGGGAATGAACATGGAAAATTAAATGAGCACAGCTAGGGTACATAGGCATAGACATGGCCAGAGTACATGGGCATACCCAGGGAGGCCAAGACATTCCATGTATACCCTATACGCATAGTTTACTTATCCAATGAACTTAAAACTTTCATATATCCTTTTTCAAGACTCAGTTTTGGGCCTTTGAGTAGCCTATCAGGATTATTTTTCCACATGGGATGTGATGGTATCCTTTATTGTGGATTTCGAGATATGACGCAAGGTTTCATAAGAATGACACTTCATCTAGAAATGCTTGACCAATAACAGTGATCAAGTTAGATCACCAGAGAGAGACTGAGGTCAGTACTCCCCTATCACACCAGAGAATGGGTCCCCCATACTCTTACATAGGTAGAGTCAGTACTCCCCCACACTATATGAGAGTGCAGGACCTCTATCAATGAAGTGGTACTCCCCCATCATCAAGCACTGATGGGGAGAAGGTACTCCCCCAGAGTTAGTCCCCCCTTGGATATAGAGCATAGTAGAGAAGATTGGACACCTCTACTCTGATTCTTATGAGGTTGTGCATTATTATAGGCATCAGATATGAGACCTTTGGAGTTGTAGGCAGACTAATCATCATCCTTAGCTGGATATGGAGATTTAAAATTATCTCTTTTATACAACGGGGGTTTTTAGTATGATTATATCTGTTTTTGGGTTTCTTTTCCCTTTACTTATTAGTTGAGAAGACTATTTTTTCTATTTCTTCCCTCTTAGTTTTCAGGGCGTCCAACTGGGTATAAATATACTCACATCGACATGGTATTTGCCTACATGTGTCATGTCTTAAGCAGATTACAGATAGATCAACAGTGACTTTGGTGGAGCACAGTGGTACTTAGAGGCACTATCCATGTTTGATGTCCAACCTTGGAGATTGGAACTAAGATCTCTTTAGTTTCCCCTTTTTCTAGTTGTTTTTAGGTTGGGACCTTATTTCTATTTGGGAATGTATAATATCCCTTACATATTTTATATTACATTACTGTACACTGATTTAATTCCTAGAGGTTGTTTCATGCATGGTTTACACTCTAAATGTATCAGTCTTTTATTATACCTCTACACTTTTTCATGGAGGTAGTTGTGTGCATGTATACATGTACATTAGGTTAAGGGCTCCCATTTTAGTGATATGTATACTCGGTGCTTATCTCTATCCCTGGGCCTATTGAAGGTGGGATTGGGGAGTCACGATCGAATTACCGTTGGATCAATCGGAGCCCTGATGGGTCAGATCATGGCGGAGTGGTATCAAAGTGGTATGTCCCCAAATCAGTGTCTGGAGTTAGAAATGTTGTGATAATTGGTTGGGAACTTAAGGAAACGATTTTGGAGTGTCCTCAATGTGGTTCATAGGCCATGGAACTCAGTGATGGTGCGTCGTCCGACATATCCATACACCAAGACTCTGACTAATTTTTTATTGACTCAACATACCGAGACATTAGTTATAGGGAAACCAATGGTACATGCATTATATAGGATTTGGTCTTTTTACTTCAATGTCATTATTATGTTAGCTCCCCAAATATATTCATTTAACCATGGTATGTCCTATTAACATTTAAGATGCCTCTATGATGATAACCAAACAAGATATCGATATAGGATCATGGTGATGATTAGTTGAGTGATGAAGCCCCAGTTAAGGGACCCACTCATGTGGTGTTTCCTCCTGGAGGGCAGAGTAGTGTTTCCACCTATTGAGTAGCACATGGATCCCCTTCTAGTGGTTCGAGTAGATGATCAAATACATGTTGGGAATCCAATAGCTCTAGTTGGTTACGAAAAAGATACATGAAATATTATTATGTTACGTGAGTTATAACAATAAATAACTCTTAATTTTCATGAAGATCCAGACCCTTAGTCATTAAAGAATTAGATTGAGGCGATGATCTGAGTTTTTAGGCTTCTTTGGACTCTAACCAATCAGATGGTTATGCTTGTGACCGGTTTTCTACATGGAGAAAAAAAGATCTAGTGGATCCTAATTACTCAGACCCATGATGAGGTGATTATATCATGGTTATAATTTTAGATATTTTTTCACAATGACTATTACCCTTATAGATTTTACTCTATGTTGATTCAGAAGCTTCTTGAGCTATAGTAGAGTGGTATGTTAGTTGCTAAGTACTCCATGAGGTAATATACTGTCCTGGGTACCACTGAACTGATGCCTCGAGCCGATTGGTCACATGACCTCAAGCACCTCTCCCCATATCCCAAAGGCTGATGAATAGTAGTGAGGGTCTAATACAGCATGTGGGGAGACTATACCCTATTTACCAGAGTTAATTAATAGTGAAAAACATAATAAACAAAGACATACAAAAATAATGAATAATGTAGTATCACATATCACAATCCCAAACAGGGGATTCACCATAAGTCAATGCAATAATGATAACATGTCATTATATTATATAACCAAATGGAAACTAAAAAAATAGTACCAAAATGATCCCAAAACAAGTCCTGAAACATGTAAAATCCATTCATCCCTTCTCCCACCCAGGTAAACCATCTATCATATGGCCTTTTACCTTATCTGAACTTACAACCATGTAATCTTCTTGGGTATCTAACAACAACCTAGGAAGGGTGTGAGTACAACTCAGTAGGACACCACAAATGGTGTCTAAAACATATCCAATCTAAAAAAATTTATGCATAAGTACACTAATCAAGTCATAAGTGGTAATAAATTAGGTTTCATTATTTTAAAAAACTTAATTTAACCACATTTACTTTTTACTTCCAAGTGATACCCATACCCATCAAACATGATTCAACCCATTCTGGTCATCTGAACCACATGTTAAAGTGGTCACAGGTCAATGTACAAGGAGACTCAGTACAAGTATCCAATCAGAATTTGGAATTCCACATCTAACCATACAAACTATGATATTTAATTCCATGTCTATACCCTTGAAGTTAGAAGAATCATTCCATCCTCCGAAATATTTCTATGCATAGGGGTGCCTAGAGAATCATTCTGGACTACCCAAGGGAGAGGATCATCAGTACAACATTCCACTAACCATTTTTCACATAACCAAAGGTCAATCTTAGTGACCTATTAATAACCAACACAATAAGGGTGCAACTTTTTATTTTTCACATTCCCATGGTTCATCACATTCAACATGTTCACAATTCACATACTAATTCCATTTCACCATTTAATCACATTACAACCATTAATCACCCATTTCAAGCCATTTAAACACATGGACATTCCTATTTCACCATTAATCACATTTACCCATTACAAACCATAACCCACTTAACTCATTATAGTTAATCCAAACACCCCTTCATTCCATGTTAACATTCTAATCACATTTACAGTTGGTTTAATCTCAAAAACCCTTCAATTCATCATTTAACATCCCAATTTTCATGTCCAAGGGAGTGGTGCACCCCATGGGTGGCCTTAGGACCGGTCTACTCATCCTCAAGGGATCCAATGGGAATCATGAGGGGTATAACACATCATTTAAACACCAAATTTATCTTTTCCTACCAATTAAATCAAATGAGTATCATAATGGTTCCAAAAGAAAAACCACATACACATGAATAAACATCAAGAATTTGGGATATAACTTATATAACACCTACCTCAAGGTCATAGAAAAATGATCACCCAACCATGGACAATGATTAAATCCCAAAAAATACTCAATTACCAATATAAATAGTTGCTAAAAAAATCAATGGTTTAGGTATTTAGAATAATAGAATACATTACACCATGATTCTTCTAGAAAATAGAAGGGAGAGGTGTGGTAGACTCACACATAGTTTTGATTCTCAACCAACAACACTTAAAATGACCAAATATTGAAGGAGAATTATCCTTGGGAAGCTTGGGAGCACTTGTTTCGCACCCTAGTATACTAGAGGAAAAATGGTGAGAAAAATAAAGTATGGACCCTTTAAACTCAAAGGGAAAAAAATGAGAATTTCCCCACTTTTAATAGGTGAATGGTTTATCCATATTGTTGGACAAACCATGAGCCAATTGTGTTTCCCCCTCTATCCAGGAGGGGCTAGGATGCATGATCTGGCTGGGCCACCCACACGGTTAGAAAAACCATTTGGTGGCCATGTGCCCACCTCTATCCAAGAGGGACCAGGCCATACTGGTTTCCTAGGCCATGGAACACGGTTAATATAATCATGTACCAACCATGTACCAAGCACTATATGACACCTTTCCCCCCTTTTTATGTCCCAGACCCCCAAGACACCCCCGAAACTCCTCATACTCTTGTGAACCATTCCATTAACCAAAATAAAGGGGCTTTAACCAAAATTTAAATGAAATATATATCATTATCAAAGTCGGGATCTTACAACCTCACCACCTTATAACAAATCATCCTCAATCTAATTTCACAAGCATTACTAAGTATCCAAGGTAAAAATATTGGGCCACTAGGCTCACATATCAGCCTCTCTCTCCCAAGTTTCCTCCCAAACTAAACCATGCTACCACAACACTCAGACTAATGGCATGATATTACCCCACAAAACTTTTTCACTGTGATCAATAATACAAACCAAATTCTTCTTAAAGTATGTATCAACCATAAGATCAATGTAATCTACATGAATCACATGAGATAGATTGGGGTGATACTGTTAAAGCCGTAGCACATGAAAAATGTCATACATAGCCCCATATCTATGTGGAATATCTGATAAGTATGCCACCAGTTTGATACTCTCCATGATCTCAAATGGCCCAACATAAATGGTTTCCAACTTTCAATATTTTTGAATTTGATGGTGACCCATCCTTGGAGACACCTGAAGTAATATATATTCATATAATATAAACTCAAATGGTTGATGAAGTCGGTCATCATATGACTTATGTCAACTCTTTTCTATACCTATATGTTTTTGGATCAACTAAACATGTTCAGACGTATCCTTCATGAGACTCAGTACCAATAACTCTGATCCTCTTACCACCATCCAACACAATAGAGACCTACATGGACTACCATAGAGCACCTCAAATGGTGTCATATAAATCATCACCTAAAAAATTTTGTTATAGGAAAACTCAAAAAGTGCTAGGTTCTTTTACCAATTCCCACCAAAATCTAGGATACATTCCCATAGCATGTCCTCTAACACCTATATAGTCTTCTCTGATTTCCCATCTGTCTACGGGTGGAATTTTCACTCAAAAACACCAAAATAAAATGTTAATTCTATAATAATTTCGAGAATCATGACATAAAATATGGATCTATATCCAAAATTATAGTCCAGGTTACCCCATGTAAATGAACTATCTCTCAGATATAAAAATCACCCAACTGATCAACCATTTAGGTTTCCTGCATAGGCAAGAAATGAGCTAACTTAGTCAACCGATCCAAAATAACCTAAATCACATAATTATTTTGAGGTATTATTAGAATAAATACCATAAAATACATGTTAACATCATCCCACTTCCATTTAGAAATGGGAAATGGATATAACAATCTAACAGGACACTGATACTTGTCCTTCACCTATTGATAGGTGAAACATCGCATCAAAAAACCTACTATATCCTTATTCATTACCTATTAATAAAATTTTATATGAAGGTCACAATAAATTTTGGTCAAACTGGAATGAACCTCCCACTTCAAGGCATGAAACTAAAGCATCAACTCTTCCCACATACATGTATTCACAACAATATAGCCACATACATGAATAATCTCATCCTCATCAATAGTCAAATTGAAAGGTGGATTTCCACCATCAAAACTATCTCTCAAATCTAGACATTGTGAATCCTCATAATACCTCCTATAAAAATAGTTTGATCAACTAATAAGGATGTGAGTTTCATCAACTCATGCTTCTCTTGAACCCCTATATGAATCTATGTGAACAAGGACATAATCTTCCACTCAGAACTAGACTCATGAACTGCCTAAGTCAGTGTCTTCTAAATCAGAATACCTGAAAAACTATTTACATTCCCCAAAATATAAAATAGACCAATTTAAAAAGAATATATTTACAAAAACCATATTTCTTTCTGAATATTCGTATCACACTAGGAAATAATGTACATAAGTATCTTATGATCAGTGAATACGGTAAACTTCTCACACAGAAGATAATTCTACCAGCACTTCAAGGCACAAACCACTACTGTTATCTTGAGATCAAACATATGATAGTTTCACTCTTTTGGCCTCAAATTACGTGATATATATTCTATTAATCAATCTCCCTAAATCAACACTACCCCAAGTCCGATCCTAGATGTATCACAAAATAAAGTATACTCTTTACCTGGATAAGGTAAAATCAAAATTGGAACTACAATTAAAATCCTTTTTAACTCCTATAAATAATTCTCACATGCTTCAGACCACTCAAACTTTATAACCTTCTTGGTTAATCCTAAAAGTAGAATGACCATGCAGGAAAAGTCTTTGAAAAACCTTTTATTGTAACCCACCAAACCCAAAAAACTAAGAATATCAAAAATATTATTGGGATGATTCTAAGAAACAAATGAAAAAACCTTCTCAAGATCCATAACCACACCTTCCTCTAAGATTATGTGACCTAATAAATAGACCTTGTAAGTCCATAATTGAAACTTAGATAGATTATCATAAATTCAATGCTCTCTTAGTGTAATTAGGACGATGTCATGATTTTGGGAATGATTATAATGAGTTTTGGAGTACACCAAGATTTCATCAATGAAAACAATAACAAAATGTTCTAGGTACACATGAAGAATTTGGTTCATCAAATCCATAAACACTACAAGAGAATTATTCAGCCCAAATGGAATCACAAAAAACTCATACAAACCATACCTACTTCTAAAAGATATCCATATGATATGAAAAGGTCTCATCATTAGATGATGATAAAATAATCTCAAATAAATCTTGGAGAATATGCAGGAACCCTTCAACTGGTCAAAAAGATCATTTATATGCATAAGTGGATACTGGTTCTTAATTTTCATCTGGTCAAACTTTTGGTAATCGACACATAAGTGTAAGTTTCAACCCACCTTCTTATAAAAAAACACCGAAGATTGACAAGGCAACATACTAGGATGGATGAATACCTTATCTTCTAATTCTTCTTTATGAATCTTAAGTTATTTATGTTCTATTAGTTCCATTCGATATAGAAGAATGGAAATTGGTTCTGCTCCAGGTACTAACTTAATCATGAACTCAACCTCCCTCTTAGGTAGCAACCCTAAAAAGTCCTCAAGAAAAATATCCTAAAACCGATCTACTATTGGAGGGAAAATATCATGCTACACTCCTCCATCATAAAGCATAATAATTTCCATATGGTCCATGAGTTCACCCATTTTATAATCAACTAGCCTTTTATAGCCTACCGACGCATTCCATTCCCCACAATGGACATAAGTGTTATCCTTTGGAGATGTGAAACTCACCCTCCTATGGTAACAGTCAATGTGAACATGGTATGTAACCAACTATTACATCTCCAATATTAGTTCAAAACTTTTTATTTATACTATGTACAATTCCCAATGGAGATGGTACCCACCAAACTTGAGGGAACACTCCTTACATTGATGAATACCCTCAGATTTCACCCCCAACAACATGAAGATCGATATAAACCCAACCATACACCCCATTTTCAAACCAAAAATAGATAAAAATTAAGTAGATATAAAATAATATGAGGTACCTATATGAAATAAATCACAATAAAGTGTAAAATTTGTAATAATCGTGCCTCAAACAATTTATGGTTCATCCTTTCCACAAAAAGGTGTAGGCTGAACCACATGAAACTGACCCATTCCTCTTCCCTATTATCTTTTCTTAATCACCTGGGTTGAACTACTGTACTGATATGGATTCTATTTTACCGAAGTACGATGTCTTATAACCCGATCAATCCAACTGATGGAACTCTAACTGCCTGACTGATATAGGGTATTAGACCCCCCACCAGTGCTTTGTACCTATCTAGATCCTCAATCACCACTCATTAGTATAGGGTTACTAAAAAACCTATGCATGTGTCCCATCCTTCTACAAGATCTGCACTCTACTGGTGTTCGAGGAAACTGACCACACATGTGACCCAGTATAACACACTGATAGAAAAGTACTCGATCATTGCCCTATGAGACTGATCCTCTTCCATGACCATTCCCCCCACCACTGCCTTGGTGAAATATCTCATAATGATGCTTCCTACTATCAAAAGATGTACCACTAGACTACCCCTATGAAATAGTCTATCCACCACAAGAAAACTCCTTCAGGTTTCTCTTATAAATGAGATCCTGGTCCACTACCTCAACAAACCTCTTCAAATGAAATTTATTTAATTGGGACTTGATCTCACACCTAAGACCATCCTAAAAATGTTTAGCAATAGCTGCCTCATCTCTTGTCAATTTCATAGAAAAATGCTACAAACTAGTGAAGCATCCAACATAATCCATCACCAACATACTTCCCTGGTTCAATTATATGAACTCTTTAGATTTCCTTTTCCTTAGAGTATATGGGTAAAAGTGCTACAATAATTTCTCCTATAAGTCGTTCCATAACATTCCCTCAAAATTCTAAATATCTGACCAATTCTTCTCTAGTCCCCATAACATGTAAGATATTAACATGACCCTCTTCTCAAGAAGAGTCTCTAAGTGATCTAGAATCTTCTAGATAGACTCAATCTATAACTTTTATACCTCTGGTCCACCCTCGCTGACAAACATTAGAGGGTGTTGTTGCTGAAACTCTCTTTTTAAGTTAAAGATATTTGGTGCTACCCACCATAGGTATCTCTCTATGAACTTTATAAAATTTTCAAATTTCTCACAAAAATTCTCTTCTATTATATCACAAAAAACCAATAGGGGTCCTTTCCCACCACTTTAGGATCATTCTTAGTGATGTCATCTTACCGTCCTATCATCAAAAATCATCATGGTGAAATTTTTCTATAATTCCAAACACACACCTCTGAACACATAACATACTAATATAAAATTATAAAAAATAGGGGTCACCACTAACCACAACAAGCTATTACACACAAAATATCCCCTCAGATACAACCACATCACTCTCACTACTCTCAACCATGCCTAACTTGGTCCATGGTTAACACAGGGTGGACCAAACTTACACAACAATGATCCTTTCATTAGACATTATTTTTAACCATTTCACTTTAAAAAACATAAATCCTTCTCCTTTAGGCACCATTTTAACCATTTTAATTTCATTTACCAATTTAAAAAATTACACCTTCCCCATTTTTCACTTTTCTTTATCATCCCAAGGAAACTGAAAAGAATTTTATCACTCACAACTCATATGCTTCCCCCCATTTCCTAATCATGATTCATGAAAATTAACTCCACAAGTGCCTAATATAATTAATGTATGCTCAAACTCATTCCATACCATCCCATGAGTAAAACTTTAACAACATAAACATCACACAACATGTATATCACCCAAGTTGAAATAACATCCAACCATAACAAGTGAACATTAATAACATCAACCTATCCTGGGAACTAGATTTTCCCTATATAAGAGTTAGCTACTCCCATGAACAATCTCATAAACAAGGCTTGAAACATCCTGGTCTCCTATCTACCATTCCCAAATAGTAAAGTAATAGAAACTAAAAACCCTATGATACCAATTTGTAGTGTCCAAGCCTAAGTTCCAATAAACTGGTCCCCCGAACCAATTGGTCACATGACCTTAGACGTGCCTCCCCATATACTAGAGGTTTCTGACTAGTAGAGAGGTTCTAATGAAGCATGTGGAAAGACTATACCCTCTTAACTAGAGTTAAATAATAGATAAAACCATAATAAAAAGGCATGTAACAATAATTAATAATACAACATCACATATCATAATCCCAAATAGGGGATGTACCATAAGATAATATAATAATAATAACATGTCATGATAGTCTAGTTCCAAACTAAAACTAAAACAAAGATACCCAGACTATCCCACAACAAGTCCTGAAACATGTATGGTCCTAACATCCATTCTCCCACCCAGGGCAACCATCGATCAAAGGTCCTTTTTCCCCTTATCTAAACTTGAAACCATGCAATATAATCTGGTACCCAATGTTGGCCCGATCATGGTGTGATTGCAACTCAGTAAGTGACCACTAATGGCATGTACAAAATATCCAATATAAAATAGTATATGTTTTAGTATAGTAATCAATACATAAGAAGTAAAAAATAAGGTTTCATTATTTAACAATGATTAATTTAAATACATTTACTTTTCAGTTCTAAGTGATACCCATACCCATCAAACATGCTTCTGCCCATGCTGATTATCTGAACCACATGTCAAAGGGGTTACAGGTCAGTATACAAGGAGTGTCAATCCAAGTATCCAACCAGGATTCATAATACCATGACTGACTATCCCAGCCACGATATATAATTCCATGTCCATACACTTAGAGTCAGGAATATCAGTCCATCCTCCAAAATATTACAATGAATAGGGTCGGCTAGAGCATCAGTCTAGCCCACCCAAGGGAGAGGAGAATTAGTCTAATATCCCATAAACCATTCATCACATAACCAAAGGTAAACCATAGTGACATATTAATAGGAAACATGATAAGGGAGAACCTTTTATTTTTTCACATTCCCATGGTTTATCACATTTAACTTGTTCATAATTCCCATACTAAGCTCATTTCACCATTTAATCACATTAAAACCATTCATCACCCCTTTTAATCCATTTAACCACATGGAAATTCCTCTTTAACCATTCATCACAATTTCCAATTACAAACCATAACTCACTTGACCCATTATAGTTAATCCGAATAGCCATTTATTCCATGTTAACATTATAATCACATTTACAATTGGTTTAATCTCATAAACCCTTCAATTCATCATTTAACATCCCAATTTCCATGTTCAAGGGAGTGGAATACCCCATGGGTGGCCTTAGTCCTAGTCTACTCATCCTCAATTGATCCAATAGGAATCATGATGGGTATAACACTTAATTTAAACACCCAATTTATCTTTTCCTACCAATGAAACCAAATGAGCAGCATAACAATGCCAAAAGGATATCCACATACATATGAATAAACATTAAGAATTTGGGATATAACTTATAGACCACCTACCTAAAGGCCATAGACAAACTCTCACCCTACAATGACCCTTGATTCATGCCCAAACAACCCTCAATACCCAATCTTAGAATCTTCTATAAAAAATAATGGTTTAAGACCTTAGAAGAAGAGAAAAAATTACACCATGATTCTTCTAGAAAATAGAAGAAAGAGGAGTGGTATACTCACTCAGATCTTTTATTTTCAACTAACAACACATTAAATAACCAAGGATCGAAGGATAATCACCATTGGGAAGCTTGTGATCTCTTGGTTCTCACTCTATGATACTAGAGGAAGGATGAGAAGAAAAATAGGGTTAAAAACCTTAAATATTGAGGGGGGAAATGAGAATTTACCCACTTTTAAGAGGTTCATGGTTGGACTAACCATGCACCAACCGTGAAACACCCTCTGTCCAAGAGGGCCTTGAATGCATGGTCTGGTTGGGCCAACCACACAGAAAAAACATGTAGTTTCCATGCACCCGCCTCTATCCAGGAGGGGATAAGATGCATTATTTCATGGTACATGGTGCATATTTAATCTAATCATGTTCCAACCATGCACCATGTATTGTATAAGGACCCAACCTTAAACATTTCATAATATTGAATTAAACAAATAATTCACATTGAGGATATTTTCAGGTTTATAGTTTTATAGAATTAAGCCATAACATATATATGACGACTTGAATAATACATGTAGACACATCTACTCAGTTTCCATTTTTTTCACACAATAAAAACTCTTGAAAAAAAAAGATTCATGTCTAGTTACATGTTTTAGACAGAATGAAATTTCCTTGATCCCATCCTTGACCTTATTCCACTTTATGTCCTATGAAAAACATTTCAAAAACTTGTGATGAGCATAAAAAGCTCAGTAAAGGGATACAAAAAGAAGGAAAACTATTAGTTTTTCAAAACAACAAGTAAACCATGAATACTTTATCATAAGTAATACTTTTCACCTTTATGAAGTAGTAAATACTCTTCACTAAATAAAAGATCATTTCTTACCCTTTTGTAACCAAAACATTACCATTAAACCCTTATAAAAAACACATAACATATAAAGGTAACTTGGGACATAAACATACTTAAATGGAATAACCATACGGTCGACTTCCACACATATCACTAAATGGAATAGCCATATGGCTGACTTCCATACCCAATGCATTGAAGGTTATAACGTAACCACCCATCCTAGTTTATCACGACACCACCTGTCATTTGGTTTATCACATAACCACCCATCAAATAAAATCATAACAGATAAAATATTGCAAACATAAAATTTAATTTGTAATCACAAGAAATAATTTCAAGATATTGAAATAATCAAACCATTTCAAAAACCATTTTCAATACCAAAACACCCAAAAACAGAATAATAGATTTGTTTATCATTTTAGAAAGCATTAAGGCTTATAGAGGAAGCCAAATAATGATTACAGCGGCAGAGAGGTCATTGTCGCCACAAATGTTAAAAACATTCCGTTTGTCGTTTAGTAAAACGTTTTGTAGAAAAAAGATTCTCTTTGAATGAAAGTAAAAGTCAAATGGTTTTATTATACACCGTGTAAAATAAGAAGGTATATATTATCGAAATATGCCTCAATGAAAGGAGATTGAGATGAAGTCCCTTACCTCATGTCCGACTTGACTCATTCATTCTTTAATCTCCTGAATAATAAACTAAAGTTAATTTCTAATTGATTAAAAACCTTTTTCAAGTTTATTAATCCTTTTATATCAATTATTACCATGTTATAAACATTATGTAATCATTTAAGTTAATAATGGTCGTTTTGTTGATATTTGGTACTTGAGTCAAAAATGAACAACTTATATTTACAAGTTGTCTATGTGTTCAACATTCCATTATATCCCGAATGATATTCATGATTTAGATATCATATTTATAATATATATCCAGTATATATATGTATTTATAACAGTATATAACATTTGGAGGTAAGAAATGAAATAAACCATTCATGGAGACGGTAAGCCGTACATACGCATGAACACTACTTTCATTTCTATTTCTTATTTTAATGGAATTAAAACATAATGATACATAGGTATATTATAATTCACATATAATATCATATATAATACCATTAACTCCATCCTTTATACGTCCCACATATGGCATTAACGATTCATATCACTTTAAGGGGGCGGTAGTCCGCACTTCCTCAGATGAAATTATCGCGTTTACCTATAATGGAAACCACAAAGTCATGATTTAATAGAAAAATATAGAAGAATAAAGAAAACATAAACATAATATATATTATATATAAATTAAGTTTCATCTTAATGGCCACCATGATAGGCAGTAGGAGATAATCGAATAATCATCGTTTCATGAGGTGTTAGCTTGCCATCCACAGAAACAGTATGTTCTTCACCCATTAGATAGAGGTGTGTGTAAGTGTAGTTAGAATCATTCTCATAAAAATATCATAGTATATTGAGGATTCTGGTTTTGTTATAAAATAAAGTAATAAAAAGAGTTTAGGGGTTGGATAAGTAAAATAAAAGAAATGAATTTAAGAGAAACCATTACCTTTAATTTGGGTAACTCCCTTTGGTTTGAACCAAAAGGACTTCTTGAAGTGCCTTTTGCCTAAGGTAAGGCTTCTAGGAGGAGGATAGGGATATTGAGAGATTATTTGGGTAGGGTTTGGATGAGCCAAGGGGCTTGAGAGGTGTGATGAATTGGTTATAAGTGAGGGCTTTTTATAAGGGGAGGAGGGGCTCTTTAGGAAAATGTGAAAATATTATTTTATTATATAATGATATTCAGTTTCCAAAGGTCCAAAAATAATTAAATTAGAAGATAAGATGAATAATTGACGAAATAAAATCATCCAATAAGAATTGGATAGGTTTTGGATATTGTTTTAATATTTATAATCCTATTTATTTAAATCATTTATTAATGAGGTAAACACTGCATCATTATTGTGTCATAAATAATTTAATTTATTTGATGTCTAATTTTTTTAAAAAATACCATGATGTAGGAAATATCTTTCATATTTAAAATGAATATTTATAGCTAAAATGATAACTTATATGACCCCTTGTAAAAATTAATTTACTAAAATATATTTGTTTATGCAATTTTTGCCTTTAGTTTAAGTTAATTAAAATAAAGTGTCATTATCACTTCCAAGTGGCTCCATGGGGTCCCAAAATCGAGCCAAAGATGCCAATGGTCGTAAATAACTCAACCAATAAGGTTATGAAATGTGTTAAGGTAATTTTGTATTATTATAATATTCTTTTTACCTTGAATTTCCCTATTTACCTTTAACTGCGGTAAATAAAAGTCAAAACTTACTATTCACAAAAAAATTATTTTCATCTTATTGAACCACCTTTCACTTATTAATAACAACCATGTATTTCAGATTATCTAAATTCAATTCACAGAAGCGGTAAAATTTCATTTAAATGAAAAAGTCAGTTTTTGACAACTACTTAATGGTTTCACTATTCATAAAAAATTGAAGTATTTCAGAAAACTTCTAAAAATTCAGCCTAAGATATATTTGATATTATGAATTAAAAAATGATGTCTATTTTACCAAATTCAAAACATAGAAGTTGGATTAATTAATTTAAAATTAATTCCCTTTTTCAAAACAAAAAGCGTGTTTTTAAGAAATAATAACTATCAAAAGATTGACAGTTGATTATGTCCAATTTCAAAGTGAAATTGCTTCTAATGACCAAAATTGGATTAAATGGTAAAAATATAATCTATTTACTCTTTAAAACCAATTAAAAGTATAATCAAACCATATAAACAAACTATATTAAAAGGCATATTTGAATTAAAATACAGTATTTTTCACTATTCATTAAAAAATGAATCTTATCAGAAAAATACCAAAAATTTACCCAAAGTAAATTTTGATGTGCCGATTTAAAAGAATAATTTTATTTTCTCAAATAGAACATATAAAAGTGACCAAAACTAGATTTAAAGAGGGTTCTCCATTAAAATGTGGTAAATCAACCTCTTAAAGTAAATTATACTTAAAATTAGAGTCATTCCCATTTTAAGCCTCTATCTTTTATTAGATAAATTTAAAAACCTTTAACAAACATATATAATCATATTTTAATTAGTTCTATTCATTCCTGCCAATACAATGGCTAGGAATTAACTACAATTTAAAATAATAATACTATATTATTAGTGTACAACGAAAGATTTCAAAGAAACCCGTTGTTGCGTATCGGGAACTCCATCAAACATAGAAACCCATTTAAGGTAAAATTAATATTTAATTCACAAATATTAATAAATATGAAAATTTCATATTTCTTTATTTACCTGGGATGTTACATCCTTCCCCCCTTTTGGAAATTGTGTCCTCACAATTTTATTCACTTAACAAATAAGTGGGGGTATTATCCCTCATAGCATTTTCAGATTCCCATGTTGCCTCTTCTACCATATGGTTTTTCCACAAAACCTTTACTTGGTGAATTACCTTATTCCATAACACTGCTCTCTATGGTCAAGAATCTAGAATGGTTGTTTCTCATAAGAGATATTCTCTTCCAACTGAACTACCTTTGGACTTAAATCATGAGAAGGATCTACCATATACTTTCTCAACATTGAAACATGAAAAACATTGTGTACCTGGGATAAACATGGAGGTAAAGCCACTCTGTATGCAACTGATCCAAATTTCTCAAGGATTTCATAGGGTCCAATGAACCTCAGACTCAACTTTCCCTTCTTATCAAAACGCATCACACTTTTCCATGGAGAAAATTTGAGAAAGACATGATCACCTAACTCAAAAGAAATATCCTTCCTCCGATTATCTGCATAACTTTTCTGCCTGCTCTGAGCTGTTCTCATGTGATTCTGAATCAACTAAACTTTTTCTGCCATCTCTTCTACAAATTCTGGTCCCATCAACTTCCTTTCATCTACTTCATCCCAAAAATCTAGAGTTAAACACTGCTTCCCATATAATTCCTCAAATGGAGCCATCTGTATACTGGAATAAAAAATGTTATTATATGAAAATTAAACCAATGAAGGATGTTGGTCCTAACTTCCCTGACAATCCATTGAGTAAGCACATAGCATATCCTCCAAGGTATGGATTTTTCATTCAGACTTCCCATCTGATTGAGGATGAAAAGCTGTACTAAAATTTAATTCAGTACCCAGCGACTTCTGAAGGCCTTTCCAAAAGTTAGAAATAAACCTGAGATCATGATTAGATACAATGGAGAGGGTAACACCATGTAACCTAACTATCTATTTAACATACAACCTAGAAAGTTGATCTAGATAGAAATTATCTGGAATAGGAAGGAGATGAGCATATTTAGTCATCCAATCAACAATAACCCAGATTCCATTATTACCTTGAGATGTCTTTGGTAATCCCACAATGAAGTCCATGGATATATTTTCCTATTTCCACTCTAGAATCGATAAAGACTGAAGCATTCCTTTCAGTAATTACCACTCTAATTTAACCTGCTAACAAGTCAAACACTTCACAGTAAAGTCAGCAATATATATTTTTATTGTATCCCACTAATAATAATCTCAAAGATCTCTGTACATCTTAGTACTTCCAGGATGAACTGAAAACGGGGAACTATGAGATTCACATAACAACTCATTCGTCAACTGTGAATCACAAGGCACACACAATCTCTTCCAAAACCTCAAAACACAATAATTATCAGCATTAAAATCTGGAAACTTACCCTTCTGAACCAACTTTATATTTTTTTGTAACTCACTATCTTCCTTCTGCACTTTCTTAATTCTGTCTGATAGAGATGATTTCACTGAAACCTGAAAAAAAGCAGAAGAATTTCCTACACCAACAAATTCAATGAAAAAGTTCATCAAATCAAAAACCAAAGGATCACGTTCCAAATGTATCATGGTTAATGAAGCATTACTTTTTCGACTCAAAGCATCAGCCACTTTATTTGCATTTCCTGGGTGGTAATGAATCGTGTAATCATAATCCTTGATTAATTCCAACCATCTCCTCTGTATCATGTTCAATTCATTTTGAGTGAATATATACTTTAAAATTTTTTGATCAGTATATATGTTACACTTTACTCCATACAAATGATTCCTCCAAATTTTTAAAGAAAAAACAATAGCAGCTAATTCCAAATCACGTGTAGGGTAATTTAACTCATGAGGTTTCAAATGAAATGATGCATAAGCAACTACCTGATCATTCTGCATAAGGACACAACCAATTCCTTTCAATGAAGCATAACTGTAGATAACAAATTCACCATATCTGGAAGGTAATGCCAAAAATAGAGCATTCACCAATCTTCTTTTCAATTCCTGAAAACAATCATCACATTATTTTTTCCAAACGAACTTAACACCTTTTTTAGTTAACTTAGTCAGTGGACTAGATAACCGTACAAAACTTTCAACAAACCTCTCGTAATAACCTGACAAACCAAGAATACTATGGATCTCATTTATATTTGTGGGTCTTGGATATTCTTCAACAAATTTTGTTTTATCAGGATCAATAGTTATGCCATTTTTTGAAATAATGTGACCAAGGAATGAAATTTGTTGTAACCAAAACTCACACTTTCTAAATTTTCCATACAGTTTCTTTTCTTTTAAGGTTTTTAATAAAACCCTAAAATGACTTTCGTGCTCCTCTTTAATTTTTGAATAAACCAAAATATCATCAACTAACACAACCACAAACTTATCCAAGAATTCACAAAAAATTCTATTCATAAGATCCATGAATACAGCAGGTGCATTGGTTAACCCAAAAGGAATAACTAAAAATTCATAATGGCCATATCTAGTATGAAACACGGTCTTTGAAATGTCTTCTTCCTTTACTTTCAACTGATGGTACCCCAACCTCAAGTCAATATTCGAAAAATACTGATCTCCATGGAGCTAATCAAACAAATCATCGATATGAGGCAAAGGATACTTGTTCTTAACAATGATGTTATTCAATGCTCTATAATCAATGCAAAGTCTCATTGAACCATCTTTCTTTTTAACAAACAAGATAGGAGCACCCCATGGTGATGTTCTAGGTCGAATTAAACCTTTATCTAATAACTCCTACAATTGCTTCTTTAACTCTAAAAGTTCAATTTGAGACATTCGATAAGGGGGTTTTGAAATTGGATTAGCATTAGGAACTAAGTCAACATTAAATTCAACTTCCTGATCAGGTATAATACTAGGAAACTCATTATAAAAAACATCAAGATACTCATTTACCACTTTGATATCATTAATCTGAATAGTTCCTTTATTTTCAACAATATGTGAAAGGTAAAATTCATTTCCATCTTTTTCTAGTTTCTCAGCTTCCTGATATGTTATCAAAATTATGGGTTAATTCTTGTATACAAACTGAAAATATTTCTAAAAAGTAACCTCTTTAGCTCTACATCCAATCTTATCATGATAAACAGATAGCCAATCCATCCCCAAAATAATATAAAATTCTACTAGAGGAAAAAGAATAAGGTTTACAGGTAGATTCTTTCCGCACACAAGGATAAGAAGGTTCTTATAATTTCTTTTTGTCTCAACATTTCCTCTAGGTGTTTTTACCATAAGTTAAGTATTCATATCATGAGATGGAATTCCCAATTTACTAGAAAAATTCTCAGAAATTAAAGAGTGTGTAGACCCTGAATCAAACAACACATTGGAATAATCTGAACAAACAAACAATGTACCTGATACTACTTCATTAAATGGCCCAAAATTAGCTGAAGTAGTTGCAAAGGATTTCACCACCCCTTTCTTCTTGTAGTCTGGTTGATTTCCCTCAGTTTATTTCTTAATTGGACACTCATTTGCATAATGACTCATTTCATTTAACTTAAAACATCTTACCATTGTCTTTTCATTGCATGCTTGATCATCTTCCTTATAGTTACGATCTTAATGAATAGACTTACCACACCGGAAGAACTTCCCAGACTTTGATAAACATTCTCCAGGATGCGTTTTACTACACTTCTCATAAGATGGATATTTAGTTTTCTTACCTCCAGACTTCTTTGATGAATTCTTTCCCTTTTCCTGCCACCTAAACCTCTTATTATGTTGTTTGTTAAAGAATACCTAACCATTGGAAAACTCAATTTACACCATCTCCACACATCGAACAAGTTTTTCATAACTTTTGAACTTAGGAGAGGCTAATTCTCATCGATATCGGAGCTTCAGTCCTGATTAAAATCTATTTATCTTACTATCAAGATCTCATATGAAATTTGGAGCATACCTTTCCAGTAAAGTGAACCATCCTTCGTAAAAAGCCACTGAGTCATCCTCCTATCTCAATTCCAATAATTTTTTTCCATCCTAAGTCGAACCAATTAAGGAAAATATTTCTCAAGGAACTTACCTTTGAATTTATCCCAAACAAGAGCATCAATCTCCTCACTATCCCTGATATTTTTCATGATTGACCACCAATGATTAGCTTCACCTTCAAAACGGTAAACAGCGAGACTAAAATTTTGATGTTCTAAACAACCCATGACATCAAAAATTTTCTCTAGTGATTTAATCCACCCTTATGCTAGCACAGGTTCAGATGATCCTCCGAATGATGGGGGATTCTGCCTCATGAAATGCTCCACTACTGACATGTTACTCTTTGGTTGATCTGGCTAATCTCGTGCATGGACACCACCACCATTTATAACCTAATTCAACTATGCCATCAATGCAACAAACTATTCAGTTCCAATTCCGACCATCTCAGGTTGCAGATTTGGAAGGTCATCTTACTCCTGATGTCATCCCAACATAGTTGCCCTATTTCCTCTATGGAAAACCATTCTGAACACAGAAATATCTTAGGCGAAGCAACATGGTAATCTGTAAATGCTATATCATTTCAATATTACCATAAATTAATTTAGGGACATTAATTTAACAATATTCTAACTTCTAAAGTTATCTAAACCGACCTATGATACCAACTATAAGGACCTGCCCTTAAAAATTTCATAATCTTGAATTAAATAAATAATTCACTTTGAGGATCTTTTTAGGTTTAGAGTTTTATAGAATTAGGCCATAACATATACATGACGACTTGAATAATACATGTAGATATATCTACTCAGTTTCCATTTTTTCACAAAATAAAAACTCTTGAAAAAAAGAGTCATGTCTAGTTACATGTTTTAGACAACATGACATTTCCTTAATCCCATCCTTGACCCTATTCCACTTTTTGTCCTATGAAAAACATTTCAAAAACTTGGGATGAGCATAAAAAGCTTAGTAAAGGGATACACAATGAAGGAAAACTGTTAGTTTTTCAAAACAACAAGTAAACCATGAATACTTTATCATAAGTAATACTTTTCACCTTTATGAAGTAGTAAATACTCTTCACTGAAT
Source organism: Viscum album (assembly GCA_963277665.1). NCBI lineage: Eukaryota > Viridiplantae > Streptophyta > Magnoliopsida > Santalales > Viscaceae > Viscum > Viscum album. The sequence goes on along the minus strand of OY728130.1, from coordinate 1,801,429,927 downwards.
AAAAGATAATTTCTTACCCATTTGTAACCAAAAGATTACCACAAAACCCTTATAAAAAAACACATAACATATAAAGGTAACTTGGGACATAAACATACTGAAATGGAATAACCATATGATCGACTTCCACACATATCACTAAATGGAATAGCAACACGACCAACTTCCATACCCAATGCATTGGAGGTTATAACATAACCACCCATCCTGGTTTATCACGACACCACCCGTCATTTGGTTTATCATGTAACCACCCGTCAAATAAAATCATAACACATAAAATATTGAAAACACAACATTTAATTTGAAATCACAAGAAATAATTTCAAGATATTGAAATAATCAATCCATTTCAAAAACCATTTTCAATACCAAAACACCCAAAAATAGAATAAGAGATTTCTTTATCATTTTAGAAAACATTAAGGCTTATAGAGGAATCCAAATAACGATTACGGCGGCGGAGAGGTCATTGTCACCACAAATTTTAAAAACATTCCATTTGTCATTTAGTAAAACACTTCATAGAAAAAAGATTCCATTTTAAGGAAAGTAAAAGTCAAAGGTTTTTATTATACACTGTGTAAAATAAGAAGATATATATTATTGAAATATGGCTCAATGAAAGGAGATTGAGACGAAGTCCCTTACCTCGTGTCCAACTTGACTCGTTCATTCTTTAATCTCCTGAATAATACAATAAAGTTAATTTATAATTGATTTAGAACATTTTTCAATTTTATTAATCCTTTTATATAAATTCTTACCATTTTATAAACATTATGTAATTATTTTAGTTAATAGTGGTTGTTTTGTCGATATTTGGTACTTGCGTAAAAAATGAACACCTTATATTTACAAGTTGTCTATGTGGTCAATAATAAATTATATATAGATTGATATTCATGATTTAGATATAATATTTATCATATATATCAAGTATATATATGTATTTATAACAATATATAACATTTAGAGGTAATAAATGAAATGCACCGTTCATGGAGACGGTAAGTCGTACGTACGCATGAACGCTACTTTCATTTCTATTTATTATTTTAATGGAATTAAAACATAATGATACATAGTTATATTATAATTCCAGTATAATATCATATATAATATCGTTAACACCATCCTTTATACATCCCACATATGGCATTAACGAGTCATATCACTTTAAGGGGGTGGTAGTCCGCCCTTCCTCAGATGAAATTATCGCGTTTACCCATACTGGAAACCATAACGGTATGATTTAAAAGAAAAATAAAGAAGAATAAATAAAACATAAACATAATATATATCATATATAAATACTGTGCCATCTTAATGGCCACCATGATAGGCGGTAGGAGATAATCGAACAATCATTGTTTCCTGAGGTGTTAGTTTTCCATCCACAGAAACAGTATGTTCTTCACCCATTAGATGGAGGTGTGTGTAAGTGTAGTTAGAATAATTCTCATAAAAACATACTAGTATATTGAGGATACTAGTGTTGTTATGAAATAAAGTAATAAAAAGAGTTTAGGGGTTGGGTAAGTAAAATAAAATAAATGAATTTAAGAGAAACCGTTACCTTTAATTTGGGTAACTCCCTTGGGTTTGAACCAAAAGGATTTCTTGAAGTGCCTTGTGACTAAGGTAAGGCTTCTAGGATGAGAAGAGTGATCTTGAGAGATTATTTTTTTAGGGTTTGGACGAGCCAAGGGGATTTAGAGATTTGAGGAATTGGTTTGAAGTGAGATCTTTTTATAAGGGGGAGGAGGGACTCTTTAGGAAAATGTGAAAATATTATTTTATTATATAATGATATTCGGTTTCTAAAAGTCCAAAACTAATTAAAGTAGAAGATAAGATGACTAATGGTCTAAATAAAATCATCTAATAATAATTGTAAAGGTTTTGGATATTGTTTTTATATTTATAATCTTATTTATTTAAATCATTTATTTATGAGGTAAACACTGCATCATTATTGCGTCATAAATAATTTAATTTATTTGATATCTAAAAATTATAAAAAAAATAACATGATGTAGGAAATATTTTTATATTTACAATGTATATTTATAGTCGAAAATATAACTTACATAACCCCTTTTAAAAATTAACTTACTAAAAGATATTTGTTTATGCCCTTTTTGCCTTTACTTTAAGTTAATTAAAATAAAGTGTCATTATCACTTCCAAGTGGCTTTATGGGGTCCAAAAATATACCCAAATATGACCATGGTCTTAAATGAATCAACAAATAAGGTTATTACAAGTGTTAAGGTAATTTATTATTATTTTAATATTCTTTTTTACCTTGAATTACCCTATTTACCTTTAACCGCGGTAAATAAAAGTCAAAAGTTACTATTCACCCAAAATTATTTTCATCTTATTGAACCAAATTTTATTTACTAATAACAACCATGTATTTTGGATTTTTTAAATTCAATTCACATAAGTGGTAAAATTTCATTTAAATGAAAACGTCAGTTTTTAACTTCTACTTAGTAGTTTCACTATTAATCAAAAATTGAAGTATTTCCGAAAACATCCAAAAATTAAGCCTAAGATATATTTGATATTCAAAATTCAAAAATGATGTCCATTTTACCAAATTAAAAACATATAAGTTGGATTAATTAATTTAAAATGAATTCCCGTTGTCAAAACAAAAAGCGTGTTTTTAAGAAATAATAACTATCAAACGATTGACTGTTGATTATGTCCAATTTCAAAGTGAAATTGCTTCCAATGACCAAAATTGGATTAAATAGTAAAAATATAATCTATTTACACTTTAAAACCAATTAAAAGGATAATATAACCATATAAATAAATTAGATCAAAAGGCATATTTGAATTAAAATACACTATTTTTCACTATTCATTAAAAAATGAATCTTATCAGAAAAATACCAAATATTTACCCAAAGTAAATTTTGATGTCCCAATTCAAAATAAGAATTCTATTTTCTAAAATAGAACATATAAAAGTGACCAAAACTAGATTTAAAGAGGGTTCTTCATTAAATGGTGGTAAATCGACCTTTTAAAGTAAATTATGCTTAAAATTAGATTCATTCCCATTTTAAGCCTCTAACTTTTATTGGAAAAATGTAAAAACATTTAACAAACATATATAATCATATTTTAATTAGTTATATTCATTACCGCCAATACAACGACAAGGTGTTAACTACAATTTAAAATTATATTATTATATTATTAATGTACAACGAAAGATTTCAAAGAAACCCATTGTTATGTATCGAGTACGCCATCGAACATTGAAAACCCTTTAAGGTAAAATTAAAATTTAATTCACAAATATTAATAAATATGAAAATGTCATATTTCTTTATTTACTTGGGATGTTACATACTAGATGACCTCTTTCCCCACTTTTTCATGTCTCGAACCCTAGGGAAACCCCTGATACTCCTCATACTCTGAGGAACCATTCCATTGACCAAAATAAATGGAGTTTAACCAAAATTTAAATGAAACATACCTTTTGATTAAATACAGGATCCTATAGTGTAGTTTTGGATCTCGTGAAGATTGATATAGTGCTTTCTTGAGAACCACCCAAGAGAATGTCAGAGGTATAAATTTTCCTTGGCTTGGTAGGGCACTACTGAAGGTTTATAAAATAATTCTATGGGATTTTATCCACTTTAAATACCTTAATATAGAAATGATAATTGTTTTCCTGCACTGAGAAGTTCTAGAGAGTTTTTTAGAATCTTAGGCTAAGGTTGACCAGTGCTCCTGTGTTGAGACTACAGGAGGAGGGAATTGAGTACGTGGTTTTTTTCAATTACTATGGAGATAGTATCAGGTGCATGTAGATGTAGAGGTAGGTAGTGATAAATTATGGGTTGAGGTAGTCGAGAAACCATGATCAGAACTACACAAATCATGACATGGAGTTGGCAGCGGTAGTCTTCATTTTGAAGTTGTGGAGTCATTATCTTCTCAGTGAGAATTTCATTATCTACTCATACCCCCAATGTCTCAGGTACATATTAACTTAGAGAGATCTAAACTTGATATAGAGTCATTGGTTGGAGTTCCTATAGGACTACAACTATGAGATAGACTACACCCCAGGGAAGGGAAACATGGTTGTAGATTACCTTAGTAGGAAGTCTCATTCTCGCTCAGTGGAGGAGGCATCAAAGTATATAGAATCTTTGTAAAAAAACCTAGTAAAGGAGAGGGGTGGATATTATCTTCATTCAATGGTAATAAGTCCACTATTTTTTCAGCATGTGAGAGTAGCTCAGTTTAGATACATCAACTGTGATGTTTTATGGGACCAGATATCCTTAGGATATGCACCATATGGATTTTCTAAAGATGAGAGTCTTGGAGGTTACAATCATAGTGAAAGGATCCTTTTAAGGCATTAACAACTCAGTTTTATCCTTAAATAGCATGTAATAATTGCTTTACATGATCATGAGATCATGTCCAATGAAAAATAGTAGATTTGTAGACTACATTAATATGCCTAAACCACAGGGAGAGAATATTCACATGTAATTTATAACTAATTCTTAAGTAGATATAAAATTAACACAACCTGTAATTATGCTTTTATTGATAACCCAATGGAATAAATATCATTGTGATATAGGATTAATGTACATAATCCCTCTAGTGGTGATTCACACGTACATCACAATCTCTAACCAATGTTTTCGAATCGCCGATTGCTAGTATAGCTGTTCCTGATCACTTACGTTGTTCATGGTTGACCATAACAATTTTCTTATCAAAGAGGTATAACTCTTGGAGCTCTCTTGAAGACTTGAGAGAGTATTAAGAGAGAGATATTTATAGAACTCTATATATCTATCTAGATATATATATCTATACATATCTCTAGATATACCTCTAGGTATATCCATCCATCTATATCTCTAGATATATCCATCAAGATATATCTCCATATATATTTCTAGATATATCGCTAGATATATCTCTTATCTATTTTGTACACCTAAAAATTCACTTTAAGAAAGTGATATATTTATATATAATTAGATATAATTAGATATTTATTATAGTGAGTTTAGAGTTGGAAAATGTCACACAATCCCTTAACCATTTTTAATATTCTTAATTAACCCCATGCCCATTAATAATAATAATATTATTATTAATCGATTGACATGTGAAAAACATTAAGAATATAAGTAAATATTAATTAATTATAATTAGACCATTAAACTCGGTCCGCTTTCACTCATCGACATTTACTGATTTTTGAGTAATGACTATTTACTTAAATAAATGTCACTTCATTATTCTAAGATAAATATAATAAATATTATATTCTCCAAAACTACAAAATAATATTTATTATTATTATTTTACTCACTTTATTATATCAAATAACTTGTGATTGAATTATGGAGATCAACCAATACATAAAATAAATATTATTTATTTTAACTTGTTAAATTCAATACATTAATTTAACTGAGATCGAGGATATACTTAGTGTGTGACCCTTTAGGCCTCCATCATAGTGGCATTGAGTATAACCACATAAAGTCCAAGGTTATCATGTATTTCATCCTCAAATTATGTGTGGGGTTGGAATGGAATTTCATGGTGTTGTTGGAATGACCTCCTCATTAGAAACATACAGAACATCCCTTTTGTGATGTTTCTAATGGGGTTTATTCATGGAATCAGAAACACCCAAAAATTTTCATATCTGTGATGACTCAATGACCTACTTTCCAAATGAAGGTTCTGATTGGGTAACTTGGACAACAATACTTAAGAACTCACATTGGGTGAGTGGATGGGAGGTTAGGCTCATCACACACTTTTGGGGGGAATTATTGCATACTCCAGGAATCTTTTAATGATTTAAGATATGTTCACAAATCCTTCATTAATTCTCAAGTATAACATGGATGAAACTTAAGTTAACAATCAATTATTAGCATTAATGAAACTTAGAATCATCTATATGTATACTAGGCTCTCCATCAATGATACCTTTTTATGAATGGATTAGATATTCTTTTATTGTTAATTATTATGATGCTGGTTTTGAGCCACATAGTGGGGTTCTCTATAGTGTATCATCATTCTGGGAGATTGGAGATGTTTGGATGTTGGGATAGTACCCATAATATAGAATTCATATGTATCATTGTCAAAGGAATATAAACCCACATATTTTGGTGCCACTTAATTGGACAGATCATACCTTTTTAAGGTCATGTGATAAGGACCAAATCATGCAGTTTAATTTCATACTGTAAGGAAATCTAGGTGAAAGGTTCCTAGTCAATGTTTTTTGTATGGATTATACCGAAGTGGACCAGGGAACTTGGAATGGATATAGGATCCCTGGTTGGATAAGACCCTACTGGGAATGTGGCCCATAGAGAATAGTGTCGATTTTTGGTTGTTGGGTTTGAGCCTCATGGAGGATTCCTATGTATCCCATTTTTATGGGAATCAAAGCCCATGTAGTTCAGTTTGATCAGTGCTTACACCTAAGGAGGATTCCCTTTGAATGTTTTTCTCATAGGGTAATGTGTCCCTTTGATAGGATTAAGGAATGAGTTTGTGGATTACACCATAGATGATCACATAGGTTTGAGGATGCACACCTATTGAGGACCTATAAAGGAAAGTGAAAGGAAGATAGGATTAAAGATTCTATGTTGAGACATGCATTATACCATGTGGATTTCACGATCATGGCTAACATCTAATACCACATGATTCATTCTAAAATGTGAGAAACAAGAAGTGGATGATTCAAAAAACCACATGATCATTCTTTCTCTGGTAGAAGAGGTCGGGGATATGGGAGAAGAAGGAAGGAATTTGATGTGATTGTTCCCTCCTGTCATTGTATCCTGGATAGTCACATTTAACTACCCATATGGATAAATCCCAGGGTAATTGAGAAGGAGAAAGGAATTAAGTAGGAGTGGTCCTTCTCTTGGTTATAGAGAAGAGAGGAGGATAATTCACTACATCTCAAAGGGAAATTCAAGCATGATCCTCTCCCTTACCTTCTAGAACTAGAGGTCCCTAGTCTTAGAGTCAACAATTTAAGGATATAGCCGTAACCATCACATTTGAGACAAGGAGTTCCTTGGAACTTCCCCTACGACCGGGGTCCTCATGACCAAGGGAATGTATATACAAATTCACTTTGAGGTCCCTACCCATAAAGTAGAATAAGTGAGGGATACCTCTTACCAAAGGAATACATATTGTAATGAGAGACATGATGGTGTTCCTTTTAACAAGGTATTGAAAGTCTGGAGGCTTTTGTAGAGGCAAAAATTTGTCCCCCCTTAGATGAGAGATCCAAAGAAAGAGGATCCATTCCATTGGTGGCTTGGAAGAGGGATCAGAACAGACTCACAGAAGTCCCTACTTAATGACCAGAGTGCTTCATGTAGGACCTGATAGGAGATATAAGTGCTTCGTATAGGGGGTAGGGCTGTGTGAGATAGAGGTGTCTTGGAAAATGGATCACCTGGGTGATAACACTTGTTCAAGGCCTTTATCTAAGAACCAAGGGTCTTCTAAGGTGTCCCTAGAAAGGTATCATGCAGGTCCCTAGTTGGTGAAGGGAAATTTTTTCTAGTGGGGGTCAATGAGGGGGGAAGGGGTCCTTATGATGGTGTCTTGTGCTTCAGAACCTGTAAGTACTTCAATCCCACTATCCCCCTTAATTATTTCTTCTCTCAAGTTTTATAGAGTTACCTAAGGGGTTTTGGAGGACATGTATGAAGGGGCCACATAAACAGATCTTTAGGTATTCTTATGATTTTATAGTTGTGAAAATGAAGATCCCTAGGGTCCTATTAATAGGAAAATATGAGACCCTTTTTAAAGAAGTTACCTCACATAGTTCCATGGTGCAGGTGCTCAGAGCTAGTACCCCATGCAGGGGTGGCTGGTTCTTCAATACTATACATGGGGGTATGCATGAGTCTTCTGATTCACAAGATGGGTTCATGCATGGCACTCTTAGGATAATTCCCTTAAATCTTCTTGGGTCTATTCATCTTTCTAAATTAGTTTGGGTACTCTTCATAATCTTTTCATCCCATGTGAAAAAAAAGTGTCAATAAAATCCCCCCTTAGGATTGGATACGATAGAAAGAAGAGGGTTTAGTCCTGAGGTAGATAGAGGAAAATATTCTAAAGGTGGAACAGGTTAGAAACATAGAGTACCTATATAGTTCAGTGGTGTAAGATCGATGTGAAAGTTCACGATGTAGGTCTTTTGTATAGGTTTGATGTGCAGACTAGTGGTGTCTATAAATACTGCTGATCCTATGCTAAAATTTTCCTTCATAATTCATGCCTTTTTATCTTGTCACATAGATCATCCACCCAACTATGTTGAATTTTTCATTTTTCACAGATCTCGTGAAGAACTTCCTTGAATATATACATGGTGCAACCACTTGAGCGACTATTATGCATGGAACAACCTTATCAAGGAGCCTTCATGGGATCGCATGGTCAAGGGGAATGCGTTAGACCATATGGTTGAGGGGAATGGGAAAAGGACTTGATTTAGGGTTCTGAATGAAGGACCTGATATAAGGGCCTATTCAAAGGCATTTCCTTTGCTAAAATTTTGAACATTGATAGATCAAGATTTTGACTTAATAAAAAACCTCAATGTATTCTTACAGGTTTTCAATGAATGCCATAATGGATTCTCATGAACAAGCTACTACACATGCCTCAAAGATGATCAAAGCTATTGGTCTAGATTACTATGACATGTGCAAATCCACTCTCCGAGATTTGGTTAAGTACATGATATAGTATCAGCATGAGTATCCATGAAGAGAATACCTTCCCCTATACAGTCACATGCTTCTAAAAAACACCCTCATTCCAAAGCCTCCGAGTTATTTCTCTAAGTATTGGTTTATGGAACATTCCAACTTACCTACCAACAACGTTTCCTCTAAGGGAGCCTACATCAAGGAAGGAACGGTCCCAATTTCCTATTTTGTGCATCACAACTGTTGCACCCCATATCTAAAGTCTCACACCAAGGAATTGAAACCTCACTTCTATGAGTCAAACTTCAGTTCTTCATAGAAAGACCAGTTGAAAGGTTGGAAGGAGGACTAGGACTTTTTCTCTAGAGGGGGAGTCAAGACCAAATGGATGTGGGCATACTATGTGCACCATAATTTCATAGAGTTCAAGAAGAAGCTGTAAGACATCCATATTTACGAGGCTGTTTGGGTGGGGAAAAATTATGTTTATAAGAACCCAACCATTATCCCTAAACTATTGAGTTGATGGAGTCCTCAGATAAATTATTTCAATCTGATGCAAGTTGAATTTGACATTAATTTGTGTGATATTTACAAGATTTTTGGAGTTCCTATCCTTAGGGATATGTATGATGAGTTTATCCCACCAAATACAACATGGGATGATGATGAAAGGACACAACCCTTGGTCTATGATGATTTTAATGTGGATTAGAAATTATAGAATAAATACCCTCACCCTAGGGGTGACATCCATCTTGGGATGTGGATGAAGGATTTCCTTAAGCCATAAAGAGATGGAACCACCTACCGGTGCCCTACAGGATGCCCCACCTTGGAAAACTAGGTTGCTCTTGGAAAATTAATTCCTATAATGGAGAAGTTCTAGTATAGTTTTTGGAGTTAAAAGTTAAATTATGAGGTTTTTTGAAGACCAATTTTCCTTGATTCTTCATAATGTGGCTGAGCATCTACCTGATACCGATCCTTGAATCCAATGGTGACATGAGACTAGAGAATTTTGTTATTCCAACAAAATTAGTATAAGGGATCCATATAGGGTAGGATTTTCCTGTCTTGGAGAGGATCTATAGGTGTTTTCTACATTCATACACTAATAAGTCCCCATTTATAATTTTATATCAATTTCAAGTGCTGTGGGGGTGGATTGTAAGACACTTCAGTTCTTAAACTATACTAAGTGGAGTTATAGTACCTAATGGCTAGTTCTTCCCATTTTTCATGTTTTTTAGGATTTAGCCTTTAAAATTGAATACTAATGAATTAATAAGGATACTAAACATATCAATAGAGTTAAACTTCTCCCCATATAGTGATTTGAAAACCAGTAATTTCACCAATAATGGCAAGGATAATGAAGAATTGAGAGAGTATATGATTGTATTCAGAGACAACGTACTGGTGACTCGTATTGAAAGTGAGTTCATATATGAGGCATAAACTCTATATCAATTTACCTACCAGTTTCAATGTTTGTAACAATCAAGAGTCTTTCCCATAATCACTTTAGGCTTGAGAAACATCTGATGGTGGCCCAATAGTTCTGGACCCTAATGGTCATGGAGGTGTCCAAAATGTTAATTAAGATACCTCCATTAGATTAATCAATCAGAATGGAGTCTAGGTATGATAGTTCTTGAATTTATTCATATCCAAAAGTGGTATTTATTAAAGTCTTTCACTAGGTCATATCCATGACAACTACTATTTGTGGCATGCATGGTAGAAAGGATCAAAACCGAAGGTGAGGATGTTGAAGCTCCAAAGTCTTCAAGGCGATATTGGGAAAATAACACTAAGTAGGACAGAGTCAAGATAACCATGTCTTCCGAGCCAAGGTGATTCAGTCATCATTTCCAATAAAAGACTCAAGTCTCATTCACCTAGTCCTACATGAGAGTAGAGAGTCCTGAAACGTCTTTAAAGTTAAAAGATACTGGGTCTTCCTCAAAACCAACTGCATTAGAGAAGGATTATGTGCAACCCCTATCAATCCAATATTGGCAGATAATATCTCACAACATCAGAGAAACGTGGGTATTTCATCAATATAACATACACATCCTAGATATAGGGTATGTCTGAGCACCCTCTGAACTTTACCTTGATAGTAATTTGGTTGTTGGATAGAGGAAAACTTGAGGGGGTAGCTGGTCACACCAAAGAGGAATGGTACAACTATATCGACCTTGATGATGTATTTTACTCTTATCCTCTATTTTTTCTCTTTCATCCACCATAATTAATTTTGAGGGGATATATCTAAATTTTTTAATGATGATAAGAAGTAGAAGTGGATAAGTCACTCAAGTTTCTAGAATATGGGACCACAGGCACCCAATCAGAGTAGTGGTAGAGTCTCATAAACCCTTAAAACTAGCTTCGGGTTAGAGGATGATGATAGAAGAAATGGTAGGGGGAACTCATCGATTTCCACCCCAAGTGTCTATTACGAAGAGGAATGATGCAGTACTCTATCCATCTCGAGTGATAAAATGAAATAGGAAAGAGAGGTTGGCCTGACTTATGCATCATAGTAAGCCTTTGTGATATCATTTGATATCATGACTTGCTTGACATACTCTTTTGACCATTCTTTATTTTTATAGAATATGCATCGCTTTCCTCCCTGAAGGGATCCAACACTGGTCCTTCAAGTATTGGGTGGGGAACCCTAGTCAATGTACAAACTCATGTTGATGAATACCTCCCCTTGATGGATGAAGTGTCAAGAGATGCAGTCTCATCTTCCCCTGTTCCTGTAGAGAGGGGAGAGGGCCCTGGAAATTTCATATTCACACCCTAAGGTGTCATGTTCTATTTATAACTCTTCTCTCCTCATGGTGTTTTAGATCTGTTTCCTACATTGGAGGACCCTACAACAATCATTATTGGTCCCATTGCTGCTTCAGAAGGAGTTGACAAGAATATAAAACTGTCTGATGAAGGTTTTGGGGCTGACCATAACTATTATGGGCTTGAAATTTCTATTCCTACCAAGTATTCGACAAAGAGAACCGATGGTGGATCCAATTCGGGTCTTGAGTAGCACATCTCAGATACCCATACTAGTGAGGATGCTTTTATATGTGAGGGATTATATAATGTAATAACGTATGAATTAACGAACCTTAAGTATAAGTTGAAAATCATTAATATTCTCACCTATAATGAGGAGTTTAATTATTTATTATATGGATGTGAGTTCTCTCTTTATTTCATTTTTTTTCAAATACTATCATCCTCTCTTTATTTGACATCTCACATTAGTACTCAATCTGTACAAATTTTTCTATAGAGAAGACAACCAGGTCACTTCACGAACAAGTAATCCAAGTCTATCATACTTCTATTGTTGAGGGAGTGAAGACTGAGAACCCTAAATTAGGATATTCCCAAGACCCCTTTATCCTAATTTTTGAACAAATTCTAGGGTAAATTCCTGGTTGGGAAGTTCTCACCTTGAATGCTGAGGCTGAGATTAATGGGGATGCATTAATCTAAATAGTTGATTCGACAATGGGTGAGTGTGGTCAACTTATTTGGATCCTTCATTGAATTTTATTTCTATTAACTCTCTAATGTTGATGAGGGGTGTTACCTTTTATTTAAAATCATCAACTTTAGGGTCTGAACATGAAGTGGGGGATTCTGTGGCAGTTTAGTCAATACAGGTAGGTAAAACTGTGGTAGTCTTGGAGGGATCAGAATAAGGTGACTCATTGAGTGTACTAATCCCATAATACATGTCTCCCTTGAGAGAAGACCAGAGTCAGACTTAAAGATTCATGTTGCTCTTCGCACCAAACACTATATTTTCTGGTCGTACATCTAGAAGATAGTCTTTAGGATGCCTCTTAAAGATCTACCTTCTCAACTTTTCCAAATTCCACTTAAGTTTTCCATGTTGGGATATGGTGGATTTTATTACCACACGATCCATCATGTAGTGAAATTAATAATTCAATATTGGTAGGATGAGAAAAGATCATATCAAGCTAAGGTGCAGCTAGCAGGCCCGTTTAAGGATCTCAGAGCTGCTGTATCCTAAGATGATCTTAGCCATACCAAGTAGGTAGTGGAGTATCAAAATTTCCTCAATGAGAAATACTTCCAACTGATAAAATTGCAAGAAGAAATGGATGTCGTGAAGGAAGAAATCATCTAACTCCACTGATACTTGATAGGGTCCTTAACACAAAGAATAGATTCTATTGATGTAGAGTAGGAGAAGATCCATAACACTGAGGAGTCTAATGCTACCCAATTGGTTGGGATTTAAAAATTGCAGAAAATGCTCTGGCTACAATTCAACAAATAAAAGCCTATGTTGAGGAGAATCTGTAAGACTTGGTAGAGAGACTCCAACATGTGGAAGTTCCTCTAAATTTGAGAACATAAATAAAAAGAAATTTGTTTTTAATCACCTATTTATGCATTCCTACCCTCATTATAATCATAATATTATACTAAAAATGACTCATTTGATTGTATTCCATAACATTATAATTACAATGATAAAATTAAGTGAGAACTCCAATATTTTCCTAAGACATGGGTCTTAGCGAGCATAGTTCGACTATTTCTAGGGTTATATGAAAAAAGCTACAAACTTTGTGTCTTTTGTGTCATCACACTAATTTTTTCCTAAGTTTAATATGAAGAAGACTTATCAGGTGAGAATTGAATTTTTATAAGGCCTTCCTTTGAGGGTTTTCAGTCAAAAAGATTTGTGCCTTCTATATTTTCATTACTATATTTTTTGTAAACCATGTAGAGCATTTGTCTAGTGATATGAGACTTGACTTTTATCTAGAGTACCCTTTACATAATTTAAACCTGGTGAGTACCGTGTCTCTTTTTTTTGGTAGTTTAAAGTCATTAAATATAGAATAAAAAAATAATGTTTTTGTTTGAAAAACTTTGACCATGAGTTTTGGAATTATGAACCAAACAAGGTGTGTTAACCAAGAAGGTCCTGACATTCTTCAGATACATGAAGGGGAATTTTGAGTCATGATTTTGTGATTCTAGGATCTAAAACATGACATGAGACAAGTATATTAATAATTACCATTTAACAAGTTTGGAAATTGATTTCTTATACGATATTTTTAGGGATTATGGGAATAAAGGAGGTCTCTCCTGAGGACAAATATGTCATCGGTTGAAAAACCCTTTTTTTGGGTGATTTTATGCAAAGCCAACTAAAGCGTGTTAATTCATAGTTAAATAGTGGAATCCTCTAGATGAAAGGCCCTAAATGTTTTTTGGTGACTTATTTAATGCTAACTATGGTGTATTAATACATATTAAAACAAATGTATCCTAGTAATTTTGACATTCAACTACCAATGAATGAGAAGTTTGTAAAGATATGGGTTTCTCAAGACCAAGAAGGGTGTTTTTCCATGAGAAGGTGTCTAAGAATGAATAGAGTATATGTATTGGAATTGGACATGAATGAGAAACCACTCCTAAAAAAATTTGTCTTGTGTGAAGGAGGTTGAATTATGTTAAATGACCGATGTTAGGGAGAATGTTCCCTCTCTGGAAAGGGTTGATTCATCATGAAGTTTAATGTCATGCGACTAGGACATGGATCATGCAGTTTAACATCTTACGATGAGGACATCATTGTAAATTTTAATATAGTTTGACTAAGAAGTTATGCCATGAAGTTTAATGTTATGAAATAAGGACATTGAGGGCTATAATTTAAGTTCTTTTAGATTTGACCAAAAGATTAGTATTTTTCTTTTCAAAGGTGACCGAATTGTAAATGTTCCACCATTATCAAGCATGAAGGGGGAAAAGTTGTATGTTTTAATATGGGGGATTCTAAATATGAGAAGTTAGATAGGAAAAGTATGTAAGAAAGAATAATTCATTTGGGGATTATGGAGATAAAAGAGGATTCTACCGAAGTCGAATGTGTCACTAGTTGACAAACCCTTTTTTGGGGATACTTTATTCAAATCCAAATGGGGAATGTTACTACATTGTCAAACAATAGAATCCTTTAGATAACATGATAGTTTAGTGGGAGACTATGAAAATACAACTGGGTAATGTTACAACATAATCAATATATATGTTTCCTCAGGTATCAGATATTCTATTTCCAATGACCAATGAAATATTATGGAGATCTGGTTCTCCCTAGACACAAATTTTGGTTTTTTAAAGAAAATTCCTGAGTATAAAAGAGAATTCGATAACAAAATCTCATAGTAATGGAGGGAAATGTTTCCTTAAATAGCTTTGACCCATAAGAAGGGAAAGGGGACTTTTTTACTTATGGTTGGGCCTAAGATATGGAATTTGGGCATTACTACATACCTTATTTGAATGAGAATCAATCTCCACATAGTTCTTGGGAGTCCATTCCATTTAACATCATGCAATAAGGAATAATCATGTAGTTTAATGTCATGTGATAAGGAAGATATGGTTTTTTATAGTTTTGGGTCATACGACTAGGAACATGGTATTATGGAAACTATGATTAGTATGAGTCCTATCTGGACCAAGGTTGTTACATCATACTCCAGAAATGCAGGAGGGAATTGTAAACCAAGATCTTGGGAGTTCTCATCTTAGGAGAGGCGACATGGGATGAAAACATCATTGGGGCTTATGGATATATAAGAGGATTCTTCTAAAGATTAATTTTCCATTGGTTGAAAAACCCTTTTTGTGAGATAATTTATGCAAAACTAACTAGTTCATGTTACAACATAATAAAACAACAAAATACTTTGGCTTAAAAACCCATTTAGTGGGTGGATTTATACAAAGACAACTAGGGTGTGTTACAACATAGTCATGGAAAAGGTTTCCTCGAGTATTAGAAATTCTATCACCTAATAGCCAGATAAATATTATGAAGATCCGAAATTATCCAAGATTAGGAGTATGAAGTGTGGGAGGAATACGTTCGAGCATAACATATGTATTTGGACTAACATTAACCATTAAGTGAAGAGTCCTTTTTCATAGATCTAACTCATATGTAGGAGGTTATATCTCTATTTCCTTAGTGGACCCCTAGATGAGGGAACCCAAATTAAGTACATAGGAGAGGGGGAATTTTTCTTTACCCCATGGTTGGTCCCAAGAAATATAGCCTAGTAATCACTACATATCTCACTAAAATGAGAATCAAGACATATGTAGTTATGAAATGGAAGTATGGTGGGTGACCAACACCAAAGAAAGTGGTCCTCTCGGGTGAGGTCCACAGTAATGTGTAGTTTTATGTCATGAAAGGGATAAAAACCATTTAGTTTAACATTATGAGGAGAGAACCCATGGTTTTCCTTTTTAAGGTCTTTCCTCTAGAACCATGATAACTCTATCATGTACTGATATGCCTTGCTTATAGGGGAGGCCTTTAATAAAACTTCTAAGCTCGCATGATCTATTCTTGGTATAAGAAAAAAGGAATGACAAAGGTTCCCCTTACCATGTAGAGGAAATCCAGGAATGGATATGGAAATTTTGTATCGTGTAGTAGATGAACCAAGATATAGGATCGAGGTGTCCCTATGTATCTCATTAAAATGATAATCAAGCTATATGTAGTTCTGGAATCCCATACAGTTTAACATCATTTAATGAGGAAGAAGGTTTCTCAATGTGACAGAGGAGGAATGTTGTGACTATACCAAAGAATAGAGACCCGATCATCACTTTGTATCCTATAATGATAGGAATCAAGACACAAATAGTTCTGAAATAACCATACAGTTTAATGTCATTTTTTTGAAGACATATGATGTGCCTTTTAAGGTCTTGCGACTAGGACCATGACAACCTTGATGTGAATTGATATTCCTTACTTATACAGTTAATTGTTTTTACTAAAACTCCTAATTCCACGTGAGCTATGCTCATGTGAGAAATAAGGAGTGGGAAATGTTTCTTCTATCACACAAAGGTGATAAAATTTAAGGATAGGGAAATTTAGATTTTGCAATGGATGGACCAGGATGCGAGATCTAGACATCACTATGTATCTCATTATAATGATAATCAAGCCATACGTAGTTATCAAAAGGTTCCCTATGCAGTTATGACCCTTACACAAGGAGGGGGGATTTTTTTTTTGAATATGAGATCATTAGTTGGATGAGAACCCATACTAGACCATCATGTGGAGATCTAGCTCACACATGAGAGAGTGAGGTGTTTTCACATAGTGGTGGATGGTCTGGGACATAATATCCTAGCGTTACTATGTATCTCACTAGAATGAGAATAAATCCATATGTAGTTCTAGAATGAATGTGTGGTTTGGGAAAAATACCAAGAATTGTGACATGATCATGAACCAATTGAAATGTTACACAATTTTAATTTATATAACAAGGAAGTGAACCATGCAATTTTACATCACATGGTAAGGAATTTCTCATATAGTTTAACATATTATGAATAATATGTTTGAATTGTAAAGTTTACTATCTTTCTATGTGGATGATATGTCACACTTTTTAAGTTCATGTGACAAAGGCTGAATATGCAGTTTAACATCATGAAGTTGATATGTATACCCTATAGTTTAACATCATGAAATTAGGATGACATGCTACGTAGTTTAAAGTCTTACAACATAGATTATACGGTGTCATGAGGTTTAACTTCTTTCAACTAGGATGAGTTTAATGTGATTACATGAAATATTTCTATAGGAACCTTTCATTGGTTTGGGCCGTAATGAGTTCTCCATCTATTAAGATCAAGGAATAATATCCATTATAGTGGACCTTGTGTATAGAATAAGTTCCCTCCCACTTGGGAAAAAGATTTGGAGGATTCCTTCCTGGTGTCATTGGAGTCCTAAGGAACAATACCAATTCTATGTGGAGGAATGAATGAAGGTGTAACTTCTTTTTAAAATCCCACACTATCCAATTTTGATAGACCTCCAAGTGATCCAAGGTATGCAATCTTTTCTCATCTAGTCACTCCAATTCATATAGTTGTTTTTCAGATTGCTCATATATGGATATATGATCACAAATGGAAACATATAGAAACAAAAACTATAACTCAATGAAAAAAACTGATTCCCTCTCATAGACAAGTGAATACAGGGTTTCCCACATGGCAGTACAGGTGGTAGTTTGGTAGGCCCCCAAGAAATGTATGAGTTTTTCAGGCCAATAATTTTTATCTTTATCCAACATATTATGAATAATGTTTGATAAGGACTTTTTTAAGGCCTCTATCTATCCATTAACTACTACATTATAGTAGAACGAGTGATTGAATTTGATATTGCACTCCTGTTACAGCTTCTCCAACTCAGAAGAACAAAAATTGGTGTTGTTGTCTATCAGTATTGTATGAGGGACACCAAATCTGAAAATGATGTTGGTTTTCATAAAGCATATGATGATTCTAGCTTTTAATTCATTAAGGAGTATTTCCTTATCCCATTTTGAGAAGAAGTCGGTAGAAATTAGGATGTATTTGAATTTCTTGGCAGTGACAGGTGTATATGATCCAAAAATGTCCATTCCCCATACTGAAAAGGCTATAAATATTTGAATGTAAAATCCATGGGTTAATGTATGACTTCCCGGACTTGGATACCACTTAATAGGTTCCCCAATGTTGGTGGGCCACATGGCCTCAAGTTCATTGATTTTGGAATTATCATATGGGCCCTACTGATTTCATCAGGTTCCATTTATTGAATATATATATTCCATGCTTATAATCATTAGAACCGTATGGTTTTGATATTTCTAAATATGTGATCAGTTGTTAATGGTTATTCCCACAACTCCATCCATCCCATGTTGGATGTTTTCCCATATTTTTCATTTTAGTGTTTTGACAAGTTTGAGCTTCCATTTGGGTGCCTTGGATTGACCTTTCTAAGGGTAAGTTTTTCTATATTAAATGGATTGTTTTATATTGTGAATTGAATAATGGAAATTACCATGTATGATCACAACTTGACCTACCTAAGGTAAGTGCTTCAAGTTGATAATTAAATGTGAAATGGAAATTGGCAAGTATACTAAGTATGAGACTTTCCATTTTTAAATGTAATTGAATAATAGGATACATGTCCATAGAACCTGTTACCATGTTAATGGATGGTAATGGAGTGGACCATGACTCTTAAATATTTCTTAAATCGATTAAATAAATGGTTTCATGCTACTTGTCCTTGTCACACTAATTAAAGGTTGACCTTGAACCCGATGGACTTATTGATTAATTAAGACTTGATTAAATGGTTTCATGCTCAATTATCCTTGTCCCACTAATGAAAGGTAATGGATTGAACCTTATGAAATATTATATGACATCATTATCAAATAAGAGTGTCCTAACTTGAGATCACCCTGGATTCCATAGGGAATGTCTTGAGAACTCGGGAACCCCATTCGAATTCAAGGATACAACTTTCTTAGGTTGAGACCTAGTTAGAAACAAATCCTTGTCTAAATTTGGATTCCATGTATGACACCATAGGATCCCTCATGTATTACTACAGTATGCCTTGGATAAACTCCTTGAATCCAAATTTGATAAGTAGGTTCCATGGTTAAATCCCATCGGGCCCAGTCATTACTTAGCCCTATCTTACCTTAGATGAACTCCTTAGACTCGATAGGCATATTACTATGGAGTAACTTGGACTATGCTACTTAGATTACACTCTTAACCTTATCTAGGAAACAATTATTATTGAGTTGGTGACCCTTGAGGTATACATTGCCTTGGTTATTACCTTCTAACTTTATTACAAAATATCATTACAGGTTGCCTTGTAACATCTTGGAACCTTCACTATTATTAAATTTGACTTATTTATAATCTAGTAATAATAAAATGATGAATTGATTAAATGTCCAAACACCATCAATGGGATGAAGTAGATATTTGGGTATTTAGTTACATTGTATTACTATACTTTATATATACATTCTTCCACATGGTTACATTTCCATTACACAGGCTGAATGTTATAGACGCCATTAGTGGTGGCCCATTGAGATTTATCTCACACCCTCTCCGGGCACCGTTTGGTACCTAGGGAAGATTACATGAATGAAGCTATTGATAAAGGGAAGAATACAACTTCAAACACTTGATTTCTTGCTATTTAGGATAGAGCTTGATAGTACACGACTGAGATAGAGCTTGGAATGCTTGCGATATTATTTTGATTTCATTTATACTTTTATGGAAGATGTTATGACTATTGTATTGTATCCATGTTTTCCATTTTTCTAGTGAAAAGACATATTATCATATGTTATTCCAGTTATTTTAGTTATTGTTATCCTTGCCTATTTATCACAATTGTATGCTTCTATTATCTATTTATATTGATTTTGATATTTATCTATGTTTATATTATATATAGTGCTACACTATGGTAATAAGGGGATAGTCTTTCCATAGACACACCCTAGGACCTCGCTGCTAGTCGAAATCCTATGGTGTTTGGGGAGATGTGCTTAAGGCCATGTGGCCCATCGGGCTTGGGGAACCTATTATGTGGAATCCGAGTCTGGGCCATCACAAAGTGGTATTATAGGGGTTATTTTCTTACTTTAATATTTGGAGACAATAGTCAGGAGATTAGGAACACTTGAGACTTGGTCATAAGTCATGCTTGAGCATCGTGAACCTAGGATTGGAGTAAAATACAAGTTACCCAAAATATAACTGTTGTTTATTTTTCTTATCATAGTTAACATTATTTCACCGTTGGGTGATGCACATGTTGTATGGGGTTGTTGATTATTATTCTGAATGATATTCTATTTTACCCTTAGCATGATGATATGAGGGTAAGTATAATTTCTACATTCATCATTATAGGCACCTAGAATTAACATTTCATGAATATTTCCATGCCATATAGGTTCATTTCACTAATTTTAATTACTTGATATGCCTGTGATTGTTGAGTGATGTTGTGATAGTTATCATATTCTTTTATTAATCTTGGTTGTGATTGAGTGATTGCCTATATCAATTCATGAGGTGTATGGGCCCTCATGGGTTAGGATGAGTAATTTATCGAGTCGAACCATTATACTATAAATAAATGGGTTTCATTTCCACTGATTAATGTGTATGGTAATTGATTCAATGGGAATGGATATCCATTATAAAGTGAAACATGAAATCTAAAATGAAATGGTTGCACATAATTATCCCACCTTATCATGTTCATGAGAGGTAAAATAGTGAACCTAATAATTAAATTTAAAATGAAATGCAACTTATACTTGAGAAATTACCAATACCTCACCGTATATGTGGATAGTTGGGGAAGTATGCCTTGGGTAGTGATTCTTTTCTTATGTAGCGTCCATAAGTGTTGAAATCTATCTACTTAAATCTTTTTCTAAGTTGTGTTCTTGGAATTTTTAGACCAATGCCGCCATGATGTCCCTGTGTCATAAACCAGGATAGTGGTGAGGATCATGCTCTAGATGTGGTGGGCCTTGAGCTGATAGTCTTACTTCTAGGAGTGAAACTTGAGGCTCCAACTACTATACCTGATCTAGGAACTGATTCCCAAGTTTGTGATAGTTTCCTACATTTGATGTAGTCCATGCATGGTGCTCCACGAATTTCACCTATGATGGCTGACCTGACTTGTGATTTCCAGCAACAACATCCTCCTACCTTCTCAGGGGATGACAGTCCACAGGCTGTTGAATCTTGGTTGGAGGCTATCCTGTCAATCTTTGAGAATCTGGATATGAATCTAGAGTGTAGGTTCAAACCTTCTACTTACGTACTATGAGATTCAGCCAATCATTGGTGGGATGTGATTACCCAGGCTGGTTGTCAATAGGGCATGTTATGGGTTGATTTCTAGACTTCCTTCTATGATCAGTTCTTTCCTCAAACATTGAGACCTGACAGAGCCAGAGATTTCATTCATCTCAAGTGGGGTTCTATGTCTGTTATGGATTATTCAATGTGTTTCACTATGTTATAGTAATTTTCACCACTTCTAGTCGGCGATGAGATTTTGCGTGATAGACGCTTCGAGGATGGGCTTGTATACACCATCCATATATAGGTGAATGTCTTCCACATGCCTATTTTTTTTGAAATAGTCAATCATAATATTATCACTGAGTGTAACCTAAGGGATTAAAATAGCACCGAGTATAGAGGATCAGTGTTTTGGTAGGCACGTAGTTCTCCTGGTGGTAGGAAACGTTCCCATGAGGTTTCTCTTTAGGGAAATGAAAACCAGAGTATCTGTATTAGTAACTCCATGGGGGTGTCATAAGTGTATACAATGGGGGCACCTAAATACTCATTTTGATAGGGACCCAATGGAGTGATGGGATTGAATCTGTATAGGGAACATTCAGATATTCTATAGGACCTTTCCACCAGATTTGAGTGGAAAAGGATCCATGCCAGCTCCACCTTAAAGAGTGGGTTTTTTTATCCTCATTAAGTGGGGAGTTGGAATAGCACCTACTAGACTGGATGAGGTGAAGGTCATGGTCATGGTAGCCAAAACCCTGATCACTAATAGTTCCAACAAAGTAGTTATGATCATGGTAGTCCAGCTATTGCACATGGCCTTGGATCAAGCCAGTTGCATGCACTACAACCGTTACCCAAGGATCAAGTTACGGGACAACCTACAGTATGAGGTGCTATTCTAGTGGAATCTACCACAATATATTATTTATTTGACACATGTGTTTTGAAATATTTTATTTAAGTATCTATCGTGGTGAGTCTCAGACTGGAGATGCGGTATTACTATGGTGTAATGACCCTAAACACATTGTTAAGAGTGTAGTCAGAGTGAATACACCAATGTAGGGACTATCCCCTTGATGTTGGAAGTTACCCTTTCTTATGGAACCAATTTGTTCTTGAGATGATAGGCTTCAATGTAATTCTATGTATGAATTATTTTTTTCGGTATCATGATTTTGTAGAATTCTATCACCACAGGGTATATTTTATATCACCAGAGGGTAGCGGTTATCTACATAAGGGTTAGTGGGGCATCTAGGATGGTAGAGTGGGACTAGAGCATCATGGGCTAGGTGGAGTGATTTCCCACATTTCAAATATATTTATAGAGGATTAGAGTTTAGATTAAGCCGATTTCCCTATAGTATTCGATCATTTTAGGGATGTCTTTTCTGATGAATTTTCTAGTTTACCTCCTAAGAGGGAGGTAGAGTTTACGATCAATATTATTCCAGGAGCATCTCCAGTGTCCATTCCTCCTTATAGGATATAACCTAAAGAGCTTCAGGAGCTCAAGTAGTGGTTAAAGGATTTAGATGCCAAAGGCTTTATACAACCCAATACATCCTCTTAGGGTTTTCCCATTCTTTTTTCCAAGAAGGAGGATGAAACCTTATGTCTATGTGTGGATTATAGAAATTTGAACTAGATTATGTTCAAGAACCGATATTCGTTGCCTCAAATAGATGATCTCTTTGACTATCTCTAAGGAGCTAGGGTCTTCTCTAAGATCGACCAAAGGTCGGGATATCACCAAGTGAGATTAATTCCATCAGACATACCTTATATATATTTTCATAGTAGGTATGATCTATATGAGTACCTTGTTATGATGTTAGGTCTTATGAATGTTCCCACCATTTTCATGGATATAATGAATATGGTTTTCCATCCCTATCTCGATTCTTTTTTTTCATTCTCTTTGTGGACAAAATCTTGGTGTATTCTCACAATCATAAAGACCATTCCAATCATCTTGAGATCATTCTAAGTACACCGAGAGAGCATTGTATTTATTATAATCTTGATAAGTTCCACTTTTGGATAGACAAAGTTCACTTATTGGGTCATATCATATCGGAATAAGGGGTATATGTTGACCCAGAAAAGGTTAGTAAAATATTTTCTTGGGAGCATCCCAAGAATATGTTTGATATACAGATTTTCTTAGGGCTAGATAGATATTACATGTGTTTTATACAGGACTTATCACACCTTGATTCACCTCTTACTAGCCTTACAAAGAAGTGTTTCAAGTTCTTTTGGTCAGAATCATGTGATAAATCCTTTCAAGATCTGAAAGGGAGGATCATCTCAGCACCTATTTTTATTTTTCTAGAGCCAGGAAGAGGTTATACCATCTTCTATGATGTATCAACCATTGTACAAGGAGTAGTGATGATGCATGAGGATATAGTCTTTGTGTACGAATATCAACGATTGAGGACTCATTAGAGAAATTATCTAACACAAGACCTTGAACTAGCAACATTTTTCCATGCCTTATATTACTAGATACACTATCTATTAGGTGAGTGATCTATGGTGTAAACGGATCACAATATCCTCAAATATATCTTTACATAGTGTGAATTGAACCTCAGACAATAGAGATGGGTAAAATATCTACAATCATTTTATTTTGATCCTGACTATATGGATGGGGAAGGCAATGTAGTTGCGGATGCGCTGAGTTAGAAAACTTAGGAACATGTCGTATGGGAAGCTAGTGAAGAATATAAATTAATGGCCCTCTTCTTTGAGATGCATTTAGAGTTTCATGATAGTCACAAGCAACTTTACCTCTCATCCTTGACAATCACCTCTTCTCTCCTTGAGAAGGTGAAGGGTATAAATTTTTTAGATCCCAAGGGATTAGTTCTCCATGAGAGTATATATGAAGATAACCCACCTCCGTATTAGTCTATAGATAGCAATGATATCCTAAATATTTATAGACATGTCTGGGTTCCTACAGGTATGAGAGAGGAGTTGATGAAATAGTCCTATACTTCTCAGTGGGTAGTTCATCCAGGTATGTCCAAGATGTATCGAGATATGTGATGCTAGTATTGGTGTCCTGGGATGAAACATTAGATATCAGACTTTATCACTAGGTGTTCCACCTGTTAGTAGGTGAAGGAAGAGCACCAGAGACCTGTAGGCTTGTTACAACCACTTTCAGTCCCATAATGGAAATGGGAATATGTTTCTATGGAATTTGTAGTTAGGTTACCTAGGTCACCTAGAGGTAGTGACGTTGTATGGGTTTTCATTAACAGGCTGAAAAAAGTGTCTCACTTGATTCGTATTCAGGAGACTTTCTCAGTTGATGAGCTGAGAAAACTATATGTTCGTGTGATCATATGAATACACGGGGTCTATCATATTATCATTTTAGATAGGGACACTCATTTTAGGTCATGGTTTTGATAGGGATTACAGATTGATATGGGAACACAAGTGATTATAAGCATATCTTTTCACCTTGAGACTGATGGAAAGTCAGAACAAACAATACAGGTTCTAGAGGATATGCTCTAAGCATGTGTCCTTGATTTTGGTGGTTCTTGGTAGAATCATATCCCTCTCATTGAGTTCGCCTATAATAACATATTTTAGGTGAAAATTCAAATGGATCCTTTTGAGTCCTTATATGGTAGGACATGCCGTTCACCCCTATGATGGCTAGAGGTAGGTTATGCATCCTTACTAGGTAATAATATCATATTGGATACTTTAGAGTAGGTTCAGATGATTAGGAAGTGTATGAATATTTCTCAGTCTAGATAGAAATCTTATGCTGATTATCATCAAAGACCTTTGGAGTTTGAGGTCGGGGATCGTGTTTTACTTAGGGTATCACCCCGGATAGGGCATTGATGGTTACAGAAGAAAGGGAATATGTTTCCTTGTTATATAAAGAAATTTGAAACTCTAGAGAGAGTCGGGTTGGTAGCCTATTAGTTGCTACTACCTCAGAGGTACCATGCCATGTATGACGTATTCCATGTTTCACAGATTCACCAATATCATGCCAAACCATATCATAATTTTGATCCCAAGGAAGTTGAGTTATATTCTGATGATACCTTTTAGGAGCATCCAATACGCATCATTGACTGGAGAACAAAGGATCTTCGAGTCTAGTATGTCCCTCTTGTACGGGTGTTATGGCAGCACGACCACATGCAGGATGAGACTTGGGAACGGGAGGCCGACATATGTGCCTGGTGGCCAAAGTTATTCTCAGACAGTGTTTCACCACCCTTGTAAGGTGAACTTAGGGATGAATTCTTTTAAGGTGGAAGACTGTAAGAACCTAGTTTTTCAATTAAGTACATATCCTTTAACTTTCGTCTAATTCTTTGTTTTTGACCTAGTATGGATGCCTTTTTAGTTAAAAAAGGTACCAAGTGTGTTTGAGGCTTGTTCGAAGCCCAGAACCTAACATTTTGGAAAAAATGGCCCTATCGCATTGTTAGAGTAAACTCTACAGGAAGAGTTAATAGTTAGATCGAACTATGTAGATGATCTAACCGTGCAGATGCTCTTTATTTTTGGGTAGAGCCATCTTGCACGATTAGCACACAATTTTCCTAACTGTACGGCCTAACTATTTGAGTTCCCATCTTCTCTAGGTACCCATGCATGGTTTATGCATGGTTTTTAAAAAAAGGTGGACAAACCGTGAACATACTACATTTTGGGTAATTTTACCACTTTACCCTTAATGATCTAATTTAACCACCTCATTCCTCCTAAACAATTTTCTAGCAGGATGAACTCCATTTTATTTCATTTTGGAGATTTTTGAAGGCCAAAACTAGGGATCAAGAGATATCCTTAATCCGAGATCCGTTCAAGTTTTCCTTCATTATGTTGGATGTGAAATGGTAAGTACTCAAGTCTGTTTGATCCATTATTTGTCTCTATTGCTCTTGAGTTATTTATTGAGGTGTGATCATTTTTTATTTTTCTCAGATATACTCCATTCCAAGCCAAATTAGAGTCCAATACTGGATGAGGAGAGTCATACAAGCCTAAGGTGGGTGGTATATACCTAATCCCTCAAGTGTGTTGATTTTGGAATTGTCATGTGGGGTCTAGTAATTTCATTGGGTGCCGTTTATTGAATCTAATATCATGATTATAATCATTATAAAAATATAGTTATGCTATTTACAAATATGTGATTATTTTTTAATGGTTACACCCACAAATCCATCCATCCCATGTAGTATTTTTTTTCCATATTTTTCATTTGAATGTTTTGATGCGTTTGATCCATCGTTCATATGACTTGGATTTACCTTTTTAAGGAAATGTTTTTCTATATTAAGTTGATTGTTTTATATTGTGAATTTTATAATGTAAATTACCATGTATTCTGACCACTTGACTCACCTAAGGTAAGTACTTCAAGTTGATAATTAAATATGAAATGGAAATTGGAAAGTATACTAAGTATATGACTTTACCTTTTTAAATGTAATGTAATAATAGGTTGAATGTCCATAGAACCCATTACCATGTTAATGAAAGGTAGCAGGGTAGACCTTAAATCTTGAAAATTCCTTAAATGGATTAAATAAATGGTTAAATTCTACTTGGACCTGTCACACTAATGAAAGGAAAGGCTTGAACCAAATAGACTTATTGATTAATTAAGACTTGATTAAATGGTTACAAGCTCAATTAACCTTGTCACACTAATGAAAGGTAATGGCTTGAAACTTATGAAATATTATATGACATCATTATAAAATAGGACGGTCTTGAATCAAGCTTACCTTGGGTTCCATAGGTAATGCCTTGAGCACTCAAGAACCCCATTCCAATTTAAGGATACAACTTTCTTAGGTTGAGACAAACCTAGAACCCGATTCTTGTCTAACTTTGGATGCTCAGTATGACACCATAGGATCCACCAAGTATTATTATAGGATGCCTTAGATACACTCCATGGATCCATCTTTGACAAGTAGGTTCCATGGTTAAATTCCATCTGGCCCAGTCATTTCTTATCCCCGTTTTACCTTGGATGAGCTCCTTGGACTTAGTAGGCATCTTATTGTGAAATGTCTTGGACTATGATCCATGGATTAAACTCTTACCCTTATTTAGGCTATAGTAATTACTGAGTTGGTGACCCTTGAGGTCCACGTTACCTTTGTTATTACCTTTGAACTTCATTTCTAAATATCATTATAGGGAGCCTTGTTACATCTTGGAACCTTCACTATTGTTAAAATGTGACTTATTTATGAACTGATAACAATAAAATGATGAACTGGTAACATGTTCAGACACTAGCCATGGGATAAAGCAGGTATTTGGGTATTTAGTTACATTGAACTTCTATACTTTATATATGCATGCTTTTACACAGTAAAATTCCCATTACACGGGCCATATTTTATAGACACCGTTGGTGGTGGCCCACTAAGATTTATATCACACCCTCTCTGGGTTCCGTTTGATACCAGAGGTAGAATAAATGAATTTAGGTGTTAATAAAGGGAAGCATACGACTTAGAAAACTTGATTGCTTGCTGTTTAGGATGGATCTTGATAGAAGATGACCAAGCTAGAGCTCGGGATTCTTGGGATAATATTTTTATTTTCATTATAATTTTTTGGAATATTTTATTCCTACTGTATTGTATCTATGTTTTCTAGTTTTATAGTGATATGACATATAATCATAAGTTATTAAAGTTATTTCAGTTTTTTTATCCTTTCCTATTTATCACAATTATCTTCTTTTGTTGTTTACTTATATTTCTTATGTTTTTCACCACTATTAATATTATGTTCTATGCTAAACTCTTGTAATAAGGGAATAATCTCACTAAGGACACACCCTAGGCCCTTGATATTAGTCAAAATTCTCTGGAATTCAAGGATATGAACTTGAGGTCATGTGGACCACCAGTCTTGGGGAACTTATTAGGTGGAATTAGGATCCGAGACATCACATGATGAATGAAGTTGTCATGCACCTGGCAAGAATGAAACTTTTTGGTAAAATTTGTGCAATCAAGCTTCATAGTGGTCCAGTTGTACCCGAGCCTATAGATTTGATAAGAGAGATTAATCTCAGATTGGTGGTCACCACAGGATCTGGTGTTCACTTATTTCATGCCATTAGTGGTCTCTTCTCCATTAATTCACCTGAGAAGGACCCCTATAAAACCCTACTCTTTATTTCACATTAATACATGATTTTTTACATAAGATTACACTTAATACAATCCAATAGATAAATAGGTCTAGTGTATTTTATAATTAGGTACAATAAATAACAACTTAAAGTAGGGAATACATCATCTTTATTGAAAACTTTATTAACATGATCATATTATTCCTTCGTACATAGCACTGCATGGGGTATCCTTGGGACATACAAAAGAAAGGGGTGAGATATAAAGCCCAATAAGGGAATAAACATGGAATAACATGAAGAAAGTAATTCATGTTAGATAATAGGAATATCCATGAGACATAAAATGGGTCAATATCATAAACATGAACAATGATTCATGATATAACATGATAATAAAAAACAAACATGGGAAATTTAGAAACAAATTAAAACACTGCATCATAAACATAGGTAAAGGATAATTTCCAAGAGATAATGATTAAAAAAGTATCATGATGTATTAGGTTCACTCTATAATCCATTTCATGACATCTCATGAGACTCAACCATTACCAAATGCATTAGAGTGCTATATAATTTCGGGTGCACTCGTCACTTTCATTCCATTCTCTTGCTTAAGTGTGCCACAAAGGTCATACAACATGGATTCATTTATCATAATATTTTATTCCATGATTAATTAGTGTGGAATAAATACATGTAATTACCCAATAAAATAATTTTAAGTGTATAAATATGAACACCCTTGATAGAAAATGGGTACGAGTATTCACTATACAATTGTTTGGCCTGAAAGACTGTGGTGAAATTTCGACAGCATAACAACATTACTTAAAAATTTATAAAATAGTTTGATGAGAAATAAAAGGGGTATCTCATTTTTTTATATAAAATGGATAGAAATAGGGTCATGGAAATAAATATCCCAACATTAGTAATTGAAAATAGAAGGTATAATATAATGAAGTAGCTTGAATAAAGAAGAGAAGGAAATGATCCCCTACCTTGAGAGTGTGAATCCAAATGATTGGTAGGAGATTCTTGAGAGCTTCATGGAACATTGGTAGGAATATAGAGAGAATAGGGTAGAGTAAGGATATGATATAAGTATTTTTAGTGAAGAGAAATGGGATCTTGGGTGAGTTTATATAGGAAATTAGTGGGGAATTCTTTATTATTTCTCAAACATAGGTTTTGGACTCTATATAATAAAATAACAAAAAACACAAACATTCCCATGGTTTTTGCCCACAATTTCTGTCAAAAAGGGAGTGGTTTCCATTATTTTATAATTAATAGGGCCTAAATTAATAAAATAATAAGCTTGTGGATGTAGAAGTGATTCATTCTCTAGAAGAAATGATTTTAAAATATTAAAATATATTAATGGTTTTAGAGGATTTGTAAAGGCTTTATAAAATTAATAAAATAAACATAAAATCAAATTATTTTAAATGGAAAAAATATATTTGGTCTTTTATATCCATTATAGTATTTATTAAATTAATTTTTTGTCATTATGATGTCATAATACACACCGTATATTTATACAATATTTAATTTTTACCCAAATTTTTTTTTCTTAGAAAATTATTAAAAGTTTACCATTGGATAATTTAAACATTATAATTAAAAAAATAATATTAATTTTATCAAAATAATTTTCTATATATATTTATTTTAACTTTTAATATAAGAATCGACATTTATGGAGAAATGGTGGGTTTTTTTTGACAATAACATTTTTTGAACCCCTATAAAAATTACATTTGATTTCATAAAAATAAAATAATAATATATATTAAATAAAAATTATTTCGTAATAATATTTTATTAAAATATTATTTATTTAAAAAATCCATTAATTTATCAAAATAAACATTTTAGTAGAAATTTAATACTAATTAAAAATACAATTTGTGTTTTATTGTATAAAAATAAAAAAAAAATTTATAAAGTAATAATTAGAAGAAAATATGAACATTATTATATTGAAAATACAATATATATATTCATATTATTATGTTATTGATACATATCCATTTAATAAAATAGAAAATTCCCTATGGTTAAGGTGCATGATAGCGAGACTTTCATGGGGTGGTTCAGCATACATGGTTTGGGTCGTGATCTCGATGAGCTTGAACTTCTCCTATAAAACATTTCGCTCATTCTTAAGTTATTGGAATTTAGCTTGGGATTAATGAAGGGAAAATACCAATGATGATATATCCCTCATAAGATCTGATAAATGATCTTCATAGGGTACAATCCTACTAACTGAAGCTATCACTTCCTTTGTCTATGTCAATTGGATTTGTTAAAACCCTATATTTATACTAATCATGTGATCACTATTCAATGGATATATTATCAATAGTAATGATGCTTAATGGTATTTTAAATATGATAAGATATAATAAAACCAAATAAGTGCATGCATTTTCTATAACCGTAATACATAATAAGACATTTAATTAAAATTATAAGGGGAATTTTTTTTATAAATGTTTGTGTCATTACAGTCTTCCACCTTCAAAAATTTCTCCCTATAAATTTTCATTTCACACACTAAAATAGATGAGGGTAATTATATTTCATCACTTACTTTGGTTCCAATGTTGCTTCTTTAAACTTTTAGTTTCTCCACAACACTTTGACTAGGTTAATTTTCTTATTCTCTATAACTTTATCTTTATGATCTAATATCTTCACCAGATTATCCTCATAAGAAAATTCATTCTCCAATGGAACCTCCTCTAGATTGAGTACATGTGAGGATTTTGGTATGTACATCCTCAAGATGGATACATGGAATACATCATGTACTTGAGATATGCTATGTGAGAGTGATAGTTGATAGACCACCGCTCTGATGCAATGAATGACCTAAAAGGGATCGATGCATCTTGGAATAAGCTTTTTCTTATTCAAAAATCTCATGAATTCATTCCATGGATATATAAAGAGGAATACCATGTTTCCAACATCAAACTCTAGGTATCGTTGATAATTTTCATTATGTCTCTTTCATCAACTCTGAGAAGCCTTGATGTAATGATGAATGGTCTTTACCTTTTCCACCATTTCCTGGACCATTTCAGGCCCAATTAGTTTGCATTCCCCAACTTTATCCCAACATGAAGGTGTTTTACACATCTTACCATAAAGGTATTCATTGGGAACCATTTGGATGCTTGATTGGAAATTGTTATTGTATGAGAACTTGAATATTGGAAGATGTTGATCCCATCCTCCTTTGAAGTCAATTGAGCATGCTCTCAACATATCCTCGAGTGTCCAGATATTATTCTCTGATATAACATCAATTTGAGGGCGATAAGTTGTACTAAAGTTAAAATTAGTATTTAGAGCATGTTGGAGACTCTTCCATAACTTAGAGGTAAATCATGGATATTAATCAGATATAATTGATAGTGGCATTCCATCTAACCTCACCACTTCTATAATTTATATCCTTGAAAGTTGATCGAGTGTGAAGTATTCTTGAATGTTATAGAAGTGATCAATATTTGTAAGAAGATCCACCACAACCCATATAGCATTATTTTCTCTTGATGTCTTCGTATGACTAGTGAAAAAGTCCATGGTGATGTTTTCCCATTTCCATATAGGTATTAGTAATGGTTGCATCATCCCCTTGGATTTATGAC
The DNA here is from genome assembly GCA_963277665.1 of Viscum album. Classification (NCBI taxonomy): domain Eukaryota; kingdom Viridiplantae; phylum Streptophyta; class Magnoliopsida; order Santalales; family Viscaceae; genus Viscum; species Viscum album. Next base: position 1,801,397,486 of record OY728130.1, on the reverse strand, counting down.
TTTTCCCCATTACTTACTGAAATATAAGACATATTAATTTATATTATATTATCTCCTTCTTCATATTATCACACCAATAGTGTTATGAGAGATCTCAATACATATTTTTGCTTCCTGGATGGATGGAGAAAGTAAAACTATGTGTATCATCAAAAATATCCTTCTTTAACTCAGGATTTGATGGTACACATATCCGTGAACCAAATATTACAACTCCTTCATTATTAACATTAAAATATGAGAATTTCACTTTTCTTATAGCTTATATTATTTTTTGAATTCCCACAAAATCTCTTTGAGAATCCCTTATCCTCTATAGAAGGGATGGTTGAGCAACCATTTGTGAAAGGATTGAGGATGTTCCTTCCTTTATGATTATGATGTCCATACTCTTCAAATCATAGAAGATCAAATCCCTCTAAATTATCATTAATGATAGAATTAATGGAAACTTTTTACTTAGAGAATCTGCCACTTTATTCACTTTACCAAGATGGTAGTGAATTGAGAATTCATAGTCCTTAATCAGTTTTAACCATCTTCATTGGTGCATATTGAGATCTTTCTATGTGAATATATACTTGAGGATTTTGTGAACCATATATATTTCACACTTCTCCCCAAATAGATAATGCCACCATGTTTTTAAATATAACATTACTACATATAACTCCAGATCATGAACCAGGTAGTTTTGTTCATGAAATTTCAACAACCTTGAAGCATAGGCTATCACCTTTTCAATTTTCATTAACACACAACCCAATACCTTCTTCGAAGAATCATTGAATACCATGAAAATTTATACACTTATGGGTAGTGTGATTAAATGTGTAGTGATAAGACTCCTTTTCAAATCCATTAAGATCTCTTCACATTCATCATTCTATGAAAACTTGACTCTATTCTAAGTTATCTTGGTTATAGAATTTGACAATCAGGATAAATTTCTCACAAATTTATGAAAGTACCTAGTTAATAAAAGGAAACTATGGATATCTATCATAGATGTTGGCCTCAAACATCCTTTAATTTATTATATCTTTTAAGGGTCCATAGATATCCCATTTTTTGTGATAATATTCCTAAAGAATGAGACTAACTTAAACCATAACTCACATTTTCTATACTTCGTATAAAGATTCTCCTTTTGTAAGGTCTTTAACACAGTGCTCCGATTCTCCCCATGCTCCTCCTTGATTTTGGATTATATTATAATATCATATATAAATACTACCAAATTTTTTGAGGTAATCTCTAAACACTCTATTAATCAAGTCCATGAGGATTTATGGAGCATTAGTGAGTCCGAATGTCATTACTATGAACTCATAGTGCCCGTACCTTGTATGGAAATCAGTCTTGAGGATATCCTCCTTCTTCAACCTTACTTGGTAATACACTGACCATGGATCAACCTTGGAGAAGTATTGTGATCCATATAGCTAATTAAACTAGTCATAAATCTATGGTAGAGGATACTTGTTCTTTATCACGATCTTGTTGAGATCACAATAATCAATGAAAAGGTGCATTGACCCATCCTTATTCTTGATGAAGGGGGCTGGTGCACCCCATAGTGAAGCACTTAGGAATATGAACCCTTTATCTAGATTCTCTTGTAGTTATTTCCTCATCTCCTCAAGTTCCACATAACCATTATATACAGAGTCTTGGATAATGGTAATCCCTCAAGTATAATCTTAACTAAAAATTCAAACTCTCGACTAGGAGGAAGACTATGCAATTCTTCAGAAAAAACATTTGCATATTCCTTCACAATGGTATTGTCTTCAAAGATTATACTCTCCTTAAAATCAATTATTTGACCTAGATATTCTTGATAATATGGAAATAATATCCACACTTGAGATATTAGTGCTAAATAAGATTCATCAATCTCCTAGAATTTGTATAAAATCAGAGGACGATTAGTGATACATAGAGTGATTTATTTCTCATGGAAATTTATGTTGGATCTATATAGGGAAAGCCAATACATAATTATAATTGAATAAAATTACACTAAAGTTAGTATGAAAAGTTTTTCTAGGAATTTCAGCCCACAAATTTTGATAGGGGAGGAGTTATATACTTGGGATGTAGTAATTTCCTCATTTTCCACTTTCACTGATAGCTCTACTTCCATGATTTGTGGTGGTATTTGAATAGTTATAATAAAATTTTGTGATATGAATGAATGAATAGAACCAGAATAAAAAAGTAAATTCTCTATTATTTAATGAATAACTAGAATACCTGTTACCTCTTCATTATCGAGATCCACCTCAGTGATTATGATAGAAAAAGATCACCCTTGCTTCCTTGGAGGTTGATGGTTGTTTCCAAAAACACTTGGCTTAGTGCATTGGTTTTAAAAGTGTCATAGTTTCTTGAATTTGAAGCAATGAACAATGTGTTGAGGGTTTATCGGAGTATTCCTTTCCTCCATCGCATTAGTGGGTTTCTCCCATCACCAATCTCTAGCTAGGTTTCCTTCATTCCTGCATCTAAATCATTTCCTTGTCCCCCTTAGTCAATTTTCATGGTGATTATTTCCTCACCTTTGATAAGTGTGATGCTGAAATTTATTATCACTATTAGATTTATCCATAATAATGATAGAATTAAACTCAAATTTCTACTTCTTATCCCCATGACACCCTTTAGATTATCCGATCTCCATTTTGACTTTGAGGGTACATCAGATAATTTTTTCATAGCTATCAAAGTCTTAGATCACTAGGGATTCTTGTGGACTAGGTTTTAGCCCAATAAAGTAGTGGTAAACCTTGCATTTGGACGTAAAAAAAGCTGGAGGCATATCATGCAAGCCTTGTGATGTTTTAATCATACGACCTGATAGATTTGTCATCTTTTTCGCTTGATGGAAAGGAAATACCTTTCCATTTTAAGTTGGAGAGTGTGATGAAAATATTTATCAAAAACATTTTTTGGAATTCCTTCCACCCCATAACTTCCATCTCTTCCCCAGGATTCATATTCTTGATCAATATTCACCACTGTTCAGATACTCCCTTCATATGATAAATAGATAGTAGAACCTTCTCTTGCTCAGAACATTGAAGGATGGAGAAGATATTCTCAACAGAGTTGATCAATTATTCTATGATGAAGGGATCATATGATCCATTGAATTTTAGTGGAATTTATCACATAAAGATCTCAATTGGAGGTTGTTATTTATTAGGGGAATTTGGGTGATCCTCATAATCTAGTTTTATATTCAAATTCATATTCAATTGAGAGTGTATCATCACAAAGTTTGTGATTCCTGCTCCCATCGGGTTGGGCATCTCATTGAGGCAATCATCACATTTCCCATTATATTATTTGTTTACCGGATTCCTCCTATTTCCAAACATCAGCTAGAATAAAGGAAAAATTAGGGATGAGTATTTTTAAACTATTAAATAAATAAATAGTAATATAATTACATAAAAGAGATAACATATAAATTACATGAATTTCTATAACTTATGGATTTATAGGCTTCAATCTATGTTATCCATGATCTATTTACTAACATATATTATTATTGGAATTTTTTGTTCACTTAATAGTGTTTCATAATGAGATTATGAATTTAAAAAATAATATCCTCAGGGAGTGTCAAAATAGGTGTGCAACAAGGTCTGTTTTCATACACCAGTTCCTGGTTGAGTCTAGATCACTGTGGTATTTTTTGGTTTTACCCTTATATACATCTGTTCTAGAGTCACATCCACTTGTAATATCCAAACATAGATGCATTTTCTTGATAAAAAACATAATTTATACTTACTAAAATTTAGTTATGTTTTATTATAATTATTCTTATCCCTAATCATTTCACTAGAGTTTTCTAATCCTAATCCAAAAATAACTAAACTTTTCCTTTAATACCAACTATAACAACCCTTCCCTTTATTTAACATTAATACATGATTTATTAAATAATATTACACTTAATACAACTCATAATACCGAGAAGTCTAGTGTATTTGGGAATTAGGTATATTACATAACAACTTAAAATAGGTAATACATCATCTTTATTGAAAACTTCCTTAACATGATCATATTATTCCTTTGTACTTACCACTGGATGGGATTAACTGGGGACGTACATATAAAATGGGTGATCTATAAAGCTCAATAAGAGAATAAACATGGAATAACATGAATAAAGTAAAAAATGTTATACAATAGGAATATAAATGGGACTTAAAGGGGTGATAATCATAAACATGAACAACGAGGCATGATATATCATGATAACATAAAGGAAACATGGAAAATGTGACAACAACTTAAAACAGTGCTTCATAAACATAGGTTAAGGATAACTTCCAAGACATAATAATGAAAAAAAATCCGAAAATGGATTATTTTCACTCCTTAATCCCTTTCATGGAATTTCATGAGACTAAAACATTTCCTAATGCATTGGAGCACTATATAATTTTGGGCACACCCGTCACTTTCAATTCATTCTCATGCTTAAGTGTGCCACATAGATCATACAACATGAATTCATTCATCATGTTGTTTTATTACATGATCAATGAGTGTGGAATAAATACATGTAATTCCACAATAAAATACATATAACTTCATAAAATTTAATACCCATGATAGGAAATGGGTATGAACATTCACTACATAATTGTTTGGAATGGAAAATCGTGGTGAAATTTCAACAGCATAACAATGTTACCTAAAAATTCATAAAATGGTTTGATGAGAGAGAATGAGATATATCATCATTTGGACATAAAATTTAAAGTAATAGGTACATGTAAAAAATATCTCAACATTATAAATTGGATATATAAGACATAATATAAAGAAGAATCTTGAATAAAGAAGAGAAGGAAATGATCCCTTACCTTGAGAGTGTGACTCCACATTCCCTTGAGTGGACTATAAATAGGGGAGGGAAGATTAAGAATGTGTTACAAGGTATTTTAGTGAAGATAAATGGGATATTTTTTGGTTTTATATAGGAAATGAGCGGGGAATTATTTATCATTTCTCAAATATTGATTTTGGACTCTATATAATAAAATAAACAAAACCACAAACCTTACCATGGTTTTTGTCTATGTTTTCTTAAAAAAGTGATTTTAATTAATTATTTTATAAGTACATGTGATGAAATTAGTAAAATAATACCCCTGATGATGTGGAAGTGAGTGACAGTCTTAAAGCAATGATTTTAAAACCTTAAAATAAACTAATGGTTTTGAAAGATTCATAAAGGATTTATAAAATTAATAAAATAAGAATAAAATCACATTATTTTAAAGGTAAAACATATATTTGGTCTTCGATACCCTTTATAATATTTATTACATCACATTTGGGTCATTATGATGTCATAATACACACATTATATTTATATGGTATCTAATTTTTACACAAAAATTCCACTATCTGAGTAAATTATAAAAAATTAACTATTGGATAGTTTTGAATTTATGATTCCAAAAATAATATTCATTTTATCAAAATAACTTTCTAAATATGTGTATTTTAACTTTTAAAATAAGAATCAACATTTATTGAGAAATTCTGGGTTTTTTGACAATATTAATTTTCGAACCCTTGTAAAAATTACATTTGACTTCATAAAAATTATATGATCATTTATATTTAATAAAAATTATTTAATAATAATATTTTATAAAATATTATTTATTTCAAAAATACATTAATTCATCAAAATAAACATTTTAATTGAAACTAATTACTAATTAAAAGTACAATTTGTGTTTTATTGGATAAAAATCAAGATCATTTATAATGTAATGATAAGAAGAAAATATGAAAATTATTCTATTGAAAATACAATATAAATATTCATATTATTATGGACTTAATAAAAATCCATTTAATACTCCAGAAAATTCCCTAAGGGTAAGGTGCGCGGTGGTGAGCCTTTCATGTGGTGGTTCAACGTACATGGTTTGGGTCATGATCTCAATAAGCTTGAACTTCTCCCATAAATAGTTTCACTCATGATTAAGTTGTTAGATCTCATATTGGGGTTGATCAAGGGAAAATCCTTGTGATACTATCTCCCTAAGAACATATGATAAATGGGATTCATAGGATATAATCCTACTGATTGAGTCCATCAATTCCTTTGTTTGTGTTAATTGGATTTGTTAAAACCCTATATTTATACTTATCATGTGATCACTTTTAAATGAATATATTATCAATGGTAATGATACTTAATGGTATTTTAAATCCAATAGGATATAATAAAACAAAATGAGTTCATGTTTTTTTTCTATAATCATAATACATAATAAGACATTTAATTTAAATGATAAGGGGAATTTTATTTATAAATGTTCAGGTCATTACAACCCCATCAAGGAACCACTTGTGAAGGAAATTTTGATGATTCATGGCATCATATAGAACACAATTAATTGCCCTTCTTTGGATTTTTCTTTTAAAACTCTTTCCAATGGGAGTATTATATTTTGAATCTAGTCCATGATGGGTATCATCTACCTAGTGGTAGGACCATACAGTTTAGGGATATGGCTAATTTCATCAATCTCTTATATGAAGACATGAGAAAAAGGTGAGACCATTTGACAATGAGTAATGATAATGAACTTTTAATCCTAGTTTGGATCTTCCAATACCACACCAAAATTCTCTAATGCATATTCGTGGGCATTCTATGATCTTGGAATGTGAATCTATCCGGGATCTAAGGAGAACTCTACCATTAATCCTTGGAAATAGTCAGGAAGGGGGATTAGCTCTTCTTTTCTGATATCACAATCCTTGTTGATCTATTTGATTACTAACTCCAAATCATCTTCACCTCTACATGGACCACTGATATTTGGTGTTCTAGTTCTAAGCCTAAAATGAGGGCCTGATATTCTACTTTATTATTTTTCAGCCTTTTGACAACAAGAATGAGTAAGTAAAGACCACCTTCAATGGGGAAATGATCATGACTCCCAACCCAACTTTGTTGAGTTTGGGTTCTTCCATCCTCTTCCCTATTGGGATTATGGATGCATCGTCAAAATATATTTCCCATGCTTGGGGTCCATATTGAATAGAAAATATATCTTCATCTAGAAATTTAGTTTTGAAATTATTTCTATAGAAGGGTATTATGTAAGAAAATATTCTAGAGCCTATCCTTTCACTGATTTTTGAGGCACAAACTGTATGTCAAACTATTGTAGGATAACTAAACACTATGAAAAATATCCAATCAATATAGGATGACTGAGTATAAATTTGAGTATGTTATTGCCTGAGACCAGATAAACCTTATGGTGCTGAATGTAGTTCCTCAGTTTCTAAACCACAAATATTAACACTAGACAGATCTTCTTGATATTCGAATAACAAGACTCATTGTTTAGAATGGTTTGAATGATATAATAAAGGTTTTTCTCATTTAAAATGTCATTATTTTTCATGAGGAAAGCAACTAGTGACCATTCCAGGTCCATCCCATATAGAATGAGTTGATTTCCCTCAATGGGAGACATTAGAATTGGTGGGATCAATAGATACTTATTGAGGTTATCGAATTCTTCCTAAAAGTCATTGGTCCATTGATATGTGACCCCTTCGTCATAAACTTGGCGAAGGGAAATCACTTGTCTTGAAGGTTGGATATAAATCACTGGATGTAGGAAAAGTTTCCTTATAAACCCCTAAACTCTTTTAGGTATTTTAGGTAGTGACATACTAAATATATAATTTACATTCTTTAGGTACACTTCGATGCAATGATGGTGTGTGACAAAGTCGAAGAACTTTCTTGAGGTTACCCCAAAAGCACATTTCAAGGGGTTTATATTCAGGCTATGCTATTGTAGTTTGTTGAAGATAGTATAAAGATCATCCAAGTGGTTAGAACACTATTGTTATTTAACCACTATATCATCAATATAGAATTCAAAAAACATCCCCATAAAGGGTTTAAAGATGTGATGCATGGAATGTTGGTATGTAGCGCCAATATTCTTCAAACCAAAGGGAATTACTTGATAGAAAAATACTCCCTAGGGCCCCAAAAGATGATGGATCCCTCATCTTCTAGGGCCATCTAAATTTAGTTGTACCCAAAATAGATATCCATGAAGGAGAGGGCTTGATAGCCAGCTGTCACATCAATCAGTATCTCTGTGATCGAAACTAGGAATTTATCTTTTGGAGAGTGATGGTTGAGATCTATGAAGTTTATATAGGCCATGATTTCCTCATTATTAATATTTAACAAGACAATTATGGTCATACATTTCAGATACTAAACTTTTTGGATAAAATTTTCCTTGAAAATCTTGTCCACTTCAGCCTCAATTTTGGAGGCGTGATTCGGTTCTGTCCTTATGGCCGCTTGTTTGTATTCCCGATCGTATTATGGAAATCCCAAGTGATGAGTGGCCACCTAAGGATCAAGGACTGATATCTCTATGTAATTATAGGTGAACACATCTTGATTTTTCTTTAATAAGGAGGTATATACCTCCTTTTCTTCAGAATTCATGGCTATAATGATCAATGTGGGTCATGAATATTCTTATATACCCAGATTTATTTCTCTGAGGTCGTAAATGGTAGTAGAGATACTTTCCTCAAATACCAGAGGGGCATACATGAGGTATTATTCCTCTTCCTCTTTCCCCTGATCCTCCTCCCCCACATATTCCTTTTTCTTAGGGAAAGTAGGTCGTGAAGAAAAATTCTTAGAGTTAGGGGAGGATTCAACATTTATAAATTCATAAGGTAAAACAACTACATCCAATTTGACTAATTATGTATGGAATTTCTGAAACTATGAAGGGATGGAAAGGGATAAAGAATGAGTGTCCTCATTTTATCTTAGTGTAATGAAAACATCTTATGACCCAAATTATGAGGTAGGGATTTGTTGAATCTTAGGGGATGGAGTGAAGGAATTTTAACCTAGGATTCCATTACTATCTGTATAGTTGAAAAATTCTCCAGTGTTTCCAAGTTCAGAGGCTACAACTAATACCATGGAATTCACTGAATATGTGCCTAAAATGAGACCCACCTCTTAGATATAATTGAATGGAAGTACGAACTCTACACTAATGTGCTTGAATAGATTATGTGGGGTCATTTTCAGACTATTTGGGGAATTTATTCAAGAAACATCATTAATCATGGGCTATTTACCTTCCCTTTGGTAGAATCATACATCAATGTATTGTGATTCCTTGGATTTAAATGGGTCTCTATCACCATGTAATGTCTCAATTTGAGAAATACTGCAATATTTTATGCATTGGTGGAATGATGAAGGAATAGTCACATGATGATGTAACCAAGGACCTGCCATCAAAATGTTGAAGGCCATGTCTTGCTGAAAAACAAGGAATTCCGATCCAAACATGAGATCCCCAAACTGACTCCTGAGCTTGATTTCTCTAAGAGGATTCTGTTCTCTCTTATCATAACTCTATAGAATTATAGAGGAGGGAAAAAATGGGACTCATTGTTACCCAATTGATAAAGTGTTCATATCAGAATGAGGTTGACACCTGAGCCATTATCATTGAAGGATCACTGAATATCAATGTCATTTATCTTACATAGCACATACAAGGGTCTAATGTGCCCCTGTATAATGAAACCCTTTTCATGATCTATGAAATGTATGATCATGTGGAATTATTCAGGATCTATCTCTACATGATACACTTTGACAAAAACAACTTTAGCGTCAAATTCTTGAGGGCTTGACAAATCCTCTACATGTGCTTCTCGAAGGTCTTTTAATAGGCTCAAAGAATCTAATATTGAAAACATGGTAAGTACCAGGGAAAATTGATTTAAAATTTCATACTTTTGGTCCAAATATCAACACTTCACAACATAAGGACTCTCTTTTTTAGACACTTTAAGAACTAAAATTCTTAATGTAGGTAGGTCGGCCCTTTGAACAGGAGTTGAAGGAACTTCTGTCCTTGGGGGATTAGGTCTGCTTGGTATGCCTAAGCACTGAGGTTGATGAGGAGATGACATATCCTATAGTTTTTCTTCTAGAGTGACCGAGTCATGAAAAAATCTATTATATATGGGGGAACACTCTTGCTCCTGTTTATCTCACTGGAAGGATCTCCCATGAGTTTTGGCCACATAGACGGCCCGAGAAAGGATTTGATTGGAGTATTAACTTCAATCATGACCACATATTCCCCTATGTCTTAGGCTTAGAAGAAATCATCCCCTAATTCCATAATGGTATATATGGAATTTGGGTTCATAGTCACTCTTATATTCCGAGAAGGGATCCATTAATTGAATGACATTAATGGAACTGAAAATTAACTCCTCATCTGATGAGGACTTTGGATTGTGGGTTGACTCAGGTCATACCGTTCGGTGGGGTGAAACCCATTCTTTGGGAAAAAAGGCATAAATCCCACTATAATTAAAGATAATTTAGGACTTTTCATAGGCTCATATTCCTTTTTTTTCTTTATCTTATGACCATTTCTATTTTTGGAAGACTGGATTTCAGAGGACAGAACTACCGATTGAGTCGGTTGTGTTGTAGCGGAAGCAGCCGGGGATATGGTTAGTTGTTTCAACTTTTCTTGGTGGATATCATGAGTCTGGTTGATTCTATTTATATCCATACAATAACTAAACTCCCAATTAACCTTGTTTTTAACTTCATACCATTCACCATCTTCCTTCTAATCGGTGACATAAACCCATGCTACCTGTGTAGGTGGTTTTCTAGCTTCACTTGCCTGAATTATACCATATTATGTAGTATTTATTAAAAAAGAATTATCGATAGTGTACCCCAATTCTCTATAAAAGGGGAAATAGTTTGAGAGATCTTCATCACCATCTTGGATGGGCTTCTTGGGCTTCAACAACTTGACCAATTTGTTCTCCAATGTTGGGATGAAATAGCCAGGGACTTTGTCATTTCAAAAAGAATAAACTTTATTCTTTATCTACTCTTTTTTTTCACATTTTCTCCCTTTTCTTATCCTAAAGAGGCGAAAATTATTACTAAATATTAGGATGGGGGACCAAACAATATGGAATGGGCTTTGGATCTAGAATAGGTGTAGGGGAATGCTTAAGTGTAACAGTGGTAGCCTCTAGTTTCCTCATTCTCTTTACTTGAGTTGAGGGAATTACTTAGGACTTAGAATTGGTTTGTGAGGAGGAATATTCCACTCTTTGAGAAATTACAGAAAGGTACCTAAACCTTCCTATGTATTTCATTGGGATGAGTGGTGTGCACAACTCTTTGTGGAGATTATCTATACAGATGGACATAAAATATTCTTGGGTAAGATTTAGGTTTAGGGAGTATGTCAACCATTTCCACCGAGTGATGAAATTCGAGACCCACTCATTATCCCACTATTTTCAATTTTAGAGTTTTAGTAATGTTGTATTCTGTAGTGTTGAGATAAATTGGAAGAGAAAATTACGATGGAGATCTTAGCACCCTATAATTGATCGATTCGGCAAGTTGGTATACCTTACAAAGGTTGGACTTTGCAGTGTTTTCATAAAGAATTGGAGCTTCACCGCTTCCTATTGTGCAGGGGTCCCCATCATGGGATCACAAAGGGACAAAAAACATGTCAAATTATTCTCTAGGTCCCCCAAGCCATTGAAAAATGAAAGTGTAGGGTTCCCAATGTTTGGTGGGGGAGACTCAGATCAATCCATTCGGGGCAAGGTTTCTTTTCTGGATGTACCGATTCACATGACTCCTCCATAGATTCAAATTGAGCTGTTATTGATTCAATCATATTGATGATCCATTGGGGAATTTCTGGTTGAGTAGATTATTGAACAATGGTAGGAGTAGTTATTATCAACTATGGAGGCCTTGCCGATATCTTCTATGGGTAACCTATAATGGAAGGCCTATAAGGATGCACCTGGTCCAATTCTGGTTGTGTACCCAATAAAGGGAAATCTTGATATGTTGTTGTGGGATACAAATATATTGGTTGTTGGTACCCCACATTGAGAGAATTCTCTAGATCCCTTTTGGTTCCTATACAAAAACCTCTTTGTCGAGGTGCACTGGGTGGGAGTGTGAGTTGGGGCTCTTTTTGTTAAACATATACAGTGGGAATTCTTCGTCATAGTAGTTTTATGTTGAGTCTTCTCAATTAATTTATCTCTTCCTATTTCTGAGTGAATCTTTCCTCAAGTGTAATGGGTTAAACCACTTCAGGAGGTAGGCGATGCATAACCTTACCCTTACCCTTTTCTTTGTTGTATTCCCTTTGAGGAGGCAATAATGGAGTGGTTGAGGGGATTCTAAAATTTAGGGAAAGCCTCTAGTTCTGGGTGTGCACACCTCGTTTAATTGTTTTAGTGTGCATGATATTATGAACCAAGGATTCCTCCTCCTACTCCTCTGTATTGTATTCATTTTATTTAGGATATGAAGGGATGGTATTAATGAAATTCACCAATGCATAGCACTTTACAGGAGCTTCATTGGTCTCTTTGAGAGACATCCTCTGTTTTCACCATCCATGAGGCCTTATCCTCTCATTTATTGGTTATATTAGATATGTTTGATAGAAAGTAATCTGAATAGAATATCTAGATAGTTCAGTCATACATGTACCCAATGAGGATACCAAATCAGGGAATGGGAAAAAATAGGAGGATTCATTATGTGGCATTCCCCCTGATCGGGAGAAGACTGACTTTCGCTGAGGAGGTGGTTGTTGAGGTTAAAAAGATCCCAGATATAATGGATGAATATATTCCCATTCCACTTCCACAACTCTTTAATCATGGTTTGATGACCTCAAAAGTTGTGTTAAAAAATCCCCTAATCTTACAGGATGGGGTTGCTCCTGGATTTCCGTGGCTACTACTACTATGACTACCTTTCTAATTTGATGGAGTCATGTTCAAACCTGGGTTGGGTGCATCATTTTTTTTCACTTGAACTACCTACTCTTGAATACCTTTTCTCTATGTATGAAATTTTCACTATCTGATGATTGAATTTCCTTAATATGTAAGATTTCTTGATATTCTCATATTCCTGATGCAAAATTATTTCAATGACTTTTTCACTTTCGGCCCGACATCGATGAGAGTCGGTCAGGGATTATTTTTTTGAGCACATCATCGGTTGTGAATAGAGTTCATTTGTTGAAGCTGGATTGAAGATATGACATTGAACGATTCTATATTTGTTAGGATTTTATGATTAGGGATAATAGTGAAATTCAATGCTTTGTGTTCACCCTATCCTATGATATGAACACTATATGGGGTATCTGCGATTAGTTAACATAATTCTTTTAACACGATGAGACATGTACACCGAAGGGATCCTTGTTGATTTAACAATCTTGGATATCATGTATCTAGAAGTTTTGACCAGTAAATTTGGAAGAGTATCCATTCAATTACCTTGATGTGGATTTGATACTCATCACAAGGTAATACCATTTATCTTAAGTGATGAAGGGTATTCCATATATTGAGGCATATGTCGTGTACTCAATATTCTAAAAACACATCTAGAATGTTGTATTGAGGAGTGGATAAAGGCCAAAAATTGAATAGCATGTCATATTTAAAAATCTATTTACTCATGTACAACATGTCTTCTTCATCTTTTTCTATAGTTTCCTTGACCTGGTCTAACCAAAGTGGACGATTTATTGTTGATTTATCATAAACAACAATATTAGTGGGGACATCCTCTATTGTGTTGGAAGGCAGGAGATACAAGGGTGGTTTGGAGAGTGACCGTCACTTTGGGATATATTTTGGATGAGAAAGGATTTCACTTGTCTGTGACAAGGAATCAAAAATGATTGGCCTCATCTTATCAAGTGTATCATGGTAGGAGGGCTTTATCATCATTAAATTGAAAATGGGAGGACCTTCTTGACAAAGTGAAATACTACTACGAAGATAACTTTTTAAGTGAATTCCATTATTGAGAGGACTACCACTATGTATTGACTTCATACTGCAAGGAGAATTCATATAGAATATACCATGGGGAGGTCCTTCAGGGTGGATGACAACAAGGTGGATATATTCTTGATTTTTGGTCTTCTGGATACACAGATAGATTCTATGACTCTCATTAGAAGATGGGTAAGATCGATCAAATTATGGACATGAATAAATCCTTCATGATGAAGTGTTCAGGGAGGACCTTAAGAATTACTACCATTTCCCCCGTAATTTGGTAATTGGAGAGTAGGATCTTGACCTACCATAAATAAACATCTGATGGATTCAAGAACTCTAGAATTAAGTAGATTGGGATTGTAGATCAGTTCTTGATTTTCTAATTGTCTCTCGTGAGGTTTCTTTTTAGACGCCTTCTTATTAGAAACTGGGTCCACTTTATGAGAAAAGTGAATTCTAGGTATGGAATATTTTTTGAATAGCTCTTGTGTTTCTTCTAGAATTTTATGGCAGGCTTTTAGAATTTTGATAGGGGTTTTGGGCTACCTTGGAGTGGCTATTGGAATAGGATGATTACCTCTAGTTGGAATGGGGGTATGGACCCAATCCATTTGTTTGTATATCACGAGGGAGTTTTCCCAATGAGCCTCATAGACAGAAGCATATGTGTGTGTCTACTCCAAATTTTCATGCTATTGAGTCACCCTATTTGTAGGGAGGAAGTTTCATATCCACCCTTATACAACTTTTTTCATCTTTATGATATCCTGGAAGGTCTATAGGATGTGGGAATGAATTTTCATTTTCCCTTTCACCATTTTTAGTATGATTTTGGTGACTTCAGTGGCCGGAATATAGATATATTCCCATTTTTTGGTTGTAATAGGCGTGTGTGTCTACTTATGTACTCTATTTCCTACTAGAGATACTGAAAGTACTCAAGTGAGGGGATAGAGATTTGGGTATACCCCTTGTTTATCAATGGGACATTCCGAATGACTTCTCTAGGTACCTCCAGATGAGGTTGCTGGTAGGATTAATAAGTGTGGGTAGGTGCATATGCCTGCTCATGGTTTTCCATCAAATTTAATCAAAAATATTATTTTGATACTTCCAGACAAGGTTGTTGGAAAGTTTGGTTGATGTGGGAAGGTGTTTGTTCCTACTCATGAATTACCACTAAACTTAAATAGTGGGCCTTCTTGATGTGGTCAGGTGTGTATTCCGGGTCACTATTTTCCACCGTATTTTGTTGGAAGGATTATTTGGATGCTTCCAAATAGGTCTGCTGACCGACTTGATTAATGAGGGTAGGTGTTTGTTCCTACTCATAATTTTCCACAAAATTTTATTGGTGAACTTCTCCATAGGGTAAAGAGGTGTATCCTTATTCCCTATTGACCGTTTTCTCCCCTAGGTGGTTCATCTTGTCGGCTTGGGTTCAAATGACTTGGGCCAAACCCCCAAGGATAACACCCTCATCATGTTAAGGGTTTACTGTTGTGCAGTGTTGGCGATGACGATTGTTGTTAGGAGCCCTTTGAAATGACCCCTTTATCTTCTAGATGAGGCCTTTGGTGGAATCTTGATCTACCTTCCTATGATAATGGAGGAGATGATTGTTGTGTTCTAGGGATATGATCTTGAAATGGTTGGATATAGAGATTGGTGTTGTCTGCTTCTAAACTACCACCAGTCATTGAGTGGATGACTAGAGGGGCTTTGCGAGATGAAGGTCCTGGAGGGAATCCTCCAGGGTCAGTATAGTACCATTTTTGTGGTACTTCTAGACTAGTGTATTTGATACCCAACTTTGAAGACACTAGGTTGATGACAATGTCTTCTGCTTGAATGAGGACCCAACATGAATGGTAGCTAGTGAATACATTTGTGAGAGATGGTGTGACACCATTTGGATCGAATGGAGATATTTTAAAAAGTACTTGAAATATATTTGGAAAATAAGAAAACCATAGAAATGTAGCATCTCAATAAATAGACACATGTGCAATTGATTATCTTGTCTGGCCCTCTCTCATTTTAAGGGTGAAAGGGGCTTGAGAGGTAGGAAACACTATCCTATTGGTTAAGGATTTCACATTGGGTTAACTATTTTTGTTTCTTCCTCGGATGATGTGTGGGGTTAGAATGAAGTTTTTTGGTTTTGGTGGAAGAAAATTCACATAAGACACATACACCCACATCCCTTTCAGGAAGTTTCCAACCGGGTTTATTTGTGGAACCAGAAACACCCAATGGTTCTCATATCCGTGATGACTCATGGAACCACTTTCCAAAGGCAGAAATTCATTGGGTATCTTGGAAAAAAAATACTTAATAACTCACATTGGTTGAGAGGATGAGTGTTTAGGATCATTAAACCCTTTTGTGTAATTATTGCTTACTTTGGAATTCTCTTAATTATTTAAGATATGTTTGTGAATCCTTCATTAATTGCAAAGTATGATGTGGATCATCCTTGAATTAATAATCAATT
The DNA here is from genome assembly GCA_963277665.1 of Viscum album. NCBI lineage: Eukaryota > Viridiplantae > Streptophyta > Magnoliopsida > Santalales > Viscaceae > Viscum > Viscum album. The sequence continues at coordinate 1,801,381,021 of OY728130.1, read as the reverse complement.
ATTAACATGAATGGAACTTAGAATCATATGTATGTATCTGAGGTTCTCCATCAATGTTACCATTTTATTAGCTGATCAAAGATTCTTTTTTTGTTCATTATTACGATGCTAGTTTTGATCCACACAATGAGGAATTATGGAGTGTATCATCATCTTGGGAGATGAGAGTTGTTTTGATATCAGGATCAGTCCCATAATATTGGACTCATATATATACTTGTGAAAGGAATCAGAACTCACACAATTTTGTGCCACTTAACAGGACACATCATACCTTTTAAGGTCATGTGAAAGAGACCAAACAGTTTAGTTTAACATCATGCGATAAAAAAATCCAGGCAAAAGGTGCATAGTCAAAGTTTGGTGTGGGACTTATACCAAAGTGGTCTAGGGAACCTGGAAGAGATATAGGATCCTAGGTTAGATAGGACCCTACTGGGAATGTGTCCTAGAGAGAATAGGGTTGATTATAGGTTGTTGGGTTTGGACCTCACAGAGGCTTCCTACGTATCCCATTTGAACGAGAATCAAATCCTATGTAGTTCAGTTTGATTGGGGCTTACACATAAGAATGATTCCCTTTGAAGGTTTGTATCATAGGGTAATATTTTCCTTTTATAGGATTAAGGAATGATTTTTGGGATTACACCATGTAGGAGGATTCCCTTGTAATGGGTACATGGATTCAAGGACCAGCACCTATGGAGGACCTTTGAAGGAAGTTGAGAGGAAGATCCAAAAAAAGATTATATACCGAGACATTAATTAGTCCGTGTGGATTTCAAGATCATAGATAACCTCTAATTCAATGTGAGTCATGATCTAATGCGAGAAACAAGAGGAAACAGAGGATTTGACAAACCACATGATCCTTCTTCCACTAGTAGAAGATGTCAGGGCTATGAGAGAAGAAGGAAGGGCTTTTATGTGATCAATCTCTACCATCATTGTATCATGGATAGTCACAACTGTCTACACATATGGATACAACCCAGGGGCATGGAGAAGGGGGAAGTAATGAAGCAGGTGAGGTCCTTTTCCTATTTCCCAGGGAAGAGAGGAGGATAAGACACTACACCTCAAAGGGAAAGTCAAGCATGAACCTCACCCTTCCCACCTAGAAATAGAGGTCCTCAATCTTAGATATGAAGATTTAAGGACATATACTTAACCATCATGTTAGAGACTAGGAGTTCCCTAGAATTTCCCCCAGGGTTAGGGTTATTGTTATCGAGGGAATGCATATCCGCATGCACTATGAGAACCCTACCCATTAGGTAGGAAAAATACAGGACACCTCTAACCAAAAGAATGCATATCCAAAAGGGAGACATGCTGGTGTTCCTCTTAGCATGGTCTTGCAAGTTTTGAGGCTTTAATGTAGGCTTAAATTTATCCTCCCCTAAGATGAGGGATCTAAAGGAAGATGAGACCTACCCTTGGTGGCTTAGAATTGGGCTCAGAAGGGTCTCGCATAGGTCCCTACTTGATGAGAAAAGTACTTCATACAAGACCTAGGAGGATCTGAAAGTGCTTCGCATAGGGGGTAGGAATGCATGATCTATAGGTGTATTAGAAAATGGATCACCTAGGTGAGGTATTTATCTAATAACCATGGTTCTCCTTAGGTGTCCCTGGAAGGGTCTCGCGTAGGTCTCCGATTAGAGAAGGGACCTTCATACTAGTGGTCATCAACGAGGTGGGAAGGTGTCCTCGCATAGGTGTCTTATGTTTTAGACCATGTAAGGAATTAGATCCCAATATCCCCATTAATTCTATCTTCTATCCGGTTTTGGAGAGCTACCTGAGGATTTTTGGAGGACCAGGGAGATGGGGCTATGTGACTAGAGCTTTAAGGATTCTTATAATTTTCTAGTTGTTAAAATGAAGAGCCCTAGGGTCCTATTTATAGGAAAAAATTAGAAAATTATAGAAGGAGTTACCTCACAAAGTTTCATGGTGTAGGTTCCCAACATAGGTACCCCATGTAAGGGTGGATGGTTCTTTAGTGCCATGTAGGGGGGTCTACGAAAGTCTTCTAGTGCACTGGCTAGGTTTACATAGTTTACTCTTAGGTGAGTTCCCTTAATTATTCTTGGTTCTCTTCATCTTTATAACTTAGTTAGGGCACCCTTCATAATTTTTTCATCCCATGTGACAAAACAGAGTGTCAACAACATCTAGAAACATACTAAGGCATCCCTAGAGATGCAATTTAATGTCAAAATGACAACCAACCTCCTATTAATTCCTACCATGTAATATAATATCTTTATCATGATATCTCAAATCAAGTAGGTTTCATGGTGGTGTCATCAACCTATACGCTCAATGTATCTTTCTTTGAAATTATGAAAATGAACTCTGCTATTGAATAAAATGGCCATGGATTTATTTAGGATGTTTCATTCCCATAAAAGGGCCTCATATATAAACTTTTTTCAAGAGACAAAAGGGATAAATCATTTCTAACATTATCCATTAATGCTATATAATTCATGATATACCCAGCATATCCTATATCACCACGAATATATAGAATCACAATTTTTATTAATAAATAAAATTACACGATTCATGATATCCATCAATGATAATATTAAAGTCTAAGGATCAATACACACAATCATAGATAGGAACTTATAATGAAACATGGAAATATAGATTTCTTATTAATAGGCATGTTCTCACAAACTTTAAACTTAGAGATTTCCAAGAGTGAATACCATGAGAAGATGTATCAATGTATTATGAGCATCCTACCCCTGATATCAATTTTTTTCTATGTCCCATAAGAAAATATAATCCGACCATAGAAAAAGGTTCAAGAATAATGTCATGGAACCTCTAGGTTCTCATCATAGTAGAGAATTTCTATGACCATTATGTGTGACATATACTCTATGTACATTACAATATAAAAATATCATGAATAAGAATAATCAATATGTGATAAAAAAACTTATTCAATTAAGAAAAACATGTAATCAAGTACTAAACAATTTGGTTCTAGGGAACCAACTAAAACCTACTCCCCCTTGTACTAGATCTAGCTGACAACAGATTTCATCCCACTAGTCCTCACATTATACTCATGATTCTTTTGAGATAAATCCTTCTTTAAGGGGTCTACCACATTTTCCTCCATGGATAATTTTATCAATTTAACTTTACCTCATTGAGAAAAATCCCTCAAGAGATGAAACTTTTGAAGTATGTGATTCATCCTTTAGTGTGACCTTGGATACTTAGATAGATCCACCACTGCAATATTATCACAGTAAAAGGTGACAGGGTATTGAATATTAGGTACCACATCAAGCTCCTAGACAAAGTTATAAATCCATACTACTTCCTTGATTGCATTGGAAGCCGTAATATACTCAGAATCTGATGTAGAATAAGAAAAAACTAGATGCTTTGAACTCTTTCAGATCACAACTCCTTTGTTGAGACAAAAGATATATCCCAAATAAAATTTTAAACATTACAACTAGTCTTAAAGATATAATCTTTATAAACCCTAATGCCCAGCTCTTCATCCCCTCCATTCATTAGAAACATATTCTTAGTTCACCTCAAATACTTAAGGATACTCTTAACAGTATTCCAATTCTATTCATCTATACTTGCTTGATATCTACCTATAATTCTTAAATCATAAGAAATATCAATCCTCATACATTACATGGAATACATGATAGATCTTATTTCTAAATCATATGGGATATTTCTCATTCTCTATATTTCCTCTTATGTCTAAGGACACATTTTACTATAAAGATGTATACCATATGACACTTGAACTAATCCTATCTTGGATTATTCCATACTGAAACTCTTCAGTATCTAGTCAATGTTTGTACCTTGACTTAGTTTGAGAAGCCACTTGGATCTATCATGCATGATATTGATCTATAGAATATAGGATGCTTCATCTAAGTCCTTCACGGATAACCACTTACTCAACCATGATTTAACCTCTAGTAAGGCTATTATATTGTTTCCAATTAGTAATATTTCATCAACATATACTTTTATGAAAAAAATATACTCCCACTAAACCATTTTTAAACACATGTCTTTCATTTGTTCTTAATGAAATAAAATCATTTTATGGCTTCATAGAATCGAATGTTCCATTACATGGATGATTTATTCAATACAAAAATAGATTTCCAAAACTTTTATACCTTTTTTGAATTTCTGGGAGTCACAAAACCTTCTGGTTGTGTCATATACACATCCTCTTGAAGGTTCCTATTAAGGAATACAGTTTTGAAATCCATTTTCCAAATATCAGTAATAGTAAGCTACTATGGAAAAAAAATTTATGATGGATTTAAACATGGAAATCAGGGAGAAAAGTTTTTATCATATTAAATTCCTTGACATTTTATAAACTCTTTATCCACTATCCATTCTTTATAGATATTCAATTTACCTTCCATGTCCAAATTTCTCTTGAATACCCACTTAAAACCAACTAGTTTTATATCAACTAGAGAATCAATCAAAACCCAAAATGGATTTTGATACATGGAATACATGTTAGAATTCATGGATTCTTTCCATATTGTTATTCCTAAGCTCAATACTACCTCCTTCTAGGAGAGGACCAATAGTTAGTCACCATCATATGTGACTAGAAAACCATATCTCTTCGGTTATTTAACCTCTCTTGCACTCATATGCAACACTTGTGTTTTAGTAAATTCTTCTTCTATGGGGACTTATGGAATCAGTTACTATACCAACTCCTATGTGTCTTGAGAATAAAATTCATCAAAGTCAATATTTCTCCCACTATCCACTTTGAGGATGTGCTCCCTCTCAAGAAATATGGTCTGTCGTGAAATAATCACTTTATTGACTGAAGGGTTGTATGGGTAGTATCCCCTGGTTTTCTTAGGATACCCTATAAATAAAAACTTCATTCCTCAGAGTGATAGTTTGTTTCTTGGGATTTCCATAACAAATTCATCACTACCCCATGAAAAAATATGTTATAAAAAATGGTATATTTCCACTCCATAACTCGAAGGGAATACCGTTTTATGATTTGGTTGGTACTTGGTTTATTAAGTATAATGTTGTTTGTAATGCATATCCATAAAAGGATAAGGAAAGACTTGTGTGACTCATAATAAACCTTAACAAGTCTAATAAGGTACAATTTATCCTTTCACTAACACCATTCCGCTACTGTGTATAAGGTGGAGTGATTTGAGACAAAACCACATACTCCTATAGAAGGTTGATAAAGTCTTGGTTAAGATATTTACCACCTCGATCCGATCTAAGTTTCTTTATATTATTACCAAGATGATTCTCAACCTAATTCTTGAACTCTTTTAATTTATAAAAGGACTCATACATATACATCATCAAGTAGATATAAACATACCTGCTCAAGTCATTAGTAAAAGTAATGAAGTATGAGAATACAAATCTATATTCTACTTGAAAAGGTACACACATCGATGTGTACCAATTATATAATATTTGTGACCCTTTCACCTTAAACACTAAATAGTGGTTTAGTCATATTTATTTATAAACAAGAATGAAATATTTCAATTAGATTTAGCTAAAAAGAGTCTAAATAATCATCTTGATAGATCTTTGTCACATGCTTCTCGTTTATGTGACTAATATGGTTTTTTAATAACTGGGTGTCATACAAGTCAAGCATATTAGTTTCATTATCAATTTCCAATATTTTGTTTTTTAATGTAACACATAAAGAACATTATTTAGCAATTCTATAACATAACACATGATATCTTTATAAAAGTAAAAACATTTATTTACAAATATAAAAATAAATCCATCCGTATCTAATAAAGAAACATAAATAATATTTTTGGTAACACTAAGAACTTAATAAAAATTCTTTAAAATCAAAATTAATCCTGTCAGCAATGTGAGATGGTAGTCTCTAATGGCTAGAGCAACCAACCTCTCTTGGTAGCCTGTAGATCCACCTCAACTTTTTCTTTCATCTGAAATATACTTGGTTCCTGTATTTGGATACAAATGTGAGCACCACATGTAGTATATAATACCCAACCTATAGATATAAAAAGGTTACAATTGATAAAAAACACACCCAAAGCTATCCCTTGCATCTTTTTCTGGGTGAAATTCCTCTTCTAGTGGCCTTGCTTACCACATGAAACATACCACATCTTGTTCATTTCCTTGCCTCCATAACTTTTTCTTATTAGAGGGATGGTTCTCTAGGGACTTAGACTTTGAATAATTCTTTTTACCCTTTTTCTTGTACCTCTTATTCTTATTCATTATAATGAAAATGGTTTTTTTACACCCCATGTCTTTATCAACTTGGAGGATAAGAGTAAGAAGTTCTGATAATGACTTCTCACAATTTATCATATAAAAATTCACAATAAAAATGATTTTTTATGTAGTGTGGATAAAATAAGATCTATGCATATCTCATCAAGGATCATAAAACCCAAGATGTCCAGGGACTCAATGTATCCAATCAACTTGATTACATGTGATTTAACTATGAAGAATCTCTAAGATTTCATGCAAACAATGCATTAGAGATCTCATATCTCTCTGATCTCATCTTCTCTTAATAGAGATCCTTAAGGTGAGAAATGATGTTATGAACATCCATATCCTCATATTACTTTAAAATCTCATTTTACATAAAGTATAACATAAAAAATGGACTTATTTATCATTTTTTACTTGCTTTAAATAGAGATATACTTCTTCCTCATTGTCCACTTTGGAAATGGACTCAGTAAGTGGGGTTTCTAGCATGTATAATTTCCATTCATGGTGTAGTATAATGCACAAGAGCCTTTACCATTCCTATAAATTCATGTTGGTGATAAGGTTATCCCTTTAAAGTATGGGTCACATTGATATTATTGACATCATTTGATTTTCCATTTCTACAAATTAAGAGTAGATGATTAGTACTTTTTTTAGATTACAAAAATAAATCAATAAATTTAAAATTAATTCAATTATATTAATATCTCACTATTTTCAAAATCTATTATCCCTCACCATAATTTTTAGAATATCATGTCTCTTAGATATTCTAGTGGAAATGATCCATATTCCCCTTCTCATAACCCAAACTTGAGCCTTTTAATCTATTTAAAGGGTTTTAGGTAAGTATAACTTTCCAAATATATTAACTCATTATTCCTTGATCAACTGAGTGGAATTCCCAATCCTAAAATCCTATTTTATGATTTCCTCAACCTTTGAATCTTAGTTAAACTAAGTAATTCTTGGGCAGTAAACCCTCGATGTAATCTTAGCTAAGTTAATCCAAAACTTCAAGCTAAAATTTCCATGATAATTAAAAGAACCCAAACTTGTGTTGGTCAAGTACTTTAAACTATGGGGTCAATTCTAACATAAGTAATGGAAGGCTAAGACAACTTAATATTTTAATTGAGGTATTTTTATCCTTATGCATAAATTCCATTTTATCATTTTACATGATTTACTGATATTAAGTGGATTTTAATTAAGTGAATAACCATGTTAGATAAAACATTTACACATAATCCAATTATATTTTATTCCATCCTGCATGCTTAAAAATTCATTTAGTAGGTGATCATGCAACATTAATAAACATAAATAACAAACCATGCAACTAAAAAAATAAAATATAAGTTGAATTATCATGATATTTTTCTAGTGGTTAGTTTATCTAGTGGATGATAAACTAACCCTAGACCAAGAGGAAAACACCTTGAACTATAGCTTAGTTCATGTTGCAGTATTCCACCTTGGATCCTATACTTTACCTTGATTGGTTTTACCTCAGCTCTTTGACATGGACCACCTCCACTCTCTTGGGAGATCCATCCTTACATAATCTTTTACTCACATGTAGGTGAGGTGAGGAAATGTATTGGATAAAATGGGGTTTACATAAATGAAACCATGGGAAAACATGACCTTACATAATAAGGAAGAGGTAATGAATCATATGACATCAATAATAATTTAACCATAATAAATTAAAAGAAACCAATCATACATAAGGGCTAGTCTAATCTCATGATCATTCACGCATCAAGCAATGATCATACATTTGAAATCTTGTAATCAATTACTTCAATTAATTCTTTAATTAAGATAATACACTGTGAATTAATCTAATTAATTATATTTATATTAATTACATTGAACCATCTTTAACTCTCTATCATCTATAATTTTAAACAAAATTAACTTCATTAAAAATTAATGTAGTACACAATTTTACATGGAAAAAATGTCATTTTTCATCAAAATTTTAACACAAAAATTAATTTAATATATAAGTATTAATCCTATGGCATGACATATACCGTCAAATGAATGTAAAAAAGAACACATAATAAATAGGTTTAATTATACATTTACTTACTTTTCCCATGAAAATATGAGAACATTGTTGGAAGCAGACTACATGGTGTGTACAAAAGCACACGACATGTACTTATCTTCTTCCCATGTTCACAACATGTGAGTCCCAATGTCATATATCCAATACATAGAACACTTGGGAAACCACATGTACTATCTAAATGAATATTAATTTTTAATAAATAATTGATTACTGATTATCTTATGATTAATGAAGAAAATAAGAGAGGACGATGTTGGATTATTAAAATGAATTGTTTTAAGTAAAATAAAAATGTAAACGCATGTAATCAATCAATGAATAATAAATAATTATAAATTAAACATGTGATCGCTTTGATAACACTTGGAGGTTCTAGGTGCAACATAAAAATACTTTGAAGGTATGACCAATTCATATTTTAGTCTTAAATCATGGGTAATCATTGATTTACATGATCATGATATCATGACCAACAAAAAATAGTAGATTTATAATGTAACATCCTGAGATTTTATGAAATATATATATATTTAAAATTAATTTAATTTATTTGATAGATTGTGTTACATGAAACGCCATGTTTACCTTGAATTACACACAACACCAATTTTCTTTGATAACTTGTGTTACATACAACACTGAGTTTATCTTGCGTTACACGAAACACCAAGTTTAGCGAATGACGACATATTATTAATATTATTATTTAAAAAAGACCAATATAACCTTTATATTAAACTTGGAAGGTATGAATAAGAATAAAAAAATTATTAAAATATATGGTTTTCACAAATATAAAAGTAATTATTTGGTTTTAAATTAATTATAAATTAAAATAAAAACCATTTGAAAATAAATAAAATCTTTTTATGAAAAACTATTTTTATTTGAAAAAATGATGTTTATATTAATAAAATAAATTAATAACTATTATTGAATGATTTTAATGAAACTTGTATATTATATATTTAATCAAAATTTGTTTTCATTTATCTAAATTTTTTAGCCATAAGATAATAATAAATCAAGTGTTATGCTTAAAAACTACGTTTTCTAAAAAAATTGTTTCGTCCTACTTTGATGAGATTAGTTTAAAATTAAAATTTTACAATTTTAGAAAATTTATTTTAAAAAATAAACTTAATTTTTTTAAATAATCAGGTCAAAATTATCTTAGGGAAAGCTTTTGAAATTTTCAGAGAAGATATTTTTTTCGAGGAATAGTGAAAATGCCGGGTTTTATTAAGATTTTTTATTTCTTTTAAAGGATTTAAAAACTTAAAAATTATTTTATGGTGGTTTTAATTTTTTTTAAACTATATATTTATTAATACAATTTAGGTCATTTTAATAAATTTCATATGATTTATTTATGTTAAATATTTTTTACAGATGAATATTTTCTCTTTGGAAAACCTGTTTTTTCATCGCGTCGGAAGGTTTTGTTTTAAATTTAATTTTTCCACTCCTATGAACAAAATTTGAAAAAATATACTAAATATTTTTAAAAATAATAATTTATATTATATGATAATTTCAATATAATTGTTTTACCATAATGAATAGTTAAAAAGTAAGAATTATTTACTACGATTAAGGTAAAAATGAGTTTATCAGGTTTTAAATTTGAATGATATGGGATAAAATAACCTATAAATTTATTCAAAATCCATTATATGGACATATTTAGACCTTATAAACTAAATTTGTGATAACAACCCATTTTATCTTTTTTAATGATAAAAACGTGGGTGAAATTCTTTCTTTTCAAAAATTCCAAATGTGTCATCTTTCCCACTTATAAAAGGATACCCCATATACTCTTTTCTTAACACTTAAAAAAAATATTTTTTTGGAAAATAAAAACCAAAATAACTTCTCTACTCCCCTTAACTCATCCTAAAAGCCTTTTGTTGGTCAGAAATCCAACCAAAGAAGGATTTTGGTACAAACTAAAAGAAGGTGTTCGAAGAATAAGTAATGCTCTTTAATGAGTGTTTTTATTTTATTTCATCCTAAAACTCCTTCAATTATTTTTAAACCATATTGATATTATATCCAAAGTATATAACATATACTTATATTTTTTTAAAGTGAATTATTTATATCCATATCCTCTTCCCTCAAATGGGAAATGATAACGTCTCTCATGTTTATAGCGGACTACCTCCTCGAAATATGATGTGAAATGTTTTCTATGAAAAGCTCTCAAGATTAAGTTTAATGATGGACAAAATTTATATAAATTATATTTTTATTATAATTATAATGTAGGAAATATAATATCACATATAAATTTTTACTTTCCATTCTATGAGAGATACGATAATGTCGATCGTGTGTACGATAGACTACTGCCTCGTGTAGCGATATAATTCATTTTTCACTAACAATTTATATGGAAGGTAATAAAGGATAAATTTAATGAATATATGTGATATATATAAAATTATATTTATTTTTTAAAATTAATATATCACCCACTTTCTTACCCTTTCACCCCTTAAGAAATGACATCGTCGCTCATATGTACGTACAACCTACCATCTCTGTGAAGCGATGCGATTCAATTTCTATGTTATATTTTAAAAAATGATTATAAATATGTATATAATGAAAAAATTTATATTTATAAAATCTATATAATTATAGAGATGATGGAACCATATCTTATGTTCATGATCCAAAACTTTCAAGACAAAACATACATGAGAAAACTAGGCAGTTAACACCCAAAACAATAATAATAATAAAAGATTATTAATGAATAGGTGATAAGAAGTTATAAAAGGATCATATATAATATTATAATTAATAATATGATTATTTAATATATTTATAATAAGTTTATATTTATTATAATGGAGGTTTGAATGTGTATGAAGAAAGTTGAGACTTAAGGTAAAAGATTTCTGTCTCACTTTTATTTTCTATGAGATTTATTCCATATTAACAATATGTTTCTTTTATGTGGTGTATATAATTCCAATGAATTTATTTTATTAATATTTTAATTAAATTTATGAGGATTTACATATCCATTTGAGGATCACTCTTTCATGGTATTTATAGTTCAAATGTTTCCAAAGTTGTAATAATCTTATATTACAATCTCATCTATTATTGGGATTATTTATGATTTTGTCTTCAATGTTGAAATATTATGATATATATCTAAAATATACTCATTAATTTTTTTATATTTCAGTTATTTCATGAGAATACATGTTTTCATTTAATTTTCCTCTTTTCAAGTACTCAAGAGATCAAAATATTTTTCAAGAAAATTTGACTTTATTTCTCTCTTCGGTCAAAAAATCCATTTTCATCCAAAACATTGTTTTCTAAAAATGTTTTAAAAAAGGGTTTTTTAAATTATCCAAATTATTTATTTAAATAAATCATTACCCATGCCTGAATTTTACAAATTTTTTTGAAAGGAATCTTCATGTCATTTTCCAAACAGTTCCTGTTTGGATTTTACCTAAAATATGAAAGGAAATTTGTTTTAACATGTACGACATGGAACAAATTTTCTTCATTCATGAAAAATCAATGTTTTAAAGATAATTTTATATGTTTCCAAATATATTTTCAAATAAAAGTATTTTCAAATAATTTTTTTTCAAAATGTTTTTTGAACTTTTATTTTAAAAAGTGTTTTCCAATTTAGAAATGTTATTTTCCTTAAGAAATATTTTAAATGATATTTAAATATTATGTTAAAAGAAAATTATTTTGGAATTGTTTTATTTTATAAACTTTTTTCTAATTGTAAAGGATATTTTCCTCAAGAAAATTTCCAAGTGATCTCTAAAATCTATTCTTCATCTAAGATGACATCCTTTGATGTTACTTATGCTTTACTGGGGATAGGATCCAATGATACCATAGTTATTATTTCTCTATATGGTTTATAGTTATGAATATAAGGATGATGATATGTTCATGAAACACATTTATTTTCATAGGTTATGTTATAATTAATTGATGAAATTTTTATGAATCCTATTTATTTTCCACAGGTTATGATGTGATATTATGATGAATATTTTATAATATCATGGAACACAATGTATGGTTTCAATTATGTGATGTTGGTTATGTTATAACCAAGGATAGTGGGTATGTTATAACCCAGAAAAGTGGGACCTATATATCCCTCCAATGAATTGGGTAATGATTAGTGTTATATGAGCTAACAGGGTACAAATGTGGTTAGCCTAATCCTGAAAAAGAGGGTACATGAGTGGTTATCCCAAACCCAAAAATTGGTTAAACTGGTGGTTATCCCAAGCCCAAAATAGGTACAAATGTGGTTAGATCAAGCCTAACATGTTATGAATTTCTTCGTTGGTAGCGTTGACATATGGTTTTCTATGATTATGTGTTTTCCACAATTGATCATCTTATGCTAATGTTATGATCTCATGGATAATGTTTTTTGATTCTTGTATGATTTGTGTCTTATGAATTGCTAATATTTATTACATGAATCAATATTATGATCATTAATATGTGGGGTGTGATTTTTAAATGTTATTATCATGTTATCATACCTTTATTATCATGTTATTTTTATGTATCTCCCTTGTTTTCACTTATTGGGCATCCAATATCACCCTTTCTTATGTTTCCTTTCCCCAGTTTATAAAGAAAGGTTTTAAGTAGGTTATGTTTATGAAGAGTACTAAAGGAAAAAAATCATTGTGGGATATGTTTAAGATCATTGACTAAATAATAATATTGTGTATCTAGTCTCCAAAGACACTAAACAATCATCATCCTCAGGCATGGATTTTTTTAATGTAATGAATACTAATCTAAAATAATGTAATATTTATGTATGAAAAATTCAGGGTCTCTATAGTCAGTATCAAAGGAAAGGTTTAGTCAACATTTAGAAATTAGAATGAGAAAATATTAATGAGAACCCTTAGGATAAGACTAAGCATATGATAAAATTCTAAGGTTTTGATAAAGAAGAGATTATGCAGTTTACCTAGAAATGCATCACAGTTTGGATACTAAAAGTGGATGTGGTTATGGAACATAGGTACCTAGGGGTAATAACTTGGAAAAATACATGTTGGGATTGTCTCTAGCTTTACCTGGTACACAAAAATGGGTTGTACTGTACACCTCGTATGACACTCTTGGGGAAAATGATTTGGTAAATCCACATTTAATTTACAAACAATGATGAAGGATTTGAATAGATGATGATCATAGATGAACTAGGTTAAACCTAACATGTCATAAATTTAAAACATGGTGTCCCAATTTAGACATACTAGAAATAATAGTTCATGACTATGTGGTTTTACACGTTGATTAATGTTTCTAACACTATATTTTTTGTTTTGTTTTAGTCAATGGATAGAACCATAAGGAACTAGGTTAACATTGGATGTGATGGGAAATTTTTTGATGAGTATCCAAATGTGATGACAGATGAAGTGAAGAATAATGTGATTATGCCTAATTAGTCATCATAAAACATTATGAACAACTTGTACATTAAATAACTCTTAGAATCACCAAAGAAGATAAGGATAGAGTTCAATGAGAGTTATGTTAGTGGATACCATGGAAGAAATAAGAATTAGTTTCCTATATTATGTGAATGTGGGATGAAGAAATCAAGGGAATGTATCAAAGGAACAAAAATATGTTTCATGTGTGGATAAGAAGGGATAATAATAATTAATTTACAAGGAAAAAAGAAGAGTTTAGTTAACACAATAAATCAGAATATTGGTCTCCCTGAGGTATAATCAATAGATGAATGATTTAAATATGGAAATTATGGGAATTATGGAGATAAATTTCCTAGGGGAAAATCTCAAGAAGATGTTCAACAAGGTTGTACGTGTAAAGGTTTGGATTTTAATGATGAAGATACTACAAATGACACATGAAAGGTGGTATTAAGAAACATGATGAAGAAGCCTAGTTAATGGTTTAATAACGAAGTGTAATGATTGAGTGTTTATGTAGTGGAATTTATGAATAATATTATAGAAGTATTTTATGGTATTGTGGAATCATAGAACATGTAAGGATTGTTCATCAGTAGTTTTTACTTATGTATTTTAAAGAGTGTGTTTAATGGTACCAATAACCAAGAAAAGTTATTGAGTGGTAAGGTGATATTTTTGTGGAACACATGATTAAGGGAAATACAACCCTAAATATACACATGATTTTGTGATAATAATGAGATAAAGAGATATTTATGACCTTGGAATTGATTAGTGATATGATGAAAAAAAATTTATGACATCTTATATGGAGTTTATAAAATTTTTGGATTTATGGTTATATTAAATAATCCATGATTTTATTTAAGAAATGAGGAAAGAGTTAATTTTTGAAGGCATGCATGTTTTCATTATGATTTTATAGTAATTAAGAATATTACTATGTTTCAAGAGAATATATGATCAAGGTATTCACATATTTTGTATGTGACATTAGGATATACATCATGTTTTTTTGGGGGATTAATGATAAGTTGATTTTTGAAATTTAGTAACCTCATTTACAATTTTTTTATTTCAATCTTTTGGAGGAACCTGAAGGTTAAATATTTTTAAAATGGATAAAGTTAAACTTTGGGAATTATTGAGGTTTTATATATTACTATATTATATCTATATTGTAAAGATTTCCCTAACCATTTTGGGTTTGAAAAATATTTAAAGAAATAATTAATAACTTTTCATCCTTTTATGGGTATTATTATCCATTAGAAGTTAATTTTAGTGCTTTAGGTATAAAAAATTCATCTTTATTTCTTACAGTAAGAGATGAAGTAGAAATTAACTAAAGAACAACCAAATGATGAAGTTGTACTTATGAAATGGAAAGAAATCAAGTAAGTATATTTTTTCATGATCTTTATCATGAAAGTAAAATAATACCTCAACTTTAGGAAAAGGGGTATTGAGATAAACATGTTATACTTTTACCATCATTTTTTAGGAATCAAAGGTCTCTTTAACCATCATAGATTTATAGTTTTGTGTTGGTTAAATTTATCTTGACCATGTTATATATCAATATCTATTAGTCCTTGAGAGTTAGTTTTCTTTTCCATGTCTATATTTTGGTTTCCCACCAATGTCCTCCTTATCTGAGAACCCAATTATGTGTTATTTTAGGTAACCTTTATGTTCCACAATTTCATTTTTTAAGAGAAGTTTTATTATTCCTTTGTATGATGTGGGTTTCTGATATCACTATTTTGTATCTATATTTTCTTGTGTTTTTATATTATTTTCAATTGAATATTAATTGATTAAATACAAGATTTATGGTGGATATTGATGTTTTGTATATTTTTGTGGAAATAATGACATGTGGATCAATATAAAGGGAATGTGGAAATAAAGGCACTTCACTCTGGGTTGTGAAGTGATGCAACGCAACAACAAAAAATGACAATGAATCCAGGATTGGTTATTGAAACCAAAAAAACTAAGACATCCATTGAATGAAGGTTTCCCATGATGTTAGATGATCAAAAGATGTTTGGGAGGCTTAGAATTGACAAACCATAGAAAAATGACGTTTTTAGTGATGGAAGTTGACATTATATGTTATGTATTATGTATATGACATGTAAAATATATAAGGCATGTAAAATTAACAGGACATGAAATGAAGAAAATCGTCTATAGTTTCATCCCTGAACATTACACGTTGTGTAAAAATTAGATGACATGAAAATCTAGGACAAAGCATACAAGTCATGAATCCATTATAAGTAGTGAGATTTTCATCCTCATACATTACACATTCTGTAAAAGTTACATGCGTGAAAAAGTTAGAAAGACCCAGAAAGTGATGAATTTTATGTATCTTTCAAACCAATGACTTCCATTTTATCTCCATATTTGACCATGGAATGCTGATGAATATATTAAAGCTTATAAATAGACTATTCTAGCTAGGAGAAAGGGAGTTATTCCAAGCGCAGAGGTTCAACCACTAAGAGGCTACCGCTAGGGTTCCAACGCAGAGATCATCATAGATCTATTTTTCCTTCTTCTTAATTTTTTTCTATTTTTCAGTAAACATTAGATGATTAAAATTTAAATCCATTATTTTCTAATCTCTCTATTTCTTCTATTATCTATCTAATGGTTTTGGGTTTAATCATCATTGGTGATCACCCGATGATGGTTGGATAGATCCATAGGAGAGAGCGATTATAGTTAAAGTTCATGCATACCTATATGTCATGATTTCTATTTACATATAGAATAATTTTATTCTTTATTATCATGATGTGATTTTATTTATTATTGGATTCTCCTTTGGATTATTGACAAAGCATGTCCATTGGTGAAAAAAACCAGCATGGTAAAAGATAATTAATTCATGATCATTGGGTTTTATTATTTTTATATATTTTTAATCTGGCCTTAATGCATCATAGTTATTATAATTCATCTAATCATGAGAATTGAGATGCTATTATAGTTTTGATAAAATAGACCAAGCTGATTTCAAATATTTTTATGATTGCACATATATTGGATATGATTTCCCTATAAATGGACCTGAATTAATATCAAAGAAACCACCCATGGAAACCAAAATATCTCTTCTATGATTTTTATATCATTTTCCTGCATTTTAATTATTTAATTTGTATCATTATTTTAATAAAATCAAACTGAAATTGGGATGAACAGACCTTTAGTCAAAACTCATCTTTTGTATTCCCCTCTATTTGTGGGATCGACCTCATACTTCCTCTTTACTATACCTTTGTAGTTTGTATAGTTTGAGAATATATAAATTTATAATTTGATCAATTCCCATGCAGAATCAATGATTCTTCACAGGCTGGTTAGTTTCAACAAAGGAATTTTAAAATGTCAAATTGTTGATGACATAGAAGAATTTTGAGGGAAAAATTATTTTAAGTGGGGGGGGGGGGGTAGAATTTAACATCCTATGATTTTATGAAATACTTTCTTCAAATTAGTTTAATTTCATTGAAATCATTAATTATACACAAAAATAAATTTCTTTGATATCTTTCATTACATACAACACTAATTTTTACAAACTTCAATATATTATTAATATTATTATTTAAACAAGACCGTTATAATATAGATATTAAACTTAGCGGGTATGAACAATAGTAACTAAATTATGAAAATATATTTTTTACAAAAATATTAAATTAATTATTTTGTTATCAATTAATTATAAATGAAAATAAAATCCATTTGAAAATAAAGGAAATCTTTTTCTGAAAAACTATTTTTATGTGTAAAAATCTGTTTTATCTTAATAAATTAAATTAATAACTATTATTGAATGATTTTAATGAAAATTATATATTATATATTTAATTATTTTTTTTCATTCATATTTTTTTTGGACATAGTATAAGAATAAATCAAGTGTTATGCTTAAAAACTACGTTTCTATAAAAAAATGGTTTCGTCGCACTTTGGAGTCCTTATTTTAAAATTAATATTTCCCACTTTTAGAAAATGTATTTGAAAAAATTAACTTAATTTTTTAAATAATCATGACTGAATTATCTTAGGGTGAATTTTTTTGAATTTTCAAAAAAGATAATTTTTTGATGAATAATGAAAAATACTGGTTTTTTAGAGTTTTTATTTTTTTAAAGCATTTTAAAAAATAAAAATTGTTTTTAAATGGTTTTAAAAGTAATTTTTTTCAATTATATATTTATCAATCCAATTTATTAAATTTTAATCAATTTATTATTTAATTTTTAGGTTAAAACTTTTTAAACATATGAAGATTTTCTCTTTGGAAAAATCATTTTTTCATCACGTTTGTGGGTTTTATTTTAAATTTAATTATGAAACAGCTATGAAAGAAATTTGAAAAAATGGATTTCATATTTTCAATCATCATAATTTATATTATCAAATAAGGAAAACATATTTTTTGACCATAATGAATAATGAAAATAATAAAAATTATTTACCACGGTCAAAGTAAAAATGGGTTTACCAGGGTATTAAACATGAATGATAATGAGTAAAATGACCTATAAAATTATCCAAAATCTAGTTTATGTCCATATATAGAACTTATAACATATAATATTCTATAATAACCCATTTTGGATCCTTTTTTCATGATAAAAATGTGGGTGGAATTCCTTCTTTTCAAAAATTCCAAGTGTACCCTCGTCACCACTTATAAAAGGTCACCCCATCTCCTCTCCTCTTCACAATTATAAAACCAATTGGTTTAGAAAATACCTAACCAAATAAATTATCTAATTAAATTAACTCATCCTATAATCCTTGTAACATCCCACTACCAATTTGACAGGCTGCTGGAGGGTTACACGCTGTATATCTAGGTTACACGTCGTGTAATGGTGTCTAGATACAAGTCATGAAAGTATTCACACTATGAATGGTACACATTTTGAAGAGACTTTACACATCATAAATGATTTACATATCAGTTTTTAAATTGGAGCATCAATTTTTAATTCGAGGTAATTCATTTTTCGGAGGTTACAGAAATTAACGGTTAAACGACGTGTATTGATATTACACATCAGGTAATACCCTGACTGCAGTTTTTAAATAGGAAGTGTGGATGATATTATCTTTTCTACTCCACTCCAGTTTTATCTCCCTCAACCCAAATCCTTCCATAGTTGACCTTGAAGCTTTCAAATCCTTCTGAATCCTATCGTTTGGCGTTCGATCATCGTTGCGCTTGTGTTGTGATTCTTGGGTAAGAATTATTATTTTTTCTTCATCTTTATCTCTTTATTATCCTTTTGTATTTCAATAGATAATCCCTAAGTTAATGGATCTATGATTTTTGATGTTGGATATCATTTCTAGGTTGAGTTTTTAGGTCTTTTACACATTATTTTTCGTTTATGGGTGTCGTTACAAGTGGTGAGTTTTGGGAAAAGGTAGGTGATTCCATCCACTTTAGCCAAATTGATAAACTTTGAATTTCTTGATTTATTTTAACTATTGATTTAAATTCAAATTCTCAAACTTTCTTTCAATTGATGTAATAAACTCCAATTCCAGTGAATTGGTAAATTTGAAATGATTTTGGCATGATAATTGGAAAAACACCAAATCCTATTGAATTGGGGTGGGTTTATAGAAATTTGTCGATTTAAATTGTTTAATTTAAATTTGATTTTTGATGGAAATGATTTAAATTAAATTATTGAATTTAATTGTGAAAATTAATTATAAAATTGATGGAATTCGTTTTGAATGGATTTCAAACTTGAGAAAATGGCATAAAATGTTTTGATAGAAACCCAATGGTTTTATCTTATTAAAGAGGCATTCTTTTTATTAAAACCCATTTTCTATTTAAATGGAAATTTATAGTTGAAATGGAATAATGAGATTTAATTATATTATAAGTAGTATTAAAATAAATTATCCATCATTGATTATGTAAGATCACATGAAAGCCTTAAGTAGTTTTTAAGTTATTTGGACACACTCTATGCTATTACAACGTTCTAATACATACATGTGGTAGGATACATCCCTGATGGGATGGTGATGAGTCACCTTCGGACAGTGTAAGGGGAAGTGTGTATACACATATTTATGATATCCCTTAGAGAGTTCAGAGTCCTCTAACCTGAAACATACATACCTATTTGGCGTATGACCATGTTTCTTGCTTGTTTTATATTTGAGATATAAATGTATGCAAATATTGTTTAAACTAATTTACATGACTTTATAATTTATATAAATTGTTTTATATTAATGTTTTATCCAGTCCATTGTTTTAGAAATATTCCTTTACTTTTAAAGCCTTTTCTTAAAGTATTTTCCATCATTTGAATTGTATAACATGATTTTTTAAATATTATTTAAAATGAAAAACCTATTTATTTAAAAATTTAAAGAATTACTTTAGTGAATATATTATTGGAATCTATTATGGAATCCTTGGTGAGACCCTACTGGGATTTTTATCTCACACCCTACTTGTTCCTTCGGGTGTTTGTAGATTATCTTCTTCTTGGTTTGAGCAAGGGGAAAGGATCTCTTAGAGGTGGATCCAGTTGTTGAACCTTAGTTTTGGTGAGTTTTTTCCTTACGGACTTGGGTTGTTTCTCTCTATTTTGGTACGTGAGTTGTATTAATTTGGGGTTTTTATGACCTGTTGTGTTCTTGTACTTTAATCTCAATAGAGTTTCTTTTTTTATGCATACTGACTTGTCTCTTTTTACTTCTGAAATATTTGTGGAAAAAACATTCCCACTTTGAATTGTATGATTCCAGGTGCAAGTCATTGACCCTAGGGTATTTTGAATTCCCTTTGGGCTATGTTAGGGATGACTTGATTATTAGGTTACTAGAGTACCTAGGATGGTTCATGACAAAATAGTATCTAAGGAAGGTTGTTGGGATTTTTTTTCTTAAAGTCAGTATGTAGTTTAATTCTTATCGGGACTTAGGAGGTAGTTGTTATTGAGTGCCTAGGCATCTATCACCACAATGAACCTTAAGTCACCATGGGTGGTTATGGAAGGATTTCTTGTGTATTATTACTAGTCTTTTCCATATTTTTATTTGTATGGTGTGAAATTCAAATCTCATTGTTCCATCTACTGGAAATAATTACCTTGTTGCTCAATTTGAGTGTTAGTCTAATGTCTCCCTTGTTTCCCACTGATGTTGTGTAGCATCATGCCTATGAGAAGATGTGAAAATCAGATCCAAGAGGAATATGCTTCTAAACCACATCGAGTAAATCCTCCAGTGTACCCAAATCTAGTTGAGGTGATTGCACACATAGTCCAAGCTCTGGGACAGGCACCACCTCCAATTCCCATTTAGGCTCCAGGCATGGATCCTCTATGGGATGTTCTACAAAATCATTTTCAATATTTCCTTTTCCAGAAGCCTCTAGTTTTCAAATGTTCTACTGATCATCAACATGATGAGGAATGGTTAGAAAAGACTGAACATATGTTTGAGTGCTTGGAGACATTGGATGAGATTATGGTAAAATGTTTCACCTTTATACTGGAAGGATTGAGAAGGATATGGTGGGAAAAAATGGTAATGATGAAGAAATATGAAGGTTTAGAGTGGAAGGACTTCATGATTATTTTCACCAACCAGTTCTATCCATATTCAATGGTGTTGGCCAAGGCTATGGTTTTTTTTAAGATTGATCAGGTTGACAGAACTATGACTGAGTATTAAAATCTCTTTGTTGAGCTAGTGTAGTTTATGCCTGAGTTTGTATCTAATGAGAGGATGAAGGTTCAACAGTTTGAGTTTATACTTTGATCAGATATCTATTCCCACTTTTTCTTTCTAAAGATGCCCACTTGTGCCGATGTGCTGGATAGGGTAATGATGGTTAATATGGACCTAGCATAAAAGTCAGGGTTGATGGGAGTTCCTTTTTCTCCTAGTGGTAGTGAGAGTTCCTTTAAGGTAAAATGGAAGCATGATGATTCTCATGACAATTATCGATGGTAGGGTCATTCCAGAACTCCTACAGAGACAGGGGAAGTCGTTTTATTTGCTATAAGTGTGGCCATCCAGGACATTCTAAGAGGGTTTGTACTGAGGCACCCAAGAACTGTAGCTCATGTGGATGTTTATTACACTTACAAAGATTCTTCTATAAAGTTTCTACTCTACATATTGAAATAATATCATTATATTCTCCTAAAACTGCAGGGAAATCAAATAATTCATGTATAAAAGGGTTCTAACAAAAGGTATCTAGAATGAAGCTACTTCACCCAGTAGAAGAGTATCTAGAGGAAGAAGTCACAAGTCCAAAAACTATGAGAGGTACTATTACTATAGCTTCATCATTAGTGACTACCCTATTTGATAATGGTGAATTTCACTCGTTTATTTCAACCCATATTGGTAATTTTCTTAATCTTACCATGGAGATTTTATTATGTGTAATGGATATTACTACACCCCTTGGTTCGAAGAGAGAGAAGGGTCTCTATAGTCCTGATTTCATCTTCTCTCAATATAATTTAGACATGGCTTAGAGTTTTATAGTCCTCAACATGAAATATCTTAATGCCATATTTGGGATGGATTGGATCATTGTCAATAAATACCAGATTCATTGTTATCTTCAATGAGTCTACCTTACTACAACTAGTGGCATGCATCTTTTATTTCAAGGAGAATGGGACCCAAGGTCGAGTAGAGCCATAACTTTTTATCTGATGTTGGGGAAAGTGATATCAATGTTTGATTTTGATCTGGAGTAGGATTCAATGAGTGGTGATCTACCTCTAGTCATTTTTTATTTTTTTGATGTGTTTCCTTATGACTTCTCTAGTTTTCAACCGATATAGGAGGTTGAGTTTTCTATTGGCTTAATAACTATCACTCAACCAGTTTCAATTCCCTCTTATCAAATGGATCTAGATGAAATGAAAGAGATAAAGTCCCAATTGGAGGATCCTTTTGAGAAAGGATTTATATGCCAGAGTGTGTCACCATGGGAAGTGTTGGTTCTCTTTGTTAAGAAAGGTAATGGTTCCCTTTGATTATGTGTTGACTACCAAAAGATCAATCAAGTTATGGTAAAGGAAAAGTATCCTTTTCCATGGATTGATGATCTGTTTGATCAGTTGAAAGGGGAGAAGTGGTTTTCAAAGACCAACCTTCGATCTGGTTACCATTACTTGAGGATAAAAGAATCCAACATTCATAAAACTACCTTTTGGAGTAGGTATGGCCATTATGAGTACCTTATTATGCCCTTTGGGCTAATAACTTTTACTACATTTTTCTTGGATGTAATGAATAGGATTTTACATGAGTATCAAGATATATTTTTGGAATTCTTTGTGGATGAAAACCTCGTTTACTCTAAATCTGAGGAGGATCATGTACATCATCTAAGAATAGTTATGATTCGGCTTAGAAATCACCATATCTATACCATGTTTTCAAAGTGTTATTTATAGATTCAGGAAGTGAAATTCTAGGGATATGTGGTGTCTAAATAGGGTATATCAGTTGACCCTGAGAAGGTAAAGGCTGTTATGACTTGGGAGAAATTACATAATGTCTTCAAAATTAGGAGATTCTTAGGCTTAGCTGTATATTATCATCAGTTTGTGAAGGACTTCCCAAAGTTGGATTCCTTGATGACTGCTCTGACTTTGAAGGGGGAGAAATTTTCTTATAATGATAAATTTCAGAGTTCTTTTATTGAGATAAAATGTCTTTTAACTATTATACCGGTGTTGACTCTTCCATAGACTGGGTAGGGCTATGTGGTCCTTTGTGATGCATCAAGTTCAAGATTGGGCTGCATTCTTATGAAATTCAATCATGTAGTAGCTTATGGATCTCGTTATCTTAGTCCAAACAAAAATAATTATCCCACCCACGACCTTGAACTTGCAGTTGTGATGCACACACTTAAGATTTGGAGGGACTGCCTTTTCATAGAAAAGTTTACTATGTATTTAGACTAAAAAATCTTGGGTTATGTATTCTCTAAAAAATATTTTAATCTTTGTCAGAGGTTTTGGGTGGAATACCTAGAGTATTTTTACTTTGACTTCACCTATACCTTAGGGAAAGGGAATGTCATTGAAGATTAATTAAGCAAGAAACTTCCAACCCAGGCATTGAAAGAATCTTTGGAAGAGTGTAATTTGATGGATGTATTTTTATAGTTTCATATTGGAGTTCATGAGATAGGGGATGAAGTTTCTTTAGCAAGTGTTCAGTTGAAATCTACGATTATCGAGATGGTTCTTCAGGATCAAGATCTTGATGATGAATTCTGTATCATTAGAGACTCTCTTTATGGTGGGGATACAGTTTCCTAGAGGTTGTTATCCAAGGAATGTGTTTTATACTATTGGGATCACTTCTTTATACTGTTAGCAACAAGAGAGGATGCGATGGAGGATTATCATAATTCCCAGTGGGATGTGCACCTAGGAACCCCTAAGATGTTATATGACACATGGCAGCAGTTTTGATAGCTAGGTATGAGATGGGGAATTTTTAAGTTTATTTCCCACTGTTATACGTTCCAACAGGTGAAGGAAGAACATAAAAAACCTTTGGGTTTACTTCATCCACTTCCAGTACCTACTTGTAAGTGGGATGAAATATTTATGGAATTTGTGGTTGGGTTACCTCATACCGAGAGAAATAAGAATGTTATATGGGTTATGATCAACAGGCTGACCAAGTCAGATCACTTCATACCCATTCATGATACAACCAAAGTTGAGGAGTTGAGGAATCTCTATATGAAAGAGATTGTTCATTTTCAAGAAGTTCCATATAATATAGTTTTTGATAGGGATCCCTGATTCACTTATCACTTTTGGAGAAGCCTTTAAGAGGCACTAGGATCTTAGGTCTTTTTGAGCACAACCTACCATCTACAGTGGGATAACTAGATAGAGAGAGCTATAAAGATTCTTGAGGATATCCTTCGTGCCTATGTTCTTGACTTCAGTCGGTTTTGGGATGGTCACTTGGGGATGGTTGAGTTTTCTTATAATAATAGTTATTAGTCCGCAATTAGAATGGAACCTTTTAAGGCCTTGTATGGTCAAACTTCTAAATCTATGTTGTGTTGGTCAGAGATTGGTAAATTTTCCTTGGTTGTACCAAGCTTAGTACAAGAGACGATAATGAATATTTAGTTAATTCATCAGAGAATGTTGAAAACAAATATATGATATAAGTCTTATGTAGACCGTCGCTATAGACCTTTTTAGTTTTAAATTGGTGACCAGGTGTTATTGAAAGCTTTACCTCAGTTTGGTCATCGACGACTTGGGAGGAAAGGGAAAATTGCTTCTCATTTTGTGGGACCATTCAAGATTATTTAACATGTGGATAAATTTTCATATCATTTAGCACTTCCACCACAACTGATGTTAATAAATGATATATTCCACGTATCATAGTTGATAAAGTGTTTATCTGATCCATATCATGTTTTTAGAAGGAGTGATATGGAGATTGAACCCGATTTATCTTTTACTAAGTGGCTAGTCAGAATAGTTGATTCTAAAACCAAGTTACTTCATGGGAGGAAAATACATTTGGTTCGTGTGCTATAGCAGCATGGTTCAGATAATCATGAGATGTGGGAATGTGAGGCACTAACAAGAGATCCATGGACTCATCTCCTTGTCATGGAAGCTTCTTCATAATATTTATGGGGATAAAAAGTTTTGATAGTGGGGAGGTTGTAACATCCCATTACCAATTTGACAGGCTTCCAGAGGGTTACATGGAATGTATCTAGGTTACACATCATGTAATGGTTTCTAGATGCAAGTTGTGAAAGGATTCTCGGTATGAAGGGTACATTTCATGAAGTGCCTTTACATTTCATGAATTATTTAAATATTGGTTTTTAAATCAGAGTGTCAGTTTTCAATTCGAGGTGAAAGATTTTTCAACTGTTATAGAAATTAATGGTTTCAAAACATGTATTAGTATTACATGTCATGTAATACCCTAACTATGGTTTTCAAATAGGTAGTGCAGTTAAGATTTTATTTTATCCTCCTCTTCAATTTCATCGCCCTTGATCCAAAGCCTTCCCCAAGTGACCATGAAGCTTTCCAACCCTTCTAGATCCTCTCGTTTGGAATTCGATCATCATTGCACTTGTGGTTTTATTCTTGAGTAAGACTTCTCATTCATTCTCTGTCTTTATCTCTTTATCCTCCTTTGGGATTTTAATGGATCATCCTAAAGATGTTGGATCTATGATCTATGATGTAGGATCTAATTTCTATGTTTATTTTCAAGGTCTTCTACACCTTATTTCTCATTGATGGGTGTCATTGAAAGTATTGAGTTTTGAGAAAATGTAGGTGATTCTGTCCAGTTCAGCCAAATTGATTAACTTTGAATTGCATGATTTATTTTAATAGTTGATTTAAATTCAATTTCTCAAAATTTCTCTCAATTGATGTAATAACATCCAATTCCAATGAATTGGGAGATTTGAAATGGTTTTGTAATGATAATTAGGAAAACCCCCAATCCCATTGAATTGGGATGGGTTTATAAAAAAAAATTTGGTTTAAGTTTTTTAATTTAAATTGTAGTTTTGATAGATTTTATTTCAATTAAAATTTTGAATTTAATTCTGAAAATTAATTGTCAAATTGATGTAATTGGTTTCGAATGGATTTCAAACTTGTGAAAACAGCTTAAAATGTTTTGATAGAAACCTGGTGGTTTTATCTTGTTAAAGAGGCATGTTTTTGATTAAAACCTATTTTGTTTTTAAATATAAAATGGGAATTGAAATAGAAGAATGATATTTAATTTTAGTTTAATTATTCTTAAAATAAATTTCCCATTATTGATTGTATAAGATCCCATAAAAAGCTTAAGTAGTTTGTAAGTTATTTGGACACAATCTACACTGTTATAACCTTCTAAGATATACATGAAGCGGGTCACATCCTCAATGGGATGGTGATGAGTGGCCTTTGGCTAGTGTTAGTGGGACATGTGTATACACATATTTCTAAGATCACTTAGGGAGTGTAGAGTCCTATATCCAAGGACATACATACCTATTTTCTAGATGACCATGTTTTTCACTTGTTTTATATTTGAGATATAAATGTATTCCAATGTTGCTTGAACTGATTTACATGAATTTATAATTTATATAAATAGTTTTATATAAATGTTTTATCTAATACATTACTTTAGAAATATTTCATCACTTGTAAAGCCTTTTCTTAAAGTATTTTCCATCATTTGAATTCTATAGCATGATTTATTTAAATATGATTTTAAATTACAAACCTATTTATTTTAAAATTGAAATCATTCATTTAGTTAATCAATTGTTGGAATCTGTTATGGAATCCTTGGTGAGACCCAATTGATATTTTTATCTCACACCCAACTTGTTCCTTCAGGTGTTTGTATATTATCTTCTTCCAGGTTCAAGAAAGGGGAAATGATCTATTAAAGGTGGATCCAGCTGTTGAAACTTGGTTTTGGTGAGTTTTTTCCTTAGGGAATTGGGTTGTTTCTCTCTATTTTGGTACTTGGGTTATAGTACTTTGGGTTTGTTTATGACCTTTTGTGTTCCGGTACTTTATTCCCAATGGATTTTCTTTTGTTATGCGTATTAAATTGTCTCTTTTTTATTTCCTCAATGCTTGTGGAAAAACCTTTCCCACTTTCATTTGAATGATTCCAGATGCTAGTCACTAACCTCGAGGGATGGGGTGTTCCGCGGGTAAGGTCCCCTAATGAGGGTCTAGTGGTATCCTCTGAGTTTTCCTGTCAAAGAAAGGTGATGATCCCTTTTTATCCGAGAGCGGGGCAGATGATTATGGCTTCCAAGCAATTGGGTTGTGATCCCTCCCAGTTTTTGTCAGTTGGGGTGCTCTTGGAAGGGGTCCTGGGGACTCCACTATGAGAGTTGGTGTCAAGGGTTCGAGACCAGCCTATTGAGTCCTTCTCTGCCAGGTTGGGTGTGGAGCAGCCGTTCAAGGTGGATGGTGGGTCAGTGGTCTTGCTTCATGCTCCATTTCTTGCTGATAATTTCAGGAGGCTACCTAGCTCTATCCAGGCCTCTCCAGCGGTTCTAGTTGGTCGGTTGGCTGCACAACAGGGGGGTGCATAGTGAAGGGTCTGAGACTAGACCGGTTCCCCCTGTTGTTATGGTTGTTGCGCAGCCTGTTGCTCTAGTTGGGTTGCCCTCGAGGTTGGAGAGGGGGGGGGGGAGCCTCCAATCATCCCATGAAGCCTTCTTCCCTCCCCTCAGTTCTTCCAGAGGGTGGTGTGGGTGAGTGAACTAGGTCTTCTATGAAGAAGAGGTAGGACAGGGAGCGTTCTTCTTTCTTAGTGAAGAGACCATGTTTCCTGGGGTCAATTCTGGGTGAGTTTTGTTCCAATGATTCCAATTCTGATATGGAATTCCCGAGGTGTTGGGGCAAGGGTCAAAACTGATTTTATTGCATCGGAAGTGAAAAACCACCGGATCAAGGTGGCTGTGGTCCTAGAACATAAATATAATTCCGCTAAAATCAGTGAGTTCCAACGTAGGGTGAAGTTGCATGAATCTCTGCATGTGGATCCAATTAACATGTTCATTTGGATATTCTGGCATAAGGACGTTTCGGTGGAACTACTCCAGGAAGGGGACCAACATATAACAAAGAGATTTTTAGGTGATGGGGATTCTATTATCATGTCCTTCATTTATGGTATCTGTGATGCTCAGAGAAGGGAGGTGCTTTGGAGCGAGTTGAAGGCTTTTGACCCAGGGGACCAGCCCTGGGTGTTGGGGGGCGATTTTAATATCATTGCGGACCCTGAGGAGAGGAAAGGGAAAGGTGATTTCTAGAGATGGTCCAAAAAATACTTTACTCAGTTATTGGAAGACAAGGGGTTGTTGGATTTGGGCTACACTAGTCACCCTTTCACTTGGTGTAACAACAGGAGGGGTGGTAACCGATGTTGGAGCAGGCTGGACCGGTGTGTAGCCAATGTGCAAGCAATCTCGATGTTCCATTTCACGAAGGTGGAACACTTGACTCATGCACTTTTTGATCACTCTCCGCTATTTCTCACCATGAATAGGAGGGACTCATTGCAGGAGGGTTTCAGGTTCATGGGTCATTGGTCGAGGTCCTCGGGCTATCAGCAAACGGTGAAGTCGAGCTGGGAGGGGTCAATTCAGGGTCACTTTTGGGTGGCTTTGCACCTGAAATTGATATGCCTCAAGATATCTCTTCACAGGTGGGCCAAGATTATTCCTCCCATGGATCAGGAGATGGAGTCACTTAATCGATAAATTGATTTCCTTGAGGCTACCATTAGGGAGGCCTGGGATGAGAGGGCCTTTGGGGAGCTTTCTGAGAAGGAAGTTGTGTTAGCTGTTTTGATCCTTTCCCAGGAACGGAGGGCGAGAGAGAGATCCAGAATTAAGTGGCTTAAGGAGGGTGAAAAAAATACATCTTTTTTCCATGAGTTCATAAGGGAGAGGCGACAGGTTGTTACTCCGAATCTGGAGCTCGATGATATCACCTTCGCGGATGATCGAGATGTGGTCGGTGGGCTCGTGGTGGCTCACTTCAAGGATCTGCTTGCTGGTGTGAACCCAAACCTGAGAGAGGGTTATCCTCAGGGGGATGAGGAGTTCTGGGGGGGGGATTGTGTCTTGGGTCTCCAGTTGGGACAACAAAATGCTGGAGGGTATCCCAGAGAAGGAGGAGATCCATGCGGCTATGGTTAACCTCAATCATGAAAGTGTAGAAGGCCCTTATGGTTTTCCTGGATCGTTCTATAAAATCTCGTGGGAGGTGGTCAAGGGGGACGTTGTCAATGCCATTAAGGATTTTTTCTAAGGAGGTAGTTTACCTCGGATTGCGGATTCCACAACGCTGGTTCTCTTACCAAAGGTCAGTGACCCATCCTCTCTCCTTCAATACCGGCCTGTTAGTATGTGTAACTTCCCCTACAAAATATTGGCGAGCATCATCAATAGGTGGCTGCCAGGCTTTCTCCCTCAATGGATTTCTTTGGAGCAGCATGGGTTTGTGAAGGACCGCTCGATTCAGGGAGCTATAACATTGGATTAGGAGATGTTGAAAGACATTAAACACAAAGGTGTGTGGTAATAACATGGCAGTCAAGTTGGATATGAACAAAGCATATGACAGAGTTGGATGAGGTTTTATTAATTGGGTCTTGAATAGGTTGGGCTTTTCCAGTTGGGCGGCTGATCTCATTTTCAGGTGTTTTAGTTCTTCTTGGTTGGTTGTTTCATTTATGGGGAGAACACATGGTTTCTTCAAGTCGGTGCGAGGTCTACATTAGGGCGACCCTCTTTCCACGAGTATTTTTATTCTCATGCAGGATACCCTGAGCAGGATGATTAACAGAGGAATTTCAAATAGGGATGTTTAGCCATATAGGAGGAAGTTAGGCCTATCATCTATTTCACACTTGATGTTCACGGATGATACCATTATCTTTAGTAACGGGGGGAAGAAGTTAGTGCATGCTATTATCAAGATGATTGGAAATTATTGTCACTAAAGTGGTCAGATCATCAACAGGGAGAATAGTGATTTTTATGTAGCCAAGACATGCACTGAGAGCAGGGCGGCTTCTATGGGAACATTGTTGGGGATGAAGTGGGGGTCGTTTCCCTTTGAGTATCTTGGGGCTCTGGTGTTGGTAGGGAGAATGCAGATAAGGGATTTTGTCTGAGTGGTGAGTCGGATCTCTGGGCAGATTCTGAATTATAAAAACAGGTTTTTATCGTTTGGTGGCCAAATATCACTAGGGAATAGTGTCCTTTCAACCATTCCTATCCATGCTCTCTCTGCGAACAATGTACCGAAGGGGGTTTTGAAGTCCATTTAAAAGCTATTGGCTCGCTTTATCTGGGATGCAGCTTCGGAGGGGAAATAACATTGGGTCTCTTGGGGGAGGATGGCACAACCTATTCAGGAGGGTGGGATTAATGTGAAAAGTTTAAATGCCACGATCCATTGTATGCATGCGAGGTTGGCTTGGGTGGTGGTTGAAGAATGCTCTCTATGGGGGAGCCTTATGTCTCGCAGGTACAAGGATAGTTAAGGGTCTATGCAGGCGAGTGGGACATCTTTGTGGGCAGCGGTCAGAAACATTGTTCCACCCATGTTTCAGCTCTCTCGGTGAATTGTCGGGGAGTGGAACATCTCGTTTTGGCATCACAACTGGTCGGCCAGCCACCTCAGTTACCTTGGTTGTCTAGCTCCCATGATCACTTTCAAGGAGGTGGTGTAATACCCTGCCTTTTTCAAATCCATTATGGACGTGGGCCAGCGTGAGGACTTAGATTCTATTCTTATCAGCTCGGACAATGATCGATGTGTCTTCACTCCTTCTCCTATAGGGAAATTCTGATCGAAGGATTTCTGTAGGAGTAGTGTCTCCTAGGGGAAACAAGGGGGATGAATCAGCTGACTTTGGTGCAATATGATCCCAACTAAGTTCAACTTTCTTTCATAGAGGATCCAGAATGGCGTGCTGCCGTCAGATGAAAATATCAAGAGTCTTGGGATTAATATGGCTTCTAGTTGTCACTGCTGTGCTTATTTTTGTGAGGAGTCCCTTCCTCAAATTTTTGCTGAAGAGGAATGGGATCGTATGGTTTGGGGATTTTTTGGAGGTTATTTCAGTCTGCCTTTCTAGGCGGAGGGTATTGAGGGCCTCTTGTCGAGTTGGTTCGAGGGGGTCGAGGGTGCAGGAAGAGATAAGGTGGCATGAGTTGTAGTTTTTAAAGATTTTTTTGGGTGTTGTGGCAGGCCATGAAATATAGTATCATGTATACATTTTTACTTTCCATTTCATTGGAGATACGATAATGTCGATTGTGTGTACGACGGACTACCGCCTCACGAAGCAATGTGATTAATTTTCCAATAATGCGTTACATGGAAGGTAAAAAGGATAAATTTAATGAATATATGTGATATATATGAAAATATATTGATTTTATAAAATTAATCTATCACACACTTCTTTACCCTTCCACCCATTAATAAATGATATCATCGCTCGTGTATATGTATGACTTACCATATCCACAAAGCGATGCGATTCATTTTCTAAGTTCACTTTTAAATAATTATTCTAAAGATGTATGTAATGAAAAAAATGATATTTATAACATCAATATCATTTGATAATTTATGGAAATATACCCTAATTTCAAGATCCAAAAATTTCACGACAAAATATACATGAGAAAACTAGGCAGTTACCACCCAAAACAATAATAATAATAAAATATTATTAACAAATGGGTGATATAAAGTTATAAAAGGGTCATATATGATATTATAAATATTATTATTATTATATAATAGATTTATAATAAATTGATATTTATTATACAGGAGGTTTGAATGTGTATAAAGGAAGTCGAGACTTAAGGTAAGAGATTTATGTCTCACTAAATTTTCTATGAGACTCATGCCATATTCACTATGTGTTTATTTTATATGGTGTATATAATGACTATGAATTTATTTAATTATGACTCTGTTAAAATTTATGGGTATTTACATATCTATTTTATGATCTCTATTTCATTGGGATTATGGTTCAAATATTACCAAAGTGGTAATGATCTTATGTTACAATTTCATCATTTATCAGGATTGTTTATGATTAAGTCTCCCATGTTGAAATATTATGATATAAAACTCAAGAAATATCATGAATTTTCTTCTCCTCTAGTTATATCATGATAATAAATGTTTCCTTTCATTTTACACTCTTTAAGTACTCAAGAGATCAATTTTTTTTAAGAAAATTCAACTTTATTTCCCTCTTTGGTCAAAAATATGTTTTAATCCAAAACAATATTTTCTAAAAATGTTTTCAAAAATGATTTTTTAAATTATAAAAATGATTTATTTAAATAAATATATACCCAAGCTTCACATTTTATAAATTTTTTTGAAAGGAATATTCATGTCATTTTCCAAATAATTCCCATTTGGATTTTACCATAAATATGAAAGGAATCGTTTTTCAACATGTACGACATGAAAAATATTGTCTGTATTCAAGATCACTCAATGTTTTAAATATTATTTTACAATTTTCCAAGTATCTCTTCAAAGAAAAGTATTTTCAAAATATTTTTCAGACTTAAAAAAATGTATTTTTCAAAGTAGAAAGGTTATTTTCCTCAAGAAACGTTTAAAATGACATTTAAAGCTTATTTTCAAAGAAAAGGATTTTAAAAAATATTTATGTTTTAAAAATTAGTTTTTATGTGTAAATGATATTTTCTTCATGAAACATTACAAGTGATCTTTCAAAATTGTTCTTAAGCTAAGATGTTATCCTTTGATATTACTTATGCTTTACTGGGGATACGATCCAATGATATATTCCTTATTATTTCTCTAGATAGTTTATGGTTACAACTATGATGATGATAAACTTTTTATAAAACCTATTTATTTTCATGGGTTATGTTATGATGAATTGATGAAATGTTTATGAAACTAGTCTTTTTTCCATGGGTTTTGATGTGATTATATGATAAATGTTTTATGATCCTATAACACACAATGTATGGTTTCAATTATGTGACTTTGATTACATTATAGACAAGGGTGATGATTATGTTATAAATAAGATGAGTGGGACCTATTCCTCCCTCCAATGCACTGGGTAATGATTAATGTTCCTATAAGATAAGAGGGTACATGGGTGGTTAGCCCAAGCCCAGAAAAGAGGGCACAAAGGTGGTTATCCTAAGTATAAAAAATAGGGTACATGGGTGGTAAACCCAATCCTGAAGTAGGTACATGAATGGTTAGCCTAAGCCTAACATGTTATGAATGTCTTCGTTAGTAACCTTGACATAAGGTTCTATGATTATGTGTTTTCCACAATTCCATGTCTTATGGAAATGTTATGCTCTCATGGACTATGTTCTTTGATTCATTTATAATTCATGTATTATGAACTTCTAATATTTATTCCATGACTCAAGATTATTATCTTTGATAAACAGGGAATGATTTTTAAATGTTATTCTCATGTTCTCATACCCTTATGCTCACATTATGTTTACATATCTCCCTTGTTTACCCTAACTGAGCATCCGAGATCACCCTTTCTTATGTTTCCTTTACCCAGGTTATAAAGATAGTTTTTAACTAGGGTAAGTTTATAAAGAGTACTAAAGGGGAGGATATTTGTGGGATATGCTGAAGATATTTCATAAAATAATAATATAGTGTATCTAGTCTCCAAAGACACTATACTATTATGGTCCTCTGGTGCATATTTGTGTAATTCAATGAATATTAATATAAAATATGTAATATTTATATAAGAAAATCCTAGGTTTCTATATATAGACTACATTAATACACTTGAACCATTGGGATAATATCTTTACATATAATTTATAATTAACTTATAAGCAGATATATAATTAGATCAACTTGTAATTCTGCTTTCATTGATGATCCAGTGGAATATATTTTGTTTCACCATCATTACACTATAGGATCCAAGTACAGAATCATTATAGAGATGATCCACATGGGAACCACAATTTCTAATCAACATCATCAAATCACTGAGTACCAACATGACTGATCCAGATCGCTTTCATTATTCATGGATGGCCACAATAATTTTCTTCTCGAAGGGGGGGAACCTTTGGTGATCTCTTGAATACTTGAGAGATGATTAAGAGAGAGATATTTATAGAACTCTAGATATATATCTAGATAAATCTGTTTAGATATATCTCTAGATATATATCTAGATATATCTCTAGATATATCTTGAGATATATCAATCTGGATATATCTCTATATATATCTCTAGATATCTTTCTGGATATATCTCTAGATATATCTATTACCCATTTTTCACACCAAAAAATTAAATTTAGGAAAGTGATATATTTAGATATATTTAGATATAATATGATATTTATTATGGAATGTTTAGGGTTGGAAAATTACCCACAAGAACTTAACTACTTCTAATATTCTTAATTGACTCTATGTCCATTAATAATAATAATATTACTATTTATCAATTGAAATATGATAGAAAATAAGAATATAAATAAATATAAATTATTTCCAATTGGAGCATTAAACTCAACCCCCATTCCCTCATCGACATTTAATGATTCTAGAATAATGACTATTTAATTAAATAAATGTCCCTGCATTATTATATGATAAATACAATAAATACAATAAATATTATATCCACCCAACTTAAAAACAAATATTTATTATTAATATTTAACTCACTGTATTCTTTTGAATAACTTGCGACTAAATTATGGAGATAAAACAATACCTGAAATAAATATTATTTATTTCAACTTGTTAAATTTAATACTTAAATTTAACTGAGATTGCGGACACACTTAGTGTGTGACCCTCTAGGCCTCTTTATTAGTGGAATTAGGCATAACTTCCCAAATTAAAATGTTAGAGTCTAGAAACATAAAAGGGAACCCATAGATAAATAAGTTAATTTTTTAATGAATTCCAACCTCTTATGAATGCTTACCATGTAATATAATCACTTTATTGTGATATCTCAAATAAAATAGGCTGCATGCCGGTGTCATCAACATACACGTTCGATGTCTTTTTATTTAACATTATAGAAATGAAATCTCCTATTTAATACCATGAAAATGGATTTATTTAGGCTATTATATTTCCATCAAAGTTCCTGAGATATTAACTTTCATCAAGAGACAAAAGGGATAAATCATTTCTCCCATTATCCATTAATGTTATATCATTTGTGACTCACCAAACGTATCCTACTTCACCATGAACAAATGACGTCATAGTTTCATCAATACATAAAAGTAAAAAAGTAATGATATTCATCAATGATAATATTAAAGTATAAGGATCAATATACATGTTATCAAATAATATGATCTAATGAAACATGGAAATGTGGATTTCTTATTAACAATCAGGTTCTCATAACCTCATATCTTGAAGATTAACAAGAGTTAAAACCATGGGAAGATGTCTCAATTTATTATGATCCTCTTATCCATAATATCCTTTATTTTATATGTCCCATCATAAAATACCATTCGACCATAGAACAAGGTTCAAGAATATTGTCATGGAACCTCTAGTTTCTCATCATAGCAAGGAATTCTATGGGTTTTCAGCGCAACATATATTCTAAGGATATTACCACATAAAAATATCATGAAAAATAATAATAAATACATGATAATAAAAATTCTTTAATTAAGAAAAACATTTAATCAATTACTAAACAAGATGGTTCTAGGACACCGGCTCTAACAAAGAGCATGTTATCCTATTATAGGGATGTATGGTAGTTCCGATTATCTTGCTCGAAGAGGTATTTTGGGATTTCCATAATTCCCCATTGGATGTACATTAAGGTGTGAAAAATATGTACAAGGACCTTCCTTGATAGTTTTATTGGGCTAGAATAAGGTAGATAATTGCTAATTTATTTTATGGTGCCTCACATGTCAGCAGGTAAAGGTTGAACATCAAGTTACAAAAGGCTTGACTCAACATCTTGAGGTTCCAAAATAGAAGTGGGATGGAATATCAGTGGAATTTGTGAGGGATATACCCTGAATAGAGAGAGTCCATGATTCTATCTGGCTGATTGTTGACTGACTCACCAAGTCAATACACTTCCTTTCCATCGAGGAGAAGAGTTTGTTTGAGAGTTTTAGGCGTTTTTACATTCATGAGATCATCTGAATTCATATGGTTTCCCCGATGATCGTATTTGGACATGATGTTCAGTTCATGTTATAGTTTAGGAGAGGATTCCATTAGGTTTTTGGGACCTATTTATGGATGAGTATGACATTCCACCCCTAAAAAATGTCTAGACTAACCAGGATATCTAGGTTTTGGAGGATATACAGAGATCCTATTTGTTGGAATTCGATCAGAGTTTGTAGGATCACATTCCATTGGAATATTTCACTTATAATAATAGATATCACTCCACTATATTCATAGAACCTTTTGAGGAATTATATGAGATAACCTATAGGTCACCCGTGTGATGGTCTGATATTGGAGAGACATATCTAGTTGGGTTCGAACTAGTGCAGGAAATGACCTTGAAGGTTTAGGTGATCCATGAGTGTATAAATATATCCTAAATTTAATATAAATCTTTTACAAACCAACATCATAGTCCTTTAGAGTTTGAGTAGGGAGACCATGTTTTCCTGATATTCTTCCCACAATGGGGATTGTTGAGGTTTGGTCAGGGAATCAGTCTATCCCTGGGTTTAATCATGGAATTCTAGATCCTATTAAGGGTTAGTGAGATTTGTTACCACATGGACTTACCCCCATTGCTGGACCAGGTGTACAAAATTTTCCATATTTCACACCTAAGGAGATATGTGCATGACCCATCACATGTTATTGACTAGGGTAACCTTGACATAGAGGATGATTCCACCTTCTTGAAGTACCTGGTAGTAGATGAGGATCAACATGATAAGATCTTTCATTTCTAGACTATTCCTTTGGTTTGTGTTCTTCGGTATCATGGGAGCATGCAATAGAACTCTTGGGAGTATAAGATCTAGATGCGGGCTCACTATCCTAAACTTTTTATATAGCTTGAACTTTTTTTGGTGAAAATCCTTAAATGTGGGAGAATGAAATGACTCTAGTTTCCTAAGTTTGATCCTTTGAATATTTCTACATATACCTAAAGATTTTCCTAATATTTTCTGTTATGTTTTGGGTGTCATTGGACCCCAAAATAATATATTAAAAAATTAATATATATTAAATAACACACACGTATCTTATAATAAATTATTTTTCCATTGGTTTGGACCTTGGATGGAAAATCCAAGACCATGGTTGATATCAGAACATGTTTTTTACTATAGGCTTGATATAAAGTTGGTTAACATTGAATGTTCATTTGAAGGTGACCGTTGATGGGTACATTAAGTAATAAAATAATTTATTTATTTAATTCATTTAATTAACCTAAAAACCCAATTATCTCTTTAAATTCACCATTATGGTAAATATATATGGTTATCAACATAACATTAGGATATTAAAGAGTAGGGAGGAGAGCTTTATTGGCATTAGCAAATTTGGAATGTGAATTAACAATAATGATTGAGGAGAATAATGATACTGATGATGAATGCAATATAATCCTCACCTTCATCACTAGGGAACATGTTATTCACCAATGATCTATCCAAACCTGAGGTAGGGATCATTATTTGAGTACTTACCCCTTTTTATTTTTTTAAAAAAAATGGATTTTATATTTGATTTTTTTTCTGGTGATTAGTGTTCTTTACATAAACCCAAATTTAATTTGAGTCCTAGAACCAAATTATATATCTATTTATTTATCTATCATGCTTTATTTCCAACCTTGGATTCCCCAAGTTTATGGTTTTTGTATTGAATCACATTGTCCAATTATTATATCACCTTCATTATTATTCTTTCCCCCACCATTCTATGCATTCTTCGTCATTGGTCTATGGGGTCATTGATTCAAAATTCATGGGTTGGAATCGAGTGTTATCATACCCTTGGATTCATGGAGTATTCATGAACAACATATATATTGGTGTTTTACAAATGGATAAAGGTATGGTGTCAGATTAGGGTTAAGGATCCAAGGATCAGAACCCCAAATGGTGGTGGATGGAGTGATAAATTTCTAATTTGGTAATTAGAATTCTAATTCCCGACCATTAGAGGCCAGGAGTTAATGATCGAAAGATACCCTTTGATTTTGGTGGATTTTTTTTGTGGTCAAATAGTGATCCAAGTGTTGGAAATAGAAGATCTAAGTATTCACATGAAGACTATGGGAATATATAAAGTCTCGTGTTACACGATGCTTGTTCAGATGAACACAGGCCATGTGGACCCTTTCTATGACGGTTAGGGTTTCACAGAAGATAAAATTTCACACACCACGTGGATTGACCACATTACATGTGATTAAATGATGGATTCATGGTGTGTTCCCAAGGGGTACATAAACATATACATGGCTAGGTACATAGGAAGGACAAGGGTATATAGACACGAACACAACCATAGTACACATGAATACCCAGGGTAGCCAAGAAACTCCGTGTATACCCTATACACACCATGTACTTATCCTAGGAACAAATTACTTGTGTATATATTTCTTCATGATTCATATTTGGGCCTAAAATTCACCTATCCTTATTATTTTTCCACACGAGGCATGATTGTAGAATTTCTTGTGGGTTTCAAGATATGATCTGAGGTGTTATGAGCATGAAACTTCTTCCAGCGATGCTTTACTGAGGGTAGTGATCAAGTCGAATCAAAAAATTGATGATGAGATCAGTACTCCCCTATTGTATTAGGGTGAGGGTCCCCTATACTATTAAATAGTTATATTTTATTCTCCCCCACACTATAGAGGGCGTAGGTCCTCTATCTATGGAGTGGTACTCCCCAATCATCAAGATCCAATAGGGAGATGGTACTCCAATGGAGATAGTTCTCCCTTGGATATGGAGCACTATAGTAACTAATGGGACCCTCCACTTCAATTCTTTTGAGGTTTTGTGTGATGTTGGGCATTGAATATGGGACCTTTAGAGCTACATGAAAACTCATCATCATCATTAACTGGATATGGAGATTGAGACTTCTCTTCTTTATATGACTGGGGATTTTAGTATGATCATATATATTTTTGGGTTTCTTTTCCCCTTTTCTTATGGGATGAACATACCATTTTTTCTATTATATCTCTTGGTATTCTAGGTGTCTAACTGATTATGTAAATACTCAACCATGCATGGGACTTTTCTTCATTTATCATATCTTATGCAGATGATTTATAGATCGATAGTGACTTCGATGGATTATAGTGATACTTGGATGAACATTCCATGTTTGGCATCTAGCCTTGGATATCAAAGTCATGATCTCTTCATTTTTCCATTATTCCATTTTTTGTCAGGTTGGGACCTCATCTCTGTTTGAGCATGTATTTTCCCCCTTTATATCTTTTATATTTTCTTATTGTACTTTGATGTATTTACTAGAGGTTATTGCATGCATGGTTTAAACTATAGATGTTTGAGTATTTTATTATTACTCTAAACTTCTTCATTGATATGGTTATGTGTGTGCATATAGGTATATTAGGATAAGGCCTCCCATTTCAGTGATATGCCTACTTGGCATTTTTTACTAACCCTAGGTCTATTGGAGGTGGGTTTAGGGAGTTATGCTCAAATTAATGCCTGCCTTGGTAGGTCCTCAGTGTGTCATGTCATGAAATAGTTCCAAAGTAATCCTACTATAAAATAATTATATGTATTTGGAATTCCATGTTTCAAAATGATCAATGGTAGAATTATATTAAAATCCAAATAGAAATTATATGAATACATTTTCATGGATTTCCCTTCTAATGGTAGTGGAAAAAAGTGTTGGAAAAATGGATGCATAGACTTATTTATTATTTTGATGTTAAAATAATTGAAAACTAGTCTAAAAAATGAGCTTCAGTTAATGAAACAAATGGTCTTTCAGAGGATATCAATGATAAAAATTTAGAAAACTGACTATTGAATAGGCTGACAATGTACAAAATTCTATAGTTTTTGATTCATATAATAACTATGATGATGATATTATTTATAATTAGATAATTAGGCACCCAAGGATGAATAAGCATGTCAATATTGAAAATATAATTGTTAATTAGGAGGCACCAGTCCAAACCAGAAGAAATCTAAGAGTTGAGAACCAAACTACACTAATTTCATAAATTGAACCAAAATCTTCTTTAGAGGAAGTTTAACATAAATAATGGATTAATGTGATGAATTAAGAGCTTGATAAAATTGAGAATAACTCTACTTGGGATCTTGTTCCATAGCTTAAAAAAATTATAGGCTCTAAGTGGATTTTTAGAAACAAACTCAATGAGAAAGGATAAGTGAAAAGGAAAAAAGAGAGACTATTTTTCAAGGGACATTATCAAATGGAAGTCATAGATTTTGAATAAAAAATTTCACCGGTTGAAAATATGGAATCCATAAGAATGTTATTAGTAGTGGTAGATCATAAAAAATATAGAGTTTTACAATTTTATGTGAAATTTTATTTCCTTAACAAATGTCTTGAAGAGGAAGTTTTATTGAGTAGTTTTATGGGTTTATTCTTGATAAATATGTAATCATGTTTTACAAGTTGAATAAAACATTATATAGTTTGAAATAGGCACCAAATTCCTATTACTCCAAACTAGATGAATGTTTGAAGAATATGAAATTCGAAAAAGGAAAAGTTGATAATAACTTTTATGTGAAAGAATACAACATAAGAACTCTAATTGTTATTATTTATGTTGATGAAGTAATATTTTCAAGTGATCAAGATTATCTCTATAATGAATTTTCCAAGTAAATGAAGTGGTATTTTTGAGATGTCTTTGTTGGAAGAGATGAGTAACTTCTTTAGATTACAAATTATAAAAATACATGATTACATTTTTATATCTCAAAAAAATGATAAATAATTATTTAAAAAGTTTGGAATGAAGGATTCCAAGGATGTTTCCACTACCATTACCATTAAAACCAAATTAAATAAGGATAATGATGGTAATAGTGTCAATTAAAAGGAATTTAGAAGAATTTTTTAGCAGAATACTTTACCTCACAACATCAAGGCTTGGTATTGTATTTACAATAAATCTATGTGCTAGTTTTCAGAGTGATCCAATATAATATAATGCGTTTTTAACCAATATAATTTTTATATATTTCAAGGTAACACTCAATAGTTTCTTATTTTATAGAAAAAATATGATTTATAGTTACATTGGCACACAAATTCTGATTGGAAATGTGATTGTACTAACAGGAAGTCCATGTATGGTGGAGCCTTCTTCCTTGGTAAGAGCTGTGTGAGTTAACATTGTAATAAGTAACATTATGTGGCCTAAAGTATATCTTAGGTAGAGTATATTTTAGTTACAAATATCTATACACAAATGTAATGGATGCAAGTACAACTGGAATATTTAAAAGTTGTTGTTGAGAAACCATTACATATTCCATGTGAAAATTTCAATGAAATTGATATCTAAACAAATCATGTAAAACAATAAATATCAAAACATATTGATATCAGGTACCATTTTATAAAAGATATATTGGAAAGTGGATATATAATGATTGACTAAATTTTCACCAAGAATGAGTTTGCATACATTTTCATAAAGTAAATGATAAGAGATAGGTTTGGAGATATTTGTCTAAAACTTCATGTTCATCCTAATCCTCTTACTTTATAATGTGTGAAAAGTAACCCCCTATATGATTTATAATACGTTAACAAATGAGTAGAAATAGTGACACAACTATTTGTAAAAAGGGGAGTGAATTCTTGACAAAAGGGGTAGTGTTCACTATATTTTCTTCTAAATATTTGGATAATGTTTAACAATGGATATATTGGAATGTGAGTACTAGATGTGATATTTTTATGTATATTTTTTAAGGAGAGTTCATTTAAGTCACTTGGCCATAATTTCTTGTCATTGAGGGATAAAATTCTATCAAAAAATAACCTTATTTGGTTGTGTGGTGAAATAATTTTATAATAGGATATAAACTATGATTTTTTGATTCTAATGATTATTGGTGAGTTTAGAAAATATTTGAGTTTATTTGTAATAGTTTATATGATTCCAAAAAATCCAAAATAAAGAGATTGAAGTGATCTTGGAGTTGTTGATGAGGTTTTTATTGGTTTGAATTTTTAGTCAACATTATAGAAGAGATTAAATGATTATTTTTAGGTAGATGAGTTTATTTGATTTATTTGAGGTTTTTTGAGATAATTTGTAACATCCTAAGTTTTTAAAATGGAACACTATATTTGATAGCATACATGATACACCACATCAATCTTAAACGAACAACTAAATATTTTTATTTAAATGTTAC
Source organism: Viscum album (assembly GCA_963277665.1). NCBI lineage: Eukaryota > Viridiplantae > Streptophyta > Magnoliopsida > Santalales > Viscaceae > Viscum > Viscum album. The sequence continues at coordinate 1,801,338,045 of OY728130.1, read as the reverse complement.
CATTATAAAATAATCATTAGAATGACAAGAATGAATATGATTAAATTAATTATTAAAATATTGTTTACACATTTAAAAAAAATTAAATATTTTATGACCAATTATTTATAAATGAAAATAAAACCCTTTTAAAATAAAATCAAATCTTTTTCTAAAAACTAGTTAAATGTGCTAAAGTGCGTTTTATACTAATAAAAAATCACACCTTTTGGATTTTATAAACGATATCTATATATATATATATATATAACATTCAATATAATTTTTGACATTCATAATATTTTTTTCCTAGATATGATATAAGAACAAATTCAATTTTATGTATAAAAGATATATTTTTATAAAAAGATAGTCTTACTGACTTTTGATGGCACACTTGTTTTAAATCTAGTTTTTTAAACTTTTATAAATTATATTTGAAAAAATAAACCAGTTAATTTAATGTTTAATATCAAAATTTACTTTGATTGAATTTTTGGTATTTTTATGATAAGTTTCGTGTTTCGATAAATAGTGAAAAAATATTGAATTTTAATTGAAAAAACTTTTTTGTCTAAATAATTTATAGTGTTAATTTATTTTTATGATTGATTTCAAATTATAATTAGATAAATTTTATATAATTTAATTTAATTTAGTTCATTAGAGTCAATTTCACTTTGAATTTGGTTATAAAAACATTTCAATATTTTGAATGTTTTCACTTTAAAAAAAACTTGTCTTTCCGTTCTATCTGTGGAATTAATTTTAGACAATTATGTGTTTTTTAATTTAAAAAAATGTATTCCGTATTTGGAATTAGAAGGTAAAAACTCATTAAATAGGTCCATTTTATTTTTGGACAATATGAAGAGTAACTTCAGTATTTTTTTTATTACCACAGTTAAGGGTAAATTAAGTAATTTAGGGTAAAAATAATAGTATAAAATTACCCTAAAATTTTTCCGAATTTTATTTGATGAGTGAATGTTGACCAAAATAATACTTGGGAATATTTTATGATCTTTTTGATCCACTTAAATGACTTTATCCATTTTATAGTATTTTATTTTAAGGAAAGTCAAATATGTCATACTCATTTTTTAATAAGTATTACATTTTTAATATGTGGTTATTCAGAAGATATATTTAAATATAAATAGTAATTTTAAATCCAAAATGTTTTTATTCATCATGGTAATTTATTTTTAATTTTTAGAAAATAAATTATTACCTTAATGGCTTACACAATGATGATGTTGTAATTGTTTAATTAATAGATATATAAATTAAATGATATTAAAAATATTAAAATAAATATAATTTGAGATAATTAATGTAATACATGAATTTAATATATTACCTAGAAATATTATGGATTTATTAATAGTTTTTATCTAAGTTATCTTCTACATTGACATTTTTTAAAAGTCAATGTATTGAATAGTGTCAAAATTGACATTAATGTTATATTAAAATAAATAATATTTTATTAAATGATATAAAATTCATAAAAATCTGAAATTCAGAAACAATATTGGGATAAGGTTTTAAATGGAATAAATGACACATTTATGGTTCTTTTGGTATTTTATAGTAACAATATTTACCCTCAAAGAGTAAAAATCCATATTGTCACGATAAGAGTTAAAGAGATTAAATAAGTGTTAAAACCAAAATATAAGGGTAATAATGTGACCTAAAATTCTATAAAAAATATTATATGAGATTATTTAGACCCATAACAATATTATATTATAAATAAATCACTTTTTGACCATTTTAAATTGAAAATTAATTTATATTAATTTAATATTTTGAGAGTTTCCAAAAGTGCCCCTCACCTCAATTATAAAATGGCACCTCCTCCCCCAATTTTTTCACACCAATTTGAGCCTTATATATCGACCAAAACCTACCCATTTATCTTCCAAAAAATCCTTATACAATTTATAAATATCATTTTATTCCAAAAATACCAACCCCAGATCCCTTAAGAAGAGATCTAAAGGAAGTCCACCGAAGAAGAGGTAATCATTTTTACTAACTAATCTAAGTTCATTCCTTCTTCTACTTCATATTCACATGTTGTTTCCATGATAAATTAATAAATAAATTATAATATATACATATATACTTATATGTAATTATTATTATTATAAAACAATATTACACCTTTTATCCGTCCTAAAAAATGAAAACACCGCGCGTGCGTACGTACGACTTACCGTCTCCACACCGTGGTGTAATATCTTTTTCATCACGAATTTACTTGGATGAGTATAATGAAAGAAATAATGGATGTATATGAAAATTATGAAATGATATTTATTCTGAAAAATTTATATATCATCCAATTTCTTACCCTTTCACCATTAAGGGAATGATATTATCGCTAGTGCATACGTACGACCTATCGTCTCCACGACACAATCTGATCCATTTTTCATGGTAACCATTCAAGAATGATTATAAAAATGTATATAATTAATAAATATTATATATATGAACTTAATATAATTATTTATATGAAAAAAATATATCATATGCATAAGAAACAATACTTACATGACAAAACATGCATAGAAAACTGAAACAATTAACACCTGAAACAGGGGTAATAATGAAATATTATTAATAAAAGAGTGATAAGATGATATAATAGGGTCATATATGATAGTATAAATATTAATATGATTATTTTATAAATTAATAACATGATTTAATCCATTATACATGAAGTTTATATATGTAAAAAGCAAATCAGACCTAAGGTAATGATTTATTTTATAATCTCATTATTATTTGGGATTGTTTACGTTTAAGTCTCCACTATGGAATATCTTATTACATGTACATTTTTTATAAAAAAAATTTCAATTTTTTTTACTATTATCCTATTAATTTTTAAATTATTTTTACTCGTGTTTCAATTTTTATAAAACGGTTTGAAATGAATCGTTTTATCATTTTCAAGAAGCACTTTCTGAATTTTCAATAAAATACAGAAGGAATGTTTTTTAAAATTATGCATCATGAGAACATTTTTATTCCCTTATGAAACATTAATGTTTAGAAGCTTACATTACAATTTTAAAGTGTTATTTTCAAATAAAATGTTTTCTTTTATAAATGAATGACTTTTTAAATAAATGATTTTGAAGTAAAAAATGGGGTATTTCTCTCAATATTTTTCAGTGATTTTATTAGAGTATTTTCATCTATGTAAAAACCCTTTGTTGAATATTATGATTCATTGATATTGATACATTATGATTTATCTACCATGTTATATTAAATGGTTTTTTATTAGGTTGACTGTGGATGTTCTATTTTGATACTATTCACCATATTACTCAGAATGGTTTGTGATTATGTTTATTGATTGGGGAAAGTTATTTAAATTTAATATGAATATGTTATTCATGTTTCACTCCCTTAATATTAGGAATTAATTGGACATATTTAGTGATGGGAGGGGCCCTCTATATCCCCTCGATGTAATCAGTAGGTCTCATGAGACAAAATAGACTGAGTTTTGGCTAAGGCCTTACCCATTTATTAGATTCATGGTACATGGAATTGATAATTTTAGATTATTGGAATGAAGAATTGAATGTATTTGATTATTGGTATGAATCCTTGATAGTATGTTTCAGATGTTCCATGTTAAGAATTATATCATTATGAATTAATTTATTGATATTCCATGTGATTATTCGATTAGTTAGAATATACATGGTTAAATTTCATTTTCAAGTGATTATTTATATGGAATTATATGATCATATTTTATTGATATCATATTATGATCAATTTATTTATTAAACTTAATTTTTTAGTTATTTACCTTTACATATTTTTATGATATATTTACTCATAAATTTGATTATACGCTTACCCTTACTTCGCATCTAAACTCCCCCATTTCTTATGTATTATTTTTTCATAGGATTCGAAAATGTATATTATGATTGGAATGCATAGATAATATAGGATAATAATGGTGTTATTAAAGGAATAGTTATTTTATATTTTATAATTTCAATTGTAATGTATGTTTCAAGTATGTATCTAGTTTTCCAAAACTACTAAACTATTCGGTCCTTTGGTATGGGATTCCTTGTATAGTATGATAATGTAATAAAGTAACCATTGAATCCATACCACTGGAGTTGGGGTATTCATAGTTGGAATCAGAGTAAGTTTATTAAAAACTCTAGGAACTAGATTTATGAAAATATATTTTACAGAATGAAACCCTATGATAAAATTTTGAATATTCCCCAGGAAACCAAACTTATGATTTAGATATTTCTAAATTTCCAATTCAAGTTTTGAGATTAACTAATTATGAGGTTATATGTTAAGTTTCATAATGTTATGATTTAATCTAGTGTATGCCATTTTTTTAGAAATGGAACCTAGGGGAAGGAAAGGAAACCATATCAAATCACATAATCCATATAGGGATTTCCCTCCTATGTAAGATAATATTGTTAGAGTTGGAACTAAAATTGGTGCTGAAAAAATTATAACTATATTGGGATAACCGAATTAGGTTATGAGAAATAACCTTACCCATATAGAGTAGGTTAATCCAAAAACTAGAGGAAAAATGATAGACAACTTCATGAGACAATAACCTCCATCATTCAATGGGACTAGAAATCCATTTGTAGATGACCAATGTATAAGTTTCTTAGAGAATATATTTCTTTCTTTAGGAAGTATGAAAGTGAAAAGGTTATCATACCATTTTATCATCTCTATGGAGATGCAAGCCATTGATTAAAAATATTAAGGAATATGAATAAATAGTAAACATGGAATGAAAATATTTTAAGGAATTTTTCTTGGAAAAACATTTCCCTCATGAACAATGAGTATATATGGAGAGGTAATTCTTGAGTCTGAGACAAAAGGAAGAAGATAATGTTGTTATGTATGAAAAAAACTTTACAAGATTATCTTGGAATGATGTAGACTAAATACATAAACTAAATAGTAAGATTTATAATTTCTTTGATGGGTTAAAGACATTCATCTAAAGGGAACTGGTCTCCCAAACTTTCTCATTATATGAGGATATAGTCTCATGTGCTATCAAGATAGATAAATAATTATTAAAGTCTTATGACTTCAAAGGGAAGCAAGATAAGTAGAGAATTATAGAGTAAGAGTTGGATAAAGGGAATAAGGGATGGAAGGACTTTTCAAGATGTGATACTTGTGAAAGGAAACACCAAGGTACATGATTAAAAAGAAAATTAGTTTGCTTCAAGTGTGGGGAAAAAGGCCACAATGCTCGTGATTGCAAGGAAAAGAAATAATTTTCTAATGTGAAATGATTCCACCATAAGGATATGAGGAACTATGAAAATGAATACTCTAAGCATCAAGGAAATATACCTCAGAATAAGCAAAGGTACAAAGTTAAGGATTATGCTATTACTATAGTCAAATATAAATAATTAAAGTATTTGTTTTTTTAGTTGTAAAAATCACAAAATTTATAAGGATTATGTTACAGTATTTCTTTTTTAAGGATTCAGAAAAATACATGTTTTCATTAGGGTTTTAAGGTGATAAAGGCATTAACATATGTGGTATGTGATAATGAGATCTACATTATGTGGTTTGGGGAATCTAATGATAAGTTGATTATGGAAATTTAGTGACCTTATAAAGTTTTGGTCTTTGAATTTAGACAGATGTATTTTGGATGAATCTTAAGGTAACTACATATGTAATATATTATGTTGAACTTTATATATTATTGTTTGAGGTTAAATTATGATTTATAATATTCTATAACCTGTTCTAACCATTTGGGATTTAGTAAACATTTAAAAGCTAAAAGAATGACTCATGGATCTTATGATTCATGAAATTACTTCAGGCATAAAAAATTCATCTTGATCATTCACTTCTATGGGTAAGGGATTAAGTGAAAATATATCATTACACAACCAAAATATGAGATTATGATTATTTCATAGAAAGAAATCTAGTAAGTTATTATCTATATAGTAAAAAAATCCTCAACTCTAGGAAAATGATTTTGAAAAAAAAACGTTATCTATTTACTTTTATTTCAAATAAATCAATGGTCTTTTAACTGATTATAAATTTACAATTTTGTGGTCATTGACTTCCTCATGAACATGTTATCTATCACTATCTATTATAACTTTATAGTTAGTTTTTTTGTCCATGTCCATGTTTTCTTATATGAAACCCTAATATGTGTTATCTCATGTGACCTTCATACTTACCTTTCTTTATTTTACAGTGGAAGTTTCATTAATCATTTTTCCAATGTGGGATATAAATAAAGGAATTTTTAAAGGTCAAACCCCTATTTTTTTTATCTTGAGTTCAAATTATGTGGGTACAATTTATTATGGGGTATAATGAAACATTCATAGTTTTTAAAAGGAAACACTATGTTTGATAACCTATATGATACGCCAAATGTTACCATTATAACATTGTTGTTAGAATGGTGTGAATGAATAGGACTAAATGAATTATAAAAACATGGTTTAAAAATTTAAATATAATTAATTATTTTATGACCAATTATTTATAAATGAAAGTAAAACCCTTTTTAAAATAAAAGGAAAACTGTTTCTATGAAATTATTTAAATGTGCAAAAGTATGTTTTATAGAAATAAAATAAAAAAATCACACTTTTTGGATAATATTAATGATATATATACATATATTCATATATTATATTCATTATAATGTTTAAAATCAATACTATATTTTTTCTAAACATGATATAAGAACAAATTAAATTTTATAAATAAAAGATTTTTTTTATAAAAAGGCCGTTTTACCGCCTTTTGATGGAACACTTCTTTTAAATATAGTTTTTAAAAATTTTAAAAATTTTAATTGATAAAATAAACTTATTATTTTAAATAATAATATAAAAATATACTTTTATTAAATTTTTGGAATTTTTCTGATAAGTTTTATGTTTTGATGAATAGTGAAAAAATATCGAATTTTAATTGAAAACAAATTTTTCATCTAAATAATTTATAGTGATAAATTATATTTTTTATTTATTTTAAATTATAAATAGATAAATTTTATATCATTTAATATAATTTAGGTCATTGTAATCAATTTTACATTTAATTTGGATTTAAAAACATTTTAATCTTTTGAATGTTTTCACTTTTAAAAAACTTGTCTTCTCGTTCCGTCTAAGAGATTAATTTTAAATTAATTTTAGGTAATTATATGTTTTTAATTTTTAAAAATGGATTCCATATTTGGAATATGAATTTCAAAATTTAGTAAATAATTCCCTTTTATTTTTGGTCAATATGAATAGTAACTTTAGTAATTTTTTTATTACCACGGTTATGGGTAAATTAGGAAATTAAGGGTAAAAATAATTTTATAAATATTATAAAATTACCCTAAAACTTATTTTAATTTTATTTTATGAGTTATTTTTAAGAAAAATAATCATTGTTCTGATTTTATGTACTTTTTGATCCACTTGGACGACTTTAAGCCTTTTATAGTATTTTATTTTAAGAAAACTCAAATATGTCATACTCATGTTTTTAATAAGTATTAAATTTTTAATATGCGTTTATTCAGAATATTTATTCCACTATAAATAATAATTTGAAATATAAAACTTTTATATTCATCATGATAATTTATTTTTTATTTTTAGGAAATAAATTATTACCTTAGAAACTTACACAATGATGATTCAGTAATTGTTTAATTAATAGAAATATCAAACAAACGATATTAAAAAATATTAAAATAAATTTATTTTGAGATAATTAATGACATCCAAGAATTTTATAGATGACCTAAACATATTAGATATGTACTAAAGGTTTTGTATTGAATTTATCTTATGTATTAATATTTTTTAAAAGTCAAAGTAATGAATATTGTCAAAATTAACCTTAATGTTATATTAAAATAAATAATATTTTATTACATGATATAAAATTCCTAAAAATATAAAATTCAGAAACATTATTTTTATAAGGTTTAAAATATCATCAATGATCCATTTATGGTTTGTTTTTAATTTTATAGTAAAAATATTAACCCTTAAAGAGTAAAAATCCATGTTGTGAGGATAAGAGTTAAAGAGATTAAATATGGGTAAAAACCAAAAGATAAAGGTAATAATGTGCCATAAACTTATATAAAAATTATTGGATGAGATTTTTTCGACACATTCTCATATTTTCTTCAAAATAAATCACAGTTAGACCATTTTTAATTTAAAATTAATATATACTAATTTAATATTTTGAGAGTATCCAAAAGTGCCTCTCACATCAATTATAAAAAGTCACCTCTTCCTCCACTTATTTACACTACTTTGACCCTTATATATTAACCATAACCTTCCCATTTATCTTACCAATATCTTTTTAAAAGTTTTTGAGATCCTGGGCTTCCAAAAATATCAAACCCTGATCCCTTAAGAAGATATATAAAAGACGTCTGCTGAAGAAGAGGTAATAGTTTTTACCAACTCATCCAAGTTCATTTCTTCTTCTACTTCCTCTTCATGTGTTATTTCTATAATAAATTAATAAATAAAGTATTATATATATTCTTATATGTTATTATTATTATGGTATAACAATATTCAGCCTTTTATCCATCCTATATAAAATGAAAACACCGTGTGTGTGTACATACAACTTTCCATCTCTACTCCACAGTGTAACCTTTTATTCATCACCAATTTACTTAGATGGGTATAATGATGGAAATAATGGATATATATTATAATTATTAAATTATATTTATTATATAAAAATTAACATACCATCCACTTCCTTACCCTTTCACCATCAAGGGAATGATACCGCCGCTCATGCACACGTATGGCCTACCGTCTCCACGACAGTGTGATTAATTTTCCATGTTAACCATTTAATAATGATTATAAAAATGTTTATATTGAATAAATATGATATCTATAAACATAATATCATTTTTAGATGACTTAAAATATATCTTATGAATAATAAATAGTACTTTCATGAGAAAACATGCATTGAAATGAAGGAGTTAACACCCGAAACAAGGGTAATAATGAAATATTATTAACAAACTGGTGATAAGATGTTATAAGAGGATCATATATGATATAATAAATATGGGTATGGTTCTATTATAAATTAATAACATGCTTTAAACCATTACACTATAGGTTCATATACATACAATGGAAATAAGACTTAAGGTAAGAGTTTACTTCACAATCTCATTATTATTTGGGATTTGTTTATGTTTAAGTCGCCACTGGGGAATATTTTCTTCCATGTCCATGTTTTATAAAAAAAATTAAAGAATATTTTTACTATTAACCTAGGAATTTTTTAAATTATTTTTAACCATGTCTTACTTTTTATAAAACAATTTGAAAGGAATCTTTTTTTCTTTTTACAAATGAGGTACTTTATGACTTTTTCAACAAAATACGCAAGGAATGGTTTTTAAACTTATGCAGCATGATCCGATTTTTCTTCCATCATAAAACCTTAGTGTTTAAAAGATTCATTTACAAGTTTAAAATGTAAATTTTAAAATAAAATCTTTTCTTTTATAAATTCATGGCTTTTTAAATAAATTATTTCAAAGTAAAAAAGGGGTATTTCTCTTAAGAATTTTCATTTATTTTATTAGGGTATTTTCATCTATTTCAAAACCCTTTGTTTAATCTTATGATTCATTGAGATTAATATATTATGATAAAATATACCATATTTTAATAAATGGTTTATGATCATTTTGACTGTGGATGTTCTATTTTGATACCATTCAACATATTACTCAGAATGGTTTGTGATTATGTTTACTGATTGGGGAATGTTATTTACATTTCATTTGTGTATGCTATTTATATTTCATCTCATTAATATAAGGAATTCACTGGACTTAGTAATTGATATGTGGGGCCTGCTATATCCCCTTGATGCATCTGTAGGTCTCATGAGACAAACTAGATTGGGTTTTTGCCAATGCCTTGCCCATTTAATCGATTCTTGGTACGAAGCCTTGATAATGTTAGATTATTGGAATGAAGCCTTTAAAATATTATATTATTAGTACGAAGCCTCAAAAATATTTTTTAGAAGTCCAGCATTACTCGTTCTATCATTATGAATTCAATTATTGATATTCCATGTGATTATTCGATTAGTTAGAATATCCATGGTTATGTTTCATTTTCATGTGATTATTTATATGGAATTATTTGATCATGTTTTATTCCTACCATATTATGTTCAAGTTATTGATTAAATTTAATGTTTTTTAGTTATTTTCCTTTCTATATTTTTTATGAATTATTTACTTATAGCTTATATTGTACGCTTATCCTTACCGAGCATCTGATCTCACTCCTTTATTATGTTTTATTTTTTCCTAGTATTCTAAGATATATATTATGACTAAAATTCAGGGATAATCTAGGAGAATATTAGTGTTCATAAAGGAATCATTATGTTTTAATTCATAATTTCAATTGTAAATTATGTTTCAATTATGTATCTAGTTTTACAAAACTACTATATTGTTCAGTCCTTCATGATGATATTCATTGTATAATAATCCAATTTAATAAAGAAATCATTAACTTTGGGATCCGGGAGTTGGGTTCTTTACATAATCAAGGATGGTTGGAGTGATTGTGAAGAAGCTTTGTAAGTGTTTAAAGTGATCTGGAATTTCTAAAGGCAAGCATACGAATTTGATGTCCATCATATGACTTTTTGGTCTGATCATATGAATCTATGTTTATCATAATACATTTAATTAGATCATATGAATTGGGGTCTAATTTTATATCTTTATCATCCGACTTCATTTATTATAAGACATGAGTATATAAATTTATCATGAGACTTTTAGATGACATCTCATGACTTCATGAGACTATAAGACTTCTAAAGTCACATGAATTTGACACCGTATGACTTCTCAAAGCACATGAATTTCAAATACATATGATTTATATGAAATTCATGAAAGTCTATATAATATAAAAATTCTGAATAAATTAATTCAGATATTTCTTGAACCAATTTTCAATGATTAAAACAACACATTAAAATTTTTATTTGATATGTTTCATGAAAAATTTAGAAATAGATGATTACTATTAATATCCATTTAAATATTTATGTTATTTTATAAAAAATATTTCTATGGAATAGGAATATGAGATTGATAAAGGAGTAATACTATTAAATCATTCTAGTATTTTAGTGGAATGATGATTTGCTATTATTAATTTTAAACAATCACCAACATACGATTATGCAGAGATTCTAAATGGATTTTTTGATTTTTGAAGTTAAATATATTTATTATTTGAGTCTTATGTTGTGAATTAGTTATTCATTCCATCTTCTGGGAGAAGAGGAATTTGTATATTATAGTGAGGAGAAGATGATGGGTATTCTTATAATTCTCAAAATCATTTTTTATAAATTATTATTTTTATAGTGATTAAAGTTGGAGAAGATTAATTAACGGTTTTTGTTATGAATAAAAATGATAATATGGTAATAAGTGGAAAGTTTTTGTAGAAACATAGTTAATAAAAGATAATAATATTCTTGAGTTTTAGGTGTATGTGTGTAAGCGTGACTGAATGAGAAAAAAGAGTGAATCACATGGTATGATTCTATTGAAAGAACAACTGGGAATGATGAACTGGTAAATGAATTTATGGGATTAATTTAATTCAATATTTCAGAGGCTTTAGATAATATAACTCTTTCAAAAAAAGATAAATGAGTGATGAAAATTCTGATTATCGAGAATAAAGTGAAAAACAGAATCTGAAGTCAAAGGTTATCGAAGAATAGAGAAAACTATTAAGATCTGTTCATTCAAAGTTTTGAGTTTGAAATTCTATGTGAAAAGCATATCAATATCTAGATATGTGTGATCTAAGTAGTTTGAATTTTTTATTTTATTTTCAATAATATACAAATGTTAAATTTCTATTGATGCTGAGAGTATTATTCTCTTTATATTTAAGCCTCAATGGAAAGATCATTAACAGTCACTGAAGCAACAAATTCTTAAGATATCTTTCTAAATTTATTCTAATCATTGTGTAACTAGTGGGATACTATGTAAATTTTATTAAGATGTTGATGAACAAGGATAAGGGATGATACTTAGCCTATCTACATGTAATTGATCATAAAACAATTATTGAAAAATATGTGACTTGATGAGATTCAAACACAATAAAGAGTAGGAATCCACACTGGGTTTGAACCTTGTAAAAACTTCTCATGACTTATCTTGTTTACTTGTTCACTTCATATGGATAATTATGAGTGGATAGTTTTTGAATATCTTGTCTTAATTGGTAGTATATATTTATTTCTAATTAAAATAAATTATAAAAGGAAACCACAACTAATTCACCCCACTTCTCAAAAATACATCAATTCTTAGGGAATTACATTCACAACACATCCCCTCTAGAGAATATTTTAACCATAGAGAGAAAATTCTCTAAAACTCTCTTAATAACCAATATTAACCTTCCGACTTCCTACTTCTCTAAAAAACAATAGAAAAAAGAATCAATCCTTTAACCTCAAATGATTATGTGGAAATCAAAGGAAGAGACACAAGATGATTGGTACAATTGTTCAAGCACGCAAAGTATAACAACGTAGTATTTTCATATATAAATACTATTATTTTCAGATGAATATTCATTACATTACAAAAATACATTCCTCGGGACCATAATAGTTTAGTTTTTTTGATACTAGATACACAATATTCTTATTTTGTGAATAAACTTAAACATATCCCATAATTATCTTCCCCTTCAATACTCTTCATAAATATACCCTAGTTAAAACATTTCTTCATAACTTGGGGAAAGGAAACATAATAAATGGTGAGATAGAATGCTTAATAAGGGTAAGAAGGGGAGATATGTAAACATAACATGCTAATAAGGGTATGAAAACATGATAATAACATCTGAAATCATACCCTGCATATCAAAGATCATAATCTTGAGTCATGGAATATAGATTAGTAGTTCATAAGAGATTAATCATAAAGGAAAAAAAGAACATAATCCATGACAGTATAAAATTTTCATAAGACATGGAATTTTGTAAACCACATAATTATAGGAACCCTTATGTCAAGGATATCAACTTATAAATTCATAACATGTTAGGCTTGGGATAACCACCCATGTACCTACTTCAGGATTGGGATAACTGCCAATGTACCCTATTTTCAAAGCATGGGATAACTAACTGTATACCCTCTTTTTTAGGACTGGACTAACTACTCATGTACCCTCTTATCTTGTGGAACGTTAATCATTACCCAATTCATTGGATCCAGATATAAGTTCCACACATCTTGGTTATAACATAACCAACATCACATAATGGAAACCCTACATTGTGTTCCACAAGACCATAAAACATTCCTTATAACGTCACATCATAACCCATTGAAAATAAACAAGTTTCATAAAAATTTAATTAATTAATTATAACATATCCCATGAAAATAAATGGGTTTCATGAATATCTCATCATCATCGTAGTCGTAACTATAAACCATCCATAGAAATAACAAACATGATATCATTGGATCATATCCCTAGTAATGCATAAGTAACATCAAATGATTCCATCTTAGATGAAGAATGGTTTTGAAATATCACATAGAATGTTTCTTGAAGAAAATATCCTTTCCACCTTAAAAAACTTTTTATAACATAAAAAAGTTTCAAAATTCTATTATTTGAAAATAATGTTTAAAGATCATTTAGAACATTTCTTAAGGAAAATTGCGTTTCCACTTTGAAAAAAAACTTTGTAAAAAAAGTTCACATTTTTTTTTGAAAATAAATTTCTTTAATAATATACTTTAAAACTTGTAAAATATTATTTTAAAAAATTGATTAGTCAGGAAGGTGGAAAATTCTATTCATGCCTCACACATTAAAACAAAGGTTCCTTTTACATTTTCAGTTAAATTATAAATGATAATTGTTTGGAAAATGAAATGAAGATTACTTTCAATAAAGTTTTTAAAAATTCAAGAATGGGTAGATATTTATTTAAATAAATAATTTGGGTATTTTTTTTAAAAAAACATGGTTTTGGAAGAAAATATATTTTTTACTGAAGAGAGAAATAAAGTCAGATTTTATTATTATTTTTTGATATATTGAGTACTTAAATAGAGAAAAATGAAAGGAAGACATGTATTCTCATGAAATAACTATAGGATGATAAAATTAATGATAATTATTTAGAGTTAGATCATAATATTTAAAAAATTGATACTTAATCATAAATAATATCAATAAACGATGAGATTGTAACACAAATTCATTACCACATTGTAACATTTAAATCACAAACCCCATAAAGTAGAGATCCAAAAATAGATATTTAAATCCTCATAATTTTCATAAGAATAATCATAAAATAAAATCATGGAAAATATATACACCACATAAACGAAACATTTGGTTAATATGGCATGTGTCTCTTAGAAAATAAAAGTGATATGGAAATATCTTACCTTAAGTCTTGAATTCCTTTTTACACATCTGAACCCCCTATATAATAAATATAAATTTATTGCACATATATTCCAGAACCATATTAATATTTATAATATCATATATATGATCCTTTTATAACTTCTTATCACCTATTCGTTAATAATATTTTATAATTACTATTGTTTCAGGTGTTAACTACCTAGTATTCTCATGAGTGTTTTGTCATGTAAGCTCTAGATCTTGAAAATAGGACACCGTTTTATCATCTATAGAATTATATTGATGTTATAAATAATATTTTTTAATTATATACATATTTATAATAATTATTGAAAATGGACATAGAAAATGAATCATATCGCTTCATGGAGATGGTAGGCCATACGTACGCATGAGTGACAAAATCATTTCTTAATGGATGAAAGGTTAAGGAAGTGGGTAATATTTTAATTTTACAGAATAAATATAATTTCATATATATCTAATATATTCATTAAATTTATCCTTTATTACCTTTCATGTAAAGAGTTAGTGAAAAACGAATCACATCACTTTGTGAGGTGGTAGTCCACCGTACACACGATCAACATTATCGTATCTCCCATGGAATGGAAAGTAATATAAATAAATATATATATATATATATATGTAATATTATATTTACATAAGTATAATTATATTAAAAATATAGTTTATATACATTGTACCCATCATCATACCAAACCGTGGTATGTGTTTATAGAAAACATGTCACATCGGTTCGCGAGGCGGTAGTCCACCGTGTACACGAGGGATGTTATCGTTTCCCATTTGAGGGAATAAGAAATGTATATAGTTAATTAATTTTAAAAAATAATATAAGTGTATGTAATATACTGAGTTTATTATATCTTCATGTTTTAATAAGAATTTAAGGGGGTGGATGAATAATTAAAATAAAAACACTCATTGAAGAACTTTACCTCTTCTTTGGAAAACTTCTTTTGGTATGTACCAAAATCCTTCCGTGGTTGGATTTATGACCAAACCAAGTATTATAAGATGATTTTATTAAATTAGGGAAGTTATTTGGGTAGTAATTTTATGAACCAATGGGTTTTGTAAGTGTATTGAGTAGAAAAGAGGGGGTGGTATTTTATAAGTGGGCGAGAATACACACTTGGAATTATTGAAAAGAAAGAATTCAACCCGTATTTTTATCATGATAAAAGGATCCAAAATGGTTAATTATCAAACCTTAGAGGTTATAAATTCTAAATATGTTTTTAAAATGAGTTTTTAAAAAGTTTCTTGTTCATTTTACCCCTTATCTTTTGAGTTTAACCCCTGATAAACCTATTTTTACCTTAACTGCGATAAATAATTTTTTCTATTTTTACTATTCATTATGGTAAAAAATTATGTTAACCTTATTAGATAATATAAATTATTATTATGATTACAAATATGGAATCAATTTTTCTAAATTTCATTCTTAGTATTAGTAAAATTAAATTTAAAACAAAACCCAAAGATGTGAGGAAAACACGGGTTTTTCAAAGATAAAATGTTTATATGTTTAAAGTGTTGTTACATTAAAATTAAATTTGAAATTGATTAAAATGTCATAAATTGGATTAATAAATATATAATTTAACAAATTTTACTTTTGAAACCAGATTAAAATAATTTTTATGTTTTTAAATGCTTTAAATGAAAGGAAAAAACATAATAAAAATTAATATTGTTCACTATTAATCAAAAAATTTATCTTTTTAGAAAATTAAAAAAAAATATAAAACTAATATAATTTTGAAATTATGATTTTAATTTTTTTTTCATTTTTTAAAATAAATTTTCTAAAATTGTAAGAAATTAATTTTAAAATAAGTGTGCCAAAGAACGATGAAACCATTTAAAAAAACAACATTTTTAAGCATATCACCTTATTTATTCTTATCCTATGCACTTAAATTTTTTAAATGAATGGAAAAAATATTTTATTATATATATAATATATAATTTTCCTTAAAATCATATAATGATAGTAACTAATTAAATTTATTAAGATAAAATGCATTTGCGATCATAAAAATTGTTTTTCAAAAAAATATTTACTTTATTTTCAAATGGTTTTTTCATTTAAAATTAATTGATAACCAAATGATTAATTTCATATATTTTTGAACCACATATTTTCATAATTTATTTAATCTTATTCACCAAGTTTAATGCCTAGGTTATAATGGTCATATTTAAATAATAATATTAATTATATATCGCAGTTCTCTAAAATTATTATTACATGTATTGCAAGATAGACTCAGTGTTGTGTGTAAAAACTTAGTGTTTCATGTAATGAAAGTTAAAATCATTATTTCTGATAACACAAACAATAATATAAGTTAAATTAATTTGAAAAATATATTTTATAAAATCTTAGGATGTTACATTCTACCCCCCTTAAAATGTTTTTTCACACAAAAATCATCTCGGTCATCAATGTTTTAACATTTTAAAATTACTTTATTAAAATCCACGTCATACCAAGGAATAATAAAACTTCCCTTAAAATGGGAAAGTGTGAAACATAAATGTTACCCAAAATAACACATAATCATGTTCCCATCCAAGAAGTACATTGGTGGTAAACCAAAATATGGATATGGAAGAGAAAACTAACCCCCAAGGATTAATAGAGAGTGATAGAGATCAAAGTTAAGAGAAAGTTAACCCCTACAAAACCATAAATCTATTATGGGTTATGTAACGAACCAAAATTTTTATCAATAGAAATTACTTTATTATAATTATTTTATATAGTATAAATCATAAAAAATCACATAGAAAACACAATAAAAAACTTTATAAATTACGAATAAATGAAACAAGAAGTATTTCTAGATGTTAAGAAACCTATACCGATTAAATAGTAACTTGACCTTTAGAATAGTAATGTGGCCCTTATGAATAGTAAACTTGATAATTGAATAGTAACCTCACAAATAAAACTATAAATAAAATTTATTGATCTTATAAGTTACAATATGATATAATTATATCATATTATAAGTAAATAAATATTTTAAAAATTATTAATTACGTGTTGGTATTTTTTTAAGTCATAAAAAATCAATTACAATTTTATGATTAATTTAATAATTTAAAACAAAATTTATTTTCATAAATTTTATTCATAAATTAATATATTTTTATTATGATTATAAGATAATTTTATAAGACCATATTTTACTTTTCAAAGTGTTATAAAATCAGTTATAATTTTAAAATCTGTATTTTTTGAGTAAATGATGATTTTATTTTAAAATTAAATACATCATAATTATAAAATTATTTTCCTATAATTGAGTTAATTTTTTAATTCTAAACGTAAAAAAATTATTAGGGTGAGTTTTTGGGATTTTTTTCAAAAATACTTAATTTTTTGGTGAAGAGTAAAATACAATAATTCACGATAAATGTTAAAAACATGAATTATGGAGTCATAGATGATATATGGATGATGTAAGCCAAGAATATCTAACTATACTTAATTATTTATATATATTTACTGATAATTATCAAACTATTCATAGTATTTAGCTAAATTAATAAACTAATGAATTAAATAATGATAAAACACTCCTCTCCTCCACTATAAATACCACCCCTCACCATCACTTCTCCTCACACCTCTCAAACTTTGAGCCTTGTACAAATTCTACATAAATATGTAGGATCTAAATAATGATGTAGATGCTCAATATACAAGAGGGGGGTGAATTGTATACTTTAAAAAATTCCTTTGGAACCTTTAAAGTTAGTTAAGAATAACTATGTTTTCCTTAAGCAAAGAAAAGGGCTAGGTTTAACAAAGTTAAACTTGGTAGATTCACAACACCTCTAATTCCAAAAGCAAACTTGGAAAGTGATTCCGAACGTAGGTTCCAGAAATATGGTTCTAGAAGTTGACACTTAACAAAAGATTACAATATGAGATTCTACCTTAAAGCTTATAGAATCTAAATGAAATAGAGTACAAATAAGAAAGTATAAGAAAGTTATACTTTCCTTATATTACAAAATGCAGTGGAATATAAACAAGTAGTAAAACTACTAGTGACAAGATATAAGTCTTTTAACCCAAAGATAAGGGTATCCAACAACCTTGGATAAAGGCCCCTTGATTTATACTTTCAAGCAAGTCTGTCTTACCCACACCAGGGTAAGATCTCGATACGAAGATCGAAGTCTCTGTCTTGCTATCCCCGCAAGCCCACAACTTCAAGGTAGTTGGCAACCTCTGTTTTCCTCAGCAAGGAAGCCCTCGAACTTCAAGGTAGTCGGAACCTCTATCTTCCTATCCCCGGAAGCCCTTCAATGTAATCACCAACATTCGGAGTCGCACAAATCTTTGAGATTTAATAAGAGCCTCTCTCTCTAGAATTCACTTCAACAGCATGTATGCACAAAACCAAGTTGTTCATCTGTCATCAGTATGGAGCTATTTCAAATGAGCTCCTATTTATAGGTAAGGTCGGATCCTTCTCCAACGGTCATGTTTTCCTTAAAGATCGGAGGGACCTGTACACATGTCACTAAGACAACGGTTAGTTTATAACAAAACAGACGACATCGTTTTATAACAAAACAAGTGTAAATGAATGTACGACATCGTTTTAATTCTGACTCAAAGGTTCGGAATGAAAACTTCATAGTGAAGGTTCGGAGTGTAAGGAACAATAATAAAGAGTAGACAAATTATAGAAATGTAAGTAATATAGAAGTTCAGAGTCTAACAAAGATATTTTTCGGAGTCTGAATTAATTCAGAGTGTATAAAACAAAGATATTCAAATTCTATTTAATAGGTGAATTCGGAATGCGAATTCGGAATAGGAATTTGTCATCAGAAATTGTAATGAGAATTCATCATCAAGATTCGTAATGAGAATTCGTCATCAGAATTCATAATGAGAATTCGTAATGATAATTCTTCATTAGAGTTCGTAATTAGAATTCTTCATCAGAATTTGTAATGAGAATTCTTCATCAGAATTCGTAATGGGAATTCGGAATGAGATTTCTTCATTAGAATTCGTAATGAAATTCGTAATGAGAATTCTTCATTAGAGTTCGTAATGAGAATTCTTCATCAGAATTCGTAATGGGAATTCAGAATGAGATTTCTTCATTATAATTTATAATGAGAATTCTTCATTAGAAATCGTAATGAGAATTCTTCTTCAGAATTCGTATCTTGAATCTGGAATAGAACTTAGTCAGAGTTCATATTCGGAATTCGGAATGAAACTTCCTTATAGTTCTTATCCAGAATCCAAATCCTAAAATAGAATGCTTTATATCAAAGTTTCAATGATTCTGAGAAAATGAATCTGAATCACATACTTAAGAAAAATATGGATGAAAATATGATAAGGATAATTTTTCTTATGAAAGCGATTTTCCTTAAGAAATCAATTTTTCTTATAAAAGTGATTTTGCTTATAAAAGAAATTTTCCTTATAAAATATATTTTCTTAAAGATAGGGTGTTTGTGATTTTCAAAACAAGAAGGAATGGAAAAGTCATAAGGAAAACCTTATTGACTCAACAATCTCCCCCTTTTTGGAAAGCACAAACATCCTTACGAAAAAGAAATTCTAAGAAGAAAGAAAAACATTAAGGCTTATCTCCCTTTGCTTTAAGGATTTTGATAAATACGACTAACTCCCCCTTAGGCTTTGAAACTCTATGGATCGTATTCCGATTTCCGTAGTGATAGATAAGAAGGTCTTATTTAATAAAAAAAACTCCCCCTTAAACAAACTCTTATTAGAGTTTTTCTTTTTCTTAAGGATCTTTTTCTTCTCCCCCTTTAATAAACTCTTATTAGAGTTCTCCTTTTTCTTAAGGATATTTTCCTTCTCCCCCTTTGTGATTTTCAAAAAGAATTGGAGGAAAAAAAAACAAAGTACCTGAAATATTAGTAATGACAACAATAGAAACGACAAGCACAACTTTCATTAAATTTGAAATCTCAGCAACAGAAAGAATACAACAAAAAGATCGGATTTGATTATTTCGGATCTTTTTCCTTTGACATGAGCCCCTTTAGAATAGTCTTGATCTTCTTTAGGTCTTTATGATCTTCTTCAGCTTGCTTCTCTAAGACAACTATTCTTGCGGACTGAGCTTCAATTTTTTCTTCCTGGGCTTTCAGCTTTTCTTCCTGAGCTATGATCTTTTCTTCCTGAGCCTTCATCCTTTCTTCAAAATCAATCTGATGATCCCTTTCAAACTTCCAGTTTTGAGAAACAGAATTGAGCTTCCCATTCAGATCTCTCACTTCTTGAATTCGGAAGTTCTTTTCTTCTGCCAACTTCTTCTCAAAGGATGCAGTTAACTCATTTATCTTCTTGTCCTCGGTTTCAAAAGCATCTTTAACATTTTCTTGAAACTCATCGAGCAACCTCATCTCTTCCACAGTCTTCTTCGACCAATTTGTCATCCACTTGCAGGATTTTCTATGAGCTTCGTAGCCAACGAAAAACGTTTTGAACTGAGCCTCTATTTCAACACACTTGTCCATAACCATAGATACGGAGTCAGTTTTCTGATTCAACACATGTTGGAGCATCTGGCATCTTGAATCAATACTTGAGAAGGTCGGAATGGTTCCCACCAACTTCTTCAAAGACTGAACAAAAAAATCATGCCCCACTAAGGATGACTCCGAATCTGAAACTTTGCTTGGCGAAATTTCTTCTTCAACAAGTTCAAGCTTTCTCTTTGAAGTGCTACCAACTTCCTTCCTCTTTCTCACTTCTGAGCTCGGAGTATCAGCAAGAATTTGCTTTCCCTTGTCTTTTTCCGGAATTGAATCCTGTTCCAGAGTTCTTTTTTCACTATCAGAAACTTGAACAACATTATCTTCTTCATCAGCGACTTCCTGAACACGAACCCCTACGATTTCCTTTTGAGCAACATCTAGTAAAAGATGTACTTCTTCTCCATGATAAGAAACTTCTTCTTCTCCTTTCTCTTCTTCTATTGCTGGAGTAACTAGCTTCAAAGATTCTGCTACAAAAGTTCAGAGTGATAAGTGTTCCGAAGGTGTCCCCTTGTAATCATCTACTTGTTTCAGCACATCTTTGGTTTCACCACTTCCTTCAGCACCCTCTTCTACTTGTTCAACTTGATCAACTTGTTCTACTTCCTCAGTATTCTTAGTAACAGCTTCTTCCGGAGCAACAAAATTTCTTCCTGGAGTCTCAGGTAGAGATTCCAAGGAGAACGATCTCGGAACTGGGATGCTTCCGGATACCATCTCATTAAACTTTAACAACGCTTGGACTGCCTCGGCTTCTGACATCTTCTTCTTAAGATTCTTTTCCTTTGCTTGTTTTTCAAGCTCATCGGCAGTTTTCTCCTTCAAGGCCTTAGCCTCCGCAGGGTCCAATCCGAACTGCGGATCCCCTTCTTTCCTTTTTTCTTTATCTGCTCTCCACTTTTAACAACCTCATCAGGATAGTCTTTCTTCTTCTTTGGCTTTGGAGGTGCGGAATGGACTTCCTTAGACTTAGGATTCTCTTCTTGTACTTCCACTTCTTTCATCTTTCTCTTCCTTACTGGCTTAGATGATTCCGGTTCAGCAGCTTTCGGAGCCGCTTCTTCTTGATTTGGCAAATCGAAGAACTCACCAGTTTCCTTGTTGAAAGCCACATCCATCCTCTTAAGAGTACCATTGCTGACCAGCATGATCTTGCAAACTCTTGGCTTAGATTTTCAAGCCTCCTTGAAAGAATCAAGGCACCGAACAATTAACTTGGAGAGGATTGCTGGATACATAATAATCTGAGCTCTCAGATTTCCTTTCTTCAAATTTTCAATAGTAATAAGAATGTGCTTCATCAAGTTGAACTTCCTTAGATTTATCAGGAAATCTAAGATATAGATCTCACTTTTCTTCAAGCTATCTTTATCACCATTCCTCGGTATGATAAGTCCTTGTACCCATAACTCCAGAATCCATAAATTTGTAGATAGACTTGCAATCTTTGGAGCCTTGTCATCAGCCAGTCCGAGAGTTTCTAAGGCTTTTTCCTTATCGAAGCTACCCTTAGAGTCTGGAAACACATGTGAAATAAAATCGGCTTCTCCTTCATAAGACAGCCCTACCAAGCTTGCAGCCTTGGTGTGAGAAAGCTTGTAAGTCTTGCCATAAGACTTAAACGAGAACTTCTCCCTATTATCTTCCTTAAAGAAGGAAACTGATTCATAAAACTCGACAAGTAAGTCTGAATATACTTCATCTTGGTTCCCGGTTTTTGACACCGCAACATCTTCCTAGCCATTCAACTTAATGTTATTTGAAATAAGGGAATCATAGTTGTTGAAGAAATCCGGATGGACTAACCTTTCTCTGTAAACTAACCATTGCGAAATAGGCTTAGCGGATGACATTTCATGAGATGCTAACTCCGCAGACATTCGGATTTGAAGTCCTCTGGGAAGTTCGGAATGGAGAAAACTGAAGTTCAGAACGACCTTAAATCAGAGAGGCAGAGATTCGAGACGCGAGAGCTTGAGATCGATGTGGTACAAGTATTTGGGTCCCCTTTATATAGCCAACGAGATGACGGTTCACATTCCACAGTTGATATAACAGTTGGAAAGAGCTGAGATCAGATCTGACGGTTGAAAACTTGAATCCAATCTTTTTGAGGTTTTTATTAAGACAAATAATTAAGAAAACTATAAACCGAAAACATAATACAAGAAAATGCCAGCAAGAAAAGTATGACTACGAAAACTTGAGTAAGGAAATCATACCTTTCGGATTGGATTAGGAGGATTATTCGTAATGGATAATATAAAAAGATGATAAAAAAACTTTATTATGAAAATAAAAAGTTCTCAAAAGTTTACTACAGAAAACAATCTCACTACGAAAAACTCAGTACGAAAAAGTCAATACAAAAAACACATTACGGGTAAAAAATCGGTACAAAAATCTGGTTATGAAACAGCCAGTACGTAAATTTTCATTCCGGAAATTTTCAATACGAATACTTCCATTCCAGAAGTATTCTGTACGATAATGTCCAATCTGAAAATTTGTAGTTCCGGAAATTCCATTCCGGGAATATTTTTTCCTAAAAATTTGAAAACAAACAAATTTTTTTTGTTAAACCGACAAGAAAATGTACTCCCCCAATGAAAAGGAGTTTATTACTGTAAGGAGTCTTTTTCAACAGAAAGTTAATTAAGAAATATTACCTTACGGTTATCATTCCTAACTTCTGTTTAATATATTCAAATCTATCAGAAGGCAAAGATTTTGTGAAAATATCAGCAAGTTGATCTTGCGTTCCAATAAACTGAAGAATAATATCCCCTTTGAGTGTGTGATCCCTAAGAAAGTGATGCCTAATATCTATGTGTTTTGCACGGGAGTGATGTGCAGGGTTCTTACTGAGGGAAATGGCACTTGTGTTCTCACACAAAATTTGAGTTTTAGTAAAACTCAAGCCATAGTCTGTGAGTGTTTTTTGCATCCACAACACTTGAGCACAACAACTTCTAGCCGCTACATATTCAGCTTCAGCAGTGGAAAGTGCTATAGAATGTGGCTTCTTGCAGGACCAAGAAACTAAATAATCTCCTAAGAAATGAAAAGTTCCGGATGTACTTTTTCTATCCATTATACATCCACCAAAGTCAGCATCAGAAAAGCTTTTTAGAACAAAATCATTTCCAGAAGTATAAAATAATCCTAGATCCATGGTTCCCTTAAGGTAGCGAAAAATTCTTTTTACTGCCTTTAAGTGAGATTCCTTAGGATTGTATTGATATCTTGCACATAAGCATACTGAAAACATTAAGTCTGGTTGACTAGCTGTTAAGTAAAGTAGACTTCCTATCATACCTCTAAAAGATGTTTGATCTATTGGTTTCCCAGCTTCGTCAAGATCTAAAGAGTTTGAGGTACCAATGGGAGTACTTATACTCTTAGTGTTGTCATAACCATACTTTTTAAGAAGATATTTAATATACTTATGTTGAGATATGTAGTTTCCTTCTGGTTTTTGAGAAATTTGAAAACCAAGGAAAAATGTTAACTCACTCATCATACTCATTTCAAACTCATATTTCATTAGAATATTAAAAGAGTCAGTAAAAGATTGCTGAGTTAAACCAAATATAATGTCATCAACATAAATTTGAACAATCAAAACATTTATCTTATCTTTCTTTATAAAAAGGGTTGGATTTTCATTTCCCTTAACATAGTTATTTTGAAGCAAAAATCCAGTGAGTCTATCATACCATTCTCGTGGGGCTTGTTTAAGGCCATACAAAGCTTTGGTAAGTCTAAAAACATGATCAAGATGTTTTGTATCTTCAAAGCCAGGAGGTTGTTCAACAAAAACTTCCTCTTGAACATAACCTTTAAGAAAAGCACATTTCACATCCATTTGGAAATGTTTGAAATTAAAGAATGCTGCAATGGCAAGTAGAATACGGATAGATTCAAGTCTAGCTACTGGAGCATAGGTTTCTTCATAGTCTATTCCTTCTTGCTGATTATAGCCTTTAGCAACAAGTCTAGATTTATTTCTAACAATGACTCCATTTTCATCACATTTATTTCTGAAAACCCATTTTACTCCAATAACAGAAGTTTCCTTAGGTCTTTCAACCAAGGTCCAGACTTTATTCCTTTCGAATTCATTTAGTTCATCTTGCATTGCTTTGATCCAATCATCATCACCTAAAGCTTCATCAGTGATTTTAGGTTCTAATTGGGAAAGAAATGCTAGATGTTCTACTTCATTTCTTAAGGAACTTCTAGTCCTTACAGGTTGGTTTACATCACCAATGATACTATCACTAGGATGATTCTTAAGAAACACCTGATTTGGGTTTTGTAAAACCTGTTCATCAACATAGGGTAGAAAGTATTCTGGGGTAAATGTTTCAGAAGTATCTTCTAGAACAATTTCTTTATCAGAAGTTTCTTCTATCAAAGGTTGACAATCAGTTTTTGAAAACACATCTGAAGATGTAAGTTGAGATGGTTTAAAAACAGAAGGATCTGACTCATCAAATTTTACATGTACTATTTCCTCAATAGTACAAGTATTTTTATTAAAAACTCTATAAGCCTTAGAAGTTGTGGAATATCCTAAGAAAATTTCTTCATCAGACTTTGGTGCGGATTTATGTAAGTTATCTTTATTATTCAAAATGAATACTTTGCAACCAAAAACCATGAAGTAGGAAAGTCTTGGTTTTCTACCATTCCATAACTCATAAGGAGTTTTATTAAGAAAAGGTCTAATCAAAACTCGATTTATAGTATAGCAAGCAGTACTTACAGCTTCAGCCCAGAAATGTCTAGTAATAGAATATTCATTCAACATGGTTCTAGTTATTTCTTGAAGAATTCTATTTCTTCTTTTAACTACACCATTCTGTTGAGGAGTTCTAGGTGCTGAAAAATTGTGAGTAATACCTTTCTTACTACAAAAAGTTTCAAAATCAGAATTTTGAAATTCTCCTCCATGATCACTATGAATAGTTTTCAATGGAATGTTTTTCTCATTTTTAACTTGAGCTCTGAAACTTTTGAAATAAGAAAAAGATTCAGATTTCATTGCTAGAAAATAGACCCAAGTAAATCTAGTGTAATCATCAACTAGAACAAACACATAGTATTTTCCTCCAATGCTTCCAGTTTGTGTTGGACCAAAAAGATCCATGTGCACTAACTGTAATGCATTGGTTGTTGAGACTTCAACGATTGACTTAAAACTAGATTTATGTTGCTTTCCATATTGACAAGGATCACAAACTTTAGAAGAATCAAATCTAAGCTCTGGTATATCCTTAACTAGTTTCTTCTTAGAGAGTTTACATAGGTTCCTAAGATTACAGTGACCTAGTCTTCTATACCATAACCAAGAATGATCTTCCATTGCACTTAGGCAAGGTAAATCTTGGCTCATGAGGTCTTCTAAGTTTAGAGTGTAAACATTATCTTGCCTATTGGCTGAGAGAATAAATTCTTCCTTGGAATTGTGAACTAAACACTTATCATTCCTAAAATTCACAAGGTAACCTTCATCACATAACTGACTTATGCTAATGAGGTTGTGCTTAAGACCTTTAACAAAAATAACATTTGAAATCAAGGTTTTACCAAGAAAAACAATATTACCAATACCAACAATCTCTCCCTTAGCATTGTCTCCGAAAGTTACCTTTCCTCCTTTCGTTTTGATAATCTTTTCAAAATAGCTTTTTTTACCAGTCATGTGTTGGAAACATCCACTATCCATGTACCATGTATTGTTGCTGGTACTTTCTTTATTTTCCTGAAATCAAGAAGAAAATTAGATTTTTGGAATCCAAACTTGTTTGGATCCGAGATTTCCAGACAATAAAATTTTAGGAACCCACATCTTCTTAGAAAGGTAAGCTTTGTGAAATCCTAGAGATTGGGTTTTGTTTAAGGAACAATTATTTGCCCAGTGACCACCACATTGACACTTGGTACAAAATGGGGCACTTTGAGGAACAAAATAATTGTTACTGAAAATAGGTTTTGCATGGGTATAGTCAAATCCGGATTTATTTCTTAAAGGTCGTATTTGGGAATACATCTTATCAAAATTTTCTTTACCATGGGTAAAGTTTGATAAACACTTCTTTAAGGAAAAAATTTCAGACTTGAGTTTTACAACCAAGTTCTTATCCTCAAAATTAATAGTTTTTGAACTAGAGTTAGGCTCGAAAACATTTTTCTTAGAAATTACTTTTTCTAATTCTTTAGAAAGTTTGTTCTTCTTAGAACTTACTTCCTCAAGATTTTTTGAAATATTTTAAAATTCAGCATTTTTCTTATCAAGATCTTTAGAAAGATCTGATATCTCTTTTGTAAGAATAGAATTCATAGAGTTTGCCTTATCAAGTTTCTTATTGAGTTTGGAATTATCAATCTCAAGAAGTTCAGCAAACCTAGAGACTTCTTCATAAGTAGGTAAAGTATTTTCCTCATCAGAAGATTATTCTTCATCAGAAGAGTTATAATACTTACTATCATTAGAATTTAAAGAAACATTGGTCAAAGATTCAACATTTCGTACCTTAGCCATAAGACAATGATTATCAATAGGTAATCTGGCTATAAGACCAAGATTCTACTGTCCTGAAGATTCATAATCAGAAGATTAATCTGAAGAGTCACCACCAATGGCACTCCAGGTGTCATTAGCTTTCAGAACTTTCTTAGCTTTAGCTTTATAATACTTCTTCCTATTTCTGTCTGAATGCCTTTCCTTCCTTTCTTTATTTTCGAGCATAGGGAAATCTGGTCTAATATGTCTATCTCTCTTACATTCATAACAAGTAACTTCTCCATCTTTCTTATCTTTCCTGTCCTTCTTCTTATACTTAGATTGAAAATTTCTCTGCCCAACTATCTTGTTCATCCTTCAAGAAAGATTGGCTAATTCATTTTCTGAGACTTCACTCTCACTAGATTCGGATTGGAAAATGACTTTCTTAGACTTGGATCTGGTTACTCTCTCAGGAGTCTTAGCTTTCATCTGATTTGAAGTTGTAGTAAAAGCAACAGTACCATTTCTATTCTTCTTCTTGATGTTATCAGCATCTCTCTTCATTCTTGTTTCATGTTGTAGAAGAGTTCCAAAAATCTCATCAAGAGTAATTTGAGTTACCTTCCTGTTCTCATCTATAGCTGTTCTCTTGGATTCCCACTCGTTGGGCATAATATCAATTATCTTGTCCACAAGATCTTCATCATCTAAAACTTTCTCTCCCATAGATTGTAGACACATGACAATAGTCATAAATCGTTATTGAACTTTACAGATAGGTTCTCCATAAGGAAAGATGAAGCCATGATATTCAGCTCTAAGCATAGCTCTTCTAGTCTCAATCACTTTAGAAGTCCCAAAGTGTGTGACCTCTAACTTCTTCCATATACAATCAGCTGCTTCACAAGAAGAAATTTGGCTATATATATTTCTGGTCATTGAACATAGTAAAGTATTGTGTACCTTATAGTTGAGTTGATATTCTTGCTTTTCCTGGTTAGTAAAGGTTCTAACTTCCTTGTCAGGAATTTTATAATCACCAGTAAGCATAACAAAGTTGTCTACTCCAGTATTGATAACAAAAGTCTTCATACGATCTCTCCAGTATTCATAGTCATTACCATCAAAGATTGGTGGTCTTGTCGGATTCAGATTATCAATTGATCCAACATTGATTCCTGCCATACTTATAATAACTTTGCACACAAACTTGTTAGTAGCAAATAATCGTAATAACAAAGTTAGGAATGAGAAATGTTCCGGAATGGGAATGTTTCGGAATGGGAAAATTCGTAATGATAAAGTGAGCAAGAAAAACTTGTATGTGAGTACAGGTATATCAGAGACCTCCTCTGATAACAAATGTAAGATTGGTATAGATTAAGAGGTTTCCACCCTCTGATACCAATTATAAGATTGGTATAGAGTAAGAGGTTTCCACCCTCTGATACCAATTGTAGGATCGAAATAATGATGTAGATTCTCAATATACAAGAGGGGGGGGGGGGTGAATTGTATACTTTAAAAAATTCCTTTGGAACCTTTAAAGTTAGTTAAGAATAACTATGTTTTCCTTAAGCAAAGAAAAGGTCTAGGTTTAACAAAGTTAAACTTGGTAGATTCACAACACCTCTAATTCCAAAAGAAAACTTGGAAAGAGATTCCGAACGTAGGTTCCGGAAATATGGTTCCGGAAGTTGACACTTAACAAAAGATTACAATATGAGATTCTACCTTAAAGCGTATAGAATCTAAATGAAATAGAGTACAAATAAGGAAGTATAAGAAAGTTATACTTTCCTTATATTACAAAATGCAGCGGAATATAAACAAGTAGTAAAACTATTAGTAACAAGATATAAGTCTTTTAACCCAAAGAGAAGGGTATCCAATAACCTTGGATAAAGGTCCCTTGATTTATACTTTCAAGCAAGTCTGTCTTACCCACACCAGGGTAAGCCCTCGATACGAAGATCGGAGTCTTTGTCTTGCTATCCACGCAAGCCCACAACTTCAAGGTAGTTGGCAACCTCTGTCTTCCTTAGCAAGGAAGCCCTCGAACTTCAAGGTAGTCGGCACATCTGTCTTACTATCCCCGGAATCCCTTGAATGTAATCACCAACATTCGGAGTCGCACGAAGCTTTGAGAGTTAATAAGAGCCTCTCTCTCTAGAATTCACTTCAACAACATGTATGCCCAAAACCAAGTTGTTCATCTGTCATCAGTATGGAGCTCTTTCAAATGAGCTCCTATTTATAGGTAAGGTCGGCTCCTTCTCCAACAGTCATATTTTCCTTAAAGATCGGAGGGACCTGTACACGTGTCACTAAGACAACGGTTAGTTTATAACAAAACAGACGACATCGTTTTATAACAAAACAAGTGTAACTGAATGTACGACATCGTTTTAATTCTGACTCAAAGGTTAGGAATGAAAACTTCGGAGTGAAGGTTCGGAGTGTAAGGAACAATAATAAAGAGTAGACAAATTATAGAAATATAAGTAATATAGAAGTTCGGAGTCTAACAAAGATATTTTTCAGAGTCTGAATTAATTCAGAGTGTATAAAACAAAGATATCAAAATTCTGTTCAATAGGTGAATTCGGAATGCGAATTCAGAGTAGGAATTCGTCATCAGAAATCGTAATGAGAATTCATCATCAGGATTCGTAATGAGAATTCGTCATCAGAATTCTTAATGAGAATTCGTAATGATAATTCTTCATTAGAGTTCGTAATGAGAATTCTTCATCAAAATTCGTAATGAGAATTCTTCATCAGAATTCGTAATGGGAATTTAGAATGAGATTTCTTCATTAGAATTCTTAATGAGAATTCGTAATGAGAATTCTTCATTAGAGTTCGTAATGAGAATTCTTCATCAGAATTCATAATGGGAATTCGGAATGAGATTTCTTCATTAGAATTCATAATGAGAATTCTTCATTAGAATTCGTAATGAGAATTCTTCGTCAGAATTCGTATCTTGAATCTGGAATAGAACTTAGTCAGAGTTCATATTCGGAATTCGGAATGAAACTTCCTTATAGTTCTTATCCAGAATCCAAATCCTAAAACAGAATTCTTTATATCAAAGTTTCAATGATTCCGAGAAAATGAATCCGAATCACATACTTAAGAAAAATATGGATGAAAATATGATAAGGATAATTTTTCTTATAAAAGCGATTTTCCTTTAGAAATCAATTTTTCTTATAAAAGCGATTTTTCTTATAAAAGTAATTTTCCTTATAAAAGCAATTTTCTTAAAGATAGGGTGTTTGTGATTTTCAAAACAAGAAGTAATGGAAAAGTCATAAGGAAAACCTTATTGACTCAACAAAATATATTACCAAAAATCCCCCCAACATCTAGGATCTCTTAGTATCATCAAAATACCAAAACCTTTTCCCTAATGAGGCTCTCAAGGAGGAGAAATAAAAGAGGTAAATTCCTCTATCCTTTTCTTTAATTTTCTTTTCAGGTTATTTTATTTTATTGTTATCTCCTCAACTAACCTCATAAAAATAGAAAGATAACTCAAGTAACATATATATAATATAATTTTATTATTCTAATGAAATAATAAATCATCAAACCCCCTTTTACTCACCCTTTCATCCAAGAAATGAAAACATCATTCACGAGGTGATAATTTATTTCCTTCAAGGATGAAATTTTTTTATTTTTCATTAACTCCTTCAAGGATGGTCATAAAAACATTTTTATATTTAAAAAAATTATGATATATTTATTAAATCCTATGAAATTTTCTAGAAATTATTATATAAAAATGTTATTAAATTATAAAACAAAAAAATTTTATTATGAGCGAAAGCCACCCAAAATAATCCAAATGATTATCAATAACATATTATATAATGATTCATACACACCTAAAATAAGTAAATTATTTATATAACAATTTAAACTTATTTATGTTCATTATAAATTATAACTTCAATTCTGTATTTCTATTTCCATTTTACATGAACTTCTATACTCTTATACAAGAAAACCAATCACAAAAACTAAGAAAACGAGCACTCCCAAATAATGAAATTGAACACTATAACTCATCAAAAAATCCATAAATTAACTTAATAAAATTAAAATAAATTAATTACATGTAGAAAAGGTTCTGTAATTATTAATTAATTAATCAAATTTTATAATCCTATACATTAAGTTCAAGTGCATAACTATTTTGGACATAAGGTCAAGGATTCTACCCAAACATCTATTTTTTTCCTTCGGGTTACTCTTTATCTCTGTTTACTTCAATGTAAATTTTCTTTATTTTATTATAAATATTATTATTATAAATTATGTTTATATGTTCCAAAATCAATTATCTAGATCAGATCCTTTGTCTTCAGTGGGGAAATACATGTTTTAGAAAGGTTCCCGTTTCCATTCTTCCCGATAAGCAAGCCTGATTCAAGGGAACTTCCCAATTTCTTATCCATTTTCAAGTGATCTACATAATATGTTTCAAGACACTATTATTTTTATAAGATCCATAATTTTATCATGAAAAACTATATTGGTTAAATTCTAGGTTTATATAAAATATTATTCCTTTTCTTCGTTAAATACTCTAATATTTTTCCTTAAACTGTGCTAAAGTGGCTAATTTATAAAGTTTCCTAAACCCTCTTTTAAAAAAATTCACTTCATTTGGACACCATTTATCATTATATATGACTATTTTCCTTTATTAATGTCCACGTATATTCTAAATCTATTCTTTAATAGAAACCTTTATGATACGCCCATTTGAAATTCCTTATGACGTGATTACAATACCCATTTCTTTCAATGAGTAACCCTCATGTTTATGCTTCATTCCTTATGTATGACTCTTCATGTGGAAAAAATATTCAAGAACATGTTATGATGGGTATTTCCATATAGTTCTACAATTCATTGGGTAATTCTTAATCTCATGAGACATCTTATTGGGGCATGAAGTGAACTTGATTTCTTTATGGGACTTTACCCACCATGTGATATAGTATTAGCGATTAGCCTTTACTCATGTTTATGTCAGGTTATATTTTGTTTCAAAATTACTATGATACCATGATTATACGTTCCCATGTTGTAAATTTTATTCTTCCTTATGTTTATTCATGTTTCATGCCTTTTATACCATCATGTTATTCCTTCTAACCCATGTAATATGTTTTTTTCTTATGCTTATTTCTTTATTGTGCTTTTTAGCTTATCCCTTTTTTTCTTTTATTCACCAGGTTATCCTATGTAGATATAGTATCTCAATGGAAGTTAGGATCTCATTATTGATATTAAATAAAGTATGTTTTCTTGATGTTTAATTATGTGCCTAATCTTCCAAATACACTATACTTTACGATATTTGTCTTGTAATTTGATGGTCAATTATACTTAAAATCATGTAATGATATGTGTAAAAGGATAGGGTCTAAATAGGTTTAGAGGCTTTCAATTTGTTATAAATGAAGGTAAAAATATTACATTTTTATCTGATGACATTTTTCCAAAAGTTGAGGGATTATATTACTATCATGATAGATATCATGAGAAAATATAACTACTTGATTTATTTCCATTTCATAAGGAAAAATTCATCCTTTTTTTGTTCCTTGGTTAATTTAAAATTAATCTATTGATCCAAAAAATTAAGATGATTTTTTCATGTCTGAAGTACTAAAATTGATATCTAATAGATCATAAGAACCATAAAAGGATTACAAGCTAGTAATTATTTCTATAAACAATTTACAAAACCAAAATGGCCAGGGAAAGTTTTACAATATGGATATAATACATTAATATATAAAACATCAACAATGAAATATTTTTAACTTAATCCATTATAAAAATATTTATCCTTTATATCCTCTAAATTAATAAAATCCAAAAATTTAGAAAGAAGGTTATTAAATTTCTGAAATCAACATATCATTAATCCCCAAAATAACAAGAAGTATCTCTTAATGTAACATACCAAATATGTAAATACCTTGATCATATATTCTATCTAAACTGGTAATATACTTAATTACTATAAAACCTTAATGAAAACATACATGCCTTCAAAAATTAACTCTTTCCTCATTACTTAAATAAAATCCGGGATTATTTCATATAACCATAAATCAAAAAATTCAATAAACTCTATACAAGATATTTTAAACAACTTTTTCATCATATCACTAATAAATTCCATGGTCATCTATGTCACTTTATCTAATTATTATCACAACATCATGTAAATATTAAGGGATATATTTACTTTAATCATATGTTCTCTAAAAACATCACCCTACCACTTAATCACTTTTCTTGGTTATCGATACCATTCAACATTCTCTTTAAAACCCTTAAGAAAAAACTACAGATAAAAAATCCTTATATGTTCCATGATTCCATAATACCATAAAAATAATTCTACAACATTACAATTGAATTCCAATACATAAACATTCAATCATTCCACTTCAATCTTAAACAATTAACTAGGATATTTCATCATATTCCTTAATACCTCCTTATTTTTCATATTTCATTTATAGTATCTTCATAATCAACATCCAAAACTTTACTCATACAACCTTAATGATCCTATTATTTATCTTTTCCCCTAAGAAATCAATCTATATAATTTCTATAATTTACATATTTAAAACATTGATCGATTGATAATACCTAGGGGAGACCAATATTCCTATCCATTGTGTTAACTAAACTCTTTAATTTTCCTTGACAATTACATACTCTATGCCCTTATTATCCACAAATGAAATATATTCCCATTATTTTGAGACATTCCCTTGAGTGATTCTTCCCACATTCTCAAAATATAGGAAATTGAATCATAGAAAACCTTTTGTCAAGGCTACTGACCAATACATTTATAACATGTAATAATTGGGATAAAAACACGTGCATCCTATTTTTCAGGATTGGGATAACCACCCATGTACCCTCTAAGCCCAAATAATATTAATCGTTACCCAATGCATTACTGGGAGATATAAGTCCCAGCTTTCTTGTTTATTACATAACCACCATTCTTGGTTATAATGTAACCTACATTACATAATAGAAACCAAACATTGTGTTCCATAAGATCATAAAATATTAATCATAACATCACATCATAACCCTTGAAAAATAAATAGGTTTCAAAAAAATTTCATCAATTCATCATAACATAACCCCTGAAAATAAATGGGTTTCATGAACATATCATCATCATCATAATCATAACCATAAACCATACATAGAAAGAATAAGTATGGTATTATTGGATCATATCCCCACTAAATCATAAGTAACATCAAAGGACGCCATCTTAGAAGAAGAATGATTTTGAAAGATCACTTGGAAATTTTCTTTAGGAAAATATCCTTTCCACTTAAAACAACTTTTTAAAATATAAAACATTTTTAAAATCCTTTTATTTGAAAATAAGATTTAATGACCATTTAAAACATTTCTTGAGGAAAATAGACTTTACACTTTGAATAACACATTTTAAAACAAAATTTCACAATTTTTTTTGAAAATAATCTTATTTAAAAATATCCTAGAAAACTTACGAAATAATATTTAAAATATTGAGTTGTCTTGAAGGTAGAATATTATAATCATTTCGTACACGTTAAAACAAAGGTTTCTTTAAAATTTTCAGTAAAATCCAAATGGGAATTGTTTGAAAAATGACATGAAGATTATTTTTAATTTTTTTAAAAGGTCAATCAAGGGTAGTTGGATAATTTTTGAAAAAAAAATTTAATTTTTTTTTATAAAAAATTGTTTTGGAATAAAATATATTTTCAATTGAATAGATAAATGAAGTAGAATTTTATTAAAAACATTCTTTTATCTGTTGAGTAGTTAAAGAGAAAAAAATGAAAGTAAAACATGTATTATCATGACATAACCATTGTAAAATAAAATTTATGATAATTATTGAGAGGTATATCATAATATTTTAAAATTAGAGACTTAATCATAAACAATCATGATAAACGATGAGATTGTAACATAAAATAATTGCCACTTTGGTAACATTTGAATTGAGAAAACCCATGAAAGAGAGATCCTAAAATGAATATGAAAATACTCATAGTTTTCATAATAATAATCATAAAATAAATTCATGGTAAGTATATATAACACATAAAAGAAACACATGGTGAATATGGCATGTGTCTCACATAAAATAATAGTGAGATGTAAACCCATTAAATTAAGTCTCAACTTCTTTTGTACACATTCAAACATCCTATATAATAAATATAAATTTATTATAAATACATTACTGAATCATATTAATATTTATAATATCATATATTATCCTTTTATAACTTCTTATCACCTGTTCATTAATAATATTTTATTATTACTATTGTTTCAGGTGTTAACCACCTAGTTTCTCTTGTATGTTATATCATGATAGTTCTTAATATTGAACACAAGATATAGTTCCATAATATCCATAATGATATTGATTTTATAAACATAATTTTATTTAATTATATACACCATTATAATCATTATTTAAAATTGAACATTGAAAATGAATCACATCGCTTTATGAAGATGGTATGTCGTGCGTACAAATGAGCGACGGTATCATTTCTTAATGGGTGAAAGGGAAAGGAAGTGGGTGATAAATAACTTTTATATAATTAATATAATTTCATATATATAACATATATTAATTAAATTTATTATT
Source organism: Viscum album (assembly GCA_963277665.1). Lineage (NCBI taxonomy): Eukaryota > Viridiplantae > Streptophyta > Magnoliopsida > Santalales > Viscaceae > Viscum > Viscum album. Next base: position 1,801,301,633 of record OY728130.1, on the reverse strand, counting down.
TATTACCTTTTTTTAAATCATTAGTGAAAAGTGAATCACATCATTTCGTGAGGCTGTGGTCCGTCGTACACATGATTGATTTTATCGTATCTCCCATAGAATGAAAAGTAAAAAGGTATATTTTATATTATATTTATATAAGTATAATTATATTAAAAATATAATGTAAATACATTATATCCATCATGATAACCAATAGTGATTTGTGTTGATGGAAAATGTGTCACATTGATTTGTGAGGCGGTAGTCCGTTGTACACACGAGCAACATTATCATTTCCCCTTTGAGGGAAGTGGAAATGATTATAGGAAATTAAATTGACTTAAAAAAACCCATTATATGAAATATATTGGGTTTAATATATTATCTTGGTTTAATAATAATTTAATGTGCTGAAGGAAGAAATAAAATAAAAATGCTCGTTGAAGAACATTACCTTTTCTTGAGACAACTTCTTTTGGTTTATAAAAAAAGCCTTACTTGGTTGGATTTATGAAAAAAAGGATTATAAGATGAATTTAGAGAATTATTTGAATTTATTTTGGTGGGTAGTTTATTAATCAATCGGTTTTGAAAGTGTGAAGAGGAGAGAAGAGGGGGTGGCCTTTTATAAGTGGGGAAGAAGACACACTTGGATTTTTTAAAAATAAAGAATTCCACCCACGTTTATATCATGAATAATGGAACCAAAATGGGTTATTATAGAAAATTATATGTTATAAGTTAGAAATATGGGTATAAAATTGTATTTTGACAAGTTTCTAGGTCATTTTACCCCTTATCTTTCAAGTTTAACCACCGATAAACCCATTTTTACCTTAACCATGGTAAATAATTTTTACCACTTTAACAATTCATTATGGTAAAAAATTAATTTAACCTTATTAGATAATATAAATTATATTAATTAAAAATATTTAATCCATTTTTATAATTGTTTTCATAGGAGTGGGAAAATTAAATTTATAATAAAACCCACAGACGCGACGAACAAGCAGGGTTTTCAAAGAGAAAATCTTTATATGTTTAAAAAAATTTAAAATAAAAATTCAATATTAAATTGATTTAAACAAAATAAATTAGACTAATAAATATATAATTTAGAAAATTTACCTTTTAAACTATATTAAAACAATTTTTAAGTTTTTAAATTCTTTAAATGAAAACAAAATCTTAATGAAAACTAGCATTTTTTACTATTCATCTAAAAAATTATCTTTTTAGAAAATTTTTAAAAATTAACTATAAGATAATTTTGAAATGATTATTTGAAAAATAAAGTTAATTTTTTTCAAATAATGTTTCAAAAATTTTCAAAAACTATTTTTTAAATAAGCGTATTAATGCACATTGAAACCATTTTTTAGAAAAAATAATTTTTTAAGCATAAGACTTGATTTAATATTATCCTAAACCTACAAAAATCTTAGATAAATGTTAATTTTTTTATTAAATATATAATATATATGTTTCATTATAATCACTAAATAATAATAATAATTATTTTTTATTAAGACAAAACTCATTTGTGCTTATAAAAAAATTTAGAAAAATATTTCCCTTATTTTCAAATGGTTTTTTATTTTAATTTTTAATTAATTGATAACCAAATAATTCATTTTATATTTTTGTAAACAATATATTTTTTTAATTTAGTCAATCCTATTCTCCATGTTTAACGGCTAGGTTATAATGGTATTATTTAAATAATAATATTAATAATATATCATAGTTTTCTAAACTCAGTGTTGCACGCAACATAAGCTAAACTCAGTGTTGTGTGTAGTACAAGATATTGAAGTAACATGGTGTTTCATGTAACACTATATAAACATGGTATTGGGTGTAACACAATCTATCAAAGAAGTTAAATTAACTTGAAAAAAATATTTCATATAATCTTAGAATGTTACACATAGTACTATCAGAAATGATTTGATATTAAAGGAGCACGTAGATCACCACTAGAAGAATTATAATTTGTATATATTCAGTGCATTGATGGTGCAACCAAATGGAAGTTCAGACAATAAACACCTACATTGAATAAAGAACCCAAGACCAAGGTAATTTCTTATTATTAAATTAATTTTAAGTTTACTATGAAAAGATCCTCTCTCTTTTTTCTAAGAAACCTTTTAAAATTTTATCAGATACATTCCTTGGTCATGATGTTAATTTTCTTGTACATTCTAGATTATTCATTAAATCCGAAAAAATATGATTTTGGAATGACCAAAACAAGATCTTTTGCTATGTATGTGACCTTTACCCAATAATCCTCTTATATATATTAGAATAATTCAATTTTTTGATGAAATTAAACTCTTTTTTTTCATCATCAAACCAGATATAACAACTTCTATATGATTAATTTAATCCATAAATGAATCATTGCAACATTAAAACCTTAATATACTCATTTGGGACTTCAAAACCCTTAGGTTATATCATATAAAAATAATCAACAAAATTCTTATTAAGGAAAGTGGTTTTGACATCCATTTGATATATCTCATATTCAAAGTGATCTTCTATGGAATGAAATATCTAAATAGACTTTATCATCACTATAGTTGAAAAATGTTTATTTTTAGTCAATATTATTAATTTTATTACAACATTTTACCACTAGGAGTGCTTTATATATAGATACTCTACCATCCATGTTAGTTTTCTGATGAAAATCCCACTTGCATCCTATGGGTCTCACCCCTTAATGTGAGTCCACCAAGTTCTAAACTTTATCAGTTTACATGGATCCCATTTTAGATTCCATCACTTTTAACAATTTCTTAGAATTAGAACTCTTAATGGTCCCTGAATAGGTAGTTGGTTCATCTCTTATGAACATTATCTCATTTTCATTTTCTATAAGAAATTTATATCTCATGCGCTCTTAATGAATCCTGCCACACCTTTTAGGTTTTTTTGTATCTTTATTCAATTATTCTTTCACAACTATTTATGGAACCAACTCAACTTATACCTTAGAAACACTTCTTATTTGTTAGTCTTGAATATCTATAAGTTCAGGTTTCCTCCCACTGACTCTTAAAATAATATATTATTTCTCAATAAATATATAATTCTAGGACCTAAACACTTTGTGTTCAGTATTATTATAGAAATAATATCTCATAGTTTCCTTCTCACAACCAATAAATAAGAATTTTTCTAATATATAACTATTTTTATTGGAATCAAATATTCATTATAGTTATTATCAACACCAAATCTTCATAAAATACATTTTGGGAAGTTTTCCATCCCATATATCATATAGAAAATTTATGAATTCTTTAGATGGAACATAATTAAGTAAGAATTTATCAATCTATATAGAATAACCCCATAATAAATTAAGAAGGTCACACTGAATAATACTCAATTTTACTATGTTCAATAAGGTATATTACTACTCTATGATACACTATTCCATTATAGTGTTCCAAGAGGAGTGAGTTATGGAACAATTATACAATCCCTTGGATGATTAGTGAATTTCTGGACCAAATATTCACCACCCCAATCTCATTTAATAATGTTAATACCTTTTAATAATTATGTATGTCATTATTTCTTAAACTCTTTACACTTTTCAGAATTTTCATACTTGTGTATCAATAAAAACATATAACCATACTAACTAAAGTCATCAATAAACACAATAAAGTATCTAAAGCCACCACTTTCTTGAGTACTCATTAGTCTATATACATCACTATGTATGAGATAAAATAGTCAACCAGATTATTCAAATTTTATATTAAATTTTTATTTATTTTCCTAATAAAAAAGATTCACAACTTTGAAATTATTCATAATTTAATTCTTCCAAAAAAGCATCTCTATGGAGTCTTTAAATGTTTTTCTCATTTATATATCCAAGACAATAATTCCAAAGGTAGGTGGTGTTAGAATCAACCATAAATTTAACATCCCAAGTAATTAAAGAAAAATATATTTTCATATCTATGTCTATTTATGAATTAGATAGTGTTTTAGAGGCTTAAAATGAGAATAAATCCAATTTTAAGCATAGAACACTCTAATAATTTTAAAAGGCTGTTTTACCACCTTTTCATGACAAACCATTTTTAAATCTAAATTTTGACAGTTTTATAATCACTATTAGTCAAAATAAACTTATTATTTTGAATTGGGACATTGAAATTTACTTTGGATAAATTTTTTGTATTTTTCTGACAATGTTCATTTTTAAATGAACAGTGAAAAATACTGCATTTGACATCGAAACTATTTTCTCATCTAATTTAATTATATGGTTAGATTATATTTTTAATTGGTTTCAAAGTGTAATTAGAATATATTTTTACCATTTAATCCAATTGTTGTCATTATAATTAATTTCACTTTGAAATTGGACATAAACAATTGTCAATATTTTGATAGATATTGTTTCTTAAAAACACGCTATTTGTTTTGACAACTGGAATTATTTTTAAATTAATTACTGCAATTTTGGTGTTAGGAATTTGGTAAAATGGATACCATATTTGGAATCATAAGGTCCAAATTATGTAATTAAGATTCTTTTTTTGGACATTATGAATAGTAATAACAGTAATTATCTTTAATTATCACGATTAATTAGTAATCGGATAGTTATGGGTAATAAAATAATATCATAATAATATAAAATGACCGAAAAATGTTTCCAAATCCTCTTTTTTGAGTCTTTTCTAACCATGGGAAGCTTTTTACCGAACTTGAGGGCCCATGGAGTCCCATGGGTGTGATAGTGACATTTATGACATTATTTTTAAAAAGAAGAGAAATATAACAATGGTTTGTATATCCTAAGTAAATTTTTTTTAATTTTGTTCAAATAAATTATATCTTAGACTATAAATATTCATTAGAAATCTAAAAATATTTACTACATCATGGTATTTTTTTATAATTTTTAGACATTAAATAAATAAATTTATTTATGACACTATGATGATGTAGTGATTACCACATTAATGAACGATTTAAATAAAATAAAAAGATAAGGTAAAATATAAGACTTAAACTTGTCTAAAACCTATTGTATTGGTGTATTGAGAACTTTTATCACCTTATCCTCACAATATATCATTGTGGGACCTTTAAAATCCAAAAATCATTTTATAATAAAGTAACATTTCAAGACTTTCCAAAAGTAACCCTCCTCCCTATTATAAAAGGCCCCCACCTCTACCCACTTACCCACACCTCTCAAGCCCTTTTATCATAAAATCTCTACTCATATTATCTCTCCACATCCCTCTCTTACTCCTAGAAGCATCACTTTGGGTAGAATTATTTCCAAGGAAGCCTTCGGCTCAAATCAAAAAGAGTTACCCAATTTAGAGGTAATGTCTTCTCTCGAGTTTCTTTATTTTATTTTACTTTTTCACTCACCAATATATTCTTATTATTTGATCCCATAATAACACCAGTATCATAAATATACTAGGTTGTTTTTATGATAAGGATCTTACCTAAAAATACACACACCTCCGTCTAATGGTTAAAGAACGTACTATTTCTGTGGGTGGCGAATTACTGCCTCACGAAACGATGATTGTTCAATCTTCTTTTAACACCTTTCATGGTGGACATTATGATGTCACTATATTTATATATGATATATATGGTTTTTATTTTTTCTATATTCTTCTGAATTTTATTTTTAAATCACATCGTTATGCTTTTCATGTTGTGGAACTGTGATAATTTCATCTAAGGAAGTGTGGACTACCGCCCCCTCAAGCGATGTGACTCGTTCATGCCAAACATGGAATTTATAAATAATGTAATTAATGAAATTATGTTATCTATATAACATATATATTATACTGTAATTATAATATATATATGTCTCATTTAGTTTTAATTCCTTTAATATGACAAAGAAATGAAAGTAGCGTTCATGCGTACGTACGACCTACCATCTCCATGAATGATGCATTTCATTTTTTATATTAAAATGTTATGGGATAGTATAAAATGAATATATACTGGATATATATGATATTTAAATCATTAATACCATTCTGGAGATGATGTACTTATAACTACATGGGCAATTCTTTTCAAACAAGTTCATTTTTGACTCATATACCGAACATCGACAAAACGTATGATATGAACTCACATAATTAACTAATTATTATAACATGATAATATGTTATATTAATTGAATAATAAACTTTAAAGGAAGTCCTTAAGCAATTATAAATTGACCAAGGTTTATTATTCAGGAATATAAAGAAACGAACAAGACAAGTCAAACTTGAGGTAAGGGACTTCATCTTAATCTCCTTTCATTGAGGAATACTTCAATTTATATATGAAATTCTTTTAATAGTTTTATAATAAACCATTTTGTATTTTAATTTTATTCAAGAGGAATCTTTTTACATGAAGTGTTTTACTAAATGACAAAAGGCATGTTTTTTTCTTACGTATGCGGTGACAATGACTTCTCCACCGTCGTGACCATTATTTGAGTTTCAGATTCCTCTACAAGGCACAACTTTTTTTAAATGAAAAATAAAGACCATGTTTTACTTTTTTTTATTTTGGTATTGAAAATTGTTTTGATAATGTTTTGATTATATCAATGTGTTTTATTGATATCTTGTGATTGAAATGTGGAAATTTATGTTTCCTTTATGCATGTTTTATGTGATATGATTATGTTATGGTTCTTGGGCATTGTTTATGAAGTCGAGAGGTTCCGTGATAAACTAAGGGCAAGTGAGCCCGAGATAGCTCTCTAATGCATTGGGTAACACGAAGGAGTTAAACTCTAAGGTTTCTCTAAAGAGATTTAGGGAATATACAGTGATGGGTATTCCAAACATAACCATGAGGGTTACTCCCAACGTAAGAATGTTATGAATGCCTCAAGTTACTTTTATGTCTTATGATTTCTATGATTTATTCATAAATATTATGATTTCACGAGGTATGTTAAAGTGATTATGTTTTATGAGTAAAGTATGATTTCATTTATTCTTATGAATACATGGACTAATGTTTTCTTTCCATATTTTTATATCCCTTACCGAGCTTTTTATGATCATCCCAAGTATTTGAAATGTTTTTCATAGGTCAAGGGAGAAGTACATGATGTGATGATAGTGTCGAGGAAGTTTCAAGAAAGAAACCATGTTTTATTTTAAATATGTTTCCTTTGGCGAAAAAATTAATACTATCTTTGATGTAACCACCTTGTTTAAATATGGAATGTAATGCATGATTTATGATCCAATTCTCTAAAACTCTAAACCTGAAAAGATCCTCAATGTGAATTCTTGAAATAACCCAAGATTAAGTAATGTTTAAGGATGGGGCGTTATAGTTGGTATCAAAGGGAGGTTTAGATAAATTTAGGAGTTAGAATTATATTAAATGATTATCCAAAAATATTTTTTTACATTATGGTAAAATTGAAATGATATAGCATTTGAAGATTACCATGTTTCTTTATCTAAGACATGTTTGTTCAAAATAGTTTTCCGCAGAGGAAATAGGGAAGCAGTACTAGGAAGGCGTATAGAAGGAAATGACCTTCCAAATCAGCATCCAGAGATGGTAATAATTGGAAATGAACATTTTGTTATAGTAATGGTGGAGTTGAATCAAGCAATAAATGGTGGTGGTATCCATGCACGAGATCAGCCAGATCAACCGCAGAGGAACATGTCAGTGGTGGAACATTTTATGAGGCAACATCCCACATCATTTAGAGGATCATCTGACCCTATGCTAGTTGAAGGGTGGATTAAAGCATTGGAGAATATTTTCGATGTCATGGGGTGTTCAGACAATCAAAAGGTTAGTCCTTCTGTTTACTGTTTGGTGGGTGAAGAAGATCAGTGGTGGTCGATGGTTAAAAATATCAAGGAAACTAATGAGATTGATACTCTTGACTGGGATGAATTCAAAGGTATGTTTCTTGAGAAATATTTTCCTAAGGCTGTTCGACTTATGATGAAAAAAATGTTATTGGAATTGAGTCAAGAGGAAGAATCAATGGCTACTTATGAGGAAAAGGTCACTCGATTGGAAAGGTATGCTTTCAATTTTATCTGAGACCTTGATAGTAAAATCAATCATTTTTACTCAAGATTAAAGCCAAAATATCGAAGGGAATTAGCTTCTCATGAGTTAAAAAGTTATAAAAGTGTTGTTAGATGTGCTGGGAAGGTGGAAATAGAGTTTTCCAATGATCAAGTGTTCTATGAAAACCAACAGAAGAAGAGACCGAGGTGCCAGAAGAAAGGGAAGAATCCTTCAAAAAGGTTTGATGGTAAGAAAACTAAGTTTTCATTTTGTGATAAATGTGGTAAAAAGAATGTTGGGGAATGTATTTTGAATTATATAAAGTGCTTCCAATGTGGTAAGATGGGACATAAGGCTCGTGATTGCACTGGAAAATATCAGGGTAATGGTAAGACCAATTTTGATTTATAGTTAGTGAAATGTTTCAAGTGCAATGAGATGGGTCATTATGCAAACAAGTGTTCGACAAAGAGCTTGAATGATGGGAAGCAGTCAGAATACAAGCAGAGAGGTGTGGTGAAATCCTTTTCAACTACTTCAGTAGATGTTAGGCCATCAAATGAAGTGGTATCAGGTACTTTGTTTTTTTTTTCAGATTATGCTAATGTGTTGTTTGATTCAAGGTCTACACATTCTTTCATCTCTGAAAACTTTCCTAGAAAATTGGGAATTCCATCTCCAGAAATGACTACAAAAATTATGGTAAAAACACCTGGGGTAAATGTTGAGGCAAAAATAATTTATAAGAATCTTCCTATCCTTATACGTGGAAATAATCTACTTGCAAACCTTATTGTTTTACCTCTAGTAGAGATTGATGTTATCCTGGGTATGGATTGGATCTCTATTTACCATGATAAGATTGACTGTAGAGCTAAAAAGGTTTCTTTTCAGAAAGGCTTTTAGTTTGTGTGCAATAATGAAACCTTACCGTTGATAACATATCAAGAGGATGAGAAACTTGTAAATGATGGAAATGAATGTTACCTTGCACATATTGTTGAAAACAAAGGAACCGTTCAGATTAATGATGTGATAGTGGTAAATGAGTATCCTGATGTTTTTCCTGATGTTTTTCCTAGAATAATACCAGATTGGGAAGTTGAATTTACTGTTGAATTAGTTCCTGATGCTAAGCCAATTTCAAAACCCCCTTATCGAATGGCTCAAATTTAACTTTTAGAGTTGAAGGAGAAATTGCAAGATTTATTAGAGAAAGGTTTCATTCGACCTAGAACATCACCATGGGGTGCTCTTGTCTTATTTGTTAAAAATAAAGATGGTTCAATGAGACTTTGCATTGATTATAGAGCCTTGAATAACATCATTATTAAGAACAAATATCCTTTTCCTCATATCGATGATTTGTTTGATCAGCTCTAGGGAGCTCAATATTTTTCAAAGATTGACTTGAGATCGGGGTACCATCAGTTGAGGGTAAAGGAAGAAGATATTCTGAAGACCGCGTTTCGTACAAGATATGAACATTATGAATTTGTAATTATGACCTTTGGGTTAACCAATGCACCTTTTGTATTCATGGACCTTATGAATAGAATTTTCCATGAGTTCTTGGATAAGTTTGTGGTTGTTTTCATTGTTGATATTTTGGTGTTTTCTAAAAGTAAATAGGAGCATGAAAGTCATTTAAGGATTATTTTGAAAACCTAAAAAAAAAGAAATTGTATGGGAAATTCAGCAAGTGTGAGTTTAGGTTGCAACAAATTTCTTTCCTTGGTCACATTATTTCTAAAGATGGAATAACTGTTGATCCTGAAAAAACAAAGGTTGTTGAAGAATGTCCAAGACCCAAAAATGTAACCGAGATTCATAGTTTTCTAGGTTTGGTAGGCTATTACCGAAGGTTTGTTAAAATATTTTCATGGTTGTCCTGTCCATTGACTAAGCTAACTCTGAAGGGTGTTAAGTTTATCTGGACAAAATAATGTGATGATTGTTTTCAGGAATTGAAAAGAATATTGGTGAATTCTCTAGTATTGGCACTACCTTATAGGAATGGTGAGTTTGTTATCTATAGTGATGCTTCATTGAAAGGACTTGGTTGTGTTCTAATGCAAAATGATCAGGTAATTGCTTATGCTTCACGTCAGTTGAAAACTCATGAGATAAATTACCCTACACATGATTTGGAATTAACTGTTGTTGTTTCACTTTAAAAATATAGAGGCATCATTTGTATGGTGTAAAGTGTGAAATATATACTAATCACAAAAGTTTAAAGTATATATTCACTCAGAAATAATTGAACATGAGACACAGGAGATGGCTAGAATTAATCAAGGATTATGATTGCATGATTCACTACCACCTAGGAAAATCAGATAAAGTGGAAGATGCTTTGAGTCGAAAAAGTAATGCTTAATTAACCATGTTACATTTGGAAAACGATCCTTTGGTTAATGATTTGATGAATTTTGTATTGGAAGTTGATGGTGCAGGAAATTATTCGGTTTTGTTCCAGGTATTAATTAAATCTTCTCTATGAGACAGAATTAATCAAGCACAGAAGCAAGACATTGAGTTGCAGAAAAAGGTAGAGCTGGTTCAGAAGGGTATGTTACCTGAATTCAACATTGATAATGATTGTGTTTTGAGATTTGGGAAGAGACTGTGTGTGCCTTGTGATTCACAGCCAAAGAGAGTTGTTATGTGAAGCTCATATTTCTCCATTTTTAGTTCATCCGGGAAGTACTAAGATATATAGAGATTTTCAAAAGTATTACTGGTGGGATGGAATGAAAAGAGATATTACTGATTTTACTGTGAAGAGTTTGAATTTTCAACAGGTTAAAGCATAGTGGCAGTTACCGAAAGGGATGCTTCAGCCTTTACCAGTGCCAGAGTGGAAATGGGAGAATATATCCATGAACTTCGTTGTGGGATTACTGAAGACACCTCGAGGTAATAATGCAAACTGGGTTATTGTTTATCACTTGAATAAATATATTCATTTACTTTCTATATGAGATACGTTTTCCCGAGATCAAATTTCTTGATTGTATCTTAAAGAGATAGTCAGGTTACATGGAGTTCCCCTCTCTATTGTATCTGATTGTGATCTCAGGTTCACTTCTTACTTTTTGAAAGGCCTTCAGAAGTCATTCGGTACTGAATTAAATTTTAGTACAACTTTTCAGCCTCAATCAGATGGGAAGTCAGAATGAACAATTCAGAATTTGAAGGATATGCTATGTGCTTGTTCGATGGATTATCAGGTAAGTTGGGACTAACATCTTTCATTGGTTGAGTTTTCTTATTATAAAAATTTTCATTCTAGTATACAGATGGCACCATTTGAGGCATTATATGGGAAGAAGTGTTGAACTCCAGCTTTTTGGGATGAAGTAGGTGAAAGGAAGTTGATGGGACCAGAATTGGTAGAAGAGTTGGTAGAAAAAGTTCAGCTGATAGAGAAACACATGAGAACAACTCAGAGCAGGCAGAAAAGTTATGCGGACAACAGGTGGAAGGATCTCTCTTTTGAGGTAGGTGATCATGTCTTCCTCAATGTTTCACCATGGAAAAGTTTGATACGATTTGGTAAGAAAGGAAAGCTGAGTAGAAGGTTTATTGGACCATATGAAATTTTGGAGAGAGTTGGATCAGTTTCATATCGAGTGGCTTTACCTCCAAGTTTATCTTAGGGATATAATGTTTTTCATGTTTCAATGTTAAGGAAGTACATGCCAGATCAATCTCATGTTTTGAGTCCAGAGGTAGTTCAGCTGGAAGAGAATCTATCTTATGACGAACAACCAGTCCAGATTCTTGACCACATGGAGAAAGTGTTGCGGAATAAATTGATTCATCAATTAAATGTTCTTTGAAAAAACCATATAGTTGAAGAGGCAACATGGGAATCTGAAAATGCAATGAGGGATAAATACCCCCACTTATTAGATAAGTAAATAAATTATAGGGGTGCAATTTCCTAAAGGGGGGAAGGATGTAACATTCCAAGTAAGTAAAGAATAATATATTTTCATATCTATGTCTATTTATGAATTAGATAGTGTTTTAGAGGCTTAAAATGAGAATAAATCCAATGTTAAGCATATAATACTCTAATATTTTTAAAAGATTGTTTTACCACCTTTTGATGGAAAACCATTTTGAAATCTAACTTTTTACAATTTTATAATCTCTATTTGTCAAAATAAACTTATTCTTTAGAATTAAGAAATTGAAATTTACTTTGGATAAACTTTTGGTATTATTCTAACAATGTTCATTTTTTAATGAATAGTGAAAAATTCTACATTTTACTTCAAAACTGTTTTTTAATCTAATTTAATTATATTGGTAAATTATCTTTTTAATTGGTTTTCAAATGTAATTAGAATATATTTATACCATTTAATCTAATTTTGGTCATTATAATTAATTTCACTTTGAAATTTGACATAAACAATTGTCAATCTTTTGATAAATATTGTTTCTTAAAAACACACTATTTGTTTTGACAACGGGAATTATTTTTAAATTAATTACTGCAATTTTTGTGCTTGGAATTTGGTAAAATTTATTCCATATTTGGAATCATAAGTTCCAAATTATTTCATTAAGACTCTTTTGTTTTGGGACATTATGAATAGTAACGACGGTAATTATCTTTAATTTTCACGATTAATTAGTAATCGGGTAGTTAGGGGTAATAAAATAATATCATAATATTATAAAATAACCCCAAAATGTGTCCAAATCATCTTTTTTGAGTCATGTCCGGCCATTGTAAGCTTTTTACCGAACTTGCAGGCCCATGGAGTCACATGGGTGTGATAGTGACATTTATGGCATTATTTTTAAAAAGAAGAGAAATATAACAATGGTTTGTATATCCGAAGTAAAACAATTTTAATTTTGTTTACATAAATGATATCTTATAATATAAATAGTAATTAGAAATCTAAAAATATTTCCTACATCATGGTATTTTTTTATAATTTTTAGACATTAAATAAATAAATTTATTTATGACACCATGATGATGCAGTGATTACCTCATTAATGAATGATTTAAATAAAATGAAATGATAAGGTAAAATATAAGACTTACACTTTTCTAAAACCTATTTGATGGGTGGATTTGGAACCCTTATCAACTTATCCTAAAAATATATCATTGTGGGACCTTTGAAATCTGAAAATCATTTTATAATAAAGTAACATTTCAAGACTTTCCAAAAGTGACCCTCCTCCCTCTTATAAAAGGCCCCCACCTCTACCCCTTACCCACACCTATCAAGCCCTTGGATCATCCAAAATCTTCTCATATTATCTATCCACATCCCTCTATTACTCCTAGAAGCCTCACTTTGGGTATAAGTCTTTCCAAGGAAGCCTTTGGCTCAAATCAAAAAGAGTTACCCGATTTAGAGGTAATGTCTTCTATCGGGTTTCTTCCTTTTATTTTACTTCTTCACTCGCCACTATCTTCTTATTATTTGATTCCATAATAACACCAGTATCCTCAATATACTATTATTTTGTTATGATAATGATTCTACCAACACTTACACACACTTCCATCTAATGGTTAAAGAACATATTGTTTCTGTGGGTGGCGAATTACTGCCTCACGAAACGATGATTGTTCAATATTCTTTTAACACCTTTAATGGTGGCCATTATGATGTCACTATATTTATATATGATATATATGTTATTTATTTTTTCTATATTCTTCTGAATTTTATTTTTAAATCACATCGTTATGCTTTTCATGTTGTGGAACTGCGGTAATTTCATCTGAGGAAGTGTGGACTACCGTCCCCTTAAGTGATGTGACTCGTTCATGACAAACATTGAATTTATAAAGAATGTAATTAATGAACTTATGTTCCATATATAAAATATATATTAAACTGTAATTATAATATATATATGTCTCATTTAGTTTTAATTCCTTTAATATGACAAAGAAATGAAAGTAGCGTTCATGCGTATGTACGGCCTACCATCTCCATGAATGGTGCATTTCTTTTTTTATCTCCAAATGTTATGTAATAGTATAAAATTAATATATACTGAATATATATGATATTTAAATCATTAATACCATTCTGGAGATGATGTACTTATAACTACATGGGCAATTCTTTTCAAACAAGTTCATTTTTGACTCATGTACCGAACATCGACAAAACGTATGATATGAACTCACATAATTAAATAATTATTATAACATGATAATATGTGATATGAATTTAATAATAAACTTTAAAGTATTTACTTAAGAAATTATAAATTGACCAAAGTTTATTATTCAGGAATATAAAGAAATGGATAAGACAAGTCAGACTTGAGGTAAGGGACTTTGTCTCAATCACCTTTCATTGAGGCATACTTCAATTTATATACGACCTTCTTTTATTAGTTGTATAATAAACCCTTTTGACTTTTAATTTCATTAAAAAGTAATATTTTTACACGAAGTGTTTTACTAAATGACAAAAGGAATGTTTTTTTCTTACGTATGCGGCAACAACGACTTCTCCGCCACCATGACCATTATTTAAGTTTCAGCTTCCTCTACAGGCCACAACTTTTTTCAAATGAAAAATAAATACCATGTTTTACTTTTATTTTATTTTGTTATTGAAAATGGTTTAGATAATGTTTTGATTATATAAATGTGTTGTATTGATATCTTGTGATTGAAATGTGGAAATTTTATGTTTCCTTTATGCATATTTTATGTGATATGATTATGTTATGGTTATTGGGAATTGTTTATGAAGTCAGGTGGTTTCATGATAAAATAAGGGTGGGCAAGCTCAAGATAGATCTCTAATGTATTTGGTAACGTGAAGGAGTTAAACTCGAAGTTTTCTACAAAGATATTTAGGGAATATACTGTGATGGGTATTCCAAACTTAACTATAAGGGTTACTCCCTACGTAAGAATGTTCTGAATACCTCAAGTTACCTTTATGTCTTATGATTTCTATGAGTTATTCATAAATCTTATGATTTCATGAGGTATGTTAAAGTGATTATGTTTTATGAGTAAAGAATAATTTCATTGATTCTCATGTTAACATGGACTAATGTTTTGTTTCCGTATTTTTATTTCCCTTACTGATCTTTTTATGATCATATCATGTTTTTGAAATATTTTTCATAGGTCAAGGGAAAAGTACATGATGTGATGATAGTTTTGAGGAAGTGTCAAGAAAGAAACCATGTTTTATTTTAAATATGTTTCCTTTGGTGAAAAAAATGAATATTGTCTTTGATGTAACCACCTTGTTTAAATGTGGAATATAATGCATGATTTATGATCTAATTCTCTAAAACTCTAAACCTGAAAAGATCCCCAATTTTAATTCTTGAAATAACCCAAGATTAAGTAAGGTTTATGGCTTTGGCCATATAATAAACTTCTTATTTTAAATGATATAGAAATTATTATCTATATCTAGAATATGTAAACCATTTACCATATTCCCAATTCCATAAAACATTTCATTCATATATATATATAACAAATATTTTTCTTAATAGTGAATTAATTCCCCTTCTTCTCCAAAAATATATATAAATCAAAATTATATTTATAGAAAAAACATAATAACAATTATTTAATTCAAAAAATAATTCACTTGGTAAAGTTGGATCATAATTTTCTTCTTCTAATGTAGAAGATATTTCCCCATTACAAACATGAAGATCTACTTTACCCTTTTTCAATCCCCTCCTATCTCTGAGACAATGTTTATCAGAAAAAAATGTGTGATTCACACCAAATATATAATAATCATGAGTCAATGTTGGGGAAATTGAACTCTATAACATTCAAATTTAGATGAATATAATGCTTCCCCTTAGGAGAACTTCCAAACCTTAGATACTAATATAGAGTTGTAAAATAGGTCATACCTATAAGGGATCTAGAAATTATTATCATGAAGTAATCCATAATATATAACAAATACATATCAATGGGTGTGTATAATGTTCTATATCTCTCCATCAAGGAATTTTAATGAAAGTACGCCCACTAAAAATGATGAACCTATAAATCATATCTATTTAGTGAGCTAAGATCCATATTTCACTAAGTTTTGGGTTGTTTTATCATTTGTCCCATCACTTGTATATTCATATTGGAAAACTTTCCTATCATAATAGTTGTGATTTTTAGATAGTTGAGCAAGTGACACTTTATAAAAATACATCATATATATTTAATGAAATCTATTTCTCTAGTAACCAAATCCTATTAGAGTCTTCCGAATTGTGTAACCCAAATAAAATTCAAAGAATAAGGGAATAATTCTATTAGTATCACCTATTACTTACTTTATTTACAAAATATAATCCAGGGGCACCCAGATTTCACATGACCTTCTTGGTTTGATGATTGAGGTCTTGACAAGTTCCACTTTAGAAGGAATCTCACACATAGTGTTTGAGGGGTTTTATTTTAAAAGTATCACAAATTTAATTTAAATATAATGCTCATTAATCTCATTACATCTCATGAAATAATTATTATCACATGTTTTATTCCTTTGTGTATGAATTATTTGAATGATTTAGTTTTGGAATCCCTATTCCATCCAAAAACATAATGAATTCAAACTAAATTAATGTGTATCTCTTTACCAAACCCATAAGTTTGTGTTAGTCAACTAAAAACAATACCTAAACATATCTATACATATCCAAATTAATCTCACACTAATTTACCTAAACTCTTTATGTAAAGAATTTGAGTTATATGATATTTACAATATATACATGTGTAATCCCAGAGTGATAGATAGAAAACCTCATCTTTCTAGAAAAAGGAATAACCTCTAGGTTAGTGGGAAGCATAAAAATAGGTCCCTCTCCCTAGAGAGACTTTACTCAAGAGAGAATATGATTCATAATAACTCTAAAACTGCATATATAGAATTATATTCAATATCTATTTTCAAGATCATAACTTCTATAACAAACTAAAGTTAATGTAGGAAAAAACTAAATCTTATTAATGAACACCTATCATTCAACGTAACACAATAAAATCTATTAGAATCAATTTATCACATAAATTAAGTATACATAATATTCACATTTCAGAAACACTTTATAAACATGAATATTATAAAGGAATAACCGAGTAAATAAACGCTTTTTTTGACAAAAAATTAGATAAAAATATAAACTTTTAATATTTATTTTAGGCATGAAAAATCACATTTTACATGGCCTAACACATATAATCTATAAACCTTTTATAAATTATAAGAAAAAATGACATTTTTAAACATTTAAGTCTATATCATATTTTATAAATGATAATCCTACTATAATTCATAAAATATGATAGATATATGAAAGTGATAAGGATATATCAAACATATTCTATGATATATGATTGTGAACATTGAATATGGTAGGCAATGTCATAATGATTCTATAGTATTTTATGATATAGTCGATATCATAATCACATTACGATACTCTGTTATAAAAAAATAAAGATTGATTCATATTTTATGATATCATATATCATATGATATGATTTATTTTAAAACCATAAGTTTCCTATATATTATACCTTATCATATAAATTAGTCATATGCTACAACTAATTGAAAGAAAATATTTTCTTAATATCATACATTATAATATTGGTATAAACACATTACAATTGGCATGTTCTTTAAAAAACAATATATTAATATATAGATCTAATGAATAACAAGGATATGATACCATTTATGGGTTCAGGTGGATCATCCAATGATTATTGGTAGTAGAAACAACCCATGAAACACCTGATATATCATCAAAAGATAAAAATGTAAGGAAAAATGAAGAACAGTACAACATACCTGAAACACTACTATAACAGATTACGTCTCAACTCCTTGATTTTATTTGGGAATAATTGAAGCATCATCTAATTCCTCATACCTCTATAGGTGATACATCATCCTTGGATCATAATTCACAATGAGAGGATGTCAAATTGGACAAAGGGGTGCTAAAGCCTTCTTTCGAAGATGAATGGTAGTTTAGGTATAAAGAGAGTTTCAATATGTGGCATGAAAGAAGGGAAACATCCAATGTATGGAACTCTTCCCTTTTATGGTTCATCCCCTATGCTATTCATTAAATGAATAGCATTAGCTATATCATCTGTATAAGGTTCCATATCATAACACCCATATTCTACAACCCATTGGAGTATAATTTATTGAACACCACAATGAATGTGTGAAAAGATATTAATAAACCAATCCCTTTGTTTTATAACTAATAAAACCATGTGATATGATAGTTTTATGCATGCACAACCCATATCATATACCTAATCATATGATATAATATAGAAATTTTGTGGTATCCTATAACAACCCAATGTTTAAAAGAAGAACATTATGTTCAATAGAATATAAAACACAAAAAATTGAACTTAGAACATAATATAATACCCTGATACTTTAAAATATTTTTCTTTTTAAATAAACTCAATTTCTTTGATATCTTACGTAACACACAACACATAGTTTTAACGAAGCATGATATACTATTAATATTATTATTTAAAAAAGTACGTCATAACTTAGATGTTAAACTTGGAATTATGAATATGAATAAACAAATTTTAAAAATTATGTATAATGGTTTTAGATAAATAAAATATTTTTATAAATAAGTATTTAATTTTGGGTAAAGTCATTATATGCTTCAAAAATAATTTTTCTTAAAAAATGTTTTTTATTTCTTTTGTAAAAAAATAATAAAATTATTTTTTTACCAATTTTATAATTTTTTTTAATAAAATGAAATTAATTTATGTAATTGATATTTCAATATTATATTAGGTTTAATTTTTTGTATGTTTCTTAAAATATTCATTTTTTGATGAATATTAAAAAATATTGGTTTTTTATTAAAAACTCCATTTTTATTTGAAGAATTTATAATGTAAATTATATTTTAAAATGTTTTGAAAAGTAAAATTATATATTTATTAACCCAATATTGGTCATTGGAATCAATTTTAAATTGAATCTTGATATTAAAACTTTCTCTTTTTACAAAAATGTTCTCTTTGAAAACCCACTTTTTCATTGCGTTTTGTGAATATAATTTAAAATTAAATTTTTAAACTTTTTAGAATGTAATTTGGAAAATTTTATTACATATTTTTAATCATAATAATTAATATTATATAATAATTTCAACTTAATTTTTTATCATAATGAATATTGAAAATAGTAAAAATTAATTACTGCGATTAAGGTAAAACGGGTTTACTGGGAGTTAAAATAAAAATAGAAGGATTAAAAATGACCCAAAACTTGTATAATTCATATTTTATGGTAATAATTTGACCTTATCCATTATAAGGTTCTAAAATGGTCCATTTTCTATCCTTTTGACCTGATTCAAACATGGGTGTAATTTTTTCTTTTCAAAAATTCAAAGGGTATCCTCTCCCCACTTATAAAAGGCCACCCTTATCCACACCTATTAACACATAAAAAACCCATTGGTTAAAAAATTAATTGATAAAATAATTTTCTTAATTCCATAAAAACATCCTATATCCCATGGTTTATTCATAAACCCATCCAAGGAAGGATTTTGGTGCAATCTTAAAGAAGTTGTTTGAAGAAGAGGTAATGTTCTTAAACTAGCACTTTTATTTTATTTCTTATTCAGCCTACTTAAAATACTTTTAAAAAATTATAATATAATAACACCAATATATATCATAAAATGATATGTTTTTATTTTATATTAATAAAGTATATCCATCTCCTCTTATATAAAATGGGAAATGAAACCATCGATCGTGTGTACAACAGACTACCACCTCACAAATGAATGTAACTCATTCTCTATAGACCCCTATAAAGAATGGATATAATGATGAATATAAAGTATATAAATTATATTAGTAACATAATTTTACCTATTTATTCATTATATCACATACACCTTCTTACTTTCCATTTTGTGGGGGATATGATAACGTTGGTTGAGTATATGGCGGACTACCGCCTCACGAAGCAATATGATTTGTTTTCACCAACTAATTAATGGTAGGTAATAAAGGATAAATTTAATGAATATATTTGATTTATATGTCCTGATGATTATTCTTTAAAATCAATATATCATCCACTTCCTTATCCTTTCACCCATTATAAAAATGACAACGTCGCTCGTGTGTACGTACGACCTACCATCTCCATGAAGTGATGTTCTTCATTCTACATGTTAAAAATTAAATAATGTTTGTAAATAAATAAATAAATATAATGAAAAGATTATATTTATAACATTATTATTATTCTGGGGATTATGTAACTATATCCTATGTTCAAGATCCAAAACATTTGTGACAAAACATACATGATAAAACAAGGCAATTAACATAAGAAACAATAGTAATGATAAGAGATTATTAAAAAAAGGTTATAATAAGATATAAAAGTATCATATGTGATCTTATAAATATTAATATGTTTATTTTATAAATTAATAATATTTTTAAAACCATCATACAAGACGTTAAAGTATTCTCAACTAAAGGGAAGCATGTGGTAAGGGTTTTCATCTCAAAACTTTCTTCTTTGACATGCATGTACTTTTATGAACCTAATTTATTATAAATGGTGGATATAATTAAAATGGAATATTTTATATAATTTATTATTATTATTCATGGTATTTTAACTTTAAATTCACTATACATGACTTTTAATTAGTTTTTATTAAGACGTTTCTTAATCCATAGGGGGTTTCTTATCTCAATTAACACTAATTGAGTTATAACACTTCTTCATTTATTATTTTATGAAAATATTATGTATGAAATTAAATTTGATTTATTTATATTTTATTACAAATTTTTTTATTTTTATTTAAATTTGATAATCATAATCACTTCAGTTATTAATCCTCATTTCAAAGTTATAGTCTTTATAAGGGTTTATTTCATAATTTAACTTTAATCGGAATTATTTATACTTGAATTTAAATTGAAATAAATTATTGGATTATTTTATAATAAACCCATTTGATTATATTATCCTATGATTATTCATGAAATTTTAATGTAATAGTAACATTTTTATCCCTTTAGTACTTAAAGTGTCTGATGTGTTTTTAGAAAACCCCAATTTATTTCTCTTTTCGGTTAGAAATGATTTTTTCCATATACATATTTTCTTTAAAAAAATTAAATAATATTTTTAATATTCTCATTTTTTTTCTTAAATAAAATTTTCCCATGTTTTAAATGGAATATTTCTATCTTTTTCTGAATAAGGAATGTTTTTTAATTTCATTACAAAAGACAAATGGAATATTCTATTTGAATTTATACGACGTCAATGATTTCCCCGACGCTACAACCAATTTTTGGTACGTGGATTTTCTTTATAATATTCCATATTTTTTTCAAATAAAAACCTATTTTATATTTGATATAATTATTTTAAAAGAGTTTTTAAAAGGAATAGATATTTTGATATTGGGAAACGTTTTATGGAATCTTTCTAAACTAGAATTGTTTTTTGGGTTACAAAATTTCCCTCTCTAAATCAGTTTATATCTCTATTTATTGTTATATAGTTCTTATAAATTCTATATATATTAATCTCAAATATATACCTAGATTATTATACCTTCCTTTTATGGTGTAATACATTATTTACATTCATTTCTCAAATACCTTCTTTAAGAAATCTCTTTCAATTATGATATGAGGAAAGATTATACAACACACTTTCTTTCCATGATTAATTCTTATGTTTGTGTATTATGATTGATTTCATTTTTATGGCACATATAATCATGTACATGGTACGATGTGTGCACCCAGATAGCGCTACAATGCATTGGGTAAATATTTAGTTTCATGAGACATCATGTATGGGATTAAGGAGTAAACTTAATCCATTATGGGACTTTAACAGATATGTGATATTATCTATCAAGTTAGCCTTGAATCATTTTTATGTCATGTTATATGTTACTGTGACATTTACTATGATTCCATGATCTTATGATACCATGTCCTTTATATTCTGATCCCATGTGATTTACTCATGATCCTTCTATTTTATGATATCATGGTATGTTTTTGACTCACATGTTATGTTTCCTCACCATGTTATTACCTTGTTAGTATTTTAGCTCATCCATTTATTTTCTGAATTACCTAGGTTATCCAATGCAGGTTTTGGATCTTGAATGAATTTATGAGCTTATTATGGAGAATAAAATAAATTATTTTCATTTTATTCTCACTTTTATATATTATGAACCTAGTCTTCCAAATACATTAGGCCACATGATTTTGGGGTTTTACTTCTTGGGTGTTTATGTTTAAAAATCATGTAATAATATGTATAAAAGGTTTGGGTTATTATATATCCTATGATATCTTATGACACAATTCAATCCTAATCCATGTTATGCATCTTATGCATATCCAATCTTATGATTCAAGTAAATCGTAAACCATGATATACATCTCATGCATATAATGTTTTATGAATAAAGGGATATCTTAATCTATGATATTCTTAGATTTAGTAAATAACCAATAATATAACTATATTGTGGTGGAATTCACTATAAGGATAAACCATGGAATAATTGATGTTTCCATGCCATTTTAGTACTTTTGGATTTATACCATAAACAACTTGACTAAGAAAAATAACTTCCTATTAAAATTTTCATTGTCTTCCCAAAAACAACATGGATGAAATGATAAAGCTTATCAGAAATGGATTCCAAAATGATCAAAATTTATTTCATGTCCATAGTACCTAAACAAAATGTACTATTTCATGGTATAACATGTAGTTGTTATAAATTTAATAAAAATTATATTTTTGTTAAAATTAATAAAAACCTTCTCCATTATGGGACAAATATTAGGGGGGTATTTAAACTAAACAAAAAACATTCTGATACATGAAATATAGTTTTAATGTGTATTTACATAGTTAGAAAAATGTGAAATAATAAATTGCTTATATTTATCTATGATTCGATCATAAATGTAAATATAAATGTTTATATTAGTAACTATATTTAAAAAATGTGTGATTTACATAAATAGTTTCATAATTCATGAAATATTTATTATTTGATAATAAAATTATTCATAAATGTCACAATTTTCATAAAAAAATGAATGATATCATATTAAAATCATATAAATGACAATATAAAAAGATAATATTTGATAAAAGTGACTTGAAGTTCCTAGTGGTTCATGAAGTCAAACTAGTGGGGGTGAATTAGTGTAGAAGAATTTTACTAAATTATTCTAACTTAAATTTTTACCCCCTTTAGTTATCTGAACACCTATCTTGGTTAGGATGTATGGATCTTGATTATTCACCCTTAAAACTTACTCCCATATAAAATATAGATAATTAAAAGGAATAACAACACACACATATTTTTATAAGGTTTAGTTTGAATCTGGGAAATCTACTCCCTGTGGTTTTCAGTTATTATCCGGAGGCATATATTTTCACTATTCTTATATGTGTTACAACATGGAAGTTATTATACCATTCCTAAGAGTAGGTATCATCCTTAATTTTACTTAAAAATATTTTATAAGTGAATCTTCACTATATTATATAAGTGACGAGTTCTTTATACTGCCTCCTGAAAGTCTTTAAAGGTCCTATATGAACTCTATAAATTATATCTTCTTTCATCTCCTACATGTCTCTACATTAATTTAATGATTTTCTTCCACAAAATAAGTATTACAATACTTGCATATCAGTAATGTACTCTATCATCTAAAAACTTTACTACTAGAGATCTCACCACTTTAAGATTTACAATGTTTGGAATATATACAGGCTGCCGATGGATGTTGTAATTTATCTATATTTTAGTTTCTAAATGTTCAGAAACCCCTCCTTCACATATTTGTAACTTAATTTCCATACTACTCAATTGTTTGACCAAAATAAGGCTCTTACAAAATGCACTAATGAAATTCCATTTTTTCTCCACATAATATATCATTAGTATCTCTCTACCTTGAATGAAGTCCCCACTTTATATAACCAAATTCACTTCAATAAATATGGGTTAACATTGGCTTCTAATTCAAAATTACCACTAACTTTGTTCTTTTTTCAACCATATTCAATTACTTTTAAAGATATGTGGATCTAAAATCATCAAAGTTCCTATAAAACTCAACATCAATATTCTATAAATATTTCAAAAATCTTAGCTAGAATCGTGAATTTTCCACTATGAATTCTGTATCTTTGAGCATCCAGATTAACATTATCATTATGAGTTTGATTTAATGAAAATGATATGTAAAATTTATTATAATACTTTGGTCTTATAATTTGTGAATATTTAATTTGTTCTTCCTTTTCCTTTACATCACTCAAAATCTTGAAGAACACACAACAACTATTTCTAAAATGCTCTAAACTCTTGTATAAATGAGCTTGCATACAACTCTATATGCATGTGTGAATATTCTTACTTTAAAACCAACTCAAATTTGATTTTACTCAACTAAAACATACATGTTCTATTAAACTCATAATTTATGATCATCATGAGACCTATATGTATCATAACTTCAATCTCCCATTAGTATGGTCTCATAGTTATCCTTCATTAATCGAAGATCATCTCTGATTCACTTCTACATAACTTTTATTCACATAGCTTAGATTCACTTTTATTATTTGTTATATTATCCAAATATATTCATGAATTATTTTCCCATATTCACTCTTCTTGATTAAATGGAATATATTTTATCTTTTTAATGTCGAAACATCTGCATTTTATCACTTCATACATTCTTCCATTCTTTCTTAGGTGAATTATTATGTTTATACACCTTATCAGTTTCACCCAAGGGCTATTATCCTTAAATTTAAAATACCAAATTTTATATATTATTAGATAATTCACTAGAGTATAACTTCTATAAAAAATGAGTATTGGTATTGTCTACTAGGATTTATTCCAACTATACCATCCATACACCTTCATGTTTGATTGTAAAAAACATTTTACCTTAGAGAAATATTCAAATATTAATTTGTTGGATACTACAACCACATCCTTCCCATTTTACCTTATTATATTATCAAAACATTAATCCTATATTTCTCATGAAAATTTAATGTAGAGTCTTTCATGCATTCACTTCTAATTAAACTAACATATGACTTAGATAAAATCATAGTAGCATCGTGATGTTTGTTTCATATGCTGAACAACACAAAATCTTTATTTTATTTTTTATAATATCTTTTGATTATTCTCATTCTCATACCATACAATTCAATTATTTTCATTTGTTAGGAGAATTTAAAATTAAAATGTTTCTAATAATCAATCATCCAAATTTCTCATCTTCTTAGTGTAACTTCTCATACATAGAGAAATATCCTTATGATATTATATAGTTTTACATTCAACAATTATATGCATGATTTAAATTCCCATATGAAAAACCTAATTCATGAAAACGATGACTCAAATGACATTGTATCACTCATACATGATCACATTTTAAAATATTGAATTGTGTATTCTTGAGTGAGTCCCAAGTCATACTTGGATTTGGGATGGTTTCTGTTAATCACTTCAGACACACCAAACATAGGTCATTGAACTCTTGTGGTATGACCCCATTCCATGACCACTGGTCTTCTGATGATACTAAGAACTACCTTATTCTAGGCACTTGATCCTCTTACGTGCATGATGAAACTAACCAGCCCTTTTCTCCTTTATTTACGTTATTTTTGAATTGAATTTGAGTTTGGCCACTATCTCAAATGGTTGGCTACTTAGGTAGTTCTGAATAGAGAGATAACCCTTTTTTGAATTCTTCTACAGTTAAATTTTCTTTTTCAAAATAATCAAATTCTAGATTATAAAAGGACTTAGAAAAATTATCACACTAAACTTATATTCTCATTAAATATTCTCAAGTAATTTAAGAATGAATTTAAATCATTTTGGAGATTATTAGTATAATTATAAATCTCTTAAACCTAACACCAAAGCTATTGTAGTCACTGAATTTAACTTCCATCAGTACTTGACATTCTTTCACTAAAGATATATTTAGAAATAATATTTTTATCCCCACTTAATTAATCCTAGAAATCATATCTTATATTGTCTGGATAAATCAACTAAACACTTTTATAGTGTATCATCTAGTAATAGATCTAACATATACCTATATTCCATCTTATGATGTATTAAATTCTGGAGTGTTAACATCTGGACTATGCAAGGTAACACCCTCTTATTCTATACTCTTATATAGACATTAACTTTACCTCTTATTTATTTCTCATTGACAACAATTATCATTGACAAAAAATACAATACTATTAATTAAAAACCATTTTGGATCATTAATACCCCCTTGGGATTTGTTTGTAATATCCATTTCAATTATAAATTCAATATTCTTCTCCCCCTTATTGATAATAAATTCAAAGTCTCACTTGTTAGGGAAAGAAATTCTCATCTCATACTTCATAAATTTTCAAATTATTTCCTTACCTTCATTTGTATTAAAAGTATATACTAAATTACTAAAGGGAAGGATGTAATCACTTTTCTTAAGTAACAAGTCGTACATTAATCTACTATAAGTCTATAGGAGACATATACAGTGTAAAAAAAGAGTGACTAACTTAGATATAAAATATTTCCATAAAATATTTACCACGTGATATCTATCTTAAAATATTCTTTTAGGGGTTGTATAAAATATTCTCATTCAAATTATTTCCTACATCCATCTCAACAAATTGGTTAAAAACATTAAAACCCAAAAGAAGGTTACTCCCCTTCAAAACATTTTTTCTTATTTTTTATTAAGAATCCATTCCTCCCCTTTGATTTAGAGTTGATAAAAATATTAGACTATAGTGAATGTACCTTATCAATTACATATTCTTCAATTTATATAATTTTAATTTATATAATTTTAATTTCTATAAATTTTTTTATCTAGTTCTTTCTATTTTTGGGATCCTAAAATTTGAATTTTTTAATATCTGGTTATTAAATTATTTTGTTTTCTAGATTTTATCTCTTATATTACAATAACTAATAGACAATGACAGGAACCTACTATATGGTTATTTTATAGGATCACATATATAAAACTCACAAGATAATGTTATAGAACTTATAGAGAGGGTGTTACAAATCTCTCAACAATTCATTACAAGTTCAACTATAATAGGAGTACAAGAGGTAAAGTGTTTTAACACTATTTTAATTGAAACTAAAAATTAATAACTAACTTCACTTATAACATAGTTGAAATTGAATAATTTTTAGGCAGTATCACCATCTACAAATCCTTGAGTATACTATATTTTCCACTCTTTAGAGAATTTAAATAATAGACTCCCTCAAGTTTAATAGATCGAGATATATGATGATGTGTACCATATATAGTACAAAAAATTAACAAACAATTGAGGATTAAAAGATTACTTTACAATTCAAAAAGGAGTTGGGAACCTTCATCCTCAAAGGACACCCTTCCAGTAAAATCTTCAACAATACCACTAGCCCCACTATTTCAAAGTAATTTATATCAACCCTCAATAAGCTTCCAACAAAGAAATATAAAAAAATACTCAATTAAATACATGATAAGATATCTTAAGGAGTCACAGTGTAACTAATAATCTACCCTCACAACTCATGAATTAGATTTGAAGGGGCTAAAAGGTTTGTTTGTATTGATCATATCTACTATGAAAAATCTAGTAAATCAAGTCTCATTTAACTCTTTACCCAATAAATCCCTAATACCAAGGGAAATATAATCTATATTAATTTGATAAGTGGTATTAAGGTGAAAACCAGTGAGAAACCATCAATAGAATTTTAATTTGGAAGTGGACAACCTAAGTTACAAGAATAATCAAACCCTATGAAGAAACAAGTGGAGGTTTTGTGGTGATAAAATCAGTGAGAAAAGAAATGTTAAAATCCATGATGGAAGAGGTACCTCAGAAACAAATTACCCTCCCTTAAATAATGAACCCACCTAAGAATACAAGTGAAGAATAAATATAACAAAAAGTACTAGAAACATTCAAGAAATTGGAAGTCAGTATCCCTTTATTGGATGCAATCCACCAAATCCATATGTATGAAACATTTTCCACAGATATGTTTACAAAGAAAAAAAAATTGAAAGAATATTAAATGGTAGGCCTAGGAAGAAATTTTTTTTCTCTAATAACCCCACCACTACCTAGGAAATTTCAATACCCATGTAAATTTTCCACCCCTTAAACCATATGAGAACTCACGTTTCCTAATGCATTTTGTCACTTGTAAGATTCAATAAATAAAATTCCCTACTCAATTTACTATTCTATATAGATATAAGAACCCAAGACAACTCGATTGGTTATGAAACTGGCCAACCGAGCCGCTGCTTACCTAGTATATGTTTTGGAGGACGTTCTAATAAGAGAAAAAAAGACTGTTTTTCCTACAAATTTTTACATCTTAAACATGGAGGAGAAAAAATTACAACCAATTCACTATAATTTTTGGTAGTCCATTTTTATTACTATTAAAACCATAAAAAATGTACATGAGTAAAAACTTTAAATTTATTTTAGAGAATAATCTATTAACTATAGTATATTGGATTCATTGAAATATACTCAAGAAGAATAATCTATTTTTATACTATCTCATTATGAAATTTACTATTTTCCTGAGGAAGGAATTAAAATTTTATATGATATAATAAAATTAGAAAAATCATTTTAATCACATAACATTTGTGACAGTTTTATTTTTAAAAATGGATAGAATATGGAAAGAGATTTGTGAAATAACCAGTTTTAAAGAGATAGATGGGGAATATTTTGATGATTTACTTAAATATATTACTGGAAATTATGATTTTAATATACATGTTTCAAGGTTAGGAAACACTGAGATGAAAATATCATTAGAACACCCCCTAAATTGGAACTAAATCCACTTCCCTCTAATTTGAAAAATGGTTTTATTATTGAAAATGAGAAACTAACTGTGATAATATCAATTAAATTAGAGCCTAATTAAGAACAATTAATTTTAAACATTCTAAAAATTTTTATAGGGACCTAGGATGCTCATCAAGAGATATCTTAGGGATTAGTCCCACTATTTGTGTACACCAAATTCTCTAAAAAATGAATCAAAACCTATGAGAAAACCCCAAAGAAGACTCATCCCGAGCCTTAAGAAAAATGTGAAAAAATAAATTGAAACATTACTAAGAGCTAGAATAATTTACCCCATATTGGACTCCCAATAGGTGAGTCCCATTTATATTATACTCAAAAATATTTTATTCACCATTGTGAAAAATTAGAATAATGAGATGGTTCTCACTAGGATTCAGAATATTAAGAGGGTATGCATTGATTATAGAAAATTGAATCATGTAAAAAGTAAAAATCACATCCTCATCCCTTTTATAGATAAAATGTTAGAAAGACTAGTAGATAAGGGTCACTATTGTTTTTCATGATGGATTGTTTGGTTATTTTTAGGTCCCCATCCCACTAGAGGACCAAGAAAAAACTATATTCACTTTTCCATTTGGTATATTTTCTTATAAAGGATTCCTTTTAGGCTATTAAATTCCCCATATACTTTTCAATTTTACATGGTAAGAATATTTTAGATCTTATTGAAATATTCTTGGAGGTATTTATTGAAAAATATATAGTTTATAGGACCTATTTTGATATTTTTTTGAAAATATAGAATATTTTTTGAGAAATACATTAAAAAGCATTAGTTTTTATAAAAAAACATGATTTATATATATAAATACTTCATATTTTTATATGAATATTCTTTAAATTTCACAAATACATGACCAAGGACCATAATGGTTTATTATATTTGAAGACAAGATACACAATATTCTTATTTCATGAATGATCTTAAATATCTCCCAAAAATATCTTTCCCTTTAACACTCTTCAAAGACATACCCTACTTAAAACCTTTCTTTATAACCCTGGGAAAGGAAACATAAGAAAAGGTGAGATCATATGCTCTATAAGGGTAACCATGGGAGATATCAATCTACGATCATATTAAATCATAAGATAAGCATACATGTATGTGATCATGAACATAAATTAAAAATTTCATCCCCATCTCTCATAGATTATAGATATGATTCATGGAAACAAATTATCATTCCAAAATACATGATTCATAAGAGTGTGAAATTATCATAATTCATTAACCATAAGCTCATGTCATAAAGTTGTGGCACCAACATAGGTATAGAAACCATTTAAAATGTCCAGGAAAACTACTAAGACCATAAAACACAGTGGATAAAACCTCATCACTTGTTTTCTATAGTGGATAAATCCCATATACTTGTTACCCATTATTATCACATGAGATATAAAGCTTTAACCAATGAATTGGAGGGATATGTAATTCCAGGTCCACCCATCTCTGTTATAACGTAATCACCGCCCTTGGTTATAATGTAATCACTATATTTGGTTATAACATAACCACCATATTTAGTTATAATGTAACCACCATCCTTGGTTTATAATGGAACCACCCATAAAATAATAAAAACCATATATATATATATATATTCCATAATATCCTTGAAAAATTTCAATATCATCACATCATAAACCATGGAAAAGAAATAAGTTTCATAAAAATTTCATCAATTCATCATATCATAACCCATTAAAATAAATGGGTTTCATATACATATCATTATCATAATCATAAACCATATAAATAATTAATAGGTATGATATCATTTTATCATATCCTTATTAAATTATAAGTAACATCGAAGGATGTTAATATAGATGAAAAATTCCTTTACAAGATCATTTGAAACATGTATTGATGAAAATATCCTTTTCTCATTGAAACCAGTTATTTAAAATATATAAATTCACCAAATATCAAGGAAAAACTTTTCTTTGAAAATAACATTGAAAATTTGTGATGGGAGCTTCAAAACATTGATTTTTCAAGATAGTGAAAGATTTCATATATACTGTATATGTTAAAACAAATATTCCTTTGCCATTTTTTGTAAGTAGTCAAAATTAATTAGTATAGAAAACAATAAGAAGATTACATTTTAAAAAAAAATTGTAAAAGGAAAATCATGGTTTAAAATGACTTTAAACCATCATAGGAGATTAGTAAAACATTTTTTAAAAAATATGGATATGCAATAGAAAAGCATTTTTGACAAAAGTGAGAAGAAAAATTGGTTTCCTTTAAAAATAATCTGTTGATATATTGGGTAATTAAAATGATAAAAGTGAAAGGACAAAATGTATTATTATTAAATAAACATAATATAGTAAAATTAATTTAATTATTGATACATATATCATGAAATTTTATCATCATAAATGTAATCATAAACAATCCCGATAAACAATGAGATTATAATGAAAATCCCTTACCACTTCAGAAACATTCAAACCAAAATACCATAAAAGTGGGAATATTAGATGGATATTTAAATCCCAATAAATTTAATGATAATAATCATAAAATTAATTCATGTTAAATATATACACTAGATAAATGTAACAAGTGGTGAATATGACATGTATCTCACTCATATAAGAAGTGAGATGGAAACCCCTTACCCAGAGTTTTCCTTTACTTGAAGGTAATCTATCTTATTGTATAATAAATTTAAATTTATTATAATTATATAAAATATTCATAAAAATATTTATAATATCATATATGATCCCATTATAATATTTTAACCCCATTTTATTAATAATTACTTTTTATAATCATCATTTCTAGGTGTTAACTGTTTTCTTTTTCATGAGAATTTTGGTTTGGTAATTCTGGTACTTGTACTTTGATCATAATTAAATCATATCAATAATTTTAATAATTATATGAATATCATATATATTTATTATATACATATTTATAGTCATTCATAAAATTTAGAGATAGAAAAACGAAGTGCACCATTCATGGAGACAGTTGGTCGTATATATGCATGAACACTATTTCTATTTTTCAACGGATGAAATTGCAAGAAATATAAATAATAATTAAACTTAAAATAATAATAATAATTTAATATAAATCACATATATTTATTAACTTTATCCTTTTTACCTTGTATGTAAAGCGTAATTGAAAAACGAATCGCATCATTTCGTGAGGCGGTAGTCGGCCATACACACGAGCGATGTTATTATATCCCGGATGTAATAGAAAGTAAGAAGTTATATGTGATACTATAATTTAAAAAGTATAACTATGTTATAAATATAATATAATATAATATATATATATATATATTTTAATTCCATAATTATAACAAGTTGTTAGAGGTAGTGATGAAAAATGAATTATGTTAGTTCGCGAGGTGACAATCCATCATATACACAATCAACAGTTTTGTTTCCCATTTGACTGATAAAGAGATAGATATAGGTAATGAAATTAACATAAAAACATATAATTATATGTAATATACTAAGGTTATTATATAATCATGGTTTAACAATATTTTAATTAGTTTGAATAAGAAATAAAATAAAACGCTTGGTAAAGAACGATACATCTTATTCGGACAACCTCTTTAGGTTTGCACCAAAATAACTCCTAAGAGGGATTTATAAAAAAATATGGAATATTAGTCAAGGATAAGGAATTAAAGAAGGTATTTTTTTAGGTATTGGATGAAAAAAGGTTTGTAAGTGTGAAGAGAAGAGGAGAGGTGGTGTCCTTTTATAAGTGAGGGAGATGACACACTTGGAATTTTTGGAAAGAATAAAATATACCCATGTTTTACACAATAAAAATTAAAAAATGAATATTAATATACCTTATATTATATAAGGTATATATAGGGATGTAATATAAAAAATAGGCAAGTTTTAGGACATTTTTCACCCTTATCTGCTTAGTTCTTCCCCCAGTAAACCCGTTTTAACCTTAACTTGGCTAATTATTTTTTACCATTTTCACTATTCATTATGAACAAAAATTAAGTTGAACATATTACATAATATTAATTATTATTGTTCCTAATATTTAAACTATTTCATAAAATTCCATTTAAATATGTGGTAGAATATAATTTAAAATTAAAACCCGCAAGCAATATGAAAATGCAATTTTCCAAAGAAAAGTTTTCTTAAGCATGAAAAGTTTTCATATCAATATTTAACATAAAATTGAATAGAATGAATTAAATTGGATTAATAATAATATAATTAAACTAATTTTACTTTAAAACCATTTAAAACAAATTGTAACTTTCAAAAATTTTAAAATGAAAAGACAATTCTTAATAAAAACCTTTATTTTTCATTATTCATCGAAAAAAATAATCTTTTCAGAAAATTATAAAAAATTCACTCTAAGATAATTTTTACCTTATGAATTAAAAACTAAATTTATTTTTTAAAATAAATTTTCTAATTTTTTTAAAAAATAGTTTTAAAATAAGTGCACACAAACACGACGATACCGTTTTTTAGAAAATACAGTTTTTACGAAAAATACTGGATTTATTCTTATCTCATTATTAGAAAAAATATTAGATGAATTATAAAACATTTTATTTAATATATAATATATATATTTCCATGAAATCATAAAACATAAGTTATTTGTTTAATTTAGTTATATAAAATTAATTTGTGTGCATAAAAACAGTTTTTTTCTGAAAAATATTGCTTTTTCCATCAAATGATTTTATTTTTACCTATAATCAGTTGATAACCAGTGAATTCATTTTATCTAGGTGTAACCAATAAATTTTAATAATTTAGATAATCTTATTCGTAATATCCAATCCAAAAACTAGACAATAACTATAACATAATAATATTTTAATAGTATATTGTGGTATGTTTAAACTCGGTATTGCGTGTAACACAAGCTATAGAAGAAATTGAATTTATTTAATAAAAAAATATATCATAATGTATTATAGAGTTAAATTCTCCCCCATTAAATAAAATTCTCCATTGAATTTTTTCTTTATTATCAATGGTTTAATATTTGAAAATTCCTTTATTAAACCGACATCATACAAAGGAATAATAAAACTTCCCTTGAAAAGGGAATGTGGGAAACATAAAGGTCACCTGAAATAACACAAAATCAAATTCCAGATAAAGATAAAATTAGTGGTAAGTTAAAATATGGACATGGAATAGAAAAAAACTCCTAAGGATTAATATAGAGTTATAATAAAAATGGTAAATAGAAATTTAATGACCACAAAAACATAAATCCTTGATAAGTGAAAAGACTATTGATTTGTTAGAAATGAAGTTAAAAGAAAAATTTTTTATTTCAAGATATTTTTCCTAAATTTGAGGAATTATTTTTCCATATAGAATATGATTCATTATAAAAAATACTTACTCTACATGTATAATTTCATCCTTTAATCAACTTTGACCACAATATCATCAATTTCTACAAATGATTAGTATTTAAGATATATTTTTCATGTATGAAGCACTGAAATTTAATTTTAACATATTATAAGATCCATAAAATAATGAAAATTAATTATTTATTTCTCAAAATATTTGAAAAAAAAATTAGTAGAATAAGTTATCCAATATGGATATAATATATAAATCTCTAAAACTTCATCAATAACACCCAAAGTTCAATTTAATCCATTCTAAAAATGGTTAACATTAAGGCTCCTCCAAATTATGTTTGACCAAGATTGAAATCCAAAAAATTATAAATAAGGATTCAAAATTTCCAAAATAAACTTAAAATTAATCCCCCAAACAACACAAATAAGTATTTAGCATCACATTCCAAATATGTGAATACCTTGATCATATAATCTCATGAAACAAGCTAATTACATGAATTACCACAATCCCTTAATGAAAAAATGCATGATTTAAGAAATTAACTCTCTCTACATTCATTAAATAAATAATACTATATCCCAAACAACCTCAATAATCCCAACATTAAAGAAAGTTTTATTCTGAACGGTTATCCCATACCCTTCAACATACACCTCCAATAACATAATAACATTCTTAAAAAATAATTCTTTTCATTAAATATAAAGGCTATATATACCTCAAACTAATTAAATTTATCCTAAAATACCTTTAATTTACTCATAATAATAATTTGGATATCCTGTAGGCAAGAGGTAGGTGTTGTACCCTTATCTCCATTTAGTTGTGTGTTCAAGCCCCACAACCTTGCCGAACATTACAAGTTCTCACCTGGCCTCTGGGTTATCCTTTTTTTAAAACTATAGAAAAAATCATGTGATTATAATATTAATAATTCACCTTTTTACTATAATGTTTCCAAAACTGTGATGAACATCCTAAAAATATCATTACTCATCAAATCAATTTTAAACCTCTAAGGCTTTTTTTACAGCTTATTCTTTCCACAAAATTGAGTAATTTTAACTGAATATTATTACCTCAACATCAATAAAATATTAAAGGTTGTATTTTCTTGAATCATATTTTAATCCATAAAAAATAAAATTACCATTAAATCAACTTTCTAGTTCATTTGTAACATTCAATATATTCTTTCAAATATTAAATGAAAAACTACTACAGAACAATCCTTAAATATTGTATGATTCCAAAAATAATTCTCAAATCCTAAAACATAAACACTTTAACCCTTTAACTTTATTGATTTAATTGGAATATGTCCATTATTGGCCTAGGAGTTAATCCTTGTATTAGTTTCTTATCTGGGATAATTCCCATATCTCCCACACATAAGACATTGATCTATAAATGGTACCTTAGGATGAACTTCATATCCCCCATAAAACTATTAATTTTTACTTAGTAATTACTTTATCTATGACCTTATTATCCACAAATAAAATATATTCCCATTTCTTTTAGACATTACATTGATTGCTTATTCTCACATTATCAATATATTAGAAATATAATCTTCTTTCCTCCATGGTTTCCACCTCCCAAGATCTCAACAAACTCTATCATTATCTACTTTGATGAGTCTAAGAGTTAGTTAAGGTGAAATATATTAATCATATATAGTGATAACTGATTAAGAATAATAATATTATACTTTATTACATTAATAATCCCATTTGACTTATCATTAACACATTTTCCATCACATTCAACATTATCCCAGTTCCTTCTGGTTTCACCAATTGACTAAAACAAAAAAAGCATAGCATAAATAACACTAATCATATTGGTAAATCACATAATCATGAAAAATTATTTATAGGATATCTAAATCAGGAAAAATTATAAATCTATGACACCTTAGGTTTAACATAGGTTATCCATTATTATTATCTACTCAAATCCTTCATAAAAAATTATAATAAAAATATGGATTAACTTAAGAATATATCCATAGAGTGTCAATCTAGGTGTACAATAAGGACTATTTTCATGCAATATGTGATGATCAATTCAAATATAAATTCTCCCTTTTTTGAGGTTATTACACCAAGGTATAACTATTATATTTCCACATTCACTAATAGTATCTTGAAAGTGATATAATTTCTTATAAAATCTGATAATCTCAACCTTACTAAGCCTTTAAGAAGTTATATTATTAGGCTTATCCCTATGGTTTCACTAAAGTTTTATATTCTTAATCTCCAGTGAATGACTAAAAATTTAATTTGATATCAACTATAGTAACCCTGTATTTTCATTCATAAATATTTCATATTGTTAGATGAATATTCATTACATTTCACAACTACATGCTTGAGGACCACAATGGTATAGTTTCTTTGGAGAATAGATACATAATATTCTTATTTCATAAAATATTTTTAACAACACCCATAAATATCTTCCCATTTAGTATTATTTATAGAAATACCCTAATTAAAACTTTTCTTTATAACTTAGGTAATGGAAACATAAGAAAGGGTGATCTTAGATGCTCAATAAGGGTAAAGATGGGAAATATAAATATATTATCATATAAAATCATAAGATAAACATAAAATTATGATATCATGAACATAAATTATAGATTTCATACCCAATTTGTCATAGATTATAAACATGTGTCATGGAACAAAGAATTACCATTCCAAAAGACATGATTTATAAGAGTGTGAAGTCATCATAATTCATGAACCATAATATCATTTCATAAAAGTGTGTCACAAACATAGGTATAAAAACCATTTAATATGTAAAGGTTAACTACCAAGACCATCAAACATAGTGTATCAGGCCTCATCACATATTTTCAATAATGTATCAAACCCATTGAATTGTTTCCCATTATTATCTCATGATATAAAAAGATATAACCAATGCATTTGAGAGATATATATTTCCAATCCCACCCGTCTTACTTACAATTTAACCACCATCCTTGTTTATACCATAACCACAGTCTTAGGTTTTAATGTAAGTGTTTGTTTATTATGTAACCAACATCCTTGATTTATAATAGAACCACCCATTACAAAATGAAAACAATATATATGTGTTCCACAAGATTAAAAAACAATTTTCATATCATCACATCACAAGCCATCGATAATAAATGAGTTTCATAAACATTTCTTCAATTCATCATAGAATAACCCATGAAAATAAATGTGTTTCATAAACATATCATCATCATCATCATAAACCATAAAAATAAATAATTAGGATGGTATCACTGGATCATATCCCTATTAAATGATAAGTAATATAAAAGTATGTTAACATAGATGAAAAATTCATCTAAAATACCATTTGAAACATTTCTTAAAGAAAATGTCATTTTATATTTGAAAGAACATTTTTAAAATCTAAAAAATTTATAAAATAATAAGGAAAAAAATTTTATTTGAAAATAACATTGAAAAATTTTGAGGGAATCTTCAAAACATTGAGTGGTCATTATGGAAGAAAATTTTTAACATGCCATGCACATTAAAACAAAGATTCATTTCACATTTTTTGGTAAACATTCAAAAGTACTTTCGTAAAGAAAATGACAGGAAGATAAATTTTAATTTTTTTTGTAAAAGGTCAGGAATGGGTAAAAAATATTTTAAAACATAATAGTATATTATTAAAACATTCTATAAAATATATTTATAAAATATGAATATGGAAGAGAAAATAATGTTTGACCGAAGAGAGACGTAAGGTTGATTTTCTTTAAAAATAATCTTTTGATCTCTTGAGTAATTAAATGATAAATATAAAAAGAAAACATGTATTCTCTTAAAGTATAAATAGGTGAATAAAATTCATTGAATTATTGATACATAGATCATAAAATTTCACCATCCAAATCAAAATCATAAACAATCCTAATAAATAATGAGATTGTAACAAAAATCCCTTACCACATCAGTAACATTTGAATAAAATCCCAATGAAAGGGAGAAATTTATATAGATATTTAGAAACCTATAAATTTCATTATAATCATCCTATAATTCATTCATGTTTAATATATACACCACACAAAAGGAACAACTAGTGAATATGACATGTATCATACACATATAAAAAGTGAGATGAAAACCCATTACCTAGAGTGTGTATTTCCTTGAAAGCATTATAAACTCCTATATAATTAATTTAAATTTGTTATAATTATATACTAGAGTCATAAATATATTTATAACTTCATATATAATCACCTAATAACAATTCAACACCCTTTTATTAATATTTCTTTATTAAAATAGTCATTTCTAGGCGTTAACCGTTTCATTTTTCATGCGAATTTTGGTTTGGTAGTTCTAGTAATTATACTTTGATCATCATTAAATAATATATTTAATTTTAATAATGATATAAATATCATATATAAACATTATATTCATTTTATAGTCATCCAATAGAGTTTGATATAGAAAAATGAAATGCATCGTTCTTGGAGATGGTAGGCCATACATACGCATTAACGTTGTTTCCATTTTTCAAAGGATGGAACAAAAGAAAGTTAAATAATAATTAAACTTTAATAAATAATTATTATTTAATATATATAAAATATATTCATTAAATTCATCCTTATTACCTTCTATGTAAAGTGTAAGTGAAAAATGAATCACATTGCTTCGCGAGGCGGTTGTCCATTGTACACACGAGCAACGTTATCATATCCCCCATAGAATGAAAATTAATAAGTTATATGTGATAATATAATTCCATTAGTATAATTATGTTACAAATATCATATTTATACTTTAAATCCATCATTATAACAAGAATTTAGAGTCGGTGATTAAAAATAATTATGTCGGTTATCAAGGCGGCAGTACACAGTACACATGATCAATGGTTTCATTTACAATTTGAGGGAAGAGAAGATTGATACAGGCGATGTAATTAAAATAAAAAAATATTAGTGTATTTAATATAATTATGTTATTATATCATCATGATTTAAGAAGATTTTATGGATGTTGAATAAGAAATAAAAAAATTCATAGTAAAGAATGATACCACTTCTTCGGACAACCTCCTTAGGTTTGCACCAAAATCCTTCATAGGAGGGTTTTATAATCAAAATTTGGAATATACATCAAGGAAGAAGAATTAAGAAATTTATTTAGATAGTTATTTCCTTAACCAAAAGTATTTTTAAGTATGAATGGAAGATGATAGGGTGTTTCCTTTTATAAGTAGGGGAGAGGACACACTTAGAATTTTTGGAAAGAAAACAATATACCCATGTTTTACACACCAAAAATGGATAAAAAATGAACCTTCTTCAACATTATATGATATAAAATCTAAATATGTCCAGAAATTGAAATTATAATGGTTTTAGGTCATTTTAAACCCTTATCTTAATAGTTTTACCGCCTCATAAACTCGTTTTAATCTTAACCACGACAACTAATTTTTACCATTTTCAATATTCATTATAAAAAAAGTTAAGATGAAAAAATTAAATAAAATTAATCATGAATATTAAAAACATGGAATAAATTTAATGGAATTCAATTTACATAATTGGTATAATTTAATTCAAAATTAAAACTTGTAAGTGCGATGAAAATGTGGTTTTCTAAAAAAAAGTTTTTTAAAGTATAAAAAGTTTGTATATAAAAATTAAAAATAAAATTTATTACAATGAACCAAATTGGATTAATAATAATATAATTGAACTAATTTTACTTTTATTCCAATTTTAAAACAAATTTTAACTTTTAAAATGCTTTAAACAAAAAGAAAATTCTTAATAAAAACCAGTAGTTTTCACTATTCATCAAAAAATTAATCTTTTTATAAAATTATCAAAAATTAAATAAAAGATATTTTTTATATGATGATTTAAAAAAATCATTTCAATTTTAAAATAAAATTTCTTAAATTATAAAAAATTAATTTTAAAATAAGTATGCAAAAAACACAATAAAACTGATTTTTAGAAAATACAGTTTTAAGAATAAAATAAGATTTATTATCATATCGGGCTTAAAAAATGTTAGATGAATGATAAAACATTTTATTCAATATATAATATATACATTTAATTAAAATAATTTACTATAATTTATTTATTTAATTTATTAATACAAAATTCCTTTGTGCATGCAAAATCAATTTTTCAGAAAATACATATTTTACTTTGAAATGATTTTATTTTCACCTATAATCAATTGATACCCACCAGTCCAATGGAAAGACTATAACTATCACAAAATAATATTTTAATATTATATTATGGTTCACTTAATCTCTTTGTTTCATGTACCACATGGTATTGAAGAAATTAAATTTATTTAATAAAAAATATTTAATAAAATATTGGGATGCTATAGTTTTAAACTTTGAAAAATGATATTTCATTGTAGAGAAAGGAAATATCCCAGGAAAAATTATTCTTGAGAAAGAAATTTAATTGGAAAAGTCTATGGTTAACATCATTTCTTAAATTCTTTACCCCACCATTATGAAGAATACTAGATCATTTTTAGGACATGCTATATTTTATAGAAGATTTATTAGATACTTTAGAAAAATTAATTTATCACTGACTTACTTACTCATTATGGACACTGAATTTTTGTTTGATGAGTCATGTAGGATATACTTTGATAAACTCAACAAAATCTTGACCAAAAATCCTATTATCTATCCAATATCCTGTAATAATCCTTTTGAAGTACAGTATGATGCCTCCAGTAAAGAAGTGGGAGCAGTGTTAATAAAAAGGTTAAATGAGCATTCACATGTGATAATTTATGATTTAGAAACTTGGTACACAACCCAAAT
This sequence comes from Viscum album, assembly GCA_963277665.1. Lineage (NCBI taxonomy): Eukaryota > Viridiplantae > Streptophyta > Magnoliopsida > Santalales > Viscaceae > Viscum > Viscum album. The sequence goes on along the minus strand of OY728130.1, from coordinate 1,801,260,246 downwards.
AAACTATACAAAAACAAATAATGTGTTCTTACCTATTATTGTTCCATTGGAAAATTTTCATTCATACTTTTTTGGAAGCAATGTAATTATCTATTCTAACTATGAAACCCTCATATATTTGATAGATAGAGTTGATGAAAATCCAATATTGTTGAAATGGATACTTATTATACGATAATTTAACATTGAGATCAAGGATAAGAAGGGATATTAGAACTTAGTTAAAGACACCATGTACAAATTTTCCCACAAATCTAATGTAGATTCAGCCATAAAAACAACCATGAATGATTCCCTCCCTGGTGAGTAGCTATATGACATCCTAAAATTACCACAGTATACTAACATGGTGAATTATTTGGTCACATAAAATGTACCTTCCTTATTTTCTAGGAATAAAACTGTTAAGTTAAAATATGAATCAAAATAATATGCCTCAGTTATTTATAGGAAATTTGTAGTGATCAAGTGATTTTGAGAAGCATACCTAAGGATGAGGTAAACTCTATTCTTATATATTATCATACCCTTGCATATGGAGTTAACTTTAGAAATAATATAATGACTAGAAAAGTGTTAGAAAATATTTTTTTGCCAATAATTTATAAATATTCACATAATTTTTGAAACACATGTAAAAACTATCAATTTACTCGTGGAATTTTTAAAAGATAAGAAATTCCCCAACAACCTTTGATTTTATATTAAATATTTGATGCATGGGGATTAGATTTCATTTGTCCGTTTACAATTTATTTTTTATTTTCCTATATTTTATTACTATTAGATTATGGTTCCAAGTGGATTGAATCCCAAACAACTAGAACTAATGATTTGAAGGTTGATATTGAATTTATATGATCACATATATTTTATATGTTTGGAATACCACAGGAAATAATAAGTTATATGTGAACACATTTTTGAAAGAAGTGCATGGAATACCTCATGAGGAGATGTGGAATACCCCTCAAGTACTCTACTTCATACCACCCCTAATTTAATGAGAAGGTTGAGGCATCCAGATGAGACATAAAAATAATTATGTTAAGTAGAGTGCTACCCAACCAGAAATATTGGAGCCACAAGTTGTACGATACACTGGGGGTATAAAAAACCACCTTGAAAACCAATTAGGTATGTATCCTTACATAATTACTTATGGGAAAAAATTTTACCTTCATGTTGAGTTTCAGAATAAATACTAGTAGGTTAGGAATAAGATAAGCCTGGAATTCAACAAGTGTAGAGAACAAAGAAATATCTAAATTATGGAAACAGAGGGGCTGATCAGGGAAGCTTATGAGAACTCCCTACCATATAAATATAGATCCAGATAGATCCATGATAAATTCATTTAGAAAAAAAGACTTTCAATTTTGATACAAAGTTATTATATTCTCCTCTAGGATGAAACTCATTCCTATTAATATTTAATCCAAATGGACTAAACCATTTATAGTGACTAGAACATTTCCATCTGGAGATATAGAGATCAAAAATTGAATCCCAACAACCCTTTAAGGTGAATAAAAAATAGATGAATCATTTTCATAAAAACAGTTATAAGGAAACAATGGAGGAGTCCAAAATCCTATTTACTGAATACAAATAAGAATATTATAGGTTTTCCCCTTCCTACACACTTTTTTAAACAATAATTATTTAAATATGTTATTCCTTGATCACCATATGATATAATTAATTGTATGTAGTGTCTAACACAAAAATGAGGGATAATAAAAAGTAGTTTATAATGTAAATAAATATTTTTCATTTTTTATAAATAATTAAATTCACCTTCATTGAAATGAAATAACAACGTTTCATTAGGAACCATGAAATATTTTTATTTAGAGCTAGGGAAAAGAGTGTGATAGAAAAAAAACAAAATATAATTATAATGATAAGATGAGGAAATTTAATTTAGAACATGTAACGACCCAAAATTTTGTGAATGAAAATTCATCTTGATCTAATTAAATGTCTTATTATGTAAAATGGTTATATAAGACATATGGACTTCCTTGGTTTAATGTTTTTGGATTTCAAAATACCATTAAGAATTGTTACCATTTCTAATATAGCTGTTGAACAATGATCACATGATTAGTATAAATATAGGGCTTTAACAAATCCAATTTACTTAGAAAAAGGAAGTGATGTCCTCATCTAGTAGAATTTATCCATATGAATCCCATTTGTAAAAGCTCAAAAAGGAGGTGGCATAACCCGACTTCTCTCTTGACCAATCCCAAGTTGATCTTCAATACGTTAATCTCAAACGGAACTACCTATGGGAGAAGTGGAAGTTGATAGAGATTACCACCCGAGCGATGTTATCCGAACCACCCAAGAGTCTATCACCATAAAACACCTAACCCTTAGGTCTTATTCAAGTGTTATAAGGGGTTATGTTACAACACCATAACACTATGATTATGTGAAATATTTTTGTATGAAATAAATAATATACATTCATTTTATTATTGCTACTTTGTAAATGGGTTTTAAAGCACAAATAATATTTTTAGTTAATGTTAAATTTGGAAATTTATTTTGTTGAATTAATAAATTTTTGATTTAAATAATATTTTTAAAAAATATTATTAATAAATTACTATTTATTAAATATAAATGATTGTATAATTTTTATGAATACAATTGTAATTTTTATTAAGTGTTGAAAGAAGTTTTTGTCAAAACCCATGAATTTTCGATAAATATTAGTTTTATTTTAAAAGTAAAAATTCACATATTTAAAAAACTATTTAGATAAAATGAATATTTTTTTTAATCAGAATGTTGAAATTATCCAATGGTGAATTTTTCAAAATTTTCTGAGACAGTTGAATTTTTGGGTAAAAATTAAATACCGTTTAATTATATAATGTGTTTTATGGCCTTATAATGACATAATAGTGAATTAATAAAATACTATAAATGGTATTTTCTGTCAACATATGTTTCACCTTTAAAATAATGTGATTTTAGGTTTGTTTTATTTATTTTACAAAGCTTTAGTGGACCCTCCAAGGCTTATAAAATATTTTATCCTTTTAAAATGTTTTCCTTGAGAGTGTGACTCACCTCCAGATAAGAAATCCTAATATTTTAAGAATTTAGGCCATAGTAATTATAAAATAATGATTTACACTCCCCTTTGGAAAACAATATGGGAAAAAACCATGGGTTGGTTTGTGGTTTTGATTAGTTTAATGTGTGGTGGCCAAAAGCTAAATAATAAATAATTCCCTCTCTTTTCCTATATAAACCCACCCAAGATCCCACTTCCTCTTCACTCAAAGAATTTGGATCTCGACAAACACCTTCAATCCTCTCTCTAGAATCATCCCAAATCACCCAAATCTCCCAATAATCCTCTCTCAAGCCTCTACCAAGCCATTAGTATCACACTTCCAAGTAAAGGATTTCTTCCTTCCTCATTTTTGTCCAAATTTCTTTATGTTGTTATACACTTTTATTTTTAATTAAAAATGTTGTGGTATGATTTAAAACCTTCCCCATATTTCCCTCATTATGTTTGAATGATGATATACCTCTTTATCTATCATTAATTCCTCCAATGTACACCCATTATCATGTCGAAATTCCGTAAGGAATGTCTCTCTTCTTGTTTACATTCAAGTAATTCTTTTGTATTATGAATCTAAATTCCATTAAATATATTGAGAAATGTATCTATATGACCCCCATTAATGTCCATTTCATGTAAATATGAAATTACACCCCTCTGTCTCTCATCAACCATTTTTATGAATTCTTATGTCACGCCGTTATGCTGTCGAAATTGCACCGCGATTTTCAAAGCCAAATTCATTGTGCAGTGAATACCATTCCCATTTATCTATCAATGGTATTCAACATTATGTACATTTACATATTGATTATATATTTTCATTTATTAATTATACATTACTTTATCGTGGAATAAATGGTGATGTTTAATGAATCCATGTTATATGATCCATGTGGCACATTTATGCATGAAATGAAATGATTAAGAAGGGTGTGCCCTGATAGCACTCCAATTCATTGGGTAAAGATTAGTATCATGATACGTCAAGTGTAATGAGGGTTTAATCATGCTAATTCAAGTGAAATGAGGGTTTACTCATGATCCATGTTCAATGATCCTTGGATTATGCTAATATCATGTAAAATGTTTTTTTTTCATATTTCCATGTTATGATAATCATGCTAAATCACACCTTTATGTTCATGTTTCTCTTGTAATCCATTGATATTCCTATTTCCTAACATGTACTATATTCTTCATGTTATTAATTTTTTACTCCCTTACCAGGATTTATATCTCACCCTTTTCTTATCCATGTCTTCAGGTTATCCCATGCAATTCTAAGTACAAAGGAATGTGTGTGGTTATATAAAAGAAGTTTTCAATAAAGCTATATATTTCATGTTTTAAGTTGTTATGTAATGTTCCTAAGCCACAAAGATACTATAACTCTCGATCTTCTTGATTTTATCAAGTGAATATTTTATGTAATAAATAATGTTTAAGTGTGAAATAAAGAGTAAGTTTGTTATAGTTGGTATCATAGGATAGATTTAGTTTTTTTGGGATTAGGATTAGAAAACCCTAGTGAAAGCCTTAGGGATAATACTAAGTATAATAAAAAATCCCTAAGTTTTGGTGAGTAATGTTTAATTGGGTTATCAAGAAAATACATCCCTATCTGGATATGAGAAGGTAGAGGTGGCTCTGGCACAGATGTATCTAGGGGTAAAACCTGAAAACACCGCTTTGAGCTAGACTCGAATGGGAATTGGTGCATGAAAAAGGTCCTTTCTTCACTCTTGGTTATGACACTCCTGGGGGATATGATTTGGTAAATTCATAAGCTTAGTATGAACCATTTTTAAGGGAATAAAAAAAATTTCCTTATGAATATATATTGGGAAGTTGATCATGGATAACATTGATTAAAGCCTATAGATTCATAAGTTAAGGAAATAAAAGTAATTTATAAGTCATCCGTTTTTGTATTTGGATTACCCTTTATGTTTTAATCTAACTTTCCTTTATTCCACCCAATTGTAGGATCAAAATAACGAATGTATATTCTCAATATACAAGAGGGGGGTGGGGGTGAATTTTATCCTTTAAAAAATTCCTTTGGAACTTTTAAAGCTGATATAAAACTTTCAATGATTAACAATGTTAAACAAGGTAAATTCACAAGACCTATTAGTTCTACAAAATTTCTAGATTACGGAAATATGGTTCCAGAAATGAAACTTAAGAAAATTTTACACATGAAAAGATTCTACCTTAAAGAATATAGAATCTTACAAATCAGAGTACAAGTACAAGAAAGTATAAGATAGTTATACTTTCCTTATTAATCAAAATGCAGCAGAAAATAAACATGAAATAATACAAGTAACAAGTATAGAATCTTTTAAACCAAAGAGTAGGGTATCAAAAAACCATGGATAAAGGTCCCTTGATTTATAATTTAAAGAAATTCTGTCTTACCCACAATAGGGTAATCCCTTGATAGGAATATCAGAGTATGTCTTGCTATCCCTGTAAGCCCTCTAACTTCAAGGTAGTCGACACCTCTATCTTCCTTATCAAGGAAGTCCCTGAGTTTTAAGGTAGTCGGCACCTGTGTCTTCCTTATCAAGGAAGTACTCTAACTTTAAGGTAGTCGGCACCTTTGTCTTCCTTATCAAAGAATTCCTCAAACTTTAAGGTAGTCGACACATCTGTCTTCCTATCCCTGGAAGCTCTAGATTTCACCCAACAACAATCGAAGTCACACGGAGAAAGCTGAAAAAGATGTTTAGTATGCACAAAGCATGAGAGTCTCCCTCTCTATAAATCACTTAAACATCATGTAATCACTAGATTTGTAGAACAGTGTTGAGCTCATTCAAATGGGATCATATTTATAGGCACCTTCCCAACAGTCAGCTCCAACCTCCAACGGTAATATTTTCCCTTGAATCTCGGAGGGACCTGTACACATGTCACTCAAACAACAGTTATTTAGAAATAGAATGCATGACATCGTTTCATAACTATAACAAGGGTAATTAAAATATGGCTTCTTAACCAAATATATTTTTCAGATTCTAAGGAGAAATAAAATTTGGAGTCTAAGAAAATAAACATTTGGAGTCTATATTAAAATGATATTCAGATTATGTTTTTCATGGAATTTGGAATCAGAATTATATAGACTTCAGAGTATGAATTATAAGGAATTCAGAGTCCAAATTTTAAGGAATTCAGAGTATAAATTCTAAGGAATTTAGAGTTTGAATTATAAGGAATTCGGAGTCTGAATTCTAAAGAATTTGGATTCTAGATTCTAAGGAATTCTTAGTCTGAATTATAAGAAATTCGGAGCTTAAATTCTAAGGAATTTTGTGTCTAAATTATAAGTAATTTGGATCCTAAATTCTAAGGAATTCGGAGTTTTAATTTCAGAGAATTCAAAATCTGAATTTCAGAGAATTTGGAATATAAATTTCAGAGAATTCAGATTCTGAATTTCAGAGAATTCAGAATCTAAATTTCATAGGATTTGGAATTTTAATTTCAGAGAATTAAGAATCTGAATTTCAAAGAATTTAGATTCTGAATTTCAGAGAATTTGGAATCTCAATTTCAGAGAATTCAGAATCTGAATTTTCGAGAATTTGTAATCTAAATTCAGGACCTGAAAACAGAATGCTTTATATCTATGTATTTATAGGATTCTGAGGTTTTAGAAATGAAACCGAATTTTACACTTAGGAATAAAAACAGTTAGATTTAGTGAAACTAAATCATGACTAATGAAAACAGAGATAGGGATAAAATTTTCTTTTGAAAGAAAATTTTCCTTAATAAGGTAAATCTTATGGAAAACTAAAATTTCCTTATGATTGAGGGTTTGTGATTTTCAAAACATAAAGAAATGGAAAATTCATAAGGAAACCTTATTGACTCAACAATATCCCCTTTTTTTAGAAAGCACAAACATCCTTTCTAAAAAGAATATAAGGACTTAGAAATTCTATGGAAATGAAAATAAAAACTCATCTCCCTTTACTTATGGATCAGAGGGAATATGAATAACTCCCCCTTAGGCTTTGGAAACAGTAAGGATCATATTCTTGATTTCATAAATGATATTTTTCATTTTCTTGCATTCAAAAAATATCATTAATAAGAACATTCCTCTAGATGAACTCCCCCTTACTTAGAGAAATCTATTATTTAATTTGTATTCCTTTTAACATTCCTTTCTCCCCATTTGTGATTTTCAAAAAGAAATGGAGGGAATGAAAAAATTGGTACATGAAAAATTAGTACTAAACAACCAAAAATATGGAGAACAAATTTTTTTTTCACTAAGTCTGAAATAATTTGTACAATGAGGAAAACACAACAAAAGATAGGAATAGAAAGAATTTATCCTTCTATATCCTTCGACATCAGTTTTTTCACAATGATTTTTAGCTTCTTGAGCTCCCTGTGATCCTCTTCTGCTCACTTAAGCAACTGATCTTAGTCTTTACTTTTCTTCTCTAATTATTTAATTTTATCTTCCAGAGCCTTAAGAATGTCTGCCTCAGCTTTCAACAGTTCTTCTTGATTAACAAGCTTCTCCTCAATCTCCATTATAAGATCACTTTCCCACTTCCAATTCATGGCCCCAGAGTTAAGCTTACCATTCAAATCTTTAACTTCCTTCTTCTAAGTAGTCTGTTCAAGACTTAACTTTTCCTCAAAACTATTTTTAAGATCTTTGACCTTCGCATATTCAGTATCAAATGAATCCTTGACATTATCATGGAATTCATCAAATATTTTCATTTCTTCAATTGTATTCTTTGACCAGCTTTTCATCTTCTTGTACGATCTTTTAGGAGCCTCATAACCAATGAGGAAGGTCTTGAAATCTGCCTCTAGTGCAACACACTTGTACATCACCATGAAAACTGAATCTGGCTTCTGATTTATTGTATGATGAAGCATATGACATCTTGAATCTATGATTTGGAATAAAGGAATAATACCAACCAACTTCTTCAATGAATGGACAAAAAAATTTGGTATAAGGGAAGATGATTCTAAATCCAAATGTTTGGTTGGTGAGGATTCTTTTTCTATATCCTTATATTTCCTCTTTTATGGATCATTAACATCTTTCTTCTTCACCACAGATTTAATAGATGTATGTACATCCACCTTCTTTCCCTTATCATGTCTCGAAATGATGTCTTGTTATTTAGGAAATTCATGCTCACAATCAGATATCTAAACAATCTTATCTTATTAAACTTCTTCTTTCTATACATCAGCCACTAGATCTTCCAGATGAATAAAATCATGATTACTACTTTCATCATCTATTGGCTTATTCACTTCTTCTTCTCCCTTCTCATCTTTTTCTGGTGTAGCAATTTTTGAGGATTCGGCTTGGGATGTCCGAATTGATAATTTCAGAGTTGGACTTTCCTTTTCATGGTATTCTTTAACTTTCCTTATAATATCATCAGCTTCATTTCCCTCTTCTTCTTCTTCCTAGTCTTCTTCTTCTATTTCCACTTCTTTTTCCTGAGCAATTTCTTCTTCTTGATGCATTTTTGGAATCACCACTTTCTTTCCTGAAGTCTCCGGTAATAGTTCTATAAAAAATTATTCTGGTACTATAATTTTCTCAGATGCTTTCTCAACATCTTTGAGAAGTGATTGTACAATATCAGCTTCAGATAACTTATTCCTTTGTTTATTCTCTTTCTGTTGCTTCTCAAGTTCTTCAGCAGCCTTTATCTTTAAGGATTTTTCCTCAGTAGGGTCTAATCCAAACTTAGGCTCCACTTCCTTCCAGTTCTTCTTATCTTCTCTCCACTTAGCCACTAATTCATCAGGATACATTTTTTACTTCTTTGGATTTGGAGGTGCTGATTGAGTTTGCTTGACCACATGAGTTTTTGATTTCTCTTCCAGCTCTTTATCCTTTCTTTTCCTTCCACCTTTCTTAGAGGTTTCATCCACTTTAGACTTCTTTGACAAAGCTTATATTTCATCTTCAGAAAGATCATATAATTGTCTCGATTCCTTGGAAAATCCAATTTTCATTCTACTTAAGGTTTCATCACTCAACAACATCACCTTGTAATTTCTCGACTTAGAACTCCAAGGAATTTTGAAAGATTATAAACAAAGAACTATAATCTTTGAGAGAATATCCAGATACATAATGATTTGAAATTTGAGATTCCCATTCTTGATATTCTCAATCGCTACCAAGATATACTTAACCAAGTTTATCTTTCTGAGGTTCAGAAAAAAGTACAATATATAGATATCACTCTTATTCAGAGTATCCTTATCACATTTCCTTGGAATTATAAAGACTTGAACCCACAATTCAAGAATCCTAAAATTCGTAGAGAGGTGAATGATCTTCAGAGTATTCACTCCTTTCAAGCCAAGACACTGTATTACCTTCTCCTTATTAAAAGATCTCGATTCATCAGGTAATTTGTGAGTACAGAACTCTGCGTCCCCTTCATAGGAATACCAATTAGACTCACTGCCCTGCTGTATGAATGAGAGTGGGTATTTCAATAACACTTGAAAGAAAATTTATCTTTCCCTCCTTCATTAAGAAAACTAACTGTTTCATAAAACTCTACCATAAAATTTGGATACACAAGATCCTGTGCTCTTGGTTTTGATACAAAAACACTCTCCCAACCATTTAACATGACATTATTAGATATAATAGAGTCATACTTGTCATAAAATTCAAATCGACCAAACTTTCTATGTATATCTGCCACTCGAAGATTTCATTAATAGTTAACATTTCTTTCTAAGGAGAGGCTTCAGCAAACATCTTGAACTGAGGAAACATTAACGATTTGTAATGACCTTAAAATACAGAGGTAGAGCTTCAGCATGAAAAATCTTGAAAAACCAATGTGGGACAACCATTGGGGGGGATTTATATAGGCGATTATGGCGACAGTTAAATTTCCATGGTTGATCCAATGGTTATAAAACTTGTAATCAAATTTGACGGTTGAGATGATAACCAAAGAAGGAATTTTATAGGTTCTGATCTTTTGAAGTTTTTTAAGAAAATCATTGGGATTTAGGAAAAAAAATGAATCTGAAAAATTTAAAAAGAAAATACCAACAAGTGAAAGATGATTACAGAAATTTAGAAAGGAAAATATACCTTTTGGAATGCTAGGAAGATTATTCGTAACGAGGAAAAAAATCCTCTTGAATAACTTTAGATTCTAAAAATTTTGATTACAAAAATTTTAGACTACAAAATTTTTGATGATGAACAGTTTATACTACGAAAAATTTAAACAACGAAAAATTTTGACTATGAAAAAAAAATTTACATTACCAAAAATTTTGACTATGAAAAACTTATATTAAGTAAAAAAATTGACTATGAAAAAAATTTTAGATTACGAAAAATTTTGACTATGAAAAAATTTAGATTACGAAAAAATTTGATGAAAAAATTTTATATTACGAAAAATTTTAACTACCAAGAAAATGTACTCCCCCTAGAAATTGAGTTTCTTACTGTAAGTAGATAGGTTTCAACAAGAATTTAATATGGGAAATTACCTTACAATTATAATTCCTAACTTCTGTTTGATGTATTCAAATCTATCAGAGGGTAAATATTTTTTGAAAATATTAGCAAGTTGATCTTGTGTTCCGATAAATTGAAGAATGATATCTCTTTTTTGTGTGTGTTCCCTAATAAAGTGATACCTAATATTTATGTGTTTTGAACGAGAGTGATGTAAAGGATTTTTACTTAAGGCAATGGCACTAGTATTATAACACAATATTTTTGTTTTGGTAAAACTTATACCATAGTCTATGAGTGTGTGTTGCTTCCACAACACTTGAGCACAACAACATCCAACTACTATATATTCAGCTTCAGCAGTGGAAAGTGCTATTGAGTGTTGCCTTTTTCTTGATGAGGAAACTAATGAATCTTCTATGAAATGACATGTTCTGGATGTACTTTTCCTATCCATTCTACATCCACCAAAGTTAGAATCCAAAAAAATTTTTAAAACAAAATAATTTCTAAAAGTATAAAAGAGTCTTAAATCCATGGTTCCCTTTAAGTAGTGAAAAATCCTTTTCACTGCCTTTAAATGAGATTCATTACGATTGGATTGATATCTTGCACATAATAAAACTGAAAACATTAAGTCTGGATGACTAGTTGTTAAGTAAAGTATACTTCTTATCATACCTCAAAATGATGTTTAATCTACTGGTTTTTCTGGCTTCATCAAGATCAAGTGAATTTGAGATACCAATGGGAGTACTTATACTCTTATTGTTGTCATATCCATACTTTTTAAGAATATATTTAATATACTTATGTTGGGATATATAGATTCCTTCTGGTTTTTGAGAAATTTGAAATCCAAAGAAAATTTTTAACTCACCCATCATACTCATTTCAAACTCTAATTTCATTAGATCCATAAAGGAATTTCTTAGATCTTGATGAGTTGAACCAAATATAATGTCATCAACATAAATCTAAACAATCAAAACATTTTTATTATCTTTCTTTATAAAAAGGGTTGGATCATCATTTCCCTTAATGTAATTGTTTTGTAACAAAAACCCTATAAACCTATAATACCAAGATCTAGGGGATTGTTTAATTCAATATAAAGCTTTGGTAATATTGAAAACATGTTCAGGATGTTTAGTATCTTCAAAACCATGAGGTTGTTCAACAAAAACTTCCCTTTGAACATAACCATTAAGAAAAGAACATTTAACATCCATTTGAAGAAGTTTAAAATTGAAGAATGCTGTAATGGCATGTAGATGAAGAATAGATTCAAGTCGAGATACTGGAGCATAGGTTTCTTTATAGTCTATTCCTTCTTGTTGATTATAGCCTTTAGCAACCAATCTAGATTTATTTCTTACTATGATTCCATTTTCATCACACTTATTTCTGAAGACCCATTTTACTCCAATACCATAAGTTTCCTTAGGTCTTTCAACCAAGGTCCAAAATTTATTATTTTCGAATTCATTTAGATCATCCTACATAGATTTTATCCAACCATAATCACTTAAAGCTTCATCAGTGATTTTTGGTTCTAATTGGGAAAGGATTTCTAGATGTTATACTTAATTTATTAAGGAACTTCTAGTCCTTATAGGTTGATTTACATCACCAATGATACTATCACTGGGATGATTCTTAAGAAACAACTAATTTGGGTTTTGTAAAACCTATTCATAAACATATGGTGGGAAATCTTCTTGGGTAAATGAATCAGAAATATCTTCTTGAACATTTTCCTTATCACAAGGATCTTATATCAAGGGTTGGTAATCAGTTTTTGAAAACACATCCGAAGATGTAGGTTGAGGTTTTCTAAAAACAAGGAGATTGGTTTCATCAAATTTAACATTTACAGTTTCTTCAATAGTACTAACATTTTTATTGAAAACTCTATAAGCCTTAGAGGTTTTGGAGTAACCTAAGAAAATTCCTTCATCAGACTTTGGTGTGAATTTGTGTAGATTATCTTTAGTATTCAGAATTAATTCCTTGAAACCAAAAACCTTGAAGTAGGAAAGTATAGATTTTCTACCGTTCCATAACTCATAACGAGTTTTATTAAGAAAAGGTCTAATCAAAACACGATTTATATTATAACAAGCAGTACTTATAGCTTTAGCCCAAAAATGTTTGACTACTGAGTATTCATTCAACATGGTTCTTGTTATCTCTTGAAGAATTCTATTTCTTCTTTCAACAACACCATTTTTTTGAGGAGTTCTTGGTGTTGAGAAGTTGTGAGTAATGCCTTTTATACTATAAAAATTTTCAAAATCAGAATTCTGAAATTCTCCTCTATGATTCCTATGAATAGTTATCAATGGAATACATTTCTCATTTTTTACTTGGGATCTAACAATTTTGAAATAATAAAAAGCTTCAGATTTATTTTCTAGGAAATAGACCCATGTAAATCTAGTGTAATCATCAACTAAGACAAATACATAATATTTGCCTCCAATTTTTCCAGTTTGTGTTGCACCAAAAAGATCCATATGCACCAACTGTAATGCATCAGTGGTTGAGACTTCACTGACTGATTTAAAACATGATTTATGTTTCTTTCCATATTGAAAAGGATCAAAAACTTTTAAAGAAACAAATATAAGCTCTGGTATATCCTTAACTAGTTTTTTTCTTAAAGATTTTTCATAGGTTTCTAAGGTTACAGTGTCCTAACCTTCTATGCCATAACCAAGAATGATCTTTCATTGCACTAAGGAAAGGTATATCTTGTCTTCTAAGGTCTTATTTGTTTAATGTGTATACATTCTCTTGTCTATGGGATGAAAGAATAAACTCTTCCTTGGAATTTTGTACTAAACACTTGTCATTTCTAAAATTCACAAGGTAACCTTCATCACATAATTGACTTATACTAATAAGGTTGTTCTTAAGACCCGTAACAAATAAAACATTTGAAGTCAAAATTTTTCCAAGAAGAAAAATATTACCTATACCAATAATTTCTCCCAGAGCATTATCATTGAAAGTTACTTTTCCTCCCTTAATATTGATAATATTTTCAAAGAAGTTTTTATTACCAGTCATGTGTTGGGAATATCCACTATCCATGTACTAGGTATTGCTATTGGTACTGTCTTTAATTTCCTGAAAATAAGAGTGTTAGACTTTCAGAATCCAAACTTTCATAGATCTGGAAACTTCAGAAAGCAATATCTTAGGAATCCACATTTTCTTTAAAAAATAAGCTTTATAAAAACCTAAAGACTGAGTTTTGTTTAAGAAACAATTTTTTACCCAATGCCCACCACACTTACACTTAGTGTATAATGGAGCACTTTGAGAAACAAAATAATTATGACTAAAAATTGGTTTTGAATGAGTATAACCAAATCCAGAATTATTCCTTAGAGGTCGAATTTGGGAATACATCTTGTAAAAGTTTTCCTTACCCAAGGTAAAGTTTGGCAAACACTTCCTCAAGGAAAATATTTCTGACTTTAGTCTAATAACTTTGTTTTTATCCTCAAAAACATTAGTTTTAGCACTATAGTTAGTCTCTAAAACATTTTTCTTAGAAATTACTTTTTCAAGATCCTTAGAAAGTTTATACTTCTCAGAATTAACTTCCACAAGGGTTTTTGAAATACTTTCAAAATCATAAATTTTCTTATCAAGATATTTAGAAAGATCTAATACTTCTTTTGTAATAATAGAATTTCTAGAATTTTCCTTATAAATATTTTTCTTGACTTTAGAATTTTCATTCTCAAGGAGCTTAGCAAACCTAGAAACTTATTCATAAGTAGGTAAAGTATTATCTTTGTCAGAAAAAGATTCTTCATCCAAATATTCATAATATTTACTATCACTATAATTAGTATTCGAGGATACATTGGTTATATATTCAGCGTTGTGTACCTTGTCCATTAAAAAATAATTTTCAATAGGTAACTTGGAAAATAAACCATGATTCTTCTGACTAGAAGATTCATACTCTGAGGATTCATCAGAAGAGTCTCCACCACTGGCACTCCAGGTGTCATTAGATTTCAAAACTTTCTTAGATTTAGATTTTTAGTACTTCTTTATATTCCTCTTAGAATTTTTTTCTTTTCTATACTTTCTCTTAAGCATAGAACAATCTTGCATTATATACTCTGCTCTTTGGAATTCATAATAAGTGACTTTAGAGTCTTTCTTGTCCTTTCTTTCTTTCTTATTATATCTATACTGAAATTATTTCTTCCCAACTATCTTGTTCTTCCATCGAGCAAGATTATATAGTTCATTCTAAGAATGTTCACTTTCTCTTGATTTAGATAAAATAGTAACCTTCTTCGACTTGGATATAGTAACCCTTTCAAAAGTCTTCTATTTTTTAGATGTAAAGGATACACTTCCATTGCCATTCTTCTTTTTGTTCAAATCAACATCTCTTTTCATTCCTGTCTTATGCTGAAGAAGAGTTCCAAAAATCTCATTAAGAGTAATCTGAGATACTTTCCTATTCCCATCAATAGCTGTTCTCTTAGATTCCCACTAATTAGGCTTGATTTCTATAATCATTTCCATAAGTGCCTCATCATTTAAACCTTTTTTACACATGGATTGTAAACTATTAACAATAATCATAAACCTCTATTTTCCCTTACACACTGGTTCTCCATAAGGAAATAGAAATCCATGATATTATGCTCTAAGCATAGCTCTTCTAGTTTCTATAACCTTGGATGTACCAAAATGAGTAACCTCGAATTTCTTCCAGATACAATTTTCAGCTTCGTAAGAAGAAATCTGGATATATATATTCCTAGTCATGGAACACAACAAAGTATTGTGTACCTTATAGTTTAGTTGATATTCTGAATTTTCTTGACTAGTAAAAGTTCTGAATTCCTTATTAGGAATCTTGTAATCTCTAATAATCATAACAAAGTTGTCCACTCTAGTATTAATTACAAAAGTTTTCGCACGATCTCTCCAATATTCATAATCATTCCCATCAAATATAGGTGTTCTAGTAGGATTAAGATTTCCAATCAAACCAACATTCCTTCCTGCAATCTAAAATAAAGTATCTTTCCACATAAACTTTTTAGTAATAAAAGTTTGTAAACAAAGATAAAAATTTCCTAATTAAGGAAAATATAGAACAATGAAAACTGAACAAGAAAACTTATATGTGAATATATGTATTTCATAGACCACCTCTAATACCAATTGTAGGATCGAAATAACGAATGTAGATGCTCAATATATAAGAGGGGGGGGGGGTGAATTTTATCCTTTAAAAAATTCCTTTTGAACTTTTAAAGTTGATATAAAACTTTCTATATTTAACAAAGTTAATCAAGGTAAATTCACAAGCCCTCTTAGTTCTATAAACATGATAGATTATGGAAATATGGTTCTAGAAATGAAACTTAAGAAAAGTTTACAAGGGCAAAGATTCAACCTTAAAGTGTATAGAATCTTACTAATCAGAGTACAAGTACAAGAAAGTATAATATAGTTATACTTTCCTTATTAATCAAAATTCAGTGGAAAATAAACTTGAAACAATACATGTAACAAGTATAGAATCTTTTAACCCAAATAGTAGGGTATCCAACAACCTTGGATAAAGGTCCCTTGATTTATACTTGAATGTTTTTCTTTCCCACACTGGGTTAATCCCTCGAAAGTAATATCAGAGTCTGTCATGCTATCCCCGCAAGACCTCAAACTTCAATGTAGTCGGCACCTCTGTCTTCCTTATCAAGGAAGTCCTTTAACTTTAAGGTAGTCGGCACCTCTGTCTTCCTTATTAAGGAAGTCCTCTAACTTTAAGGTATTAATAACCTCTTTCTTCCTTTCCCTAGAAGCCCTCTATTGTACACAACAACAATCAGAGTTGCACAAAGAAAGCTAAACAAGATGTACAGTATGCACAAATCATGAGAGTCTTTCTCTCTAGAAATCAATTCAACAACGTGTAATCTCTATAGCTTTAGAACAATATTGAGCTCTTTAAAATGAGATCCTATTTATAGGCACCTTCCCAACGGTTGATTCCCTCCTCAATGGTTATATTTTTCCTTGAATCTTGGAGGGACCTGTACACACGTCACTCAAACAATGGTTAGTTAGAAATCGAATGCACGACATCATTTCATAACTATATCAAGGATAATTAAAATATGGTTGCTCAACCAAATCTATTTTTTGGAGTCTAAGGAGAAATAAAAGTTTGAGTCTAATAGAATAAACATTCGGAGTCTATATTACAAAAATATTCGAATTCTTTTTTTTCACAGAATTTGGAATCAGAATTCTATTCGGAGTCTAAATTCTAAGGAATTTGGTGTCTAAATTATAAGGAATTCCGAGTCGGAATTCTAAGGAATTCGGAGTCTGAATTCTAATGAATTCGGAGTCTGAATTCTAAGGAATTCAGAGTCTTAATTTTAAAGACTTCAGAGACTAAATTATATAGAATTCAGAGTCTAAATTCTAAAGAATTCGGAGTCTAAATTCTAAGGAATTCGGAGTCTGAATTCTAAGGAATTCAGAGTTTTAACTCTAAGGAATTCGGTGTCTGAATTCTAAGAAATTCGGAACCTGAATTATAAGGAATTCAGAATATGAATTCTAAGGAATTTTAAGTCTAAATTTCAAAGAATTCAGAATCTGAATTTCAGAGAATTCAGAATTGGAATTTTAGAGATTTTGTAATCCGAATTTCAGAGAATTTAGATTCTTAATTTTAGAGAATTTAGAATCTGAATTTTAGAGAATTTGGAATCTGAATTTCAGAGAATTCAGAATCTGAATTTAGGACCTGAAAATAGAATGCTTTATATCTAAGTATTTGTAGGATTTCAAGGTTCTAGAAATGAAGCCAAATTTTACACTTAGGAATAAAAAGAGTTAGATTTAGTGAAACTAAATCATGAATAATGAAAAAAAAGATAGGGAGAAAATTTCCTTTGAAAGGAAAATTTTCCTTAATAAGATAAATATTATGGGAAATGAAATTTTCCTTCAGATAGAGTGTTTATGATTTTCAAAACATAAAGAAATGGAAAATTAATAAGGAAACCTTATTGACTCAACACCAATGGCTGGTAATAGGAGTAATTGTGCTAAAAATTGATACGAAGGTTAATGGAATGACTGTACTAATGAGATTCCCAATCCGATGGGAGTGGGAATAACAAAATTTATCATGATACTCTCTTATTTAACTCAAATTTTGAATAGAAACATGGGTCAAGAGGAATTTTCAACCCCCTAAGAATGAACAAGTCACAATAGAGAGCTTCATGAGACAAATACCTCCAACTTTTAATGGATCATATGATCCCTCAATTGCCAAACAATGGATCAACTCCATTGAAAAGATCTTCTCCATCCTTTAATGTTTCGAACAAGAGAATGTTCTTCTAGCTAATTATTGTATGGAGGGTGGAGCTGATCAATGGTGGACATTGATAAAAAATACAAATCCTAAGAAAGAGATCAAGGTGTTGGAATGGAAAGATTTAAAGAAAATGTTTTTTGACAAATATTTTCCTCAAACCCTCTGACTAAAGATGGAAAGGGACTTCCTTTACCTCAAGAATAAAGATGACGAATCCATTAGAGTATATGAGTAAAATTTTACAATGGTTTCATGATATCCCTCCGGATTTTTCGTTACCC
Organism: Viscum album; assembly: GCA_963277665.1. Lineage (NCBI taxonomy): Eukaryota > Viridiplantae > Streptophyta > Magnoliopsida > Santalales > Viscaceae > Viscum > Viscum album. The sequence goes on along the minus strand of OY728130.1, from coordinate 1,801,241,959 downwards.
CCGAATGTAAGGTTGATCACTTCTTTGGTGGGATAAAACCTAGAATACTGGAAGCCCTTTAAATCTGTGACTTCGAGAGACATGAGGAAATTGTCTGATGTTCCCTCAAAGTTGAAATAGAGATAAAAAAATCTCAGGGGTATCATGAGGATAAGAAGAGTAAGGTGGAATTCAATTCTGGTAGTCCGATGGATAAATCTAACAGTGCTAGGAAAATCCATAACCCCACTTGATGAAGGAGTGGAAAGAAACACCCCAGAAATTTCCTGAAGGTGATGAGTAAATGATCTAGGTGTGGAAGAGAAGGGAACTTAGCCATTAAATACTAATAAGAAAAACCCACGGCTATGATAGAGGAGAGAAACACCCTATTAGACCCTCAATGCATTGTTCATTGCTTCAACTATAAAGAACTGGGGCACTTTTCAAACAAGTTCCCTAATCCAAGGGTTTTCGGAGGAAACCAATAATATCTAAGGTAGAAAGGGTGTGATTTTTCCACCACTACTACCGAAATAAACCCCAAAAATGAAGTGGTGATAGGTAAACTAGTTATTCATTCAAGAATAGTGAACATAAATTTTGATTATAGTTCTACACATTCTTTTATATCCCAAAATATTAGTAGAATAATCCCATTACCACCAAAAATCATGGAAGTAAAGATGTCTATGAGAATGGAAAATGGAAAAATCATTACTACCCATGCATATAAATCCTCCCCTATCACAATTTGTGGATTGAACTTCTTGGAGAACCTCGTCATACTCCCTTTGGTGGAATTTGATGCAATTCTTGGCATAGATTGGATTTACTTATATAGAGCCAACATAAATTTCCATGAGAGGTAAATGACTCTCTGTATGGTGAATCGACCCCTGATTCTGTACAATAGAAAGGAGGAGGATGAATCTTCTTTAGCACCATAATCTGAAGCATGGATATTACTGACCTATGAGAACACGTATCTGGATCAGATGATTGAGTCCAAGGAAGCAACCAACCTTGAATACATGCCTATCGTGAGGGAATTTGCTAAAGTGTTTCCTGAGGAATTGACTAGTCTTCCTCATAGAAGAGATGTTGAATTCTCAATTGATCTTATCCCTGGGGAATTTCTAATATCCAAGACTACATATATAATGGATGTTTTGGAGCTTGAGGAACTGAAGAAAAAACTACAGGAGAATATGGATAAAGGGTTTATATTCCCAAGTGCTTCACCATGGGGTTCACTAGTCCTATTTTTCAAGAAGAAGGATGGGTCAATGCACCTTTTCATTGATAATTATGAGCTCAAAAAAATCATGATAAAGAACAAGTATCCTCTTCCCCAAATTGATGAATTTTTTGATCAACTACGTGGAGAACAATACTTCTCCAAGTTGGATTTTTGGTCCGAATATTACCAAATAAGGGTGAAGAAGGAGGATATCCCCAAGACTACTTTTCTTACAAGAAACAGGCACTATGAGTTCATAATAATGACTTTTGAACTCACTAATGCTCCAGAAATCTTTATGGACTTGATGGATATAGTCTTTAGAGTTTACCTCGACAAATTTTTGGTCATCTTTATAAACTATATTCTAATATACTCCAAAACCAAGGAGGATCATGAGGAGCATCTAAGAACTGTAGTAGAGACCTTGTGAAAGGAGAAGATCTATGAAAAGTACAACAAGATTGAGTTCTGGTTGAAGGAGGTATCATTTTTGGGTCATATCATCACAAGAAATGGGATATCTATGGATCCCTCCAAGACAGACACAATTGAGGAACATACAAGGCCAACATTAGTAACAAATATCCGTAGATTCCTGGGGTTAGTTAGATATTATCTCTAATTTGTGAGAAATTTCTCATGGTTGTGAAACCCTCTTACCAAGCTAACTTAGAAGGGAGTAAAGTTTTCTTGTAGTGATGAATGCGAAGATAGCTTCAAGGAGTTGAAAAAGAGGCTTATCACTGCGCCTGTGATCACACTACCTACAAGTGGATAACTTTTTTTGGTATTTAGTAATTCGTTGAAGAAGGGATTGGGTTGTGTGTTGATACAAAATGACAAAGTCATTTCCTATGCTTTAATGTAATTGAAAGTTCATGAGAAAAACTATCCAACACATGATCTGGATTTGGATCCAGTAATCTTCACTTTAAAAATTTGGTGGCATTGCTTATTTGGGGAGAAGTGTGAAATATATACGGATCAAAAAAGCCTCAAGTATATATTCAAACCAAAATAGTTGAACATTCATCAATTAATATGGTTAGATCTTATCAAATACTATGACTAATCAATCCATTACCACCCTGGGAAAGCGAAAAAGCCGGAGGATGCTCTAAGTAGAAATGACCTAGCGATTCTATCATTGATGAGAATTGAAAAGGATCCAATCTTCTTAGATTTGATGATTTTGGACATGGTAATCATAAAGAATAGAACACCATCAGTCCTTTCACAAATTATTTCTCAACCATATCTTTTAGAATAGTTAAAGGATGCTCAAAAGGATGATGTGAGAATTCAAGAGAAAGTGGAAAATAATAGTAAAGGTAAATTCTCAGAGTTAAATATTAATAAACAAGGAAATGTGAGATTTGGGACAAGAATGTGTGTTCTATCAAATCTAGAGTTAAAGAATGAACTTTTGGATGATTCACATAGTTTTAATTTCTCCATTCAGATAGGAAATAAAAAGATGTATCGAGATCTCTGAGAGCATTATTGGTGGGATAACATGAAGAAGGATATCACTGAGTATACATCAATGTGCCTGGTATGTCAGCAAGTGAAGGCTGAGAGGAAGAAGTCTAAGGGGACGATGAAACCATTACCCATACCAGCATGGAAATGGGAGATAATCACCATGGACTTTTTCACCAGACTTCTGAAGACATTCAAAGGAAACAATGCTATATAAGTTGTTGTGAATCATCTTAAAAAGACTACACACTTCATTAAAATTCATGAGGATTTCTCATTGGATCAACTAGAACTGATATACATCAGTGAAGTGGTAATACTACATGAAGTACCGCTATCTATTGTATCCGATCAAGATCCAAGATTCACGTCTATGTTTTGGAAGAGTCTTCAACATGCTATTGATACTGAGTTGAACTTCAGTATGGATTATCATCCTCAAACTGATGTCCAATCTGAGCGGACCATCCAAACGCTTGAGGACATGTTGAGAGCGTGCTCAATGGACTTCCAAGGAGGATGCAATCAATATCTTCCTCTATTTGAGTTCTATTGCAACAACAGTTTCCATTCAAGCATCAAAATGGCTTCATATAAAGCTCTTTATGGGAAGAGGTGCAGAACAATGGAATGTTGGGATGAAGTTGGAGAGAGAAAAATCTTGGGTCCATAAATGGTTGAATAAATGGTGAAGAGGGTTGAGACCATCCAACAACACATTAAATATGCTCAAAGTAGAAAAAAGAGCTATGCTGATAATCATCGAAGAGACCTAGAGTATGATGTTGGATACATGGTATTCCAACGCATATCACTGTGGAAGAGAGTTATGAGATTTGGGAAGAAAGGAAACCTTAGTCCAAGGTACATCGAGCCTTTTGAGATCCTTGATCTCATTGGAGAAAAGACATATCAACTAGCACTGCAAACAAACCTATCTCAAGTACATGATGTATTCCATGTATCACTATTAAGGAAGTACATACCTAACCCATTTCACATACTCAATCTATAGGTGGTACCATTTGATCATTACCTCTCCTAAGAAGAGAATCTAGAGAAGATCTTAGATCGTAGGGAAAAATTTCTACGAAATAAGATAATGTCCCTCGTCAAGGTGTTGTGGAGAAACCAAAAGTTTGAAGAGGCAACATGGGAATCAAAGAATGTGATGAAGTAAAGTTACCCTCATTTTTTTAGTGTGGGAAAAGAGAATTTCGAGGGTGAAATTTCTTAAGGAGGATGATTGTAATGAACCAAACGTTTATTAATGAAAATTCCTCTCGATGTAATTAAATTTCAAATTATGTAAAATGGTTATATAAGACAAATTCACTTCCTTGGTTTTATGTTTTTGGATTTCAAAATACCCTTAAGAATTGTTACCATTTCTAATATAGTCATTGAATAGTGATCACATTATTATTATAAATACATGGATTTAACAAATCCAATTTACTCAGAAAAAGGAAGTGATTTCCTCATCCAGTAGAATTGATCCATATGAAGCCCATTTTTCAGAGCTCAGAAAGGAGGTGGCATCACTGGGATTCACTCTTGAAAACACCCAAGACAAGCTCCAACATTTTAAGCTCGAACAAAACCACCTATGGGAGAAGTGGAAGTTGATAGAGATTACCACCCGAGCGATGTTATCCGAGCCACCCCAAGAGTCTATCACCATCACACACCTTACCCTTAGGACTTATTAGGGTGTTATAAAGGGTTATGTAACCAGACCATAACACTATGATTATGTGCATTTTTTTATAAAATAATGAATATAAATTCATTTTATTATTTTTTCTTTATAAATGGTTTTTAAAGAACAAATAGTATTTTTAGTTAATGTTCAATTAGGAAATCTATTTTGATGAATTAATGGATTTTTGAATTAAATAATATTTTAATAAAATATTATTAATAAATTACTTTTTATTAAATATAAATGATCATATAATTTTTATGAATACAATTGTAATTTTTATTAAGGTTTGAAAGTCGTTTTTGTCAAAACCCATGAATTTTCGATAAATGTCAGTTTTTTACTTTAAAAGTAAAAATTCACATATTTAGAAAACTATTTAGATAAAATAATTATTATTTTTGGAATCATGATGTCAAAATTATCCAATGGTGAATTTTTCATAATTTTTTGAGATAGTCAAAAATTTGGGTAAAAATTAAATACAATTTAATTATATAATGTGTTTTATGACATCATAATGAACTACTTGTGACGTAATAAAATTCTATAAATATTATTTTAGTATAATATATGTTTTAAAATTAAAATAATATGATTTTAGGTTTATTTTATTTATTTTACAAAGCTTTAGTGGACCCTCTAAGGCTTATAAAATATTTTAACCTTTTAAAATTTTTTCCTTGAGAGTGTGACTCACCTCCACATAAAAAAGCCTAATATTTTAAGAAGTTATGCCATTGGAATTATAAAATAATTTCTTCTACTCCCATTTGGAAAAAAACCATGTGAAAATACAGTGTGTTGGTTTGTGGTTTTGATTAGTTTAATGTGTGGTGGTGAAAACCTAAATAATAAAGAATTCTCTCTCTTTTCCTATTTAAACTCACCCAAGATCCCACTTCATCTTAACTCAAAGCCTTTGGATATCGAACAAACCCTGAAATTCACTCTATATAATCCTCACATGGTTCCCCAATCTCCAAATAAGCCTCTCTCAAGCCTCTCCCAAGCCTTTTGGATCACACTTCCATGTAAGAGATTTCTTCCTTCCTAATTTTTGTCCAAATTTCTTCATGTTGTTATACCCTTTTATTTTCAATTAGAAATGTTGGGGTATGATTTAACACCTCCACCATACTGGCCTCATTATTTTTTAATGATGATATACCTCTTTCTCTCTCATTAATGCCTCCCATATATATCCGTTACCATGTTGAAATCCCATAAGGAATCTCTCTCTCCCCATTCACATTCAAGAAATTCTTTTGTATTATGAATCTAAATCCCATTAAATATTTTGCGACATATATCTATATGAACCCCCTTACTTTCCATTTCATTTACATATGAGGAGAAATCCCTTTCTCTCTCATCATCCTTTTTTATGAATTCTTATGTCATGCTTTTATGCTGCCGAAATTGCACCATAATCTTCAAAGCCAAAGTCATTGTGTAGTGAATACCAGACCCATTTCTCTATCAAGGGTATTCAGATTTATAAACATTTACTTATTTATTATATAGTACTATATATAAATTCCATATTCCTTTATCATGGAATAAATGATTATGATTAATGAATCCATGTTATATGATCCATGTGGCACATTTGTGCATGAAATGAAATGATTAAGAAAGGTGCACCCTAATAGTGCTCCAATTCATTGGGTAAAGATTAGTATCATGATATTTCAAGTTAAATGAGGGTTTAATGATTCTAATTCAAGTGCAATTAGGTTATAATCATTCTCCTTGTTCAATGAGCCTTGGATCATGCTAATATCATGTTAAATGTTGTTGCAACATTTCCATGTTATGATAATCATGCTATATCATGACTTTATGTTAATGTTTATCTTGTGATCAATTGACATGCCTATTGAATAACATGTACTATATTCTTTATTTTGTGCCCTGTTTACTCCCTTACAGGGCTTTATAGATCACCCTTTTTTTATGCATGTCCTCAGGTTATCCCATGAAATGCTAAGAATGAAGGAATGTGTGTGGTCATGTAAAATAAGTTTTCAATAAAGATGTGTATTTCATGTTTTAAGTTGTTATGTAATGTTACTAACCCCAAAATACACTATACCTATCAATCTTCTATGTTGTATAAAGTGAATATTTTATGTAATAAATTGTGTTTAAGTGTGAAATAAAGACTAGGGTTGTTATAGAACTTGAACTTAGATAACCTACCAATTACGATTTATTAACAAATTAGAGAGCCTCCCTAAATAAAATTTGGATAGCTCATATATACTTGAGTAAAAAAAATAAGATAACTAATCTATAGGTCTTCCTAAGTATAAAAATCACATGTATGTATGAGTTATCCACAAAATAAGAGTTAGAGAAACCTAAGATCCAGCTTCCCAAGAATTTATACTATTTATTGACCATTAAGAATAGTCCCAAGGTATATCTACTATGCTGGTATGGTTTAGTTTTGGGTTTAATTATACTCATCTAACAAGTTAGGTTCATATACATGACTGGGAAAAATTGAATAGGTGTTAATTGAAAAATGAGATAAAAAGATTTGGGGAATTTTGAAATTAGATGTATAAGGGGAAAATGATATATCTAAATGTCATTTAGGAATCATCAAGAAAGTGTGAAAAGGAATTTTGGAAAATAAATCTTGGGGAGAGGTATTTAAGAAGGTTCCACGTGCCAAAATATTTATTCTACTAAATCCCCTTCTACTCACAATATTATAATTAGAAATTATAATTGAGAGGAAGTGGAACCTTTGTGAACATGAGGATGAGTTCTTAATTAAGTCAAGGAGAGTGAAAAAAATATATAGTTTCCTATTTTTTTAGGAATTTTATACTATTTTAACCATAAATAGCCTATATTTTGTAATAAATTGTCAACATATAATAATAATATAAATTTGGAATTAAAATTAAAAATCAAATTTAATCTTTATTTTTAAGTTTTTTTATTAATTTTTGGATTAATTTTTCATAGGTGGAAACCATAAGGACAAAAATGAAAAAGGAGTGATGATTTTGTAAGACTTCACTTAGCCACATAGTATTTTGGATGGCATGAGTGTAAGAATTAGGAGTCATTATGTCATAATTTTATCTAATATTTTATATTACATTTCCTCTTAATTCATAAGTATTGTTGTGCACATTAATTTGAAATGACCTGTAAGGCTTGTGAGATGAGCATAATACTTCCCAAGCTGTTGTGTATGATTTTCAAGGATCATAAGATTTTATCTATGAACTATATAACTTCAATTCATCATGTCAGACATCCTATAAATCTCATAAGACTTCAAAATCATATGAAATGAGATTCCTATTGTGTTTATAAATTTAATACTTTGTTATTTTTTGAACCTCAAGAAATAAAATTTGAAAATTCCAAAATAAGTAGGGCACAACATAAAATTTTTGATATTACTTTGATCTAAATAAAATGGGGAATACCTTACCCTAGATTACACATTTAAATAATCACACATGTTAAAGAATTAGAATACTATTGGGGGTTATTTCAAAACTAGAAGATTCAAGAGGGATCCACCAGAAGAGAATCTAGACCCTCCATCGAGACACATGGAGGCCATTAGAGGAAATGTGATCTAGGAACTAAAATATAGGAGGATTCCAAAGGTACTGGAATCAATTAAAGAGAAAGAAGAGGTTTTTTCTTCTCACATGGGAGATGAAGATACTAAATCATGAAAAGAAACCTCATATATCTCTTCTTATTTTATAAATTTGTCGACTGTTCACTAAGGGGTGGAGGATAGATCGATCAAGATGAATACTACTGATAAAGATTTTATTATCTTTCCATTACTATAATCCATCCCTAGTGATGTCATATTAGACCCATAGTGGTCAAGACATGAAGAATTTTCCCAATCCCCCTATAATGAATTCCATTATTTATTGATTGATTCTCTATTGTTTTATTTATCTAGGAATTTTAACTTTCATTAACAATAAGATATCCCTATTTCTATTCACACTTGAATTATTCTTCGCTTATTCCTAATTTTCACACACAACCACCCCTGAATCATATTCACTACTATGATATTGTGGATAGTGGGATGATTTAATAGTTATTAAAGATCTCTAATCACATGGATAAGTTATAGTAGGGAGTAAAGTTGTCATTGAAATCTTATATTTGAACTGAAATCACTTATGAAGAAAAATTGGTCATGTCCTTGTCCAATTAGTGAGAGAAAAAGGAAATTTTATCCTAATGAATCGTGATTTATAGGTTAAGTGAGGGAAAATATCCAAGGTGAGACTGCTATGTTAAAACTGGATCCAATCACCGATTTATTTTCATTCTCAAACACACACATTTAACCAATCCAAACAATAAGGAAATCACACCCAAAACACCCTCATATCTAGAGACAACCCTAGTACCACTTATTAATACATTTACTTGGGTTCAAATTTCATTTTCTAGGAGGCACATGATACTCTCAACTCAAACCACCCTAGGTATCAAACTTTTATTCTTTACTCTTTTGTTTATATTGAATTTTCTTCTTATTGATTTTAATTGAAATAAATTCTCATTGACAACCAATACAACATTATTAATCACGATGTATTTGGGATCTTTAGAGTTGATCATGCTTATTGGGACCTAAATTTTAAAGTTTTTATAATTTATTTATGATTTTTTCATAAATATTTATCTCATATAAAAATTTATGAAGTCTTCATTAATTTAGTATTATACTCTTGTTTATTATTCATGAATATAATTTTTATATCATGAATTAATGTATTATTTAGTTTAAAGTGTATAAAATTATTCTATATATTATCATACATGCATTTAAGGAGTTACATGATAGATATGGTAATTGATTTAGTTTATTATACCTTTACTTTGAATTTTATTAAGTTATGGGATTGAATTAATATGTTAAAAATAGTTTATCCATATCTGGACTTAGAATTATAAAGGAATTGAGGTCTCTCTAGTGTAAAAAACTCTGGATAGAGGGGATTTTGGTTAGAATGATCACTAACATGGGAGATTAGGTTTTGTTTAAAAAGTAGGTGTTGGTTTTCAATCACTCTATTTTAACTCTTCTGGGGATTAGTGACTTCATATGATTCTAAGCCTTTACATGAAACCTTATGCGTGAGATATAATTGGATATATATATATATTACTATTAATTTGGGTGAGTAACATAAGCTATGAGTTATGTAGAAATTTACACATCAATATGTTTTGAATTTATTGATTATTTTTAATAAATAGAGATTCAAAAATAAATCATAGAAAATAAACACATATAAAGGGAATAACATGAGATAATATGGTGTGATTAAATCCCCTTTAAAATATTAAGTGTAAAATTCATTCCAATGAAAAAAAATTTCATGAACTTGAACATCCAACTGGGTGGGATCATGAAAAATTAGGGTTCCCATGAATTATATTTTGTATTGAATGAAATTTATAGGCGACTCTATGAGTTATGTGCCCATATTTGGCATTTTTTGGGGTTACACTTAGTTGGGAAACCATTGGGATGTATAATTAATGAATATATTTTTTTTATCCATATGATTGATTAAGGAAATAATTGTCTTCTCAACCATAAAATATTCATATATGATATGATTGACATGATATTCTACTTAAATAGCTAAGTGGTGTGATAAACACCAAATCAGACTAATTACTTAGTGAAATATGGATCTTGGATCACTAATGGTTATGATGTAAATTTAAAAGGGGTAATTATTATAATGGTATACATTTAATGAAATTATTTATTAAATTATTTTAGAACATAACACCCATATGATAAAACCATCTGTTATAAATAAAATTTCATCATCATATTGAAATATGACTTTGAGATCAATATTGTGAAATGAGAATATAATTGAAAGAAACTTGTCACGAACTGAATCTGATCACCACCAAAACCGGCACCAAACCCATCCCGTGACAAGACCCTAAGGGCTTTCCCTATCCCCATAGAGTGGAACAAGTTCCCGGGTATCATTTATCTTGGTTTGGGAACGATTTACCCGAATATGTATACATAAAACACCAAAAATATTTGATAAAATGAATCTGAACAATTCTTACCAACATGGTTTATACAAAAATCCAGAACTGAATAAATAAGTTCAAAAGAAATACAAAAGGTCCAAAGACACAATGAAACAACAAAAAAACATCCCCATGGACTCCACATGACATGGTCATCACCCCCAAGTCGTCTCCACAACTCTGCCCCAATGATGTAGATTAACACCCTGAACCGCCATCACCCTTAGCCTTTCATTTACCTGAGTCAAACATAACCAAGTATACTTACAACCAAGGGGTGTAAGTAGTTTGTGAGCCTAATACCAATATGATACCACCCAATGATTCCAATGAGCATGCAATACAATTTGAAAAAGCAAGTAGTTTTAATACGCAAAGAAAAGCAATGATAAAATCCAAGAAATGCAACTTTCAATTGAAAACATTTTTCAAGATAAAGTTTTCAGAATGTTCACACATTTAAATAGACATGTTAGATACTATAAATTACTTCCAAAAACATCCCAATAAATGGGAAAATACCACTAACACAATGAGCAACAAAATCGGAAGCACCCCTAGGCACTAGATAGTCTCGGGCCCCATGTACCTCTTACCTCGGTGTAAAGTAACCATAGTAAAATCCATTCTCATGCACGGGCCACTAGTAGGGAACATACCCATAACCTAGTGGTCCCTAATCATCATCAACATATTTTATTTAGTGTTGTCTTTATCCAAATTATAGGTGAAACATGGACAAAACTCATCTGGTCCACCAGCCGTACTAGTACACATCCGCCCCACCTAGGTACCCGGGATTCCCCCTTTGTGATCAAATCATTTCATCATTTAAAACATATACATTTTAATGTAAAACACCACTACTGTTCACATACACCAAATACAGAATCTATCACATTTTATACCTCTTAAAACACACAACAAACCCTTTGATTTTTAATAAAACAATTTCTCAAAATCCCGTGTTGTTTTGCACAAAAAACCGCTTAAGAACCACACTTGTACACTATGTTCACAATTTTAAGTTACCAAAACATTAAATTCAGCCCAATAAATTTCCATTAAAACAAAAAATCAATTTTAGGGCATCCCCATGTTAAACAAGAAGTGATAACTTTGTAAAACTTTCATTTTCACACAAAAGTGGACCCAAAACTTCACTTTCTTTACAAACAAAATTAAAACCCATTATTGTAGAAACAAAAAAAGGAGATAAAAATTCTAAACATTATTTTCAGCCTTATTAAAGGTCAATAAAAAAAACTAAGTATTTATAGGTCATCCCCAAATAAACCAATAAAACATTTCTTTGGAAAACCCCCAATTTCACACCAAATTGGCATTTAAAATTCAATTGCAATAGAAACATTATTAGAACCAATTTTTTCAGATATAATAAAATTATATAAACCTGAAAATATGATAAATACAATATGATAATACACAAAGATTGCATCGAAATTGTAATCACCTACAAAATCAAATGAAACCCATGAATCACCGTGCGAAAATAAAGTCGCACCACCGTCACACCAAGAGGGACTTATATCGAACCTAAAACCAAACTAATTGACCACTAAAACCCAAGGTTAAACCCTAGGTTTTAAACCCTACCTCCTGGTCATTTGGTACTTCAAGGAAAAGGGAAGAAACCCCATGAAAATAGAATGAAACCCTAAGCAATTTGAAAGAGAAATGAAAGAGACACACTTACTTGAGGGATCTAAAATAATACCCCCTAATAAACCAGTAGATAAAATTTAAAACAGTAAAAACTTCAAGGAAGGTTTGAATAAGGATTAGGAGGTTATTTAGGAACTATAATGGAGGAAAAAGAGTAATAATTGAGAGAGATATGATGAAAATAACTTACCTCCTCAAATCTGCCCGATTTAAAACAACCCTAATAAGATCAGCACTCAATCACTATTAATAAGAGATCCAAGGAGGCTATAGAGAGATTTTAAGAACATATGGGTTCAATGGTCATGTTTGAGTCTTGGAATCACCGAAAAATTCTTAAAATTGAATAAGTTATTAATAAATCAAATTTAATTTTTAAAACTGGAATTAAGCTTTCGAGCAGGCCCAATCCCTTAAATAAAAACCCATATACACCTTGCTTATGAATTTATAAAGGCTCCAAACTAAAATTGGGGTGTTAATATGTCAGTGGATACCATTTAAGAATTGTAATTTGGGAAAAATATTAAAAAATGAAAAAATTATAAAAGAAAAAAAATTTATTTTTAAATCTGGAATTGGGCTCACGGTTTGGCCCAATTCACAAAAACTCACCCATTCCACCATAAAAGCTTGAGAAACCCCAAAAAAAAAGCATAAATGAAAATTAAATGAAATATAACATTTAGATAAGTCATTTATGTGACAATTCTCCCCACCATGAAAAATTTTCGTCCCCAGAAAGCTACAACAAAGCCAGATACCAAAACCAAACCCAACCGATAAAGCAAGATGTACTTTTCTGCCAAGCTTCACCCCCAAGGGCCAAAACACCTCCAGTGATCAATTAAAGAATGATTAATCTCACAACCTAAACTTACAACACTTTCCTGAAATGATCAATCACATTCATACATTATCCCAAAATAATACTCCTTAAACACTATCTGAAAAAGACTCAATCAATTCACCAAAACGAACAACAATGACGAACAAGGTTACACTTAACTTGCCATAACTAAAACATTGGGCACTCTCCAATCTCAATGTTTACCCAATGAATATGTAGGTAGCTTGATATCTCCAAACAAGACTACCTACCTCCAATCCAAGACCATGTATAAGTCTGAGTTACTGGTAAGGGGGAACAAAAATAGGCTCCCCACCATAAGAGACAACCTATATTTTTTCCGAGACAGAATAAGGACACTAACAGGGGGAGACCTAAATGGAATCACCCGTAAAAAGGATATAATTCCATAATAAATTTACAAAATAACTTATATAAGACTCATAGTGGGTCACCCCACCATAAGAACCAACCATCTTAACCGACCATCACGTGATGGTAATGAAAGACCCCAAAATTTAAAGAGTTGGGACGACCACATGGTTAGTCTGCACGGTTTGGGAAACCATACACTAACAGTGTGGATCCTTTTATCTACATGGTTTTCTGGGGCATGGTCACTACTAACCAAACACAAACCATGTGCTGAACCTGTCTATCCAAACATCAATATTTTCTCCAAATACTCAATGGAAACCAAAGGGGGATGGAATAACATTGGGCGATGACATGGGTACAAGGTCCTCCATCTATTTCCCCTGAAAAGGAACAACATAAGAAAGATGATGAAACCATAGGTTTAAACCCTTCCTATATTTAATACTGAGGACATGAATTTGTAGAAGGGTTTAAACGACCCTTTGATTTCCCCTGACTACGAGCCAGCTTCTCTCCGAGACCTATGGCTGGAGCTTAAATGATTGAAGCATCTTTGGCCTCACAGTTAGGCTTTGAAACCCCCTAAATGAGAATTCTTCTTTCTGTGAATCCAACAACTACACCTCAATCCCTTATAATTTTTCCAAGACATAACACATTCCAAACTCACTTTACCCTAACTAGATATTTCACTGAAACAAGGTCTTAGAAGATGTACACACATCACACCTTGTTTGTTCGGGTGAGAAACAATAGATGTAAAGAACACATATACCCAACTTCCTCTAAAATGGAATATTTTTAAGTTTTTCCAAGGGGTACATTCTCCCAACATAACATAGACTCTCATATGATTTCCCAACTTTCACCTTTACGATCAATAGAGCCCATGACATTATAAGGCATCACTGAACATGACCATTGTGACTGATATAAACAATGCACGGAGATGGACCTTATACAACATCCCCAAACAACACACAGTTCTAGAAAGTGGCCACAATATCCTATCGTGACCATATTTTCCACACTGGTGGTTTAACATGAACTCATTCTTCAAAGAAACTTTGAAGAACCCAGAGGCCCTCTTAGACACCATCCATATACTCATCCATGCTAACAACCCCAGGTCACTTCTACCTTCAAAAAATCAGAAAACTTAAGAGGATATGGTCTCTTTCAACCTTCCATGATCACTCTCCCACTACAAGAGGATACAAAAAACCAAGAAAGGAAAGGTTTTAGACTCAATCTAAAAATCTCAAGAAAAAGATTCATTATATTGATCAACTAGAGGGTCTTCGAATGGAGAAACAATCCGGGTTTCCCTCCAGTTGTGCACTAACCCTTAATGGGGAGTACCTTATCCAACGATTAAACCTAAGGACCCAACCAAGATGGTTCATTGTTCAAGATATACCACAAACCAGATCCAAACACATGAAAGGAAACATTGTAAAATCATCCCAAAACATTTCTCAGAAGAGACCACTAACCGGCCCTTCAATACAGTTTACCGACCAAACACAAACCCAAAACACTATACAAACAGGAGGGGTTCGTGGACTCAAAAACATCCCAAAACATCAAAATTAAAAAAAACACATAATCCACACCATCCCAAACTAGTCATAAATTCATCACGTTTCTCATTTAAAATCATCTTTTTGAAAATAAACAATTCAACGGTTAGTGTATCCACCAATGGTACCCCATGGGCCTTACACATGCATGTTTCTATGTCATAATGGGCACCCTCCTCAAATCCATCCTAGAACTCATACATCCATTCCATTAACCATACATCATCCCATATAACCCCATACATGTGGTATCTCATGGATATACCAAAGGTTAAAATAAAAAAAATCCACTTTTCCAAACCAAAACAGTCAACTAATACCTGTTTTTTCTCAAAACCTCTTTCCACGAAATCAAACCCAAATTACATCTTACCAAGATTTTCATAAAGGAACAATCATTTAAATTAAAACTCACTTTAAATTCACACACATCAATTTCAAATCCTCTCATCCCATTAAGACACCTTTCAATAGTTTAGAAAACTCTATTGGAAACACTTTTTCAAAACCAACATTGACATAGTTCATGCTTTCAAAAGAGGTGCAAACACACTATTTTCCATTCCAATAAATTTCAAAAAATTTACTTCTACATTTTCAAAAATCTATCCATTCTCTCTTTAATATATAATTATTTCACAAAAACTTTGCACTTCTTATGACCAAGTCACTTTAAAACCAAAGATCCAAGATTTCAAAACTAAAGAATACAAGACAATGCGAGAGGAAACTAGTTTCAGTGGGTGACTTGGAAATATGGTTGGAAGCCATATTCCAATCACATCACCATCATAGAGAGTGTTTTGGGTAAATATCCTCGGCTCCACATGGCTTGCTAGACCCTGCGAGCTCACCGAGACTAGTAACCCAACTCTCTTTTCATTTCCCCTAATCATCATCAATCCAAGAAATCCAAAGGACTCATATAAATCCTAAAATACCCTGGAGACTTGAATCCCATCATGAGGTGTGTTGATTAGCCACATTAATCATAACTAGAATTCCAAGTCCTGACAATCTTAACTTCAGACTATCCCAACTGTTCCCCAAATAATGTGACCCAAAGAGAGTGAACAACCCTCTAATACAATTTTTTTCACGAACCGGATCTGGTCACTGCCAAAACCAGCACCAAAACTAGCCTGTGACAAGGACCAAAGGGCGTTCCCTATCCCCACGGGCTGTCACAAGTGCTCGGGTATTATTTATCTTGGTTTCGGAATGATTTACCTGAATATGTATACATAAAACACAAAAAATATTTGATAAAATGAATCTGAAAAATTCATACCAACAAGGTTTATACAAATATCCAGAACTGAATACATAAGTTCAAAAGAAATAAAAAAGGTCCAAAGACACAATTAAATAGCAAAAAAACATCCCCATGGACTCCACATGACATGGGGTCATCACCCCCAAGCTGTCTCCACAACTCCGCCCCAAGGATGGGGACTAACACCCTGAGCCGCCATCACCCTTAGCCTTTCCTTTACCTGAGTCAAACATAACCAAGTCTACTTACACCCAAGGGGTGTAAGTAGGTTGTGATCCTAAGCCCAATAAAATACCACCCAATGATTCCAATGAGCATGCAATACAATGTGAAAAAGCAATAAATTTTAATATGCAAAGAAAAGCAGTGATAAAATCCAAGAAATGGAACTTTCAATTGAAAACATTTTTCAAGATAAAGTTTTCAGAATGTTTACACATTTAAATAGACATGTTATATACTTTAAATTACTTCAAAAAACACACCAATACATGGTCAAATACCACTAACACAATGAGCAACAAAATCGAGAACACCCCTAGGCACTAGATAGTCTCGGGCCCCATGTACCTCATATCTCGGTGCAAAGTAACCATAGTAAAATCTGTTCTCATGCACGATCCACTAGTAGGTAACATACCCATAACCTAGTGGTCCCCAATAATCATCCACATATTTTAGTTAGTGTTTTCCTTATCCAAATTCTAGGTGAAATAGGGACAAAACACATCCGGTCCACTAGCCATACAAGTACACATCCACCCCACCTAGGTACCTAGGCTTTCCCATTTGTGCTCAAACCATTTCAGCTTTTAACACATGTACATTTTAATTTAAAACACCACTAATGGTCACATATAGCAAATAAAGAAGTTATCGCATTTTATACCACTTAAAACATGCAACAAACACTTTGATTTTTAATTAAACAATTTTTCAAAATCCCGTGTTGTTTTGCACACAAAACCCCTTAAGAACCACACTTGTACACTATGTTCACACATTTAAGTTTCCAAAATAGTAAAGGCATCCCAATAAATTTCAATTAAAACAACAAATAAATTTTAGGTAATCCTCTTGTCAAACAAGAAGTGATAACTTTGTAAAACCTTCATTTTCACACAAAAGTGGAACCAAAACATCACTTTCTTTACAAACACAATTAAAACCCATTATTGCAGCAAAAAAAGGATATAAAAATTCTAAAAATTATTTTCAGCCTTATTACTGGTCAATAAAAACAACTAAGTATTTATAGGGCATTCCCAAATAAACCAATAAAACATTTCTTTGGAAAACCCCCAATTTCATACCAAATTGGCATTTAAAATTCAATTGCAATAGAAACTTTATTAGAACCAATTTTTGCAGCAATAATAAAATGATATAAACCTGAAAATATGATAAATACAACATGATAATACACAAAGATTGCATCAACATTGGAATCACCTACCAAATCAAGTGAAACCCATGAATCACCGTGTGAAAATCAAGTCGCACCACCGTCACACCAAGAGGGACTTATATTGAACCTAAAAACAAAATAATTGACCAAGAAAACCCAAGTTTAAACCCTAGTTTCTAAACCTTACCTCCTGGACATTTGGTACTTCATGTAAAAGGAAAGAAACCCCAAGAAAATAGAATGAAACCCTAAGCAATTTGAAAGAGGAATGGAAAAGACAGACTTACTTGAGGGATCTAAATGAATCGCCCCTAATACACCAGTAGATGAAATTTAAAACAGTAAAAACTTCAATTAAGGTTTGAAGAAGGATGAGGAGGTTATTTAGGAACTGGAATGGAGGAAAAAGAGTAACAATTGAGAGAGTTATGATGGAAATAACATACCTCCTCAAATCTGCACGTTTTTAAAAACCCTAGGAAGATCAGCACTCCATCGCGATGAATAAGAGAACAAAAGATGGTATAGAGAGATTTTCCACGCGTCTGGGTTCAATGGTCATATGTGAGGCTTAGAATCACCAAAAAACCATTAAAATTGAATAAGTTATTAATAAATCAAATTTTATTTTTAAAACTGGAATTGGGACTTCGGGCAGGCCCAATCCCTTAAATAAAAACACATATACACCTTGGTTATAGATTTATAAAGGCTCCAAACTACAATGGGGGTGTTAATATGTCAGGGGAGACCATTTAAGAATTTTAATGGGTGCAAAATATTAAAAAATTAAAAAGTTATAAAAGAAACAAAATTTATTTTTAAATCTGGAATTGAGCTCACGGTTTGGCCCAATTCACGAAAACTCACCCATTCCACCATAAAAGACTGAGAAACCCCAAAAACAAAGCATAAATGAAAATTAAATGAAATATAACATTAATATAAGTCATTTATGTGACCAATTTTCTTAGACTGTTAAAGGAACTTTATAATCATTCTTGATTAAAAATAAAAGTTCTATGTGTTAGAAAATTTCCTTCAAGAGAAAAAAACTAGTGAATCTGTTTGAAAAACAAACATAGATTCTTATTATAATTATCAAAATATTTAACTAGAAGTATCTAATCAAATTATTATTTCCAAGGATTCTAAGATGAAAAACAAATTTGAAAACATGGATTTATTCAAGATGATAAAAAACCTAAAAAATATCCATAAGGAATAAGTGATGGATGAGATGTATGAGGTGTCAAAGTCACTCTTTAAATTTAAGATGAAAAAATATAATTCATTATCCAATATTGTAGTCAATATTATTGGGTATATAAATGAATTGGAGAGACTCTGAGACACTAATCAACTTCACACTTAGCTACATAACCATTTAATTCTTCAAGGAAAGCATCAATGATTTTTTGTACCATGGGTACATCCTCTATTCTTAGGATCTCTTCCTTATCTAGAGATCATTCTTGATATTTCTCTCTTCCTAGAATTTCATTAAGGAGATATACTAGGGAAGTATCCATATATAATTTAAATGATTAAATACCCCCTATAAATATAAGAGATTCTACATCACCTTTTTGAACAATATTTTCCTAATCTTGGAAATAAAATTTTCCATTATAATTTGAAAACCAATCTATACCAAGGATCACATCAAATTCAACCATAGGTTTAATATACAAGTTTTTAAATAGGGTACTTCTATGCATCTTAATTAGGATCGACTAACATATCTTTATTACAATAAGATTTCAACTCGGTGTCTTAATTGATAACTTCCTTACTAGGGTGCTAGAGACATATTTAATGTTTTTATAAAACATAGAAGATATAAAAGAGTGTGAAGAACTAGAATCAAATAAAACATTGACTAAAAGTACCTACCACCACATTATTTTGACCCCTTGTACTTTTTAAGGTAAATTCCCTTAATATTTGGGGTATTGTTTTGCATAATTTACCTTTTCCATAAAGTTAAATCATTTAATTTCCTTTTTCATTTAAGATCTTGATGGCCTTTTTCTCTGTACTTGTTACAAACTATTTTCCCTTTCCGGAAAGCCCCAGGGTATTTTTCTCATAGTTATCACATGTGGGAAATATCATCCTTCATTTATTCACTTTTTTCACACTATTCTTACCATGATTCTTAGTTTTCATATTCTTATACTGATTTCCCTTGAGTACATATGTCATGGAGAACTCCTTTTATTTATTAATAGTTCTTGAGACTATATCCTCATATAATGAAAAGGTATGAGAGACCAATTCCCTTAGAAATATTGGCTTTAACCCATCAAATAAATAATCAATCTTGTTTTCCAGTTTATACACATAATCTTCAATATGTCTAGATAACCTTATAATGATATCCTTATACTCAACAAAATTTTCCTCCTCCTTTTGTCTAAGATTGAGGAACTCATTTCCATTTTTGTTCTTTATTCATGAGGAAAATTATTTCTCATAGCATATCTCCTTAAACATTTCATATTCCATGCTTTTTATCTCATCTTCCTATTTAGTGTTTTGAATTAGTAATCACCATTGGTACACACCTCCCTTTAGATTATAGACTACCATGATGACTTCTTTCATTTTCACAACTTCCCAAAGTGAGAAATATACTCTTTAGGGACTTGATCCATTATTCATCTACCAATGGATTCATAGTTCCACAGAATTTTGGATTCTGTTATCACATAAATAGGTATAACATAGTTACACCATGTTGTGGATCAGTAGTATGCTCTATAAAAGAAATATTATTTGTCATAAACTGAGTCAAATTCCTTAATATGGTTATTATTTGATTAGAATCAACTCTATATTCATTTATTTTCTTAGAGATAACATTCCAATATTGAATACGTGTGTTGATACTGTTCTCATTCCTCCTGTTAGTCACAATTTATCCACAATGACATACACATAATTATCTCGTGGTTTTGAATTGAAAAATAAAATCCCTATTAAGTTTTATTGTGTGTTCCTTATAAATACTGAGGTTTTTTCTTTGTTCTTGTGTTATCTAACTAGGTTTCTATAATTATAGTCTCCAAGGTTCCTACCAAGCTTTATTTGATACCAATTGTAACAACCCAAACTCTAGAAACCCAGGTCCAGTAGTTATATTACGCTATTTGTACATAATAATAGAGTTTTCATAAGATCCAATAGCTTAGTAGTATTTTAATACTAGATATATACATACATTACATTACACTTGAAAATATAAGACACGATATGAAAATATTGTGAGAACATGATTATCCCTTACATCACCTCCCTATAAATTACACATATTTTTTCATTTAAGTTTCTTGGATAAAGGAAAAAAATAAAGGTGAGATTAAATTCTTAGTAAGGAGTAGCATATAGTGGAAGCTATCATAACATAAAAATAGCAGAAGTGCTATAGAAGGAATAAATAAGCAACATGAATCCATAATCATCCAAAACTGATGGAATTCTATATCTATGATAACAAATGACAACATGGACAATAATAATCATTGATCTCATACTAATGAAATGTATAATATCGAGCGTCAAAACCTATTGTCAAGGACTTATGGAAAGATAGTATATTGATATGTGGAGATTTATACACTAAAACCAAGTTATTTTGTCTCATGAGACCCATCTATGCATCAAATAGATATATAAATATACCCCCCACTCATCACCTAATTAAGTCCAATACACTCACTTTAACAGTCAACAAGACATTTCATAGCATTCCCTAAGGAACCTATAGCTGAATAAAAACATAGTTATCCATTTAATGAAAAATATAGATAAATATAATTCCCTATTAAATGGAATAATGTGTATGTCTAGGATAATATCTCTTAATCAACATAAAAGTCATGGGGTATCTTCAATGTAATAGGAAGTTCCCTTATCAAAGAAATATAGCATCAAGGGTACTTTTAATGTGTTGGGTTATCCATGGAAGATAGTAATTAGGTTCAATAGTTTTCATTAGTAGAAGACCAAAGCAATGGTAATAAAAATCCTTCATCATGGTTTATAAATAGCATGTGAATATTCCAAATCATTTCCCCTGGGAGTTTCTATCTAGCTGTGTAATCATAGTTCTACTTATCTCATATTAGAGTGATGATTGAGTTGATGCTCAACTAAAAATTTTCAAGGTGATTACCACTAGGTGCATCTATTCCATAGCCGCATCCACTTTCTAGTATCCAAACTTGAATGTCATTTCTATGAAACTACAAAGTCATTTAATTTGTAATAAATTATGGAAGTTTTTCAACCATGGAAAATATTGAGTTTTACAATAGTTTTGGTAACTATTAAATTAAAATAACATGAGGGAGGGATAAAAATATAGACTTGTAAATCTCTTGAATTCACAAGGAATATGGTAAAAAGTCTTCTATGGTAATGTATACACCCCACAAAAGTAAATAAGTGGTGAATATATTATAATTCCCAAATAATGGAAATTAATTGAGATGGAAAAAAACTTATGCTTAGGTAAATATTTAATAAAAACCAATTAAAATATAGGGATTCAAATTGATCTTAAAATTCCATGACAAAAAAAGAATTTCCTGATATAACATCTCAAATAGTAAGTATATAGACTGCATAAATGAAATTATGTGCATAATAAAAAACATGTCGCAAATAGACACTACACTAAATTCACAGTTTAGAAGTGAGTTTTTAATAAGTAGTGTTTTTAAATCGCTGTAAAATGTTTACATGTCAATTTTATAAAAATGATGATAGAGAATGGATCAAGATTTTTTATGAGATATTTTTATGAATTATGAGGTGTTTTTTTCCAGTTTTGTGAAACTTGTTTTAGCAGTAGATCTTAAGGCTCTTAGTGGCTAGTTTTAATTAGAAATGGGTGTAATGAATACAACTTATTTCATGATGGTTAAAACTAATTCTATATATTGATGTTAAAACTATAACAACAATATATATTCTATAAAAAAGTAAAAAATACCAGAAAACAGATCAATAGCAATAACCACAATAGAATTTTCATCCAAATTAATATTATATTAATCACATAATCTATTCCTACAAGACAAAAATATATATGATTAGACTACACATTTACTAATCCATGAAACTAATTAAGTAATGAACATGTATCTAACTTAATAAAATAAGTTACAAATATTTTTTAATTATACAACATCGCCACTAAGTTCAAAATTAAGCCTCATCACTACTTCCCAATGGACTTTAATCATCTTCATCTCCATTTCCATATCTATCTACATCTATACTCCCTTCTTCATGAACTTTTATAACGATTTGATTTTATATTAACAATGATTTATATTTAAATTTCTAATTAATCCAATAAAATTAGTGTTCTAAATGATTATGAAATTGTTTCATTTACCACTGACTCGAACTTTCCATTGATGCAATGTCACTGGGGGACATCCAGTTATCTTATGATTTAATTAAATTAATTATCTTTACAAAGTGACAACCTTAACATCCTGTATTTTTATATGATTCCCTTATTGTTGGATTGTGTTCCCTTATTCTTGATTTATAATTTGCATTGAAAGAAATTACCTCTAAGTATCTAAATAGAAAGAATAACTAAAGATCATTTTGATGTTGTTTCATTCCTTCATGACCTTCCAAAGACCACATATGGTATTGGGCAATAAACCCATCCTTTGCACATGACCAGGATGCTCCTTCCCAAGTACCCAACCAACTAGATCATCTTGGAGATCGAGAAAGAGTGTGCGGGATTATAATTCCACAATTATTTTATTTTTTATTTTAAATAAAATATCATTCAAATTTAAAGTAATTCATATTAAAATAAAAAAAGATAATTTATATCTACATATCATAAAAAATTTCATAGTAAAGCTAAATCATAAATGATATTGTGATAATAATTAAATATTTTTACCATTGCTATAAAAACATTAAATCTCCTTATACACATAATCATATACCATGGAATCCAAATAAATAATAGTCCATGTGAAACTAATAAAGCACCCAAATATAGTGAAAAGTGACATCTCATATTAAAAATACACCCAAATATTTCAATAAGTGATATTTACATAAAATACACATGTTTATAACTATATGTTCATAAAACACATATGTTTAGACATACCATTTTATTAATAACTTATACATAATATCAAATAAAAAATATAATTTTATTCCATGAATAATATATTTTAAATTAGTTTTGATCAGATTATAAAAATAATTCTTAGTTTTATAAGTTATTAAGGTATTAAGATGTTTGTGTGAACCATTATATTGAAAAATAAATTCATACCCCAACTCCCATCGAATTCCATATGAGCATCCAACCAAATTTCCATCTAATATACTTGGTTCCCTAACTTATTTTTATACATTAAAAAAGATAAATAAAAATTTTAATATATTAAATACATAATATTATCATATAAATATTTGACCTGTTGAAAATATTACCACATTGGATCTATTTTTTTGAAATACAATTCAAACCGTTTGTGTGAGGGATGATTTTTTTTTTCACTTAGCTCGACTCATTTTTTCTTGAAAATTAATAAAATAAATAAAAGGAAATTTAATTTTGTGCACACAATGTCATATTCTTATAATAGGCATGTATATATGTAAAATGATCTTAATATAATAATATATTCTTCAATACTATATATATCACATAGCGATGGCTATTGATAAAAACATTCCACTGCTCTCGAGGTACCCTTTCAGGTACCTTGTTATACATATTCTGAGTAGTCAATGACACATCATTGAACTCATGTGATGATCTCCACTTAAATATTTTACATTTCTTTCCCAATTTTTTTAATGATAACTTATTTGAGATAACGTCATCTGAAATGAAGTGGAAAAACACCTGTAGTAAGACATTCATGTAAAATATTAGAATTTAATTTTATAATGAAATAAAATTGGGCATAAACATATTAAAATTACCTTTATTTTTGAAAAAAAATTACTCATTCTTATAAGATAGATTCATATATCTCCAATCAAAATAGGTAATGTGAAAGTTTACTGGATCAAATTCCAACTGGCCCAGGTTTTTGCCAAATATTCCTATAGTATCCTATATGGGGACCCCAAAATAATCAAATGGGACAACTATCTCAAATATGTTCAAATTACACACTTATAAACTATTAATTTTTGTCTCTTTATTAGTATTGCTTATATATATTATAAAAAAGAAGTTATTAGTATAAAAAAATTTCATAATTTTTTTCACATTAAAATTTTTAGCTACAACTGTGACCCTCTAATATCCTCTTGAGGAAATATGAGTGACTAACTATTACATCATTACAAAACTTTCAGGTATCGATCTTGGTGAATCAATAGGTATTGTGTTATATACTATCGAGAGGGAGATAGAGGGAATCCTGGATGCCACAATGAGGGAACCATATGTAATGAAATGTTTCATCAAGGTAGAGTCAATGGGAGTCCTACATATAGGATGAGGGGGATCATCAAGAAACTTTGATGATGTCTGCATGGTAGGGGGTATTAGACAAAAATTTCATATTGTCAATGAATTATTTTTTCAGCATTATTTTCATCTAAATAAGTAAAAAAATTATATATATATATATATATTGAAACAAGTATAACATTTATTTTTTCAAAATTAAAAAATTCATGCATAAAAATAAATTTGAAAATGATAACAGTTGGATAAAACTAAAAATGAAAAACATAATACATAAGTAAGTTATTAGATGATAGTATATACAAAATTCTCTTAAATTTAAAATTAGGATATGAATATCTTATTCTCCCATTAACATATAAATAATAAATTTAAAAATATAAAAACTCCATAAAAACCTTAGCATATTGAGGTTTGTTCGTAAGTATGTGATCCAGCTTTTATCCATATATCACTAACTACCAAAATTCCTTTTATGTAGTAGTTAATGAAAAAAATAACCATGTTTTTTATTAAATATATATTTTTACTATTTTTTATGGAAGTATAAATTTGAATAAAAATAAATACAATAAAAAATGAATATCTTCATTAGGAATTTAAAAAACAATTATGAAAATGATACTCCTAAAAAACAACACCAAAATTTTTACCCTATATGTTTTTCAATTATTAGATCATTTGTGAAAACCTAAGGTTTTCATTAATAAATACCACACTAATTCAATGATAAAAACCTTATTCTTTGGAAAATAAAAATAAATTTTATGGATTCATCATCATCTCAATAATAATAATATATGGAACACACTTTTAAATAAAATAAGAAATATATTTAATCTTTATCTGAACTACTAGGTGATTATTGGGACATAAATAATGAATAAAATGAGGGAAATAGTGGAAACAAGGGGAAGAATTTGATGGAAGTGAATCTGTGGAGGGAATCAATGAGCTAGGGTGAGGGAGACGGCGACCATGAGGTCGAGGGCAAGGGTGAGAGCGACCGTGGAGAGGGAGACAACGACGAGGTATCTTTGGAGAGGGCTCAAAAGGTATAGGATGACTATGAGGTTGAGGGAGATGGTGAGATAAAATTTGGATAGGGATACCTTATAAATGGCTCAATAGTGACCTTCTTGGGGGGCACCAGTTTGGGGGTGGGGGGGGGAGGGTGAAAGGGATCAAATAAGGTGAGGGGAGAAAGATTTTTTATTTAATATAATTAAATATTTAGTGATGTTTTTTATAAAACCATTTATAAAAAATTTACATTTTATTTAGAGGCATTTTTGTCAATCCATCGCTAAATAACTGCTGTTTAATACCGAATTTGGTGTGGTGAGACGAATTTGAGATGAAAAACTATTACCTCTTGTCCTGAATTCCATGAACATAATTTCACCTCTTGTATGACAGTAAGAACCCAATTTTTACTCTATAAGACTTTGGAATATTCTTGATGATATTCCAGAGCAGTGCCTTCAGACGACGTGCGATTCCGAGCCCCGGAGTGGCCGAAATTAAATTTTCAGTACGTTCACACTGGAAACACAAAATAAATGGGATAAATCCTAAATGGTGATCCGGACTAGAGATCCGAGTGTATATATGGGTCCGGAATGATGTGTTTACCCTAGGAACGACATAAAACTTGTCGCTGCGGGACGTTTGG
This sequence comes from Viscum album, assembly GCA_963277665.1. Lineage (NCBI taxonomy): Eukaryota > Viridiplantae > Streptophyta > Magnoliopsida > Santalales > Viscaceae > Viscum > Viscum album. The sequence goes on along the minus strand of OY728130.1, from coordinate 1,801,215,121 downwards.
ACCCCTCGCCCGCTACTGGAACGTTAAAGAGATAAATTAATTTATTAATTTATTCGTTTAATGGCTTAACTAAAGTATCTTTTAAATGGTAGCTCGGATTGTAAAACAGAGGGCACCGTTGAGTTCGGAGTGTGTCGTTTACCCTAGGAGAGGTATAAGCGTTGCGGGCGCGGGCCGTCTGTGAAAAATGGCCCCAGGGGCATTTTCGTAATTTGGTGGATTTGGGCGTTCAGTTTTATAACTTTTGAATGGGGCCTCAGATTAAAATTTCGAGACCTCCATTATTCTCGGAGTGTGGTTTTTAACCTAGGGGAGTCTTAACCCCAACCCCGCCAAAATTTCGGGTTCGGGGCTATCGGGCGGGCGTTTAAGTATTTTCTACTTAAACGCATCCCCTCCCCTCTTCTTCTTCTCCTTCTCTGCCCAAGATTCCCCTTTCCTCCATCTCCGGTGAGGTGGTCCGGCAAGACGACTCTGGAGAGGTGTGGTGATGCTGGCGGATCGACGCGAAGCTCTGGGTGAAGCCCAGCGAGGTAGGAGGTTTCCGTTGCATTTTCATTTTCAAACCGCCCTTTGAATTCAGTTTTATGCGTCGATTTGCTGTTAAATCTTCGAAAAAATTCCATAGAAGTGCAGTATACATTGTTTTATTTCCATTGCCTCTTTCGGAATCGAAATCCGAGTTACGAGGAGGCCGCAACGGTACGGAGAAGTTTACGGGAATTTTGAGAGGTTTGGGGGTTTTCTGGCCATCCGACGACCCCTGGCGCGGCGGTGGCTCGGATCCAGGGTGTTGGAGGTGCGGCAGACTTGGTTGTAGGCGGCGGGGGGCTCCTCGGTAGGCGGCAGGATCCTCGCTGTCGGCTGGGGCTTGCTGACGGCGAGCGGCGCCCGGCGGAGGGGCCGGGCGGAGGCGCTCTGCGGCGGAGCGAAGACCGGGGTCGCGCTATGTGACTCCGCGGCTGGACATAGACCGGCGTGACGTGGGTCTCCGCAGGGAAAGCCGACCGGCCGTGTAGGCCGGTTGGTAGAGGAAGCGCCCGCGCGGCGTACGAGCGAGCGCCTCGCGGGAGACGGCGGGCCGCATGCGGCAGCCCGCGGGTTCGGCTGGGCCGCGGCTCAGCGGGCCGGCCCGAGCGGGGTGGACCGGCCGGACCGGGCCGGTCCGGCCCAGGGGTAACCCCTTAGACCTTTGGACGCCCGTATTTTGAGCTACGAGCGTCCGTTTTGCACGCCGTCTGTGGCGGCATGGACCTGACGCAGAGGCGGAACTTTTGAGGGGGTTCCAAAAGTTTTAACTTCCTAGACAAGGTGCTCGGGGGCATGACATGTGCGTAAAGAAGCTAAGCGGGCTTCCCGAGAATTCTTGTTTTGGACGGCGCTGACGCGTCCAACGTTCGTTTTAAGCGCCGTCAGTGGCGTTGGGACCCTGGCGCCGGGGCGAAGCTTTCCAGGTTTCTTTCGGGCGTTGTAGCCGGAGTTGATGTGTCGACCCCACTGCCCGTCTTTTGTGCTGCGTGTAGCGTTTCACGACTTTTTCATCAGACGTCCGTTTGGGGCGTGTGAGCAGTCGTTTTTGGGTGTTTTTCTGAGGGCATCGCGTTGGTGCAGTCTTCCCATTATAATTCCGCATGATGGTGCGGGCCCTACGAGGGCCGTTTTGGCGTTGACAATGATTTTCCATCTTTATCACCGGGTGTTCGTTTTGGACGAGTGGTTAGCCGAACTTGTGTACTTTTTTGATAAGATCACAACGGTGTGATCCATCCGTTGAGTTTCAGGACCGGGATGCGGGTCCCATGAAGCACCGCTCGTGTGCGGTGTGCCAAAATGTATCTTTTTCTCTAGATATCCGTTGTGCTTAAGTGAGCAGTCTTTTTGACATGTTTTCCTAGGGGATCGCAATGGTGCGATGCACCCGACGGTTTTTGGGGCCGAGGCTCAGGATCACGGGACGCCAATCGGGCGTGAGGCGGTGTTGGTGACTTTTCCGTCGGATATCCGTTTGAGGTGAGTTAGTAGTCTATCTTGCATGTTTTTTCATGAGGATTAAAATGGTGCGATCCATTTGGTTGTGCGGAGCCTCTTGTGTGATCGTGTTAAATGTGCAATAAAAGGTTCTCTAGTGGTGGTTCGTCCTACCATGTTTGTAGCGGACGCTTGGCGTGTGATCACACACTCTTGGGAGATTGATATAAATGATTGAAAATATGTGGTTGGCCGTGCCTGGGCCTTAGAGGTGGATTTGTTACGTCACACCTTCGCATTGACACTGGGTGCCGTGTGCACGATAGTCTTTGGGCTGGAATGAGGTATACTCTAGGAGTATGCGGGAGCACTTGGAGGTATGTGTGGTTTGTACCTGAGAACGTTTGTGCGCTTGGTTGGGGTTAACATGGGTTCACACATCATGTGGGCCCCATGTGCATTCCATGATCTGCTTTACGTACATTTGACCTATCGTGACATAGAGGGTCCCTCTGCGCTCGTTTGTTTGACCAGCAGGGTGGAGTTTCCTCTGGACTGGTGCTCTTTTGTCTAACCAGCAGGGTTGAGTGGTCTCCCTCTGGTTTTGTTCTCGATGGTTTGGCCGGCAGAGATGTTTTAGTTCCTCCGTTTCTTCAGCTATGAGGGGTTTCAGTACCGTGCCCCTTCCACCGGACTGTGACACCATTTGTGACTATGGGTGTTTGTATAGTGTGGGTGTTTTTCCCCACTTTTTGGGATGAGTTGTCTCAGTCCTCTTTGACAGTGACTCAGCGGATCAGAGCGTGATCACCTTGTGAGGCCTGGGGAGTTTTCTCCCGTCACTCTGTGTTCCCTGGTAGAGTTCTTGTGGATTTGGTGTGACCAACACTTTACGCGGGCACCGATCCGCTACCTAGGAGGTTGTTACCAGTAGGGTTGAGGTTGTTTCCAGTAGGGCTGAGGTTGTTTCCAATAGAGTTGCGGTTGTTTCCAGTAGGGCTGAGGTTGTTTCGAGCAGGGCTTGCTAGTGGGTTACCATCCAGCAAGGATGGCCAGTACAACGGTGTTCACCGAGCAGTACCATCTGGCAGGGATGGCCAGAGCAATTCCGGGTTTACCTCTAGTGGGGCTGGGCAGTGGTCCCCGATGCCGGGCTTACCTCCAGTGGGGCTGGGCAGTGGTCCCCGATGCCGGGATTACCTCCAGATGGGCTGGGCAGTGGTCCCCAATGCTGGGTTACCTATAGCCGGGCTGGGTAGTGGTCTCGTCGCCGACTTTAGCCGGGTCTCCCCCCAGTGGATTACCCTATTACAGGACTGGGCAGTGTGGCACCCGTCGACTTTCCTGGTCTCCCTGTAGTGGGAACCCGTTGACTTCCAGGGATCCTCCAGCGGGGCTGGGTAGGGGGTCGCCTGTCGACTTTGAGCAGACCTCTCGACTGTGGGGTAGTGACGAGTTGTGGTAGATGTTCCCCCAGAACTCTCAAGTACGAGGAGCTTTCCCCACCGAGATGCGTTCTTGTGACGCGATCTAAAACCGTGCGGGCGATTCAGTTCCGCCCAAAGTGGATAGTGTCGAGGTGCGGTGATTGAGCCCCTTGGCTTGCGGTTCGGGGCATACGTGCGGGATGCTGGGCATCGATGGTGTTTACTCCTAGGACTGTTGGCGACTCTCTTTTCTTGGGCTGAGCTACGGGATGGAGATCCCCTTATGACCTTGTTTCGGGCTTCTTATTGAGTATATGAATATGTATATACCTTGTTCTGTTACCCACTTCTTGGGTTTGGTTACTCTCCTTCCAGGTGAGGCGAAGACGCGCGAGGTATGCCACGTGCTTTCTTTGTCTAGCTTCTCGTGGTTGGACGAGTCTACTCTCCTGCTATAGGTAGCGAAGACTCGACGAGAAGTTCATCTTCTCACCGTTTCCAGATCCTTGTGTCTGGACGAATCTACCTCCTTTCTCTTGTTGGGTCGATCTGGACTCTCTACTGTACTCTTTACTGCACTTTCAGTTGTACTCCTCTATTATTCCATGTTCGCTCTACTGCTCACCCTTCGGTACCTCCTTTTTTGCTCCCTCGATCCTTCAGGGTATCCTACTGAGTATTTTTATAATAACCGCTGCTTGGGCTTTGCCCACACATGGTGTGCCCTTGCAGACGACAGACAGGTTGGTCGTGACTTCAGTGGAGCTTAGGATTTCAGGAGCATGGACCACGTGCAGTGGTCGGAGTCGGGTTACAGGTGGGGGACCCTTCCTTCTATTTACTTTTTTTCACATGTTGCCATGTTGTGTCACTTTTTGGTTGGGTGCGTGTTTTTTCCCTTTTCTTTTCAGTTTACCTTCAGCTTGTACTTTGTATTGTTTAGAGGTCGATGCACATCTATGGTTTAGATATATTGCAGTTGTTCTTTTTTACTCTGCTTGTTCTTTCTTTTACTCTGCACTTTTGCATTAAGTGTGCTGCATGTGTGTGTACAGGTACTTAGGAAAAGGCCTCCCCGAGTTGTTGTGCCTTTGGTGATGGTCGCCAGCCCCTGGCCTATAGAGGCGCGCTTGTGGTAGTTGCGGCTCAAGCCTGGGTAGGGTCAGGTCGTGACAAAGTTGTATTAGATGTGGTTTGTTCCTTGGGACACTGTTTGGATGTCCCTAAAATAAAAGGAATTGGTTGGGATATAGGGAAAGAATGTTAATGTGTCTCAAGAGCGGCTCTCAGGTCAGGGATTCCAGTGATGGTGCAGCGGTCGACATATCCATTCACCAGGACCTTGATAACCCGCTTGTCGACTCGGAATGCTGAGACACTTGTTGCAGGGAAACTTTGTTTGTGCATCACATAGGATTGAGTCTTTGAATGTCCTTTTTGAGTCAGCTCCCCATCATTGTTGTTATTGGTATATACATATATGCTAATCTGATCGCGATACTCCTTGGTAATATTCAGGATGTCTCCATGAAGACAGTCAGCCAGGAGTCCAGCTTTGGTTCGTGACAATGACCCTGTGAGCTATGAGGCCACAGTCCATGACCCATCATGCGAGCCCCTTTCTCCGGGTGGGCCAGTCGCAACACCCCCACCTGTTTAGCAGGAGGCAGCTTCAGCAGAGTAGGCAGGGCTTGAGCACAGGTTGAGCGCGCTCCGTGAGTTCCAGCGGCAGAGACCGCTGAGGTTCAGTGGTGATCCAGACCTTCAGGTAGCAGAGACTTGGCTCGAGACAGTGGTTCACCTTTTCAAGCTTGTGCAGATGCCGACAGATCAGAGAGTGGTTTTAGTATCCATTTTTTTTCATGGAGCAGCTTGGCGTTGGTGGAGTCTGGTGACTCAGCTTCTTGATGAGTCGTCGCTTTCGTGGGGCAACTTTCAGTTGTTGTTTCATGAAAAGTTTTTCCCCTCCTTCTTGCACTCCATTCGGTTTCAGGAGCTCCTTTAGTTTCAGTAGAGAGGGATGACGGTGGACGAGTACACGACTAGTTTCGCAGACCGTGCATGCTTTTACCCGGACTTGGTCCATGATGACAACCTCTGAGCGCGGATGTTTGAGCAGGGTCTCCGCCGAAAGATTCATGCTGTCATAGTACCCATGGGAATTTCCACATATGTCGGGGTGCTAGAGCAGGCGCTGGTGACAGAGAGCTTCCTGTCACGTTCTGGAGTTGGTGGTGGCAGCAGACACGTTGGAGCCGAGACATCTGCCACAGCTAGCGGGCATCGGCAAGCAGAACCTCGACGCAGGTGGCTTTCTGACAACCAGGCTCAGGGGCGTGGTCATACACCACAGTGGCATTGTAGGGCACCAGTGCATCCCGAACAGATTCGGTGCTATGATTACAATGGGCGAGGTCACCTGGCATGGGACTGCCCGACCAGGCATGCGGAGTGCCTTGGGCAGGCAACAGGTGCACCACCATGACAGAGGCAACATCGTTATCGGAGTAGTGCCCAGTGAGGTGGTTCTAGTAGAAGAGTGGGAGGAACTGGTAGTTGGAGATGACTTTACGAGGCCTTCCCATCACCACTAGGTGGTCCACGTCAGGCTTCGAGAGCTGAAATTTGGGACCGCGAACAGCCGCGATCTTTGGATGTCTATGATCCTGCAAAGCATGAGGTGATGAGAGGTACGCTCTACTGCTCTTCTACTTCTTGCAGTAGAATTGATAAACTCTGTGTGTGGGATGATTTCCTCCCTTCTCCTTGCTTGAGGTGTTACCAGGGTGGCGCGGAGCGTCGGTGTAACCCTATGTTGGTATGATAAAAGGCATAGGAACTTTTTTTCTTTAGTCGATGGTGATGACTCCATCGCTCTCCGAGCATGTAAGAGAGTCTTGGTTGAGATACATCGACTGTGGAATCTTGTGTGACCAGATATCCTTGGGTGTTCCACCATATGGATATTCTGAAGGAGGGAATCACCGGGCCTTGCTCCAGGTGTGGGCAGTGATTCCAGTCGCGGCGTGCGACGTAAGGGTTCGGTCGGGGAGGTGAGCTACCCCTGAGAGCCTTCGGGCCGTTTGAAACCATGCAAATGGATGGAGATGTTATCTACTACCTTGCCCTAACCCCAAAGTCTGGAGTGGGTGCACGACATCGGAAAGGGCCGACCCCACATGAACAGATCAATCCTTTGGTCGGTGTGCGGTGGCACAGAGCTGTGCGAGTGTTCTTCTAGGTACGGAAGAGCCGGGTGTGGGCTTAGTACCCTGTGTTGCTCCCTAGTTTTGATTTTTGGGGATGAAAATATTGAAGGAGGGAATGATTTAAGAAACCATTTTCTACTGCGGAAGACTTTGGAATATTCTTGATGATATTCCAGAGCAGCGCCTTCAGACGGCGTGCAATTCCGAGCCCCGGAGTGGCCGGAATTAAATTTTCAGTACGTTCACACTAGAAACACCAAATAAATGGGATAACTCCTAAAAAGTGATCCGGATCAGGGATCCGAATGTACGGATGGGTCGGGAATGAGGTGTTTACCCTAGAAACGACATAAAACATGTCAGCGCGGGACGTTTGGACCCCTCCCCGCTACTGGAACGTTAAACAGATAAATTAATTATTTAATTTATTCGTTTAATGGCTTAACTCAAGTATCTCTTAAACGGTGGATTGTATTGGAAAACTGAGGGCACCTATGAGTTTGGAGTGTTCCATTTTCCTAGTAGAGGTATAATCTTTGTGAGCACGGGCCGTCTGTGAAAAATGGCCGTAGGGGCGTTTTCGTAATTTGGAGGCTTGGGGCGTTCAGTTTTATAACTTTTGAACGGGGCCTCAGATTAAAATTCCAATAACTCCATTTCTCTTGGAGCGTGGTTTTTAGCCTAGGGGAGGCTTAACCCTGACCCTGCCAAAATTTCGTTTTCAGGGCTATCGGGCGGGCTTTTAAGTATTTTCTACTTAAATGCATCCCCTCCCCTTTTATTCTTCTCCTTCTCCCCCCAATATTCCCCTCTTCTCCATCTCTGGTGAGGCGGTCTGGCGAGGCGACTCTGGTGAGGTGCGGTGATGCAGGCGGATCGACACGAAGCTCCGGGCGAAGCCCAACGAGGTAGGAGGTTTCCGTTGTGTTTTCATTTCCGAACTGCCCATTGAATTCAATTTTATGCGTCTATTTGCTGTTAAGTCTTCCAAAAAATCCCATATATTTGTAGTATACATTTTTTTCTTTCCATCGCCTTTTTTGGAATTGAAATCCGAGTTACGAGGAGGCCGCATCAGTCCGGTGAAGTTTACGGGAATTTCGGGAGGTTTGGGGGTTTTCCGGCCGTCCGGTGACCCCTGGCGCAGTGGCGGCTCGGTTCCAGGGTGTTGGCGGTGCGGCAGACTCAGGTGCAGGTGCGAGGGGCTCCTCGATAGGAGGTGGGCTCCTCGGTGTCGTCCGGGGCTCGCGGACAGCGATCGGCACCATACGGAGGCGCTCCATGGCGGAGCGAAGACCGGGGTCGCGCTGTGCGACCCCGCGGCTGGATAGAGACCCGCATGACGCGGGTCTCCGTGTGGAAAGCCGACCGGCCGTGTTGGCCGGTCGGTGGAAGAAGCGCCCGCACGGCGCGCGGGAGAACGCCTCGTGGGAGGCGGCAGGCTGCATGCGGCGGCCCGCGGGTTCAAATGGGCCGTGACTCAGCGGGCCGGCAGGAGCGGGCCGACCCGAGCAGGGTGGACTGGCCGGACCGGGCCGGTGCGGCCCATGGGTAACCCCTTAGACCTTTGGACGCCCGTATTTTGGGCTACGGGCGTCCGTTTTGTGCGCCATCTGTGGAGGCGCGGAATTGACGCAGAGGCGGACCTTTTGAGGTGGTTCTGGAAGTTTTAACTTCCGAGATGAGGTTCTCGGGGGCACGGCACATGCGTAAAGCAGCTAAGCGGTCTTCCCGGGAATTCTTGTTTTGGACGTCGCGGACGCGTCCAATGTCTTTTTTAAGCACCTCCAGTGGCGATGGGACCCTGGCGTCGGGGTGATGCTTTGTAGGGTGCTTTCGGGCGTTGCAGCCAGAGTTGAGGTGTCGGCCCCACGACCCGTCTTTTGAGCTGCGTGCAGCGTTTCACGACTTTTTTATCGGACATCCATTCGGGGCGTGCGAGAAGTCGTTTTTGGGTGTTTTTCTAAGGGTATCGCGTTGGCGCAGTCTTCCTGTTGTAATTCTGCATGATGGTGCGGGCCCCATGAGGACCGTTTGGGCGTTGACGGTGATTTTATAGCTTTATCACCGGGTGTCCGTTTTGGAAAATTGGTTAGCCGAACTTGGGTACTTTTTCAAGAGGATCACAACGATGCGATCCGTCCGTTTAGTTTCGAGACCGGGATGCGGGTCCAACGAAGCACTGCTTGTGTGCGGTGCACCGGAATGCATCTTTTTCTCCAGATATCCGTTACACTCAAGTGAGAAATCTTTTTGACGTGTTTTCACGAGGGTATCACAATGGTGCAATGCGCCCGACGGTTTTCATGGCTGAGGCTCGGGATCACGGGACGCCGTTCGGGCGTGAGGCAGTGTTGGTGACTTTTCCGTCAGATATCCGTTTGAGGCGAGTAAGTAGTCTATCTCGCGTGTTTTTCCATGAGGATTAAAATGGTGCGATCCATTTGGTTGTGAGTAGCCTCTTATGTTATATTGTTAAATGTGGAATAAATGGTGCTCCAGTGGTGGTTCGTCCTACCATGTTTGTAGAGGACCCTTGGCGTGTGATAGCGCACTCTTGGGAGAGTGATATACATGATTCACAAGATGTGTATGGTCGAGCCTGGGCCTTTGAGGTGGAGTTGTTACGTCATTCCTTCGCGTTGACGCTGGGTGCCGTGTGCACGATAGCCTTTGGGCTAGAACGAGGTATACTCTGGGAGTATACGGGAGCGCTTGGAGGTACGTGTTGTTTGACCCTGAGAATGTTTGTGCACTAGGTTGGGGTTGACGTGGGTCCACACGTCGTGTGGGCCCCATGTGCGTGTTGTGCTCTGCTTTACGTACGTTTGACCTCTCACGACGTAGAGGGTCCCTCTGCGCTTGTTTGTTTGACCAGCAGGGTGGAGTTTCCTCTGGCCTAGTGCTCTTTTGTCTGACCAGCTGGGTTGAGTGGTCTCTACCTGGTTTTTTTCTTGATGGTTTGGCTGGAAAAGATCATTTGGTTCCTCTGTTTCTTCGACTGTGAGGGGTTTCAGTACCGTGACCCTTCCACCGGATTGCGACACCATTTGCGACCACAGGTGTTCGTACAGTGTGGGTGTTTTTCCACACTTTCTAGGATGAGTTGTCTCAGTCCACTTCGACATTGACTTAGCGGATCAGAGCGTGATCACCTTGTGAGGCCTGGGGAGGTTTCTCCTGTCACTCTGTGTTCCCTGGTAGAGTTCTTGTGGATTCGGTGTGACCAACACTTTACGCGGGCACCGATCCTCTGCCTAGGAGGTTGTTACCAGCAGGGCTGAGGTTGTTTCCAGCAGGGCTGAGGCTATTTCCAACAGGGATGAGGTTGTTTCGAGAAGGCCTCACTAGTGGGTTACCATCTAGCAGGGATGACCAGTACAGCGGTGTTCACCAAGTAGTACCATCCACCAGGGATGGCCAAAGTAGTTCCAGGTTTACCTCCAGCGGGGCTGGGCAGTGGTCCGCGATGTCGGGCTTTCCTCCAGCGGGGCTGGGCAGTGGTCCCTGATGCCAGGCTTAACTCTAGCGGGGCTGGGCAGTGGTCCCCAATGCCGGGCTTACCTCCAGCTGGGCTGGGCAGTTGTCCCCGATGCCAGGTTACCTCCAGCTGGGCTGGGTAGTGGTCTCGTCGCCGACTTTAGCAGGGTCGCCCTCTAGTGGAATACCATGTTAAGGGACTGGGCAGTGTGGCACCCGTCGAATTTCTAAGTCTCCCTATAGTGGGAACCCGTTGACTTCCAGGGATCCTCCAGCGAGGCTGGGTAGGGGGTCGCCTGTCGACTTTGAGCAGATGTCTCGACTATGGGGAAATGACGAGTTCTGGTTGACGTTCCCCCCAGAACTCTCAAGTATGGGGAGCTTTCCCCACCGAGACGCGTTCTTGTAACGTGATCTAAAACCGTGTGGGCGAATCATTTCCGCCCAAAGAGGATAGTGTCGAGGTGCGGTGATTGAGCCCCTTGGCTTGCGGTTCGGGGCAGACATGCGGGATGCTGGGCATCGATGGTGTTTACTCCTGGGACTGTTGGCGACTCTCTTTTCTTGTGATGAACTACGGGATGGATATCCCCTTATGACCTTGTTTCGGGCTTCTTGTTGAGTATATGAATATGTATATACCTTTTTTTGGTACCCACTTCTTGGGTTTGGTTACTCTCCTTCCAGGTGAGTCGAAGATGCGCGGGGTATGCCACGTGCTTTCCGTGTCTGGATTCTCGTGGTTGGACGAGTCTACTCTCCTGCTATAGGTAGCGAAGATTCAACGAGAAGTTCATCTTCTCACCGTTTCTAGCTCCTTGTGTCTGGATGAGTCTACCTCCTTTATCTTGTTGGGTTGAGCTGGACTCTCTACCGTACTCTTTACTACACATTCAGTTGTACTACTCTACTATTCCCTATTCTCTCTATTGTTCACCCTTCGGTACCTCCTTTGTTTCTCCCTCGAGCCTTCGTGGAATCCTACTGAGTATTTTTATACTCACCCCTTCTTGGGATTTTCCTGCACTTTGTGTGCCCTTGCAGACGACGGACAGGTTGGTCGTGACTTCAGTGGGGCTTAGGAGTTCAGGAGCGTGGATCGCATGCGGTGGTTGGAGTCGGGTTCTAGGTGGGGAACCCTTTCAGATATTTACTTTTTGTTCACCTATTTCTGAGTTAAGGCACTTTTTGGTTGGGTGTGTGTTTTTCCCCTTTTCTTTTCAGTTTACCTTCATCTTGTACTTTGTACTGTTTAGAGGTCGATGCACATTTGTGGTTTAGATATATAGAAGTTGTTCTTTTTACTCTTCTTGTTCTTTCTTTTACTCTGCACTTTTTCATTGAGTGTGCTATCTGTGTGTGTACAGGTACTTAGGCAAAGGCCTCCCCGAGTTGTTGTGCCTTCGGCGCTGGTCGGTAGCCCATGGCCTATGGAGGCGGGCTTGGGGTAGTTGCGGCTCGAGCCCGGGTAGGGTCGGGTCGTGACAATGACACAAATTTCTATCTCAATAAATTAATTAATAAACATACTCACATTCATTTTCACTTATAATCTATATATATACTTATTTTCTATTTGAATTCTAGTTAGTTTTTACCTATTTTCCCACATAGGGTGTTTATTGTTTGATCATTTGTAGTATTTTCATAATAGAAATTTCTATATTCAATATTATTAAACATTTAATCATTAATAGGTCATTAAAGTTACTAATAGTGATTATTTTTAATAATTTATTAGGTTTTAAATTCTTTTCTTGAGTGTTTTATTCTTTATCCTTGAAAATCAAATAGATAATAAGCATGTTTCAATGATTCTTGATGATCTAAGGGTGTTTTCTTGGATAATGAATTAAATATTTATTTAACATCTATAGAACCAAAAAAAATCATTATTTACACATTTATATCATACTATACCTATAATTATTTTCTCATAGTCATTTATGATATAAATTCACTGTATTATTCAAGTAGGTGATTAAACCGACCTAAACATGAACATACCCTGATTTAATGAATGATTATGAGGTGGTTTTTTTGTAATATTATTATAACAAAATCATAATGATATTTTTTAGTTTTATTACTGTGATATATTATAATTTTAATAAATGAGAATAATAATTAACGGATATTAAAATATTACAAAAGATGAATACAAATATTTTCCACTTAATATGCTTGTTTAAAACAGTTAATTTTATAACAATTGTTTATTGTTTATATCATTAATAAGTTATTAAATTTATCTTAAAGTAACCATAATAGAAATATAAACAACAAATTTATCCTTTAAACACAGTCTTAATTCCATCTATTAATGGTGATAATGAAAAATAGAATATACAATTCCATAGATGCAGTAGTCTACACATACACATGGATGCTGATTTAATTTTCCTCAAAATGAAAGAAAGAAGTAACATGGTTTATTATATAAAAAAATAAAAATATTATATATATAATAATTAATTACCACTTTATCCTTTTGGACCAACCATGTTAGGCAGTGAAGGAAAACGAAACACGTTTCTTCGTGGATGTAGTAGTCCAAACATACACACAAATCATGCTTTTGTTAATCTTCAGGAAAATGGACAAGGTGGTTAATGATTATTACCTTATCATAATAAAATTAATTATATAACCAATACTAATTTTTCCATATAGGGATGAAAAAATTGTAATTGTGGAGGTAATATGTAAATTAAATAAGTTAAATAAATCAGATTACTCACATTGAACACTTTGAGATTTACCTGGAGGATCCCATTGAAATAGAGGGATTATGATAAAATCAAGGGACCAAAATATAATGGAAGTAAGAGAAGAATAATGTTAAAGTAAAATGGGTATGGTTTTAGGATAAAACATAATTTTTTGAGTGGTATTAAAGGGGCAGTGAGAGGCCCCTTTTATAAGTGAAAACATATGACATTTTTTGTAAATACCCACAAGTTTATATTAATGAGCATTTAGTCTCAAAGAAAGTGGATCCAAAATTGAGAAAAAATTGATTAGAAAACATATAATTTTAGGAAATACTTTACCATTAAATTGTAAACATGTTTAAAATATGTTTTCAACTCTTTACCATTAGATTTTCTACCTTTATCATTTTAATTTTTATTGTGGTAACTAGTTTTTAGCATAGTAATTTATCCTTTATTCTTCAAAATAAAATGGTTCTTATTGAATAATTTCGATCTAATGATTCCAGATTTTAAATAAAATAAAAAATATTAAATTTTTAAAAGTTATATAATTTAATTTTAGAATAGTAAGTATATAATGTATTATAATAGTTTTAGTGAAAAAAATGTGACTTAAGTTTTAAAATATAAAATATAGGTTTATAAATTAAACCTAATATTTTGAAATGTATAATTTTAATTAAAAAACGTATATTTATTCAATATAAGGGTATTTTGAGTTTTAGTTTCTACTTAAATCCTAGAAATTTGATGAAATTCATGTTCATTACAAAAATAGTATTCACATTAGGCACCTAAAATCAATCTTTTCAGAAAAATCCCAAAATTTCATCTTAAGATAATATATTTCTGAAAAAAATAAAAGATGAATTTTATTTTTTTAAATTAAATTATATCATTCAAAAATTAAGCTTTTTTATATTATCAGGAATAAAGACTCTTTAGTGTGTGAATTGTGTGATAGTCCAAGATATTATGTTTACCTGCTACAGTAGGGTCTCAAGCATTACATAAAAAATTAATTATATATTTTTTTATTAACTTATTAAGAAAACACAAGTATGTTTTATTAGTTTTGAGTATGTGATGTGCATTTTGAACTAAAATGTCACTTTTAAACTGAAAACAAGCACATTCAATCATATTGACTATACCATGTGTTAGGTTTATGTGAGGTTAATTCATATACCTCACAAATGAATTATTAATATTTTTCCTAAATTATCAAGACAATATGACTGTGTTTTCTTAGTTTTGAGTATGTGTTGATATTTTGAACTAAAATGTCACTTTTAAATTAAAATGTAAAATTTTAGTCATAATAGACACACTGTGTATTTGATTAACGTGTGGTTAATTCCTACACATCAAAAACAAGTCAACATTCATTTTACTAAATTAGTAAGACAATACAAGATCATTTGTTTAGTTTTGAGTATATTACATGTGTTTTGAACTAAAATGTCACTTTTAAAATGAAATCATGCACTTTCAGTCAAACTTGACACATTACATGTCAGATTGACATGAAGTTAATTACTACATTTAGTTAATGAACTTTAAATATTTTTACCAGATTATCAATATAATATGGGTGAGTTTTATCAGTTATGAGTTTTTTTCCATGTTTTAAACTAAAATATCACTTTTAAATGAAAAGGCATACTTTTAGTCATACGAGCTACACCAAGTGTTAGATTGACTGACGGTTAATTCCTACACATCAAAAATTAGTTTTCAATATTTTTTCTAATGTATCAATAAAAAACCGTCATTTATGATTAATTTTGGGTATGTGATGCACATTTTTAACTAAAATGTGTCTTTTAGATAAAAACACACAATTTTAGTCATAATAGCCACACAATGTGTCAGATTTATGTGTGGTTAAATATTACTTGTCGCAAATGAATTACCAATTTTTGTGATAATATATAAAGACAATCTGGGCCCATTTTATTAGTGCTGAGTATGTGATGTGTGTTTTGAAATAGAAAGACACTTTTTAATTAAAATACACACTTTTTTTCAAAATGGAAACATTTTTTTCAGATTGATGTGTGGTTAATTTGTAATGAACCAACCTGAAATACCATATAAACTGATACTCGATCCAATTCACCACTAACCCAAAGAGTGTTTCTGATATACACGACCTAGAAACAAGCACATGAACATCAATAAAAAACACTATGAATTATTTCACCCTCAATGTATTACAATAACATAGTACATTGTAGAAACATCATCAGATATATATCAATAAATACATATATATATCAAAGTTCAAAGAGACACTAAGAAAACCGATATCATAAAATAACAAAAAACCCACCTCTTGGTGGTCTACAACTTGCCACCATGTCCCATGTCACCCACCCTTGGTCACCCTAACTTGAAAACCACAAATTAAGGTGAGAGAATGAACACCTTCTATAAGATAATAAAGGGCTGAAAACACCAAAAGGTACAATAAGTGTGTGAGCTAAAGTGCATAGTAAGATTCCACCAAAGATTATATGTAGTCACTTCATAAGGCAATTCAAATATTCTAAAAGAAGATTATAAACAAGGGAGTAAGAGTATTATGTTATAAATAGAGTATTGAAAATTTAAAAATCATTTATCAAACTAAAAATGAAAAACATTCCATTTCACCATTTAAAAACTAAACATTTTCTTGAAAATATTTGATGAAAATTTCACAAGCTAAAGTCAGATAATCAATAAAAGATCAGAATACGAACCTGATATGGAACGATGAACAAAAATTACTACAATTGAGTCATGATGCATAATAACAATAAATGAAGAAGGCAAATCCAATTCCAAATGGTGACAACCAACATTATCTTGTATCGAGATCAATTATATAGATGTCATGGATAAAATCGAGGTATAATAGTGAGTCCACCTTAGAATATATAATCAAATTACAACATGACTAATTTTCGGGCATACATCTAGTCTCACGAGTCTCAAGAAAACCATGAACACCTACTTCCCTAGCCACACGTCCATAAATTGAACTTTTCACATTCAATATGGATCCACTAAAATGGTGTGAATCAACAATTGAATCATATATTTAGGTCATCCCATATAACTATTTAGGTTCCCATGACTAGTCAAAATAAGAGATGAGATAAACAATTTATGAGGATCACACGGGGATCCTTATCATCAACATCTCACTCTCACCACCCAAACTCTATCAAAGTAAATAACCCATTTTTTAATCCCAACCACAATGGGAAGTATAAGAATAAAAATAGACACAATTAAGGTATTATCACATGGGATAATTATCATAATGTTCTAAATGGTTCATCAAGAATCATTAATTTCAATTCAAAACCTTTTATACAATTCAATATTCAAAAGGGTAATAATACCCTCTTCCTTTCACAATTCATCATAAAAATTCCAAACGGGGCTTTAAAATAAAAATTTATTTAAAATAATCCCTAAAGTATTTAAAGTAATTGTTATGATTTTAAAAGGATTTAATACAATTCAAAACATGGATTTACACCCTCTTTCCATGCAGATAAATCATTTATTTCCAATAACCTTAGAACACCAATTGCAAAACAAGGGTAAAATCATTAAAATGGGGTTCTTGTTCATTTAATAAATTCAATCATGTTAAACTATATATAAATCATAAAATAGTTTTATTAATTAAATTAAAATCAAGGAAGTTTAGTTAATAAATCTAAACCTCATCCAAAGCCCTCAATTTCACTAAAACACCCTTTAAAAGTTCCTTGAAAATAAATCCAAACAAACATGGAATTTAAAAAATTAATAAAATGATTAAATATATCAATATTATACCCATTTATTTAATTATATATTCAATTTAAAAATAATAGGGTCAAAGAAGATTTTATAAGGAATTTAATGAAAAAATTTCATAAAATATGAGTTAGAAATTAAGAAATATGTATCTATGAATTATCGAGAAAAAATGAATCAAAAAATGAAGGAAAAACATAGAAATACATACTTGGAATATTTAGAATCCAACCACAATGAATTCAAGATGTGTCACCTTCGATGGCGATCACCAAATCTAAGAAGATAGATCTAGAAAGAAGAGAGAAGAGATCCTAGATCAATAATTTCACATCAATCAATAAAGATCCAACAAAAAGAAAGGCTATAACAACATTTAGGAAGAAGGAATCAAGAGGAGAAGGGATATCAAAGATTAAGAAGAAAATAACTCCCCGAAGGAGAATATCTCTGCTTCAATTGGCACTTTGATCCACCAAGAGATGGCATTTGGGGATCCAAAATTCCTCCAAAGGGCTCCCAAAAGCCTAAGAATCAATTTAGGTTCGAGTATGAGGAGTTTAGGGTTAAATAGGTGAGTTTGGGGAATTTAATTACATTTTTTGTAACTTTAATTACCGTTCACATGATTTCTTGGGAAAAGTCACATGGTTAGTACTAACCACATGCCTAACCATGAAACGTTGCACAATTAGGATGAACACATAGTTTAACCATGAAATTAGGCTACGCACTTAGTTTAACCATGTGAAAACCGTGAAAAAGGTTGCACAATTTTTTTAACCATATACAAACCATGTGAAAACCATGAAACCTGAGATGCACAATTTGTTTAACCATGAAAAAACCATGCACAAAAACTGGAAATTACTAGAAACCTTTGAAAAAAGTCTCGTAAAATACCCAAAATAACTTACAAAGGGATTCAAACATTGGGTACTCAAATAAATGGGTCAAATCACATAAAAATTTAATTGGATCTTAAAACCTCCACATTATAGGACTTTCTATCCCCAAAAAGATTCCAGTATGAAATATAATATATGATGACACAATAATAACTTTCTCACTTATCTTGTGAGGTGAACAGTATATGGTTTAGAAGTGGGGCTCACCCAAAGGATGAAAAATCACCCAACTCCAAGATAAAAAAACAAGGTCATCACATGTATCCAAACTAGAGATAGACTGAAGACCTAACACAGGTCTCCCCACCATTTAAGGATTCACAAAAATGGTGCAACAAAAGAAAAGAATGACCCTTATACCCAAAGAAGATATACTTTAACTATTATCTAAGGATAAAAATCAAAGATCAAACATCCACATGAAAGGTAAAGAACTGAAAAGGATTTCTACCCTAGGTATGTACATGATGGTAACCTAGGAATTTTCAAACCAAACCTCATACCTCAATGAGCTCATCAAATCAAATGTTAGCACCATTGTGTGCCTGTTATATCAAAAATACACACAATCCTAGTTACCTGAGTACATTACCATGATATATCCAAGTCTAAATATAATGATATCACACATATAGGCTAGTGTATAGTAGGGAACTACACTCTCATCGGGGAGATTATTCGATATATCAAAATTGATATCTGACCATCAAGTCAAAACAAAATAACACCAAGGAACAAAAAATGAGATATCAAGAAATGAAACCATTATAATGTCACCAATAAACAAATTACTACACCCAAGGTCCAAAAATACCATTCACAAAGATCCATAAATAAGAGGTTTCCAAAAACAGACAAGCCGTAAGAACGAAAAACTCAAATAGTTTCCACTTCCTTGTTGAAAAAAAAATCTAGATCAACATTTATAATAATTTCCAACTAACATTTGATAAATAAAATCTCCTACACTATGTGAAAAGGTTCACTCCAAGGACTATGGCTGGAGCCCCATTATCATGAAGCATCTTCTACCCCATAGTTAGGAGTTGATATTCCCGACTAAAATTTCTTTTTTCGGTCACCAAAATTATCTAACCTCATAAAGTGACCTATATACCGACATAGTTTACAAACTCTAGGATATTTTGAACACAACTTCTTAGAATGATCAAGTGATCCACATTAGAAACACACAAATCTTTTTTTCTTAATAAGAATGAAATTTCTCAATAGGGAATGTGGTGTTTAGCCATTCTTGTTGTTTTGATACCACCACTTCAGCTAAAAAGGCCATTTCAAGCATCTATGGATAAGATATCAATCATTCTGTAGGAATAGCTATCACAAGGTATACATGAATACCTTTTCTAAAAGAGAAAAACTTACTGAATTCATTACCAACAATATCAGACATGGAAAATACCAAACATTATAACTTCTTGGAATACTTCTCAACTAATTGATAGTCTTGATTGAAACTCAAGAAATTAGAAAACTTTATCCTTCTTCCCTTCCTTAGGATACTACCATTAAATGAAGACTAACTTGAATAATTCCTAAGACATTATTTCATACATACCATAGGTAATCAAAACATCCCACCACTCCTCTCTAGGTCACTCAAATAATTAGTGTATATACTTGAACTTTTGAGATTCAGGAGTCTTGATAGTATCAAAGATCACATAAACTTCTTCAATCCGCCACAATGCCTCAGTAGAACCTCATTCACCTTTATAATAAGGTTCATGAAAATTCAGTAAGTCAAGGATTGGGTTCAAAGGCTTTATGGTTTCTGGCTCCACCACTCAATATGGAGTCTGGGTAGAGTCATTGAAAAGGAATTCCATTATTGAAAATGTGATGAACTACCCATAGGATAGGACCATTGGACCAACATTATATCTTTCATGAAGTTATTTTAGGAATAAATTTCGGAACATCACAAAACATAGGCATATTAACTCAAACATCAAAGAACAATCAAACATAGCACAAATGTTTTAAAAAAAAGTCATAACACACTTCAATCAAAACATAATTTATTTAATAACATAAGATATTTAAACATTTATAAAACATTACTCTTTCCTTGAAAAATGATAAATCTAGATATAAATACATTCAATTTTTCAAAAACACTTTACCAACACTTATAAATTATTCCCTAGTTTCAGAATAAATAACCCCATTTTCCTATTTCAAAAAACCATTTCTATTCAAATAGATTAAAAAAAATTTATTCCAAAAACATTGTTTTATCAAATCACATAAGAGTCCTTTATAATTAGTTTTTCAAACCAAACATTTCATAAAACTCACTTTTTTGGTAATTTAAAAAATTTCTCAAAGAACATAACAAAACTTGATTTAATAAAAAATTTATTTTTAAAAAGGGATTTAAAATTATTAACAATGGATTAAATTTGAAACAACCAAACAAGAGCATGAAACAACCCACATCTATAACCCACATAACCCACCTCACATAAGTGATGTCACTTATAAGAAAATGGATAAGGTTTCAAGTATTGAACCATGCTATAACTATACAATTCTTGTTTGTATGGGATAGTAAACCACACACCAACCTCCCAACTAATCATGGGTGGATTTCTTGATCAGTCGCATCGATTCCTCATAGTTTACCAGACAGTGAAGACATGGTGCAATGATATACATCCTTCCATTATGGTTGAAAAACAAATAAAATATTCCCCAATTAAAAGATAGTATCATTGGGAATATAAATATAATTTATTATCAGAAAACCAATAACTGAAAATAAAGACTCAATTCCCAACATCCCTGGTAACTCAAGTCTCATCATGAAAGAGTGGTGGTCAAACACCCACTCATGGACTACCACTTGAGTCTGGAAACATTATTAACCTCATTTTAACAATTACACACCCAAAATAACATAATTATTTAAAATTCAAGTATTTAACTTTAAGGAAAGACCTTCTCTGATACGATTTTTAACAAACCAACCTGGAATACCATCTAAACTGATACCCGAGCCGATTATTCACTAACTCGGAGAGCATTCTTGATCTCCATAGGCTGGAAACAAGCACCTGGGCTTTAATAAATAAATTTTGGGAATGATTTCTCCCTCAAAGTATTAGAATAATAGATTAAAATTCCTAAACGTAATCATATATATATATATATATCAATCAATACATATATATAAATGTACAAAGAGACACTAATAAAGTTGAGAGCAGAACATAACAACCAACATCTACCTCTTGGTGGTCCATGTTCACCCACCATGTCCCAAGTCACCTACCATTGGTCCCCCTAACTTGTAAACCACAAAATAAGGTGAGAGCACAAACGCCTTCTATAAGATAATAAAGGGATGCAAACAACACAAGGTACAAGTAGGGTGTGAGCTAAAGTGCTTAGTAGGATTCCAAAAAAGATTCTATGTAGTCACTTTATAAGGAAATTCAAATATTCTAAAAGATAAGTATAAATAATAGGCTAAGAGTATTAGTTTAAAAATAGAGTTTTAAAAATTTAAAAATCATTTATCAAACTAAACCTGTAAAACACGTTATTTCACCATTTAAAAAACTAAGCATTTTCTTGAAAATATTTGAAAACCATTTCACAAGATAAAGTCAGATAATCAATAAAATATGAGAATATGCACATAATATGTAAACATTAACAAGAGTTAATATAATAGATTCATGGTTTATAATAACATTAAATAAAGCAAGAAAAGAAACTCTGGTGCCAAATGTGGACAACCAACACTGTCATGTATCAAGAGAAAGTATATGGATGTCATGGGTACAACCTAGGTATGACAGTGATTCCACCTCATAATAGCTAATCAAATTACAACATGAATTAATTTTCAAGATTACATCTAGTATCATGGGTCTCAAAAAAATCAGATCCATGCACACTTGCTTTCCTATCTGCACATCCATAGCCGAAACCTTTCATGTTCTCTATGGATCCACTAGAAGGGTGTGATTCCTCTTGTGAAGAATATATCCAAGTCATCCCATCAAATTATCTAGTTTCCCATGACTATTCAAAAAAAGGGGTGAGATAAAAAACTTTCAAGGATCTCATGGGGATCGTTATCATCAACATCTCACTCTTACCCTCAAAATCTCTCAAAGTAAATAATCCCTTTTTCAAACTCCACAAATATGGGAAGTATAAGAATACAAAATTTTAAATTTAAGGGATTATAAAATGGTATAATTATCATAAATTTCTAACCATTCCATCATAAATCATCAATTTAAATTCAAAATATTTTATAAAATTCTATATACAAAAGGGTAATAATACCCACTTCGTTTCAAAATTCATCATAAAAATAAAAAATGGGACTTTAAAAAATAATTTATATCAAATAATACCTAAATAATTTAAATTATGTATTGAGATTTTAACAGGATTGAATAAATTTAAAAACATGGGTTTACACCCTCTTTCTATACAGATATATTATTTCAAATAACCCAAGAACACCAATTCCAAAGAAAGGGAAAAATCATTCAAAGGGGGTTCTAGGTCATTTAAAAAGTTCAATAATTTTAATCTATTTATAAAAAATAAAATACTTCAATTCATTAAATTAAAATCAAGGAAGTTCTTTTAATACATCTAAACCTGATCGAATGCCCTCAATTTCACCAAAACACCCTTTAAAAGTTCATTGAAAATAAATTCAAAGAAACATGGAATTTAAAATATTCCTAAAAGGTTATATATATCAAGATTATATCTATTCAATTAATTCCATATTCAATTCAAATATAATAGGTCAAAAAATGATTTTATAAGTAATTTATTAGAAAAATTTCATAGAACATGTCTTAGAAATTAAGAAACATGTATCTATTAATTATCAAGAAAAAATGAATCAAAAAATGAAGTAAAAGCATGAAAACACGTACTTGGAATATTTGTAATCCAATTGCAATGAATACAAGATGTGTCTCTTTTTATGGAGATCACTGGATCTAAGAAGATAGATCTTTAAAGAATATGGAAGAAATCATAGAACAAAAATTTCACATTAATAAATAAAGATCAAAATAAACTCAAAGATGTCACAACCTTCAGAAAGAAGGAATCAAGAGAAAATATAGATCCCAGATTAAGAAGAAAAGAACTCACTAAAAGAGAAGATCTCTGCTTTGATTGGTTCTTCAATTTGCTAAGAGATGAGGTTTGGGGATCCAAAATGCCTCTATAGGGCTCCCAAAAGCATAAAAATCAATTTGGGTTTGAGTGGGAGGAGTTTAGGGTTAATTAGGTGGGTTTCGAGAATTTAAGTAAAATTTTTGTAACTTTAATTATCGTAGGCATGGTTTCCCAAGGCAAGTCACGTGATTAGTACTAACCATGCACATAACTTTAAAACGTTCCACACTTAGGCTATGAACTTAGTTTAACCATGTGCAAACCATGTGACCTAGCTGCACACTTAGTTTAACCATGTGAAAACAATACGCAAACCATGAAATAGGTTTCTCACTTATTTTAACCCTGATAAAACCATGCAATAATCATGAATCCCAGGATCCACACTTTGTTTAACCGTGAACAAACCATGAAAAAGCCCAAAAAACCTTTGAAAAAGGTCTGCTAAAATACTGAAAATACCTCGCAAAGAGATCCAAACATTAGGTACTCAAATCAATGGGTCAAAGCACATAAAAATAAGTAATGAGATGTTGCATAATTTATACATATCACAAATGAATTATCAATAATTTTAATAAAAAATGAGGGCAATATCAGTGTTTTTTTAGTTTTGATTATATAATATGCATTTTGAACTTAAATGTTACTTTTAAATGAAAACACACAATTTCATTCATAATGACAATAACATGTATTAGATTTATGTGTAGTTAAAATATAAAAGTCACAAATTAATTATCAATATTTTTATTAAATTATCATGAAAATATAATATTTTTTTTATTTCTGAGTATGAGATGCATGTTTTGAACTAAAATGTCACTTTTAAACTGAAAACATGCAACTTTAGTCATGTCGGCCACACCATTTATCAGATTAATATGAGATCAATTACTACACATCACAAATAAATTATCAATTTTTTTAATAAATTATCAAGACAATATAAGCTCATTTTATTTTTTTTTCAGCTATGATTTGAATTTTGAACTAAAATGCTAGTTTTAAATAAAAATATGCACTTTAAGTCCTAACAGTCACACAATATACCATATTGATGTATAATTAATTCCTACACATCATAAATTAATTATGAATATTTTTTCCAATATATCATGAAAAATCAAGTGTTGTTTTTATTGATTTTGACTATTTGACACATGTATTAAACTAAAATGTCACTTTTGAACAAAATATATACACTTTTAGTCATACTGGCCACACTGTGTGTCATATTGACATGAGGATAACTCACACACATAAAAAATAAATTATTAATCTTTTTTATAAATTATCAGGATAATATAAGAAAGTTTGATCATTTTTGAGTATTTGATGCGTGTTTTGAAGTAAAATGTCACTTTAAAATGAAAACACGAACTTTTAGTCATAACGAACACACGATGGGTTAAATTGATGTGCAGTTAATTATTACACATAGAAAATAAATTATTGATATTTTTATTAAATAATTAAGAAAATCTAAGTGTATTTTCTTAGCTTTGAGTATGTAGTTTTTGTTTTTAACTAAAATTTCATTTGTAAACTAAAAACATGTACTTTAGTCTTACCAACCACATCGTATGTCTAATTAATGTGATGTTAATTCTCATAAATCACTAATGAATTATTGATATTTTTCCAAAAATTATCATGATGAATCAAGTGATATTTTTTGGTTTGGAGTATGTGACATTTGTTTTGAAAAAAATGTCAATTTTAAATAAAAACAACACTTTTAGTCATAAATGCTACACCATATGTTAGATTAACGTTTGCTTAATTATTACACATCACAAATGAATAATGGATTATTATCCTAAATTATCAAGACAATTCAAGTTTGTTTTCTTAGTTTGAGTATGTGATGTATTTTTTAACTAAAATATACTCTTAGGTCTACCTATACTCATTCTTATAAGTGAATTTTTCATTAAGATTACCTTATTAATAGTTTCATCCCTAGATGTTCTTCTAAAATTTCCAAACCATCTTAATCTAGTCTCTGTAATCTTCTTGTAAATTGAAACCACTACAATTTTCTCTCTAACACATTAATTTCTAATCTTATCCTCTTAGTATGATCACATATCCATCTTAACATCTTCATTTTTTTACCATTTTATTCCAAGTGTCTCATCAAAATCCAAAACTCAATACCATATAGAATATCTGGTCTAATAAAAGTATTAAAAAATTTACCCTTCAATTTCAAAGGATTTTTATAATAAAAAATAACCCTAGAAGCCTTTAACTATTTTATTTATACATTTTTAATCCTATGAGACAAATTTATATTAATCTCTCTATCAAATTTCAAAAATTATCCTAAATATAAAAAATGATAAAATTTCAAAATAACATGGGCTCTAAATCCCACATTTATAACATTACTAAACAATCCTTTGTTAAAACAATACTCCATAAATTCTTTTTTATTCCTATTAATATAAAAAACATTTATTTATAAATTCTATCTCCATAAATATAACTTAAAATTAATATAAATTTTACTAAAAAATAAATATGTAAACCAAATCTTCATGATCTATGTGAAATAAAAAATTAAAAATATGATAGTAAATCACCTATTAATGATGTTTTCAAACTTTATAACGCCATGTATGTTTCCCACTCATTCCTAAACAAATACACATTCTATTTTTAATATTTGTAAAATCAAAAATCCTGGTATTACTATAAAAATATAGATAAAAAATGGTTAATAAATATTTTGAATGAAATTGTAATTACCTTAAGAATTACCTCTTTGGGTATGCTAGTTTATGGATGTAATATAATATCTTTTATAGATTTTAAAATGAAATAACCACAATCATTTCCATTAATTTATTTCAAAAACTATAAAAAATTGGTCATAATAGGTAATTAGTTTTTATATATGCTTTGATAGTTAAATATTATTATATATAATCTAATACTTACCCATTTATTGATATCCATATGCTTATTATGAACATTGGTTGTCCTTATCCCATGATTTTGAGGATAAAAAAACCACCTTATCACAACTATCCATGTACCGTGAGTGAAAATTTTTACACCAAAATGATTCATTCCATTTGCAGATAGTGCAAGATGAAGGTTTCTTGGCTCATTTACAAATTTTTCATACTCATGATGAGAGTATGTTGGGTGATGAAGTTTCTCATCTTGATTTAATGTATTTGTGTGCCACGTTAATTTATTTGTAGTTTCCTCACATTCATATAGTAATATAAACACTTTAATGATTAAAAATTACCCTAAAACATTACAAATACATGATTCATCTTTATTGTATAGAGTTTCACTACACTTATGGAATTTTTAAGTGATTCACGGTCCCTGTGAAATAATATATAGTCATTTGAAAAAACATGTATTATTTTAGAGATATTTCCCATCTAATATAACTCTCATTCAGATTTATATATTAAAAAATAAAGATCATTATCTTCTAATAACATATCATTCAAGATAGAAAGTAGTTATTTAAAGATAGAACCTATCCATACATTTTCAACCTTCAAATTATATTGCTTTAGTGAAGTTTCCAATGTTGTATATTTCATACAACCATAATACAATGGAATCATTGCATGGCTCTTTAACTTCGCAAATAGATTTGTATAATCTTAAATTTCATCTTCAATTTTTGTTTTCATTTCCTTAATATGAACTCAATTATAATTTAAAATTTTACTAATATCTGATGATTCGTAAACCGAAATGTTATCTCACTCAATAGGAAAATTCAGTTCTTCCCCATATTTGTTCTAGAATTTATTACTAAAATCCATTACATGATAGATCAACTGTTCTTAAAAATCATCTGGAGAAATCCATCTTGAATAACAATAATATAAAATTGAAAAAATGATTTTGGAAGTGTCATTTCCAAACTATGTTGCAGACTTTATGAACTCTTTAACTCCACTATATTACTCTTTTTATACAATTGAAATCCATCCATTTTTTATTCATATTCATCCTATTTGGTTCAATAATAATATTATTTAAAAAAAATAAACACAAAAATGGTATGCATATAATTTATCAATTTTTATATGTGTAAATTATATAAATCATAAATTTAAAAAATATATTTATAAATTATAATAAATTTATATGGGATATATTTATCATATCACACTTTCTTCAAAAACAATTAATGGGATTTTAATAGGTTATTATTCAAAAATATTTTGATACTTCAAG
Source organism: Viscum album (assembly GCA_963277665.1). Lineage (NCBI taxonomy): Eukaryota > Viridiplantae > Streptophyta > Magnoliopsida > Santalales > Viscaceae > Viscum > Viscum album. Next base: position 1,801,188,200 of record OY728130.1, on the reverse strand, counting down.
TTAAAGCTTTCAATTGGAATTTTATATGAACCTATGGGATGGTTTTTAATTTATACTTTCCTTCTTTAAAACTATAATTTAGAACCTAGTGAAAAGTTGGGTTTTAGTAAAAATTTTGTTGTTCATATTAATGTTTAATTTGAATAAGTGAATTTCATCATGTTATAATTGTTTGTTTGTATTAGTTTGTAATTATATACTTACATGTTCTAATATAGATTTTAGAATTTTTTAAGGTATTGTTAACCATTAATTTATTGATTACATTATGTTTTTTATTTTTTTTCTTGTATAAGGGACATTAATCAGGTTTTATTATTTTAAAATTATATATTCCATGAACTCAACATGTTTACAAGTGTTCTTTAATTTCTTACATGCTTCAGTTTATATATTTTCATTCTGAAAAATGTTATTAATATATAAATGGTTTTAAAATCCATAAAGGAATGGTTTTTTCACACATTCAGGTTATTTCCTTTAACTTTTTTAATTAAAACAAATGTTTACATGTATGAAGCCTTGGGTCAAGAAAGAAAATTAATATTTGATTCATATTTATTATGTTTTATCTTTAGTCCTTTTATTAAAAACTAATTCTTTTTATAAAGATATAATTTGGATGGTATTAATAATTTTTTTAAGCATGCCTTTTTATACTGTGTTATGTATTAAAAACTAATTAATTTATTAGCACTAAAATATGAATGAATTATAAGTCAATGAAAAATACTTAATATTGGTTAAGAATATCATCAGTGATGAGATAATATTTTGGTTTCACCAAGTTAAAAGAAATTGTTTAGTTCATAAATCTATTGGGTTTCATTAACTAGTCTATTTTCCAAAAATAAACTTAAAATTTTATAAATACTAATCATATTTACATTCTTAAGGACTTGAGTATAGAATTGGTTTTAAATAAAGGCTTAAAAATTAATTATTATTCCAAATGAATCCATAACCTTGATTAATTTATTTATTTAAAATGTTTTATTTAAAACTCATTTTCCACATTGAAAAATGGATTTCATTTATATAGTAAAAATCTAAATTAGAAAACATTCCTCTCTTTCAACATGGAAAACATGGGTAGAACTTACCTTGATATGTAAAATTTTCTTTAGTAAAACTTTTTTTTTCATTTATAAATTAACTTTCAAATATATAATATGTATTTAGATAAATAACTTTTAATTTTATACTTATATGTCATAAATGGGGTCTATTTCATATGTTAACATTTATTTAGATCGTTAAGAGTATGCATTGGTTATGATTAATAAAATACTAATTTCTTTACTTTGTTCACTATTAGTATGAAAAAACCATCAAAACAAATCCTAGTATTCCTATTTGGTCATATTAAAAAAGGTTAAAACATGAATTATATATTATGAATCCTTGTTCAACTCAAACTGATATATAGCCATCGTGAATTATAAAATTAGTTTAAAATGAACACTTATATGAAAAAAAATCCAATAAAAATATATTTAATAACCAAAAGAGTTCTTAATCAACTAAATCAAACCAAAATTCATTACAAATCCATTATTACAAAATTCAATCATTTTTTTTGTGAAAATAAATAAATTTTTAATTAAAATGAAAACCAAACAAAACCTTAAATACCAAAAATAAAATTCCTCTAATAAAAAATAATTAAACATTGTTTAAATCCTATATATGATAAAACCTTGAGGGGGGGGGGTGAATCAGGGTATAGGTAATTTTTTTTATAATTAGGGTATTTTTCACTCACCTTTGTGAACACTTATATTTTTGTATTCCATTCCCCTCAATGATTGATGAAATTAGTAAATAACATTGAGGATTTTACTTGGTTCTCCCACACAGGGATATGTCTGAGGAGCATGCACGACAATGTGCTTATGAACCAAATTCCCTAAAATATCACTATATAAAATGAAAGTTAGAGAATCATCATTGAATCTCCTGGTTCACTACCAGGAAAATTTGGAGAAGTCACTGCTCTCCCCCAACAGGGAACTCACTGCTCCACTTGTTAGGCCTTACTTCTTCACAAAAAGATGATTTTAACACACACCTATAATGACATTCCTCTTTATCCCAATGATATTGATTTATAGTGAGGGTGAGACTCCTAGAACTCCTTCTTCAATATTCAAACTTATGGATAATATCTAGAGCAATGAATTAAGAAATATGATATTTATCAATCCCCCTACACATCTTGTTGATTTTTTTTGTGTATCCTCCTCTCTATTTTTTTGTAGAAAAAACTTCCTTTTTCCATATAAATCCAATGGATAGGATTGATTTTCCCCTATACAGGACTGTGAAGGCTTCCCCCTATGTTAATTTCAGGTATCATTCCCTTATTAATTTTGAATTAAATGCTGTGAGTTACAAGACTTAACTACCTTTCTTTCAAAACTACAATGAGTATACTATAATGTGGATAGGACTGCTACAGCATGAATACAGCTTAGATTCAATGTAGTATTCATCACTATGGTGTAATATAATCTGATTTTAATATACTATATTGTGGTCAAATACAATTTTCAATGGATAAATACATTTCACTAGATCCAATTTTATCATTCACTAAATCCTTACATTACTCTCAAACAATTTCAAGAAATATTTGATCTCAAAACAACTGGATTTAGTGTGGACACTACTACTATGGTTTAACCTCATGTAGGAAAGGAGAGTCCCTTAATTTTTTTCTTTTTTCCAAATTCAAACACTCTAAATCAAAATGATTGGACACGACATGGTCTTGACTACTATCCATGGAGGCTATGGTGTAGCCTCTCCTGCCTAGAGATGGACACCTGTAATTTAGAGAAATCTAAATTCTTTACCTCTACCAATTTTAGAAACTCCACATCACAATGTCTGGTTGTGGAGTAGTCTTGGATTCTATCCATAGAGGCTACGGTATAACATTTACTTCTATAAAATGGACACCTATAAGTATGAGAAATCTAAATTCCTTACCTATGACAATTTAGAACACCAAAATCACAATGTGTAACTATGAATTTGACTCATCTATGGTCCATCAAGAATAAATCATTATTCGGTGTGTTGTGTCTGGGGAATCCCAAAAACACCAGTAGAACCAAAATCCTCTGAAACACCCACTACGTCGTGGTGGTTCTTACTATGACATAGGTTGAATTCTCCTCATCCCACATAAAAAATGCCTTTGACTTTCTCATGACATATATACTTATTCATTCCCTCCACTCAGAATATGATATTATTAAGTTTTTCTCCCATATTCCTTTATGGTACCTCCCTACACCATGGACCACTTTATCTATGTTACATCCCTCAGGGCACAGACCACTGCTTCATGCACAATTCAATCTGCTTGCGCACTCGCTTGCCTCCCTAGTGGCACCAAAGATAGATGGTCTAGCTACCTCTCATATAGGGTTGATCTTTGTCCCCCCATATATGGGGTTGATCTAGATTGTATTTTTTTCCCCTGGTTAGCCTCATTTTATGGTAAAAAATAAGGTTGTGATGTAGCCCTTTTACTAAAGCGTGGTTCTTTATCCAAGAGACACTTTAGAGCTTCCTTCTTCATTTTTTCAATAAACACAACACACAAGACTCTAATGGATTTTATCCAACAATCCCCCAATTTGGGATATTGAAAATTCACTAAACACTGCAACTATGAAGACTTTAAAAAAGTTTATCAAAGATCCATGAATCATAAATTCTAAGCCCATGTGAGAAATTATCAGTGTGAGGAACAAGTATTGAATGGATTTTGTTCATTAACACTTATTGAAAAACACTTAAATCAGATCAAACTCCCCTTGATTTGATATTGACATACTCCCCCCTTATGCTCTGCCCATTTCTCCCCATTTCAAACACACTTAGATCTTTTCTCCCCATTTTGAAATGAACCCAAAAAGTTCACTACTATAATTTTTTTTTATAGAAACTTGGCTTAACATACATTGACATTACATCATTTTTTAGGAAAGTTTAATACACTATATAGACACTCACCCAGAGATCATATTATTATAGTGCCTTTAGAAACATGTAAATATATACACTGGTCTATAAGTGATATACATCATCTCACACTACATTATTTATAACTATCTCCCTTCTCAGATACATCATATATAATACCTGTCTTCATAACTCAGGGAAATGAAACAGAAGAAAGGGTTAGCTTAGATTTTTAGTAAGGGTAAAAAAGAGAGATACATAAGCATAATCATGAGCATAGGGGTATGAGAACATGAAAATTAAAATATAATATCATACCCTGTATATAAAAGATCATAATCATGAGTCATGGTATAAATATTGGTAGTTCATAAGGAATAAATCATAACAAAATCAAATAACATGAGCCATGAGAGCACAACATTGGTATAAGACATGAAATTTTTGAAAACACATAAACATAAAAGATGATTTCTATAATTTTAAAGGATCACTAAAAATGTTATCATAGTGGAATGAGTTCAAAACCCAATCTATCTTAGTAGTAAAGGTTCAATACCAAGATCACCTTATTAGAAAAAGTCCATTACTGAACTGGGTTCACTCCTGTAACGACCCGGAATTTTGAATAAATTTTTTTCCTAACATTGTGTGTTATTTTATTTTATACTGAACAAAACTATTTCATTTAATAAAATAACTATAATTAAAATAATACCATTGGGTTTTGACTGTTATATGACCGTTGGTCAATATGATCGTTGGAAACTAAATGTTGTGATTATTGTCTATAAATACAAGTGATATTGATTAATTAATATAGAAAGAAGATTTGATGGTCCCATCCAGTAGTCTTGGGCCGATCGAAGCCCATCTGACGGAACTCAAGAAGGAGGTAGCACCTTTGGGCTTTTCTCTAGACAAAACCCAAGCCGAACTTCATCGTATAAAGCTGGAACGAAATCTCCTACGTGAAAATTTCAAGCAGATAGAAATCACTACTTGGGCAATGTTGGTCGAGCCACCCTCAGATTCTCTCACCTTAGCACACCTTACACTTAGGTCCTATGCTGGGGTTATAAGAGGCTATGTAATGAGACCATAGCTACTTTGTGTAATCCTTTGAGATAAATAAAATTGTTATTTCTTCCTATGGTGAAGTTTGTGATTTTTCAGATGTCCGAATAAATATAAAATTTATATTAATGAATTTTGGAAAAAAGGGATGTTTTAAAATAAAATTATGTAAACCTTAAATAATTAATAATGGGTAATGATTTTCAAAAAATGGCCTTTTACAATTGTGTTCAGTAAGAAATTTAGAGTCTAATAAGATCAACTTAATTTTTAGTAAATAGTAAATTATGAATAGTGATTTTACGCTTATGATTAGTAATGTGATCAAATGGATTAAGTAACCTCACTTAACAAAGTATTAATATAATCTAGGCACCTTGATTAAGTATGTGATTCAATAAAATAGGTAAATAACGGTTCTAGAATGTATTGGTTAAGTATTAGTTTTTTTCAAGTGAATCATGTTTTTTAATTAAAAATTTAATTAAAAATATTTAGAAAATTATTTTCATAAAATGGTGCTCATTTTTGAAATCAGAGCATCGATATTTGGTTAAGGTGAATTTTTGGGATTTTTCAGAAACAGTTGAATTTTTAGTGAATAGAGGTTTTATTTAAAAATTAAATTAAATATGTTTAGAAAATTATTTTTGTAAAATAGAGTACATTTTTTAATTTAGAGCATCGATATTTGGTTAAGGTGAATTTCTATGATTTTTCTGAGAAAGTTGAATTTTCAGTGAATAGTGAAAATACAGTTTTTGAGTTTTGAGTATTTAATGACATAATTAAAGTTGTAATCACTATGGAATAATTCTAGTCGACTTATGAATAGTGATATAAGGTATGAGGTGTCTCAAGTGGCCCATACCATGGGAAAATACCAAGGGCAAGCCCACGGTTTTTCCAATACCACCAATGAGGTGTCCCTTGACCATTAATGCCTTGTCCGCTCACTTCCCCTATAAATACCAAGCCATTTTCTCATCCTTTCCATTCCAAAATACTTCTCAACGAAGTTCTGGTCTCCTGACCTCCTAAGGTATCCTCCCAAGGTTCCCTCAAGCCTCCCAAGGTCCCAAACTTCAATATTTTGAAGTTACTCTTCAAGGTAAGGGATCCTACCTCTCTCTTTCTTTTCATGTATTCTCCTTTATGTCAATTATTCTATGCTCCATGTTATTATGTTTGGGATGATATTTTATATTAATAATACTATCATTTTCATGTTTATTTAATGATATATCCCCTCTTTCTCTCATCAATTCATTTTAAGAATGTTTAAGTGGCGCTGTTAGGCTGCCAAATTTCTGTAAGGGATTCTTTCACCCTTCTCATTTTCAAGTTCTATTTTCATGTCAAGTATTTCAAGTTACTTTTTTCCATGTTGGGGTATTATCTATATATTCATCATACATTACTTTTTATGTTCACATTATGAGATACCCCATTTAATCTCATCAATTCATTTTTTGAAGTTTTAAGTGACGCCGTTAGGCTGCAGAATTTTTCATAAGAGAAATCTTATTTTTGTCTTCCTTTCACGTTTTTAATTTCATATGGTATGTCCTTAAATTTTCATTACCATGTTCTTATATCCTTTATATTATGTCCCTATACTATTTTATGGATCATTTATGATTGGTTGGCCCATGTCTCCTCTCTTTTAAGTGTTTTCTAAAACCCTGCAACATAGCCGTTATGCTGCCGAATTTTCGGCTCAAATTGTATCTCTCTCTTTTTCGCAAATTCTTTTATTTTATTAATTTAATACTCAAAACTATTTATTCTAAAAGGGTATTCACATATATATCAAAATTTTCTATTTTAAATTTTGGGATTTACATATATGAGACCTTCTTTTCTTTTCCGTGGGTTTAAAGTGACATAAAGATTACACCTTTAAAACAGTTTTTAAAATGTTATGACTATGAAATGAAACCCATTTCTTCTATGCTATATGGGTTATTTATGAAATTATTGATGATTATATATGTTGCTCACATGATAATAAATACAAATTAAGGGTGCGCCCTGATAGCGCTCCAATTCATTGGGTAAATACTTAATCTCTAGAGATGACAATTTTAATGATACCTTGGTGAATAACCTTGGTAATTTTTTAATGACACCTTGGGGATGGACCATGGTGATACAAAAATGATTTTCTATGTTAAATGTTGTAGCCACATATTAATGTTCTGAAACAAATTATTTTTAATATGATATGCCTCATGATCTCCTTCTCATGCCTTAATGTTATTTATCATGACTTTATTGATGTATCTCAAGTTCACATGTAAAATGTTTCTCTTATTTCCCTTACTAGTCCTTCTGCTCACCCTTTCCTTTGATGTATTCTCCTAGTTTATGAGATGCTGTAATGAACTTAGGATTAACAATGAATAATCCTTTCAAGTGTTTAAGAAGAATGTTTTATGTCATCATGTATTAAGTTCCTTGTTTCCAAGACACTGAACCTTAAAGATCCCAGGTTTTGTAAAATGTAATGAAAAGTTATGTTATAAAAGGAGGGATTCTATAGTTGGTATCAAAGGATAATTTAGTTAATTTTGGAAATTAGGATATGAAAACTTTAGTAAGAACCCTAAAGAAAAGTTTAAATATAGTAAATATTTCTTGTATTTTGGTGAGTATTGAGTAAGTGGTTTATCAAGAAAATACATCCCTGTTTGGATAGTAGCAGGTAGAGGTGGCTCTGGAAGAGATGTACATAGGGGTAAAACCTGAAAACACCACTTTGAGCTAGACTCTAATGGAAACTGGTACACAAAAACGGGCCTTGCTGCACTCTTGTTTACGCCACTCCTGGGGGATATGTTTGGTTAATCACATGCTTTTTATGAATCAATATGAAGGAATTATAGAAAAATGTAATTGTCTAAGCATGAAGTTTTAAGAAATAAAATCCTTTTTAGTAAAAAAATTCATAAATTAAATAAGTTTCTCACAAAGGATTTATTATTTTAGAAAATATCCCCATCATCTAAGAATACGTTGACATATTTCCTGAGGAGTTACATGGACCTCCCCTAGAAAGAGAGGTAGAGTTTTCCATTGAACTCATACCTGGATCTCATACGATGTCAAAGACCCCCTATAGGATGGAAAATGTTGAGATATAGGAATTAAAGAAACAACTATGAGATCTTTTAGAGAATGGGTTTATCCAACTTAGTGTGTCTCCTTGGGGAGCACCAGTTCTCTTTGTGAAGAAGAAGGATGGATCGATGCAGCTATGCATTGAGTATAGAGAACTTAATCAGATCATAGTGAAGAACAAATACTATGTTCTAAGAATTGATGACTTATTTGACCAACTTCGTGGTACTCAATTCTTCTCTAAGATTGATCTTCATTCTGGTAATCATCAATTAAGGGTGATGAATGATGATATTCCAAAAACTGCCTTCCAATAAAGATATGGGAATTATGATTTTGTTGTTATTCCCTTCGGACTGACTAATGAACTTGATATTTTTATGGATCTAGAATAAGTTGATTTAGGAAACTTATGTTTATCAAATGGATATCCATTGTATGGGAAAATGATTTTGTGATTAAATGATAAAGGTAATTTTGGACGATGTTTTCTCTTTTGAAGAACTATATTCGTAAGGGAAATAAAATACTAAATTATTTAAATTGAGGAGGAATGGTTGATTTTTTTATGTATTTATTGTGGACATATGGGGATCTGGGTTATTTATGGAAAATGATAAACCCATCATAGAGAATATGTGAATAGGTTAATTACACTTTAGTATGAGACTTTAATAGTAGCCAATGTTATTTGGAGATAAATTTTTAGATTTATTGGGGAATACTATGTGATTAAATCCTTCTGAGTTTTGGGTTCCAATCTTAGTTTGGATTATTCTGAATAATTTTAAGGATGATTGTGTATTGAATGGTCTTTCTCGAACTTTGGGTACTTTTGTTGAATTTTAGAGATTAATAGTCATATTTCTTATTATAAAGGATTATCCTTTTTGGGGATTATATGATCTCATACTAACTATTTTAGTTTTAGTTGATGACTAAATACAAGGGAAAAATATAGTTATTCTTTTGTGGATTATGTGGTTTTCTAGAAAATGATTGTTGTTCTTTAAATGAGACCAAGACTTTTTGAATGCTCATTATTTGGAGAAAAGATTAGTCTTGGTGGAAACTTATTAAAGGATGAAACTCTTCTTGAAGGTAGGTATATTTCCTTATGTTTTTATTCTATGTAGTAAATGAATTCCTCAAAATTATGAAAGGGAACGTAAAAAAAAACGTTGTTGGTTTACGTTTCCTACTGGGTAATCAAAGACCGTTGAACACATCTTAAGTTTGTGATCTTCTTATGGTTAATTTTCTCCAAAACATGTTTTCTATCACTCTCCATCAGAGCTTGACCCTTTGTTTCCTCTTACATATCCATGTTTTCCTACATGGAATCCTAGTATGGGTTAACTAGGGTGACCTTTGTACTTCCCTTTCTTTCTTTTAAAGTAATAGTTTTACTGATTCTTTTTCTGATGTGGGAATTTCAAAGAAATTTCCAAGCCCAATTTTAAAATTGCAAGGACGCAATTTCTTAATGGGGGAAGATCGTAACGCCCCGAATTTTTGAAGAAATTTTGTTTCCTAACTTTGTGTGTTATTTTATTTTATACTCAACAAAACTATTTCATTTAATAAAATGACTATAATTAAAATAAGACTATCGGGTTTCGACTATTATATGATTGTTGGTCAATATGACCATTGGAAACTAAATGTTGTGATTATTGTCTAGAAATAAAAGTGATCTTGATTAATTAATATAGAAAGAATATTTCGATGGCCCCATCCAGTATTCTTGGGCCAATCGATGCCCATATGACGGAACTCGGGAAAGAGGTAACACCTTTGGGATTTGCTTTGGACCAAACCCAAGCTGAACATCATCATGTGAAGTTGGAACAGAATCACCTATGTGAGAAGTTCAAGCTGATAGAAATCACTTCTTGGGCAATGTTGGTCAAGCCACCCTCGGATTCTCTCAACTTAGCACACCTTACACTTAGGTCTTATGCAGGGGTTATAAGGGGCTATGTAACGAGACCATAGCAAGTTTGTGTAATCCTTTGAGATAAATAAAATTTTGATTTCTTCATATGGTGAAGTTTGTGATTTTTTAGATGTCCGAATAAATATAGGATGTATATTGATGAATTTTGGCAAAAAGGGATATTTTAAAAAAAATTATGTAAAGCTTAAATAATTAATATTGTGTAATGATTTTCAAAAAATGGTCTTCTACAATTGTGTTCAGTAAGAAATTTAGACTCTAATAAGATCAACTTAATTTTTAGTTAATAGTAAATTATGAATAGTTGTTTTATGCAAATGATTAGTAATGTGATCAAATGGATTAAGTAACCTCACTTAAGAAAGTATTAATATAATCTATGCACCTTGATTAAGTAATGTGATTCAATAAAATAGGTAAATAACTGTTCCAGAAAGCATTGGTTAAGTATTAGTTTTTTTCGGGTGAATAGAATTTTTTAATTAAAAATTAAACTAAGAATATTTAGAAAATTATTTTCATAAAATGGAGCTCATTTTTGAAATCAGAGCATCAATATTTGGTTAAGGTGAATTTTTGGGATTTTTCTGAAACATTTGAATTTTCAGTAAATAGTGTTTTATTTAAAAATTAAATTAAAAATATTTAGAAAATTATTTTCATAAAATGGATTTCATTTTTTAATTCCGAGAATCAATATTTGGTTTAGGTGAATTTTTGGGATTTTTCTGAGAAAGTTGAATTTTCGGTGAATAGTGAAAATACAGTTTTTGAGTTTCGGCTGTTCAATGACATAATTAAGGATGTAATCATTATGAAATAATTCTGGTCGACTCATGAATAGTGAGATAATGTATGAGGTGCCCCAAGTGGCCAATACCATGGGCAAATACCATGGGAAGCCCATGGTTTTTGCAATACCACCAATGAGGTGTCCCTTGGCCATTAATGCCTTGTCCCCTCACTTCCCCTATAAATACCAAGCCATTATCTCATCCTTTCCATTCAAAAATACTCCTCAGAAAAGTTCTGGTCTCCTTACCTCCCAAGGTGCCCTCCATCCTCCCAGTGTCCCAAACATCAAGATTTCGAAGTTACTCTTCAAGGTAAGGGATCCTACCTCTCTATTTCTTTTTATATTTTGTCCTTTATGTAATTCATTTTAATCTCCATGTTCTTATGTTGGGGATGTTCTTTTATATTCATGCTAATGTCCTTTTCATTTTCATATGATTATATACCCCCTCTTTCTCTCATCAATTCATTTTAATAATGTTTAAGTGGCACCATTAGGCTGCCGAATTTTTGTAAGGGAATCTTTCTCCCATCTCATTTTCAGGTTCTATTTTAATGTCAAGTCTTTCAAGTTCCTTTTTTTCCATGATTGGGTATGATCTCTATATTCATCATAATTTCCTTTTTAGGTTCACATGATGATATACCCTATTTAATCTCATCAATTTATTTTTTTAATGTTTTAAGTGACACCGTTAGGCTGCCGAATTTTTCATAAGAGAAATCTTATTTTTGTCTTCCTTTCAAGTTTTTCATTTCATATGGTATGTCCTTAAAATTTCATTACCATGTTCTTATATACTTTATATTCTGTCCCTATACTATTTTATGGGTCATTTATGAGTGGGTGACCCATTTACCTCTCTTTTCAATGTTTTTTAAAACCCTGCAACATAGCCATTATGCTGCCGAATTTTCGTCTCAAAATGTATCTCTCTCTTTTTCTCAAATTATTTTATTTTATTAAGTGAATACTCAAAACTCTTTATTCTATATAGGTATTCAAATATATATCAAAATTTTCTATTTTAAATTCTGGTATTTACATACATGAGACCCACTTTCCTTTTCCGTGGGTTTAAATGGACATAAAGATCACGACTTTAAATCAGTTTTTAAAATTTTATGACTATGAAATGAAATCCATTTATTTTGTGCTATATGGGTTATTTATGAAATTATTGATGATTATATATGTGTCTCACATGATAATAAATAAAAATTAAGGGTGCACACTGATAGTGCTCCAATGCATTGGGTAAAGACTTAATCTCTAGAGATTACCATTTTAACGATACCTTGGTGAATAACCTTGGTAATTTTTTAATGAAACCTTGGGGATAGACCTTGGTGATACAAAAATGACTGTCTATGTGAAATGTTGTAGCCAAATCTTAAAGTTATGAAACATGTTATTTTTATTATGATATGCCTCATGACCTCTTTCTCATGCCTTAAAGTTTTTTATCATGACTTTATTAATGTATCTCAAGTTCTCATGTAAAATGTTTCTCTTGTTTCCCTTACTGGGCATTCTGCTCACCCTTTCCATTGATGTATGAATCTAGGTTATGAGATTCTATAATGAACTTAGGATGAATAATGAAGAATCCTTTCAAGTTTTTAAGAAGAATGTTTTATGTCGTCATGTATTAAGTTCCTGGTTTCTAAGACACTAAACCTTAAAGATCCTCGGTTTTGTAAAATGTAATGAAAAGTTATGTTATAAAAAGGCGGGATGCTATAACTCCCCATTCCATCCATGTTTTTCTTATGAGATATAAATCTTTACCTAATACATTGAAGGGAGATACAAGTCCCTCCTATCACATAATGAAATCATACTTATGTTTGTCACAAGATCATAAACATTAATCATATCATAAACCATGAAATTAAATGGGTATCATAAATATTTCATTATATCTTAACCTATAGAAAAGAGATAGGTTTCATAATCATTTCATCATAGCATAAATCGTGAAAATAATATAGTTTCATAATAATATAACATGTGGAAGAGAAAAGGGTTCAAAAAAATCATTACATAAAAACATAAACCATTAAAAGAAACAATATGAATGGTACCATTGAATAATATCCCAATTAATGAATGAGTACACCAACATATGTCATCTTATATGGAAAATAATTTTGAAAGATCATTTAAAACATTTCTTATGGAAAATATACTTTCACCTTTGAAAAAACTTTTTAATACATAATTTTTTTTAAAACATTTTATTTTAAAATAACTTTGAAAAATTACTAAGGATTATTTGCAGAAATTATTGGCCATGAAATTAGAAAATTCTATTCATTCCGTACACACAAAAATGAAGCTTCCTTTCACATTTTCAGTAAAACCGAAATTGGAATCATTTTGGAAAATGATATGATGATGAATTTAAATTTAAAAAATAAATAAATCAAGGGTAAGAATCTATTTTTAAAATAATAAGAGAGTAATAAGACTTTTTTTCAAATATTTTTAGAAAACATGGCTTTGAAGGAAAACAGATTTCCGACCGAATAGAGAGATAAAGTCATATTTTCATAAAAAAAATATTATTAAGAATTTTAGGTACCAAAAAATAGAAAATTGGTATTATTTATTGAATATACCATGAATAATAATAGGAGAAGAAATTTTATGTGAATTCAAGAGATATTTCATCAATGTAAACATAATAATAAACAATCTCAATAAATGATGAGATTATAATAATAAACTCTTACCACTTTGGTAATTTTGACTCATATTACTCAAAAAATAATTACATTACATGAATCTTGATATATCATGAAAATATGTTGATTTATGATATAACATGTCAATAGAGAAGTATTTATATCTCATAAAAGAGTATAGGTGCATAATATAATTGTGTCTCAATGAAGGAAAATTGAGACAAAACTCCATTACCGCTTTGGTGAATTTGATATCGTAACCCCATAAAAGTGAGATCATAAAATGGATAATTAAATCCAAATAATTCTTATAAGAATAATAAAAAATACCTCCATGGTAATTATACACCCCACATACAAGAAATAGGTGGTGAACATGTATTGTGTCTCACGAAAAATAATAGTGAGACGGTAATCCCTTACCTTAAGTCTTTACTTACATTTTACGTGTTCAATTTTACTATATAATAAATATAGGTTTATTATAAATATATTAAATAACTATATTAATTTATATTATACCATATATTATTTTCTTATGACCTATTATTACCCGTTTATTAGCAATTACATGTTAATGTTACATTTCAGGTAATAACCACTTTCTTTTTTGAATATGGTTTGATTTGTTATATTTTTGGTAATATTAATTTAGTAATGATTTTATAGTATCTAGAATTATAACAATGATATAAATATAATATATATTAATTATATATATTTATTTATAATAATATATAATAGATATAAATAAGAAATGAAATACATTGTTCATGGAGACGGTTGGTTGTACGTACGCATGAACGTTGTTTCCATGTTATTATCAGGTTGAAAGAAAGAAAAGTATATTAGATGTTATAAATAATGAATAATTTGTATTTCATATATATCACATATGTTCATTAAACCCATACTTAATACATTCCATGTAAATTGCAAATGAATCACATCACTTCATGCGGCAGTAATCCTCCGTACACACGAACGACGTTATCATATTCCAACAAAATGGAAATCATGAAAGTATGTGTGATATAACAATTATATAATCTTAATAACATAATAAAAATCATAGATATCAAATAAAAACATAAATTACATTATTATTCCAAACCTTTACATGAGGTAATGAAAAAACTAATGGCATCGGTTTGCGAGGCGGTAGTCCGCCATACACACGAACGATGATTTCGTAACCCATTTGATGGAAGTGTGTGTAGTTTTAGGTCATAACCTTAACCTTATCCTAAAAACAACTCAGTATATTTAATATACTCGTTTTATAATATAATCAGGATATAAAAATAATTAAATGGGTTTGAGGAAGAAATAAAACAAAAGTTTTCATTGATGAATCTTACCTCTAATTCGGGTATCTCCTTTTGGTTTGCACCAAAGGACTCCCTTGGTTGAATTTATACCTAAAGTGGGGATTCTAAGATAAGGGGAGTTAATTTTTAACAATATTTGAATGGGTTTTTTCTAATCCAAAGGGCCTGATCGGTGTGAAGATAGGGGAAGAGGGGTGTCATTTTATAAGGGAGGTGAGTGGAAAAATTGTAAATTTTTTAATGATAGAATTCCAACCACATTTTTTATAAATAAAAAGTGTAAAAAATGTCTCAAATTATAACCTTATACATGATATGTTCTAAATATATTTATAAAATATGTTTTGGAAAATTTTCTAGGTTATTTTTTCCTTATGTTTAAAGTTTATTCCCTTAGTATACTGGTTTTTCTCTTAATTGTCGTGATTAATTTTAACTATTTTCACTAACCACTTTGGTAAAAAATTAAGTTTTAATTATTATTAATTATAAATTAATCTGATTATAAATATGGAATTTATTTTTATAAATTAAATTCACATATTTCTTAGAAATTAATTTAAAATTAAACTCATTGATGAGACGAAACACAAGGTTTTTAAAACGAAAATGTTCAAAAGTTTAAAATGTTTTTATATCTAATTTCAATGTGAAATTGTTTATAGTGACCTAAATTGGATTTATTTACATATAATTTTACTAATTATACTTTAAAAAAATTTAAAATATAATTTAACTATATAAATAAATTATATGAAAAGATAATTTTCAATTAAAATTCAATATTTTTCACTATTCATCAAAAAATGAAATATTTCATAAAAATAAAAAAAATCACCGTAAGATAATATGAAATAATTAATTAAAAAATAAAGTTTATTTTATCAAATAAAATTTTTAAATGTTACAAAACATTAATGTTATTATTCCTCTTAGAAGGATATAAAAAACAGTACCTTTGGGAAAATATTATTTTCAAAATACATAAAGACTTTACTAAAAATTATATATTTTATTAAAATGTATTTTTTTTAAATAAAAACAATATAAATAATATTTAAAAATTATTTATTACTATTCATAATACTGTGTTTAACATTTATGTTATAATCGTCACATTTAAATAACTATATTAATAATATAACATTGTTTTGTTAAAAATCATTATCGTGTGTAACACAAGCTAAGATGGTGTTACATATAGAACAGACCTAACTTGGTGTAGAATATATTTCAATCCATCAAATAAATTTAATTTATTTGAAAAAAAGTTCATAAAAACTCAGTTTGTTACATTCTAACCCCCTTAAAATGAATTTCACCATAAAAATTCGTCACTCTAACAAAAAAATGAGGATACTTCTACCTCATCATATTATCAAATTCCCAAGTAGATTCCTCTAACTGGTGGGCTTTCCAAAAACAATTTACCTGGTGAGTGATATTGTTTCATATAAATTTCTATGTATGATCTATAATCTCCACTAGTTGTTCCTTGTAAGAAATATCTTGATCCAACTACATGAACTCTAAGTACAATACATATGAAGGGTAAGGTATATACTTATTTAGGAGAGGTACATGGAACATATACTACACTTGAGATAGGTTTAGTGTAAGAACCAAGAGATAGGCTACCATCCCAATACGATCAATAATTTCAAAGGGACTAAAATACTTAGGGCTTAGTTTCCATTTCTTCCCAAACATTATAACCTTAATACATGGAGAAATTATTGGAAAAAACTTATCACCAACTTAAAATTCTTGATCAATATGGTGATTATCAACATAAAGTTTCTGTCAACGTTGAGCTGCATTGATACGCTGCTGAAAGGATCTAAACTTCTCAACCATTTTTTCAGGTATCTCAGGTCCCAATAGCTTGAATTCTCTAACTTCATTATAACACATTGGATCTCTACATTTATTTCCATAGAGGGATTTATAAGGATCCATATGAGTTCTTGAGTGAAATCTATTAATGTAAGAAAACTCAACTAGAGGAAGATGTTGATCTCAACCACCTTTGAAATCCAAAAAACATGATCTCAACACATCCTATAGGATTTGAATTATTCTTTTAGACTAATCATCTATATGAGGATGATAAGAAATACTGAAACTAAATTCCATATCAAGGGCTTGATGAAGACTTTTCCAAAACATTGATGTAAACCTCAGATCCTGATTAGATATAATGGAATGTGTTACTTCATGCAACCTTAACACTTTATTAATGTATATACTGGAAAGTTGATCCAGAGATAATTCTTCTCTAGTAGTAACGAAGTGTGAAAACTTAGTAAGATTATCAACTACCACACATATATCATCATACACTTTAGATGTTATGGGGAGTCCTATGACAAAATACATGGTGATGTTTTCCCATTTTCATTATGATATGGGTAATGGTTTTAACATCTCCTTATAATATTTTCATTCATCCTTAACTTTCTAGAATACCAAGAAACAAGATACATAATATATGATATCTCTCATAATTCCCTCCCACTAGAAGTTTTCTTTAAAATCTAAATACATCTTTGTACTTCTAGGATGAATATAGAATGAAGAACTACGAGATTCCTATAATAACTTCTTCAAATCTGGTATAAACAGAATCCATACTTGGTTTTTAAACCTTATCATTCCATCATGATCAAGGATAATCTTAGGAACATTTCTAACCATATTTTGGCTCTATATCTCCACTGTATACCTCTTTAATATTCACTTAGATAGATGTTTGAACATTCAATTAATAAATATAATATTTTCCCCTTCCTTTAATATCTATTGATCCATCCTTTGAAAACCTATAAATATTGTATCTTTTATGATCCTTATTATAGATAAGATAGCATGATCCTTTTGACTCAAGGCATTGACCACCTTGTTTGCTTTCTCAGGGAGGTAATTTATTGATCACTCATAATCTTTAATCAGCTATAACCATATTCTTTGGTGCATGTTCAACTCCTTATATGCGAATATATACTTTAAACTTTTGTGATCGGTATATATATCACAATTTTCTCTGTAAATATAATTCCTCCATATATTTAATGAAAAAATTACCACAGCTAAAACTCACTCTGATTCATTTTATTTTATTAAAAATACACTTTAATCCAATGTGGGAACCATATAGAACATTCACTGCAACAACATACACGACCCTCCCAAAACACAGCTCACCTTACAAATTTCAGAAGTTAAAAAATTAAAACAACACTAACATCACTGCGCATAACACTCCAACCGGGAACTAATCCAACCATGAATCCCTCCCACAACACAAAAAGTAAAATAATTTCACATTATCAGAAATTTATAAAAATCAAAATTCAAAAGGATTCATCACTGCCATTCTCAAACCACGAGCCACCTGCGTCAGTAACAACCCCATCATTATCATCTCCGGAGAGAACCCCATCCTATCCAGATCTAAACACAGCCTCACCATCAGGGATCAAAGTGTCATCACCATCGATTTTGATGGTTGGTGATGTCATGACCATAGCTAACCCCAAATCCTAAGTTGGGTAATTTTTCTCAGGAATCTTCAAATTTCAAGAGGCATAGGCTATAATAATTCAATTTTTTCATGAGAATGAATCTAGATACCTTCTTAGATGCATCAATATATATTGAATACCCTTTACCACTGTAGGGAAATGTAAGGGCAGGGGCGCTGATTAACCTTGTCATTAGTTCCTTGAAATTTTCTTCATATTCATCTTTCTAGAGGTAATTTTTACCCTTTCAGTTTAACTTGGTGAGTGGATTAGATTCTCATAAGAAATTATCTAGAAAGTATCAGTAATATTTAACCAAACCAAAGAAAATATGTATCTCAATAAATATTTTTGGTTTAGGAAAACATTCAATAACGTCCATCTTTGATAGATCCATAGATATACCCTCTCTTAAGATTATATGACCAAAAAATGAAGCCTCTTACAACCAAAATTCACACTTAGTAAATTTTTCATACAATTTATCCATATTTAGGGTCTTTAGTACAATTCTAAAGTGATATTCATGCTCTTAAATACTCCTTTAATAAACAAGAATGTCATCTATAAAGACTACCATAAACTGACAGAGGTAGTCTCTAAATATTATATTCATTAAATACATGAAGATAATAGGAGAATTCATAAGGTTAAAATGCATCAATATATATTCATATTGTCTATAACTTGTAAAAAAAATGTCATGTTGGGTATATAATCCTTCTTAAACCTTAATTTATGATATCCAAAATGAAGGTCAATCTTGAAAAATTATTGATCTCCATGAAGTTGATCAAACAAGTCATCCATTTTTGGAAGAGGATACTTGTTCTTGATTGTGATCTTGACTAACTCCTGATAATCAAAGCAGAGCCACATTGATTCATCTTTTTTCTTAACAAATAGAACAAGTGCACCCCAAGGTGACACACTTAGCTGAATTAATCCCTTTTCAATATTCTCTTGGAGTTTCTTCTTCAATTCCTAAAACTCAATAGGGGACAATCTATAGGGAGACTTTAAAATTCGTGTGCCACTAAGTATGAGTTTTATCGAGAAATAAACTTCCCGTTTTGGTGGAATATTAGGCAATTATTTCGGAAAGAAATCCAAAAAATCCCAAACAGTAAGCATATAATAGATTTCATGTTTCTTCCTAAATATATGAGATAAACAACCCTTTTAAATTGTAATTAAGACCCATACCATGGATATAAAATCTATTAGAAGTTCACATGTATCCTCACATTGATAGATAATCATAGGTTGGTTTGGAATATCAAACATAACTTCCCTTACTTGATAGTTGATGTGGGATTTATGAAAAGAAATCCAATACATGTCTAGGATGATATCAAATTCAAGCAGAGGAAGAATGATAAGATTTGTAGGAAGCACATATCCACCAACATCAACCAAATAGGAATTATATACTTGAGATGAGATCATTGTACCATTATGGATTGAACTGCTAATTCTACATCTAATAATTTGGGTGGCATCATGATACCCATAAAAAATTATTTTGATATTAAATAATGGGTAAATCCATAGTCAAATAAGACATTTTCAGTTCTAGAGTGGATTGTAAGTGAACCATTCACCACATCATTATCACACCCTTCATCAAAAAAAGTGATCTCATGAGATGTCCCCTTATACCTTGGCTTAAGAGGTTACTAACATCTATAATCATCATTAACCCTCAAGTTTGGGCATTGGTTATTATAATTCCCATTCTCATTACAATTTAATCACTGAAGTGTAGGTTGTGCATTCTATATAGCTTATACTATATATAATAATTTTGGATTTCCATCTTCCACGTGTCCATATCACGTTCATCCATGTCCATTTTTCATACGTGTCAGCCCAACAAGGCTCCACGAACCTCCTTTGCTCCCATTCTCTTCCATATTCTCCGTCCCACTCCCGCTCCCGCTCGGGTTTCACTCATCGCGACCAACGCTCCCCACAAACCTCCTCCTCCTTTGAGATCCATCTCACGGTTACACTGCACTACATCCTCCTTCTCCAATGTTCTCCTTATCCCAATTTCATATCACCACTCCGCCATCTTCCTTCTCCCGCTCGGGATCAAGATTCACCTCTTCGCGAGCTAGGGTCCCCGCAATCCACCGCGTCCTTCGAGCTCCATCTCTCCATTACGCTGCACTCCATCCTCCTCTTTCTCCAGTTTGCTCCTTATCCATATTTCAACTCACCTATCCACCATATTCCTTCTCCCACTTAGGCTCGGGTTTCACCTCTTCGTGACATAGGGTCCCCACAAACCACCACCTCCTTCAAGCTCCATCTACCATTTACTCTCCACTCCGTCCTCCTCCTTCTCCAACCTACTCCTTATCCTGGATTTGCCTCACCACTACTATATCTTCCTTCTACCACTTGGGCATGGTTTCATCCTCTTCGTGACCTAGGGTTTCCACAAATCCCTGATGCCAACGTCCTCCTCCTTCGGTCTCCCCAATATAGGGTTTCCTCAGCATCTCAATTTTCTCTCTGCAGTGAAGGTTTTTCATTCAGTTTCCCCAATCTAGGGTTGCATCTCCTTCATGTGTACCGCAAAGAACTAATTATCTTTGGAAAAACTTCACCTAATTATTATACCTTTGAATTTGGGTTACCGATCATAACCTACTTCTCCATGGAGGCAGAACCCCAGTAACAATGTCAGATTCAGGTTTGGTCAATGACACCTTCATCCTCAGAAAAGGTTACATCTATGATTCAGAACTCTATTTGTGTATGAAATCAAATCATTCAGAGAACTTCAAATTACTGTTTCATCGTGCTTCACAATCATCATACTCAACTGGTTCTCATAATTATTTACATTTCAACAGAGACCCATTTTTGAGCTTCTCTTAGAAGATACAGTTGGCCTCTACCTCTATTTTATTTGTTCCTAGTTTTATGTGTGAATGCATATGCCCCAATACTAATATTTTTTCCTTTGTGTGATTTCCAATGTCTGGATTATGTTGATTTTAGGAGAGGGGTTTCCATTGAAGAACAAATTTTTGAGTGGGAAAGTGAAGTTTCAGTTGAATTTTGTAGCTAGAAACTATGGACTTCTTTATATGTAAGATTATTCAATCTGAAAGACAAATTATTTGTTTGAGCTTTTGATTTAATCATGTTTTTAATGTTAGGAAAGTGGGATGGCTCTCTGCATATTTGTGTGGATTCATGGTTGGTACTCTTATCCTTTTAATGTATTCTTATTTTTATTGGTCAAAGATAATATCATGTTTAACTTTATTTAGAAGTATGTAATCTATTCATCAAATAATTTTATGTCATTATGTACAACTGTTTCTAGATTTCTTATTCATAAGTGTTTCTAGATTGCTTATAATAACCAAAGAAGGTTGATAAGAATAGTTCTAGATACTTTTTACTATATTTTCTGGAGGTAGTTGTCTGGTACACCTACATTCATATTGGTGTAACATTGACATAATTGTTTTTAGATTTCTAATACATAACTGTTTCCATATTGATTATATGTCACTGCTTCCTGATTACTCATCTGGATATTATGTTTTCCTACTTTATGTTGATGTTCTGAAACTGTACTATTCATGTTTTAATAAGTTTGACAGTTTCACCAATTTTGAATTATTTTAATGGATTTTTATTTTAGTTGATGTTTTCTTAATCCTTATTGGTGATTTGAGATTTAGTGGTTAAAATGGGAGTGGAAATAGAGGCATCAATAGCTAAAATGTCTTGAAAAACCAAGTGGATCCCATGCACATGGTTCTAAGAAAATTTCAATGGTGGTTGAATGGTTGGCACATGGTCCATCAATCTGGGAGGCCAAATGATGAACTACTTCTATCCCCATTGTAAATTTTATTCTTGTATTATTTTATATTTGTAATTTTTTAGAGATACAATATGACATAATTTGGTTTGGTTTGATAGGGTTTTAAAAGGGGAATTTGGTTTAAAATGGTAAAAGTGATTTTTGAAATGAATAATTAGGATTTTCTTTAAAATGAATTAGAATGGATTTGGTATTTTAAAACCTGTAAAGTTATTTAAAAAAGGAACTAGTAAAATTTTAAAGATATTTCAAATGGGAATATGATGTTTTAGTAATGGAAGTGTAGGGGGTTGGAGTGGTTTTATTGGGAATGAAAAGGTTTTGAAATTAGATAGTAACGATCAAAACTAATTTTTAATAAGATTTTAGGACTTTTAAAATTCATTATGGTGTTCAAAATGGTTTTAAAGAAAAAATTCATGACTTTATTTTGGATTTAAATTTATCTGTGATGTGATTTTGATTTTCTACATTGATTTGTTTTTTTGAAATGTAAATTTTTTTATTGGGGAATTTTAGATTGTGTTTTTTAAGATAAGGATTTGAAAAGGTTATTTTAAGGAAAAAATGATTTTTTTGAATAGTTTTGGAATTGAAACCCAGGTTTGTGATTTTATGTGAAAATATTTTTACATTTGTATCATCATTATGAGATTTGTATTTTTTTTGTTCATATTTCATGTTGCTTGAATATGCCTACAAGAAAAGTGTTGATTATTGTTGGGTCATGGTGATGATTTATTATGTCTTCTTGATCAATCAATTTTTTGAGGGAATTCATGTTTCAGTGAGTTTCATTAGGTTCCCCCTTAGTTTTTCTTTTATATATTGATACTTTTGTGATATATCCCCCCTTAGTTTTTCTTTTATATATTGATACTTTTGTGATATATCCCTGATTTTTTAGTGTAGATATGCTTTTTAGGATTTTGGTGAGATTTGGTTTTGATTGACTAGACATGGGAAACGTTTTGTGTGTACTTAGATTTACTAGGAAAGATGTTACACAAGCTGAGTTCACACCTTGGGTAGTGTTGGTAAAACTTCTGTTTAGATCACCATGGTCGGTGATCCAGGTTTGAGGTCTTCGGATAACCTATTTTTATTTCCGAACTTTTATTGGAGACCTTGTCATTTTCAAAGATTCATGATCATGGTTTATACCTATTTACCTTTCATTCCGGGTTAGAAGTTTAGTGATGGAATTTTTTTATAGTCCTTGTTTTTTGAAATCATTATAGCTTTATTTAGGTCATGATAATATTTGGGAGTGGTTTAGTAAAGCCTTTGAGGTATCTCATTCCCTTCTCCCTTTCATTTTATTATTAATTTGGTGTTACTAGTTTGATCTAGGGAATATAATTCTAGAAACAAGAAACATTGTGCTCATTTGAAGAATTAGTTCTTATTTCGGTGAAACTAGGCATGAGATTCGATCATAAGTTATGTTTGATTCCCCTCCAGTAAGAAGTTTGGGTTGTGATTGGAGTTGAATCCTTCAGAGTCTCTTGACTTTTCATATACCATTCTAGTGGAACCCATAATAATGGGGAGACCATTGATGACCTTTTCCACTTCTTCTTTTTAATTGAAGTGGTCAGGTGTGAGTTTTATTTGTAGATATATTAATGCATAGTGGTCTAAAATATATAATTTTTGTATCCTAGAGATCATATCATATATTTTCCCATCTTTTTGGATTGTATCTCTTAATGGTGTCTTCTTTCACGGACTTGGTCGATTTATAGGGGAATAAGGGGACATTATGGAGAGAATTGTTACACCCCATCCCTTATTTTATTTAAATATTTAATTCCATTTTTGTTTTGAGGATCAATACTTTTATTTTGGAAAATTTTCAATTTTTAATAATATATTTATGTCACATGGTTTGGATTCAAGGTTCTCCAAACCATAAAATAATCTTTTAATAGAGGTTTTCATTTTAACAGAACATTTTCTCATAGTTAGCACATGGTTAGCACACGATTTGGGTAAATAGTGTGGCATCCATGAAATGCATCAAGGTTCTTAAAAATAGAAACTTATAATTCTACACTTAATGAATTGAACCTATAAAATCAACCCTCCCTCATATCTACCTCACTCGTGAGACATATCAAGGTAGGGATATCCCCTTCGTGTGAATCTCATCCATGCCTCCTTCTATTTTTGGTGATATCGATTATGATTTCAAGGAGATTTATCCCTAGTTAGAGTCTTTTCTCTTCTTTTCCCTCCCTCTCTTATACTTTTCCTCTTTCCTCTCTTTCTCCCTCATTTTTCTTTCTCCTATTTGTCCATTCACTATAGGCCAAACCCAAGGTGGGTTTGGGGTTCTAAAACCTTATTATTTCTTTTTATAGGGTGTGTGATATCGACACTAGACCCTCCACTCTACATATTTAAGGGTTTCACATCATTTTTTCTTGTTCTATGTAGTTGTTTCAGTGCTTCCTATTTTTCTTAATATACCTTGTATGCTTGGGTTTTTTAAATTGATTTTTATTCAAATTAGGCATGTTAACAGGTTTAATGAATTTATATATATTTATTGATAAATTTTTTAAGAGATTATGGTTGAAATATAACCTGGTTCTTATGGATTATCCTCTGTTAATTGTCTGTACCTAAGAGAAAATTATATTTTTCACTGATAACATATTCGTAAAGGGTTTTATACAGAAATTAGGTGTTTTATTATTGTTTGATATTTTTATGTTATTTTAAGTGTTGGTATATGAGTTTAAATGGTTTATTTGGTTGATACTTCCTTGATTGAGAGGTATTATTAAGTTTACTTGTTTATGTGGATGGATGAATATTTCATGTTGTGTCTGGTATTTATAATCATATATATGGGTATATATATTTATATATATTGATATATGTACATATTCATTTGACAATGTGTGAATATATATATATATATATATAAATGTATATGTGTATAATGATAAAAGGGAAACTTTGAAATTTAACATGATGTTTGAAGTTAGTTTTCAAAATTAATTTCAAAGGGGATTTCTAGCATTGATTTTTAAAATAAAATATAATGGCGCATTTATCATTTTTAAAGTAATTAATGAATTTAATTATTATTTCTTTTATTATTATTATATTTATTACTTTCAATGTTTCCAATTAAATTTTATATAGAAATTCATTATTCCAATCGTAGATTGTTTTAAAATTGTAAGTGTTTCTCAAAAAATTATTTGAGGTAGATGAAGGAAATGTTTTGAGGCTTGTTTAATAAAATAATTATAGAATAGTTTGATCTCTATCGGATGAAATATTTTCGGCCAATAATTGTTTGTTTTTTTAAACCTTGTGGGAAACCTCGAGTACTTGGGTACAGAGTCCTATATTGGATGAGGTGCATTCCACAAGTTACGGTGTTTCTCTTACTAGTGGTATAGTTTTGTGCACATCCACTGTTGGCGAGATAAAAATTACACTATATAATATATTAGATATAGTTCCATTCCACTAAATGAGGATCTCACTAATTAGCAATGTAGAAGTTCTAGGTGCCCCAATACTTAGTTCTCTTAGTCTATTACTTTCATGACGCATGTTTTAGATTATTAATTGTATTATTTCCTCTTAATATTACATTACTTTATACTACCCATGATTTATATCCAATTTTTACTTTAACCTTTTTAATACTCATACGATATTTCTTATAAATAATTGGGTCTTATTTTATTATCATCCACTTATTTTTATTCTTAGTGTTATTTTTTTATCTAATGATTTATTTTGGTGGATTGAGTATCATTTATATCTTTTATCAAGAACTAATCTAAAAATGGTTTAGAAACCTTTTTCAAAGAATATGTTTTCAAATTTATGGTTTATGTAAATGAGTTTAAAAGGGAATTCAATGGATTATTTTTATATATTATAATAAAAATATATTTAAATTTGTTCATTTTAAACTTTTATTTCTGGAGTGTTTTGTAAAAGTGAATGCATGGACCTGTTAGTGAAACCCTACTGATATCTTTAGCTCACACCCTAATTATTCAGCTTGGTGAGTGGATCTTACAATTTTATTTTATGAATACGAAGAGTGAAACTTCAAGGTATTATTCACTAGAATTATCTTGGAGAAGGGTTCTTGAGATGTTAGATGGATAGTGACCATGGGTCACACCAGGAATGTCACTATTTTTTTTAGTTTCCTTACTGCATCAGCCCAATCAGACTTTCCTTTTCTCTTTTTCTTTAATTTATGGTGCACTGGTTAATAGATATCAGGGTTTGTTTCTATGGTGGGAGTTAGTGGTGAGTTGAGGTAATTTATTTTGAATTATATATGTTTATTCTACTTATATTTATGATTTATTAAGATTTTCATATTTGATTTTTGAATGGATGTCCAACATATGGATGAGTCATGTCAGTTTCTTCCACTACTAGTTTATTTTATTTTATGGGTGGAATCATTCTCAAGTTTCACTTTATAGATACCCAGTCACTTGTGATAGCTAGTGGGGATTAATAATTACCTTTGGGACCTTTCACATCCTGGCTCGGGCATTCGATGAATGGACAGCTCAGGTCGATTTTTGACATGTAAGGATTCAAAACTGGGACCTCCTTATAAAAAAAACCCTTACAACTAATCTATATTATTTTATTCTATATTTTATGATATATCTATTTATTGATATATATATTTACATACATATTTTTATACATATATTTATATAATTGTTTTTAAATATATTAATAAAATATTTGTGTGTGTGTGTATTTAGGTGTGTGTGTGTATTTAGGTGTGTGTGTTTAAATATATATATATATATACATATATTTATTTACATATATTATATATTTAAATTTATATATATATATATTAGAATATACATATATATATATATGTTTGTTAATAAATACACACACACACATATTTATATATAAAAATTATATATACATTTGAATTGGTATATACATATGTATACACTTTTATAAGGTAAATAAAATGGATAAATGTTGATTTTAAATAAAATGAATAATTATTTTTTATTTACGAATGTTTTATATATTTAAAATATATTATATATATAATTTTTTTAAAATAATTATTTATAAAACTAGATATTTATATTTAGATATATACAATATGTTAATATATGTGTATACATTTAATTATATATAACACTAAAAAATGAAAAATGAAAAAACTTTGAACACCATAATATCCATATGAAAGTAATCCCTATGAATAAATTCAATCTCCACCGAAAAAAGATAAGAATTGTAACATCCTTAACTAACTCATTAGCTTAAGAGGAGGTAGAGGTTCTTCTAGATTTAGGTGACATTCCCTGGACACCAAAGGATAAAAATAAATGATAAGGGTTTAAACCCATAAAACATGGGGAATGGTTTAACCTTTTTAAAAACACACACATGAAACACACATATAAATACAAAGATAAATAAAACCAAAAACATATGTATAAATGATGATTTCACCAAAACTAAACAATAATAAATAATATATCCAAACCTAACTATAAATAATGAATCAAAGTCTAAATAAAAACTAAAACTCTAAGAAGTAAAAGGCTTAGGAACCAAGGTGGAACTACTCTAGGACAAGATGTTGATACTCCATAGATCAAGCTCTACTAACCATGACTACAATATCAAGGAGTCCCACTAGAGAACTAAGAAATCCACCATTTTCCTATATCATGGAAAACAACATGTGAATATGCACCAGAGTGCATATATAGGGGGTGAGTAAAAATTCATATTAAGAAACCCCAAGATACATTTCCCACATTCAAATAAGACTAGAAACATGTTTGATCACATGATATAAAATGGGTAGGAATAATATAAAAGCAGTAAAATTTCCACAATATAAAATATAACAAATGAATAGGTTTTCCAAAGGTAGTTTAAACAAAGATAATTTTTCATTTTTAAGAAGCATAGAAAATTCATACACTCCACTTTGTAAAAATAATCAATGTTCTCTCTCTCTCTCTCACACTCATGCATGAAGTATGCCACCCCTATTCTCATGAGTAGTGATAAACCCTCCATCAATATTTCACGTGGTGGAAATTCCTCCTTATCTATTTCCAATCGGCACTGAGCACCAAGTCTATTTAAACAAATCATTGTATAATGTAAAACATGAACAAACAATTTTTTTCCTTTATAGTCATCACCACAACCCCATTAGGATAATAATATGCGTCAAAACCATTTCCCTTTAAGAAAACTATTTTTATCAATTTACCAAACACATTGTGGGTGACACCCACAACTTTGCTACAAATAAAACTAGAAAGAGATAATTTCAGTAAATTTTTAGCAAGTAAAACCATTTAAAAGAATAAGAGAAAAGTTTTAAGAAAATCTAAGAGCTTTCACATCCTAATAAAAGTGAAAAGAGGGGAAAACCACCTACCTCAAGTTTATTTGGCATAACCAATCTAAGATCATTCCATAGATCTGACCTCTTCCTTCTAATATTCTATTAGATCCCAAGACAAGACAATAAAACCTCATCTGATCCCATATATTTGGGTATAAAAAACACCAATATTTGGTTTTATTCAAGAAAAATTAAGGAGATTCAAGATGAGAAGGAAGACTGAGGTCCTAACCTTTGATTTCTAGGATCGAATTATTGAAGATTCATTAGAATTAGATTCCAGATGTAGAAGACTAAAAAAATCATCTAGAACAACCCTAGGGGTTGAGGTAAAGATAAAGGAAATAATGGGATCTAGAAGGAGCACTTGGATTATAAAATAGACTAAAACCAACAAAATTCACAGTGTAAATAGAGAATTAACATCATGAATATTTAAGAGGTCACATACATTTAAACTCTCTTTTCCTAATCTTAAAATCTTATAAATCCAACGATGACATGAATGTAATCTCACACCATGGATATCCTCATCCAATATCCCAACAAACCCATTCACACCTCAAAAGTAACTCATAAAACCTTCCCAAAAAACACTCGCATCATGAGTATTCATTCACGATATGATTTTTTCATGAATCCAGATTCTAGTTTCCCTTCTCCCCAAAAAGACATCAAAAATTTATCCCAACCACACTAAACATGAATAAAGAAGAGAAAAACAATGACATACCTAAAATTGGGGGCACTGAATTTGCCCCACCATTAGGATTTTCATCCTCAGAAAGCTAGAGGTATTTTCTATCTTTGAAAAGATTAGACCACTACTCCAAAATAAACTTCTCTCTTTCCCATGTTTGTTCTTAAATATGACCACGCTTCTATAATGCTCTTACTATATAAATAGATATCTCATGGAAAGTCTATGGGATGTAAACTAAAATGTATATTCATGTGATGCATGTACAAATTCATATGATGCATGATATATATATATATATATAATATGATATTATATATATTATAAATTTTATTATGAATTCATGCAATGCATATTAGTAATAAATAATATATATATATATTATTTATATTCTCACAGGTTTTTTTTCATAAGTTATTAATCCATTTTGAATGGATTAATTGATTTTCTTTTATTCTATAAAATGTTCAATGTATTATACACCCAATAGGCCGTAACTCATATGATTTGTCGTGTAATGGGAACCATGAGCTTCAGCTATAAAAGAGGATCGGATCCTCTCCTTTGGTGGTGTACTTTGTACAATGAAAATAATCCTATGATAAACTCTCTTCCTCCCAAAACTCCATGTATTTTTGAGAAGGAACTATAACCCCTTCAGAAATTCAGTATTCTCATGATACTATCATTTATCTAAGTGTTTGGTTTACTCCCTCAGATGTAGGGTTTATTTTTTCCCTGATTCTTAGGATATTCCTCAAACATTATCCTTTGAATAAATATGGAATCTGTTGCATCCTTTGAATACTAGGTACTCTATTCAAAATATAATTTATAAGTTATTTCTTGAAGATATATATTCATGTTTATAGGTTTTCTTCCACTACTAATGGAAATAAAATGATCATATGAAACCCATCAGTGGTATCAGATGTTGTTTCTTCATGAATATAATGTTTTTGATTCACTAGTTTTCGAAGATAAATGGAATACAACATTTTTCGTAAAACTGAAAATGCATTGCAGACCCACATGTGATATTCTTAAATTTTTATTTTATTTTCCATTAGGCATGAATGATATGTAGAGGAATACCCTAATACAGATCGTCTACATAAGGGTATCCTCTTTGGCACCTTTATGCAGATGTGTTGCGTAAAGATATTACCCATATGCGGTAATGAAATTTGATGTGTAAATGTAGTTTTTTCATTTACCCTTATGTGATACCCTTATGTAGGTAGGATAAGTTAAGGTTATACCCTTACATGAGTTGTTGCGTAATGGTAAAAATGTTTCCCCTTAAGTAATACCCTTATGCAGAAGGTCTGCAAAAGGGTAACCTCACTGATTACCTTCACATAATTGGGCTGTGTAAAGATAGAACCCTTACACAAGGGGTTTACGTAAGGGTCATTAGAGATTTACCCTTATGTGTAAAAGTAGATATTCCATAAAGGTCCATGATGTTTACCTTTACATAGCGTATGAAAGATGAAGAGTACCACTAAGCAAAGAAATTTTTAAACGTAATAACTTTACGCAAGAGAGATGTGTAAAGTTAATCAATGTATTACCTTTATACAGGGTCTAAAAACATCAGTACACTTATATAAGGCATCAATATAATGGTAATATGGGGATACCCTTACACAGAATAGGGTTTCTATGTAAGGGGAACCATATTTTTGTTAAAAAAAATATTTTTAACAAATTAAATGTTTTTAATGGTTTATAAATTGTTTATAAATCATGTTAAAAGGTATTTTGGGATATTTTAATTTATAAAAAATTTATAAATAAATTAATTAATTATAAATTGTTTATAATTAATCAAATAAACGTTTATAAAAAAATTTTCCCCAAATATTAAAGGTTAATATTTTAAAATATATTTTGACAAATTAAATGACATTCCTTATGATCTAGAAATAAATGGTTTTTATAGAAATCAAAAAATTATATTCATAAAGTTTTTATAAATTAAAAAATATATGATATTTAGATTATATAAAATATTTATATAATATATATTGAATTATAGAATGTTTATAATTCTTTAAATATCATATAAATTCTATTTAATATAAAATATGGAAGAGTTTATATAGAAATGAATGTAAAATGTTTATATTCTTGCTAATTTAGAAAATATTTATAATTTTGATTTATTTATGAACAGTTCATAAATGTTTCTTTTTTTGGAAAATAAATAATTTTTTTATTTATTTGTTAAATTTCTATGATATTCATATTTACTAAATTACTTATGAAATATGGCTATTGGGTATTCTCATTTATATGATAAATTTATTATAGGATATATAATTCAGATCATGCTAGGTTTGATATCATACAATTTAGTTTTCATCTACCTTGACCATAGTTTGAATTTTTAGTTATGATCTTTATAATATTTGTTGGGAATAGTTTGTGCATATTGGGTATTGGAAATTTCATGAATTGAATTATATCTAAAGAAAAATATCCTGGGGAAGATGGAGTTGGGGTTAGACCACCTACTTCCTTGGAGTCTTGACTTGGATGGGAAAGTGAATGGGGTTGTCTATCTATCGCTCTAAGATTACTCATGTGGAGTTTTTCAATCATATATAACTCTATGCCTCAATATGAAATGTTAATATACCTTATGCATGTGATGAATTTTGATATTTATTAATATAATTGACTTCTATTTTTGGGTGATTAACACTGACTTGTGGGTTTTGTAAAGAGTTACAAATTAATATGGCGTGAACACGTTACTTTTGTGATTTGAATTGGGATTTCTGAAAACTAATTAATTTGAAGCATGGATACACAAAAAATGAATAAAACATGAGAATATACTAATTACATAAGTTGTAATAGCTATGAATTTAATATTAATATGATGTATATTAAATTGGCGAGACCTTAAAGAACCCCCTACAAATACTATGTTTGAGATTCCTTCCAAAGTGGAACCTATCAAGACCTCGATCATCCAACTGAGTCGGTCATGCTAAATTTGGGTGCCCTTGGATTATATTGTGTAAGGAAATAAATAAGTGATTGACTTTGTATTATTTAGTTAGGTGGGTCATTCCAAATTCAGGTTCCCCTGGATCGTCCTTTGTTAACACATTTTTTACATTTTCTTTGGGTTACACTAGCCAAGAGACCCTAATAATATTAGATTACCATATGAATACAATTGATTGAATCCATGTGATGGATTTGGATAAGTGGTTATCCACTCAACTATCAAAGAATCACTACTATTTTGATTGGGATGATTCCCTACCTGAATAACTAATTTCTGATAGAAATGCTAAAAAGGGATCACTATTGAGTGAATTATGGATCTTGGCCTGATAAAAAGATATAATGTCGAGGGTCAAAAATTCTAGTGGGATACCATTTAAATATAAGTCATTATTAATGGTTATAAAGCACGATACTCATCTAATAAAATATTACGTGGTAAATAAATTCCATCATCAAGAAACTTGGCCTTAAGGTCAATCCTTAAAAAGAGAAAACATAATGGTAACAATTTTCTTGATTGGTATAGAAATTTTAGAATTGTTCTCAAAAAAGAAGGAAATTTCTATGTGTTGAAACAAACTCCCCCCATTAAACCAACTGGTGAATCTATTCAAAAAAATAAATTCTGATAACTATGATAAATATCAAAAGGATTCATAGAAAGTATCTACACTCATGATAGTTTAAATAGAGTCAAAATTTAAAAAGCAACATGAGACTCTTGATGCCTTTAAAATGATATATAACAAGAAAAGGATCTATCAAGAGTAGGTAATACATTAATGGTATGAAGTGTCTAAAGCACTTTTTTTTGTTGAAATATAAGATAATTAACCTCAATCCCCACCTGTGTACTCAATATTGTTGTATAAATCAATGCCTTAGAGAGGCTAGGTTCAACTATAAAGCTTAATTAGCAACAAATATCATTCTAAAGTCACTACTAGAATGGTTCTAAAAGTTTTTTTGTGAATTATAATATGAATGAAATCTATAAATCCTTACTTGATATCCTCACTATATTGAAGATTACTGAACATGACATGGGTGATTCAGGCTCTAGTACACTGTTGATAGTACAAAGGGATATGGGTAATGGTTATGGGAAAATATGGAATAAAATTGGTTATATAAATTTTGCACTGCCTGGAAAAATGAAATAAAATGAAAGGATAGTGTTTTCTCTGTGGAAAGGTTATCCATTGGAGAAGAACATTTCCAGATTATTCGAAGGGTTTTAGAAATCCATGTGTAGAATCCACTACAGGTGTGAATGTTATAGAATTCATTTTATTGGTATGTGTTACCAATTTTATATTTTACAAATGTTTTAAATATACAGGACTCTAAAAATATAGGTAAAAGGAAGAAATTAATGATCAAGTTTTAAGTTTATGTCCATTTAATAAAGAAAATATGATATTGTGTTGGATACTTGAATCTCAGTTTAAAATTTCACAAGATGTTTATTTTTCATTTTTTTCTTGAGAAGAGACTGCAAATAGTGGTTGTTTTGATTTTATATGATGGATTTAATGAACACAGTTATGATTTGAGTGAAACTATAACATGATTTATGGGTACACTTTTATTAAAAAGGAATATTTTGGTTAGTGAATTCATATTTTTTACATTTATGGAAATGTTATGAAAAAATGAAAGAATTAAAGAAAAGATTACATAATATTCTCAATGTGTTTAGAATAGATGAACCGAGTATATGATGTATGGATTCTAGTACTGTATACATAGTATAAGTAGTTAAAAGTTCAATCAAGAAGATGATTTTTTTTGAAAAGTTCAAAAATGATTCTTCAAGAATTAAATCAAGGTCATTGAAACCTAGGGTTATTAGGAAGGAAGATTAATAATTATTTAAGATTGGATTATCCATGATATACTTGAAGGAGTTTATGAAAATCAATAGAATTACCATATCAGGTATGGAGGTTATAGAAATTAATTCTTATATTTTTAAGGGGATGTGATACCAAATATATATATTAAAAAGTGTTGTATATATAACAAAGTTCAAAATCAAAAGAATAATTGATCAAGTTTGTAGTTTATATTGATGAGATGTAGTAAATAGTTATTACATCAAGGATTTGGAAGTAAAGTATTTGGTCAAGCTCAAATGAATATAAGTAAAAGATATGTATCTTCATCTCATTTACTTTATATGATACGAGAAGACGTTTAATGATAAAAAGTTTTTTAGGAATAAGTATTATATAATTAAATGAATACACGTGGTTTATGATTATTCAATTTCTATAATTGGTTTTAATAAGAATATGTGGATAAAAGTGTTTATCTAGATATATTTTAAAATACGAGGGAATGTGTTTCCAGTATCCATTAGTGATCTATATTTTAATAATTTTTTTTCAAAAGTAAAGGATCCTAACACATTGAATACCATATATGATATGAACAAAATATTTTATTTGTTAAATATTCCTACTAAAAAGAAATAAATATTATTTACCCACAAAAGGGTGTGTATCTAAATAAGATATTCTGAAATTTAAAAAGTGTTTTAGAGGCTAGTGGGCATAGGTTTATACTTATAAAAGTTAAAAATTAATGAATAAAACCAATAGTAAGTTATATTATTTTCTACTTAATATATTAAAATTTTTATTACATGTGATGGTAATTTTTTTTTTAAATGTAACATTTAGTTACCATTTAGAAAGTGGATATCACTATCTTACCAGTTTAAGATAAAGTGTTTTCACTCAATATTATAAAATAGTTTAATATTTGTAATGATAAAGAAAAATGTAATGTGTTATATTTAGTTGTCATGAAATTGAAAGACTATTTCTTGAATGATTTTACTAGTCAAAATGAAAAAGATAATTACACTTGATATCCTTAAAGAGTTTATGGTTTGGTGGTAAATAAAAATTTAAAGATTTATATTAGTCACCACATTAAAAAGTTTTATCACTTTATCCTAAAAGAGTTTATGATGTTTTGGTAAGTACAAATGTAAGATTTACATTTAGTTATCCTATTAAAGTGATTTTCAATATATCCTAAAAGTTTTTAAGAGGAATAATAAATAATTAAGTAACTAGTTACATTATTTAAAGGAAATGTTTTGATGGAATTGAATTCCAAGGATGATGATAATGGATATATAAAGAGTTCTAAGAAGTCAAAAAAAATTGACATCATAACAATTGATGTTGTGAAGTTTTTTTTTCTAAAAATGTTCATGAAATTGGGTGGTTTGGAATGTGATTCCAAAGTATCACCATTATTCAAATTGGATTACATCATAGATGTTACTTACTAAAGAATTTGGTGAGAGGGCTTTATCAGATGTTCACATAGGGATGTGATGGGAATTAAATATGAATGAATTGTTTGAAAAACCCATTATTGTAGTAATAATATGAGAGTCATGTAGAATCAATGGATATTATAAACTTTATAGATTGGTTGTAGTGGTTATAGATATATCATGTTAT
The DNA here is from genome assembly GCA_963277665.1 of Viscum album. Classification (NCBI taxonomy): domain Eukaryota; kingdom Viridiplantae; phylum Streptophyta; class Magnoliopsida; order Santalales; family Viscaceae; genus Viscum; species Viscum album. The sequence goes on along the minus strand of OY728130.1, from coordinate 1,801,152,241 downwards.
TATAATAAAAAAGGTAATATCTTATTATAATTCATTCATATGTGTTGTAATTTTATTTTACACTAATAGTCAAATGATAATGTCCCCTTAAAGTACAACTTCTAGTTTTTCCAAACTGCTGATCATTACAGAGTATTATGGGTTGTAATGACATGATAAGGTTAGAATGAACATAATCTTGTATTCATTATAAATATTTTTATATAATATATGAAGAATAGATTCATGAGGTAATGAGTAGAGACTTATTACTTGGATTGATCCACTAAATTATATCTCATGGAATGTCATACATTAATATATATACTTAGGGGTGTATTCTTATTATCAATCCTTCTTACATGAGGCTAGAAAGATAACTAGTATGATAACTTTCATAATATAATACCCTACTTAAGAAAGTCAAAATATGAACGTAGATAATCAAGGGTGGTTTGGTATGTCACAGATCATGTTGTCAGTTGAAGTGTAACTAAGATGATATTTTTCCAGTTGTATAATAAGAAAAGATATCTATCCCTTGATTGAATTAGAGTGAGGAAATGAATTTCCATGCTTAGTTTTGAAACATATGATGTGTTCAAATACATGGATAAGTAACATGTGATGTACTTATCAGAGATATGGATGACTTGTTATGTATTCATAATCTTGGTTAGTCTTTTTCAAAGAATAAAGAATTAATGAGAGGCTAATACTAGATTGAAATGTTCCATGCCTAGTGGTCACTCAATGTCACAGACAAAGGAATTATATAAGATACATACGATGTATATGATACATATTTTGGTGGATATGTTTATATAGATATATATGTATGTCTGATAGAGATCACAATAGATCCCTTAATAGCTTGGGTAGTAATGACATTTTTCTAGAGGTCATTCATTTCTTAAATATTTGAAATAGAGATTTTATGGTTGTTGTCAATGCTGCTAAGGACCATATGGTCACACATTTAATCCCTTGGATAATGATACTATTTTGAACAAAGGGTTTTTTCAAAATGAAGATAGTTTGATGAAAAATTATATCCAAAAGCGTCTAGATGGATTTATAATGATTTATGAAGGATTTCATAAAGTCCTTATAGGATTTTAGTGAAAGTTGGATATTATTGGATGTACACTAATATGATCATGTATGTGATGCATGTAATCATCCATATGATTCATGATATATATATATATATATATATTATGATATTATATATATACATGGTACATTTTATTATTCATGCATGTGATGCATCTGAATAATAAATATAATAATATATATATGATACATATATATATTATTTATATTCTCCTAGAGAGTTTTTCATAAGTTATAAATCCATTTTAAATGGATTAATTTATTTTAATTTATTCATTTAAATGTTAAATCAATTATACACCAAATAGTGAATATTTCATATTATTCATTATGGAATGGGAACTTTGGGATTTATCTATAAAAGAGGATGGGATCCTCTCATGTGGTGTTGTGTAATGTATGATGAAAATAAGCCTCTACTAAAATATGTTCCTTTGGAAACTATGTTTATCTTTGATAAAGTTTTAGAACCCCATAAAATATTTGTTATCATCGTGATATGATCACTTATCCATGTGGATAGTGTCCTCCCTCTGAGGCAAGGTGCATTTGTTCACTGCTCCATGTGATCTTCTTTAGGAATTATATGATTGAGGATGATGAAAGCTATCACAACCTTTAAATACTAGATAATCTGTTCATAGTATTATTTGCATGTCATTTCTAGAAGATAGATATTATTTTTTATTGGTAGTATTCCAGTTATAATGGTCATAATATGATCATATTAATTACATAAAAATATTTTCTAATCAATCTAAAATTTGGATCGATTTAGGAAAAACATCGCATTTGGTTCAAGAGTAACATAGTCCCAATTCATTACATGACTAGGATATTATTGATTCCTCTTTAGTTGAGAGACATGGAAGACATTATGAAAAACTCTGAATCTCAGCGGGGAGGCTAACAGATACACAACATTTTTAATCTGTTCAACAATTTCAAATGGTCCAACATACCATGGGTGAAATTTCCCTTACATTCTGATGCATCAATGAACAAGTCTTGATGATACTTTCAAGAAGACATAATACCCACATTGAAAGATAACAGTCGATAATGATGGTATGCATATGATTTCTATTGGCTATAAATCATGGCCATACATTTGTGAATCATCAAGATCTTATCTACAGTTTCATGAACAAGCCTAGGTCCAATCAGTGAATATTCTCCTTCTTCCACCCACCGTAGTGGAGAATGAAAAGAATGACCATATAATTCCCTAAACGGGGCTATATCTATCACGTCCTAATATTTTTTATTATAGGATAATTCCCTTAAAGGCATATGATCTTACTATGAGCCTCAAAAGTCCACGACACAAGAATTGAGCATATCCTTCAACATCTGAATTTTGAATTTTGATTCCCCACCCATATGAGGATGATATATTATGCTCATGGTCAATTGAGTTCTGAGAGACTGTTGCATTGATTTCTAGTATCGAGAAGTGAATCGAGGATCTCTGTTAGATATTTTTGAAATTGTAACTTTATGTAACTTGAGAACCTCTTGAATATATAACTTTTACAAATCATCTAATATGTTGGAATATCTAATTGGGAGAAAGTGTTCCAACTTGGCAAGTTGATCCAAAATCAACCAAATAACATCATGCTTTTGAAGAATCCATGGCAGGTCGGTGAAAAATTTCATGAAAATATTCTCCCACATCAATACAGGTATAGGAATAGATTGAAGCATATCATCCAATTATTAATGCATAGAATTTACCTAATGAAAAGTTACACATTTCATAACATAATCTTCAATATTTCATTTCATACCCATCCACCAGAAAATGAGCTTTTATTTCCCAGTACATCTTCTGAATACCCAGATTAATAAATAATTTAAAATGGTGATACATAAAAAGGAGCTGGTTCTAGAAAGTCTGAGATACCATAACTACTTTTCTAAAGTGTAACAAAGAATTTGTATCTGCCCATCCATTAGAGGTCTCCCCACTATTTAGGTTTGACTGTTAGTTTTGAAATCAAGATTAGATGTTTGTGCCTCATTTTCAAAATTAATTAGGTCAAGAACAATATTAACTAGGGAAACATTGCATTCTAATTCTATTTGATATAATATAGATGCATTCTAGTAATAATGCTCACAAACTAGCATTGGTCCTGAGATTCCCTGACAACATTGCTATATTATTTTAGAATCAATGCATATACCATCAAATTACCTTTTCTAGGTGTGTATACCAAGTAAATATCAAACATCAGGAGGTACTCCATACATCTTCATTTCCTCAAATTCAATTATCACTAAGAAAAGATATATTTTAGACAATTATGATAAGTGAAGATAGTGAAACTTTCTCCAAATAGGTAGTGATGCTAATACTTTAATGAATGGAATACAATATCTAATTCAAGGTTATGCATAATATATTTTTCTCATTATCTCACAACTACCTTGAACCATAGGCCACAAAATGATCTACATGCATGATAAAACAACGAAGCACTGATCTAGATTCATCAAAATATACCATATAGCCCCGACTTGGTTTGAGAAAAATTAGGATGGGTGCTGATGTGATATTTCATTCACAACATTAATTTCTTTTAGGATTTTAAATTTATGTGACATGAATTTTGGAATGTGTGACATCTTTAAGATTCATGACGTGAATATCGTATTCACACAATGAATTAGGTTAGGTCTAGCCTGTTTTATAAATCCATAACTCCTTCCATCTCTCGTTATTCTCCTCTATCTTCCTCTTGACTGCTAGGGTTATTCTATGAGATTTTTAATGATCTTCAATGTATGGAATCTAATTACAACAAATCATTGAGAGATCAATCATGGATATAAAATTTTAGGACATCGTTATTCCTTATCATCTTGGATCTCCTAGAATTTTCTCGAATGAAACAACAGATCAGTGTAGTTATACCCATATCTATGAGATCAGATAAGGTTTGACCAATTCTTCATAAGATTAGATACAAGATCAGAAGGAAGAGGTTAGATCTGCATAATTGTCCAAGACTGGTTGCACAAAACAAATTTGAGGTATGTGGATTTTCCCTCTTTCCACTTTTATTGGGATGCGAAGGCTCTAAGATTTTCATAAAATATTTATCTTTTTCTTTTCAATGGTTTTCCCTTGTTATATACACTTTGGAATTAAATTTATCTAAATAAGTATTTGTTTATTTATAAATTTATATAATTATTTGAATAAACTTTTATTATATTATATTTACATATAAATTTTTATTGTATTCAAATAAACTATTAAACATTTTTATTGATTAATATAAACTTGATAATCATTTATATAAGTTATAAAAATAATATTGATAAGGAATTTTGATTTTAACAACAATTATAATTTAAAATATACATTATATATATAAAAATATCTTTATATGTTTATATATTTATTTATATATTTTATAGTATATAATATTGTATATAAATATATATAAACACACAAATATTCAATTAAAAATATGTATCTATATTGTGAATATACATGGATATTATAAATTTTATAATTTGAATATAAATATATAAATTTAAATATTCACTACCACAAAAACCGTTTTTCGCAGCCCCCCCCCCTTATCAACGGTTTTTTTAGCGCTGATAAAGGGACCCCCTTTATCAGCACTTGTTTAGTAGCACTGATAAAGGGTCGACTTCAAAATAAAAAAAAAATTAATATATTAACATATAAATATAGTTATATTGATATATAAATATAATATATAATTTTTAAATATATTTTAGATATGTCTAAATGTACATTTAGACTTAATATACTTAATATATAAGATATTTAGTGAAAATGGATTCTTAAAAAATTTAAAAAATATTTTTAATTAATAATTTTATAATTATTATGGAGTAATATTAATTTAATAACAATTTGAAGACTAAAAAAATTAAAAAAAATTAAAAAAAGATCCAAAATATGTTGAAAACGCAACTCAAACTTCAAATGGCCATAACTTTTGATCCGGGTGTCCGTTTGAGCTCTACCACATATCAAATCGAAGCCTGCGACAAGCTCTACATTGTTGTGACTAGGGTGACCTCGGTAAAAAGATTTTCAAGGCCGAAAGAGGCCCAGAAGGCCTCCAAAACTGAGGGGTACCCTGATTTTTTAACATTTTGTGGATTTTCAGCCTCGTTTAAGGGGGTATTATTGGATTTTTTTGGTGGGGGTCTGAATTTATTCCAAGGAATTGAATTTATATTGATATTATGTCTTTGAAATTTTATCATTTTTTATAATGCACTACTATTTATAATCAAATATATAATAATATATTCATATTTTTTATATATTCACACCTAAAAATTTAATTATAAATATAAATAATAAAATATATTTACATATAAAATATATTACCTTTATCTAAATAATAACTTACATCCATTTTATTTAAAATACAAATAGATGAATATTTATATACAAATATATTAATCTAACTATATATATATTAATCTAACTATATATATATATTAATCTAACTATATATATATTAATCTAATAACTATATATATATTAATATAACTACATATATATATATTAGTATTACTATAAATATATATATTAATATCACTATATATATATATATTAATATCACTATATATATATATTAATATAACTATATATATATATATTAATATAACTATATATATATATTTTAATATAACTATATATATGTTAATATAACTATATATATGTTAATATAACTATAAATATATATTAATATAAATATATATTACTATACGAATAAATATAACTATATATATATATATATATATTAATATAACTATATATATATATTAACATAACTATATATATATATTAAAATAAATATATATTACTATATGAATAAATATAACTAAATATATATATATTAATATAACTATATATATATATATATTAATATAACTATATATATATATTATAATATAACTATATATATATATATTATAATATTACTATATATATATTAATATATATATATATATTACTATACAAATAAATATAACTAAATATATAAATATACAAATATATATATATATATATATATCAAGAATTGGAAGACAAATAAAAATAGAGTAGCGGTAAAGGATTAGGCGCGCAGGGGGAAGGTCTCAAGTTCAAATCCTGGTTGAGGCAGGGGCACACACGCATGGGGGAATATGGGAGAAAGCACTTTTAAAGGGTGAAGGTGGTGCGTGGGGAGCTGTAAAGGGGAAGAAAATTGCTGTAAAAGGGGGGCTCAAGCACTATAAAAGCCCCCCCGATTGGAAGTATTTTTTAAATTTTTTTAAATTTTTTTAAATTTTTTTAATTTTTTTACCTTTTATCATCGCTTTTTTAAAAGTGCTGATAAAAGGGGTCCTTAATCAGCGCTAAAACGAAAGCGCTAATAAAGGAAGCGCTCATATAGGGGTCCTTTATCAGTTCTTTTCGGAGCACTAATAAAGAGGACCCCCCTTATCTTCGCCGGCTTTATCAGCGCTTTTTCTAGCGCTGATAAATGCCATTTTTAGCGTTGATAAAATCCATATTTGTAGTAGTAATTAACCATATTTAATGTATTTATATATTCATTATATAGGTCATATCACTATATTTTATAATATGTGTGTGCATGTGTGTGTGTAATTATAATTCTATATATAATTATAAATAAGTATAAAATAATAAACGGAAGTACAAATGATTATATATATATATATATTGTATTTATATAAATATATATTCATTTTCATATTAATCATATTTAAAGATATATATATATATATACACTATAATATATATTATGCATGAAACTATTTATCAATAATATTTTAACACTGAAACACTTTTATCAGTGTCAAAAAAATGCTGATAAAGAGTTATATTTGTTAGCGCTAAAAGAAGTGCCAATAAATGTTTTCATTTTATCAACAATTTTTTTAACATGGACAAATGGAGCTTTTATCAGTGTTTTTTTATCATGGATAAAGGTTTCATTTTGTTAGTTTTTTTTATCATTGATAAAAAATAGCATTTAATATCATGGAATCTGTAGTATTATGGTCATAAATTGATTTTTTAAACCTGAATATGAGTGCCTAAATAGACTTGATATTTTTAGAACCGTTCCATGTAGTTTATCCCACTCTACCCTGATCAATCCCATCAATCACCCTTAATCTCATATATTTTGATTTAATGATTTGATTCAAGTTTCACTATTTATAATTAATAATCCTTAGAGTTATGTATCTTATAGGGATATTTTAGATATTGTACGTAGATTAAAAAATGAAAAATATGAAAAAATATGGGAAAAAATATTTTGGTCTTAATAAAATACAGGTAACGAATAACAAAAATATAATTTTTTTAGTGCTTATGAAAGAAAATGTAATTATCCATTTAAAAAGTAAAATTTATTATTATTATTTTATGGTCAAATAAATTAAATAATAGAAATCCCAAACCTGAATTATAATTTTTTTAATATAAATTTATTTTTTGATGTTATTAAATCAAAAACTACATCAAACAATATCTAAAAAATTAAAATAAGAATTCTTAATTATCAAACTCAGTTTTAAAAACACAAAAAATAACTTCATAAGTATATCAAATAAAGGCATAAATTAAAATAGAAAATATTCAAACAACATGAAAATATCAATTATAAAAATGCACAATATATGTAAAAAATGTTGATAACATAATAAGAGGAAGTATGTCGATTGATTATACATGAATTCATAAACTAATTCATTCAAAACATTGACTACGTGTTCATCATTCCATACAAGTATGTGGTGCCCCGCTGTTTATTTTCCATGTTTGATCAGCCACTAGGGGAGAAGAAGACTTGGTCTCCCATGCCAACCATGACCCAACACATATTATTTTGTTTTATTCTCATTCATCCCACTAGCTCTCCCAATAATTTTTTATATCCTTCGTAGTCCTAAAAAATATAGATATTTTAAATGCACAAGCCTCTCCACCCTGAATCATAGAGTCTTGTCTCACATCATTTTTTTACAATGAGTTTTTTTTTCTAATTTTCTCAGTTGGTATTTTTTTGGTGGTGCTCGAAGTCACTGGTATAAATAATCAATTCAATTGATAAACTTCACCAACTGACATAAGGGTGTAAATTCAATTGATGCTCTTCATTCAATTGATGAAAAAAGGGTGTCAATTGAACTAATTCTAGGTGGTGGACTTTTCCAATAATAGGATTACCCCCTACCCTCCAACTTTCATAGCTCAAAATCTTTCTTCCCCTATTGGAGCTAGTCAAATACTTGTGAATATCTCTTTACATTTTTTTGGTTTCTTCAGAATTCAATTTTTTGAGGCATTTTTTATATTTAAGTTGTTATTTATTTTGTAATTTAAAATTTTATATAATATTAGTTAATTATTAGTTACTATTTAGTTATTTAATTATTATATAATTTTTATTATCAGTTAATTATTTATTAGTAGTTATTTATTTTGTAGTATACAATTTTATTTAATATTAGTTACTTATTAGGATTGTATGCACGTGTTTAATATTAGTTTAAAATAATAAATGTTGTTAAATTTCATGTGCATGTTGATTTATTAAAAAATTTCAGATTTCATTTAAAATTAAATTAAATTAATTTGGATTGTATTTATAAGTTAAACTATTTAAAATGTAATTATTATTGAATAATAAATTCTTTCTATAATGTTTTAATTATTAGTATAATGTTAAAATTATTACTCTAAAGTGTTAATTGTTCAGAATTTTAATAAGTTGTATGTTTAGAAATATGAAATTGATTGTTTATTGTTTTATTATTAGTGTAGTGTAGTAATTATTAGTATAATGTTTGATTTATAATGTTTTAATTATTAGCAATGATATTTTTAGTAGCAATATTATTGAATTTCATTTTTCAAATTAGGATTAGAAAACATTTTTTAACCTTAGGGATATGTCTGAACATAAAAAAACATCTAAATATTTTTGGTAATACTACTGGAAACTTACCCTATACCCATAGTTTAGAATCATTGGTGTAGACCATAAAAACATCGATATAGGCTATACCGATGGTTCTATGAACTATGGGTTCTTAATCCATCAGTATAGGGCTATACCCATAGTTTTTATTAAACCATGGATATATATCTATATCCATGGTTAGGAGAACCATGTGTATAACTTGTCCCCCATACATGATATACCAATGGTTTATTGAATGTTGGTATTACTACATGTCCCTTAAAAACTAGAAACAACCCATTTATCTCCACTATAAAAACAATTCCAACACCTATTAAAAAAATAAAAACCATAGAAAAAAATCAATGAAATACATATATTTTATATTTAGAATTAAACCAACTTATTTTAATAGTTTTCAAATGATTTACAATACTATAAAATACATATACATCCACACAATCGATTAATTCAAGTTATTAAACAACAACCACACCTCTATTTACTACTAACTCAAAAATGGAGGGGCTCAAAATCTCCCCCATCACCAACATCATCATCCTCATCCCTATCACCAACATCCTCAACACCACCATCACCAGCATCATCATCCGGAGCACCAACATCATTATCATCATCACCACCACCACCAGCAGTTTCATCACCTCAACCACTACTAGGACCCTATTAACATCACCCAGTGCATTATATAAAGAGAAAATTGATGTCATACATGAATCGAAAATAGTATCAGCATATTATGAAAGTGATGGACATATAACTAAAACATTTTTTAGTAAACTTTTTGTAATAAATTTACCTCTTTCACACTCCTGTATAACTTTTTTTTTGTCTTTAACTACTTCTTCATGAGTATTTTTCAGCTCGGTGGTGTGATAGATTTGAGAGGTTCTTAATGAGGGACAATACTAAGTGGGGATTATGTTTTTTCCAGATTGACATCAGACTCTACCCTGGTTCTACTTATATAATATGTGACTCAAATGATCCTTTGGCCCAAATTTGTCATCTAATTTCTCATATGGGGACTCCAAGGAACACTATTTAAAATTTGAACAATATATTTAATTATGAGTTAAGTATAAAAATTTGAAATATTAATAAAATACTTACAATCTTTTCATGTGTCTATGCATTGATAGTAGTTCTACCCTCTTTCCTCATACTCTAGAAAAATAATTTTTCTCGAGGTACATGACCTTGAAATCTAAATGATGCTTGTTGAAAGTGAAATTGATTACTATAATAGTACATTATTGAAAAATATGAAATTGATAAACAAAAAAAAATATTTAAGACATGTGGGATTAACCATATACTCACATCCAGTTAAAACTTTCCCACATTAGATTAAATTATAGTGGTGAGTCACTATGTGGTATTAATGTCAATTCTCACATTATATTAAGAAGCAAGGGAATGAATCTAGATGTGATTAAGTGAAAGCAAAGATCAAATGGAAAGTATGGTTATGGTGGAATCTATGTTAGATTAATAATATAGTTATAATATCATTTTAAAGTAACCAATTTAAGATACATAAGAGTTCAACACAACCTAGAATGAATTAAAATTTTATGTTAGGTTATTTGGTTTATTTTGGGTTAGGACATTTTGTTTATTTTTGGGTTATGACTTTTTTGGGTTACATCATTTGTTTTTTCATCATTTGGTCATTAGTTTGTTTTGGATTAGTTCATTTGGTCAAATTTTTATTTTTTGTTAGGTTAATTAGTTCATTTTAGGTAAGGTTTGTTATTACTCCTTGGGATAGGTTATTTAGTTCATGTTTTGTTAAGTTATTTGCTTCATTTTGGGTTATGTAAATTGGTTAATTTTGGGTTTGTTCCTTTGGTTCATATTTGAGTTATGTAATATTTGAGTTAGGTTATTTGGTTATTTGGCCATTTGGTCATTTGGTCGTTTTTGATTTGGTCATTTAGTCATTTGGTTCATATTTGGTTTATGTCATATTTTAGTTTGGTCATTTGGTAATTTTATTGTTTGGTCATTATTTTGTTTCAGATTAGGTCATTTGATCAATTGTTCATTTTTTGTTTCGTTTAATTAGTTAATTTTGGGTTAAGTTAATTATTTTTCTTTGGGTTAGGTGATTTAGTTCATTTTTGGTTAGGGTATTTTCTTCATTTTGGGTTATTTCAATTAGTTATTTTTGGGTATGGTAATTTGGTTCATCTTTGGGTAATGTAATATTTTAGTTAGGTCATTTGGTCATTTGGTTTATCTTTGGGTTTTGTCATATTTTAGTTTTCTCATTGTTTAATTTGTTCATTTGGTCATTAGTTTGTTTTTTATTAGGTCATTTGATTAATTGTTCTTTTTTTGTTAGGTTAATTGGCTCATTTTGGTTCAAGTTATTTTTTTTCTTTGGGTTAGGTTATTTAGTTAATTTTTGTTTGGTTATTTTATTCATTTTGGGTTATGTCAATTGGTTAATTTTGGGTTTGGTCATTTGGTTCATCTTTGGGTTATGTTATATTTGAGTTAGATTACTTGGTCATTTGGTCATTTGGTTCATCTTTGGGTTATGTAATATTTGAGTTTGTTCATTTATTCATTTGGTGATTTGGTCATTTGTTCATTTGGTTATTATTTTGTTTTCGATTAGTTCATTTGATCAATTATTCATTTTTTGGTAAGGATAATTAGTTCATTTTGGGTTAGGTTATTTATTTTTCTTTTGTTTATGTTATTTTGTTCATTTTTTGTTAGGGTATTGTTTTATATTTGGTTATGTCAATTGGTTAATTTTGTGTCTAGTTATTTGGTTAATCCTTGGGTTATGTCATATTTTATTTTGGTCATTTAGTCATTTTTTCAATTGGTAATTTGGTTCCTCTTTATGTTATGTCATATTTGAGTTTAGTAATTTAGTCATTTGGTCATATGGTCATTAGTTTGTTTTTGATTAGGTCATTTGACCAATTATTCATTTTTTTGATTAGGTAAATTTGTCCATTTTGGTTTATTTTAATTATTTTTCTTTGGATTAGGGTATTTAGTTCATTTTTGGTTTGGGTATTTTATTAATATTGGGTTATGTAAATTGGTTAATTTTTGGTTAGGTTATTTGGTTTAAGTTTTTTTAAACTAAGTCATTCTTAAATTTTGACCTTAAGAAATGATACAATCATCAAAGTATGTTTTCAATACTAGACAAATTATATTAACATATCTGTGTTGAGTTAAATTAAAACCTGAAAGATAGCATTTATGGATTTCAATGTACGTTTCAAAATGTTTTGTAGAGTAATGTTAACAAAAAATTGAGGGTGCTGGAGGACTTCATTCAAGATATAAATTCTATATTAAAGGGTTATTTCTAACCTTATTTTAAATGGATTCTTTATAATAATACTTCAATTTCATCATAAAAATATAACTATATAGAGAATTTCAATCTTTCTGTATTAATCTGGAATTTAAATACTTTGGTATCAAGACTCTATGAGTTTATTTTAGGGGTTTTTAAGACTGTTTTATTGAATTTTAAATACTTTTTTGAATATGTATTTTTTATACTTATTGAAAATAAAAATAAAATGAAATGAACACTTTAAGTTGGTTTGATTATATTCAATTAGGGTTAGGTTGATTTGAATGGACTATAGAAAATTACATGAAAGAATATTTTATAGTTTATATGAAAACTAATTATTAAAATCAGTTTATAATTTACAAAATAAAACTAATATATATCAATTTGAATATAATGAAACTAAAAGATACTATTTCTACTCATATTAAATTAACTGACACCTCTCATTATTAGGAATTTTAGTGCACCCTAATGTGAGAAAATACATCATATAATCTTTATTTTTTTAGATTCATCATAAAAACAAAAATTCCATAAAATTATTAAGAATTAAATTTTCAATGTGAACCATTAAAGATTAAGAATCCTTAAACTCATTACTCTTCCAATATGTGATCATTTCTTGATATTGTGTTGTTGAAAATTTATTAAATATTGGTACCTCCTCTAAATTAGAACTAACTCTACTCTTCTAACCAACATATAAATCATTTTTATATGTTCTCCATAACTCCCCATGATCAATCAATTGTGAGAACTTAGCATCTTCACCATCAGGAAAGTTAAACCGACACTGCAATGAACATGTTTATTGATATAAATAAAAGATTTTTATAGATATAAATTTAATAAAATTTCTTAACCCTATCTTCACCCATGCCTTTTTCTTTTATTTCATTACTGATATCCCACCATGAGAATGATTGCATATGAATGGTATCATTGTAATTGGCTAAAGTTTCCATTAAACTTTTACACATCCTTTAATTTTTACCTATCATTTGATTGTCTTCACTGTAATCTAACATTATTTATTTTAAAAATTCCAAGATTCATGCATATGAGTGCACTCATATCACCTATTATATGATCCCACTGAAAAAGATAAAAGAAAAAAAAGAAGAATTAATTCACAATACAATAAAAAAACTAGATGCAAGCTTCTTATTAGGCTCTAATGGATCTATGAGATGTCCTCAATTGATAGACTTTAAAGGATGTGCCTGTTCAAATGTATGCACCAAGTCATCTGCATGAACTGAAGTGGATGTTGAAAGAGAAGAATCATCAGATATTGGTTGGATAATAGGAGATGGTGAAGGCATAGACATGGTAGGATAAAGATAAAAGGGTTGGGGATACATCATAGAATATGGATACAGTGTTGGTGGTAACATCCCTGGAGGTGGTGTAGACATGGTATGAGAAGTAGAGTCCAAATAATATTATGATAGAGGCATGGGTGGGAACAACCCTGGAGGCTCAAGTAGAGGATGAAAATGTGTTGTCAATGGGGTGTCTGATGGTGACTGAGGGTGTGAACGAGTACGAAGGGTGCTTCGTGTAGCTCTAGGACCACCCCCGATCAGACCTATACTAGAAGGATTAGTAGAAATCAACTCCTGTTTAGATAAATGCACCTAAAAAATTTTTATAAAGAAGAATAAAATTACATTAAATGTAATTCAGAAGTAAAATATTAAAATCATTATACACACTAAGGGAACCAGAGGAGGCAACCCTATCTCACACATCCATAAATCATTATTAAATAATATCTTCTATCAAATTTCTTCAATATCTTTCATAATCAACATAAGAATGAAATTTAATTTTTTTAGATACTATTTTTAAAATTTTACATACAACATAGAAGTCAAAGAAGTTATAAACAATTTCATAACATGTTTTAGAAAATATAATTTAAAACCAAGTTATAAATTTTTTAAAACCCCATTAGAAACCCATTTTTCAAAATTAAAATAAATATAAATAAATTCAGAAAAAAGAAAAAAATACTAAAACAAACATATCATTCAAAACAAAAACTAAATTATTGTAATTAAAGTAGTAATGACCATAAAAACCCACATTAAGGTAAATCGAATGAACTGTGAACATATATTATTCCTTATATATATCACCCACCACTATTTTAAGTTCAACATCAATCCTCACAGTTTGAAAATTTGAGTCATACAATAAAATATTTTGGTTAACACAAATGGGGGCATCAATGGTGTCAATTTTATCCACACCATCCTGAAAAAAATGTCCTGGGATTACTTCAATAATGACAATGTAATCAGGACTTAGATGATATTTCACATAAAACACTTTTTTTTACATTGATTCCAAAATATATGGTTCATCGATATCTAGGAATCAAGTCATTTTAATAAATCTAAATCCACAGTTATTAATAAATATATTATTTTTTTCATTGATTCAAAAAAATTATATTTCATCATAGCGACTCAGCAATGAGTGTAGTAATACCATAAAAATACTTTCTCAATAAGTCCCTAAAAAGTCTCATTTTCATATCAAGACCTACTATCAGATTCACTAGCATAAAATTACATTATTAAAGTTAACATAATGTCATCATGCTATGTTTTAATTTTCACTAATTTATCAGCTGTAACCAATTTTTACCCATTAACTATTAAATATTTTCATTCATGAACCAAATAATTGGGACCAAAATCCAATGCTCTCAATTCTCAAGAGATGTAGTCAAAAGGTAAAATCAATACCTGAAATATATATGAAGAATACAATAAAATGAATATATATATTTTATTTTATTTAAAGAAATGATCATGCCTTTGATTTTATCCAAGAAAGAAATTTTTTACTATGAAAAATCTATCTTCTTATCAAAGGCAATGATCGATGAACTCTAATAATAATTTGTTTATGTTCCATAAATAAAATGATACTAAAACTTCAGGGTAAATGTGAAATGAGATAGTATGATATAACATATAAATATTCAAATTAATTACTTGATATGGTCATCAAAAAAACCACAGTTAAACACGACTGTTCGATGTGCCATATCTCGCTCATCAAGACTCAATGTAGTCAATGTATATGACCCAAGAATTTTTACTATTTGAAGAAGATATGGAAATAAGGGAAAAATTTACCCATACCACTCATCTAAATTTCTCATTGGAAAATGATTTCTGGTTCTCACATCAGAAAAATAAATTGAACAAAAATCCATACATTCTTGAGACAGATAACTTAGAAAAATGGAACTTTTAGGATAATTCTTTTTTTTGGACATTATACTTTTTTGTTAAAATATTTGTTCCATTGGATACATCCATTAAAAATAAATGGTTCCCCCAATAAGTGTTTTAGTTAGAATATGAACTGTTAAATCCAGCGTGTAACTGAAAAATGATATAGGATTTTTTTCCAACTGACAAAAAATTAATAGAGCATTATTGATGCATTTTTATAAAGAATGTCTTGAATAATATTTTATCACAAAGGTCTCTATAAAAATGGAACATGAAAATCATTGTCACCCTTACATTATTGGATATTAAATTCTATATTTCTATTTGAATCAATTCATGAAGGAGGATTTAATAATCAATAGTTTTTAGGTATTTTAGTTTTAAATCCATTCCGTTGAATTGTTTATATATGTTTCTGGAATAACCATCACGAACCATGATATTCTTCAATAATTCCATAAATTTATTTTTCTCTAAAGGTATCATCACATAAGAAGCACACAAAAATCTATATGTTTTTCAATGATACACACAGGATGCAGTTCTGGTTGAATATCGTAATCCCAAAAGTCCCAGTAATATAATAAGTCATCTTTGTTCTTCCCCTTGATATTTAGAAAAATTTAAAGCAACATTTAACATATATTTTTCTCAATGTTCATTACATATAAACAATGAAGTAACAAATTGGTAGACCAATATGGAAACTAAAAAAATATAATTTTCTTTTTCTAATTGTAAGTGGATTCTGTGTCAACATTTTTTCTATTTTTAGATTTCATATGACCTTTCCCTAATGAAAAACTAAAATATTTAAATTAATTAAGGAAATTAGTTCTTAAAACATATTTAGGTGGTTATTCAGTGTCAACAATATTTTAAAAGAAATAAACAATTATCCTATATTGATGATCCATTGGAAAGAATCATCGATGCCCCATGAAACTGAAACTATGATGATATTTAAGTATTCTAGATCATGTATTCTTAAGAAAATTACATGATAGTTTTCCATTCATTCTTCAACCAAAAATAATTACATAATAATGAAAATCATTTATAGTCCATAGAAGTGGAGCACACATCTGGAATTTTTTTTGAAGAAGCATCAAATGTGTGCACACCCATATCTCAAAGCTGCTTCAACTCTATTATTAAAGGATACAAGTTTATTTATATATAATTTAAATGATTAGAAGGTCCAGATATTAGTATACTCAATAAATTGAAAGGTTTTTCATACACATCTATAAAGGTAGATAAAATATGTGAATAAAAATTAGAAACATGCTGTGAGGAGTAACTATATTACCAAATAGATTAAAACCATCACAGGATAGACCCAACCTAACATTATATACCTCATCTAAAAAATCTATATGACATGCATCAAATTACCTCCAAGATAATCCCTTTACAGGATTAACCAACTCATCATTATCTTTAATTCTCTCAAAATCAATCCATCACATGTGGGTTGATATTTTTGAAAACATGATTATATTTTAAAGATTGAGAATCAATGGGGAGTGCCACATGACTTTTCATGGAACATGCGATAGTGTTCCATCTAGATATTACTTCCATCTAGATTTTCCTTCCATCAATATTTTCCACGTTCTTTATATTCATTATGGTCTTTTGTTTCATCCCAAAATAAACTGTAATATTTCATATAGGCATGAATTTTATTAGTATAAAATCAAAATTCCTTAATTAAATTCCATGCCTTATAATGATTTTAGGTAATATCTTTACCATAAGGAATAATGTCCTTCAAAAATTTAAGAATATAATCAATAGAAATATTTGAAATTCTATACATTGTTTTACCATGATACAACCACATTAAAAATTATAACCTTTTCATTTTAGTACTTTCCTGATATATAAGAGTTCTGGAACTATCCATTAATTTTTTCACTCTCTCAACATCAGCATATTATTTTTTTTCCTCATGTATATTGATAACATTTTCTTCTTTCACTGACATTCTATCTTTCTCATGATGATACACAAATGAAAATAAATCAATTATAAAATTCTCCATACCAATTATTTCTTTTTGTTCATGAATAGTAAAAGATTGTCTCATCTATCCATTTTGATACCAAATATAATAGTTTTTTTAATCCATACTTTTATATGGTTAATAAGTTATCACTTACTAAACCATGGTATTACAACACAATTAGATCATGGAAATTTTATATTATCTCCATTTAAATAATTATTAAATGAAAAATCTAAAAAAACATTAAAATTCTTTTGAAACTCAGTTGAAATCTGATCGTTATGATACATCCAGCTTCTATCCAATATATTATAGGAAAAAAAGTTATATTCAAATAAAAAATCTAAACCATAATTAAAAAATTAAATAAAACCAATTTTAATATGAAAATTATCAAAGAATACTAGTATCTAGAAAAACAAAGAATAAGATAAATAACATATTCTACAAGTGATGCCTACAAATTAATAACTAGACATAGTATAAGACATGGAATATCCAAAAAATATTACACAATCAAATTAAATACATAATTATTTATGAAAAAATTGGTTTTAAAACTTCCATTTTTTGAATATGACATTAATCCAATTAAATACACTTTTCTTTATGAGGGAAAATATTTACTCAAGAATAATAAAAATGTGTCACCCAACATGAAAACAAAAAAAACATGGTATAATAATATCATGAAAATTATACCATAACTTATATAAATATAAATAATCATATAATCATAATATCATAGAAACTAAGATTTATAAAAACACAAAAATATACCAAAAATGTAGTAAAGGATATAGAAGCATGAAGTTGTTTGATATATAAAATTAAATAAAACATTTGTTATCAAAAATTACTTATATCTAATTGGAAAGGGAAAACGTATCACTTATCTCTTTACATAAGAACAAATAATATCCAATGATCAAGAACTAACTCAAATAGTAACTTTCAAATACCAAAATCAAAGTAAACTTGGTCTACATACACATAGAGTCTATATAAATTTGGAAGGAAGTTCCCTTAAATAAGGATTCACAAGGGAAGAATAAGTCTGAAGTTAATCTTATGGACATCAGAGAAGGGTAAAATCACAATGTATGCCTTAATGATCTCACATATCACTCTACAAGAAAGGAGGTAAAAGTTCATGGAAGATCCCTCCATTGGAAGTCAAAAAATATTGTAGGGTGTAAGAAAAATGTATCAATAGAAGAGAAAGGTATTAGCGGGATTAGTCTCATAATGGTGAAGGAACCTAAGAAAGAAAGGATAAATAATCTCACATAGAACATCTAAAATGGAATCATCACAAGTGTCTTTTCAATAAAACAACCACTAGAAATTCTTGGAGGAAGAGTAGTTGAAAAGATTCATTTCATCAAGAATAAACATAATCATTAACACGAGGATATAAAAGGTACCCCTATCTACTTTTTCTTTATTATTAAATATTATAATACGAGTGATGTAGGATGAAGGGGTTGATAAAATATATGGGGGGATTTACCATGTTTTCATTAAAAGGGGAATTACAAATACAAGAGTTCATGATGAAATAAAAATTTCTAGATAATTCTAAAATTGAAAAAATCATGAATTTAGTGTAGAACAATGAGAATTTGACCATACATGTTGGAATATATAGGAATCTACTAAAATATTAAAGATACAGTAGATTGAAAGCCTATTTTTGGGGTGATTAATGTTTCAAATACAAGTTTTAGTTTTACTAATGAAGTTAGGATATTTGAAAATTCTTTAAAGTTATTTATTATAAACAAACATATTAGTACCATCTCGGTGTTTTTCAGGATACTCAGAAGATACTTTAAAAAATAATTCAATGAAAAACGTGGCTTCAACAAGTGGTGTCTAGAGGTTCAAAAAATAGTAATTGATAAATATTTTCTTATAAAATCAACTTAGCATAATTTTCAATAATAATTCATTATAAGGAAATTGGAAGAAATGGATTACTAGTGATGTCAACTAGCTCTTCAAGTGGTATGTTCCTCACCCTTGTGCATTAAAGTTTATGTATTAATAGTTTTTGTGAGAAGTTATTTAATAACATAAGAATATTTAACTACCGAATTTTTATTATTTTTTAAGTATTTAGAGTAAAATATTAATAGTATTGACATTGTTAACTTTGACCCTTGTTTCCTACAATGATCTCCAAACTATTAGTCTTAGAGGTTTTGTGGAAATTGTATTTCCAAGTGATGAATTCACTCTTTATAATATAAAAATATGAATTCAGATAATATATGAAAGTTTTCTAGTGGTTGAATTTTCAATGGATGTTGAATTAGAATATTTCCAAAAGATATTTTTTTTGTAAATTCAAATATAATATGATGACATGCATTAAGGGGGATCTTTAAATATTTAAATATTAAAATCTTATATGACTGATGAGATTATGAGTCCTCTTTTTAATATATGTCATGAATTTCATGAAGTATTCTTGAAGAAGGTTGTATAGACTATGTAAGATAAATTAGAAACCTATATAAAGGTACTTAAAGAATGGAATGGAGGATGAGTAAGGGTAGGATAATTCTATTGAAAAATTTAAATAAGGGTCCTTCAGGATCTGCAATACTTGTGTAAAGGTGAGACTAACATTATAACATGTGTAAGGGTACATTGACCTATGTAAAGGTAATAAGGAAAAGTTTAAGGCTATATAAGGGTATACTAATCTATGTAAAGGCAATTCATGAATTAATCTATACAATCGCAGGACATAAAATAAATACCTAATGCAATAATAAAACAAAAAATTACAAAATTAATTAATTAATTAATTAATTAATATATATAACAAAAATATTGTATTTGATTTATGTAAAATTAGTGGATAAATAAATTAAAAAAATATATATATCTATCACAATCACATTTATTTTGAAATACTATAACAAAAATAATCTAAAATAACCTCATTTCAAATAATCCAAAACAATAGTGACCTAATTGTATCTTGGTTAGGTTTTAATATATAGGTAAAAACGAAATCAATAGTAATCAGTAGAAATGAAATAATTATAACTCACTAATTTTATGTTTAAGAATATCAGAATACAAAAAATCCCAAAATTTGGGGATAACATTGGAGGAGAAGAGAACTTCCCATCACTCAGTTGAGGGGATAATATGGCTCACGAGTGAGGGGGGTGTGGGAGATTGAGGGAAATGAAAGAAATATATCCTAATAGTTTTTAAAAAACCATTAGTATATCTTAACCTATACCAATGGATTTTTAAAAACTGTTGGTATAGACTAATTCCAGACACTCTATACCCACAACTTATATAAAACATGGGTATAAATGTGTGGGGATAATGCCATTTTCCCATACTGTAATGTAAACAGAGTTTCCTTAGGGATAATTATAAATAAAAGAAAACATCTTAATATTTTGGTAAAGTAAACAATATATGGTCTTCAAGAAATTACATTATTGTCTGGATACTAAGTGGATGAAAGTTCTAGAATAAATGTACCTTGGTGTAATAACACTAAAGAGGGTGTATTGAGTATTAACTCAACCATGACCTGATGCATGATAAAAAGGACTAATTTCATACCTAATTTGAAACTCCCAGGTGATATGATTTAGTGATTAAATTTCTGTTTACTTCAATGTATATGTTAAAATATTATTAGAAATATTGAAATTAAGACTATAAAACATTAGTAAAAACCTTAAGGATATGTATAAACATAAGAAAACATCATAATAATTTGGTAAAATATAAAGCGTTTGGTCTCTTATAAAATGTATCCATGTTTGGATACTACAAGGGGATACAGGATTTGATACCGATGTACCCAAGGATAATAACCTTAAATATGGTAGATTTGGTATTAACTCAATCATCACCTGGTTCATGACAAAGATACCCAACTGCACACCTGGTTTGATACTCCTGAGGGACATGATTTAGTGATTCACTTTCCTTTTAGTACAAAAAACAGACTAAATAATATCTTAAGATTCCTCTAGTTATAGGAATCATAGTTAATATAAATTTTTTGAATACTTTAAAATATTAATATGTTTTTTGGTTTAAATATAAATATTGATGCATATCGTTATTTTGCCTGAATGTCCAGAAGGCCTTCATTTTTAGTGATTTTTTATAACCCCCTTTCAAGGGATGAGGGGGAACCCTTACAAGGACTGTAAGCTCAGAGATTACATGGCCCGTAGGCTAAGGAGATTACATGACCCGAAGGTCTTAGGGAATCAACCAGACTATATACAAGGAAATACCCCTCCTCAGTATCTGCATCCTGATAGTAGCTCTCCACCTTTTCATGAATGTCTGGCTAGGCTTCTCGTACAAGCACAGGCTGGTACCGATGGCATAACCATACCCTCTCATTCTGACAATCCGTTTTTCTCTGCTCTGGTGAGTGCACCTGCTCTAAATCCTCTTCTGGGGCTGCTCCTTTTTGTAGTGTGTCTGGGGCCTGCATTCATGTGGCCTAAATACCTTGGGGTAGCCATATGGCCTTAAAGTGGCTCGAAGTCCTTGGGTGGCCAGAAAGCCTTACAGGACCCGAGAACCAAACCGGTGGCCTGAAGACCCAGATGGATGAATAGTTCTGGCTGCTACAGTACCGAACAGTTCCCGCTACAGTACTACTCCAGTACTTCTACAGTACCCCAAAAATATGCCTCCACCCATATTTGATCTCGGGTCTCTTAGATGCACCTAGCGAGTCCTCACCAACTGGGCTGAGGCTCATGTGCACATATCGCTATTTAAATTGTTAAATAATTGAAACAATATAAGCATTTGGTTATAATAGACAACCACAATGAGTGATAATGCATGAAGGTTATATGATAATGGAAGAAATTAAAATAAAAATACCTCAATGGTTAAAAATCATGGATAATCAAGAGATTCATTCCCTCATATATAGATATCAACAATTTAAGGATAGGTTGTGACATGTAGCTTACCCAATTATTGATGATGAGGATTGAGAATATGCTTTGTCTGAAGTTAAGGACCAACCTTAAGATCAAATTATGGAGTTGTATGTCACTATATCTACCATTAAATATGTTACATTAATAATGGATGTTGTTCCATCACAACACCAGGATACATTGTTATACCCTCAGGCTTCGATATCTCATTGAGAGATTCAATTTTTTAGGGAAAGTGATCAACATGAATTAGATTTAATGGTGTAAATTTTTTTGGATGATGAACATTCTGAACAATAGAAAGATTTTGGGGATGTGAAACATGAATAAAATATTGAAGAACATTAAAATCTGATCCATGTATTATCATAAAAACCATTGAATTACCCACCACCATTGGCATAATGGTTGAAAGAAGGTATGAAAATCCTGTTAGAATTATATTTTCTAATCGTCACTCAAAACACATAATTTCTAGTAATTATTAGTGGCACCAATTAAGGGTTGGATGAAATTGTTTTATACAATGTGATGGAATATGATAGCAAGGAATCTTTGGAGAAAGTGAAAAAACAATATCAAATTGAGGGGCATTATAGTTATGTCATGGTATAGTTGAGGAGATCTCTTTATATAATTATATGTGAAAAGTTTTATTCAAATTATAAAATTTATATTTGAGCTATAATTTAGAATAATTTAAACTATTGGAGAATCCCAAGATTTACACCACAAAAATGTGGGAACCCAAAATACTAATAGGGTCACACAAATAGATGATGAATTCATTTCTAATATTATTATTGAAATTGTAAGATAATTTCAATACATTCTAATGGTTCTGATAGTGAATAAGATCAAAAAACCTTATGGTTATCATATTTCTTACTAGAAAGAATATGTTGCATGACAAAAAGCCATCATGGGACGACTCTTATTGAGTTTTAGCACAACTAATGGGCTTGTTGTGTCACAAAAATGAATTTGTCTATAGGTTACACATAGCTGAATATATTATCCAACAAAAAAAGTTAATTGATCAAAGGTGGAATTTGATAGATTATTTATGGCATTATTACATTGTGCGGCTTCTTTGAGGCATTTTATGTAGTTTATCTAGACCGATGGCACAGTTTTGAATGTATAGTATACTTGAACATTATTTATTTTTATTTCAAAGGATGGAAATATTTATACTATTCCATTTTCCTTTTCTATTTTTGAAAAGGATAACTTCTCATCATTGATTTGGTTCCTTTCTTTCGCATGAGAACTTGTGACGAACATTGGAGGAATTCTTCTAATTTCTAATCGACATTGAGAAATCAAGGAAGTTGTACAGTCTAAGGGTATTTCATCGATAACTCCTCATGATTATCATCATTACTATATTAGACACATAAAAATAAATGTATATAATAGATTCATGGATGAGTATATGAACAAAATCATCAATTTAGGTATGTATTTTTTTCTTGAAGAAACCCATTTGATAGATTGCTGGCCATTATATGTGTTCTTATTTTTTTATCATTTTACTTAGAATATTAACGTCAACAAAAAAAATACTGAGGAACATTTTGAATGAATTATCCAAGAAATCATGAAATAATTGACTACATGAAGGAAAATTTGAAGGATAAACAGTTGATAGAATATGACAATGGGAGAAGATATAGATACAAGATGGCCAATATTTTAGAATACATTAATGGAGTCTTTGAGGGGATTATGATGCTACTTATCATGGGTAAATAGTAACTATAGATTATATGTTAATTCTTTTTAGAGAATATTCTTTTACTTAATTGTTTCTTTAACCTTAATATTGGGTTTTATAATTAAATTATAGGTCTAGTAAAGGAACCATTCAACCGCATAATGAAATATTTTGTGGAAAGAGTTAAACATGACGAAGAGGGTATGAATATTGGGATGCAACATGGGCATTATTCTCAGTATGAACCTTATAGGATTATTCAAGAGAATGCCACATTCAGTTTCATTTCCTTTGACTATGGTGGGAAAATATTTGAGGTAGTTGAGTTCTTTGACCATTTGACTAATAATAGTGGGCATGTGCTTGTGGTTTTACTAGAGCAGTATTACAATGACTGTGGTAACTTCTAATAATTATGGTACCCTTACATACATGTGATCACAATATGTTACTCTATATGATTATATTGAGAATAATTTATTGATCCAATGTATCGACTGCAGAGAATTATTGACTTCAATAGCTCTCCATGGATTCCTTTATGTCAATATCAGAACATCAGTCTGTTGATTTATTCCCCTATACATCTATAGAACATGAATAGGCTATGACTAAAAGGGATGATGAATTCAACTCGTATTTAGAATGAGATTAATTAGATTAGTGATAGGAAGAATTCATGAAGGTGTGGTTTTAAGTGTCCAGGAAGGTCACACCAAGACCCATTTTCCTAGGCATATGGGGAAATATTCAAACAAATCTACATGATTTATCTTTTAGTCCACTTGTTAATGTAATTGTGTCTGTAAAAAAAATTTTTAATGTCGTAAACAATTATTTTAATGTTGTAAACAATTATTTTAATGTTGTAAACAATGAATTTAATGTTATAATTTGGTATTTTTTAGTTTTTTCTGAAGGGAATGATCAAAAGCCAGTTAAAATAATTTAAAATCACTCTAACTAATGAAAACAATTTACTCACACAAAGCACAATATATATATCACTAATAGAAGTTAACTATCAGGGTATAATTTTTCAAACACAATTTATAAATACTTATTAAAAAGAATAATTGAAAAATATATAGTATTAAATTAAAAATGGGTTTAGATAATGTAATAAAAGCCAAATGATACACATCATGATTTGAAAAGTAAGAGGTTCTCTTCTCTTTATTCAATGATGCTTTATCACTAATAGAATTTGGTTGATCAGCATGGTTATCTTCTCATTTTTGTGGTCCTTAAAATATACTAAGTATAGATAAAACAAAAAACATCGTACAATAGAGATGTAGTTACCCATAAAGAGGTAAAACCCATTATCAAATTTCGAAGAGGAGACAAGGGAATAAAAGTATACCAACACTAATTCTCCTAACCTCTTACTGTTCAATTATCTCTTTGAAACCCTAACTCATATACATTATAGTAAAGGAAATAATAATCCAACGTTTACCTATATTGATTCTCCATCTCATGTGCAATGTCAATATCACAATCAATAACATTTATAGAGTTTAATTTTATTTTTTATAAACTAAAATAATCACTTAGAAAAACATTTTTCAAGCATAGGATCATTTTTAGCAAATAAATATTCACATTGTTTATATTTAGATGGAGTAGGATCACCTAAATTCACAATATTCTCATGTTTTACATGAGGTGATAAAGAGATAACCTATTAAACATCTTCTTGTCAAGTGAACTCATCACTTAAACCATAAGGTACCTCCTTCATCAATTATTCCATTCTATAACATTATTGATTCTATAGAGTCACAATGTTTGAATTTAAGACCATTGATCATCACTTAATTGATGAACTGGTCAAGAGATGACACCTAGAGACACACCCAAACCATCTTCTTGAGAGGAAGATAAAGATTACCTTAGAGGATGCGAAATACATGTCAGGTCTACCTATCCATGGGTAGGTTGTTAAAGGTGAGACTATAGGATATCAGACTATATTCCTACATTATTTACTTGGAATTGACATCGCTGACCATCTATGGTTCTTTTAGGGTTCCTACTTATGCATGGGATGGATTGACAATCTTTTCCCAATGATACTAGATGATGTTGATGAGGAGACACTGATTTGACACACTCAAAAATATATTATATGATTGATTAGAGGAACATTATGTGAGGATCACTTTATAACCATAGTACACATGATTTAATTATCATTACTTGAGGATATAGACCTGAAAACTATATACAGTTGGGTATCGACTGTCTTAAAATATCTATATAGATGCCTCTATTTAGCATGCCTAGTGGATCAACAATAGATTGTA
The DNA here is from genome assembly GCA_963277665.1 of Viscum album. Lineage (NCBI taxonomy): Eukaryota > Viridiplantae > Streptophyta > Magnoliopsida > Santalales > Viscaceae > Viscum > Viscum album. The sequence goes on along the minus strand of OY728130.1, from coordinate 1,801,125,530 downwards.
GGATGCGACATTCTAATATAGATGTGATAATGAGATCATTTTCTATGATTTTCTCCTAGAGTTATTAACCCATTTCCCTATCACCTTTTACTGGAATCCCTAGGGATGCTGGTATGTTTACTTCATTAAATTTAGTATTTTTAAAATTTTATTAATTTTATTTTTATTAACTAATTGAATATTGAATTTTTTTTGAGTGTATTCTGGCTCAGTGTTATATACATACATCAAGGAATAGTGTACATAGTTTTTGAATGATTTTTAATGCTCAACATCCATATGATGTAAATTAATCATTAATTTGTTTATCAAGATTATTTATCTTATTAATTTTATATGATATTATTATGATAAATTAGTTTTATTTTTTTCTCAAATTATGAACTCTTTTAGATGTGTCATTTTATGTTTCTTGGATCCCATATGTTGTTCTTGTATTGGGGTCACTTCCCCCATACTTCACTGATGGGGTTAGAGACCATGAAATAATGGTTCCACACATTCATTTCCATATAATTTATTGGAACCAACCAAATAATGTCAAATAATAGTTTGGGTTCATGAAGAACATCCCCAATAAACCATGTCAAATTGATTTATTGCTTAGTATTCAACTCATCGGTAGGTATTCGACTGATTGGTCACACAACTATGCACATTACATTAAGTCTTTGGATAGATGTGGCCATTATAGTATCATTTACTTTAATATCCCATAGTATGTCTTTTTATGTTAAATTAGGGAGAGTACATGTGTTGGTAACAACAACACACTATAATTAACCTTACATTCCATAGGATAGGCCTTCACCAGTTGGCATGTTTACTATTGTTTTTTAGATAATTTTATTTTGAAATCAGTATTAACTTGAATATTATATTTTTTCCCGTCATAGGTGATACATATACTTACATATATCACTAATGGTGAGGAGGAATAAGTTTACAGTCACAATTTAGTTTATGAAATGCCATTGGATCTCATAGATCTTCTCGATTACTTATATGAGAGTGTCTATGAAGAGGACCCATAGGAATATTTAGATCTACATCCTCTCACAGAGGAAGTTGCGGATGTTTATGTTCATTACGAGCCCACTGGGGAAGATGCATGGCCATCACCACCATTAGCAGGAGGACATTAGCAATGCAATAGAAGAGGATAGGACCAGTCACACTTGAGAGAGGATCCTATATAGGATCATTCATATCATGTAGAGGTTCCTGCACAACATGCATGGGATCCTAAACAATAGGTATGGGTTCTTGCACAACATGCATGGGATCCTACATAATAAAAATGGGATCCTGTACAAAAGGCATGTGATACCACACAATAGACACAATCACCTTATACAGTGGGCATGAGATCTTGTGACTAATTTACCTAGACCTCTAGGGACATAGAACCTAGGTAGTATATCATCATATTTTTAATACTAGAGATACAATATATTTTTCAAAGACTTGTTTGATGTTTCTCAACTGTTGTTATCTTCTTCATGGGATCCTACTAGGAAACCATACTTGTTGGAACCTAATTATAAATATGATGTGGAGGAGTTCTATCCATGGAACATTAGATAATCATTTACCTAGAAGTATGAGGAGGCATTGATGACGCAATATGTTGAGGTCCCAACATCAGTAGTATAATGACCTGAGATTTTAGATCCTTGAAAAATATATTTTATGTTCAATAACATATGTTACACAATTCACCCAACGTAAATGAACGAAAACAATTTTGGAAAAAACATTATTACTAAGTCTATAAAAAATATAATATGGTAAACAATTAAAAACTATTACCTTTTGATGATAAATATTTAATATTCTTTATTATTGAAAAATTTTATCCATAAAAAAAAGATTTTCCTTAAATTTTAAATTTTTATTTTAAAATAAAATTTTTAGAATTTTAGAATTTTAATTTTATTATATAAACTTTATTTCTTAATTCATCATATTAAAATTATATTAGGATTTAATTTTGATATTTTTCTAAAATAATTGATTTTTAGGTGAATAGTAAAAATACATATTTTTCTAAAAACTATAACTTTTATAATACATGAATGAATTATAACTTTAATAAAACCTTTTGATATAAAAAATATATATTTATAAATTAAAATAAATTGTTTCAAAATAAAATTTTCAAGTTATAAAACCCATGAATATCATTTTATAAAATCAAGTAATATTTTATTGAAATTATTTTTTGTCCCTTTCTTTAATTAAATTTAGGCAAGGGGAAATTTGTTTTTGGATTTATTTTAGAGTACCATAAATATTAATTAGAAAATAATAATCCTATTAATATAATCAAAATAAAGAAAATTGATAATTGTTTCTTATACATAAGCTTTATGCTAAAAATATACTTTTTCTAAAACTGGGTTTTTACACATTACGTGCGCTAACATTAAAATTTATTTACCTATATATAGAAATTTAATTTTAAAAAATATATATTATATTTTATATCATAATTTCTATATTATATAATCTTTATAATTTCATTTTTTTTCAAGAAAATTAGATTACCAAGGTTAATACTAATTACCACGTTAATGGTGAAAAATTTACTTTTGAATAGTTTTAAAGACGACATGTAATTTTTTTCTAATAAATTATATTAATATATTTTAAATTAGGACTATAAAATTATTTTTAAAATATATATAAATATATTACACTCATTTACGTGGTTAATGATTACTAAATAAGATTAAGGACACTTAATGATGAAAACAACATTTTCTACAAAAAATGTGTTTCTATATATAATATTTCTTAATTTAAAAGTTATTTTTCAATTATTTAGAAATTTAATTTAATTAAATAGACCCTAAATTTAGGTTTATCTGATAAAAATTAGGTAATGGGGGTTAATTTTTATATTTAATAAGATATAAAATTAGTTAACTTTTTCAAAAGTTGGGGCTACAACCCCTTTTTATTAGAAAATAAAGAACTTTTTTTAACTGCGTTGAGAGGAAAAACATACATGAACTTGAAGTAAAAATGGAACATAACCCAATTAAAACATTTCAAAAAGTCCTAGAAGACTGAACACCTATAAATGGCCCTTAAGGCCCTGAGTGAGTAGTCTGTATCATGCCATGTCACCAGCCAAACGCCACGCCACACCCCTTTCCCGTAATCATCACACCTTGATCCTAGTGTAAAAGTTACATTTTCACACTTTCAATGAACCATTTAATCATGATCAATTATCATGGTAGGTAATCCCTCTTCCATGGTGTTGGAAGAGTGCCAGATGATAGGTGTCAGCACACTTATCTCTCGTTCGAGCCGTCCAACTAGTGATGCCTATGTGGCCCTCACTTGCATCACCTAACTATTGATTTTCACCCTCAAAATGGTACCAATTTTATATATTCACAATTAAGAGAACCTATAAATCCCACATTGTTGGTCCCTGGGGATGGAATGTTGGATGATAAGAGGCAATACACCTATCCCTCTTGTTGAGGCCACCCACCCACAAGTGTCTGTCCATACTATCGTCCTATTACACCAATCCATTATTCTAGTCCATTTAAATCTGCTTTATACCCATTGATTTTCATCCAATACCCATGTTTCTTGAGGTGCATTGGTGGCCCAGAGGCCTTGTGGCCTATAGTCCTAATTCTGTCACCCGAAATACCAATTTAGGTGAATAGTTCCTCTGGTACTATATCACTACAGTACTGGCTAAAGTACATTTTAGTAACTCAGTAATACCCCCTTACTAGTTTTGAACCATGGTATATTAGACGTTGAATCATATGGGTTTACCACTTAGATACACCCCAAAATCACTTAGTTAAAAACTAGTTACAATATTAAAAGTTAATTTGGTTAAAATGTTAAAAGTAAAAAATAAAAGCATTAAAACACTCTTTACCTGTCTTAAAATGAATATATGAGAGGATTTTTGATCTTATATTTTCCCAAACCCCATATTTTGACACTTTGATCCATTTTCCCTTGTTAGTGTCCTAGAATTACTGAAAAATGATGAGTGTTTCCAAAAGTGTATTTTTCTTCTCTTATAAACGGATACCACTTCCACCCATTCAACGTTATACTTCACCTATGAATTACTCCTTTGAAATAATAAATTTTCTTACCACTATAACCTAATCCCACTTCATAATGCACCTAGTCACACTAATTTATCCTAATCCCTTTAAAATTAAGGATTACTCCAAGGAGAGATCATGTCTCCAATGTATATATTATCTTATTCTTAAGTTTTTCATATCAACCTATACCTAACAAATATCTTATCCCCATAATAATATTATGAATTAATTATCATTAGTATAATAATATGTTGTTATATTAATGTTACAATCATTATTTATTTATTTCTATCCACCTATAAAAAAAATGTCAATCATGCATGTGCATGGACTACTGCCTCCACAAAGAACCATTTTTCATTTTTCATATAACTTTTAATTATTTATATAAAAATCATAAAATATTTTTAAAAGTCATAAAATCATAAAAATTATATTTTTATGCATATTTTATAATTATTTTATTTCCAAATAAGCACCTCTTTAACCATACTCACCAATTGAGTTAATGCTTTTTCATGTTTTGGACAGTTTAACCAATTACATGAAAAATGTTATAAAACATTATCATGGATGACTATGTTAACATAAATAAAAATATTATTATAATATAATTATAAATTCATTAATATTATATGGTTTTGGAAATATTATATTAAATATTTAACTTATTATTAAAGTACCATCTTCATCCGCTAAAATCACCGAAATAAGAAAACACTATTTTCATTTTCATAGAGCAGAACTAAAGAACTTTTGGGATTGTGTAAGAGATTTATAAAACAATATAAGTTATATATATTATATTATAATAAATTATATATCAATGGTTAACTTGGTATCAAATAATCGGTAATAATATCAACATTATAAATCCTACATAAATGGTTAATGTTCTAAAAACCTGAGGGTAGAAATACGCTATAACTATCCAATATACCTATAATAAATAATTATTAATGAGGGATATAAAAATAAAAATATAATAATAAGGTTATTAAATGGATTATTAAGGTATATATTTTTTTTATAGGAGTCTAGCATGTCATCAATTAATAAATGAAACAAGGTAACAATTTTTCTTCTCAATTTCTCTTCACTGAGACATGTTTTAATGTTATGAACAAATTTCTTATTTCTATGGTGTATTTACTAGAAAAAAATTATTTTTGGAAAAAAACTTTATTTAATTCATGGGATTTACATAACCATATAATTTTCAATATTCTAATGATTTTTTATTCAAATAATTATTACTAAATCCATTAGGTATTTTCACCTCAAATTTCGTACATTGAGTCAGGTTTTATATTATGCACATAATTTATTTTAAGTGGTGTACATGATGCATAATTGAGATGATGTATCATGATATATCCTATATTAATGATATTTGAAGATAAATTCCTATATCTCTCCCCTTTAATGATTTTTATTTGAATTTCACTCAATTTGTTAGGTTTCTATTTCGAACCTCTTTTTAAAATTTAGAACTCTCAAGTATGATAACCCATATGGGGAATTTTTATAGACTTTCATTATAATATCAAAATCATTTTATCCTCCTCCTATTTTCCTTAGTGATATTTTTCTTCTCATTACCTTATTTTAAACTGAATGTTTTATAATCTTTTAAAGCGATGTTTTTTTAAATATAATTGTTTTAAAAAGGGAATTAATTTTATGATAAACTCTAATTTTTTTTTGAAATCCATAAATCAATTTATGAAAATTTTAGTTCATTTTTAACTACCATGATCTTCATTGTATATGATTTAAATGAAAATGACTAAATGTTTTTCTATGGGTTGTTTTTGAAAAAAATAATATCTTTTGATTTTTTTTGTGTGAATGTATCCTTCGACCACATTTTTCATTTTGTATGAAAATTTATTTCTATATTTTCATGATTTATAAATTAAATAATTTTCTCATAGTTTTATAAAATATTTATTTTAAAATTATTTCAAAATATCAAGGGTATTTCTAATTTATAAAGTTAGTTTATTTATAAAACACATATTTTTTATTCGTACAAGTCAAAATACCATGATATATATTATTATTGATCAAGGATATTCATAAAATGATACTATACACCTAAATTATATGGATCTATTATGAATTTATATCATTATTGAAGGAATGAAACATCATAGATTTTGACTTTCCTAATAGTTTTTCATGTATAACTGTAATTTTTCTTCCAATTCATTTCCTATAAAAATACCCTATTATTGATTCCATTGATTGAGGTTAGTTCACCTAGATTATATAAATCAATTTATTGGGAGAATTTTTAACCTAATTGTATACCCTTTATCAATTCAATGTAAAAATCGTATGTTTTGTTGACTTGATTGATTGGTGTTTAACTAGAATGTAACTTAATTTCATTGGATAACTGTTTATTTTCCATGGGTTTATAATGTTATGATAATTCATGGAATTATTAATGATTTCCGAAAATAAATACATATGAAACACTTTTCTTTCCATGGTTTATTTATTATAAAAAAGTTAATGATTTCCATTTTTAAAGTTTCATGAAATCCATTTTATTTCCAAGGGTAATTTGTGATGTGATAAGTGATTTATTTCAAGTGGAACTCATTAGTATGGATAATGATAGGTGGGGTCCTATATCATCCTTCAATGCATTGGTTAAGAGTTTATATCTTAGGTGATACTTTATATGTGAGTAACATTTTTAGTTTCTCATAGGCATGGGAATTGATGGTTTGGCTTAGGGAAGTTATGTTCCATATAATAATGTATGTTTCTTAATTGAAGAATGTTTCACAATTATAATCTTATTATCATGATTGTGTTAAGATGTCATGGATTGTTCTTATTGACTCATTTTTCTACACTTTATTGATTTATGGTTTATGTTATGCCAAGTATTATTACATTATTTAGGATCCATTCTTTATTGGGTATTAATTTTCATATTATATACCCTTGTGATCATCATATGTTCACTTATGATATTTTATTGTTATTACTTATGTTTACCCATAATGATCAAATGTGGTCACCCATTTCTTATGTTTAAATTTACCCATGTTATGAAAATAAGTAAAGTATGTAACGTTTAGAAGAGTTTATTATATGAAGAATTTGTGGGGTATTTTAAATACTCATTATGGATTAAGTGGTTTTTTATAAAATGGGAAATTTATATTAAATGTAAATACATGTGTTTTTTAGTCAATGTTTTGTCCTAATTATCTAAAACTACAAACCTAAAAGGTGTTTGGAATGTATTGTAATTAAATATTTTCTGTAAGTCGTGTAATTACTGTATTATTAGGTCTATGATGTTATAGTTGGTATCTGACCAGGCTTTATATAACTTTAGAGATTAATATGTTATCGGTTGAGGATAATTTTAGAGTAATAAATGTTATTAATGTTTGATAATTTAACGTTTATCCTAATTTAAAATGTATATATAACCCTTTTGGTTATTTTAGGTAATATTAAATATTTTTGGGATTAAGATAAGAGAGACATAGTGAATACCTTAGGAATAAGTCCAAGGTACAAGTTTAAGTACAACAGAACATACTGAAATTTTGGTAAAGATGAGATCGTGTTGTTTTATTAGAAAATACATCCCCATACAGATATTGTAAATTCGATATAGGATCTAGAAAACTTGTTCCTAGGGGATATAACCCTGAAGAGTATGTTTTTGGAATTAATTCAACCATGAATAGGTGCATGATAAAGAGGTCCTACTATACACCTATCTTGACACTCCAAGGGGATATGATTTGGTAAATCATATTCTCTTTTTGAATAATTTTGAATGATTAATTTCCTATTTTCTTTAAGGGTTTAAGATAAGAAGTATGAGGGAACGTAACTTAAAGTAACCTAGGTAGAACTTAGAGAGTTACAGGTTTAACCGAGTATGACATTGTTGAAATAAAAGTATCATTGGTTGAAATCACTTTTATAAAACTAGGTTTATCCAATTTTAGTTGAAATCTTTTGTAACACCCCAAGCTTCTATGGTACGCTTCTCTTCGAATAATGCGATAGCGTGTGTTGTACGCAACCTCGAGTTCTAACACACACCACAACTAATTAAACTAGTCGTTGTGAATAGTAATACCTACTTTTTGAAATCATATATATTTTATATTTCAAAATGTACTTCATTTTTGGATTCGTAATATCGAATTTAGCCTAAGGTGAAATTTTGGTACTTTTCGGATAACTTTCATATTTTGATGAATAGTGAAAATTACTAAATTTTAATTAAAAACAACTTTTTTAATAAAAATAATTAATAATGATAAATTATGAATTTTAGTAGTTTTAAAGTATATTTAGAATATATTTTTACCATTTAATATAATGTTTGTCATTGGACATAATTTTACAATTAAACCGAACATAAACAAGTGTCAATCTTTTGATAGTTATTATCTCTTAAAAACACGCTTTTTGTTTTGACAATGGGAATTAATTTTAAATTAATTTCTGCCACTTCTGTGTTTTGAATTTAGGAAAATGGATTCCATATTTGGAATCAGGATGTTCAAATTGTGTAAATAGGTAACTTTTATTTTTAGACATTTTGAATAATTACTGCGGTAAATATTTTATTTACCATGGTTAAGGGTAAATCCGGTAAATAAGGGTTAAAAAATAATATTATAATAATACTAAATTACCCTAAAACGTGTCTTAACCCTATTGGTTGATACATGGTCGACCATGGACATCTTTGGGTCGATTTTGGGACCCCATTGATCCACTTGTAAGTGATAATGACACTTTATTTTAATGAATACAAAAATGACACAAGCATATATCTTTTAGAAAAACAATTGTTACATAGGGTTATATATGTTGGATTTTAGATTATAAATATTAATTAGAAAGATAAAACTATTTCCTACATAATGATATTTTATTTATAATTTTTATACATTAAATAATTTATTTTATTTATGACACAATGATGATGCGGTAATTACTATAATAGTGAAAAATTAAAATAATTGATATTATAAATACCCAAATAAATATAATATGAAACTTTTAATGAATTAAACTAATTTTCTAGGATAATATGATATATTAGGATTGATTCAATTGACCTTTTTCGAAGTAATCAATCTGTTATGAGTTTCACAAAAATCAACTATTGAATAGTGTCAAAATTGACATAAAAGAGTTCTTAAAACAAATATTATATTATTAATTGATATTAAATTCCTAAAAATATAAGGATCAGCCAAGAGACTTATATCATGATAGTTTAATCATTAATGGACCACTTGGGGGTCTCTTGGATGTATATAGTAAGTTTATTAACCATATTATATAAAAATACAAAGAGACATTGTAAAAGTGAAACTAATTAACTTAGAGTTAATACTTAAAGATAAGGTTAATATAAGTACCCAAACCTGTCTAAATTCTATTGGTTGAGTGGTTTTCGACCTATTGCCACCTTAACCTTTGAATAATAAACTTTGGAGCCATTATAAACCGAATATGAATTTATTATAAATTAATATTTCTAACTTTTCCAAAGGTGCCCCTCACCCCTCTTATAAAAGGGCACTCCTCATTCTCATTTCTTCACACCTTAAAAGCCTTTTGGTTCGGCCAAAATCTGCCCAAATACTCTCCCAACATCCCTCAATACAACCTAGAGGCCTTAGTTTGATCATAACGCCAACCTAAGGAGCCCTTTTGATCAAATCAAAAGGAAGAACCCGAAGAAGAGGTAATGATTTCACCACCCTTTTCCAAGTTCATTTCTTCTTCCACTTCTTCTAAATTTGTTGTTACCATTCTAAAATAATAACTACAGTATCATATATATACTGTGATGTTATTATAAATATGGTACAACCATATTCAGTATTCTATCCACCCTTTGAATAACATGTCACCATACGTGCGTACGTACGGCTTACCGTCTCCACGTCGTGGTGTAATTGTTATTCAATATATTATTATTTGGATGGGTATAATAATGATATGTAACTCATGTAAATAATAAATAAAACATGATAATGATTCTGTATATATGATATAACAACCATTTATATATTATTTTAATATCGAAAGAATGATATTGTCGCTCGTGCGTATGTACGGACTACCGTCTCCACGAACGCGATGAGATTCATTCTCCATCGTATCCATTCAAGTATAATTATCATTTTATGATTTAAAAAAATGATGTTTAACGACTTGATATAATTCTGCATATGAATAATATAAAACCTATCCTTTACAAACATGTCTTACGTAACAAAACATATAAAAGAAAACAAGTAAGTTAACACCCGAAACAACGATAATACTAAGATATTATTATAAATCGATATTAAAAGATCATATATGATATCATAATAATGTATATGATTATTGTATAATTTAATAACAATTATTTCACTATTATACAGGAGGTTAACCTACCCCAACCAAGGAAAAGTACAAGGTAAGGGATTTTCTTATCTCACATTCAATTCCGTGAGATTTCCATTATTCGCCACTAAATTATTGAAAGTGGTGTATTGTGTACTGGAATTTGATATATATTATCATGATTATCTTTATATTCATGTTATTCTGTAAATAATTTGGTGGTTATTAACTTTTGTCCATACGACTCAGTTGATTAACGTGGTAAGGGGTTTTCATCTCACTCCTTATTCCCGTGAGATTCATGCCATATTACCACCATTACCTTTTGTGTGGTGTATGTACTACCCATAATTATATTCTTTGTGTAATACACTCTAATTTATGTGTATTTACATATTCATTGTATGATACCTCTTTCATGGGTTGTATGTTTCATAGGTTACCAAGTTGGTAAGGGTTATTTCACAATCTCTTCATTATCCGAGGTTGTTTATACGTAATAATCTACTGGGATCTCTTTATCATCCACATCCATGTTTCTTAAAAATGTATTTCATAACATTTTTACTATTTACAAGAATATGGGTTAAATTCATTTATACCCTTGTTTGACTTTTTATAAGATGTTTATAAAGGAATCTTTCTGTCGTTTTCCAAACAAGGTGCTTTTTAACCTTTTCGACAGAATTAAGGTAAGAATGTTTTTTTTAACTTATACGGCGGGTGCGGCTATTTTCCGCCGTTATAAAATCTTCAAAGATTCCCTTACAAGCTTATAAGATTATTTTCAAAGAAAATGTTTTATTTTATATGGATCTTAAATGATTTCAAAATAAAAGGAGATATTTCTTTAAAAAGAATTTTGATTTCATCTATGTCAATATCCTTTGATGGATTTTAAGATTATTTGAAGTTGATTTATTATGATACAAAACTTCTATATTGTATTGAAGGTTTTGTGATATGTTTGACTGTGGATGTGCTATTTTTATACCATTCATAGTTTATGGTGAAAGTATTGACATTTCGTATGCTAGTTTTAATATGAATGTTTATGTTATATTTAAACCTTTTCATATGGGAATGCATTAGACTTAATATGTGACGGGTGGAGCCTGCTATAGCTCCTTGATGCATTGGTAGGTCTCATGAGACAAACTAGTGTCTTGGCACAAGGCCTTGGAAAAATCTTATTTGTAGTCTTGGCACGAGGCCTTGGCTATGTGGTTATGATAGTCTGGCATTATGCATTCCAACATTATGAAAGTGGTTATTGATATTGCATGTGATTATTCGATTAGTAGAATATCCATGCGAATAAGTAAATGGCATTATTTCATTTTATTTATGCCATACAATGTTGAAGTTAAAGTTTAAAAGGCTTTTGTTTTTGTTATACATTGCCTTAAATGTTTATTCTTATTTATGAAAGTTTCCGCTATATTGTTATCCTTACTGGGCATTTGAGCTCACCCCTTTTCTATGTTTTATTTTTCCCAGGATGTGAAGATGTAAGTTATGAATGACCTGCAGGGATATTATGAGGGGATTATAGTGTGGACTGTGGAAACATTATGTTGTTGTTGTAGTTTTTCATTTTATGATGTAATGTAAAACTTATGAATATATCTAGTGTTTCCAAGGCCACTAAACCAATCGGTCTTTCGAGATTTGATCTTTCTTGTGATCATGCCAATGTTATGTAATAATGCACTGACTCTGGGTAACTGGGGTCGGGGCGTTACAGTTGGTATCAGAGGTAGTTTAGTACAAACCTTGGAAGCTAGATTTAGATAAACTCTGATTAGAGCACGTAGACCTAAGATGAACTTTGAGGATTAGTATAGAAAAACTTCCTAGAATTTTGGTATTATAGAGATTTTGTGAGTTTTCAGAGCAATACATCCCTGTCTGGATACGAGCAGGTAGAGGCGGATCTGGCACAGATGTACCTAGGGGTAAAACCCAAAAACACCGCTTTGAGCTAGACTCGAACGGGAACTGGTGCACGACAACGGGCCTTGCTGCACTCTTGGTTACGACACTCCCGGGGGATATGCTTAGGATAACTCTCATTTTCTTTACAAATCATTATGAAGGGTTTATGAGTATATACTTCCTCAAAGAAAACATTTTTATGATTATGGATTATATCCATAAATAGTTCAATTTATGTTAAGTGTTTTATAAGTATGGGATTATGTATTTTGATTCATAAACTGATCTAGTTTATGCCATTGTTTAGAAATGGCGCCTAGTGGAAGAAATGGAAACTGTATCAATGCACGCACTCTATGTAGGGATTTCCCTCCTGCTCCAGATAATTATAGTGGGGCTGGTGATGCAACTGGTGCTGATCAGCTAATCACCATACTGGGACAACTTACTCAGGTTATGAATAATAACCTTACCCGTATGGAGCACCCTGATCCGCAGCGTGGAGGATCAATGTTAGATCGATTCATGAGGAAACAAACACCAAATTTCAATGGGAATACAAATCCCTTAGTAGCTGAGCAATGGATATTTTCCCTAGAGAAAATATTTCAGGCTTTGGGGAGCAGTGAAAGGGAAAAAGTTATCATGGCAGTTTACCGCCTCACTGGAGATGCTGATCAATGGTGGTCATTGATTCAGAACATGAAGGAAGATGATGAAGTATCAAATATGGAATGGAGGGAGTTCAAAGATCTGTTTTTAGAAAAATACTTCCCTCGCGACCATCGAGTAGATATGGAAAGGCAATTTCTGAGTCTGAGACAGAAGGAGGATGAGAATGTCACAAAGTATGAGGCTAACTTTACAAGGTTAGCGAGGTATGCTGGAGATTATATTCGCAACCCAAGAAGTAAGATTGATCGTTTCTTTGATGGGTTAAAACCATTTCTCCGTCGAGCATTAGTCTCACAATCCTTTTCATCATACGAAGACATTGTCTCATATGCTATCAAGACCGAAAAGGAATTATCTAAGTCTTATGACTTTAAAGCAAAGCAAGAGAAGAAGAGACCTTCTGATCAATCTGGGAATGGAAATAAGGGGAAGAAGGGAAAGGTTGAATATCCATCTTGTGGTAAATGCGGGAAGAAACATCCTGGTACTTGCTTGAAGGGAATGGGATTCTGTTACAAGTGTGGTGAAAAAGGCCACCAAGCTCATGATTGCAAGGGGAAGAAGGAAGCTACCAACGTTCAGTGCTACAATTGCAGGGAGATGGGGCATTATGCAAATGCATGTCCTAAGCGTCAGGGGAACTTACCTCAGAAAAGGCCAGGGGATCAAGGCCAAGCTTATGCTATCACTACTGCAGAGGTAGAAGCTCCAAAAGACGTGGTGGCAGGTAATTTAATGGTTTCCTCAAGTTTAGAAAATGCATTATTTGACTCTGGATCGTCGCATTGATTCATATCTTCCCAGTTTGCTAAGAAAATTAGATATTTCCAATTTGATTTAATAAGGGAGTTGTCAGTTAAAACTCCTAAGGGAAGTATCATTGCAACAAAGTTTTGTGAATCAGTCCCCATTAGAGCACATAAAGTTTCTTTATCTGCTGATCTCATCGTCATACCTATGATTGAGTTTGATATAATCCTCGGTATGGACTGGCTTTCGGACTATGATGCGAATATTTATTGTAAGAAGAAAGAGGTTACGATTCTTGATGATAATGATAAGGAACACCTTATCTTTAGAGCAGAATCATCACCACCTAATTCTTATTTAGATCCACCCCCAGTAGCTCAACTTAATTCAATTATTGGGGAGGAAGAGAATGAAATAACTGTCGGTGAGGAAAGGAATGTTCAAATAGAGGATGTACCTATTGTGAAATAATTTTTAGATGTATTTCCGGAAGATTTACTTGGACATCCTCCAGAACGAGAAGTTGAGTTTTCCATTGATTTGATTCCTGGATCAAGGCCTATATCGAAGACCCCTTATAGAATGGCCACTGTAGAGTTGGTCGAACTAAAGAAACAACTAGAGGAATTGAGTAATAATGGATTTATTCGCCCTAGTGTTTCTCCATGGGGAGCCCCTGTTCTTTTTGTTAAAAAGAAAGATGGATCTATGAGGTTATGTATCGACTACAGGGAGATCAATGATATAACGATAAAGAACAAGTATCCCCTACCTCGTATTGATGATTTATTTGACCAACTGCATGGAGCTCAATACTTTTCAAAGATTTACCTTCGATCTGGATATCATCAGTTGTGTGTGAAGAAGGAAGACATTCCGAAGACAACATTTCGAACCAGGTACGGGCATTACGAGTTTACTGTAATTCCTTTTGGATTGACTAATGCACCCTCTGTATTCATGGATCTGATGAATAGAGTTTTCAAGGAGTATCTCGATGAATTTGTGGTGGTATTTATTGATGATATCTTGGTATACTCCAAAACCTACGAAGATCATGAAAATCACTTGCGCATTATCTTGAAGACTCTGAGGAGGCATGAATTATATGGGAAGTTTAGCAAGTGTGAATTCTGGCTTCAGGAGATTTCTTTTCTTGGCTATATTGTCTCTAAAGATGGAATCTCTGTTGATCCTTCTAAGACCAAGGCAATCCAAGAATGGCCAGCACCTATGAGTATAACTGAGGTACGCAGTTTTATTGGTTTGGCAGGTTATTATCGACGTTTCGTCCAGAATTTTGCCCGATTGGATAACCCATTAACGAAGCTCACACGTAAAGGGGTTAAATTTGTTTGGACAAAAGAGTGTGAAGAATGTTTCAAAGAACTGAAGAGAAGATTAGTCAATGCTCCTATATTGACTCTACCATCGGGGAATGATGGGTTCGTTATTTATAGTGATGCATCGAAGAAAGGACTTGGTTGTGTCCTTATGCATAATGATAGAGTTATTGCCTATGCATCACGACAGTTGAAAATTCATGAACAAAACTATCCTACTCATGATCTCAAGTTATCAGCTGTGATCTTTGCTTTGAAGATATGGAGGCACTACCTCTATGGTGAAAAATGTGAGATTTATACTGATCAAAAGAGTTTGAAGTATATTTTCTCACAAAAAGAACTCAACATGAGGCAAAGGAGATGGCTTGAATTACTCAAGGATTATGATTGTACGATACACTACCACCAAGGGAAGGCAAAAAAGGTGGCAGATGCTTTGAGTAGAAAAGACCATGGAGTTTTGAACAATATGAGAATTGAAAGGGATCCAATTTTCATGGATCTAGTAAAGATAGACATGGGAATAACCAGGGAAGGCGAAACATCATTTCTTTTTCAAATGGTTGCCAAACCATCTTTACTAGAAAGGATTAAGAGTTCTCAGATCGATGATGAAGAATTCCAAAAGAAGATTAAAGATGTGAATGATGGGAGATTGAGAGACTTTGTGTATGAAGATGGAATTTTGAAATTCAGGAAGAGACTTTGTGTTCCCAATATACCTGATCTAAAAAGGGAATTGCTGGATGATGCTCATAGTTCCAATTTCTCTATACACCCTGGGAGCACCAAAATGTATAGAGATTTGAAGAAACATTTTTGGTGGGATAACATGAAGAGGGAGATTGCTGATTTTGTTTCAAGATGTATGGTTTGTCAACAAGTGAAAGCTGGAAGGCAACAGCCTGGAAAAGTCATGCAACCTCTTCCCATACCGGAGTGGAAATGGGACAATATTACGATGGACTTTGTCATGGGGCTACCAAAGACTCCTAGAAGGAATGATGCAATATGGGTTATTGTTGATCGTCTTACCAAGTCAGCACATTTTCTTACTATAAGAGAAGATCTACCCCTGGAACGTCTAGCAAGACTATACATTAATGAAGTTGTGAGACTTCATGGAGTACCCCTATCGATTGTTTCTGATCGTGATCCCCGTTTTACTTCAATATTTTGGAAAAGTATTCAGAAATCTCTGGATACTGAACTTCATTTGAGCACTGCTTACCACCCTCAGACAGATGGACAATCAGAACGGACTATTCATACCTTAGAAGACATGTTGAGATCTTGCTCACTTGACTTTCAGGGTATGTGGGATCAATATTTACCACTGGTAGAATTTTCCTATAACAATAGTTTCCATTCGAGTATTCAGATGGCACCATATGAAGCATTATACAGAAAGAGATGTCGTACACCAACCTGTTGGGATGACGTTGGTGAAAGAAAACTTGTAGGCCCAGAACTGGTGGAGGAAACGGTGGAAAAGGTGAAAGTAATCCAAAATCACATCAAAGCAGCTCAAAGTAGGCAGAAGAGCTATGCCGATAATCGAAGGAAGGATTTGGAATTTCAAGTCGGTGATCATGTTTTCCTGAAGGTATCTCCGTGGAAGGGATTCATACGTTTTGGTAAGAAAGGTAAATTGAGTCCCAGGTACATTGGACCTTTTGAAATTCTAGAACGAATTGGGGTTGTAGCTTACCGATTGGCAATGCCGCCAAGTCTCTCCAAAGTTCACGATGTGTTCCACGTATCTCTGTTGAGGAAATATATGCCTGATCCAACGCATGTACTCACCTATGAGGAATTAGAACTGGAACCCGATCTTTCCTATTGTGAAGAGCCCGTCAGGATTCTTGATACGAGAGAACAAGTACTGAGAAACCGGACGACGCGTCTGGTAAAAGTTTTGTGGAGAAACCATAAGATGGAAGAGGCAACGTGGGAACCCGAGGAACTTATGATGAAGAACCAGCCGAGTCTTTTCATGTGATAAGTATTCTAGAAATTTCGAGGACGAAGTTATTTGAAGGAGGGGAGAATGTAACACCCCAAGCTTCTACGGTACGCTTCTCTTCGAATAATGCGATAGCGTGTGTTGTACGCAACCTCGAGTTCTAACACACACCACAACTAATTAAACTAGCCGTTGTGAAGAGTAATACCTACTTTTTGAAATCATATATATTTTATATTTCAAAATGGACTTCATTTTTGGATTCGGAATATCGAATTTAGCCTAAGGTGAAATTTTGGTACTTTTCGGATAACTTTCATATTTTGATGAATAGTGAAAATTACTAAATTTTAATTAAAAACAACTTTTTTAATCAAAATAATTAATAATGATAAATTATGAATTTTTTTCCTTTCTGGGATATGGCCGCTCCCGATGCTCCCGAGGCCTCCCCCGATGGCGGAACGAGATGAAAACCTAGATCGTCGATGGCGGTTGCTGTGCCTCCTCCTCCCGCAGCGGTGGGAGGGATTTCTTTGTCCTCTGGTTTCACAAATAGAGGTATGCTTGAATCTGGTTTTTTCTTTCCTGAGGTAAAGGTAGCGCCGAGGGTTCCAGGATGCATTTCTGGTCAGCCCATCGTTCCAGTTTCAGCTCGAGAGTTTTCCGAAGCTACTTCGATGCTTTCCACAGCCTTAATCGCAAGGTTTGTGCGGCGTCGCCCTTTGATTGAGGACTTTGGGAAAATGGTGAATGAAGATTGGGGGTTAAAGAATCTGGCGTCGGTCGGGATTTTTGGGCCTCGACAGATCCTCATCATCTTTTCTGATGAGGATGACTTGGGGAGAGCATGGTCTAGACCAAGGAAAGCCTCCACGTTTCATCTTCTTCGGTGGACTTTTGAACATCATATGAATCGGGATTCCCCAAATCTTGCCATCTGGTTGCAGTTGCTAGGACTTCCTCTCCCGTTTCAGAACCCCGGGCTTCTGAAGTCGATAGGCAACTCCATCGGGCGCTTCATTTGCTCTGATCAGAGGACGGCCTCAATGACTAACCCTGCATCTGCACGAATCTGTGTGGAGATGGATCTCTCAAAGAAGCCACCTGGTAATGTCTGGATCGTGGTGGAGGATGAGTGCAGGTATGCACAAAAGATTTACTATGAGTCTTGGATGCCATTCTGTTCCTTCTGTCATAAGCAGGGACACGAGAGGGATGATTGTCGAAAGAGTGGCACAGCTGCACGAAGAGTGGATGCCTGCGCAGAGCTGGCTGATCCTGTCCCAGGTCCACACCTTGAAGATGATTCTCATCCGTCTGTCACTGCTATCATGGAGCAGGGAATATCATCAGGGGGTTTGATGAATGGAACCTCTCGGACTGCTGGATCTAGGCAGATTCTTGTGGATGGTGCTAGGGGAACCCCACTAGGCAAAACTGGAGTGGCTATGTCTCAGCCTGGGGAATCAATTTTGATTGAGTCTCACTCACATTTGAAGGTGACAGAAGATTCAGATCTACATAAGATGACAGGATCTGTGAATACTGAATCCAAGGTTCAGCATGAGATGGAGAGATCAAGCACTGACTTTCAGCATAGTGGCAGGGGGTCTGCTTCGAGGCAGGACACCTCTAAACCTGTGGAACTGGTGTCTGAACCGAGGAGCACACCTGATGTCATGGTGCAGGTACATCCTAATGAATTGTTTAACTGTTCTATAAACAAATTTGCAGCACTGCTTGATGTTGAATCAAATGAGACAAAGGAGATTGATATGGCAGAGGAAGCTGGAGAGAAAGAGGGGAATGTTAGCTTGGGTGGATTGAGTGAGGAATGTAAAAGCCCCTGTGATGATGACAGAACCATGATACCTCAAATGGAGGGTGGGAAGGATGGAAATGTCAGTCCTCCTTTGGCCCATAAAAAGAAGTGGGGGGATAGATCTGAAGATGTAGAAGAGCCCCACAGTAATAAAACATCCTACAGGGATGCTGTTAAGTATGGAATTCATGAGACCCAAAGAAAGGAAGTGGAGGAAAAAACTCAGAGCAGGAGGAAGCCAAGGAGAGATTATTCGGACCTACCCAAATCAATGGTGACAAGATCTGCACACAAGAATGTAGGGTCACAAGAAACTGTCATTGTAAATGGGTACAATGGCAAAAAAAGAGGAGGGCCCCCAAAGTCAGACAAAGGGCTCAGTGGGAAGAGGCCGATCAAGGAGAAATTGTCTGAAGAAATGCTTCGGAAGAAGAACATGTATCTTGAGATGATGCGCAAATACGAGTCTTCTGAATGGGAGTCAGCTGACCCAGATGATGAGCTATCTGATGATGGGGAGAGGGGTGCTTATTCCTTTGATGTAATGTAACGTCTTTTCTTTCTACTGTCTTTACCTGCATCTTTTCTTTAATAAATTTGCGGGATCAGGCTTTAGCCTGGTTCAAACTTTCCTGGTAAATTATGAATTTTAGTAGTTTTAAAGTATATTTATAATATATTTTTACCATTTAATATAATGTTTGTCATTGGACATAATTTTACAATTAAACCGAACATAAACAAGTGTCAATCTTTTGATAGTTATTATCTCTTAAAAACACGCTTTTTGTTTTGACAACGGGAATTAATTTTAAATTAATTTCTGCCACTTCTGTGTTTTGAATTTAGGAAAATGGATTCCATATTTGGAATCAGGATGTTCAAATTGTGTAAATAGGTAACTTTTATTTTTAGACATTTTGAATAATTACTGCGGTAAATATTTTATTTACCATGGTTAAGGGTAAATCCGGTAAATAAGGGTTAAAAAATAATATTATAATAATACTAAATTACCCTAAAACGTGTCGTAGCCCTTTTGGTTGATACATGGTCGACCATGGACATCTTTGGGTCGATTTTGGGACCCCATGGATCCACTTGTAAGTGATAATGACACTTTATTTTAATGAATACAAAAATGACACAAGCATATATCTTTTAGCAAAACAATTGTTACATAGGGTTATATATGTTGTCTTTTAAATTATAAATATTCATTAGAAAGATAAAACAATTTACTACATAATTATATTTTATTTATAATTTTTAGACATTAAATAATTTATTTTATTAATGACACAATGATGATGCAGTAATTACTATAATAGTGAAAAATTAAAATAATTGATATTATAAATACCCAAATAAATATAATATGAATCTTTTAATGAATTAAACTAATTTTCTAGGATAATATGATATATTAGGATTGATTTAATTGACCTTGTTCGAAGTAATCAATCTGTTATGAGTTTCACAAAAATCAACTATTGAATAGTGTCAAAATTGACATAAAAGAGTTCTTAAAACAAATATTATATTATTAATTGATATTAAATTCCTAAAAATCTAAGGTTCGGACAAGAGACTTATATCATGATAGGTTCATCATTAATGGACCACTTTTGGGTCGCTTGGATTTATATAGTAAGTTTATTAACCATATTATATAAAAATACAAAGAGACATTGTAAAAGTGAAACTAATTAACTTAGAGTTAATACTTAAAGATAAGGTTAATATAAGTACCCAAACCTGTCTAAATTCTATTGGTTGAGTGGTTTTCGACCTATTCCCACCTTAACCATTGAATAATCAACTTTGGAGCCATTAGAAACCGAATATGAATTTATTATAAATTAATATTTCTAGCTTTTCCAAAGGTGCCCCTCACCACTCTTATAAAAGGGCACTCCTCCTTCTCATTTATTTACACCTTCAAAACCTTTTTGTTTGGCCAAACTCTGCCCAAATGCTCTCCCAACATCCCTCACTACAACCTAGAGGCATTAGTTTGATCAGAAAGCCAACCTAAGGATCTCTTTTGATCAAATAAAAAGGAAGAACCCGAAGAAGAGGTAATGATTTCACCACCCTTTTCCAAGTTCATTTCTTCTTCCACTTCTTCTTCCTTTGTTGTTACCATTCTAAAATAATAACTCCAGTATCATATATATACTGTGATATTATTATAAATATGGTACAACCATATTCAGTATTCTATCCACCCTTTGAATAGCATGTCACCATACGTGCGTACGTACGGCTTACCGTCTCCACGTCGTGGTGTAATTGTTATTCAATATATTATTATTTGGATGGGTATAATAATGATATGTAACTCATGTAAATAATAAATAAAACATGATAATTATTCTTTATATATGATATAACAACAATTTATATATTATTTTAATATCTAAAGAATGATATTGTCGCTCGTGCGTACGTACGGACTACCGTCTCCACGAACGCGATGAGATTCATTCTCCATCGTATCCATTCAAGTATAATTATCATTTTATGATTTAAAAAAAATGATGTTTAAGGACTTGATATCATTATGCATATGAATAATATAAAACCTATCCTTTACAAACATGTCTTACGTAACAAAACATATAAAAGAAAACAAGTAAGTTAACACCCGAAACAACGATAATACTAAGATATTATTATAAATCGATATTAAAAGATCATATATGATATCATATTAATGTATATGATTATTGTATAATTTAATAACAATTATTTCAGCATTATACAGGAGGTTAACCTACCCCAACCAAGGAAAAGTACAAGGTAAGGGATTTTCTTATCTCACATTCAATTCCGTGAGATTTCCATTATTCGCCACTAAATTATTGAAAGTGATGTATTGTGTACTGGAATTTGATATATATTATCATGATTATCTTTATATTCATGTTATTCTGTAAATAATTTGGTGGTTATTAACTTTTGTCCATACGACTCAGTTGATTAACGTGGTAAGGGGTTTTCATCTCACTCCTTATTCCCGTGAGATTCATGCCATATTACCACCATTACCTTTTGTGTGGTGTATGTACTGCCCATAATTATATCCTTTGTGTAATACACTCTAATTTATGTGTATTTACATATTCATTGTATGATACCTCTTTCATGGGTTGTATGTTTCATAGGTTACCAAGTTGGTAAGGGTTATTTCACAATCTCTTCATTATCCGAGGTTGTTTATACGTAATAATCTACTGGGATCTCTTTATCATCCACATCCATGTTTCTTAAAAATGTATTTCATAAAATTTTTACTATTTACAAGAATATGGGTTAAATTCATTTATACCCTTGTTTGACTTTTTATAAGAGGTTTATAAAGGAATCTTTCTGTCGTTTTCCAAACAAGGTGCTTTTTAACCTTTTCGACAGAATTAAGGTAAGAATGTTTTTTTAACTTATACGGCGGGTGCGGCTATTTTCCGCCGTTATAAAATCTTCAAAGCTTCCCTTACAAGCTTATAAGATTATTTTCAAAGAAAATGTTTTATTTTATATGGATCTTAAATGATTTCAAAATAAAAGGAGATATTTCTTTAAAAAGAATTTTGATTTCATCTATGTCAACATCCTTTGATGGATTTTAAGATTATTTGAAGTTGATTTATTATGATACAAAACTTCTATATTGTATTGAAGGTTTTGTGATATGTTTGACTATGGATGTGCTATTTTTATACCATTCATAGTTTATGGTGAAAGTATTGACATTTCGTATGCTAGTTTTAATATGAATGTTTATGTTATATTTAAACCTTTTCATATGGGAATGCATTGGACTTAATACGTGACGGGTGGAGCCCGCTATAGCTCCTCGATGCATCGGTAGGTCTCATGAGACAAACTAGTGTCTTGGCACAAGGCCTTGGCAAAATCTTATTTGTAGTCTTGGCACGAGGACTTGGCTATGTGGTTATGATAGTCTGGCATTATGCATTCCAACATTATGAAAGTGGTTATTGATATTGCATGTGATTATTCGATTAGTAGAATATCCATGCGAATAAGTAAATGGCATTATTTCATTTTATTTATGCCATACTATGTTGAAGTTAAAGTTTAAAAGGATTTTGTTTTTGTTATACATTGCCTTAAATGTTTATTCTTATTTATGAAAGTTTCCGCTATATTGTTATCCTTACTGGGCATTTGAGCTCACCCCTTTTCTATGTTTTATTTTTCCCAGGATGTGAAGATGTAAGTTATGAATGACCTGCAGGGATATTATGAGGGGATTATAGTGTGGACTATGGAAACATTATGTTGTTGTAGTAGTTTTTCATTTTATGATGTAATGTAAAACTTATGAATATATCTAGTGTTTCCAAGGCCACAAAACCAATCGGTCTTTCAAGATTTGATCTTTCTTGTGATCATGCCAATGTTATGTAATAATGCACCGACTCTGGGTAACTAGGGTCGGGGCGTTACATCTTTGCTAACAAAACCATTTTTGAGTGCTAAAAAAAGTGTTTGTTAAAGGTGGATTTTTATAATGCTTTTTAGCACTATTAAATGGGTCTTTAAAATCACTAAAAATCTCCTTTAAAGGGGATCCTTTATCGGTGCTTGTAAAAAAGCACTGATAAAGCCCCCACCTTTAACAATTCTAGTAAAAAGTGCTTATAAACGGTTCCATTTATCAGTGCTTGTAAATAAGTGATGATGGGGGGGGGATTATTAGTTCTAGTAAAAAGCACTGATAACAAGGGGTGGTCTTTGTTAGAGATCTTTTAAAACCAATGACAATGACCCCATTTATTAGTGAGTTTTTATTAGCGTTGATATAGGGTATATTTAAAAAAATATATTAAAAAAAATATATTTATATATTTATATATTTATATTGATACAAATATAATATATATATATATATTAAATTTGTTTTAGATAAGGCTAAATATGCATTTTCGGTTAATATAAAAGATATTTAGTGAGGATGGCGTATAAAAAAATTCAAAAAATATTTTTAGTTAATAATTTGATAATTATTATTTATTAATATTCATTTAATAACACTTCGAAGTTAAAAAATAAA
The DNA here is from genome assembly GCA_963277665.1 of Viscum album. Lineage (NCBI taxonomy): Eukaryota > Viridiplantae > Streptophyta > Magnoliopsida > Santalales > Viscaceae > Viscum > Viscum album. Next base: position 1,801,101,442 of record OY728130.1, on the reverse strand, counting down.
AAATTAAAAGATCTAAAACAAGTTGAAAATTCAAGTCAAACTTCAAACCACCATGAAATTTGATCCGAGTGTTTGTTTGGTCTCTACCACATATAAAATCAAATCCTTTGATTAGATCTAGGCCCTAATGAAATGGGAAAACCCCCTATCCCATATTTTGGCCCAAAAAATCCCATAAGGCCTCCAAAACTGAGTTTTTTGTCGGGGTACCCCAATTTTTATCATTTGATGGAATTTCAGACTCATTTAAGGGGGAGGGGGGAGGTATTTTTCCATTTTTTCAGTGGGGATTGAATTTATTCCTAGATCTTACAATCATATTGATTTTATGGTTTTGAAATTTTATCTTTTTTCATAATATAGTTTTATTTATAATTAAATATATAAACATTTTCTTATATTTTCTTATAATGAATAAATTATATCAATAATTATATCAATATATTTAGGTAGAAATGAATTTTTAAATATATTAAATAAATATTTTATATTCATTTTATTTAAAGTAAAAATTTATCCATTTTATTTACCTTAAAAATGCATCCATATGCATATATATACCTATACAATTAATATTTATATATGAAAATGTGTATGTGAATAATTAACAAATATATATATGTATATGTATATTCTAATAGATGTAAATAAATACAAATTCTAAAAATGCATTTAAAACAACATTTAACCATTTGTACATTATAAAAATATATTTATAATGTTTATATATACATATATGTGTGTATTAATAAACCAATACATATTTATATTATATTCTAGTTTATGTAAATGAATAAAATATATTATATATTTAAATAAATATAAGTGTATATATATCATACAGATGCATATATTTTATAAATTTATTTTAAAAAAATTATATAAATATATGAATAATATATATATATATATAAACAGAAATAAGATTAAAAGACAAAAATACAACATGGTGTAGTGGTAGAGGTGTTCATCTTCAAAGGAGAGGTGCATGGTTTAAATTCATGTGGGCGAGCATGAGGATGGAAATTTTAAAGCACTAATAAATGGGTGGTCAGGTGAAAAGAACTTATATTTTGTTTAGGATAATTACATTTTTATTCATAAAAAATATATTATCATGGCTAATGAAAATTACCACATTAGTGGTGAAAATGTAACTTTTAAATTATTTTAATGACGACGTGTATTTTTAATCTAATAAATTATATTAATATATTTTATATTATGACTATGATATTATGTTTTAACATATATATATTAATATATTAACACTCATTCAATGGTTAGTTGGTACTAAATAATATTAAAAAAACTTAATGATGAAAACAAACATTTTATACAAAAAGAGTTTTTTATATATGATCCATTTTAATTCAAAATTTATTTTTATAATTTTTATAAATTTAATTGGATTAAATTTAGAAAATATTTAGTTTCATCACAGAAAAATTATGTAATTTAGGTTACCTTTTATATTTAATAATATATAAAATTACATAGTTAAAAATTTGTTACCGTAGTAAAGTTAATTTGGGTAAAAGGTTAAAAGTAAAAAATAAAATAATTAAATCACACTTAACTTATCTCAAAATTAATATATTATATAATTTTAGATGTTATATTATACCTAAATCCATATTTTACTTATTAAACCAATTTAACCACGAATAGTTTCATGACATTATTGAAAATTGATGAGTGTTTCCAGAAGTGCCATTTTCTTCTCATATAAAAGGATACCACTTACACCCTTTCAATGTTACAATTAAACATATAATTAATCCTTTAAACTATGTAATTTTTATCCTAATATACCCCAATCATACTTCATAAATCCCCAGGTCACACTAATTCATCCTAAGACTGTCAATTCCAAGGAATACTCCAGGGAAAGATCAACTCTCCAACGTAAGTATTATCTCTTTCGTAATTTTTTCTTTTTAATATTACTATTCAAAATATATCATCACTATAATAATATGAATAATTAATTATAATTATTACACTTATATGATTTTATATTAATCTTTCAACCATTATTTATTCTTTTCCTTCCACTTATAAAAATTAGGGAACATCAATTGTGCGTGTATGCGGATTACTGCCTCTATGAAGAACTATTTTTCATTTTTCATCTAGAATTTAATTATTTATCCAAAAAATATTAAAATATGGTATCTATAATAAAACATTGAAAATAATATTCTTATTCTTCTTTTATAACAATATTATATCAAAAGAAACACCTCCTTAACCATACTCACCCATCAAGTTAAATCATGTTCAAGTTTGTGTTGGTTTAACCGCCTACATGAACGATTCTATAAAAAATTATCAAGGATTACTATGGAAACAAAAATTATAATAGTATTAAAATATAATAATAATATAATTATTTATATAAATATCTTTAAATATTATATTAATTATTTAACTTATTATTAAAGTATCATCTTTGATTTCTAAAATCACTAAAATATGCCAACATTGATTTCATTTCCAAGAAACATAACTAAAACCCTTATGGGATGATATAAGAGATTTAAAAATTAATATAATTTCTTTTTTATAGTATATTAAATTATATTTTAATTATTAATTTTTTGTCAAAAATTTTTAATGATATCTACATTATAAAACGTGCACAAATGGTTAAAGTTTTTAACACCCAAGGGTTGAAATAAGCTATAACTAACCAATATACCTATAATAAATAATTATAAATTATGGATATAAAAGGTAACATATAAAAATAAGGTAATAAAATAGATGGTTAGGGTAGCTATGTTTTTTATAGGATGTTAGAGTGTCATCCACTAATAAAGGAAACAAGGTAATGGATTTTCATCTCAATTCCTTTTCATTGAGACATGTTTTAATGTTATGAACCAATTTATTATTTATATGGTGTATATACTTCACCATAAAATATTTTAGTATAAAATTTGTTTTAATTCATGGGATTTATATAACAATATTATTTTCAATCTTCCAATAACTATTAATTCAAAATAACTATTAAAGTTGTAAGGTATTTTCGTCTCAAATTCATTTCTTTAAGACATGTTTTATATTATGAACCTAATTTATTTTATGAGGTATATATGCTACCCAATTGATATTTTTTATCATGAAATAACCAATATTCATGATATTTTTTGTTCAATTTTAAGCACTCTCTACTTTAAGGGTTTTGACATGAATGAAACTCAACCCACATGGTTTCTATTTTGAATATCATTTTAAAATCAAGACCTCGCAAAAATGATAACACATATGATGATTTTTATAGACTTTAATTATTAGATAAAAATCATTTTATACTCCTATATTTATCATTAGTAATATTTTTATTCTCTTTAACTTCTTTTAAACTGATTTTTTTTTAATCGTTTAAAGTGATGTGGTTTTCAAAAAAAGGGTTTATAAAGGGAATTCCTTTTATGATAAAGTGCATAATTTTTTTTTGTGAAATACCAGTATCCATTTCAAAAAAAGAAAATTTTCATTTTAAACTACCTTGAAATTATTATCAAATGATTTGATATAAAATCACATAATGTATTTCATATGGTTCCTTTTTTATAAAAAAAATATTTTTTGATGTTTTCATGTGAATGCATAATTTCACCATATTTATCATTTTATATGAAACCTACCCACTAAGTTTTCATTATTTCTAAAATAAATCATTTTCTTCAAATTTTAAAAAATATTTCAATTAATATTCATTTAAATGATCAATTGTATTTCTTTATTCCAAAGTGACTTTATTTCTAAAAATCCTACAAAAATTCATCTAAGTCAATATCCCTTGATACATATTATGTTTGATCAAGTATATTCATAAAATGATACCATCTAACTTCTTTCTCTAGATGGACTATGCATTTATCTCCTCTATTGAAGGAATGATCCACCACTACCTTTATCTTGCCTAATGCTTTTCCATTTATAACTGTAATTTTTCTTTCAATTAATTTCCTCAATGAATACCCTATTCTCTATCTACTTGATCGAAGAGTGTTCACCTAGATTCCATAAATTTCTTTATTAGGGATAATTATTAGAATAATTTTATACCCTTTATTTAAAAAGTGTAAATACATTTTACTCTATTGTCTTGATTGAATTATATTTACCTATAATATTACTTTATTTAATTGGATACCCATTTATTTTCCATTGTTTTATCATGTTATGATTATTTATGGAATTATTAATGATTTTATTATGAGAATCCATACAAAACCCATTTTTTCCAAGGGTTCTTAATGCTATAAAAGTGAATGATTTTCATTTGAAATGTTTTATGAAATCCATTTTATTTCCATGGTTTATTTATGATGTGACAATTTATTGATTTCAAGTGTCAATAATAAGTATGTTTCATGATGGTTGGGGTCCTATATCACCCTTCAAATTGCTGGTTAAGAGTATATATCTCATGAGATAAAGTATCCCTGAGTAACTTTTTGATTTTCTTATAATCATTGGCACTGATTGTGTAGATCAAAAAATTTATTTTCCCTATACTAATTTATGTTCCATATTTTATGGATGTTTCACACCTTTATTCTAATTCTCATGAATATATAAATCTCTCATGGATCATGTTTATTTAATCATGTTTATGAACTCTTTTGATGCATTTTTATGTTATGCCAAGTAATGTTCCTTGATTTATGATCCATTATTTTTTGGGTATGAATTTTCTTATTATTATACTCATATTCTAATAATATGTTAACTTATGATATTTGATTGTTTTTTCTGATATTTACCCTTACTGATTATTTGAGATCACCCCTTTCTTATGATTAAATTTCCCCAGGTTATAAAGATATGATAAGTATGTAATATCTAGAAGAGTTTCTTATACAGATAATTTGTAGAAGATATTGAATAATAATTATGTATTAAATAATAGTTTATATAGTGGGGAAGTGTATGTTAGTTGAAAAGGCATGAGTTTTTCGATTTAATTTTTTATCCCAATTATTTGAAACTCAAAAAAAAGGAATATATTATAATGAAATATTTTATTTAATTCATATAATTACCATAAAATTAGGTTTGGGTTTTCATTAGTTGATTAGAATACATAGGTAACACATGAAGAAGAAGTTGATACCATAACTATCAAAACAAAGCGGTGTAGACGTCACACCGAGAGTGGGTGTGGGGTTTGTATGCTGATTTGTGGTACCAAGTGATAACAACATTGATTTTTTTCCATTGTGATAATTTCATATTGATATGTAACACATAATTAAATTGAAAAATAAAATTGATATTCTAATCCCAATGTATCATATATAACTCTCATATATTCTCATAGAACACGAAATTAGCACTTATTAATATATATACACACACATATACAAATATATAAAATTTTCATTTAAATGTTATTATTACACACCACCAATTAATATTCATTCAAACTAGGAAATCATTTGATGATACCTTTACACCCATATCCACATTACCTTCCCCATTTTCGTATAAAATTATCATTTCAATGTTATTATTCCATATTTACAGCAGCATAAATTTCCTTAAATTTAATATATTTTATCACATTTGAACTCTTTTATTTATATCCTAGAATTCATATAACCATTAATAAAAATCAAACCATATTATTGTATTTTTAATATATTTATTATCCATAAATTAATGATATAAAAACAACCAATTAAATTTATAATATATTTATAACATTTATAAAATATAAAATTTTAAAAAAAATTAAAAACATTAATGAAGATATATTTAAAAATTATAAATAAAGAGTATCAATCCATTTGAGGCTCACCCAAAAAGAGTAAATTGTAGTATATATCTAAAATATAACATTTAACAAAACATTTTAAAAAAACCTAAACCCATCAAAACACATTATTAAAATATACTTATAAAAATTGAAAAACTTTATAGTAAATAAGACACAAAAAATCAAAAGGTGAGAATCAATCCATTTGATTCTCACAAGAAAAAGGATACTATAATATATTTATAAAGTATTACATTTAACAAAATATTTATAAAAAAAAAATCAATAATAAAATATACTTATAAAAATTAAAAAATATTACATTAAAAAAGAATTTATATGAAAACTATAATATATTTCTGAAATATTATGTTAAAAAAGAAGTTATAAAAAAAATAAACCTAAAAAATATCACTAATAAAATATACTTAAAACATTTAAAATATATAACATTAAAAAATATATATTTATAAGAAAACCCAAAACTCAAAAAACTCATTTTTAAAATATACTTATATCAATTAATAAATATAGAATTTAAATAAATCATTGGGAGAGTGTCCATTCAATCAATGCTCGCCCATCTGAGATAACTATATATACAAAACCCTATACTAGAAAATAAAAAAAACCATTTCGAAAATTTTTCCCCTTTACAAAAATATTTAAATTAGTGAAATAATGCATTACTCTTAATCGGTGTTAAAAACACTCATAAAGGGAACACTTTTATCAGAACTGGTAAAAGGGAATCATTTATCAATTATTTTTTAGCACTGATAAAGGTTACCTTTATCAACAATTTTTTAATACTAATAAAAGTACACCCTTTATCAATGCTACATTACCACTGATAATTGGAACCTTTCATAACATGTTATATATATTCATCTTAATATATTTTTAAATTTGATTTATTTTGTTAGTTCCCATAATATTCAAAGATTTACTAGAGGGGGAGGTTGAATAGTCCCTTTTAAAAATGATTAATCAAAAGTTAAATACCAGAGAGATTAACAATTTACATTAAGCAGCAAAAATTAAAACAAAGAACATGAGATGTTTTTATAGTATTTTAGATTACCAAGATCTTAATATACACTTCAATATTCTCTATTTGATGAGAATACTAGTATTCACTAATTCCACACTTTTGATAGTAAGTGATAACCCAATTTAAAACATCTTAACTTTTCCTCACCTAGTAGTATAACCCAAAATTACTTTTAACAAGAGATGCTACCCACCTGACTTTTTCCTGGGAGTTATAACCCAACACTAAATTCAAATAGAAAGAATAAACTATTAGACATGTCTTGTATGAGAAAGTCATAAAATGACTCTATAATAACAAATATAAGATAGAATAAATACAATTATTTAAATATACGGAATTTAAAATCAGCAGAAAAGAAGTGTAGCACCCTGACCCTAGAATCCTAGAGTCAGTGTCTACTACCATTACATTTTCATGATTACAAGGAATAAAATATTGAAGGACCAAATAGTTTCATAGTTTTGGTAAACGAGATACATAAATGAGTCTTTTATTACAAATGTATACAATAATTGCAACATAATTTTTCTTCAAGGATAATAAATTTATTCCATCAGGCATATCCTTTCAGATATTTCTTAGTACACTTATTGGAATCTTTTGGAAAGGAAATAAGATATCGGTGATCTCAAATTCTTAGAAAGGGTTACCTATAAAGGAAGAAATAATGAATCAATGAGAATAATCATTATGTAAAGGTAAATAATAGAAAACACATTCCATGTAATCAATAAACAGAGAAGGATGTGTGTAAAAAATATGAAAGGTAAATAACTAAAAACAAATTCCATTAAAAAAACTAGATAAGGTTTAATCAATATGGAAAGGTAAGAAACTATGAACACATTCAATTTAATCAATAAAATGAGAATGAAATGCATCCATATACCTTTTTGTAGTGATAATATATTGGATAATAAATACTGAATCAAAATGAAGAAAATGATTAATTTTTTGGATCTCATGTATGAGGAACATGAAAACCTATACTCTCAAGATATTTCACAAAATGGTTTAATATTATAGGTACAAACCTATTTAATTTTCATAACTAATTTTTCTTATGAGAACCCATCGATGCATCAAGGGGATATATTAAGTCTGGGACCCACCCTTTACTACCTCTTTAAAATATTCCTCATATCGAGTAATCAATTTAATTAATAAAAAATATGCCTTATAAAATATCTATATTGGATAAAGGATATATATTTATCAATATTTCCCCATAAAATAAAATGACTTTCAAAGTAAACATTATATGTAAAAATGATATATGGTTAGGAAATAATAATATCCATGATAAATAATGTGGATATTTAGGGAAAATTTAATTTTCAATAGTCACTATAAAGTGAATATTTCAAGGGGACTAAAAAATTAATCCCAGAAGTGATTATCAATATTATCCTTGGCCAAATCAATCGAAAATCATCGAGAGGAAGAACAAGGATGGTATCAATACAAAAAATTCCAAGTGGAGTAAATATAAAGGTTTATTGTCATTAATGAATAGAAATACTATAGAAAGTTATTTAAAAAAAATATTAAGGAAAATAACCTTTTTATTTTGGAAAAAATTTTAAAATCCTTTTAGAAAATAGGGTTTTTATAAGAAATTAGGTTGTTTAACTAAAGATAGAAATGAAGTCGGGTTTTTTTTAAAAACATTTCCTAGTACATTTTGAGTACCAATGAGTGGAAACAATGGTTGTATTACTTGATAAAGGTCATGGATAACCATAAGAGAATAAAATTAAAGTTTTTTGTATATAATGATTAAATAATTTTCCTGAATGAAAATTCAAGTGTAAACAATCCCGAATAAAATGAAATTGTGATATAAACCATTGAAAAGACCATAACGTTGATGTGAGAGTCAACCAATTAATAGATTATGTGTATCAATTTAAAATCCACATTAAAAAAGTGGATATAAAAAATGGATAGTCAAAAGTATTTATACACATAATCATTGAATATTAGCTATAATGAGGAAGTAATATAACATAATAAAATAGAATTGGGTTATAAAATTTCTTTACCACTTGGTAACTTTTGATTCATAATCCCCATGAATTAAATACATAAAATGAAATTATAAATAAAATTAATATAAATTTATTCATGATATAAAATAAAATAGGTTTAGTATATACACCATAAAAAAAATTAAGTGGTGAAAATGGTGTACGCCTCACGGAAGAAAAAAGTGAGACAAGAATATCATACCTTGCATTTCATTTTGGGTAAACATCTTTTAAAATCATTTATAGTGGTTTTAAACATGTAAATAACTTATAAAAGAACCATAATCATATTTATAATATCATATTTTAACTTCTTATAATATCTTATTACCTTTTTGTTAACAATCTTTCATTATTTTCACTATTTTGAGTGATAAGTGCCTAGTATTTCGAGTATGTTTTAACTTGTTACTTGTTATTCTTATTAATTGGATCATGATACCATCATATACGGAATTTAAAAAATTATTTAATTATCATATATATTTATTATTTATTTATTTATAATAATCCATAAAGTGTTGAGATAGAAAATGAAATGCATTGTTTATGGTGATGGAAGGTCGTACGTATGCATGAACACTACTTCCATTTCCTTGTTATATTTAGAATAATGAAAAGTAAATGATATATATATATATATCTGTGTTTGTGTGTTTTTTTGTGTGTGTTATAATCATAGTATCATATGTATGTCACATATGTCACACAGATTTATTAAAACCATCCTTTATACACTCCACGTATAGCATGAACGAATCACATCGCTTTGAGGTGGTGGTAGTCCACACTTCCATAAACGATATTATTGTATTACCTCAAAATGGAATGTATGAATTTAAGTGTTATATAGTAATTATAGAATCATAAATAAATTATAAATATCATATATATCATATAAAACTATAAATCCATCATTATTCCAACCTTGAAATGTGGTAAATGAAAGAACGAACGCCATCGGTTTGCGAGACAGTAGTCCGTCGTACAGATGAATGATGATTAAGTATCCCATTTTGATGAATTTTTGTGAAAGTGTAGGATTAACTCTTATAATAACAAAATATAAGTATATTATATAATAATGGAATAATAATAATTTAATGGTTTGAGAAATAAATAAAATGAAAGTGATCGTTGAATAATGCTACCTGGTTTTCAGGTAACTCCTTTTGGTTTATACCTAATTATTTAATTTGATGTATTTATTCTAAAATGGAGGATTGTATGATGAGGTTATGAAATTTTTTATCTTATTTTGGAAGGGTTTGGTAGATACAAATGGATTGAGAGTTTTGAATAAGTGGGAGAGGTGAGTTCTTTTTTACAGTAGAGGTGTGGGATTCTTGTAAATTTTTAAAAAGTGAATTCCACCCAACTTTTTCCCCTGTAAAGTAGCTCCAATAATGAACCACATTATATCTAAGAGATTATATGGTAAAAATGATAACATAAAATGTCTATTTTACAAGTTTCTAGGTCATTTTGGGCCTTATTTTTAAGGTCTAGTCATTTGTTAAGATAATTTTCCTCTTTATCACAGTAATAATTTGGATCGTTTTCACTAATATATTTGGTAAAAAAATAAGTTGATATTATTAAACATTATATATTATAATTATTATAAATATTTAATCCATTTTTTAGAATTTCATCACAGAATAGGTAGAAATTAATTTAAATTTAATCCTATAGATGAGATGACAGAGTGTTTTTAAAGTAATAACGTTCGAAAGTTTGCTAAGTTTTTATATCAAATTTCAATGTAATATTGATTAAAATTAACTAAATTAGATTAATTTATATAAATTTTATCTAGTTAAATTCTTAAACTAATTTAAAATATATTTTATCTATAAAAATAAATTAGATAAAAAAGAAATTTTCAATTAAAATTCAACATTTTTCACAATTCATTAAAAAATGGAACTTCTCATAAAAATACAAAAAAATAATCATAATCTAAAATTTTTGTAATTATTTAAAAAATAAATTATATTTTGAAATATAAAATTTATAAAAATTCAAAAAATTGGATTTAAAATATGTTCTCTATTAAAAGGTGGTAAATCTACCATTTGAAAAATATAGGTTTTTATGTGTAAAATTGGTTTTGTTCTTATCTTATACCTATAAAATCTATTGGACGAATGTAAAAAACTATTTTATGGAATATGTAAAATATATACGAAATTATTATGATTCAAAAGATTTAATTTATTAATAAAAAATGTCTTTAGGATAATGCAACATTTCCATTATATTTAATTGTTTTTTTATATTCGAATCTAATTAATTGGAAACCGATGAATTCATTTTATATTTGTGTAAAACATATATTTTTATAATTTAGTTAATCTTATTCAAAAAATATAATTTAACTTCTAGGTTAAGTCTTATTATATAATTAATTATATATTATTGTTTGGTAAAACTCGACCTTGTGTGTAATAAAAACTAACGAGGAAACTCGTTGTTGCATGTGATGCAAGCTAACTCAGTGTTTCAGGAATTTCATGCTATATAATAAGTTAAATTTATTCAAGATATTAAATATTCCAAAAGGTCTTGAGTGGTTTTATTCCTTTCTACATTTTTTGTTTCTTGCCATACACACTATCAAATAAAAGTTACTCTTTTATAATTTTTAGGGTGTTACATTCTTCCCACCTTAATTAAGTTATATCATCACAATTTAAACTTATCACAGAAATCTGGGATTTTATATTTGAAAATTCCTTTTCTAAAATCACACATCATGAAAAGATTTAATATAATATACTCTTAATAATAAAGAATGACAAGTACATAGTTCACATGAAATAACATATAACTAGGTCTCTATGTAGGAGAACATTAGTGGAAGCTGAAAATATATACTTGAAGGAAAAGAATAAATAATTATATGGAGTTATTTGTGTCATCAATAATAAATAATTAAATTATCAATATAATTTAAGGGCCTCAAATACTTAAATACATGATGATTTAAAAGAATATTGATTCAAAAAAAGAAAGGTATTATGATAATATTTTTATTTTAAAAACTTTTTCCTAATATGGATGAATCCTTTTATTGACCTAGAATTTACTTACTTGATACATTTAAATTTAATATGAATAATTCCATATTTTGGTTGTTCTTAGATAAAATTCTAATTCATCCCTTACTCCATGAAATAGATATCCTAAAATAAACATTTTTTGTAATTTATGTAGCACTAAAATTTAATTTTTACATACTGTAAGATCCATAAAACAAGTATTTGCATTTGTCTCTAACTATTTTCCAAAACTAATATGGTTAATTTATTAATCTCTAAACCTCAAAAGTGATAATACTTGTTCATCATTAATATTTATTTTTAAAATTATTTAATTTAAAATAATGAAATATTTACCAAGACATCATTTAGGCCAGTGGTATTCATAAAACCCTTATCATCATTTGATCATGGGTTCAAGCCCCACCATCTTGCTGAATTTTATGGGTTTCCACCCAGTATACATGTTTTACTTTTTATTATTCCATATTATTATAATTTACAAAATAAATATAATCGACATCCTTGAAATAAGTTTAATCACTAAATATCCTTTTAAAAAAGGTTTTCAATACAACATCAATACATAAAAACTACATCCATTTATTTCCACATAGGACTTTCCATGCTCTAGAGTTTATCATATAGAAGATGTAATTGACTCTAAAAATTCCTTGATTCCCCACCTTTAAGGAAATGAACTAAAAATGGATCTTTAGGATGATTTTTATTTCTTTCTCTCATACTCTTAAGTTTTACACATCAATTATTTACATTATGTCTTTATTTACCACACATAATGCATTTACTCATTCCATTGAGACATTTTTCTGGGTTCCTTCGTCCAAATTTCTTGCATGATGGAAATCGAGACTTCTTTTCTCTATAGTCTCAACCACTTTAGTTCTTAGAAACCATTATCATTCTCTTCTTTGGTGAGTTCAGGAGTTTGTTAGGGTGTATGTTGTTAATAATATTTTAGGAAAAATTATTATGAATAAACATGATATCTTTCACTCCTATGAACACCTCATTTGGTTTCTAATTATCACCACCTTACCCTTCATGATCAATATTAACATGATTCCTTTGGGTTCAGACCATTGACTAGAACCAGAAAGAATAGTGTGAGTAAAAATAGTCTTATGGAGATAAAAGTATGTTCATTTATAGGATATCTAAATCATGAAACCTTATTTTCAAAAACAAAACACCTTAGGTTTAACCTAGGTTATAAATTTATATCATATATTCAAGTCGATCAAAATGAATTATAAAGATAATGTGAATTATCCTACGCATATACCCCAAGAGTGTCAAACCAGGTGTACAGTAAGGCTCGTTGTTGTGTACCAGGTTACACTTAAGTCATGGAAGATGCACCTTTTCAAAGTTGTTACCCCTAGGTATATTTATTCCATAACCACACCCACATTTAGTATCCATATAAGGATGTATTTATAGTAAAACCACATAATCTTTAAATAAATGATACTCTAGGATGTTTCCAATGACCCGAATCCGGAGCCCCTCCATTGGTGCTCCGTGCCCGGTTCGCCACATGACCTCAAACACATTTCACCAAATTCCAGAGGCTGTCGACTAGCAGCTAGGGACTTGGTAAGTCAGCGGGGAAACTATGCCCTCATTCGGTAAGGTATACAGCAGAAAAACAATAGTCAACAGCTGAAGTAGTAATGACATGCATAACAGAAAAAACCAAATAGCTGAAGCAATGTAGATATATATAACAATTATGACAATAATGCAGCAGGTACAAGTATCTATGGAAAGCAGCAAACACAATAACGTGCTGGAATGAAACTGAAAACAAAGTGTAAAGGAAAAAAAATAAACCCATCAGCATCACGAGTCACAGTTCGGTCCCATGCTCTCCAGCTCCAGCACAATCAAGAACCTGAAGTAGAAGGGAGATTAACCTTATCCATACCTACAACAACATAGTCTGCTTAGGCCCAAAAGCATGTCCCAAATAGGGTGTGAGATACAATCCCAGTAGTCAATCACCCAAAGATCTGTGCCTAACAGTTAATGAATACATGGAAGTAATAAAACAATAAGTAGTAAACCAGAAAGCACAAGTAGCTACAATCCATAGCTCTAACAAACAAAGTACTCAAGTAAACATCCATCAACAATAAAGATATCAGGTAACCCTCTGGGTAGCTCTCACAACCTAAACCCCATGGTTCAACCTATAGTACTAGAAACCCTTTGAGAGGCACACACAGTCTCACCCCTCTGGTTCAGCTACGTAATTAAGCAGACTCTATGGGGAAGCACTCACCGTCAATTCCCCATATAGTCTCGTATCGTGCTAAAGGCTCTATAGGTAAGCACTCAACGTCAATTCCCCTTGTGGCCCGCATCGAGGATCTACAGACTCTCTAGGGAAGCACTCAATGTCAATTCCCCCTATAGTCTCACATTGTAATTAAAAGACACTCTGGAGAATCCCTTCCATCAATTCTCCCTGTGGTATACTACACTAGGTTCTCACAGTCCTGTGTAAAACTAAACATGCTCAGCATGCGTATATCGTCCCAAGTAAACCTCAAAAACTACTTGTCTATCATTCTAAGTCTCAACAGCATAAATAAGTAGTAGTTGCACTATCCTACAACTAGGCATGGCAACTGGAAAAATGCCAAATAGGCAGAACAAGCATGGAAAAGAAACCTGAGCACAAAATAAAGTACTCTACTCACAAGCAATAACCTCAACTAAAGCAATCAAGCAAGCAGGAAAAGAGAAGGTGTAAAATAGGAAGCACACAATACCTCGTCCAAGGGTATTGGTGGAATTTGCACATAATATTCATCGAATTTCTACTAAAAGGCATGAACAAACTACCTCAATACAAGGAGATAGATATACGTGAAAAACAATGAAAGATTCCCCTTAAAATGACGCAGATCTGAGAAAACACACAAAATGTTAATCCCACGATAACTTGGAAAGGAGGAGGAAACAAGAAACAAGGCTAAAGCAGAAGGAAGAACTCACCATTTCGATTCCAACGCAATTAACCATGCTCGAATCGGATAACGGATGGCGAGGCGGGAGTTTGTCGAAGATCCGGCCGTACGGTCACTCTCGGACGGATGAAAACTGGTGAAGAAGATGAATCTGGGGGTTAGGCGTGACCCCGGTCCGTTTAATGAAAAAAATAAAGTACAGGGCGTGTACTTCTTGAGTACATGGCATGTACTTATTGAGTACACGATGTGTACTTCAATTTTTCATACTACGAATTAACCGGCCTCCACCTCGGCCTTACACACCGTGTGTGTGGCCCGGACACGGCCAACACACGGCTTTGAGCCGGGGAAGAGTACACGGCGTGTACTCAGAGAGAACACGGCGTGTACTTTGAAAATTTCCCAAAAATTTATTTTCCTTAAAAACTACAGAAAAAGGGAAAACATACCTGAACTATGATCCGGGTTCTTAAAAACTTTCCCCTTAAAGAAATTTGTCCCCGAATTTCCCTAATGAGGCGGAGAAGAAGAAACCCCGAACAGCTCCGGCCACTGCGATCGTACATCAGCCCCCCTCTCCTAGGGCTCATCATGTACTCGCCCGTGCTGCCATAGCACTCGTACCAGAGGAACAGACCCCCCGCGGAGAACCTTCGTACTGTGATCGACGATCCGGATAGGATGCTCCTTGAATGACGCATCTGCTTCAAGCTCGAATTCCTCAGGTTGAAAGACATGAGACGGGTCTGAAAAGTAATGTTGGAGCTGAGAGATGTGGAAGACGTCATGAACGGCCCGATATTGCTGAGGTAGCTGCAACCGATAGGCGACCAGACCAACTCTCTCCAAGACCTCAAACGGCCCGACGTACCACGGTGAAAGATTACACTATCTCTGAATCCTCTTGTGTCCCAACCTCAGTGCGACACATTGGAAAACCTGATCTCCGACCTTGAACTCCAGAGGTCGTCTCAGCTGATCAGCATCAGACTTCTGTCAAGACTGCGTTGTAGCCATCCTCTTCTGAATCAGCTCTATCTGCTTTGAAGTCTCCTAAACAAGACTAGGTCCTAGAAAAGTTGTCTCTCCTGCCTCTAGCCAGCATAAGGGTGATCGACATGGCCTACCATACAAATCCTTGTATGGAGCCATCTGAATGGTCACCTGGAAACTGGTGTTGTAGGAGAAATCCACCAGAGGGATGTGCTTCTCCCAAGAACCGCCAAAGTCAAGGATACAAGCTTGGATCATATCCTCAAGCACCTGCATCGTGCGCTCAGACTACCCATCAGTCTGGGTATGGTATGCTGTACTCAAAAGTACCTGTGTACCCAAGGCCTTCTGAAGTCCCTGCCAGAACCGAGAGGTAAAGCGCGCATCCCTGTCTGAAACAATGGAGTGGGGAACTCCATGCAGACAAACGATCTCCCTGATATAAAGTCATCCCAGATCATCGACACTAAAGGTCTCCTTGATCGTCAAGAAGTGAGAAACCTTCGTATGCCTGTCGACGACAACCCAGACAACATCGTTTCCCCGAGGTGACCTCAGCAACCAAGTCATGAAATCCATCGCGACATCGTTCCACTTCCACTTCGGAATGGGTAGCTACTGTAAAAGCCCCACTGGTCGATGATGCTCTTCTTTCACCTTCTGACAAGTAGAAAATCTCATGACAAAACCAGCAACATCCTTCTTCATACCTAGCCACCAGTACTGGCGATGAAGATCCCGATACATCTTGGTGACACCAGGATGAACTTCCCAAATTGATGAATGAAAATCCTACATCAGCTCCTCGCGTATTTCTTCTAGTACCCATATGCCTCCCTGGAAACACAAGATCTCATCCTCACCCTCTATCCATCCAGGAAGATGGTCCTCTCCTGACACACTCTCCCACAGGACTAAGCCTTCTAAGTCTAATAGCTTCCTCATCCATACCCGATCACGTAGCATGGAGGTAACAGTTACAGAAGATAGAAAAGTATGTCCCCATCTATCGTGCACCTCCAGATGCATCTTAGAGAATAGAGTCATCAGCTTCCACTCACTACTGGCCTCCTAAAGTGCCTGAATCTGAGTTCTCCTGCTTAACGCATCTGCCACGGCGTTTCCCTTTACCGGCGTATAGGCATGCTCGAAATCAAAAGACTGTAGATAATCGACCCACCTGTGGTGCCTCAGATTCAGATCATGCTGAGTGAATATATACTTGAGACTCTTGTGGTCAGTGAAGACCACAAAGTGCTCTCCCAGAAGATAGTGTCTCCAACAGCGCAATGCATGAACAACAGCTGCCAACTCTAGGTCGTGCTTAGGGTAGTTCCTCTCATGTGGCCTCAACTACCGAGACCCGTACGCAACGACTCCATCTCCATGAATAAGAACAACTCCCAGACCGATACTTGAAGCATCACAGTAAATAGTGTCGGTCTTGCCTGGCTCCGGAAAGACTAGTATCGGTGCTGACGTCAACCTCCCCTTCAGCTCCTAAAAGGCTAACTCACAAGAATCTGACCATAAGAACTTCTCCCCCTTCTTGGTCAGACCTGTCAAAGGTGCTGCTAGACGATAAAAGTCCCTAATGAAGCGTCTGTAGTATCCAGCCAGCCCTAGGAAACTTCGTACCTCAAAGAAGTTCTTCGGCTGCTCCTAGGAAACTACAACTCTCACTTTCTATGGGTCCACAGATTCTCCTGCCTCTAAGATGACGTGACCCAAGAAGTGAATCTGATCCATCCAGAAGTGGCACTTTGAGAGTTTATCATAAAGCCGATGATCTCTCAGTGTACTCAGAATGATCTCAAGATGAGTGGCATGGTCACGTCGAGTGTGAGAGTACACCAAGATATCGTCCACGAAGACCACGATGAAGGAGTCCGAATAAGGATGGAACACTCGATTCATCAGTGCCATGAAAACTGCAGGTGCTTTCATGAGACCAAACGGCATGACTGTATACTCGTATAGACCATACCTGCTCCTGAAGGCTGTCAGAGGTATATCTGATGGTCTAACGTGCAACTGATGATAACCAAACCTCAAGTCTATCTTCGAGAACACCCAGGCTCCTCGAAGCTGATCAAAGAGGTCATCAATCCTCGGCAAAGGATATCAGTTTTTGACTGTCGACTGGTTTAGCTTCTGCTAATCCACAAAAATCCAAAGGGTACCGTTTTCCTTCTTCGCAAACAGAAAAATCGAACCCCAAGGAGAAGTACTGGGTCAGATGAAACCCTTAGCCTGTAGCTCCTCCAACTGCTTCTTGAGCTTCTGCAACTCAGGTGTGGCCATCCTATAGGGAGGAATGGACATCGATGCCGCTCCTGGCACAAGCTCAATAGAGAATTCTATCTCACTCTCCAGAGGCAAACCTGAAAAGTCCTTTGGAATGATGTCCCTAAAAAAATCCACCACTGGAGGAAAGTCCAACTGTGGATTCCCCTGATCATCCGGGTAAAGAATAGTAATATGGGCTGTTACCCCTCCTAGCCCAAGATGCTCGAGTCCCGCCCGACTTGCCCGAACATCCCATTCGCCTCTATGAAGAAAAGATTCACCCTCTGGTGAAAAGAAACTGACTCTGCGACGATAACAATCAATGACTGCCTTGTAGGGAATCAACCAGTCCATGCCAAGGATGAAATCATAGGTTGTCATCTCTAGGACATTGAGATCCCATAAGAAACGATACCCTGCAACCTCAAGAGGTCACTCTCTACACTGGCGTACACTAGATGTCCTCGTTCCCAAAGGTGTATCTAGTGTTAACGAGTTGGTAGAAGAAAAGATACAGAGTTCGAGGCTCTCCAAAACAGCAACAAAGATAAAGCTATACGTAGAACCAGTATCGAAAAGGGCTGAAGATAAAACCGAGGCTAATAAAATCGTACCTCGAACCGTAAAAGGGACGGGATCCTACTCCTGATAAGTCTGCTCCACGGTGAAAGACTGACCTGTACCGCAGCCCTGTGCCCCTGGCTGACCACTCTAAGCTGAACCTCCCTGCTAGTGCTGAGGGACTGGTGGCTGACCACCACGGCCTTGACCTCCACCTCGGTACGAACGGCCGGAAGAACTCCAGTTTCCCGACTGGTGAGAAACTGATGAGGCTGCTCCTGAATGAGGAGTCAAGGAAGAACCCCGGTCACCAGCTGCTGGTGATAAAACCAGATAGAAATGCTGAAGGTGACCCATATTTCCGCAAGATAGAAACTCCATGGGGTCTCTCTGGCACTACGGCCTCATGTGCCATGTCCGGACACATTGGTAGCATGTCACCTGGCTGCCTGATGATGCGTCTCGCTTCCTCGAATCACCACGCGTAGGCTCCCTATGACGACTCTTACTGTCATCTGGAGGTAAGAAAACTCTGGGAGTAGAACCGCCCTAGATCGCAGCTCTGGAGTCTCTCAGATTGCGCTCTCCAATCAGTGTCTGGTTGATGATGGAAGTAATGGAAGTCAGCTGGAATATGTTCATCTATGAGAGGATCTCCCACATAAGTCCATCCTCAAAATTCCTTGCCAAGAACACACCACTCCCATCCTGAAGGAGTGTAAAATGCTGCAGCCTGGTGAAACGAGAGGAATTCTCCACGACAGATAGAGTACCATGCTCTAAACTCATGAACTCCTAGGCTCGATTGGCCCTTAGGGTCTCTGGGTAGAAGTAGTCGTAGAACACGCAATGGAACTCCTCCCAAGCCATAGCCTGCTGTTGACCCACCTGTGAGATCACGTCCCACCACCTCTTGGTGGAGTCTCAGAGTATGTAGGTGGCGAGCTTGACCCGCCTCTCTGAAGGCATCTCCAGATGCTCGAAGATAGTCAACATGGCTTCCAGCCATGACTCTGCAGCCTGAGGTCCTCCCTCCCCTGAGAACGTGGGAGGATGCTGCTGCTGAAAGATCTGCGTCAAGTCTGCCATAGACGTGACAGGAGGCAGTTCTCCCGGTAAGGCCTACATCATCCTCATGAAACCTTCCCTAAAATGCGCATCCGCGCCTGCAACTGGTACAACAACCGGTGCCAAGACTGGCTCGGCTGGGGGATCGGCAGGAAGTCCCTGATCGGCCATGTCTGGCGTCTGATCACTGCCTGACGACATACGTAAGACCGGAGGACGTCTCAGAGGCATACCACTGAAAGATCATAAGTAAACCTTGCATCAGAAAAACAAGGACAGAGAACATAAGAGTACAAAATAGGAACAGGGGAAGAAAAACATAAAATATTGCAAAACACGACTACACAACGTGTATAAAAACTACACGACATGCCTTTTTAAGCCACTGACATGGGTGTGTACTCCTTCCCTACAAGTCATGTACACTTCAAACTACACGGCGTGTTGACCCCAACACAAAGCGTGTACTTGTAACTATTCCCCTGCCCGAGTTCCTTACACGGCTAACCCACACGGTCCGACTGAACCTGAGACTACACGACGTGTTCGAAACAAACACGGTGTGCACTAGACAAGGCTTCATCGGTTAGTGTTGTTGAGTACACAGCCGTCTACATGGATAGACCTTACACGGCGTGCTCTGAGCAAACACAGTGTGTATAGGTGAAGGTGACATCGTACCGTGTTTTTCGTAACCCGGCCGGGTACCTGGGCAAGACTACATGGCATGTTCCGAACAAAAACGGTGTGTGGAATGGAAGGTAATGCTGACTCGTGTTGTTCGTGACATGGTCGGGTACCTGGACAGGACTACATGGCGTGTTCCCTATGGACACAGCGTGTTCTACCCGTGCTTCCCCGACCTATTTTGTTAGTGACACAGCCGGGTACGCGGCTCCGAGATTACACAGCGTGTAGCTACCGTACATGGCGTATTTTCGAAGTTACTTCCACGACACCATGTTCTTCCCACACAGTCAGTGAAACGGCCTGAAAACTACATGGCGTGTATCCGAAAAGTACACGCCGTGTATTCTGGGTTTTCTGGGAAGTAGCTCAGAAACTGCACAGAATTCCACAAATACCAAAACAAGGCGAAAAGGTGCCAAAATTCCGATCTATGAGGGCCCATAACACCTCAAGAACCAAAATTTGGTGTTCGCATTAAGAAAAGAACAAAAAAAATAGTTTTCTAACATAACCATAATGAATCTATCAAACAACTATCACAACAACATGCATAATCTACACAAAGTCTATCACAACAGCATGCAATTGCTAATGCACCCTAGATGGCATGGCAAGAATGCATGACATGTGATTTCTGAAAGTGTCTATATGATGTATGAGATGGCCTACCCTCGTCTCATCGGGTTGCGACAGAAATAGAACCGAAGTATCAAAACAATAATATCACAAGTCAAGTGAATCACTATAGGTGAAATCAGATCAACCATAAAATCTCAAAACCAGTAAAAAATGTGATTAACGAGGTAGTATGGTTTTTTCTCTGTACGCGAGTTAGATACTCCCGAGCACAGATTAATTCCAAGTACTGAATCTTTCCTACCCCTGGCTAAGGTCTCCAAACAGTAAAGCAAAAGAAAAGAACTCTTTTGATACCACTTTGTAACGACCTGACTCCGGAGCCCCTCCACTGGTGCTCCATGCCCGGTTCGCCACATGACCTCAAGAACGTCTCCCCAAACACCAGAGGCTGCCGACTAGCAGCGAGGGCCTTGGTAAGTCGGTGGGGAAACTATGCCCTCATTTGGTAAGGTATAAAATAGAAAAACAACAGTCAACAGCTGAAGCAGTAACGACATGTATAACAGTAGAAACCAAACAGCGGAAGCAATGTAGATATATATAACAATGATGACAATAATGCAGCATATACAAGTATCTATGGAAAGCAGCAAAAACAAAAACGTGCTGGAATGCAACTGAAAACAAAGTGAAAAGGATAAAAAAATAAACTCCTCATCATCGTGAGTCACAGCTCAGTCCCATGCTCTCCATCTCCTACACAATCAAGAACCTGAAGTAGAAGGGCGCTTGCCCTTATCCATACCTTCAGCAACATATTCTTCTTGGGCCCAAAAGCATGGCCCAAACAGGCTGTGAGATACAATCCCAGTAGGAAATCACCCAAATATCTCTGCCTAACAGTTAACGAATACATGGCAGTAATAAAATAAGAAGCAGTAAATAGATTAGCACAAACAGCTACAATCCACAGCTCTAACAAACAAAGTACTCAAGTAAACAACCATCAACAATAAAGAAAACACGGAACCCTCTGGGTAGATCTCACAGCCTAACCCCTATGGTTCAACCTATAGTACTAGAAACCCTCTAGGAGGCACACACAGTCTCACCCCTCTGGTTCAGCTACATAATTAAGCAGACTCTCTGGGGAAGCACTCACCGTCAATTCCCCCTATAGTCTCGTATCATGCTAAAGGCTCTTTGGGGAAGCACTCGATGTCAATTCCCCATGTGGCCTGCGTTGAGGATCTACAGACTCTATGGGGAAGCACTCAAAGTCAATTCTCCCTATAGTCTCGCATCATAATTAAAAGACACTCTGGAGAAGCCCTTCCGTCAATTATCCCTGTAGTCTACTACACAAGGTTTTCACAATCCTGTGTAAAACTAAACATGCTCAGCACGCGTAAATCATCCCAAGTAAACATCAAGAACTACTTGGCTACCATTATAAGGCCCAATAGCATAAATAAGTAGCTGTTCCACTATCCTATAACTAGGCATGGAAATTGGAAAAATGCCAAACAGGCAGAACAAGCATGTCAAAGCAACCTGAGCACAAAATAAATTACTCTACTCACATGAAATAACCTCTACTAAAGCAATCAATCATGCAGGCAAACAACAAGGGAAAAACAGGAAGCACACAATACCCTATCCAAGGGTATTGGTGGAATTTGCACATAATATTCATCAACTTTCTACGGGAAGGAACAAACCACCTACCTTGATCCTAGGAGATCGATATACAAGAACAACGACGACCGATTCCCCTTAGAATGACACAGATCTGAGAAAACGCACAAAAAATTCATCCCATGATAACTTGGAAACGAGGAGGAAACAAGAAACGAGGATAAAGAAGAAGGAAGAACTCACTGCTGCGATTCCAACTCAACTGACCCTACTCGAATCGGAGAATGGACGGTGAGGCGGGAGTTCATCGAAGATTCGGCTGTACGGTTACTCTCGGACAGATGAAAACTGGAGAAGAAGATGAATCTGGGGGTTAGGCACAACCCTGGTCTATTTAATGAAAAAAATAAGTACACGGCGTGTACTTACAGAGTACACAGCGTGTACTTCAGTTTTCCGTAATCCGAATAAACCAGCCTCAACCTCAGCCTTACACACCATGTGTGTGGACCGGACACGACCATCACACAGCTTCGAGCCGGGGAAGAGTACACGGCGTGTACTCAAAAAGTACACGGCTTGTACTTTGAAAATTTCCAGAAAATTTATTTTCCTTAAAAACTCCAAAAAAAGGGAAAACATACCTGAACGATGATCTGGGTTCTTACAATGTTATACTATACTTATTATAAAATTCTAATTTAGGGTTAATTTTTATAATCTATGTTTACCTAAATCTAGTTTCCAAGGTTTCTACTAAACCTCCTTTGGTACCAACTGTAACACCCCAACCCAGAAGCCCAGAGCTAGTGTCTACTGGAATCACATTGACATGATTAGGGTTCATTTGGTGGCATGGTGAAGCTAGTGGTCGTTGTTCCAGCCTCTCCTGGCCGAGGGTCAGCTCAATGATTTTGTGTTAGCTGGAAGCGTATGCGGCGATTTGAGGCGGTATTCGGGTGAGATCAAGAGGGCGGAGACGAGATCTGGATCTGTCTTGTGTTTGGCGTTTTCCAGTTCATGATTCTGGGTTTGTGTTCACTCTGAATTGTAGTGACAGTGTGGACAAGAGGCAATAGAATCGTCATGCATCTGTAAATTCTTTTACATGATTCTGTTTTCAGTGATGTTGGTGCGGTGTGCTATGTTTCGGTTTCTCGATGTATGATGTTTGGCCTTTGGTGGGGGAACATGCGATGGACAGGGAGATACTGATCTGAATCTCACAATTTTATCTGTCAGTGAAATCTTCGTGATAATTCCCAGTTTATGCATGCTGTTATGAACTTTCCCAAAAATTGGCTTGGAGGTTCTATTCTGAAGAATAAGAATGAGTTATGGTTTAATTCCATTCAATATATAGAGGAATTTCATGAGGACGCCAGATCCACTGAAAGAAGAAAATAGGAGGAGCATGTCAAACAGTTTGAGGATGATAACACATCACTGAGGTTGGAACTGGACAGGTTGTCTTGAAGGATTCTAGTGTAATGATGCTGATTTTTTTTGCTTTGTGGATTACTGTTTGTGGAAATGTTTTCCTTGTGGCCCTACGATTTGCGTTTAAGTTAATTTGCAACAAGTTCATCTACAAAGGGGTGCTCCAGAGCATGGATTTTCACCTAGGATTGCTATTCGGATTCAAACATTTGAGATGATATGTCATTGCCATCAGTTCCATACCCATGCATTCATGCACGAGATAGCTTGTAGAGCAGTAATGAGTATGTGGAAGTTTGTCTTAAAGGTCATGTTACTTGGTTGGAACCTTGTTTCGTTGTTTTGAATGAGTTTCTTTTTCTTGATCTCGGTTGTTGTTTATGTCGTGACGTCATGTTGGGTTCCCCCTCAGCCCTTAATAGGGGGTTTATGATAATAAAAAAATTAATTTTCATTCAATGAGAATAATTATAATGGAAAGGTAAATAATTGAACACACATTCCATGTAATCAATAAACATATAAGGAAGTGTGTAAACAATATAGAAAGGTAAATAAATAAAAACACATTCCATTTCAATAATTGGGTAAGGAATAATCCATAGAGAAAGGTAAGAATCTAAAAACACATGCCATTTATCAAAAAAATGAGAATGAAATGCAATTATAGACTTTTCCTTAGTGAAAAATCACATGGATAATAAATACTGAATACAAATGAAGGAAATGATTAATTTTTTGGACGTAATGTCTAAGGAACATGATAACCTATACCGTCAAGACATTTCACAAGACAATTTAAAACTACTGAAAGAAGACAATTTAATTTTCACAAGTAATTTGTCTCATGAGAACCTATCAATGCCTCAAAGGGATATATAAATTTCCGGCCCCACCTATCACTGCCTTTTAATACTATTCCTCATATCGAGTAATCGATTTAATTAATATATAATATGCCTTATCAAATATTTGTACTGAATAAATGATACATATTTATCAATATTTCTCTAGAAAAATCAAACTTTTGTCATAGTAAACACTGTATATAAAAATGATAAACAGGTATGCAATATTCATATCTATGATAAATAATATGTATATTTAGGGTAAATTTAATTTTCAGTGGCCACTGGAAAGTGAATATTTCAAGGAGACTTTAAAAATGAATCAAGGAAGTGATTATCAATACTATCATTAGATAAATCAATCAAAAACCCTCTAGAGGAGTAATAACGATGGTATATTACAATAAATTCCTAGTGGAGTAAAAATAAAGGGTTATTTTTGGTGATGAATAGAAATAATATAAAAATATATTTTTAAACAATTCTTGAGGAAAATGTCCTTTTTATTTTGGAATTGAAATTCCTGTTTAGAAAATAATGTTTTTAGAAGAAAAAAGGATCTCTAACTAATGAGAGACATGAATTAGGGTTTTCTTAAAAACATTTTCTAAAACATTTTGAGTACCAAAGAGTGGAAATAATTTCACTATTAATTGATAATGTTCATGAATAACTAGAGGATAATAAAATTATTTTTTTAGTAGATAATGATAAAGTAATATCTACGAATGTAAATTCAAGTGCAAACAACCCTGAATAAAATGAGATTGTGAAGTAAACCCTTGAGAAGACACTAACTTTGAAGTCAAACTCAACCAATTTATTGATTATGCATATCAAATGTAAATCCATATAAAATAAGTGGAAATACAAAAAATTTATAGCTAAAATTATTTATACACATAATCATTAATATTAATGACAATGAAGAAGTAATATAACCAAATGAAAGATAATTGAATTATAAAATTTATTTACCCCTTGGGAAATTTTGAATCATAATCACTATGAATAAAACACATCAAAAAAAATTAAAAATACCATGAAGATGAAATTATTCATGATATAAAATACATTAGGGTTAGTATATACAACACACAAAATAAATAAGTGGTAAAAATGGTGTGTGCCTCACAGAAGAAAAAAGAGAGAGACAAGAATCCCTTACCTTGCATTTCCATTAGGTTAAACATACTTTAACCTCCCATATAATGGTTTTAAACATATAACTAAATTATACCATAATCTTACTAATATTTATAATATCATATATTATATTCTTATTATATCTAATCACCCATTTATTAAAATATTTCATTATTTTCACCATTTCTGGAGTTAACTTTCTAGTTTTTAGAGTATGTTTTTAATTGGTACTTGTTATTCCTATTAATTAGATAATGATTTAATTATATGAAGAATTTATATAATGATTTAAATATAATTTATATTCAGTATAAATTTATTTAGAATAATCAATTATTTTTAGAGATAGGAAATGAAATGCATCGTTTATGGAGACGATAGGTCGTACGTACGCATGAACACAACTTCATTTTTCTTGTCATCTTTAAAAGAATGAAAAGAAAATGATATATATATATATAAATGTATTTGTATATTATAATTACTATATCATTTTTATGTCATGTATCTCACATTGTTTTATTAAAACCTTCCTTTATAAATTCCATGTATAGTATAAATGGATAACATCATTTTGAGGAGACTGTAGTCTACACTTCCACAAATGATGTCATCGTATTCACACAAAATTGAACTTATGAAGGTATGTGTTATATAATAGCTAAAAAATCATAAATAAATTATAAATATTTTCTATAAACCATAAACCTATCAATATTTCATCCTTGAAATATGGTAAATGGAATAATGAAAGACAATCGTTCGTGAGGCGGTAGTCCGCCGTACACACGAATGATGATTTGTATCCCATTTTGATGGATGTGTATGAATGTGTATATAGAAATATTATCACAAAAAATATAATTATATTTAATATACTTATTTTATTATATAATAATGGAATAATAATAATTGAATGGTTTGAGAAATAAATAAAACAAAAGTGATCGTTGAAGAATGTTACCTCATTTTTGGGTAACTCCTTTTAGTTTATACCAAAAGACATTCTTGGTTGGATTTATATCCAAATATAGTCTTCTAGGATGAGGTTATATAATTTTGGAGATTATTTGTTCAGGTTTTTTACAATACAAAGTGCTTGTGATGTGTAAATAAGTGGGAGGGGTGAGTTCCTTTTTATAGTGGAGGAGGGGTGACATTCTCATAAATTTTTGAAACGGGAATTTCACCCATGTTGTTCCCATTTTAACTGTCTCAAATAATAAATAAATGTTAATACAAGGGAGTATAGGGTATAAAAACGAACATAAAATGGATTTTGGACAAGTTTCTAGGTCATTTTCAGCCTTAATATTAATGTTTATTTTTTTTGTTAGGATAACTTTTCTCTTAATCATTTTAATTAATTTTAATCACTTTCACTAATATTTTTGGTCAAAAAATAATTTTTCCATATTATAAATGATAAATTATTCTTATTAAAAATATGGAATCAATTTTTCCAATTTAAAATCACATAAGTGAAAGAAATTAATTTAAATTTAAAACCCAATATTGGACAACAAAGCGGGGTTTTAAAGTAACAATGTTCAATAGTTTGCTAAGTTTTTATTTCCAAATTCAATATGAAATTTATTTGAATGAAATAAATTGGATTAATTTATATAAAATAGATATAATTAAACTTTAAAACCAATCAAAAATAAAATTTAACTATATAAATAAATTAGATGAAAAAACATCCCTCAATTAAAATTCCATATTTTTCACAATTTATTAAAAAATGAAACATCACAAAAAAATTCCAAAAATTACCAATAAGATAATTTTTATGTCCCAATTTAAAAAGTGAAGTTTATTTTGACATATAAAATATATAAATGTTTCAAAAATTATATTTAAAATATGTTCTACATTAAAATACAGTAAATTTGTCTTTAGAAAAATATAGTTTTATGTGTAAAATCTGGTTTAGTCTTATCTTATGACTATAAAATCTATTTGATGAATCTAAAAAATATTTTATTGAATATATAACATATATAATTCATTAATATTGTTCATTAATTTTAATTTATTGGCAAAAAACTACTTTGTGAGTATAAAAACGTTTACTTTATATTTAATTGGTTTTTATATTTGTTTCTAATTAATTGGTAACCAATGAATTCATTTTATATCTGTATAAACCATATATTTTCATAAGTTAGTTAATAATATTTATAACTTATAATTTAATGTCTATATTAAGTCTTATTATACAATTAATTATATATATTTTAGGTAAAACTCGGTCTTGTGTGTGACATGAAATATCGAGAAAATTCGTTATTACGTGTGATGGAAGATAACTTAGTGTTACATGAATTTCAAGATATATATTATATTAAATTTATTTAAGATATTAAATATACTATAAATTCTCAATAGGTTGTATTCTTTTCTATGTTTGGTGTTTCATTTCATACACACTATCGAATAAAAGTTACTCTTTTAGAATTTTTGGTGTGTTATAAGAAGATGATAATGAAATTTGATATAGCTCAAGATATATGATTAATTTAGTAGTTGATGATCAAAAAGATGAATTCCTTAAGGATCATGGAAATTGAATAGTATTCTTTTTTGTGATTTATTATTTCAAAATTCTTATATTATAATTTCATTTCTCTCTCTCTCTGTGGTTGTATCAATCATCGTAAATCCTCTTGAAAAGTTTTTTGATGATATATACCGAGATCATTTTCTAATTTTCATTTATTTTCATTAAAATGACTAATTGTGTGTTATTAACACCAAATTTCATAGAGTGTATCAATGGATAATCATATAAATCCATGATATAAAAATAATAGGTGCTTAAAATAATACTGTTACCAATACTTTGAATCATGTCACTCATAATTAAAGAGTATTCATGATGATTTATTTCTACACAAAATAACACAAAAACACTTCAAATAACATCATTAAGATAAATGAGAATTATTTAAATTAATAAAACATTAAAAAAATTCTTAAACAAGCTTGTTGTGATTTATTATTTCAAAATACATGAAAAATTAAGCCTAAAATATTTAGTATGAAAATTATTATTTCCAAAATAATTTTCTAGATAAATTTCTGATTGAATAATTTTCACATAGTTGTTATAATGTATAACTATTTTACAAAGTGGTATAATGGTTAAAACAAATCTAATAAAATTTATGTTAATAGAAAATATAAAAAAATGTTAAAATAGAGTGTACTGTAAAATATAAATTTTCTAAATAAAGAAAAGTAATATACTAACCTTGAGATGAATTATTATTATGATTTGTATACCGGCCGTGAAATGAACTAGTCATGTGGTTATCATACTGACTGTGAAAATAAATTTTGATAAGGTCCATATACATACCGTTTGAAGAAATGTTCATGTAGTCGGCATAATGATTGTGTGATGAACTTAAAAATAAATTTATAAATTCAGTAAAATAAATTAATTCATAGAAAACATGCATGCAGTAATTTTGACATATATTTGCATAAAATTTACAAATTAATTTATGTGGTTTAAAAAATAATTCATTCAATAAAAAAAAAATACTAGATGTAGTCACTATATAAAAAATAACTCATGGTAGGTACCTACACAGTAGGTTGGGAAATACCTCTTCAAGGTAACTAGAAAACCTACTTATGGTATCTTGCTGTGGATTTTCACAGTAAGTATAAATATAACACATGGTAGGAATTTTTATCTCATCATGGTAAGTATGAGTTTTTCATGGTAGGTCAAATTTTCCTTCATAGTAACTATTATATTACCTTCATGGTAACAATGAAAGCCACTACACAGTAGGCTTCAACTTTACTCAAAGTAAATTCAAGTGTTGATCATGGTTGGTTCCTCTATCTTATGGTAACTTTAAAAATAAATTCATGGTAGGTTTTCCATTACCTTCATGGTACGTAGGTGGAAACCTCACGGTAATTTTATAACCATTGCACATAAGGTTTGGGTGTCCTTCACAGTAGATTCATATCAAGCATCATGGTAGGCACTGATATAATCTCTTCATAGTGTTCATCATGGATGATGTGTTTTCAAGAAAAGGTGAAGCTGGGTAGTGTGCATGTATAAATGAAGTGATTTTGTGTTAAATGTCTAAATAAAGTGATTTCATTTCACACTGCCAATGTGAGTTAAGCTGCGTTGTTGTGAAGGTGCGTTGTTGTAGGTGAAGCTTCTCTCATAGAGAAGCTTTCGAACTATCATAGATAACGTAACTAATGTGTGTTGCTCACGTGGTGATGTGATGAAGGTCGAACGAAGGTGCTTTTATTGGTACAAACGAACTAATTACTGAAGAATATGAGATGGGTAGATGCTGAGCAGGGAGAGTGCACTACCATGGATGTATGAAGGAACTCATGTGCATGTGGATGGATGATGCATGATGTGTCGAGATGCTGCTCACATGAGGAGAGGATGAAGCTTTTGGCCCTGGTCGAATTAGAGATGCTCTGGAGGAAACACTGGAGAAGATAGGGTACATTGTATACTATATACATACATTCATACATACATACATACATACATACATACATACATACATACATACATACATACATACATACATACATACATACATACATACATACATACATACATACATACACACACACACACACACACACATACATATATACATATATGTATGTATATATATAATAAGAAAATTATAAAAAAATAGTAAAAAAGCATAAAATTTTCCAAAATATAAAACTTTTAAATGAATATATAAAATTATTAATATTTAAATATGCACTAATATATATATATATATGTGTGTGTGTGTGTGTGAGTGTGTATATTTCAGACAAAATATAAAAAATATTTTAAAATTAAAATATTAACAAGACACATAATAAGTAAAATTAAAATATAACAGTAAAAACTAAATAAATAAAATTTAAAAGTGGTGTTTTTTTTAAACAAATGAATTATATTGATAAAATAAACATATTAATTAAAATAAAAGATTGAAATTTATAAAAATAATAAAAATAATAATCACATAACTCTCAGTGAAATGAATCTCCACATTTTTTTGAATTGAAAAACGAAAACTAATATTTTAATTTAAAAAATCCCCTTATTTTCTCCCTTGCTTTGAAATTTAACAAAAATAAAAAAGAAAATCCACCCAAAAGTTATTATTAATAACAATGTTGAATATATATATATATATAAATGAGGGATAAATCTCTATGAATTTATGCATTTCAAATATAGATAAAAAAATTAAACAATTTTTAACATGATCTTAAAAATTAAATCTCCATTAAAACCAATTCATATTTTATTTTTTAAAACCTCATAGAGTCTAATTATTTATTAAATATATCTGGTATATAATTTTTTGTTGGAAAGTATTTCAGGATAATATCCCCTTTATTATCATGATATCATAAAAAGTAAAATCTAACATATATGTTCTTGCTCCAAGATTGTTATAAATCATTTTTAGATATACATATAAAAAATGTGATGTCACATAATATAAGTGTTTTATGAAAATAAACATTGAAATCATATAGAGTTTTTTCTATCCAAATACTTTGAGTACACTAATTTGAAGAAGAAATGTATTTAGTCTCAGCTGTAGATAGTGAAAGTGAAAATTTCTTTTTGTAACTCCATGCTATTGAACATTTACCCAATAAGTGACACATACCTGATGTGTTTTTTCTATCAAGCCTTCATCTTCCAAAGTCAGTGTCAGAAAATGATAAAAAAATTGAAACAGTACGGAGTTGAGTAAAGTAAAAAAGTGTTAATAGATCGGTTAATGTATATAATTATTCTTCTGAAAACATTTAAATCACTTTATTTAGGATTATATTGATATCTTGAACACATAAAAAAAGAAAACATAATATCAGGCCTTGATGCATTCCAATATAGTATGCTTATAATCATTCTTCTATACATTTTATCACTAATGGATTTACTAGATTCATCCAAATATAGTTTCAAATTAGTTCTCATTGGAGTTATCATAGTTTTACATGAATAAAGATTGAGTTTTTAACCAAAAGTTTATAATATTTTATTTGATTATGAAAATATATTCTTTTTATTTTTAGAATTTGAAGACTAAGAAAAAAATTTAATTCCCCCATTATCCTCATATCGAATTCACTTGTCATTACTTTTGTAAACTCTTTACTAATTATATCATCTATAGATCCAAATATAATAGCTTTAATATATATTTATATAATTAAAATATCATTAAAAACATTCCTTATGAATAAATTTGGATCAACCTTTCCCTTTTTAAGATAGTTTTTCAATAAAAATATAGTCAATCTATTGCACCAAGTAATTGGATCATTTTATAAACCATATAAACATTTACACCATTTGAAAATATTATTTTGAAATTAATTATTTTTAAAACCATGTGTTTGAATAACATACACCTCTTCATAAGTTACACCATTTAAAAATTCACTTTTTACATCTATTTGAAAAAAAATTAAATTTTTGATAACTTACAAAAGATAATAGAATCTAAATGGATTCTATTATAGAAATAGGGGAAAATTAATCCTCAAAATCAATTCCTTATTCTTATAAATAACCTTGTAAAACTAATCTAGCCTTATTTATCACTATATTACTGGAATCATCCATTTTCTTTTAAAAAATACACTTGGTTCCAATAGACATTTTATCATTAGGTAACTCAACCAAATTCTTGACTTTATTTCTATCAAATTGATTAATTTCATCATGCATATAATTTTTCCAATTTGAATATTTTTACAATTATTTAATATTTCTAAGCACAAAATCAGAAATAAAGGTATAATTCACACAAAAATTGAAAACTAATTTTCATGTGCTTATTACATATTAAACATTTTCAATTACATTTTATAAAGAATGATCTCTATGTGTTTTTCAATTCATATGATCAGATTGAGAGGATATATTTTGTCCCTCAACTTATGCATTATAATTTTTATATTTATCATCATTATATTTTAATTCTTTTAATTCATCAATAGGATCAATAAAATATACATTATATTTATCATTACATTCAATTAACTTTACATGCACAGATTTATCCATTGACATAGTTCTCTTACTATCAAAACAATAGGATTTACTATTATTTGAATAACCTATAAATATTCCTTCATTAATTTTATTATAAAATATGTACAGATCATCTTTAATATTTAAAATATATACTCTACAACCAAATAATTTAAATTAACCAATATTAGGTTTCTTTTATTTGAACGGTTCATAACGGGTTTTATTTAGTGTGGGTCTAATGTAAACTTGGTTTAATAAATAGAAAGAATTGATAAATGATATTTCCCAAAAATATTTTGGTAAGTTGAATTCATTTAGCATGGTCCTTTACATTTCTTAAATAGTTCCATTTTTCTTCTCTATAACACCATTTCGTTGTAGTGTTCTAGGGGAGGAAAAAATATGGAAGTATCCATTATATTGGAAAATTATCTCAAAGTCTAAGTTAGACTATTATCCTACTTTTTATTTCTAATTGATGTTATTAAGTGACCCTTGGGATTTTTAATCTATTTAAAAAATGTAATAAACTTCTTTACGGTTTCACATTTATGAGATAAGAAAATAGTCTATGTAAATCTGATAAAATCATATATAATTAAAATCACATATATCTTACTACCTAAACTAGCAGTTCTCATGCGTCCAAACAAATTAAGATGAAGTAGTTATAGAAATATAACATCATTTCTATTATTAATAGATCTTAAAGACTCCTTGTGTTGATTAACCTTCAAACAAGAACCACACCCAAAGTACTTTCTTTAAATTTTGGATGTTCCATAACATATTAATGTTTATCCAACCTATAAAATTATCAAATACATACATATCTAAATCATCTATTCTGAACAATGTGGTTTGTTTATATAAATTTAAGAACTTTAATTTTCCTCAGTTAGTTATGAAAAAATTATAGAGTAATTATTATTTTTATATTGGAATAAAATAAAACAATATTATATTTATAAACAAGAAAAAAAATTTCATTAAACTTTACACTCATTCCATTACCACAAAGTTGTGAGATACTAATTAAATTGTGTTCAGTTCCAATACATTCAATAATTTAGAAATTATAATAGATTGTAATATTCATACTTATCCAAATCCTTTTACCTTTCCTTTAGAGTTTTCCCCAAAAGTAGCAGTGGATCCATCACATGAATTAAAAGATAACAAGTTATAAATATCACCATTCATGTTCTGGGAGAACCCAATTCCAATATACCATGATTATTTAAAACTCTTTAAGAATTTTTCCTATAAAAAATCAATTAGATAGTTGTTTTTGATACCCAATCTATTTTGGGTCGAACTAGATTAGTAACAACACTCTTAAAAAACAATAAAAATTTAATTCATTTATTATAGGGAAATCTAGAAGATATATTATTAGAAATAAATGTCTTTTTATAGAATAAAGGATAATTAAACCATAAAAAACATTATTTTTTATAATTCCCTTTAAGATTACATCTAAATCATGTAACACTTGAGATATTAAAATTACTAATTTTAGAAAATGTGATTCTATACATTTTTGGATTCTAGATATATCTTTTTTGGTTTTTTTCATATCCATTATCTTATGATTTTTTGTTCATTGAATAAAAATAGATAAGGTTTCTATTAATCAAGTTATTTTTTTATATTTCCATTCTCTTTTTGAATAACTTTTAGGTTATCAAATTTTTTTACATTTGGTTATGATACTTTTTTTAATTTATTTTTTTTATGTTTGAGATTTTGCATTCCTTTTAAATTTTATCTAAATCATCTCAAAATAATTTAAATATCCAATCTTAATATTCATTAGTTATTGAAAAGATTTATTTAATTCTATAATTCTCATATTTAACCTTTAAAATTTCATAATCTATAACCTTTTTCTCTTTATCATTCTTTAAAGAAAAAACTTTCATATTTTTATTTTCTTTTTTTTCTTTCTTATTTTCTCTTTTTAATTATCTATATAGTTAATCCATTCTCAAGATATCACTTTGAAACTTTTCATTTCATTCTATTAATTTTTAACTTCATTTTCTATGTGAGAGTCATAACCTAAAATACAATCATAATTAGAGTTTAAATCATTTACTATTGTAGCTATTAAGTAAAGATTGACCAATTATTTTTCACTCTCAGAACCATCTCTTCTCAGGCCTGACACTTCTATAAAACTCCATCCATCACGGTATGCATATTTTAACTATTTATTTTATTTCTTGTCTTTATATTCTTGTTTTAGTTTTGGATAGTTTTTCTTGATATGTCCCTTTTTTCTTATACTCATTGAATGTTAATTCTAAAACATCATATTTTCTACTTTTTTCTTTCTTAATTCCCTTTATGTCATCCTTATGTTGATCTCTTCTGGGATAATTCTTAAAACATATATTACCTTTCATGTACTTGTAGAATCCTTTAGTAAAATTTTTAATTTCATCTTTCACACATTGTGTCAACTCAGAATCAGAGGAATTAGTATAAAATTTAATATTATATTTGAATTTCATACATTTCCTTTTGTAATGATCTTTAAAATTTTCATTCTTTAACTCTAGTTTTTATCAAAAAAGTGATCCTATTAGTTCATCCTGTAAAGAACCAGAAATTCCGTGGAATTTTTTTTCTTAAATTCATGGGAATTTTACGACCCCGCAGTTTCTGACGATGCTTGATTTTGAGGCCCAGTGTTCCCTGAATCAATTTCTAATGTTTTGTTTGGGTACATCTAGTAAACGCACAAACGTGATTTTATATCTTTTGAACTGGTGCTCAGAACTAAAATCTGAGGGCACCATTGAACTCACAGCTTTGGTGATTGCTTAGTTAGACCTTCATTGCAGTTGCGTTCTAATAAGAATGGACGTTAATTTTTTGTGGTTTTTAAATAAAATTACATAAAAATAAGTGTAACTTATTTTTATTTGTTTGGTGGTTAAAACCTCCATGTGGAGGTTAGAGGTGGGTCCCACCCACACATAACCTCCCTTGGGAGGATATTATTTTAGTGGGACCCACCTGAAGTCTAACACCTCTTGCAATCAAATAAGTAGGTCCCACAAGGGCTTTAACCCCTTGAAATCCCCATAAATGAGGGAACTCTTGAACTTCCACATAATGGTGCCAATTCACCCAAAAATTAATTAATGGATTCAATTAATTGATTTTTGAAATCTTTTGAATTCTTGAAAAACGATTAAAATAATAGTGAGTCTATTATTTTTGGTGTTGGAATAATCTTTTTGTGGAGCTTGAGAGAGGACTTTGAATATTAGAGAGAACTTCATCCTCTCGACGAAGAACACGAAGAATGCCTCTCACCTCTGAAGAATGACGAACACCATCTTCTTCTTTCTTCAACCGGGGCAAGAAAGGGAAGCACCACCTATCACGAAGTGCACTAATGACGTCATCTCAAATCGTTTTCTTTGAGTTCTTCCTCCTACTACATTGAAGGAATGACGTCCACCTTCTGCGACTCCGTCATCGATCACCGAAATTGAGGTAG
Organism: Viscum album; assembly: GCA_963277665.1. Lineage (NCBI taxonomy): Eukaryota > Viridiplantae > Streptophyta > Magnoliopsida > Santalales > Viscaceae > Viscum > Viscum album. Next base: position 1,801,064,695 of record OY728130.1, on the reverse strand, counting down.
GGGATTTGTGTTGTTTTTGTACCCATTTTTCGTTGTTCTAATTTCAGAATGTGAATTTCATATTTGTTTAGCATCATAACGTGGAGGGTGCAGGCCACACGAACACGGACCAACTCCCCCTTCGATTATCTTCTCTTAATGGAAACAGTGGTGGCGCAACGGCACTGCCGAAGGAACGGGTCCTGACCGATGGGACGTGACAATACGCGTGGCGACAGGAAATGAGCCAGTCGCCAGATGAACCGGCGGCGCAAGGGCCGCCGAGTTTCCAGAGTAGCACGACACCATTGTGTCGCGTGGAGGATCGGGCCGTGGCCAAGCGGGCCGCGGTGGTGCTGGAGGGGCGCCATGCCGTTGCACCACGCCGGAGGAAGAAACCACAGCCACGAAGGCCTTGGCGGTTGGATGGGATGGGCATGGTGCCATAACCCGGCCGGGCCGCCACCGGGATGGGATGCCACCAGGCCGGGCCACCCCATCCGGTCGGGTCGGACTCGCGGACCGGGTCGGACCCCTTTCTGGACCCGTTTAACCCGAAATCACTTTTTCATCTATATCTTGGGCTACGGGTGTCCGATCGAAGAATTGTCTACATCTATGAGAATCTTAGAGAAGGACGATTATTTTGGCATACCTCACTTGAGGTTTGGCATAGTTGGGGTACGGCCGGGTTGGTTTGAACCTAAAAACCAACCAGGCCCCTGGAACAGAAATGCCAATAACTCACAGACCGGGTGTCCGATTGACGCGCCATCTGTCACGTTGGGTTCCTTATAATGAGACAGAACTACGAGATACATCAACTCAAGACTTCGTGGTAGTTGATATATCGACATTTGACTTGAGGAGCAGACCCTCCTAGAATCGAGCGTGTTGTGTGTGGGAACCTTATGGCTGGCTGCGACTGAGATGATAGGATCCTACGTGGACCTACTACTATTCCAGGATCCCCTGTGGGTTTGACAGTGATGATACTATACCAGGATCCTCCTTGGGTTCAACAACAATGATTTCTGTACCGGGATCCTCTGTGGGATCAACAACGATGACTCCTGTACTGGAATCCTATGTGGGTTTGACAGCGATGACTTCTGTATCGGGATCCTCCGTGGGTTCGACAGCGCTGATACTATTCCAGGATCCTACATGGGTTCGACAGAGGAGATGATTCAGTGCATACCCATAATCATCTCTACCCCTCTACATGTGTTGAATACCTATGTGAGCTGATTCTTGTTTTCAATTGTTATCATTGAGATGATTGACTTTACTTCCTTTGTGTAATGGGTTGTGCTTGGGCTCGAGTGTTGGAGTTGGACTATGATTGGTAACTTAGGTATATGTATGGGCATATATCTAAGTATGGATGGTTGATACTTCATGATTGTATCTTACTACTGTGGTTTATCCTTGGTGGATTCAAGGAGACCTTTGGGGGTCTTTGGGTCCCTTTCTTATTATTTTTATACTCACCCCTACATGGGCTTCGCCCGCACCTTGTTGTGTTCTGTGCAGATGACAGTCAGCAGTGATCGAGGCTGAGGGAGATGGATAGGAGGCTGCTCAGGGCTTGACTAGACAGGACGTACCTCAGAGATGAGTTGTTATAGATCTATACCTACCCTTTAGGTAGGATTTCCGGTGGACGATCCAGGAGTTGTTTTCCCTTTTTACTTGTACTTGTTCTTGTTGTTCAGTTGGGTTTTTATACTGTCCCACTTACTTTCAGCACACATTTATTTTCTATATTAGCACTTGTTGAATCTACTTCTTATGGTCATACTGTGCGTGTTACATGTTTAAAGGCAATGCCTTCCCTTTTTATCGGGGATTCGGCTTTGGTGCCAGTCGCCAGCCCCTGGCCTATGGAAGGTGGGCTTGGGGTAATCACGACACGAGACCCGAGGACAGTTCGTCACACATCCATTGAATACTTAATGGAATCCTTAATTTCATTAATGGAGACCTTCGTAGAGTTTCATATTTTAGGTAGAGATCGATGTATCCTTTCAATGAGAACTTCATTCTTCATGGTCTCCCCATGTGCAACCACACTGTTCACAATTTTGTTGGATCTATTATTCATCTCGTTGATTCTGTCTTGATCATTCATTCTAAATCCTTGAAACTCGGATCTGTGAATGTCTGTCTTTATTCTTTTTAACTTTTCAGTTACTTGATGAGTGAATTTTAAGGTACTCTAGATGTAAAAATTAGTTTTACATGATGAAATATAACTATACATATATTTTCTTAAAGAATAGTACAAATAATTCATTACTTCATAGTTTACGACACATTTTGTAGAATCATAACTAGTAAGAGATTTTGAATCCACTTCATAAAATTTATATTTCATTGATATCATAACCCAAGATTCAAGTATAATATTTTTATGAAATACCTCCATCTTGTCCTTCTATAAAACATAGTCTCTTAGATTGAAGTGTGGCGTTCTGATAGGATTCAGCATCTCAAATTATTGACATTCCATAATCAAAAAGTGTATCTTTCCTTAGACTATTAGGTCAAGTATATTAGTCATTTTAAAAAGATAAATAAACATTAATAACCAAATCCTTAAAATGAAATATTCTCTAATACCAATTGTTGGTTCCTAGAATATGGAAATATTTACTAGAGTGGGGGTGAATATTCCCTTCTAAAAATGTTCAATCAAATAATAATTATTAGATATATTAACAATGTTAATTGAGTAGAAAAATTAAACCAAATAACACAAAATGTTCTTATAGTAGTTCAGATAACTAAGATCATACTCTACTCCTAAATATTCTATACTCGATGAGAAGATTGGTATTAAAAAATTCCTAACTTTTGATAGGGAGTGATAACCCGATTATAGAAAACCTAAATTTTTCTTGCCGGGTAATATTACTAAAATGACTTTTCATAGGAGTCACAACCCACATAACTTTTATCTAGGAGTCACAACCCAAACTCCATTTTAGATAGGCGGAATAACCTATTAGATAAATTTATGATGGGAAGAGATTAAACTCACTATATAAGAACAAATAGCATATAGGGTAAATACAATAATTAAAATAAAAAAAATTTAATCTCAATAGAGGAGAAGATGGTGATGAAATTATTTTTAGATCAAGATCTTTAATCACATCAGTAGTGGATGATCAAGATTATTAATTCCTTCATGATCACAACTATAGAACAATAGCCTTTTTCATGATTCAGTAGTTTACAATTCTTGTATTAGAAATTCAGTTTTCTCACTTTGTGATTGTATCAATAGTATTCTATCCTCTTGAAAAGTTATTGGATGATATATTTCAAGATCAATTTATTTTTTTCATTAATTTTCATTACAATAACTATTTTTTTCATTTACTCTAATGATCTCGGAGAATCTAAATGGTTAATCACATAAATCAATGTTATAAAATTAATAAGCACTTAAAATAATACTGTTACCTATACTTTGAATTATGAAACTCATACCTAGAGAGTCCTCATGAACTTTTATTTCTGGATAAAATAAATTGGAAAAACGTTGATAATATTAGTAAGTTAAATGATAATTATTCAAATGCATAAAACATTAAAAAAATACTTTAAAAAAATCTTGTAGTAACTTTATATTTCAACATATAAGAGAAAATAGAGCATAAAATAATTTGTATGATAATTATTATTTCCATAATAATATCCTCAATAATTTTTTCATCAAAAAATTTTCATAAAGTGTTTATAATATATAATTATTCTTAAAAGTATTAGAATGGTTAAAAAAATTAAATACACTTATAGTTAATCAAAAATATCAAAAATATTTTTCAAAAAAACTGTACTATAAACTATAAATTTTCTCTACAATAAAAAAAGTAATATACTATCCATGAGAGGAATTAGTTGTGTGGTATGTATATTGACCCTGCAATAAATATGTCATGTGGTCAGTATACTGACCATGACAAGAAATTATCGTGTGGTCAGTATACTAAATGTGTGAAGAAATTTTTGTGCGGTCAATATACTAACCCTACGACATACTTAAAAATAAATTTATATTTCTATTAAAAACATTAATTCATGTAAAAATTACATTTGGTAGTTTTAAAATATCCTTACAAACAATTTAAAAATTAATTTATGTAGTTTTAAAAATAATTCATATGATATCTAAAATAAATAATCATACTACTGGCAGTCACTATTTAAAAAATAAATCATAGTAGGTACCTATACAATAGGTTAAAAAATATGTCTTAAAGGTAACTATAAAACCTAATTGTGGTAGCTTTCTATGGATTTTCATGGTATGTATAAATATAACAGGCGATATGTATTTTTATCTCTTCACAGTAAGTATGAGTTGCTCACAGTAGTTAGAATTTTTCTCTATGATAACTAGTATTTTACCTTCATGGTAATAACAAAAGTCACTGCAATGTAGGTTTCAACCTTACTCATGGTAACTTCAAGGAGTTTTTTTATATGTTTGCTGATTTTTTTAGAAATTATCAGTTATTTTCAAACAAATTATGCATGAAAGATGGCTACCCCACTACCACCTTCTAGTTTGGTCGAAAGGCAACATCACATCTTCTTCTTTCCCCCTCCCCCATTGCCATTTTCCCCAGATTGATGGCATGGTAAAGGCAATGGGAGGGGTGCCTCCTTTTGCCTAACATAAAGGCTAAAGGTGGCACCACTAGTACAGCCTTTTCCTTAACACCCTATAAAAGGGAACCCTACTTCTCCTATCTTACAATTACACTCCTCTCTCTACATTCTAGAGATTCTCCCTCTAAAAAAATTCTTTTTTTGTGTGCAGTAGACCCGATGGCCCAAAAGAATTCCCAATTTTTAATGAAGCATCATTTAGAGGTATTTTTTAATTTAAATTAAATATATTTATTTATTTAATTGAATTATTTTTATTTAGTTCTAAATATTTCATTTATTAAGTTATTTACTTAGTTCTAAATATTTTAATTATTAAATTGTTTATTTAGTTGTATATAGTTTTAAATAATAGTTATTATTATTAATGATTAAGTATCGAATAACTAATGAATAACTTAGTATTATATGTTATAAAATTTTGATTGCATAAAGAATATGTGGTCATCTAGGAAATAAAATACCTTTATAGATACAAACAAGTAGATGTGGCTCTGGAACGGATGTACATAGGAGTAATAACTACAATAGGGTGTCTGAGGTCTGACTCGGGGTAACTTGGTACTTGAAAATAGGCCTTGTTGAATCCTGGTTTGACACTCTAGGGAGATATTATTTATATGATTCTTATTTTTTTTATAAAATACTAAAATACCTAATAAAATAATACATAAAATTTGTATATTTATCAATGATAAAATAAAAATTAAGAACATATAAAATGAAATGGATAAGGACGAATACATTAAATAAGAATAAATTATTAATGGTTAACTAGTGATTAAAGAATGATTCACTAATTAAAGATCTGTACTAAGAAATATCAGTATCATAGTTTAGAAATAATAGTTATTATTATTAATGATTAAGTATAGATTAATTAATGAATACCATAACATTAATAAATGAATAAATGTAATGGTTAGTTAATAATCATTAACTAATGAATATAGTATGATAAATGATTTAATAAGGAATGATTATAGACTGATTAAAGAATGATTGACTAAAGAATAACTTTGTAATGATTAACTAGAAATTAAAGAATAATTAACTAGTTAAAAACTATATTAAGAAACAAGTGTATCATAGTTTAGTATATAATAAGATTTTCTAAAATTTTAGTATCATAAAGATTATATAGTTTAGAAATAATAGTAATTATTAGTAATTATTAAGTATAGATTAATTGATGAATAACTTAGGATTCAAAGATGAATACATATAATTATAATCTAATAATAATTATCATTGATAAATTACAATTATGATCATATAAAGTGAAATATGTAAGAACAAACACATTAAATAACTCATGAATGTTTTGAAACATACAAGAAATACCATGAAATTTTTCAATTAAACATAGTTTAGATGAGATGATACTGAATTAAAAATTGAAGTAAAATCTAGCTTATTTTTATTAGGTATGTTAATTAAATATTCAAAACATAGGTACTTAATAAGTTATGTACATAACTTTAGAATATGTTATTAAGATACCAAATAAAAATCGATTGGATTTTACCTCACTTATGAAGTTAGGCTCATCTCATCCTAACCACGTTCAATTGAAAAATGTTGGTATTTCTTGTATATTGTACAATATTCATGTGTTATTTAATGAATTCTTTCTTCTTTATTTCACTTTATATGATCATAATTTTAATTTTATCAATGATAAGTAAAGTTATTTGTTTTCTCTTCTTTTTACCTCAGTTTCCAAAACATTTTGTGACTTATATTCTAAAAAACATTAGTATCATATTTTAGGGTATAAAAAGACATTATAAAATTTCAGTAAAATAAATATTATATGGTCAACCATCATTGTAAATATTAGTTAGACTATTATAATCTTTATCAAAACACCTTTTTGACATAGAGAGACATGTTTTCCTATGTGTATTATTATGGGGAGGTTATTCAAACTGAGAAGGGATATTCTTACAGTAAATAACCAACAATAGTGGTTAGTAAATCTGATTGTGAAACGCTAAGTGACCTTCAAGATATAATTCATTGTTCCTTAAATATGGGATCTAATCAAGAGATTAAGTCTATGAGATATAGAAATTTTCAATTCCCAGAGAATGCCTTCAGGCCATTTGGGCAGAGACATTGTGTTATCTAGATTTTCCATTGGTTGCTAATGCGCAGTGTTCCCAGGAAATAAATTTATTTTCTCATGGGTTAGATGGTACCATGATGGAGTTATATATTGATGTATCTACTATACAATAAGAACGTCCAGTTATATGAAGATGTAGACTTAAAAGAGTGGTTGAATATGGTTCGCCCCATGAAATTGATCATATTCCAAATGATGCATAAGAGGACAACATAGATGATCTCAAAGATATACATGTCAATCCATCTTCTGATGAGGATTCTCATAATGATAAAACAGATGGTGACAACAGTGATGATGAGGAGGGTGAAACGAATGTTGGGGAGGAAGCTTCTATAAATTAATTAGTTTTACAGTAGACTCGATCAACAATAAATCACCCACAACACTTTTAATCTTGGTTAGAAGAAATGCCACGTGTGTCTTAATTTGAATGTAATATTCCCACACTCGAAACTGAGTTTCCCAGAGTTGTAAAAGATAGGTTTAGTGAGCTAGAAAAAACCTTATATGTTGGAAGGAATTTTTTAAGTATAGATCCATTAAAAATCACACTAAACAGATTTTACATTGAGAGGAATTGTAGAAATATAGTTTAGGAATCATGACATAATAAATATCTCATATAGTGTGAGAAATATGGAAATGATATTATATTCCACTTGAGGTCGATTCTAGACATTTGATTTAGAGGTTGGATAATCTCAAGGATTGAGGCAGCACATACTTACATTCATCGAACCCCGACACAAGATCATACCACATTGGATACTAAATTTGTGTCATCCATCACCATTGATATGATTTGGACATGCCAAGATATTCCTATATCCCTTATTCAAGAGAGGAAACAACAAATATTAGGTTATAATATTTCCTATAATAATTAAAGGATAGAGAAATAGAAGGCAATTGCGAAGGTCTATGGTGATTGGGATGACTCGTATAGGGTGTTACTGCAATTGGAATCCATACTGAGGCATAATAACTAAGTTGTCATTCATCATGATACAAATGAACATGTGTCTCAAGATAACTGATTTGAACCATATCATGTTCAATTTCATCGGTTGTTCTGGGAATTATTCCCCAGTATCTTTGCATTTCGTTTCAGAAAACAATTCATTCACATTGATGGAATATTTATATATGGAAAATACAAGGGCATATTTTTGATTATGGAAACCCAAGATGGAATCCATTCACCTCCTATGAATTCTTTTTCCATTTTGGAGTAGGAAAGATATGAATGATGGAGTTGGTTTTTTCCATGTATCAATAACCATTTCACCAGCATTCTGGGATTCTATTTGATATCTAAACAGTATCAGGAAATCAATGAGGACCTTGACACATGGAGACCCCCAAATTCACACATCAGTACTATATTAGACACATTACTATCCTAGTGCAAGAGATATTATATCTTTTCATGAAGTACTTCATTGATAGAGAAAACTAGCCTCATATGGAATTCGCAAGGGCTATGGTTTGGAAGGAACTTTCAACGAGAGATTGAAAATAATATTAAATAAGCTTCTGGTTATCATGTCATCATTTTCTGTAGATAAGAATCTTGATTTGAAGTTCAAGAGTGTTTAGACCTCATCACAAATAGCCTCAGTGAAAAAATGGTGTTATTATTGGAAGCAAGGTAATGCCAATGTGGAAACTTCTAGGCCTTATAGTTTACATGTGCACACACCATCACAACATGTTCATCTATGAACCGATCAAGAGAAGAATATGTTGATTTAGTGTACCAAATGGACACCATTTCTAACTGTTATGTGGCACCATGTACTCCTATTGGGGAGTTTCAATATTTCCCAATGTTCGAAGGCCAGCCGATAGTGATGCATGACATAAACAAGTTTCATAAATAGGGGATACCAAAGTCCTATAGGATGTGGAATGAGATGGGCTAGCCTCCAGAACAAGGGAATATTTTGAGATGCACCATATGTCATCAAGAAGGTCATAACTGAAAATGATGCCCTAACATTACTGGATCAAGTTCACACTCTCATCCACAATAAGGTATTGTCTCTTATGTGATCTTCTAATATAGTTAATTATATGGTGTTATTAAAATATTATTCATTTCAAGGTATTTTCTAAATTCTACAAATACATTTACTATAAAATAATAATAATCCTTTCATATTGACATTAAAAATAATATGTTGAAGTGACATTAATGCATAATCAATATATCCAGGGCTAAACCATGAATCATACATGTGATAAAATAATAATGAAACATACCATCACGTGGAAAATAATACATAAATTAAAAATCACACCATTTTATAATAAACATTTACATAACGAAGAAAAAATGTTTATATATATAAATAAATAAAACCATATCTTACACAAAACCCTTTTCTAGGTAAAAACATATAGTAAAAACACTTTAGTAATATTCTTTGAAAACATGAAGACATTGTCTTTTATTTTGGTAAGGAATAACTTCATAAATCTATGTGAATAAACATGGCATGTATTGCATTACACAATTCATAACATTATGCTAACCATAGCATTATATTTACATTTTACACTTACGACTCATTTCATTTTTTTATATACAGATTGAGGATACCATACTACTCACTGAGAAGCATAAGCATGTTACCTAGGGTGTGTTAGATGGTGGTGAGGTTTGAACGATCAGGGTATGTCGAGCACACCATTTTCATCACACAAATCCTCCATATTCCATTAGACTATACTTGCATCATGCTGGCTTCTACAATATTTCTATATTAGATTTCACATTTGTAGACCACCACCTACTTGCTACCCTCTTGTTAAGGTGGAGACCAGAGACACACACATTCTACATGCTTGATGGAGATATGACCATCACACTCGAGGATGTGGTAGTGCTTCTCGGTCTTCCTATTCAGGATATCCATAGTTCTCTCTAGCTTGGGGTCCAGATCCATAACAATATTGGTTCTTCATTGTGATGATGGAAGGTCCTTCTACTACCCTAGTGCGAGAAGTATCAGGAGTATAGTATTACATACAGTTGAATCCTCCTCCCACTGAAACATAGGTGGATCATACGAAGGTCAGCATTCTATTTCTAAAGGATCATCCATCTTCAGGTCATCATACACTACCTAGCATGAAGCTCAATGATATTGATACGGGCACACCCTTTGGAGACCACCATGTGGTATGAAATATACTCCCCATATAAATTGATTATACCTATTCATGTATATGTTTTATGTCTATTTAAATGAAGATATTATTATTACTATCAGCCATTTTTACATTTTAAGCCAGTGTTTTAGTTTTCATTAATATTTTAGTCATAGTTTATATTTTATAAGCTTTAAAAATGTGGAAAATCATACAGAAATTAAAAAGAACATCATTTTATAATAAAATTTTACATGATGAAGAAATTATATATATATATATATAACTATATCTTACAAAACACCCTTTTCTAGGTGAAAACATATATTCAAAACAATTTAGTAATATGCTTTCAAAATCATGAAACATGCTCCATATCTTTTATGCTTCTTGTACTAATCTGAGCATTAGTTATCCCATAAATGACTACTGCTTAGATTATTTCAAGCAATATAGGTGAATGTTCACAAGAGATGGAGGATGCGTGTTAATGCGATGCATGATTTGATAGCTATAAATCAATGTGTTTGTTATCATTTTAAAATTGATAGTCAAAAACATTAACTCATTGAAAGCAAAACAAACATTCTAGTATTTTATTGATAATTTATGACATCAATGTATATGTCCTTGTGACGGGTAGGAATCTTTCTCACATCAAACCAATAAACTATGTTTTCAGAAAATTCCAAAGAGCACATTTCTAGTTTAAAAGGACATTTTAGTAAAAAATCATATGACATAATAAAAACCAAGAAAACACTTTCATATTATTTTGAAATTTTTTTAAAATGATCCATATGTTATTTGAGACATGTAGGTTTCATCTGTACCTCAATCTGATGCATGGTGGGACTAGTATGACTCTAAGTGCATCTTTTTATTTGAAAATAACATCACTTTTAATAAAAAATACAACTGACCTACTCAAAACAAAGAAAAAGAAATTTATATTGTTTTGATAATTTTGGACAATGATCCATAAGTCATTTGAGAGATGTAGGAATCAGTCATACCTCAATACTATGCACGGTGTGATCTATTTGACTTTAAGTGCATCTTTTTATTTAAAATGACATCAATTATAATAAAAATGACACTAACTTACTCAAAACTAATAAAAAAACATTCATATTGTTTTGATACTTTAGGTAAATGATCTATATTTATATAAACTTGAAGATTAACCGAAACCCATACATAGTTCTTAAACATGTCTCAAATTTGAGCACCACAAAAGTTATTGCTTAAAAACATAACATTTTCACTTTCAAATGTTAATGACATAATTCTAAACAACATAAAACAAACACAATATATATATATCATAATATAAAAAAATATATATTTATAAATATAATAACATATATAATTAATTTTTTTAGTAGAAATGCGGTAGTCCCCCTACTGCCTTTCAAATTACTAGAATGGTGGCAGTGTGCCTAACACCATTCAAGCATATTTAAAAAAAACTAATCTGCACACATTTAAAAAAGATACAAAAACATATTAAAAAACTCTAACTTCAAGCATTAGTCACGGTAGGTTCCTCTATATTGTGGTAACTTAAAAAATAAACACATGTTAGGTTGTCCATTGCCTTCATGGTTGGTAGTAGGAATCCTCATAGTAAGTTGATAAATAACATATTATAGGTTTGGGTGGCCTTAATGGTAGATTCATATCAAGTTTCATGATAGGTACTAATATAAACTGTTCAAGGTGGTCGTCATGGATGATGTGTTGTCAAGAAAAGGCGAAGAGGGGTCGCATGCATGTATAACCGAAGTGTTGATGTGTGATGTTTCTGAAGCTAGTGATTGAGTGTCATACTACCGGTGTGAGTTGAGTTGCATTTCCGTGGAGGTGTGATGCTATAGACAAAGCTTCTTGCATGGGGTATCTACTAAACTACCATAGATGAAGTAACATATGTGCGCTACTCACATGGTAATGTGTTGGAGGTCGAACTAAGGTGCTGGTGTTGGTGAAGGTGAGATTCTTTCCAAAGTAGATATGGTATGTAGATGCTGAGTTGGGAGAGTACACTGGTATGGATGTATGAAGGAGCTCATGTGCATGTGGATGGATGATATACGCATTGTGGGGACACTGCTTGCATGAGGAGAGGATGAAACTGTTGGCTCCTAGCCAAATTAGAGACGAGATAGACGAAGCACCAGAGAAGACAATGTATAATGCATAATATATATATATATACACATATATCGATATATATATATATATATACATTTATATAAATAAAATTTATATACAATTTTAATCATTTATACTTTTGGTTATTCTCTTATACTTATTTATAATTATAATTATATATATATATATTGTAAAATATAGTGATTTGAACTATATAAATTCATTAAATATAGTTCATAATTAAATTTATATATTTATATTCATATTATATAATTTATAATATGAATATACATTTAGAATATTCATATATATATTTATAATTATTTGTGTGTGTTTACATGTATTTAAATATATGATTATATTCTATAAAATAAATAATTACATAAATAAATATATTAAAATATTTTAACAAATGAATTGTATATATAAAATATAATTCATATTAAAATAAAAATTTATTATCAATCATATTTTCAAAAGTAATATAAATTTTTGTATCAAATTTATATTAATAAATAAAAATATTTAATAATGTATTTAAACACTTTAAAAATGTATATATAAATATGATACATTAAAATTTTATTTAAATAAATATATAAATATAAGTGAACATATACTTATTTTAGTATATTTATGCTAATATTATATATATATATATATTGGAGTTGTCACATGAATCCTATTTGATATGGTTAGAAAATGTTTGGTACGAAAAAAGAATATTTTTTTAAAAAATAGGGGTTAGTATATGTATACATATGAAATGTGTGTGTGTGTGTCTATATATGTTGGTGCATGTGTACTTATGTGTATGTGTGTGTATGTTTGTATATATGTATGTATTTTTATGTGTATGTTTGTGTATGTTCATGTATGTATACATGTGAATGTATATATTTGTATTTTCATGTGTGTATATGTATATATATGTGAATGTATGTATGTGTATGTGTACATATGTGTATGTGTATGTATGTGTTTGTAATTGTATATATGTATATGTTGGTATATATATGTATTTCTATATGTGTGTGTGTGTGTGTGTGTTCACATGTCTGTATGTGTACGTATGTAAGTATGTTTATATACATGTATGTGTTTGTATGTGTCTGTATGTGTATGTATATCTATGTGTATGTATGTGTATGTGTGTGTGTGTTTGTGTATTTCTGTATGTGTATGTACATATGTGTATGTATGTATGTATGTGTATGTGTATGTCTATGTGTATATATGTGTATGTATGTGTATGTTTATGCATGCATGTATGTGTATGTATGTGTATGTGTATGTATATATGTGTATGTGTATGTATGTTTATATATGTGTATTTGTTTTTATGTGTATGAGTGCGTGCGCGTGTGTGCATGTATCCATGTGTGTGAGTGTGTGACCCTTGCATATCCTTACATAGTAACCCATACATATCCTCGCAAAGTAAACCTTAAATATTGAGTACTTTTCCATTACCCCATAATATATAAATACTATATATATAATCTACTTATAATTATATACATAATTATAATTGCATATATATTATAAAATATAGTAATATATGAACTATATAAATGCATTAAATATTGTTCATATTTAAAGTTGTATATTTATTTTCATATTATAATATATATATATAATTATATATATGTGTTTGTGTGTTTATATATATTTATATATTATAATTATATATCTATATAAATTATATAAATACGTAGTATATAAAAATAAACATATAAATATATTAAAATATTTTAACAAATAAAATATGCAACACCCGTTGGGTCACTAGTTTGTGTTTATTTGTATTTATTTTCCATTTTATTTAATTCAGACTTCCCATAATTCATGGGTTGGAATTTTGAAAATTTATAAAAAAAAAGTTGGTACATACGGAGAGCCCGATTAACATTAACAACATACCAAACCATGTAGAGAGGGTTGAAGGGAATCTAGTTTCATTTTTCACAACTGCAATGCAGTTTAGAAAACCATGTGATAGTCTTCAAGAAATTGTGCTGCTTGTTTTCAAGGGCAAGTGTGACCCACACTGTTGGTGCCCAGTTTTCCAAATCATGTGGAAAAATCATGTGTCCTTTCTTGTGCACTTAAAATTATGAATTAACTCTTTTCCCTTCACAAATTTAACACAATTTCACCACTTATTTCCCCTAATCATGTGCACAGCCTCCCCCTCTAATTATGGAGTAATTCCTCTTTGCTTCCTTGGAGATTCCCCTTGGTTCTTGCTGTATTTCCTTATAGTAAGGGATAATTTCTATTTGTTTCTTCTTATATTCTCCCTTCTGAACCTTGTTCTTCTCTTTTATTTGAATGTTGGAACCCTAAGTATCCATGGAAGTTGATCCTAGGGTTAAGTGTGATCATTTAATGATATTTCTTAGTCATCTAGGTTTGTAGGGACCCCTTCTTCTATGTTTTTGCAGTTTCTAACATAGGTGATGAGTTTAACTATGATCCCAAGTTTGGTGTCTCTACATAATGGGAATTTTCAATGGAATAACATAATTTCATGGATTTCCTTTGGTTTAACTTGGTTAATAATGATTTATATTTGTTTTTGTAGGTTTTTTTGTGACTGTTTGATGGTGTTAAAGATTTATTTTATATTAAATGATGTTTTCAAGTGGTTTTCCAAAGGGAATGATTTTTGTGACTTAAATGTGTTTGAAGAAGCATTTCAAAGGGAGTATTTACTCCAAAATTATTTCAAATATGGTTTTGGTTTTACCTGAGTTTCAAAGGATTCTTTAAAGAGGAACATGTTTTGTGATTGAGGTTTCCCTTGACTTTAGGAATGGCTTTATGTGATTTTTTTTCCTTGTTGATGGAATTTGAGAATAATATATGTGGATTGGTTGTTGAATGCACAAGGGTGACCATATTTAAGCATGTGATTGGATGGGTGTTTCCCTAGCTTTAGGTAAGTTTATATCTAGAAGTTGTTTCGGTATTTCCTCAAGAGTCCTAGGTTGTATTTCTTTTTTAGGATCACATAATCTTGATAGTATTATATGAGAGGGTCCTAGTGCCTATGGAACCTATAGGTATGATATCCCCCATGTAGAATACGTCATGATTGTGATGTTTCATGTATTATTTAATGTGATTTGGTGACTACTTATTAGTCATCTTAGTGTTTGATATTTTTTTGTTCATCATTTATTACTTCAGTTTTATTGACGAATGAATAGTGTGATTTGTTTATAGAATTTCAAATATTTATAAGAAAAACAAATAATTTAATAAAACCACTATAAAATGAAAACCTATATTTCAATTATTTTTTTCAAACTTATACTAAAATTTTCCTGGTTGATTTCATTATTTATATCAAGGAAGTATCTTATAGGGATTTTATTCACACCCTACAAATGCCATTGGGAATATAAAAACTTTTTTTGTAGGTTATAGGTAAATAAAGGAGTTCTTTATTTATATAGGCTCCTCTAATTGCTCGTTTTCCATTCGTAGCCTAATTCTGGTGGGGAATGAGTTTCACATGTATGTTGGGATCATGTGGAGAATTTGGAATCATGAGTGTGAGGTTTTGTGTTTCTTTTTATCAACCTCTCTACCCTTGACCCACATTTGGGTTTACCCTATATATACATGTTTCAATCATTTTATTTATGTTCTGATGTGATTTTCATGTGTTTTTATTTTTCTATTTCTGTATTATACTCATGTTGGTTTTCATTATATTTGGAATCTTTTTAATTTATTGTGTGGATTTCCAACTTACAGATGGGTCATGTTGGGTTCTTGGTAGAATATGTTTGTTGTTGTTTTTGTTATATTCTAAGGGTGAAACAATTGTAAAGTGGTTTAATTTTGATTCCTTAAAACTTTTCACCATCCCATGAATATCAGAAACATGATTTTAGCCTTATAGTGGAGTAGTTTGGGTGACATGTTGGGTCAACCATGATTGGTTTGTTACAAAAAATATTGTAAAATATAAATCATAATAGAATTAAAAAATTATTATCAATTTTATTTTCGTAATTTATAATTACATTTATTGTTGGATATACATAGATATGTATTGGGTTCACCTATATATTACACAAATGCACATGTGTTTGGGATCTTTAGACATGTGTGCACACACCCATATTTATATGTGAATAAATGGTTAAATATATAAACTAGTAATTGAAAAAATACAACTTCAAATATTTAAATGAATTTAAATTATAAAATGAACTTATATTTCTAATTTTAGTAATTCTATAATTGATTTTTTCATTTATTATTATACTAAAATTTTTAACTAATATTAATATTTAATAATTAATAATGTATATTTTACATATTTTTGTATGCGCAGATATAAACATAAGAAACAACTCCATCTGATTCTCACATACGGAAGAAACATATCTGGAATGAAACCCATGTGTGATGCCCAAAACATAGAAGATGAACACCCAATTCCTCACACCAAAAAGAAACACTACTGGAGAAACAAAGGAAGGAATTTTGAAACACAATTTTGAAAGAAAAATTTAAAGGAAAACGAACAACACAAAGGATTATGTGGTTCAATCTTGCACCCTAATCCACAAGGGATTACTACTTTACTTTATTTGAAGAATCAATAGGATATGACTATAATGGTTGGGATTATCACTATATTACACAAATACAATCAAATTTCACAAATGGGACACCCTGTCTTATATATAATATTCCTTTCAGTGATTCTAGTCACTTTCATCATCTAATCTGCACGGGCTGAAGTCCACCTCCTCTGAAATCCATGGAGGAACCTTTAATTAGGTTAAATATTTTCATCCCCTAAACATACCTAACTAATCAATGCTGTGGAAAAATATCCATAAAAACAAGATATGTGCTACCGATAAGATCTCTAGATTCTTATGTTCCAATACACCATAAAATTGAATGCAAAATACTCTACATTGCAGGAAACAAATCTCTAAAACTTCACCTCCCCTTAGCTAGTTGTACTGGAAGTAGGTAGAAAAAACCCCACTCACTATAAAAATTAACCTTTACACACACATGTAGACTCACATAAAAACAATATAACAAAAATAAATTCAATGGTAAAACATGAAATAGAAATATAGAAAGAGGCGAAAGAACACAATAGTTTAAAATGATTCAAACTATTTCCTACATGTGTGGGTAAAACCACACTATTTCTTTCTTTTATTAAAACTAAAATATTACAGGTGATATAAATATATTTTAAAAACAATTAATCCAAAAAAACTTCTTAACTTTCCATTAAATGATCATATAAAACACTATTTTTTCCCACTTTTCATTGATGGTCCCATGAACTTATATACTAAGAACAATAAGTGAAACAAGTTAAAAATTTTCCCTTGAAAACATGAAATGACCGCCTGATCTAGGTTACTAACCTGGTGACCCATCACCTTTGCTAAACTTCTGAACATCATAGTGATTCACCATAGAAATATCAGTAAAAAAATAACTTTCAATGGACCTACTTCTATTGGAGAATATCTACTAATGGTCTCTATGCATCTCATTCATCCAAGCATCTGCCGCACTAAATCCTGGTGAATGTAGTTATGATAGATAAATTTTTTTTGAGGAACTAAAAATAAAATTACCTCCCAAAAATATCTCCCTTGATGTTTCTTTCAGGAAATCTTGGAAAATATCCAACACTTAGCATGCTTCAAAATTCCCTATTATGTCCTTCAATCGTTATCCCAAGTCATTTAAAGGCTCGATTATACCTCAAGATTTCCTAAACAACCACATTTGTGAATATGTCTACCCGATTTTGGATTCATACTATCTTCTATTGATATGACTTATTTTCAAACAAAAAATCTCTGATGAAATGAAAATTCATTTAGATAATATTTTTCTGAACATGCAACACTAGATTTTTATCCAAGTGAATAGAACTTTGGTTGTCAAAGTAATTAAATACTTCTAATTTTCCCCTTACTAGATCCTCATTAATTTCCTCAACCATATCATTTCTTTTCCAACTTATATTGTATCAATATAATATTCTTTCAATAAACATTGAGTAAATAGTTTTTTTTAAATTTGATTACCAAATGATACTCATTACTTAAAAAAGTAAACATATAATTGGATTTAATGTTCCTTGTATCTGTTTCACCCACAAAGTCAAAGTCCATAAATCCTATAAATAGTGCATCCTTTCAATAGCACAAGGCATGAGTTTCTAATTCTTTCAAATATTGAAGAATCCACTTCACAACCTCCCAATTTACTTTCCTTGTATTCACTATATACCAACTCATAACTCCCACTACATGGAATATACATGGATGAGTACAAACCATTTCATACATCAAGCATCTAGCCACTGATTCATAATGTACTTTCTCTATATACTTGGATTCAACTTACATTTCTAGATACTATGACTTGGAAAACATGAAGTAAGAAGCATGAAAGGTTTAAAATAGATTAAATTTGGCCATCCTAATCATTTCCATGATATTATAAATATAATACTTCCCGAATAGAACCAAATTCTTTTCTTTCTTATCTCTTTCTATATTTATCCCAAAAATCACCCTTTCCTATCCATGTTCTTTCATTTCAAATATTATAGACAAATCACACTTAAACTTTTGAATTTTCAAATAATATGATCTAGTTATAAACATGTTATCTATATATATAAGAAATAAGATGAATATAAAATCTTCATGTTTCTTATAATAATAGAAATGATCTATATTTCACCTACTAAACCCTTATTCCATGATAAATGAATCAAATTTTTGATTCCATTAACGAGGGTCTTGGTTCTTCTCATATGGGCTTTTCTTAAATCATGAAACCAAATATTGGTTCCCTTCTATAAGTAAACCTATCAGTTTTTTTGTGTGTATATTTCCACCTCCAAATCTCCAATAAGGAAATCAATCTTAACATCCATCTGATAAAGATACATATCTTCTAATGAAACCATTATTAGTACTATTTGGATGGTAGAATGTTTAACTACCAGTGAGAATATTTTTGAGAAATCTACTCCTTCCTTCCATTGAAACCCTTTCTATACCATTAATTATTTTTATATTTTATTTTCATCACACACTTCCATAATATTTTAAACCCAATTTTTATTAATCTCTTCTTTACCCTCTAGAAGTTTAGTCATATATTAATCTTTGTCAAACATTAATGAAACCATCTTATTTGTGGAAGACCCCCACTACTTATAGTCACTATGAAAAGATGAATCCTACATATTTTCAAATTCTTATTCATCTATTAAGAGTAAAATATTTGTGTCATCCCCATATCTCAGAACAAGTCTCCTGATTTGGGTTGATCTTATTAACTGAATTTGTTGAACTAAAATGGTTGGATTTTCTCTTTCTGCTAGTAACTAAAATTTTAGCACTCATACTTCTAAATCCCATATTTTTAGTGATCCCACCCTAGCTTCAACTATATTGGAACTTTTTTGTACTTATGATGGTCTTACATTTGGAATTATGGTTCATTCAACAACCATATTCGAGTTCTCCGGATTTTCAAGATACCTATACAACGAATAAAATGGACTTCAATAGTTGATTTTTCTTTAACTTCCTACTCCACATAGTTCCAATCCTCCCATAAAAAATTATCATAAAAGAAAATATCACTTCTTCTGATGTTATATTTCCTTTCACTATCCCAAAATCAATATCAAAAAAAATTCTCCATGTCCAAGTAAAAAACATGGTTTTTATTTTGATTCAAGTTCATCACGGTCCATAGAATTTACAAGCATGTATGTTGAACTACCAAATACTCTTAGATGATGAACTTAGGATATTTTTATAGACCATATCTCACATTGAAGTTTCTACCCAAATACTTATTCTAGACTTATATTGGTAAAACAAGCTATCGTGATGAGTGTCTCTTAAAAAATTGACTTAAGAATTCCTGAGTGAAAACTCATACTACCAGATTTATCTTTTAGACTCATGTTCATTCTTTTAGGCACTCCATTATATTTTTTAGTTTTTAGAACCATATCCTCATGCCTTATTCCTCAATTTTTATATAAAATTTGGAAGTTTTGTCTAGTGTACTTAACACTGTTTTACTCTTTTGCATGATATCTATCCTTATTATTACCTTGACACATGTATATGAAGTACCTTTTTTCATCACATGTTTTTCCATTATGTGGATTATGTATTTTTATTATTACCATTAATCTTCATGTTGATTTTATTTTTACCTTTATGCATGCTTAAATAAAATTATTTTACCCTTACGCAATTCTTCGACCTTTATGTATTAATGAAAATAACCCTTATGTAAACCTAGATAATAAAATTTACTCTTTTTTTCAATATTCTTGATATGTTTATTTGTTTCATGTGTGTTTAAACTATTTAATTTGTTTTAATGGTTTAATAATTTCATAAAAATTCTATAGATCTGATAAAAATTATTTTTATAATGTTTTAAACACATTTATGTAACGTTTAAATCATATTCATCATTATCTCATATATTTATAGCACAGTCAATTCTAAAATCCTATAATCTAATCTAGCCTATCTTTGAAAGGTATTTTATTTTTTATTTGTTTGAGTTATCTACACTATAGCTCTAAAAATTATTCCACATTTCACTCTTCTATAACTTAGTTCTCCCTTTCATGGTGCAGAAGGCATTGATTTTAACTGCATTTAAGATGGTCAATATTCATGTAACTTTGAATTTAATGACTTAAATACCCCAAGACATTTCAGAATATTTTCAAAGCAATTGATGATTATAAATAGAGACCTTTAGAGGTTTGGAAAACCAAAACACATCTACAAGTGCTTTCTCATCCATTCTTCCATTGTTCTCTGTTTCTCTTCAAGTTCTCAAAGCTCTCTCTTTCTAAATCATCTTATTCCTTAAAAGGATATGTTCAAAAATTATAATATATTTCTCACTCTTTATATACTACCAATGAACCCTTGTGTTCATCATATTAGTTGGGAGAATTGATACTAAGATAAAAAGAAACTCTTCCTCCTCTTTTATTTAATTTTTTCTCTTATAACCATGAAATTAAGGGACCGAGGTTTTCTTGTCTTTTTTATATTAAAAAGACAAGGCAATATTATTTTTTGTGTTATATCATCATCAATAAAGAGCTAGTGTCTATTGAATCTGGTTTCATTCTATAACCTAAAAAGTGATGGATATTTTTGGTATCTTGGATACCAATAAATATAAGGTACTAATACATTAAATCCCATGGATACTGAGGTGGTATATGTAGTGGTACCTTTGGGTACTATTTATGAACCTACTTACCAAATATCTAGTCTCATTTACTTTCTATATTTTCATTTATTTATCATTTTCATTTATTCATTTAATAATTTTTTAAATCCATAAAACAGACTTAATAATTTTATTATTCAAATCACTCTTTATTTTATTCTTTTTATTTTGTTGTTATATTTAATTATATTATTTTTATTTCAAAACTTTTATTGTTTGATTATTTTATAAATTTTTTCTTATAAATTAGATTATTCTACATTAATTTTTAAAAGAAAATTCTGCCCCACTTTCCATTCTATCTCCTATATCTATCCTACATTTGGCATCAAAGGGATTTTAGAATTTCATTAATTGATTTGTTGTGAAATTATTTCTATGTTTTTATTTTAAAAATATTTAACCAATTTTCCAATTAAAATCTCTTTTATAATGGATTATAAAACACCAATGGTTTCCTCAAAGTACAATCCTTGGGTTATGCTCCATTTTTATATAAGTAATTATGGTTATTTGAAAACTCACATGTATAGTTTTTTAAGATTTATTGTATATCCTCTTTATAATATTATTATACATGGACATACTCCGATAACTGAAAAAGAAGATAAATAGACCACATATGATATTTCTTCTTTTTAATTAAATGGAAAAGTTATGAATTCCTTTAATTGTGGTTCGGATAAAAATTAATTTATTCATATTTATAAATGAAAAACTTGCCATGAAATTTAGAATCTTTTAGAATTAACTCATAATGGAACTAACAATGTAAAACCTACCCACTTATACATATTTAGAAAAGACGTTGAGAGTTTCTCCATGCATCCTCAAAAATCAATCACTACTATCTTTAATATATTTATTAATATTTGTAATAATATAAAAGATAAGGGTGATTCTATTTCTGAATAAAATTTATTCAATAAAATCCTTTGTGTTGTACCAAGAAGTTGGGAACCACAAAAACCATGATCTAATAACTTAAAGATGTTAAAAATATGGTGGTTTTGGAACTCATAGGTTCAATCATGACATATGATATAATCATGAACAGATAAGAAAAAAAAAGAGGCTAATGAGGTTGTGGATACTAAAAGAAAAATTTCTTTAAAAGAATACAACGATGAATCACCTGGGAGTGACTACAACATTTACAACATTACCAAGATAATGTACATATACAATAAATGGGAAAGATCCAATCGACACTTCAAAAATAAAAACTAGTAATTTTATGTATCTTGTTTGGGTTGTGATACATTAAACTCGATTGTCCCTTGAAAACGAAAAAATCCAAAGAAAAGAAGAAAGGAATTAAAGCCTTAAAATTATTAACCAATAGCACTGGTGAATGTTATATTTCAATATATGAATCAAGTGAATAACGTCCAAATTGTCCCATGAAGCATGTCAATGATGGAATTAGGGTTATTCATAAAAAAATTCTCTCTTCTTCTCATTTCAATTTTTATACTTCTACTTCCTCTAACAATTCCTTAAATTATGAAGATGTTATAAATTCTAAATATGATATTCAAAATGGTTTTTGTGATTTTCATTCCAAATTCAAATATCTTAAAAAGAAACGCAATCTAGTTATTTCCAAAAGAGATAAACATTTAAAAGAAAAATGAGTATTATATTTTAAAATTAAAAGATCTACCAAATGTTTATAATTTGTAATTTCAAATTAAATATCTTAAAAAATCAATTTTTTATTCCACCAAAGTAGAAAAAAATTAATAAAATATTAGGGTCTCAAAATTCTTTCAAAAGTTTCTGTTGTTTTGGTTTTCCGAAATAATATATTTTTTTGCTAATTCTAAAAAAAATGCTTTTGTAAAGGGAATTTTTCAAAATAATTTTTTCCATAATTACAATGTAATTGGAAATTTATTTTATGAATGAAAAATTAAAAAATTTAATATTTTATACATAAAATCATTTATCTTTCTTCTCATATTTCATATGGAAAAACTTGTTCCAAACAAGTTTGGATTCCAAAATCATTATTAGATAACTTAAGTAAACCTATGATATGGGTACCAAAGTCTATAGATTCTTAATATTTCATAGATAAAGGGAGAAAACCCATAATATAAATGGTATATTTATATAGGGTAGTCAAGACATATGTGTGGTGAACCTTCAGAAATTATTTATCTGCAATATTTAGATGGAGTACATGTCACCTTTGGAGGCAATTCAAAATAAAAAATTGCTGGTATATGTGCAATCAGTTTCTCCAACTCTAATATTATTAAAAATGTTTTATTTTTCAAAGGATTGAAGAAATATTTACTAAGTACTATTCAATAATTTGATAGAGGTTGTGAAATTGATTTTAAAAATGATTTTTGAAATATTTTTAATTCTAATTGAATGATTTTATTTACTACATTCCATTTTCAAAATGTTTATATCACATATTTAAAATCTATAACATGTAAAAATATTACATGTTTAAGTTAACAAGTTAATGATTCTTAGATTTTGAACCAATTATTATGTCATTATAGTATTTATTCTCTTGTCAAACTTAACCATAATTGACCAGTATGAGATTTAAAATATTATATTTTAAAGATAATTTAGTTTTGGAAACTTTCCAACTTGTAAAGAAACCCACACTTTCCTTTAAACCTAAAAATAATTTTTCCTCTTCTAAATCCCTTGAAATAGTTCACATTGAACTTTTTTTACCAACTCAAGTATCTAGTATTAGATATAAAAATCACTACTTTTCAATTATCGATGAATTTACTATATTTACCTGGGTTTTCTTCTTAGCTTGTAAGAATGAGGATTGTAATTCATTTTTCAACATGTTAAGAAAATTATAATATACAAAAGGCTACAAATAATTTTTTATGTAGAAGTGACCATGATGGAGAATTTGATAACAAATAATTTGATGCGTTTTTTTTCTTCTCAAGGTTATTCTGACTCATTTTCCTCTCCTGGAGAACCTCAATAAAAAGGGGATATCAAAAGATGAAATAAGACCCTCTAATAAATATCTATAACTCTCCTTAATGTTTTTTAACTTCCCTAATACTTCTAGGTTAAGGAGATCAATATTGCATAATTTATCCTTAATATATCCTTATAATACACATATTAGGAAAACCCCTTATAAACATTGGAATGGAAAAATTACAAAAGATATCTTCTTTGGAGTCTTAAATTTTAAATGAATTATCTATAATACTAAGGATAATTTAGGAAATTTTGAACCTAAATTCAATGAAGGAATCTACCTTGGGTACTCATACTCAAGTAAATCCTTTCATATTTTTATAAGAGGACCAAGATCCTAGAAGAGTGGATTCACATCAATTTTTTTGAGAATCTTCCTAAATCACATCCTTAATGGGATAGTGATTTTGACCATTCTATTTTAACCCTTACTTGAATTCAATCTTATAAAATAATTGAATATCCATAGAAATATTATCCTATAATTTTTTTAATTCTTGGACTCAATCCAAAAACCATCTTCTTCATAATGTTATTATAGAATTACAATTTAGCACTCATAAAAGAAATTCAGTATTAAATGAGGTTGAACATCAAGATTTTGTTTCTCATCTTAAACATCATTCTCATAATAACTCTATTAATGATGAAAATTGTATACTTTCCTTGTTTGAGGATTGAAACAAATTTCAAAAGAATAATATTTGGATTCTTTTAAAATGTCCCAATATTGATCCTATTATTGGAACCAAATGGGATTTAAAAAAAAAACATGATGAAAAAGGAAATGTTATGCATAACAAGGTTTTACTTGTTGATAGAGGAAACAATCAAGAAGAAGTTATTGATTATGGTGAAACCTTTTCACACATTTCTTAGTGTGGATGCATTAGAATCTTGTAGGAATTCATCACAAATTTTAATTGAAAAATTTTTCAAATGGATTTCAAAATTTATTTTTTAAATGGTTTTATTTTTGAAAATATATTTTTGGACCAATAACCTCGTTTTGAAAATAATGAAATTTTAAATTTTGTTTTCAAGTTAACCAAAGATCTATATGGTTTAATCCATGTCCCTCAAGATTGGTATGAGAGGTTAACTAAATTTATTTTATAAAATGATTTCAAAATGGGAAAATATGATTCTACAATTTTTCTAAAATAATTTTCAGATGATTTATTAATCATTCAAATTTATTTTGATGATGTTATTTTTAGATCAAATAAATAAACTATTTGAAATGAATTTCCATCTTTAGCAAATAAAGAGTATGAAATGAGTTTCATTGGGGAACTTATATTCTCCCTTGATTTTCAAATTTCCCAAAATTCTTATCAAAACTTTTTAAACCAAATTAAATACTATAGAGACCTGAAGCTTTACATACATGGACATTACATTACTTTAGCGGAATACTTAATACACAACAAAAATAGACACACAAGGACCGTAATATTTTAGTGTCTTTGGAAACTTGGAACGTAATCTTCTAATCGTGGTGAAAGATCTTCAACATATCCCATAAAGATCTTATCCTTTTTTTTCTTACCTAAAACCTTTCTTTATATCCTGGGGAAAAGAAAACATAAAAATGGTCAGCTCAAATGATCAGTAAGGGTAAACAAAAGAAATATCAATCACATCATATTCATAAGAACAAAACATTTTGGAAATCTTAACCTGCAAAAGAGATCATAATATCATAACATGGGATAAATCATAGTAGTGAAATGTAATCCCAATAATCATAACATAAAACATGAAACTTTTTGGAATACACACATAATAATAGAGAATTATTTCTTATTAGTCAAGACTCATTTCCAAGACTATCTTAGTGGACAAAGTCCATTTCTGAACCGAGTTCACTCCTCGTTTCAGTCCTGTTTCACTGAACTGGTTTAACCTGCCGTTCTAGCCATGTCTATCTCATGAGATATAAAATATTTACCCAATGCATTGGAGGGAGATATAGGTCCCACCCATCTCATAATGAAACCATTATTATGTGTGCCACAAAATCATAAATAATATATCATTGCGTAACCCATGTAATAAAAATGGGATTCTTAAACATCATTCCATCATAATATAATCCATAAACAAGTGATATCATTTCATCATAAGAAAATTGAAACCATTTAAATCATAGAGAAATTTTACTTGAAACATACACATATGAAATAATTTCATCTTAGATGGAAAATAGTTTTGACAAAACACATGAAATGAATTCTTGATGAAAATATCCTTTCTTCTTTAAAATCATTTTCTTTTCACAAAATTCCATGCAATTTTAAAAGATAAGGGTTTTGTTGAAAATACTCATGCAATCTTATAGAGGAAGATTCTTGAAAATGAGGCGTTATGAAACTGTAAAAATCCTTTCACATCGTATAAGTTAAAAATAACATTCTCCTCGTACTTTTGTCAGAAAAGTCAAAAATTACCTTATATGGTAACCAAAGGAAAGATTCCATTCATACAATCTGGTAAAAAGTCAATAACGGGTAAAAATGACTTTAAACATTCATGGAAGAATGGTAAACATTTTATGAAAACATTTTTAGAAAACATGGTCGTGGATGATAAACGTAACCCCAGTAAATACTTACGTATAAGCAATCTCGGATAAAAATGAGATTGAAAATTTATCCCTTACCTTAGGTCCGATATGCTTCATACGTATCTGAAACTCCTGTATAATGATTTAAATAAAGTTATTGAATTATTATAGAATTATATTTATTGTTATGATATCATATATGGTTCACCTATGACATTATATTACTCATTCTTTTGTAAATTCCATGTTAAAGAGCGTTTTGGGTAAAGTCGTTTCATTTGTCGTCCGTGTTTTGACTTGTAATTATTCATATGATTACTTAGATCATGATTACTTACATACAGAATGTAAAACATGATTTATATATAATATATATTTAGAATATACATATATATAATAGATCGATAAACAGAAATAAATACACCGTTCATGGAGATGGTAGGTCGTACGTACGCATGAACGTTGTTTTCGTTTCCTCATTGAATTGAATGGAATTAATTGGATGAAATACATATATATATATACATAAATACATTATCATTATTATTTCATATATTTCGTGATTACTTATTATATATACTTTATAATCATTTATGAAGGGTTAATCATTGATAATGAATCTCATCGCGTCGTGGAGACGGTATTCCGTACGTACGCACGAGCGATGATATCATTCCCATGATCGTGGAGTTTTATTGGCGTGTATGTATACTATTACAGAATAAATATCACTTTACAATAATCATATATAGTTTTTATTTACACCATTATACCCATCCATGTAAGGTGGTGGTGGAAAATAGATTACACCACGGCGTGAAGACGGTATTCCGTACGTACGCACGTGCGGTGATTTCGTTTTCCGTAGGATGGATAGATGGTGAAATAGGGTTTTTTCATACTTATAATAAAATATAATTATATGATTGATACTTATGTTATTACTTCATAATGAAACAACCAAATAAGAAGAAGTGGAATAAGAAATAAACATGAAAGAATCGGTAATGGAAATTACCTCTTCTTTGAAGCGCCTCTTTAAGACCTCCTCTTAGGGCACTAAAATCGGTCTTTGAATAAGACTAGGAATTATACGATGTTTCTAGGGAAGTGGAGAAGAGAATTGGTCAGGGTTTGGTCGATCATGAAGGCTCAAAGTGGTGTGTGAAAGAGAGGGAGGAGGTTCCCTTTTATAATGGAGGAGAGGGGCACCTTTGGAAATATAAGAAATATTAGTTTATATTAAATCCCAACCCCACTTAAAAACTTCCAAAATGACTCATATAAGAAGCTTAGATGAGATAGGGTTGTAATATCATCAAACAATAAAATTTAGACATGTTAGGAATTTATTTTAAACATTATCAACTTGATTTATCCTTATTTATCAATTTAATTTTATTTGTGGTGATAATATTCTAAATTTTAAATTATTATAAATAATTACATATGTGTTGTGAATTTTCCATATTTTGATACTTTATGAATTTTTAGACCATATACATTTTAATTTATAATTTTTAAATATTTTTGTGATTTTTAAACAATTTTATAATATGTTATTTTTTAAAATAACAATAGTGTCAATTTTGAAACTATTCATTTATTTGAATTTAAATAAAATATATACAGAAGATATGTTCGAAAAAAAAGCTTTAATATATTCATAAAATGTCATATGTATCTATAAAATTAGTTTATCACATTAAATAGTTCATATAATATTTATTTTAATATTTTTAAAACAATTTATTTGATATTTTAATTAATAAATTAATTTCAACATCACTATTGTTTCATAATTAATGTTAATTATTTAATCCCTAAAAATTCTAAATAAATTCCTATGATGTAGAGAATTGTATTATCTTTCTGGAGACTATTCATGTTTGAAGTTTCATTAAGTTTATCACCAAATTAAAATTATTATACTTATAAGATTTAAGAAACTGACATGTTGTCACATTCTTTGGTTTTAATAATAATTAAATTATTTTCATGGAAAAAAGTCCATTAAATGAATCTAATCCGACCCTTAGGTGCTATGGGTCGACTTGTAGTCATCCAATAGGAATTTTTCATGTGTTAGGGTAATTTTATAATATTATATTTTCCCTTAATTACCCGATTTACCTTTAACTATGGTAAATATAATTTACCGTAGTTACTATTCATAATTACCAAAAATAAAAAGTATCTTATTAACATAATTTGGACCCACTGATTCAAAATATTGAATCCATTTTTCCAAATTCAATACAAAAAAGTTTCAGAAATTAAATCAAAATTAATCCCGTTGTCGAAAGAAAACGGGTTTTTCTTTAAAACATTGCAAATGATCGAATTGATTTAACCTACGAATTTAATGTAAATTCAATGCTAATGACATAAATTATATTAAATGGTATAAATATCTTCTATTTATACTTTAAAACCATTCAATATTATAATTTAACCATATAAATTATTGCGATGAAAAAAGTTGTTTTTAATTAAAATATAGCGTGTTTTTACTATTCATCAAAATATGAAAGTTACCAGAATAATATGAAACATTTATCCAAAGTAAAATTTTATTTCTTGATTCAAAAGAATAATTTTATTTTGTCAAATTGTACTTATAAACATGTCAAAAACTAGATTTAAATTGGGTGTGCCATTAAAAGGTGGCAAAACTGCATTTTTTGAAAAATATTTATTTTACCCGAAAAATTTATTTTGTTCTTATACCATGTTCTAGAAAAAGTGTAAGATGAATAATAATGTTATAAAATTCAAAATTTAGTTAATACTATTCATAACGGCTAGTTCATAATAATATTATAATAATATATTGTTGTTTAGTAAAACCTGGTATTGCGTACAACACACGTTATCGAGGAAGGTCGCGATTGCGTGTAATGCAAGCCAAGTTAGGGTTGCGTGTTGTGCAAGAATCATTCATTGTTTTGTATAACAGAATCCAACCATATTTCATTTATACATTGAATATATATATATATACTCAATGTTGTGTAGAATAACTATTATCAAAATTGTGTGTAACACGATCCAAGAATAGTGTTGGGTATAATGCAAGCTAATACGGTGTTGCGTATAGTGCAAGGTAATCTTGGTTTAGCATACAACACATGAAATTAATGAAATTAAAAGAATATTTTTCATAAAATCTCGGGGTGTTACATTCTACCCCCCTTAAAATGAATTTCGCCCTCGAAATTCGTTGGGGTTATAAATGGTTTACTACTCGAAAGTTTGTTTAATAGAAACCCACATCGTAAAAAGGAATACCAGAACATGGATTTAAAAACTAAAGTATGAAATGTAACAGTTACCCAAATTAACTCATCACTGGGTTTTCACGTAGGAGAACATAAGTCAAAATATGGATATGGAAGAAAAATCTAACCATCATGTTCTGATGGAGAGTGGTAGAGAACATGGATATGAAAAAGCCAACAATCACAAAGCTATTGATTTGTGATGATCTAAGGTACCATCTGATTCATCAGATATAAGGGAACTAGGACAACATTTTTTTTTCAAGATAATTTCCCTAAAGTTGATGAATTAAAAGAAATACTTTCAGGATTTTGGTACAATCTCACTGTTGTTCGTGAATTGAACAATTTCCACTTCATCCGTTAAAGAAATGAAGTTTAATTTGTTATTCGTGATGTGTTAGCAGATCATGTGATAGAATGATGGGTCATTCCAGCACATTCAAACAAAAGGTTATCAAAAGTTATTAGTCCATCTTATGGTTAGATTAATCGTATATGGTTCCAAAAATGAACTTATACTTCATATATCATACCACTTAATAAAATAAAACTAGTTTCTACTAACCAAGGACTTCCTGTAGGCCAGTGGTAGGCGATAAAGGCCAGTCGCACTTCGGTTGTGGGTTCGATTCCCATAGCCTTGTCCGACGCGATGGGCTGTCTCCCATCCTGCAGGTTGTCATTTTTCTAAAACTACATTACTATAACATCCCATCAATAATATCAAAAAAAATCCTATCCTTAAACAATACTAACTTCTATCCAACATAATCCATTCCAATCTTTAGGCTTATCTAAAATACTTCGGTCCAATCTCATAGTATAAAGAAAATTATTACTTGAAATGTCATCAACCAAGCATGTGAATACCATCATTTATCCCCCATATATCTTGTTGGTCACATTCCAATCATGTGAATACCTTATTCATGTATTCTCTTCAAAAATGAAAACCCATTAAACCTTAGTGAAAACATGAATGCTGTCAAAAGTTAACTCTTTCCATATACCAAAATCCAATAATTCTATATACTCAAACCATGACATGACCTTCTCATTATATTAGTCATGATCTCATGAATACTATCAAACATTTAATTTTCTCCTTATCCCTTCATTATGCACATATCATCTACATACCAAAAATATCTGAATAACCTTTCGTGGATACCAGTACCATTAATCATACACTTTCAAAACTCAAGGAAAGACAACAGTGTAACAATCCTTAGATGTCTCTTTATTCCATAGTACCATGAGATTACTTATACAACATTACACTTGATAAACATGTAATCATTCCACTACCTTCTTAAACCATTGACCGAGATTCAACAATTATTTCATCTCACATATCATTTGTAGTCTCTTCATAATCATCAACATAAATACTACCCATATAGTCGTACTGATTCTCTTTATGAGACTTTCCCTTAGGGAATTGGTTTAAAAAATGCCCGTACATTCCACATTTAAAACATTTAACCATTGTTGATGTCTTATCAATACCATTATCCTCATCCATGATGTTAACTGAACCTTTCCCTTTGCACTTAATGGCTTTGTGTCCTTCTTTTCCACACCCAAAGCATCTTCCAGTTCCTTTGAAACAATCTCCCTGATGCCTCTTCCCACATGATTTACATGAGGGAAATTGAACTTTCTTTCCTCTATGATCATAATGAAACTCCAACTTTCTCTTATTATCTGAGTCGGGAAACTTACCAAAGTTGAGATTATTGATCATATTATGAGATTTCTGATTAGGCATAATAATGATGATTGGACTTCCAAATCCCGTTTCATTTGGTTTCTCATGAAGAATATCATTCCATTGTCCGTCATATCCTCCATTATCATGAATCTCCCTGTTTCCATTCATTTTCTAAAACCCAAAAAGAATAGTGTGAGAGGCAAAAATCATGCTAGGAAAAACAACATATTAAATGGGGAGCACCCAGAATATCTAACATCTTAGGTTAAATTCTAAGATCGTTATCGTAGTTCTAGGACTATATCATATATATATACTTATCCTTAGGTACATCCCTAGACATACCTTAGAAATATCTCTAGTGATCTCACTAACGTTTTCGCATCCTAGTTTCCAAAGGTTGACTAAAACTTTCCTCTGATACCAACTGTAGAGACCCGAAGATTGACGTACATGGACATTACATTACTTTATTGGAATACTTTATACATAACACAAACAGACACACAAGGACCGTAATAGTTTAGTTTCTTTGAAAACTTGGAACGTAATCTTCTAATCGTGGTGAAAGATCTTCAACATATCCCATACAGATATTCCCCTTTTTTTCTTACCTAAAACCTTTCTTTATATCCTGGGGAAAATAAAACATAAAAAGGGTGAGCTCAAATGCTCAGTAAGGGTAAACAAAAGAAATATCAATCACATCATATTCATAAGAACAAAACATTTTGGAAATCTTAACCTGCAAAAGAGATCATAATATCATAACATGGGATAAATCATAGTAGTGAAATGTAATCCCAATAATCATAACTTAAAACATGAAACTTTTTGGCATACACACATAATCATAGAGAATCATTTCATATTAGTCAAGATTCATTGCCAAGACTATCTTAGTGGACAAAGTCCATTTCTGAACCGAGTTCACTCCTCATTTCAGTCCTGTTTCACTGAACTGGTTTAACCTGCCGTTCCAGCCATGTCTATCTCATGAGATATAAAATCTTTACCCAATGTATTAGAGGGAGATATAGGTCCCACCCATCTCATAATGAAACCATTCTTATGTGTGCCACAAAATCATAAATCATACATCATTGCATAACCCATGTAATAAAAATGGGATTCTTAAACATCAAGCCATCATAACATAATACATAAACAATTGATATCATTTCATCAGAAGAAAATTGGAACCATTTAAATCATAGAGACATTTTACTTTAAACATACACATATGAAATAATTTCATCTTATATGGAAAATATTTTTGACAAAACACATGAAATGAATTCTTGAGGAAAATATCCTTTCTTCTTTAAAATCATTTTCTTTTCACAAAATTCCATGCAATTTTAAAAGATAACGGTTCTGTTGAAAATACTCATGCAATATTGTAGAGGAAGCTTCTTGAAAATGAGGCGTTATGAAACTGAAAAAATCCATTCACGCTGTATAAGTTAAAAATAACATTCTCCTTGTACTTTTGTCGGAAAAGTCAAAAAGTACTTTATATTGTAACCAAAGGAAAGATTCCATTCATACAACGTGGTAAAAAGTAAATAAAGGGTAAAAATGACTTTAAACATTCATGGAAGAATGGTAAACATTTTATGAAAATTTTTTTAGAAAACATGGTCATGGATGATAAATGTAACCCCAGTAAATACTTACGTATAAGCAATCTCGGATAAAAAATGAGATTGAAAATTTATCCCTTACTTTAGGTCTGATATGCTTCGTACGTATCCGAACCTCCTGTATAATAATTTAAATAATGTTATTGACTTATTAAAGAATCATATTTATTGTTATGATATCATATATGGTTCACTTATGACTTTATATTACCCGTTCTTTTGTAAATTCCATGTTAAAGAGCGTTTTGGGTAAAATCGTTTCATTTGTCGTCCGTGTTTTGACTTGTGATTATTCATATGATTACTTAGATCATGATTACTTACATCTAGAATGTAAAACATGATTTATATATAATATATATTTAGAATATACATATATATAATAGATCTATACATAGAAATAAATACACTGTTCATGGAGACGGTAGGCCGTACGTACGCATGAACGTTGTTTTCGTTTCCTCATTGAATTGAATGGAATTAATTGGATGAAATACATATATATATATATATATACATATATCTAGTATCATTATTCTGTCATATATTTCATGATTACTTATTATATATACTTTATATTCATTTATGAATGGTTAATCATTGAGAATTAATCTCATCGCGTCGTGGAGACGGTATTCCTTACGTACGCACAAGCGATGATATCGTTCCCATGATCGTAGAATTTTATTGGAGTGTTTGTATACTATTACAGAATCAATATCACTTTACAATAATCATATATAGTTATTATTTACACCATTATACCCATCTAAGTAAGGTGGTGGTGGAAAATAGATTACACCACGGCGTGGAGACGGTATTCCATACGTACGCACGCACGGTGATTTCATTTTCCGTAGGATGGATAGATGGTGAAATAGGTTTATTTCATACTTATAATAACATATAAGTATATGATTGATATTGACGTTATTACTTCATAATGAAACAACCTAAGAAGAAGAAGTGGAATAAGAAATAAAGGTGAAAGAATCGGTAACGGAAATTACCTCCTCTTAGGGAACTAAAATTGGTCTTTGAAGAAGAACAGGA
Organism: Viscum album; assembly: GCA_963277665.1. Classification (NCBI taxonomy): domain Eukaryota; kingdom Viridiplantae; phylum Streptophyta; class Magnoliopsida; order Santalales; family Viscaceae; genus Viscum; species Viscum album. The sequence goes on along the minus strand of OY728130.1, from coordinate 1,801,030,026 downwards.
CCTCTAGGATGTTTCTAGGGAAGTGGAGAAGAGAATTGGGTAGGGGTTGACCGATAATGAATGCTCAAATTGTTGTATGGAAGAGAGGGAGGAGGTTCCCTTTTATAAGGGAGGAGAGGGGAACCTTTGGAAATATAAGAAATATTAGTTTATATTAAATCCCAACCCCAATTAAAAACTTCCAAAATGACTCATATCTGAAGATTAGATGAGATAGGGTTTTAATCTCATCAAAAAATAAAATTTAGACCTGTTAGGAATTTATTTTAAACATTATCAACTTGATTTATCCTTATTTATCAATTTCATTTTATTTGTGGTAATAATATTTTAAATTTTAAATTATTAAAAATAATTACATATGTGTTGTGAATTTTCCATAATTTGACACTTTATGACATTTTAGACCATATAAATTTTAATTTATAATTTTTAAATATTTTTTTGATTTTTAAAGAATTTTATAATATGTTATCTTTATAAAATAACAATAGTGTCAATTTTGACACTATTTATTTATTTGAATTTAAATAAAATATAAACAGAAGATATGTTCGAAATAAAAGATTTAATAGATTCATAAAATGTAATATATATCTAGAAAATTAGTGTAGCACATTAAATATTTCATATAATATTTATTTTAATATTTTTAAAAAAATTTATTTGATATTTTAATTAATAAAATAATTTCAACATCACTATTGTGTCAAAATTAATGATAATTATTTAATCCCTAAAAATTATAAATAAATTCCTATGATGTAGATAATTGTATTAGAATTCTGGATACTATTCATGTTCTAAGTTTCATTAAGTTTATCAGCAAATTAAAATTATTATACTTATAATATTTAATAAAGTGACATGTTGTCACATTCTTTGGTTTTAATAATAATTAAATTATTTTCATGGAAAAAAGTCCATTAAATGAATATAATTCGACCCTTAGATGATATGGGTCGACTTTTAGTCATCCAAAAGGATTTTGGCAGGTGTTAGGGTAATATTATAATATTATATTTACCCTTAATTACCCGATTTACCTTTAACTATGGAAAATAAAATTTACCGTAGTTACTATTCATAATTCCCAAAAATAAAAAGTAGCTTATTAAAATAATTTAAACCCACTGATTCCAAATATGGAATCCATTTTTCCAAATTCAATACACAAAAGTTTCAGAAATTAAATCAAAATTAATCCCCTTGTCGAAAGAAAACAAGTTTTTCTTTAAAACATTGCAAAAGATTGAATTGATTTAACCTACGAATTTAATGTAAAGTCAATGCTAATGACATACATTATATTAAATGGTAAAAATACATTCTATTTATAATTTAAAACCATTCAATATTATAATTTAACCATATAAATTATTGCGATGGAAAAAGTTGTTTTTAATTAAAATATAGCGTGTTTTTACTATTCATCAAAATATGAAAGTTACCAGAATAATATGAAAATTTTATCCAAAGTAAATTTTTATTTCTTGATTCCAAATAAGAATTTTATTTTTTCAAATTTTACTTATAAACATGTCAGAAACTATATTTAACGTGGGTGCGCTATAAAAAGGCGGCAAAACTGCATTTTTTGAAAAATACTTATTTTACCCGAAAAATTTATTTGGTTCTTATAACATGTTCTATAAAATTTGTAAGATGAATAATAATGTTATAAAATTCAAAATTTATTTAATACTATTCATAATTTCTAGTTCATAATAATATTATAATAATATATCGTTGTTTAGTAAAACCCGGTATTGCGTACAACACACGCTATCGAGGAAGGTCGTGATTGCATGTAATGCAAGCCAAGTACGGGTTGCGTGTTGTGCAAGAATCCTTCGTTGTTTCGTATAACATAATCCAACCATATTTCATTTACACATTGAATATATATATATATATATACTCAATGTTGCGTAGAATAACTATTATCAAAATTGTGTGTAACACGATCAAAGAATAGTGTTGCGTATACTGCAAGCTAATACGGTGTTGCGTATAGCGCAAGGTAATCTTGGTTTAACATACAACACAAGACATTAATTAAATTAAAAGAATATTTTTCATAAAATCTCGGGGTGTTGCAAATAAACTAATGATCTTCTATAGAAATTTGGAATATATAATTATAAGAAAAATAGAATACCTATGAGTATAAATTGTAAGAAAGCATTGAATAAACCTAGTCAATCAGTTGATAAAAATATTTATCATAGTATTATAGGAAGTCTACTTTACCTTACAATGAACCATATGGACATCTTGTTCTATGTTTTCCTTTGTAACCATTTTGAATGCAATCCAATGGAATATTCTTTCAAATCCCTCAAAAAAAATTTATTATTTGAAATGAACTAAAAAACTTGGATTATTTTATCCTACAAAAATATCTTGGGAAATTTATTGTTTTTCTAATGAGGATTTTGGAGGATTCAAACTTTATTTTAAAAGTACTAGTATAACTTATCATCTAATTTCAAAATCCCTTGTCTCTTAGAGTAATAATAAAAAAAACCCTATTGTACTTTTTACAGTCGAATAAGAAAACATAGTAGCTAAGAGTTTTATAGACAAGTTATATAGATGAAGCCTACTTTCTTGGACTTTGGGCTAACATATTATTCCATTCTTATCAAGTGTGAAAACACTTGTGAGATTATTATTTCTAAAAGTCCTATCCAACACTCTCACACTATGCATATTGACTAAGACACCATTTTCTATGAGACCACTTTCAAAAATTTGATATTATTCTTGAATTTGTTTACATAAACGTTTGAATTGTTGATATCTTCACTAAACCCCTTCATATTTATTTCTTTTTTTCTTTATCAAAGGTAATATAGTTATTGTTAAATTATGACTATAATCTATTAATATATTGGAATTATTGGAAAATTTTCATTTTTTAACATATTTCTCAAAACTGTTTTCCAAAATAGATTTCAAATTATTTTATTTAAAAAATATTTTTCTAAAATTTTCATAATTTTTGAAAATAAAGAGAGTATGATAGTCCAATAAAAACAATTATTACTAGATAAAACAAGTGGATATGGTTTTGGTTTAGCTTCTCCTAAGGATTTATCCAAAAAAAGATTTGATGTGGTTTGTTAACCCTCTCCCCATCCTAGGCATGGTGAGTGGGGATTTACTGCACACATAGTTTGATAATCCTAAAAACGTTTCTATGGTTTATTAATATTATCTTTAATAATACTTAATAATGAAAGTAATTTGTAAAAACATTTTTTTACTAAATATTTTTTTTTTATTTTTTTTAGATTAATTGATATGATCACTTTAAACCCTCTTGATGCATTAATTGAGGGGTATCTAATATTTTTAATAATTATATGGTCATAGAAGAGATATTTTATTTTTTAAAATATTTTTCAAAATTTTAAATTTGGTTATTTTTCTTAACAATGTTATTTTTATTTTTCAAAATAAAAATATTTTTCATTGTTTTATTTTTAACTTCCAAAATGATTTTAAAAAATATTGGTTTTTGAAGATCCTTCATTTAAAATATATCAAGTTTATAAAATGTTTTGAAAACTTTTTTTCCACTCTTGAAAGATTTTTAATGATGGTAAATGAATATTTAATTTTTATCTATTTATTATTTAACCCCATGTATGACTTATTTTTGATAACATCAAAGGGGGATGGATATCTTGTTTTTTTCCCTAAATTATATGGTTTATTACTCTTGTTTAATTAAATATTTATTCAATTGATCATGATCATCAAAAATGGGGATATTGTTGTGATTCTCACCCTTATTTTGTTTTAATGATCATAAACACACTTAAGGTGTTTATTTTTATTATTTTTATAATTACATATATTATTGATTTTATTTATTATAATATTTTTTATTGAATTTTATTTTTTATCAATTATTTAATCCTTTTTTATTTTTATTATTAATATACTATATAACTATTTTTAATTATTTTTTATGAATAACTATATTTCTAAAGCTTATGTTTTCCCTTATGTAAGCCTTTTATTTTTTTGTGACCCTTACATAACTTCTCTTGTACCCTTAGATGTGTTTTAGTAGTTTTTTTACCCTTAAAAAAGCTTTTTGTTTTTCAATTTACCCTTATTTAGATCTGCATGTTACCTTATGTAATGTTTATAAATTATTCTTTAACCTTACATAACTTTTATTTACCCCTACACATGGCTACATATACCCTTATATAAATATATTTTTCATTTATGAAGTATATTAAATTTTTATTTTAACTTTATATAAATATCATCTACCCTTACACAACACCCATTTTACCCTTACACATACTATATACCTTTCTTATTACCTTTACGCATGCATATAAAGTACATTTATGCAGTACATGTTTTACCTTTACATGACTTATGTATTCTTATTATTACCCTTACACCACATGTTGAAAATTATTTTACCTTTACACATGATTATATAAAATCCGTTTGTCCTTATGAGAGTATTATAAATTTATTCATACATGAAAAATAACACTTTCATAAACCTGGATAATCCAATTTACTCTATTTTTCAATATTCATGATATAATGATTTTATGTATGTTTTTTTCAACTATTTAAATTGTTTGAATGATTCTATAATTTCATATTGATGTTATAGAGCCTATGATAAGTATTTTTTACAATGTTTTAAATGCATTTATGTAAATTTTAAATCATGTTTTTCATTCTCCCTAGAATTTATAGTGTAGTGAATTTTCAGATCCAATAGTCTTGGGCATATCCTCACCACAATGTATTATAGTTTTTATTTTCTGAAGTTATCCATGACACAAATTTAAACCATAAACCATAGTGAACACCTCCATGACACAGTTCTCTGTTCCACAGTGTTAGAGGCTATGATTTTAAATGGTTTTAAGATGGTCAAGATTCATGGAACTTGGACTTAAAAAATAGAATAAACCCAAATGTATTATAGAACATTTTTGAAGGAATTGAATGCTATAGATAGATAACTTTGGATACTTGGAAAACCAAAACACATCTACATCAACTTTCTCATCCATTCTTCCAATGTGCTCTATTACTCTTCAAGCTCTCAAAGCTCTATCTTTTTAAATCCTTACTTTATTCATAGATTGTGTGACAAAATTGTAATATATATCTCACTATCTCTATATTCTCATTATCCCCTTGTGTTTTTCATATTTTTTGGGAGAATATATATTACGATAAAATACCATATTCCTCTTCTTTCTTGTATTTTGGTTCTTTCTACCATTAAATTATGGGACCAAATTTTTCTTTTATGTTTTACTTTCAAAAGACCAGGGACTATTCTTTTGAGGTTTCTAGATTAATCGTTAAAGATTTATTGTCTATTTTATCCAGTTTTAATACTATAACCTAAAAATTAATGGATAATTTTGGTATATTGGTTACCGATGAATCCAAGAGAATAATACATTAAATCCTCAAGAGATTGAGGTTCTAGATATTGGGGTACCTTTAGGTACTATTGGGGAACTTCCTTACCAAACATATTGTCTCATTTTATTTTTTCATTTTCATTTAATTATCACTCTCATTTTTTCATTTCATAGTTTTTAATCTAGAAAACACAATTAATCATTTTATTATTTTAATAACTCTTTATTTTACTCTTCTTATTTTATTATTATATTTAATTATATTATTGTGTTTTCAATACATTGATTTTTTTATTCTTTTGTAAATAATTTTTTATAAATTGGACTATTTTAAATTAAATTTTTAAATGGTAATTCACCCCTATTACCATTTTATCTTTTTTCCCTAACCTATATAATTAAATCCATACTTTCCTTATAGAATCATCAATAAAAGTAGAAAATAAATGACAACCATTTAAGGAATGAACAAGAGGAGGTTCCTAAACATCAGAGTGTACAAGATCCAACTTCTGGTCCCTAGGTTTCTGACCATCTAAGCCATGGGAAACTTTTCTTTTCTTCCTAGCACACACCTTTCACACTTGGAAATTTCTATGTGATCAAGATTTAGTATTCCCTTATCCTTAAGAACCTTAATATTCTTTTCACTAAGGTGACCAAACTTTTATTTCCATACTTTTGGATCATCGAAAGTCATACTTCCAGAGACTTCTATCCCATATGAATTTACAGTCATGTAATGAGCCCCATCCTTTGTTACTTTTACAATCACCATGGATCCCTAGGTTTCCTTCTAGACCATATCTATAAAACTAGTCCCATAACATGAATAATCAAGTTTCCTAATATAAATTATATTATTCTGTAACCCATAGATGTGGAGAAATTCTGATAGCTTCAAGAATCTGCCATTCTTCATTTGAAAATTGACCTCTATTTTTATAACAACTTCTAAGGGTCCACCATATGCTATATTGACATTCTCAAATTTCCCTAATATATATTTCACAATGCATATTTGATAAATACTGTACTGATTGGTGGCTCGAAGGTCAATCAACCAAGCTTGTACCAGATTAGTAGATCTTAATAAGTAAGTTTTCCAATCATCCATTATATTAATGAAATCTAAACTATCGATGATACATGTATATCTAGTGTTCTCATTGTAACTATTTCAATTATTCCTAGTATTTTCTTTCTTCCCACATTTCTATAAGGTTAGACTGGGACCATCCAACTTGTATTATCTCTTCTATCATTTCATTTATTGAGGCTTATCTATCGAAGTATTATTCTGGAAGATTTTATTCTTTTTAGGTTAATGATATATTCTATCAGTATTAAGGGAACAACAGGTTGACACCTAAACTTCCATTCACTAAAGGTCCTCATTGAGTATTAGTTTCCTGATATCATCAAACAAAAAATATATTTTTCTATTAGACATAAAAACTATAGTATCAATTTCATCCCAACTTTTTATAAGTGGAGATGATAGTAGAAACACCCATACATCAACCATAAAATTTACCTTTAAAGATTAATGCTTCCCACGAATCATGTAGAATTTATTAACATGATTTTTTGTTGGTATTCCTCTACAAAACTGTAATCCAAATACCATCTCAATATGGAGGCTACGTTAAGGGTTGTCAATTTTTTATACATATCAACAAATTTCCTCAAAACATCCATTGTAGTATTCTTCTATCGAATATTTAAGACAAAATCCTTGCAAGTGACATTCTTAAAAGATCCATCACCTTTCTATCCAAGAACTCCCATACATATTTCTCAATTAGTATAGAATTTACCCCATATAATGGGACTTATTGATCCTTCTAAATAAAATGGTTTTTAATTTACATTTTCCAAGATCATAAATTCATTTTACCAAATCTATTAATCCAGATGTTCCATTCATATGGCATCATAAATAAAATGTTATAAATGTGTTGAAAGTACGAACACTAATCCCCGTTTCTCTGATACCACTTTTTGGGAAAAAACTACGAAAAAATGATTCATTCTTCTGATAAGATCACTAGATTCTCACACATCGGTCTACTAGAAGATCACATGCATGAGACTCTTCATAATAGAAAACTGATCTCTGAACTTCACTTCTGATAGACTAGGTGTACTGAATGTAGGTATATAAAGCCACATACTCACCGTAACTTCACATAAAAAATTATTCTCATAAACCAAGTGCCGAAAATATATTTAATGGTAAAAAACTCAATAATATGACAAAAATAAGAGAAAGAACACATTAGTTTTACATGTTTTGGACTATGTCTTACATGCATGGGTTAAACCACATTGATACATTATTTTATTAAAATAATAGGGGATACAAATATATTAAAAAGGCAAGTAATACTCAATACCAATCATATATCCAATAAATTCTTAGTTGAACCACTATTTCCCATATTTTTTATTGAAGGCCCAACACACATATATACTAATAAAAACCAGACAAATAGGTTAAAATTACTCCCCTGTAATCTTGTTTTATAGGGAATAACCCCCTGAGATAGGTTACCAACTTTTTGACACATTGAATTTGTTGAAATTTTGAATCTGAGACACTTTACCATAGAACCATCAATAGAAATGAACATTAAATGGATCTAATACAATTGGATAAGATCTACTGCCACTATTTTCACCTCTCATTCATCCAAATATCTATCACATGAAACTTTGGTGAATATAATTCCAATGGATGAAAAATATGATGAAATTAAATAGACTTTACCTCCAAATAGTCAACTGCTACCATTCTAAAGATATTATAGATATGGAATCTAGTATATCTTATAGTGAATAAAATTATGATGGAATATGTATTATGGAACCAACCTATTTAATTCGGTAACCTGATTCTCTTATATTGTCACCCCATCTTTATATGATTATTAGAAATAAGGCTTTTAGATTTTCTCCTCTTGGGTAACATATTTTCTTACTTCAAGAAAAATAAATATCACACATCAACAATCAACCACTTGAGATTCATTTCTTTTTTATTATAAATTCTTATGCCAAATCCCTATTAGTCTTTATCCTTAAATATTTTCATAAATTATGCACATGGTTCCCCACCATGACTTAGATCATGTAAACCAAAAATTACTAAGGCACAACATCACCTCAATACTTCCCAGTTCACTACCTTTGTCAACCTAATGGCTAGATTCCATGTACATTTGATGTTCTTTAGGTCCAACAAACCTTCCAACGACCGTTCTTGGATGAAGTGATACTTTAAATGAACGTACTTTGTCTGATAACAAAACATTGGATTTTTTTGCTAAGTGGATTGTGCTATGTGAGTCACAAAAAAATTACATCTTATGGTTATTTTTTGAGATCCCTCAGAAACCCATTCATCCACACCAACTCCTTCCCCACTTCTTTAAAGGTGATGTAATCCACTTATGTGGTAGAAAGTAAAATCACTAGTTGAAGTTTGTGTGTCCAACTTTCTTTCATTCTACTAAATTTAAACATATATCAAGTAGTACCCTACCTAAATCTGGATCTCCACCAAATTTAGGGTATGTAATTTTTTTTGGAGGCTCAGATAATCCAAAACAATGTGCCAAGTTTTCAGATCCCTTATGTACTATAAGATCCATTTCACAGACTCTTTGTTTTCTCTTATAGGGTTCAATATAATTATGTCAACAACTCCCACTACCTTTGCAATGTTTGAATGATTACAAACCATTATGTACATTAAAGTTCAAAAAAATGCTGTAAATAGAACCTTTACTATATACTCGACCCAACATTCATTCTTAGTGACTTATACTTGGATTAAAATTCTCAGCTAAGGGTATGGTCTTAGCTTTTTTCCTCTAAAAAACTAAATCATTCCACCACCTTCTAGACGTATTAGGCCTGAGTCAAGTATAGTTTACCAAAAAATTTATCTGATATAATATTAATACCTAAAATTCTTTTTTCCTGACTAGGATCCTTCATCTAAAAGCTTACATAAAACGTATAATTTCAGAAAATGATACTTTCTTTTAGAGGTACTTCTATTAGTACATCATCCACATAGAGATAAAGGATAATAAATCACCCATCATTAAACACCTTATAATAAATTAAAAAATCATAATGTATCACCATGTATCATTATATAATATATATATATATTAATTATTTTAATTATTTTTAGGGAAATTTAATTGTTTATATGTTTTTCTTTCAATTTTTTTTCTATATTTTTTCCCTTAGGGATTGTTTTGGAGAACATGATTTATTATAAACTCTGTGATGCACCTTATTTGGACCTTTAATGCCATTTCTTATAGATAATTTTGTACATTCATGGTTTGAATTACATGGGTAGAACACAAGATTCATGAATACTAGGAGAAAACATTTGTCTTACCCTTCCATGGGAGTTAACTGGCGCATGTTTGGGGCATGTTTAGGAGTAACCATTCAACTAAACTATGTGGGGGTTTTTTTCTATCTTGTGGCTTCTGCAAGGTTGGTCCATGGATTACCAAACCACACGAGTTTACAAAAATTCTAAATTTTGTTTCCAAGATATCCCCTATTTAAATTAAATGGGGTTTCCACCACCTTTATTACTCCTCCATTTAAATTATCCCATGAAAATGGGAGTAATACCTCCACGTTCATCTTCCAATAAATCCAAGCCTATCTCCTTATATTTTGAGACAATTTCTCCAAGAAAAGTCTTATATTCCTCTTGATCTTCACATTAACTCCCACTTTTTCTATTTTCTATTCATTTTTTCCCTCTCCTTTGAACCCTAAGGAGTTTGAGGTTCATATTTATGTTCCATGATGGTTTCTTTTGAATTTAGGTCTTTTTTGGGACCACTTTAGTTCTATTGGAGCATTCTTTGTCATAGACAATGACTTCCATCTTGATTATTGCTGATTCGAGGTATGCGTTTTTATGATTTTCCTTAAATTGGAATGAAATTTGATACTTGGGGTTTCTAAATGTTTTATTTTGTTAAGAATTTCTTGGTAATATTGTGGATATGGATTTCATAAAGGTTTGGATTATTTTTCCAAATGGCATAAGTCTTTATCTTAGAATTTCAAGTGTTACATGAAATGAAAAGCTTTTAAAGGATTTAAAAAAATTATTAAACTTTGAAAATTGGAAATAATTTAATATTGTTTGAATCATGAATTAAATTGTAAAAATACTCATTGAGATTTTGTATTTTTATAGAAAAAATGGTAACGTAATTCTCAATAAATTATCAAATGGTTTTGGTAAGTTATTTTAGAGGTGTTTTAGAAATGGATTAAATGGTTTAGATGAATTATTTTATAGAAATGTTTTGAAATGAATTTCAATGTGTTGATTATATAGACTCATTTGAAATGAAATTTATAATGAATAAAAATGAATTCTCATTCTGATTATCTTTTTGTTGAAGGCATATTTGGAACCATGAAAGGTTTTATAAATGGTGTGGGTGTGTAATATCCTCTCGATACCCTTGTGGAATTGTGATCTCTGAGGGGGATATGGTTTGTTAACTTGTTATTAATTGTGTCTAGATGGGGCATGTCATGTTTGTTTGTTGATATGAATGAAATTTGATAGGGGCTGTTTCTTGGGATGGTGTAAGAGATGATATGAGATCTATTGTTTTTAAATTTATTGTGAAACCTATAGATTTATCACCTCTTATTGAATGAATTACATGGGAATATGAAGAATCTTAGTGAGAGGTGAGAGACATTTCTATATAGACTTGATGAGGTGGTCTATATCCCCTATGGTTTTTGAAACAATTGGGGTTGTGCCACACAGTGAGGTTAGTTTAGAGAATCCAGTTTAATTATGGAAATAGTGATGCAATGATAGGTATATAGATAGTTCCAACCGAGGAACATATATGGTTTCCTCATGAGATGTTTAGGAATTTCCAATATTTACTCAGTGATTTCCCATAGGGAACTTTCCTTATTTTGTGTTCCATTTTTTGATTGGAATCCATATTACCATGAATTTAGTTTCTTCCCTTCCATATTTCATGGTTCTATAGTGATTTATTTTGTTAACTCTTTCATTTTACATGTTTCATTAAATTGTTTTTAGATATTTTAATAATTTGGGACATAAAAATAAATCTAAAAGTGGATTTAAATGTATGTTTTTGTTAAAACTAAGTCTTAGTATGAGGAAATTTTTTTCTTAGTTATTGTTTTAGTTTAAATAATATATAAAAATAAGTTTTAAATGATCATGTATGTGATACTTTTCTTTCATATTATTACCCTTAAAACACTTTTTTATAGTTTTCGTTCAATCTAGTGTAAAATAAACTGTAATTTTTAAATAATTGTATAGAATATGTGGGGTTTCCCTTCAGGGTTTGGTTTCTCTAACACCCCACATACACTATTCGATGTATGCATCTTTTATGGTTTTATTTTAGATTCTATGGTTATGGTCTTCTCGTATCGGTGTTTAGGTTGTTTGTCTTGGGATGTGGAGAGTGACTAAGGGTCAACTGGAGAATGTGGTTGTAGCTTGGTTGTGATTTTATTTTGTTTAATGTCAAGTTATAGGATTGAATATTATATCATATTCTTATTTATTTACCCACATGTTTATGTATGTGATGTTTCCTATCCTTTGATTTATGTTCTAATATATCTCCATTTGGTTTATTAATGCACACTATGATGTGTTTGTTTTACTATTAAAATATTTATTATCACCAAAGGTGAAATCATTCCGAATGGTTATTCTTTATATCTTGATACTAGTTTCCAACCCATTATGGTTGAGAACATTCCTTAGGTATATCACATGCTCTCTTGGGCATTTGGTGGATGGATAACCCATATTGGTTAATGAAAAAAATGGTATCCTAGAATTCCATATTATTATATTAGGTGTGTCTAGGTAGAATGGATACTAGGTTAATTGTTAGGATTTAGGTGGAGGTGTGGGGAGGTTCTGTTACAGTTATTCTATGCACTGAACCTTGAGTTTCAATTTATATTTAGTGTTTGGGTCTTGATTTTGAGTTCAATTTGATATATTTTTTTATTGATTTTGATATGTTGTTATGATTTTTTAATCTAAATTGAGTGTATTAGTGATTTGAGGGTTTTTTTTGTTTTAGGGGATAATGGGGTGAATGAACCATGATTTTATGGTTATCTCACATGATCTAGTGAATCGTGTGGGGATTTTGAGTAATGGTTCTACAACCATGACAAAGCTAATTACACAGTTGGAACATGGTTCACTAAGTTGTGAAACCAAACCATACATAGGGTCCGTTATCCATAAAAAATTTTATTTTACCTCACTTTCTTTTCATAATGATCCTACTGTTGTTTATAATTGTTGTGATATTAATTAAGGAAGTTTTTATGATAATTTATATGATTAAAATTGGTTTAATTTGAAGTTTTTGCTTGAATTATTGGTTTTATCCCTTAAGTAGCTTATGTTATGTGGGTAGAAAATTATTTTTGGGGGTGGAAAAGGATTTTTATATGGTGATGTTTTTTTTAAACTTGTTTTAAAATGAGTGTGAAAAGATGTTTGATTTTTATTTATTAAATATTGGTTTTAACTTTTGTAATTTTATTTTTCCTTTTGAAATTTGGTTTTAGAATTGAATTTTATTAAATTATTTTATATTAGGTGGATAATTTGAAATTTGTTTTGTTTCAAATTAGATGAAGAGTAATATTTTAAGTTGGAAGGTGTTTAGTTTAAAAAGTGTAATTTAAAAAGTAGTGAATTTTAATCTGTGATGTTTTGAACATAATTAGTTAGGTTTTCTTTAAGAATAGTAAATTTTCAAATAGAATTTTTAAAGTGATTAAGAATAAAGAAGGGGACCTGGTTTTGAAATCAATCTGTGAATCATTTTAGCATAATTGATTTGTTATTAAATTGTTTCATTTTATATTGAATCTTTTATTAGACTCTTTGTTTTTTTTAAAATGTTTTATAAGGATTTAAATATGAAAGCGGTGTTTTTAAATAGTGGACTGTTTTTATGGAATGTGAGATTTTGAAAAGGAGAATTTTGAATTTTAAAAGTGAAAAAGTTGATGTTTAGTATACTTATTATTTATGTGATTTGATTTATGGAACATGTAATGATTGAGTTTCATGATTCATGTTAGTTTCGATATGCCTTCTAAAATGGTCTTAGTAAGAGGTAGGGTGTTCCAATAATTCTTAGGTGTGGTCCTCCTGGTGGAGTGGTGGATATGAAAGTAATTTTCCTCTCTAGGATTTTTTATATTGGATATTTATATTGTTGAGTTTTTCTATTCTTAGATCTTTAGTGAAAGGATTTTTGAGTGTCTTCTAGGGGATTTTGTGTGTTTTCCTTGAGTGGTTACATATTTTTGGTGATTTTTTTTAATCTATATCATGTATCTATTGTTTTTCATTTTTTGGACGTTGGTGAATTATATATTTATGTGTGCCTTTTTTCTTAGAAATTATATTGGATCGAGGTTTCCTTATGGTATTGCTCATGGATGGTATTGGGGTTTTAGGTTTTTTATGCCTTTCTCTTTTGGTTTCCTTCTATATGAGCTTTAAGTGTTTTCTTGTGCGGAGACCTTTTAAGATTAGTCACTTGATGTGTTGAGCATGAGTGATTCTTGGTTAGGGTATGGGTAACTAGGATTCATTTCATCTTCTGTAAGTTGAGAACTATGTGGTACTAGCTTATTTGGGTTTTCCATGAGATGGTGTTCTAAGATCGGGATCTTAGTTTACCAGTTAAGTACCATGACCTAGGTCTAGTCCCCATGTTATTTTTCTTTTATTAAGGCATTCTTGTGGGTTGTTATTTAGGAATTTTGTATTTGAGATAAAAGTTTTAAATGGTGATGACGTTTTCTTATGGATGTTGAGTTCCTTTTGGTAGTAATTTATTTGAGATTTAGAGTGATATACTTGGTTATTACTTCAACATGTTGGATTTGGGTGATTTTGGGGGATTCGTAATGATTCTCTATCAAGGTTGAGGTTTTGGCCCCATGGTTTGTTCACTCCTTTTCTCACCATCTATAAAATAATGGTTGGGAGACATATTCCCAATATTTTTTCTTCTTAAGATCTTTATTTATGATCATGTAATGTTTTTTGAGACATATCATGGTTATATGGACATTATTGGTACTTTGAAAGGACTTATTGTGCTCGATGGTTTTCTTTCTTAGGTTCTCTTTAGATATTTCACCGCCCAACTCACCCAATTATATGGGGTGTGGTTTTTTATTAAATTTTGATACTAAAACTTTTACAAAGGAATTTTTAGGGGTATAAAGTGGTATAGTGGGGAGGTTGTAACACCCTGTGTCAATATATAATTGATTTATGTGACTTTATTTAATAAATTTATGGAAATTTTAAATTTTTATATGTTTTTGATTTGATTTTTTTTTCTATAAATTTTTTCCATGGAACCCTGTTTAGAGTGCACAATTTAGTACAAATCATGAGATTATACTTATATATACATGAAGTTACCTTATATAGAGTCCAATTTAAATGTTCAAGGTTTGACTTACATGGCTAGCGCATGATTTCCATGAATTCAAGGAGAAACCATGTGACTTACCCATCAATGGGTGTTAGCTAGTTCATAGTTTTCTTATGGTTAGAAGTAAATATGAGACCATCCAATGAATAGGTTTTTTTTATATCCACTTTCTTCTACATGTTTGGTGCATATTTTACCAAACCATGTGGCATAACCTTGTGAGTTACCTAGAATTCTAATTTTTTCCAAAATTTCCCCTATTCAAATTTAATGTGGGTTCCTCCCCCTTTCTTACTCTTCTTTTATTAAAATAGGCTTAGGAGTATGAGACTAATCCCATATCCATACTCCTTATTTAAATATAAGATTCTTACACATTAGTTTTTGTTGATTTCTCAAGGTAAAGTCCTTCATTCCTCTTTATCTTTCCTCTCCCTCCCTATTTTTTTCTTTTCCATTTGATTTGTCCCTATCCCATGAATCCTAAGGAAATTGGGGATCATATTTAGGTTTAAGGATGGTTTAATCATTGGGGTTTTGTTTTTTAGGGATTTATTTGGACCTTCTGTGGGTTCTTAGAGTGTTTAAAATGTTAGAAGATGACTTCTAGCTCTATTTTTATTGAACTAAGGTAAGTGTTTTGTGATTCTCCTAAAATTGGAATTAAATTTGATTATTGGTTTTTCTAATTGTTTTATTTGATTAATTATTCCTATGTAGGATAGTGAATATGTATTTCACAAAGTTTTGAATAAGTTTTCCAAATTGCATAAGTCATTAACTTGGCATTTCAAGTGATATGTGAAATACTAAGCATTTAAAGGATGTTAAATAAATTATTTTGATTAAAATATGATGTTTGTAAATTATTTGACCTCATTTAAATAATTAATTTAATTAAAAATAGTGGTTTATATTTTTTATGTTTTTAACAAAAAGGCTGAGTTGATTCTTGAGCAGTTTTTAAATGGTTTTGGTAAATTGTTTTAGTGGTGTTTTGGAAAATGGATTTCAATGGTTTAGATGATTTTTTTCAAGGAAATGTTTTGAAATGAATTTTAATGTGTTGATTATAAAGATTCTTTTGAAATGAAATTTAAAATCACTAAAAATGAATTTTAATTATGTTCTCATTTTAATAAAGGGTCATCTGGAACCTTGAATGACTTTATAAATGATGTGGGTGTGTGAAACTCTCTCACCCCTTATAGAATTCTGATCCCTAAGGGGGGTATGGTTTACAACCATTATGTGAATTTTTCCCTGAGGGGAAAGTTTTATTTTTTTGATATGACTGAAACATTAAAGGGGTTGTTTCTTATGAGGGCTTAGGAGGTGAGATTATTATTACTATTTTTAAATTGATTTTGTTCCTTATTGATTTCTCACCTCTTATTGATTGATTTCCCTAGGGGTATGAGGTGTCTTAGAGATGAATGAGAGATTTTTGTATCTAGGCTCAATGAAATGGACTAGATCCCATATGGTGTAAGAAACCATAGGGTATTTTTCACCTATTAAGGTTAATTGATAGTATTAATGTTGGTTATAGAAATAGGGATACATAGATAGGCTTGAAAATGAATCTGATTTGAGTACATCTAGGGTCGCCTCACAAGATTCTTAGTAATTTTCCATGTTTACTTTATGATTCCCCTAAGGTAACATTTCCACTTTAGTGTTCTATTATCTAATTGGAACCCAGGTTACCATGAAATTAGTTTCTAAACTACCTATTATCATGGTTTCCTGGTGATTTATTTTGTAAAATCTGGTATTTAGGTTATTTCTTAAAATATTTTTATATATTTTTAAAATGTGGGATTTTAAATTAAAACTGAAAGTGGATTTAAATTGATTTTTGGCTTAAAAAAGGGATAAAGTTAAGGAAATGATTTCTAAGTGATTTTTTTAATTTAAAGAAAATTGGGAAATAAGTCTTAAATGATTAGGTTTGTGATACTTGGATTTCATGTGATTACCTATAAAAATTTATTTTATAGTTTTATCTGAAAGTAGTGTTAAATAAACTGTCATTTATAAGGAGTTAAACTTACTATGTGGTGCTTACCTACTAAGATAAATTTATCTAACACCTTAAATGCACCATTTTTTTTATTCATAGCTTATGGTTTTCTTTTATATTCCTTGGATATGGATTTTAAGGGTTTTTAGGTTTTTTGTCTTGAGATATGGAGAGTGACCAAGGGACACTTAGAGATCATGGTAGAAGTTGGGTTAGACATTTATTCTTTCATATGTTGGGATTCATATGTGTATCAACCTATAGCTTAGATATTTTATTAAATGATTATTTATTTATTCATCAGTTTATGTATAAAATTTATATTTCCCTTTGACTTATGTTTATACATATATCATTTTACATTTTCGATACTCACTCTGATGTATTTGTTTAAAAAACTGTTCTTTTTATTATTACTGAGTTTGAAATCATTCCCAAAAATAATGATTTGATACCTTGTCACTAATTTCCAGCTCAAGGTGACCAAGAATAGGCCTTGATTATGTCATGGGTTGACTTGGGATTTTGTTGGTTTGATGACCTGGGTAGGATTGTGACACACCATTTCTCCAATTAAACATCAATTCCATCTTAAAATAATTGAAATTATAATTCCTACACCTTGGTGATTTCTTCAAACCATAAAGTCTATCTTTAAGATTACACACAAAATTATTGGTTATATTGATCCATGAAACTAGTTGGATGCCCAAAAATTTAGTTTAAAAGAATAATAATCTTGATAGATTTCTTAATACTCAACACCGAGCTTTAAGATAATTGAGATACATTATAAAATTATTATTATTTAAATGTATTTATAATGACCTACCAGTTGAATTAGAGAAAATGGATATGAGTAAACATATTATGAATTACATGTATGATGATCCTACTCAACACATATTTATTGAAAAATTATTAGGAAACAGTCATTAAAATTTTAGTGAAGTCATTTTATGCATCAAAAATGTTTTTTATTGTATTTTGTGCATGTAAATTATAATTAATTTATGAAAACATTGAAAATTATTATTTTATAAACTGACCATCATATTCTAAATCACCATATAAAAATTAAATTAATATAAATATTTGTTATTTTTGTAAAATGATTTATTTTTTAGTGAATAATTAAAAATAATGATTTTTTAAATATTGTTATTTCTTTTCATTAAATAATGTAATTTAAAAGTATAATTTTATTTTTTATTGGGTGCTAAAGTTAAATATGATCCATTTTTTATTATAATTCAATTAATTCCATGTCAATTGTAAATATTCATGATTTTGATATAAGTTAGTTTTGATGTGTAATGATATATTTCTCTAAAAACTATTTTTCATTGTGTTTTACGCATTTATATTTAAATTGAATTCTGAAATTTATAGAGATTGAATATTAAAAAATAGATAAAATTTTTTATTCATGTGTTTCACATTTTTTGAATAGTTCCATTTTATTTTTGTCATTATATATAGTTATCATGGTAAACATTTGTTAGCTCAGTAATGGTTAAATGAGTAAAATAAGGTTAAAAATATGAGATAAGGTCTTAAAATCAACCCAAAAATTGGATTTATTTTATTTATTGATATTAATTCTACCAAATATATCCTTAATAATACTATGTGAAATTTTAATACCATTTAACTTGGATGATGACATTTTTATTATTTTAAGTAATGAAAATTAAAAAATGTCACTCTATTTATTTTAATTTCTCTTATATGTAAAAATAAGTATAATAAGATGTTATTAAAGAATGTAAAAGTTTACTTAACATTATTAATTTATTTTTTTGATGTTAATTTGTTTGTAATTTTTAATAATGGTATAATTACCTAAAATTCTTACAAATCGCTGACACCGTGGTTTTATAAGCAGTAGAAACATCAAAGTAAATAATTTTAAAAAGATAAAAACTAATATTTTATTAATTAATTATGGTGTAAAACTAATTTTATGGTAAATAATATTTTATAATGAATTTTAAAAGAGTTTATATTTGAATTCCATACCTTTCTATAATCCTCTAAAGCAGAAATATGTTAATAGTTTTTAAAATGACTCTAATAGTATTTTAGGTTAAATATTATATTATTAAATGATATAAAATTATAAAATCATCAAAGAGGAAAAGGGGGATTCTATATGATCGAAAATTTAATCCCTTGTTCTGTTGGGGTATATTTTTTATAAGTAAATTTATAACCCTTATTGATTGAAAACTGTGTTAGTGTGGTTAAAGATAAAAAGGGTTAATAGGGGGTTAAACTAAAAACATGAACCTTAAAATGACTTAATTTTTTTTCTAAATACTACTAGATAAGCTTTTTTATATCCTATATCATCATTAATTATAAATTTATCTAATTTGGAACCACTTGTTCTTGAATGTAACTTTATAATATTTTATAGTTTTGAAAAATTACAAGAGTTCCCTTCCCCGCCTTATAAAAACACCCATACTCTCTCTTATTTGCCCCACATTGAGTCATCATGATAGACCAAAACAAGTAAAATTTTATTATAAATTTTTATATCCATGAATTATATGTGATGGGATTCTTAAAATACGATTAAAAGGGTCTTTAATAAGGGATCAAAAGGTGGCCTACTAAAGAAGTAATCATCCTACGTGATATATTTCAATTTATTTATTCTTATACATCCAGTAAATATATGTAATTAATCATAAAAAAATAAATTCAGTGTCCTAAATATATTATAATTTTATTTTGACAATGTAACCATAATTATTCAACCTCTTTTCCATTAAATGGGAAGTGAATGTATCACTCATGTGTACATTTGGATTACCACCTCCAGATGGAGAAATAATTCATTTTACATCACCGTCATTCATGTTTGATTATTATGATGTATTTAATTTTTAAATATTTCATTTATGATATATTTATGGTGCTTTAATTACAAAATAGTATTTAAATTTCTTTCCTTTTTTAGAAAATGTAAACTGTATTCATGTATACGGTCGACTTATCATCTCCATGAATAGTGTAAATCATTTTTCTATCTATATATTTTATGGATGATTATAAATATGAATATAATTAATATATATTATATTTATATCATTATAATAATTACAAATATTATTTAACTATACTCAAATTATAAGGACCAAAACTAATAAACCGAATCTTCTATGAAAAATGAAACAGTTAACACCCACAAACGACAATTTTAATAAGGAATTATTAATAAATAGGTGATAAAATATTATAAGTGGGTCATATATGTTATTATAAGTTTCTAAGTTATTATATTATACAATTATAATAAATTTAAATTTATTATACTATAGCTTATAGTGATTATTAAGCAATTCGAACTTGAGGTAAGAGTTTCCCATCTCACTTTTATTTCTGTGAGACATATGCCATATCCACCAATTGTTTTCTTTTGTATGTTTTATATACTTCCCATTAATGTTTTTTATGATTATTTTTATGAAAATTATGGGGATTTAAAAATCCATATATGTTTCTCTCTTTTTCGAGGTTTTGATTTTGAGATTACCAATGTTATAAGGATTTATCATCTCAATTTTTTATTTTTGAGACATATGTTATGTTATGAACCTATATTTTTTATAAGGTGAAAGCACTAAAGCTTTTAAAAGATATATCATGAATATATGCATGTTAATTATATTTAAAGTTTCATTTGAAGTTATCCTTTCATAGGGATTATGATTCAAAAGTTACCAAAGCAATAAGGTTTTTATGTTTCAATCTATTTTTAGTCAGGATTGTTTATGATTGAACATACATTGAGGGAAACTATATGATCCTTATAAAATGAAACAATTTTATTTTATTCTACCCTGTTTATTTAGGGAATTTTATATTAATAGTACCATTTTCCTCTATTTTCTACTTAAAATGATTGAGATTTGTTTTTTTAAATAATTATTATTTCCTCTTTGGTAAGGAATCTTTTTGTTCCATATATAAGTTTTATTTAAAATGTTTTCAAGAATTTTGTTTTACTATTCTAATATTATTTCTTAATTAATTTTTACCAATTTTTTAATTTCTATATTTTTTTAAAAGAAATCTTTTTTTCATTTTCTAAATGATTTACTTTGACTATTTACTGCAAATGTGAAAGGACTCTTTATTTTAACATACACTATATGAATATAATTTACCACCATCATGACTACTCAATTATTTGATGATTCATTTAAAATTTTCTATAGTTCTTTTCAAAGAAATTGTTGTTGATAATATTATAGAAATTTTTTAGATTTTAAATACTTTATTTAAAATAGAAAAGGGTATTTTATTCAATAAATATCCCAATGATATTTTAAAGGAATTTTTGTTCTATGGTAACATACTTTTATGTTTCTTAATATTTATTAGGGTTATTATCAAATTATATCATCCTTTTTCTTTCTATTTATGTTTTATGATTATGATGATGAGATTTTTATGAAAGCTATTTATTTTTCATGGGTTATGCTATGATGAAATGTTTATGAAACTCATTTCCTTTCCATGGGTTATGAAGTGATGATATTATGACATGATGCATTATTTATGAACTTGTGGAACACATATGAATGTATTACGATTATGTAACAGGTGGGATCATAATTATATATCCCTATAATACATTGGGTAAAATGGATATATCATGAGAAAATAAGCACTATAATTGGGAGTTAACCAAGTTTAGTAAGAGACTATTCCTACTATTATAGTTTTGGGACTGAACCTTGACTTAGGATATGATGAAATGGGGAGTGAGCTCATTCACTATAATAGTATTAGAAGTGATACTTGAATAAGGAAATGATTTTATATTCTTATGTGTATTTCAAAAACTTATTTCTTATACTCATGATTGTTCTCATGGATCACGATTGATTATTTATGATTCCACTCACTTATAAATTATGTTTTTATAAAAAATACATAATCCATGATTTATAATTAATGATCTCATATTGATTGGGTATGTTTGTTGTAAGTTATTATCATGTTATCAACCCCTAATTCTCATCTTATGATCACTTATTATCATTGATTTATTTATTTTATGTTTACCCTTACTATATATCTGAGATCAACCTTTATTATGTTTTATTTTTACAAAGATATGAATAAATGTTTTATGTATGATGTGTCTAAAAAGGATGCTAGTTATGAAGAACTCAGTGGGAGATTATATAGAAAATTTATGTACCAGTTGTTTTTGTCTCAGTTTTTACAAATACACTAAACATTTATGGTTATGGAATGGATTGTAATGTTATGTATTTAATATCAATCTAACAAGATATAATATTTATGTATGAAAATTTCGAGTCACTCTAGTTGGATATGTGTGGGTAAATTAACTTCTTTATAAATCATTATGATGGATTTGAACATATGATGGTCATGGATAACCTAGGTTAAACCTAAGGTTTCATAGATTAAAAAAAGGTTTCATGATTTATACATCCTATAAATTATTTATCAAGATTATATGTTTTCTCATAATTATTATTGTTTCTCACATAATGTTTTTTAGTTTTTTTTCAATGGATGGAACCCAAAAGAATCATTTTAGTGATTAATGTGATAGACAATGAAATGATTGTCCTCATAAGAAACCAAATAAAATAGGGGATAGAATGAAAAATCTTGTGATTATGTATAATAAATTATCTCATTAAATAGTTTATAACCTCAAATTAGGTGATATTCTCATCCCACCTAATAAGAGACAAATGGTGTTTCGTGGGATTTCATTTGATGAAGACCATGGAGGAAAGAAGATTCAACTTCCAACATGTCAAGAATGTGGGAAGAACCACTCAAGGTAATGTCTTAATGAAATGGGGAAATTATTTATATATGGAAATAAAGGTAATAGAGTAATTAATTATTAAGTAATTTTATTTCATATATGTGGGGAACGTGGGGGAATTTTCTGAGTCAATTCCCTATTCCAATGGTTAACTCCTAGATCGAGGAAGGGCATGTATTATGGAGATTATTGAATTTGAATTATAAAAGTTTTTATCTATTGGGATTCAATAATTATATTATATAAGTTTTCTATAAATTTTTTTCTATTTATACAAATCATTAAATATATAAGGATTATTTTTCATAGGTTTTTCATTAAGATGTATAAGAATATATTAAATCGTACAGATAACCTTGAAATGTGTTTTAGTAGTAAAATGGTATTTTATGGAAAACAAATGGTTGAGGAAAAGATAACCCTTAATATATTATTGATGTTGAGATAATCATGTTTATTTTAGATAAATATATGATTGAAAATGATAAAGTAAAATTTATAGTATTGGTAACCCTGAAATTGGTTAGTGATTTGGTGGAAAAGCAGTTTAGGTCATCTTTGATTAAGTTTATTACTTTTTTGTATTTATGTAATATATTAAATAGTCTTTTATTTCATTTTAGTAATAAATATAGCGTTAATATTTGGTATAATATTTGTTTTCATTCAGGTTTTATGGTGACTTAGTCTATTTTCATGTTTTAGGAGAATATATTATCAAGGTATTCATATGTTTGGTATGTGACATTATGTATTACTTCATATTGTCTAGGAATAAATGTTAAAGTTGATCAGGGAAAAATTTAAAATCTTTCATATTTTTGGGTTTTAAATTTGTTCGTATATATTTTGGAGGAGTCTTAGGGTTAACTATTTATGGAATGGGTAATGTTGAACATTAGGTGTTATTATTGTGTTTTTTGAGATTAATTATTTATATTTATCCATATTGGATAACTAGTTCTAAACATTTTGGTAGTGGTAAATATTTAGAGATAGAAGTAATGAATTTTAATTATTTTAAAGAACTTATGATATTTTGTAAGTTATTTGTTTTCTTCAGGCATGAAAGTTCCTCTTGAATATTCATTTGGTGGATTAAGAGATGAAATGGAAATTGATCGAAGCACAAAAAATGATAAAATTGTGTTTATAAAATGAAAATAAATCAAGTAAATTCATTTTATCATTTTCTCTATCTTGAGAGTAAAATAATCCATCAACATGAGGAAGAGGATCTTGAAATAAAAATATTATCATTTTACCTTTATTCCTGATGAATTTATGGACTTCTCATCCCTCACTAATTTATGGTTTTGTGGTCATTTAATTTCTCATAACCACATTTTGTATCACTCTATATTAGTCCTTGGACATTAGTTTTCTCCTGCATATCTATATTTTAGATTCCCACTACTATATTCCTAATCTGGGAACCCAATTATGTGTTATTTATGGTATCCTTTATGTTTCCCACTTCCCATTTTCAAAGGAAATTTCATTACCCCTTTGTACGATGTGGGTTTTAAAAAAGGTATTTTGAAATATTGAACCTATGCTGATCAAGATAAAAATTTTATGATGTAATTTATTTAAGGTGGGTAGAATGTAACATCCTAAAAATTTAGTTTAAAAGAATAATAAGGATGATGGATTTTTTAAGACATAACACTGAGATTTAAGCGAATTAAGATATATAATAAAAATATTATTATCTAAATGTGACCATTATAACCTATTCATTGATTAGTGGGTATTAATATGAGTTACTAAATTATTAAATATATGTCTAATGGTCCTTTTTGATTAATTCTTAGGAAATAAGAAATCAATTTTTAGTGAAGTCATTTTATGCTTCAAAAATGTTTTTATTGTATTTTGTGTGTGGAAATTATAATTAATTTCTAACACTTATAGAAATTGTGTTTTATTAAATGAAAATAAATTCTGATATCATCATATCAAAATTAATTTTGGGTAAATTTTTGTGATTTTTCTAAAATGATATATTTTTCAATAAATAGTGAAAAATGCAGATTTTTCAAATATAATCATTTGTTTTCATCAAATCAAGAAATTTTAAAACATAATTATATTTTTTATTTATTACTAAAATCAAATATTATCTATTTTATTTATGATAATGTAACTAATTCCATGTGAATTATAAATATTCAGGATTTTGATATAAGTAAAATTTTATACTTAAAACTCATTTGTCTAAAAACCATTTTTCATTAAGTTTTAAGAATTTTTATTAAAATTTATTTCTTCAACTTCTAGATATAGAATCCGGAAAAATGGATACCATATTTTTAATCAGTAGTTTATTTTTTTTAAATATTTACCTTGTATTTTTTATCATCGTGAATAGTAACAATGGTAAATATTTGTCACCACAGTAATGCTAAAATGGGTAAAATAAGGTAAAAATTATGAGATAAGGTCTCAAAATCAACCCAAAGCTACATTTATTTAAATTTATGATATTAATTAGACCATATCTATCATAAATTTTAATATATTTAATTTTTGTTCCATTTTCCTTTGATAATGAAATTTATATTATTTAAGTAAAGAAAAATCCAAAATGTCCCTCTCTGGATTTTAATATTTCTTCATATGTTCACGTAGTAATAAAAAGATGTTATCAATGAATGTAAAAGTTTATTTTTAACTTTATTAATTTATTTTTATAATGTAAAATTATTTATAATTTTTAATAATGATATAATTACACTAAATTCTTACACAATACTGAAATAATTCTTGTGCAACCAGTAGAAAAATAAAAGTAAATCATTTTAAAAACCTAAAAAGTAACATTTTTTCGATTAATTATAATGTCAAAAGAATTTTATGGTCAATAATAATATATAATTTATTTTTAAGGAATTTATATTATAATTTTTTACCTTTCTTGATGTCTTTAAATTCAAAATATTTAAATAGTTCTTAAAATGACTTTAATGGTATTTTATGTAAAATAATACATTGGTAAATGATTTTAAAATAACAAAAATATTGAAATATTGAATGGGGGTTATATATGGTCTACAAATTCACCCCTAGACCATATAGAAGCTAATTGTTTCCCTATAAGTAAATTTATAACCTTTGAATGATTGAAAAATGTGTTACCCCAGTTAGGGAAAAAATGGTTAAAATGGGGTAAAACTAAAAATATATGGATTAAAATGAATTAAAATATTATCTAAATCATATTTATTGAGTTTATTTGGATTATATATCATCTTTAATTTGAAATTAATCTAATTTTGAACCATTTTATCTTGAATTGGCTTTAACATATTTAAAAGTTTAAAAATTATACGAGTGACCTTCCCTCCCTTATAAAAGGACACCCCTCCCCTATCTTCTTTATGCCATATTGATAAATATATTTCAATAAAAACCATCCCAATTATCATATAAACTTCAACATACATGATTTATAGGTTATGGTATTCTTAAAAGACCATTAAAATGGTCCTTAAGAAGGGATCTAATGGTGGTTTACCAAAGAAGAGGCAATCGTCCTACCCGACCTCTATCAATTCATTTCTTCTTATAACTACTCTAAATCTATGTTATTAATCATAAAATAAAAAAATAATTTTCCTAAATATACTTAAATGTTATTATTATTATTATTTAACCACCATTATTGACCCTATTTTCCATCAAATGATAAGTTAAAGTATCACTCATGTGTATGTGTTGACTACCGCATACATGTAGTGATGTAATTAATTTTCCATCACCATCATTAATGATTTATTATTATGAAGCATTTTTATTTATATATTATATTTATGATATAATTAAGGTTCTTTAATTTATAATATTATTTATATTTCCTTCTTTATTTTCATTAGAGAATGAAAACAACGTTCATGCGTACGTATGATGTGCCATCCCTAGAAAAGGTGTAAATCAATATTATAACTATAAATTTTATTGATAATTATAAATATTTATATAATGAATATATATTATATTAATATAATTATTAAAATTTTGGATAATATGGAACCATGATAAAAAGCATAATGATTGAAACTACCGAACCAAAACATCTATGAAAAATGAAACAATTATCACTCGAAAGAGATGATTTTAAAAAAATGATTAATAAATGGGCATTTAAATATTATAAGTAAATCATATATTATATTATAATTATATGATATTTTTGAATATAATTATAATAAATTTTAATTTATTATACAATATGTTAAAGAACTTACAAATAAATTTAAACTTGATCTAAGGGTTCCTCGTCTCACTTTTATTTTTGTGAGAGATATGACATATTCACCACTTGTTTACATTGTGTAGTGTATATACTACCCATGAATGTATTTTAATGATAATTTTAATTAAAATTATGGGAATTTACAAATCCATATAATGTTATAACTTTCATGAGATTTTGATTCAGAGATTACCACATTTTTAAGGGTTTATAATTTCAAATTGTCTTCTTTGAGACATATGTTATGTTATGCACCTGTATTATTTTATAAGGTGTATATAATGAAACTTTGAAAATTTATACCATTAATGTCATAATTTTGATGATATTGAATGTTTCATTTGAATTTATTCTTTTATGGTGATTACAAATCATATGTTCCAAAAAGGTAAGTGTTTTATGTTTCAATCTCATTTTAACCGGGATTGTTTATCATTAATTTCCATTGTGGGAAGTTATATAATCCTTATCTAATGAAACAATTTAATTTTATTATTCTACTTATATTCATGGTATTTTTCAAGTAACAGTTTAATTTTATTCTCTTTGGTACTTGAAATGATTGATAAAATATTTTAAGTAAAACAGACTTTATTTTCTATTTAGTCGAAAATGTTTTTATTCCATGTCGATGATTTATTTAAAATGTTTTCTAGAATTTTTATATAATATTCTACTATTAATTTTATTGTTATTTATCACCATGTTTTACTTTTTATAAAAAATTATAAGGAATCCTCTTTTCATTTTCTAAATGAGTTACTTTTGATTTTTTACGAAAAATGTGAAAGGAATATTTGTTTTAACATAAAAGTCCTGAACATAATTTACCACTGTCATGACCACTCAATTATTTTAAGATTAATTTAAAAGTTTCTAGGGTAATTTTCAAATAATTTTTTTCATAATTGTTTTGAAATTTATCTGATTTTAAATATGTGAGTTCAAAATGAAAGGGGTAATTTACTCAATAAATATTATTTGATAACATACTTTAATGTTATTTATGATTTATTGGGGATATGATCCAATGATATCATTCATATTATTTATATAGAAGTTTTATGAGTATAATGATGAGATATTTATGAAATCTATTTATTTTCGATGGGTTATGCTATGATGAAATGATGAAATGTTTATGAAACCTATTTTCTTTCTAAGGGTTATAATTTGATGATATGATTAATTTTTTTATGAAATTGTGGAACACATATGGATAGATTATTATTATTTTATAGGTGGGACTGTAATTATATATCCCTAGAATTAATTGGGTAAAAATGAATAACTCGTGGGATAATAATAACTCGAATGGGGAGTGAAACCATTTCAGTAAGGGACTCTATCCACTATAATATTCTTGGGGGTAAACCTTGACTAAGGATATGATAGAATATAGAGTGAACCCTATCCACTATTACAGTATTAGTAGTTATCCTTGACTAAGTAAATGATTTTATATTCATATTTGTATGTCAC
This sequence comes from Viscum album, assembly GCA_963277665.1. Classification (NCBI taxonomy): domain Eukaryota; kingdom Viridiplantae; phylum Streptophyta; class Magnoliopsida; order Santalales; family Viscaceae; genus Viscum; species Viscum album. Next base: position 1,801,001,438 of record OY728130.1, on the reverse strand, counting down.
AAACTTATTTCTTATGCTTATGATGTGTTCTCATATATCATAATTGATTTTTGATGATTACGCACACTTAAGACTTATGAATTTTGTTATAAAAAGCCTATTGAAATGATTTATGATTGATGACCTTTGACTGATTAAGTATTTCTTTTATAATATATGATCATGTTCTCATTCCTGTATTCTTATCTTATTCTCACCCATGATCATTGATCGATGTCTCTTATATTTAGCCTTACTCAGCATCTGAGCTCACCTTTTATTGTGTTTCCTTTTCCCTAGGATATGGAGAAATGTTCTAAGTGTGATATGTCTAATAAGGGTTATATTTGTCAAGAACTTTGTGTGATATGATGCATATATTTTATGTAATAATTATTTATGTATCTATTTATCTAAATACACTTAAAAGTTTTGTTCAGGCACAGATTGTAATGTTATGTATTGAATTTTTAAACTAATACGATGAAATATTTATGTATGAAAAGTTTGGGCCACAATAGATCTATTCATCTAACTCTCAATTAAGGAATGTTGTCTTCATTCCCATCTATTCCAAAAATTTCTTCTAATGCAACCATACATAACACGATTTGGATAGACATATGCTTAACTTCTAGAGAACGGATTTTCAAGAAATAATCTATTTTCTGTTGAAATTCCTTCACAACTAGCTTGAACTTATACTTCTACCTACTATATTTCTAATACTTTAATAGATAACCCCATCTGTTTTGAAGAATAATTTTCCCGGTGGGTCTTTCTATTATCTCCCAAGTTCTAGACACATTGAGGGACTCAAGTTCACCCCTCATGGATAACTCCAACTATTTTAAATATTTCAGGCTCCTTGACTCCTTTGGGAATTCAAGATTTCCACTATCTATTAGAAGTATAAAATTAAAATTAAATATGTACCTTTTCCCTTAAATCCTCTCCCTGTTACACCTCTATAGTTTTCCATACGACTGAGATTATTTTTGTACTATAATTTCTGGAGTATGAACTTTTGATACTAGAGCTTCTGCAGTCCTTGAAGGTTATATTATTTTAGGAATGTTCAAAACCATAATATCTTGACCCCCTAAATTTATTATAACATACCACAATTTTAATATGAATTACCTTTTAAATATTCCATAGAATAACATGTTTCACAAAGAACACCAAACCAAAATCAATCGTCATACATTTTTTAAGATAAAATTTTAAGTATAAACATAACGATTATAAAGTACCTATTTAATTTGAATGTATAAATAGACTTAACTACATTTTTAAATCTATTTATAAATAAAATTAATTTAATTTTTAATACAAATTCATTGATAAAATTCAATTAGTGTAGATAAATAACTAATAAGATCATTTTATTCTTAAAAATGCATTTTTTTTAAGATGACTTTTTGTGCGGTTTACATTTTTATTTTAAGAAACTAAATATATTATAGTTAAATTATGACAAAATATATTTTTTATTTGAATAATATATTAACACTAACTTAATTACTAATTTACAAGAAATATGAATATGAATAGTTAATATTTAAAAAAAATATTTTCCTATTAATTTTTTTTCATTATATTTTATGCTTTAATTTAAAATTAAAATTCCTAAATTTTATAATTTAAATTTGAAAAAATGACCTTCATTTTTGGAATCTATAAGGAAATATTATATTATGGTGATTTTTTTGAAAGGATTTATTTTTAAGTGAATAGTATAAAAGACAGTTTTTACAAATAACATATCATTTTTAACATCATCATGATATATAATTGACTTAAAAATTGATCGATCCTTTTTCTTAAAAAATATTAAATTAATAAGAAAAATTAAAAAAATTAAAAATTTTAATTTTAATTTATAAACCTATGTTTGACATTTTATAACATAAGTTATATTTTTTTCAAAAAACTATTATTTTGCATTATACATTTATTATTTTTGAGTTAATATTTATTAAATTTAAAAATTAAATATTAAAAATGGTTTTCAAATTTAGAATATTAATATCAAAATTAGTTAATAATTGAAATTTATTTTTTAGTTATATAAATAAGTTATTGAGGTTAAAAAATGATTTACTCTGGTAAAAGTAAATTATGGTAAAAATATAAATTAAGGAGAAAATGCCTAAAATTCTCAAAACTTATCTCTTATTTGTATGCATGATAGGTGTATTTACCATTAATCCTCCCCTCTAAATTATTTTCTACTTTTCAAGGCACTATCCTTTGAAAGTTACGTCCTTTAAATATAAAGTTATGAGTATTTACAAAAGTGTCATCCCTATCACTTATAAAAGGATCCCATCACCACCCACTTCTCCTCACACCACACACATTTAAGATCAAAAAAATTATTACAAACTAATTTCCCAAATCTCTCTCTCCCTCTATCTCTATATGTTCTAGTCTCACCAAAATAAAATTCTGAGAAGTATCAAAGAGTTGTCCTCATGAGTAAGGAAAAAACTCCATGTCACTCCTTTTTCATTTCTTTTTTAATTTCATTCTTATTATACCTCCATAAAATCTATTATATCCATACTAACATATTAAATAATTATAATTACTATACTTAAATTTTATTAGGTTCATGGAATTATCGTTTTCTACCTTTCTCTCACCACTCGAAAAAATAAAATGTCACCCATGTTTCATAAAGACTAACACCTCCATAGAAGACATGTTTTATTTTTCATCACCACCTTAATTTGATAGTTCTAATAATTTATTTATTGAAGAAATTATTGGTAGATTTTTGTTCTTTGTTTATATCTTATGTTTGAAATATTACGACCCCTCATAATATTTTAAGTTAATCAATATTTCTTATATCTCTGTTTTAATAGGTCATTATATTTTTATTATATCTTATTCTATAGTGCGTTTAATTTTATAAATATTATTTTATATGAAAATAACAATATTTTATAAACTTTTTTCAAATAAAATTATGTTGAAATTAGTTACTAGTATGTTTTCATTTTTATTTCAAAATTATTGTATGTTTTTGGTTTTACATCAATTTCTTGTTTACAACTTTCTAATGTCATTAAAAATAACTTGTGTAATATAGATCTAAAATTCATGAAACTAGTTTTTTGGATATAAATTACTTTTATTTTAATTTCATTAAACTATGAAGAAGTCTCAAAACATTTTTTTAGTGATAAAAAAATTCACAAAGTCTACAATATTTTTGGAATTATACAATTTCTAAAATACAATTTATTCTATTTTTCATTGAAAAAGTTAGAGATATACCTCATAATTTAATTCCATTTATTGATATAGAAAGCTAATAAATTTATATAAATTTAATAAAATTGAATGTAAAGATTAAATTTCCATTTATATAACTAAAAAATTGGATAAAGTTATTTAATTATTTCAGTGATTTTTTTTATAGATTTCTAATAATATATGTTACTATTTTCTGAAGATATATCCAGATAGAGAAGTTGGTTTGAAGTATTATTTAATTATTTTTAAATATATTGAATTTATAAAAATATAATTAAACTACATTAAATTATAATTTTTATATTTATTGACATTAAAAATTGTCGAAAACCTACTACATGTTGGTTTCTCATAAGTTACCACATGTTGGGTTTTCATAAGCTACCTTGTGATGGAATTTTTAAATTTATAAAATACTGGTTCCAAGTTACCCCCTATTGTGTTTTCATGTAGCCTCATGAATTATTCAATCCACCATAAGTTTTTTTTGAATTTACCGTATGATATCCTGATGTTACCGCATAAGTAAACCCTGCCTACCATGAAGCTATCTTCCTCTATATGGTTAAGTTCTTACAATATGATAATCATCCTTTCATGAGTTCAAATAAAATTTGAATAGGATCCAAACTTGTTGAATCTTTTTAACCACTTTCTCAAATACTAAAAAAATTATTTTCACACAACCACACCTCGCCTACTGTACACCATGCATATGAAACTTATAGTGAATATCTTTATTTCTTTAAGGATGTGGAATATTATTACAATAACCATATAGTTAGTATGATTTGATATACCAAATATATATCCTCATTTTAATTAAAGATACAACACATCGAAATTTCAATCGATCATGCATTAATGGAAACTTAAGTGGTTGTATGCTGTTCACATGGTTAGTAAAGCAAGTGCATGGTAACTTAAGTGACCACACCTTATATTTTTTCTCATATTAATTATTTCAACCTCAAGAATACATGAACTAACTGCTCTATATGGTAAGATAACCGATCATAATGTGTATACCTCATGGTCACTCAGTTCCCATGATCCATTCAATACTTTATTTATTTTATTTCTAAAATCTAGACTTATTAGCATGCCTTATTTTACTTTATTTTTGATACTTCAATTAAATTTAGGATTATTTTAAATTTTTTAGTATTTTATTGATTTATAAAAGACATATGTATTATATAAAATTCATGTGAAGTGTTTTTAAACTATTTTAATCATATTTTATATATGATTTGATTTATTCTTTATTCACGCACATATATACAGTATATATTTCAAATATTTAATTTTTTATAATTTCATTTTATTTCACCATATTATTATTTTCAAAAATAATATTTACAAATGAACAACTTATTGAAATTTATTTTATTGTATTTAATGCAGCATAGTTAAATTTTTAATAATTACTCTGTATAAAATTAGAATGTATTTTTAAATTTGATTTTAACAGTCAAATTATTTTATGATATTCATGGAATTTAATGGACATATTATTATATAGATTGTTTAAATAATTTAATGGGTAATTCAGAATAGTTTGAACTAGTCATTTTTTTTTGAATTCAAATTATTTTTTAGGATTATTTTGGAAGGAAAATATTCTTTCTCCTGGATTATTATGTAGTATTAATTTGTATTACTTAACCTTGTTAAATATTATCTTAATAGTATTTATAGATCATATTTAAATGATTCGGGTGGAATTAAATGGAGATATTAGTTACAAGAACATCATTTTATTTTTGAGAAACAATGATTTACTTTGAAATTTTAAGTGATGTAAAAACTAAGTCTTTTGTGATCAAGAATTCATTTTCTATACATACATTCAAATATTGAACATAAAACTTCTACGACTTCTAATACTACCTTTATGAGACATCCTAATACATATCTCAAGAACTAGTACCTGTGCTTTCTTTGTTTATCTTTTACATAATCATTGTTTCTTGTGTCTATTACACTTTTTTCCATATCTCATGTGCTTTGACATTATATTTATTCTTTTACATACATAATAATTAAATTTATTAAGAATGTGACTCCCAAATTATAAATTCAGGACTTTTCATATTTCAACAACCAATATCTAATGTTAGGGTTGAAATTGAGTTATAACTCCCCATAAAAAAGTCAGGTGTCTTGTAGTTATACTTCTAACAGAAAAAAGGTTGTGATTTGGTTATGATTCCCCTTTAAAAATAAATATAGTAAAAAACATTTCTCTCCCCAATTATATAGGTATAGGAGTATACTAGGTCCACTTTATACCGAACTACTTTAAAAATATATGTTGTCATTTATTTTATTTTTTTCTTATAATTTTAGTATACTAATTAATTTATATAACTAATATATTTCTGTAAAATTGTAATATTTTCTATTCACCCCCTCTATACCATCCATCATCAACTTATCTGAATTAATAATTGGTACCAAAGGTTGAACCTTTTAGGAATATTCTTTTTTTCTATTTCATTTATATTTTACTATGAAAACCTTTTCATTGACCTCATAATTGAAGGGAAATATATATATATAATATCAAAGGAGTGATTATAAACAATTCATGGATTCCTCAAAAACCATATCACTTTAATGGAAATAACTATGGTTACTAGTGATCTAGAATGGATGAATACCTCAAACAATTAGGTATATGACACTAGTCGATCATGGTAAAATTGTATACACTAGTAAAAGCTGAACCAAATACTCTAACAGAAAACGATGCTTCTAGATATGTTTTTAATTAAAATTTAATAGATATTTTACATTATTTTATTAATAAATGTGTATTAAGCCATGTGTTTTCATGTAAGTCAGATTTGGATGATTCTATAAGTTACTCACCTTGGCCTAGATAAGATGATCATAACTAAAATTGAAATACATTAAGTAGAGTACCAAGAGTTCATGATTGGTGAAGATGAAACCATCAATGAAATTTTCCACCAATTTATAGGAATTATGAATGGAATGAATTCCCCTGAAGAATATTTAGAGAATGCCATATTTTTTTAAAACAGTCCTAAGATCTATACCTAATAAGTGGCATGAAAATAATTTTGTGATTGATAGACGTAATAATTTCAAGAATACACTTATGATGAACCCATTAGATCACTTCTTCAATATGAACATGAATTAAAGAATATTTCTTAAGAAGATACTTCAAAGAACAAAGGTATTACATTCAAATATCCTATAAATGTTATTCCCAGCTCTTTTAATTCCATGTTATAGGAAATTGACAAATGAGAAATTATGAATATAATTAAATGTATTTATAATTTGATTAATAAAAAGAAAAAATTCAAGAAGTGACCAATAAAATATCAAAAGAATGATTGAAAATAAAAGAATAATATTTTATATGGACTAGATGTAACTTGTTATAATTGTAGAAAGAAAGGTCACATCAAACCTGACTATGTAAAATTGAAACAATAAGGTAGAGATAAGAAGTATAAGAAAGAATTAAAATGTGTTAATCATACAGAATGGAGCTTCACTAAATAATCATATTCAAATGATGAATCTGTGAGAAAAAAATGAGTCAGTTGATCTATGTTTGATAGAAAAAAATGAGGTTGTTAATGATTCTGATTCAATCTATTATTCTTATAGTGATGGTTATATCTTTTATGAGTTATATAAAGAAAATAAAATTTTAAAATATATGATTTAAGAATTACGAAATTATGTAAATAATTAAAAGAAGAAAATAAGAAGCTTATAAAGGAACGTGGAAAAGTTAATAAGGAGAATGATACTCTTAAGGAAGAAATAATAAATTATAATTCATGTTCTAAAGGTAAGATTTATAATAATATTGAGTCTATTCAAATGGTAAATGATAATCTTATAAATGAAGTTGTAATATTGAAATAAATTTTATCTAATTTTGTTTAAATAAAGTAAAAAATATGATAAAATGATGGCTATAATGGAACCAAATAAAGATAAAATGGTTATTGTTTATAATACATAGATTCCAAAGTTATACAAGACTACCATTTTTAATGTTATACTAGACAAGTTTAATCTTTTACAAGATTTAAATTTTGTATACAACTATATTATGATAATGAATTATATTTTATATATCCTCTATCTTGTGGTTATACCAAATCTTTTATTTCAAACAATTTATTTTCTACAGTACCTTATAATAAATGTTTTAAATTTATTTGGGTACCTAATAATTGTATTTCTAACCAAGTTGGGCCTAAGATATAAGGGGTACAAAAAACTTTCTCTACATGATTTATATTTTTAGGATAACTGACATGAAAATCTCAAGGACTCATGATACATAGAGAATGGATGTTCCCAGAATAGGACCAATGACCTATAAAATTTCCTCTCTTATACCAAATGTGGTGAAGGCACTATTACATTTAAAGATAACTATAAAAGAAATGATAAAGGTTTTAGTAATGTTGGTATTTATAATGTTATTTTAATTTTTAAAGTTATATATATATAAGGGATTAAACATAAAATAATTATCATTTCACAATAATGAGATGACGGTATGCAGTTATGTTTCCAGATAATAAATGTTTTGTTTTTAAAAATGAAGATGTTTTATTTTATGATAATAAAAAAGGTAATATTTATTCTATTAATTAATTTGATCTATCCAATTAAAATATCGTATGTATCAATGATATAGAAACATATGATGTTATTTGGTATATAAGACTTAGAAATTCTCATTTCGAAATGATATAACAATTATCCAAGCATGAATATGTTTTATAATTTCCCAAGATAAATGTAAGAAAATATTTTGTTTTTGATTTGTGCTTGAATGGTTAGAAGAACAAGGAACCATTAAAATTTATCAAACATGTTTCTACTTATTGACCTATTGAATTATTTCTTATTTATTTATTTGGTCCTCTAAAAACTACAAGTTTAGGTGGTAAGAAATATTTTTTTTCTTGTTTATTATTTTAGTAGATTCACATCGGTTTATTTTTTTCCTTATAAGCATTAAACCTTATCTAAATTTGTTTCTTTTTGTAAGCTATATTAAAATATGGTTTTTTTAATTTTTTCCATTATAATTGATAATGGAGGAAAATTTTTTAGTTTTGATTTTGGAAAATTTTAGGAAGAAAATTATTATTATGATAATTTTTCTACTTCTATAACACCAAAAAATAATGGTGTTTTGTAATAAATAAATATAACTTTTTAAAAAATGGCTCAAACCATGTTTAATAAATATAGTTTCCTTAAGTATTTTTGTGGAGAATCTGTTAATATTTCTTATTATGTTTTTAAGAGAGTTTATGTTATCCCATTTTTGAATTAATCCACTTATTAATTATTTAATGATAGAAAACTTATGGTTATTTATTTTAAAGTCATTGTCTAAAAAGTTTTGTATTGATTAAAAAAGTATAATTTATATATGTTTCACGCTAAAATATTTGAAGGTATTTTTCCCAGTTATTTTTATAACATTAAATATTATAGCTTTTATAATAATAATACCATGACTATTGAATAATATATTCATATAAAGTTTGATGAATCTTGTGATGTTCATAATTTTTTTAGAAAATGTTAAAGATGTTTTCAAGTATTTTAGTTTTGGTAAAGAAAAAACTCTAGATAATTTATTTGAATAGGGGAGAAAAATACTTCTCAAACTAATCCTAGATCTTGGAGGATCTATACAAATCATCTTATTGACAATGTTATTGGAAATTTTAGTTATGGTATAAAAACTAGAAATTATATTTTAAAATTTTAAGCAAATATTCAATTTATTTCTAATTGTGTGTCCAATGATGTTTCGGAAGCTTTACTTGAACCTAATTTGATAATTTTTATAAAATAATAACCTAATCATATTTATAGATTTTTTTTGGAATTTAGTTGAACCCCCTATAGATAAACATATGATTGGAAATAAATGGATTTTTAGAAATAAGATGGATGAATATAGATAGGTTGTTAAGAATAATGATAGACTTATTACTAATCTTTATTTCAAAGAATAATTAATAAATTTTGATGAATATTTTTCACCTGTGTCTATAATTGAATATAATATAATTTTGTTATATTTTTTCACTTTTCAAGGTTTTTTGTTATTTCACAAAAATGTGAAAAGTATGTTTTAAATGGATTTATTTTTTATGGAGTTTTTGTTTCTCAACCCCATGGTTTTGGTAATGAAAAATTTATAATCATGTTTCTATGTTATAAAGGGCTTTATATAGTCTTAAGAGATAATATCATGCTCATTATGAAATAATTACATTTTTTTTATTGAGAAATGATTTTTTTGAATGCTAAATTTGATCCTAATTTATTTATTAAATAAAATTATATTGATATTTTAATTGTTCAAATTTATATTGATGATACTATTTATGGATCTTCAAATTATTTTATTTGAAAAGAGTTTTCAAATTTTATGTAATGTGATTTTGATATATGTATTATAATATAATTGAATTTCTCGTTGGGACTTAAAATTTTTAAAAGAGATGATGGAATATTTTGGAATCAATTGAAATAATCTAAATATTTTTTTAAAAAATTTGGTATTAATTATTTTAATTTTTTTTAAAAAAATCTATTACAAGTAATTGTAAATTATATTTTAATGCTTCTATACAATCTATAGATTCTAAATTATTTAAATCTAGGATTTAATGTTTATTGTATTTAACTTCTTGTATACCTAATATAATCTTTAGTGATTCCTATGGGTTAGATTATATTCAGATCCTAATGAATCTCACGTAAAGGATGTTAAGTGTATTATTATACATATTAAATCCACTATTAAATATGGATTATTTTATTCTAGACAATTTTTATTGATTAGTTACCTTGAATCTGATTTTATAGGATATCAATTTGATAGAAAAAGAACTTTAGTTATGTGTAACTTTATTTGTCAAAATTTAGTTTTTTGGGGATCAAGAAAAAATAATATTTCTTTATTAACTATTGAAAGTGATTATATATATGTTGTATATTGCTTATCTCAATATTTATGGATTAAATAAAGTTTTTATGACTATGGTTTTAATTTTGAAAATATTCCTATTTATTATGATAATTCTTCGGCTATTTCTATCATAAAGAGCCCATTAAGTAATTCTAGAACCAAACATATAGACATGTGATTTCATTTTCTTTGATATTATTCTAATAAAGATAAAATTATTATTGAATATATTCCAAATTAAAATATAACGACATATATTGTTTCCAAAACCGTTGGATTATTCAAAATTTGAGACAATTAAATTTGATCTTGGTATATTAAAAATTTAGTTTCCAAATTTTATATTAATTTTTTTAAATTAACATAATATGAATATGTTAAGGGGGGTTTTCTACTTTTTTTCATAGTATTTTAATTTTGAAATTTTTTAAAAAAGTGGTAGAATTTTATAAAATATTGTCTCAGTTTTGTAATTTTCAAAAATGAGGGAGTTTGTTGGGAGTTTTATTGTACTTTTTTTATATTTTATGTTTTGAATATTACAATACCTCACAATATTTTTTATTAATCATTATTTATTATACAACCATTTTACTAACTTATAATCTTCTTATTATATATTGATCTATATTTCTTAGAATTTTTAAATCTTATTTCTATGAAGATAGAAAGTTTTTATACTTTTTATTCAACTAAAATGATGTATAAATTAGTCTCTCGTATGTTTTCATTTTTTGTTTCAAACTTTCTATATTTTTTGGTTTTACATTAGTTTCCAGTTTAAAAATTTCTTATCTTATTAAAGGATAACAAGTGTTATATATCTCAAAACATCATGCATCTATTTTTTTAAGATAGGAAAAACTTTTATTTATATTTCATTAAACCATGATGAGGTTGAAAACCATTTTTTGAGTGATCTAAGAAATTACCAAAGTCTCAGTAATATTTTGAGAATTCTGCAATTTCCAAATTATAATTTCATCATTTTTCCCTAATAACGCAAGAGATAGACCTTGAAAGTGCACTACATTTTTTCTAATGGAAATATAATACATTTATCTACATTCTATTAAACTGATTTAAAGGCATAATTTTTTATCTCGATACCTCAAAAATTTAATGAAGTTCTATAACTATTTCTGTGATTTTTTTGTAATTTTTTGATAATTTTTGTTAATATTTTTTAGAGATATATCTTGATATAGAATTCATTTTTAACTGTTGTTTAATCCTTTTGAAATATCTAGAATTTATCTAAATATAAATGATCTGTGTTGAATTCTTATTTTTTTGAAACTATAAAAAATTTATGAAGTCTATCATGTCAAGATGAAACAGGATTCCATATTTCTTAATAAATTGCACGAGAGTGTACAAAACACATGTTGGCATATTAGAAGCTACCCCATTTTTTTAGAAGCTACCACATGAGGGAATTTTTCAAATTACCACATGGTGTTTCCAAGTTACCATATGTGGTCTTTTCAATTATCTGCAAGAAGAATTCTACCATGTGCAAGTTTTTTTTGACGACACCACATGGTAGCCTGAAGCTACCGCATGAGTAAAGCCTACCTATACTGAACCTATCTTCCTCTACATGGTAAATTAATTCCATAAATATAAACATCCATGCATGATTTCAAATCAAATCTTAATAGGATCCTTACCCGTTCCATCTTTTCAATTACATTATCAAATGATGAAACAATTAGTCATACATTTCCACCCCTTGCCTACTGTACACCATGCATAAACAACATATAGTGTATCTTTTTCATTCTTCAAGAATAAATAATCATATTACAATAATCATGTAGTTATTACGATATAATATAAAACATTTATAGTCTCATGGTAAGTAAAGATACTTCATGCCAACATTTTAATAGGCCATGAATTCACAGTAACTTATATAAACAGTATTTATTCACATGGTAAATAAAGCTATTGCACAATTACTTAAGTGATTGAAACCGATATTTTTTCTCACGTCTCTTATACTGACCTTAAGGCTACTTGAACCAATGGATCGACATAGTAAGATAACCTACCATAATACATATACCTCATGGTCACTCAACACTCATGGTTAGTTTAATACTTTATTTATTTTCTCCATAAAATATGGATTTTAACGTGCTCAATATTTCTTTATTTTTGATAATTTGATTAACTCTATTCTTATTTTAATTGTTTTAAGTATTTTATTGGTTTATAAAATTCATATATATTATATAAAATCCATACTATGTGTTTTTAAATTATTTTTACCATTATTAATATATAATTTAATTTATTATTTATTCATGAATATACATACAACATGTATTTAAAATATATAAATTTTTTATATTTTGAGTTGGTTTCTTAGTCTTATTATTTTCTAAATTATATTTAATGATGACCTACTAACTCAAATTTATTTTATGGTATTTTATGAGTCATAATTAAATTTTGAATTATTATGCACTGTATAAAACTAGAAAGTATTTTGAAATTTTAATTTAAAATTCAAAATGTTTTATAATATTCACGGAATTGATTTAACCGTTTATTATGGAGACTTTTTGAATAATTTAATGTGCAATTCGAATTATTTTGAATTAGTCATTAACTTTTTAATTCAAATGATTTTTATTATGATTATTCTAGAAAGGTAATATTCCCTCTCTTTGATAATTATGTAGTTTGAATTTGAATTACATTACCCAATTGGAGATTTTCATGTTAGTTATTATATATCCTATTTAATATTGTTGGGATACACTCAAAGGAGACACAAGTTATGAGAGAATTTTTTTTTGAGAAATAAATATTTACTCGGAACTTTGAAGTTTCATGAAAACCAAGTCTTGTGTGATCAAGATTCCATCTACTAGACAGGATTTCAAGTGCCAAATGAAAACTACTATGAATTTTACTAATTCCTTGACAAGACATATTGATAAATTTATTATGAACTAGTTTATGTACTTTATTCATTTATCTTCTACTTCATCCTAGATTCTTGTGTCTATAACACTTCTTCTCATCTCTTGCATGCTTTCAAATTCTCTTTATGTTTTTACATATAAAATAATTTTCTTTCTTCAGGTTGTGACTCCCATATTCTAAATTTGGGATCATTTTAGTTGTGAATCATTGTATCTAAATTCAAGTTTGTAATTGTGTTGGGAATCCCCTATACAACTTCAGGTATCTTTTGGTTATAGTTCCACTTGAAAAAAGTATGTTGAAATTGGATTATGATTCCACTTAAAAAAAATTATAGCGAACAATGTTTCTCTTAATAAGTATAGAGGTATAATGGTATACTTGGTCAAAATTGGATCAAACTAGTAAAAAAATATTTATGTTCAATTATTTTATTTTCTCCTTCCAATTTCACTCAATTAATTAATTTAGATAATTAATCTATTTATTTAAAATTTTAATCTGGTCTATTCACCCCCCCCCCTCTTGAACATCTTTCATCACTTTATTAAGACTAAGAAAATATGATATTTATGACATAATTAAGAATCAATAAATCTAAATTATCTATTATATTGATTATATCATCCATTAGAAAATAAAAATTTCTCTCAAGTTACGTTTGGAAAATAACCTCTATGAATGACATATTTCATTTTCATCACCACCTTACATGGATAGTTCTAAAGCGTATTTGATGAATATATATGATATTAAGAATTAATAAATTCCATTATTATGGTTTTAAAATTATGACATAGAAAATAAATTATCAATATAAAGTGATATGTTGATATAGGTAAATTACTAGAAAAAAAAGTCATCATGGATTTTCTTCTCACAAATCATACCCATAGTTTCCAAAAAATAAACCTTTGGATGCATAAATAATTGAAATAAGATGATTTGAATATATTTTAAAAAATGGTAATGATGAATATTTTATCAATTAATGTGGTTATATTTATCCTTTATGAAATATTTGTGAAATAAAAAAATTTTCTAACACCCAATGATGAAAATAAACATTAACTAATAATTGTGTAATAAATTATTATAATTAGAAATATAATAGGAGATAAATATTAATGAGTTTATAAAATAAGTGATTAATATTATTATTTTTAGTATAATAGAGGTTAAATAGATTTCATGAAATATGGGAATAAAAAGGTTAGGATTTCTTTCCCAATCTCATCCTGAATTCAATATTGTCTATATTTGAACTTCTATTTAGGGAAATTATATGTTAATCTCTACAAATATCATATATTTTATTATAATTTTGTTATTAATGGTAATTAAAATAATTATTACCATGTCACTTCTCATTTTTTTCATATTTCACTCAAAGTGATGCGTTTAAAAGATATTGTCATTACCTCTTCTCTTCAGAAAATAAACTTTCTTCTATATGTCTATATTATTACTTCTTTCAAATTTTATCCTTTATTATTTTTTAAATAAAAATATATATTATTTATTATGATCGTAATATTTTACTTTACCTCTTTTTAAAAAGGAATATTTATTACTCTTTTAATAATTTGGTTTTCAATAATGATATTTTTAAATATTATTCACGTTCGTATGTTTTATCTTCCACTTCAAATTTGGGGAATTATCCTTTATCTAATTTTAAGGTTTTATTAATGAGATTTATCTTTTTTAAATAATATACAAAAGAATTTTTGTCATATCATTGAAAATGATATTTAAAAGTGACTTGTGACTTTGTTTTTGATTAACTTTGAAATTATCTACAATTTTGTGAAATGAATATCTTTTTAACATTTTCTGTACTAACGTATTTTCCTACCGCCTATGTCAATTTTATTTAAGATAATTTCATTCAATGATTTTATGGTTTAAAAAAATTATTCATTTTTTTTATAAAATTTCAGATATAAAAACATAATGATTATTTCTTATTCTTTATCAAAGTAAATTTAAATACTCTTATAAAAGTGATTTCCATCAATATCAACACACTTTAATTTTTTTATGCTTAAATAGATAATATGATCTCATTATACCATCCAACATTTTTATCAGGATGGATTATGATTATGTATTATGGATTTTATCATAGAACCCATTTCTTTTCTTGGTTTAATCAAGTTGTGATTAATTATGACTGTTTCCAAGTTCTTATGGAATGAATATGTATTTATTATCATTATTTGATGGATCAGAGTTATATATACAACAAATTTATTAATTAAATAATTATATATCTCTTGAGATAATGAGGGGAAATGAGTTATGATGCTTAATACACTACAGGAAACAAGTATTTATGTATAATCAACTATTATATGGGAAATGTGTATAGATAACTAATCCACTTTGTGGTGATGGTTTTGGTAGTGAGTCGCGAAAAGGTAAATTATTTCCAATACTTAGGTTTTTCCACACTATATTACATATTCTTATGCCTATTTTAATCTCTTATGGCTAATGGTTTTTGGTTCACTTATGACTCATTTCTTATGTTATGAAAACAATTCATGAAATGAATTATTGTTTATGATCCTTGTTTTTTGGGTATAATTTTATTATTTTTAG
Organism: Viscum album; assembly: GCA_963277665.1. Taxonomy (NCBI): domain Eukaryota; kingdom Viridiplantae; phylum Streptophyta; class Magnoliopsida; order Santalales; family Viscaceae; genus Viscum; species Viscum album. Next base: position 1,800,985,633 of record OY728130.1, on the reverse strand, counting down.
TATATACACTTTTCTTATGTTCTCATCCCCTAATGTTGACTTAAAATATTCTGTTATTTTCCACATTTTTACCCTTTCTGGCCATCTAATCTCACACTTTATTTTATTTCCCTTTTCTATATGTAATTACTTTCAATATTATGTTTAGAAATAAATGTTATGTAGGGATATATGTGGGAGATGTTGATATTTTTAAAAAGTTTTTTATATATATAGGATCCAAATAAACCAAACCTTTTGGTTTTAGGATGTGATTTATTATGATATTGAAAAAATTATAATGTGAAATGATATATTATATATGTCTGTTTATCATGGATATCCTTAATTGGTATTAAAGTGGGGTTTAGTTATTATTGGGATTATGCGTAGAAATAATTAGTGAAAACATTAAGAGATAATCCCAAATATAGGAAAAAACCTAAAATTTTTAGTGAATTATAGAGTTTATGGATTTCTAGAAATAATATGCTTGTTTGGAAACAAATAAATGGATCCAGGCTCTAGAAAAAATGAACATAGAGGTAGTAATCATGAAAAAGGTTGATTGAGTGATTACTTGGTCTTCACATGGTGCATGAAAAGTGTGCCTAATAACACACCTAGTTTGAAACTATAGGGGGGTATACTTTGGTTGATTCACATACTTTTTATGAACCATTATGAAGGATTTGATCACATTTTTATAGTATGGTTACATAACGTAATATGAAATAGAAAATTTATAACCTATATTGAAACCCATAAATTCTTAAGTTATGGTATACATGTTATTTGTGACTTATCCCTTAAAATTTAATACAATTACTTTTTAAATGATTATTTAATTAAGTTTTCTCATCGATAACATTATTTTATTTTAGTAAATTGATCGAAATAAAATAAACTAAGTAAAAAATGCATGTAATAGATAGTAAAATGAATATCCCAATGATAAACCAAATGGGATTAGAGATGGAGTAAAAGTTACATAAAAATTTTCAACCAAATATCTCATGAAATTAAAAATAATGTGAATCACATTGGGCTCCCAAATTTACCAAGGAATGAGAAACTTACTATTGAGTATTTTTTGTGGAAAAATACAACCTCTTTTAGTGGGTCTTCCTACTAAATAATTGCTAGGAAATGGATCAATTATATAGAAACTATATTTTTTATTCTCTAATGCTCAGAACTTCGGAATTTTGTATTAGTTATATATCATTTAGAGGGTTAGGCTGCCTAATAGTGGGCCCGCATTAAGAAAACAATTCAAAAGGAAGAAGTTGACTCTATGGGATGGGGGTATTGTAGAAAACATTCTTCTGCAACCATATTCTATGCAATCTTTTCATGAAAATACAGGAATAATACTTAGATTAAAAAAGAAAATTATGAATCTATTGGTACATATAGGATAACTTCTTGAGACTCACAAGGTATGCCTAAATTTTTATTACCGACATGGGAAGTAAGATTGAACAATTATTTAGTGGACAAAAACCAAGTTTCTGAAGGGAATTAACCATAAGTTAAATCAATAGCTATAATGAAATTGTTTAATGTGTACATAAGGGTTAAATAGAAACTAAAGACTCTTTTAATTGCCATGGATTTGAAGATATGAAAAGGAAAATGGAGTTTTATGGAAATAAGAATGATAAATTTCATTTAAGGAAGAAAAATAAACCACCAAAATGCAAACAATATGATAGGAATCACCAATAAAATTACTTTAAATAGACCATAAGGTGCTTTAAGTGTAGAAGGGTTGGTCATTAAGATCATGAATTTTGAACAGGAATGAAGATGCATGTCAATGTGACAAAGGAAATGAAGGACTCAACTAATGCTCAACTGATACTTCAATGTTTCAAATGAAAGTAGTTTTGGAATTATGAAAATCAATGCACCAATAAATGGGATAATTATGATGATAGGCCTCAGAAACCTCCTTGACCTTGGTAATAATGAATATCCTATAAAATCACTATTTATGAAGTGGATTCCACCAAAAAATGGTTGAAGTTATATTTATTATTCACTCTAGAATTATGAATGTCTTATTTTACTTTTATTATTTTCATTCTTTCATATCATGAAATTTTTTAAAATATATTGAATTCACACCTCAAACCTTGGATATTGAATTAATAGTGAAAACACCAGGTGGAGAAATGATTTCATCCAAAATATAGAAATCTTCTTCGATCAAAATTTTTGGGAAGATACGTTTTTTCCAGATCTAGTTATCTTTACCTAAGTATAATTTAATGTGATAATGTTCATGTATTGGATCTCAAAGCATAGATCTCATATCAATTCAAGTATGATTATAAAATCTCTTTATAGTAGAATTATATAATATGGGTCATGATACCAAATAATGAGGGACTCTTGAATCGAATGGTTATGTGGGGACTCAAAATTAGATATGTGCCAATTATATGGGATTATATGGATGTATTTTACAATGAACTATCTAATATACCCCTATAATGTGAGATCGAGTTTTAAATTGAACTCATACAACATTCTATTCCCATATCAAAAAGTCCTTATATAATGGACCTCGTTGAGTTGAAATAATTAAAGAAGAAACTTTATAATAATCTATATAAGGAATTTGTATACCCAAGTGATTCACCTAGAGCAGAACCAATTCTATTTATCATTATCAAGCTTCAATTAATGAATCTTTACATTTATTGTCATGAACATAACAAAATCAGGATCAATAACAAGTATCCTCTACCAAGTATTGATGATTTTATGAAAAACTTATAAGAGATCAATACTTATCAATGGTTTATTTTCAATCTGGACAACATTAATTAAGTTTAAATAGAGAAGATATTCCCAATAAATACTTAATTATAAGATAATTTAAAAATTAATTCATTGTAATTCCTTTCAAACTTACTAATGATCTTATAATATTCATCGATCTGGTGAATAGATTCTTAATATATTATCAATAAAAATCCATAGTAATCTTTATTTGTGATATTATTATGTATTTTAATATCAAGGTGGAACATTAAGATAATTTGAGTATTTTGTTAAAGACCTTATGAAAAATATACACTATATTTGGTTCATAAAGTCTGAGTTTTGGATATAAAAAGTATCCTTCTTAGGTCATGTAATCTTAAGTGAGATTAAATCTGTTTATCCTTCAAAGATAGATGATATTAGAGAATTTACCTGACATAACACTATGAAATGGATCCATAGTTTTATTGGTTTAGTAAGATACCATCAATTCTTCATCAGAAATTTCTCAAGATTATAAAATTCATTAACCATGTTAACACAGAAGGGGGTGAAATTCCTATGGATAAAAGAATGTGAATAAATATTTAAGGATCTTATGAAGAGGTTGGTATAAAAACATATACTCACATTAACTTGAAGTGGAGGAGGGTTTATCATATATAGTGATTTATTGAAGATGATATTGGGATTTGTTTTGATGAAAAATGAAAAGGTAATTTCTTATACATCACACCATTTGAATACCCATGAGAAACATTACTCGAGACATGATCCAAACCAAGAGGAAACTACATTATCAATATATATTTAGAAACATTACCTCTATGATTAAAAATATGACATATATTCATCATAAAAGATTAAAGTGTGTATTCACATAGAGAAATTTGAAAGTGTTCCAAAGGATATGGTTATAGTAAATAAAAGACTATAATTTCTCAATACATTAGCATCTCAGAAAGAAAAACAATGTGGACTATGCCCATAGTAGAATGTATAAATCTACCCTATCCTTAATGAGGATTTAAAGGGAATTAATCTCCCAATACATTCAAATCATGGATATTGAAATCATAATGGAATAGATGAAATCCAACCTTTCTCAAATTATTCTCAACCATGCATCTATGTGAATATCAAGGGGTCCTAAAAAGGTTATATAGAGTTACATAAGATGACATTAAGTATTCTAGATTAAAACATTGATAATGGAAGAGCTATATGATTTGATAAGAACATATACATGTCCCTTAAAAATTTAAATAAGATTTTGGATAATGCATAGATTTCATCAGTCTCTATCCATCTGGGATGAAAAAAATGTACAGAGATATCAAGGAGAATTTATAGTGGAATAACATGAAGATGGATATATTTTAATATATATCTCAATGTTTGGTATTATGCTAAGTTAAATCTAGATGATACAGGTCTGAGGTTATAATGCAACCATTACCAATAACAATATTGAAATAGTAGAATATCACCATGAATTTCGTTATTAGGTTACCCAAAACATCTAATGGACATAATACTATTTGGATTTTAGTTAATCTCCTTATGATGTTAGTATATTTTATTTCTATTAGATAATATTTCTCTCTTCAATGAGTTTCTAAATTATACATAAGGTAAGTGGTAAGTATGCATGATGTATCACATTCCATTATATCAGTTCGGGTTCTAAGGTTCAATTAAAATTTTTAGAGAATTATTTAATAGGATTTAGATACATATATATTCTTCATTACCACTTATCATCCATAGAATGGTGGTAAATCTGTAAGGAACATTCAAACTCTATAGGATAAAATGATATAATTTTCAATGGAATTAAAATGATGTTTGGATCAACATATTCTTATGGTCGAATTCTCATATAATAATTGTATCTACTCTAGAATCTAAATGGTTCCATATAAAGATATATAAGGTAATATATTTAAAACTTTAACATGCTAAGAAGAAGATGGAGAGATGAAATTTTTGGGACCTGATCATGTCTATGAGATTATGGATAAAGTTCACACTATTCAAAAATATATGAAATTAGAAAAAAGTCAATTGAAGAGTTATTCTATTAATCATCAATGATATTTAGAGTTTGAAGTGGGTGATAATTTTTTCCTCTAAATATCAACTTGGAAGAGGGTTATGAGATTTGGTAATAAGGGTAAGTTGATCCATAAATACATTGGTCCATTTTGAGATTCCTTATCATATTAGGGATATATTTTATCTCTTAGAAATTCTACCAATCCTCTCTTAGGCAAATTATGTGTTCCATATATCACTTTTTAAGAATTATATACTTGATCTTTCATAAGTATTGAACTAAAAAACTATGCAACCGATACATGAAATAATAAGTTTGAGGAAGCTATAGGGGAACCTGAGGATGTGATGAAACAAAAGTACCCTCGCCTGTTTTCATCAGAGTACTAAAATTTCAAGGAATAAATTATTTTAATGGTGTAGAATATAACATACCATAATTTTAATATGAATTTCCCCTTTAAATATTATATTTAATAACTTGTTTCACATGCAACACCGAACTAAAATAAATCCTGATGCATTTTATTAAGAAATATTTATAAGTATTAAATATAACAATTATTATGTTGTAGTTGAATTGAAAGTTATAAATTTAATTAAATTGATTTTTAAATCTAATTATAAAGAAAATTAAATTAATTTATAATACAAATTGTTTTAAAAAATTGAATTAATGTATCAAAATAACTAATAAGATCATTTTATGCTTAAAAAAATATTTTTCTAAAAAAATTATTTTTTATACCCTATGAATTTTTATTTTAAGAGAATAAATATATTACGGTTAAATTATGATAAAATATATTGTGGATATAAATAATATATTAATACCAATTTAATTAATAGTTGATATAAAATAAATGTAGAACAGTTAATATTTTAAAAAACATTTTCCTCCAAAAAAATTCATTATATTTTATGTTTCATATAAAATTTAAATTCACAAAATTTATAATTTAAATTTTAAAAAATGAAATTAATTTTTTAAATAATCAATAATATATTATATTAGGATTAATTTTTGGTATTTTTCTAAAAATATTGATTTTTAAGTGAACAATTCAAAATCAAGTTTTTAAAAATACCATGTCTCTTAGGACGTCATATTAATATAATTGCGACTTAAAAATTTAAGAGACATTTTTATTCATCAAATGAGTATTTAATAAGAAATATTATATAATTTAATATGTTAATTTTAATTTAAAAACCTATATTTTACATGTTAGAACATAATCTATATTCATTCTAAAAATGTTTTTATGAGTTATATGCCTATTGTTTTAGAACTAATTTAAATAAAATTTCTAAATTTAATATTATAAAATGGTTTTCATATTTTTAATCATCATATCCAGATTATCTAATAGGGAAAATTTTATTTTTATTCATAAAAATAATTCACCGAGGTTAAAAAATGGGTATTCATGGTAAAAATAAATTATTATAAAATGTTAAATTAAGGGGGAAAGACTTAAAATATCTCAAAACATATCCATTATTTGTGTTAATTATAAGTTTCTCAACCAATAATCATCATATATCCATTATTTTTCACTTTTTTATCCACTTTAATTTTAAAGTGACATTCCTTTAATATAATGTTTTGAATATCTACAAAAGTTCCACCCTCACACTTATAAAAGGAACCCTTTACAAACCCAGTTATCCTCACCCTAAAATCTGTTTATCAAAAAAATATTATTCCCAAATCCATTAAAAAATCCCACTCCTAAGTTTTATAGGTTCCGATCTCACTAAAGGACACTTCTAAGAAGGCTCAAGGAGTTTTATCAATGATTAAGGTAAAAACTATCAATCAATAATTTTTCATTTATATTTCTCTCAATATTCATCTACCTCCTCCAAATATTTTATAAACAAAATAACATAATCAGTATCATTATTTAATAAAATTTTGTTATTTTTATGAAATAATAATTTTATACCTTCCTCCCAACCACTAATAAATTAAAATGTTGCTCGTGTTATGTGTGGACTACCGCCTCCATGGATAACGTGTTTTTTTTCATCACCACCTTAAATATATGATTTTAAGAATGTATTTAATAAATAAATATGATACTTATGAAATAATTAATATTATATAAAGATAAATGAGGAATTCTATTGATAGTACCATTTATTAAAAAATAAAAATGTCTCTTGTCTTACATATGGACTACCCCCTCCATAAAAATGTATTTCATTTTCATCACCACCTCACATGGTTTCCTATAAAATGTATTTGATGAATATATATATGATAATGAGAAGTAATTTATTTCATGAATATTTTTTTTAAAATGATTTTATAAAAATTAACGATCATTATAAAGTGATTTGTTGATCACATTGGACACTAGACTCAACTCTCTTTACGAGGTGGTTATTATTCCATTTAGCATCATTAACTAGATTCTTGGGTTTTCTAATAAGAATATATATAGTAGCAGGGTTGTATAGAGCTATAAAATTGGATACTTCCTTTTTAGGGGATCGTGCTCAATATGGATTGGCATTATATCCATGGTATCATGCGTGGTGGTGGAATCATCCATGACTACCATGACTCTATCATTATGTCTTTATTATCCTTTTATGGGGAAGGTGGATATTTACAGTGGAATATATTGCAATGTCCCCATGTGTCTATCTTTTCTCTTAAAATAATATTAGTATCTCTGATATTTAATTTGACTCATCCATGATGGTTAGCAAAATAGAATGTTCCTTATTCAGTCACTTGAGTATTTCTTACACCATTAGAAAATATAGAGCTTTATTGAATAGGAATGTAATGATCCTTCACACATGGAATAAGGGGAATAAATTAGTTTACATTTTTTATTATAATGTTGATCCATATAAAATCAAGATTATCTATTTAGTCATTGTCTCTCTAGCTCAATATTGTATCAATATAGTCCAATGGGATATCCTTATAATTCATCACTTTTTCCCTCTTGACTCCCACTTCTAAGGTGGCCCAAAAATTTAGCACATAAATATTTCATAGTTTTAGATGAATATTTATTAAATATCATAAAAGTACGTTCCTTATAAACATAAAGGTTTAGTGTCTTTATAAAGTTATAGAAATAAACAACTGGTACATAACAAATTTATAATATCTCCGATTAAATTATTCACACCATGAACCGTACTTAGTAAAAACATACTTAAAAACATTCCTTATATCCAAGGGGAATGGAAACATAAGAAAGGGTAAGATCAGATGCTCATTAAGGGTAAAAAGGGATATATCATTCAATGATCATATGTAATAATATCATGATCCTAATGGTAAGAGAAAATGAGTTTAACATTTTAAAATCATACCCATAAATTAATAGATCACAATCATGGAATAAGGATTAGGAGGTTTATAAGACATGAATTATAAAAGAATCAAATATCACAATCCAAGAGATCATATTATAAGCACAATAACATTTCAGAGAGAGTGGCATAAAAATTGTGGTATAATCCTAATCATAAATATTATATGTCAAAGGTACCCAACAAGACATTCATCACATGTTAGGTCTGGGCTAACCACTAGTGTATCGGCTTGGGGCTTGGGTGAACCACTGCTGAAACCTCTTTTGTGATTGGGATAACCACCCATGTACCCTGTGATCTCGTAAAACATTAATCATTACCTAATTAATTAGAGGTATACAAAATCCCAAAACACCACATAATCATAATCCCTTTATATATATGCCACAAGATCATGAAAGAATTTATAATATTGACATAGATTAATCCATGAAAAAGAAAATAAGTTTCATCATGATTTCATCATCATAATTTTTTATAGATCTCTTTTAATTGGGTGGAGGGAGACCCATTACATCGCCTGAAGGCCTAGTTGGCATTTAGCCTATTACATGGCCCATAGGCCAAATTATTTTGGCCTAAAGCACATTTTTTGAATAGTACTGTTACATTACCAGCCTGATACTATACTATACAGTACCCTGCTGTTGCTACAGTTCCTTGTCACCACTACAGTGACCTGTCGCCGTAATAGTGACCGTTGTTGCTACAATGCACTATAGTACCTGTGCCCAATGGGTTTTCAACCCCCATTTTTCATGTAGGATTATAGGTTACTTACCACTAAGCCAAACCCCAACTACATCATCATCATAATCAATAACTATCCAAATAAATAATAATGATGGTATCATTGTAACATATCTCTATCTAATCATAAGTAAGAAAAATGGATTTTTTTATGGACAAAAAAACCATAAAAATACCACTGAAACATTTCTTAGAGAAAATACCCTGTTATTTGAAATCTCATAATTAAAATATAAAAAAATAGAATATCTGGGGGAAATTATTTTAAAATAATAATGGAAAATTTTAATGGAATATTCAAATATAATAGTGTTCATAATAGTGGGAAATTTAATTTGTGCAATAAATATTAAAACAATGATTTGTTTCAGGTTTTTAGAAATAAGTCAAAAGTATCTCATTCGGAAAATGACAAGAAGATTCCTATTAAATTTTTTTATAGAAAGTAAAAAATGGTAAAAATTAATTTAAAACCTATTTTGGAATAGTACAAAAGTTATTGAAATTTTTTATAAACCATGTATATGGAAGAGAAAGTATTCCTGATCGAAGGGAGAAATAAAGTCGGTTTTCCTTAAAAACATTATTTCATTCTTTTAATTATTTAGAGAGATAAAAATGAAATAAAATATTTTATATGTATAAATTGAAAGTTGATAATATAATACATAATATTTAGGAGAGATATATCATATAATTTTATTATTGAAAATTTATTCATAAACAATCTCGGTAAATAATGTGATTGTAACATAAAACCAATACCTCAAGTCTGAATTGCTTCATAAGTGATATAAAATCTATTAGAGTAATTTAAAATTTATTATACTTATATAATATAACCATTTTCATACTTATAATTCCTTACATTGTTTAATTATAGCATCTTATCGCCCATTCATTAATAATTCTTTATTAAAATCACTATTTCAGGTGATAAGTGTTTTGTTTTTCATTCATGTTTTTATTCAAAAGTTTGGGTCCATAAGCTTTGATCATGGTTAAATTATCTTAATAATTTTAATAATTTCATATATATCATATTCTTAAAAAATATCACTAGTATTCAACATTACTTAATCATTCATGTCATAATCATTATAAGATCACTCATGTAGGTGGTAAAGCCGGCCTAAACAATAGTGTTTTATAAACATTGAACGAGTAAAAACATTACAAGGTATAATATTAATATAATATTTATTCAATATTATTAATGTCATAATTATAATATATATTAATTATATATAGTTTTAGGGGTATCCATAAAAAAAAGATATTGAAAATCAAATATATCACTCATGGTGACGACAGTCCGTACATATTTATGAATGATACATCCATTTTAAAATTTGAAAAAGAAAATGAAATTAGAAAATATTTTATCCTAATAGAATCATTTTTACATCATAAATATCATATATATTTATCAAATCCATCATTATGACTAGCTAAGGAGGTAGTTATGTAAAATGAGTCTTATCACTACATAGAGGTGGAAGTCCACATGTATGCACGAGAAATGAATTCATTTCCCATTTTATTTAAAGGTGGGAAATTGTTGTCCCATAATTATAATAACATTTAAGTATATTTATTATACCAGATTAATTATTTTAAGATGTATATAATAGATTTAGAGGAAGTATAATGACAAAAAAACATTGAAAGTGTCGGGTATGATGGTTACCTCTTTTTGAAGAGATCACATTTGGTTTACATCTTAATCCTTCTTAGGATGGTCTTAAGGTAAGACCATGTAATGATATAGCTTGGTTCATCCATCCATCAGACTCCCAGACCAGCCTATCACATATCCTGAGGGTAATTACTGATCCTCACAGACTGGAAACTTGATTCAGAGCCTTATAGGAATCCATTTGGGAACTATTTCTCCCAAATCAAAGATAAAAAACCAGAACAAAATATTTAAGACACCAAAATAAAGAAGCCTGAAAAACAGGTCCCAAATAAACAAAATAATCCAACCCATTTGAATAAATATAAATAGTATCCATTAACATAAGGATACATCAAGGTATGGTAAAAAACACCAACCAAAAGGAAAACAACTTGAAACCAACTCGAGCCGAGCATGATACCATATCAAAGTAACCTCCACTTTCTCACCACCACCTAACTCACCCCACAAAGACCTCAAGGAATGGAAATTTAATCTAGCTAAATCTTAGAACCTAAATGATATTTCCATGAGATAAAAATCATAGTAGGTCACAAAAATCCACTGAAACTATACAATTTTTTTCATAAGGAAATTCATAAATGCTATTTTGAAAATAAATAAGATTTTTTAATATAATATATGGAAAACCAAAAGAATTCCACAATCACTTTTCAAAACATTTAACTTTTCTTTATTAGATTGGAAACAAATTATTTGAAAACATTTATATCAACATAATCTATTTCAAAACCACACAACCTTTAATATTTCGCAAAATATATCATTTTTTTTAATGAAAATGATAAAATTGAAAAAATTAAACTAATTGAATCCATATTTAGACCAAAACACCCATTTTAAAAATCAATTAAAAAAACAATATTATTTAAGCTTAAAACAATTCTAGAATCTTTCAAAACTCATTTTCTAGTGGAAAAAACCCAACAAAACAAGGAAAACAGAACAAAGCAAGAACCATATCACCAAGAAAACAACAAACAAAAAACAGGACATGGATTTTACAATAAGAATGAAAGTTAAATGATACAATCAAAAACTAGATCAAAATCCTCAATATCGACATTTTATTAATAAATCAGATGCTTCATGGAATCTACAATGAATCCTTAATGTGAGATGCATATAACAATTTAAGATCATTCCCCTCATAAACTAGCTACTGACATATACTGAAGTTAAAACAACAAGTTATCAAAATAGAAAACACAAGTCTCATTATAATGACACCCCCACTTATACATAGTGTCTAACATGAATGTAGGGCCACTAAAATGTGTTAAACAACTAGTTAAATATTGACTTATATCCCTTACATATTACTTGTGTTCCCATGACTAATAAATAAGTGATTCAAAAGAAAGTTCAAGACAATACTAACATGAAAGGAATAAGAAATGACCATCCATCACCCCCAACACCCTCATAATGAATATCCCCATTTATCCTAAGAATCCATGACATAAAAAATAAAATTCCCACACAAGGGGATAAAAACACATCACATAGTAATAAACAACCTACACAAGGGGTATGAAAATCAAGGGGAAATCAGCAGGTGTCTTACACCTCAACAATTAAAAAGAAAAGTTCCAATCAGGCCTTTACCACCAAAAGATGGATTAAAATACTGATCCCTATTTCCATATTTTACCTAACACCACTTTAAAGATCCATTAAGGTACTTTAACATGGTATAAACACCACACACATTTCAAATAACCATTTAGAATTCATTTAAGAACCCATTTGTAAATAATTTTGAGGTCAACACCTCGCTTTAAATCCAAACTCTCTTGAAAACAGAATTTTCAGTTATTGTAAACTAAAATTAGATTAATATTCAACACATATCTTTAAAAAAAAATAAAAATCATTATAATAATTTCACATAATCTTATCACATTAAATAATACATTTCAAACATGAAAACATTGAATTTATAAAGGAAATCCTTTATGGAATACTCAAAATGAAATGAAATGGTTTTAAAACACAATAAGGATATCACATATGTTAATACTTTCATAAAAAAGGAACTTATATAGCACAATAATACATTGAATTCCAAAATAAAACAATTACATAAAAACACTTTTTGGTTAGAGTTTAACACACAAAAGGGGGTGAATTGAGTTTCCAATTAAAAATTTCGATTAAAATATTTAAAACTTAAAACTTTAATTTAATAGAATACACATTTAACTAAAACTATATAATTATATATATTAAGGTATTTAAAATATTTTCTCAGTAGTTTGATAAAAACTCTATTAAAATGATTTTTAAAATAATTTAAATTTTGAAAATAATATACTTGAATTAGAAATAACATATCTATAAAATTAAAGTCAACTATAAAATAATAGTTTTGTTATTTTTTTTTGAAAACAGAAATGGTTTTCTTTAAAAATAGTAAAAAAAATATAAGAAATCACACAGAAAAATCAAACAAGGGGTTCAGTCTTAAAACAATAGCTAACACCCTTCACATAGAAATCACTTACTGCCAAAACAATTATTACATAATAAATTGATCCACAACCTGGATCAGGGTTTTATAAACAACTTTACTCATATAGTATAGGCTATACACAAAACTCTTCCATATTTCAATGTATGAGAAAATTAGTTCAAGTCACACACGACCTCTTCCAAAAATATATGTGGGAATGAAGATGAAAATTACTAAAAGAGAGTTTCAAGAAATATCTAGTTTAGTGTAGAAGTCTGTGTTTATAGATAAGTAGGGTAAAAAATTAGAGATCAAAAGATAAGCTAAGAAAAAAGTGATAAATGAATAAATTGAATATTTGATGGGGCTTAGTCAGGTCAGCTTTGACTATTAATAAGTCCTTGAATTTATCTTTGAAAGGGATCAACTGAGTTTTCATTGAATTTTCAGGAAAATGAAGTGTTATAGAGAGATATTAGTGAGTAATCTATGTATAAAAGGTGAACACATGAATTTCTCTACCATTTTCTATGTATTTCACACACTTCACCTTTTCTATGAGCGGTTATTCTTCTTAAGGATAACTCTATATCAAAGTAGTTATTTAATAACATTCATTACAACCTTAATTTCACTGTCTCAACAATTAATGCTCAAAAAAGTAAACATTTGAAATTTTAAAACACTCTACGACTTAAGTTAGACATGGTTGGTTGGTATTCACTTAGGCACAATTGGTTGGCATGAAAAATAGGAATGGAAACTAGTCATGGTAATTAGGAACGACAAATAGGTTCCTTCAGGAGATCACTTTATCTCTTCACATGGTAAGTTCACTTGATCAGGCAGTAGGTATTTTGTTCCTACATACACTGTAATATAGACATATGGTTAGTAGAATACTCGGAGATAATTATATATACCTGTAACATAGTCACTTGGTTGTTTATGCAATAGGTTGATATTTAGAATGGAGTAGGTAGTTTCCTCTGTACGATCAATTTTCCTTCAACTCAAGATAGGTTCATGTCTTAGAAAAATTTGACACATAATTAATATTTTGTTCACACATTCACTACCAAACAGTCACTTGACCTTCATGGTTAATGGAATTTTTTCATGAGGTAGGTACGCATTGTAAGTTTCAGACATAGCCATTTTCCAATTTCTTCCTAGAGAAATTGTAGACTAACAAAAATATGAAATTAATTAGTTACATTAGAAGAAAGATTTGGGATCATTAAAACATAATTAAAATAAATATTTTTTGGGACCAAGTCAACAATCTCACCCCTATTAATGATCACAAATCATGATTAATATGAGCAATGAATTAAAGAACACCTATAAGAAATTATTTAAATATAGCATTTTTTATCAATTTTATTCATAATAAACACAAACTTTCTTCCTATTATTACTTATACATATTATTAATACCCCTTTTGGGATTATCAAAAATTGGATCAAATGGAAATTAAATAGATAACAGACAAAAAATAAAAACACATATGAGAATAAAAAGGATTAGTTCAAAAATATTTCTATTGATATTAAAAAAATAGTTATAATTAGTTTCTATCAGTAAGTATAATCAAATTCTGAGTCTAAAACATATCAAATCTCATCAAGATGGACAATATCATTTCCCTTGGAGGTAGATGTTAAGGAAGGTTTGGTTTTTTTTAGGTTCTTGTACAGAGGTTAGAATAGGGTTGTGTATCATCATACATTGGGAAACATATCTTAATTTATAGAGTTATTGTCTAGGAGACAAGCCAAAAGGGTTAATGGTTGAGGTTGATGTATTATGGGTTGAAGTAATAGGTAGGGAATGAGGTTAAATAATGGTTTTATGTGTAGTTTATAAGTATATATCCACCAAATTTGGTAAAATTTTTGACTTCCCTCAATCCATGCTCTAAATCCTGAAGAAAGTATTCTCAATTTTCCTTAAAGGTTTCCAACATTGTGGTAAGAACCTAGATATTATCAAAATTAGACATAAGATATTGGGTCTAATGAGATATATTTATATCTAAATAAATATTTCTAAACAACCCCTTCAAATTAGATTTGGGGAATATTTGACTTAGGTAGAAATCAATGGCCTTTTTTATTATTTCTTGATATTTCCCAGTATTTTTAGTATATTTCTTGACTAGTGAAAAAGTTTTAGTATAATGTATTTGAAAATAATCAAACATTACATCCCTTTTATTCTTTAACTCATCAAACAAAACTTTTAATTCCTCCTTGACTAGTTTTGTAATTATTTCTTCATCAAAAAATGGTTAGACAAGAGGAGAAGGAGAAGGCTAAAACCCAACATTCATGAATCTTTGATCTAATTGGAGTATCATATCTAATATATAGAAATATAAATAACTATCTTCATCTCTCAATTCTAAAATATCATTTTTTATAAGCTCTATAATTATAAGGTATGGAAGTTCCACCATGACAAGGTTGACTTCCCCCATTATCATCATCATATTTTGAGTCCTCTAAACCCAAGACTGCATACTTAAGTGACTTCTCCCCCTTTATAGGTGCATCTGGAATATCCTATCTAGGAGTACTTCATATCACATGAGATCTTTTTGAAATGGATTCATCTTCCTAAGAGTCACAAAACACATCAAATTTAGGCTTATCCGTATAGTTACATTCTCAGTGTAAATAGGGTCTTCATCTTCTATCTATTTTTCATGGTATAGAATGGCTAGAGGATAGGTTGGAGGTCCAAATTATGTGTAAGTATAGACTTCCCTATCATCCTCATAAGTTTATCTAGATTCCTCATCAATTTCAGTAATCTATTTTGGTCGAAGTGAGTAACTCAATTGGAGGGGTGAATTGAGTTCCAAATAAAAATTCTATTAAAACAAGTTTAAATTAAATACCCCGTTTAATTAAAAGTGAACTATTAATAAAAACAACATATCAATATAAGTTATGAAATTTTAAAATATTCCTTAAATCTGTATTTGTGATCAATTAAAATAATATAATTACTATTATAACTTTTGAAGTCAATTTACTTAATAAATACTTTTATAAACACTAGTTAATTTAACTATCAAAATAGTGATATTGTTTACAGTTTAAAAAAATCAGTTTAAAGCTTAGAAATAAAACAAAATAAAAAATAGAAAAATTAAAATAATAGGTTTTTTCACAAGATGATACATAATCCCCTACACATAGAAATCAATCACATCCAAGCAGATTATATAAATATAATCTTGATCTACAATCTAGATCTGGTATAAAGACAACAACTGCAAGCTATATAGGGAACACATAGACCTCTTCCATAATAAATGTGGGAATAAAATAAATATAGGTCATACAAGGACCTCTTAATTAAAAATGTGGGTAAAAAAATTAAATAGATATAATGGAATATCATGTATTCCCTAGTTATAGTGCCGGAGACATTGCATATTGACAAACAAGACAAACAACACACTGTTCGAATGTAAAAAGAAACTAATTAGAAAGATAAAGTATTATAAGTTTATAAATTATATTGATACACAATCATAATTGCTTTAGATGCTTGAGACTCCTCGGATGTAGCAAAGAGAGCAACTCGTGTTTATTCTCTAAAAATTGCAGTAAAACAGAGCATCATAAGAACTGTTTGTTTTTAATTTAGGAAATAATTTATATGATCCCTAATATCCACTCTTTCATAGTATTATAAAGGTAATAATTCTTCCTATAAGGCTCTTTGGTACATGGAACAACAAATTTTGTGTTCATATATGGCCAATATGCATGCATTTCTTGTCACACATGAGGGTGAATTCTTGGAATATATAGCGCTACAGGATGGAAATACCATTCAAAGAACAATCATTTGGGTATCCTGCATCCTCGTACATAGCACCACCATAATATTTAATATTCCCTACAATTTTTTAAGAATAATCCTTAAAATAATCTTTATCATTAAATTCGATAATATAACTATTAAAATAATTTAATTCAAATATCTAAGAATATTGATAGTGGATCATTATGATAGTGACTCATTTCTGGAGGAGTGTCGGGATAATGCGGAGTTTGGATGGTGGTAATTAATCTTCAATAGTGACTCACGTTCAGTGGTGGCTCATCTCAATGGAAACATCTCTGAATGGTGACTAATCTCAATAGTGACTCATATGAATATTGACTTTTCTGAACGGTGAATTTTCTAAATGATGATTCTTCTGAATTGTAGGTCATCTTAAGTGGTAGGTGAATTTTGGTGGTGACTCCACTCTTTCGATAGGTAAATTCTAGTGGTGACTCTTCTTTAATGCTGATTCATGTATGGTAATTATTCAACTTCAAATGTGATTCATTATAAGTGGGGACTCAACATCAATAGTGAATCATTATTGGTAGTGACTCACCATGAATGGTGATTATTTTCTGGTAATGAATCATTTTGAATATTGACTTATCTCTTGTGGTGAGTACAGTCTGATGGTAGGTCTTTTCAACACTTAGTCAATATTATTTCAAACTACCTCAGATAATAAAATTATGTAAAATAGTGAAACCATTAAAAACCTAATTAACAATATTTTTTTATATTTAAAACAAGTGTGGAAACAATTTACCCCTTTTGATGATAAAAAATCATGGAATTTTTTAAAACATACATATAACAAACTTTTCCTTTAAAAATAAATTTTTTTTTAGAACAAAATGGTGTCAAACATATTTAGTAAAAAATAGTATCAATGGTATATAAAATGTAAAATATGAGAGAATAACCTAAAGAGTAACTATCCATAATTAATAAAGTTGTTGTTAATGATTTGATTTAAATACATATGGAATCAAAGATATGGGATCCATAAATAACATAAATGATGGTATCAATGATATGAAAAATAAACAAAAAAGAAAAACTAAAGAATTTATCAATAGATAACATAACTATAAAAATAGTTAATAAATTCCATAATCATTCCCCCCCTTTTGGTATTATCAAAAAGTGAAAAGAAAAATAGGAAATGAAAATAAGTAGAATATTAATATTAAGAGAAGTTCAATTGATGTACAGAAGTAAGTGTATTGTAACCAAAAAGTGATACAACCAAAAGTCATACAGAAGTCCCTGTCAAAAATAAAGTCTAATTTTAAATGATTTTCACCTTAGGTAGACATAACAGCAGGTGACTTTCCCTTATTAGAGGTATAGGGAACATAATTAGAGATTAGGGTTGAGGTAACTATGGTGGAGGATATAGGAATAGTTGGTAGAGAAGGAGGTTTAGGGATGATAATAGGAAGAAGATGTTGCACAACATCCATATGAGTCACACTGAAGGGATGGAACTGAGTAGATAATGGCGCAAGAGGATCTTGAGTAACAATAGGTCTGAATAACATTGGGCCAGTTGCAAAAGGAAATAAATGTGCAGCCATTGGAATGGCCTCCGGATCTACCATTGTTTTACCAAAAACATGCAGAAAAGGCTTCATCAAATTGATTAATTCCATGATGATATTTCATCCCCTTTCTATGGAACTAAAAAATTCATTTTTATCCTCCATAAACATCTTAATAACATTGGTCATAACTTTTAACTAATTACCTTGTTCCTTGAAAGCTTGTGTAACTGGACGCATTCTACGGTTTCCAACAAGTAACCTGAAGTGAATGTTTATCTCATGCTTATTGTAGATCCTTGAAAGGAAATAATTTATAGCCTTGGTAAGAGTATCTCTATCAGATCTAACTTTATTGAGGAATTCCCTAACCATCTTCTACACATGATCACTATTATTCCTAATATACCTCAAACTCTCTTGATGGATATCAATAACAACTCTAAAAATGTCTCAAATCTCCTCCCTAACCACTAAGTGGATCATATAAACATTCAAGGGAGTGATAGTTGGATCATTGGAAGAAGTTTTCATATAAGGAAGAGACTATAACCTCTCAATCAAGGAATCCATACTAGTATAAAAATAATTCTACATCCCCTCCATCACTGATCTCAATGACTCCATCTCATTGGAAAGTCTTCTATTTTTAATCTCCACTTTCTAAATATGATGCATCATATTAGGTTGTATGTAGTGTATCTACAACTCAAATAGATATCTTTTATCCATCTCACTAATAATTATGATCAAAAAAAGGTTGATTCCTCAGAATCCCATCAAAGTTAAAAATTTGTCTTCCCCTAAAAGACTCCAGGTCAACTCTGGATACAACATCAATAGGCACATGGGGAATAGCCGGTGAAGGTGAAGAAACTCTCTCAGTAGTAGACTCTATATGTTTATATCTAGTTGGAACATATGAAACATATATTTTTAGTTCCTTGATGACATTTATCTATACCACCATTGATACCTTAGGACCCATATCCACTCGAACTGAAACATCTGGTCTCACATTTCCATAGTTAGATTAGTCCAACCCAAGTCTCACATAACCTAGGTACCTATCCCATAACCCAAAATAAGTAACATCTATTCTATAAGAATATATATCATAATTCTCAACAACTACTAGCTCAAAAAATATCTACACATCAACAGTGGGATCAACATGGTCACCATCAATAGGATTAGAAGGGAGACTAACAAGGATCAAGTATTCCTCCCCCTCAACAAATGCCACTAACTCATCTCTATAATCTCTATAAAAATATAAAACTAAACTTGGTGTCTCCATAGTACTAGAAAAAACATACAAGACTAGAGAATTAACATGTTTCGGAGGCATCTCATGATCATTAGGCCGATCAAAGTCTGAACCACGATCACTCCAATCTTCATCACAATTTTTCCAATATTTCTTTCTTATTTATCATCTCCTTTATTTCCATTATATTCTTCTTCTTTACCATTATCATAAACTTTTTCACTTCCATATTAATCTCCATTTTCATCATCATAAAGAGCTACAACATCCTCATAAGATCCATATGAACTTTCATAATGTTCCTCTTTATAAACCTATGTTTATTCTTCTTTAATTTCATCACTCAAAAGAGTCTCTCTAATAGGGAGAGATCTAGGAGAAATGGATAGATATAAATTGAGAGTAGAAGGTCTCATAGGTAATTTAGAATCACTTACCTAATCAATTAAAAATTCTTCCTCAATGCCTAAAGCAATAAACTCCTGTTTTTCTTATTCATCATCTGAGTAAACAACCACCTCATCTGGATCTAAGCTAGGATCCACAAGATTATTCAGCCTTGTAGGGTGATCGAAAGGATTGAAATACCAATAAATATTTTCAAAATCAAAAAACTATTACCTCTTTTAGGAGTTAAAATTAATCTTCATTCTCTTTTAAATAACTTTTGTAAAACGTAATCCTCTATATTTTACTTTTGATTATTCATCTTTAGTAACCAAACCCTTAGCCTCCATTATGGCTGAAATGAACTTGGGAAAAATCAAGGAGTTTGACCCGAAATATGTATTACACATATCCACAATATGAACCATAAAATACCTATATATTTCTATTTTATCTCCCCTTTTAATAATGTAGAGTAGGAATACAAACTGATACCACATTGTACTAAAATCAGCTTTCCTTGGGAATGGCATGTGTTTTAAACATTTGAATAACAAATGGAACTCACCATATAACATAGTTGTATCTAGTATTCTTGAGGTCCCATCTCCAGTAATATCTCCTAAAGAATTCTCATATTTTAAAAGAATCAAAATCACTCAGAATCAATCCTTGATAATAATTTTACACTCCTACCTAATGGAAATTAATACACATATCCCATTGCCTTGAATAGAACACAACTTTATACCCATTTATCATACATAAAACCTAGTATTTGTATTCTTGGAAGATAAACTCTACATTATAATATAACTCATGCACTAACCTAGGATAGAATGACCTCTCATTATACGAGAACCAGTCTACCCATCTTTGGTTTTTGATCACTTTGTGAGACAAATATCCTCTTAACATAAACCACTCAACATTAACTTATTTATTTGGATTTATTGTATGCTTTGTGAGTTGTATGTTTTGTGGCTCTATAGCTGGTTGGATTGATTATCCTCTATGATTCTTCAAAGTACACAACTCTTCAAGAGATAAAACTACTATTTTATTCACTCTAACTATTACGAACGAGGTGGAAGGATTGGAAGAGGTCGAGGGAAGGATAATAGTCATGAGAGAAAGGGATACAGAGGAGGTTTGGGTGTGAGGGTGAGAGAATTGAAGTTAGAAAAAGTTTTTAATTTATATCATGTAGGGATTTGAAAAATCAAAAATCAAAATAATATATTCAAATATAAAATAAATCAAATATTTAACCCATAAAATAAAAATTTGAAACACTAGGTTATTCAAACAGTGGTTTATTAGCAATGGTGGTTTATTACAAATGGTGGGTTAGTATCAATGGTGGTTCATTACCAATGGTGAATCATTACTATTGGAGGGTTCTTACCAATGACGAGTCATTACCAATGGAAGGTTGTTCCAATAGTGGGTAAACACCAATGGTGGGTCCCAAAAAATTATCTTTAATAAAAAATAATCAGGCTAAATTCATCTTTTATGTAGTTCAATCTCTGAAAATTCAATTTACTAGTAAAAATATCAGTAAGATGAAGTTAGTTCCAATGTATTCCTGAGTTATATCTCCCTTTGGAAAATGATCTCTCAAAAGGTTATTTCATACATCAATGTGTTTTTTTCTACATTGAGAAACTAGTTTTTAGAAATGTTTACAATAATTGGGTTGTAACAATTTATAGTGACATGTTGGAATTGATATCAATTATATATTAATGTGTGTTTCATCCAAAAAAATAGAGTACAGTAGCCTTCTAAATCAATGTATTTAGTTTCATAAATAAAAAGTGAAATAGAAATTTGTTTCTTACTATACCAAGAAACTAGAGACTTTCACAAAATATAACATGTTTTAGAGGTTCTTTTTCTATCTAACTTGAAACCACTAAAATCAGAATCCGAATAACTCACTAAGTCAAATTATTATCCCCTAGGGTATAAAAATTCTTAATTGGTTGTATATTTTTGGTATTTAAAAAACCTTTTAACAGTATGTAAATGTTAATCTTTTGGTTTTTCCTAGAAATGATCATGCATACACACACTAAACATATTGTCCTCTCGACTATCCATTAAGTAGAGAAGCCTTCCAATCATACCTCTATAACTGGTTTGATCTACTGGATTCCCTGCTTCATCAAGATCCAATTTATAGGTGGTACTAATAGGAGTGTCACTATTTTTAGTGTTTCCCAAACTAAAACATTTCAGAAGATATTTTGGTTACTTACTTTGATTAAAAATAACTCCTTATTTATTGTAAAAAATATGAAAATAAATAAAGAATATAAGATCACAAATTAAACTCATTTCAAAATATTTGCATCATTTTAGAAAAATCAACACACAAAGAGTATTTTGAAGAACCAAATATAATATAATCTACATAAATTTGAACAACTAAAACTTATTTTGAAATTATTTTTATAAAAAGGATAAGTTTAGCTATACCATGTGAAAAAACTTTTGAAATAATAAAAGAGATGATCCTATCATACTGAGATCTATGATCCTATTTTAAACCATATAAATCTTTTGTTAGTTTTAAAACATTATTTTGAAATTGATGGTTTTGAAAACTGTAGGGTAATTCAAAAACAAATTCAACAATATGACCATTCAAGAATGACTTTTGTCATCCATTTGATATAGTTTAAAATCTAAATGTGATGCATAGGCTAGAATAATTCTTATGGATTCAGGTCTAGTAAAAAGTAAAAAGGTTTTCTCATAGTCTATACCATCTTCCAGACTATACCCCTATGCAACTAAACTGAACTTATTTCTTAAAATTGTACCAGATTCATTAACCTTGATTATAAGTACCCATTTAGTTCTAATAGTCAAGGTGTATTTAGGTCTATAAATAATTTCCAAAAATTTATTTCTTTTAAATTGATTGTGATCTTATTACATATCCATTACCTATAATTTATCATTAATAGAATCAGTGATGTCCTTATGTTTAAGTTATAACAAGAATACTTGATGTTAAACCTAGTTCCTTAGTCAATATCTTGTCTGTGTGACTATATCTAATTCTCCTACAATAGCATCTAGAGGGTGGTATTTAAGAGTCCTAACAAATCTATAAAAATATGGGTTGGTCACCTCATGGAATTCTACAAGTTTATATTCAGGTTTTGGAAGTTCCTTATAAATAGATTCTTTTTCTACATGTTTTATAGTAGGATCAGTAGGTTTGGAATTGATGTATAGAGTTGAAAAATCATACTCAAGGTTTTATAAAGGGTTTTTAGGGTCATGTGTATCTATATCATCAAAATTTACATGAACAGACTCTTCTAAAGTTTTGGTTATTTTACTAAACACCTTATAGGATTCACTAGAGATTGAATAACCGAGGAAAATTCCTTCATCTCACTTAGTGGCAAACTTGTCAATATTATCCTTAGCGTTATGAATAAATACTTTGAAACCAAAAACTTTAAATTAATTAACCTTAGGCTTACTATTATTCCAAATCTTATAGGTGTTTTTCTTTAAAACAGGTCTCATTAAAACTCTATTAATAATATAATAGGTTGTGTTTACAACCTCTATCCAAAAGTAGACAGGTATGTTATATTCATTAAGCATAGTCCTCAAAATATTCTAAAGTGTTCTATATATTCATTATACTATTTAATTTATTTGGGTTGTTAAGTGAATAAAAAGTTGTGAGTATATCCATTTTGTTTGAAAAGGGGTTAAAAGTATTGATTTTTAAACTCACATCCATTTTCACTTATTAAGGTCTTAATATAGAGTTCACATAGGTTTTCTATTGATCTAGAATACTTGGTAAAGTGAGAGTAAGCTTCACTTTTGTGAGCTAAAAATAATACCCAAGTATACCTAGAAAATTCATCTATAAGGATATATAAATAGTGCTTCCCATTTAAACTAGATACTCTGGATGGTCTGAAAAAATCCATGTGCACAAACTCAAGAGGTTTAGAAGTTGAAACTTCTTTATTTGATTTGAAAGATATTTTTTGTTTTTCCCTTTTTGACATGGTTTACAAACTTTATCATTTGTGAATTATATTTTTGGTTGATATTTATCTATCCCTTTCCTAGTTATCTATCTAAGTGAGTAAATATTATAGAGGCATATTCTCTTATGAAAAATCTAATATTCCTTATGAAAAGCACCTAAACAAAAAACATTTTGAGAAAATAAATAATCAATATTAATAGCATACACATTATAATTTCTAAAGGAAATTAATAATAAATCATTTTTATAGTAAAAAACATTACAAGAACTATTTTCAAACATCACATGAAAAATCTCATCACGTTGTTTTTATATTCTAAGAATATTATATTTTAATCCATCAAAAAATAATTCTTTACAAACCAATACTGATTTAAAGTTACCGATTTTTCCAAGGATGATAATTTTACCTTTAGTATTATCACTAAATGTGACATGTTCACCATCAAAATTTATCAAGTTCTTGAATATTTATTAATCCCCAGTCATATTTCTGGAACAACCATTGTCCATCTAACATAGATTTTTTCTAGAGCTCCTCATGGAGGTTCCCTAAAAAAAATTTATACCAAAAATTATTTTGGTATCTAAATATTCTTGTGTCTAAAAATGTTAGTAATTTGGCCTTTTATAAACTATATTTTCTTAATGGGTTTCCTATAAGATGATTATAAAAATTTTTAATTGAAAACATTATTTTTTTCAGTTGAATAATAACCAATAGTAGAATTTATAGTACTGTATTTAGTAATAAATTGCCTTTAACTATTCTTATATATCTTAGTTGGTAACCTAAACTAGTAATGTATTTAGGTGGAATTGTTTCCCAAATATTTGAGTGATAGTTTCTATTAAATTAGTGAATATTTCTAAGTATTTCTTTAATTTATCATTATATAAATTCAATTTTGTATTTTCTTTCAACAATTGAGAATTATTTTATCTTTCTACAGTAAGGTGAGATTTAACACTAGCTTATAAAACATGTTTTTTCTTTAAAATATTATATTAATATTTCATCTCATTAAAGGTATATTTAAACATATTATAGTATTCAAACATTTCCTCATGATTCATATCTTTATCATTATATTCATCTCTAGAATGATTTGAATTATATATAGGAGAGATAGTAGGTACCTCAGATATATTTGTCATGATGCGTGTATTTTCCGTATTTTTATTTTCTTCATGAGTAATGTTTGAGTCACTAGAGATATCCTCATGGGAATTCTAAGGGTATTTAATTTATTTCTTATACATATTATCCTTATCATTATACTTTTTTTATTTTAACTTGGGATATCCATCCTGGACATGTATTTTTCTTTTTACACTCGTAACTATTAATGTTATTTTAATTATCATATCTCTTCCTCTATCTCTTACAATTCACTATATTATCATAATTTTAATTTTATATTGGTTTTATGATTATTTTATTCTTATTATATAATTTCTTAAACCTTTTGGCTAGATAGGATATCTCCTCATCATTATTTGCTGGTGAATCCCCATCACTGAAACTTTCATCTTGTAGTTTTTCTTTCCATTTTTATATTGAAGTAGTAGAATTGAATGTTATATATTTCCTCTTAGGATAATATTCCTATTCAAGGTTATCTTTAATATCTTCCTTACAAATTATTAAATTTCATATTATCTCCCTAATAAAAAGTTTTAGGATGACACAATATTCACTTCTTGAAATTGATGTTCCTCTCTATCTTTCAAGAAAGAACCTCAACAGTCCCAATATTTGGTTCTTGTGTGGCACTAGATTTCCCAAGGAGATCATTATATTCACTGTTTCATTAAACCAGAGATACATATCAGAAATAATCTCAATAGTTTTTATATTATCACATTTGACTGTATAAGTATTCAATCTCAGTTCTTTAACATTAGTTGTTCCTTTATGAGAAATAGCTAATGTATCCCATATGTCATGTGTAGTTTTAAAATTAGATATCATATTAAACTTTTCATATATTAAATCACAAAAAATATCATCCATGGATTTACAATTATTAATATATGCAAATTGGTAGGAACATCCCATGTATTCTTATCAGTCTAAGGTAAATCATATTTATCCTCTATAGAAATCCATAGTTAAAATCCCATGATTTCAATATGCATTTTCATATTTATTTTCCATTGAGAATAGTTATTTCCATTAAATAAAGGAGGTATATTGGTAGAAGATCCTTTTTGTCTATTATCTATATAAAGAACTAATTTTGAACTAATAGAAATTTAGGATGTTTAAAAAACTAATAAAATAAAAGTTGAAAATATTTTGAACAATCTTGGATGCCAAATGTTAGTCAAAGTGAGTAACTGAAAGGGGGTTAATTGAGTTAACAATTTTAATTTTATTTAAAAAAATTTAAATAAAATCCCTCAGTTTAATTAAAAGTGTCTAGTTAATCAAAACAATAGAACAATATAAGTTTTGATCTTTTAAAAGATTCCTCAAAGCTTGATTAGTGATCAATTAAAATAATATGAAAAATACTAAAACTTTTCAAATAAATTTACTTAATCAAATACTTATATAAACACTAGTTAAGATCAAATATTAAATTAGTGGTTTTGTTTATAGTTTAAAACAAATGTAGTATGAAGCATAGAAATAATACAAAAAAATTACATAATGGAAATAAAACAAGAGGTTTATCCTCATACTAAGAATTAATAGCCTCAAATTGGAAATAACCCACTTTTAAGAAGACTATATAAATATAATCTTGAACTAAAACTAGGATTGGGTATGAAGACAACATCTATAATATTTCTAGGCTATGTAGGGTCCTCTTCCTCAATAACTGTTGGAATAAAATAAAAATATGTCATATAGGCGCCTCTTCCAAAAACATGTGGGTAAGAAAAACTAAATATAGAGAATGGAATATCAAGTATTCCCCATTTATAGTGTATGGGATAGTACATGTTGAAAAATTGTTTGAAAAATACATTGACCCAATGTAAAAGTAAACTAAACAGAAAGGTAAAGTAGTAAGAGTATATATATGTTTTTTATGATAATTATGTAGTGATTTAGATTCTTGATACTCCTCATATACATTATGGAGTGGTGATTGATGTTATTCTCTAAAAATTACAGCAAAATAGAGCATCATAATCTATCTTTGTTTTGACTATAGGAAAATATTTGTATGATCTCTAAGATCCACTCTTTAATACACATATGAAAGAAAAAATTATATTTGTAAGGATATTTATTAAATGGAACACTTAATTATTTGTTCATACTCTGAAAATATACATGCATTTCTTATTTCACATGAGGGTGAATTTTATGAATATATATCACTGCAGAATGGAGAGACCATTCGATGAACAATCATCCAAGTATCATGCATCCTCGTACATAGCTCTAACATAATATATAATGTTCCATAAAATATTTTAAGAATTATCATTAAAATAATCCTTAGTATTAAATTATATAATATAAATGTTAGAATAATTTAATTCAAATAGCCCAAAATAGGAATGGTTGATCATTCGGTTGGTGACTCATGTCTAGTGGTGAGTCAGGCCAACAATGAGTCAGGCAGGCAGTGGGTCATCCCCAGTGATAAATCGTCTCAATGTTGACTTGTATGAATAGGGAATTTTATGAATGGTGACTCGTCTCAAAGGTGACTCATTTGAATGGTGACTTTTTTGAATGGTGACATGTCTGAAAAATGACTTGTCTGAATGATAGATCATCATTAATGGTATGTGAAGTATACAACTGACTCTACATTGGTGGTAGGTAAAGTCTGGAAATAAATCTTATTCAATAGTGTGTCATGTCTGGTGGTGACTCAAATTAAATGGAGATTAATTCGTGGTTGTGACTCAACTTTAACAGTGATTTATTCTTGGTAGTGAGTCAACTTCAATGGTGAGACTTTTCTAGCGGTGAATCATGTAGAATTGTGACTTATCTCTGGCGGTGAGTAAAGATTGATGGCAGGTCTTCTCAACACGTATCCAATCTTTTTTTAAACATAATTATATTGTAAAATTCTATAAAACCATGAAACCATTAAAAACATAATTAACAAGATTTTTTAGTCATTAAAACATGGGTACCAACAATCGAATCTCCTATTAATTCTTCTTCTTCCTCAGCAAAAGACAATTCATCATCAGAATACTCAATAACTTCATCAGGTTTACGACCTAGATCCATTATATACCTTTTTATAAAATGAAATTTTATAAAATCAAACTTCTCATAGATATTTTTTAGTTTATTTACCCACTCCCTTTTTCCATGGTTTCCAATTTACAGTCATGTTCCTATAAATCCTTTGTGAAAGTTATAGACCATTTGAAGTTGTAATTATTTCTTTATCCCTTAGACATTATACCCTTATACTCCAACAATGATGAAATAAATTTTTGATAAGGTGAGGAATTAAATTTATAAGAGGTATTAAAAAAATGTTTTATGTTCCTTATTAAATACCATGTCAAATTGATCTATATTTCATTTATCATCAAAAACTGAAAGAACAGATCCGAGTGCCTCATAATATTGAAATATTTTTTTTTTCTTGGAGGTATCAAATTTTTTATGAACTTAGCTAACAACATGAAATCACCACTGAGGTATACAAAATTTGGTATCTTGGGGGGTTTCAATCCTAGTTATCTATTCCAGAAAACATTGAAACTTTCAATGAGCATGGTTTATTTTATACATGCTCTGGTAATCTTTGAACTCTCCTTCATGAGGTACACCCAAACACTTTTACCAATCCTTTGAAAAAAACTCAAGAACATCCCCATTAAATAATTTTATAAAATTGTATCTTTTATTTCTAGGGATGAATTCTAAATGCACATAAAAATCATTAACTATTCTCAGATAGAATAGATTAACATGATATTCAAACCAGTAATCCCAACCTTGATTTTGAATTTCTTTCGAAACTAGGTATTTTATAATATTAATCCATGATAATCAACTAATTTCTTGACACAAACTTTAATATTGGCTAAGTGAGGGTTGTGTAGATTTTCTATAGCACTTGTGTTGCCGTTATATTTATTATATCTCTTAGAGTAAGTCGATTTGGCAGATTATGTGACTATGGTGGATCGCTTCATCTTCTTCATTCTTGGTATTTTATTCAGGTTCTCTGGAGGTTTGGATTCATGAGAGAGAAGGGGTTTAATATAGTAGAGATTCAACAACATGCTTGGTTTTAAAAATAAGTAATTTTAGGGAAAAGATAGGCATAAAAAATTATATTTTAAAATTAATTTCAATCATTTGTGGATTAAAAATAATAATAAATTAAGAAAAATACTTCCAAAGTATTTAAAAAAAGTAAGTATAGAATAGACACGGTAGGTATACTAACTATATATATATAACAAAAAAGTTATGGTAGGTATACTAACCTTTACCTCACGGTAGGTATGATAACTGCATGAATAAAATATTCATAGTAAATAAGTAGTGACTGTGTGAGTGAAGACTCATGGTATGTATAATTATCGTCCGAGTTATGTGACATCGTAGTTATTCTTACCATATGTACAACTAGCCATGGTAGGTATAGTGTCCATATGAACAAAAACTCACTGTCAGTATACTAATCATGTGATTTATACTTCACATTTACTTTTAAGAAATGATTTATATAGATAAGATAAGAATTTAAAATAAGAATCAACCAAACAGTAAATTTAGAAGCCAATGATTAAGATTTATAAATAATTATTCATTCCTTATCCATGTATGATATAATTAATTCTCTCAATATTAAATGGTTTTATAAATATATCATCATGTTGATGTGTAGTACTAATGAATGTATGATTTATATCACTTTTTAAAAATAATATCTCCAAAATAGATGTCTTATATAAATATGTTTTTCCCTTGAATGTGATATAGGATCGATAGAGATATTTATTGAACTTGTATTATCACAATTTATGAGGACATGTAAAATTTGATATTTATAGTCTAGTAAAGTGTGTTTCATCAATAGAAGGTTTTCACAATGATTATAAGAAACTATGTACTTTTATTTAGTAGTGTAAAATGCAACAGACTTCTGCTTTTTACTACACTGTGAAACTAGATATTTTCCTAAAAAGTGATATGTTATTGGGGTTCTTTTTTTGGATAACTTATAACTCCTAAAATATTCATCAGAATAACTCACTAAAAAAATGTTTTTCCTCTGGAATAAAATATCCTAAGCTGGTTGTACATTTGAGGTATTTAATATTTTTTTATATAAAGTAAATGAGATTATTATGAGTTTTATTAAAAACACACACACATGCATACACTAAATATAAAATCATTTAATATAGTATTTAGGAATAGTAAACTTATAATCATACCTCTTTAAGTGGTTTGATCAAATAATTTCCCAGTTTCATCAAGATATTATTTACAGATTGTACTCATGAGTGCATCACTACCCTTATTATTATCCATAACAAAACATTTTAAATGATCATTGGTGTAAATTATTTGGTTTAAAATAATTTCCTCTTTGTTTTGAAAAATATGAAAACCAGGGAATATTTTCAACTCACCCATTAAACACATTTTGCACCATTTTTGAAAAAAATGTCACAAGGATTTTTTAGATAGTCCAAAAATGATATCATCAATATATATATTTACTAACAAAACATATTTTTAAATTATTTTTAAAATTTTAATAGGGCCAGTTATTCATGAAGTAAAACCTTAATAAATTAAAAAGAAATTTAGCATATCGTATCAAGCCCTAGGATATTGATTTAAACCATATAAGGTTATTGTTAATTTAAATACATGATTTGGGAAATGTGAATTTTGAAATATAGTGGGGTTATTCTAAAAAAGAATCATCAATTATATAACCATTTAGAAAAGAACTCTTGACATAAATTTGATATAATTTTACATCCAAACGTGCTATGTTAGTAAGAAATATTCTAATAACTTCAAGCCTAGCTACTCGTACAAAGGTTTATTTATAGTCAATACCTTCCTCTTGATTGTATCCTTGTGCAACCAGTATTAATTTATTTCTAATTATGATGCATGAATCATCTACTTTATTCCTAAACATTTTTGGGGGTTTTTTTATATTATTTATTATTTTATGTTTTTTAGAAATTACAAACCAATCAATAATTTTATGTGAAAAAAACAGTTTTTATAACCTCTTTGTATTTTTATTATAACTTTGTGTTTAGTGATATGGTTTTTAAAATTACAAAATCATATAAAATTTAACAATTTTATATAAATTTTATTAATCTATGAAAAATTCTAATTTTATCAATAGAATATTTTAATTTTGATCCAAACATACTACATGATTTTTGTGTGAACAATTTTTTTTCTTATTTTTTTATTTTTTATTTGGTTATTATTTTATAAATTTAGTGAAAGAACTCAAATTATTGCGCAACATGTTCCTTTGGAAATAATTTTTTTACATTTCATTAGAATAAATGGATGTATGAAGTTGTTGTTTATATGGTCTAAAATTTTACAAAAGTTCGTGAAACAGTTCCAAAATTCTAGAATTTCCAAATTTAGATAACTTTTTTATTTCATTGATATCTCTTCAGATTCACATTAGAATCAAAACAAATCTGGGGTTAGAAATATAAAAAATTTTATACATTTAATTCAACCGCATTAAAGTCTTAAAATTCTATTTAGACACTTAAAAATATTCCTAATATCTAGAACAATGTCATTTTTTTCTGCAGGTTTTAAATCTTTTTTTCTATGAATTTTTATGATATCTTTTAATATATAATTCAAATTTATTTTTTTAATACATTTTAAATATATTGAAAATATATAAAAAAATTCGTCTATATAGAATGCTATATTTGAATATTAATGGTCTAAAATTAATTGAATTCTACTCTCAAGTTTTTTTCAATGTTTTTAGCCTACTCATCCACATCTTGTTGCATGAAGGTAATGTTTCTGTATGAAAATGGTAAAGTTGAATATAATAGAAGTTACTAAAATAATATTTTCATAGTAATTGTATATTATTATCATGGTAATCATAGTTACCGTACATGGTCAGTATAGTGACTGCATGTCAGTTCACCTTACCGCATGTGCTATTTTTAATTAATGGCACATTGTTTACACAGTCAGTATAGTGAACTCATGAAAACCAAATACAAATTATCCAAAAAGTAAGCATACCAAATGCAAGTCCACTTGTAGTATATAGTAAGTTTTTTTATTTGTTGATTTTTTCTTAAAATTGAATTTATACGCATGACCTATTTTTCATTATTTTTCATTATTTAA
Organism: Viscum album; assembly: GCA_963277665.1. Classification (NCBI taxonomy): domain Eukaryota; kingdom Viridiplantae; phylum Streptophyta; class Magnoliopsida; order Santalales; family Viscaceae; genus Viscum; species Viscum album. Next base: position 1,800,953,141 of record OY728130.1, on the reverse strand, counting down.
TTAACTACATGTTTAAGTTATGTATTTTAATTATTTTATTAATTTATAAAATTCATATATATTATATATATTCCATTAAAATTTTTATTATAATATTTTAATCAGTTTTAAATTTTTATTAAATTCATTCATTATTCTTACGTAACATTTATATCATATATTTAAATATTTATTATTTTGTATTTTAAGTTAATTTAATTGACTTATTATTTTACAAATTTGTATTTAATAACATGGAATTTATTTAAATTTATTTTTTGGGATTTAATAAAGTATAATTAATTTTTTAATTACATGCTGAATTAAATTGAAAGTATTTAATATTTTATTTTAAAATGTTTTATGATTTTTATGGGTTTTCTTTGACTTATTATTATCATTTAATGGGTTGTTCAAAATGGTTTGAATTATTATTTACTTTTTTAATTCAAATTAATTTTGTAACCATTATTCTCAATGATAGTATTATCTCTCCTATATAATTATGTTATTTTAATTTTAATTGTTTTATCTAGTTGGAATTTTTTGTTAGTCTTTATAGATTTTATTTAAAGGCTTTATGATGCATTCATAGAAAACACGCAATACCGAGACGAACTACGATTACAAGAAACTTTTGAGAAACAGAGATCAATGTTGAACATTGATGTCCTATGTGATACATTGTATCATCTTTTAGATAGTCTTCCAGATGAACGAAAACTTGAACGTCTACTTCTACCTTGATGATACATCCACATAATTCAAGAACTAGTTCATGTGCTCAATTCATTTTATCTTCTCTTTCATATGGTTTATTGTGTCTGTAACACTAATTTCTATCTCTTATGCGCAATATCTATTTTTCTTTTATTATTTTACATAAAAACCCATTATTCTTTATATCTACCCTTGGGTTGTACCTCTCATATTCTAAAGTCAAGAACATTTGGTTTATGACTCTCATATTCTAAAGGCAGTGTTGTATTAGGGTTGTGACTCCCTATAAAAAAGTCGGTGTGTCCTGATTCTCCTTACACTAGAAAGGTATCTTGTAATCAGGTTATGAATCCCCTTAAAAATCAGTTTAGTGCACACATATCTATCACTGAGTAGAGAGGTATAAGACTAGACTAGCTCTACATTGAACTGAACCGGTATAAAGATCCCTATGTTCTCTATTTTATTTACTCTTCTAGTTTACTCTAATAATTAACATAATTAATTAATATAAATAATGAATTTATTTGATTTAATTTTTTAATCAGGTATATTCACCCCACTCTAGACATTCTTTCATTACCCATTTCGACATAACAATTAGTATCTGAGGTTAACCTTCTTAAGGATAGTTCTTCTTTCTTATTATTTTTTACGATACCAAATAATTCGTATCAAAGACTCTTTCTTTTAGAACATATCCAACCCTTCTATAGAGTCTATTTATATTTTATTTTTTCTAAACTAAGTAAATATATCTTTATGATGGCAGGATTGATTTTAAAAGATTATTGGATTCACCAAAAGCCACCAAACTTTGAGGGAAATGATATTTTATACCGTCGATCTAGAATAGAGGAATACCTTAAAAAATTAAGCAAAGAACACTAGTCCATACTGAAAACAATTGTATAAACTACCAGAATCTGACCAAGATCCAATTACAATAAATGATGTAGTTAAAAATGTTTTAAATTAAAAAGTTATTAATATTTTATATTGTGCTATTAAAAGAAGAATTTTTATCCATATATCTTCTTGAAATACAACTCATGAGATTTGGTAGATTTTGAAATTCACTCACCTTGGCTCAGAAAAATTTAATCTAACCAAACTTAGAATTCATTAGGCAATGTACGAAGACATCAAGATGGGTGAAGACAAAATAGTAAACCAAATGTTTCACTGATTCACAAGAATTATAAATAGAATGAATTCACTTCGATAATATTTGGTAAACCTAGCAATTTCGTAATGAATCCTATTATCACTATCAAATAAATGAAAAAAAATAAGGTTTCTATTAGAAAAATAAACAAGATTAAAGATTAAACACTTCAGGAATTTATTGGATCACTATTGAAATAAGAATTAGAATTGATGAACATAGATGAAGAGGAGACAATAAAAATAAAAGGTTTAGCATTTAAATATATGAATTCTATTTATTCTACTCTTCTAATTGTGATATCCAAGATAGTGAAAAAGAATATGTCGATCATATTGTGATAAGAGTTTAAAAATGAATAAAAAATAAATGATTTGATGACTGATTTTGAAGAAACCCTCAAAAGAAAAAAAGAAAGGGAGATAATAAAGGAAGTATGAATTAAATTTTTCTAGAGTTACTTGTTTTGAGTGTAGAAATAAATTGAATATGAAGCCTAACTATCCAAAATAGAAAAATAAATATAAATAAAAAAATCAATAAAAAAAGTATTTATAACTAGTTGGAGTTGTATAAATGAATAAAATTATATTAATGAATCTAGAAATGAGAAATAATATGCTAAATTGTGATTAATTTCATCGTGGGATATGGTTAGTAATTATATATTTTATTCTAGATGTTCTTGTTCTGACAATGATTTTAAAAATCCCAATATATATTAAATAAATAATTAAATTTCAAGAATAAGAAAATATATTTTCAAATACACTAATTTATATAATAATCTTAAAGAAAATCATGAGAAGATTATTTCTGAAAGTAAAATACTTTTATAAGAGAATGAAAAATTAATAAACACTTCATATTCTTCTCATTATATAGTTTATGATAATTTGAAATCTACTTAATATTTGAATGAATATTTTAAAAAAGAATATGAAAGTCTTAAGAAAAATTTATCTACTTTTATTCAAGGTTGTGAAAAATATCATAAGTTTATGTCTTTGAATAAACTAAATAAAAATAAATATGGTATTTTATATGAATGGAGACTACCTAAAATGTATAAAAATCATTTTGTGAAAATAAAAAATGGTTTTACTTTTACTGTAACTTGTTTAAATGTGGCATGAAATTTAACCATACAAATGATTGTTCTCCTAGATTCAAAAAATATTTGGGATTTATAAAAACTCATATTTCTAAATCATTATTATCTAGAGTACCATAAAATACTTGTTAATATTTTTTATGGGTACCTAAAAACTATATTACTAATCTGATTCTACCTAAAGTAGCTTCATACAAGAAAATTCAATTAATTTATTTTTTTGGGAAAAATACTAGGGATGTATCAAGAATGAAATATGTTACATGAATAGTGTATGATATAGGAATATAATTGGATAATCATAAATTTTACCACTTAAAACACATGTGAGGGTGGTACAGTTACTTTTGGAGACAATTCCAAAGAAAAAGTAAAAGGTTTTGGTAAAGTTTATATTTCAACTTCTACCTTAATTTCTAATGTTTTATATATTTAAGGTTAAAAACATAATTTAATTAGTATATCTCAATTAAGTTGTGATAGAATAAAAGTTAAATTTAAAAATGATAAGTGTTTAGTTTTTAAATATGATTCTTTAATATTTTATGCTAATCGAAATGAAATATTTTTATTACTAGTTTTTTCAAACAAATTTTTCAACATGTTATGTGTTTAAATATTGTGTAGAGTGATATCATTATTTGGAATCAATAATTAATACATGTTAATTTAATAATTTTACACAACATATCTAAACACGATAACGTTCTAAAGTAACCTAATTTGAAGAGAGGATAACTTCCTGATTATGATGCTTAAATGAAAGGGAAACGATATAATTTTTATTTTAGACCTTTCAATTATATACGTTTTAATATACCTTAGAAGTTAGTATATCTTGACCTATTTGGTCATACTGAAATTCTTATCTTTGGAGTAAATATATATACTTGAGTTATTATTAATTATTATTTTAAATTTATATAGGTCTACTTTCTTATGCATAAAAATGATACATTATCAAGATTTACTATTTTTTGTAATTTAGTTCAAAATGAAAAAGATTATAGCATTGTTTCTATTCATAGTGATAAGGGAGGTGAATTTCATAATTTAGAATTTGATTTTTTTTGAAAAAAATGGTTATTTTCATAATTTTTGTTCTCTTAGAACACCATAAAAAATGGTGATGTAGAACGAAAAAATATAACTCTTATTAAAATGGCTAGAACTATATTAAGTGAATCAAGTTTTCCTAGATATTTTTAGGTTGAATCTATTAATTCTTCTTGTTATATTTCAAATAGAATTATTGTGATAGCTTTGTCAAAGAAAACTTCTTATGAATTATTTTAAAATAAAAAACCAAAATTTAGTTATTTTAGTTTTTTTGGATATAAAGTTTTTATATTAAATTACAAACATAATTTTTGAAAATTTGATTCCAAAAGTGATGAAGGTATTTTTATTGGTTATTATAATAATTGTAAATCTTATAGAGTTTTTAATTAAATAAATATAGTTATTGAATAATACTTTCATGTTATTTTTGATGAAAATAATGTGAAATTGATTTCAAATTCTAATGATTTTTTTGATCATTTTAGATATTTCAATTTTGGTGAAGAAAAGATTGAATATAAGGATAAATAAATGGAGTGGGAGAATACACCTTCTCAACCTGATCCTAAATCCTATAAGAATCGTAAATATCATCATGTTGTCAATTTTTTGGTAATATTTATTATGGTATTAAAATTAAAAATTATATTTTTACTTTTTGTATCAATTTTACCATTGTTTATAACTTTTTTTCTAATAATATTAATGATGATTTAAATTATGATAATTAAATTGTAGTTATCTATTATATGATTAATAAATTTTCTAATTTTTTTTTAGAGTTTAGTTGAACCCCTAGAGTTAATAATGTTATAAGAACTAAATAGATTTATAGAAATAAAATGGATGGATCTAGAAAAGATGTTTAAAATAAATCTAGACTTGTCAATCAAGGTAATTTTCTAGAAAGAGGTATAGATTTTGATGAATATTTTACAACTATTTCTATAATTTAATCAATTATAATTTTATTTTATTTTTACACCATTCAAGGATCTTAATTATGTCAAATTGATATTAAAAGTGCATCTTTAAATTGTTTTATTTAAAAAGATGTATTTGTTTCTCAACCCCCTCATTTTGAAAATGAAAATTTTATTAATAATGTATTTATGTTATCAAAATCTTTATATGGTATTAGGAAATAATCTCAGGCTTGGTATGATAGACTTATAATATTTTTATTGAAAAACGATATTTGTAATGAAAAATTATACACTAATTTGTTTATTATAATAATTTTAAATGATATTTTAATAGTAATAATTTATATTGATGATATTTTTTAGAATATTTAAATGATTTTCTTGGAAAGAGTTTTTAAATTTCTTGGAAAGTGAATTTTAATTGAGTCTTATTGGATACTTAAAATTATTTTAAGGACTACAAAATTCTCAAAGAAATGGCGGAATATTTTTAAATCAATCCAAATCTGCTAAATATTTAGTTAAACGGTTTGGTCTTTGTTATTTTAAATCATATAAAACTGTAATTAGTATTTCTTGTAAATAAGATTCTGATGTTGCTGGAAAACCTATTTTATATAAATTATTTAGTGGAATGATTGGATGTTTCATGTATTTAACTACTTCTAGACCTGATATGATGTTTAGTGTTTGTTTATGTGTTAGATTTCAATATGAACCTAATAAATATCACCTAAAAACTATTAAATATTTTACTAGTAATGTTAAAGGAACTGTTAATTTTAGATTATTTTATTTTAGATATTTTATTTTAATTAGTTATTATGACTCTAATTATATTGGATTTTGACTTGATATAAAGATCACATGAGTTATTCCCGTTTTCTTGATAAGGATTTAGTTTCTTGGAGTTCAAGAGAACCAAAACATTGTTTCTTTGTCAATTGTTGAATGTGGGTATATCTATACTACATCATGTTGCTCTCATTCTTTATAGATTAAACAAATATTTTGTGACTATGGTTTTACTTTTGAAAATATTATTATTTACTGTGATAATTATTCTATAATTTCAATTTCAAAGAACCCTTTAATGCATTCTATAACTAAGAAAATAGACATACATTTTTCATTTTCTTCATGATTATGTCAATTAATAAATGTGATATTATTCTTTAATATATTCCAAATAAAAATCAATTGAAAGATTTTTTTCCTAAATTGTTATATTCTGTAAAGATTATGAAACTTAAATTTGAACTTTATTATAATGCCCCAACCCCAGTTACCCAGAGTCGGTGAATTATTACTTAATATTGGCATGATAATAAAAGATCAAGTCTCGAAAGACCGATTAGTTTAGTAGCCTTGGAATCACTAGATATATTAAAAAGTCTTACATTACATCATAAAGTGAAAAAAAACAACAACAACATCTTGTCTTCATATCGCCTCATACTATCCTTGTAGGTCATTCATAAAATACTTCTTCACATCCTGGAAAAAATTAAAACATTGAAAGGGGTGAGCTCAGATGCTCAATAAGGATAACAATATAGTGAAAAATTTCATAAATAAACATAAACATTTAATCCAATGTATAAATAAAACAAAATCCTTTTAAACATGGACTTCAGCATAATATGGATAAGATAAAATGAAATAATTCCACTTACTAATTCACATGGATATTCTACTAGTTGAATAATCACATGCAATATCAATAACCACTTTCATAATGATGGAATGTAGAATGCCAGACTATCATAACAAAATAGTCAAAGCCTTTGTGCCAAGACTACAAATAATATTTTGTTAAGGCCTTGTGACAAAACACTAGTTTGTCTTATGAGACCTACCAATGCATCGAGGAGATATAGCGGGCTCCACCTGTCACTTACTAAGTCAAATGCATTCCTCATGTGAATAGGTTTAAACATAACATAAAAATTCGTATTAAAACTAGCATACGAAATGTCAATACTTTACCCATAAACCATGAATGGTATAAAAATTTCACATCCATATTGAAACGTATCACAAAACCTTCAATAAAATATGGATCATTTTTATCATGATAAATCAACTTCAAAACAAGTTTAAAATCCATTAAATGATTTTGACATAGATGAAAATGATTTGTAAAACTCTTTGAGAAAAATACCCATTTTCATGAAAACATTTAAAATTCACACAATTTAGAAAGGAAGACATTTAAAAAAAATCAATCAAAGTTTCCCATACCACTTTGAAACTTTTGAAAGTAATTAACATTTCAAAAACATTCATGTCCTTATAAATAAATCCTTAAAATCGTTTTGAAAACATGGACATTAATGAGAACGATTTATAAGAATGAATATTTAAAACATTTAAAATGATGTTTTAGTAAAAAGTCTATTAAAATAATCCCTTTGAAAACTCTTTTATGAAACATGGACGTGGATTATAAAAATTTCCAAGTAGATACTTACGTAAAAACAATCTCGGATAATTAAGAGATTGTGAAATTAACCCTTACCTTGCACTTTCCTTTAGTCGAGGGTACATTTAACCTCTTGTATGAAGATCGTAGTATGTTATAAAATTATTAAAGAAAAATATTAATATATATGATATCATAAATTATTCATTTATGACTTTTTACTTCTCTTTTAATAATAATTTCCATGTTAAATTAATATTTCGGGTAATAACTGATTTCTTTATCGTACGTGTTTTAACTTGTTACTCTTCATTGTATCACTTAGACCAAGATTTAAATACTTCCCAAATATAAAAAATGATTTATATATCATATATATTTAGAATATAAATATTTATAAAAGAAATATATATGAAATAAAAAACACCATTTATGGAGACGGTAGTCCGTACGTACGCATAAACGCAGTTTCCGTTTTCATATCGTATTGAACGGAAATAATTGTATAAGATATTTGTAAGTACACACACACACACACACATATATATATATATATATATCCAGTAGAATTATTATGTCATATATTAAACACTTATTAGTAGTATATATTTTTATAATCGTCGTTGAATGGTGATTGTGGAAATGAATCTCATCGCGTCGTGGAGACGGTAATCCGTACGTACGCAAGAGAAATAATATAATTTTCTTAATGGTGTGGAATTGGATGGTTTATTAATTTTAAAAAGACATTATCATGTTATTTTTATTATTTATATACATATTAATCATCATTATATCCATCCAAATAACATAGTGTTGAATAAAAAATTAGAACACGGGGTGGAGACGGTAAGCCGTACGTACGCACGCATGGTGACATTATCATTCATAAGATGGATAGAATAATGAATATAGTTGATCCATATTTATAATAACATCACGGTACATATAAGATACTGGATTTATTATTTTATAATGTAAACAACAAAGAAAGATTAAGTGGAAGAATAAGAGAACTTGAAAGAGGGTGGCAAAATCATTACCTCTTTTTCGGGTTCTTCCTTTTGTTTTGATCAAAAGGGCTCTTTAGGTTGGATTTTTGACCAAAGTAAGGCCACTAGGTTAAATTTTGGATAGTTTGGAGGATATTTAGGTAGGGGTGGCTGAGACAAATGGATTTGGAGGTTTGAATTTGAGAGAAGGGGAAGTTTCATTTTATAAGAGGGGTCAGGGGAACCTTTGGAAAAACTTAAAATATTATTTTATAGTAAATTCATATTTGGTTTATAATGTCTCAAAAGTGACTTATTTAGAGGCTAGGGTGGGTATGGGTCTAAAACCTCTCAAAAAATTGGTTTTAAACAAGTTTAGGTTACCATTTTAGCCTTATAATTTAGATTTAACTCTAAGTTAAATAATTTAACTTTTACCATGTCTTCTTGTATTCTTACACGTTATGGCTAATAAAAAACTATATACTGCCCATTGAACCCCAATTGGTTAATTAATGTCATATATATTATTATATAAGTCTTTTGGATGAACCATAAATTTTTAGGATCATTATATCAATTAATAATATAATATTTGTTTTAAAAACTATTTTAGGTCAATTTTGACATTATTTGGTATTTGTTTTTTTTAAATAATAATAGAATGATTACTTCAAATAAATATATTTAATCTATAATAACATGTCATATTAACCTATAAAATTCGTGTATATCATAAAAACTTTGAAATTATATTTATTTTTATGTTTATAATACCATTTATTTGAATCTTTCATTAATAAGGTAATTACTGCATCATTATTGTGTCATTAATAAATTTAATAATTTAATATCTAAAAATTACAAATAAAATACCATTATTTAGGAAATCGTTTTAGCTTTCTAACTAATATTTATATTTTAATTTATCTTATTGATAACCCTATATTAAAAATGGTTTAGTTATTAAACTTTGATTTTAACTCTTTTAACTCTTCTTTAAATAAAATAATAATAAATGTCTTAATCTAATACAAGTGGACCTAAAGGGTCATATTTTATTACTAAGTTTGTTTTTGGTTGAATTAAACTTATCCAATAGAATTAATACATGTGTTAGGGTAATAATAATATTATTTTTACACCCAATTACCCTATTTACTTTTAACCGTGGTAAATAAAACTAAAAAGATATCATTCACCAAAAATTATTTTTATCTTATTGAACCACATTTTACACCACGATATTAACCATGTCTCTCGTATTTTTGAAATTCCTCTAACAGAAGTGGTAAAATTATGTTTTATGTGAATTTGTAAGTTCTCCTAGGAGATGGGTAAAAGACGGTGAAAAGTTCAACAAAATTATATATATATATATATATAATTATTATAAACTGACTCCAATGAATTATAGTGAACTTATATAGGTATTATGTATCTATTTTGACCTAAAATATTTATAAATAAAATAAATAATTTTTTAAATAAAAATTCGGTTTTAAACTATAACTCAGTGTTTTTCACTATTTATCAAAAATTGATAGTTTTCAGAAAAATACCAAAAATTCACCCTAAGCTCATTTCAATATTCCGAATCTAAAAATGAATTCCATTTTAATAAATTAAAAACATTTAAGTTTCATTTATTAATTTAAAATTAATTCCCATTGTCAAAACCAAAAGGCGTATTTTTAAGAAACAATATATATCAAAAGATTGACACTTGTTTATGTCCAATATCAAAGTGAAATTACATAAAATGACCAGAATTGGATTAAATGGTAAAAATATAATATATTTATACTTCCAAGCCATTAAAATGTATAATTTAAGACTATAAATTATTTAGATTAAAAAAGTTGTTTTCAGTTAAAATATAGTATGTTTCACTATTCACTAAAATATGAAAGTTATCAGAAAAACACCAAAAATTTATTGAAACTAAATCCTTATGTCCTGATTCTAAAGTAGAAGTTTATTTTGTCAAATTGAATATATAAAAGTTTCAAATATTGGATTTAAAAAGGGTTCAGCATTAAAAGGCGGTAAAGTGCATTTTTTGAAAAATTATTCTTTTATCTGAAAAAAATGAATTAGTTCTTACATTGTGTCTAAGAAACTCATAATATGGATTCTAAAATTATAAGGATTATATATAGTTCAAAATTCATTTAATACTATTCATAACCGCTTTTGAACGGCTAGTTTGATAAGTTGTGGTGCGCTTGAACTCGGTGTTTCTTATAGTGCAAGTTATTGAATTACTTTGAAGAAATAATGTATTATGAAATCTTGGGGGGTTATATTCTTCCCTCCTTCAATAAATTGCGTCCTCGCAATTTGAAATTTTTCTTTGAAAATAAAAGTTTGAAAATAGACAAATACCTTTGTGGGGAAACCCACATCGGAAATTGGGTTAATGGAATTTAGTCTTAATAAGAGGAAAAGGGGAATGAAAAATTCACCACCAAATTATGATCTCGATTAGGAGAATATTGGTGGAAATTAGGGACACATATTTAGAGGGAAAACGTAAATATTTATAGGCAGTTATTGTGGTCATCAATCATAAACAATTATAGAATTTTGGGCCTCAAATCCACCAATCTATGATGATTTAAAATACCATCGGTTCAACAAAACATAAGGTATTAGGATAACACATTTTTGGATTTAATATGCCTTACCTAAAGTTTAAGAATTTATTTCATCATAGAATAAGAGAAGAAAAATATGTATACTTGTCAAGTCGAGTTCAATCCTTTAACTAATTTCTATCATAAACTCATCTTTCACTCTAAAAGATAATAGAACATAACAAAATATTTTATTTATCCTATTCGTATAGGGTTCCAAAAAAATGAATTTATAATTCATCTACGAGACCCTTTAAAAAACTAGATTATTCAATCTAGGACATCATGTGGGTCAGTGATAGGTGATACACCCTTGCCTCCCTTCAGTTGTGGGTTTAAGTCCCACGGCCTTGCCGGACGTGACGCGTTGCCGCCCGACCTCCGGGTTGTCCTTTTTATTGCAATCCAAAAATAACCTTTACAATAGTATCCAATTTAAAACTTAATCCAATCCAACCTTTAGAATTATCCAAAATACTTATATCCAAACTCTCAGTCCAATGTTTATAAGGTAGTTAAACATAATGAGGATCCTTTTTTCCAGGTAATAACATGTGAACGCCTTCATCGTGAATTCTTTTACAACACTGAAACATCTTAAATTACCAAAATCAACCATCTCTTATTCCAAAATCACTACCTCATTATCAGGACCATATTAAGTATTACCTTTCCTTCAATAATTTATTTTCCAAAAATTGTAGCTTACTATTAATTTACTTTTCTTAGAACCATATAATCTCAAATTCTCAATAAAATTGTAGTGTAGTACAATCCTTATTTATCTCCATAATTCATGTAACCAGTATACTGTTGATACAACACTCAAATGAAATAATTCTATAATAACAACCTAAGAACACTAGTCATTCCTCTTCATCTAAGGTAGTATCATAACATGATTATTATACAATAACATCATTTGCGGTATACTCTTATGAATGGGACATTGATTCGCATATTGTCTCAACGCCTTGCAGATGAAGCATTTTACATTTGAAAACTTTTTCTTACCCTTGAAATCACGTACTTAGTGTCCTTTTTCTCCACACTTATAAAAAAATCCCATTCCTTTCAAGCATTTACCAAGGTGATTCATTCCACATTTATCACATATTGGAAAGTCCTTCTTTCCCTTATTCCCTTTATCCATCTTTCTTTCTACCATCCTTTTCTTCTCTGGCTTCCCTTCAAAGCCATAGGATTTAGAGAATTATTTACTGATCTTATTAACACGTGATACTTTTTATTTATATGATGATAATACATGCGAGACTATTTTTTTCTAAACTTTGGCTTAATACCATGAATGATATGACCCTTCTTACTATTTGGATCATACGTAATGTTGTAGTTCTCATTCCCTCTACTGGGCACCATTTCTAAACCATTTCTTACAATAGGTCAGTTTATGAATTGAAATTCATAATTCCAACCTTATATAAAAACAAATGTAAATTGAACGGTTTATGGATATAATCCATAATCATAAAGATGTTTTCATTGAGGAAGTATATACTCATAAACCCTTCATAATGATTTGTAAATAAAATGAGAATTATCCTAAGCATATCCCTTGGGAGTGTCGTAACCAAGAGTGAAGCAAGTCCTATTGTCGTGCACCAGTTCCCATTCGAGTCTAGCTCAAAGCAGTGTTTTCGGGTTTTACCCCTAAGTACATCTGTTCCAGAGCCGCCTCTACCTACTCGTATCCAGAGAGGGATGTATTTCTTGGAAAACTCACAAAATCTCCACAATACAAAAATTCTAGGAAGTTCTTCTATAATAATCCTCAAAGTCCATCTTAGGGATATGTGCTCTAATTAGAGTTTATCTAAATCTGGCTTCCAAGGTTTGTACTAGAATTCCTCTGATACAAACTGTAACGCCCTGACCCCAGTTACCCAGAGTCGATTCATTATTACATAATATTTTCATGATCATAAAAGATCAAGTCTCAAAAGACCGATTAGTTTAGTAGCCTTGGAATCACTAGATATATTCATAAGTCTTACATTACATCATAAAGTGAAAAAAACTACAAAAAAATCGTTTCTTCATATCCCCTCATACTATCCCTGCAGGTCATTCATAAAATAATTCTTCACATCTTTGGAAAAATTAAAACATTGAAAGGGGTGAGCTCAGATGCTCAGTAAGGATAACAATATAGAGGAAACTTTCATAAATAAAAAAACATTTAAGCCAATGTATAACTAAAACAAAATCCTTTTAAACTTTAACTTCAGCATAATATGGCAAAGATAAAATGAAATAATGCCATTTACTTATTCACATGGATATTATACTCGTTGAATAATCACTTGCAATATCAATAACCACTTTCATAATGATGGAATGCATAATGTCAGACTATCATAACCACATAGTCAAGGCCTTGTTCCAAGACTAAAATAAGATTTTGTCAAGGCCTTGTGCTAAGACACTAGTTTGTCTAATGAAACCTACCGATGCATCGAGGAGCTATAGCGGGCTCCACCCTCACTTACTAAGTAAAATGCATTCCTCATATGAACAGGTTTAAACATAACATAAACATTCATATTAAAACTAGCCTACGAAATGTCAATACTTTACCCATAAACCATGAATGGTATAAAAATAACACATCCATATTCAAACATATCACAAAACCTTCAATACAATATGTAAGATTTTTATCATGATAAATCAACTTCAAAATAAGTTTAAATTCCATTAAAGGATTTTGACATAGATGAAAATGATTTGTAAAACTGTTTGAGAGAAATACCCATTTTCATGAAAACATTTAAAAGTCACACAATTTAAAAAGGAAGACATTTAAAAACATTTTTGAATCAAAGTGTCCCATACCACTTTGAAACTTTTCAAAGGAATTAACATTTTAAAAACATTCATGTCCATATAAATAAATCCTTAAAAACCATTTTGAAAACATGGACATTAATGAGAATGATTTAGAAGAATAAATATTTCAAACATTTAAAATGATGTTTTAGTAAAAAGTGTCTTAAAATAATCCTTTTTAAAACTCTTTTATGAAACATGTACATGGATAATAAATTTGTCCCAGTAGATACTTACGTAAAAACAACCTCGGATAGTAAAGGGATTGTGAAATTAACCCTCACCTTGCACTTTCCTTTAGTCGAGGGTACGTTGAACCTCCTGTATAAAGATCGTAGTATGTTATAAAATTATTCCAGAACCATATTAATATATATTATATCATACATGATTCATTTATGACTTTATACCACCCATTTAATAATAATTTCCATGTTAAATTAATACTTTGGGTAATAATCTATTTCTTTATTGTACGTGTTTTAACTTGTTACTCTTGATTGTATTACATAGAACAAGATTTAAATACATCCATAATATAAAATATGATTTATATATAATATATATTTAGAATATAAATATATATAATAAAAATATATATGAAATAAAAAACACTATTTATGGAGACGATAGTCCGTTACGCATAAACGTTGTTTCCGTTTTCATATCATATTGAACGGAACTAATTGAATAAGATATATGTAAGTACATATATATATATATATATCCAGTAGCATTATTATGTCATATATTACATACTTATTAGTAATATATATTTTTATAATCGTCGATGAATGGTGATTTTGGAAATGAATCTCATCTCGTCGTGGAGACGGTAATCCGTATGTACGCACGAGCAACAATATCATTTCCTTATGTGTGGAATTGGATGGTATATTAATTTTACAGAGACATTAGCATGTTATTTTTATTATTTATATACATATTACTCATCATTATATCCATCTAAAAAACATAGTGTTGAATAAAAAATTACACCACGGCGTGGAGACGGTAAGCCGTACGTACACACGCATGGTGACATTATCATTCATAAGATTGATAGAATAATGAATATAGTTGTTCCATATTTATAATAAAATCACATTATATATAACATACTGGATTTATTATTTTAGAATGGAAACAACAAAGAAAGAGTAAGTGGAAGAATAAGAGAACTTGAAAGAGGGTGGGAAAATCATTACATCTTTTTCGGGTTATTCCTTTTGATTTTATCAAAAGGGATCTTTAGGTTGGATTTGTGACCAAAGGAATGCCTTTAGGAAGAATTTAGAATAGTTGGGAGGATATTTGGGCAAGGGTTGGCCGAGCCAAATGGCTTTTCAGGTTTTAATTTGAGAGAAAGGGAAGTTCCCTTTTATAAGAGGGGTGAGGGGCACCTTTG
Organism: Viscum album; assembly: GCA_963277665.1. Taxonomy (NCBI): domain Eukaryota; kingdom Viridiplantae; phylum Streptophyta; class Magnoliopsida; order Santalales; family Viscaceae; genus Viscum; species Viscum album. The sequence continues at coordinate 1,800,937,858 of OY728130.1, read as the reverse complement.
GAAAAACATAAAATATTGTTTTATAATAAATTAATATTTGGTTTATAATGGCTCAAAAGTTACTTATTTAGAGTCTAGGGTGGTTATGGGTCGAAATCCTATCAACCAATAGGTTTTAAATAAGTTTAGGTTACCATTTTAACCTTATCATTTAGATTTAACTCTAAGTTAAATAATTTAACTTTTACTGATTCTTCTTGTATTCTTACACTATATGGTTAATAAACTTACTATATACTACCAATAGAACCCCAACTGGTTCCTTAATGTCATATATATTATTATATAAGTCTTTTGGCCGAACCTTATATTTTTAGGACCATTATATATATTAATAATATAATATTTGTTTTAAAAACTATTTTATGTCAATTTAGACATTATTTGGTATTTTTTTTTTGTTAAAATAATAACATAATGATTACTTCCAAAAAATACTTTTAATCAATACTAAAATGTCATAGTAACCTAGAAAATTCGTGTATATCATAAAAACTTTGAAATAATATTTATTTTTTTTATTTATAATACCATTTATTTGAATCTTTCATTAACAAGGTAATTATTGCATCATTATTGTGTCATTAATAAATTTAATTATATAATATCTAAAAATTACAAATAAAATACCATTATTTAGGAAATCGTTTTATCTTTCTAATTAATTTTTATATTTTAATTTCTCTTATTTATAACCCTATATTAAAAATGGTTTAGTTATTAAACTTTGATTTTAACTCTTTTAACTCTTCTTTAAATAAAATAATAATAAATTTCTTAATCTAATCCAAGTGGACCTAAAGGGTCATATTTTATTCCTAAGGTTATTTTTGGTCGAATTACACTTATCCAATAGAATTAGGACATGTGTTATGGTAATAATAATATCATTTTTACCCTCAATTTCCCTATTTACTTTTAACCGTGGTAAATAAAAGTAAAAAGATACTATTCACCAAAAATTATTTTTATCTTATTGAACCACATTTTACACCTTGATATTAACCTTGTCTCTCGGATTTTTGAAATTCCACTCACATAAGAGCTAAAATTATGTTTTATGTGAATTTGTAAGTTCTCATAAGAGATGGGTAAAAGACGGTGAAAAGTTCAATAAAATTATATATATATATATATAATTATTATAAACTGACTCCAATGAATTACATTGAACTTATATAGGTATTATGTATCTATTTTGACCTAAAATAAATTTAAATAAAATAAATAATTATTTAAATAAATATTCGGTTTTAAACTATAACTCAGTGTTCTTCACTATTCATCAAAAATTGAAAGTTTTCAAAAAAAATACCAAAATTTCACACTAAGCTAATTTCGATATTCCGAATCCAAAAATGAAGTCCATTTTACCAAATTAAAAACATTGAAGTTTCATTTATTAATTAAAAATTAATTCATGTTGTCAAAACCAAAAGGCGTATTTTTAAGAAATAATATCTATCAAAAGATTGACACTTGTTTATGTCCAATATCAAAGTAAAATTACTTAAAATGACCATAATTGGATTAAATGGTAAAAATATAATATATTTATATTTCCAAGCCATTAAAATGTATAATTTAACACTATAGATTTTTTTAGATTAAAAAAGTTGTTTTTAGTTAAAATATAGTATTTTTCCCTATTCACCAAAATATGAAAGTTATCAGAAAAACACCAAAAAAATTTGAAACTAAATTATTATGTCCCGATACTAAAGAAGAAGTTTATCTTGTCTAATTGAATATATAAAAGTTTAAAATATTGGATTTAAAAAGGGTTCACCATTAAAACGCGGTAAAAGTTCATTTTTCGAAAAATTATTCTTTTATCTGAAAAAAATGAATTAGTTTTTACATTGTGTCTAAGAAACTCATAATATGGATTCTAAAATTATAAGGATTATATATAGTTCAAAATTAATTTAATACTGTTCATAACCAATTTTAAACAGCTAGTTTGATAAGTTGTAGTGCGCTTGAACTCGGTGTTGCATGTAGTGCAAGTTATTCAATTACTTTGAAGAAATAACGTACTATGAAATCTTGGGGTGATACATTCTTACCTCCTTCAATAAATTGTGTCCTCTAAATTTGAAATTGCTCTTTGAAAATAAAAGGTTGAAAATAGAAAAATACCTTTGTGGGGAAACCCACATTGGAAATTGGGTTAATGAAATTTAGTCTTAATAAGAGGAAAAGGGGAATGAAAAAGTCACCACCAAATTATGATCTCAATTAAGAGAATATTGGTGGAAATTAGAGACACATAATTAGAGGAAAAATGTAAATATTTATAGGCAGTGATTGAGGTCATCAATCATAAACAATTATAGAATTTTGGGCCTCAAAGCCACCAATCTATGATGATTAAAAATACCATCCGTTCAACAAAATGTAAGGTATTAGGATAACACATTTTTGGTTTTAATATGCCTTAACTAAAGTTTAAGAATTTATTTCTTCATAGAATAAGAGAAGAAAAAAATGTATACTTGTCAAGTAGAGTTCAATCCTTTAACTAGTTTCTACCACAAACTCATCTTTCACTCTAAAAGATAATATAACTTAAAAAATATTCTATTTATCCTATTCGTATAGGGTTCCAGATGTAAAGACCCGTAAAATTCAAGGGAATTTTTTTTTCTTAATTTTATTTGGGATTTTACAAAAACGCAGTTTCTGACGACACCTGATTCCGAGGCCCGTTGTGCCCGGAATAAACTTCCAAATTTTATCTCAGGTACGTTTATTGAAAGAACGAGCGGGTTTTCATAACTTTTGAACCGGTGCTCGGAATCGAATTCCTAGGGCACCGATGGAATCGCAGCGCTAGTAATTGCTTAAGAAAACCTTTTCCGGAGTTGTGTTTTCTCGGGTAAGGTTATTAATTAATTGGGTTAACTAAAGAATAAAAATAAAATATTGTGCTACAATTTTATTTTTATTCTAAGTAATGATAACCTAGGCATGGTGGTTGGAGTGGGACCCACTAATACCCTAACTCCTAGGTAGGATATTAGTGAGGTGGGGGCCATACGAGCCCCACCCCCTTTATTTCCTTTCTACCACCCATGTGAATTTAATTTTGTAACTCACCCGCACCCCTTTTAAATGTCAAGTCAACTCTCACGTTTAACTGGATTATTAAACACCTCATTAATTGGTCAACGCACGATAATTAAATCACGATTTAATTTTGAATTTTAAGGGATGACATGAGATATAAAATAAGGCAACACCTTATTTTATTATTATTGTTTCGTTGTGTGAGAAGGATTGGAGAGGAATTGCTCAAAGCCTTCGAATCTTCAACTTCTTCATTGGAGAACGCGAAGAACGACGAAGAACGCCGGCCTCCGACGGAAGACGATGAAGAACGCTAGTTCCCCGGAGATCGATGACGTGACGTCGTGTACCGTGACACTGATGATCCTCTTCTCCGCGACGCCGTGTACCGCAACGCCGACGATCCTCCTTCCGCGACACCGTCTTTCGCGACATCCATTTCCCACGAAAAACCTCGTTCGATTACTTCATCAAGGTAGGGGGTTTAGTTTAATTTAATTTATGTGGATTATATCCTCATCATATGATTAAATTGTTGAAAGTCGTTTGAACAACTAACGTGGTGGGTGCGGACCAACGAACAAGTCTGAACCCACCGATTCTCTGTTCTTGATATGCGGAATGTTGGGAAATGAAGAAACGGGACCGTTGAGCGATTGGAGGTCGTCGAAGAAATCTACGGGTCCCGAGATGACCCCAAGCGCTGACGGGAGCAAGAACGGACCACCGGAGCGGCTCCGGTGGCCCACGGACTTCACCAGCGGCGCAGGTCGTCGGCGTCCCGGGGCGCCACTAGGAGGGACCGTCGCGGCTGAATCCGCAGCGGCAGGCGGCCGGTCCCATGACCGCGTGAGACCCGGGGGAGACGCGGCGCCCAGTTCCGCGTCCGCTGGAAAGGAGCGGACCTCACATGGGGTCACGGTTCTAATCAAGGGGGCAGCCCCCCCCCTTTCCGTTCAGCTCGGTGCTGGCCGAGCTGGCCACGCAGGCCGTGCACGCGCGCCAGGCCAACCGGCCGCCCAGGCCGCGCCGCGCCGCGCCCACCGGGCCAGGCTATGCCCTAATGGGCGAGACCCAGACCCGGTTCGGGCCGACCCAGGGGGTCTCGGGCCGAGTCTGTCCGGGCCCAAAACCCCCTAAAACCGGACAGGTTCTTTCTATTGCCCATATCATGGGCTACAGATCTCCTATTAATGCACCGTCAACTGCAATGCGATCCTTGGATCAAGATGGTCGTTTAGGTATATTACACTCAAGGTTTAGGAGAACTTTGTGTATGGCTGGGTTGGTTCGAATACGAAACCAACCGGGCCCTCGGAGCGGAAACGCTTATAACTTGAGCTTCGGACGTCTGATTGACGTGTCGTTGACTTTTTTATATTCCTCATAGTGAGATAGACCTTTTGGCTTACTCCGTTCGAGGTTTGGATGTAGTTGGAGTGCAGTCGGGTTGGTTTTGACTTAAAAACCAACAGGGCCCCTAGAACGGAAAAGCCAATAACTCTCAGACCGGGCGTCCGATTGACGCGCCGTCTGTCACGTTGAGTTCCTCTTGTCGAGACGGAACATTGAGATAAATCAAATCTGTATTACATGTCAGTTGATGTATCGAACCCTTGTCTTGTGGAGCAGACCCTCCCAGAATAGAGAATTTTGTGTGCGGAAACCCTAGAGTTGGCTGCGACTATGATGAAGACCGTACTGAAATCCTATGTGGGTTCGACGCCAATGAAGACTGCACCGAAATCCTACGTGGGTTCGGCAGTGATGAAGACTGTACTAAAATTCTCTGTGGGTTCGACGACGATGAATACTGCACTGAAATCCTATGTGGGTTCGGTAGTGATAAAGACCGTACTGAAATCCTCTGTGGGTTCGACGGCGATGAAGACTGCACTGAAATCATACGTGGGTTCGACAGTGATGAAGACCGTACTGAAATACTCCATGGGTTCGATGACGGTTACTACTGTTCTTGTACCCTACATGGGTCTGGTAGTGTTTGATTTTGTTCTTGCTATCCTACGTGAGTCTGGCAGAGTAGCTAGTTTGTATCCTATGTGGGTCCGACAGCTTAGCTAGTTTAGTATCCTACGTGGGTCCTAGCATAGATGAATCAGTGGCTATATCCGATCATCTCTATCACCTTACGAAGAAGTATACCTATGTGAGCTGAGTATTGACATTCAATAAATATCTTCAATATGATTGAATTTCTTTCCTATGTGGATTGGGTTGTGTTGTCCTGTGTGGATTGGGTTGTACTCCTATGTGGACGTGATCGAAATTGGGCTCAGATGTTGGAGCCGAACTGGAATTAATGACTTAGGTATATGTATGGTCATATACCTAAGTAGTTTTGGATGTTACTTCGTGATTGTATCTCCCCTTTGTGGATTCTGGGAGACCTTCGGGGGTCTTGGGTCCCTATTGAGCAGCATATACTCACCCCTGCATGGGCTATGCCCACACTACGTTGTGTTGGATGCAGATGACGCACAGTGCTAATCGTGGTTAAGGCTTGGGGTTCAAGTCAGTACCTGGAGGTAGACCACTGGGCGGGACGTACACAGAATGGACGGTTGGACCCTAAGAGCTGAGGAGACTATCTGTACCCACCCTTTAGGTGGGACTTCTGGTGGATAGCTCGACGTTGCTGCTTTACTTTCAGTTGTTGTACTTTCTTTCCAGTTGTACTTTACTTTCCATTTGGGTTTGTATTCTGGCCCACTTACTTCTCCGCACTACTATTGTACCCATTTTTACTTAGTGTTTACTTCTTCTTGCTTACTTTATGGTGTTTGTTTACTTTATAAAGGAAATGACTTCCCCTTTTGTCGGGATTTACGCCTTGGTGCTAGTCTCCAGCACCTGGACTATGGGAGGCGGGCTTGGGGTAGTCACGACATGGGTCCCGAGGACGAGTCGTGACAAATTAGTATCAGAAGAGTTTGGTTCTACCGCGGAACTCTAAACTCTGATCTTTATTCTATGTGAAGAAATAGTGTTAAGGGTATTGAGTGTGGTTATCAGTCAAGGGATTCCAGTGTTGGTGCGGCGGCCGACGTATCCGTACACCATGACCCTGACTTCTGATTTCCTACTCAATGCATGAAAACATTGATTGCATGTGTGTTTCAAAAGTTTTCTTTGTGATTAATTTGGTCAGCTCACCAGGTATACTGTTTTGACCATGGCGCACCTGTTTCTTTTCAGGATGGCCCCACAATGGCAGCCAGCTAGGGTTCTGAGATTTGTGTGAGATGACAGCCCACCGAGCAATGAGGCCTCAGTGTAGGGCCCTTTGACAGCAGAGGCACTGGCGGTACCTCTACCCGCCGAGCCACCGATGCTACCAGCCCCAGCCGTTGATAGTGCATGTCACCTTAGTGCACTGCACGAGTTTCAGCGACAGAGACCGCCCAGGTTCTGTGGGGAGATGGACCCTCAGGAAACCGAGGATTGGATGGAGGCGGTTGTGCAAGTTTTCAGGTTAGTGGGGACACCAGCTGACCTCATGGGGATCATCGCAGTGAGCCTCCTACACGCAGCAGCAGGAAGATGGTGGAGCTTGATGCTCTAGGTGCACGACGAGGCATCACTCCTCTGGACGGACTTTGAGAGCCTCTTCCACTCGGAGATCATCCCAGCCACCCTTCGTGCAGTGCGCATCCAGGAGCTTCTACAGTTGTGGCAGGGTAGCATAACGGTCGCCCAGTACTCGGTGAGATTTGCCGACCTCTCGCGCTATTCGACGGACATGGTACGGGACCCATTCTTTCGGGCTCGGACCATCGAGCAGGGACTCAGGCATGAGATCAGGGCATCGATGATCTCCCTCAGCATTCCGACACAGACAGGAGTACTGGAGAGAGATCTTCTCATAGAGAGATTTCTTGCTGAGCCTACACCAGCAGCGAGACCTACCGTAGGGTGGCACGTAGCAGAGTCGTCTCCAGCTGGCAGTCGACGGATGTCACAGGGGTCCAGGCAGACCGGACCATTAGGCAGACGACCTCAGGACACTAGCATAGAGGTGCGGGGCACACGGCGCAGAGCCAGCCTTCCGAGGAGCAGGCAGTGCTACGCATGCAGCGGTCAGGTCCACAAGGATCATGACTGCTTGACCCACCGTGCAGAGGAGCAACAGACGGTTGAGGGGCCACCCAGGCAGAGGCAGAGGGTTGACCGTGGTGGTCCTCCGAGAGCAGGCGGACGAAGCAGGGGAGCTGGCCGAGTAGCAGGTGGTGGGCGATGCTTTGAGGCTTTACCACCACCACCACTAGGAGGTCCACCCCGACCACATGGAGCTGGAGGGAAGAGAAAAGCTTAGCTTCAGGCAGCAGACGCCTACGACCACGGCACGCCAGAGATGATTTGAGGTACTATCTATGTCTACTCCACCCTTGTTGCAGTTCTTATAGACACAAGAGCAAGTCATTATTTTATTTCTGCTGCCCTTGTTCAGAGCTCCGAGATTCCGACAGAGCCATTGGCTCGATCCTTACGGCTAGAGACTCTTACGGGAGCAGACTCGACGATTACGCACTGGTGCCGACAATGTGAGCTTACTATAAGAGGTGAGAGCTTCGGCTAGGATCTTCTTGTAGCAGCGTCGAGTCCTTAAGACGTCTTCTTGGTCATGGATTGGTTATCTAGAGTCTATGCTCAGATTGACTGTTTTAGGCACAAGGTACGGTGTGTACGCACCGATGGGAGCAGGTTCACCTTCACCGGCGAGAAGGGAGCCTTTGCAGCACAGGATGGACTCACGCAGAGGAGAGGACAGCCCATCACTCATCTGTTGGCTAGCCTCATCCTAGGAGTAGTTGACGTGTAGAGTCCTAGTTTTCCTGTAGTGGTGGATCAATATGCGGACGTTTTCCCTGACTACGTTCCAGTACTACCTCCTCGCAGAGAGGTAGACTTTTATATTGACCTGTTCACCGGGACAACCCCGATATCCACTTCAGCATATCATATGGCCCTCGTTGAGCTTCGAGAGCTACAGGTACAGTTGGAGGACTTGCAGGGAAAGGGATTCATCTGACCCAGTGTTTCACCCTGGGCTTCCCTGATATTGTTCGCCAAGAAGGCAGACGGGAGCTTGCGACTTTGTGTCGACTATCTTCACCTGAACCAGGTGACCGTGAGGAACAAGTATCCTCTACTGAGGATTGATGACCTCTTCTATCAGCTCAAGGGAGCATGATGGTTCTCGAAGATAGACCTCAGGTCAGCCTATCACCAGCTCGGATTTCGAGACGAGGACGTGAAGAAAACGACCTTCAGATGTCGGTATGGCCACTATGAGTTCTTGGTTATGCCTTTCGGTGTAACCAATGCTCCATTAGTGTTCATGGGTCTCCTGAACAGAATCTTTCATCCATACCTCAATTGATTTTTCATGGTCTTCATCGATGACATATTGATATACTCGACCACTAAGGAGGAGCACGACCACCACTTTCTGGTAGTACTAGACACAGTCCGAGAGCATCAGCTTTATGGAAATCTATCGAAGTGTCAGTTCTGGTTACGTGAGGTCCACTTCTTGGGACACGTCATCTCTGAGGTGGAAGTTGCGGTGGATCCTGCAAAGATCGAGGCAGTGCTAGCTTGGGAGCCACCCAGGAGCGTGACGAAGGTGTGGAGTTTCTTGGGACTAGCTGGGTACTACCGGAGATTTGTGCCAGACTTTTCCAGAGTTGCGGCACCACTCTCATCTTTGATGAAGAAGGGGAAACCCTTCGTGTGGTCAGACAGATGTCAGCAGATCTTCTAGGAGCTGAGACAGAGATTGACCAGTGCACCTATCTTGGGGCTACCAGAGGAGGGAGTAGGGTACGTAGTCTATTGCGACGCATTAGGGACCAGACTCGGATGTGTCCTGATATAGGAGCAGGAAATGATTTCTTATGGATCACGTCAGTTGAGGCAGCATGAGCAGAACTACACTACCAATGACCTGGAGTTAGCAGCAGTGGTCTTCGCTCTGAAGATGTGGCGACACTATCTGTTGGGTGAGCGCTTTACAGTCTACTCTGACCACCAGAGTCTCAGGTACATCTTCCTGCAGAAGGACTTGAATATGATACAGCGGCGATGGCTCGAGTTCCTCCAGGACTATGACTTGGAGATAGTCTTTACTCCTGGAAAGGGGAACGTAGTAGCCGATGCTCTCAACAAGAGGACGAGCATCCAGCTACTCGGGGAGGCGATGAAGCAGCTAGCCGATTTGCAGATATCCTTCGTGGATATAGATGGATAAACCTTTCTTCAGTCACTCACAGTCACTCCTCCACTACTACAGTGGGTCAGAGAGGCACAGCGTGGGGACGCTGACTGTGAGACGCGACATGCACAGATATCCTTAGGACAGGCACCTGATGGATTCTATATAGGAGGAGATCACGACGTCCTTTTTAGAGGATGTACCATGGTACCAGTTGCTTTACAACAGGTGGTACTGAGAGAGTTTCACACTTCCCCTTTATTGGTACATCCAGGAGTGGTGAAGATGTACCAGGATCTCAGACAACAACACTAGTGGCCGGGTATGAAGAAGGTTGTGGCAGAGTTCATTTCTCAATGCCTCACCTTCCAGCAGGTGAAGGTAGAGCACTAGGTACCAGCAGTCTTGGTACAGCCCTTGGTGGTCCCGGAGTGGAATTGGGATGGGATATATATGGATTTCGTGACTGGACTTCCACGTACTTCTAGAGGTCATGACTCCATTTGGGTGATTATCGAACGACTCACCAAGTCGGCTCAGTTGTTACCCATCAGAGAGCACGGCTCAGTAGAGATCTTGGGATGTCTCTACGTTCAGGAGATTGTACGGCTTCATGGTGTGCCATCATCTATCATCTCTGATCGAGATGCTTGCTTTACTTCCCGGCTTTGGAAGGGGTTGTAGGAGGCATTCGGGACGCAGCTACGTCTGAGCACTGCCTTTCACCCTTAGAAGGATGGTCAGATAGAGCGGACCATTTAGACTCTCGAGGATATGCTTCGTGCATGTGTCCTTGACTTTGGTCACAGTTGGGAGGACCACCTACCCATGGTGGAGTTCATGTACAACAAAAACTACCACTCCACTATTGGGATGGCACCATACGAGGTATTGTATGACCGACCTTGCAGATCACCTCTGTGCTTGACAGGCCCTGGGAAGTCAGCACTTGTGGGACAGGAGATGGTCCTAGCCATGACAGAGAAGGTCTAGGTCATCCAGGAGTGGATGAGGACAGCTCAGAGACAGCAGAAGTATTATGCTGATAGGAGGAGGAGGCCACTGGAGTTCGAGGATGGAGACCACATCTTCTTGCGGGTCTCACCTCGACGTGGATTACGAAGATTTTTCCAAGGCGGCAAGTTATCTCCACGTTTCATCGGACCATTTCAGGTTCTCAGCAGGATAGGCGAGGTGGCTTATCGTCTGGCTCTACCACCTCAGTTGCACTGGGTGCACGGCGTCTTCCACGTATCTCAGCTGAGGAGATACGTGCACGACCTGACGCATATCATCGACCATGGGGAGTTTGACCTTGACGATGGGGCGACTTTTGCGGAGGTCCCGATGGAGATCAGGGATCGACAGGAGCCGGTCCTACGTGGGTGGTCGATTCCTTTAGTGTGCATCAGATGTCAGCACAGAAACCTCCAGGGGAACACTTGGGAGTGGGAGGCTCAGATGCGTTCTCAGTACCCTCATTTGTTCCCCTAGTTATGATGTATCTTTATGGGGACGTAAAGCCCTGAGGTAGAAGTAATGTAAAGACCCATAAAATTCAAGGGAATTTTTTTTTCTTAATTTTATTTGGGATTTTACAAGAACGTTGTTTCTGACGACACCTAATTCTGAGGCCCGGTGTGCCCGGAATCAACTTCCAAAGTTTAGCTCGGGTACGTTCAGTGTACGAACGAGCTGGTTTTCCTAACTTTTTAACCGGTGCTCGGAATCGAATTTTGAGAGCACTGAGGGAATTGCAAAGCCGATAATTTCTTAATAACAGCTTTTTCGGAGTTGCGTTTGCTCGGGTGAGGTTATTAATTAATTGGGTTAACTAAAGAATAAAAATAAAATATTATGCTACAATTTTATTTTTATTCTAAGTAATGATAACCTAGGAATGGTGGTTGGAGTGGGACCCACTAATACCCTAACTCTTACGTAGGATATTAGTGAGGTGGGGGACACATGAGCCCCACCCCCTTTATTTCCTTTTTACCACCCACGTGCATTTAATTTTGTAACTCACCCGCACCCCTTTTAAATTCCAAGTCAACTCTCGCATTTAATTGGATTATTAAACGCCTCATTAATTGGTCAATGCACGATAATTAAATCATGATTTAATTCTGAATTTTAAGGGATGGCATGAGTAATAAAATAAGTCAACACCTTATTTTATTATTATTGTTTCGTTGTGTGAGATGGATTAGAGAGGAATTGCTCAAAGCCTTAGAATCTTCATCTTCTTCATTGGAGAACGTGAAGAACGACGAAGAACGCCTGTCTCCGATAGAAGATGAATAAGAACGCTTGTTCCCCATAGATAGATGATGCGAAGCAGTGTACTGCAACACCGACGATCCTCTTCTCCACGATGTCGATGAATCCTCTTCTCCACGACGTCGTGTACCGCGACGACGACGATCCTCCTTCCACGACGTTGTCTTCCGCGACGTTCCTTTCCCGCGACAAAAATCATTCGACGACTTCATCAAGGTAGGGGTTTTGGTTTAATTTAATTTATGTGGATTATATCCTCAGCGTATGATTAAATTGTTGAAAGTTGTTTGAACCACTAACGTAGTGGGTGCGGACCAACGAACAAATCCGAACCCACCGATTCTCTGTTCGTGATGTGCGGAACATTGGGCGAGGATGAAACAGGACCGTTGAACGATTAGAGGCCGTTGCAGTAATCTATGGGTCCCAAGACGACCCCAGGCGCTGACGTGAGGAAGAACGGACCACCGGAGTGGCTCTGGTGGCCCGCGGACTTCACCGGCGGCGCCGGCGGTCGGAGGTGGTGGCGTCCCGGCGCGCCGCCAGGAGGGACAGCCGCGGCGGGAGGCGACCAGTTCCGTGGTCGCACAGGACCCGGGGGAGACGCGGTGCCCAGCGTCGTGTCTGCTGGCAAGAAGCGCCCCCCACGTGGGGGGCGCGGTTCCAATCAAGGGGAGCAGCCTCCCCCTCTTTCCGCTCAGCTCGGTGCTGGTCGAGCAGGCCACGCGGGCCGCCCGTGCACGCCAGGCCAACCGACCGCCAGGCCGGGCCGTACCCACCGCACCGGGTCGCGCCCTAATGGGATGGACCCATACCCAGTTCAGGTCGACCCGGTTCGGGCCGACCCAGGGGGTCTCGGGCCTGGTCTGTCTCGGGCCCAAAACCCCCTAAAACCGGACAGGTTCGTTCTTTTCCTCATATCTTGGGCTACACAACTATGATCGACGCACCGTTAGTTGCGATGAGATCCTTGGATCGAGATGGTCGTTTCAGTATATTACACACAAGGTTTCGGAGAACTTTGGGTATGGCCGGGTTGGTTCGAACACGAAACCAACCGGGCCCTCGGAGCAAAAACGCTTATAACTTGAGCTCCGGACGTCTGATTGACGTGCCGTCAACTTTTTTGGATTCCTATTAGTAAGACAGACCTTTTGGATTAATCATATTGAGGTTTGGACGTTGTTGGAGTGTGTTCAGGTTGGTTTTGACTTAAAAACCAACTGGGCCTTTGGAACGAAAAGGCCAATAACTCTCAGACCGGGCGTCTGATTGACGCGCCGTCTATCACGTTGAGTTCCTCTTGTCGAGACGGAACTCTGAGATACATCAAATCTGGACTACGTGTTAGTTGACGTATCAACCCCTTGGCTCGTGGAGCGGACCCTCCCGGAATCGAGCATGCTGTGTGCGGGAACCCTAGAGCTGGTTGTGACTGTGATCCGTACTGAAATCCTCTGTGGGTTCGATGGCGATGAAGACTGCACTGAAATCCTACGTGGGTTCGGCAGTGATGAAGACCATACTAAAATACTCTGTGGATTCGATGACGATGAAGACTACACTGAAATCCTACGTGGGTTTGGCAGCGATGAAGACCATACTGAAATCCTCTGTGGGTTCGACGGCGATAAAGACTGCACTGAAGTCCTACGTGATTTCAGCAGCGATGAAGACTGTACAGAAATACTTGGTGGGTTCAATGGTGATGAATACTGCACTGAAATACTATGTGGGTTCGGTAGCGATGAAGACCGTACTGAAATACTCCATGGGTTCAACGACGATGACTACTGTTCTTGTATCCTACGTGGGTATGGTAGTGTTTGACTCTGTTCTTGCTATCCTACGTGGGTCTGGCAGAGTAGCTGGTCTGTATCCTATGTGGGTCCGACAGCTTAGCTGGTTTAGTATCCTACATGGGTCCCAGCATAGATGAATCAGTGGCTATATCTGATCATCTCTATCACCTTACAAAGAAGTATACTTGTGTGAGCTAAGTCTTGACATTCAATCAATATCTTCGATATGATTGACTTGCTTTCCTATGTTGATTGGGTTGTGTTGTCCTATGTGGATTGGGTTGTACTCCTGTGTGGACGTGATCGAACTTGGGCTCGGATGTTGGAGCCGAACTAGAATTGATGACTTAGGTATATGTATGGGAATATACCTAAGTAGTGTTGGATGTTACTTTGTGATTGTACCTCTCCATTTTGGATTATCCTTTGTGGATTCTAGGAGACCATCGGGGGTCTCGGGGTCCCTACTGAGTAGCGTATACTCACCCCTGCACGGGCTATGCCCGCACAACATTGTGTTGGATGCAGACGACGGACAACGCTAATCGTGGTTGAGGCTTGTAGAGAGAGTCGATACCTCGAGGTAGACCACTGGGCGGGACATACACGGAGCGTACGGTTGGACCGGAAGAGCTGAGGAGACTGTCTGTACCCACCCTTCAGGTGGGACTTCTGGTTGATGGCTCGACGTTGCTGCTTTACTTTCAGTTGTTGTACTTTCATTCTAGTTGTACTTTAATTTCAGTTTGGGTTTGTATTCTGGCCCACATACTTTTCCGCACTACTATTGTACCCATTTTTACTTAGTGTTTACTTCTGGTTGCTTACTCTATGGTATTTTTTCACTTTATAAAGGCAATTCCTTCCCCTTTTTCAGGATTTACTCCTTGGTGCTAGTCGCCATCCCCTGGCCTATGGGAGGCGGTCTTGGGGTAGTCACGGGACGGGTCCCGAGGACGAGTCGTGACACCAAAAAAATGAATTTAAAATTTATCTACGAGACCCTTTAAAAAAACTACATTATTCAATACAAGACATCATGTGGGTCAATGATAGGTGATACACCCTTGCCTCCCTTTGGTTGCGTGTTCAAGTCCCACGGCCTTTCCGGACGTGATGGGTTGCCGCCCGATCTCCGGGTTGTCCTTTTTATTGCAATCCAAAAATAACCTTAACAATAGTATCTGATTTCAAACTTAATCCAATCCAACCTTTAGAATTATCCAAAATACTTATATCCAAACTCTCAGTCCAAAGTTCATAAGGAAGTTAAACATAATGAGGATCCTTTTTTCCATGTAATAACATGTGAACGCCTTCATCGTGAATTCTTTTACAACACCGCAACGTCTTAAATTACCAAAATCAACCATCTCTTATTCCAAAATCACTACCTCATTATCAGGACCATATTAAGGATTACCTTTCCTTCATCCATTTATTTTCCAAAAAGTGTAGCTTACTATTAATTCACTTTTCTTAGAACCATAGAATCTCAAATGCTCAATAAAATAGTATTGTTGTACAATCCTTATTTATCTTTATAATTCATGTAACCAGTATACTGTTGATACAACACTCAAATGAAATAATTCTATAATAACAACATAAGAACACTAGTCATTCCTCTTCATCTGAGGTAGTATCATAACTTGATTGTTATCCAATAACATCATTTGTGGTATACTCTTATGAATGGTACATTGATTCGCATAAAGCCCCAACGCCATGCAGATGAAGCATTTTACATTTGAAAACTTTTTCTTACCCTTGAAATCATGTATTTGGTGTCCTTTTTCTGCACACTTATAACAAAATCCCATTCCCTTCAAGAATTTACCAAGGTGATTCATTCCACATTTATCACATATTGGAAAATCCTTCTTTCACTTATTCCCTTTATCCATATTTCTTTCTACCATCTTTTTCTTCTCTGGATTCCCTTCAAAGTCATAGGATTTAGAGAATTATTTACTAATCTTATTAACACATGATATTATTTATTCATATGATGATAATACATGGGAGACTATTTTTTTCTAAACATTGGCTTAATACCATGAATGATATTACCCTTCTTACTCTTTGGATCATATGTAATGTTGGAGTTCTCATTCCTTCTACTAGGCACCATTTCTAAACAATGGCTTACAATAGGCCAGTTTATGAATGTCAATTCATAATTGAAAACTTGTAAAATACCTAATGTAAATTGAACGGTTTATGGATATAATCCATAATCATAAAGATGTTTTCATTGAGGAAGTATATACTCATAAACCCTTCGTAATGATTTGTAAATAAAATGAGAATTATCCTAAGCATATCCCCTGGGAGTGTCGTAACCAAGAGTGTAGCAAGGCCTATTGTCCTGCACCAGTTCCCGTTCGAGTCTAGCTCAAAGCAGTGTTTTCGAGTTTTACTGCTAGGTACATCAGTGCTAGATCCACCTCTACCTGATCGTATCCAGACAGTGATGTATTGCCTAGAAAACTCACAAAATATCTACAATACCAAAATTCTAGGAAGATCTTCTATAATAATCCTAAAAGTCCATCTTACGTATATGTGCTCTAATTAGAGTCTATCTAAATATAGCTTCCAAGGTTTGTACTAAAATTCTTCTGATACAAAGTGTAACGCCCCGACCCCTGTTACCCATAGTCGGTTCATTATTACATAATATTTTCATGATCATAAAAGATCATGTCTCGAAAGACAGATTAGTTTAGTAGCTTTGGAATCACTAGATATATTCATAAGTCTTACATTAAATCATAAAGTTAAAAAAAACTACAACAACATCTTGTCTTCATATCCCCTCATATTATCCCTGCAGGTCATTCATAAAATAATTCTTCACATCTTGGGAAAAATTAAAACATTGAAAGGGGCGAGCTCAGATTCTCAGTAAGGATAACAATATAGCGGAAAATTTCATAAATAAACATAAACATTTAATCCAATGTATAACTAAAAAAAGCCTTTTAAACTTGAATTTCAGCATAATATGGAAAAGATAAAATGAAATAATTCCATTTACTTATTCACATGGATATTCTACTAGTCTAATAATCACTTGAAATATCAATAACCACTTTCATAATGATGGAATGCATAATGCCAGACTATCATAACCACATAGCCAAGGCCTTGTGCTAAGACTACAATAAGATTTGGTCAAGGAATTGTGCCAAGACACTAGTTTGTCTCATGAGACCTACTGATGCATCTAGGAGCTATAACGGGCTCCACCCGTCACTTACTAAGTCCAATTCATTCCTCATATGAACAGGTTTAAACATAACATAAACATTAGTATTAAAACTAGACCATGAAATATCAATACTTTACCCATAAACCATGAATGGTATAAAAATAACACATCCATAGGCAAACATATCACAAAACCTTCAATACAATATGTAAGATTTGTATCATGATAAATCAACTTCAAAATAAGTTTAAAATCAATTAATGGATTTTGAAATAGATGAAAATGATTTATAAAACTGTTTCAGAGAAATAGCCCTTTTTATGAAACCATTTAAAAGTCACACAATTTAAAAAGGAAGACATTTAAAAACATTTTTTAATCAAATTTTCCCATACCACTTTGAAACTTTTTAAGTAATTAACATTTAAAAACATTCTTGTTCATATAAATAAATCCTTAAAAACCATTTTGAAAACATTGATATTAATGAGAAAGATTTAGAAGAATAATTATTTAAAAAATTTAAAATGATGTTTTAGTAAAAATTCTCTTAAAATAATCCTTTTTAAAACTATTTTATGAAACATGTACATGGATAATAAATTTGTCCCAGTAGATACTTACGTAAAAACAACCTCGGATAATAAAGAGATTGTGAAATTAACCCTTACCTTGCACTTTCCTTTAGTTGAGGGTACGTTGAACCTCCTGTGTAATAATCGTAGTATGTTATAAAATTATTCCAGAACCATATTAATATATATGATATCATAAATTATTCATTTATGACTTTATACTACCCATTTAATAATAATTTCCATGTTAAATTAATACTTTGGGTAATAATCGATTTCTTTATCGTACGTGTTTTAACTTGTTACTCTTGATTGTATTACTTAGACCAAGATTTAAATACTTCCAAAATATAAAATATGATTTATATATCATATATATTTAGAATATAAATATGTATAATATAAATATATATTAAATTAAAAACACCGTTTATGGAGACGATAGTCCGTTATGCATAAAAGTTGTTTCCGTTTTCATATCGTATTGAACGGAACTAATTGAATAAGATATATATAAGTACATATATATATATATATATATATATCCAGTAGCATTATTATGTCATATATTACATACTTATTATTAATATATATTTTTATAATCATCTATGAATGGTGATTGTGGAAATTAATCTCATCGCGTCGTAGAGATGGTAATCCGTACGTACGCACGAGCAACGATATAATTTCCTTAAAGGTGTGAAATTGGATGGTATATTAATTTTACAGAGACATTAGAATGTTATTTTTATTATTTATTTACATATTACTCATCATTATATCCATCCAAATAACATAGTTTTGAATAAAAAATTACACCATGGTGTGGAGACGGTAAGTCATACGTACACACGCATGGTGACATTATCATTCATAATATTGATAGAATAATTAATATAGTTGTTCCTTATTTATAATAACATCACATTATATATAAGATACTGGAGATACTATTTTCTAATGGAAACAACAAAGAAAGAGTAAGTGGAAGAATAAGAGAACTTGAAAGAGGGTGGGAAAATCATTACCTCTTTTTCGGGTTCATCCTTTTGATTTGATCAAAAGGGCTCCTTAGGTAGGATTTGTGACCAAATTAAGGCCTCTAGGTTGAATTTATTATAGTTTTGAGGATATTTTGTCAGGGTTGGGCCGAGCCAAATGGCTTTGGAGGTTTGAATTTGAGAGAAGGGGAAGTTCCCTTTTATAAGAGGGGTTAGGGACACCTTTGGAAAAACTTAAAATATTATTTTGTAATAAATTAATATTCGGTTTATAATGTCTCAAAGGTTACTTATTTAGAGTCTAGGGTGGTTATGGGTCGAAATACGCTCAAACAATAGGTTTTAAACAAGTTTAGTTTACCATTTTAACCTTATCATTTAGATTTAACCCTGAGTTAAATAATTTAACTTTTACCGTGTCTTCTTGTATTATTACACTATATGGTTAATAAACTTACTATATACTGCCAATAGAACCCCAAATGGTTAATTAATATCATATATATTATTATATAAGTGTTTTGGCAGAACCTTAGATTTTTAGGACCATTATATCAATTCATAATATAATATTTGTTTTAAAAACTATTTTACTTCAATTTTGACACTATTTGGTATTTTTTTTTGTTAAAATAATAAAATCATCATTACTTCAAAAAAAATACATTTAATCATTCATAGCATGTCATATTCAACTAGAAAATTCGTGTATGTCATAAAAACTTTGAAATTATATTTATTTTTATATTTATAATACCATTTATTTGATTCATTCATTAATAAGGTAATTATTGCATCATCATTGTGTCATTAATAAATTTATTTATTTAATATATAAAAATTATAAATAAAATACCATTATGTAGGAAATCGATTTATCTTTCTAATGAATATTTATATTTGAATTTATCTTATTTATAACCCTATATTAAAAATGGTTTAGTTATTAAACATTGATTTTAACTCTTTTAACTCTTCTTTAAATAAAACAATAATAAATGTCTTAATCTAATCCAAGTGGACCTAAAAGGTCATATTTTATTCCTAAGGTTATTTTTGGTCGATTTACATTTATTCAATAGAATGAGGACATGTTTTAGGGTAATAATAATATCATTTTTACCCTTAATTACACTATTTACTTTTAATCGTGGTAAATAAAAGTAAAAAGAAACTATTCATCAAAAATTATTTTTATCTTATTGAACCACATTTTACTCCTTTATATTAACGGTGTCTCTCATATTTTCGAAATTCCACTCAGAGAAGCAGTCAAATTAAGTTTTATGTGAATTTGTAAATTCTCCTAGGAGATGGATAAAAGACGGTGAAAAGTTCAACAAAATTTTTTATATATCTAAAATTATTATAAAATGACTCCAATGAATTACATTGAACTTATATAAATATTATGTATCTATTTTGACCTAAAATAAATTTAAATAAAATAAATAATTATTTAAAAAAAATTTGGTTTTAAACTATAACTCAGTGTTTTTCACTATTCATCAAAAATTGAAAGTTTTCAGAAAAATACCAAAAATTCACCCGAGGATAATTTCGAGATTCTGAATCCAAAAATTAAGTCCATTTTACCAAATTAATAACATTGAAGTTTCATTTATTAATTTAAAATTAATTCCCGTTTTCAAAACCAAAAGGCGTATTTTTAAGAAACAATATCTATCAAAAGATTGACACTTGTTTATGTCCAATATCAAAGTGAAATTACTTAAAATGACCAGAATTGGATTAAATGGTCAAAATATAATATATTTATACTTCCAAGACATTAAAATATATAATTTAACACTATAAATTATTTAGATTAAAAAAAAATCTGTTAAAATATAGTATTTTTCAATATTCACCAAAGTATGAAAGTTATCAGAAAAACACCAAAAACTTATTGAAACTAAATTATTATGTCCCGATTCTAAAGAAGAAGTTTATTTTGTCAAATTGAATATATAAAAGTTTCAAATATTGGATTTAAAAAGGGTTCACCATTAAAATTCAGTAAAAGTGCATTTTTTTGAAAAATACATCTTTTATCTGAAAAAAATGAATTAGTTCTTACATTTTGTCTAAGAAACTCATAATATAGATTCTAAAATTATAAGGATTATATATAGATCAAAATTCAGTTAATACTATAAATAACCAATTTTGAACAACTAGTTTGGTAAGTTGTGTTGTGCTTGAACTTGGTGTTGCGTGTAGTGCAAGTTATTGAATTACTTTGAAGAAATATCATACTATGAAATCTTGGGGTGTTACATTGATATATTTTAAATTTATTTTTATGTTCTTAAGAAACCTTAATATGCACTTATTAAGGGGGGTTTATTTGTTTTAAAAAATATTGGTTTTATATTTACTGAATATTGTCTTTTTTTAAAACATCAAAAAGTGGGAGAATTTTATAATTTATTATTTCAGTTTTATAATTTTACAAAATGGGGAGTTTTTTTAGAGTTTGTTTCTATATATTATTATTTTATGTTTTTAAAAAATTATAAACTCTCTTATCATTTTATATGAAAATCTATTTTTTTTACAAACACTCTATATTTTTAGTATAACTTGAGTCTAAAATTTCATATGAAAGATAACAAGTTCATATAAATTTTATTCTATAATGATAAAGGCTAATTATATGTCTCAAATATTTTCATTTTGATCCAAACATACTACATGATTTTGGTACAAACAATATTTTTTCACCTAATTGTGTTGTTATGTTTTCTTTAGATATTCATTTATAACATTGGATATATATCTCAGATTATTAAATAAATTGTTCAATTGGAAAGAATTTTTTTCACATTTCATTAGAATAAATGGAAGCCTTAATTGTTTGTTTATGTTTTCTAAAAATCATCGAAGATCATTCAAAAATTATAGAATTTTGGAATTTCTGGATTTTAATTTTTTATTTCATTGATATCTCTTTCAACTCACATCTGAATCGCATGAATTTTATTGAGTTATAAATTTAATAACTTTTTTTACATTTTATTAAACTATATTGAAGTCTAAAAATTCTATTTATAATCCTAAAAAATAGGCTGAATACTTGCATTAGTATTATCATTTTTTCTATAGTTTTTAGATCTTTTTTTCTCAGAATTTTGATGATATCTCTTAATATATAATTCAGATTGATATGTTTCTGGATTCGTTAAAAAGACATTAAAATATATATATAGTTAAGTATTCTTCATTGAATGATAATTCTGATGTTTAGATAGTCCAAATTCTAGTTGAAGTATTCCATCAAGCTGTTTTCCAGGTTTTCAGCCAACTCATCCACATCTTGCTACATGAAGGGAATTTTGCTATATGAAAATGATAAAGGTGGATCTCATTGATGTTATTATAATTATAGTGTCAGGATAACTATATATTGTATGAAAATTAAGAAATAGTTACCACACATGATCAATATAATGATCGCAAGTCATCCAAACACGCGTTATCGACATGATAAGAATACCGACAGAAAGTCCACTTACAGCAAACAATTAGTTATATCCTTTTTTGTTTTCTCTTAAAATCGAATTTATACACATGCTGTATTTTTCTTTATTTTTTATTATTTAGTCAACTGACTGCTTATTTCAGGTGTTTTAATTATTTTATTAATTTCTAAATATCATATATATTATATATAATCCTTGTGATGTGTAATTATAATATTTTAATTAGTTTTAAAATGTTTTTAAATTCATTTATTATTCTTACATAACAATGAAATCATGTATTAGAAATATTTATTATTTTATATTTTCATTTAATTTCATTAAGTAATATATTTATAAATTATTATTTAATGACATGGATTTTATTCGAACTTATTTTGTGGGATTTAAAGCAGTATAATTAATTTCTGAATTACACCCTCCATTAAATTAAAATGCATTTAATATTTAATTATAAATAGTCTTATGATTTTTATGGGTTTTATTTGAATTATATTTATCATTTAAATGATTATTAAAAATGGTTTGAATTGTTCTTTAGTTTTTGAGTTCAAAAGAATTATATAACGACTATTCCTGATGATAACATTATCTCTCCTATATAATTTGTTATTTAAATTAGAATTATTTTACTCAGTTGGAGTTTGATTTTATTTGTCTTTATATATTTTATTTAAAGGTATTTGAACATTTTTATAGTAAGAACATAATGCGAAGATGAACTATGATTACACGAACCTTTTGAGAACCAAATCTCAATACTGAATTTCGACATCCTATGTGGTGCTCAGTTTCATCTGCTAGATGATCTGTCAAGATGAATGAAAACTTATACAACTACTACAACCTTAATGAGACATCCACATTGTTCAAGAACTAGTACATGTTTTTCATTAATTTTATCTTCTCTTATGCATTTTTTCTTTTGTCTATACCACTACTTCCCATCTCTCACACAAACTCTCTATTTTCTATTTATGATTTTATATAAAAAATCATTATTCTTAATCTAATTCCTCATGTTTTGACTCCCAAATTCAAAATTCAAGACATTTCCGGTTGTGACTCCCATATTCATAAGTCGATATTGTATTTGGGTTGTGGATCCCCATATAAAAGTTATTGTGTCTTGGTTATCCCTCCACTAGAAAAGGATCTTATAATCAGGTTATGATTCTACCTTAAAAATTCGTTTAGTGCAAAGGTATTTGTCCTTGAGTAGGGTGGTATAAGACTGGACTAGGTCCACTTTGGACTGAACCAGTATAAAAATATATGTTTTATCTCTTTTATTTTCACTGCTAATAAACTCTAATAGTTAACTTCATTAATTAATTTAAATAATAAATTTATTTGATTAAAATTTTCAATTTGGTCTATTCACCCCCCCCCCTCTATACCATTTTTCACTACCCATTCCAACCTAACACTAATTACCCACTTAGTTCTAATAGTCAGGATGTCTTTAAGTCTTTCTACTAGTTCTTAGAATTTATTTCTTTCTAACATATGCAACTATTATTGCATTTTCATTAACCATAATTCATCATCTATTGTTCTAGTGATGTTCTTTGGTTCAAACCATGATATAAAATCTTGATGTTCAACCTAGTTTCTTAGAGAAGCTCTAGTTTTCATTTTTATATCTATATATCTACAACAAAATCTAATGGCTGTCCTCTATGAGTCCTAATAGTTCTAGGAAGGGAAGTATTTGATACTTCATTTCCATCTTCCAGTTCTTTTTCAAATAGTTCCTCAGAACTGGGTGATTTTTCTACAATAGGATTTATATACCTATTAAAAATGTTTGTTTAGGTTTATATATCTAAATTATAAAGATCATCCTTAAGGTTCTATAAAGGAGTATTAGGCTCAAGAGGATTTGGGTCATCAAATTTGACATGTATTTGTTCTTCCAAAAGTGTGGTTCTTTTATTGAATACTCTATATGATTTATAGGATGTTGAATATACAAGTAAAATTACTTCATCACTTTTGGATGAAAACTTGTCTAAATTTTCTTTTTCATAAATAATAAATAATTTTTCAACCAAAAACTAAAAAGTAATTAGCTCTTGGTTTTTACCCTTTCCATCACTCAAAAGGGTTTTTCTTTAAAATAGGTCTAATAATAACTCTATTAATAATATAACAATTTGTATTCACATCCTCTAAAAAAAGTAAACTGGTAAATCATAATCAATAAGCATTGTCCGTGAAATTTATTGAAGAGTTATATTTCTTATTTTTACCACACCATTATATTATGGCATATTATGAGTACAAAAATTATGATTATAGCCATATAAAGAGAATAGAGATTCAAAATACTGATTTCCAAACTCATGGAAATGGCCTCTTATTAAATTATTAATTCTATGTCAACTGAAGATTTATAAAAAAATCATATTTTGAAAAATAACAGAAATCATCACTTTTTTCAAATAGAAATTATTCCCACGTGTATCTAGAAAATTCATTTATTATAACATAATCAAAGTGCTTCCCATTTAATCTAGAAACTCTAGAGGGACCAAAAAAATCCATGTAAAAAAATTTAGTGGTTTAGAAGTTGGAACTTTTTTTTTGTTTTGAAAGAGATCTTGTTTAGCTTCCATTTTTTAAATGTATTATTGAATTTATCCTTGGGTAATTCTAGTTTAGGATGATCCTTAACTAATAATTTCTTAGTTATACTTCTAAGTGAGTGAAGGTTGTAGTGGCCAAGTCTCTGATTCCAAAGCCATGATTCTTTGTGAAAGGAACATAAACATTAAATATTTTGAGAAAATATAAAATTTAAATCAACAACATAAACATTATCATTACACAAGGAAGTAAAAAGTAAATAATTTTTAGAATCATATATCATGAAACCATTATTTTCAAAAATAACCTCCTAACCATCATATAAAAATTGTGATATGCTAAAAAAATTATATTTTAACCCATCTACAAATAAAAATTTTGAAATTAAAACTACATTAGAGTTATCAATTTGACAAATTACAGTCATATTTTTTTTCTAATTGTCACTAAAAGTTACGTATCTTCCATATAATTTGATAAGGTTCTTGAAGCTCCAGTACTCCCCAGTCATGTGTTTAGAACATCCTCTATCTAGATACCATATGTGTTCACTGTAAATGTACAAGTTGGGTAACTATAGCTACATTAAACAAAAAATGATTTTGGTACCCATATTGTTTTGGGTCTAGTGATGTTAGTAATAAGATATTGGATAATCCAAAGTTTTTAACCAGTTTTTTTATAAACATTCTATAATATTTTAGAGATAAAAACATTCTTAGGTTCATAAGAATATGATTTTTTTACATAGTTAGCATAATTGGAACTAGGAACAAATTCTTTCTTATAAATCATCTTTTGTCTAAGTTGGTAACTAATCCCAGTGGTACACTTGGGTGTTGTTTGTTTACCAAGAATTTAAGTCCAGGATTCTCAAACATTTGTGAATCTTTCATGATCTTAATTTAGTTTCTCATTATAAATTTTAAGCTCATTTTTTTCCTTTAATAATATCGAATTATTTTTTTTATAGAAAAATTGGATTTAAAATTAACTTTTAAAGAACGTTGTTTCTTTAGACTTTTATATTTATATTTGAGATCATTAAATTTTTCATCCAATATATTAAAATATTCATATAAATCCTAACAGGACATATATTAATAATTGTTTTCATTCTCTAGAAGAATAGAAATATTTTTAGGATATTTCTAAATAATAATTTTTTACTTCAGAAGTGTTTTTCATGAAATGCATATTATCCCTATCATTTTTGTCTTCTATACTCAAATCAGAGTCACTTGGACTATCCCTAGAGGCTCTTCAGGTGTATTTCATAGGATTTATATACCATTTAACTTTATTCTCATAAATTTTCTTACATTTCATCTTGGAACATTCATCCCTGATGTTCAATTTTATTTTACACTCATAGAAGGTTATCTCATTAGAGGAATCATACTTTTTCCACTCTTTCCTCCAATATCCTTTATTTCCATACATACCTCTGTAATTTGATTTATTGAATAATTTATCTTTCTATTATATATTTTTGAATCTTATAGATAGGTTTTCAATTTCCTTATAACAATCTACAGGTGATTCATCATCAACCGAATTTTCAGCTTTGATTTTCTCTTCTAGATTTGAGTCAGAAGTATTGAAGTAAATAGATTTCCTATTGGGTTCATCTTTCTCTTCTATATTCACTTTGAGTTCCTCCTCACCCATCATAATCCTTCCAAAAAGATTCTTTAATGGTAGTTTATTGATGTCGTGGGATTCTCTGATAGAAATATAGTTTCCTCTCTCTCTATTAGGTAGATATCTCGGTAGTCTCATCACTTGATCTTAATCTTCAATTTTATTCCCCAATGCATGAATCATGTCCACAATTTCATTAAACCTAACATATATATTAGAAATCGATTCATCATGCTTCATATTGAATGTATCATATTTAATGGTACAAGTATTTAAGAACATCTCTTTCACATTAGAAGTTCCTTCCTGAGAAATAGCTATTGTGTCCTATATTTCCAAGGTAGTAGAACAAACATATTTTTTGTTAAATTCATATTCCCCTAATTCATAGTATATAGAATTCATATCTTTACAGTTGTAGTCATAAGAATATTTAGTAGCTTCACTCCAAGAAACTCTATAATTTTTTATTTTTTTATATTTGTCCTCAATTATAATCCAAATATCAAATCCCATACTCTCCATATGGATTTTCATTTTGATCTTACACTAAGCATAATTTGTTCCATTAAAGTAAGGATTCTAGTAATTAGTCATTCTTTCTTGACTTTTATTATCCATAAAGACAAATATTTATAATAAATATAATTTTTATATCTTTTGATAAAACTTGATCACGATTACAAAGCTAAATATAGAAATAAAAATCCTTTGATACCAAATGTTGGTTATAGTGGAACACTCAAGAGGGGGAGAATTTATTTTCCATTGAAAAATTTCTATTAAATTATTTAAAACATTAAAACCTGAATTAAATAAAACACCATGTTAACTAAAACTATAGAATTATATAAGCTTATCTTTTAAAAAGGTTATCAGCAGTTTGGTCAAAAATTCATTGACGTGATTTTGAAAATACTTTAACTTTTGAAAATAATCAACTATTATCAAACAAAAAATATAAAAAATAAATTAAATTCAACTATAAAAGTAAATTTTTCTTATAGTTTTGGAATATAGAAAATGGTTTATTTTTAAAACAGTGAAAAAAATACCAGAAATCACACAAAGGAATTATATAAGGGGTTCATTCTTTTAAGATAAGAACTAATCCCCTCCACTTGAAAACAACCCACTTCCAAGTAGTTTATTATCCAATAAACCAATTTGTAACATGGATATAGGTTTAACAAAAAAAATGTACTCATACATTCCAGGCAATACACAAGACCGTTCCACAGTTCTACATTGGATAAAAGGAGTCCAGGTCACACAAGACCTCTTCCATAATTATATGTGGGAAAAAAAATTAAAATAATTGAAAGAGAGAAACTATAACTCTCTAGTTTAGTGGAAGATTATGTGTTTATATATAAATAGAGTAAAAAAATAAAACTCAAAATATAAGATAAAATATAAGGAGCAAAGAATAAATAAATTGAATATTCGATCCATCTTAGTTTGATCAACTTTGATTGTTCATAAGTCTTTGAATCTATCTTTGGAAAGGATGAACCAAGTTTACACAAAAAATCTTGGAAAATAGAGTGTTACTGAGAATTATTCACTAGTCCCCTATGTATCACAGGTGCACACATGTATTCCCCTATTATTCTCTATATATGTCCCACACTTCTCCATTTTCATGAGTTGTTCTTATTTTTAAGTATAAATTCATCTCAAAGTATCCTTTGGAGAACATTCATTACAACCTTAATTGCACTAAAAATAAAATTAATTCTTGAAAAGTATTAGTTGAAGATTTAAAAGCACTCCACTTCTTAAGTTATACATGGTAGGATGGTCTTCACTTAGTAACGGTCGGTTGGAATGACAACTATCCATGAAAACTATAGATGGAAACTAGGCAGGACAATAGTTTCCTACATATAGTCACTTTATCTCTTCACACGGTAAGTTCACTTGATCATGTGGTAGTTTCTTTATTCTTTTGGTCACTATAATAAAGACACATTACCATTAAAATAATTGGATAAAATTTTAATTAAATGGCACATGGTAACTTGGTTGTTCATGTGGTAGGTTGATCTTTAACGTGCGGTAGGTACTCTTCTTCTCATAGTAGGTAGATTTATTCTCATAGTCAGCTGATTTATTCTTGTGTTAGGTTAGTTTTTTCATATGGTAGGTAAATTTCTTCATGTTGTAACTACAATAACACATGAATTCTATATAAAACATAGATAAATTAAACGTACCCTTACATGGTAACTATATTTATTTATGTGTTAGGTAGTTTGCTTCGTATGATCACTTTTCCTTCAACCCATGGAAGGTTTAAGACATAGACAAATTAAATGAATGGTTATTAGTTTTTTTATGTTTTCAAAACCACATTGAAACTTTACCATCACAGTCAGTAGAATTTATTCATGTGGTAGGTGCACACTGTAAGTTCCAGAATTATCTATTTTTGCAAGTTTGGACAAAAAAATATTTTACTAACCCAAAGCATGAAATTCAAAAGTAAAACCAAAATCATGACTAGTGATCACTAAAAAATAATTAAAATAAATAATTTCTAGGAGTAACCTAAAAAAAACATACTTGGATGAAGTGGAAACCAAGTGGATACATGTCTCCTTCAACTAAAACCACCCAAGCAAGAAATAATACCTCCCCTATAATTTATAAGATACCAAATCCCTAGGTTCGAACAATCTCAAACCCAATACCTAGCTTATATAGTTAACTAGGTTCTTGGATAAAGTGTAACCCTATGAAATAATAAGTAAATAAAATTAGAGGATAAATAAAGTTATAAATAACTTGGAATCATTTGAAAAACACAAAAGAAAGGCCAAGAATCGAATGGGAGGAGGTTCGATCACCTCTTTAGGATCCCATGGTTTGGATAATTAATATGGGGGATAATATGGGTGAAAAAAAATTTAACTCGATAAGTTTATTTTGGGAAATTCCCAAAATTACAAACACATAGATATGTTGCATGGTTTGGCTGAAAAGTTTTCCAAACTTTATGCCAACTGTGACCTGACCATTCCCTAGGCCAAGAGAACTCACACAGTTCCCCCCTTGGCCACCACAAGGTTGGAAAATCCATTCCAAATAGTACTAGAAGAAGGTATATCCATACTAAATTCTTCTCACACAGTTCACTAAACCTTGTGCAAGTTATACACCACATTCCTACCTCAATAAAAGACCCATGCAATTTTTTCTAAGACTCGAATGGTTTAGAATCAAACTGTGCACTACCGGTGAAACCCAAACCATGCGTGTTCAAAATGAGCTGCACATAAGGGTAACCTAAAGCCACATATGATTATATGTATAGTTTTTCTTCAAACCATGCAGCCTAACCGTGAATAGAAGGAAAACAATAAAATTTCTATGTTTCAGGTTGAAACTCCAAGGAATCTTAACACAACCCCAAAACTCATAAGATAATACAAAATGAACACCACGTTGAAAAGGTGGGTGTCAAAAACTCCCCACCATTAAACATTGTACCCCCAAAAATAAAATGGTAGAAAAAAAGAGGTGTGATAAAATGAAAGATCCAAAAAGGATATGACTAAAAGAACCACTCAACATGTCACAACTTTAAAGACAAAAACTAAAATCCTCAAATGATAAAATAGATCAACCAAAAATGTACCCAAATGTCTCCAAGAATAACTCAATAAGAACCTCAAATAATAATTCCTAATAAGGATGGGAGGACTAACACAATATCCCCACCATTTATAATTCCTCTAACATCTAGGCACTAAAAGAAAGCTACTGAGAGACGGATCCTTGAACAAATGAGAAAGAGAGAAAATCACTATCTAACAAAAATCACTCCCAAAACCAATAAGGAAGAACAACCAAAAGGATATTTAAACGAAAAAAATGATCTCTCAACTTTAGTCACGACACATGCGAACATCCTAGGGTCAAACCTGGATCCCCCTCACATGGTGGATCCCAAACTGCACCGAGATGAACAACAGGTAGTATACAAACTCAACGGGTGGATAACACACCCTAGTTACCACATCATGCACCCATGACCTTTTTTATTCCCAAATAATGGTCACCTCAAAGGCTCAACATAAAAAATGAGCACAACCAAAAATCCCAAAAAAAATTCCCAAATAATGAGGCACAACAAATGAATCTCACAGTCAACCACAAAAGATACACTAATGTGGGTTATTCCAAAAATGAGAAAAATCATTCCAAAAAATGAAATTCAAATCCATCCATTAAAAAATATAAAAAAGGAACCAACCACAAGATTATAAACTAAAATAGTTGAAGTTCAAAAAGCTCAACCCAGATTACGACTAGGAAACAAAAGGTCCCAAAAGAAAAACAACCCACCCTCAAAGAATTAAACCTGAGACATATTCAAAAACCTATCTTACAAAACATATAAATATGACACTAATGGACACAATAGAGTTTAACTCTAGGAGAATTCAAATAAGAGTTTTTAAAATGACATGGACCCTCACACTATAAGTACATGAGGGATCTTTTCATCCAATAATAAAGTCTATTTTCTTCTAGATATGGCTTAGAATAATTTTTCTCATCACTCACCAGGTTATCCTTATGCCCACTGAGTTGAACGGAGGAACCAACACCATCGGATTCTTAGACCGGTCTGCTTCCACTCGAATGGCCTCATGGGATACCTTATTAAAATATTTCAATATAGATTCAAGTATAGATAAACCAAAATATAGTCAAACACCACCTTCAAAGGAATAAACTTTATTAGTTTCATTAACAAAAATCATTGGAGAAAAAGATAAAAAACTCTAAAAAGTAATTGGTATAATCCTTAACTGATCTATCTCCCTGATGATGGATCATTAGTTCATGTTATTCCTCTTCTTTCAAAACCTTGGGAAATAAACACTGGATAAAAGACATCCTAAAGAGCTCCCAAGACATACCTTCATGCAAATGATAAGGCACCGTTGAATCCCACCAAACTCAGCTAAACTTGACAAGAAATATCTTGATGACTCTCCGTCGTGAAGCTTCAAGTTTCCTAAGGGAGTTGAGGATCACCTCAGTCTCAGCCAACCACATCCCTAATTTTACTAATCACTAATCACCACCGAATGAAGGTGAATTCTTATTCATGAAGTCTGAGAAGGTATTTGAACCCAAGGTAGGTTCCACATACCCTACTCCACTTACATTCTCGGTAGAAACTAGAATTGAAGATACTATTTTGACTATTTTAGAAGTTTGAAACAAAACTATAGAAGACACGAAATTCATCAATTCATTCCTCAAAACATAAACCAAATGATTCCTTCATGAGTCTGGAATTAATCGAATGCAAAAATCCATCAAGAAAGACACAAAACATTTACACCAAGAAATGAAACTTCTCTCTTGAATCACAGATTTTAACCAAGGGATTTTAAATCACCCTCTGCCAAGGTTTATCCTTGAAAAAATAATAAAAATAACCCTTTATAACAAAATAACTATTGTGGAACCCACATAACCAAAGAAAGGCATGTCACAAAATTTCCATTCAAAATTCATTTCACATTTTCATTCTATTTTGAAATTCAATCATCTAAAAAATTATCATTGGATATTTATTTCTATTTGAAAACACATTTCAACTAGGTTTCAAAAAAACACTTTTTTGATCTCGAAATTATTTCAAAATTCTATTTTTAAAATTAGTTGATTTCAGGAAAACCAAAGGATAAAAATTTGAAACATCCTTTTAAAAAAACAAGGTTTAAAACTAAGAACACTCAAAGCACCCCACAAACATGAAACAGGGTTCATAAGAACCACAAAAAAATGGCATCAAAACACTCCTCAATCTACCACCAAAACAATTCTTTAATCACTTTTCAAAACATTTCACTTATTTTTCTTAGATTGGAAACACATACTTTGAAAAAATTTCCACAAAACCAAGTCATTTAAAAGCCACCCACCCATTAAAATTTATCAATAAAACTCATTTGATTTTTTGAAATGAAAATGGTCACTTTGTAAACATTAAATCAATCATTTTCCATCTTTAAACAGAACCACACATTTCTAAATTCACATAAAACCCCACACAAGAGTCTTTAAATTTTGAAAAAAAAATCCAATATCTTTGAAAACTCATTTTACAATGGAAATAACCCAACATTCAGGGTTCAAACATAAAAAATCAAGCTTCATATCACCAATCATATAAAAAAAGTAATACTGGAATTCCATAACAAGAAAGAAGAGGAAATGATACAATCAAGTAATTGATCAAAATCGCTTATATCAATAGCCAATCAATAAATAAAATATTTCTAGTAATATACCTTAGATACATAACATGAGATTCATCTAAACTTTTTGGAGTATTCCACTCTCGAACTAGCTACTGTTATATACAGAAGTCCAAACCACAAGTCATCCAACTAGCCAACACAAGCCTCATTGTGATGGAACACCATCCTAGCCCTAGTGCCTAACACAACTATAGAACCGCTAGTGTCATGTAAACAAACTAGAATAATATCAAATTATATCTCCCACTTATTACCTAGGTTTCCATGACTAATAAATAAGTTATGTGAAATAATGTGGAATCCATGTCAAAGATGCAATCCATGAGAAATGACTATCCCTCACCACAAACACCATACAATGAATATCCCCATATAACCCAAGAACCCATGGAATAAAAAACTAAATTCCTACACAATGGAAGAAACAAGAATCACATAGTAATAAAAACCCCACACAAGGGGTAAGCAAGATAAGGTGTGATCAAGGGGTGTCTTTCACATGAACCATTTCAAATAAAGTTACGACCATTCTATTCACACCATAACCTGGCACAAAATACCGAGACTTTTTCCAAATTTAATTAAACACCACTTTAAAGAAAGATTAAGTCATTTTAATTATGAAAACCCCCACACACATTTAAAATCATCATTTTAAATTACTTAAAGAACCTATTTGTAAATCATTTTGAGTTCAACACCTCACATTAAAACAAAACTCTATTTTAAAAATAGTTTTCACTATTTATAAACTAAAACTATATCAAATTTCAACACACAACTTTAAAACATTTTAGAATCCTCATTTGTGTTTCACATAATATTAGAACATGAAAACATTCCATTTCAAATGTGAGAAAAATGGAATTCATAAAATAATTCATTTATTCCAAGTTCAAAAAATAAATTAAATTGTTTTAAAACACCGTAAGGATATCATTAATATTAATATAGAACGTTAAATCATACTTTGTTTTTCAAAATAAAACAATTTCATAGAAACACACACTTTGGAGAAGTGGAAACCAAACTGAAATGTTTCTCCTTTAACAATGAACACCGAAGAAATCAAGAATACATCCAATAAAAGCCATAAGAGATCAAAGCCCCATGTTAAAACCATAGAAAACGCAATCCATTTATTTTATAGAGAAAAGGTGTTGAAATAATTTTTTAATGTTTTTTCTATTCATTATGACCAAAAGGAAAAGTGGTCTTCTTTAAAAATCTGGATATTATGAACCAAAATATGGAATATTTTTTATTATATTCAATTTCTATAAGTGTTTGAAATTAATTTTAAAATAAACACACAGAAAATGCAATGAAACTATTTTTTATAAAAAATGAATTTTGAAGCATAAATCTAAGATTACTCTCATTCCAAGCCTAGAAAAAAATAGATGAATGTTAATATAATTGATTGAATATATAATTTAAACAATTCATTGCCTTAATTAATTTACAATTCATTATTTAATTTATTAAGATAAAAATACATTGCACAAATAAAAACAATTTCTGTGAAAAATAATTCTTTTTACCTTAAAATGATTTTATCTCCATTCCCAACCATTTGATACCAAATTTACGAATGAGTATTCAT
Organism: Viscum album; assembly: GCA_963277665.1. NCBI lineage: Eukaryota > Viridiplantae > Streptophyta > Magnoliopsida > Santalales > Viscaceae > Viscum > Viscum album. The sequence goes on along the minus strand of OY728130.1, from coordinate 1,800,904,056 downwards.
AAATTATCAACAAATTTCAATAAAATAACTTTTTGAGAGTGATTAATATATTTTTTATATAAAAATATGTAACATATAGAAAATATATTTCTTTAGAAAATAAGTCTTTTAATAATGAAATGATTTTATTAAAAATTTATTGATTATTTATTAGGAATTAATAAATACATTTGAATTTAGTAAAAACATTTATATATATATATATATATATATTTAATAAAATGTTTAATTTTATTCATACCCATTAATCCAATGACTAGGTTACATCATGGTTATTTAGACCCAGGGTTGTCTATAAGGTAATCAATCAAATATTTCAAATTTATTTTAATGGAATACATATAAAATATTGGTGTTTTAAATAAATTTTTACCTTGAAAATACATGACTCTAATGAAAAAAATAAGGATACATTTGTTTTACATCTCAGCATATTTTTATTTTTATGGCCACAAAAACTCTTTAAAGTGTTTAACATTTTCATTGATGTTATGTACTGTTAGATTAAATGAAATCATGTTATTCTCATGGCCTTTTGCAACCAACCCATTTAACAATAATCTAAACCGAACAGTAGAAAGACCCAAAGGGTGTTCCCAATACCAACGGGCTGGATACTAACACCTGGGCATCTAATAACAAATAGAGGGAATGATTTTCATAACCTAAAACAAAATTTAAGGAACATAAATAGATAAGGAAAACTAGAAAGGAAATATTATGTAACTAAAAACCAATAGCACAAGTAAAAAAATATGGAAGAAATCACAAAATTGAGGTACATATCCAAAACAAACCAAAAATGGCAACCCAAACTATCAACAGCTACTCCACATGTTCTGTAGACAACACCCCACTATGTCAGCACCAACTATCCAGGCTTTGCTGACATAAATATCACCATGTCACTATAATGACTTACCCTTTCCTGCATTAAATAATACCTTTTATACACACAATAATGAGGGTGCGTGCATGGTGTGAGCTATATAGGCTCAGTAAGATCCCACCCAAGTGTTCTATAATACGTATCTATCACATAATCCCAAAATGATCAAAATCTTATGAGCATGTCATGATAAAGAATTTTTCCCATTTATATCAAAAGAAAGACAAAAAAATTCCCCTTCCCCCATTTCATACACAAAATCTAGATGATATCATTTCAAAGTACATTTCGAATGAACTATTTTACTTTTATCAAAGCATGTGTCACATATCATATAAAATCCAAACAATGTGATTCAAGAATAGTGGAGATAACTAATAGGTTAACACAAGTCTATGAAATCTTGGTCATTTTTTTCATAGTAAAATGGAAATAGTTGTTGAACTAATGAAGTTCTGAAGATATAGGGCCTAGATAATAGAGGAACACCCCTAATGAATATCCCCCTTTGATGTTATTTAGTTATGTCCATAAGATGCATGGCCTAGTGAATAAAGGAATTCCCCGTGAGTGTACCCCCTTATCGAGACAAGGACAATGATGAATATTAAACCCCTCATAGGCACCCAAGGATCCTATGTGTCACATACATAAATTATTTTCAAAAGTTCTTAAAACATTTGACAAACAATTTCCAAAAACCCCATTCCATCCAAAATAATTCTTTGAAAACCAATTTCAAAAACTAGTCCATAATGGATTAAAAATATTTTTTCCTTTAAAAAAATAAGGTGAAAATCATTTTTTACAAAAATATTTATGCACTTATACCAAGAAACTCATGGATTATTCAAATTATATTTTAGAAAAATATTTAGAAAACCAAGATTATATATAGTTTATCAAATATAGGATAGATATGAAACAACCCACCTCATAGTTAGTTTGCACACCAACCATAATGTGGTCTACCCATATGAAGGAAAGGAAATACTATAGAGAACCATAGGATTCCCTAAACATTTATTCTCAAATTTTAGAATTTAGTTTCCCTAAGAAAAATGTAGGAGGGGAAGAAAGATAATCACATATATAAAAGGTCACACACGCCACACCATAATCAACAAGAGATCTGGACTACAGTAGAAAAACACAACAATAATCAATAAGGTTTTGATATATATGATAACATGATCGATTGATCCCAAAAAATAATCCTATAACTGCTTTCAATTTCAAGAGAAATGGAGGAAATGAAATGAATTCAATCAAATTTACCAAAAGAGGAAGAACCGATCAATCAGAGATCAATTCACCAATCAAAAAATATTGAAAGATCTTATTAAACCCCTAGAGAGCCCTTGGATTCATACAAGGAATATTAGGGTTGAATAGGGATATTATAGGTATTAAATAGGGGTCTTACGAGGCTCAAATGACTAAAATTACCCTCATTAACTCTTTTTAGACCGAGACCAATAATTATCCAAAGGTACTAGGTAGTAAGACTGCTCCCTAGGAAGTTACACTGATGGGGTGATGTGTTGGGCAAAAATACTTCAAGGTATCATTGAAGCATTTTTTAGGGGATTGTGTTTGTTGAAAAAGTGGACATCTGTGTTGTGATTTTTTACAAAGAAAACCATGACATATAAATTTGTTGACAAAGGGGATTTCATGGTGGCATGTCGAGTTCAAGGGTTGTGGTTAACGATCCATGTTTTATTCAAGAACGTCGACAAACGAATAGACGATCCAGAGGTGGTACAAAAAGAGAAGATACAAGGTGGAAAAGGGACTTGCGCACCGATGTCTTGAAGGAGAATAAACTTTAGCACCATATTTTTTTCAAGATCAGAGCATCAAAATATGGAAAAGGGAAAATAGGCACCCAAGTTTTAGGGTTGGTCATGCAAGTGACTTGCGTGGCAGAGACTTGCGCACAGAAACTTGCTCGCCGAGGGAATACTTTCACGCCGTTGAGAATGGTGTCCAAATTTCTAAAAATAGAGGTCATACCCTCCTCATTCTGTATAAGTCAACACTTATAGAACATCAGATCTCCCATCGCGCAGGTGTGGTGGTCACACAAGTGGTGTGTGGTTGCGCAAGTAGATGTTGTGTGCCAGGTGATAGGTGCGCACCTAAGGTGATTTGGGGGAGAAGGGAAGTGAGTCTCCCATGTTTTGAGTTAAAGAAGGAGGTATCGTGCAAGTGGTTTGGTGACACTTGCGCACCAGATTTTGAAGAAGCATGAAAGTTTTTGGTTGTGCGTCAAAATTTTCTTGGGCGTAAAAGGGTGTGCGTCGCGCAAGTTTGGAGTTGCAGAAGCCTGTGTCATGAAAGTGGTTGAGGTGGACTTGTGTACCAGTTATAACTTGTGCGCCTATACTTGTGTGTCGGCTTAAAGAAGGGCTCCAGGTAAGGTTGATTCATAGCAGTGATTTAGGGATGCATAAAAGATGAAATATTTCCTGATACCTTCGGTGCAAAGTGAGATTTATCTACGGGTGAAAGTTGGACTTCAACAGTGCATCTACATACAACAGAGGATGCATTCATTAGTGATAATGAAGAGACCTACAAGCCTATAAACTGTGAGTGGATCATTTCCAGAGCAGTGAGAAAAGGAAGAGGAAGAAGGTGATCCTCTCCACCAGTAGTGAGCCATAGAGAGGGAGACAGGGAGTGACCATTTGGAAATCATTGAGCTGACCCTAATCATTGTAAAGGCAGTGAGCCTGGGAATAGAAGTGATCTATCCCGAACCTTGTAAATAGCAGTGTGATTATAGTGTTTTTGGTACATTGGAACATTGTCAGTGTATGCTCCTTTGACGTAGCCCAGTGAGGGTGAACCATGTAAAAATTGTTCTGTCATGTGAATGCTTTAATTTCTGTTTATATTGTGCAACAGGAAAGTGAGAGAAGATTATTTTTCTTAACAGCGAAACAAGATCAGAATGGGATTTAATTTTAAATTAGTCATACCTTGATTCACCCCCCCCCCCACTCTTAGGGTATTCAGCCTTGTGGACCTAACATGATGGGATTCCACTGAATAGCTGGTAATGTTTATATAAGAAATCCAATCTTCTAAGACTCCACTAGTTGGCCAGTGACCTTCTATATCCACCATTAACCCCACTTAGATTTCCCCTTCCTCTGAACACCCAAAGCCTAATTTTTAATCCTATTAAAAAGATCAATAACACAATATAATGTGTAAAAAATATAATTTCATGGGATCATACATAATGGTAATGTTATATGTTACAATTCTACCCATTATAGAACTCTTTGTCCCTAGAAAGTCACACCAAAGAAGGATTCTCTAGAAAATGGAGAGGCCATAACTCCCTCACTCAAGATTCATGATCCCAAGTCTCATGAGAATATAATATATGCCACCATAATAATTTAACCAACAAAATAGATTTCCCACACAAGTCTTTCATCTTAGATTCTGTGATCTCCACTAATAATTCCACAATTGAAATATCTATCTCCAACTCAATATCCTCCGAACACTGAACATGGGAAGGATTGAGATGATGTTTCTTGAGATAAAAAAGTGGAAATAATCATGAATACCCATCAACTAATCTGATAGCATAAACTGATAATAAATCTATCCAAGATGACTAGTGATCTCAAACAGTTTAACATATATTGGGGCCAACTTCCTGTGTTTCTCAAGTCAATAGTGACCCAACAGAGGAGAAACTTTCAAGAAGACTTGATCACCAATAAGAAATATAAAGGATGTATTCAATTATCTTCATATTATTTATGCTAAATCGGATTTGTAACTAAGAATCAACATATATCCTAGATCCTCATAGAATTATTTTTAATGTGACTTAGTCCAACGAGAGAGGCATTTCCCACTTATGACCAATAAGGAGGTGTCTTGCATGAGAGACCATAAAAATACTTGAAGGGATCCATTGTGATCTATAACTGGTAATATTTATTATAAAAAAATGCTACCAAACCCAGATATTTATCACAATATCCTCTAGAATCCAAGATTTAAGGAAAAATAATATCCTCAAGAAGATGTATAGCATGATCTATCTGGAAATTTTTCTGTTTATGGTAAATTGTAATCAACCTTAATTGAGTCCCAAACACCTCTTGGAAACTCTTATAGAACCAAGAAGTGAACCTAGGACCTATGATAGAGAAAATGATAAAGGGAACCTCATGCTACCTCATAATTTCCTATGCATAAATCTCACCCACATCTTTAACCTTTATGGTGTCCCTAACCTAAACTAAATGAGTCAACTTCATCAACTAGTCAATCACCACATAGATAACATTATTTTGTTATGGATTTAGTGGTAATCATACAAAGATATACATATAAACATTTTCTAATTTCCACATCTATATAGTAAGATTATGGAGCTTACTAGAATTCTTAAGGTGCTCGACCATAATATTCTAGAAGGTGTAACAAAAAGAAATAGAATAGGTAATGTCAAGCCTTATAATTGACCACCAGAATCTTTATCTCAAGCAATAATACATCTTCATAGTGCCAGGATAAAAAAAACATGAAGATTTATGAAAATTATTCAACATGGTGTCCCTAATAGAAGAAGGGATGTCGAATCAACTCTCAAAAAGAAGAATTCCATCTGAGGGGAGAGACCAACCAAGAATGGTCTCCCCACTATATAATGATTCTATGAATCCTCTAAAATCATCATTGTACTACTTATACTTTATAATCTATTCAAATAGAGATGATGAAAACTGAAAACTGGTCAAAACCATACCTAAATAATCTGCCAATGCATCCAGATGCCACTGATTGAAAAACACTATAAGGATTCACTCCTCTTTTAGTCCCAAAATAGCTTGAAAAAAAATCTCTACTAAGATAGTCTGCAACTACATTCCACTTCTTAATGATGTATGCGATGTAAAATTCAAACATATAGAAGTACTCCACCCATCACCTCTTCCTAAGTTACATATATTACTGAGATAAGATATAACTCAAGATCTTGTAGTCGAAAAAGGAGGAGAAACTCTCTCCAAAATGTTAGTGTTGAGCATGTATAATATTGGTGAGCTCAGTTCATTAGTAGGATAATTCTTATCAGGTAGTCGAAGATGAAACAAATCTTATTCCACCACATGATCATCCTACATAATAACAGAACCTATACCAACACCAAAAGTAACATAGTAAAACATATATACCTTATCAAGTTCCACCAAGATAAAAATATGAATCAATTTTACAATTCATTTAAAATCTTCAAAAGAGGTATGAAACTTATCATCCCATGATAATTGAACCCCTTTCATGGTAAGAGTAGTTTAAGATGATTCTAATTTTGAGAAATCCTTGAAGAACTACTGATGATACTCATCTAGGCCTATGAAGATCTATATCTCATAGACATGCCACAGATACTCCCATGAAAAGAGAAATTCACATTTTAGGATCAATTGAGAGTCCATGTTCCAAAATCAAATTCCCTAACAAATTCACCTCTTAGATCTATAAATCAAATTTTTTTGGATTCATATAAATTTTGTGGCTCCTCAGTATTTCTATAACTAAATTTAGATATTTTTCATGCTCTTTCTCAATTCTCAAATAAACTAGGATGTCATCCACTTATACTACAACAAAGGTATTGAGATGTCAATGTAATTTATGTTTTTTCAAATCAATAAACACAATATGAAGGATTAGTTAGTCCAAATGACATCATGATATAATCATAATATTCATACCTACTCTTGAAATTGGTCTTTGAGATATCTGATTCCTTAATTTTGAGATGATGATAACTCAACCAAATATCATTTTTTGAAAACCAATTTTCACCTTTAAAAGATCAAACAAGTCACCAATATAGGGAAAAAGATACTTATTCTTAACTATTAACTAGTTTAAATTATGATAGTTTATGCAGATATGAATAAAACTATCAAACTTATTTGTAAAGGGATTAAGGTCTACCCATGAAAACATAACAGGGAAAAATCCATTCTCTAACAAGAAATTCAAATATATCTTAATCTCTTTTAACTCAGTGAGTTCTATAAGATAAGAAGGTATAGATATCAGTTGAGTATCATACCCTAGATCGATGGAGAACACTACCAACCATTCTAGAGGAAGACCATAACATTATTCTAGGAAAACATCAAGAAAATAATGAATAACCAAGGGAAGATCAACATGAGAGGATAAATCATCAGACACAACTGTAATGGTAGACAACATACTCATGAGCTCTAGGAGAGAAGGTCCTGCATGACTAGACCTCTGATCCCACACTCCCTAAAACACTCAAAATCTACCATCAGCAATAAAGAATGAAATACACTGATGATAACAATAAATCTAAGCTTAGTGATCATCCAACCAATCCATCCCAATGATGATCTCAAAAATATATATATCAATAACTAGAAAGTCTTAGGAAAATGTTGTATAAGATGTCGAAAGAAATATAAAACACAATGAGACCCTTGCTCTTTCCTATTCCTAAGAGGCATCTCTAGATCTATAAAAAAAAGACATGAGATCCATTGAATATTTAAACACATCCCAAAAAATGGAAGATGTGATATAATTAGAGGCACATGTATTCAATAGATAAGCTTCCATAGAATATGTAAAAAATAGTACCTCTCACTATAGTCGGGTTGTCATCAACATTCACTTAAAGCTCATCCATTATGTGGACGTTCTTTACTCCAGAGGCCTATAATTAAATCCCAATTTAATTTGATTCTTCAAACTAAACCACAGTTCCCTTAGGAGTCCAAGGTCCTTGACTATGTCATGGAATAGACATCTCCTAACAAAACCTTTTCAGATAAACTTAGTGACCATAGGCATTGTAGGAATTCAGAGGAATGGGGAAGGTTCATATGGTGTTCCCTACCACACCACATTGATATTAAGTCAAGGTTACACAACTAGATTCTATTGAGGGAGTAAAGGAAGCTTGCTATAGATAATTATATCAACCACCCTTGTGATTATCATGTCACTTCCTCTATCTTTGATGTTCCCCACTAGAACTATAACTATGTGAAAAGTAAGATCAAGAAAAACTTTCCTTTCCTTACATATCAATTTCTTCTATCATGGCCCTATCAACCAATTCAGCATAGGTAGTGAGATTCAGAATAAAACCCCATGATTGGATGTCAGGTTTCAGACCTTGAGGGTATTTATATGACTTTATCTTGTCATTCATCACCAACGCTTGAGAAAAATGAACCAAATTAGTAAAAATGTTGGTTTACTTTTTTTCTGATTGCTCACCCAATTGAAAATAGTTAAAAGCTTTATAATTTTTCATCACCATGTATTCTGGGAATAATTGTGGAAAGAAAATGGTCTTGAAGTCTTTCAATTCCATGAACACATGGTGATTCACCTGAAACTTGGATTTTCTCCACCTCCTACTATGACCCTGGATCTTAAATGTATTTCACTTAACCTTAACTAATTCATCATATTTGGGGTGTTAAATACTAGATCAATCTTATTTAGCTAATACTCTACCTCTTGAGGTTTGTCCATACCATTAAAAAATGAGGGATTATAGCATAAAAACTATTATGTTCTATCCTTGTATCCTCAAGCTCTTACATTAACCTCTTTAGATGGATTTTGAATAGGTGATACATTCTATTCTATGCTATGAAATTCCCATACAATAGACTCTAATATATTCTGATCAAGAAGTGGATTACCTTGAGAATAATTTCCCATTTAACCCTCCTAAGGGAACCATGTAACATGTCTGAGATGCAAGATTATACATACCAAAAATAGAAGTAAGTGATCAAATAGTTAAATAGTCTCAGTTTATACAAAAAGGGAATAAGTTGAAACTGAGACCAAGATTAAAACCCAACACAGGAGACACACATCTCAATTTCTCATGGTGACTTAGTGATCATTATAAAGAGATTTGGATATAGATTCACTTATAATATAACCCGTAAGCCCTGAAAATCCAATCACCGATATACCAACTACTCAAACTAAGCACAACCATTCCTTGATACCAAATCCTCATGACCCAGTATGAATAACCCATCCAAACAGGATTCAAACTGAACTAAAATAAAATCCAATGGGTGTTCTTGATCCCCACGGGTTGGCGACTAGCATTGGAGCATCCAACAATAACCCCAGGGAATCATTTTCGAATCCTAAAATAAGATACATGGCACATAAACAAAGAATGATAACAGAAACAAAATATACCGTAATCAAAAACCAATAGTGGCTGAAAAATAACTAATGATGAAAACCCAAAACCAAGGTACATGTCCAAAAAAACAAAAAATACAACCCAAAATATCAATAACTACTATGTGTGATATGTGGGAAACACACCACCATCTCACCACCAGTTACCCATTACAAATTGATATAAACCTCACTGCCTAACACAAGCATCTTTACCTTTCCTATATCAAATCAAAAATGGTATACACACCTAGAAGGGAGTGTGAATGGTGTGAGATAAATAGGCTCAGTAGGATCCCACCCAAGTTTTCCATAATAAGTCTTTATCATTTAATCCCAAAATGATTAAAATAATAACATCATGATAATATAATGTAATTTTTACATTTATATCAATGTCATTGTAAAATAATTCCCCTTCCCATGGTTCTTACCCAAAATCAACATGATATAGTTTAAAATAATGTTTCAAAAAACCATATTAATTTAATAAAATCATGTGTCTTATATCATATCAAATCCAGACAATGAAAATTCAAGTACAATAGAGATAACATCCAGAATAACACATGTTTGGAAAAGCTAGGCCATTAATTCCATGATAAAAAATAAAGAATTACTACACTAATCAAGTTCCTAGTACACAAGTCCTAAAAAATAGAGGAACACCCCCAAGGATGCACCCCCTATGATGTCAGGTAATCAATTCCCTAAGACACATGGCCTAGGAAACAAAGGAATACCCCATGAGTGAACCCCCATATAGAGTCAAGGACAAGGACCAATATTAAACCCCTTATTATTTACCCAAGGATCCCATGTTTTTCATGCATAAAATAATTTCAAAATCGATTAAAAAATTTCAAAAAATATTTCCAAACTCTACTTTTAATCAAAAATCATGCTTTAAAAACAAATTTTACAAACCATTTCATAACGCTTTGAAACCCATCTTCGATTTTCCTAAAAAGGAAAATCCATGTTTTATAAAAAACCAATTTACACATACATATTAAGAAAATAAATGATTTTTCTAATTAAAATTTCTGAAACCACTTAGAAAACAAAGATCATATACGATTCATCGAACATAGGCTAGAGATGAAACCACCAACCTAATAGTTGGGTCACATGCCAACCACAATGGGATACTCCTATCAAAAGGAAAGGAAACTCAAGATACAATTATTATAGTACCTAAACATCAATTTTCACATATTATAATTGAGTTTCCATAAGAAATAGTTCAGAGGAGAAGAGGGATCATCACATGCCTCAAAGGTCACATGTGTCATACCACAATCAACAAGAGATTCAGCCTCAAGGAGAAAAATATATGATGAATCTATAATGGGTAGAGAGATATCATAACATGATCAATAGAATCTAACAAAATTTACTAGAATTGATACCAATTCCAATTGGAATAATGGAAATGAGAAAGATTTTATTTAATTTAATAAATTAGGAACAACCGACTGACTAGAGATTAACTCACTAAGAAAATATGATAAAGTGAGTCCAAACCATTATTAGAGATCCCCTAGATTTGTACAAGGAATATTATTGTCAAATGGAGTGATAAAAGTTGGTATAAAGGGGTTTTATGGATTAAAATACTAAAATAATCCTCATTAACTTGGACTAGCCTAAGGCTACAGGCCACCCTATAATGATCCAAGCCTTTTATACATATTATTACATGATTTTTAAATATAAATATACAATAATTATATCCCCAAAGATCATGAATCCTAGTGTATCCGGAAGACTAAGTTCATAATATATAAAAGTGAGAATAAAATAAAACTTACTTATTTTACTCTCTACTGTAAGCTCATAAATCCATTAGATCTCCAGAAAATGCATAGGATAAACTAGGGAATACATAAAATTAAGGGTAGATATAAAAATCCCAATAAGGTAATTACATGGACAGAAAAAATAAAGTGTGATTCAAAATAATATCATGATATGATAAAAGAGAAGGATCGTGAGTAAATCACATGGGAGAATAATATAAAGAAAATGGTATCATAAGATCCTGGAATCGTAGGAAATATATTAGCAATATATAACATGACATAAAAATGAGTCAAGGATAACTTCCTATACAATATCACATGGAAGAAAAAGTCCCCTAATGGATTAGGTTTACTCCCTAATCCTATACATGATGTCTCATGAGACAAAAGTTTTACCCAATGCATTGGAGTGCTATCTCGGTGCACCCATCATGAAATGTACATGATTATATGTTCTACAAAAAGGAATTAAATTATAATTCATAAACATAATAATTACCCATGTAAATAAAGTGGGTTTCATAATCTTGCCTCGTATCATAATCAAAATAAATTTCTTAAAGAAAGTATTCGAGAAAAGATCGTAAATCGTGTATCACCCCATAAAAATAAGGGAAAATATTCTTGGTATATAAGTAAGAGACATATATAAAGAAATTATAATCATTTTATAACATTAAATAGGGAGACTAAGTGAGTTGTATATGGAAATTTTTAACCGAAAGAAAAGGGTGGTTTAGAAATATCCCTTAAAACATTTCTAGATATCAAAATATATATTTCATTTAAACCCCATTTTAAAATACATAGAACAATTACAAAAAGGGGTTTTAATTGAAAAAACACATAAAATTATAATTTAATCCAAGTATCAAATAATTTTTGGAGTGGCTGGGAATTCATTGACACCATATACGATAAAACTAAATATTCCATTTGTATTTTGTAATGAAATTAAAAAAAAACCTTTTTTAGAAATCGATAGAAATAATAATTTTAAAATATAGGAAAATTTTATTTAATAAAACATTAGTGAATATTGAAAATATTCTTTAAAAAATTTTAAAGAAAATATGGTTATGGAAGAAATATTATAATGTTGAAGTGGGGATTAATCAATGAACTGATTATGTATGTGAAATGTAAATCCACACAATAAAGTTGGGAATAGAACATAAATCAATCAATGTTCATTTCAAACATAATATTGTCAAAATAGAATAAATGAAAAAGTGGTATAACTCAATGAGTATATATTGAGCTAATAAACCCCTGATGGCTTAAGATATGTCTTAATATAATAGATTGGAAGAAATATATATTGAAGTTGATGTTAAAATACCATGAATAATAATAAAAAATGATATAAAATATTCAATTGGCATTATATACAACATTTAAAATAAATTAAGTGCGTAAAAGTACATGAGTCTCAAAGAAATAAGTTTTGAGATGAAAACACTTGCCTCATGCTTCCGTTTATCTGAGCATTCTTTAACCTCCTGTATAATGGTTTTAAAATTTTTATTAATTTATAAAATAAACATAAACATATTTATAATATCATATATGATCCTTTTATAACTTATTATACCCCATTTTTTAACAATATTTTATTATTACTATTGCTTCAGGTGTTAACTATCTTGTTTTCTCATGCATGTTTTATCATAAAAGTTATGAATCTTGAACATAGGATATAGTTACATCATCTAAATAATTATATTACTGTTATAAATATATTTTTTCATTATATACATTTTTATAATCATTATTTAATTTTGAACATGGATAATGAAGCATATCATTTCATGGAGAAGGTAGGTCGTACGTACGCATGTGTATCATTATCATTTTCTTAATGGGTTAAAGGTTAAGGAAGTGGATGATATATTAATTTTACATAATAAATATCATGTTATATAAATCACATATATTCATGAAATTTAACCTTCATTACCTTCTATATAAATCATTAGTGAACATGAATCACATCACATTGTGAGGCGTTAGTCTTCCGTACAAACAAGCGATGATATCGTATCCCACATGGAATGGAAAGTAAGAAGGTATATGTGATATCATGAATCAAGAGGTATAATTATGTTAAAAATATTATATATACTTTATATTCATCATTATATCCATTCTTTAGATTTAGTGATGGAAAATGAGTAACATTGGTTCGAGAGGTGGTAGTTCATCATACCCACGATCGGCGGCTTCGTTTCCCATTTGATGGAAGGGGACATAGATATAGGTTATGATATTATCTAAAAAATAATTATTTGAGTGATGATTTATTTCATATATAATATTTATTTAATATTATTTTATGGAGGTGAAAGAATAAATAAAATAAAAAAATTAGTTTAAGATCATTCCCCATTCTTCGGATAACTTCTTTAGGATTGCACCAAAAGCCTTCCTAGGTTGGATTTATGACCAAAAATATTTACCTATGATGTTGGGAGGTAATTAATTAAAGTATTTGAGTAGTTATTGGCTGAAAAAAATGGGTTTTAAAGTGTTAAGTGGAGTATAAAGCAGGTGGTCTTTTATAAGTGGGAGAGAGTACACACTTTGAATTTTTGAAAAGAAAGAATTCAACCCACGTTTTACTCAAGTAAAAACGTTCCAAAATGGACCATTTTCAAACCATATAAGGGATAAGGTAGAAATATGAGCATAAAATAGAAATCATACAATTGTTTATTCATTTTTAACCCTTTTATTTTCAGTTTAACCCCCTCAATAAACCTGTTTTTACCTTAATCATTGTTCCATCCTCTCAGATCAATGGTTCTGTGCCGGTTGTAAGTGTGTGTGGTGGTTCGAGGTGGTATTTGGGTGAGAACAAGAGGGCGGTGACAGGATCTGGCTCTGGCCTTCATTTGGCATTTGACTGTTCGGGATTCTGGGTTCGCGGTCTCTCTGCATTGCGGCGGTGGCATGAATGACATGCATAATAATCGTCTCACATTAGTTAAGTTTTATGCATGATTATTCTTTTGTTGTTTTTGCATTGTTTTTGTTTTTGCGGTGTGTTGTGATTCGATTTCTTCATATGCCTTTGGCGAAGGAGATATCAATCTGTACCTCCCAGATATGTCTATCAGCGAAATATTTGTGAGAATTCCCATTTTGTGCTTGGTTATTATTCCTGTAAATTGGTTATGGAGGTTCTATGCCAAAGAAGGCGAAGGAGTTGATATTAAATTACATTCAAGTCTTGGAGGAAGTTTATCGAATTGGATTAGGCAGTGGAAGGTCTTCAGTTGAGAGTTGATCTGTGGCTGCATGCATTTTGCACCTTTGATTGGCAATGTAGGACTCTCTGTTGGCCGTGATTTTGGATATGGTTATTCTATGTTGGATTCAGAGGTTCAGATGTAAAATTTTATGGAGGATATTGAAGGTTGTTTTGGTTTTCATTCAGTGGCATGTTCAGTATTGCGGCAGCAGTGGTTTGGATAAATGATTTACATTTTCTGGTTGTGGATTCGCTTCTCACATTGGCTTTTGACGTGGTTGAATTGATTTTGGTTTGTGGAGTATTGACTGCCTCATGGTTGTTTTTTGGTGTCTACGAAGTAGGGTGCGTTATCCGGAGGGCTTGATCTTCCTCGTTCTAGTTTCTTCTTCGCCCTTTTTGGATGTCCTTTGGGTCATCTCACATCGCTAGAGGGGTTGGGCAAACTCCAACCGGAGTTCGCCAGTGAGTTTTTGGATTTGGTCTAGTGTCTATGGTCGCACCATTGGATGCGTGAGGAGACCAGTTCGGTGGTTTGTCTAGATTTTCTGATGTTCGTGTTTCCTAGTTCGTGGTACTTCAGCTTTCTCTTGAAGATTTTGGCTCCAGCTATGAAGTTTTGTTAGCTTTAATGCTTGAATAGATTATCCATCCATTATGATTGAATGTTTTTTGTTGTGAAGGCTTGTATTGTTTTTAGTAGGGAAGTGTGGAAGTGGGGAAGTAGGGAAGTGGGGAAGTGGTGAAGTGGTGAAGTGGTGAAATGGTGAAGTCATGAATGGTTTGTCACTTTTTCCTCAAAAGTGTTTGCAAAATAATAAAAAACAATTTTCAGAAAATAACAATATTAATAATATATCATGGTTCATAAAAACTCGATGTTTTGTGTTATGAAATCTATTAATTAAATTGGGTTTATTTAAAAATAAAAATATCATAAAGTCTTAGTGAAATATATTTATTTAGTTTCAGTGTTATATGTTGTATATTCTATCAAATATAACGTTCTTCTTTTAAATCTCAGAGTGTTATATTCTACCCCCTTAAAATAAATTGTGACCTCGCAATTTGAACTTGTGTTCAAAAATCAAGGGATTGACATTCGAAAATTACTTTATAGAAAACCCAAATTATAAAAAGTGTTCATAAAACTTCCTATTAATAAGAGATAAAGGGAAGTACTAGGGTAATCTAGAATGGCACATAATATTTTTCTATATAGGAGAACATTGGGGGAATATAAAGATATGAACATATAAGAAAAGAGTAAAAAATTATGGAGAGTGATAATGATCATTGATCATATAAAAGTTAATAATCCAAATAAGGTAAAGGACCTCAAATCCATAAATTCATGATGTATGAAAAAGACCTTAGATTCATTATAAATGAAGCTATTTGGATAATGTTTTTTATAGGATCTTATTCCCAGGGTTGAAAAAATTATTTACCATATATACTAGAACATAAGGGATTATACTTATTTGATAAGTAAAATTTCCCCCTTTAAGAAATTTCCACCACAATATCATCATTTTATCCATGTGATGAGCATTAAATATGAATTTTTCATTCCTGAAATGCTAAAATTATCTTCTATGTGATCAAATGATTCTATAAAATGATATAAATATAATAATATTATCTTTGGAAATTAACCAAAACTGAAAATGGTTAGTATAAAGTAAGAAAACTCCCAAAATGAATGTAACTTCATATTAATATCCAAATCCAAAGTTCAACATTAAACATTCCACAACTAAATAAACCTACATCCCAAATAACCTCAATATAAAAAAGTTAAATTATGTTCTTCCAAAATAATATTTAATGTTAAATTTCTTGTTATACATAAGGGTTTTATAAACCTCAACCCAATGAATCATACACCAAAATAAAATTTATCACCTCAAAATCCTAAAATATTAAAAATATTTCATCCTAAAACATATTTCCAAAAATAAACTTAATAATTTTACATTAAATAATTTAATTTAAAACAATTTAATAATAAGAATTACATCACATAGTCTAGTGGTAGGCATTGTACCCTTGTCACCATTCTAATTTGGGTTAAATCCCAATATGCTTTCCAGATGTGATGAGTTGTCACTTGATATGCAGGCTTCCATTTTTTTCTAAAACTATAGAGAAAATTTTGTGTTAATCATGTTTATAATTCACCTAGATCCTATAAGATTCCAAAAATATGATGAACAACCCCAAAAATAACAGTATTCATCAAATCACATTTTTTTACCTCTATGGTTTTTTACATAAGTCATTCTTTTCCACAAAATAAAATAATTTGGATAGCCTATAATTACCTCAACATCAAGAATATAAATGATTATATTTTCACTAAATATATGTTTTTTCATAAAAATAACATTACTATTAAATTATTTTACTAGTTCATTAATATCATTCAATATATTCTTACAAATCTATAAGGAAAAAATAATACAGAACAATCCTTATGATTCTTATAACCTGAATACCATTGATAAATAAATACTCTAACATCATTAATATAAAGTTACAACACCTAAAAAATTAAATCATTCTACTTAAATTATTTTCATAACATAGGAAATTATTAATTAATCCTTGGATTAGGTCATTGACCCATATAATGACCAAGTTCCCCATATCTATGACATTGAACTCTAAATGGTACATTAGGATGAATTCATTTACCTCCATCGAACTCTTTACTTTTTATTAACAATTACTTTATTTTTTAACTTCTTTTCCACCCATAAAACATCTTATATTCTATTTAAGTCATTTAACATGGTTCTTTTTCCCAAATTTTTAACATGTACGAAATTTAATCTTCTTTACATTATCATCTCCAGCACTTGAGCTTCCATGAGACTTTATCCATCTCTTATTTGGTGTGTTTTTAAATTCAATTATTTTCTAGTTTTCAATCATAATTTGAGATAGATCATTTATAATTGCACAATATTTCTAACTTTTGTTTCTATTAAGTTAGTCATCAATTATCGTAAATCATTATATTTCCCATCAAATTGGTTTTGGGAATGCTTTCTTATATTTCACCCTAATAACTGAAGAGGATAAAAGAAACAAGATGATAATTCATTAAAATAAAAAAGGGAAACATAGAAAACTATAAGGAATATCTTATAATTTATAATTATAACCTATATTTTGAGTCTCTATGTTTCAATCTAGGTTATCTATGGTAATGTTTCCTATCAGTGTATTCTAACCAAACAATTAATTCATGTCCTTCATAATAGTTCATAAAGTGTGTGTGGATTTCCAAAACATATCCCTTGGGAGTGTTAAACCAATTGTAAAGTAAGTCCCATTTTTATTCACTAGGTTATGATTGGTTCAATCCCAATACACCCTTTTTGGAGTTATTACCCCTATGTACCACTATACTAGAGACACATCCACTTGTAGTATCCAGAAAAGAATGTAATTTCTTGGAACCCACTCACTCTATACTTCACAAAAATTATGGGATATTTTTCTATACTTAGACTTATCATTATTAGTAACCATAGGGTTATCAAAAAATTATTCTTATCATAACTACTAAAAATAACAACACCTTGCTCAGATACCAACTATAGTGACCCAACCCTTTTACATAAATTATTATATAATTTTTAAACATAAAAATATAATAATCACAACCCCAAAGATAAATTAGCCAAGTGTATTTAGAAGAAAAGGTTCATAATACATAAAACGGAGACTAAAATAAAACTTATTTATTTTATTCTCTATATTAATCTTCTAAATCAATTTGAGCTCCTAAAACTGTATGGGATAACATGCAGAATACATAAAAGAAAGGGGTGAGCTAAAAATATAAATTATGGAATAAAATTGTGAGTAAACATAACTTGTGAGTCAATATTATATCATGATGTCAAAAAAATATAAGGATCATGACTAAATAACATAGGAGAATAACACAAAGAACATAGTATCATGAGATCATGGCATAATAGGAAATGTAGAAGAAACATATAACATGAATAGGAAATCATGCTGGTATGGTGAACACGATGTGCGTGGGATTTTGGTCGGCTAGGTTTTGGTGTCTACAATGGTGGAGAAGCATGGAAATTTGTGGCAGCAGTTCTAATAAACAATAAATCAGGCACGTATGGTGTAGACCGCGTAGACCAGGGTTGGGCTCTGGGTTTAGGCAGTTGGGTCATGTTGTGTTGGGATTTAATGTTCATTGGGCCTATAATTCATGTAATGGGACCCTATACCTAGTTAAAATGAGTGTTTTTGTTTTGTTTAATAGAGGGGGGTTCCTACATATTTAAAAATAATAATCAAAAGAGATTTCTTAAAGAATGAATTTGAGAAATGATTTTAAAACATGTATTACCCTCATCAAAGGAAGGTATAATATGATCTTTATATATATGAGAGAGACATATATATAAAATTTATGATCATTTAATAACATTAATGTGAGATATAAAGTGAGTTATGCATTGAAATTTCATAACCCAAAAAAAGTGAGTTATGGATTGAAATTTCAGAACCCAAAAAAAAGTGATTTAAAAAGATCCCTTTAAACTTTTCCAAATATCAAAATATTTATTCCATTTAAAACCCATTTGAAAATATTGATAATAAATAGAAAATGGGGTTTCCCTTGTATACAACATTAAATATTATAAATTAATATAGATATCAAATAATTTTTGCGATAGTGGAAAAGTTGTTGATGTTGTATGCATTAAAATAGAACATTCTTTTTAATATTTGTAAAGAAATTAAAAAATCATTTTTAAAAAAATGATATTAATAATACTTATAAAACATGGGTAAAAACATATTTAATAATATATTTTAAAATATTAGAAATATTATTTGAAACATTTTAAGGAAAATATGGATATGAAAGAAAAATAATTTCTGACCGAAAAGAGAAATAATGTTGGATTTTTAAAAAAAATATTTTCTCTATCAATTTAAGTACCACTGAGATAAAAATGAGACTATTACATAAAAATATCATGAGTAATAAGATAACAATATAATGAAATGGTATTGTTATACAATTATCAAATAATTTCTTTTTATGGAAATTCAAGTATAAAAATCCAGATTAAAGTGAGATTATGAAATAAACCCTTATAAAGATTATAACATTGAAGTGATGATTAATCAATGAAGTTATTCTTTTTTTCAAATATATATACACCCTATATAAGTGGAAATAAATTATAAATAAATAAAATTTAATTTCACACATAATCAAGTCAAAATATAATAAATGAAGAATTGGTATAACACAATGAGTGGAAATTGAGTTAAGAAACCCCTTACGACTTAAGAAACATCTTAATAAAAACCAATTGAAAGAGAAAATTATTTAAGTCAAAGTCAATAATATATGAATTAGAACAATAAATGATATAAAATATTCAACTAGTAGTATATACACCATTTAAAAGAAATCACGTTCAGAAAACTACATGTGTCTCAAAGAAGTATGTTTTGAGATCAAAAACCTTACCTCAGACTTATCTTTAGTTGATTTTTCTTTAGAATAATATATAATTATTTTAAACATGTTATTAATTTATATTATAACCATATAAATATTATTTATATAATATATGATCCTTTTATAACTTCTTATCACCCGTTCATTAATAATATATTATTACTACTATTGTTTCAGGTGTTAACTGCCTTGTTTTCTCATGATTTTTGTATCATGAAATTTCTGGATCAGGAACACAGAATATAGTTACATAATATCCATAATGATATTTATGTTATAATTTTTTTTCATTATATACATATTAAGAATCATTATTTAATTTTGAACATGTAGATTTAATCACATTACTTCATGTTGATGGTAGGTCGTACGTATAAATGAGTGACGTTGTCATTTTCTTAACTCGTGAAAGGGTAATGAAGTAGATGTAATATTAATTTAATATAATAAATATAATTTCATATATACCACATATATTGATTAAATTCAACATATTTTACCTTCCATGGAAAGAGTTAGTGAAAACAAATCACATCACTTCGTGAGGACGAAGTATGTCGTATACACGAGCGACATTATTGTATCCCCTGATGAATAGGAAGAAAGAATTTATATATGATATAATAACTCCATAGGTATAAATATTTTCTAAATATCATATATATAATTTATATTTATAAGTATATACATTCTATATAGGTGGTTATGGAAAATTATTTACATCAGTTTGAGAGGCGGTAGTCCTCCATGCACACGATCAATAATTTCATTTCCCATTTAATGGAAGTGAAGATGGATATTGGTTATGATATAAAAATAAAAACATATAAGTATATGGGACATATTGTTTTTATTATATAATTATGACAAAATATTATTTTAATAAGGTGTAATAAGAAATAAAATAAAAACACTAGTTTAAGAATATTACCTCCACTTCAGAGAGCTTCTTTAGAATTTCACTAAAATCCATAATATATTGTATTTATATAAAAAGGGATATAGGGTGTTTTGGGGGAATTAGAGAGAGTATTTGGGTATTATTTCATAAAAAAATGGGTTTTTTAAGTGTGAATGGGAGTGGAGAGGGTGGGACATTTTATAAGTGGGGGAGAGGACATCATTATAATTTTTGAAAACAAAGAATTACACTCACATGTTTTTCATGTAAAAATGATCTAAAATGGACCATTGGTTAACCTTATAAGGTATAAGGTCAAAATATGACCATAAAATAGTAATGAAACATGTTTTGGGTCGTTTTTAACCCTTATCTTTTTAGTTTAATCCCCGGTAAAGTTGTTTTTACTTTAACCGTGGTAATTAATTATTGCAATTATTCAATATTAATTATGGTAAAAAATTAATTTGACCCTATTAAATAATATTAATTATTATTATTATATATATTAAATCCATTTTTCCAAATTCCATTCACAGAAGTGTAAAATTTTAATTTAAAATTAATCTCGTAGATGTGATGGAAAAGAGGGTTTCTAAAGAGAAAATTTTCAAATGTTGAGAAAGCCTTAATTAAGGAAATTCAATATAAAATTGATTAAAAGGTCCTAAATTGGATTAATAAATGTATAATTCAACTAAATTTACTTTTAAAACTATATTAATACAAAATTTACATTAAAAAGTATTTAAACAGAAAACTGATTTTCAATAAAAATCAGTATTCCTTATTATTCATCAAAAATTAATCTTTTCAGAAAAATATAAACAATTCAACCTAAGATAATGTTCAAATATTGAATTCGAAAATGAAGTTAATTTTTTAAAACAAAATTTATAAAATTAGTAAAATTTAATTTTATTATGTGTTGAGAAAATAAATAAAAATCATCTTTTTGAGAAAAAAAAGTTTTTGAAGCATAAGGGGACTTTACCAAAAAGTAAGTACTTATTTATCTATATATTTTCTCTATCTAAAACCACTGTAATTAATATTTAAAATGTTTTTAATCTTATTCATTATGCCTAGTTTAATGTCTAGGTTCTAAAATCCTTGATTAAATAATAACATTAATAGTATATCGAGATTTGCTAAAACTCAATGTTACATGTTATGCAAGATATAAAAGAAACTAAGTTTATATAAAAAGAAAAATATAATAATTTATCAAGGTGTTATATAATTTTATATGTTAATTTTTTATTTTCATATAATTTATTGAATATAATGTTCTTTTTATATGTCTCGGGGTGTTCATACTCGGTGGCTACCACTAGCTATCTAGTGGGGCCAAACAGTAAGCTTTCACCAAAAGAAATTCCACCTCCTGGCCGGTGGAGTTCCAGTGGGAACTCCAATATTTCAAGATTCCACTAGCTAGTTAGAAAAATTTTGCAGACATCATTCATCCCACTAATCTTTTTCCCTACTTCGAACACCGACACCCAATTTTCAAACCTTTGAACAAGATCTAAAACACCTAGAAAGAGGGGAAATGATAATTTCAAGGTCTTTTACCTAAGGTTAATGAAGGATGTTAAAATTAAAATATTTAAATAATTTTTAAATAACCATAAAAAAGTATTAATATATATCTTGTATCCTTGTAATAAGGCTTAAAGAACCTTGGAAGGTTATTCATCAAAATGGACGACCCACTTGTTGAATGAATGGTTGTGGAAAGCACCAGCCAGCCAGTGGCATGCCCACTAGTCTCCATAGATAGGTAATCCCTATCTAATACCTGGTGGAGGAGAATAAGCTAGCTGGTGATGATGGATAGAATTTTTTATAATTAAGGTGTTCACTATCCATCCATTGGTAACTCACTGGTCATCTAGTGGGTTTAGCAGGGACATAGATAGTAACAGCAACCCCACTGGCTACATAATGAAGTATACCATGTAACTTATGGTGTCAGGAAATAGCCTCTAAGGAAATTATTTATAATGGAAATAATGCATTGAATGTGTTATTCAAAGGATTGTTTCCCCTATATAATTATAAAATATTACTTAAGGATTTGAAGGCTATAAATAGAGACCATGGGTGGACTTTGCAATTAAAAATGACCTAATCATCTAATCTCCAACGCTAACATGCTAAAACTATAAAATATATTAAGGTGATATCATTTTATAAAACCTATCTTATATATTATAGACTGTATGAAAATTTTAATATCTTTTCACTCTCATATTTATTCTCATTCTCTCATAGTGTCCTTCATATTATTTAGTGAGAATTTAGACCAAGAAAAAATGTGATTGCTTCTTATAAATCCTTCTTTCTTAATATTTTTTTAATATTAGTGCTTAATACCTTTAATGTTATGTACCTTTTTTCATTCCATTTCTATTAAAAATTAAAGGGACTAATATCTTCAAGGTTTCTCTCTTAATTTCCCATTAAAAAACTAGTGTCTATTGTATTTTAATTTTATTTCAGCATCCTAAAAATGAAGGGAGTATTGGTATCTAGGATACCATTAAATCCAAAGGAATAATACATTTAATCCTTAATTGATTGAGTTGGTAGACTTGGGAAAATTTTAGATCTATTATCTAACCTCCTTACCAAATTGTGTTCCTTATTTACTTTCTATAATTTCATTTATTTATCACTTTCATTATTTTATTTATACAATTTTCTAAATTCATCAATTATTTTTAATAATATTATTCTTTAATCGATCTTTTTTATTCTTCCACTCTTTTATTTTTGGACTTTTAAATTTTATTCTTTTAACTTCCAAAGGTTTTAATTTTTTTAATTTATTTTAAATATTTTTTTAATATTTTATTATTAAAATTTATTTTTTAAGTGAAATTTAGCCCTCTATTCTTATTTTACTCCAATCTACACAATATTTTCTATTAAAGGGAGGTTATTAAATTGGTTTTTTTTCAAATTCTTTGAACGTTTTTTTTTTCAAAATATTTAATTGGTTTTCTAAGATTCATTATTTTTCTAAATGGATTTTAGAAACACTCATGGTGATCTAGAAGGACACTATATGAGTTGTGCTTTATTTTTATGGTAATAATTATGCTTATTGTAAAACTCACATTTTTACTTTTCGTAGATTTATTTTTTATTATGTATGAAAATTTTTATGCATATCTATACTCCTACTACTGAAAAATAAGATAAATATATACTTATGATATTTTTTATTTTGAATTAGATAGTTAATCTATGAATACATTTCATTTTGTTTTGGATCAAAATTAATTTAATTATATTCCTACATGAAAAATGACTCATGAAATCTCGAATCTATTAGAAGTTACTCATGAAGAAAGTGATAAAGAAAAGATATGTTATTGGATATGTTTAGAAAAGAATCTGATAATTTCTCTATAGATACTATTGAATCTATTACTAAAGTTTTTTCTTGATTTACTAATATTTGTAATGGGTTAAAGGCTATAGTTGATTCTATTTCTATCAAAATTTAGTCAAGAAAATGCACAGCATTTTAAAAATTAATTGGGCACCTGAAGTTACTGTGATCCAAGAAGCTACTGATATAATGAACAGGGTGGTTGAGTAACTCAATGGTTCTCTCATGATATATGAAATTACAAAGATAAGGAAAATCAAAAAGGGAGATAAGGAGGTTAAAGAAACTAAAAATAATATTGCATTCAAAGTAATCAACAAAAACTCTTCAAAAAGGGAATTTGAGACTATAAAATTTTTCAAAAGTATTAGAAAGTATATAAACAATAAAATATATATTTATCACTTTAAAAAATAAAATCATTAAATGGAAGTTACTTACTTTAGTAATAAAAATAAGGTCCACATTAAACTAGATTTTCCCTAGAATAAAATTTCTAAAATTAAGAATAAAGGTTATAAAGATATAATTTTTTTGACTTAGAGTTAAAGAGAGGATTCATTTTCAACATATGAATCAAGTGATATATGTATTAAAAACCTCATGGAAAATGTTGAGGTAGGTGAGGAAGTAAATACTATATGTTATAATTCTTACTCTTCTATACATTCTACCTATTATTTGATCTATAAGGATATTATTTATGATAGATATCAACTTCAATATGGTTTTTGTGAACTTAATTCATAATTTAAAGATCTTAAAAATAATTACAATCATGTTGTTTTTGAAAAAGATCAATTTTTTAGAGAAAAAAATGATTTCATTTTAAAACTAAAAGAACAGAAAAATGTTGAGGATTTGGAATCTCAAATTAATGATCTTAAAAATTATCTTTATCTTTTTAACTAAGGGGAAGAAAATTTGAATAGAATTTTGCTTTAACAAGTCAAAAATTTATATGGTTTTTGTTTTTATTAAAACAATCAAGTTTTCTCAAAAAATATAAAAAACAACTTTTTTAAATGGATTTCTCATAATATATTTTTTACTAATTGTAATAATGTTGGCCACCTTATTTATGATTGAAATTGTAAAAATAATATATATGGTAGACCATAAAGGATTCATCTCACATCTCAAATTCAAATGGAAAAAATTGTTCTAAAAAGTTGTGGATTCCAAAATATTTGTTGGAAAACTTAAGTGGACCCAAGATATGGGTACTAAAAAGTTTAGTCACTTAATAATTTATAGGAAAAAGGTCTCAAGAAAAAAACATGAGAATCTAACTGTTATATGGATAGTGTTAAATCAAGGCATATGTGTGGTGATCCTTTGGAATTGAATCATCTTGAAAATTTTGATGAAGGAAATTCCATATTTGGAGATGATTCAAGAGGTAAAATTACTAGTATTCCTAAAATTGGTCTCTCTTGCACTTCTTTAATAAAAATATGTTATATTTTTAAAAGTATGGAAGTATAATTTATTAATTTTTAGTCAATTATGTGATATAGGTTTCAAAATTACTTTTAAAAATAATTTTTAAAGTTTTAAATTTTAAAAGAAATCTTTTATTTATCACATATCTTTTTAAAAATGATTATATAATAAATTTAAAATAATTTTCAAACCAAAATTTTAAGTATTTAATTACAAAAGATAATAAATCTTGGAATTGTAATATATTCCTAGGTAATTTTAGTATTCAATCTCTTATTAAAATTAATTGTAAATGACTTGTATGATATTTACTAAAATTATATTTTAAATATAACTTAGTTTGTGTACCTTTCCAACTTGATAATAAACAAAAGTCCTTTTTTTGATCTAAAAACCTTATTTCCAATTATAAATCCTTATAACTAGTCTACCTTGATCTTTTTGGACCAAATAAAATTTCTAGTATTAGAGGAAAAATTGCACCTTTTTAATTATTGAATATTATACTACATTGGCATGAGTTGTCTTCTTAGCTTGTAAAAATGAGGCATGTGGAATCTTTATCGACTTCTCGTGGAAATTTGAAAATCAAAAAGCATGTAAAATATTTTCCCTTATGAATGAACATATTTTAGAATTTTATAACAAATACTTTGATGATTTTTTCGCTTCTCATGGTTATGATCACTCCTTCTCTGATCCTAAAACTCCTCAACAAAATGGGGTTGTTGAAAGAAGAAAGATGACCCTCTATGAAATGTATAAGACACTCTTAAATGATTTTTATCTTCTGTGATTATTTTTAATTGTGGTAGTTAATACCGCATGATTTATCCTTAACCATGTCCTCATAAGAACCATCTTAAGAAAAACCCCTTATGAACTTTGGAAGGGAAAATTTCTAAAATTGATCCACTTTAAGTCCTTTGATTACAAATAATTTATCCTTAATAAGGGTGAGATCAAATTTTTAATAAGGTTTAAGTAAAATGGGATATTTCATGAGTAATTAAATAATAATTAGTATTTAAAGGTAAGTAACTAAACACAAATTCCATTTAAATAAATTTAATACATAAATTGATAAGTCTTAATCAATATGGAAAGGTAAATAACTGAGAACTCATGTCATTTAATCAAAAAATTGAGAATGAAATACATGTAGAGATAATATCATTGTGAAAATCTCATGAATGTTAATAATAACTAAATAATCAATGAACTAAATTCTTAACAATTATATTTCATGATCACATGCATCATGATACCTCTACTTCCAAGACCTTTCACAATATAATTAAATTCTATAGGTAGAAACCTATTTAATTTGGCCGCTTAATTTGTCTCTTGAGACCCATGAATGAATAACGGGGCTTTATTATACCAGTTCCCACCCATCATTATAGGTCCAAAACATTCCTCATATATCAAATAATCAATTTAATTCATGAATTGATATTCTTTATCATCAAATATCTGTATTGTTCAAAATATGCAAATTTATCAATATTTACCCCATTAATAAAATAAATTTAAAAATAACCAAAATATGTAAAAATGGAATATGATTTAAGAAATAATAAGATCCATCAATCAATAATATGGATATTTAATATAAATTTAATTTCTAATGAAAAATTATTACAAGAAAATGATTTTTTAAAGAGAATGTTAACAATCACAAAAGAAAGTGACATTGTACAACTAGTTGTTGATTTTCAAGTCAAATATTCTTGCATGAAATGATTCAAATTGAAATATTAAAATACCATGAATTATTAATAAATAATTATATTACATTTAAAAATGTATGTATATAAACATCATAAAATTGAACTGGTAGATAATAACAAATAAGTCTCAATATAATATAAATTGAGATGAAATCCTTTACCTAGTGCTTCCTTTTCATTTAACATTATTTATCCTCATATATATTTGTTTTAAAAATGTTATTAACTTATAAAAGAACTATATTAATATTTATAATATTTTATATGATCCTTTTATAATATATTATTACCCATTCATTAGTAATATTTCTTTATTTTCATTGTTTCGGGTGTTATTATCCATGTTTCCTCATTTGTGTTACATCAAGAAAGATCTAGTTCTTGCACATATTATATATTTATTTCAAATCCATAATAATAAAGAAATAATTATCATATTTTTTCAGCAATTTTACTTTTATAACCAATCAGGAATTTTGGTTATGAAAAAAGAAGTACGTTGTGATCATGGAAATGGTAGGTCGTACATACACATGAGTAATGTTTTCATTTTTCACCGATAATTATGAAAATGAGATAAGTTATATTTTAACTTACTAGAATGATCATAATATCATTAATACCATATTAAATACTTATATATTTCATTTATATAGTGAGGTGATGAAAAGAGATTCACATCACTTTGTGAAGGTGGTAGTCCACATGTATAGGAGCGATGTTATCAACTTTACATGTGTGAAAAGGAAAGAAATAACATGATATATATTATCTTTAAATAATGAAAAATCTGTCATGAATATAATAATTTTGTAATTATTATTACATATAATCATCAACTTTATCTTTATCACCTTCTATGTGAATCATTAGTGAAAAACGAATCATATCACTTCGTGAGGCGGTAGTCTGCCATAAACACGAGAAACATTATCATAACTTCTACAGAATGGAAGTTAAAAATATATATGATATAGTGATTCCATAGGTATAAATGTGTTATAAATATCATATATATAATTCATATCTATCATCATACCCAACCGTGATAGGTGGAAATGGAAAAATGAACAATATTGGTTCTCGAGGTAGTAGTATGTCATGCACAAGAATAATGATTTTGTAACCCATTTGATGGATGTAGAGATTATTTCAAGTCATTTACTTATTATAAAAATATCCCAACATATATAAGATACTGAATTTTTTATATCATCATATTTTAATAAAATTTTAAGGAGGTGTAGAAAGAAATAAAATAAAGACGCTTGTTGAAGAATGTTACCTCTGCTTTGGGTATCCTCCTTCGGTTTGCACTAAAGCCTTATTAATATTTCTTTCTTCCAAATATAATGCTTCTAAGATGAGGGTAGTAAAGTTTGGAAGTTATTAGGGTAGATATTTTTTGAACCAAAGTGGTTTAAATATGTTAATAAGTGAGGGAAGTGAGTGACCTTTTATGGTTGAGGAGGAGTGACATTCTTATAAATACTCAAAAGTATTCACTATTGGGAGGTGAATATTACCTAAAGTGGATCCAAAATTGATTATTAATGTGTTGTGGAGGTTATATAGTCAATAAAAATCTCAAAAACACAGTAATACACATTTTTTAAACATGTTGTTCCAGAACATCTAAGTTTTCTTATTCTTACACTTTTTTGTTTTTCACTATGGTAATTAGTCTTTTTAACCTATGTAATTTATCATTAAAAATTAAATTAAAATGATAATTATTATATAATTTCAAAAAAAATTATTATAAAAATTATTTATAATTTATAAAATATATATCTTAATTTTTTTGAAATTAATGTTAATATAAGAGCATGTAATGTGTAAAAACGTCACTTTAACCATAATTATGATAATATAGTTTTTACTATTTAGGGGTCAATATAATCATTAAAACAATATTGGTCTATTAATGGAAAATGTTTTATATTTATTGATATTTATAAATAACTTTTCAGAATATTTAATTTTTTATTAATTTTAAATCATTTAATAAAATATCATTTATTATAAAATTTAATTAATGTCAATTTTGACATTATTCATTTAATTTAAATGTAAAAATATCAAGGAAATAGTGGAATTTGAATTTATTATTATCACACCTATGTAATATGATATATTTATCTATAAAAATAATGTAACACAATAATTAATTCAATTTAATTATCTTTTAATATTTTTAGTATCATAAATTTTGTTTAATTTTTAAATAAATAATTACTACGTTGTCATTTCTTAAGCATTTAAAAAAATCATCCTAAAAAAATTAATCAAATTATAATGATAAAAAAATATTTTAAATTTCAAAATAATTTTCAAAATAAAACATATATTGTTCTTTTTCATTATCCTATGTATTTATAAATATTAAAATCAAGGAGGGTCACTTTTTGTTCATTTCTTTACTTGACTTATTATATAAGTTAATTTTATTGAAATGTTTCCCAAAAACTATTAAATTGATCATAAGGTTATAAGGATTTAAATATGGTCTAAAAATGGGTTTTGGAAACATTTTTATATCATTTAACCCTTATATTCTTAATTGAACCCCTTGTAAACCCATTTTAACCCTACTCGTAGTAATTAGTTTTTATCATTTTCACTATTAATTTTGGAAAAAATTATGTTGAATTTATTATCAATCATAAATTATTTTGATTTAAAATATGTAATCCATTTTTCTAAAATAAATTCACATAAGTGGAAAATTTTAATTTAAAATTAATCCAGCATACATGATGAGAAAGTGTGTTATTAAAGAGAAAATGTTCAAAAGATTACAAAGTTTTTATATCAAAATTCCAAATGAAATTTACTCTAATGAACTAAATTTGATTAATTGATAAAAAATTGAACTAATTTTACTTTAAAACCTATTAAAAATACAATTTAATACTATAAATTATTTAAATGAAGATGCAGTTTTCAATGAAAATTCATTATTTTTCACTATTCATTTGAAAATGAAATATTTCAGAAAAATCCAAAAAATAAACCCTAAATAAATTTAGTTTTATGGTTTTAAAAAATAATTCTATTTTTTCAAATAAATTTTATAAAAAATTTAAACTTTAAGTTTAAATTAAGTGTTAAAAGTGTGACTAAATAGTGTTTTGTTTAAACCTAATGTTGCATGCATCACAAAATATCGATGAAATTAATGTTTTTCTTAAAGAAATATATTCTAAGGTTCCGGGTTGTTACATTATCCCCAACTTAAATAAATTAAATCATAACAATTGTAAATTGATATCAGTAATCAAGGGTTTGATATTTGAAAAGATCCTTTTTTGAAATACCCACATTATAAAAGGGTTAATAAAATATCCTATTAATAAGAGTGAAAGGGAAGTACAAAGGTCATATGGAATAATCCCATAACTAGGTTTATGAATAGGATAACATAGGTGAGAAATTAAAACATTGAAATGGAAAAAGAAAACTAACATCCAAATACCGATGGAGAGTGATAGAGAACATTGATCACAAGAAAGTGGGTGATCAAGAAAAGGTTAATGACCAAAAACAATAAACTAAATAGGTGTGAAAAAGGTTATTTATATCATTAGAAATTATGTAAATAGGAAAAAAATTTATTTCAATAGCCTTTTTGTTAAATTTAATGAATTCTCTTATATTATAATAATATAAGTAAATATACTTACTTTATATGTTCCTATTTTATAAGCATAATTTAATCATTTTGTTGTTTTTAAATTCATCCCTTACTCTATGAAATAAATATCCAAAAATGAATTTTATTTGTTGAAGCACTAAAATTTAATTTTAATAGATCACAATATCTATAAGAGTGAAAAATATTTTCTTCAATCTCAAACTATTTTTCAAAAACCAATAAAGTTATCACAAGTTATCTAATATGCATAAATCATCATATAGTGAAGTAATATATTAATCTCAAAAACCTTATCCAAAGTTCAAATTAAACCATTTCGTATATAGTTAACCTTATGACCCTGCCAAATGTTCAAGATCCAAAAATTTAGAAATAAGGTCACTAAATTTTTTTAAATGAAACTACCATTAATCCTATAAACAATATGAAGTATCCCTTAATCGCCACATGACAAACATGGTAATTCCTTCATCATGTATTCACCTAAAACATGGTAATAACCTTAATTTCCACAAATACTTATTGAAAACATGAATTTTTCTTTATTCCTTAAGTAAAACACGCATTACTGAATATATTCCATAAATCTAAAGATGTTTTAAATTCCATTAATTATAGTATAAACCACTTTTCAATAATTAATTAATCTATTCTATGGAAGTTAGCACTATCCAATTTATATTATCTGTATCATCATCTCTTTATCTCAACATCATTATCTCAACATCAATAAAATATTAAGGGTTATCTTTACCAAAATAATGTGTTTTCCAAGAAGTTCAAATTTACATAAAATAAATTTATTAGTACCATTCAAAATAAAATTTTAAATCCTCAGAGATACGGTACTGCAGTAAAGTCATTCTACATTTAATAAATCTTATAACCAAGATATCATTGGTAAAATATTAAAATGACATAATTATTGAATCCAAACACAATAAAATTAATCATTACTCATTGTATTTAGTAGTAGCATAATCCTGAACATGATCCATTAGCTTCTTTTAAGCTATATTCTATTGACCATTAGGTCATTGATTTTCATAGTTCCCTGTATCTTTATAACTAAATCATTTTACATTGAAAAAAAATTTATTTCCCTTGAAATCACAATCATGATGGCTGTTATATCTAC
This sequence comes from Viscum album, assembly GCA_963277665.1. Classification (NCBI taxonomy): domain Eukaryota; kingdom Viridiplantae; phylum Streptophyta; class Magnoliopsida; order Santalales; family Viscaceae; genus Viscum; species Viscum album. Next base: position 1,800,872,056 of record OY728130.1, on the reverse strand, counting down.
ACTTATACAAAACTATCATCCCTTTTATGTAAGTACCAGGGTGTTTTATTCCCCAATTATCACATGTGGGAAAATCGATATTTAATTTCATTCCATTATCCATATTTTTCAATGTTGTTCTCTTCTTATCATGATTCCCTTCAAAGCCATAATAATTATAGAATTATTTATTTATCTTTTTAGTACATGATAATATATCATCATATGATGAGAATGTTTGGGAGACTATTTCCCTTTTAAATATTGGCTTAATCCCATCAAATAAATGATCATTCATACTCTTTTGGTTACATTGATTGATGTGGTTCTCATTCCTTCTGATATGCGACATTTCTAAACAATGGAATACAATAGATTAGATCATATCATTATGAAACATAATGTATATTCACAAATATTCTAAAATACTTAACATAAATAGAGAAATTTATATATATCTAATCCCATAATCATAAACATGGTTTCTTTATGGTTACCTATTTTTTAAATCCTTCATAATGGCTTGTAAAGAAAATGTGAATTATCCTATGAATATCTTCATAGAGTATCAAACTGTGTGTATAGTAAGGCATGTTATCATGTACCAGGTAATGATTGAGTCAAGATCGACATACCATTTTTTGAGTTATTTCCCCTTGGTACCTCTGTGCTAGAACCACATCCACTTATAGTATCAAAACATAGATGTGTTGCTAAGAAAAACTATATAATCTCTACCTTAACAGAACTTTTGGATGTTCTTATATACTTATCCTTAAATTCTATCTTAGGGTTAATTTCTATAATCTATGTTTACTAAATCAAGATCTTAAGGTTTCTACTAAACTTACATTGATACCAATTGTAATCTCTGTGCCTATGGGCCTTTTAATGGTTCCCCATTATCCCTTGAAAGGGGGGTTATTAAAAATAAATAAAAAATAAGGCCTTCTGTCCATTCAGGATTAAATATTCCTTATCATCAAATATCCATACTAAGTAAAAGAAACAAATTTATCAATATTTCCCCAGTTAATCAAATAACTTTCAATTTAAAAATTATATTTAAAGATGGTATATGTATTAGTAAATAATCATATAAATAATTCAATAATATATATATATAATATAAATATAATTTTTAATGAAAAATGATTACAAGAAAGTGATTATTTCCAGAGAAAGTTAGCAATCACAAAAGAAAGTGATATTGTACAAAAACATGGTATTTTTCATGTAAAATATGCTTAGATAAAATGATTGAAAGTGAAAATTAAAATATCATGAAGTATTAATGAATCATTATATTACCTTTCAATAAGAAATTATATACACCACATAAAATTGAATTGGTGTATAATGAAAAATAAGTCTCAATTGAAGGTAAATTGAGATGAAATTTATTACTTCATGCTTCCTTTTGATTCAACATTATTTATCATCAAGTATATTTATTTTAAACATGTTATTAACTTATAATAGAAGCATATTAATATTTATAATATTCTATATTATCCTTTTATAACATATCTTTACTCGTTCATTAAGATTCTTTCATTATTTGTATTGTTTCAGGTGTTAATTGCCTTATTTTATCATGCACGTTTCATCATGAATGATCATATTCTTGCACGTATTATATAATTATATAATATAAAGAATAATAATAATGAAATAATCATTATATTTTTACATCAATTATACTTATAAACTAATCATGAATTATGTTAATGAAAAAATATGTATGTTACGATCATGGAGACGATAGGTTGTATGTACGCATGAGTAACTATACCATTTTTTAGAGATCATTTTGAAAAAGGGGTAAGTAATATTTTACCTTATTATAATTATTATAATATAATTAATACCACATTATTTTCTTGTATATATCATATATGTGGTGTGGTGATAAAAATAGAGTCACATCACTTCGTGAAAGTGGTAGTCCATACGTACACGAATGATGTTATCACCTTTACGTGAATGAAAAGGAAATAAAGAAAATGATATTATATATATATATATATATAATTAAAAATATTTAAATAATTTCATAATTATTTCATTTATATCACATATAATTATTAAATATATCTTTATCACCTTCCATGTGTAGCGTTAGTGAAATACATATCACATCGCTTCGTGAAGCGGTAGTCCGTCGTACACACGAGCGACGTTATCGTATCTCCTACAAAACGGAAGGTAAAAATATATATGTGATATAGTAAATAAATATTTATACCTATGTTATAAATATCATATATAAAATTTTTATATATCATCATACCCAACCTTGAGAGGTGGGAATAGAAAAATGAACGACATCAGTTCGTGAGGCGGTAGTCCGACGTACACACGAATGATGATTTCATAACCCATTTGATATAATTAGATATGGATTAAAGTAATTAAATTATTATAAAACATCCCACTAAATTTATGATACTGAATCTTTAATATCACCATGGTTTAATAAAAATGAAACTTATTGGAGAATGAAATAAAATAATGATGCTCGTTGAACAACATTACCTCTTATTCAAGTATCCTCCTTAGGTTTGCACTAAAGCCTTACTATTATAGATTTATTCCAAAAATAATACTTCTAAGATTATTTTAGGGGATTTTTATGTGATTTGATTAGATATTGGTTAAACAAAAATGTTTTGATGGTTTGATGAAGTGAGGGAAGTGAGTTCCCTTTTATAGTGAGGAGTTACATTCTTTTAAATACCCAAAAGTGTTCACTATTGTGAGGTCAATATTACCTCAAGTTGAAAAAAATTGGTTATTAATTAGTTTAATGGGTTATATGGTATATCCACACCACCACCACATAATTAAACACGTTTTTTAATCATTTTTTCCCTTAACATCTAAGTTTTCTGATTTTTACCATTTTGGTTTTTTTCATTATGGTATCTAGTCATTTTAATCTAGGTAATTTATCCTTTAAAACTGAATTAAAATGATACTTATTAGATTATTTTGAAATAATTTTTAAAAATATATTTTCTAATTTATAAATACAAATTTTATGTGTGTTGGAAATTAAGTTTAACATAAGAAAATGTAATGTGTGAAAACATCACTTTAACTTTAAACGTGCTAACATAGTTTTCAATATTTAGGGTTCAATATGTTCATTATAAAACCAAAATTGGTCCATGATTGGAAATTTTTTTATATTTAATAATATTTTAAAATCATTTCTAATATGATATTAATTTTTAAAAAATTTAAATCATTTAATAAAATATCTATTTTATAAAATAACATTAATATCAATTTTGACATTATTAATTTAATTTAAATTTAAAAATATCAATACAATGATGGAATTAAAATCTATTGTACTCACAAAAGTGTAACATGGTATATAAATATAATAAATAATGGAACATAAAAATTCATTCAATTTACTTCTTTTTTAATATTTCCAGTAAAAAAATTATTTAATTGTTAACAAAATAATTAATGCATTTGCATTTCTTAATAATCTAAAGTAATTATTTCATCCAAAAAAATTAAAATAAATAATCATGATAAAAAAACACATTTATATTTAAAAATAAAGTTTTCAATCAAACATATTTTGTTCTTATTCCTTATCTTAAGGATTTATAGATATTAAAAGCAAGGAGGGTCCATTTTCATCATTTTCTTTACTTGACTTATTATATAGGTAACCTTCATGGAAAAGCATCCCAAAAATGAATAAATCAGAGCCTAAGGTTATAAGAGTCGAAATATGGCTATCCAATGGGTGTTGGAAAAATTTAATGTCATTTTAAACCATATATTCTTAATTTAACCCCTTGGAAACCCCATTTTTACCTTAATTGTGTTAATTAATTTTTACCATTTTCACTATTCATTTTGATCAAAAAATAATATGAACTTATTTGAAATTTTAAATTATGATGATTCCAAATATAGAATATGTTTTACAAATTCAACTCATGTAAGTGGAAAAATTAATTTAAAATTAATCATGCATACCTGCTGAGAAAGCGGGTTTTTAAAGATAAAATTTCCAAATGTTTACAATGTTATTTCAATAAAAACTCGTTATGAAAATCATTCCAAAAAATGAAATTGTATTTATTGATATAAAATATAACTATTTTTACTTTAAAACCAATTTAAAATACAATTTTACATTATAAATTATTTAAATGAGAAGGCAGTTTTCTATTAAAATTCATCATTTTCACTATTCATTGAAAAATAAAATATTTTAGAAAAATAAAAAAATCTTCCTAATAAATTTTGGTATTATGATTTCAAGAAATAATTTTATTTTTTCAAATAAATGTTCTAAAAAAATTAAATTTTAATTTTAAATTATGTGTCCAAAGCATGACTAAACATTATTTTGTTTAAACCCATTGTTAAGTGCATCACAAGCTATCGATGGGATTAAATTTATTCTTAATTAAATATATTATAAGGTATTGGGGTGTTATAGGATAAGTGTTAATTGGAAAAAAAATTATTTTTCTTCAAAGGGATAAGTGTTATAGGAGAAGTGTTAATTTAAGTGATGTTTAATTTGTTTCAATGACATCATGTTATAATATTTAAATAACCTTGAAAGATCCATAAATAAGTATTATTTGTAGTGTTGAATCTATGGAAGTAGGATATAATAAAATTCAAAGGTTATTCATCAAATTATAGAAGACACTTGTTGAAGGGCAAGGCTACAGGTAGCACTGACCAGTCGTTGTAGTGCCACCAGACAACCGGAGGCATGCCCAATAGTCTCTTCAGTTAGTAGATCCCCAAAAACTACCCAATAGAGATGCATAGTCTAGATAGTGTTTATTTATAGAATATTTAAATGAATTAGGTTATCAAGATCTCTCTGGTTTGAACTCACTAGCCATCTGTTGGGTTTAATATAGACTTGTGTAGTAGTAGCAACCCCACCAACTACCTGGTAGAGGCTACCAGGTAATTGGTAGAGTTAGTTCAAATCTTCTAGGCTAGAATTTATGATAGTAAAAATAAATTAAATGTGGTCTAAAAAATTTTAATTTTACCTGGTTAATTATAGAAAATTAAATAAGGATTTTAAGGCTATAAATAGAGACCTTGGATATCCTTGTAAATAAACAACAACCTTCTCTTCCAATCTCTAACACCAACATGCTACGATCACAAAATCACTAAAAGCACACTAATTTTATAAATCCAATATTATATATTCTAGAGTGTCTGAAATTTATAATATCTTTTCACTCTCATATTTATTATCATTCTATCATTTTATTCATTATATTATTCAAAGATAATTGAGATCATGCTAAAACGTGATTTTTTCCTAGTAATCTTCCCTTCTTCCTCTTTCTTCTAATATTTTTTCTCACTGCCGTTGAAGTGAGATACCATGGTTTAAATTCCTTTTATATTAAAAATTAATGTGAATAATCTCTTTGAGTTTTCTATCTTACCCATTAAAAATATAGTGTCTATTGTATTTCCTATTTCATTCTACAACCTAAAAAGAAATGGATTTTTTAAATCTTGGCTACCTTCAAAGAAAAGAGACTAATATATTATATTCTCAAGAGATTGAGGTAGTACTGGTAGGTTATCCTATAGATATATTATCTAACTTACTTACCAAATAATGTTACTCATTTACTTTCTTAAATTTCATTCATTTATTCAATTGTTTAAATCCATTGATTATTCTTAATCGTTTTTTTCTCGAATCGATATTGGTTTTATTCTTCTAGTTTTATATTATTTCGATTTCAATGTTGATTGCTTAATCTTTAAAATGTTTTATTTTCCTCAATTAATATTATATAATTTTTTAATCTTTTAATATCTCTATTTATTTTTTAAATTTAAATTCAACCCCCCAATATTTTACCCTACATTGGCCTAGAACTTCTGCTTTATCATATCCTTAGGTTCTCATGTAGTTTCCTCAAATTTATGATCCTCCAAATAACTTTAACCAACTGAGTATTATTGTTTTGTATAAATTTATCTCCACAATACTAGATTTAAACTAGTTTTTATTCATAGGAAAGATCTTCCTCCAGTGGTACAACCATTGAATTCTGTACATTTTAAAGTTCAAGTTTGTACTTCCTCAAAAGATATACATAGAACACATTATTAAATTGAGAGAGGTTCAGTGGAAGTTCCATGTGAATGTATATTATCCCTACTTGATCAAAAATCATGAATGGGACAATATACCCAGGGATTATCTTTCCATTATCTATAAATATTATATATTTCTTCCATGGAAACATTCATAGGAGTACCTTATCACCATTTTCAAATTCTAGATCTTGTCGACAATTGTCATTATAACACTTTTATCGACTCTAAGATACCTTGATGTGTTGTTAATTGACTCTTTCCTTATCTAACATTTCATTATCTAGCTTAGGTCCTAATGTATTTCTTTTTCCAACATCATCCCAACACATTTGCGTTATTCACTTCCTACTATATAGGAATTCATAAGGATCCATCTAAATGCTTGAGTGAAAACAATTATTATAAAAGAATTTGAAAAGATGAAGGTGTTGATCCCAACTATATTGAAAATATAAATAACTGGATCTTATTATATCCTTTAGGGTATGAAGGGTTCTCTGAAACTAACCTTATGTCTGATGATGATAGACAGTACTAAAATACATCATTATATACAAAGCTTGCTGAAGAATTTTCCAAAACATTGAGGTATACCTTAGATATATAATAGGTATAATATAATGTGGTACTCTATAAAATCTTACCACTTAATGTATATCTTCTCAAGTTCATATAGATAGAAATATTCCCGGATTGAAATAAAAAGCATTGATTTCATAGGGAGATCTACTACAACCTAAATAGCATTATTCCATTTATATGACTTAGGGAGTATTATGAAAAACATACATGGTGAAATTTTCCAATTTTTATATAAATACACTCAATGGTTATAAACTCCCGTTATACATCTACCACTCAACCTTAACTTTTTGGAATACCAAGATCTGAGATACATACTTTGAAATATCTCTCTTCATGTTTTCCTTCCATAAATACTCTTTAATATCATTATACATATTTGTACTTATATGATGAATATAGAATGATGAGATATGAAATTCATCTAATAACTCCATCATGTATGGTATTAATGGGACACATACTCAATTCCTGAACCATATCATTAAATCATAATAAAGGTTAAAATCGGTAGCATTTGTTACATTCTTTTGTAGATATACATCTTCCTTCAATGCCTTTTAAATTTTCATATGGATAGATAGTTTGACATTCATTTGAGAAGTATAGGATTTCTCCCCTTCCTTCAATATAACAATGTCCATCTATTGAAAATCCATAAATATTGGATGTTTTGTTATCCTCATCATAAACAAATATCGTAATCATTTTGAATCAATGAATCATCCACCTTATTTGCATTCCTAGGGTGGTAATTTATTTTTCAGCCACAATTGTTAATCATCTCCAACCATATTCTATAGTGAATATTAAACTATTTATAGTTGAATATATGATTTATGATTTTATGAACAATATATATTACACACCATTCTCTATAAATATAATGCCTCTATTTCTTTAATACAAAAAATTTCACAGCTAAATCCAAATCATGATTTTTTTAATTATTCTCATGAACCTTTAATTGGTGTAAGGAATAAGTAATCATTATATCATTATGAATAATAAAACATCCCAACCTTTATTCTATGCATCATCATAAATTAATAACCCTTCTCAACTATAGGGTAATGTGAGAATAAGTGCATTGAACAACCTTCTCTTTAGTTCCTTGAAATTTTCTACACATTCATTAGTTCAAGGGATTTTCACTTCCTTCCAAGTTAACTTAGTGAGTGGATTAGATACACATGAAATGACTTTTAAAAAGTGTTGATAATATCCAACATACCCAAGAAAAATATGCATATCAATAATCATATTTGGTCTTGGAAAATTTTAAATGTCTCTCATCTTTGATAGATCCACCAATTTACCCTCTCTTTAGATTATATGACCCAAAAATGAAACTTTTTATATCCAAAATTAAAACCTTATGAATTTAGAATATAGTTTCTTCTTCCACATGGTCTTCAACACAATTATCAAGTGATCTTAATGTTATTCATTTATCATGGAATATATAAGAATGTCATTTATAAAAGCTAACACAAACTGATCAAGGTATTATCTAATGAATCTATTCATGAGATCCATAAAGTTAGTGATGGAATTAATAATACCAAATTGAATCACTATAAATTCATAGTGTTCATAACCCATATGGACTCCTATCTAAGGTATGTATTCACCTTTTACCCTTAAATGATAGCATGCAGAACAAAGTTAAATCTTCAAGAAGTATTGAGATCCTTGTATTTGATCAAATAAATCATCAATACTGCGTAGAAGATACTTATTCTTGATTATGATCTCTTTACATTCCCAATAATCAATACATACTCATATTGATCCATATTTCTTCTCAAGAAAATATATATGTACACCCCATGGTGATGCATTAGGTTTAATGAATACCTTATCAAAATTCTCCTGGAGTTTATTCATCAATTTCTATAACTCAATCTGGGACATTGTCTATGGAATCATTGAAATATTTATAGCACTGGGTATTTGTTCAATTGAAAAATCAACTTCAAAATTCAGAGGAAATGGTGGAAACTCATCTGTAAATACATAAAAAACTCTTATAAAATAGGTATATCTTTACTATTGAGTTTCTCCCAAACCATCTGAGATAAATACACCCTTTGACTAGGAATAATGACTCTTAAAATGGATGTAATTTTCATTGAAAGTTAATATTTACCCTCTCACTAATATAAAATCATACATTGATTCATAATATCAAATTTGACTTCCCTTACTTAGAAATTGATATGGTATTTATAGAAAAAAATACAATCCATGTAAAAAATAACAAAAAATTAAAATAGAGAAAGAATAACAAGATTTTCAGGAAGTATATACCCATAAACTTCAATTGAAGAAAAATCATAGACTTGAGATGTGATTATCATACCATTAAGATTTTTTACTGCTAATTCAATATCTAATCATTGAGGTGGTAATATTATACCCTTAACAAATTTTTTAGATATAAAATAGTGGGTAGAACTAGAATCAAATAAGAAAATAATTGTTCTAAAATGAATGGTAAGTGTACCTTTCACCACTTTTTTCTCATTACCAACATCAAAAATAGTGATTGTATGTGATTTAAATATGAATATGGGCTTAAAAGGTTTCTAAAATTGATCATAATCAATAACCCTAGGATTTTTTCACTACTTAAGAAAATTTTCACACTCCTTACATTTGAAACATTGGACTATGGGCTGTGAATTATATAGATATTTATCTCCATTTGAATCCTTAGATAACCTCTTCTCATAACTTTTTCATTCAATTACCTGATTAACTCCCTTTACATACAAAAAATAATTTACTAGCCTCCTTAATAAAATCTCCCCCATGTATCTTTCCATACTTCTGGCATAAAATAAGAATTATATTCTTCCTTCCATGGTTTTTATTATTTGAGTATCGTTTTAATTCAATCAATTTTTCTCATCAAAACCATGATATTTATGGATGAATATGGTTTATTTTTAAACCATGAGATTACAAAAAACAATTTTTTCATATCTACTAACGTATTTATTGTTAATTCCACTTAGAGGCTTGGTTTTAATCCACTCAAGAATTTATCAATCATTATTTCAGGTTGGATGAGAATACAGAAAGTGTACCTTGAACTTCTTGAAAATTTTCATCATATGTACTAATGGATTGGTCATCCTTCTATATTATCTTAATAAATTCTTTATTAATTTTCATATGAAAAAGCTATGTAAATTTCTTATTGAAAAATAAATTTCTAAACTCATCCCACTTTATGGATTCAATTGATTCCTTTTTTCACATGTTTTTTTATAAGTTTCCACCATTTATATTCTTCACCTTCTAAAATAGAAACAGTAAAAATAACTTTTTCATGCTCTATAAAATGGAGATTAGAAAAGATCATTTCAATGTTACTGATCCATTACTCAATAGTTAGTGGATCAACATACCCATTATTATAATGAATATTTTTCCTTCAGAAGGACTCAATAATATTTGGTTACCTCGTTTTTTCATTTGAAATATCACCATAATTCAGGGATTGAGAAGTTTTCATAATCATAGAAATGATATTTTTCATTCTAGATCCCATAAAATTCTATTTCCCAGGAATAAGATCATTTCATTATCTATCACATTCATTTTTACCATGGTTCCTTCTAGTTTTATCTATTAAATAAAATCAAAAATCATTGTACAGTAAACAATAATCAAAGTGATAAATCATATAGTCACGTAAATCATTTATTAGATGTGCAAATCATGACACCTCTGTTTAAATCCATGAAACATTAGGGTTAATCATAATTTATACATGATCATCATCTATTAAAATCCTTCATCTTGGTTTATAAATAAAATTTGAATTAACCCAAACCTATCCCTCAATAGTTTCCATTTAGATGTGCAGTCTTATCCCCACTCATAATGCACTAGTGACAATCGAGTTAATACCAAATATGCCACTTTCAAAGAGGTTACCCTTAGTTGAATTTTTTTATAGTAATGTCCACTTTCTTGTATCCAAATATGGATTTATTTTCTAGGAAAAACACTACTTTTTTACCATAACATAATATGGTCTCTTATACGTAGGATTATCCTAAGGGTTCTCACTAAATTTTTCTCAACCTAGTTTCTAAAAATAACTAGACCCTCACCAGGACCCGAGAAATTCCCAAGGTCTATCTATGAGAGATCTTGTTCGATTATAAAGATTTCGTGGTTGAAGTTATTCAAGGATTCTTTAGTATTGTCCCTCTCTCTCAGGTTTCATGTGTTACGACTATGGTTCTAATTCCCAAAGTTAAATATCCCTCCTCCATCAGATAATTTATACCAACAAGCATGTGAAATTTTTCCTACAAGATTCTTGACTCCATCATGAATAAAAGAGTCTCCCAGTTCATACCCAAATGGGTCATGGAAGAGAATCACACATTCATCAAGGGTGTATCTATTCAAGTTGTGATAAAAAATTCACAAAAGATGGTGGGAGAGATTAATAATAAGGTTGATGGATCTAATATTATTATGAAAGTGGATATAGATAATCCACATGATCAAATCAAGTGGTTTTTTATCGTATGTATCATGAGGTTCATAAGATTTTCAGAATGGGTGGTGGATCTATTGTTTAGATGGTGTAGCTCAACATAGCTCAATATCCATTTTATGGGAAGGAATTTTGGATTCCTAAAATGGTTCAGGGGTTAAGACAAGGCAATCCCATTTCCCCCAGTAACTTTATTATGTTTCAAGATTCCCTTATATTACGGCCCACATGCGTCTTGAATTGATTAGGCCCTACTATAGTATATATTTTTCTAGTTGGGATTCACACCTCCTATTTGATTATGGCGTAGTCTTATTCATTAATGGTCACAACAAATCTGTTAGATTCTTCAAAAAAGTTATGGATGTTTACTATAAATGGAGTGGGATGGTTATTAACTAGGATAAAAACAATGGTTATTTATCCTCCTCATGTATAGATAGATTAATTCATAATATTGAATCAATTTTGGGTATGAAATGGAATAATTTTACCATGGACTACCAAGGAGAACCTTTGGCCTTTGGTATGGTGTAGATCAGACACATTGATGGGCTGGTTACTAAGTTCATCAACCAAATCACCAATTGGAAAAACTAATTATTTTTTTAGGGATAATTACTCTTGTAAACTATGTGTTATCCTCCATTACCATGTGTATCCTTTTTGTGATTAAGGTTCCCATGAATATAATCAATTAAATTGAGAGTGTTTTATTTTGACTTATTTGGGATTCTCAAGGGGGTGTCACTGGGCCTTCTCGAACAGGCTAGAAAAACTGGTAGAGAATGGGGGCATTAGCATGAGGAATATGGAAGAGTAAATGTAATTCCTTTAAGTAAAATAAGTGTTGGAGGTGATTGAGGGGGCCCCTATGGAGTAGACTAATCTATAGTATGTATGGAAAGTATTTTATGACAATAATTTCCACCCCTCCTCTCTATGTAAATCTCTCTAGTTCCACATCCCAATTATAAAATAGCACTCCAGGTGGTTTATTGGTCCCAGGGACATCAAATTTTGGAATTATAACTTGGAAGTTCAGTTGTTGCTCTATCTAGACTACCCCACCCTATATATGAACTTCAAGCAGGCCAGCCTTCACCCCTCCTTTTTGAATTAAATCATGATCCCAACTTAGAAATTACTCTTTAATTAGATCAACTTGCATGATTCTTCTGATAAATTATTTTTTTGGGGATCTACGGTGGGTAATTTCTCTACAAAATCCAACAGAGAGGTCATATGCATGACTTGAGGGTGATGTGAGTGGGTAATTCTCCTTTAAAACAAATCCACTCATTCAAAGTATAATTTTATGTTGTGGAGAATCTGGAACTTCTTTCTTCTTAAGGATATGGATGATAAGGGAAAGGGTGTTCGGCTTTCCTCAAGAAGTTCTTACTACTTGGGGAATAAAGAGGAAACTATTGAGAATTTATTCTATCCAAGTGAGTGGGAGGATATAGTATGAGGAGAACCTGGTGTTTTTAATGTTCAACCAGTTACGGTGGGGTCTATTGAGGACTTCCTTCATCAATGGTTCAGTGGTGCGGTTAGCAACATGCAAGATGCATGAGTATGTATTCTTATCCTAGCAACTCCCTATTAGTTTTTGTGGGAGGAAAGTAACCAAACACGGCACAGTGACTCCAAGTCATCTTATCATGCGTTTGTAGCGATAGCTATATTCCTTTTCATGGATCTTGTATTTCTTATGAATCGTTGGGATTAGGCATCATACCTCAGAAGCTTCACGACTAGTTTTTACCCCCCCCCCCAATTGTTTAGACCTTTGAGGATTGGTTATTGGATGAGTTGGTCCCCCCCCCTCAGGGTCTCGAATTGAAAATTGATGGATCTTTTATCTAAGGTGGAATGTGGGGAGGAGGTTTCGTACGTGATTCTACAAGTTCTGTTGTGTTCACATTCAATGCATTTTTTATGCTTAGAGACTCCCTCAGAGTGGAAGGAATGGCCATGTTGCAGGTCATTGAGCTCTATCACATAAATAAAATCCCATTTTTAGAGGTGGAAACAGATTCAATGATTATATGGAACTCCCTTGAGGGCCTATCCCCAACTCCATTCCAAATTATTTACATGGTTCGAGCCTGAAAGTTCCTCCTTATTAATGGTATTGAGCTTCTCCATACATGGTTTGAAGGTAACCATGTGGCAGACTTCCTAGCTTCCTAAGTCCACTCAAGGGCACCCACTCATGGAGTTCTCTAACATGGGTTCCCTTCCGTTTGGTGGTGTTTACATTATTATTGGGGACTACCTTGGTCTTCACTTCTATAGGCCTCCCTAGCTATCACATTATTTTATTCTCTCCATAATAAAATAATAGATGTGTGTATGTGTTATCCAAAACATTCTCTGATATAAATTGAGGTTACCAATCATTTGATATATAAATATTATTCCATTATAGATGAATATTATATACATCACATAATAATAAATCCCCTAGAAGTGTAAAGGTTTATTTTATTTGGAAACTTTGATACATAAATTTTTTTTACATAAAATATAAATAACATCTCTCCTTTAGTTCTTTTTACCTTCAATCCTACTTTGGCATAACATACATAAAACGTTTCTTCAGATCCTGGAGAAATTAAAACATATGAAATGATGACATTATATTATCATAAAGCTTAAAAAATGGATATATCAATCAATGATCATATCTAAGCATATCATGAGTATAAGGGTATGAGAACATGATTTTAACATTTGAAAATCATATCGAAAAATTCATACATTATAATCATGGAATAATTCATAGACAATTCATGATAAATGAATAATAAAAGAATCAAAGATCTTGAGACATGAGATCATATCAAAATCATAAAAACATGTCATAGAGAGTGGAATAAAAAGTTTTGAATAGTCATAATCAAGAAAATAAATGTCATGGATACCCACCAAAACATTCATCTCATGTCAGACCAATGTTAACTACCCATGTACCTACTTTGGGCTTGGTCTAACCACATATGTACCCTATTTTGGTCATGGGATAAATTTCCATATTCCCTTTGAGTTCATAAAACATTAATCATTGCCCAATTAATTAGAGGGATATGATGGAACTACCCATAACATAATCAAAATCCATTCTTATGAATTCCATAATATCATGAAAACATTTATCATTTTTTCATAGCTGAACAAATAGAAAAGATAATGGGTTTCATAAATATTTCATCAACATAATCAATATCCATCTAGAATAAGGATGGAGTCATTGTGTAACGTCCATCCACATCCTAGAGCTCCCTCATGTGTCTAAGATAGGGTTAGGATATATGACCTCAAGAGATCCTTCTCATATTCTAGAGGTTGATGACTATATTTGAGGGTGTAGGGGATATAGTGGGGATAATTAACCCTCTAGTACATAGTTTTAATAACAATGGAAATAATAAAGGGGTAGCATAAATACTAGAAAAACATATATACATAAATAAAAAACCTGAACATATGAAGGGAAAATGAAGAATTAAAAATAATAGTATAATAATGTAATGATGGGATGAATTAAACTAAAGGTCATAATTAAAATCTAATAGATAAAAGACCAAACAGACACAACTAAAAACTCCAAAGACCCTATCCCCAAACCTCATGTTGGTCCCATCTCCAAGCCCTGGTCTATCTAGAAATCAATCAATAATAAGTTCCCTTCCCCTTATCCAAACTGGAATCCATGAAATCTTTTTAGGTACGAAACGGTGTCCTGAATAGGGTGTGAGTATAACTCAATAGGTTGAAACCACCATATCCAAAAAAAGCCAGGCGTAGTATAAATTGAATAAAATAATGTAATAAAATATTGGTATTAATTAATAAATCAATACTAAACATCAAATAATCCACCAACCCTTGAGCTATGGGTTGACACCCTAGGGTTAGACAAACCTAATTTAGCACCATGTAAGATATCTCTATCCAATGATTGATACTCCTGCACCATGATGGATCACCCAAGTTAGTATAATATTACCCTATAAAGGATGAATCACACATAACACTTCATATAAAATTATTACCATTTCAAAAGACATCAAAAATCTCACCCTCATGTATATACTATAATCATACTCCTCACACTCAGGAATCCAGTGACTATGAAAATTTCCCTTAGGTAGTTCGTACCCCATGTATCATTCACTAAGGTGGTCTATGACCCATGAATATATCCCTCAAGTGGGAATATAACAATTTACCTTGATGTCAGATGTTAGATATGGTACTCTCAATCTCCCCACACAATCACAAGTCCAGTTAGACAATAATCTCCAAAAACCTTATATCAACTATTCTTGAGTCATCAATCATACCAAATCCATTTCAAGACAAAATCTATTAAGAAGTTCCCATGACTAAACACCTAGAATAAAAATTATATCCTCATAATCCAGGATGTCCAATCAATACAATTACCATTAATTTATGAAATTACATTCCATTCATGAATTTACCCAAAAATTAATAACATGCCAATATATATCCATTTTAGTCTATGTGATCCTATCTAAGGAAATCACCCAAATTTCAATGTTATGACTATTAATATTAATAATACAATAAACAAATCACATTGTTAATACAAAAACACATTATCATAATTTTCATTTTATTATAACTTCAAGGGTAATCTCACCCCATGGGTGGCCAAAAGCCTAGTCCCCATGCTAATAAACCCAATGGGATATGATGGGAAGTTATGTCCCATTAATTTCATTAAATATTGATTTATTCAGTAATTGAGGTCATGTGAACAAAATTCCATCTGGATTTTAATTTTTTCACAAAAAACATATAATTTAAATAAATGTTTATGGATTTTTTATAGACCACCTACTGCAAAAAGAGATGATTCTAAAAATTATCCACGTTTGACGTAATGTTGAACTTCTTCTTACTTCCCTATATTAATGATTGAGGATGATACCAACACAAACATCACAACTAGTTTTTTCAGAAAGAAAAAACTAATGAAAAATAAAGGGGGATAAGAAATAGAAGGATTAAATTTGATCTCTTAGTCCAAAACATGATGATCCAAAGAGAATAAACCTATGGATAGAAGAAAAATCTCATAATTTACCATGGAGAGTCTATAAAAGAGAGAGGAGAATGCTTTAAAAAACTCATGATGATCATTGTAACCTAATACTCAGTGAAATGTTTTTATGATGTAAACCATATATTTTTAATATAACCGCCATGATTTATAGATACGCTGAAAGACCTACCGTTGTGACTTAAAACTGAATAAAAACTACTTTTACATTAAAAAATACCATTTCAAATTGTAGTATTGGATTTATGACTTAGCTGGAAATATTATGTCTTGTTTTATTTTTATGAGGTCATCCTAATGATTTTACATTGTAAATTAGAATTTTACGATGTAAATTCCATCTATATCCAGAATTCGACCCTCATACAGCAACTCTATAACTCCCTTCTATCCAGAAAAAGGATTGATTATCATGGATTAAATAAAAAACAACTAGATTAAAAGAGGTCTAACTAAAACTCAATGAGAGTCATACCTGAAAAAATATAGGATCTTACAACCTCCCCACAATATATAATCTCATCCCTTAGCTATCCCAAAACTCATCGTAGGGTATCTATGAACAAGTATGACCATTGTACCCAAATATTAAACTCCCTTTCCTAGGTATCCACTTGCGCATGCACATGAATCCACTATACTCACCATATTGGTACAATATTCTAAATATAGATTCTTATCATCATGGTCTACTATAAGGATTAGATTCTTATTAAAGGATGAATCAATATCCATATTGAATACAAAAAATTATATAATGTGAGAAGGTTTTGTATGATATATTTGATGTTATGACATGTGAAACATATCATGCATGGAACTAAAATTTTGTAGAAGGGATAAATTGTACATCACTGGAACAAACCATTCCACTACATCAAATAGATTGACAAACTTGGGATTCATCTTTCCTTGTTTCCTAATATGATATTTCCCTGGACTAGGAAAATCTCAAAGGAAAACATAATGATCAACCTAAAACTCTAGAGGTCATCTCCAATGTTCATTATAAGATTTTTCCAACTCTGTATGGTCACCAATCATTTCATAATCAACTAAACCTACATGGATGTCTTATGTATGAGACTAGGCCCAACAAGAACTGAATCACCTACATCTAACCAACAAAAAAGTTAATCGAAAAACCCACCATACAAAACCTCGAAATGTTATATTTATATCGATTATAATAAGTTATTATTAAAGTAAAACTACATGAGATCCATATATTTCTCCCAAGATCCACTGAATCCCAGAATAAATGCTCATAACATATCCTCTAGAATCAAAATCATCCACTCATATTGGTCGTTATTCTGAGGATGATAGGTTATACTTAGAAGAAACTATGATCAAAGAGCCTTATAAATATCCAACAAAAACTGAGATGTGCAATGAGGATATTGATCCGAAATGATACTCCTTGGAACACCAGAAATTCTAACTATATCTCACACATATTGACTATCTAAATCATCCATCATAATGGTCTCCCTTATATAAAAAAAGTAGGATTTATTTTTCAATCAATCCACAATCACCCATATTGTATTATTATTGTTTGGTTTATAGGGTAATCTTATTATAAAATCCATGTTACATCATCCCACTTTCACTCTATAATGGGTATAGGATGCAACATTTTGGTAGGACTTTGATTTATGGACTTCGCTTGATGATAGGTAAAATATCTCACCATGAAGACTACTATAACATTTTTTATTCCCTTCCAGCAGTACTATATACAAATATAATGAAACATATTTGTAAAAATAGGTTTCACCGCCCATATAGAAGTATGAAACCTCCTCATCATCTCCTCACATAAGCCTGTTGGAACCCATACATGGACAAAGAAAAGAAGAACACCACTGGTACCAAGAGACCATTCTGATGGTAGCTCCCCACCATTTAAGTTTTCCCTCAGAACTATGCCCCCATATCAAAAAACTTATCTATCTTTATCGGATCTTTGATAATGGGTATAATAGATGTTTAATTCAGAGATACTTTTCCCTAACAACCCTAAACATCCAGAAGCATGTATACAAATTATTCCATCAGATGTTACTCATCGTAAGACTCATGCACTACATCTTTATGCTTCTTACAAAACAAGGAATTAGAAATGAAGTTTCCCTCTCTAAGAGTGAAATCCATCTCAAAATTGAAATATGGTAGATACGCAACCTGTCTCCACCGGTGAAGGTTCAGGTATCTCTAACAAAAGTAGTGCTTGAGGTTATTGCAGTCCATGTATATCACAAACCTCTTGATCAATAGATAGTGCTACCAGAATCTCAAAGAATGTACCACCATATTTAAATCTAGATCATGATTATGGTAATTATTATCATGTGGTATCAACTTTCTATAGCTATAATCAACCACTTAATCATCTTTCAATAGAACCACTCTAAGTTTAAATTTGGATACATTGACGTACAAGGTATAATCATTACCAGGAATATGTACAATGAGGATCAGTTATGTGGTTAGTCTTCTATTAAACTGTTAGAAATATCTCTCATAAGTATCAAACCAAAAAACATCACCCCTTTCTTGGTCATCTCAAACACCAGTGCTTCTAGACAGGTGAGGTCCAAGATAAAATTACAATAGTAGACTTCTAAACCCAAAAAGATCTGAATCTCAAAGAAATTATTGGGTTATTCCAAAGATACAATGGTGGATAACTTCTCAAGGATCATTGATACTCCATCCTCTTAGAAAACATATCCCATGATGTTCACCCTATAAATCTAGAAACTGCAATTGGTTATCTTAGCATAAGGTCTATGCACTCTTAATGTGCTCAAGATGATGTCAAGATATTAGGCAAGATCATCTACAAACTGGGAGTACATAAAGATGGTGTCGACAAAAACCACCACAAACTGATCCAATAAAGGATTGAAAATCCATTTCATCAAATCCATGAATACCAATAATGCTTTCTTCACACCAAATGACATCACTAAAAACTCACACTTTCCACACCTGCTTCTGAAATAAGTTTGGGGAATGTCAGATGGTCTCACACTCAACTGATGGTATCCTGATATCAATTCAATCTTATGTAAAATCCTATAACCTCTTATAATATCAAAGAGATCATCAATATGTGTAAGGGGATACTGGTTCTTGACCATTATCTTTTTCAATCTGTGATAATCCACAAACAAGAAAAAATTCCCATCAGAATTATTGGAAAAATCATGAGAGAACCCCACAGAGATCTACATGGTCATATGAATCCCTTATCTTCCATATATTCCAACTAAAACTTCAACTCCAAGAGCTCCTCCATTTCCATTCTATAAGGCAGAATAAAAACTAGCTTAGCTCTTAGAACCAACTCGGTTGTGAACTTCATCTCCCACTTGGGTGGTAATCCAAAGAACCCTTTGTGAAATATGTCTTAAAAAGGTCTACCATTAAAGGAAAAGTATCATGATACACTCCATTTTCAACCATAATGATGATTAATATCAAGGTTGTGATAAAAACCATCCTCCACTAAATTGGTTCAGTATGACTATCCAAAATATCTCACTCACCGAAGTTTAAATAACTACCCCCTTCTGGAGATAGGAAGGTAACTCTCCTATTATAATAGTTGATGTGACCTTGGTATAGAACTATCCAATCAATACTAATAATCCAATAGAAACCTATAATTTAAAACCCAAATTATTACAAATGGAAATGGTAACCACAGATTTCAAGAGAATATTCCTTAAAACATTTGATACCCTCTAACAGAACTCTCAATGATGTGTGAAAAGTAAATAACATCATCAAAGTTCTCTATAACCATATCTGAACCATTTGTAAATTTAATAAATAAAAAATAAATTAGAGGCACATGTATCATTAAAAATTCAAGTAAGGGTAGATGATCAAAATCCATACCTTTGATTGTAGAAGATCCTTCATCCACACTTGTAATGACTTGAACTTTTGAATAATATTTTGTTTCTTGAAAATGAATGTTTTACTTTTTCACATTCATTAAAACTATATAAGTATAAATTGAAACTTAACTATTAGTTTCGGACTGTTATATGACCATTGGTCAATTATGATCAAATATCAATATTATTTCTAGAAACAATAATAATTTTAACGTTACAATTATTTCTTATAAATAGAAATGATAAGGGAAAAATTAATTTAGAAAGAAGAGTCGATGGCCCGGTCCTTTAGACTCGATTCGTACGAATATCATTTTTTGGATATCGTAAAGGAGGTAGCACCAATGGGATTCTCTCTTAACCATGCTAAAGTAGAGCCTCAATACATTAATCTTGAACAAAATTTCCTACAGAAGAAGTGGAAGTTAACAGCGATTATCACCCGAGTGATGTTATCTGAACCGCCCCAAGAGCCTGTCACCATTGCACACATTTATCTTACGTCTAATGCGGTTGTTATAAGGGGATATGTAACTATAACCTAGGACTATGATTATGTGTATTATTTTTTTATATAATAAGGAATATACATTCATTTTATTATTGTTACCTTTTAAATGATTTCTAAAAGCATAAATTGTATTTTCATATAATATTCAAATAAAATTGAGAGATATATTTTGATGAATTAATGGATTTATGAATTAAATATTATTTTAATAAAATATTATTACTAAATTAATTTTTACAAAATATAAATTATCATATAATTTTTATGATTACAATTGTAATCTTTATTAAGGTTTGAAAACTGTTTTTTTTTTCAAGACAAGTGAATTTTCAATAAATGTAGGTTTTTATTTTAAAAGTAAAAATTCATATATTTTGTAAATTATTTAGATAAATTGAATATTATTTTTGGATTTCGGATGTTGAAATTATCTAATGGTGAATTTTTCATAATTTTCTGAGACATCCGAATTTTTGGTTAAAAAATAAATACCATTTAAATATATAATGTGTTTTATGACATCATAATTACCCAATAAGGATGTAATAAAATACAATAAAAGGTATATTCAGATAATATATGGTTTTAATTTAATATAATGTAATTTTATATTTTTTTGATTAATTTTACAATGCCTTAGTGAACCCCCCAAGACATATAAAATATTTTAACATTTCAAAATGATTTCCTTGAGAGTGTGACTCACCTCCACATAAGCAAGCCTAATATTTTAATAAGTTCTAAAAATTTATATATAAAATAATTTTTTCCACTCTAATTTGGAAAAAACCATGTGCACAAACCATGGGGTGGTTTGTGGTTTTGATTAGTTTAATGGGTAGTGTCCAAAACCTAAATAATAAAGAATTCTTTCTCCTTTTCTATATAAACCCACTCAATATCTCTTTACTCTTCACTCAAAACCTTTAGATCTCAACCAACCTATGAACTCCTCTTTATATAATCCTACCAAGGTTCCAAAAACTCCCTATAATCCTTTCTCAATTCTATCCCAATACTTTGGGATAACACTTCCATATAAGGGTTCCTCACTTTCCTTCCTTCCTTAGTTATATCCAAGTTTCATTATATTGTTATGCCCTTTTATTTTAAATTAAATATATTGGGGTATGATTTATAACCTCCCCTAGGCTTCCCTACATATGTTTTAATTATGATATATCCATTTATCTCTCACTAATTCCTCTCATGCACACCTGTTACCATGCTAAAATTCTGTAAGGGATTTTACTCTTCTCATTTCCATTCAGGCTACTCTTTTACGTTACACTTCTTTAGTTCCATATTTATATATTTTTTTATGATGTTACATGGCCCCCATATTATCATTTTATTTATATATTATTATATTTGTACTTCAATATCATAAATCCCCCCTATGATTATTTAATCACGCTCGTTACTATGCCGAAATTCCACAAGAGATCTTCTACCCTCTTCTTTTATCAAGCGTTATTTTCATGTTATGTCTTTGAATTTATATTATTACTATATTGGGATACGTTATTATATATCCTCCTTAATTAACATATTTTATTAATGATGGTATACCCTTTTACTCTCATGTATCCCTCTTATGAACCCTTATGTATACCCGTTACCAAGCTGAATTTTCGTAAGGGATTCCTTGCTTTTTTATTTTTACCCAAGTTTCTTCATGTTGTTATAACCTATTATTTTCAATTAAAATTGTTGGTTTAGTATTTTTAACCTCCCCATTAATCCCATCCTTATGTTTTAATTATTATATATCACTCTCTCTCTCTCATTAATGCCTTCTGTGTACACCCATTACCATGCCGAAATTCGATAAGGGTTTCTCTCTTCTTATTTCTATTCAAGAATTTATTCTATATTATGTATATAAATTCCATTTCGTATTTTGGGATATTAAGTTCCATGATCCCCTTACTGTCTTTTTCAATTATAAATTATGATATACCCATTTCCCTCTCATCAACCAAATTTAAAAATTTATATATAACGTCATTATGCTGTAGAAATTTCACTGTGATTTTCCAATCCAAAATAATCATGTAGTGAATACCATACCCATTTCTCTATCAAGGTTATCAACCTTTATGCACATAAATTTATTTAATGGTACTTAAATGTATTTATTACACATTAATTTATCATGTAATAACTTATGATGTTGAATGATTCCATGTTATATGATCTATGTGTCACACTTATGCATGAAATGAAATGATTAAGAAGGGTGCAACCTGATAGCACTTCAATGCATTTGGTAAAAAATAGTATCATGATATTCCATGTGTAATTTGGTTTTAATCATGCTAATTTAAGTGAAATGAGAGTTTACTCATGCTAATTCAAGTGCAATGAGGGTTTACTCGTGCTCCATGTGAAATGATCCTTGGCTCATGCTAATATCATGTTAAATTTTGTTGCCACATTTCCATGTTATGATAATCATGCTATATCATGCCTTTATGTTTATTTTTCTCTTGTGATCCATTGATATTCCTATTTCCCAACATGTATTATATTATTGGTGTTATTCCTTGTTTACTCCCTTACTGGGCTTTATATCTCACCTTTTTCTTATGCATGCCCTCAGGTTATCCCATGCAATGCTAGGTATGAAAGAATATTGTGGTCAGGTAAAAGAAGTTTTCAACAAAGATATTGTGTTTATGTTCTATGTTATTATGGAATGTTTCTAATTTTCCAGGAAACTAGGTCTCTCAATCCTCATTGTTTTCTTAAGTGAAATTTTATGTAATAAATCATGTTTATGTGTGTAATAAAGAGAAGGGTTGTTATAGTCGGTATCATAGGATAGGTTTAGTTATTTTTTGGATTATGATTAGAAAACCCTAGTGAAATCCCTATGGATAAGACTAAGTATAATAAAATATGCCTTAATTTTACTGATTATTGAGTAAGTGGTTTATTAATAAAATACATCCCTATCTTGATACAAACAAGTAGAGGCGGCTCTAGCACAGATGTATCTGGGGGTAAAACCCGAAAACACTTCTTTGATCTGGACTCGAACAGGAACTGGTGCACAACAATGGGCATTGATGCACTATTGGTTTGAGACTCCTGGGGGATTTTATTTTTTAAATTCATAAGATTATTATGAACCATTATTAAGGGAATAAAAAGGACTCTAAGAATATATGTTGGGAATTAGATCACAGATAACCTAGATTGAAACTTAGGGTATCCAAATTTAGGATATACTATTCATTTACAAGTTTATCATTCTCTGTCAAATGTTTTATTTTTTACATTATTATTAGAAAATTATTAAAACCCCCTAATTGTATTTATTTTTCTTAGTTAAAATAAGGAAGGAGGAAGATCATGAATAACTCTTCTATGTATTCCTAAAGAACTACTTACAACGATTATCCATAAGTCATGCGCAGATGACTTTGAAATTTTTTTCAAATGTACATGTTACGTGAAAACTACTTTATGAGTCATCAAATACCTCTATAATTTCATGATTATTTCAAGTATCAAGTACCATATATTGGATAATCTTGCACTCCAAACATTCTTACCATGATAAGTGTGGGAAGTTCCAACAAGGACTATTCAAATGCATCACTTTATTTTAAAATTATGATTCACTAAATGATTTTCTCGATTTTCTGAAAGTGGTAGACCTCTGATCAGCCTATATGTATCAAATTATTTATTTCTTTATTTTGGGATATATGAAAAAAAATTACCATAACCCTATTTTGAAATATTTGTAGATGAATTAGTAAGAATTTTTTTATAAAAAACATGTTCAAAATGATGTCTCAAAATTATATATATGAAATACATTTTTCATGGTTTATCGAGGCTTCTATTGATATAATCGAAGATGGATGAGGGGTTTTTGGAAAAAGGAATTATATGATTTTGAAAAAAAAATCTGAGGTATCATTGGGACGTATGAACTCTTTTTACCTAAAGGAAATTCTAATAGGAAAGACTAAAGACCTCATTGAAAAGATAAAGGAGAAGTACCCTCGCCTATTTTCACCTTAGTATGTAAAATGAAATTTTGGGGATAAAATTTCTTAAGGGGGGAAGAGTGTAATGGCTTAAACTTTATAATAATATTTTTTTTTAAATCAATGTTTTACTGTGTCACATTCATTAAAACTATATGAGTATAAATTAAAATGTCACTATCATTTTTTGACTATTATATGACCATTTTTCAATTATGATCGAAGATCAATATGACTGTTGGAGACAATAATAGTTTTAAAATTATAATTATTTATTATAAATATAAATTATAATGGAAAACTTAATTCAGAAATAAGAGTTGATAGCCTTATCTAGAAGACTCGAGCCATACGAATATAATATTTCAGATCTGGGAAATAAGGTAGAATCACTGGGCTTTGTTCTGGACCAATCCCAAGCTAAGCTTCAATACGTTAAGCATGAACATAATCTCTTACGGGATAATTGATATTTAATAGAGATTATCACCCATGTTATGTTATCTGAGCTGCCCCAAGAGTTTATCACCATCACACACATTACCCTTAGGTCCTATGTGGGTGTTATAAGGGGTTATGTAACAAGACCCTAGAAATATGATTAAGTGCATTACTTTTTTATATAATAAAGAATACAAATTAATTTTATTATTTTTACTCTGTAAATTATTTTTAAAGCACAAATAGTATTTTTATTTAATATTAAAATTCCATTAAGAAATACATTTTTATGAATTAATGGACTTATGAATTAAATAATATTTTAATAAAGTAGTATTACTAAATTACTTTTTAATAAATATAAATGATCATATAATTTTTATGAATACAATTGTAATTTTTAAGGTTTGAAAACTGTTTCTGTCAAAACCCAGGAATTTTCAATAAATGTCGGTTTTTATTTTAAAAGTTAAAATTCATATATTTATAAAATAATTTAGATAAAATGAATATTATTTTTGGATTCAAGACATTGAAAATATCTAATAGTGAATTTTTCATAATTTTCTGAGACATTCGAATTTTTGTTTAAAAATTAAATTCCTATTAAATATATAATGTGTTTTATGACATTATAATTAAACAATAGTGATGTAATAAAATACTATAAAAGGGATATTCAGAAAATATTTTTTTTACCTTTAAAATAATTTGATTTTAGATTTGTTTAATTAATTTTACAATGCCTTAGTGGATACTCTAAGACATATAAAATATTTTAACATTTTAAAATGACTTCCTTGAGAGTGTGACTCACCTCCACATAAGCAAGCCTAATATTTTAATAAGTTCTGATATTGGAATTATAAAACAATTTTTTCTACACCAATTCGGAAAAAACTATGGGCAAAAACCATGGAGGGGTTTTTTTCTGATTATTTTAATGTGTAGTGTCCAAAACCTAAATAATAAATAATTCCCTCTCCTTTCCTATATAAACCCACTCAATATCCCATTCCTCTTCACTAGAAACATTCAGATATCTACCAAACTCTTCCCTCATCTTTCTATAATACTATCAAGTTTATCCAAGCATCTTATAAGCATCTCTCAATCCTCTCTCAAGCCTTTGGGATCACACTTCAAAGTAAGGGATCCTCACTTTCCTTCCTTCTTTATTTATGTCCAAGTTTCTTTATATTGATATTCCAATTTATTTTTAATTACATGTGTTGGGGTATGATATATCAACTACTCTATACTACCCTACTTTTAATTATGAGATACTTCTTTCAATCTCATTAATGCCTCCCATTCACACTCATTACCATGCTAAAATTCTGTAAGGGATTTCACTCTTCTCATTACCATTCAAGCTACTCTTTTACATTATGCTTCTTAAGTTCCATATTTATATGTTGTGTTATGATGATAAAAGACCCCTATACATTCCATTTGATATATATATATATATATGATTATATATTCCTTTCATTCTCATCAATCCCTCCTATGATCCTTTAAGCACACCTGTTATTATGTTGAAATTACATAAGGGATCTTCCACCCTCCCCTTTTATCAGGAATTCTTTTCATGTTATGTATTTGAATTTATTTTATTCCTATATTGGTACATGTTATTATATATCCTCCATACTGAAAATATGATGTATAATTTTTGATATCCCCTTTCACTCTCATTTATCCCTCTTATGTACCCTTATGTATACTCATTACCATGCTGAATTTCCGTAAGGGGATCCTTTTTCATTTTTACCCAAGTTTCTTCATGTTGTTATAATATTTTATTTTAAATTATAAATTTTGGGGTATGGTTTTGAACCTCACCCATAATACCCTCTTTATTTCTTAATTATTATATATCACTCTATCTCTCATTAATGCCTTCTGTGTACACCAGTTACCATGCAGAAATTCCACAAGAGATTTCTCTTTTCTTATTTCCATTCAAGCCTTCCTTCTATATTATGTATCTAAATTCCATTTAATATGTTGGGATATTAAGTTCTATAATCCCCTTACTAACTATTTCAGGTTTTAATTATTAGATACACCATTCCCTCTCATCAACTTAATTTATGAATTTCCATATGACGTCGTTATGCTGCCGAAATTGCACCGCGATTTTTCCATGCCAAAATCATCATGTAGTAAATACCAAACCCATTTATCTATCAAGATTATTCACCTTTATGAACATATAATTATTTAATGGTACTTAAATTTATGTATTACAAATTACTTGATCATGGAAAAACTTATGATATTGAATAATTCCATGATTCATGTTCTATGTGACACACTTATGCATGAAATGAAATGATTAAGAAGGGTATGCCCTAATAGTGCACCAATGCATTGGGTAAAGAATAGTATAATGATAAACTATGTGAAACGAGGTTTTACTCATGATCCATGTTCAATTATCCTTAGCTCATTCTAATATCATGTTAAATGTTGTTTCCATATTTCCATGTTATGATAATCATGATATATCATTCTTTTATGTTCATGTTTCTCTTGTGCTCCATTCATATGCCTATTGTCTAACATGTACTATATTCTTCATGTTATTCCTTTTTTACTCCCTTAATGGGATTTATATCTCACCATTTTCTTATGCATGTCCTTAGGTTATCTCATACAATGCTAGGTATAAAGGAATTTTGTGTCCATATAAAAGAAGTTTTCAATAAAGATATTGTGTTTTATGTTCTAAGTTGTTATGAAATGTTATAAATTTAACTAGACACTATACCTCTTGGTCCTCAAAGTTTTATTAAGTGAAAGTTTATATAATAAATCATGTTTATGTGTTTAATAATGTGAAGGGTTGTTATAATGATATCCAGAGTAAACTGCATAGTAAGTAGCAAGACCACCCCTCTTCCCTGAGATCCAATCAAATCACCTTTTGTTGTTCCCTCTACTTGGTATTTCCACTCCTCCACAAGGCTACCACATCCCTCAACTCAGCATAAACATCTGGTGGAACTCTATATAATCGTCTATTGGGGGGTATCTGGGTCCCTCTAGGTCACTAGTGTCTTTCTCAATCACCAACCACAACTCTGATATTGAATTTTCCTTTAGAACCTCTGTATATGGCCCAATCTGCCATAATCATTTCACTACACTATGGGTTATAGACACTTTGGTCACCTGTGGCCCAAATTTCTACACTAAAAGAATAGTAATAAATCATAGACCAAAGATATTTTCCCACTTTCCCAACTTCTCTTGACACTACTACTGTAGTGATAACTATCACAATGACACTTCTTACTGCTAGAAGAGGAATTACAAGATCACCTGACTGAAATAGACTGGCCACTGCTCAGGGACTCTCTCTGATTACCTTTAATGATGAGATCCTAATTCATAACAATTTCAAATTTTCTCAAGAAAAATACAATCACATGTGACCTGATCTTGTATCAAAGCCCATCTTGAAAATTTATTTCCCTATAAATTTCATCAGCTACTAAATATGATGAAAATTGGTCTAGGTCGGTGAAATGTCTAATGTAGTCCATAACTTATATGCCCTCCTAAATTAGGTTCATGAACTCATGATCCTTCTCATTACTCAATTTCTTTAGATAAAATTATCTCAAAAACTTTTACTAGGAGTCCTTTCAAAATAACTCATCTTACTACTCATCTTGTTCTAGAATTTCCCATCAACACTTTTTTGGTCCTTAAAAAATGTAAGTAGCAAGATTCACCCTCCTATCTCTGGGTTTCCCAAGGTTCTTGGAGATCATTTTGACTAACTCGATCAAAAATGTAGCTTCTTAGGAGACTCTATCCTTAATAAACAAAGGCATATATTGCATCTAGAATTCTATCGACATCTCAAACAATTATGGAATGATTCTAACAGTTTCCCTCACCATAGATTACATGACCCTCAAGAATATATCACAAATCTAACCATATATATGATTCCCTTGTGTTGTAGGAAGTTTCAACTCAGTTATATTAAGAGTGTTCTTATTGCTACTCTCCTAATGCTTGATTTGTAGATAATGGAAAGGGATTTTCTCTATAAGGTATAATGCACTCCTTATAACATAGGTTACGCTACAAGTTTAACCTCAACAGGTGAAAACAACATAGAACCCAAAACATATAGTCACTCTATACTTTTATAAATAAGTGATTTTTGGCATAACATAAGAGTTCAATTATTCATTTTTCATTAGATATACTAGAAATTACTTTTCAAAGTTTATAGGAAGGTCACTAGTAATGGATTCCCATATAATGAACAATGCATGTCAATATATTTCCCTACATGCCTATCATGATGCATGCATACTCAGATATTTACTTATTAGGATATACTTAAAATGTCAATAAATGATAACACCAAACAATAAGTGAATCACTCATGGTAAAATGACTTCAATGGTAATATAATAATTTCCTGAAAAACAATGTCGTACTTGGGAACCCAGCTTTTCCACCTTAAATGGGTTAGATAATCCCATGCACAAGATCATTACTAAGTCTTGACATGTCTTATTCTTCTTTCTACCTTTACCAAATAGTAAATCAATAGAAAATAATACATGATTCTCTGATACCACTTTATAATACCCCTCAACCCATAATTCCTTCATGTTCCCTTGATGGGATTGAGTTACGTGACCTCAAGCATGATTCCCCATATGCCAGAAGGTGTTGAATAGAATTGAGGGTGTAAGGAATATAGTGGGTAGACTGTACCCTATGGTATAGAGTTGTAAAAAAAGTGGAAATAAAAACAGAGTAAAGGAAATAGTGAAATAATATGAATAAATAACAACCCCTAATAGATGAAGGGGTACTAAACAATCCAAATAATAATAGAATAATGTAATTATATGTTTAATGATACTAAAGGTCATACTACAGGTCTAACAGATGAAATATTAATAAGACTCAAATAAAGACTCCAAAGACCCCAGCCCCGAACCCCATGTCAGCATTATCTCTAATCCCCAATCCATCTAGAAATAAATTAATCAACAAATGGTCCCCTTTACCTTGTCCGAACCTAAATCCATGAAATCTATTCGGTTACCAAATGGAGGCCTGGATTGGGTGTGAGTATAACTCAATTGGTCGATACCACCAAGTCTAAACAAATCTAGTCCCAGTATAAAGTGTATGAAATAAAGAGATAAAACATGGGAATTAATTAATAAATTAATAAGGTACATCAGATAACCCAGCAACCCTTGTACTCTAGGTTGACGCCTAGGGGTTAGTCAAACTTGCTTCGGCGCCATGCCATATATCTCTATCAAAGTATTGATCCTCTTGCATCAGTAATGATCATCCAAGTCACCAAATAATTCTCCAACAAAGGATGAATCACATATAACATATCACAAACAAGTATTCCATTTCCTTTACCCATCAAGAATCTCAACCTCAGGCATCTAGTATAATCATACTCCTCACCCCGAGGCATCTAGTTACTATGTAACTTTCCTGCAGGAGGTTTGTACCCCTTGCATCTTTCACTCAAACGGTTTTTGACCCATGAAACATTCCCTCGGGTAGGAATGTGACCATGGACCATTCCCTCAGGTGTTAGATATGGTACTCCAAATCATTAAACACAAGCACAAGTCAAGACAGATAATAATCTAAAACAATCATATAACAACCATCCCTCATGCATCAATCATAGTAGAGTCATTCCAATAAAAAATATAGAAAGAAATTCACATGACTAACCAGCAAGTATAACAATTATATCATCATAATCCAAGATATTAAGTTCATCTAATTGCCATTTATTTATCCAATTACATTTCATTCATAAATTTAGCCCCAAATCTATAATATGTTGATATATATCTATTTTACTTCACGTGATCGTATCTAAACCAATCACCACAATTTACATGTTATGACAATTCATATTAATAATAAACAAACAACTCACACTATTAATCCAAAACCCCATTATCATAATTTTCAACTCATTGTAAATTCAAGGGTAAGCTCACACCATGGTTTGTAGCAAACTCAATCTCCAGGACAACGGACCCAATGGGATCCAATGAGAGGTCATGTCACATGATTATCATTAAAGATTGATTAAATAAATAAGTTGGGTTGCATGCATGGAGTACCTGAATGAGAACAATTATTTAACATTCTTTATAATAATTGAAACATATGTTTAAGGATTTTTTTCTAGACCACCAACCACAAAATGTAGATGGTACTAAAAAATATCCATGTCTAAGGTAAAGTCGGACACCTTTTTCATTCCATTGATTAAAGATTGATAATTCTTCCAATACACGCATCAAAACTAGGGTTCTCAGTGGGATAATTCCAACAGAGAAAAAAAGGGGGAGAAGAAACAAAAGGATTATATTCAATCACCATGTTTTAAACATGATGATCCAATGATAATGATCATATGGGTCGAATATAATTCTCATACGTTGCCACTAGAGTGTCATGAAATTAGAGAGGAGAATTCATTATGAAAACACATGATGACCTCTATAACCTAATGTTGAAAATACCAATCTTATGGAACAAATATTTATTTCTGACATAAACCATACAATTTACATGTATGCCAAAAAACACGTCACCGTAACTTAAAACTCAATAAAAATGACCTTGAAATCATAAAATCCCATTTTACATAATAATATTGTATTTATGGTTTGGATGAAAATTTTATGACTTGTTTTAGTTTTATGGGGTGTCCCTGATGATTTTATATCATAAATTATAATTTTACAGTGTAAATTTTCTCTATAGCTAAAATTCATTTATCCTCCTATAGTAACTCTACAACACACCTTCAGTTGGACAAAAGCTCAATTACCATGTATTAAACAAAAAATAACCAGAATCAAATTCGTCTAACAGAAACTCAAAGAGTGACATACCTAGGAAATGAAGTGATCATACACAGTGGATAATATCCTTAGTGAAGAAAAAGTAACATCAATGGTTTTTTTCATAGATGAAAATACCTTTAAAAGACCACTAGATCATTTCTTGGGGAAAATACCTTTTTTATTTTAAAATCACTTAATTAAAAACATAAAATATATATAATATTATGGGAAATATTTTATTTTAAAAGAATCATGAAAGCTTGGGAAGGAAGATTTAAGGAAAATAGTGGCCATAAAGGTGGGAAAATATTTTCTTATGGTAAATGTTAAAATAAAAATTCCTTTCATATTTTTGATAAAAATTCAAAAGTACCTCACTCAAAAAATGATAAGAAGATTCCTTTTTAAAAAATTATAAAAATTAAAACATGGATAAAAGTGAATTTAAATAATTATTAGGTAATAGTAAAAATATTCTTGAAATTTTTTTATAAAACATGGATATGGAAGATAAACAATTCTCATCCAAAGAGAGAAATAAAGTTGGTTTTCTTAAAAACATTATTTCAGGGTTTTAAGTAATTAGAGAGAGAAAAATAAAATAAAAACATTTTATATATTGAAAAAAATAGTGTAGAATAAAATAAATGATTTTTATGATATATAGATCATATAATTTAATCATAAAAATTTTAAGTATAAATAATCCTAAAAAACAGTGAGATTGTAACATAAGACTCTTACATCACGTCATAATTTCTTCATAAGCAATCTAAACTTTTTTATAATAAATTAAAATTTATTATATTTATATACTAAAACCATATTAATAATTATAATACCTTTCATGGTTTACTTATAACATATTATCACATTTTCATTAACAATTCTTTAATAAATCATTTTTTCGGGTAATAACTGTTTAGTTTTTCATGCATGTTTCGGTATGGCAGTTCCAGTCCTTACACTTTGACCATGGTTCAATTATATTTATATTGTTAGTAATGTAATATATATAATATTATTAAATAATATAACTAGTATTCAACATTCCTTAATCATTCATTTCATAAACATTATAACATCACTCGTGTAGGTGGTAAAACTGACCTAAACAAGAATATGTTATAAATAAAGAATGAGTAAGAACGTGTCAAGGTATAATTTTAAAATAAAAGTTAAAGAAGATTATTCATTTCATAAATATAATATATATTCATTATATCTAGTTTAGGATCTTCCATAAAATCAATATATTGAAAATGATATATATCACCCATGGAGATAGTAGTCCCCACATACACATGAACAATACATCCATTTTATAATGATAAAATTGAAAAGAAATTAGAAAATAATATATCATTAAATAATAAATATTAAATAATAATTATTTTGTATATTTATAAAATCCATCATTATAACCATCCATGAGAGGCAGTGATGAAAAATGAATCACATCGCTACATGGAGGTGGTAATCCACATGTACGCACGAGTGATACTTTTATTTCAAATTTGATGGAAATAAGGTGGAAAATTGTTGTATTATAATAATAATAACATTTAGGTATGTTTATAATAATATATTAATTATTATAGTATGAAGTAAATATATTTATAGGTATAAGAATAACAAATAAACTTATAAATATTTGGGTAAGATGATTACCTCTTCTTTGAGAGACCTACTTTGGCATACACATTAATCCTTATTAGGATAGTATTAGGGTATGTATAATAGTATCAAACCCATAATTTCGAATACATTTTTAAAAACATAAGATTTATATTTATATATTTGATACTAATAATCATGAACATATTTTCATCATCCAAAACATACAACAACAAAGAAAAATATTGGATCACCTTAAAACCCAAGGACCTTTTAGGTTTAGTGTTTTAGAAAATTAAATCATAAATCTTACATAAAAATTAAATATATTAAAAAGTGTAAAATTATAAATATTATCTATTTTTTGACAATATAAAACTTTTAAAATGGAACATGTTTTATTTTAATGAAAAATATTCATGAATTTCAACTTAACTTGTTATTTATTCTTACTCATCCTTAAAACTTATGAAAAAATTTTAAAAATATTGGGCAACCACAAAAATATCACCAAGGGATATAATAGAAACAAATTCATTAGCCCAATGAAAAATATGAAAACTCATAAAATATTTACCTTTACCAAATTATTTATTCAGTGTATAAAACAATTCATATCCACATGAAAAAAAACATTTTTCTTAAATAAAACCTTCAAAACCCAAAGAAAGTAAAAAAAGCCTTGTAGACAACTTAGATTGCCATATTAATAAATAGTGTCCACTTATTTAATGAGTAACTATATCCAAGTTAAATCCATAGGATAAACCACCATGATTAACTTCCTCTTTCTTTCCTTTGAAGACAAGGAATAATACCCAATGCATTAAAGAACTATATCAGGCTCCCCCACAGTATAAGCTATATAGGGCTCACCCATTTGTATAAGTTGTCTCAGGATCACCAATTAATTTAATATATATCAGGATCACCCATCATAATTTATAATTTTTATGTACCATATCATGAATAAAATATTTTATACTTTCACATTTTCATCATAAAACCATTGAAAAACTCTATTAAATACATATGAAAAAAAATCAGATATCAAAATACCATTTCCTTTTAAAAACAAATTTCAAAAATAAAAAGCTAGAACAGAGGGAAAGAGTGTTTTTATTTGAAGAAAACATAGAATATTTTAAATTAATCCAAACATAAAATAATGGTTGTGGTGGTAGGAAAAACTATTCAATCCATATATGTAAAAATAGGACATTCTTTTTTCTTTTTGTAAATAAAGTCAAAACGTTCTATATAAAATCTGTAAAAAGATTACTTTTAAAAACCTAAGAAATTAAAATGAAGTATAAAAGTTCCTTTATAATTAATTTATTTACATATAAATAAATCCATAAAATAATTTTTAGAATATGTACATAGAATAAAAATATTTAGAAAAAAATCATTAAAATATTTTAAAATTACGTTTTAAGCTAAAGTGTTCTTTATGACGTGATAACTTTTGAACCAAAACATATTTTAAATAAATAAATTAGGTTGGAGTTATAAAAAAATTAATTTCATAAATTAATTCTAAAATATGTCCATAAGGCAGTTTATGAACCAAAAAAAGAAATTGTGTGGTGAAAAAGCTTAAATCTCAAAAAAAGGGAATTGTGACTAGAAATCTCTAAATTCAAGTTTGACTCATCACGTACATTCTTTATCATAATAAATAAAAAACATGTGTTAATTATTTATCTTCTTAATAACCTTTTAAAAAAATTTATCCCTTTTAATTTACTTATAACCCTTTTATATTCAATTACTTATCCAATTAAGTTCGTGTCGGATGTTTTGATGATATTCGGCTGAAATATCCAAAATGACTTCGGTAGGTTGACTATATTCAAAGGGGTAATTATTTTATAATATATAGAATAATAATCCTAAAATAATCATAATTATTTAAATTAATTATACTCTTAAAACCAACCATGAATTATGGTTATGAAAAATAAATTATGTTACAATCATGGAGACAGTAGGTCGTTCGTATGCATAAGTAACATTTCCATTTTTCAAATAACGTAACAGAAAGAAGGTAAGTCTTATTTTTTATTTATATAATTATTATAATATAATAAATATTATATTATATCTTTAAATACTTTTATATATATAATTAATATGATGCTATGATGAAAAAAATCACGTCACTTCATGGAGGTGGTAATCCACAAGTAAGCACGAACGACTTAATAGTTTTTCAATAGATATAAAGTTAAGAAAATATATGATATATTATCCTTAAAAAATAATAATTATTTCACGAATAATATATATATATATATTAAATTCTTTATTATAACCATCCATGAGAGTTGGTGATGGAAATCGAAACACATCGCTTCATGGAGGTGGTAGTTTACACATACGGGCGAACGATGTTTTCACTCCCCATTTGATGGAAAATATTATTAAAATGGTTTTAAAAAAGTCATAATAAAATATAAGTATATATTATGTACCTATATTATTATATCATCATGGTTTAATAATATTCTAATTAGGTTTAAGAAGAAGTTAATAAAAACGCACAATTGAGAGTTATACCTCTTCTTTATAAAACCACCTCTATCATACAATTTAATCCTTCTAGATTGTACTTTTTATGAGACCAGAGCCTTTAGGTCATGAATAATACTATTTTTTAGATAATTGGTCATTTAATGGAAAAACTATAGTGCTCAAAATGTGTGAAGAAGAGAGGACAGGATGGTCCCTTTTATAAGTGAGGGGAGGGGCACTCTTGGAATTACTTAAAGTATTGAATTAATATAAAATACTATTCATTGAAAAGAGGAACCAAATTGATATATTTATAATATTGTATGATTATTAGTATAAATAATCTCATATAATAAAATTTGGACATGTTTTGGTAATATTTTTACCCTTATCTCTTTGTTTTAACCCCCTCTCGCCCCAATAACACTGTTGACGTTACTGTGATATCAAAGTTTTTTTAATATTTAGGGGACAAAAAATTTAATATAAAAGGATAATTGAACCATAAATGTGGTTGATATTTTCAAGAATATCACATTCGATTATATGAATATATTGTTTTAATGAAATTTAAATCATTTGATAAGAATTTGTTTATTGTAAAATATCATTAATTTCATTTTCGGAACAATAAATTTAATTTGAATTTAAAACCATCAAGATAAAAATAAAATTATAATATAGACTTTTAAAAAATACATAACATTTTATATCTATCTATAAAATTTATGTGACATTATAAATAACCCAAAAAATACTTTTAGAGTTTTTTAAATCATTCACTTGATTTTTCTATTGCTTGCAGAAACACTGTGTCGGCGTTGCATAATCATTTATGGGAATTACTTAATAAATAAAAAATAAAAATATATCAACATGATAGAAAATAATTAATATTTAAAAAATAATTTATAACTGAACATAACTTATTTTTAACCGTATGAATATATTTTAGAGATATTAAAACAAAGAGAGTGACATTTTGGTTTTATTCATTATTTAAAATTATATAAAGTCCATTATCAAAGGAATGTATCAATAAGCTGCCACCTTATCCTAACTTTTATTTTTATGGTAGAAAAAACTATTAATAAAATAAATACAAGTTTTAGGTATATTTTTAGGTCTTATCACATTATTTTTAACATTATTTACCTGATTTACCCTTATCGAGGTGAAAAATATTTACTATGATTACTATTTATAATAACAAAACATAAAAGGTAAATATTTAAAAAAATTAATATGGATGATTCAAAATATTGAATTCATTTTTCAATATTTAGTTTCTATAAGGGGCTGAAATTAATTTAAAATTATAGATGCAAAATGCGGTGAAAGCTAATTTTTAAAAAAAATACATTTTCAAGTATAAAATGATATTATATTAACTTTAGGACTATTAAAAATAATTATATGAATTTAAATTCATATATATAGATATATAATCAATAAAATTCATTAAAATCATTCATATTTATAGATTATTTTAACTAATAAAAAAAGAAAAACATTATGCACTTAAAACAATTTTCTGAAAAATGTATTTTAAATAATAAGAAAAACATGTACCAAAATAAAGTATATTATTGAATACTATGTATTTATTTATATTATATATAATTAAATTAGACATAAATTATTTTCAGATCAAATTAATTTCATAATGGTACTTTTCAATGAAAAGAATTGATAATCTTATAAAAATCAGTATTTTTCACTATTCACTAAAAATTAATCCTTTCAAAAAAATCCAAAACATTCAACCTAATATGATTTTTGATATTATAATTTAAAAAATTATATTATTTTTATCAAATATATTTCTAAAATTTCAAGAAATTAGTTATAATAGTATCTCAAAAAAAGAAATTAAAAGCATTTTTGAAAAAATGTATTTTTAAAGAGTAAAATCACTTTACTGAAGCCTGATCTAAATCTTGAAATTATGAATTTATAGAATCTTGTTTTGGAATAATTATCCATATGGATTCATCATCCCATGTTTAAGCTAACCCTGATGTGTTTGTTGAGATAATTGTAATTGGGAAAAATTCTCGGATTACACATCTTATTTTACCAAAGGCTGAGAATTCATGGAGGTTTGATGATTTGGTATGGAGGATCTTTTTTTGTAGGGATTATATGATTGGAGATGAGCCTCTAATGTTATGGGTTTCTTTTGTTACACTTTTCCATCAGATACTTCCAAAATTCATGTGTGGAGCACCAAATCTCTCTCCCTGAAACCTGGATGGATTCACCATCATGAATGGACCTTGGATCTCAATGCTTCTCATGTAAGGACTGATTTTTTTCAGGTTTGTCTTCATCTTCATAAACTTAATTGGGTTATTTGGAATCCAAATATGTTTCATTATATCAGCATTAAAATTGGGACTCCTATACGTCTCGACAAGGAAACTGAGGTTGTTCAGTTTGGACACCATGCCAAAATGTTGGTGGATATTGATCTTAACTCCACCATTATTGACAAAATAACTATTTCCACTCCCACTGATAATATCCAAATTGATTTTGAGTATGAAATAAATCATATTTTCAATATTGAATGTATGGTTATTGGTTATTCTTTAGAGTTATGTCAGAGGAAGATCTCTTGTGACAGATGTGGGATGAAGGGTCATCCCTCTAATCTCTGTAGAAGGAAACTATAGAGGAATAATGCGAATTTTTCAATGTCCCTTAATCATAATGGATATGTTCTAAAAAATCCATGATCCACTATGGCTAATATTTTGGATTTTGAGAAAGTTTCTGAGGAGCCTAATTTGAATGGAGATTACATCAAATGATGGTTGCGATACTAAACCTATTGTATTAGTTGAAATGGGATCTAAGACTATTGGTCTCAATATTGTTGGGTCCCCTGTTTACATTGAACATCCAAATCCTAACATAAATGCTAGTCTCAATGAGGGCTTATGAGGTGAGACAATTTGTATGACTCCTATCTTAGAAGGTCATAGTGGGGCTCATCAATATTTTGAATATCATCATAAGATCCAAAAACATTTGAATTCCACTATAATATCTGCGAAGTGGGGTAACATCTCTGATGTAGAAGGAATGGATGACTTCACTCCCATAATGGCAATGAGTAGTGGTGGTCATGCCTCTTTTAAGGACGCACTCTTAACTGGAAAAGGGAAGGAAACTTGTAGTGAGGGATTCACTCCTGATCCTTTGAAGAGAAGGAAAAGGAAATACTATTTTAAAACACCTCAAACTCTATCTATCTGATCCTCTTCTATTTTTTCAGGTAAGGTCAATATATCACTACGGGAAAAAAGGGCATTTGCGACGGGTTATTTGTGACGGGATTTAATCCCGTCGCAAATAGTCCTGTTAAAAACTTATTTGCGACGGGGTTATTTGCCCGTCGCAAATAAGTAGCCTTTTGCGACGGGACAGCTTTCCCCGTCGCAAAAGGACTGGCGCGGTTTGCGCGCCAAATCGCGGGAAACTTATTTGCGATGGGGGAATATTCCCGTCGCAAATAACCGGCGGCGGTAAAAGGTATTTGCGACGGGAATATTCCCCTGTCGCAAATAGTATGTCGGCAGGTGGTTATTTGCGACGGGTCCCGTCGCAAATAACTATTTACCCGTAGACCGTAATAAATGTTGGCTAAGGTATTTGCGACGGGTATCGTCGCAAATAATACTATTTGCGACGGGATACCCGTCGCAAATAATCTAACCTATAAATACCCCCATCCATTTTTTTCATTTCATTCTCATTCTCTATCGTCTCCTTCTCTCAAAATTATATTTCTAGAGTTCAGTTTTTCTCCAGTTTAATTTTTTTCTCCGGAGCTGATATTAAAGTTTTGAAGAACGATCAGAGCAGATCAATTTTTAAGGTATTTATGTTCATTTTAATTTAATATTTATTTTTAATTTTTTATTAGTTTCAATTATTCTTAATTAGTTGTAATTTAATTATGTTTACATTGTTTTATTACTTAATAAATTTAAATTATTAGTATTGTTCATAGTTAATGGTAATTAGGAATAATTAGTAATAATTAGTAATAATTAAGAATAAATATTAATAATTAGTAATAAATACCAATAATTAGGAATAATAACATTATTACATTATTAGTCTATTTTATTATTAATATTAAAATAATATAATTTTTTATATATATACAATTCTCTTTTCATCTGTGTGTTTGCTGTCTTCAAATGTATTATTTGTCTGTGGAGATAGAAAACGCACAGATGAAAGGAGAATTGTATATAAATTAGAAAATTATATTATTTTAATATTAATAATAAAATATATTAATAATGTTATTATTTGTAATTATTGGTAATTATTTCTATTTATTGATAACTATTCATTTAATTACTAATAATTAGGAACAATTATCAATAATTATCAATAATTAAGAATAATTAGTAACAATTAGTAATAATTACCAATAATTAGTAATAATTAGTAATAATTATCAATAATTGATAATAATTACCAATAATTAGTAATAATTACCAATAAGTAGTAATAATTACCAATAATTAGTAATACTTACCAATAATTTGGAATAATTACCAATAATTAACAATAATTCGTAATAATTAGTAATAATTACCAATAATTACCAATAATTAGTAACAATTAGTAATAATTACCAATAATTACCAATAATTAGTAATAATTAGTAATAATTACAAATAATTACCAATAATTAGTAATAATTAGTAATAATTACCAATAATTACCAATAATTAGTAATAATTAGTAATAATTATGAATAATTAGTAATAATTAGTAATAATTAGTAATAATTAGTAATAATTAGTAATAATTAGTAATAATTAGGAATAATTAGGAATAATTAGTAATAATTAGGAATAATTAGGAATAATTAGGAATAATTAGGAATAATTACCAATAATTACCAATAATTACCAATAATTACCAATAATTACCAATAATTACCAATAATTACCAATAATTACCAATAATTACAAATAATTACCAATAATTACCAATAATTACCAATAATTATCAATAATTAGTAATAATTAGCAATAATTAGCAATAATTAGTCATAATTAGTAATAAATACCAAAAATTAGGAAAAATTAGGAAAAATTAGGAAAAATTAGGAAAAAATAGGAAAAATTAGAAAAAATTACCAATAATTAGTAATAATTAGTAATAATTAGTATTAATTACCAATAATTAGTATTAATTACCAATAATTAGTAATAATTACCTATAATTAGTATTCATTACCAATAATTAGTATTAATTACCAATAATTAGTAATAATTACCAATAATTAGAAATAATTAGGAATAATTAACAATAATTAGTAATAATTACCAATAATTAGTAATAATTAGTAATAATTACCAATAATTAGTAATAATT
Source organism: Viscum album (assembly GCA_963277665.1). Classification (NCBI taxonomy): domain Eukaryota; kingdom Viridiplantae; phylum Streptophyta; class Magnoliopsida; order Santalales; family Viscaceae; genus Viscum; species Viscum album. Next base: position 1,800,830,428 of record OY728130.1, on the reverse strand, counting down.
ACCAATAATTAGTAATAATTAGTAATAATTAACAATAATTAGTAATAATTACCAATAATTACCAATAATTAGTAATAATTAACAATACTTACCAATAATTACCAATAATTGCCAATAATTACCAATAATTGCCAATAATTGCCAATAATTGCCAATAATTACCAATAATTAGTAATAATTAACAATACTTACCAATAATTACCAATAATTGCCAATAATTAGTAATAATTGCCAATAATTACCAATAATTGGTAATAATTACTAATAATTCCCAATAATTAGTAATAATTAATAATAAATATTAATAATTACCAATAATTAGTAATAATTATTAATAATTAGTAATAATTACTCATAATTAGTAATAATTACTAATAATTAGTAATAATTACTAATAATTAGTAATAATTACTAATAATTAGTAATAATTACTAATAATTAGTAATAATTAGTAATAATTAGTAATAATTAGTAATAATTAGTAATAATTACTAATAATTAGTAATAATTACTAATAATTATCAATAATTAGTAATAAATATCAATAATTAGTAATAATTAGTAATAATTAACAATAATTAACAATAATTACTAATAATTAGTAATAATTAGTAATAATTAGTATTAATTAGTATTAATTACCAATAATTAGTATTAATTAACAATAATTAGTAATAATTACCAATAATTAGTAATATTTACCAATAATTAGTAATAATTATTATTAATTACCAATAATTAGTATTAATTACCAATAATTAGTATTAATTACCAATAATTAGTATTAATTACCAATAATTAGTAATAATTACCAATAATTAGTAATAATTAACAATATTTACCAATAATTACCAATAATTACCAATAATTACCAATAATTACCAATAATTACCAATAATTAGCAATAATTACCAATAATTACCAATAATTGGTATTAATTACCAATAATTGGTAATAATTATCAATAATTGGTAATAATTACCAATAATTGGTAATAATTACCAATAATTGGTAATAATTACCAATAATTGGTAATAATTACCAATAATTAGTAATAATTAGTAATAATTACCAATAATTAGTAATAATTAGTAATAATTACCAATAATTAGTAATAATTACCAATAATTAGTAATAATTACCAATAAATAGTAATAATTACCAATAATTATTAATAATTACCAATAATTAGTAATAATTACCAATAATTAGTAATAATTAACAATAATTAGTAATAATTACCAATAATTAGTATTAATTACCAATAATTAGTATTAATTACCAATAATTAGTATTAATTACCAATAATTAGTATTAATTACCAATAATTAGTAATAATTACCAATAATTAGTAATAATTACCAATAATTAGTAATAATTAGTAATAATTACCAATAATTAGTATCGATGATGACACCCCACATTTAAGAGTCGGTGATGACGATGATGTTAATGATGTCACATATGAATTTGAAATGGTAAGAGATGAAGCAACTGTAACTCGAATGGATATTGATGATGTTGAGGAGGAATATGAAGATGACATTGACATATATGAAAATGACGATGAAGATGAACACTGATAGCATTCCATGGTATTTACATACAATCATAATATGTATATATGTATATATGTATATATAATAGTAATTATCAATTATTTTCTAACATTAACATTTTCTGTTTCAGATGGACGAGGCCACATTTCGTGAGTTGGCAGATGCTGACCTGACTTTCGATGCGGATGTGTTGCTGACAGATGACCCTCAGCCTGCAGGCGCTCCAGGGAGTACGCGGAGGGGGCGCGGTCTTGCACGATTGATGATTCCTGACACCGTCCTCGAGCGATGTCCACGTATTGGGTTTGATCCACGCACACGGAGGTGTGATAACCTGTGTGATAACCTATGGATTTGACTAAGATTTCATTAATCTCTTCACATAATAAATGTTTATTATTTTTTCAGTTTTCCGCATATAGCAATCGGACAGGGCAGCGCTATTTTGCGCAACTATTTCTCTCAGCTGTGGACCACATGGGAGAAGATTCCCATTGATGTGCAGCAGGCCATGTTCGGCCATTGGTTGGTACGTACGTAAATAAATAATTTTTATTTTGGAAATTATTTCATTTCTAACTTGATATGTTGATTTATTTGTAGGGTTTATGGTATCTGATCGAGGATACCATGCGTGACGCCATCCACGAGGCATGGGAGGTGGCCATGCGTGATTGCCTTCATCAGTTTTTGCACAATTTAAGAAAAGCTGCGATGAAGAAAGCAGGAGTGTCAGATTTTGAGGAGTCATGTAGAGCACACCGACCAGAGTATATTTCATCCCATGTATGGGATGGATTATGTGCGCACTGGTTGAGTGGTGCCTTTCAGAGGAGATCATCGGTGGGGAGGCAGAATCAGGGGAGACAGGAGGTGAATCATCGAGATGGGAGTCGTTCTTTCAGTACTCATAGACAGCATCTGGTATGTACATTATTAATAAATATTTTATATAACTATAAATATTAACAGTTTATTTTTTATTCTTATAGGCTGTCGAGCACCCCGATATTACAGAGTACGACGTATATCGGAGGATGTATAGTGATCCTGCTACTGGGGAGCTCAGAGGTGATCGTCAGCATCACATCGTGGTCAGTATTATTTGTTTTCAAGTTTAAAAATTAACTGCATATAATATATTCAAAATTTTAATTTTAAATTGCAACTATAGGAGTCATATGAGGCCGCAGCGTCATAGGCCCGACCTGAGAGTCAGGCCGAGTCATCAGATCAGACCACTGCCTATCAGTTTGATGAGGCGGCATGGATGCAGGACACCCAGTATGCCTTCGAGAAGGGCCGGGTAGTTGGTATCAGCTCTCGACTGACTCCCGGAGATTATTATGGCAGTGCTGTGATGTCGGCGTCCAGCTCGAGAGGATCTCGTGCATCTTCTTCTACTACACAGTATGAGGATCAGTTGTGATCTCAGACTGCACAAATAGAGAGTCTCTGATAGGAGCAGGAGCAGATGCGTTAGCAGCATGAGGAGGAGCGTCGACGCCGACAGCAGTTGTACGAGGAGCAGACGAGTCGGTGGCAGCAGCAGCATCAGGAGCAGATGGAGTACATGCGCCGACTCACTCATGCTTTAGGGATGGAGTTTCCTCCACCACCATCTGTAGATCCCCCACCTCCCCCCCCTCCCCCCCCCCCCCTCCTTCAGATTAGAGTTTGTATTTATGTTATAAAATTTGGGAAATCAAAATATTTTTTTTCTATTCTTAGTTTTTGTCTCATTATAAAATATTAATAATATTATATTTTTAAATAACAATATTAATATGAATATTATTATTATTTATATTTTATAATATTAAAATATATATATATATATTAAAATTTTATAATATTATAATTTAATTATATTTTTTGTAATACTTGAATTATTTTAATATTTGAATGTAAAATAATTCTATTATTTTTATATTAATTAAAATAACTTATTAATATTTTTTTTATTTATGAATTATAATTCTAATATTATTATATTAATTAAATAATTTATTAATATTTTATTATTTTTTATTTTTGAATTATAATTCTATTATTATTATATTAATTAAAATAATTAATTATTTTTATTTGTGTATTATAATTCTATTATTATATTAATTAAAATAATTTATTAATAATTTATTTTTTTTATTTTTTTTATAGTATTTGCGACGGGATACTATCCCCGTCGCAAATACTAGTATTATTAATAGTTTTTTATTTTTTTTAAAAAAATAGTTTTTGCGATGGGATACTATGCCCGTCGCAAATACTAGTATTATTAATAGTTTTTTATTTTTTTTAAAAAATAGTTTTAGCGACGGTACCGTCGCAAAAACTATTTTAAAAGTTTTTTACAAAAATACGGAATACTATTTGCGACGGAGAGAATGACCGTCGCAAAAAAAGGCTTTAGTGACGGGCCCATCGCAAATGAGTGTTGTTGCGATGCCGTTTTCAGCAACGGGCTATTTGCGACGGGACCCCGTCGCAAAAATCCATTTGCGACGGGATCCCGTCGCAAATGCCCCGTCGCAAATACCTGTTTTTCTAGTAGTGTATATACTCTTAAGATCCATAATCAGGTTAAGTCCCAATTTGAGTGGGAAACAAATGATGATTCTTATTAAATAAATTGCATGTCTTATTATGATATATAACTCTTTGTTTTAAGGAAGATGGAAAGCCCCATTTTTTGACCCTTCCCATCTCCCCTATACTTTTTCATTTATTTTTAACAAATGGTCAGAAGATTAGCTTTTGGATGCACTTTCTTGGTATAAAATCAATTTACCAAAAGTTGAGTGCTTATTTCCTAATAATTAATAAATAAATTTGTATTGAGTAGGGCCTTTATATAAATATATAAATAACTTGGTTACTCAAATTCATATCCTTCAAATCAATGTCTATGTAATAATAGTTATATTAAAGAGTAATATTTCATGGTTCGTTTATGCTCGGTGTTGCGTGTCATATATTCTATCAAACAAAGTGTTATTCTAAAACATTGTGGTGTTATAATAAGACCATAATATAAATAATGAAGTTAAGGAAGCTAAAAATGTTTTACGATCGTTATTTTCTAAGTTAGAGGGCTCAAAGTTTCTTAATAAGGAATGAGAAGATATTTCCTTTAATAAGTGAGGGAAGGGACACACATGGAATTACTTAAATTATTTAAATAATATAAATTATTTTTCCTGTTCAAGTGGAAAAATGGAAAAATATAAAATTTAAGATAATATAAGGTCATTAAATCTCAGCCAAAAATATTTAGATAATTTTCAGTGGCCTTTTTACCCTTATTATAACACCCAAAAAATTGATGGTATTTTTCTTCATAAATAATTTTAATTCATTAGATAGCTTTTATTGCACACAACATTGAGTCAGTAGGAAACAACAATATATGATTATAATTACGTAAAAAATATATTTATAACCTAGAAATTAAATATAATTTCTCCAATTCTGTGAATCAATTTTTGAAAAATGGACATACATAGTTGTGATCAGAAAGATATTTAGAGCTTGATCGGATCAAATTAACTTTTTTTGTGAATATTAACTTGACCCTTTTGAATAATAATGTTACCCTTATGAACAGTAATATAACCCTTTTGAGTAGAAAATTGGACAAATAAACAGTAACATCACCCACGAATGTATAAATAAAATTTATCCATCACATATATGAAAGTATGTTATAATTATGGTAAATAAATGTTTTAGAAATTATTAATTAAGTTTTAGTATTTTTAGAAAATGTAAATTTTTATTTAAAATTTTAAAATTAATATAATTATTCAAAATACAATTTATTTTCATAAAATTTATTCATAAAATATTATTATTTTTGTCTTGTGATTTTAGGATAATTTTATGAGACCATTGTTAATTTTTCAGAGTGTTAGAAATGTGTTATAAATTTAAAATGTATATTTTTTGAGTAAATTATGATTTTAATTAAAAATTCAATTAATAATATTTAGAAAATTATTTTTCTAAAATATATTCCATTTTTTAAATCAACATTTTGAAAAATGGTTAGGGTGAATATTTGGGATTTTCTAAAATAATTGATTTTTTTGTGAATAATAAAATATGATAAGTTATGATAAATGATAAATACAAGATTGATTGAATCATAATTGATATTTGGATGATATAAGTACACTTGGTTAAAAATCATGTAAACTTATTACTTTATTTAGTCAAAATAAACCACACTATTGGTTGTCTTGAGAAAAATAATAAAATAATGAATTAAATAATCAGAAATGACCCCTCTCCTACACTATAAAAACCACCCCTCACCCCCTCTTCTCCTCACTCATATAATCCTTTAATTTTGTAAAATTTCTAAACAAATCGTATTACATAGTCTCTCCCAACTTATAGTTTCTCTTGATCTTACCAAAAGACCAAAACCCATTTCCTTAAGGAGGTTTTCAATGAGTATTCAAGATGTAAAATCCTCTTCCTTTTCCTTTTATTTTCTTTTCAAGTTCTTTATTTTTTTTATAATCTCCTCACCCTTATATCCAAAGGATCATGATAAATCTAGTATCATCTATATACTATAATTATATCTTGTTAATTCAATACCCATTGTGAAACTCCTTTCTCACTATCTTATCTTAAAAATGAAATCATCGTCGGTGAGGTGCCGATTTACAACCTTCGTGGATGATGAATTTTTGTTCTTCAATTTATCCTTCAAATATGGTCATGAAATAATTTTTACGATGGAAACATATTATTAAATATGTATTAAATACTATGTAATGTTTTGGAACCATTATATATACATAATATTAATTTATTAAACAAAATTAGTGTGTAATTATCGAAAAAACACCAAAAATAATCTAAGTAATTATCACTAAATGTTTATCTAATTAATAATCCTCATACCATATAACCAAATTATATATATAACCATTTACACTTATGTATTTTCATTAATAATTCAAATTCTTCAGAATTATACCCATTTTACTTGAACTTCATTACTTATAAAAAAGTGAACTGGTCATTAAAACCAAGGAAATGAATGCTTATGAACCCCCATTTATTCTTCATTTTATGCTTCCTCTTTCTTTTTTCCATCAACCATTCCTTAAACAATAATTAAAGGAATTAATAAGTCGGTAGTTTAACTATATATTAATTGTGCTAACTTACTGCAACTTTCATACAACTATATATAAAATTTTAAAATGGTTTCCTCCCACTCTCCCATCAATGTCTCGTCAAAGGTCGGTCAACCCCTATGGAGACATTTCCATATGAACACATAAAAGGTCATAATGGGTGGATGTTATAAAATATATATAATTTATAAACATATAATTATATGAATTATATACTTATGTAATTATATATATTAATTTATAATTTACATTTTGATAAAATGGAAAAAGTGTTGGAAAACTAGAAAATTTTAAGCAAAACATCATATCAAACACCTCAATTTTATTCAAATAAAATTAAGAAATATAATCCAATGAGTATAATTTCTAAATAGTTATAATAATGAATATAATTAACTGCTAGATCATTCTTTTATTAAATATAAGTTTGATTTCTAGGAGGCACAAACATGATGAATTTAAGCGGGAATTGAGGTAATGGACTTTCTCTCAATTTCTATTTCATTGAGACTGATTGTAAATCATTTTTTTAATTATCCAAAGCCGGTTTAAGGGAATCAGTTCCCAAAAAAACAACCACAATCCCATACAAGGAAAACAAAAACTCAGCCACCCAGCCAACATAGAATTACACATCATAAAAACCATAATCATCTCTGCATCCCCTGCCGGATTTGTCTTCACCAGTAGCCGTAGCCGATTCCCATTTTGGTGACCTCCAGTAGCTTGCACTTTAGACCCGACACCTGAGTTGTTCCAATGCTGACTGGTCTGGGGAAGTCCCCTTGATCAAGCTTCCCTTCCTAACAGCCACAATCTCCTAACCATTCCCCTTAGAGGCAGACCTAGTCCGCATCGGTCGTGGGAGACAAGAATAATCTCTCTTTGGTCGTCTTCTTGGTGTAGCTGAAACATTCCCTTCAACTGAATCTCAAGGATGCTTCCCTCCTTGAACAACTTCACTGAAAGAGAGACCCACTGAACAACTCACATTTTCTTTACCTTCTCCAGAGGTCCCCTTACCATTACCGATTTGATCCCCTAAACCCGAGACAGGGCTCCCAGAATTTTCCTCCCTCTGTTGATCTGGAGTATTAAGCTTCATCAAAGGAAGATATTCCCCTTCTATGGACACATGTTTCATAGCCACCGCATCAGCCTCCTCCCCACCACCACCCAGAGAATCCAGATTCTTATCTGTTTCAACCCTGTTTAAACTCCTAACGACGGTGATATTTCCTTCCACTGACAAACCAACAACAGCAAGTCCCCTGCCTCCAGCTAGAGTGACCTCCACTGACTTACTCTCTGGAGCCGCCTCACCTGCAGTAACTCTTCACACTTCATCTACCTGACAAACTGGAAGACCCCTGCCACTTTCAGTTTATCATCTAATCCTTCCATCGACTATCTCGCTGGAGTCTCCTCACCATCAATCCCTTCAGTAGGGCCAGCCTCCTCCAGACCCTTGGCCATCAAGCCCTCTGCCAAACCTTCAAACACGTTGCTGAAAGACAGAAAAGGTGGTGCCAGAGGATCTAGACCTCTAGATTCCTTAGCACCAACTGAGTAAACTGCATCTACAGAAAACAAAATCCCCCTGTCCTGATCCTTCCCTGCACTCACGCTGCCCATAGTGGAAACCCCAACCCCCTATCTTGATTTTTGAAAGCTTTCATCATCCTCTGGGGTATGTCTCCTACCCCTAAAAGCTCTAAGATCATGCCCACTATTATCAAATGTCTTAAATATTCAGCAGGCTTATCATTCAAAGCAGAACTAGACCCACCCTCGCACCTTCCTCTGTCATCAGTCTTAACCGATCTCAGCATATGACCCATCTCAACCTCCAATAGAGTATCTTCAGATGTGTCCACCAGAAGTGATTTCCCATTACGGTGATTCTCCTTCAACTATGGAAACTGACCCCTTCAACATACCTCAACTAAATTCCCCTGCCTCCTGCAAGAACCACAAAAATCGATCCAATCTTCATAAAATACCCGTTGTTTACAAATATACTCTTCGCCTATCGTAATCCAAACAAAGTCGAACGGTTTGCGAGATGCGTCAATTTCGATAGACACTCGAGGGTTCACTGGATGGGAAACCCTCTCGGTGCGGATATCAGAGCATAAATAACGACCTACCATATTACCCAGTAATCAAATAATTGAAGGGTTTTGAAACGGTAATGGAAGCTAGGGAAAACTTACCCAGACCGCGATAGAAGAAGAGTCACAGTTCATATGAAGATCGAATAACCAGCGAAGGAGCATAAATCGGTTAACCTTAAAGGAGAGAGGAGCCCTCGACCACGTTTTAATCAGATCTTCCCCTGTCTCAAAGAAAATCATAATTTTCCTACTGTCGAGCAAGCCAACAATCGTGCGTTCCTGGAGATCCCACGAACCGAAAACAAAACGGTCGAAATCATCCATGAAAGGCCTCCTGTTCTTGAACCGATACACAAGAGTGAGATTCAACAAGCTTCAAGACTCCGTAAACTCGGAAGTTGAAAGTTGAAGGTTTGGTGCCCCGTCAATCAGATCTGGGAAAATATTAATGATTCTAAATCCTCTTATCAATAAGGATATTTATAAGGCATATTTTTCTTGAATTAAATCCTTGTATGAATAATTATTTGGACTTTCAGTGTTGGGTGGGGCCCCCTATATCCCCTCAAAGTATTAACAGGTCTCATGAGACAAAAACAGTTGGAGAAAAACCCTTCATGTTTGTTTCCAAATTGAATTAAATAGCTTTCTACCCATAGACTTAAACCATATTAATGGTATAATAGATCATGTTATGGATACATTAAATCCAATAAATAATCATTTTCTTCATTTGGTACTCATTTATTACTTTCTATGAGATTTTCACTATGACAATATCTATGGATTCATTTTTATTTCTATATTATTGATGGAATGTGTTTTTTAGATTAATTATATTTCCATAATGTCTATGCATTATTTAATTTACTTCATTTTTTATTACTTCATGTAACCCTTACTGGGTATTTGATCTCTCCCTTATTATGTTTCCTTTCCCCATATTATGAAGAGGAATCCTTTGAATGTGTAACAACCCAGGTAAATAAAGAAATAATACATTTTCATAATTATTCATATTTTTGAATTAAATATTAATTTTACTTTAAAGGGGCTGATATGATCAATGGCGTACCCGATACGCTACAACGGGTTTCTTTGAAATCTTACGTTGCACACTAATAATATAATAATATTATTTTAAATGTAGTTAACAGCTAGCCATTGTATTGGCGGAAATGAATAGAACTAACTACAATATGATTATACATTTTTTGTAAATTTTTTTACTTCTATCCAACAAATTTTAGAGGCTTAAAATGTGAATTAATCTAATTTTAAGAATAAATACTCTAATATTCTTTAAAAGGTCGATTTACCGCCTTTTGGTGGAGAACCCTCTTTAAATATAGTTTTGGTCACATTTATATGTTATTTTGGAAAAAATAAAATACTTCTTTAGAATCATGACATCAAAATTATATTTGGGAAAAAAATTTATTTTTCAGATAAAATTCAATTTTTGATGAATAGTGTATTTTAATTCTAAACTACCTTTTAATATAATTTATTTATATGTTTAGATTAACTTTTTAATTGGTTTTAAAGTGTAATTAGATTATATTTTTACCATTTAATCCAATTTTGGTCATTGAATGTAATTTCACATTGAAATTGGACATAAACAAGTGTCAATCTTTTGATAGTTTATATTTCTTAAAAAACACGCTTTTTGTTTTGATAATGGTAATTTATTTTAAATTAATTAATCCAAATTCTATGTTTTGAATTTTTTAAAATAGACATAATTTTTGAATTCGGAATATCAAATATATATTAGGCTGAATTTTTGGTAGTTTTCTGAAAAACATTAATTTTTTTATGAATAGTGAAACCACTAAGTAGTAGTTAAAAACTGACTTTTTCATTTAAATGAAATTTCACCGATTCTGTGAATTGAATTTCTAAAATCTGATATAGATTATTTTTATTATTAAGTACAATATTGTTCAATAATATGAAATAATTTTTTGGTGAATAGTAATGTTTGAATTTTTTTACCACGGTAAAAGGTAAATAAGTTAATTCAAGGTGAAAAGAATATTATAATAATACAAAATTACCATAACACTTGTCATAAACTTATTTGATGAGTCATGGCCATATAGGGTCATCCTTGGGTCAAATTTGGGACCCCATGGAGCCACTTAAGAGTGATAATGATACTTTATATTAATTGACTTAAAATAAAGACAAACATGACATAAAAAATATCTTTTAGTAAATTAATTTTTACAAGTTGTTATATTAGTTATCCTTTCAACTATAAATATTCATTGGAAAGATAAATATATTTCCTACATCATGGTATTTGTTTTATAATTTTTAGACATCAAATAAATAAAATTATTGATGACACAATAATGATGCATTGTTTACCTCATTAATAAATGATTTAAATAAAGAATATAATAAAGATTAAAATAATATAAAAAATCATTCCAATTCTTAGTGGATGATTTTATTTTGACCATGAGTCATATTATATTTTAATTTAATAAGTTTTAGACCTTTGAAAACCGAAAATCATTATATAATAAAATAATATTTTCACACTTTCCTAAAGAGCCCCTCCTTCCCCTTATAAAAAGACACCACTTCTAACCCATTCTTCACACCTATCAAGCCCCTTGGCTCATCCAAACCCTACCCAAATAATCTCTTAATATCCCTCTATTACACCTATAATCCTTAACTTAGGTTTAATTCACTTCATGAAGTCCTTTTGATTCAAACCAAAGGGAGTTACCCAGATTAAAGGTAAAAAATTCTATTAAATTATTTGCTTTTTATTTTACTTATCCAACCCTTAAAATCTTTTTATTCTTTAATTTTATTACAAAACCAGTATCCTAAATATACTAGGATGTTTTTATTATAATTATTATAACTACCCTTACACACACCTCCATATAATTTGTAAAGAACATACTATTTCTGTTGATGGCAAACTAACGCCTCACGAAACAATGATTGTTCAATTATCTTCTACTGCCTCTAATGGTGTCCATTAATATGGAACTGTTTTTATATATGATATATATTATTTTTATTATTTCTTTATTCTTCTGTATTTTTCATTTATAGAATACCTTTATGGTTTCCATTATCGGTAAACACGATAATTTCATTAAAGGAAGTGCGGACTACCGCCCCCTCAAAGTGATATGACTCGTTAATTCCATATGTGGTATGTAGAAAGGATGGAGTTAATGATATTATATATTATATTATACTGGAATTATAATGTACCTATGTATCATTATGTTTTAATTCCATTAAAAAAAGAAATGGAAATGAAAGTAGTGTTCATGCGTACGTACGGCTTACCGTCTCCATGAATGATGCATTTCATTTCGTACCTTCAAATGTTATGTACTATTATAAATGCATGTATATATTGGATATATATGATATAAATTATATCTAAATCTTTAACATCATTTTGGATATAATGAAATTTTGACCACATGAACAACTTGTAATTATAAGATGTCCATTTTGGACTCAAGTACCAAATATCGACAAAACGACCATTATTAACTTAAATGATTACAGAATGTTTATAACATGGTAATAAGTGATATAAAAGGAATAATAAACTTTAAAAACGTTCTTAAGAAATTATAAATTAACTTTAGTTTATTATTCATGATATTAAAGAATAAACATGTCAATTCAGACACGAGGTAAGGGACTTCGTCTCAATCTCCTTTCATTGAGGCATATTCGGTTTTATACACAACTTTCTTTTATACGGTGTATAAACCCCTATACTTTTACTTTTATTCAAAATGAATATTTTATCTACAAAGAATTTTACTAAACAACAGAAAAATATTTCTTTTAACATATGCGGTGACAATGACCTTTCCACCGCCGTGAGTATTATTTGATCTATTGCTTCCTTAACAAGCTGTAATGTTTTTAAAAGGAAAATAAATTCCATATACTATTTTATGTATTTTGGTATTGAAAATGGTTTTGATAATGGATATTTTTATGTTAATATATTTAAATGATATATTTTTATTGAAATGTGGAAATTTTATCTTTCCTTTATATTTGTTTTATATGTTACGAATATGTTATGGTTCTTGGGCATTGTTACATATACAGGTGGATCCCTGACAAACCTAGGGTGGGTGAGCTTGAGATATCTCTCCAATGCGTTGGGTAACATGACGAAGGTAAACATGAATGTTTCTCCTAAGAGATTTAGGGAATATATTATGATGGGTATTAAAAATATAACTCCCTACGTAGCTGTGATAGCTACAATGTATGTATGATATAGATTCCACAAGTTTCCTTTATGATTTATTTTTTCTATATTTTATTCATAATTCTTATGATTTCATGAGGTATGTTAAAGAGATTATGTTATGTATGCAATGAAGGACTAATGTTTTCTTTCTTTGTTTTATAACCCTTACTAAGCTTTTTATGCTCATCCCATGTTTTGAAATGTTTTTCATGGGACCTAAAGATGAATAGGGTCAAGGATGGGATCAAGGAAAATTCATGATGTATAAAACATGGGACTAGACATGAATCTTTTTTTCAAGAGTTTTTTTATAAAAAAAATAAACTGAGTAGAAGTTTCTGCCTTGTAATTTTTGAGATGTAATGTAATAGTTATGGCCTAATAATCTAAAACTATAAACTTGAAAAGATCCTCAATGTGAATTATTCATTTAATTCAAGATTATGTAATTTTTTAAGGTCGGGTCATTATAGAATGAGTTTCAAGGATGTTGTTTATTTCATTTTTTTATGTATCATATTGTATTTCCTATCCTTACTAATGTAATATGAGTATCATTTATGTAATATAGTCTTCCAAAACTACTAAAATGATTTATCCTTTAAGATTTTATTCCTTGTAATCATGCCAATGTAGTAAAATAGTACACCAGATCTGAGCTTCTGGGGTCGAGGCATTATAGTTGGTATTAGAGGATGTTTAGAAGCAACCATGAAACTAGATTTAGAAAACATTGTTTAGAGGAAATTACCCTAAGATATACTTTGAGTATAATCATAGAAGAACAGCCTAAAATTTTGGTAAAGTAAATATTATGTGGTTATTCATAGAAATACATCCCTGTATGGATACTACAAGTTGATATAGTTCAGGCACAGATGTACCTATGAGTAAAAACTCTAACCAGATGTTCTTGTCCTGACTCAAGGTAACCTGGTACAGGGAAATGGGTCTTACTATGCACCTAGTTTGACACTCCTGGTGTATATACTTAGGATAATTCTCATGTCCTTCACAAACCATTTTGAAGGGTTTAAAAGTAAATATGTCCTCAATGAAACCATATTTATGGTTATGAGATTAGATATGAATAAATTTTCAATTTATGTCAAGTGTTTTTATACTTTGAAATTATACATTCATATCATAATTTATTGTATTCAATTATTTAGTGGTGGTTCTTAATGGAAGAAAGTGAATCAATACCTACAAATAATGTAGGGATTTCCATGTTGAGCAAGTCAACATAGTTAGTGTTGGAGATGAGTAGATCATGACCATATTAGGACAACTTACTTAGGTTTTGATAAATAACCATAATACTCATATGATGGTTCGTTTCATGTGGAAGAATCCCACATATTTTAGTGGGACTATTAATCTATTGGTGTATGAGCAATAGATCAAGTCCCTTGAAAAGATATTTCTAGCTTTGGGATGCAACGAAAATAAAATGTTAGTACTGGTAGTATATTGTCTCAATGGAGATGCTAATAAATGGTGGTCATTGATCTAAAATTTTAAGGAGGAAGATGAAATATAATACATGGATTGGATAACTTTTATAGAAAAATTCTTTGAAAAATACTTCCCTCCTGAGAAACGAACTGAAATGAAGAGAAAATTTCTTAGCTTAAAGAAAATAGAATTATCATTACAACAAATATGGCTTATTCAATCCCATTAATGACACATAAATGTACTTTAGTTGTTGACCTTATCATTATACATATGATTGACTTCGATATAATCCTTAGTGTGAACTAACTTTCAAACTAGGATGAAAAAATTGTTTACAATAAGAAGGAAGTTATAATTTTTGCGAAATGTGTAGAATCCAGTATCTTCATAGCTGAAACCACATCATATAATTATTTTCTAGATCCACCTCCAGTATATCTACTAAATGAAATTATTGTGATAGAGGATAAAACAACATCTAGGGATGAGGAAAGTAATCTTCAAATTGAGGATTTACCAATTTATCTAGAATATATTGATGTACTTCCAAAGGATTTGCCTAGACTTCCTCTAGAGCGGGAAGTTGAGTTCTCTATTTATTTAATTCTTGGTGGAATAACCATATCAAAGGCTCCATATAGAATAGAAACTGAGGAATTAGTGGAACTAAATAATCAATTAGAGGAATTGAGTGAAAAGTAAATTATTCTCCCTATTGTTTCCCCGTGGGGAGCACCAATTCTATTTTTTAATAAGACAGGTGGATCCATGAGTCTGTGTATTCACTATAGAGAAATCAATGTTATTACAATAAGGAACAATTATCCTCTACCTCTCATTGATGATTTATTTGATCAACTTTATGGAGGTCAATATTTCTCAAATATTCACCTTAGATCTAGATATCATCAGTTACATGTGAGAAAGAAATATATTCCAAATTTAGCATTTCGAACCAGGTATAGACATTATGAATTTAAAGTAACTTTATTTGGACTAACTAATGAACCCTATATTTTCATGGATCTAATGAAAATTGTTTTCAAGGAATATCATGATGATTTTTTGTAGTATTTATTGATGATATATTGATATATTTCAAAATCTATGAGGACTATTAGAACCAATTATATGTTTTTCTATAAACTATTAGGAGAAAAAATCTATATGAGAAGTTTAGTAAGTGTGAATTATGAATTTAAATAGTTTTTTCTCTTGGCCATATTATCTCTAAGGATGAAATATTAGTTGATCCTATGAATAAAAAGGAAATCCAAGAATTTCTTACACCAATGTACATAACTGAGGTATATAGTTTTATTGGATTAGTAGGTTATTATTGAAATTTCATATATCATTTTACCTAACTGGATAACCTACTAAACAAGCTCACATGTAAAGGAGTTAAGTTTGTATGAACAGAAGAATGTACAGAATGTTTTGAAGAATTGAAGAGGATATTTTCAATACCGAATTTTGACTCTCCCCTCAAGAAATGATTGGTTTGTGATATAAAATTATGCATCGAAGAATAGACTATGTTTTATCTATATGAAAAATGATAAAGTTTCTGCTTATGCATCAAGACAGTTGAATACATGTGAAAAAAATACCTAACTCATGATCTTTAGTTAGCATCTGTAATAGTTTCTCAAAATATATAGAGACACTATCTCTATGGTGAAATATGTGAGATATATACAAATCATAAGATCTTGAAATGCATTTTTACATAGAAAGAACTCAACATGAGGAAAAGGTGATGGCTTGAGTTACTCAAAGATTATGATTGTTTAATAAACTACCACCCAGGAAAGGAAAATAAGGTAGCACATTCAATAAGTATGAAAGATCATGGTCTTATAGCCCAAAAGAGGATTGAGGGAGATCCTATGTTTACGGTTCTAGTAAATATGGATACAAGAATTTTTAAGGAAGAGGAAATATCCTTCCTTTTTTAAATGATTGCTAAACCATATTTTCTATAGAAGATAAACAGTTTTCAATATGATGATGATAACCTTTAAAAAAATTAAAGTTTTTAACGATGAAATATTGGAAGATTTTGTGTATGATGATGGAGTTCTAAAATTTGGAAAGAGATTATGTGTTCCATTAATACCTAAGATAAAAAAGGGAACTATTAGAAGATTCTCATAGATCAAATTTCTCTAAAAACCCTGCTAGAACCAAGATGTATAGAGATATGAAGGAACATTTTTGGTGGTATAACATGAAGCGATTTTTTTACTATGTGTCAAGGTGTCTAGTTTTCCCACAAGTGAAGTCTGAGAGACAACATCCTAGAAGAGTTATTAAACCTCGTCTTATTCCTATGTGGAAGTGGGATGAAATTATGATGGACTTTGTCATAGGACTACCAAGTACACCAAGAAGGAATTATGCAATATGGGTAATTGTTGATCATCTTAGAAAATCTTCAAATTTTCTTATTAGAATAGAAGATTTCCCTTTGGAGAATCTAGAAAGACTCTACATTAATGAATTTTTAAGACTTCATGGTGTACCTCTATCGATTATATCTGATCAAGATCCCAGATTTACATCAAAATTCTTGAACAGCCTTCAAAAGTCTTTGGATACTAAGATTCATATGAGTACTTCCTATCACCCTCAAACTGAAGGATAGTCTAAAGAGACTTTTCAAACATTGTAAGATATGTTGAGATCATTATCACTTGATTTTCAAGGTATATGGGACAATTACTAACCTTTGGTGGAATTTTCCAACAATAATAGTTTCCATTCTAGTATTTTAATGGCACCATACGAAGCATTATATGGAAAGAGATGTCAAACTCCAACTTGTTAGGATGAAGTTGGTGAGAGAAAACTTATATGCCTAAAACTTATTGAAGAGATAATGACCAAGGTAAAGACAATTCAATCCCATGTTAATGAATACTAATGCAGTAAAGAGAGTTATGATAACAACAGGAGAATGGATTTGGAATTCCAAGTGGGAGACTAGGTCTTTCTGAGAGTATCTCCCTGGAAGGGTGTCTTAAGGTTCGGTAATAAAGGGAAACTAAGCCCCAAGTACATCAGACCGTTCTTAATTTTAGAAATAATTAGAGATGTAGTTTACCATTTAACAATTCCCCAATGTCTCTTAAAAGTTCAGGATGTGTTCCACAAGTCACTTTTAAAGAAGTACATGCCAAAACCAACCCATGTAATCACCTATGGGGAAATAGAACTGGAATCTGATTTATTTTATTGTGAAGAGCCTATCGAGATTCTTTATACTAGAGTGAAATTATTGAAAAATCAGAGAACTCAACTAAGGATGAAATTTTTGAAGGAGGGAGTAATATAACACCCAAAAAATTTATGGTATGTTTATTCATAAATAATTTCAATTAATTAGATAGCTTATATTGCAAAAAACACTGAGTCACTACAAAACAACACTAAGTTATTATAATTATGTAAACAAGATAGTTATAACCTAGAAATTAAACATAATATTTACACTTCAGTTAATCTAATTTCAAAAAATGGACATACGCACTTGTGATTAGTAATATATTTAGATTCGGATAGGATCAACTTAATTTTTTTGGTGAATAGCTACTTGGCCCTTTTGAATAGAAATGTTACCCTTATGAATAGTAATATGACCCTTATGAATAGTAAATCTACCAAATGAATGGTAACCTCCCTGATGAATGTACAAATAAAATTTACACATCTTATATATGAAAGTATCATATAATTATAGTAAATAAATATTTTAGAAATTATTAATTAAGTATTAGTAATTTTATAAAATGTAATTTTTTATTTATAATTTTATAATTAATATAATGATTAAAAATAAATTTTATTTTAAAAAAATATATTCATAAATTAATATTTTTTGTCTTATGTTTTGTGGTCAATTTTGTGAGACCTTAGTTAATTTTTCAGAGTTTTATAAAATGATTTATAAATTTAAAATCTGTATTTTTTGTGTAAATGATGATTTTAATTTAAAATTAAATTTATCATATTTAGAAACATATTTTTATAAAATGGATTCCATTTTTGAATTCTAAATTTTGAAAAATGGTAAGGGTGAATTTTTTGGATTTTTCTAAAATAATTGAATTTTTGTGAATAGTAAAATATGATAAGTTAGATAAATGATAAATACCTGATTTTATTGAGTCATAGGTGATTCTTGGTTTATGTAATCACCCATAGTTTGAAATAATATGCATTTATTACTATATTTACTCACAATAATCAAAAAATATGGTCATCTTCAGAAAAATAATAAAATAATGAATTAAATAATGAGAAATCACCCCTCTCCAAAATTATAAAAACCACCCATCACCCATTATTCTCTTCACTCATATAATACATCAATCTTGTAAATGTTCTTCAAAAATCCTCTTCACTAGTCCCTCCACACATCCAAGAGTTCTTGGTCTTAAAAAAAACCAAAAACTCATTCTTTAAGGAGCTTTTCAAGGCGGAGTATTCAAAAGGGAAAATTCTCTTTTCCTTTAATTTTATTTTCAAGTTCTTTCTTTTTTTGTACTATCCTCACCCCCTATATCAAAATGATAATTATAACTCTAGTATAATATATATACTAAAATTATATAATTTTAATGGAGTACCCATCATGAAACTCCTTTCTCTCTAGATTTTATTTTAAAAACAAAATTATTGTCTTTGAGGTGTCGATTTATAACCTTCATGGACGATGGATTTTCATTCATCAATTTCTCCTTCAAGGATAGTCATGAATCAATTTTTACGGTTGAAAATGATTATTAAATATGTATTACATCCTATTTAATGTTATATAACCATTATATATACATAATATTAATTTATTAAAAAAGTGCATAATGATCGAAAAAACGTACAAAATAATCTAAGTAATTATCGCTAAATGTTTGTCTAATGATTCATCCTCATACCATTTAAAAAAATAATATATATATATATATATATATATATATAACCATTTAAACTTCTATATATTCATTAATAATGTCAATTCTAGATAATTATACCCATTTTAATTTAACTTCATTATTTAAAAATAAGCGAACCGATCATTAAAACCAAGGAAATGAACATTCCGGAACCCCCATTTTTACTTCAGGTTATGCTTCCTCTTTCTTTTTTCCACAAAAAATTACTTAAACAAAAATTAAATTAATTAATTAGGTAGTAATTTAACTATATATTAATAATTTTAACCTACTATAAGTGTCATACTACTATATATAAAATTTTAAAACATCTTATTCCCACTCTCCTGTCAATGTCCCATCAAAGGTCGGTCAACCACCTATGGAGACATTTCCATGTCAAAAAATAAAACCATACTTTAGGGTAGATGTTATAAAATATATGTAACATATAAACATATAATTTTATTAATTACATACATCTATAATAATATATATTAATTTATAATTTATATTTAGATAAAATATAAAAAGTGTTTCAAAACTAGAAATTTTGAAGTAAAACATGATATCAAGTGATTCAATTTTCTTCAATGGAAATTAAGAAATATGATCTGATGATTAAATTGAAAAATATTTATATAAATGTCTATAATTCACTTTTTTATTAGTCTTTTAATAAATATAAGTTTGTTGTTCTGGAGGTGAAAACATGACAAATTTAAGTGGAAATTATGGTAAGGGACTGTGTCTCAATTTGCATTTTATTGAGTCTTACTCGATATTGTGCACATAATAATTCTTATGTGGTGTATATAATTTCCATTTAATATAAATTTTCATTTGAAATTATATTTCTATTAAATATACATACTCTTGTATCATGGATATGATAATTGTCTTAGTCTTATACCATTTTACATACGGTGTTTATTTTGAATTTTTTTTAACTGGGGAAATATTTATGAGTTCATATCCTCTACTCAATACGAATATTTATAATAAATATTTTTCTTGAATTAAATCTTTTCATGAAGAATTATTTGGACATGAAGTGATGTTTGGGGACCTTTATAGCCCATCTATGCATTGAAAGGTCTCATGAGACAAAACAGGTGGCGACAAAACCTTTGTGTTCATTTCCAAACAAAATCAGATAGGTTTCTACCCAAAGACTAAAACAATATTAATAGTATAATGGTTCATGTTTTTATACATTAAATCCACTAAATAATAATTTTCTTCATTCAGTACTCAGTTATTAATTTCTATGATATTTTCACTATGACAAAATCAATGGATGAGTTTTCATTCCCAGTTTATTGATGGCACGTGTTTTTCAGATTATTTAACTTGTCATAGTGTCTATGCCATTTTGAATTTACATTACATTTTATTACTTAATGTAACCCATACTGAGCATTTTATCACACCCTTATTATGTTTCATTTTCCCATGTTATTAAGAGGAAACCTTTGAATGAGTTTTGAGGATGTCGTTTATTTCATTTTGATTTGTATCATGTTGTATTTTCTATCTTTTCTAATGTACTATGAGTATCATGTATGTAATATGGTATTTAAAAACTACTAAATTGATCAGTCCTTTAGGATTTTATTCCTTGTAATTATTCCAATGTATTAAAATAATGCATCATATTTGGGATTCTAGGGTTGGGGCATTACACTTATCTCTTAGTTTAACCCCCAGTACACCTATTTTAACCCTAATCGTGATAACAATTTTTTAATGATTTTACTATTCATTATGACAAAAAATGAATATTTCCTCATTAAAAAATATATACATTATTCTTCCAAATATTAAATTCATTTTTTCAAATTCAATTTATAAAATATTCATAAATTAATATTAAAAAACACATAAAAAACCAAGAAAAAAAATTTTATAGAAAAAAATCATTTTAAGCGTAAAATTAAGTTTACCCTAATTAATTTCCAATTAAAAATAATTATATGAATGTTATATAATTTTATTGAATATATAATATAAAAATTTAATTAACATAATTAATCAATGGTGATTTATTTATTTTATTAATATAAAAATTCATTGTGCATATAAAAAATAGTTTTTTGAAAAAAATTTCTTTTTACCATAAAAAGATTTTATCTTCACCCATGACCATTAAATAACTAATTTATTAATTATTATTCATTAATAGTCAATTAATTTCAATAAAAACACTTTTAAATAGTTATTGGTATATTGTTTTATATAAAAATACATTACACGTAGAAAAATGCATTTCTTCAAAAAAATAGGTCTTTTAATCAGTAAATGGTTTTGTTAAAAATTAAATTATAATTTATTATGAATTATTAAATAAATTTTAATTAATAAAATTATATATATATATATAATAATGTGTTTAATCTTATTCATACTAATTATTCTAATGGCTAGGTTTTATCATGGTTCATTTAGACTCGAGGTTTCTTACAAAATGAGTTATTGAATACTTAAAATTTATTTTAAATGAATACATATAAAATATTGGGGTGTTAAACCTACACTCTATGTTTCCTTTCAATTTTATTTTCTTTTATAATAAAATTTTTTAAATTTTCAGTGATTCATTTGTTAATATCGGTAAATTACTCGAAACAAGGTCGTAATGGATTTCATTCTCACAAACCATACCCATAGTTTTCCTTAAATGAACATGGGGATAAATAAATAATTGAAAACAAATTATTTCAATATATTTTCTAATCTAATAATTATAAAGTTTTCCTCAAATAATTTGGTTTTATGTCTCTATTAAGTAAATTTTGAGAAATAATCAAAAATACTAACATCCAATGATGATAATATACATTAACTAATTAATAAATGTGTAGTGAATGATTAAAATTGAATAATATAAAAGTAAATAATTTTTAATGTAGTTGTGTTATAAATTATTAACTTTTTTTATTTTACTTATAAATAATGTTAAAGAGCTCTCGGGAAATTCTGGAGTAAAAATGTAAGGGTTTCTTCACCAATCTCAGCCTGAATTTGATATTGTTTATGTTTGAACTTATAAATGGGGAAATCATATCTTAATTTATCTAAAATTAATAAATTTCATTTAAATATGTTTATTAATGGGCTTTAAATTTATTCTTACCATTTCACTTATTCTTTGGTTCATATTTCACTTGAAGTGATGCTTTTAAAATAAACCGACCTTACCACTTATGTTAGAACTGGAACATTTATACTCTATTTCTATATTCCTTCTTCCCAAAAATGTTTTCCATTCTTATTTTTGAATCCAAATATTTATTATATATTGTGATATTCACATTTCCCTTTACCATTTTTTTAAAAATAATATGTATTACTCATTTAAAAATGTGAGTTTCAATGAATATTTTTTGAAATATTGTTCATGTTTATGTATTTTATACTCCACTCTAAATTTAGTGACTTCACCTTTATCTAGTTCCAATATTCTATTATTATTATTTTCTTTTTAAATAATATTTTAAAAAAATTCCGTTTTTCATATCCTTTAAATTTTTATTTAAAATTGACTTGTGACTTTTTTTTATCAACTTTGAATTTCAAAATAGTATTGTGAAAGGAATATCTATTTAACATTTTCTGTTCTAACATATTTTCCTACTAATTCCATGAGTTTTTATTAAATAAAATTCCCCTCCACGTTTTCATATTTTTTCAAAGAAATTTCTATTACGTTTTTTATAAATGTTTTTCTCAAAATATATAAAAACATAAAGAGTTTTTATTGTTCTTTATCTAAGTAAATTTTAATGCTCTTATAAAAGTTATTTTTGTCTTTTTCAACATCTTTTGGTGTTTCTTATTCTAAAATGTAGAATATCCTCTAATGACATCATCCGAATTATTTTTTGGATTGATTATTATTATGTATTATGGATATTTTCATGGAATATGTTTCTTTTCAATAGTTAATCAAGCTATGATGAATTGTGAATGTTTCCAAACTCTTGTGGCAGATATATGTATTGTTTATCATTATTTGATGGGTGGGTACTATATATCCTTCTAATTAATTGGTTAAAAATTTATATATAACATGAAATAATTAGGTTTAATGAGTTATTAAACTCAATATACTATAGGAAACAGGTAGTTATTCATGGTCCCCTATGATATGGAAAATAGTTTCTGATGACTAATACACGGTTTAATGATGGTCTTGCAAGTGATTCCTGACAGTGTAAAGGACTTCTTATGATTATGATTATTTAACACAATTTTTCCATATTTTAATGCCTATGTTATGATCTTATGGACCATGTTTTTTTATTCTCTTATGATTCATGTCTTATTTTATTCCAAATCATTATGCCACGACTCATGGTACATGATCTATGATTTTATGGGAATGAATATATTATGTTTAGTCTATGCACATTGATTATGTTATTATAACATTATTCTCAATTATGATATTCATTTATTCTTCCCTATGTTTACCCTTACTGGTCATCTGATCTCACCCCTTATTTTGTTTCTAATTTCCCTAGGTAATTACTTGTAGGATTATGTGTGGATGAGAATATTATGTATAGATATATATATATACATATAAGAGATGTTGAAAATGTTTTAAAATAACTTGTTTATGTATATAGTCTCAAAAGGCACTGAAACATTAGGTTATGGGGTGTGATTTATTATGAGATTTAATGAATGATCATGTGAAATAATATGTTATATATGGTTTCTTAGCATGGGTCTCTACATCCTATAAATCCAACCGATGGTTGATGAGAATTTTAACACATTTTGTAAAAATATTTATGAATTTTTACTAAGTGTGTCATATTTTATTACCCTGGTAATTTAAATTTAGGAAGAAGTGAATTAATATACCCTAAAAGGAAAAAAACAATGAAAAGAGTTGAAAAATTGGTACAAATGAGTGGGGGTTGGTTGAGTAATTTCCCAACAAAATGAAACAAAATGAGAAAAAACTTACTTTGAAAACACTAATATAAATAATTGAGGTAGATCTAACATAACCCTTATTTAATAATTAATAATTATACCTTATGATTAAATTCATTCAATTATGGTTCCCTAATTTTTTAACATCAAACCCTATAGTAGAAAACACAACCACAAACCCTAAGCTAACTTTGAGACTTCCAACCATGACACTCATCTTTGATTGTGGTTCAAAAGCTAACATATGATCAAAATAAAATTATAATAACACCAATAATCTAGAAATTATAATTTATTGATTTTTGGGATTAGATATGAACCCTTCAAGTCAATCCCATTTTTTATTATGTTTTACAATTAAAGTGTCTCTCTCATGATTCACAAAATCTCGACCTTACATTCAATGTGTCAATCATTTGAGTAATATTGAATTTAAAAAATCATTTAATTAACCAGAATTTTATGAATTATAGTTATTACTTAGATTAAGAAAAAATAATGAAGGAGTTACGAATAAGATCAAACACAAAAATAACTACTCTCCCATGGTTGGAATTGTCATCATGTGGATGATTTTCATAAGAAAATGATTGAAACTAAAAGACCTAATATAATCTCCAATATTATATTCTGATGTAACGTCCCAGACCCGGGTGCCACACAACGGGTGCCCCGAGCCCGGTTTGCCACGTGACCTCAAGCGCATTTCCCCAAATGCCAGAGGCTGCCGACTAGCAGTGAGGGCCCAGGTCTGATAGTGGGGAAACTATGCCCTCATTTTTCAAAGTTTAGCTCAGCGGAATATCAAAATAAACATTCAACAACAGCGGAAGTAGTAAACATACACAACTGAAATAACTACAGTAGTGGATATAACCAACAATATATAAGTGATGATGCTACATGTAACAAGTTCTCAGAAAACAGCCAGAACATGTTATACATCAATACAGTACATAAGGAAACAGAGTACAAAAAAGTAAGAAAAACAGCTAGCAGCGGCATCGCGAGCCTAGGCTCGGTCCCATGCCCTCATACTCCTCAGCAGCAGTCAAGTACCTGTATAGGGACTCTTGCCCCTATCTACACCTGCAAAAACGTAATCTGTTTGGGCTGAAAAGCATGACCCAAACAGGGTGTGAGAAATATATCTCAGCAGTCACCCACCAAAGGCACGTGCCCAAATGTGTGTAAGCATGCAACAACAATGTGAAATAATAAAATGCAATAAAGTAAGCAGTACTCAAAAGTAACTAACTTAACAATTAAATTGCCATTTATTTTTCATTTAATTTATTTAATTTAGTATCGTTCTGTGCTCAATAGCACCACGCTTTTAGGCTAACCAGTATCTCGCCCTCAGGCTAGTATAGTGAACCACGCCCTCAGGCTATACAGAATATCTCCCTCAGGCATTGTAACAGAATTCTCTTCTTCATGCATACGAAGTGTCGCCCTCAGGCACAGAAGTCACGCCCTCAGGCACAGAAGTCATGCCCTCAGGCTAATATAGTCACGCCCTCAGGCTAGTATAGTCACTCCCTCAGGCTAGTATAGTCACACCCTCAGGCTAATATAGGTAACCGGGCCATGCCCAACATATCAAAATGCAGTAAACAAGCAATTCCTCTTAAGAAAATTCTTACAATTACTACATTGAAGGCATACCCTCGGGTATCCTGGCCAAATGACTAAATAGAGGAACACACCCCTCAGGATGGTCCTGGATCCAAGAAATGATCCCAAACAGCATTTTATTATCAACATTTAATCACCTATGCAATTCTAGGCATTAAATATAGCAACGGCCTCAGACACACGACACCCCAACATGGGTTCGTGGCATGAAAACGTACAAAAACGCACGACAGCTGGAAAATAAACACCAAGCCACCAAACATATAGGCCAACGAACGCTATACCCGAATTCCGGCTCCAGAAATGCCTAAGAACGACGTAGATCTGACAAAGAACAAAAACCATTCAAACGTAAATAACTTACATTAGGTGAATAATTGGAAAGAATGGTACTAGGAGAAGGAAGCCCTTACCAGTGCGGTTCCAACAGGATCGTCCGAAGCCGAAACGAATTCCAGACGAATGCCTGGTGGATCTTCAAAGATCTGGCCTCCTCCTTTGGCTCCAAAACGGCTTAAATGCCTCCTCTGCCAAATGAGGAGGCTACTGCCTGTTTTAAGCCGGAAAAACAAAGTACACGGCATGTACCTCAAAGTACACGGCGTGTACTCCTTTCATTTAACTGTTCATTTGGCGGCACCGGCACTGTTCACCTGCCGACAAGAGTACACGGCATGTACTCCTGAGTACACGTTGTGTACTGCTGCCCAGCTGGCGGCGACTCCACCTCCTTACTATTCAACCTGCCGACTGACTACACGGCATGTAAGGTACCACTACACAACATGTGGTCGGTTCCTACACCCTTTGTCGCCGGTCATGGCTACACGCCCCGTGTACTCATACCTACACGGCCAAAAGTACACGGCGTGTGGATAAAGTACACGGCGTGTAGTTCCAAAATTCAGGATTTTTCCCCATTTCCCATATTTTCTCAAAAACACTTAAGGAAAAGGAAAAGAAGAATCCCATACCTCTAAATCAAGAACCGGGTTCTTACAAACTTCCCCTCTTATAGCAATTCGTCCCCGAATTGTCCTTTTGAAGGTGGTGAAGAGAAAGCTTAGAACAGCTCTGGCCACTGAGCACGTATGTCGGCCTCCCGCTCCCAGGTCTCGTCCTGCACTCGGCCATGCTGTCATAGCACCCGTACGAGAAGAACTGACTGGCCTCAGAGAACCTTCGTTCTTCTGTCAACGATATGGATCAGATGCTCCTCAAAGGACGCATCATGTTGAAGCTCAACCTCCTCTGGCTGAAAGGTGTGAGATGAGTCTGAATGGTAGTGACGCAACTGAGACACGTGGAAGACGTCGTGCATGGCTCGGTACCGCTGTGGTAACTACAACCGATAGGCAACTAGCCCGACTCTCTCCAGAATCTCAAATGTCCCCACATACCTCGGCGAAAGATTACCCTGTCTCCTGATCCGTTTGTGTCCCAGTCTCGGCGAAACACGCAAGAAAACCTGATCTCCGACCACGAACTCCAAAGGTCTTCTACGGCGATCAGCATAAGACTTCTGATGAGACTGCTCGGTAGCCATCTGCTTCCGAATCAACTGGTCCTGCTCAGATGTCTCCTGCACGAGCTGTGGCCCCATTAAAGCTGCCTCACCTACCTTTAACTAGCACAAAGGTGATCGGCATGGCCTACCATAAAAAGCCTCGTATGGTTCCATCTCAATAGTTGTCTGAAATCTATTGTTATAGGAAAACTCGACTAAGGGTATATGCTTCTCCCAAGAGCCCCCATAGTCTAGGACGCATGCGCGCAGCATGTCCTCTAGCACCTGTATCGTCCGCTCTGACTGGCCATCTGTCTGAGGGTGGTATGTTGTGCTCAGAAGCACCTGTGTACCCAGCGCCCTCTGGAAACTCTGCCAGAAACGAGACATGAAGCGGGCGTCCCTATCTGAAACGATAGAACGAGGGACCCCATGAAGACATACGATCTCTCGGATATATAGATTTCTGAGCTCGTCCACACCAAAGGCCTCCTTGATCGGCAAGAAGTGAGCTACCTTCGTGAGTCTGTCCACAACAACCCACACGGCGTCATTGCCTCGAGGTGACCTCGGCAAACCCGTCACGAAATCCATCGCGACGTCATCCCATTTCCACTCTGGAATGGACAACTGCTATAACAGCCCAGCTGGTCTTTGATGCTCTGCCTTCACCTACTGACAAGTGGAACACCTCATAACAACACCAGTTATCTCTCTCTTCATACCCGACCACCAGTATTGACGTCTCAAGTCTCGGTACATCTTGGTAACCCCGGGATGAACTGCCCAAGCTGAAGCATGAAACTCCCTCATCAACTCCTCGCGTATATCCCCTGGAACCCATACACGTCCATGGAAACGCAAAACCTCGTCATCGCCTATCGTCCAACCGGGAGGAGGGTCCTCACTTGCCACCGACTCCCATAGAACTAGGCCTTCTGAAACCGATAGATGCCTCATCCTCACTCTGTCCAGGAGGGTAGAAGTCATAGCTAATGAGGAAAGATAAGTATTCCCCTGACTGTCATGCACCTCTAGATACATCTCAGAGAATAAGGCCATAAGATGCCACTCACCACTGGCCTCCTGCACTGCCTGTATCTGAGTCTTCCTACTCAGTGCATTGGTTAATTCATTACCTTTACCAGGTGTATAGGCAACATCAAAATCAAAGGACTGTAGGTACTCAACCCACCTTCTCTGCCTCAGATTCAGGTCACGCTGAGTAAAGATATACTTGGGGCTTTTGTGGTCGGTGAAAACCACAAAATGCTCTCCCAACAGATAATGTCTCCAACAACGCAACGCATGCACAACTGCAGCCAACTCGAGATCATGCGTCGGGTAATTCCTCTCATGTGGCCTCAACTGCTGAGACCCGTACGCCACAACTCGGTCGCCCTGCATCATAACGGCCCCCAACCCAATCCCTGATGCATCACAGTAAACTGTATAGCTCCTCCCCTGCTCTGGGAGTATCAGGATCGGTGCTGATGTCAGACATCCCTTCAGGTCCTGAAAATCTATCTCACAATCTTCTGACCAAATGAACTTCACACCCTTCTTAGTCAGATCCGTCAACGGTGCGGCTAAGCGGGAGAAGTCCTATATGAAGCGCCTATAGTAACCAGCCAGCCCTAAGAAACTCCGTATCTCAAACACGTTCTTATGATGATACCAGGAAACTACTGCCCTCACCTTCTCTAGGTCCACTGCAACTCCTGCCTCTGAGATGATATGACCCAGGAAGTGAATCTGGTCCATCCAAAAGTGGCACTTCAAAAGCTTAGCATATAACTGATGCTATCTCAGTGTACTCAACACGATCTCAAGATGGGTGGCATGGTCATGTCGAGTGAGAGAGTACACCAAGATGTTGTCCATGAATACTACCACAAATGAATCAAGATATGGATGAAACACATGATTCATCAGATCCATGAAAACTGCTGGCACGTTCGTGAGTCCGAACGGCATAACCGTATACTCATATAGACCATACCTTCTCCCGAAAGCTGTGAGAGGTATATCAGATGGTCTAACACGCAGATGATGATATCTGGATCTTAGGTCAATCTTCGAGAACACTCATTCTCCACGAATCTGATCAAACAGATCATCAATCCTCGTCAAGGGATATCGGTTCTTAACTGTCAACTGGTTCAGCTTTCGATAATCCACAGAAAGCCTAAGGGTATCATCCGCATTCTTCGCAAAAAGGACCGGAGAACCCCAAGGAGAAGTACTGGGTCAGATAAAACCCTTCGCATGTATCTCCTCTAACTTCCTCTTGAGCTCCTGCAACTCAGGCATGGCCATCCTATAAGGAGGAATGGACATTGGTGCTACTCCTGGAACAAGCTCGATAGAGAAATCCACCTCACGCACTGGAGGTAGACCTGAAAAGTCGTCTGGGAAGACATCCCTGAAACGATCGACAACCGGAGGGAAATCCGTCTGATAAGTCCCCTGGTCATCCAGATATAAGCTTGTAATCTGGGCTGTGACTCCACATCGCCCATGATGCTCTGGTCCAGCTCGACTTGCCTGAACATCTCATGCGCCCTTTTATAGACACTCCCCGCCCTCTGGTGACGTGAAACGCACCCTACGACGATAGCAGTCTACAAAGGCTCGAAAGGGAACCAACCAGTCCATCCCGAGAATGACGTCATAACTCATCATCTCCAGGACATAGAGGTCCCAAAGTAAGTGACTCCCTCCAACCTCAAGGGGTCACTCCTTGCACTGACGCACACCAGCCGTTCTCATCCCCAATGGAGTGTCTAGGGTCAAAATATCGGAAGAAGTAGAAACACAGAGCCCAAGGCTCTCCACCACGGGTACAGATATAAAACTATATGTAACACCCGTATCAAAAAGTATGGAATACAAGACAGAAGCCACTAGAATAGTACCTCTGATTATCGAAGGTCCGAGATCCTTCTCCTGCTGGGTCTGTTGCACTGCATATGCATGCCCTGTGCCGCGGCCCTGCAACACAGCCTAGCTACCCTGAGCTGTCCCGCCCTCCTGCCTCTGAGATCCTGGTGTCTGGCTACCACGGCCACGACTACCATCTCTACCTTCACGCCCTGACGTATTCCAGTTCCCTGACTGGTAAGAAGCCACTGGTCCTACTCCCGCACGCGGAGTCTGCACATAACCCCTCTCACTAGCCACTGGTAGAACCTCCCTACAAAAGCGCTACAGATGACTCATCTTGCCGCAAGCTCGGCACTCCACTGTGTCTCATGGACACTGCGGCCTCTTGTGCCCCTCTCTACCACACTAGTAGCACCTGATCGGGCCACCTGAAGAGACTACCTGGCTGGTACTGCCACCCTGAGAGAAGTCCATCTGTCTCTTCCTCTTACAAGTAGAAATAGTACCAATAACTGGTGCCGAACCGCCCTGGCCCACACCACTAGATTCTTACAGGTTCCTATCTGTAATCAACGCTTGGTTCACAATCGCGTGTACAGTAGGTAACCTGAAAACATTCACCAGCACTCAGATGTCATATCGAAGACTATCCTGAAAACGTCTGGCTCTCAACGTCTCATCACCCACTAGCACGGGTGTAAAGCGCTGAAGCTCCGTAAAACGAGTAGAATAGTCCATCACTAACATGGCGCCCTGCTGCAGATTCATGAACTCTCGAGCTCTATTTTCCCTCAGCGTCTCGGGAAAGAAGAAGTCATAGAAGACTGTCTGAAAATCCTCCCACGCCATGTCCCTGTGATGCTCTGACTGGGTGGTAACATCCCACCACCTCTTGGAGGAATCACACAGAATGTAAGTCGCGAGCTTGACCCTCCACCCTGGAGGCGTCTCAAGATGCTCGAAAATATTCTGCATCGATCCTAGCCAAGACTCTGCAGCCTATGGTCCTCCATCCCCTGAAAATGTAGGCGGATGCTGCTGCTGAAAGATACGTGCCAGCTCGGCCATAGATGTGGCAGCCTGCGGTGCTCCATGAAAGGTCTGCATGAACCGCAATAAGCCTTCACGGAACTGCGCTTTCGCGCCTGTGTCAGGTTAAACATCTGGTGTCGCATCTGGCTCTGCTGGTGGATCAACTGGTAGCCCATGGCCCACCATCTCCAGAGTATAATTGTCACCACTCTCTTAGCGAACAACTCGTGGTCTTCTAGGCGTCATGACACTACAAGGTCAAAAGCATTCCTCATATTCAAGATTATTAAGACTGAAACGAAGGAACCACAAAGGAACAAGAGAAGGAAGGTGTTTCAAAATTTGAAAAACAAGCCTACACGGCGTGTACAATGACTACACGGCATGTACCTGACTTCCCTTCCCCTGCCCGAGTCCATCAACACGGCTAAGGCACACGGCTCCCGTTAAACAAAACTACACGGCGTGTATAATCTCTACACGGCATGTACTGTGTTATTTTCCAACTGCTTGTGTCGTCTGTGACATGGCCGACTACTCGGCTTTACTCTACACGGCGTGTTACACCCGAACACGGCGTGTACACTAACATGTTTCCCAGCCACATGGCTAACTCCACACAGTCTGTCCTCATACAAGACTATACGGCATTTCTCAACGGTACACGGCATGTTAAGGGAGAGGTGACACCGGCCCGTATTGTTAGTTACATGGCCGAGTCCCCAGGTCACACTACACGACGTGTAAAAAATTTACACGGTGTGGTTTTTCCCCAAGGGCTTCCTTACCCCGTGTCGCTGCCCACACAGTTTGTGACACAGGAAGATACTACACGGCGTGTACTCCTGGTACACGGCATATACTCAAAAAGTTCATTTTTCTTTCTGAACAGAAGAACACACACGGCGTGTATGAGGTCCTACACGGCGTGTATTCTGGGTTTTCTGGACAGTATTCCTCAGAAACTTCTCTGGAACCCAGAAAATACTGAAAACAACACCCAAGTGTCAAATTCCGACCCATGGGGGCCCATACTCCCCACGAACCAAAGTTTGATAGCTTATCTGTGTTATAAAAAAATATACAGTCAATGATCCACCAAATTCTGGTTAATGGGGGCCCATATTCCCCAAAAACCAAAGTTTGGAGTCCATTCAATAGCCAGTTCACATAGAAATTACCCTTTCAAACAGCTGGTATTTTTATCAGTGCAGCTATCACAATAGCATGCCTTTCTAGCACAACAACTATCACAACAACATGCAATTTCTAATGCACCTACATGGCATGGAACCTATGCATGACATGTGATATCTAGCATGTGCCTATATGATGCATGAGACGGCATACCCTCATCTCATCAGGTTGCAACTAAATAGAACCCACAGATAAAATATAATGGCATAATCCAAGTGCGTCACCCAACGGTGAAAACATATCAACCGTAAAATTGAAAAATCAAAAGAATGAAAAAATACGAGGTAGACTGGCTTTTCCATGTACACGGGTTAGCTACGCCCGGGCACAGCTTATTACCAACTACCGTTCTGTCCTATCCCTGACTACGGCTCCAAATAGTAAGTTAAAGAAAAGAAACCCCTTTGATACCACTTTGTAACGTCCCGGACCCAGGTGCCACGCAACGGGTGCCCCGAGCCCGGTTCACTACATGACCTCAAGCGCATTTCCCCAAACTCCAGAGGCTGCCGACTAGCAGCGAGGTCCCAGGTCTGATAGTGGGGAAACTATGCCCTCATTTGTCAAAGTGCAGCGCAGCCGAATACCAAAATAAACATTCAATAACAGCAGAAGCAGTAAACATACACAACGGAAATAACTATAGTAGTGGATATAACCAACAGTATATAAGTGATGATGCTACATGTTACAAGTTCTCAGAAAACAGCCAGAACATGTTATACATCAATATAGTACAGCAGGAAACAGAGTAAAACAAAGCAAGAAAAACAGCTAGCAGCGGCATCGCGAGCCTAGGCTCGGTCCCATGCCCTCATACTCCTCAGCAGCAGTCAAGTACCTGTATAGGGACTCTTGCCCCTATCTACACCTGCAGCAACGTAATCTGTTTGGGCTGAGAAGCGTGACCCAAACAGGGTGTGAGAAATATATCTCAGTAGGCACCCACCAAAGGCTCGTGCCCAACAGTGTGTAAGCATGCAACAACAGTGTGCAATAATAAAATGCAATAAAGTAAGTAGTACTAAAAAGTAACTAACTTAACAATTAAATTTCCATTTATTATTCATTTAATTTATTTAATTTAGTATCGTTCTGTGCTCAATAGCACCATGCCCTCAGGCTAACCAGTATCTCGCCCTCAGGCTAATATAGTGAACCACGCCCTCAGGCTATACAGAATCTTGCCCTCATGCATTGTAATAGAATTCACACCCTCAGGCATACGAAGTGTCGCCCTCAGGCACAGAATTCACGCCATCAGGCACAGAAGTCACGCCCTCAGGCTAATATAGGTAACCGGGCAATGCCCAACATATCAAAATGCAGTAAAGAAGAAATTCCTCTTAAGGCAATTCTTACAATTACTACATTGAAGGCATACCCTCAGGTATCCTGGCCAAACGGCTAAACAGAGGAACACACCCCTCGGGATGGTCCTGGATCCAAGCAACGATCCCAAACAGCATTTTATTATCAACATTTAATCACCTATGCAATTCTAGGCATTAAATATAGCAACGGCCTCAGCCACACGACACCCCAACATGGGTTCGTGGCACGAAAACGCACAAAAACGCACGACAGTTGGAAAATAAACACCAAGCCACCTACCTTATAGGCCAACAAACGCTATACCCGAACGCCAGCTCCAGAAACGCCCAAGAACGACGTAGATCTGCCGAAGAACAAAAACCATTCAAACATAAATAACTTACATTAGGTGAAGAATTGGAAAGAATGGTACTAGGAGAAGGAAGCCCTTACCCGTGCGGTTCCAACAGGATCGTCCGAAGCCAAAACAGATTCCAGACGAATGCCTGGTGGATCTTAAAAGATCTGGCCTCCTCCTTTGGCTCTAAAATGGTTCAAACGCATCCTCTGCCAAATGAGGAGGCTACTGCATGTTTTAATCCAGAAAAACAAAGTACACGGCGTGTACTTCAAAGTACACAACCTATACTCCTTTCATTTAACTGTTCATTTGGCGGCACCGGCACTGTTCACCTGCCGACAAGAGTATACGGCATATACTCCTGAGTACACGGCGTGTACTGCTACCCAGCTGGCGGTGACTCCACCGCCTTACTATTCAACATGTCGACTGACTACACGGCATGTAAGGTACCACTACATGGCGTGTGGTCGGTTCCTACACCCTCTATCGCCGGTCATGGCTACACGCCCCATGTACTCATCCCTACATGGCCAAAATTACACGGCGTGTGGATAAAGTACATGGCGTGTAGTTCCAAAATTCATGATTTTTCCCCATTTCCCATATTTTCTCAAAAACACTTAAGGAAAAGGAAAAGAAGAAGCCCATACCTCTAAATCAAGATCCGGGTTCTTACATCTGACACCAAGAAGAAAAATAAAATTAGTAAAATATAATAAAATATAATATTTATTGAATAAAAAAATAGTTACAAGCACACAAGAAAAGAAACACAAAGTTGAAGAAGGAGGCGAGTACCTTCATAGAAGAGATCTTTGCACAAATCCTTGCTTCTTCCAAGTGGTTAGAGATGTTTAATAGAATCACCCTTATAGTAAAACCTTCCCAATTATTATAAAAACACCCACAAATAATTAAATTCTTATTCAAATGGATTAATGGAGATTAGTGCATCAAATTCCAGAAAGGGTACATGAATTGTTCAATCAAAAAAAGTTACTCTCTCTCAAAATTCTTTTTCTACTAAGTTTCCTTACAAACTACCCTTTACTCATGTATAATGAAATATACATAATTGAATCATATAACATATTTAAAAAATTTATCTCATTCAATGTATGGATAAAACAATTACAAACCAAATAGTGAGGCAAGGTTCAACATGTCATATCCATCCTTAATCTTCATTAATGTCCATTTTAGGCCCTCTAAATGTATGATCCATCATACATGGTCTCAATATGAAATATAGAAAAAATATTTAATAATACAAACATTAAATTTAAACTAAAATATTTTTCCCATGGAAGCTATTATGATAAAATTACTAATTTAAAATTAAAAGGGTAAAAATAGATTTTTCATGGAATTTTCAATTTCAGGCTCAAAACACCTATTTTCATTAAATCTTAATATAAGGATCAATGTGGGGAAATTATGTCAAATATTATATATAAAATATTCAACAAAAACATGTTTTATAAACTCCCCCACACTTACACCTTTTCATTCATGGGAAAAAACCTCAAGTCATGTAACCAATCAAAATTTTCATGTTGAAAATTATCAATCCATGATGGTAATATGGTCATATAAAGAATCACAAAAAAAATAATTCAATCTCAACAGATCAAGAATTCATTGTCTCATAAATTATATAAAAAAAATCTATTGAGTTCAATGATAGTAATCAGTTGGAAACGTTTTATGAGTTAAAAATTCCACAAATTCCTCATGTGTGTGTGTGCCAACCATTTTATTATTGCATCTTCACCCTTTATCCATCATGTTTATGGTAAGTAAAAATTTTCTACTTACCTAATTCCATTACACAGAACATGTTTTATATCCTTCGCAACCAAATTCCAAAACCCACTCATTTAATAATTAATGGAATTCAAACCTTAATCCTCCAACCTAGAAATCCCCACATGTTTTATATTTCATCACTAAACTCTTTATTTATTCAATTTTTGATTGATTTTTTTGGCGTACAACATTCATATATCAGGTACAAATGAATAAGTCAATCTGAAACACTAAGGTAACTGATCATAAGAGAAAAAAATGTATGAAAATACCTTGTTATAAGATAAAAAAATATTACTTAAATTGGTTATAACTTAAATTAGTTAAGAGAAACTCACAATTCATGAGTGTATTTGAAGTGTGTAAATAAATTAAATGAAATAATTTTCCCACAATTAATGATGTTAAAATCATAAAGCTTTTCATAAATACACAATCAAAAATATCATTGTAAAACTTCAATTTTAACTAAAATCGACCACCAATGATGAAAACTTCCCAATGAATAACATGCTTTCCATAATATTAGAAAAATAAAACATGAATTTTAAATAGGTTTCATAGATATAATGAGCATGTGACATGATTATATTTTTTTGTTTTCTATTTTTTTATTTAAAAAAATTAAATAATAAACACACAAAAAGAAAGATCCTAAAGAATCTACCCAAAATGTCATCTCATCCCCCACACTTAAAATGTTGCATGTAACTCAATGTGGATCTATAAAATTAATGATTCACATGAAATGAAGAATTTAAATTATGAAAAGTAACATAAAATTGAGAGGGTAAGGGTGTAAAGATCCTTCTGGTAGCCTCTTTTGTGTCCTCTACTCCACAAAAAAAAGATAACAATTTGATTCAACATAAGGTCCCAAATATATAGAATTAAACTTATCAGGAATCATCTTTAATCATGAATTGTAGTGGACTTTCTCTCATACATGAAAATACCTTTTTGAATTATTCTATCATGTGTCACATTTTATATTTCTTTGTAGAGTCTTAAGTTCTCATATGATGACAATAAAATATCCTCAAGTTCTTGAATTTGAAACTACCATTTATTTATAGCTTGGGATAAATCCATGTTTCATTTCATTATGGCTCAATATGCCTAATTCTTGACCTCCATGAGAAGATGACATGATTTCCCAAAAATGATCTGATATGGGAACCTAGCGATGGGAGTCTTAAATTCTATCATATAATACCATAATGCATCATCCAAGAACTTACTTCAATCCATCCTATTTGAATAAACCATTTTCTCCAATATTTGCTTCAACTTGTGATTGAAAACTTCAACATTTACATTTTTTGGGGGTGGTATGTTGTTAATGTTTTGTATTTCACCCCATACTTATGAAGTTTGGAATCAAAATTTCAGTTGTAAAATTTTAAACCTTGTTCACTTATGATTTTTTTTACTCCATACCTATAAAAAAAATTAACCTTAAAAAACCCACTGCAACATGAAAATCATCAGTCCCGGTGGCCTTGGCATACACCCATTTTAAAAAATAATTGATAGTGAAAATAATGTACAATAAACCAAATGATCTTAGAAATGTAACCATTAAATCAATACCCTATACACAAAAATTTCATAGAATAATATGGGTTGTTGGGGCATCTCATGTCACCTAGAAATGTTTCCAGTTTTTTGGAAATATGCACATGACTTAAAAATATATGGTCATCATGAAACAAGGTTGGCCAATATAATCAACATTATAATATATTAATAGTATTTATTTAGGGACCAAAGTATCCACCATAAGAAATTTTATGAAAAAAATGAAAAATAGATTAAAACTCATGATCATGCACACATCTACTAAATACTTGGTCACTATAAATGTGTCAAATCTAAGGTTCATCCCACACATAAAGCCTAAATTCAATATTCAAATTTTTAACTTGTTTTTCTTAAATTTGGTGTTTCTTCAGGTTTTAAGTAATTTCAAATAAAACCATGTAATTCCCTATATTATTATACCAAGGATGTGTACCTGAGATGGCATAGATATACTCAATAGGGAAAGTGTCTGGAAGTGGAACATGGTTTACGGTATCATGCTCTAACATGTGAGTGATCCTACTCATGTGGGCGACCCCCAAGTTTTTTGACCTCTTCTTATCTATTATCTTGATATAAAACTCTTATAGAAGGATAATTCAATGAATAAGACATGGATTCACATCAATATTCTTTAGGAGGTACCTCAAAGCTGTATGATCCGATAAAAAAACCACTTTAGATCGTAATAAATAAATAAAAATTATCTAAAGAAAATATGAAATCAAGGAAATTTTTTTATTATAGTATACTTTTATGAGGTTGAATAAAAATTCCATGATGCATAAGAAATCTCATAGTACCACCCTTCCACCATATGATATAAGAATACTCAAACTTTGATGTTTTAAGCACAACACATAAGATCAAATGGGATCTCCCACCATGTGGGTTTTATGATTGGTGATGTAATGAGATTTTTATTCAAATAATCAAAGGTGGACCTACAAGAATCATAAAACATGAAATTAGAATCATTTTTAAGTAAAAGTGACCAAGGAAGATCAATCTTACTAGAATCTCTAATATAGCATCGATAAAAGGATGCATTCCCTAGATAATATCTAACATCACACACACATGAGGAATATAGAAATGATTAAATAATATCTACCATATATCTATCAAACTCTATTCCATGTTTTAATAGTTCATGACTTAAGTCAATGTCGTACT
Source organism: Viscum album (assembly GCA_963277665.1). Taxonomy (NCBI): domain Eukaryota; kingdom Viridiplantae; phylum Streptophyta; class Magnoliopsida; order Santalales; family Viscaceae; genus Viscum; species Viscum album. The sequence goes on along the minus strand of OY728130.1, from coordinate 1,800,791,471 downwards.
CTGCCAAGTAATGGCATTTCTCAAAGTTCAAACCCATTTTATTCCCAATATAATATTACAAAACCTATCCCAAACTAAAAATGTGTTTATTAAATGATTAACCAAACATAGTAAAATTGTCAATAAATTCCTCCATGAAAGTATCTAGAAAATCATAAAAAATACTCATTATGTATCTTTGGAAGGTATCTAGGGCATTAGAAAGTCCAAATGGAATCCTTCAGTAAGAAAATGTAGTGAATGAGAAAGTAAATATTATCTTCTTCTAATCCATCAGAGTATTATGAACCTAAAAATAACTAGAAAATCTATCCAAGAAATAATAGTGTTCCCTTCAATCAAGTCTTTAATGTATTTGTCAATTAATGTTAGGGTGAAATGGTCCTTTCAAGTGGATTGATTTATTCACTATAATAAATACTCACACCCCAACTATTTTTAACCCTAATTGAAAATAAATCATCTCTCTCATTTCTAACAAAAGTATCACCACCTTTCTTAGGAATAACATGAATAGAGACAAACTAATTAGAATCTAAAATTGGATAAATGATACATGCCTCAATTAATTTTTCAACCTATTTTTTAAAAACATCAAAAATATTGGGATAATGTATTCTTTGTGGTTGCCTTAACGGTTTAGCACCATCCACCAAAAGAATCCAATACATGAAAATGGAGGGGATAATACCAAATAAGCTATCCAATCTCCACTTTATTGCCCTAATTTTATCCTTCAAAAGATTAAAAAGATTATCTTTATGTTCACAAGTGATATTGTTAGAAATTATAATAGGTAATATCTCACCACACAATAAGTATAAATATTTTAGATTTAGTAGTATTGGACTTTGTTCTAGTTTGGGGGGAGTGATGTATGGGTGGAGATACAAAATAAATTAAACATGTGCATTATGAACATTAGTATTAGAATATAAATCATTAAAATAAGAGGGTAATGCATCAAATATACCACTATACTCAATAGATATTTCATAATCATAAATAACATTATTAGAATCATAATATGAATCCACAAAAAAATCAAATCCAAGATAGGTGTGTTTGTTAGGAACAGGTGTGTAAGTTATCTTACATATCAAACAATAACCAATGAAATAATCTCTCTAAGTATAGGACAATCATAATACAAGGGTTTTTTTACATGGTGATTCAAAATGAGACATAATAAAAGGAAAATGATCCTATGAGGAGTACTCCATAGATTCTATAACACTAAATATAAAACTACATCTCCAATATCCATAGAAAGTGTACCCTCCTGGAAATTTATAATTGTTTTAGTAGTTTTAGGAAGGTCTTTGTCACGACCCGTCCTCGGGGCCCGTGTCATGACTACCCCAAGCCCTCCTTCCATAGGCCAGGGGCTGGCGACTAGCACCAAGACATAATTACCGGTAAAAAAGGAAGGCATTGCCTTTGTAAAGTAAACAAACACCACAGAGCAAGAAAGAAGTAGAATTAAACACTAAGTAAAAATTGGGTACAATAGTAAGTGTGGAAAAGTAAGTGGGCCAGTATACAAACCCAAAATGAAAGTAAAGTACAACTGGAAAGGGAAAATAGCAATTGTAAAGTAGAGCCGCAACGTCGATCCGTCCACTGGAAGTCCCACATGAAGGGTGGGTACAGATAGCCTCCACTGCTCCTCGGGTCCAGCCGAAAGCTCCGAGTATGTCCCGCCCAGTGGTCCACCTCCAGGTACCGTCCTGCTCCACAAGCCTCAACCACGATCAGCGATGTCCATCGTCTGCAACCAACACAACGTAGTGCGGGCATAGCCCATGCATGGGTGAGTATAAGCTACTCAGTAGGGACCCCAGACCCCCGAAGGTCTCCCAGAATCCACAAAGAATAAACCACAAAGGAAATATACAATCACGAAGTAACATTGACACTACTTAGGTATATGCCCATACATATACCTAAGTCATCAATTCTTGTTTGGCTCCAACATCCGAGCCCAAGTACAACCCAGTCCACACAGGAAATAAAAACATAAATCCACACAGGATAGAACAACACAATCCAAATAAGAAAGAAAAACAGGATTCAGATCACACAGGTAAACTTCTTCGTAAGATGATATAGTTGATCAGATATATCCACTGATTCGTCTAAGCCGTCAGACCCACAAAGGATCGAAATGTACTAACCCCCGCAATGACCCACAAAGGATCTGACCCACACAGGATCGATAGGTAACTAACCCCCGCAATGACCCACAAAGGATCTGACCCACAAAGGATCGATAGGTAACTAACCCCCGTAATGACCCACAAAGGATCTGACCCACACTGGATCGATAGGTAACTAACCCCCGCAAATACCTACACAGGATCAGACCCACACAGGATCTGTAGGCGCTGGCCAACACAGGACTGCTGAGCGCTGGCCCACACAGGATCTGTAGCACTGATCCACATAGGATCTCTGAGTGTTGTAGTCGTCGTCGTCGAATCCACTGAGGATCTCTGTACAGTCGTCATTGTAGTCGCAGTCTCAGCCAGCACTAGGGTTCCCGCACACAGCAAGCTCATTCGGGAGGGTCCGCTCCATGAGCCGAGAGGATGATACATCAACTGACACATAGTCCAGATTTGATGTATCCAAAAGTTCCGAATCGTCAACAGGAACTCAACGCCACAGATGACACGTCAAACGGACGTCCGGTCTGAGAGTTATTGGCTTTTTCTTCCAAGGGGCCCGATTGGTTTTTAAGTCAAAACCAACTTGACTATACTCCACCTGCGTCCAAACCTCATGCGGAGTAATCCAAAAGATATGTCTCACTTAGAGGAATCCATCAAAGTCGACGGCACGTCAATCGGATGTCCGGAGCTTAAGTTATGATCGTTTCTGCTCCGAGGGCCCGGTTGGTTTCGTGTACGAACCAACCCGGACGAACCGAAAGTATTCCCAAACCTTGAGTGCGATATACCTAAACGACCGTCTCGATCCAAGAATCGCATCGCAAGTGAAGGTGCATCGTTCGGAGGCCCGTAGCACAAGTTATGGGCGACAGACCGAAAATGGTTCGGTAATAGGGGGTTCGGCCCGGTCCGACCTGGCCCGATACCCCCAAGGTTGGCCCGAACCGGTTCCGGGTCTGGCCCGCTTGGGCGCGGCCCAACCCGGTTGGCACTGCCCGGCCCGGCTTGGGCGTGGCCCGGCCCAGCTTGGGCGCGGCCAGGCCCGGCGGGGCGCGGCCCAGCCTGGCGGTCCGGTTCGGCGGACCGGCCGGGGGTTACAAACCCCAGCGCCCTCCTCAAACCGGCTGGGCTGGCTGGCCGGCTGGATGCCGCCATCATGGGACCTGCAGGCGCCGGTCCCCTCCCTCTGACGCCGGCGGCTCGGAATCGGCCGCCGGTTCCCCTGCTCCGCCGTGGCCAGGAATCGGCCGCGACCTTCGTCCGTCCGGCGCGGCGCGACGGCGCCGCGCCCCTTCGCCGCGGCCCCACTCCATCCGCGGTGCTTCTGAGGTCCTCCGGCACGGTGTGATGGTGTCGCGTCCTTTATTCATCTTCTACGGTGCCACGGATTTGTTGCTTCCCATGGCGCGGCGTGGCAGCGCCGCGTTTCTCCACCCTCCCTTTTACAATTTCTGTGCGGTGCTTCGGCACCACGTTTCCTTGTTCGCCGCATCAAAAAAATCCACAACCAAAAAGGCCAAGAGTTTCGGCCGTGTTCGTGTGGTCCAACCTCCTCCCGTTAATGCGATAACCGGTGGTTCAATTGAAAGGGGAAAAACGACGGAAGAAAAACACAAAATAGAAATGCATAAAACCCCTACCTCAACGCTGTCGTCGAACGAGCGTTTGTCGCGGAATTAACCGTCGCGGAAGAACAGGTCCGCCGCGAAAGATGAAGATCGCCGCGGAAGAAGAGAATCGCCGTTGGCGTTAGGTGATCTCTGAGGAAGGTGTCACTCACCATCGTCTGTCGTTGTAGATTGGCGTTCTTCGTCGACGGTGGTGCGTTCTTCGCGTTCTTCGTCGGCGGTGGTGCGTTCTTCGCGTTCTTCGTCGAAGAACGAAGAATCTTCTCTTTTTCTCCAAAAGGTTTATCACAACACAACCCCAACCATAATAAAAATAAGTCCAAAACTTATTTTGTTATCAACCTAAGCTTTTGAAATTCAAAAGATAAGAAACGAACAATTAATTTGAAGAATTAATTGTAACAATTTAACTACCCAATTTAATGGGGCGTTTCTTAACCAGAAAAACACACAGTTGACTTTCATTAAAGAGGGGGTTTGCGGGTGCGTTACTTAGGAGGGAATAAATGGTGGGGCTTGTGCAGGCCCCACCTCACAAACATCCTACCAAGTGGGTAGGATATTTTGGGTTCCACCCTATCCGTTTAACTTGGGTTAAGTGGCTTTAAGTGAAATAAAATAAAGTTGTCGCACCACTTTATTTTAATTCTTAACTTAACCCCAAAAATTAAAAACCACACCCGAGCAAACGCAACTCCGGAAAAGTCGTTTCTAAGAAAATACCGGCGCTGCGATTCCATCGGTGCCCTAGGAATTCGGTTCTGAGCACCGGTTCAAAAGTTAGAAAACCCCGCTGATTCGTTCACTGAACGTACCCGAGCTAAATTTCAGAAAATGATTCCTGCCACACCGGTCTTCGGAATCAGGTTCCGTCAGAAACTGTGTTTTTGTAAAATTCCCTAGAAAATTAAGAAAAAAATTTCCTTGAATTTTATGGGTCTTTACATCACTCCCACCTCAGGGCTTTACGTCCTCATAAAGATACATCAAAACTAGGGGAACAAAACTGGGTACTGAGCACGCTTTTGAGCCTCCTGCTCCCAAGTGCTTTCCTGTAGGTTCTCGTTCTGCCATCTGATGTGCACTATAGGAATCAACCATCCACGTAGGACCCGCTCCTGTGGATCCTCGATCTCCACCAGAATCTCCACAAAAGTCTCCCCATCATCAACGTCCATCTCCCCATGGTCAATGATATGCAACAAGTAGTGCACGTATCTCCTCAACTGAGATACGTGGAAGACGTCGTGCACCCGGTGCAACTGAGGTGGTAGAGCCAGGCGATAAGCCACCTCGCCAATCCTACTGAGGACCGGGAATGGTCTGATGAAGCGTGGAGACAACTTTCCACCTCGGCCAAATCTCCGTAATCCACGTCGAGGTGAGACACACAAGAAGATGTGGTCACCATCCTCGAACTCTAGTGGCCTCCGCCTCCTGTCAGCATAAGACTTCTGCCGGCTCTGAGCTCTCCTCATCCGCTCCTGGATGACCTGGACCTTCTCTGTCGTGACCTAGACCATCTCCGGTCCCATAAGTGCTGACTCCCCAGGGTCTGTCCAGCACAAAGGAGATCTTCAAGGTCGGCTGTACAATGCCTCGTATGGTGTCATCCCGATGGTGGAGTGGTAGCTGTTGTTGTACGCAAACTCCATCAAGGGTAGGTGGTCCTCCCAGCTGCGACCAAAGTCGAGGACACATGCGCGGAGCATGTCCTCGAGAGTCTATACGGTCCTCTCTGTCTGACCATCTGTCTGACCACACAAAGGGTTTCTCCTTCTTCATCAAAGCTGAGAGTGGTGCCGCAACTCTGGAGAAGTTTGGAACAAATCTCTGATAGTATTCAGCTAATCCCAAGAAACTATGCACCTCCGTCACGCTCCTGGGTGGCTCCCAATATAGCACTGCCTCAATCTTCACAGGATCCACTGCAACTCCAGCCTCAGAGATGACGTGTCCCAAGAAGTGGACCTCGCGTATCCAGACATGACACTTAGAGAGTTTTCCATAAAGCTGGTTCTCTCAGAGTGTGTCTAGTATAATCCGCAATTAGTAGGCGTGCTCCTCCTCAGTCGTCGAGTATATCAAAATGTCATCGATGAAGACCACGACAAATCGATCGAGGTATGGCTGAAAGATCCTGTTAATGAGGCCCATGAACACTTATAGAGCATTGGTTATGCCGAATGGAATAACCAAGAACTCATAGTGGCCATACCGACATCTGAAGGTTGTCTTCTACACGTCCTCATCTCGAACTCTGAGCTGATGATAGCCTGACCTGAGGTCTATCTATAAGAACCACCGTGCTCCCTTGATCTGATCGAAGAGGTCATCAATCCTTGGTAGCAGATACTTGTTCCTTACTGTCACCTAGTTTGGGCGACAATAGTCGACACAAAGTCACAAGATCCCATCTGCCTTCTTGGCGAACAATATCGGGGAAGCCCAGGGTGAAACACTGGTTAGGACGAATCCCTTGCCCTGCAAGTCCTCCAGCTATACCCGTAGCTCTTGAAGCTTAGCGGGGGCCATCTGATATGCTGGAGTGGATATCAGGGCTGTCCTGGGGTACAGATCAATATAAAAGTCTACCTCTCTGCGAGGAGGTATTCCTGGAACGTCGTTGGGAAAGACGTCTGCATGCTGATCCACCACTGCCGGAAAACTAGGACCTTGCACGTCAACTTCTCCTAGGATGAGGCTAGCCAACTGATGAGTGATGGGTTGTCCTCTCCTCTATGGTAGTCCATCATGTGCTGCGAAGGCTCCCTTCTTGCCGGTGAAGGTGAACCTGCTCTCGTCGGTGCGTACACATCGCACCTTGCGCCTAATACAGTCAATCTGTGCATGGACTGTAGATAACCAATCCATGCCCAAGATGACATTGTAAGGCCTCGACGGCACTACAAGAATATCCCAACCGAAGCTCTCTCCACCTAGAGTAAGCTCACACTGCCAGCACCAGTGCGTAATCGTCGAGTCTGCTCCCGTAGGAGTCTCTAGACGTTAGGATCGAGCCAACGACGCTGTCGGAATCTCTGAGCTCTGAACAAGGGCAGTGGCTATGAAATAATGACTCACTCCTATGTCTATAAGAACTGCAGCAAGGGTGGAATATACACATATAGTACCTCGATTCATCTCGGGGGCGCCGTGGTCGTAGGCCTCCACTGCCGATGAAGGCTCGGTAAGGAAGCTCTCGATCAAAAGGGCTCGCTCCAGTACTCCTGCCTGAGTCGGAATGATGAGGGAGATTAGTGATGCCCTGATCTCATGTCTCAATCCCTTCTCAAAGTCCGGGCCCGGAAGAATGGGTCTCGTACCATGTCTGTCGAGTAGCACGAGAGATCGGTAAATCTCACCGAGTACTGGGCGACCGTCAAGCTGCCCTGCCACAGCTGAAGAAGCTCCTGGATGTGCACCGTACGGAGGGTGGCTGGGACAAACTCTGAGCAGAAGAGGCTCTCAAAGTCTATCCAGAGAAGAGATGCCTCATCATGCACCTGTAGCATGAAGCTCCACCATCGTCCCGCTTCCGCGTGTAGTAGGCTCACTGCGAGGATCACCATGAGGTCTGCTGGTGTCCTCACTAACCTGAAAACTCGTACCACTGCCTCCAGCCAATACTCGGCTACCTGGGGGTCCGTCTCCCTGAGGAACCTGGGAGGTCTCTAGTGTTGGAACTCGTTCAGTGCACTAAGGCGACGTGCATCGTCAGCGGCTGGGGCTGGAAGCATCGGTGGCTCAGCGGGTAGAGGTGATGCCGGTGTCTCAGCTGTCAAAGGGCCCTATACCGAGGCCTCGTCACTCGGTGGGATGTTGTCACGCACAACTCTCAGAACCCTAGCTGGTCGCCGTCGTGGGGCCATCCTGAAAAGAAACAGGTGTTCCATGGTCAAACAGTATACCTGGTGAGCAGACATAAAGTAATCACAAAGAAAACTTGAAACACACATGCAATCAATGTTTTCGTACATTAAGTCAGAAATCAGAAGTCAGGGTCCTGATGTACGGATATGTCGGCCGCCGCACCAACACTGGACTCCCTGGACTGATAACCACACCCAATACGCTTAACACTATTGCTTCACATAGAAAAAGATCAGAGTCCCAAGTTCTGCGGTAGAACTAAACTCCTCTGATACCAATTTGTCACGACCCGTCCTCAAGGCCCGTGCTGTGACTACCCCAAGACCGCCTTCCATAGGACAGGGGCTGGAGACTAGCACCAAGGTGTAATTACCAGTAAAAAGGGAAGACATTGCCTTTGTAAAGTAAACAAACACCATAGAGCAAGAAAGAATTAGAAGTACACACTAAGTAAAAACTGGGTACAAGAGTAAGTGCGGAAAAGTAAGTGGGCCAGTATACAAACCCTAACTGAAAGTAAAGTACAACTAGACAGGGAAAACAGCAACTGTGAAGTAGAGCCGCAGCGTCGAGCCGTCCACTGGAAGTCCCACCTGAAGGGTGGGTATAGATAGCCTCCACTGCTCCTCGGGTCCAGCCACCGCTCTGAGTACGTCCCGCCCAGTGGTCCACCTCCAGGTACCGTCCTGCTCCGCAAGCCTCAACCACGATCGGCGATGTCCATCGTTTGCATCCAACACAACGTAGTACAGGCATATCCCATGTAGGGGTGAGTATAAGCTACTCAGTAGGGACCCCAAGACCCTCGAAGGTCTCTCAGAATCCACAAAGGATAAACCACAAAAGAAAGATACAATCACAAAGTAACATTCGACACTGCTTAGGTATATTCCCATACATATACCTAAGTCATCAATTCTCTTTCGGCTCCAACATCCGAGCCCAAGTACAACCCAGTCCACACAGGAAAGAAAAACGTAAATACACACAGGATAGCACAACACAATCCACATTGGAAACCAAAACAGGATTCAGCTCACACAGGTAAACTTCTTTGTAAGACGATAGAGTTGATCATATATATCCACTGATTCATCTAAGCCGTCGGACCCACAAAGGATCGAAAGGTACTAACCCCCGCAATGACCTACAAAGGATCTGACCCACACAGGATCGATAGGTAACTAACCCCCGCAATGACCCACAAAGGATCGATAGGTAACTAACCCCCGCAATGACCCACAAAGGATCTGACCCACACAGGATCGATAGGTAACTAACCCCCGCAAAGACCCACACAGGATCTGACCCACACACGATCTGTAGGCGCTGGCCCACACAGGACCGCTGAGCGCTGAAGCACACAGGATCGGAACCATACAGGATCTGTAGCACTGATCCACGTAGGATCGCTGAGTGATGTAGTCGTCGTTGTCGAATCCACTGAGGATCTCTGAACAGTCGTCGTCGTAGTCGCAGTCGCAGCCAGCTCTAGGGTTCCCACACACAGCAAGCTCGTTCAGGAGGGTCCGCTCCACGAGCTGAGAGGCTGATACATAAACTGACACATAGTCCAGAGTTGATGTATCCAAAAGTTCTGTATCGTCAACAGGAACTCAACACCACAGACGGCGCGTCAAACAGACGCCCGGTCTGAGAGTTATTGGCTTTTTCATCCTAGGGGCCCGGTTGGTTTTTAAGTCATAACCAACCCGACTGTACTCCACCTGCATCCAAAACTCGGGCGGAGTAATCAAAAATATCCTTCTCACTTAGAGGAATCCATCAAAGTCGACGACACGTCAATCGGACGTCCTGAGCTTAAGTTATGAGTGTTTCCGCTCCGAGGGCCCAGTTGGTTTCGTGTACGAACCAACCCGGACGAACCCAAAGTATTATGAAATCTTGTTTGCGATATATAGAAACGACCGTCTCGATCCAAGGATCGCATCACAACTGACGGTGCATCGATCGGAGGCCCGTAGCAGAAGTTATGGGCGATAGACTGAAAATGGTTCGATAATAGGGGGTTCGGGCCCGGTCCGACCCGGCCTGATACCCCCAGGGTCGGCCCGGCCCGATACCCCCCAGGGTCGGCCCAGCCCGGAGGTCCGGTTTGGCGGACCGGCCAGGGCAGCCGCCTGGCGTGCGGCGTGCTGGTGCGCCGCTAGGGGTTCGGCCGAACGACCGAACCGTTTCAGGGCGGGGGGCGCTGCCCCCACGTGAAGTAAACCGCGGTCCCTTTAATGGGGCCGCTCAGCTGGCCGGTCGGGGGTTACGACCCCCGGTGCTCTCCTCGAACCGGCCGGCCCAGCTGGTCGCCCGGCTGTCGCCATCACGGGACCGGCGTGGACCGGTCCCCTCGCTCCGACGCCGGCGGCCCGGAACCGGCCGCCGGTTCCCCTGCTCCTCCGCGGCCCAAAACCGGTCGCGGCCTTCATCCGTCCAGTGCGGCGCAACGGCGCCGCGCCCCTCCGCCGCAGCCCCGCTCCGGCTGCGGTGCTTCTGAGGTCCTCCGGCGTGGCATGATGGTGTCGTGTCCTTTGTTCATCTTCTACGGTGCGGCGTGACGGCTCCGTGGATTTTTTGCTTCCCACGGTGCTGTGATGCGGCACCGTGTTTCTCCACTCTCACTTTTACAATTTCCATGCGGTGCTTCGGCACCGCGTTGCCTTGTTCGCCGCATCAAAAAAATCCACAACCAAAAAGGGGAGGAGTGTCGGCTGTGTTCGTGCGGTCCGACCTCTTCCCGTTAATGCGATAACAGGCAGTTCAATTGAAAGGGGAAAAACAATAGAAGAAAAACACAAAATAGAAACGCATAAAACCCCTACCTCAACGCTGTTGTCGAACGGCCGTTCATCGCGGAATTAACCGTCGTAGAAGAAGAGGTCTGCCGCGGAAGAAGAAGATCGCCGCGAAAGAAGAGAATCGTCATTGGCGTTAGGTGATCTCTGAGGAAGGCGTCACTCACCATCATCCGCCGTCGGAGATTGGCGTTCTTCTTCGGCGGTGGTGCGTTCTTTGCGTTCTTCATCGGTGGTGGTTCATTCTTCGCGTTCTTCTTCGAAGAACGAAGAATCTTCTCTTTTTCTCCTAAAGGTTTATCACAATACAACCCCAACCATAATAAAAATAAGTCCAACACTTATTTTATTATCAACCTAAGATTTTGAAATTCAAAAGATAAGAAATGAACAATTAATTCAAAGAATTAATTGTAACAATTTAACTACCCAATTTAATGGGGTGTTTCTTAACCAGAAAAACACATGGTTGACTTTCATTAAAGAGGGGGTTTGCAGGTGCGTTACTTAGGAGGGAAGAAATGGTGGGGCTCGTGTGGGCCCCACCTCACAAATACCCTACCAAGTGGGTAGGATATTTTGGGTTCCACCCTATCCGCTTAACTTGGCTTAAGTGCCTTTAAGTGAAATAAAATAAAGTTGTCGCACCACTTTATTTTATTTCTTAACTTAACCCCAAAATTTAAAAACCACACCCGAGCAAACGCAACTCCAGAAAAGGAGTTTCTAAGAAAATATCGGCACTGCGATTCCATCGGTTCCCTAGGAATTCGAATCCGAGTAACGGTTCAAAAGTTAGAAAACCCCGCTCGTTCGTTCACTGAACGTACCCGAGCTAAACTTCGGAAAATGATTCTGGCCACACTGGGCCTCAGAATCAGGTGCCATCAGAAACTATCTTCTTTTGAAATTCCCAATAAAATTAAGAAAAAAAATTCCTTGAATTTTATCGGTCTTTACATTCTTACCTAAGAAAATGGGAGAATGAGAATTTATATGATATTCCTTCAGGTTATGAATTTAGAAATATGTAGGAAATAACATATCTCCTACCTAAATAAGTACATCCTCATGGAATCTCACTGGATATTTTGTAGTTCTATTTTATAATTTTACCACATATCATTTTGATTTAAACTCACAAACCTTTAAATAAGTGATAATATAGTGAGAAATTATATTTATGGAAGCTCTCAAATCACATAAATCATTAAAAAAGTGTAACTCCCCTATAGTGCATGTGATGGTGAATTTCATGGGATCCTTACACTTTTTATGAATTTATTAAGGTTTTTGTAATGAGTTCTTATACATTCCTTCCAAGATTGATCTTATTATTACCCCTAATCCATATTCAGTTGGCACGAAGTTCTTTTAATAATTTTTATTACCTTGGTATTTTCTTAATGGCCTCAAGAAGGGGATTTTTATCTCAACAAGATTGAATGTCTCCAAAACCCTTTTTTGTATCACCTCATCAGACATATTTTTTGTTTGAACAAATCTATTTGGAAATGAAAGGGGTTCAGTAATAATATCACCAATTTTATTTTTACCTTTATATTTATCCTTTGGTTTCTCAACAAAGTGAGGTGATGATGGAATTTCCTTAGGTTGGGTGAATCTTGGTGGACTACTGGGAACACTTATCTAACTTATTTGGATCCTACTCCTCAATATAATAACACTAAAATTCCCTATAGAATTTAGAGTGGGTAGGGAGGGAATATTTCCATAGTTCTTATTTAACATTTCAAAAAGGGTGATGTAAATATATAACATTTTCATATTTAGTTCCCTCAACTCTGTACCTTGACTCTTCATCTCATTCTATTGATTAAGCAAATTTTTTTCAAAATATAATCAGTGTTAGAATATATATTTATTTAGGAATTAGATTTTTGTTAACTTTTTGATGGCTGGGATTCAAATTTCCTTTGGGTTGATGAAAACCATGATGGTAAGGTGAAGGTTTCTGGATGTTTTTTTGAAAATATCTTTTTATTATTGTGAAAATATGTGCCTCATGTCTGAGTGATCTTTCTATACTTGGATGAATATTGGTGAAAATAAATCATAAATATTTTATGGGGTTAATTGTTGTTTTTGTTAATTGGCCTTTCTAGAAATACCACTACAAAATCCTCTATCTATTATAGTTGTGGGGAAAATCTATTGAATGTCTGGTGTAGTTCAAAATTCTAAAAATATTTAATAGAGTAGACGGGGAGGCTTTTTGATCCAATTATATTTATCTCGCCATAGTGGTTAATTCAACTAACTCCATATCAATTAAATTATTGTCATGAGAAGAGGGTCTTACCTGATGTACTCCACGTATGGTCACTATACCTTGATCCTTGAATTTTTTGGAGTTTCATTCCATCTTATCGATCAATACTAAAGAATCCATTTGGACCAATGATCCTTCTACTACTGCATCCACCATGATCCTCTCTTTGGGATTAATACCTTCTTAGAATAATTGGATGAGGATTTTATCAATGGTTTGGTGATGTGGGAATCTTGCACAAAATTTATTGAACCTCTCCTGGTACTTATAAATAGAATCTCCTTATTCTTGCTTGATTCCAGAGATATCATTTCAAAATATTGTGGTCCTTGATGCTTGAAAGAATCAATATAACAAAAGAAATTTCAAATCATTCCAAGATGTAATATCTTCAAGTTGTTGGTAATACATCTAATATTTTGTTATTTCATCAAGTGAGAATGGTAATTCCCTTAATTTTATTTGGTCTTCAAAGAAATTTCTTGGTTTAAAATTTGAGAAAACAACATTTAATTTATTTAGATGTTTGTTTAGACCCTCACTATATAGGCCATTAAATTTAAGGAGAATGTGAATTAACCTATATTTTATCTAAAATTCTGATTTCATAGTTGGATATTTAATACATGTTGGTTAAAAATTAACCTCAGGTACAGTCAACTCTCAAATGGTTCTTTCATGTATATTATTTTTTGAATTTATTTTTTTGAAAATCATATTTTTTAGATGAGATATTAGGAACACTAAAATAATAATGATGGAAAAAATGAAATGAGGAAATTTATACACTTCTTTAATTTAAATATTTTCTAACTCGATAACTAAAGCTTCATTCAAACTCATGGTCTAGTTCAAAATGAACATCGGGGTTTGATCATGTCATTAATTAGAGAGAGAAAATGAAACAAAATGAAGTGAATCACAGTATCATCAAATGAGGTTTCAATTGATGGTCCAAAAAAGATGTGTTGGGGAAGGAAAAATATAAAATGAGAGTTATTATAATGAAATTAACAAAATAATAATGAAAAATAAATAACTTACCCAAAAGATTTTAAAGAAAACACTTTACTTCCCGAAAATGATGTCGATTTGATGAGCATTGTCATGCATTCTCTCAAAATATTTATGATTCTTAACTGAGTGTAGCATAGTTAATAACAAAGGACATTTATTTTGAGCATGAATTTAATTAAACATCCCATGAAAGGTAAAAATAAATGAATAAAATAGATGAAAAATTGGTACAAAAAGGGGGTTTTGGTCGAGTGATTTCCAAACAAAATGAAACAAACAAGAAAACACTTACTTTAAAAACACCATAATGAATTCATGTGGTCAATAAAACCTAAACCTCCATTAAAAATAAATCATTATCCTTCATAATGGAATTAAATAAATTTTGGTTCCCTAATTTGTAACTCAAAACCATATAGAAGAAAAAATGACCACAAACCATAATCTAACTTTGAGACATCCAATAACAACACCCTTCTTTGATTATGGTCCAAAAGATAACTTAGGTTCAGTTTGAAATTATGAAATAAACTACATTCTATAAATGATAATTTCTTGATTTTTGGTATTAGATATGAACCCTATGAATTGATACTAAGTGGATTATATTTTACAATTAAAGTGTCACTCTCTCGATTCACAAAAGGATATATGCATCATTTTGACTCCAAAATTGACTCCATATTGATCTTCCATTTAGACCAAGTTTCATAGAGAACTATATATTACATCAGTTTAATGAAATTCATTGAATTTATTAAATAAAATCTTTCAAAATTTCAGACCAATTCTTTATCGATAAAAAATTTATGTCCCAAATAGTGAATCAAGGTTCAATCTATTAGATTTATCCTAATTAGGAATTGATTTACATTTTATGCCTTTCAATTGTGAGAGCCATCTTTCCTAGTCTAATTGAAAATTTTATAAAAATTAGTGAGTAATACTTCATTAAAATTTGAAATAAAAATTTGGTACATAGAAAATGTTATTATAAAATTATGAAGGTAAAATTTAAAGGTAAAATAGAATTTTTAAAGAATTTTAAATTTCAAGATAAAAACATATATTTCCATTAAATATTTGAATAAGGATCAATGTGGAAATATTATATCAAATATTATCAATAAAATATTAAAAAATATATGTTTTATCAATGTTATGGTGTTTCATAAACTTTCCAGCTTTTTTTAAATATGTACATCTTCTGGTTGTCCATGTATGTGAACCTCAACTTCTAATGATACTTGGATTTCATTAGAATTTCATATCAGTTTATTATAATTCCATGGTATGTCCTTGTTGAATATCATGCTTTAAATTATAAGGAATTTCTAGGATTCATTATAACTAATTCAAAATCAAAATTATTATTTTCCATATCCAACAATGTAATATTCTCAAGACTTTGCCTCCATATTATCTCATTCCTTCGAATCAATATGAGAATAGGCGAGTGATTTGAATACTTTGAGGTTTTTTAAATCAACATTTCTTATATACCAATAGTTCTCTAGAAGTTTCTTCCTAATGGGTGATAATGAAATTTTATTGACTAAGTATCCCATGTGGTTCATCATTTCCACCTAAAAAATATCGGGGAACCCAACCTGAATCCTTATGCTTATAGATTTTTCCTCCAAATTCCAATTCATCCACTCCATAACTCTATTTTTTCCAAGATTCCTTAGAATGGTATTCTAAAAAATAACCCCCTTCTACTATAATATCCTCTAGAACTCTGTGATTTTTTACTCATCACCATTTTCTAACTGTAAGCACTTCAATTTACTTTTGGCCTCCATCGCCACTGTGACCCTCCATCAGATGAAATTCTAGAATACCATGGAATTGTTCTAGATGGATTAAACCCAAAAATGTTCTATATAATCATTAATTAATGTCACATATTAGATCATACCCCCATGATAATGCACCCGAGCTAGCA
Organism: Viscum album; assembly: GCA_963277665.1. NCBI lineage: Eukaryota > Viridiplantae > Streptophyta > Magnoliopsida > Santalales > Viscaceae > Viscum > Viscum album. The sequence goes on along the minus strand of OY728130.1, from coordinate 1,800,775,731 downwards.
CCCAAACATTTGTATGGAACAACTTTAACTTACAATGCTTTGGTGTTTTTCCTTCCATTATAAAGGACACCTTTCACTACATTCCAAAATGAAACATTTGAATATTAAATACTCTATGATTTTAGAATTTAGATAGCCCTTATTAGTAATAATATTTATTCCCTTATCAATGAGGTGGATTATATGATCATGAAAAATTTTAGTGCAAGTAAATATCTTGCAAGAGACACTCCTTATGATGAACCTGTAAGATAGTGTCCCATCCTTCACTCCCTTTTCTACTATAATAAAGCCACATGAAATTTTTTTTATTATATCTATGAAAATTTCATAGAAACATAATTCATCAAGTTATCCCATAGAAATTATAATCTTCCGTAATCCTGGGATGTGCCTCATTCCTTTCATATTTTTAAAACTTTCATTCCTCATCTAAACATACACATCTCTAATGACAATAATCTCAATAGATTTATCATCTACTAGATAAACTCTAATGAATCTTACTGATATTTAAATTTTTATAATCTACCTATTGGATGTGTTTTAATTAATATCTAGAATCTATCACCCAAGAATCATATGATTCGGCAGTACTTTAGAGAAAACTACTCATTTCATTTTAGACAGGGTTCATGGAACCACTTCTAAAATTATATCTTATGGAGTTATCCCTTTTATCACTACAATAATTTTTAAGGTGTAATTTCTTCCTATATTTCCAATATAGGGGAACACCTTCCACCAAGCTACTCTGGCTTTAGATCCTCCATCCTTTCCCTTTCAAGTTACTTTCCCATACCATAGTACACCCTCTTCCTTCAATGCTGAAAGAATTACTGAAAGATGATTGAATATCCTTATGAAGAATTTCTATTTTTAAGATCAGGTTAAGTACATCCATGAACTTCAAATATTTATTTCTATTGTAGTTGTTAACCATCATCACCATTGCATCCCATGACTTTCAAAGGGGGGAAATTAAAATTATTTCTCAAACCGAGTCTTTTTAGTGTAGCTTTACTAATTAAATACGACATCAAATAACATTGAATACATTAATATGATCAGTTACATACCTTCTATCCGACATTCAAATTTCAAATAGTCTCCTTAACAAAAACACTTTTTTCATCATCGTGGGATTATAATACATGATAGCTAAGGTCTTCATGAGTTTCGATGTAGTCTTTACTTCCAAAATGTTGAACACTAATTTACATGAAAGTGATATATGAATCATCCCAAGTGATTTCTTATCTATACTTATTCAAAAAAAATCATCTCTTATAACTTAGATCTAGTTGATAAAAGATCAAGGTCTTTCTACAAAATACAATACTCTATCTATATTTTCCAAAACCCAAAAAAAAATTATCTAACTTCTCTAGCCAAAAAATTCTCCCATTTGATGCCATCTCACCAACAATTGAAAAGTCACACTAACTCTAGTAATCATAGAACAAGAGGTTAGTAAATTATTTCTAATGCTCACTTATAAATAAAAAGGGAGAATATTTTTACTAAACCAAGCTTTGAAATACCTTCATTGGGGCATGATCCTCCAAAATAACTCCAATATTGAGCTCTTATACCACTTTTTGGGCTCATGTAAATATTATAATTAAACAAATGGAATAAAAATCAATAAAAAATCACATGTATAAGAAAAAATTTAATAATGAACCCCTAGTGTAGTGCTTATAACTAGGAAGAAGTGAACCCAAGTAACCACACCGTAATGTAACTCCATAGGTAGAGCATTGGAAAGAAAATCCAAAGAAGTGACTGATATAAAACATAAATGGAAAATGAAAAACATAAATTCTTATTTGGGTCAATATTGTTCCCTAATATAAGGTAGAATGATTCTTCACTTTATTCAGATAATTAAGAGGATATTATTATAATTATTGAGCTTATCACTCTCTTTTATAGTGATGAACTATCTCTATAAGTGACACACCCTGCCTTATATAGCATAGCCCTTATTGTGATTTCAATATTCATCATCCAAATATCTATGTATATTGAATTCCACCTCCTCTATGATCCACAAAGGAACCTTTATCAGGATAAATCTTTCCACCTCCTTAACTTGACCAGTCATTCGATAATTCCCCTTTTAAAGATGTCATAGATATAAAATCACTCATATCTTATGGTGAATGAATTTTTGATGGACCATATCCTATGGTACCAGCCTAAATCATCTATTGAACTTATGATTTTTTTCTACCACACCATCTCTATACATTCATAAAAAATAAGGTTACTATATTTTCTTCTTCGGGAGACCTTATTTTCCCGCTTCTAGCAAAATAATGCTCAAACATCAACAATATTTTTAATTATAACTAATAAATTTTAAATGTATTTAATAAGAAATTATATTTTTTATATACAATCAATACAATATATTCACTTATATAATTAATTAGTAATAATAATATAATTATATATTAGTAATCATAAATCTATTTAAATATAATTATAAAAATTCATACTTTTAATTTTATAGATTTATAATTAATAATATATTGTGAAAAAAATTTATATATAATATTAATATTTATAAATTTATTATTATTATTATTATTATATTTATATATGTGAGTCTTGTTGGATTATGTAGTCACCCAGAGAGGTGGGGTGAATCTGGGGTGACCAAATTTTTATAGATTTATTCCAACTTGAACTTTTTTCTTCCTTTAAGTTAATCAAACCTCAATCATTGGTTATGATGTAAGGATCTCTTTTATATTCCCTCAAAACTTACTATTTCATGTAATGCAAATAAAATAAGCTAATAACATAGGATGATTTTTATAAGGTTTTTCCCTAATGTAGGAAACCTGCTTCATGCATTGATTGGTTATCTATCCCAATCAAGTATTCTCAACAAATAATATTATTATAAATTAAAAGTATTGTGATATTTTTTATCCTAACACAAAATTACTCACACACCAATACTAAGTCCCACAGAGTTAAAATTGTCAGTTTCCCACTATACATACCATATGAGAGTCACATTGATCTTCTGTTATCCATAGTTGTACTATACCTAGAAGGTTGGATCCATAAATATGAAATATCTCCTTCTTTTGTTTCAGGTAGATATTACTCCATGAACACACTGGATCATTGGTCTACTTGTATACACTTGTTCAGTAACTTCAATGGATCATAATCTCAATCAGAACAATTATTTGTAAATACTAACTTAAACATTAGGTCTTTGACAACCATAATATAATAACTAAATCCTACTGCTCTATGGACTTTCTCAATTTCTCCCAATATCCGTGATAAGTAATATATCTTAGGCTCACTCTTATTCTTCTCCTTTGAAACCATGAAGATATTTTTCTATAATACCGGTTTAGTTTCTTCTTCATATTCCTATATTTTTTTCATTCTCCCAACTCAATTCTATTCATAATCCATATCATCCCCCCATCTATCTCTTTCTATTTTGAGAGAATCTTCACTATTTTTGGTGTAGCAACTACAAATTTTTCAGGAAGTATTTATAATTTCCATAAATCGAAATCTTTCACATGGATCTTTCACACAAAAACTACAACATATGAAAACATTATTCATGATCAAAAATATTTGTTCTCTTTTTTTGGATGCTATCAATATCTTAAATCAAATTATATTCTATAAATACCATTTTTAGTTTTCCACATCCTTCTATTTTTTCCATTAGCTGAAGAGTATTATCCTTCATCTTTAGTAGGATCAGGTCTTATAAAAAAATATTCTATATATATATATTTAGTTTGTATACAATAAAAAATAGAATTGGAGTAGCTATTACTATGTATTGAGTGTTTTGACATGAAACTTATATAGATTCATAGTTGGAGTTTGTACACAAAAAATAGTATCTCATTCCATATCTTCTTTCTCATGCATGAATCACAAAAAACTATATGTGTAATCTCTTGAATCATGGAAAGAGAACTAACATATTTTAATATATATAATTATTTAAAATAAAATAAATTCAATTCAAATATTTTAAATATTCATTCTCCCTTCCACTCTTTAATATTCCTCCCTACATACTTGAATATCTATAACTCAAGGTCGAATCATGACTTTTCAAAGAATAGTGATTTTTAGGAAATCTAAGAACATATTTGGAATCATTACATATTATTTTCTATTTAGATTATAAAATATGAAAACTTTAACTTTTAGTCCACTTAAATCCAAAAATTCACTAAGTCTTTATGTTTATGTGGATAGTGATCATGCTTACATAGAGAAGATGATACTTACATAACTCTATATTCATGTTTATACAACTCATTTAATAATACCGATGTAGATGAGAAATGACGTTTTTATAGGTTTTCATTTTATGCTTATGTAGATGGGATGATCCTTATATTGATAAGAATTCATGAAAATGTATCTAGATAATGTTTATGGAGAGGCAGACTAATGTTTACACAAACATGAATAATGCTTATGGAAAAACATAATGATGCTTATACATCTAGTACTTTTCCATTTATATGTATGTATAGGCTTAAATTATTCTTATTCAAACCTATAACTCATTTTACAAAACATAGAGATGATTATTAAGTAGTACATAAATGATCCTTACATAGATTTAAGGACTTAGCCATATTTTCAATACTTGATGCAATTAGGTTCAAGGACTCTTAAAATCATCTCCAACCTTCTCTTATATTTATCCAATGGTGTATAAACACTAAATACAACACCTAACATGAATTTTACTCCAAGGATGGGTTATCACTATTCCCCACAACTTCATCTAGTAGTGAATCTCCCCACTATATGGATTAACTCCAAACCACTTAACAAATATTGTAGAAAACACTAACAAACTTCAATGATTTTCTTGAGTTTATGATCTTATCTCAAAAACATTTGATGTATTCTTTCATTTTCCATTTATTTAATATGGAAAAAACTCTATCTTTATTACCCAATATTTATGGGTATCAATCACTTCCTTTACATCACACATTCACTTTCCATAATATTGACAAAAAATTGAAAACAAATATAACTATCATTTATCTACATCTAAAGAGAATTTTAATATATAATATTAATACATTTATTATTCATAATATTATATATATTATACATTTATTATCAATATTATACTAAAATTTTTACATCTATTATTCATAATATTATATATTTATTACACATAATATTGGAATGAGTTGAACCATGAGCTTGGAAAACTGAACCCATAGTCCCTTTATTAATGAAATTAAAATGAAACAAAGGATAATGTGACTATGTTATAAGTGACATGTTGTCACCCAAATTAATAAAACCAAAAAACAAAAAATGACTAATTCCACCATAAATCATGTGGCCAATGTTCCCACGCATGAACTTACTTCATGAATTGTGTGTCCTAACATATTAACCTCTATTAGTATTTCTTATTTAGGAATATAATTATATATTTAAATAATTAATGATATATTTTATAAAAATAATTATTTATTTATATAAATAATTATATGGTTACCTTTATCAGTCTAAACTTCATCATCATGTAAATTTTTATTCAATGGAAAACAAGAATGGAACAAAGAGTGCAAGGTCCACAAAGGCAGGACAAAGGGAAAAGGGACTAAGGGGGTATAAAATGATGGAGGTTGAGGGCATCTCCTCTAATAATATTTACCCCCTATAGTTTAAAGCTATTCAAGTTACAAAAAAACAAATGATCCGAACTAGGGGTATCAATTGAGGCCAGGTAGTCCGTGACCTTGTTCTCCTTCCGCCATGTATGGGTCACCTTAATGTTGTCTCCAAGGATTCCATGGAAGTTTCTAATGCTGTAAAAAATCGACTAAGTAATTATCATGAGGCCCTAAAGAGTGTTGTGAAAAAGCATTGAGTACATTTCAGCCTTTGTGATATCTAAACCCCTCTATCTGCATATATTATAGCTAGTGATCGTGCCCATGGCCTCTTATTAGAGAGCTATTCCCTAACCCAGCTGGATAGAAAAGGACAAGAAAACTAACCCCTTTTGTTGTGAACAACCCCTCCACAAATAACACCTGAAAATCACAAACCATGTGATTTGAGCTTCATTTCCCACAATGGAGGATTCTAGCATACCTAGTTACCTGAATGAAGACCACTTCATGGAAGAGATGCTTCGGGCCCTATGTTGAAACACCATAAGGACAAATCTTCCATCCAGTTTCCCAGGAACCTGACCAAGTCAATATGAAATTTTTTCCCTAAAAATGATAAAACAACTAGATGAGGCCACCCAATCATGGATCCACTTGTTACTCACTTTCCACAAGCACAAGAATTCATCATGAGAAATCATGGTGCGAGCCATCCTCTTTGTGCCACCAACTCCCGATTTGTGGTACCAGTGTTCAAGGAAAGGTTGGTCCGACATGGCCAGTAAGGAAATGGTAGTGAACTCACCAAAATATCCTCACACCTCACACTCCCATTCACTATCAAAGAAAATTTGGCCCAAACACTCCTCTGAATTCCTCCTACAACAAACACATCTGGAAACCAAGTTTACGTAACAATACTTGATATTGTCATCTGTTGGAAGTGCCCTATTCATAATCCTCTAGGTGAGGAAATTATATTTGGTGGGGATACTCTTGGACCAAAGGACCTCATTACACGCATTGATAGGGTCCTGCATGGTAATATTATAGTAGTATTCCTTCATTATAAATGATCCATAGGGGGGAGGAGTGAAGACACACCAATCCGGATCAGAATGTAGCTCAATGAGGTTAAACATGTCATGATGGTTCCTGTTCAGAATAGATTTGATGAACCCTATATACTGGCTAGATTCTCTAAATGAGATGTCTATAATAGGTAATCCAGGGTAGCTTATGATTATCCCAATCTAATTATGGTTCCAAAACAAGACATCACCCTTCCCAATGAGCCAACGATAGTGAGGCCTAAGTTCATTAAATATGGGACCAATCTCAACCCAAAGGGGAGAAACATGGAAATCTTCTGAAATCAAATCCCAAAAATCTTTGTTGTGGAAGGTGATCCCCCATAAGGTACAATGTTCCAGCATATCCCATGCTAATTTTTCATGCATGCTAAGGAGGGTATCCTCAAGGTTCTGAACGTTGATCCCTCTTTCAGTATCCGGACATGCCATCCGGCCCCACGAAACCCAGTGCATTTTCCCCTCGACATTGGGATCCCAAAATAAGTTTCCCAGGATTCACTCAATGTTTTTCATAACTCCCTTTGTAACCCTTCTAGATGATTGAGAATGGACCGGGGTGGAAAGGATAACTTTGTTCACAAATTCAATCCTACCCCCAAATGATAAAAATTATTTTATCTAATTGAGAACATGATATATGATTCTATTGACTATGGGGATGAAATCACAAATATGTACCCTCCTTGAGGATAAGGGAGCCCCAGATAATGCATTGGAAAGACCCCTATTTTAATTTCCAAAAGGTTTCCCACAGTATATACCTGGCTAGATAGAAAACTGTAGGATAAGTAAAAATTTATCTTGCTTCTATTAATATTATGACCACTCCATAGATAGTATCCCTCCAACATCATGTTCAATCCCCTAAAATATCTTCTTGTGGAATTCATGAAAATAACAGTATCATCCACAAACATTATATGGGACACTGATGTGGAACTCGCCATATGGTGGTAAGGGAGAATTTCTCCATTACTTAGGCTTCTAGTAATAATGTGGCTGAGAATGTACGGGTAAACCCCTATATATAAGGTGGTTGATCAATATTTTATCTGAGATAACCTTATCCTAAATAATGGTATTTTTATTGTTTCTTTTTTAGAACTGATATAGTTAACCCTTTATTAGTACAAAATTTATCACTGATAAACACTTCTTTTTCATCGATTATTATTTTTGTTTTGATAAATTTTATCAATGATTTTCATTTCGTACTAATAAAACCCTTTCTCGCTTTTTAAAATAGCCCTTATGGTTGTGATGCTCCTCCTTATCGTTCAAGATTTTTTAGAACTCAGAATATGTATTAACTAATGTGAAATATTTTTAGACAAATCAACCCTTAAAACCAAAGGTATGCTATTATTAACATATTTTAAGGATTTCTCAATCAATAATGAATGAGTTTTTATGATTTTTTTAGTTGACCTTCCCTATAAATCTGACCTCTGATTCTCTATATGTGTAAATTTTTATATACTTGTGTGTTTATAAATTTATATATTGATAATATAATTATTTTAATCCCCATTAATTTTGGTTATTATTCACATAATTTTATTTATATATATATATTTATATATACATACACACACTCTCTCTCTCTCACACAAACACACACACATATATATATATAAATTTATGTGTTTCATCTCTTTTTATATCAATAAATATATATATATACACACACACATATGTTTGTGTGTGTGTGTGTATTTACATATCTCTCTTTGTGTGTGTATGTATATATATATATATTGAAATTTATATACTTAAACATAAATAAACACATATATACATAATAATAGTTTTTTATTAAATTTATATACATTTTTTATATACCTTATTTATGTATGTATCATAATTTTAGGCATATTTTTTAAATTTATAGTTTATACTTTGAAATATTTTTCTCTTATATGTGTGTGTGTGTTTGTGTTTATACATGTAAATTTATATGTTTATACACACACACACACACACAATTATATATTTACACAAAAATATTTAATTTTTTTTCACATCTATATATATTATCTAAAATTATATTTATATATAAAAATTTTATTATACGTATATATTTTGTAATGAATTATAAAAAATATTCATTGTATATATTATTTTATATAATTTATATTTGTATGCATTATAATTTATAATTATATATTTAAAAAATTATAATTTATATTTATTTTTTATATAACATTATATGCATCCTTTTTGTGTATTTATTTATATATTAATAGTTATGAATATTATTGAACAAAATAGGATGACTGTGAATCTAAAATGGTTGGATGTCAATTTTATGACAAAGGAGTATGCGGATGAGGCTAAAACGTTCATCATGTTTATAATAGATCATTGAAATGATCCTTCTCAAATCATTTTTTTGTGTTTACGCGGTAACATCCCATGATTTTAGTATGAATTTCATTACAAATAAATCATGTTTATTCAATAGATTATGATACATGCAACACAAGAGTAAAGTGAAAATGTTTTTTTATTTTCCTATACAAAATGAATTAAATTGAAAGATAGATAAATGAAAATATAATTAAAAAAATTACAAAATGAATAAAATATCACGTAAATAATTTTATAATAAATTTAAAATACACCAATTAATTTCATAAAAATTCCATTGATTCTAAAGAAAATGTTCCTATAAAATAATATATCACCTTTGAAGAATTATTTCAATAAAATTTATTGATAAAATTCATGGAATGGTTAGTAAAATAAATTAATATCATCAATTAAATAATTAAGTAAATATAAGGAATACTAATTTAATTATTCAAGGGAAAAAATTTAAAAAAATTGTATATTTATTATATATTATATGTTTTTATTTAGAAGTTAAATTTATAATTTTGGAATTATGAAATTTAATTAAATTTAATATTTATATATATATAAAAATTAAAAACATTCATGTATTTATTATTAATTAGTTACTAATAAATATAATACCATTTAGTACAAAAAAACCTATTTTCAAATAATTTTTCCTCTATATTGTTTAATTTCATTTTAATAAATAAAAATGATCTCTATTAAATAATGATTCTAATTAAAGGAATTGTTTTAATATATATTAAAATAATTTATAAATGATAAAATTATTATTACATTATATGGAATAAAAATAAATTCATTTTTATGCTTAAAAATACATTTTTCTAAAAAATATGTTTATGTTTTATGCATAATTATATTAAAATTAATTTATAATTAGAAATTGAATCTAATTAAATGGATTTAATAGTTATAATCATCATGTAAAAAATAGTTAATAAGTTCAATTCAATTTTTTAAAAAAAAATAAGTTACCAAGGTAAAAATTAGTAAGGCTAAAATAAGGTAAAAGAGTTAAATCAAGGGATATGGTCATAAAACACTATAAGAACTTATATATAAATGAATGTATAAGGTAATTATCTACCTACCCTTATCATTCATTCAATATTTGACATCTTTGTATCCTATTTTATTTTTAAATGAAATCCTTATAGGGAATGGGTATTTGCGGGAAAAAACTACTCAATACCACCTATAAAAGGACCCCTACTCTCTCCACATAAACTCATACTTTTAATTTGGTTTTATATTTAATATCTGCCCAAATTATCTCATGTTGGGTCCAAAAGGGGCCTAGATACCCTTAGAGGGGGTGAATGAGGGTATGGATATTCTTTTCAAAAAAATTCCCACCCCATTAGATATTGAACTCTTTATTATGAGGGTAAATTTATATTCCCTTAAGTGTTAATATTGATCTTATTCCTTTCTTATTTATCTTATGATGATGCATTGAAAGTAAAACATAAAAATAGGCACATGGATACACATATTTTACTTGGTTCACTCTCACTAGGATATGTCCGAGGAGCATACAATAGAAATGTACCGATGTACCAAATCCATTAAGTCTCACTTCCAAATTCATGGTTTGGGATAGATCACTTCTAAGACAAATCTCACTACCTTTACAAAGTTTAGGGGAAACTAACCGCTTCTCAAGGGCCACTCCCTCAATCACTACTTCTATGGCTCACTGTCGGTGGATTGGATCACCTTCTTCCTCTTTCATTGATCACTAATATGGAAAGGATTCAACTCAATTTATGAAAATGTTGGTCCTTTAGTTATGAATAATGAATTCACCCTCAGTTATAGATAGATTCTCTGTTGAAGTTCCACTTTCATCCAATTGATTAATACCACTTTCCCATAGAATTACTATGAAATCCCTTCTAGTTCACACTTTATCTTTCATGAAACTTTTTGATGTATTTCACACAACTTTTTCACCTTGATCACAACATTTAAGTTCCATCGCATAAGTACAACTTATGTGTAACTTTCCTTGCATGCAACTATTGTGCTTTATGTGCAACTCTCTTTGTGCGCAACTCCCTTTGCGCTCACCTCTTATATGATTCAAGGACATGATTTTTTCTAAGGGTAAATGTTATGAAATGAGGGGTTATCCTCCAATTTTTATACATTCCTAACCCTACACGCAAGTTTCTCACCTACCAACCACTTTACATGCAACATTCCTCCGAGCACGGAAGACCCGATTTGACATCACATTGGGCACGTAACTCTCTTTCACACAACCTCATCTTCCGTGCACATTTAAATATTTCATTCCAAACATGTATTTTCCATATTTTTATGGGATGATCCTATATATTCAATTTCACACAAAATTCATATTCACCTTCAATATAGCGCACAACTTCCTTTTCCAAAAACTTCTTCCTCCATTCTCTAGATTTTAGGATCAAAAAATTGGAAAACATAGGGAAACAACACCTCCTTTAACAAATAGTTTTTTCACTACCTCAAGAGCATCCATTAATTTTTATTGGATATTTTTCAACATAAATTTTCAATAAGGATCTGACCAAAATAACCAATCAACATGTCACAGCCTCAAATACAACAACTTAAATCCTCAAATGATCAAATAGATCAAACAAAATGTACCCAAATGTAAAAAATAATAACTAAATAATAACCTAAACTAATAAGTCCTAATAAGAAATGGGGCACTAAAATAGTCTCCCCATTATTTATAATTCCTCTAACATGGTGGCACCAAAAGAAATCTATTAATAGATGCATCCTTGAACAAATGATCAAGATAGAAACTCACTCTCTAACCAAAATCACTTCCAAACGCAATAAGGAAAAAAACATAAGTATAATAAAATGAAAAAAATTAGGTCTCACCTATGGTCATGACACATGTGAACAACCTAGGGTCAATCCTGGATTGCCCTCAAATGGTGGATCATAAACTGTACCAAGCTGAACACTAGGTAATATACAAACTCAACTGGTGGATCACACACCCTAGTAACCACATCATGAACCCATGACCATTTTTATGATCAAATAATGAGAAACTCAAAGGATTTATATAAACAACGATCACAACCAAAACTACCAAAAAGTTAATCCCAAATAATGAGTCCCAACAAATGAAAATAAAAACCAACCACAAAAGAGACACTATTATGGGTTATTCCACAAATGAGACAAAGAATTCTAGAAAAAAAAATTCAGATCCATCTATTCAAAACCTCTCAAAAAGGAACCAACCACATGATTATAAACTAAAATAGATGAAGTTCCAAAATCTCAACCCAGATTATGACCAGGAAACAAAATGTCCAAAAATAAAAATAACCCACCCTCAAAGGATTAAACCTGATACTTAATCCAAAACAAATCTTACAAAACTTATAAAGATGACCCTAATGGAAACAATATAGTTGAACTCTAGGAGACTTCAAATAAGAGGGACTAAAATAACCTATATCCCCAAACTAAAAGTGAATGAGGGATCTTTTATTCCTATAATAAAGTATATTTTCTTCTAGATCTGGATTAACTAACTTTTTCTCATCACTCCCTAGGTTATCCTTACACCCACTAAGAGGAACTAAGGAACCATTGCCCCCAGATTCCTAGAATAGTATTATTCCACTTAAATGGCCTCATTGGATCCCTCATTAAAATATTTCAAGACACATTAAAGTATAGATAGACCAAAATATAGGAAAATACCACCTTTGAAGGAATTCACTTTATTAGTGTCATTAAAGACCATCCTTGGATAAAAGATGAAAAACTCTAAAAAATAATTGATATAATCCCTAACTAATCTATCACCCTGATGATGGATCATAAGATAAATTTATTTCTCTCCATTAAAAATCTCGAGAAAGAACCATTGGATAAAATACATCCTGAAGAGCTCCCAATACATACCTTCATGCAGCTGAGAAGGCACCATCAAATCCCACCAAACTCAGTTAAACTAGACAAGAAAGATCTTGATGACTCTCAGTCGTTAAGTTTTAGGTGTCCCAATAGAGTTGAGGACCACCTCAATCTACTACAACCAAATCACTAATTCTACTAATCCATAATCAACACATAATGAAGGTGGATTCTTATTCATGAAGTATGAGATAGGATCCAAACCCATTGAAGGGTCCATATACCCCACTTTACTTAGATTATAGGTAGAGACCATAATTTAAGAGACTCTTTAGAATATTTTTGGAGTTATAAAGAAACTATATAATACCTAAAACAGATCAATTAATTCCTCAAAACATAAATCTAATGATTACTTTATGTGCCTATAATCAATCCAATACAAAAATCCATCAAGCAAGACACAAAACATTTATACCATGAAATGAGAATTTTCTCTAGAATCCACCATTTTTCACCAAGGAATTTGAAATCACCCTCTACTAAGGTTTATGCTTGAAATAACAAAAAAAATCACACTTTATAACAAAATAACTATTGTGGAACACAGATAACCTAAACCAGGCATGTCACAAAACTTCCATTCAAAATTCTTTTCACGTTTTCATTCAATTTTGAAATACAGTCATGTTAAAATACTTATTAGAACCTTACTTACATTTGTAAACACTTTTCAACTAGGTTTAAAAAAAACCCCATTTTTTGATCTCTAAATTTTTTCAAAACTCCTTTTTTTGAAATCAATTGATTTCAATAAAATCCAAGGAATAAAATTTGAAACATACCTTTTTTTTAGAAAATAAGGTTTCAAAACCCAGAACACTCAAATAACCCCACAAATATGAAACAAGTTTCACAAGAACCACATCCAACAAAGGAATCAAAACATACCTAAATCCACCTCCAACAAGTGATAATCACATTAGGAGAAATAAATAATCAAGAGGAGACAAATAAAATCTACCAGAGAATAAATAGTTTCATGAACGGTTTAGCTGTATGGGTTGGGAAACCATAAGAGAACCATGAAACACACACTTTTAATGAGAAAGACTCAACTGAACATGCACCAAATGGTTTCCCAAGCCATGTGAGATAACCATGAAACTCAATTTCCTCTCCATTTTCACCCCTAAACAAAGTAATGAGCCCAAATATTACATACATAATCAAATAGTGTCAAAAAATATTCAACCCACAGAAAAATATATCAAATGAAACTAAAAAAACCAAAATTCACAATTCAAAACCCATCATCCCTTGGAATCTTGAGGTTTATGAAGAGAAACATTTATCTAGACTCTTCCTACTCTTACCTCTCAAGATCTAATAACCATAAACTCCTTTATATGAATACATCACTAAATACAAATGGATACTCAATAAGCTTATGCTCTCACCCAAGAAAACCTATAGCACTGATACTATTCTGTAATTAACCTACATGAGTCATCTATTTAATGGATGCCCAGACCGATCTATCACATGGCCCAAAGGATGTTCCGGATCCCCATGGGTTATAAACTAGTGTATGGGAATCACATTTATCCCTTTTAGAATGATTTTACTTGAATCAGAGATAAAAATAGAAAAACATAGCATATAAGAATATAAAATAATAAAACATGCCAAAAAGGTCACAACCAACCACACTGATCCAACCAATTTGAATAAATATAAAATTCATCCATAAAAAATAAGGATACATCACGGAATGATTGAAACAAAACCAGTCAAAATTAAAAAACTATAAAATAACAAGAGTTGAGCCTAATACCATCTCTAAGAAACCTATGGTTTCCACCAACACTCGACTCACCCCATGTCGGCCTCAAGTTACAAAATGTGAAACTAGTAGAAACCTAGAAACCAAATGATATTGGCATGAGATAAAAATATTAGTAAGCCATAACATCCCACTAAAACATTTAAATTAATTTCATAAGTCAATTAGTAAATTATTTTTTGAAAATAAACTAGAATGTATCATTTTTAAATATAATGTATGAAAACCCACAACAATTACATAATAACTTTTCAAAACATTTCACTTTGTTTTCTTTGATTGGAAACACGTTCTTTGAAAACCTTTATAATAGCCTAATACAATTAAAATCCACACACCTATTGAAATTTATAAATAAAACTCATTTGTTTTATTTAAATGAAAATGGTCACTTTTTAAACATTCAAGTGGTCGTTACCATCATTAAACGAAAACACCCATTTCGAAATTCACCTTAAAACCCAACATAAGAGTCTTTAAATTTTAAAAAAATATATAATATCTTTGAAAACTCATTTTACCAAGGAAACAAACCAAAATTCTTGGTTCAAACATAAAAAATCAGGCTCCATTTCACCGGTCATATAAAAAACAAAAATTAATTCCTGGATTCTATATCAAGAAAGAAGGGATAATGATACAATCAAATACTAGATAAAAATACCCCATAGAAATAACCAATCAAGAAATCAAATATTTCAAGCGATGTACCCTGGATACCAAAAATGATATTCATCTAAAATTTTAGGAGTATTCTTCTCTCGAACCAACAATCATTATATATTGTAGTCCAAACCACAATTTATCCATCACACACAAGCCTGATTTTGATGACACACCCTCCTATCCCTAGTTCCTAAAATGACTGGAAGACCGCTAGTGCCATGTGAACCAACTAGAACAATATGAAATTATATCTCCCACTTATTACCTAGGTTTCCATGACTAATAAATAAGTGAGGTGAACTAATGTGGAATCCAAGTCAAGCATGAAAGCCACAAGAAATGACTAACCCCCACCACCAACAACCTTATAATGAATAGACCCTTATAACCCAAGAACCCATGGAATAAAAAATCAAATTCCCAAAAATGTGTAGAAACAAGAATCACATAGTGATAAAAAACCCACACAAGGGGAAATCAATTCATGGGGCGATCAAGGGGTGTCTTTCACATGAACCAATTACAACTGAAGTTCTAACCTAGCCATTAACACCAAAACATGGCTCAAAATACCGATCATATTTTTTCGAAATTTCATTAAACATCACTTTAAGGAGACATTAAGTCATTTTCATAATGGTAAAACCCCACACACATTTCAAAGCTACATTTTAAATTCAGTTAAGAACCTATTTGTAAATCATTTTGAGGTCAACACCTCACTTTAAAACAAAACTCTATTTAAAAAATTGTTTTCACTCATTATAAACTAAAACTATATTATAATTCAACAGAATACTTTAAAACCATTTTACAATCCTTATTGGTGTATCAAAAAATCTTATAACATGCAAACATTCCATTTCAAATATGAAAAAATGGAATTTAAAAATCAATCTCTTTATTCAAAGTTCAAAACCAAATGAAATGGTTTTAAAACACCATAAGGATATCACATTAATTCATATAGAAAGTTAAATCATAATTTTTTTATTTCAAAATGAAACAATTTCATAGAAACACATACTTGGAAGAAGTGTAAACTGATCTGAAATGTTTCTACTTCAATGATGAACACCCAAGTAAGCAAGAAGGCCTCCTCTATAAGCCATAATAGACCAAAGCCCCAGTTTAAAACCATACCAAACCAAATCCATTTATTTCACCGAGAAAAATGGTTTTCAGATAAATATAAAACAAAGGAAATAATAAGGATGGATTATTATAGGATAAATAGAGGAATAAATACCTTATAAATTCTTGAAAACACTAAATTAAGGAAAAGAATCTAAGGGGAGGAGATTAAATCTCTTTTTTAGCCTCTCAAAGTTCAACTAATGAAAATGGGGGTGGGGGGTTGAAAACCCTTTTAACTAAATATATATATTTTAAAAAATTCCAACAATTTTAAACACCTCTTTAGACCACATGGTTTTCCAAACCATGCACTAAATGTGCACTGACCACTGCCTAGGCCAAGAGCACTCACACAGTTCGCCCCTTAGCTGCTGTATAGTTGGAAAAAAGTTGCTCCAACCATGCCAAATATAATTGTATGAAGGAATATACAAATTTTATTATTGTTACATGGTTCTCCAAATTGTGAACTATTCACATGCCACATCCCAACCTCAACAAAATACCTTCATGGTTTCTTCTATTACTCATATGGTTTAGAAGCAAATTGTGCTCCTCCCATGCAACCCAAACCATGTGTATTCAAAATGAAGAGAATATAAGGGGAAAATGAATACACATAGGGGTATCCATATAATTTTCATTCAAACCATTTTCCCTAACTATTTATATAAGTACAACTTCGAAATTTTCCATGTTTTGTTCTGAAACTCAAAGGAAACTTAAAATGATGCTGAAACACATTAAATAAAACAAAATCAACACCCTAATTAATTGGTGGGTGTCATAGACCACAATATAAATAATTAATGGAATTGATCTAGGAATTTTTTGGGGGTATGTATTGTCCAAGATAGAGGTCTCAAAGTTTGTGAAAGAGTGAGGAGAATAGGTGCCCTTGTATAAGTTGGGGAAAGTACACACATGGAATTACTTAAAATAGTTAAATAATAAAAAAGTAATTTTCTTGTGATAGTGGACCCAACGGGAAAATAATTATATTTTAATAAAATATAAGGTTAAAAAAATATTCAACCATTAATATTTAGATAAGTTTAAGTTTCATTTTTACCCTTATCTCATAGTTTAACCTCATAGTAAACTCATTTTAACCCTAAATGTGGAAATCATTTTTTAATGTTATTTTTTGTTCATTATGACCAAAAACAAAAGTTTTCTCATTAAAAAATTTGTATATGATGATAAAAAATATGGAATATATTTTATTATATTCAATTTCTATACATGTCATAAATTAATTTAAAATAAACACCCAAAACACAATGAAAACAAATTTTATGAAAATGGATTTTTAAGCATAAAACTAAGTTTACTCTCATTATATTACTATAAAAAACTATATATGAATATTAATAAAAATAATTTAATATATAATATAAAAAATACATTAAATTGATTAATTCATAATTATTTTTTTAATTAATTAAGACAAAAATACATTGCACACATAAAAAATTAGTTTTTTGAAAAATAATTCATTTTTCCATAAAATGATTTTAGCTCCATTCACAACTATTTGTTACCAAATTTATGAATGATTATTCATAAATTATCAATTTATTTCATTAAAATCACTTTTTAGGAGTGATGAATATATTTTTTATATAAAAATATGCAACATGAAAAAAATACATTTCTTTAGAAAATATGTCTTTTAGTCCGGAAATGATTTTATTAAAAATTTATTGACTATTTATTAGGAATTAATCAATACATTTGAATTAATGAAAACATTTATATATATATATATATATTTAATAACATGTTTAATCCTCTTCATACCCATTAATACAATGACAAGTTTATATCATGGTTTATTTAGACCCAGGGTTGTGTATAAAGCAAGCTATAAAATATTTCCAATTTATTTTAATGGAAAAAATATAAAATCTTGGGGTGTTAAATTAATTTTTCTGCAGAAATTACATCACTTTTATGAAAAAAAATAAGGATACTTTTGTTTTACTTCTCACCATATTTTTATTTTGATGACCACAAACACTCTTAATAGTGTTTAAAATTTTCATTGAAGTGATGTGTAATTATATTCAATGAAATCATGTTATTTTCATGACCTGTTCTAGCCAACACATTTAATAATACTTCCAACCAGAATGCAGAATGACCCAAACGGTGTTCTTAATCACCACAGGCTAGATACTTTCACCTGGGATTACAATAACAATTAGAGGGAATTATTTTCATAACCTAAAACAAGATACATGGAACATAAATAGATAATTATAACTAGAAATGAAATATTACATTACTAAAAAATATATAAGTAATAAAAAAACTATGTAAGCAAGCCCAAAAATGAGGTGCAGATCAAAAAAAAAAAAAAGGACAACCCGAACTATCAACATCTACTCCATGTGATATGTAGTAAATTCCCCACTATGTCACTAATAACTACCCATGATTTGATGACATAAATATTACTGTGTCACCATAATTCCTTTCCCTTTCATGTATTAAATAATACTTGGTCTACACACACTAATGAGGGAGTGTGTATGGTGTGAGCTATATAAGATAAGTAGGATCCCATCGAAGTGTTCCATAACAAGTCTCTATCACATAATCCCAAAATGATCAAAATCATATGAGCATGTCATGATAATGAATTTTTCACATTTATTTCAAAATCATGGTAAAATAATTCACATTCCCCCAATTTTTACATAGAATCCATGTGATATAATTTCAAAGTACATTTCAAAAAAACTATTTTACTTTTATCACAACATGTGTAATATATCATATCAAATCCAAACAATTTAGAGTCATGCACAGTAGAGATAAACTCTATCATAACACAATTCTAGGATAGCTAGGTCTCTTTTTTCCATAGTAAAAAAGTAATACTTAGTGAACTAATCAAGATCCAAGGATATAGGTCCTAGAGAATAGAGGAACGCCCAAATGAATAACCCCCTATGATGTAAGATAGTCACCTCTCTAATACACATAGCCTAGTGAATAGAGGAAATCCCCTTCATTTAACCCCATTATGGAGACAATGATAATGACCAATACTAAACCCATCCAAGGTACCCAAGGCTCCCATGTGTCACAAACATAAAATATTTTCAAAAGGTCTTAAAAAATTTCACAAACAAATTTCAAAAAACCCCATTCCATCCAAAATAATTCTTTTAAAATCAATTTCATAAACCATTCCATAATTCTTAGAAAATTATTTTTCCTTTACCAAAATAAGGCGAAAACCGTTTTTTAAAATTCAATTTATGCACGCATATCAAGAAATTCAAGGATAATTCCAATTATATTTTAGAAAAATATTTATAAAACCAATATCATATATGGTTCATAAAACATAGGATAGATACGAAACTACCTACCTTATAGTTAGGTTGCACCCCAACCACAATGGGGACCACCCACAGGAAGGAAAATAAATACTTGAAAAAATCATATGAAGACCTAAACATTTATTCTCAAATTTTAGAATCTAGTCTCCATAATAAAAATGTTAGAGGGGGAGATAGATAATCACATACCTAAAAGGTCACACATCCCACACTATAATCAATTGATCCCAAATAAGAATCCTATAACTGCTTTCAATTTCAAGATAAATGGAGAAAATGAAATGAATTCAATCAAATTTACCAAACGAGGAACAACCGATCAATCAGAGATCAATTCACCAATCAAGGAATATTAAAAGAGCCTAAGACACCCGTATAGTTCCATTGGATTCCTAAAAGGCATATTAGGGTCGAATAGGGATATTATAGGTATTAAATAGGGGTTTTAGGGGGATTAAATGGCTAAAATTCCCCTCATTAACTCTTTCCATACTAAAGCCATTGATTAGCCAATGGTTCTAGGTAGTAATCATGTAGCTTAAGAAGTCACACCAGTGGAGTTCTTGGATCCCACTAACTAGATAGTAAATTTTACATAAGTACTCCAATATTTCAGGATTCCATCAGTTGGCCAATGGCCTTCTACAGCCACTATTCACCCCACTTAGCCTTCCCCCTTTCTTCGAACACCCGATGCCTAATTTTAAAACCTATGAATAAGATTAAAAACACTAGAAAATGGGTAAAAAATATTAATTTCAAGGCATCATACATAAGGTTAAGGTGAAATGTTATAATTCTCCCCATTATAATACTTTTTTGTCCCTAGAAAGTCACACTGGATAAGGATTCTCCAGAAAAAGGTGAGGCCATAGATCCCTCATTGATGATTCATTATCCAAAGTCTCGTGAGAATATAATCTATTCCACCATAATAATTTAACCAAAAAAATAGACTTCCCACACAATTATTTCATCTGAGAGTCAGTGATCTCCACTAGTAATTCCATAATTGAAATATCTATCTCCAACTTAATATCCACCCAACACAGAACATGGAAAGGATCTAGATGATACTTATTGAGATAAAAATGTGAAAATAGTCATGAATACCCATAAACAAAGCCGATAACAAAAACTAAAAAGAAATATATCCAAGATGATTAGTAATCTCAAATAGTCCAACATATATTGGGGCCAACTTCCAATGTTTCTCAAGTCGATGGTGACACAATAGTGGGAAAACATTCCAGAAGACTTGATCACCAATAAAAAAATATAAAGGATGTATTAAATTATATGCATATGATTTCTGATAACTTTTATTTTTAACTAAGAATCAACATATATCATATATCCTCCTTGACGTATCTTTAATGTGACTCAATCCCATGAGAGTGGACTTTCCCACTTTTGACCAATAAAGAGGTGTACGGCACAAGAAACCATACAAATCCTTGAAGGGATCCATTTTGATTGATGACTGGTAACATTTTTTATAAGAAAATTCTACCAAAACAAGATATTTATCACAATATCCTCTAGAATTCAAGATGTAGGCACAAATAATATCCTCTATAATGTGTATATCATGATCTATCTAGCTATTTTTCTATTGATGGTAAGTTGTCATCAACCTGAATCGAGTCCCCATCACATCTTGGAAACTCTTCCAGAACCAATAAGTGAACCTGGGACCTCTGTTAGAGAAAATGGTATAGGTAACCTCATGAAACCTCATAATTTCTTACAAATACATCTCACCCACATATTCAACCTTTTGGTGTCCCTAAACCGAATTAAATTTTCCAATTTCATCAACCAATAAATCACCACATAGATAACATTATTTTATCTTGGATTTATTAGTAATAAAACTATGATATACATATACACCGTGTCTCATTTCCAAAACTATATTGTAAGAGGATGGAGCTTACTATAAGGTGTAAGGTGTCCAACCTTAATATTATAGTATGTGTAACAATAAGATATAGAATCAGTAATGTAAATCTTCATACCTAACCACCAAAATATTCATCTCATGTCATAATACATCTTCATAGTCCCAGGATGAAGACAAAAAGAATATTTATGAAAATTATTAAACATAGAGTCTCATATGGAATAAGGGATGTATAATTGACTCTCAAAAATATGAATACCATCTGAGGGGAGAGAACAACCAAGAACGGTATCCCCATTATATAGGGATTCTCTGATTCCTCTTAAATCATCATCCTACTACTAATCGTTTACAATCTATTAAAATAGAGATTATGAAAACTGAAAACTGGTCAAAATCCTACCTAAATCATCCTCCCATGTATCCAGATGCAACTGATTGAAAAACCCCATAAGGTTTCACTCTTCTTTTAGTCCCAATATATCTTGTAAAGGAAAATTCCTAATGTGATAGTCAGCAACTACATTCCCATTCTTAGAGGTGTATGCGATGTAAAATTCAAACATATAGAGGTACTCCACCCATCACCTCTTCCTGAGTTTCATATCTTTTTGAGAGAATATATAATTCAAGATATTATGGTTTCAAAAGGCGGTGAACCTATCTCCAAAAAGGTAGTGTCAAGCATTCATAATATCGGTGAGTTGTAGTTCATTATTACGATAATTCTTCTCATTTAGTCGAAGCTGAAAAGAATTTTATTCCACCACATGATCATCCTACATAAGAACAGAACCTATACCAACACCATAATTATCATAGTAAAACATATATCCCTTATCTGGTTCCACCAAGATTAGAATAGGAATATATTTTAGAATTCAGTTCAACTCTTCAAAAGAGGTATGGCACTTAGCATCCCATGATAATTAAACCCCTTTCTTGGTAAGATTAGTTAAAGGTGATTATAATTTTTAGAAATTCCTTAAGAACTACTAATGATACCTAGCTAGGTCTAGGAATCTCTATATCTCAAAGATGTTCCGTGGATATTCCCATGAAAAGAGAACCTTAAAATTTTTAGGATCAACTGAGTTACCATGTTCCAAAATCACATTACCTAATAAATTCACATATTAAATCTAGAAATCAAAATTATATGGATTCTTATAAAGTTGGTGACTCTTCAATAATCTTATAACTAAATTTAGACAGGGTTCATTCTCTTTCTCAATTCTTGAATAAACCAGGTTTTCATCCACTTATACTATAACAAAGGTATTGAGATACTAATGTAATGTATGTTTTTTCAAATCCATAAACACTATAGGAGCATTAGTTAGTCCAAATGACATCATGAGACAATCATAATTTCCATTCTTATTCTTGAAATTTTTCTTTGAGATATCTGATTCCTTAATTATAAGATGATGATAACTCAACCAAATATCATTTTTTGAAACAAAACTCCTTTAAAAGATAAAAAAATTCATCAACACAGGGGAAAAGATACTTATTATTAACTATTACCTAGTTCAAATTATGATAGTATATATAGATAAGAATAAAACTATCGACCTTAATCTCTTTTAACTCAATGAGTTCAATAAGATAAGAGGGTGTAGAAATCAATTAAGTATCATGCACCAAATCGATGGAGAACACTACCTCCCACTCTGGAGGAAGACCATAAAATTATTCACGGAAAACATCAGGAAAATAATCAATAACTAAAAGAATATCCACATGAGAGGATAAATCATGAGGAACAACTGTAATAGTAAACAAAAAACTCATTATCTCTGGGAAAGAAGGTCCTACTTGACCGGACCTCAGATCCCACTCTCCCTAAAACATTCTAGATTTACCATCGGCAATAAATAATTAAATACACTGAAGATAATAATCAATCTCATCTTAGTGAGAATCCAACCAATCCATCCCAATGATGATGTCAAAAATATATAGATCAATAACTAGAAAGTATCATACTAATGTTGTATAAGATGTCAAAAAAACATAATGAAACACATACTCTTTCCTCTTTCTAAGAGGCATCTCTAGATCTAAAAAATGGACATGAGATCCATTGAATGATTCAACACATCCAAAAAAATGGAATATATGATATAATTTGAGGTGCCTACATCAAAAAAAGTAGTTGTCATAAAATATGTAGCAAAATAGTACCTCCCACTATAGTTGGGTCGTCATCAACTTTCACTAGAAGCTCATCCATTATGTGGAGGTTATTTACCCTAGAGGCCTATGACTGGATCCCTATTTAATTTGATGCTTCTGACTATACCTTAGTTCCCTTAGGATTTGATGGTCCTTGACTATTTCAGGGCATAGACAGAGCCTAGCCAAACCTTTCTAGATGACCTCAGTGACCATAGGCATTTGTAGGAATTCAGAGGCATTGGGAAGGTTCATATGGTGTTTCCTACCTCACCACATTGATATTAAGTCAAGGTTATACTACTAACTTTGGTTGAGGGGGTAAAGGAAGCCCACTATTGAGAATTATCTCCACTACCCTTGTGATTATCATGTCACTTCCTCTTCCTCTGATGTTCCCCACTAGAATTATCACTACGTGAAAAGGAAGATCAAGAAAATATTTTCTTTCCTACCATATCAATTTCTGCCATTATATCCCTATCAACCACTTCTGCATAGGTGGTCAGATTTAGTATAGAAACCCCTCATTGGATGTCAGTTTTTAGACCTTTAAGGTATTTCTATGACTTTATCTTGTCATTCATCAATACCTCTTGAGAAAAATGAACCAAATTAGTAAAAAAGTTAGTGTACTTTTTTTGATGAATGCTCTTTATATTAAAAATTGTGAAACTCCAAAGAATTTTCCATCATCAAGTATTCTAGGAAGAAATATGGAAATAAAATGGTCTTAAAGTCTTTTAATTCCAAGACAACATGCTGATTCACCTAAACCATGGATTATCACCCCCTCCTACTATGACCCTTGAGCTTAAATGTATTGTATTTCACCTTAACTAATTCATCATATCTAGGATTTCAAAAACCAAGTCAATTTTTTTAGCTAGTACTCTGCCTCTTGAAGTTTATCCATACCGTTAAAAGATGAGGAATTCTAGAATAAGAACTATTATGCTCGATCTATGTCTCCTCCAGCACCTGGTTTCACCTCTTTAGCAGGATTTAGAATAGGTGTTACATTCTAGTCTATGTTATAAACTTCCCATACAATAGACTCTAATATATTCTAATCAAGAAGAGGATTCCATTAAGGAGAATTTCCTATTTCACCCTCCTAAGGGAACCCTATAACATGTCTTAGATGCATGATTCTACCTAAAAAATATAATGAAGTGATTAAACAGTGAAATTATATTTTTTATACAAAAAGAAAATAAGAAGAAACTGAGATCTATTTTAAAACCCAACACATGATACACATATCCCTATTTCTTATGGTGACTTAGGGATCGTTATGAAGAGATATGTCCATAAATTTGCTTATAATATAACCCTTAATCCCCAAAAATACTATCTCCAGTATACCAACTACTCAAACTAAGCACAACCATTCTTTGATACCCAATCGTCATGATCCTGTCTGAATAACCCATCAAAACAGGCTTCAAACTGAACTACGATAAGACCCAAAGGTCATTCCTAATCATCATGGGTTGGTGAATAACACTTAAGCATCCAACAATAACCAGAGGGAATCGTTTTCCAAACCTAAAATAAGATAATTGGCACAACAATAGAGAATAATAATAGAAATTAAATACACCATAATCAAAAACCAATAATAGTTACAAAACATCTAAGGAAGAAATATCAAAACCAAGGTACATGTCCCAAAAAAACAAAAAATACAACCCAAACAATCAATAACTACTCCATGTTATATATAGGGAACACCCCACCATCTCACCACTAGCTACCCATTCCCAGATGATATAAACCTCACTGCCTAACTATGGAATCATTCCCTTTCCAATGTCAAATAAAAAGTGGTCCACACACCCTGAAAGGAGTTTACATGGTGTGAGATAAACAGGCTCAGTGGGATCCTAACCAAGTGTTCCATAATAATTCTTTATCATGTAATGAATAAATGATTAAAATAAGAATATTTTGATAAGATAATGTTTTTTTACATTTATATCTGAAGCATTGTAAAATAATTCCCCTTCCCACGGTTCTTACCAAAAAAATCTATATGATACTGTTTAAATGAAAATTTCAAACAAACCATATTAATTTTATCAAATAATGTATCTTATATCATATAAAATCCAAACAATGAAAAGTTAAGCACAATGGAGATGACCCTAGAATAACACAAGTCTGGAATAGCTATGCCACTCATACCTTAGTAAAAAATAAAGACTTACTGCACTGATCAAGTTCCTAGGACACATTTCCAAAAAAATAGAGGAACACCCCCAAGGATGCACCCCCTATGATGTCAGATAATCAAGTCCCTGGGACACATGGCCTATGAAACATAGAAACACCCCATGAGTGAACCTCCTTACGAAGATAAGGACAAGTCCCAATATTAAATCCCCTCTTAGTTACCCAAATCTCTTATGTTTTGAATACATAAAATAACCTCAAAATCAATTAAAAAAATTCACAAACAATTTACAAACAATAATGTTTCATCAAAAATAGTGCTTTAAAAATAAATTTCATAAACCATTTCATAATGATTTGATAAACATATTTCATTTTCCAAAAAGGGTAAAATACATATTTTATAAAAAACCAATTTACACACACATATCAATAAAATTAATGATTATTCTAATTAAAATTTATTAACCCACTTAGAAAACTAAGATCATATATGGTTCATCAAACATAGGCCAAAGATGGAACCACATACCTCACATTTGGGCCACATGCCAAACATAATGGGATCCTCCCACCAGAAGGAAAGGAAACTTAAGATAAAATTATTAGAGGACCTAAAAATCAATTATCACATCTTATTATTGGGTTTAAAAAATAAGAAGGTCAATGGAGAAGGGGGATCATCACAAGCCTCAAAGGTCACATGTGTCTTACCACAATCAAAAAGATATTTGGCCTCTAGGATAAAAATATATGATGAATCTATAAGGGGTTGAGAGATATCATAACATGATTAATAGAATATAACAAAATATCCAAGAAATACTACCGATTCCAATAGAAGTAGTGGAAATGAGAAGGATTTGATCTAACTTAATAATAGAGGAACAACCGACTGAACAAAGATTAATTTACCAAGAAAAGATGATTAAGTGAGACTAAACCATACCTAGAGAGACCCTAGATTTCTATATGGAATATTATGATAAAAGGGAGTGATTACAGGTATTAAAAATGGGTTTTATGTCTCAAAATACTAAACTAAACCTCATTAAATCAGCCCATCCTAAGTCCACAAGATACCCTATAATGACCGAAGCCTTTTACACATATTATTAGATGATTTTTAAATATAAATATCTAATAAGTATAATTAAAAAGATCATGAATCCTGGTTTCTTTGAAATACTAGTTTCGTAATACATAGAAGTGAGACTAAAATAAAACTTATTTATTTTATTATCTATAGTAAAATCCTAAATCCATTCGAGATCCTAAAATGATATGGGATATCCTAGGAAATACATAAAATGAAGGTTCAATATAAAAAACCTAATAATTGAATAACATGGAGAGGAAACACAAAGTGTGATTAAAAATAATATCATTATATCATAAAAGAGAAGGCTCATAGGTAAATCACATGGGATCATAAAATAAAGAACATGGTATCATAAGATCATGGAATCATAAGAAATGTGGTAGAAATATATAACATGACATAAACATGATTCAATAATAACTTCCTAGATAATATCACATGGCAGACAAAGTCTCCTAATGGATTATGTTTACTCCCTAATCCCATACATGACATCTCATGAGACTAATGTTTTACCCCATGAATTTGAGTGCTATATGGGTACACCCCTCACAAAATGTACATGATTATATTTTCTACAATAGGTAAATAAATCATAATCCATAATCATATAATTACATCTGTAAATAAAGTGGGTTACATAATCTTTCCTCATATCATAATCCAAATAAATTTCTTAAAGAATGCATTTAATAAATGATTGTAAATCAAGTATCACCCCATCAAAATAATGAATAATATTATTTATATATATGTTAGAGAAATATATAAATAATTTATAATAATTTCATAAAATTAAATAGGGACGCTAATTGAGTTAGAGAGAGAAAGTTTGTAACCCAAAGAAAATAGTGGTTTAGAAATATCCCTTAAAACATTTCCAGATATAAAAATATCAATTCCATTTAAAACCCATTTTAAAATACATAAAAAAATTATAAAAAGGAGATTTATTTAAATAAAACACATATTATTATAAAGGAATCCAGGTATGAAATAATGGTTGGAGAGGTGGGGAAGCCATTGTTGCCGTATACAAAAAAAACATTCCATTACTTTGGTATTTTGTAATGAAATTCAAAAATACCTTATCTATAAATTGATAGAAATATTCCTTTTAAAACATGGGAAAAATTTCTTTAAAAAAACATTGTATAATATTAAAAATATCCTATAGAACATTTTAAATAAAATATGGATATAGAAGAAATATTATAATGTCGAGGTGGGGATTAATCAATGAACTGATTATGTGTGTCAAATGAAAATGCACAAAATAAAATTATGAATAAAACATAAATCAAGAAATTTAATTTTACACATAATATTTTCATAATTGAATAAATGAAAATGTGTTATAACTCAATGAGTGTATATTGAGTTAAGAAACCCCTTACGACTTAAGAAACATCTTAATAAAATTGACTGAAATAGAAATATCATGAATTTGATGTTAAAATACCATGAATAAGAATAAATAATGATATAAAATATTAAATTGGTATTATATACACCATTTAAAATAAATTAGGTTCATAAAAGTACATGAGTCTCGAAGAAGAAGGTTTTGAGATGAAAACACTTACCTCAGGCTGTCGTTTAGTTGAGAATTATTTAACCTCTTTTATAATGGTTTTAAACATGTTATTAATTTATAACATAACCATATTAATATTTAGAATAACATATATTATCCTTTTATACCTTATTATCACCCATTCGTTAACAATATTTTATTATTACTATTGTTTCATGTGTTAACTCCCTTGTTTTCTCATGCATGTTTTGTCATGAAAGTTATGAATCTTGAATATAGGATATAGTACCATTATCTACATAATTATATTAATGTTATAAATATAATTTTTTCATTATATACATATTTAGAATCATTATTTAATTTTTAACATGGATAATGAAGCATATCGTTTCGTGGATAAGGTAGGTCATACGTATGCACGAGCGACATTGTCATTTTCTTAATAGATGAAACGATACGGAAGTGAATGGTTTATAAATTTCACATAATAAATATCATGTGATATAAATCACATGTATTCATTAAATTTACCCTTTATTACTTTCTATGTAAATTGTTAGTGAAAAGGAATTGCATCGCTTCGTGAGGCGTTCGTCCGCCGTACACACAAGAGACGTTATCGTATCCCACATGGAATGGAA
Source organism: Viscum album (assembly GCA_963277665.1). Lineage (NCBI taxonomy): Eukaryota > Viridiplantae > Streptophyta > Magnoliopsida > Santalales > Viscaceae > Viscum > Viscum album. The sequence continues at coordinate 1,800,746,175 of OY728130.1, read as the reverse complement.
AGTAACAAGGTATATGTGATACCATGAATAAAAAGGTTTAATTGTGTTAAAAATATTATATATATAATTTATATACCTAATTATATTCATTCTTTAGATTTAGTTATGTAAAATGAGTTATATTGGTTCGTGAAGTGGTAGTTCACCGTACACACAATCGAAGGATTGTTTTCCCATTTGATGGAAGAAGAGATAGATATAGGTTATGATATTATCTAAAAATATATAATTATATGAGTGATACTTTATTTTATATATAATAATGATTTAATAGTATTTTAAGGAGCTGAAATAAGAAATAAAATAAAAATATTAGTTTAATATCATTACTTCTTCTTCGGATAGCTTCTTTAGGATTGCACCAAAAGACTTCCTGGGTTGGATTTATGACCAAAAAATTTCCCCTAGGATGTAGAGAGGTAATTAATTAATGTATTTGGGTAGTTTTTGGATGAACCAATGGGTTTTTAAAGTGTTAAGTGGAGTATAAATGGGGTGGCCATTTATAAATGGGAGAGAGTACTCACTTTGAATTTTTGAAAAGAAAGAATTACACCCTTGTTTTAATCAAGTAAAAAAAGGATCCAAAATGGAACATTTTCAAAACATATAAGGTATAAGGTTGAAATATTACCATAAAATAGGAATTAAATAAGTTTTGGTCATTTTCACCCTTTTCTTTTCAGTTTAACCCCCCAATAAACTTGTTTTTACCTTATTCATGGTAATTAATTTTTACCGTATTCATTATTAATTAGGGTCAAAAATTAATTTTATGCAACATCCCGACCTGAAATCCACTAAACTGGTGCTCTGGTCCTGTTTTCCGGAAGGACTTAATCACACCTCCCCATACGCCAGAGGCTACCGACTAGCAGTTAGGGCCTAGGGTGTGATAGTGAGGAGACTATGCCCTCATACCATAGTAAGAAAACAACGAAAATAACTATGTATCACACACAGTAGAAAGTAAACAGAGTGCGGAACCAATAAAAAACTAAAATAGAACAATGTGTAATAGTAAAATGATATAAAATCCCGAATAGCTATGCAATGCAATTCAACACTAGTCACTCACTAGGCTAGCCATATAGATACAAGTACAAATGAAATGGAAAGTAAAAGTACACGGCTCTACTACTAACTCCAAGACAATCCACATACCCAATCTCCAGAAACTGTCAAATTGAGCTAGCCCAGTTAGCAGAACCACTCGAGTAGCTCTACTTGATCATGCACCGCTAGGCCCCAGCCCTATCCACAATGCACCTCACGATCAACCTAAAAATCATACATAAGGTCCACATGTACACCAAGGTGCATGTGTAGGGGTGAGAAATAATATAATTAGAGAACCCTGACAAGAAGCATATAACTATGCTGCTAAAAGTGTATGCAATAGCAAGGTGCCAAGCCTAGCTGAAACACAACAAAAGGAAGTAAACCAAACATGAAACCACAGTCGAACTCCAGGTATGTAATCCTTGTCAACAGGGAAAGTGCCACCATGGATACCCATATCTATATATGCATGCATGTATAGTCCCATACCTATATACATATACATAAATATGAATCTTCATGAGTATGTGAATCAAATAACATGAAACCACACCAGCAGTCGATCTTTGGGTGCATAAGCCCGATTGTCAGGACATCCTGTGAAAGGGAATAGTGATGGACATCGTGGCACTCAAGACATGTATCTTTAAGTTGATCTATGGTTCCATAATCCCATAAACATGTACCTTCTTCATCCAATGCTGGAATTATATCTCTGATCAAGCTACATCACCATAGGGGGAATGTTCTTCCTACACTTGGATTCACTTATACTCACCTCCAATCATAAACTATGATACTATATACCAACAATCAATCTTGTAAAAGGTCACTAGTCGGTAAACACAGAGCATAATCCCATGAATCCAACCGAGACTCAGAAAACCTCGCCTGCAGGTAAAACAAAACCTCACCCTCAGGCATATCTGTCAATCTGGGCTGAGCACGGTATATAATCATTTTAGTATGATTCAAGGCCAAGCCCAATGTAACACCATTTTAGTATGTATCAGGGCCAAGACCAGAGTATCAGAATCTCAACAAGTAATCATTTATAACATTTTCCAATAGAGCCCATCCTGGGAATCCCTCAATGGAACATAGGTTCACTCGTCATTTTCAAAATAAGCCTTAATGAGCCTGACCACCCTATCATGGTTCACTCATGTCCTTTACAAAATTAACCTCTTGAGCCCATCTATTGTCTTTTAACTAATACAATGGTTCACCTAAATTATACAAGATGAAATTAGTCTCACGATCCCGACCTTGCCTTTTAACTGAGACTGTGGCTCACCCGTTGCTAATTACCTATTTTAAAAAATTTCACTCTCAATTTCAAAAACAACACATGTGAATTAAACTACCACATGGTTTAACAAAATCAACTCACATGGTCAAAAAAATTTACATAACAAATTGCATCAAGTAAGGCTCAATAGCCAATTTCTAGGTAATTGCTCTGGGTATAGTAAATATTATAAATAACATGGATCAGAAGACATATCCCAGGAGAGAACATCAAGGAATCCCAACAAATAAGAAATACACCTCGCGTTAGGCTCAACAGCCACCAACCAAGAAGCAGCTCCGGTAACCACTACTGCACTAGCAAAACCAAGTCATATAAAAACAAAAGAGTGAGGGTGACCCAAATTTCCCAACCCAACACAATATCCATATCCCCATGGGATTACCAGTTCGATACCAGTTCTAGGTGACTCTTGAACACAATCTCTACCCAAACCTGAAGTAAAAACATAGGTTCGGTCAAACAATGGGCACCCGCTGGGTCCCTCAAGTCAAACACTGAGGAGGAATCCTACTCGGGATCCTCCAGGTAAACATGAGTGAAGTCATCCTACACAGGATCCTTAGTGAACAGTAAGGGAGTAATCCTAAACAGGATCCTCAAATGAAGAACAAAATATTCATACTTTAATAGGGATCCTATCAAAGTAAAATAGGAAAGAGATCCTACAAGGGACTCCCAAGGTCAACCATAAGCAATGGAATCCCTTAGGGGATCCTTAGAAACATCTAGTCTCACAACCTCATAGGTCATAAGGGAACATCACACAAGGGAAATTTACTCAAAATCATAGGTCATGGGAGATAGATCACAAATCATCTCAGATAAAAGTTCTCAGCTAAGTTGGTCCGAAAACCCAACCTATCATTCATGCCATGTCTCACTCTCGAGTGACAACTGAAATCGATAACCGGAGGAAGAACCTATACATTTAGATATAAAACCACAAAACACCATTTATAGGACCTCTAAATGTCAAGATTATTCTAGAATTGTAATCTACATGGAAAAATGATCATAATAGACTACTCACATACCCAATTCTGACTTCTAGGGCACAAAAATACCCCAAACTACAAAGCTGGAAAATTACATGGCTAGAACACATGGGGTCTGCCTGTGTAGTAGTACATGACGTGTACATCAGAGTACATGGAATGTACTATTATACATCCCCCTATCTGTGTACATATACATGGCCAAAACCCATGGGGTCTTCCAGTGTAAAAGTACACAGCGTGTACTTCAAAGTACACAGCGTGTATTGCATAAAAACCAAAAACTTGTGTTCTTTCTCACACTATTGGATACACAGTCATGACACCAGATGGATTGTACTTAGATTACACATAGTGTACATAGGAAAACTTCTTATTCCCTTAGTGGGAGTAACACATGGTGTGTTCCCCTAGAACAATTGTCGTGTAACTTGGGTTTCCAACGAGAAACCCCTCAAAAAGCCCGAAACACCTATTTTCACCCCCAAAACAACAAATTAGGACTTAAGAAGCTACAAGTTAGAATAAAAAGGATTTGAAAAAATTAAAACAACATGTTTAATGGAAATATATGTCAAAAAAGGATATGGCCCTACCTTCAGGTGGAAACCGTAGAAGCTTAGGCTGATTTCACAATCCACAGATGTCGTATACCGACTCAGCGCGTCGAGAGATTCGAAATGGTACCCCTCTTAACTTTCATATATCTCTCTTTATAAATGTCCATTTTCCCCCATAAGACATGGAAAGTTAGGAGAACACATGACTTGTGTGCCTGGAACAGGAGGAAAGAAGAAGAAGTAAAAGAAAAGAATAAAAATAAAGAAAAGAAAAAGGAGAAAAGGGGCTCGGTCCGACCCCGACATCCGACTCGATTTTATGCCTCGCCTACGATAAAATCCCCATTCAGGACTCAACGGTGAAGATGGAATCTCAATATGACACTCCATTTAAATTTTTTCTCCAAGATAACCTACATGAATAATTTAATATCTAATTTAATAATATTAAATATTAAATATTCCGTTAAAATTTGAATAGATCAGATTTCCACCAAACTCTTATCTTTGGGTAAACACACTATTCAAGGACCAAAGTAGTGGTTAGAAAAATTATCTGAGGTCATATTCTAAGGGGGAAACACCATTTTACCCCTTTACAAGAACATGATAGCAAAAAATCAAATTTCTGCTCAAAACCGCAGTCCGGAGAAACATAGGTCCTTACAAACTCACCACCATAAACCTTCTCATCCCAGAGAAGCCTAGTGATGGGATAAGCAGCCATGATCCCAACCTAAAAATCTACACAAACAAGATACTTGGACTTTCCAAATACCATCCTTATAGTGTTAACAACTACCTTCAACACAAAAGACATTTAACTATGTCTGATCTAGTACCCCCACCATAGGAATACCCCTATTGTTGCCTCAAAAGAAAACTTAGAGCTCAAAAGCTCACAAAAACACTGAAGTTTAACCAAAATAAGAAAAATCACCCACAAATAGCCAATGGTTCACTCCCCACCATATGGTTTTCCTTACACCGCTCCTCAAGCGCAACTGCAACAAGTTCCCTCATCAACAGAGAAGAACATTAAGAAATAAAAAGGAGTTCGACGTATAACCTAAGCTCTCTCAGCGTACTTAAGACGAATCAAGATAGTTCATGATCATCTCTTACATAAGTACACTAATATTTCACTAAAGGTGTTTCCATCTCCCCACTAAAAATTCATTGTAAAACACAGTCCTACCTCCCTCACATAGGTCTTCCTAAAACAAAACAGACACCAACCTACAAAGGATCGAGTCAAAACCAAGGGTCTCTAAGTCTTCCACCTATCCCTACAGAGAAAGCCTCACAACTCTATCACAAGGTCTAACTACCTAGCCTAAAAGGTCCAAAACCTATCAAATTAAGGTAGATTTCACAACAACCAAAGAGGGTCGAAGTAGAAAACACAACCCACGAGGGCCCTAATCCTCTCCAAGCATCCTTAGAAGAAACTGCTCCTTGGAGGTCACAACCAACGCATAAGAGAAAATATGAACTAACAATCATCGGTTAAATATATATGGAAATACCCCAAGGAGGTCCAATTCACTATAAAATCTTTGGTATCCATTGGCATCATACTCAGCGATTCGAGTAGATAACCACGGACCTGAGAAACAACACCCAACGTAGATCCTACTAGGGTTACTACATAGGAGGTGCATGAGGACTAAGTCATCAGCCTCTAAACAAAAATGCCTCAATGTAGATCCACATAAACTCCCATTAGAGTAAAAATTATGTATAAGAAGACCCAAAGTTCTTAGTTGTCAGTAAAAACACACACTAGCAGGCCTATATGTTGTGAATCCTACGTGCCTAGTACGATGCATAAGACGCCACTTGCCTTTGCCGAAAAAGAGTCAAAAACCATCTCTCAATCGAACCTCCTCATACACTAAAGATCTATATTAAATCAAAACACCCACACAATATGTTCATCGCTCAAGGTGAAAATAATATACAACTGTAATATCACAAAATCAGAACAAAAATCCCAAACCCTGGCAACTGGGACTTCTTACCGGAACAAGTGTCCTCGATGCACCAGTCTGATATCCATCATAGGTTCCAACAAATTACAAATACTCCTTTATACCATATCCCAAATAATAAAGACCTGGAAAATAAACACCTATGATACCACTTTGTAACATCCGGACCTGGAAGCCACTAAACTGGAGTTCTGAGTTGGTTCTCCACAAGGCCTCAAGCATGCCTCCCCGTACGCCAGAGGCTACCGACTCACAGTGAGGACCTAGGGTGTGATAGTGGGGAGACTATAACCTCAGACCAGAGTAAGAAAATAGTAGAAATAACTAAGTATCATACACAACGGAAAGTAAATCGAGTGAAAAAGTAATAAACAACTAAAATAAAACAATTTGTGATAGTAAAATGTTGTAAAAGCCCGAACAACTATGCAATAAAATACAAAACTAGTCACCCATAGGGCCGACCATATAGATACAAGTACAAAAGAAACAGAAAGTAAAAGTACAATGCTCTACTACTAACTATGATCCAATCCACGTACCCGATCTCTATAAATAGTCGAATTGTGCTAAACCGATAAGTAGAACCACTTGAGCAGCTTTGCTTGATCATGCAACATTATGCCTCATCCCTATCCACCATGAAACTCATGCTCAACCTGAAAAGGAGACATAAGGTATACACATACACTGAGGTTCCCCTGTAGGGGTGAGAAATAATCTCAATAGGTCACCCTGACAAGAAACCTATAATTGTGCTACTAAAAGTGTATGCAACAACAACATGCCCAACCTAGCTAAAACACAACAAAAGGAAGTAAACCAAACGTGCAACAATAGTCGAACTCAAGGTCTGTAATCCCTCTCAACTGGGAAAGTGACACCATGGATGTCGATATCTATATATGCATACATGTATAGTCTCATACCCAAACACATATACATAAATATGAATATTCATGATTATGTGAATCAAACAACAAGAAACCACATCAACAGTTGATCCTTGGGTCCATAAGCCCGATCGTCGGACATCCTATGCAAGGTAATTGATCTTGACATCATTCCACTAAAGCTGTGTATCATTAAGTCAATCTCTGGGTCCATAATCCCATAAAATTTTACCTGCTTCTGCCAACGCCGGAATTATATCTCTGAGAAAGCTACGTCACCATAAGGGGAATGTTCATCCTACACCTGGATTCACTCGTACACACCTCCAATCACAAATTAGGATATTGTATACCGATAGTCAATCCTGTAAAAGGTCACTGGTTAGTAAACATAGAGCATAATCCCATGAATCCAACTGAGACTCAGAAAACCTTGCCCGCAGACAAAACAAAACCTTGTCTGCATGTATATCAGTCAATCAGGGTTGAGCCTAGTATATGAGAATTTTAGTATATTTCAGGGCCAATCCTGTTGTATCATCATTTCATCATGTATCAGGTCCAATCTTGGTGTATGATCATTTCATCATGTAATCATTCTTAACATTTTCCAATAGAGCACATCCTTGGAATCCCTCAATGTATTCTTGGTTCACTTGGAATTTTCAAAATAATCCTCAATGAGCCCGACCACCCTATCATGGCTCACTCGTGACCTTTACAAAATTAACTTCTTGACCCTTTCAATTGTCTTTTAACTGAGACAGCGGTTCACCCAAGGTATATAAGATTCAATTAGTCACATGAGCCTGACCTTGTATTTTAACTGAGAATGTGGCTCATCCATTGCTAGTTACCTCTTTTAAAACATTTCACATTCTATTTCAAAAACAACACATGTGAATTAAACTATCACATGTTTTAACATAATAAAATAATGTGGAAAAAAATTTTACATAACCAATTAAATCAAGTAAGGTTCAACAGCCAATTCTTAGATAATACCTTTGGGTATAGTAAATATCATAAATAACATGGCTCAGAAGCCAGATCCCAGGGGAGAACATCCGAGCATCCCAAAAAAACAAGAAAGAAACCTCGTGTTAGGCTCAATATCTACCAACCAGGAAGCTCCTATGGTAACCAATGCTACATTAGAAAAACCAAGTTAGATATATACAAATGAGTGAGGGTAGCACAAACGTCCAACCCAACACTACAACCATAGACCCATGGCATTACCAGTTCGGTACGGGTTCTAGGTGACTCCCAAACACTATCTCTACCCAAACCTGGCGTAACAACTATGGGACGATCAAGCAATGGGAACCCACTAGGTCCCGCAAGTCAAACACTAAGGAGTCATCCTACTCAGGATCCTCCAGGTAAACACGAGCGAAGGCATCATACACGGGATCCTTAGTGAAGAGTAAGGGAGGAATCCAACACAGGATCCTCGAATGTAGAACAACAGAGTCATCCTATAATAGGGATCCTCTCAAAGGAAAATAGGATAGAGATCCTACAAGGGACTCCCTAGGTCAACACATAAGATAAGGCGTCCCTCAAGGGATCCTTGGAAACATCCGATCTCATAACCTCATTGGCCAGAAGGGCATATCTCACAAGGGAAATGTCTACAAAAGCATAGTTCATGGGAGATAACTCATATGGAATATCATATTATAGTTCTCAACTAAGTTTTTCTGAACACCCAACCTATTTTCCACACCAAGTCTCACTCTCAGGTGACAATGGATCTCGATAACCAGAGGAAGAAGCTATTTATTTAGATAAAAACCCCCAAAAAACACCATTTATATAACCTATAAATTCCAATATGATTCCACCATTTATACCTATGTGAAAAAATGATCATAATGGACTACTCACATTCCCAATTCTGACTTCCATGGCACAAAATACCCCAATTTACTAAGCTGGAAAAGTACATGGCCAGAACACATGGGGTCTCCCTAGGTAGTAGTACACTACATGTACTTCAGAGTACAGGACATGTACTCTTATCCACCCCCTAGCTATGTACATATACATGGCCAGAACACATGGGGTCTACCTGTGTAAAAGTACACAGTGTGTACTTCAAAGTACACAGCGTGTACTGCTTAAAAACCAAAAACCTATGTTCTTTCTCACACGGTTGGACACAAAACCATTCCACCACATGATTTGTACTCAGATTACACTTTGTGTACATAGAAAAACTTATTCCTCCATGAATAGGAAGACCACACAGTGTGTTACCCTAGAACACTCACTGTGTAACCTGGGATTCTGACGGGAAAACCCTCAAAACGCTCGAAACACCTGTTTTTACCTCCAAAACAACAGATCAAGACTTAATAGGTTACAAGAAATAATAAATAGGCTTTTATAACATAAAACCAAATGTTTAATGGAGATATATGGTGAAAATGTAAATGTCCCTACCTTCAGGAAGAAACCGTCGAAGCTTCGGTTGATTTCACTATCCACAGATGTAACACGCCAACTCAGTGCGTCGAGAAATTCAAAACAGTACCCCTGTTGACATACATATCTCTATATCCCTTTCTCGATATACCTTTTCCACCATAGGACACGGACAAGGAGGATCACATAGGAGGTGTGCACCTGGAGGAGGAGGAAAGAAGAAGAAGGAAAAGAAAAGAAGAAAAAGGAAAAAAGGGGCTTGGGCCGGCCCCAACACCCGACTCGAGTTTATGCATCACCTAGGATAAAATACCCATTCCAAACTCAACAAAGAATATGGAATCTCAATCCAAAACTCTATTTAAAAGTTATCTCCAAACGAACCTGTGCGAATAATTTAATAATTAATTTAATAATATTAAATATTAAATATTATACTAAAATTCGAACAACTCATATTTCCACCAAACTTTTTTCCAAGGATAAAGACCCTATTATGGGACCAACAAAGTGGTCATAAAAATTATATGAGGTCATATTCTAGAGTTAAAATACTATTTTACCCCTTTAAAAGCACGTGATAGTAAAAATTCAAATTTCTGCTCAAAACTGTAGTCTGGAGAAACATAGGTCCTTAAAGTAGACCTTATTATATAATACTAATTATTATGACTAAAACTATGGAATTAATTTTTCTAAATAAAATTATTATAACTGGTAAAATTTAATTTAAAATTAAACCCACATATGTGATGAAAAAGTGGGTTTCCAAAGAGAAAATTTTTTAATTAGAGAATGTTTTAATATCAAAATTCAAAATAAAATTCATTTCAATTAACTAAATTGGATTATTAAATATATAATTGAACTAATATTACTTTTAAAACCATTTTAAAACAAAATTTAAATTATAAATTCATTAAATTAAAATTTAGTTTTTAATAAAAGTAAGTGATTTTCACTATTCCTCAAAAAATTAAGCTTTTCAAAAAATACCAAAAATTCACCATAAGATAATTTTGATATATTGATTAAAAAAATGATTTTAATTTATTTAAACAAATTTTATAAAATTTTAAAAATTTATTTTTATTATTTTTTCACAAATGAAATAAATATCATTTTTTGAGAAAAAATATTTTCAAAGCATGTAAGGAATTTACCAAAAATTAAGTGCTTATTTTTTAATATATATTATTTAACTAAACCCACTATAATTAATTTTTTTTTAAAATCATTCTCATTTATAAATCCAAGTTTAATGGATAGGTTATAATGACCTTGTTTAAATAATAATTTTAATAATATATCGTGGTTCATAAAAAATCAATATTGTGTGTTACGCAAGCTATTGAAGAAATTGAGTTTATTTAAAAAGGAAAATATCATAAATTCTTAGTGCATTATATTTTTTCATGTTTATTATTCCATTTTTTATATTATATCAAACATAATTTTCTTTTTTAAAATCATTGTGTGTTACATTCTACTCCCATAAAATATATTATGTCCTCAAAATTTGAGCTTCTGTTCAAAAATCAAGGGTTTAATGTTTAAAAATTACTTTATAGAAAACCCATGTCATAAAAAGTGTTAAAAAACATCCTATTAATAAGAGAAAAAGAGAATTATTAGGGTCATTTAGAATGCTATAGACTAGGTTTACAAATAGAAGAACATTGGTGGTCGATAAAGATATGGACATGGAAGAGATGAGTAAATAATTATGCAGACGGATAGTGATCACTAATAATATGAAAGTTAATAATCAAGATATGGTTAAGTAACTAAATACCATAAATTTATGAGGTTTGAAGAAGACCATATATTCAATGTAAATTATGGTATTAGGATAATGTTTTTTTTTACAATATCATTTTCTCAAGTTTGAGAAATTTCTTTATCGTATAGACTAAGAACATAAGGGATTATACTTACTTGATAAGTAAAATTTCACCCTTTAATAAATTTCCACCACAATCTCACCATTTTCTCCAAGTGATGAGTATTAAAAATGTTTTTTTCATCCCTGAAGCACTAAAATTTACTTTTATGAGATTAAAAGATTCCATAAAATGATATAAATATAATACTATTATCATTTGACATTAACCAAAACCGAAAATGGTTAGTATAAAACATGTTTCCCAAAATAAAGATAATAATTTTCCATAAAATCATTTAATTTAAAAAAAATCATACTAAACAGTACATCACATAGGCTAGTGGTAGTCATTGTACCCTTTTCACCATTCAATTGTGGGTTAAATCCCCAAAACCTTTCTATATGAAAAATGTAGTCACTCGACATGCGGGTTTCCCTTTTTTCTAAAAATTTGGAAAAAATTATGTGGTAAGCATGTTCATAATTAAACTTTGTCCTATAAAATTACCAAAAATATTATGAACAACCCCAAAAATAAAATTATCCATCAAATCAAATTTTTTAACTCTATGGTTTTTTTACCTAACTCATTCTCTTCCACAAAATCGAATAATTTTGATATACTATAATTACCTCAACATCAATATTATAAATGATTATATTTTCACTAATTATGTGTTTTTCCATAAAAATCACATTACCATTAAATTATATTACTATTTTATTAATGTCATTCAATATATTCTTGCAAATCAAAAAGGAAAAAATATTACAGAATAATCCTTATAATATTTATAACCTGAATCCCAATGATAAATAAATACTCAAACATCATGAATCTCAAGTTCTAATACCTAAAAACATCATTCCCCCTAAATTATTTTCATTACATAGGCCCTTATTAATTAATCCTTGTATTATGGAGTTGACTCATATAATGACCAAGTTCCCCACATCTATATCATTGAAATTTAAATGGTACCTTTGAATGAAATTAATTTACCTCCAAAGAACTCTTAATTTTTCCTTAGAAATTACTTTCTTTATTCCATTCTTTTCCACACATAAAACATCTTCCATTACCTTTAATTAATTTTCCGTGGTTCCTTTTCCCACATTATTTACATGTAGAAAATTTAATCTTCTTTACATTATCATCTCTAGCACCTGAATATCCATGATAAATTATCCATCTCTTGTTTGGTGTGTTTGAAAATTCCAATATGTTCCAGTTTTTAATCATAATTTGAGATAGCTCATTTGGAATGGTCACAATATTTCTAACTTTTTTTCTATTATGTTAGACATCAATTTTCATAAATCATTATACTTCCCATCAGATTGGTTGTTATCATGCTCTATTATATTTCTCGTCATTAACTGAAAAGGATAAAAGAAACAAAATGAGAATTCATTAACATAAAAAAGGGAAACATACAAAACTCTAAGGAATATCTTTAAAATGATAAGTATAACCTATATTTTGAGTCTCTAGGTTTCAATCTAGATTATCCATGGTAATGTTTCCAATTAGGTTTTCTGACCTAACAATTCATTCAATTCCTTCATAATGGTTCATAAAGAGTGTGTTAATTTCCAAAAAATATAAATCAGAAGTGTTAAACCAAGTGTAAAGTAAGTCCCATTTTTATGCACTTTGTGATGATCGGGTCAAGCCCAATGTGCCCTTTTTGGAGTCATTACCCCTAGGTATAATTGTACCAGAGCCACATCCACTTATAGTATCCAAACACATATGTAATTTCTTAGAACCCATTCAATCTATACTTCACCAAAATTATTGTATATTTTTCTATACTTAGAGTTATCCTTATACTTATCCATAGGGTTCTCAATAAATTATTCTTACCATAACTACAAAAAATCAAAAGACCTTGCTCAGATACCAACTATAGCGACCCAACCCTTTTACATATATTATTACATGATTTTTAAACCTAAAATGTAATAAGAAGAACCCCAAATATAATGAGGCATATTTTTTTGGAATAAAAGGTACATTATACATAGAGGGGTGGCTAAAATAAAACCTATTTATTTTATTCTCTATATTAATCTCCTAAATCTATTTGAGCTCTTAAAACTGTATGAGATAACATGTGGAATACATAAAATAAAGGGGTGAGATAAAAATATAAAAAAGGGAATAACCTGGTGAGGAAACATAAACATGTGATTCAAAATCATATCATGATGTCACAAAATAGAAGTATCGTGAGTAAATCACATGGGAGAAAAACATATAGTACATGGTATCATGATATCATGGAATCATAGGAAATGTGGATGCAACATATAACATGACATAAACATGATTCAAGGATAACAAACTGGACAATATCACATGGTCGAAAAAGTCTCATAATGGATTAGTTTTACTCTTTAATCTCATACATGACATCTCATGATACTAAATATTTACACAACGCATTTGAGTTCTATCAGGACGCACCAATCATAACATGTACATGATTATATGTGCCAAAAAATAAAATCAATCATAATACATAAACATAATAATTTACCACATAAATAAAGTGGATCCACTTCGGCTCATGGTGTGGTCATCAACAGCGGTGTTAAGGACTACGAAGATCAGTCACCTTTGGTGGACGATGAATTTGGGGACGATGGTGAGGACCACAACAAGAAGATCATCAGCATCACTAGAAGATTTCAGTGAAGGAAAGTGCTGTCAGTGTTGGACAATGTAAGTGATTATATGAATTATTGAAAAACTTTTAAGGTAAGAATAACATGATGTGTGTGGGATTTTGGACATTTAAAGGTTGGGTGCCTATAGCAGTGGAGCAATGGGGCGCTTCGTGGCAACAATTCTAATGAACTGGTGATCGTGCAGTTATGGTGCAACCCGAACGGACTAGGGCTAGCCTATGGGTTTGGGCCTTCAGGTAATTTTGTGTTGGGATTTAATTTTTATTTTCTTATGAGTCTTGTAATTGGACCTGATTCCTAGTTAAAAAGATACGTTTTGTTTTTTTAATAAAAGGGGGGTGCCCCTTACCTATTTAAAAATAATAATCAAAAGATATTTCTTAAAGAGTAAATTTGAGAAATGATTTTAAAGAATGTATTACCCCTATAAAAGGAAGGTAGAATATGATCTTTATATATATTAGATATATATATAAAAAATTATGATCATTTCATAACATTATATAGAAAGATAAAGTGAGTTATGGATAGAATGTTTGTAACCCAAAAAAATGGTGATTTTGAAAGATCCCTTAAAATATTTCCAAATATTAAAATATCTATTCTATTTAAAAAACATATTAAAATACTTATAATAAATAGAAAAATGAGTTTTCTTTTAAAATAAATGATATATTATAAATTAATCCAAATATAAAATAATGGTTGTGGGGGTGGGGGTGTTATTGATGCCGCATACTTTAAAACAGAACATTCCTTTTGACTTTTGTCAAGAAATTCAAAAATTTCATTATTTGAAAAATGATATAAATATTACATTTAAAACATGGGTAAAAATTTTAGTAATAAAATATTGTAAAATATTAAAAGTATTCTTTAAAACATTTTAAGGAAAATATGGATATGGAAGAAAAATAAATTTCTACTGAAAAGAGATATAATATTGAATTTTCTTTAAAACATTTTCTCCATCAATTTAAGTACCAAAGAGTGAAAAAGGGGAAGATTACATGAAAATTTCATGAATAATAAAAGAATAATATAATGAAATTGTCTTGTTATACAATGATCAAATAATTTCTTTCTATGCAAATTCATGTATAAAGAATCCATATTAAGGTGAGATTATAAAATAAACCATTACAAAGATTATAACATTGAATTGATGATTAATCAATAAAGATATTATATTTTTAAAATATAAATACACACAATATAAGTGGGAATAAAACATAAATCAATAAATGTTAATTTATCACATAATCTCATCATAATAGAATAATTGAATAATTGTTATAACTCAATGAGTGGAAATTGGGTTAAGAAACCCCTTACGACTTAAGAAACGTCTTAATAAAAACCACTTGAAAAAGAAATATATAGAATTTAAATTTAAAAAAATATGAATTAGAAAATTACATGATATAAAATATTTAATTGGTAGTATATACACCATTTAAAATAAATTAGGTACATAAAACTACATACATCTCAAAGAAGGAAGTTTTGAGATGAAAACCCTTACCTCATGCTTCCCTTTAGTTGAGGGTGATTTAACCTCATTTATAATGATTTTAAAAATGTTATTAATTTATATAAGAACCATATGAATTTTATTTATATCATATATGATCCTTTATAACTTCTTATCACTCGTTCATTAATAATATATTATTATTACAATTGTTTTAGGTGTTTATTACCTTGTTTTCTCATTATTTTTTTATCATGAAGGTTATGGATTAGGAATATAGAATATAGTTACATAATATTCTGAATGATATTGATGTCATAATTTTTTTCATTATATATGTATTTATAATAATTATTTAATTTTTAACATGGAGAGTGAATCACATTACTTCGTGCTGATGGTAGGTTATATGTACACACGAGTGACATTATCATTTTTTTAATGGGTGAATAGGTAATCAAGTAGATGTAATATTAATTTCATATAACAAATATAATTTCACATATATCATATATATTCATTAAATTAATCATATTTTACCTTCCATGTAAAGCTTTAGCGAAACAAATCCCATTGCTTTGCGAGGAAGAAGTCTCCCGTATACACGAGAGACGTTATTGTATCCCCCACAGAATGGAAATAAAGAATTTATTTGTGATATAATAACTCCATTGGTATAATTATGTTATAACTATCATATATATATATACTTTATATTTATAATTATATCCATTTTATATAGTTGGTTATGGAAAACAATTTACATCAGTTCGAGAGGCGGTAGTTTTCCATACAGACAATCAACAATTTTATTTCCCATTTAATAGAAGTGGAGATGTATATTGGTTATGATATTAAAATAAAAAAAAATAAATATATCTAATATATTAGTTTTATTATATAATCATTATAGAATAGGATTTAAAGGAGGTGGAAGAATAAATAAAATAAAAACACTAGTTTAAGAATATTAACTCCTCTTCGGACAACATCTTTAGAATTCCACCAAAAATCCTTACTATATTTTATTTTTAGAAAAAAAAAGGGATATAGGATGTTTTGAGGGAATTAAGGAGATTATTTGGGTATTTTTCACTAAAAAAATTTCTTTTGGAAGTGTGAATGGGACTAAAGAGGGTGTGACATTTTATTAGTGGGGGAGAGGATACAATTTGAATTTTTGGAAACAAAGAATTTCACTCACATGTTTCTCATGCCAAAATGATCCCAAATAGACTCTTTTTTAAAAATATAAGGGATAAGGTCGAAATAAGACCATAAAATAGGAATCAAACAAGTTTTGGGTCATTTTTAACCCTTATCTTTTTTGTCTAACCCCTGGTAATGTTTTTTTACCTTAATTACTGTAATTAATTATTGGCATTATTCACAATTAATTATGGTAAAATAATAATTTGACCTTATTAGATAATATTAATTATTATTATTAAAAATATTAAATCCATTTTTCTAAATTCCTTTCACATAATTGGACAATTCAAATTTAAAATTAAACTTATAGGTGCAATGAAAAAGAGGGTTTCAAAAGAGAAAATTGTCATAAGTAGAGAAAGTTTTAATATCAAAATTCAATATGAAATTGATTAAAACGAAATATATATGATTAATAAATATATAATTCAACTAAATTTACATTTTAAACTATTTTTAGAAAAAAAATTTACATTATATATTATTTAAACAAAAAGTGGTTTTCAATAAAAACCAATATTTTTTACTATTCATTGAAAATTAATCTTTTCAGAAAAATCTAAAAAAATCACCTTAAGATAATTTTTAAATGTTGAATCAAAAAATGAAGTTAGTTTTTTAAAATAAATTTTATACAATTATTCAAATTTAATTTCATTTTTTTTAGAAAATAAAAAAAAACTTTTTTTGAGAAAAAAGTACTTTTAAAGCATATAAAGACTTTACAAAAAATTAAGTACTTATTTAAAAATATATTTTATTTATCTAGAACAACTATAATTAATTTTTAAAAATTTTTTAATCGAATTCATATTTCCGAGTTTAATTTCTAGGTTATAATAGCCTTGTTTAAATAATAATATTAATATTATATTAAGATTCGCTAAAACTAGGTGTTACATGTTATGAAAGATATCAATGAAATTAAGTTTATTTAAAAAGGAAAATATCATAAATTATCACGGTGTTATATAATAGTTTAGTTTTTTATAGTTTGTTTAATATAATGTTCTTCTTGTCTTATGGTGTTACATACTCGATGGTTATCACCAGCTAGTCGGTGGTGCCAGACTGCAAGTATACACCCTAAGAAGTTCCACCTGTTGACCGGTGGAGTTCTGGTAGGAACTAAAATCTTTAAAGATGTCACTACCTAGATGGTGAAATTTTGTAGACAACATTCATCCCACTTATCTTTTCCCCCCTACTCCGAACACCCGACACCCAATTTACAAACCATTGAACAATATCTAAAACACATTTAAAGATGGGAAACGATAATTTCAAGGTCTTATACCTAAGTTTAAGGAGGTAGGTTACAATTATAATATTTAAATAATAATTAATCAACCATTAAAAAGTATTAATATAATTTTTTATTATTTTTTAGAAGGCTTAAAGAACCTTGTAAGGTTATTCATCAAAATAGAGGATCCAATTGTTGAAGGAATGGATCTAGAAAGAACCAGCCAATTAGTAGAATTACCTGAAGTCTCCTCAACTAGATAACCCCCATCGAATACCTATTGGAGG
Organism: Viscum album; assembly: GCA_963277665.1. NCBI lineage: Eukaryota > Viridiplantae > Streptophyta > Magnoliopsida > Santalales > Viscaceae > Viscum > Viscum album. Next base: position 1,800,728,122 of record OY728130.1, on the reverse strand, counting down.
AGCATTAACTTTCTGGTGATAATGGAAAGAATTTTTTTATAAAGAAGGTGTGCACCAGTCATCCATTGGGAACTCACTGGTCATCCAGTGGGTTTAGCGGGGACATAGAGAGTAACAGTAACCCCACTGGATACCTGATGGACACTACTATGTTACCAATGGTATTGAGAAATATCCTCTAAGGATATTATTTATGAATTTAAGAATTCATTGAATTTTGTCTTCGATGGATTCTTTCCCCTGGATAATTCCAGAAGATTACTGAAGGGTTTTAAGGCTATAAATTGAGACCATGGTTGGCCTTCACAATCAACAATGGCCTTATCTTCTAATCTCCAACGCCAACATACTAAAACTAAAAAATCATTCAAGGTGACATAATTTTATAAATCCTATCTTATCCATTATAGATTGTGCGAAAATTTTAATATTTTCTCACTCTCATATTTATTCACATTCTCTCATAGTGTTCTTCATATTATTTAGTGAGAATTGAGACCAAGATAAAATTTTAATGCTTCTTATAAATCCTCCCTTATTCCTATTTATTTTAATATTGGTTCTCACTTCCTTTCAAGTGATATACCTTTTTCATTCCATTTCTATTAAAAAATAAATGGAATAATATCTTTGAGGTTTCTAGATTAATCACCCATTAAAACTCTAGTGTATATTCTATTTTCAATTTCTTGCAACAAACTATAAAAAAGGGTATATTTGTATCTTGGATACCTTTAAATCCAAAGTAATAATACATTAAATCCTCAAGTGATTGAGTTGGTAGATATAGGGGCTATTTTAGATCTATTATCTAATTTCCTTACCAAATTGTGTTCTTTATTTACTTTCCTTAATTTCATTTATTTATCACTTTCTTTATTTCATTTATACAATTTTTTAAATCCATTAATTGTTCTTAATAATTTTATTCACGAATTGACCTTTTTTATTCTTCCACTTTTATATTTTTTCACTTTCAACTTTGATTCTTTTATCTTCCAAAGTTTTTTATTGATTTAATCTATTTTAAAGATATTTTTAATTTTTTATTATTTAATTTTATTTTTTAAAGTGAAATTAACCCCCCCCCCCCCCCTCTTTCTATTTTACTCCAATCAAAACTACATTTTCTATCAAATGTAGGTTCTTAAAATAGTTTGTTTTTAAATTCTTTCAAATATTTATTTTTTTCAAAATATTCAATAGTTTTTTCCAAGATTCATTCTTTTTTATAAAAGGATTTTAAAAACACTCATGATGATCTGGAAGGAAACTCTATGATTTATGCGCTATTTTTTATTGTAGTAATTATACTTATTTTAAAACTCACAAGGTTACTTTTCATAGATTTATTGTTTATCTTATATGGAAAATTTTTATGCATAGTTATACTCCTAATACTAAAACATAAGATAAGTAGACCTTGATAATATTTTTTATTTTTAATTAGATGGTTAATCTATGAATGAATTTCATTTTGTTTGGGATCAAAATTAATTATATTGTATTTATACATGAAAATGACTCATGAAATCTAAAAACTTTTAGAAGTTACTCATGAAGGAAGTAACAAAGAAAAGATATGTGATTGGATATGTTTAGATAATACTTTGATAGTTTATCTATAGATACTAGTGAATCTATTACTGAATTTTTTCTTTATTTACTAATATTTGTAATGGGTGTAATGCTATAGGTGATTCTGTTTCTATAGAAACTTTAGTCCAGAAAATCCTTTGTATTTTAAAAATTAATTGGGCACCTAAAGTCACTGTGTTCCAAGAAGGTACTAATATAAAGAACATACTGGTTGATGAACTCAATGATTATCTCATGATATATGAAATTACTATGATAAGGAAAACTAAAAAGGAAGATAAGGAGGTCACAGAAACAAAAAATACTATTTCTTTTAAAGTAATCGACAATGACTCTTCTGAAACTGAATCTGAGACTATAAAATTTTCCACAAGTATTATCAAGTATATAAACAAGAAACTATTTATTCATCACTTTAAAAAAGAAAATCAGGAAGTGTAAGTTACTTACTTTAGTAGAAAAAATAAGTTCTACATCAAACCAGGTTTTCCCTTGAATAAAATTTCTAAAAATAAGAATAAATATAATAATTATATAAAGGTTTTGACTTTGAGTTAAATAGATGATTCAATTTCCACATAAAAATCAAGTGACATATGTCTTAAGAACCTTATGGAAAATGTTGAGGTATGTGAGGAAGTAAATCCTATAAGTTTTAGTTCTTACTCTTTTATACCTTCTACCTATTATTTTATCTATAAAGATATTCTTTATGATAGAGATCAACTTCAATATGGTTTTTTTGAACTTATTACATAATTTAAAGATCTTAAAAATAATTACAATCAAGTTATTTTTGAAAAGGATAAAATTTTAAAAGAAAAAGATGATTTGGTTTTAAAACTAAAAGAACAACTGAAAGTTGAGGATTTAGAATCTCAACTTAAATATCTTAAAAATTCTATTTATTACTTTACACAAGGGGAAGAAAATTTGAATAGAATTTTGGTTTCCAAATAATAATTTAAAAATTTCTATGGTTTTTGTTTTTATTAAAACAATCTATTTTTCTAAAAAATTATAAAAAGGCTACTTTTTTGAAAGGGGTTTCTCAAAATTAATTTTTTTTAATTATTGTAATAATGTCAGTTATCTTATTTATGAATGGAATTTAGAAAACAATATATATGGTATACCAAAATTAATTCATCTCTCATCTCATATTTCAAATGAAAAACATGTTCTAAACAAGTTTGGATTCCAAAATATTTATTGGAAATCATAAGTGGACCTAAGATATGGGTACTAAAAATTTTAGTCTCTTAATAATTCATAGGAAAAAGGTCTCAAGAAAAAAACCTAAGAAGTTAATTCTTATATAGATGGTGCAAAATCGAGGCATATGTGTTGTGATACTTTAGAATTAAATCATATTTAAAAATTTGACAGAGAAAATTTCACATTTGGAGAAGATTCAAGAGGTAAAATGACAAGTATTTATACAATTGGTCACTCTAACTCTTCTTTAATAAATTTTTTTTATATTCGTAAAATTAATGAAGCATAATTTATTAAGAATTAATCAATTATGTGATATGGGTTTCCAAATTACTTTTAAAACTTATTTTTTAATGTTTTTTATTCGGAAAGAAAGCTTTTATTTATCACATATTGTTTTCAAAAATTTTATATAATTGATTTAAAATCTTTTTCAAGTCAAAATGCTATGTATTTAATTGCACAAGATAATGAATCTTTGAATTGTAATAGATTCTTAGGTCATTTTAATATTCAATCTCTTATCAAAATCAATTGTAATTCACTAGTAGGATATTTACCAAAATTATATTTTAAAGATAACTTAGTTTGTGAACCTTTCCAACATGATAAAAAGCAAAAAGCATCTTTTTGATCTAAAAACCTTATTTCCTCTTATAAATCCTCAAAACTAGTCAAACTTGATCTTTTTAGACCAACTCAAGTTTCTATAATCATAGGTAAAAATTAAACCTTTGTAATAATTGCATACTATATTATATAATGGTACTCCCTCTACCCAGACAAAAAATAGGTCTTTTCTTTAATAATAAAATGAGGCTTCATCCCCAACCTTTAAAAAAATGTTATCATTACTCCATCTCTAACCCTAAAATAGTTCAACAAAATGGGGTGGTCAAAAGAATAAATATGACCCTCTATAAAATGTATAAGACTCTCTTAAATGAGTTTTCACTTTTATGATTCTTTTGAATGGTAGTGGTTAATACCGCATGATTTATCCTTAACTATGTACTCATAACACCCATCTTAATAAAACACCTTATGAACTTTAGAAGTGAAAAATTCTAAAATTCAGCCAGCTTAAATTCTTTGATGACAAATTATTTATCCTTAATAAGGGTGAGAATAATTGTTCAGTAAAGGTTAATTACAATGGAATATTTCATGAATAATTAAAGAATAATCAATATGGAAAGGTAAATAACTAAACCCAAAATCAATTTAAATAACTTTACTACATAAATTGATAAGGCTTAATCAATATGGAAAGGTAAATAACTGAAAAATCGTGTCATTTAATCAATAAACTAAGAATAAAATTCATTTAGAGATAATATCATTATGAAAATATCACGAATGGTAATAAAAACTAAATAGTAGATGAAGTGAATACTAAACTATTAGATTCCATGATCACAGGCATCATGATAGCTCTACTTCCAAGACCTTTTACAAGACAATTAAATTCTATAGGTACAAACCTATTCAATTTGGCCACTTAAATTTTCTCATGAGACCTATGGATAAATAAAAGGGATATATTATAATGGGTCCCACCCATCACTATAGGTCCAAATCATTCCTCATATATCAAATAATCAATTTAATTCGTGGATCGATATTCGTTATCATAAAATATCTATATTGAGTTAAAGATATAGATTTATCAATATTTACCCAATTAATAAAATAAATTTCAAAATAACCACCATATGTAAAAATGGAATATAATTTAGGAAATTATCATATCCATTATTTAAAAATATGGATATTTAATATAAATGTAGTTTCTAATGAAAATTTATTACAAGAAAGTTATTTTTTTAATAAAAAGATAACAATCACAAAAGAAAGTGATATTGTAAAACCACTTGATAATTTTCAAGTCAAATATTCTTGGATGAAATGATTAAATGAGAAATATAAAATACCATGAATCATTAATGAATCATTATATTACATTTCAAATTTAAATTATACAAACCTCATAAAAGTGAACTGTTTCATTATAACAAATAAGTCTCAATAGAATGTAAATTGAGATGAAATCATTTACCTCGTGCTTTATTTTCATTAAACATTATTTATACTTCTATATAGTGGTTTTAAACAATTTATTAAATTATACCAGAACTATATTAATATTTATAATATTATATATGATCCTTTTATAACATCTTATTACCCATTCATTCATAATCTTTCATTATTTTCAATGTTTCGACTGTTAAATTCCTTGTTTTTTCATTCATGTTTCATCATGAAAGATCCAGTTATTGTGCATATTATGTAGTTATATCATCACCATAATAACAATAATGACATAATTATAATATTTTTACATCAATAATACTTTTAAAACCATCCATGAATGATGGTTATGAAAAATAAGTACGTTGTGATAATGGAAATGGTAGGTCGTATGTACACATGAGTAACGTTTTCATTTTTCACCGATCATTATGGAAATTAGATAAGTAATATCTTACCTTATTAGAAAGATCATAATATCATTAATACCATATTATATACTAATATATTTCATTGTTGTGGTGTGGTGATTAAAATAGATTCACTTCGTCGCGTTAAAGTGGTAGTCCACATGTATAGGAACAATGTTATCACTTTTACATGAGTGAAAAGAAAAGAAATAAAATGATATATATTAACATTAAATAATGATAAATATGTCATTAATATCATACCTATTTCATTATTATCACATATATTCATTAAATTTATCTTTATCACCTCTCATGTGAATCGTTAAGGAAAGACTAATCATATCGCTTCGGGAGGTGGTAGTCCGCCGTATACACGAGAAACATTATCGTATCTTCAACAGAATGGAAGTTAAAAATATATTCGATATAGTTATTATAGAGGTATAAATTTGTTATAAATATCATATATATACTTTATATATATCATCATACCCAACCTTGATAGGTGTAAATTAAAAAATGAACTATATTGGTTCTCGAGGTAGTAGTCCATCGTACATAAGAACAATGATTTTGTAACCCATTTAATGGAAGTAGAGATGATTTTGAGTCATTAAGTTATTATAAAAACATATCGGCATATAGAAGATATAGAATTTTTTATATTATCATGAATTAAAAAAAATTAAGGAGGTGTAGAAAGAAATAAAATAGAGATGCTTGTTGAAGAGTGATACCTCTTCTTCAGGTATCCTTCTTTGGTTTGCACTAAAGCCTTATTAAGATTGATTTATTTCAAAAATAAGACTTTTATGATGATGGTAAGAAAGCTGGGAAGTGATTTGGGTAGATATTTTCTAAACCAAATAAGTTTTAATGTGTGAATAAGTGAGGGAAGTGAGTGCCCTTTTATAGTAGAGGAGGAGTGACATTCTTATAAATACTCAAAAGTATTCACTATTATGAGGTCAATATTACCTTGAGTGGATCAAAAATTGATTATTAATGGGTTTTAGGTGTTATATGGTTGATAAAAACCTAAAAAAACAATAAAACACTTTTTTTAAATATATTGTTCATTAACATCTAAGTTTCCTTATTCTTACAATTTTTGGTTTTTCACAATTGTAACTAGTCTTTTAATCCTAGGTAATTTATCATTTATGACTAAATTAAAATTATACTTATTAGATAATTTTGAAAAAAATATTATAAATATTTTTTATAATTTATAAAATATATAACCCATTTTATTTGAAATTATTTTTAATATAGGATCATGTAACATGTAAAAAAATACTTTAACCTCAATTATGCTAACATAGTTTTTACTATTTAGGGTTCAATATACTCAATATAAAAGAAATATTTGTCCATGAATAATTTTTTTTTGATATTTATTAATACTCAAAAATAACTTTGTAGAATATTTGATTTTTTAGTAATTTTAAATAATTTAATAAAATATAATATATTTTAAAATAACATTAATGTCAATTTTGACATTATTTATTTAATTTAAATTTAGAAATATCAATAAAATTATAGAATTGGACTTTATTGTTATCAAACCTATGTAACATGATATATTCATCTATAAAAATAATAGAACATAATAATTCATTCAATTTAATTCCTTTTTAATATTTTTATTATCATTTTTTTATTTAATTTTTAACTAAATAATTAATATATTGTCCTTTATTAATCATTTAAAGTAATTATTTCATCCTAAAGAAATCAACACATATTATAATGATAAAAAATATTTTAAATTTAAAAAAATCATAATAAAACATGTTTTGATGTTTTTCCTTATCATAAGTCTTTACAGATATTAATATCAATGAGGATCACTTTTTGTAATTTTCTTTACTGAACTTATTATACAGGATAATTTCATGGAAAAGTGTCAGAAAAACTATTAAATTGATCTTAAGGTCATAAGGGCCGACATATGGTCTGAAATGGGTGTTGGTCACATTTTTATATCATTTTCACCCTTATATTCTTAATTTAACCCCTTATAAACCAATTTTTACCCTACTCATAGTAATTAATTTTTGTCATTTTCACTATTCATTTTGGTCAAAAATTAAGTTGAATTTATAAGAAATTATAAATTATTTTGATTCTAAATATGGAATCCATTTTTCTAAATTAAACTCACATAAGTGGTAAATGTTATTTTAAAATTAATCTCACATACACGATGAGAAAGCAGGTTATTAAAGAGAAAATGTTTAAAAATTTGCAAACTTTTTATATTAAAATTCCACATGAAAATTATTATAATGTTTTAAATTGGATTAATTTATATAAAATTCAAATTAATTTACTTTAAAAAAATTAAAAATATAATTTAACACTATAAATTATTTAAATGAAATGACAATTTTTAATTAAAATTTGTTATTTTTCACTACTCCTAGGAAAATGAAATATTTCAGAAAAATCCAAAAAATATACCCTAAGATAATTTTAGTTTTCTGGTTTCGAAAATGAATTTTGTTTTTTAAGATAAATTTTATAAAAATTTTAAAATTTAATTTTAAATTAATTGTGCAAAGTGTTACTAAACAATGTTTTGTTTAAACCCAATGTTGCTTGCATAACAAGCTATTGATGAAATTAAAGTTTTTTCTTAAAGAAATATATTATAAGGTCTTAGAGTGTGGAACTATCCCAAACTTAAAAAAATCGAATCATCAAAATATGAAATTGATATCAGAAATTAAGGTATTGATATTTGAAAAAAAAACATTTTTGAAAAAATCACATCATGAAAGGGTTAATAAAATATCCTCTTAATAAGAGGGAAAGGTAAGTATAAAGGTCATATGGAATAATCAGATAACTAAGTTTATGAGTATGATAACATAGGTTGGAAGTGAAAACATTGACAAGGAAGAGAAAACTAACATCTAAATACCGATGGAGAGTGATAGAGAACATTGATCACAAGAAAGTGGGTGATCAAGAGAAGGTTAATGACCAACAAACCATAAACCAAATAGGTGTGAAAAGGTTATTTATATCATCAAAAATAATGGAAATAGGATAAAATTTTATTTCAAGATTCTTTTTCTTAAATTTAAGGGATTATTTTATATTCTAAGAATATAAATTAATATACTTACTTTATATGTTTCAATTTTATAAGTGTAATTTTATCCTTTGGTTATTTTTAACTTCATCCCCTACTCCAAGAAATGAATATCCAAAAATTATTTTTTTTGGTTGAAGCACTAAAATATAATTTTAGCAGATCATAATATCCATAAGAGTGAAATATCTTTTCATCTATCTAAAACTATTTTTCTAAAACTAATATAGTTAGCACAAGTTATCTGATATGCATAATTTCTCATATGGTTAAGTAATACATTAATCCCAAAAGCCTCATCTAAAGATCAACTTAAAAAATTTCATATATTGTTAACTTTATGACCCTGCCAAATGATCAAGAATCATAAATTTATAAATAAGGTCACTGAATTTTTTTAATGAATATACCATTAATCCCATAAAAAATATAAAGTATACCTTAATCGTCACATACAAAATATGTGATTAGCTTTGTTATGTATTCACCTAAAACATAGTAATAACCTGAATTACCATAAAACCTTATTGAAAACATGAATTCTTCCTTATTCCATAAGTAAATAACACATTTTGGGATATATTACTTAATTCCAATGATATTGTAAACTCCATTAATAATAGTATAAACCACTTTTTCAAAAATACATTAATTAGTTCCAAGGTAGTTTGCACTATCCAATTTATATTATCCATATCAATCATAACTTTATACCAACACCATTATCTCAACATCAAGAAAGTATTAAGGTTTAACTTTCCCTCAATAGTGTTTTCCCAAGAAGTTCAACTTGGTACCATTCAAAATATAATTTTAAATCCTCATAGAAACGGTATTGCAGTACAATCATTATACATTTCATAAATCTTATAACAAGAATATAATCGGTAAAAATATTCAAATGACATAATTATTTAATCCAAACACAAGAACATTAATCATTACCCATTGTATTTGGTAGTAGAATAAGTCTAACAATGATCCTATAGATTTTTTTGAGGTATATTCCATTGACCATCGGGGCATTGATTTTCATAGTTCCTTATATCATTAAAATTGAAGCATTGTACATTGGAAATTTTTTTATTTCCCTTGAAATCACAAGAATAGTGGCCTTTATCTCTAAACTTGTAGCAACATACCATCCCTTTTAATTAAGTAATAGGGTGTTTCATTCCATAATTATCACATGTAGTACAGTCCTTATTTCCCTTCTTTCCGTTATCCATATTTTCTCTCCCATCCTCTTCTTATCATGTTTCCCTTCAAAGCCATAATAATTAGATAATTCTTTTTATATCTTGTTAGTATAAGATACTATATCCCCATATGATGATAATTTATGGGAGACTAGTTCCCTTGGAAATATTGTCTTAATCCCATCAAATAAACGATCATTCATACTCTTTTGATTACTTTCATTGATGTGATTCACATTCCTTCCGCTGGGTGCTATTTATAAACAATGGAATACACTAGATTAGATCATATCCTTATGAAACATAATTTATAATCCCAAATCTTATAAAATACTTAACATAGATTGAAAATTTTAAACATATCTAATCTCACAATCATAAACATGTTTCTTTATGGTTACCTCTTTTAAATCCTTCATAATGGTTTGTGAACAAAATGTGATTATCCTAATAATATCCCCCGGGAGTATCAAACCATGTGTATAGTAAGGTATGTTTTCATGTACCAGGTAATTATCGAATTAATCCCAACTCACCATTTTCAGAGTTATTACCCCTCAGTACATCTGTCCCGAACCACGTCCACTTATCGTATCCAAACAGAGATGTGTTGCTAAGAAAATCCATATAATCTCTACCTTAAAAGAAATTTTGGATGTTCTTATATACTTATCCTAAAAGTCTATATTAGGGTTAATTTCCCTAATCTATGTTTTTTCAAATCTAGATCCCAAGGTTTCTACTGAACTTACTTCGATAACAACTATAACAACCCTGGACCTAGAAGCCTGGAGCCAGTGCCTTACTTTATTACATAGTCCTAGATACAATGCATCTAATCTAGAAGGATTGATCATTTTATTAGTCTTATAAAACTAGATACATTTATTATAGACATTTTACATTAGTGTTATAAAATAAAACATAAAACATAACAAAATAAAATTATCAACATCCTTAAAAACTCATTCAAATGATTCATTTTCATGAATTGGGGAAATGAAACAAATAAGGGTGAGCTAATTTTCTTAGTAATGGTTAAGTATAGTTAATATTTCATGAATCATTAAATAATAATCAATATGAAAAGGTAAATAACTGAACACGCATTCCATTTAAATAACTTGACTGCAAAAACAGATAACTCATAATTAATATGGAAAGGTAAATAAATGAAAAATAATTCTATTTAATCAACAAACTAAGAATGAAATAAATTATAAGATAATATCATTGTGATAATTTCATTGATATAAATAATAACTAAATTATAAATTAAGGAAATGCTTAATTATTAGATACCATGATCTCGGTCATCATGTTACCTCCACTATCAACACCTTTCACAACACAGTCTAAATACTATAGGTAGAAACTTGTTTAATTTGTCCACTTAATGTGTCTCATGAGACCGACCAATGCATCAAGAGACTATATTATACCAATCCCCACCCATAAATACAGGTCTAAAACATTTTTCATATATCAAAAAATCAATTTAATTCATGAATAAATATTCTTTATCATCAAATATCCAAACTGAGTAAAAGATACGAATTTATCAATATTTCCCCAGTTAATCAAATAACTTTAAATGTAAACATTGTATGTAATAATGGTATATGGTTTAGTAAATATTAATATCCATCATTCAAGAATATATATATATATATATATAATATATATTTTTTTTATAAAAATTATTTAAAGAGAGTGATTGTTTCTAGAGAAAGTTAGCAATCACAAAAGAAAGTGATATTGTACAATAACTTGGTATTTTTCAAGTAAAATATGATTAGCTGAAATGATTGAAACAGAAAATTAAAATATAATTATGTATTAATAAATAATTATATTACTTGTGAAAAATACATTATATACACAACATAAAAGTGAATTGATGCATAATGACAAATAAGTCTCAATGGAATGTAAATTGATATTAAATTTATTACCTCATGCTTCCTTTTGACTAAACATTATTCAACCTCAAGTATAGTGGTTTTAAACATTTTATTAACTTATACCATAAGAATATTAATATTTATAATATTATATATTATACTTTTATAACAAATTATTACTCTTTCTTTAATAATATTTCATTAATTTTATTGTTTCAGGTGTTAATTACCTTGTTTTCTCATGTGTGTTTCATCATGAATGATCTAGTTCTTGCATGTATTATATATTTCTATAATATAATTAATAATAATAATGAAATAATCATCATATTTTACATAAATTTTACTTCTAAAACCAATCATGAATGATGTTAATGAAAAATGAAGTATGTCACGATCATGGAGACGGTAGGTTGTATGTATGCATGAGTAACATTTCCATTTTTCGCCGATCATTTTAAAAATTAGGTAAGTAATATTTTAACTTATTAGAATTATAATAATATAATTAATACCACATTATTTAATTTTATATATCATCCATGTGTTGTGGTGATAAAAATAGACTCACATTACTTTGTGAAGGTGGTAGTTCACACGTATATGAATGATGTTATCACCTTTACACCAGTGAAATGGAAATAAAGAAAATGATATATATTATATTTACAGAATTATAAATATTTAATTAATATCATAATTTTTTCATTTATATCACACATAATCATTAAATATATCTTTATCACCTTCCATGTGTAGCGTTAGTGAAATACAGATCACATCGCTTCGTGAAGAGGTAGTATGTCGTACACATGAGTGATGTTATCCTGCCTCCTACAGAATGGAAGGTAAAACGATATATGTTATATAGTTTCTACATAGGTATATCTATGTTATAAATATCATATATATAATTTATATATATCATCATACACAACCTTTAGAGTTGGAAATAGAAAAATGAACGACATCGGTCCGTGAGGTGGTAGTCCATTGTACACACAAATGATGAATTCATAACCCATTTGATGGAATTGGAGATGGTTTTAAGTAGTTAAATTATTATAAAACATCCCATTATATATAATATAATTTGGTTTTTATATCATCATGGATTAATAAAAATGGAATTTTTTGGAGAATGAAATAAAATAAAGATGCCCGTTGAAGAACATTACCTCTTCTTCAGGTATCCTCCTTAGGTTTGCACTAAATCCTTCCTATGATGGATTTATTCACAAAATAAAACTTATATGGTTATTTTAGGGGATTTTTTACTTTATTTGGTTATATATTGGTCAATAAAAAGATTTTTGATGGTTTTAATAAGTGAGGGAAGTGAGTCTTCTTTTATAGTTGAGGAGTGGAATTCTTATAAATACTCAAAAGTATTCACTATTATGAGGTCAAGCTTACCAAAATTTGCTCCAAAATTGGTAATTAATGGGTTTAATGGGTTATAGGGTATATTAAAATCACCAACACACAATTAAAAACGTTTTTCAAACATTTTTTTTCCTCAACATCTATGTTTTCTTATTTTTACCATTTTGGTTTTTCACTATGGTAACTAGTCTTTTTAATCTAGGTAATTTATCATTTAAAACTAAATTAAATTGATAATTATTATATAATTTGGAAATAATTCTTATAAATATTTTTTATAATTTTAAAATATAAATCCTATGTGTGTTGTAAATTAATGTTAACACAAGAAAATGTAACATGTAAGGACATCGCTTTAACCTTAACTATGCTAACATATTTTTCACTTTTTAGGGTTCAATATGTTCATTATAAAAGAAAAATTGGTCCATGAATGGAAATTTTTTAATATTTATTAATATTTTAAAACATTTTGAAGATGATGGGATTTTTTTAGTATTTTTAAATCATTTAATAAAATATCAATTATTATAAAATAACGTTAATATCAATTTTGGCATTATTCATTTAATTTAAATTAAAAAATATCAATAAAATGATGGAATTATAATCTATTATAATCCCACATGTGTTACATGATATATTAATCTATGAAATAATGGAACATAATAATTCATTTAATTTATTTCTCTTTTAGTATTTTCAGTATCATTTATTTTGTTTAATTGTTAACAAAATAATTACTACATTGGGGTTTCTTAAGAATTTAAATTAATTATTTCATCCAAAAATTATAAAATAAACAATCATGATAAAAAATCATTTATATTTCAAAATAAATTTTACAATCAAACATATATTTTTATTTATCTTTATCTTAAGGATTTATAAATATTAAATGCAAGGAGGGTCCCTTTTCGTCCTTTTCTTTACATAACTTATTATATAGGTCACTTTCATGGACAAGCATCCTAAAAATACATAAAATATAGACTAAGGTCGTAAATGTAACACCCAAGATTTTTATGAGTAATATTTTGTTCTTATGTTATAAATATATCATCAAAGGAATCATTCACTACACACTAGCTTGACTTACTTTACACGCAATCGCGACCCTCCTCGATAACTTGCGTTGTACGCAATACTGAGTTTCACTAAACAACGATATGCTATTAAAATATTATTAAAACTAGCCATTATGAATAGTAAAAACCAATTTTTGAAATTTTATAAATTTTATTTTTCAAAATGGACTTCATTTTTGGATTCGGAATACCGAAATTAGCCTAGGGTGAAATTTTGGTATTTTTCTGAAAACTTTCAATTTTTGATGAATAGTGAAACCACTAAGTGGTAGGTTAAAAACTGAATTTTGCATAAAACTTAATTTTACCGCTTCTGTGAATGGAATTTCGAAAATCCGACAGACACGGTTGATATCAGTAAGTAAAATGTGGTTCAATGAGATAAAATTTTTTTTTGGTGAATAGTAACTTTTTACTTTTTTTACCGCGGTTAATAGTAAATAGGGTAACTAAGGGTAAATATGATATTACTATTACCCTAACACATGTCCTAATTTTATTGTATAAGTGTAATTCGACCAAAAACAACCTTATGAATATAATATGACCATTTAGGTCCACTTGGATTAGATTATGACATTTAATATTATTTTATTTAATGAATAGTTAAAATAGTTAAAATCAAAGTTTAATAACTAAAACATTTTTAATATGGGTTTATACATAAGATAAATTCGACTATAAAAATTAATTAGAAAGATAAAAATATTTCCTACATAATGATATTTTATTTATAATTTTTAGACTTTAAATTAATTAATTTATTTATGACACAACGATGATGCAGTAATTACCCTTTTAAGGAAATGTTAACATAATTGATGTTATAAATGCTCAAATAAATGTAATTTGAGACTTTTTATGAATTCCACTAATTTTATAGGTTACTATGATATATTAGTGTTGATGTAATAAACTTGGTTCGAACATATAATTCTGTTATGACTTTCACAAAAATCATATATCAAATAGTGTCAAAATTGACACAAAATAGTTTTTAAATAAAATATTATATTATTAATTGTTATTTTATTCCTAAAAATCTAAGGTTCGTCCAAATGACTTAGATAAGGTTATATATATTAATAATAAACAACTTGGGGTTCGTTTGGCATGTTATAGTAAGTGTATTAACCATATAGTGTAAGAAAACAAAAAGACACGGTAAAAGTTAAATTATTTAACTTAGAGTTAAATCTAATTGATAAGTTTAAAATAATAACCTAAACTTGTCTAAATACTATTGGTTGATAGTATTTCGACCCATCCCCACTTTAGCTTCTAAATAATACCCTTTGAAACCATTATAAACAGATTTTTACTTTAATATAAAATAATATTTTGAGATATTCCTAAGGTGCCCCTCTCCTCCCTTATAAAAGGGCACCTCCTCCCCCTCCTCCTCACACCAATTTGAGCACTCAAGCTCGGCCAACCCCTGCCAAAATCCCTTCTCCACTTCCCTAGAATAATCCTAGAGGTCCTGGTCTTCTTCAAAGACCAATCTTAGTTCCCTAAGTGGAGGATTCAAAGAGGCGTTTCAAAGAAGAGGTAATATCCATTACCGATCTTTTCAATTTCTTTCTTCTTCAACTTCTTCTTCTTTAGTTGTTTCATGATAAAGTAATAACATCAGTATTACTTACATAATGATATGTTATTATAAATATGAAACAACCCTAATTCACCTTCTATCCATCCTACGGAAAAATGAAATCACCACGCGTGCGTACGTACGGAATACCGTCTCCACGCCGTGGTGTAATCAATTTTCCACAATCACCTTACAAGTATAGGTATAATGGTGTAATGAGTAACTATATATGATTATTATAAAGTGATATTGATACTGAAATAGTATAAATACACTTAAATACAATTCCATGATCATGGGAACAATATCATCGCTCGTGCGTACGTACGGAATACCGTCTCCACGATGTGATGCGACTCGTTCTACATGATCATCATTACATAGTAATTATATAAATGAATTGAATGAATAAATATGATATATGTTACACTAATAACATTCTGTATATAAGGTATCTATAACCTTAAAAGAATAATAATAATTTATTCGGCAAAACATGCATAAGAACAAAAGGCAATAAAGACCTGAGTAACAAGTAATAATGAAATATTACTAATAAAAAGATAAGAATATGACCATATATGATATCATATCAATGTGTATGATTCTGGAATAAGTCAATAACATTATTTAAACCATTATACAGGAGCTTCGGACACGTACAAAGCAAATCGGACCTAAGGTAAGGGAAATATCACAATCTCATTTTTATCCGAGATTGTTTATAATTTAGTATTTACTGGGGTGTATTTTCTCATACACATCCATGCTTCCTAAATATGTAGTATTATTTCCATTCTCCTAAAATTGTTTAAATCCAATTTTACCCTTCGGTGAGTTTTTAGTAAAGAATATGAAAGAAATCTTTTGTCGTTTTTCGTACGAGATACTTTTTTACTTTTCCGACAAAAGTACGAAGAATGTTTTTTTTAACTTATACGGCATGAATGGATTTTTAAAACATTATTTCTAAGAATAATCCTTTACAAGTTTTCAAGATTATTTTTAATCAACTTCTTTTAGTTATAATTGTATGACATGTTAAGAAAAGAAAAGTGTTTTTGAAGTAGAAAGGATATTTTTCTCAAGAATGGAGTTCAAATGTTTTATCAAAATTATTTTCCATCTAAGATAATATAGGGTTCTATTTTTATCCCTATTATTACATTGATTATGTTTTGAGGGAATTATTTTTATGAAGTCATTTACCTTATATGATTTGTTTTATGATGTCATGATGTTTCAAGAATCCCATTTTTTAATATGTGTTATGCGATGATGTATGATTTATGATTATGTGGCACACATAAGAAAGGATTCATTATAAGATGGGTGGGACCTATATCTCCCTCCAATGCATTGGGTAAAGATTTATATCTCATGAGATAGACAGGGCTGGAACGGAAGGTTATTTCGGTTCAGTGATACAGGACTGAAACGAGGAGTGAACTCGGTTCAAAAATGGACTTTATCCACTAAGATAGTCTTGGAAATGAGTCATGACTAACAAGAAATGATTTTCCATGATTATGTGTGCATGCCACAAAGTTTCAAGTTTTATGTTATGATTTTGGGGATCTCATTTTCACTTCTATGAATTATTCCATGTTAAGATATTATGATCTCTTTTGCAGGTTATGATTTTCAAGAAGATATGATATGATTTTTATTTCCTTTATTTGCCCTTGCTGAGCATTTGAGCTAACCCTTTTTTGTATGTTTTCTTTTCCCCAGGTCAGGAAGATGGATATTAAGTAGAATATTCTAAAAGGGACCCTAGATATGATGAAATAAATGGGAGACACTGTAGAAGATTTATGAACCAGTTGTTTATGTTTCCCAGTTTCTAAAGACACTATACCTATACGGTCCTTTGTGGTTTTGTCATATGTTGTAATAAGTGTGCTTCAATTTTGAAGTATGAACAATGTATGTAAAGTATGGGTTGTTATAGTTGGTATCAGAGGAAAGGTATAGTCAACCTTTGGAAACTAGGATGTGAAAGCCTTAGTAATAACCCTAAGGTTAAGTCTAAGCATAGAACACAATCTTAGTGTTTTAGAAATGGCCATGAATAACCTAGGATAAGACCTTAAGCATGAAAATTTTATTCTTGAATTATGTGGTTTTCCTATTATAATTAGTGTTTCTCACACTATTCTTCTTGGTTTTAGTCAATGGCTGGAACCCGAAGGAACCGTGTTAATGCGGAATGTGATGGGCAATGCAATGATTGTCCCCCTGAGCAACCAAACGATATGGGAGCTGGAATGCAAAATCTTGTAGCCATGCTCACACAACTTTCTCAAGCTATGAATCATGCAGGACTTCCAAACGAGCAAAGTAAGGAGCAACATTCTGTTGAATCCTTCATGAGGCAGCGTCCACCTTCTTTCAGCGGGTCTACTGATCTATTAGTTGCTGAACAATGGATTAGTACTACTGAAAAGATATTTTCAGTTCTTCAGTGTTCGGAACATGATAAATTCATCCTAGAAGTGTATCGTTTGGAAGGAGATGCTAATCAATGGTGGAATCTTATTAAGAATATGAGGCAAAGGGATGAAATTGAGTCCATGGAATGGGACGATTTCAAGAACTTATTTTTCAATAAGCACTTCCCTCATATTCTCTGAAAAAATATGGGGAAAGAGTTTCTTGAACTGAAGCAAAGGGATGATGAATCTGTTGGTACCTATGAAGCAAATTTTACAAGACTTTCAAGGTACGCTTCTGTTATTATTATCCAACCTGAGAGTAAGATCGATCGATTCTTTAGTGGCTTAAAACCAAGTCTTCAAATGGCGTTATCCATAAGGGACTTCAATAGCTACGAGGAAATCGTTCGATGTGATCTCAAAGTCGAGATGGAGATTGGAGTAACCCATCCTTCATATGGGTTTGATAAGAAGAGGAAAATGGAATTCAAAGGAAAATCTAAAGAGCACACTGAAAAGAAGATGAGATTTCCCTTATGCTCAAAGTGTGGAAAGAAACATGGAGGGAGTTGTCTTAAAGGGACAAGTAAATGTTTCAAATGTGGAAAGGAAGTTCATTGGGCATTTGAATGCGGCGATAATGGGAAGAAGATGTCTAATGATGCAAACAAAGGAAGGGATACACAGAATGAACCTACTACACTTCAATGTTTCAAGTGAAAGGAGATGGGGCATTATGCCAATCAATGCCCAAATCCAAGGGTTAATGATGATGGTCGACGTCAACAAACTCTTAAGGCTAAAGACAAAGGAAAGTCACATGCAATTTCTATCAGTGATGTGGAGTACGATAACGAAGTGGTGAAAGATACACTTACCATCCACTCTAAAGTAGAAAATGTTTTATTTGATTCTGGATCCACCCACTCTTTTATTTCTGAAGAATTTTCTAAGGGTATCACCGTATTACCTCAACAATTAGATGTTGAGTTAGCTGTGACAACACCTAATGGCACATCAATCGCATCAAAAGTTTATAATTCTTCTCCAATTGACGTTTTTGGGAAAGTGATTCCTGCAAAACTTGTGATCCTTCCTTTAGTGGAATTCGATGTGATTCTTGGCATGGATTGGATTTCTTTATACGGAGCTCATATCAATTTCCAAAGAAGGGAAGTCACATTTCATATTCCAGATCAATCTATGATTGTCTATCAGTGCAAGGATGAACCTAACCTTCCAGTGGAAATTTATTCCATTTTATGGGTATTGATTCCACTAAATGAAGGTTATTTATCTCAAATGGTTGGTGAGAAACTCGCGATTAATAATATTCCCATTGTACGGGAGTTTGATGATGTCTTTCCGGAGGAATTACCGGGTCTTCCACCAAATCGTGAAGTTGAGTTTTCAATAGAACTCATACCGGGTGCTTTACCTATTTCAAAGACACCTTATAGAATGGCCCCAATTGAGTTGCAGGAATTGAAGAAGCAACTCCAAGAGAATCTTGATAAGGGATTCATACGCCCTAGTGCGTCACCTTGGGGAGCACCTGTTCTATTTGTTAAGAAGAAAGATGGATCAATGAGACTTTGCATTGATTATCAAGAACTTAACAAGATCACTATCAATAAAAAATATCCTCTCCCACGCATTGATGACTTATTTGACCAACTACGTGGAGCTCAATACTTTTCCAAGATTGATCTTCGTTCAAGGTATCATAAATTAAGGGTCAAAAGGGAGGATATACCAAAGACGGCTTTCCGTACAAGGTATGGACACTATGAATTTATAGTGATGCCATTTGGTCTTACTTATGCCCCTGCTATCTTCATGGATCTAATGAATAGAGTCTTTAGAGACTATCTTGATCAATTTGTGGTAGTCTTTATAGACGATATTCTTGTCTATTCAAAGAGCAAGGAAGAGCATGAAGATCACTTGAGAATTATATTGAAGACCCTGAGAAAGGAGAAGCTTTATGCCAAATTTAGCAAGTGTGAATTTTGGCTTCAAAAAGTTGCATTTTTGGGTCACATAATCTCAAAAGAGGGGATATCAGTAGATCCAGCAAAAACAGAGGTTATCGAAAGATGGTCGAGACCAACAACAGTAACTGAGATCCGAAGTTTTCTTGGTTTGGATGGATATTATCGATGTTTTGTAAAAGATTTTTCACGATTATCTAACCCACTCACCAAGTTGACTCGGAAAGGAGTTAAGTTTGTTTGGACAGAGGAATGTGAAGAGAATTTCAAGGAGTTGAAAAGAAGGTTATCCAGTGCACCTGTGCTCACACTGCCTTGTAGTGGAGAAAGGTTTGTGATCTACAATGATGCATCCAAGAAGGGATTGGGGTGTGTTCTTATGCAAAATGATATGGTGATAGATTATTCCTCACGACAGTTGAAAGTCCATGAGAAAAATTACCCAACACATGATTTGGAGTTAGCTGCGATAATCTTTGCATTAAAGATTTGGAGGCATTACCTTTATGGTGAAAGGTGTGATATTTATACTGATCATAAAAGTTTAAAGTATATTTTCACACAAAAGGAGCTGAATATGCATCAAAGAAGATGGTTGGATCTGATTAAGGATTATGACTGCTCAATCCATTACCACCCTGGGAAAGCAAACAAGGTGGCAGATGCATTAAGTCGACAAGACCATGCTAGTTTATCCATGATGAGGATCACAAAAGATCCAATATTTATGGATTTACAATGGATGGATCTTGGATTTATAATGGAAGGGAAAAATCTTATCTTTCTCAAATTAATGTTCAACCATCTATACATGTGAAGATTAAAGAGGCATAGAAAGAAGATGTCGAGTTACAAAAGAAGGTGAGAAATGTTCCTGAATTCAACCTTGATTGTGATGGGATAATAAATTTCAGGAATCGGGTTTGTGTTCCTCCCATCCCCGAATTAAAGAAGGAGCTGCTGGATGAGGCTCATAGTTCTTCATTCTCTATTCATCATGGAAGCACAAAGATGTATAGGGACCTGAAAGAGTACTTCTGGTGGGATGGCATGAAAAGAGATGTTGCTAAATATGTCTCTCGATGCTTGGTTTGTCAACAAGTTAAAGCTGAGAGACAGAAGTCTAAGGGGATGTTACAACCATTACCCATACCCGAATGTAAATGGGAAAACATCACTATGGACTTTGTCATAGGACTTCCTAAAACATTCAAAGGCAATAATGCTATCTGGGTCATAGTTGATCTTCTTACAAAGTCTGCACACTTCATTGCTATTAGAGAGGATTTCTCTCTAGATCAACTTGCCAGGATATATGTAAAGGAAGTGGTAAGATTGCATGGAGTACCACTTCTATTATATCTGATCGGGATCTGAGATTTACCTCGAAGTTCTAGTGAAGTCTTCAGTATACTCTGGATATAGAGTTGAGTTTCAGCACTGCTTATCATACTCAGACAGATGGTCAGTCTGAGAGAACAATTCAAACCCTAGAAGATATGTTGAGAGCTTACTCTATGGATTTTAAAGGATGTTGGGATCAACACCTACCTTTGGTGGAATTTTCTTATAATAATAGCTTTCACTCCAGTATTCAGATGGCTCCTTATGAAGCTCTCTATGGAAAGAAATGCAGGACTCCAACTTGCTGGGATGAAGTTGGGAAAAGAAATCTATTAGGACCTGATCTCGTTGATGAAATGGCAGAAAAGGTCAGATCTATTCAACAACACATAAGAGCAGCTCAGAGTCGACAGAAAAGTTATGCCGACAACCGAAGAAAAGACCTAGAGTTTGAAGTGGGTGATAAAGTGTTCTTACGAATATCTCCTTGGAAGAGGGTTATGAGATTTGGAAAGAAGGGGAAGTTGATCCCTAGATATATCGGTCCTTTCGAAATACTGGATCGTGTTGGGAAGGTATCTTACCGATTGGTGCTTCCACCGAATCTCTCTCAAGTTCACGATGTGTTCCATGTATCTTTCCTGAGAAAGTACATACCTGATCCTTCACATGTACTCAGCTCAGAAGTTGTACCGTTGGAGCAAGATCTTTCTTATGAAGAACAACCGATAGAGATTCTGGATCGTAGCGAAAAGGTCCTACGAAACAAGACCACTCGATTGGTGAATGTTTTATGGAGGAACCACCAACTTGAAGAAGCTACATGGGAGCTTGAGTATATGATGAGGGAGAAGTATCCTCATCTTTTTGTTACAAAGTGACGAATTTCGAGGGGGAAATTCTTTTTAAGGGGGGTAGAATGTAACACCCGAGATTTTTATGAGTAATATTTTGTTTTTATGTTATAAATATATCATCAAAGGAATCTTTCACTACACACTAGCTTGACTTACTTTACACGCAATCGCGACCTTCCTCGATAGCTTACGTTGTACGCAATACCGAGTTTCACTAAACAACGATATGCTATTAAAATATTATTAAAACTAGCCGTTATGAAAATTAATAAACAATTTTTGAAATTTTATAAATTTCATTTTTCAAAATGGACTTCATTTTTGGATTCGGAATACCGAAATTATCCTAGGGTGAAATTTTGGTATTTTTCTGAAAACTTTCAATTTTTGATGAATAGTGAAACCACTAAGTGGTAGGTTAAAAACTGAATTTTGCATAAAACTTAATTTTACCGCTTCTGTGAATGGAATTTCGAAAATCCGATAGACACGGTTGATATCAGTAAGTAAAATTTGGTTCAATGAGATAAAAATAATTTTTGGTGAATAGTAACTTTTTACTTTTTTTACCGCGGTTAATAGTAAATAGGGTAACTAAGGGTAAATATGATATTACTATTACCCTAACACATGTCCTAATTCTATTGGATAAGTGTAATTAGACCAAAAACAACCTTATGAATATAATATGACCATTTAGGTCCACTTGGATTAGATTATGACATTTAATATTATTTTATTTAATGAATAGTTAAAATAGTTAAAATCAAAGTTTAATAACTAAAACATTTTTAATATGGGTTTATACATAAGATAAATTCGACTATAAATATTAATTAGAAAGATAAAAATATTTCCTACATAATGATATTTTATTTATAATTTTTATACTTTAAATAAATTAATTTATTTATGACACAACGATGATGCAGTAATTACCCTTTTAAGGAAATGTTAACATAATTGATGTTATAAATGCTCAAATAAATGTAATTTGAGACTTTTTATGAATTCCACTAATTTTCTAGGTTACTATGATATATTAGTGTTTATTTAATCAACTTGTTTCGAACATATAATTCTGTTATGACTTTCACAAAAATCATATATCAAATAGTGTCAAAATTGACACAAAATAGTTTTTAAATCAAATATTATATTATTAATTGTTATTTTATTCCTAAAAATCTAATGTTCGGCCAAATGACTTATATAAGGATATATATATTAATAATAAACAACTTGGGGTTCGTTTGGCATGTTATAGTAAGTGTATTAACCATATAGTGTAAGAAAACAAAAAGACACGGTAAAAGTTAAATTATTTAACTTAGAGTTAAATCTAATTGATAAGGTTAAAATAATAACCTAAACTTGTCTAAATCCTATTGGTTGATATGATTTCAACCCATCCCCACTTTAACTTCGAAATAATACCCTTTGGAACCATTATAACCTGATTTTAACTTTAATATAAAATAATATTTTGAGATATTCCTAAGATGCCCCTCTCCTCCCTTATAAAAGGAAACCTCCTCCCCCTTCTCCTCACACCAATTTGAGCACTCAAGCTCGGAAAACCCCTGACAAAATCCCTTCTTCACTTCCCTAGAATAATTCTAGAGGTCCTGGTCTTCTTCAAAGACCAATCTTAGTTCCCTAAGTGGAGGATTCAAAGAGGCGTTTCAAAAAAGAGGTAATATCCATTACCGATCTTTTCAATTTCTTTCTTCTTCAACTTTTTCTTCTTTAGTTGTTTCATGATAAAGTAATAACATAAGTACTACTTAAATACTGATATGTTATTATAAATATGAAACAACCCTAATTCACCTTCTATCCATCCTACGGAAAAATGAAATCACCGCGCGTGCGTACGTACGGAATATTGTCTCCACGCCGTGGTGTAATCTATTTTCCACCATCACCTTACAAGGATGGGTATAATGGTGTAATGAGTAACTATATATGATTATTATAAAGTGATATTGATACTTAAATAGTATAAATACACTTAAATATAATTCCACGATCATGGGAACAATATCATCGCTCGTGCGTACGTACGGAATACCGTCTCCACAATGTGAAGCGACTCGTTCTACATGATCATCATTACATAGTAATTATATAAATGAATTGAATGAATAAATATGATATATGTTACACTAATACCATTCTAGATATAAGGTATCTATAACCTTAAAATAAGAATAAGAATTTATTCGGAAAAACACGCATAAGAACAAAAGTCAATAAAGACCTGAGTAACAAGTAACAATGAAATATTACTAATAAAAAGCTAATAATATGACCATATATGATATTATATCAATATTTATAATTCTATAATAAGTCAATAACATTATTTAAACAATTATAAAGGAGCTTCGGACACGTACAAAGCAAATCGGACCTAAGGTGAGGGAAATATCACAATCTCATTTTTATCCGAGATTGTTTATAATTTAGTATTTACTAGGGTGTATTTTATCATCCACATCCATGATTCCTAAATATGTAATATTATTTCCATTCTCCTAAAATTGTTTAAATCCAATTTTACCCTTCGGTGAGTTTTTAGTAAAGAATATGAAAGGAATCTTTTGTCATTTTTCGTATGAGGTACTTTTTGACTTTTCCGACAAAAGTACGAAGAATGTTTTTTAACTTATACGGCATGAATGGATTTTTAAAACATTATTTCTAAGAAGACTCCTTTACAAGTTTTCAAGTTTATTTTTAATCAACTTCTTTTAGTTATAATTCTATGACATGTTAAGAAAAGAAAAGTGTTTTTGAAGTAGAAAGGATATTTTCCTCAAGAATGGAGTTCAAATGTTTTATCAAAATTATTTTCCATCTAAGATAATATAGGGTTCTGTTTTTATCCCTATTATTACATTGATTATGTTTTGAGGGAATTATTTTTATGAAGTCATTTACCTTATATTATTTGTTTTATGATGTCATGATGTTTCAAGAATCCCATTTTTTGTTATATGTGTTATGCGGTGATGTATGATTTATGATTATGTGGCACACATAAGAAAGGATTCATTATAAGATGGGTGGGACCTATATCTCCCTCCAATGCATTGGGTAAAGATTTATATCTCATGAGATAGACATGGATGGAACAGAAGGTTATTTCGGTTCAGTGATACAGGACTGAAACGAGGAGTGAACTCGGTTCAGAAATGGACTTTGTCCACTAAGATAGTCTTGGCAATGAGTCACGACTAACAAGAAATGATTTTCCATGATTATGTGTGCATGCCAAAAAGTTTCAAGTTTTATGTTATGATTATGGGGATATCATTTTCACTTCTAGGAATTATTCCATGTTAAGATATTATGATCTCTTTTGCTGGTTATGATTTTCAAGAAGATATGATATGATTTTTATTTCCTTTATTTTCCCTTGTTGAGCATTTGAGCTCACCCTTTTTTGTATGTTTTCTTTTACCCAGGTCAGGAAGATGGATATTAATTAGAATATGCTAAAAGGGACCCTAGATATGATGAAATAAATGGGAGACACTGTAGAAGATTTATGAACCAGTTGTTTATGTTTCCCAGTTTCTAAAGACACTATACCTATACGGTCCTTTGTGGTTTTATCATATGTTGTAATAAGTGTGCTTCAATTTTGAAGTATTAACAATGTATGTAAAGTATGGGTCGTTATATTAAGGGTTGAAATATTTCTTGCCAATGGATGTTGGAAAAATTGGAAAGTAAATTTAAACCTTAATATTCTTAATTTAACCCCTCAGAAAACCCATTTTTACCTTAACTGTGGTAATTAATTTTTACCATTTTCACTATTCATTATGGTAAAAAATTAATATGAACTTATTTGAAATTATTAATTTTTATGATTCCAAATATAGAATCTATTTTTTCAAATTCAACTCACATAAGTGGAAAAAATATAATTTAAAATTAATCTCACAGATGAGATGAAAAAGTGGGTTTTTATAGAAAAAATTCCAAATGTTTATAAATTTTTTTATATAAAACTTATTTATTAAAATTATTAGAATAAACTAAATTGTATTAATTGATATAAAATTGAACTAGTTTTACTTTAAAAACAACTATAAATATAATTTAACATTATAAATTATTTAAACAAAAAGGCAGCTTTCAATTAAAATTCATTATTTTCACTATTCATCGAAAATGAAATATTTTAGAAAAATCAAAAAGTTACCCTCATATAATTTTTGTATTATGATTTAGAAAATAAATTTTATTTTTTCAAATGAATTTTCTAAAAAAATTAAAATTAAGTTTTAAACTAAGTATGCAAAGCATGACTAAACAATGTTTTTTACCCAATGTTGAGTGCATCGCAAGATATCGATGAAGTTAAATTTATTCTTAAAGAAATATATTATAAGGTATTGGGGATTTATATGAGAGGTGTTAATTGGATAATTTCTGTATTATTCTTAAAAGGGAGAAGTGTTATAGAATAAGCGTTAATTTAAGTGGTGTGTAATTTTTTTTCAATGGAATCATGTTAAAATATTTAAAGAACCTTGAAAGATCATAGAAGAAGTCTTAATTTTCGTTTTTAATATATGTAAGAATACTATAATAAAATCCAATTGTTATTCATAAAAGTGTAGGAGACACTTTTTGAAGGACAAGGCTGCAGGTAGTGTTGACCAGTCGGTGCACTGCCACCAGAAAATTAATGGCATGCCCAATAGTCTCCTCAGTCAGTAGATCCCCAATAACTACCTAATAGAGGAGTACAGGATAGATAGTGTTTATTGATAGAATATGTACATGAATATAGTTCTCAACATCTATCTATTTGGAACTTACTTTCCATATGTTGGGTTCAGTAGGGACCTGGGTAGTAGCAACAACCCCACCAGCTACCTATTGGAGGATAGTGTGTAATTGGTGGAGTTAGGACAAAGCCTATAAGGCTAGAATTTATTATGGTCAAGATAAATTAAATGTGGTCTTAAATGGTTTAATTTTTCATGGGTAAATCTAGAATATTACAGAAGTATTTTAAGTATATAAATAGAGACCTTGTATAGCCTTATATATAAACAATAACCTTCTCTTCCAATCTCCAACACCAACTTTCTAAGATTGAAAAAATCAGTCAAAGAGCACTAATTTTATAAATACACTCTTCTATATTATATATCTTATGAAAATTATAATATCTTCTCACTATCATATTTATTATCATTCTCTCATTGTGTTCAATATATTATTCAAAGAGAATTGAGATTTTGTTAAAATGTGATTTCTTCCTTGTAATCTTCTCTTCTTCCTATTTCTTCTTATATTGGTGTTCACTACCATTGAAGTGAGAGTCCATTGTTTTGATTCCATTTCTATTAAAAATTAAATAGAATAATCTCTTTGAGGTTTCTATCCTATCCATTAAAAATATAGTGTTTATTATATTTCCTATTTATTTTTGTATCCTAAAAAGAAATGGATTTTTGATATCTTAGCTACCTTTAAAGAAAATAGACTATTGTATTAAATACTCAAGAGATTTAGGTGGTAGAGGTTGGGTATGTTTTAATGACATTATCTAAATTCTTACCAAATTATGTGCCTTATTTAATTTCTATAATTTCATTCATATATTGAAATGTTTAAATCCATCAACTATTCTTAATCATTTTATTCTCGATTTGATATTTGTTTTATTCTTCTAGTCTTATATTATTTAGATTTCAACATCGATTCTTTAATATTTAAATGGTTTTAATTTATTCAACTTATTTTATAGAATGTTTTAATCTTTAATTATCTCTATTTATTTATTAAAGTTAAATTCACCCCCCCCTCTATTTTTCCCTACTCTGACCTAAAACCTTTGATTCATCACATCATTGGGTTCTCATGTGCTTACTCAAATTTATGATCCCCCAAAGAACTTTAACAATGTTATTATTATTTTTTGTATAAATTTATCTCTACAATACAAGATTTTAACTAGTTGTTATTCATAAAAAATACCATGTCCAGTGGTACAACCCCTGAATTCTATACATTTGAAAGATCAGGTATGTACTTCCTCAAAATAGATACATAGAACACATCATGAAATTGATAAAGGTTCGATGGAAGTTCAATGTGATAATATACTATCCCTATTTTATCAAGAATAATGAAGGGGCCAATATACCTAGGGCATAGCTTTCCCTTCTCTCTAAATATTATAAACTTCTTCCATGGAAATATTCATAGGAATACCTTGTCACCATCTTCAAATTCCAAATCTTGTCGACAATTTTCAGTATAACTCTTTTATCGACTCAAGGTTACCTTGATGTGTTGTTAAATGACTCTAACATTCTCTAACATTTCATCTTATAACTCAGGTCTCAATGTATTTCTTTATCCAACTTCAT
The DNA here is from genome assembly GCA_963277665.1 of Viscum album. Lineage (NCBI taxonomy): Eukaryota > Viridiplantae > Streptophyta > Magnoliopsida > Santalales > Viscaceae > Viscum > Viscum album. The sequence goes on along the minus strand of OY728130.1, from coordinate 1,800,699,544 downwards.
CGAAACATGTTGGAGTTATTCACTTCCTACTATATAGGGACTCATAAGGATCCATATAAATGATTGAGTGAAAACTATTATTACAAGAGAATTTGAAAATATAAAGGTATTGATCCCAACCATATTTAAAATATAGAGAACAAGATCTTAGAATGTCCTCAAGGGTTTGAAAGGTTCTTAGAAACTAAACTTCTATCCGAAGATGATAAAAAGTACTAAAATACAACTTTATATCCAAATCTTACTTAAGACTTTTCTAGAACTTTGAGGTAAACCTCATATCTTGATCAGGTACAGTAGAATGTGGTACTATATGAAATCTTACCAATTCCTTAATGTATATCTTTTCAAGCTAATAAAGATAACAATATTCTCTAATAGAAATAAAATGCACTGATTTTATAGGTAGATCAACTACAACCCAAATAACATTATTCCATTTATATGAATTAGGGAGTCCAATGAAAAAAATACATGGTGAAATTTTCCCATTTTCATATAACTATGCTCAATGGTTATAACATCCCCTTATACTTCTACCACTCAACCTTAACTTTTAGGAATACCATAATCTGAGATACATACTTTGAAATATCTCTCTTCATGTTTTCCTACCATAAATACTTTTTAATATCTTCATACATATGTATACTTCTAGGATTAATTGATAATGATAAGATATTAAATTCATCCAATAACTCCTTCTTCATATATGGTATTAATGGGACACATACTCAGTTCATGAACCTTATCATTCCATTACAATAAAGGTTAAACTCGGGAACATTTCTTACATTCTTTTGTAGATATACATCTTCCTTCAATGCTTTTTAAATATTCATATAGATAGATTATTGGACATCAATTTGAGAAATATACGATTTCTCCCCTTCCTTTAATATTTCTCAGTCCATCTATTGAAAATACATAAATATTGGATGCTTTTCTATTCTCACCATAAAAAAAATATATCGTAATCATTTTGACTCAAAGCATAAGCAACCTTATTTACTTTTCTAGGGTCGTAATGTATTTTTTAGTCATGATTGTTAATCATCTCCGACCATCTTCTATAGTGAATATTCAACTCTTTATAGTTGAATATATACTTTAAGATTTTATGATCAGTATATATACCACACCTTTATCTATAAATATAATGCCTCTATTTCTTTAATAAAAAAATTTACACAGCTAAATTCAAATCGTGATTTGTTTAATTATTCTCATGAACCTTCAATTGGGGTAAGGAATAAGTTATCACAATATCATTATGAATAATAAAACATCCCAAACCCTTATTTGATGAATCATCATGAATGAATAACCCTTCTCCACTATAGGGTAATGTGAGCATAGGTGCATTGAACAACCTTCTCTTCAGTTCCTTGAAATTTTATACACATTCATCGGTCTGAAGAAACTATACTTCCTTCCGAGTTAAATTCGTCAGTGGATTGGATAATCATGATAAATTTTTCAAAAATCATTGATAATTTCCAACCAACAAAATAAAACTGTGGATCTCAATCATCATGTTTAGTCTAGGATAATTTAAAATAACTCTTATCTTTGATGGATCCACCGATATGCTCGCTCTTGAGATTATATGATCCCAAAATTAAGATGTTTATAGACAAAAGTCACACTTTATGAATTTGGAATATATTTTCTTCTTCCTCATGGACTTCAACACAATTATCAAGTGATCTTTATGCTCTTCCTTTCTCTTAGAATATATAAGAATAACATCTATAAAGACTAACACAAACTGATCAGGGTAATCTCTAATGACTCTATTCATGATATGGAATTAGTAAGAGAGTGTTGGATTTATAAAGACTAAATAGAATCACTATAATTTCATAGTGTCCATAACTCATATGGAAGGATGTCTTGGGTATTTATTCTCCTTTTACCCTCAACTAATAGTATCTAAAACAAAGGTAAATCTTTAAGAATTATGGAGATCCTTGTAATTGATCAAATAAATCATCAATAAATGGTATAAGATACTTATTCTTGATCAGGATCTTTTTATGTTCCCAATAATCAATACATACTTGCATTGATCCATATTTCTTCTCAATAAAAGGAATAGGTGCACCCCATGGTGATGCATTTGGTTGAATGAATCCCTTAACAAGATTCTCCTACAGTTTATTCTTCAATTTCTACAACTCAATCGGGGATATTCTATGTGAAATCATTGAAATAGGTATAGAACTTGGTATTAGTTCAATTGAAAACTCAATTTCACAATTTAGAGGAAATAGGGAAAACACTACTATAAATACATAAAAAACTCTTGTAAAATATATACATCTTTATTGTTGAGTTTTTTCCCAGCCATCTAAGATTAATACCCCGTTTGACTAAGAATCAAAACTCTTAAATTGGATGTAATTATCATTGGAAGTTAATATTTATCCTCTCACTAATATACAATCATAGGTTGATTCAGAATATCAATTGTGACTTCCCTTCCACAGCAATTGATATTTTATTTATATAAAAAAAATAAAATTCATGCCAAAAATAATAACAAATTCAACTAAAAAGAGAATAACAATATTTTCAGGAAGTATATACACACAAGCATCAATCGAAGAAAAATCTCAAACTTGAGATGTGATTATCATACCATTGGGATTCTTCACAACTAATTCAATATCTAATCATTGAGGTGTTAATGTTATACCCCTAAAAAATTCTTTAGATATAAAATAGTGGGTAGAACTAGAATAAAATAAGACATTAATAGTTCTAAAATGAATGGAAATTGTACCTTTCAAAACTTTTTTATCATTACCAACATAAAAAATAGTTATCGTATGAGATTTACATATGAATTTGGGTATAAAATGTTTCTTAAATTGATCATAATCATTAACCCTTAGATTTTATCACTAGTTAGAATAATTCCAATACTCCTTACATTTGAAACATTGGACTATGGGTTGTGCATTCTATGGATATTTATCTCTATTTGAATCCTTAGTTAACCTCTTCTCATCACGTTTTCATTTTATTGCCTAATGAACTCAATTTATATACAAAAAATAATTTACTAGTATCCTTAATAAAATTTTCTTCCATGTGTCTTTCCACACTTCTGTCATAAAGGAAGAATTATATTCTTCCCTCAATGGTTTTTAATATTTGAGTTTTCTTTGAATTCCATCTTTCTTTTCTTATCAAAAACATGATATTTATGGATGAATATGATCACTATTTAAACCTTGAGATTACAAAAAATAATTTATTCATATCTACTAAAGTCACTTATGGTTAATTCCCTTCAGAGGCTTGGCTTTAAGCCACAAAAGAATTCATCAATCTTGATTTTAGGTTGGATGATAATACCAAAAGTTCACTAGGAAATTCTTGTAAAATTTTTCTCATATGTACTAATGGATTCATCATCCTTTTACTTTATCTTAATTAATTCCTTATTAATTTTCATATGAATAATCTAAGGTAAACACTTATTGAAAAATAAACTTTTAAACTCGTACCACTCTATAGAGTCAATTTATTCCTATTTTCACATGTTCTTGATAATTTTCCACCATTGATATTCTTCACATTCCAAAAGAGAAATAGTAAAAATAACTTTTTCATGCTGTAAACATTAGAGATTAGAAAATGTCATTTCAATGGTACAAATCCATTACTTAGCAGTCAGTGGATCAATATAACCATTAAAATAATGAAGTTATTTTCTTCATAAGGGATCAATAATACTTTGTTACGAAATTTTCTCATTTGGAATATCATCATAATTCATGTCTTGAGAAATTTTTGTAGTCATAGCAACAATATTTTTCATTCTAGATCCCATAAAATTCAATTTCTCGAGAGAAAAATTATTTCATTGTCTATCACATTGAGTGTTAACATGGTTCCTTCTGGTTTTATCCATTAACTAAAACCAAAAATCATAGTATGGTAAACAATAATCATAGTGATAATCATATAATCATGGAAATCATTTATATGGTGTGTAAATCATGAAACCTTTGTTTCAATCCATGAAACATTAGGTTTAATCATAAGTCATCCATGATCATCATCTATTCAAATAATTCATAATGGTTCATAAATAAAATTTCGATTAACCCTAACCTATCCCCAATAGTTTCCATCTAGACGTGTAGTCTTATCCCCACTCATCATGCACTAGTGAATATCAATTTAATACCAAATATAACACTTTCAGAGAAGTTACCCTTAGTAAAATTTGTATTTTAGTCATATCCACTTGCTAGTATCCAAATATGGATGTATTTTCTAGGAAAAACACTCGTTTTTTATCATAACATTGGATGGTCTCCTATACCTAGGATTATCCTTAGGGTTCTCAGTAAATGTTCCTTATACTAGTTTCTAAAAATAACTAGACCCTCGCTTGGACCAGATAGTTTCCCAATGTCTTTCTATGTTAGATCTTGGTCAATCATAAAAAAAAAGAATTGGTTGAATCTATTCAAGACTTCCTTAGTAGTGGCCCTCTCCCTCAGGTTGCATGTGTTGAGACTATGGTCCTAATTCCCAAAGTTAAATATCCCTACTCTATAAAAAAAATTATACCAATAAGGATGTGAAATTGTTTCTACAAGATTCTTGACTCCATCATCAATAAAAAACACTATCAGTTCATCCCCAAATGAGTCATGGATGAGAATCACACATTCATCAAGGGTAGATCTATTCATGGAACGATAATAATTTCCCAAGAGATGGTGGGAGATATTAATAAGAAGTTTAATGGATCTAATATTTTTATGAAATTGGATATGGATAAGTCCCATTATCAAATCAAGTTTATTTTTATCACAGATATCATGAGGTGAATAGTATTTTTTGAATGGGTGGTGGATCTATTTTTTAGATGCTACATCTCAACCTAGCTCAATATACATTTTATGGGAAGGAATTGTGGACTTCTAAAACTATTAAGGAGTTAATAAAATCCGATTCCATTTCCCCCAATATCTTCATTATGTTTCAGGATTCCCATATATTGTGGCCCACATGCATCTTGGATTGATTGGGCCCTACTGTATTAGATATTTTTCTATTGGGGATTCTCACCTTCAATTTGACGATGACATGGTATTCTTTATCAATGGTCACAAAGACTCTATTATATTCTTCAAAAAAGTTATATATGTTTACTCCGAATGAAGTGGGAAAGTTATTAACTAGGTTAAAAATAGTGTGTTTTCTCCTCCTCATGTCTGGATGGATTAAGTCATAATATCGAATCAATTTTGGGTATGCAATGGAATAATTTCCCCATATACTACCTAGGAGCTCCTTTGACCCTAGTCAGGGTGTAGATCAGACACATCGATGGGAAGGTTACTAAGATCATCAACTAAATCACCAATTGGAAAAGCTTATTCTATTTTTGGAGGGAGAATTACTCTTGTCAACTATGTGGTATACTCTATTACCATACATATCATTTTTTGTAATTAAATATCCCAAGACCATCAAAGAAATTGATAGCATTTTATTTTTTCTTATTTGGGATGCTCAATGGGGGTTTCGCTGGGCCTTCTGTAACAGGCGAGCAAAACTATTGGAGAATGGAGGCATTAGTGTGAGGAATATAGAAGAGGCAATACACTACCTCTAGGGAAAATTGGTGTGAAAGGTGATTGAGGGGGGGTTCCCTATAGAGTTGATTCATCTATATTAAGTATGGAAGGGATTTTAGTGACAACAATTTCCACCCCTCCACTATCGGGAAATCTATCCAATTCCATATCTTGATTCTACAACAGCACTCTAGGTGGTTTCTTAGTCGTGGGGACATCAACTTTGGGAATTATATCTTTGAAGGTCAGTTGTTGATCTATTTAGGTTTCCCCACCCTTGATATGAACTTCAATAAGTCCATCCTTCAACCCTCCTTTATCAATTCAATCCTGATCTCCATCTAGAAAAACATCTTCAATGAGATAAAGTTGGATGATTCTTATGATGAAAAATGTATTTGGGATCTACGGTGAGTAATTTCTCTACAAAATTCTATGGAGAGGTTATACACTTGACTTAAGGGTGATATGAGTGGGGTAGTCTCCTTTGGAAAAAAAAATCCACTCCTTCAAAGTATAATTTTATGTTGGGGGAATCTGGAACCGTTTTATTCCTTCAGATATAGATGTTGAGGGAAAGGGTGTCCATCTTTCCTCAAGATGTTATTCATACTTAGAGAACAAGAAGGAAACTATTGTGTATTTATTCTATCAAAGTGAGTGGTAGTATATATTTTGGGGATATCTTGGTATTTTTAATGTTCAACCAGTTGTGGTGGAGTCTATTGAGGACTTCTTTCATCTATGGTTCAGTGGTGCGATCAGCAACATGCATGAGGCACGAGCCTATATGCTTCTCTCGACTACTCTCTATTGGTATTTGTGAAATTAAATTACCCAAAATCGTCACAGTGACTCCAGGACATCCGATCATTAAATTGTAGTGATAGTTATAGGCCTTTTCCTAGATCTTTTACATCTTATAAATCACCGGGATGAGGAACCATACATCATAAGCTTTATGGCCATTTTTGACCCCACATGTTATCCAGGCCTCTGAGGATTGGTTATTAGATGAGTTGGTCCCCCCTTATGGCCTCAAATTGAAAATTTATGGATATTTTAGCTAGAGTATCAAACATGGAGGAGGTGTTGTACATGATTCTACAGGTTTTTTTGTGTTCACCTTCAATTCATTCTATGGGCCTGAAGACTCCCTCAGAGCGAAAGGAAAGGCCATGCTATAGGGCCTTGAGCTGTGTCACTCGAAGAACGTCCCTTTTTCAGTTGTGTAAATGGATTCAATGATTATATTTAACTCCCTTAAGGTCTTATCCCCTACTCCTTGGAAAATTATTTACTTGGTTTTAGCCTACAAGGTCCACCTTATTGATAGTATTGAACTTCTTCACACATGGTCTTAAGGTAACCATGTGGAAGACTTCCTAGCTTCTAAGTCCACTCAAAGGTACCCTTTCATGGAGTTCTCTAACATGGGTTCCCTCCCCTTGGGTAGTGTTTAAATTTTTATTGGGTATTACCTTGGTCTTCAATTATATAGGACTCCCTAACTATCACCTTGTTTTGATCTTCTCTCTATAATAAAATAATAGATTTGTGTGTGTGAACCAAACCTTTATCTGATATAAATTGAGGTGACACAAACATTTCATACATAAATATTATTCCATTTTAAATGAATATTTTATAAATATCATAATAATAAATTCCCTAGAAGTGTAAAGGTTTATTTTCTTTGGAAACTTTAATACATAAAAAAGTTTTACATAAAAGATTTATAACATCTCTAATTAAGTTCTTCTGAACAAGAATCCTACTAAGGCATAACATAAATTAGACATTTCTTCATATCTTGGAGAAATTAAAATAAAATAAATGATAAAAATATATATGTGGTGAGGTTAAATAAGGGATATATCAATCAATGGTCATATCTAAGCATATCATGAGTATAAGGGTATGAGAACATGTTTTAGCATTTGAAAATCATACCCCAAAATTCATATATTATAATCATGGAATAATATTTAGGCGGTTCATAAGACATGAATAATAAAAGAATCAAAGATCTTAATCCATGATATCATATCAAAATCATGACAACTTTTCATAGATGGTGGAATAAAAAGTGTGGAATGGTCATAATCAAGAAATTATATGTCAAGGATACCCACAAAGACATTAATCAAATGTCATGCCTATGTTAACTACCAATGTACCTACTTTGGGCTTGGTCAAACCACCTATATACCCTATTTTGGTCTTGGGATAACTGTCCATGTGCCCATTGAGTTCATAAAACATTAATCATTACCCAATTAATCGGAGGGATATAATGGAACTACCCATAAAATAATCAAATTCCATTCATATATATTCCATAATATCATGAAAACATTTATCATTTTTTCATAGATTAACCCATGAAAAAGAGAATGGGTTTCATAAATATTTTATCATCCCATTTAGAATAAGGATGGTGTCATTGTGTAACATACACACCCAGCCTGGAGTTCCATTACATGTCCAATTTGGGGTTAGGGTATATGACCTCAAGCACGCCTTCTCATATTCTAGAGGTTTCTGACTAGATTTGAGGGTGTAGGGAACATAGTGGAATAGGTTGTGGTTCCTTGTTTCATTTACACCATTCCACTAATGTGTGTAAGGAAGAGTGAGTTGAGATAGAATCTTAAACACCTGTAATAAATCAATGAAGTCGTGATTATGATATTCTCCTCCTCTATCTGAGTAGTGTTTCATAATCTTCTTACCAAGATGGTTCTCAACTTCATTCTTGTATTCATTGAACTGATCAAAAGAATATGACATATACCTCATTAAATACCCTAGTCTCAAAACTCATGTTGGTCCCATCTCCAAGCCTCAATATATCTAGAAATAAATCAAAAATAAGATCTCTTTCCCTTATCCAAACCAACATCCATGAAATCTATTGGGCACCAAACAAAAACCTGAATAGGGTGTGAGTATAACTTAATAGGTCAACACCACCGTGTCTAAAAAAATCTAGTATGAGTATAAAGTGCATGAAATAAAGTGATAAATAGGGGTATTGATTAATAAATCAATATGAAACATCAAATAATCCACCAACCCTTGAGATCTGGGTTGACACCTAGGGGTTAGCCAAACCTAATTCATCACCATGTAAGATATCTTTGTCTAAGGGTGGATCCTCTTACACCATGATAGATCTTCCAAATAAGTAGTATATTATACATTCAAGTATGAATCACACATAATGTATCACAGAAAATTTTTACCATTTATTAGGCTATCAAGAATCTCACCCACAGGTATCTAGTATAATCATACTCCTCACCCTCAGGCATCCAGTGACTCTGAAAATTGTCCTCGGGCAGTTTTTACCCCATGTATCATTCCCTAAGTTAGTTTTTGACCCATGATGCTTTCCCCCAAGAGGGAGTAAAACCATTCACCTTTACCTCATGTGTTAGATATGGTACTCTCAAGCACCCAACACAATCACAAGTCAAGTCAAACAATAATATCAAAAATCCATATAACAACTATTCCCCAGTCATTAATCATACATTCATTCCAAGACAAAATCTATCAAGAAATTCACATGACTAATCACCTAGAATAAAAATTATATCATCACAATCCATGATTTCCAATTCATCCAATTACCATTTATTTATGCAATTACATTTCATTCGTCAATTTAGCCTAAAAGTCATAACATTCCAATATATATCCATTTTAGTATATATGATTCTATATTAGGAAATCACCACAATTTCTATGTTACGAAAATTCAAATTAATAATACAGTAAACAAATCACATTGTTTTGACAAAACCTCATTATCATAATTTTCATTTCATTATAACTTCAAGGGTAATCTCACCCCATGGGAGGCCGAAAGACCGGTCCCCATGCAAATGAACCCAATGGGATGTGATGGGAGGTCATCTAACATTATTTTCATTATTTATTTATTTATTAAGTAAGTGAGGTCACGTGAATGAAATTCCATCATGATTGCAATTATTTCAAAAACAAAGATAATTGAAATAAATGTTTAGGGGTTTGTTATAGACCATCCACCTCAAAAAGGAGATGATTCTAAAAAATATCCATGTCTAAGGTAATGTTGGACTCCTTCTTACATCCCTTCATTGATGATTGAGGATGATACCAACACATACATCATAACTAGGATTCACCGCAAGAGAAAACCAATGGAAAATAAAGGGGGGTAAGAAACAGAAGGATTAAATTTGATCTCCTAGTCTGGAACAGGATGATACAAAGAGAACAAGCCTATGGATCGAAGATAATTCTCATAATTTACCATTGGATATTCTATAAAGGAGAGAGGGAAATGATTTATAAAAACTCATGATGATCATTTTAACCTAATACTGGGTATAATTCTTTTATTGTGTAAATAATAAATTTTTAACGTAAAACCCGTGATTTACAGGTACGCTGAAAAACATATATTTGTGACTTAAAACTGAATAAAAAACTACTTTTACATTAAAAAAATACCATTTTACAGTTGAGTATTGGATTAATGACTTATCCGGAAATCTTATGTCTTGTTTCATTTTGTTGAGGTCGGGATGACGATTTTACATCATAAATTATAATTTTACGGTGTAAATTTTATCTATAGCCAAAATTTGACCCTCCTACGGCAACTCTATAACTCCCTTCTAGCCAGAAAAAGGCTTGATTATCATGGATTAAACCAAAAATAACCTGACTCAAAGTGGTTTAACAGAAACTCAATGAGAGGCATACCTAACAAAATATGGGATCTTACAACCTCCCCACAATATAAAATCTCACCCCTAGCTATCCCAAAAAATCATCATGGGGATCGATGAACAAGTATGACCATTGTCCCTATATATCAGACTTCCTTTCCTAGGCATCCTTCTATACATGCCCATGCATCCACTACACTATCACTAGAGGTATGGTCCTATTCCTGTAGATTCTTCTCATCATGGTCTACAATAAGGATTAGATTCTCATTAAAGGATGAATCAATATCCCTATTGACTTCATCAAATTATATAATGTGAGAAGGTTTTGTATGATATCTTAGAAGTTATGACATGTGGAACATGTCATTCATGGAACTGAAATGTTGTAGAAGGAATAAATTGTATAACATGGGACCAAACCTTTCCACTACCACAAATAGATTGAAAACTCAAAGTGTTAGCTTTCATTGTTTCCTAATTTAATATTTCCCTAGCCATGGAAAATCTTGAAAAAAACACAATGATCAACCTCAAACTTTAGTGGTCAACTCCAATGTTCATTATAGGATTGTTTCCAACTCTGTATGGTCACCAATCATTTCTTAATCAACTAAACCTACTCAGATATATCCTGTATGAGACTAGGACTAACAAGAAATAACTCACCTACCACTAACCAACAAAAATGTGATCGACACAACCTTCCATAAAAAATCTCAAAAGGTTCCATTTAGATCAATTCCAATAAGCTGTTATTATAGGAAAACTACATGAGATTTAAATATTTATCCCAAGATCCACTAAATCCCCTAATACATGCTCATAACATATCCTTTAGAATCTGAATCATCCAATCAGATTGGCCTTTAGTCTGAGGATGATAGGTTATACTTAGAGAAAACTATGATCCCAGAGCCTTGTGAATATTCTACCAAAACCGAGATGTAAAATGAGGATATTTATTATAAATGATACTCCTTGGAATACCATGAATTCTAAATATATCTCGTGCATATAAACTATCTAAATCATCAATGATGAAGGTATACATGATATAAAAAAAGTAGAATGCCTTTTTCAATCAATTAAAAATCACCCATATTTTATTATTATTGTGTGGTGTCTAGGTTAATCTTATGATGAAATCCATTTTGACATCATCCCAATTCCACTCCAGAATGGGTAGAGGCTACAAAAATTCAGTAGGCCTCTGATTCTTGGAATTCACCTGTTGATAGGAGAAATATCTCACTACAAAGACTAATATAACCTTTTTGTTTCCCTTCCATCAGTACTATATATAGAGATCATGATACATATTTTTCAGAACAGGGTTCATTTCCCCTCTAGAATTATGAAACTTCCTTATCATCTCCTCATATAAGCCTGTAGAAACCCATAAATGGCCAAAAAAAGAAGAACATCACTACTACCAAGATACCATCCTAATGGTAGCTCCCCACCATATAAGTTTTCCCTCAGAACTTAGCCCTCCATATCAAAAAACTTCTCTATCTTTATCTGATCTGTGATAATGGGTATAATAGATTTTAAACTCAGAGTTAATTGTCCCTGAGATACCTAAACATCTAGATTCATGTCTGCAAAGAGTTCCACCAAATGTTACTCATCACAAGTCTCATGCACTACCTTTTTCTGATTCCTCTGAAACAAGGAATTAGAAATTAAGTTTCTTTATCCTATAGTTTAATCCATCTTGAAGTTAAAATAATTTAGATACTCAACCCACCTCTATTGGTGAAGGTTTTGGTCTCTCTAAGAGAAGTAGTACTTGAGGATATTGTGTTCCATGTATATCACAAGCCTTTTGACCAACATATAGTGCTACCAGCCTTTCAAAGAATGTACCACCATAGTTAACTCTATATAAGGAGTATGATAATTCCTCTCATGTGGTATTAACTTTCTAGATCTATAATCAACTACTCAATCATCTTTTAATTTAAATACTCTGACTCTGAATTTGGATACATCGTCAAACAAGGTATAATCATTACCAGGTAGATGTACAATGAGGATCAGTGATGTGTTCAGTCTTCTATTCAGCTCCTAGAAATATATCTCATAAGTATTAGACCAAAAATAATTCACCCCACTCTTTGTTATCTTAGACATAAGTTCTTCTAGACAAAAGTGGCCCGGGATAAAATTTTGATAATATCCTACTAAACCCAAAAAGATATAAATCTCAAAAAAATTATTGGGTCATTACCAAGATACCACGGTGGGTACCTTCTCTTGGTTCATTAATACTATAACCTCTATGATAACATGGCCCATGAAGTGCACCATATAAATCCAGAAACTACAATTGGTTTTCTTAGCATAAATTCAATGCTCTCCTCAGGTGATCAAGATAATTTCAAGACATTGTGCAAGATCATTTGAAAATTGGGAGTACACAAAGATGTTTTCGAAAAAAACCTCCAAAAATTGATCCAAGAAAGGATTGAAAATCTATTTCATCAAATCCATGAATACCAATAATGATTTCATCAGACCAAATAACATCACTAAAAACTCACATTTTCCACACCTAATTCTGAAATAAGATTGGGGTATGTCAGATGGTCTCACTCTCAACTGATGGTATCTTGATCTCAAGTCAATCTTAGAGAAAATCTTGAAAACTCTTATAAGATCTAAGAGATTATCTATATGTGGAAGGTGATACTGGTTCATGACAATCATCTAGTTCATTCTATGATAATCCACATACAAGCAAAAAGACCCATCAGACTTGATGGAAGAAATCATAGTAGAACCACAAGAGATATATATGGTAATATGAATCCCTTAGCATCCATATATCCAAACTAAATATTAAAATATCAGGGATCCACTGGTGTCATCTTGTAAGGTAGAATATAAACTTGCTCAGCTCTTCGAACCAACTTGATTGTGAACTTGATCTCCCACTTGGGTGGTAATCCATAGAACCCTTTGTGAAATACGTCTTAAAAAAGGTCTACCACTAGAGTAAAAGTGTCATGCTATACTCCATTATCAACCATAATGATTCTTACTATCTATGTTGTGATAAAAACCAAGATTCACTAAATTGGTCCATTATGACTAGCCTAAATATCTCACTCACCCTAGTGGAAATAACTACCCCTTTCTGGAGATATGAAGGTAACTCTCCTCCTATAATAGTCGATGTGACCTTGGAATAGAACTATCCAATCTATACCATGAATCCAATCAAAAACTACCATTTACAGCCTAAATGATTTCTAAAGGAAATGGTAACCACAAATTTCAAGAGAATATTACTCATGGCATTTGATACCCTCTAACTGCACTTCTAATGGTGTGTGAATAGTCACAACATCATCCAAGTTCCCCATATCCAAACCCAACCATTTGTAAATTGAACAGATAAAAAAGAATTTGATAAACCTGTATTATACAAAATGAAAGTAAGGGTAGATGATACAAAATATATACCTCTAATAGTAGAAGGTCCTTCATCCAAGCTAGCCAGAGTAAACTGCATAGTGTGTAGCTAGATTACTCTTCTTCCCTGAGATCCAGTATAACTCACTTTTTTTGTTCCCTCTACCTATTACTTCCACTCATACAGTAGGATACCAAATCCCCTCCTTCAGCCTGAACATCCAGTGGAACTCTAGATACTAGTCTGTTGAGGGGTAGCTAAGTCCCACACAGGCGTTAGTGCCTTTCTTAATCCCCTACCACAACTATGCTATTGAATTTTCCTATAGAATCCTTGTATATGGCCAATCCACCATAATCATTTAACTACATTGTCGTTTATAGACACTTTGGCCACTTGTGGCCCAAATTTCCACACTTAAAAAATAGTAATGAAACTTGGACTTGAGATAGTTTCCCACTTCCCTAGCTGCTCTGGACACTACTAGCATAGTGATAAATGTCACAACTGCGCTTCTAATTTGTAAAGACCCAGAAATTCCATGTAATTGTTTTTAAATTAAATGGAAATGTTCGAGTCTGTAGTTTCTGATGGCACGGGATTCCGAGGCCCGGTGTGCCCGAAATGAATTATTGAACTTATTCTTATGTATGTTCACTAAACGTTCGAGCGGGTTTTTGTAACTTTTAAACTGGTGATTAGAATTGAAATCTAATGGAACTGTAGAACTCACAGTGCCGATATTCGCTAAAGAAGACATTCACCTTGATTGTAGTAGGTTGAGGGTGAAAGTTAGTTTTTTTTTCTTTTTGTGGGATAAAATAAAATAAAGTAGCTTTATTTTATTTATGGAATTTAATCCTCCCAATTTGATTTTTTGTGGTGGGGAACACCCGATATTGAAAACTCCCAATATGAATTCAATGGTGGGGACTGCCTGACCCTTGAACTCCCCCTTTAATGGGAGGTAACTCTTGGTTTCCCCTCACATTGATGTGCCAACTCAATTAGTTTAATTAATAAACTTAAACTTATTAATTTTTCATTTCACATCTTGGTTGGAGGATTTTTTGGAAAAAAAGATCTTGGGAGAATTGTGGAGAAAAAATCTCTCCAACAAAGAACACTTTCTCTAACAAAGAACTTCATTGAAGGATCCCCAATGAGGAACATCTTCAATAACGAGGAACCAAAGTCCGTCATTTCCTCTCCTCACTGAATTCAACAAGAAATCGAGGTAGGGAATGTTTTTCTGAATACCCCTTACCCTGTTCTTTTCAGTATTCTTGATTTAAGAACAATTATGTCACTTGATACCGTTGTAATGAAGAGGGTGAAGGCCAAACAAACATGGACTGACCTCTTTGCAACCTTTTTGGTTTAATATAGTCTTGAATTGATAGCGATTTTTTGAGTCGAGTGTCGGAGTTTTTGGAATGAAGAACGGGCCACCGGGGCGTGCCTGGTTCCCGAGGAATGTCGCATGCAACCCATGCCGGCAACCATCACCAATGGGGCTTGGGAGTGGCAGTCGGCACTCCAGATGGCCGCGACGATGTCAGCGGCATGACCGCACCACCATAGAAGGGTCGCGGTGGAGCAAGGGTGGCACAAGGCATACGACCGACCATGCAAAGGGGGCGGCGGCGCGTGACCGCACTGTCGGGAGTGAAGGATCCGCGGCACGAGCCCAAGACAGTGAAGGAGGGTAGTCGGCTTGATGTTGACCGCCATTAGTGGGGTGGTGCATGACCACACCGCGGAGGAGGGCTGGTCATCCGACCAGCCGGGGAGCCGAGTGGGACCCGGGGTCCTGTGTGCCTGTTTCCGGCGCCACGTGGCGTCGACCGGTCGGTCACCCAACTAGAACAGTCCAACTGTTTAGGGTACCCAGGGGGTGCCTCCCCATTGTTGGCAGCTAGGGAAGACCCCACGCGGGGCCCCCTAGCTGCGAACCAGCCGCGGGCTGCCCGGCGGGCCACCTGGTGCAGGCCGCCAAGCATGGGCAGCCCCATGCGGGCTGCATCACAGGCCTCCCAGCGCGATTCGGGCTGGTGGGTCAGGCCGCGCCAGACCCAACAGTCCAGGTCGAACCCAGGGCTGGGTCGGACCTAGGTCCGGTCATAGGTCGGGCCGGGTCGGACCGGACCCGGACTAGTTTCGACCTTTTTTCGCTCTTTTAGCCATAACTTGAGCTACGAGTATCTGTTTGACTAACCGTCTGTTGCGCTGGAAACCTTGGATCGAGAAGGTCCTTTTGGTATACCCCAATTGATATTTTTATAAAGTTGGGGTATGTGCGGGTTGGATCGAACATGAATCCAACTATGCCCTTAGGACTAAAAGGCCAATAGCTTACAGACCGGGCGTCCGATTGATGCACTGTCTGTTGCATTGAGACCCCTATTTTGTGGAGGTCCTTTGAGATAATTCTTCATGGTAATTAATGGTAGTTGAATTATCAACCTGTGGCTTGAAGAGAGGACCCTTCCAAAATCAAGCGAGCTTAGTGTGGGAACCCTATGGCTAGCTATAACACGAGAAAGGGATCCTACGTGGGTCTGTGCTTTGGGATCCTATGTGGTCTTTGTTTTAGGGTCCCACATGGATCTGCTCTAATAATCCACGTGGGACTACTCTAGGATCCTACGTGGGTCTTCTATACTAGGATCCTACATGGGTCTGCTGATTTAGGATCCTACATGGGTCTGCCACTCAACAGAGTAAGATGATTCAGTAGTTACATTTAATCATCTTTATTACCGTAACTAAGTTATACCTGGTGTGAGTTGATTCTTTACCTATGTGTTAATCATATGTGTGGTTTACCTTTGTGGTACATACCTTCGTGGTGATTCCTTTTTGGTATTCTTCTATTTGGCATTACCTTTGTGGTACTTACCTTTGTGGTGTTACCTTCGTGATATTCTTTCCTTCGTGGGACAGTTGAGCTTTGGGATTTAGAGTTGGGCCTTGTGTTTCCTCATGATTGAGATGGGTTTAATTGACAGCTTATGTATATGTATGGGAAAATACCTAAGTAGGTTTGTTAATTGTTTTCATGATTTTTGGTTTATCCTTTATAGATTTTGTGAGACCTTCGAGGGTCTCGGGGTCCATACTGAGTATCGTTATACTCAACCCTGCACGGGCTTTTCCCGCACCTTGTTTTGTTTGGTGTAGACGTCAGGAAGTGCTGATTGAGGATGAGAGTACCAAGACTAGAGGTATCTCGGAGTTGTATACTAGACATGGCATACCGTAGATATGATAGTTTGAGAGCAATACCTACCCTTCATGTAGGATCCTTGGTGGGTGTTTACAGAAGTTGTTTTCAGTTTTACTTGTACGTTTTAGTTTACTTGTACTTTTCAGTTGGACTTTTATTATGACCCATTTTTCTGAATGTACACACCCTGTTTACTATATAGGTTTACATTGTGCTTGTATCCTAATATGTTCTTAGTTGTGTGAGTTTACAGGTTTTAAATGCAATGCCTTCCTAGTTTTAGGGAATACGCCCTTTGGTGCTAGTCACTAGCCCCTGGCCTATGGAAGGCGGGCTTGGGGTAGTCACGGCATGGGCCCCGAGGGACGGGTCATTAAAAATTGGTATCATAGGAGTTGTTTCTACCATAGAAAATTATACTTTGATCTTTTAACGGCAATAGTGTTAAGTGTTATGAGTGTGGTTTTCAGTTTAGGGAATCCAGTTTTGGTGTGGCAGCCGACATATCCATACACCAGGACCCTAACTTTTGATTTCTGCCTCATTACACAAAAACACTAATTGTGTATGTGTTTTGAAAAGTTTTCTTTGTGATCTCTTCGAGTCAGCTCACCAGGTATAACTTATTGTTTGTGTCGCACCTGTTTCTTTTCAGGATGCCTCCCCGCAGACAGCTAGCTAGGGTTCCAAGAAGAGTACATGATGACATACCACCGAGCGACGAGGCCTCGGTGTAGGGCCCTTTATCAGTAGAGGCACCAGTGGTACCATTACCTATTGGTCCACCAATGCCACTAGCCCCAGCAGTGGAGAGTGCATGCCTCTTGAGCATTTTTCATGAGTTCCAGCGCTAGAGGCCAACCAGGTTTAGGGGTGGACGGACCCACATGCGGCTGAGGATTGGCTGAAGGTCGTGGTGAGAGTCTTTGGACTGGTAGGGACAAAATCTGATCTCAGGGTGATCCTTGTCACCTGTCTTCTATAGGAAACAGGAGGAAGATGGTGGAGCTTGATTCTCCAGGATCACGATGAGGTGACACTTCTCTGGGCAGACTTTGAGAGCCTATTTTGGGTAGTGTTTCACTACTACAAAAATGGCCTATATCAGTGCTAAAAAGGGCTTTAACAGTGCTAAAAAAGTGTTTTAAAGCTCAGCGCTAATATAGGGGATCCCTTTTATCATCGCTCTGAAAAGCGCTGATAAAGGCCCCGTTTATCAGCGCTTTTAAAAAGCGCTGATTAAGGTCAAAAAAATAAAATATAAAAAAAATTAAATATAATATGGGGGGAGTGCTTTTATCAGCACTTCACACCCCCTTTATCAGCACTAGGAGGTCTCCTGCGCGCTTCCCTTCCCGCGCATCCTCATACGCGTGCACCCCCTTTGCTTCCACCTGAACTCGAACCTGGGACCTCCCCCCTTTCGCTGCTGCACCTTTACCACTATGCCATTTCATTTTGTTCTCTATTTAGTGATATATCTATATATATAGTTATATTGATTCATATATTGATTCATATATTGATATAGATTCATATTAATATAAATATATTTATTCATATATTAGTATATATATATTAATTCGTATATTAATATATTAATATATATATATATAGTTATAATTTTTTATACGTATATTTATTTGTATGTTAATATATACATATAATATTAGTTTTAAATACATTTACGAAAAAATATGTTTTTATGTGTGTTTATAAATAAATAAAAGCATGCATACATACATAGATATATACAACACACATACATATATATATACAACACACAGACACACACAGAGACACACACACACACAAACACATTTATATTTACGAATAAATACATATATATATGTGTGTATTTGAAAAGCCATAGAATGTACATATAAGATTAGTTTTAAATGCATTTATGAAAAAATATTTTTTTGATGTGTGTTTATAAGTAAGTAAATAAATAAATACGTATATACATATATACAACACACAGACACACACATAGACACCTACACACACATAGACACATATATATTTACGAATAAATACATATATATGTGTATTTGAAAGGACATAAAATGTTAAAATGACCATAACATATAATCTAGAATTCCATTTCAATGCCACAACCAGTCAAATCGAAGAAAATGAAACAATCTTCAATATGATATGTGGTACAGGCCTAACGGACATTCGGATCAAAAGTTATACTTGTTTTAATGTTAAAAAATCCGGGTATCCCGACTAAAAACTCAGTTTTAGAGGCCTTCTGGGCTTTTTTGGGCTCTAAATATGTGATAGAGGCCTATACTCAGTCCCTAGCGCATAGAGCTCGTCTTAGGCTTCGATTTGATATGTTGTAGAGCTCAAACGGACACCCGGATCAAAAGTTATGGCTGTTTGAAGTTTGAGTTACATTTTCAACGTATTTTAGATCTTTTATTAATTGTTTTGATTTCTGTGTCCTCAAATTGTTATTAAATGATTTTTAATTGATAATAATTATAAAATTATTTATTATTAATATTTTTTTAAATATTTTGAAGCCATTTTAACTAAATTTCTTATATATTAAATGTAATAGTCTATTTATATATATCTATAACATATTTAAAAAATATATATTGTATTTATATCAATATAAATATACTTATATAAAAAAATATTATTTTTCATGAAAAAATATTTTTTTTTGAAACTCAACATTTATCAGCACTCGGGAAAAGCGCTGATAAATCCCCCCTTTATCAGGGCTCGAAAAAATTGCTGATAAAGGGGGGCCTTTATCAGCACTTTTTTTGAGCGCTGATAAAGGCCCCCTTTATCAGTGCTTTTTTTGAGTGTTGATAAAGGGGTAGCGCTTCCCTTGCCAGTTTTTTGCATAGTGTTTTTCCCAGCGACCCTTTGCCCAGTGTGCATAAAGGATCTTCTTTATCTGCAGTAAGGAAACATGACTATGGCTCAGTACTCAGCGAGGTTCACTGACCTCTCACGTTACTCCACTAATATGGTGCGAGACCCATTCTTCAGGGCCCGGACCTCTGAGCAGGGACTTAGGCGGGAGATAAGGGCTTCAATAGTTTCTCTCAAAATCCCGACACAGGGGGGTGTTAGAGAAAGCCCCATTAGTGGAGATTTTTCTTACTGAGCAGTCACCAGCAGCGAGACCCACCACCGGGTGTCACATAGTGGAGTCTTCTATAGCTGGAAGTAGACAGATGGCACAGAGGTCCTAGAGGACCAGACCTATAGGTGGATGTTCACAAGATTCAGGTTTGGTTGTGTGGGGTACCCGAGATAGAGCCAGTCATTCGAGGAGCGGGCAGTGTTACACATGCGGAGGGTAGGGTCACATGGCTCGTGACTGCCCGACCCACCGTACGGATGATCTGCTGATATTAAAAGGACTGCCCAGGCAGAGACAGAGGCTCGACCGAGGAGGACCACAGGAAGTAGGCGGATGTGGCAGAGGAGCTGGACGTGTAGCTGGTGGTGGGAGATGATTCGAGGTTTTACCGCCACCACCACCAGGTGGTCCACCCTGACCACATGGAGCAGGTAGACAGGGGCGAGTTCATCTCTAGGTAGCTGAGGCCTACAACCACGGTGCTCCCAAGATGATACGAGGTACAATCTGTGTCTAATCCACCTTAGTTATAGTACTTATAGACACAGGTGTCAGTCATTATTTTATTTCCACTACCCTCATTCGGAGCTCGGATTTTTCAGTGGAGCCTTTTGCATGATCCTTATGGCTAGAGACTCCTACGGGAGAGGATTTGATGATTAAAAACTGGTTCCAATAGTGTGAGATTACTCTAGGAGGCGAGATCTTCACCTAGGATCTTCTTGTAGCGGCGTCAAGGCCTTACAACATCATCTTCAGGATGGATTGGTTATCTAAATTCCATGCCCAGAACGACTGCATTAGGATAAAAGTGTGGTGTAACCATGAGGATGGGACTAGGTTTACCTTCACCGGTGAGAAGGGAGCCTTTGCAGCATAGGATGGACTTACCCGGAGGAGATTACAGCTGATCACTCACCAGTTGGCTAGCCTTACCCTCAGAGCGGTTGATGTGGAGAGTCTGAGCTATCCTGTAATGGTGGACTAGTATGCGGATGTCTTCCCTGATGATGTTCCGGGTCTACCTCCTCGTAGGGAGGTGGAATTTTACAATTACTTATACCCCGGGACAACAACGATATCTACACTAGCATATCGGATGGCTCCCGCAGAGCTTCGGGAGCTATGAGTATAGCTGGAGGACTTACAGGGGAAGGGGTTCATCTGGCCCAATGTTTCTCCTTAGGCAGCCCTCATTTTGTTCATCAAGAAGGGGGATGGGATCTTGAGACTTTGTGTTGACTATCAGTGCCTGAACCAGGTGACCATGAAGAACATGTACCCACTTCTGAGGATTGATGACCTTTTTGATCATGTGAAGGGAGCATGATGGTTCTCAAAGATAGACCTCAGGTTAGGCAATCAGCAACTTAGAGTACGAGATGAGGATGTACAGAAGACGGCTTTTAGATGTAGATACAACCATTATGAGTTTTTGTTCATGATTTTCAGCATGACCAACACTCTAGTAGTGTTCATGGGAATCATGAATAGGATCTTCCAGCCAAACCTCGATTGCTTTGTGGTGGTCTTCATCGATGATATCCTGATATACTCAGCTATAGAGGAGGGGAATTCCTATCATTTGTAGATAGTTCTAGACACACTCTGAGAGAACCGGCTTTATGGTAAGCTCTCGAAGTTCCAGTTCTGGATCCGAGAGGTTCACTTTCATGGACACGTCATCTCAGAGGCTGGATATGCAGTGGATCCAGTGAAGATTGAGGCGGTACTTTCTTTGGATCCACCCACAAGTGTGACAGAGGTACGGAGTTTCCTGATTTTGGATGGATACTACTGGGCATTTGTTCCAGATTTCTCTATATTTTTAGCACCTTTATCAGCATTGACAAAAAGGAGAAACCCTTCTTGTGGTCAAAGAAATGCCAGTGGAGTTTTCAGGAGCTAAGGCAGAGGCTGACCAGTGCCCCCATCTTGAGGCTTCTGGAGGTGGGAATTGGGTATGTAGTCTTCTGTGATGCATCAGGGACCGGGATCAGATGTGTCCTGATGCAGGAGAAATTATTTATCACATATGGTTCTAGATATCTGAGACAACATGAGCAGAACTATGCTACCCATGACCTTGAGTTAGCAGCAGTGGTCTTCACTTTGAATATGTGGTGACATTACCTGATGGGAGAGCGTTTTACAGTCTAATATGATCACTAGAGTCTCAGGTATATCTTCTCCCAAAAGGACATGAACCTAAGACAACGACGTTGGCTGGAGTTCCTCTAGGAATATCCAATGGCCTGAAGGCCTTCAAATTTTCCTCCAGGACTATGACTTTGAGATAGTCTATACTCCTAGTAAGGGGAACATTATAGCAGATACACTCTATAGGAGATCTGGTATACAACTACTAGGTGAGGCGACAAAGTAGTTGGCTGTGTTGTAGATATCCTTTTTGGATTAAGATGGAGAATCTTGTCTTCAGTCTCTTACAGTCACTTCCCCACTCCTTTTGCGAGTCAGGGAGGCGCAGCATGGGGACACTGACTGCGAATATTGACGTGCTCAAATATCTATAGGACAGGCACGAGATTGATTTTCTAAAGGTGGGGAGCACGTCATCATTTTTAGAAGATGTACCATGGTACCAGTTTCTCTTTGGGAGGAAGTGTTGAGAGAGTTCCATACGTCCCCTCTAGCAGTACATCCAGGAGTGGCGAAGATATAACAGGACCTCTGATGACAGTACTGGTGGCAGGGAATGAAAAAAGTAGTATCAGAGTATGTATATCGGTGCCTCACTTTTTAGCAAATAAAGGTGGAGCATCAGGTACCAGCAGGATTAGTTCAGCCTTTAGAGGTCCTAGGGTGGAAGTGGGATAGAATATCCATGGATTTCGTGACAGTACTTCCACGTACATCTAGAGTTAATGATTTTATCTGGGTAATCGTCGACCGACTCACCAAGTCGGCCCACTTCCTACAGATCAGAGAGGAGGGTTCAGTAGAGATCCTGGGACACCTCTATGTGCAGGAGATTGTGTGGCTACATGGATTACCCTCGACGATTGTCTCCAATCATGATGCACGTTTCACATCCTAGCTTTGGAAGGGGTTGCAAGAGGCGTTCGGGACGCAGCTTCATTTGAGCACCACCTTCCATCCTAAGACAGATGTCCAAAATGAGCGAACCATTAAGACTTTAAAGGACATGATGCATGTTTGCGTCCTTGACTTCGGTCATATTTGGGAGGATCACTTTCCCTTAGTGGAGTTTTCATACAACAACAGCTATCACTCCACGATTGGGATGGCACCTTTCGAGGCTCTGTACGACCAACCTTACAGATTACCTTTGTGCTGGACTGACCCAGGGGAGTCAGCACTCATGGGACCAGAGATGGTATGGGATACCACAGAGAAGGTGCAGATCATTAAGGAGAATATGAAGACTACACAGAGCAGGAAGAAGTATTATACTGATAGGAGAAGGAGACCTCTGAAGGTCTAGTATGGTGACCACGTCTTTCTACGGGTCTCACCCCAATGAGGTTTGTGGAGATTTGGTCGGAGCGAAAAGTTATCTTTGAGGTTCATTGGACCCTTTCAGGTCCTTAGTAGAGTTGGTGAGGTGGTTTACCTCTTAGCACTTCCCCCTTAGTTGCACCAGGTGCATGACTTTTTTCATGTATCCCAGCTGAAGAGATATGTACATGATCCTTCACACATCATTAACTGGGGTGAGCTGGACATCGATGATGGGATGACATTTTCGAAGGTTCCAATGGAGATTGAGGATTGATAGGAGAGAGTCCTTTGTGGGTGATCGATACCTTTGGTGCGTGTACGTTGGCAGCACGAGAACCTCTAGGAGAGCACATGGGAGCAGAAGGCTCAGATTTGTGCTCAGTACCCCCACTTTTTTTCCTAGTTTTTGTGATGTGGATTTCGGGGATGCAAATCCCTAAGGTGGGGAGAATGTAAAGACCCAGAAATTCCATGTATTTTTTTAAAATTATATGGAAATTTTCAAGTCTATAGTTTCTGATGGTGCGTGATTCTGAGCCTGGTGTACCCGGAATAAAATTTTAAATTTTTTTTATGTATGTTCAGTAAACGTGTGAGTGGGATTTTGTAACTTTTGAACCTGTGATTGGAATTGAAATCCAAGGGCACTATTGAACTCGCAACGCCGATATTCACTTAAGGATACCTTCACCTTGACTGTAGTAGGTCGAGGGTGAAATTTAGTTTTTGTGCTTTTCATGGGAGAAAATAAAATAAAGTAGCTTTATTTTATTTATGGAATTTAATCCTCCCAATTTGATATTTGGTGGTGGGGCCCACCCGATCTTGAGAACTCCCAATTTGAATTCAATGGTGGGGACCAACCAACCCTTGAACTCCCCCTTTAATGGGAGGTAACTCCTGGTTTCCCCTCACATTGATGTGCCAACTCAATTTGATTAATTAATAAACTTAAACTTATTAATTTTTCATTTCACCTCTTCATTAAAGGATTTGTTGGAAAAGGAGAGCTTGGGAGAATTGTGGAGAAACAATCTCTCCAACGAAGAACACTTTCTCCAAAGAACAAATCTGTTGAAGGATCCCCAACAAGGAACTTCTTCACTAATGACAAACTGACGTCTGTCCTTTACTCTCCTCACTAACGTCAACAAGAAATCAAGGCAGGGAATGTTGTTTGGAATACCCCTTACCTTGTTCTTGTCAATCTTCTTGATTTAAGAACAATTATTCCGCTTGCTACCATTCTAACGCGGAGGGTGCGGGCCAAATGAACACGGCCCAACCTCTCTGCATCCTTTGTGGTTTAAGATGGTCTTGATTCCATGGAGACATTCCGAGTCAAGTGTGGGAGTTTTCAGAATGAAGAAAGGGCCATCGGGGCACGCCCAGTGGCCTGAGGAACGTCGTCGGAAACCTGTGTCGGTGACCGACACCGGTGGGTCTCTAAAGCAGTG
This sequence comes from Viscum album, assembly GCA_963277665.1. Lineage (NCBI taxonomy): Eukaryota > Viridiplantae > Streptophyta > Magnoliopsida > Santalales > Viscaceae > Viscum > Viscum album. Next base: position 1,800,674,497 of record OY728130.1, on the reverse strand, counting down.
GCCGGCACTCAGGTCAACTACAATGACGTCAGTGGAACAAATGCGCCACCGGAGAAGGGTCGTGGCCCATCAGCTGTGGTGGAGCAAGGGCGGCGGACGGTGCACGGTCGGCCGCACGAAGGTGGCTGTGGTGCGCGACAGCACCACCGGGCGTGCAGGAGCCGCGGCATGAGGCCACAATGGCGAAGGATGGTGACCGGATTGCTTTCAGCCACCGGTAGTGGCGGAGGGCATGACCGCGTCGTGAAGGAGGGCTGGTCGTCCGGTAATCCAGGGAGCCGAGCAGGAACCGGGGTCCCGCGTACCTATTGTCGGTGCCATGTGGTGTCGGTCGGTCGGTCACCCAACCCGAACAGCCCATCCCTTCGGGGTACCCAAGGGGCACTTCCCCTTGGGTGGCGACTAGGGCGGACCCCACCGCAGGGCCACCCAGTCACGAACCAGCCGCGGGCCGCCCGGCGGGCCAGACCCAGGGGGTCAGGCCAGACCCAATAGGCCAAGTCGGACCCAGGGCCGGACCTGGGTTGTGCCGGATCGACCCAAACTAGGTCATGTCGGCCCAGGGCAGGTCGGGCCGAATCAGTCCGACAGGGTCGGGCCGGGTTGGTACGATGGGGTCAGGCCGGGTCAGTACGACCGGGTCGGGCTGGGTCGGTACGACCGGGTCGGTACGACCGGGTCGGACCGCACCCGAACCAGTTTCGACCTTTTTTCACTCTTTTGGCCATAACATGAGCTACATGTATCCATTTGACGAACTGTCTACATCGTTGGAAACCTTGGATCGAGACAACCCTTTTGGTATACTCTACTTGAGATTTGGATAAAGTTGGGGTATGGTTGGGTTGGATTGAACACGAATCCAACTGGGCCCTCAGAACTAAAAGGACAATAACTTACAGATCAGGTGTCTGATTGACCCACCATCTATTGCGTTAAGAACCCTATTTTGTGGATTTCCTTTGAGACACTTATTCATGGGACTTTGTGGAAGTTGTAGTATCGACCTATGGATTGAGGATAGGACCCTCCTGGAATCAAGTGAGCTAAGTGCTGTAACCCTGTGGCTGGCTGTAACATGAGAAAGGGATCCAACGTCGGTCTTTACTTTGGGATCCTATGTGGTCTGTGTTTCAGGGTCCCACAAGGATCCACTCTAGGAATCCATGTGGGACTACTCTAGGATTCTATGTGGGTATGTTGTACTAGGATCCTACATGGGTCTTATGATTTAGGATCCTGCATGGGTCTTCCACTCAATAGAGTAAGATGATTCAATAGTTACATCTAATCATATTTACTACCGTACCAAAGTTATACATGGTGTGAGCTGAGTCTTTACCTTTGTGGTAATCATCTGTGTGTCATACCTTTGTGGGGAATACCTTCTTGGTGATACCTTTTTAGTATTATTCTATGGGGAATTACCTTTGTGGTACTTACCTTCGTGGTGTTACCTTCGTGGTATTCTTTCCTTCATGGGACTGTTGAGATTTGGGCTTTTGAGTTGGGCCTTGTGTTTCCTCATGATTGAGATGGGTTTACATGAAAACTTAGGTATATGTATGGGAATACACCTAAGTAGGGTTTTCATTTGTTTTCATGCATTGTGGTTTATCCTTTGTAGATTTTTTGAGAACTTCGAGGGTCTCGGGGTTCCTACTAAGTATCGTTATACTCACCCATACACGGGCTATGCCCGCACCTTGTTGTGTTTGGTGCAGATGATGGACAATACTGACTGAGGAAGAGAGTACTAGGACTGGAGTTAGCTCGGAGGTGGACACTAGATGTGGCATACTGCAGAGATGAAAGTTTGAGAGCTATACCTACCCTTTAGGTAGGATCCTCGGTAGGTTTTTACAGGAGTGGTTTTAATTTTTACATGTACTTTTATGTTTACTTGTACTTTCCATTTGGGCTTGTATTCTGGTCCCTTTTTCTTTCTGTACACACCCTGTTTACTATATAGTTTTACTTTGTGCTTGTATCCTGCTTTGTACTTAGTTGTGTGAGTTTATAGGTTATAAAGGCAATGCCTTCCCAGTTTTAGGGAATACACCTTTTGGTGCTAGTCATCATACCCTAGCCTATGTAAGGCGGACTGGGGGTAGTCACGACAAGGGCCCTAGGGGACAGGTTGTGACATTACTGCCATAATAGGAACTACTAGATCAACCAACTGAAATAGCCTAGATAATGATCAGGGTCTCTCTCAGATTCTCTTTAATGACAAGAGACTATTTCATCACATTTGGAAATCTTCTCAAGTTAAAGACATTCACCTGCGACCTAATCTCATACCGAAGCCCATATGAAAATTTATTTCCCTATAAATATCATCATCTACTAAAGATGGAGAAAACATTTATAGGTTAGTGAAATGTCTAATTTAGTCCATCACTAACATTCCCTCCTGCATTAGGTTCAAGAAATCATGATCCTTCTCATTCCTTAATGTATTTAGAAAAAATTGGCTCAATAACATTTACTATGAGTCCTTCCAGGATAAATTCTCTTACTACTCAACGTGTTCTAGAATGTCCCACCAACACATGGTTGGTCCTCGAAACATGTAAGTAGCAAGATTAACCCTCCTATATGTGGGTTTCTCGAGGTGATTGAATATCATTTGGACTGACACTATCCAAAACATAGCAACCTAGGATCCTCCCTCTCTAATAAACATAGGTGGATGTTGCAACAAGAATTATTTTTACAAATCATACATCGATGGAATGATGTGAATAGTTTCTCTCACCATAGATAACATGAACCTCAAGAAGTTATTGCAAATCTAACCATCTATACAATTCTCTAGATCTATAGGAAGTTTCAACTCATCTATATTATGAGTGTGATTATTGCCACTCTCCTAATGCTTTATTTGTAGAGGACGATGAGGTATTTTCTCTATAAGGTATAACACACTCCTTATAACATAGGTTACACCACAAGGTTAACCTAAAAAAGTGAAAACAGCATAGTACCCCAAGTATACAGTCTCTCTATACTTGTATTAACAAGTGATTTTTGGCATAACATAATAGTTCATTTATTAATTTTTCATTAGAAATACTAGAAATTACCTTTCATAGTTTATAGGCAAGTCACATGTAAAATATTCCCCTATAATGAACAATGTATATCAACATATATCCCTATGTACCAATAATGATACATACATACTCATCTCTTGCCTTATTGGGTCATAAGTAAAATGAAAATAAATGATAACATCACAGAACAAGTGAATCGCCCATGGTAAAATGACATCAATGGTAACAATAGAACATCATTAAAAACAATCCCATATTTGGGAACTCAGATTTTCCACCATACATAGGTTAGCTACTCTCATTCAGAAGATCATTACTAAGTCTTGACATGTCGTATTCTTCTTTCTACCTTTCCAAAATATTAAATCAATAGAAAATAAAACCTAATGCTATAATACCACTTTATAACATCCTACCCCATCCCATATATCCCTCATGTGTCCATGTTTGGATTTGGTTATGTGACCTCAAGCATGCCTCCCCATATGCTAGAAGGTGTTGACTAGCAGTGAGGGTACAAGAAATATAGTGGGTAGACTATACCCTATGGTATAGAGTTGTAAAAAAAGACTAAATAATAACAGAGTAGATGAAATAGTGGAATCATATAAATAAAAAGGAACCCCAAAAAGATAAAAGGAAAATAAACAATCCAAATAATAACAGAATAATATAATGATAGGATTAATGATACTAAAGGTCATGCTAAAATTATAACAGATAAAAGACTGATAAAACTCAAATAAAGACTCCAAATACCCCAGTCCTAAACCCCATGTCAGCTTCATCTCAAAGCCCCAATCCATCTTGAAAAAATTAATCAACAATGGGTTACTTTTCCCTTGTCCAAACCTAAATCCATGAAATATATTCAAGTACCAAATGGAGGCCCAGATATGGTGTGAGTATAACTCAGTAGGTCGACACCACCATGTCTAAAAAAATCTAGTATAAGTATAAAGTGTGTGAAATAAAGAGATAAAACATGGGTATTAATTAATAAATTAATATGATGCATCAAATAACCAACCAACCCTTGAGATTCGGGTTGATAGCCAGGGGTTATTCAAACCTACTTCAGCGCCATACCATATATCTCTATCTAAGGATGGATCCTACCGCATCAATAAAGATCATCCAAGTCAGAAAAAAAAATTATCCGTCAGAGGATGAATCACACATAATATATCAGGGACAATTATTCCATTTCCTCTAGCCATTAATAATCTCAAACTAATCCATCTATTATAATCATACTCCTCGACCTTAGGCATCTAGTGACTATGCAGCCTGCCCTCAGGCAGTTTGTACCCCATGCATCATTCACTCTAGAGGTTTTTGACCCATGAAACATTTCCTCAGGTAGGAATGTAAACATGCACCTTTTTCTTAGGTTTAGATATGGTACTCTAAATCACCCAATAAAAGCGCAAGTCAAGTCAGATAATAATCTCAAACAATAATATAACAACCATATCTCATGCATCAACCATAGTAGAGTCATTCTAATAAAAAATCTAGAAAGAAATTCACATGACTAACTACTGATCATAAAAGGTATATAATCATCATACATGATAGTCAGTTCATCCAATTACCTTTAATTTATCGGATTACATTTCATTCATCAATTTAGCCCAAAATCTATAACATGTTGATATATGTCCACTTTAGTTCATTTGATTGTATCTAAACCAATCACCAAAATTTTCATGTTATGCCAATTCATATTAATAATACAAAAAACAAATCACATTGTTAATATAAAACCCCATTATCATAATTTTCAACTCATTAAAAATTCAAGGGTAATCTCCCCCATGGTGTGCAGAAAACTCGATCTCCATGCCAATGGACCCAATCAGATCCAATTGGAGTTCATGTCACATGATTATCATTAAAGATTGATTTATTCAATAAGTTGGGTTACATGAATGGAGTACCATAATTATCACAATTATTTCACATACTTATATAATTGAAACATAGGTTTAGGTATTTTTTTTGAAGACCACCTACCACAAAACAGATATGGTACTGAAAAATATCCACGTCTAAGGTAAAGTCGGACACTTTATACATTCCCTTCATTGAATATTCAGGATTCTTCCAATACAAGAATCAAAACTAGGGTTCTCGTTGAGATAATTACAATAGAACACAAAGGGGGAGAAGAAAAATAAGTCTTACATTCGATCCCCTGGTCTTGAACATGATGATCCAATTAGAATGATCATGTGGATCGAATAGAATTCGCATACATTTCCACTGGAGAGTCGGGAGATTAGAGAGAAGAATTCATTATCAAAACACATGAAGACCTCTGTAACATAATCTTGGGCACGCCATTCATATGGAAAAAATATGAAATTTATATCATAAACCCTAAAATTTACATGTATGCCAAAAAACCCATCCCCACATCTTAAAACTGAATAAAAACCACCTTTACATCATAAAATCCCATTTTACAACATAATATTGGATTTATGGATTATACAAAAAAATTATGACTTGTTTTAGTTTTATGGGGTTTCCCGAATAATTTTACATCATAAATTGGTATTTTATAGTGTAAATGTTATATGTAGCCAAAATTCAGCCCTCCTCTTATAGTAACTTTGAAACTCGCTTTCAGTTGGACCAATGCTCGATTTCCATGGATTAAACCAAAAACAACAGGAATCAAAGTTGTTTAACTGAAACTCAAAGAGTGAAATACTTAGAAAAATATGGGATCATACATAGTGGATCATATCCCTAGTGAAGAATAAGTAACATCAATCAATTTTTTTCATAGATGTAAATACCTTTAAAATACCACTAAAACATTTCTTGGGGAAAATACATTTTTTATTTTTAAATCACTTAATTAAAATCAAAAAGATAATGGGAAATATTTTATATGAAAATAATCATGAAAAATAGTGAAGGAAGATTCAATTAAAAGAGTGGTTAAGAATGTGGGAAAAAAATTTCATGTGGTAAATGTTAAAATAAAGATTCCTTTCATATTTTTTGTAAAAAATCAAAAATACCTCATTCAAAATATGACAAGAAGATTCCTTTTAAACAAATTTATAGAGTAAAACATGGATAAAAGTGAATTTAAACAATTATTAGGTAATATTAAAAATATTCTTGAATTTCTTTTATAAAATATGGATATGGAAGATAAAATATTCCTGTCTGAAGAGAGAAATAAAGTCAGTTTTCTGAAAAACATTATTTTAGGATTTTAAGTAATTAAAGAGAGACAAATGAAAGGAAAACATTTAATCTCTATAGAAAACTAGTGTAGAATAATATAAATTATTTTTATGATATATAGTCATATAATTTAATCATAAAAATTTTAATCATAAACAATCCCAATAAACAGTAATATTGTAGCATAAAACTCTTACCTCAAGTCATAATTTCTTCATAATAACTCTAAACTTATTTATAATAAATTAAAATTTATTATATTTCTATAATATAATCATATTAATACTTATAATACCATACATGGTTTACTTATAACATATTATCACATGTTCATTAACAATTATTTACTAAAATCATTGTTTCTGGGGATAACTATTTTGTTTTGCATTCATGTTTCAGTTTGGCAGTTCTAGTCCTTACACTTTGAACATGGTTCCATTTTCTTTATATTTTTAGTAATGTCATATATATTGTATTATTAAAGAATATAACTAGTATTCAACATTCCTTAGTCTTTCATGTCATAAACATTATAACATCACTCGTATAGGTGGTAAAACTAACCTAAACAAGAATGTGTTATAAATACCTAATGAGTAAGAAATTTTCAAGTTATAATATTAAAATAAAATTTAAATAAGATTATTCATGTCATAAATATAATATATATTCATTATTTATAGTTTTAGGATCTTCAATAAAATGAAGATATTGAAAATAATATATATCACCCATGGAGATGGTAGTCCCTACACACACATGATCAATACTTCCATTTTATAATGAGAAAAATGAAAAGAAATTAGATAATAATATATCATTAAATAATCATTATAAAATCTTAATTATTACATATATTTATAAAATTCATCATTATGACCATCCATGATAAGAAGTTATGGAAAATGAATCACATCGCTACATGGAGCCGGTAATCCACATGTATGCACAAGTGATACTTTCATTTTCCATTTGATAGAAATGAGGTGGAAATGGTTTTCCAACAATCATAATAACATTCAGTTATTTTTAATATATTTTATTAATTTTTATAGTATTAATAAAATAGATTTATAGGTAGAATAATAATAAATAAAATTTTATAGAGGTGGGTAAGACGATTACCTCTTCATTGAGAGACCTCCTTTGGCTTATACATTAATACTTCTTAGGATAGTCTTAGGGTCTGTATAATAGTATCAAACCTGTACATTCGAATATAGTTCTAAAAACATAAGACTTACACTTCTATATTTTATATTGATAATCATTATTGGATTTTAGTCATCTAAAACATAAAAAAAATAATGGAAAATATTGTATAACTTACAAACCCAAGGACCTTTTAGGTTAAGAGTTTTAGAAAATTAAATCATAACTCTTACATAAAAAAACTCATATATTTCAAAGTGTAAAATTCTAAATATTATCTATTTTTTCTCACAATATAAAACTTCTAAAATGAAACATGTATTCTTTTCCTAAAAATATTCATGAATTTAAACTTAGCTTGTTCTTTATTCTTACTCATCCTTAAACCTTGTGAAAAAATTAAAAATGTGGGACAACAACAAAAATATCAGCAAGGGATATAATAGAAATAAATTAATTAGTCTAATTAAAAACATGAAAACTCATAAAATATTTACCTTTCCCACATTATTAATTGAGTTTATAAAATAAATCATATCCACATGAAAAAACTTTTTCTAAAATAAAACCTTTAGAACCCAAAGAATGTAAAAACCCTTGTAGACAACTTAGAGAATAATATTAATAACTAATGTTCACTTGTTTCATAAATAATTTGATACTATTTAAATCCATAGGATAAACCACCCTAAGTAACTCCCTTTTTCTTTCCTTTGAATACTAGTAACAATAACCTATTCATTGGAGAACTATATCACCTCCCCCCCCCCCCCCCCCGCAGATTAAGCTATATCAGGATCACCCATTTGTATAAGTTATATCAGGATCACACATTCATTTAATATATAACAGGATCATCCATAATAATCTAAAATTATCAAGTACCATATCATGAATAAAATATTTTATAGTTTCACATTTTCATCATAAAACCATTAAAAACCCTTTTAAACCCATATGCAAAAAATCAGATTTCAGAATACCCTTTCATTTTAAAAACCCATTTTCAGAACTAAAATATGCAAAAAAAGGGAAAGAGGGTTTTTATTTTCAGAAAACATATAATATTTTAAATTAATCCACACATAAAATAATTCATGTGGTGGTAGGAGAAAAAAATCATGCCAAATATGTTAAAATAGGACATTCCTTTTTCCTTTTGTAAATAAATTCAAAAAATTCTATATAAAATGTTTAAAAATATTACTTTTGAAAACCTAAGAAATTAAAAAAAAGAAATATAAAAGTTCATTTATAATTCATTTATTTACATATAAATAAAACCATAAAATAATTTTGAGAATATGGATATATAAGAAAAATATTTAGAAAAAAAACCATTAAAATATTTTAAAATTAGGTTTTAAGCTAAATTGTTCCTTATAACGTGATAAATTTTGAACCAAAAAACATTGAAATAAATAAATTAGGGTGGCACTGTAAAAACAATTAATTTCATAAATTAATGATAAAATATGTTCATAAGGCAGTTTATGAACCAAAAAATACATGTGGTGAAAAAATCTTAAATCTCAAAGAAAGGGAATTGTGACTAGAAATCTCTTAACTCAAGTATAACTCATCACATACATTCTTTATCATACTAAATAATAAACTTAAGTTAATTATTTAATTTATTAATAAGAAATTTAAATTTTATTGTGCCTTTTATTTTACTTATTACCCTGTTATATTCAATTACTTATCCAACTAAGTTCACATCGGATGTTTTGATGATATTTAACTCATATATCCAAAGTGACTTCAGTAGGTTGACTATAGTCAAAGAGGTAATTATTACATCATATCTAGAATAATAATCATGAAATAATTATAATTTTTTACATTAATTATACTTTTAAAACCAACCATAAATGATGGTTATGAAAAATTAATTACGTTACAATCATGGAGACGGTAAGTCGTACGTATGCATGAGTAACATTTCTATTTTTAAAAGAACGTGAAGGAAAGAAGGTAAGTATTATTTTATATTTATATAATTATTATTATATCATAAATATAATATTATATCTTAAATACTTTAATATATTCTATTAATATGATTGAGTGATGAAAAACAAATCACATCACTTCATGGAGGTGGTAATCCACAAATACGTACGAACGACTTAATAATTTTTCAATTAACAGAAAGGTAAGAAAATATATGATATATTATATTCAAAAAATAATAATTATTTCATGAATATAATATATATATATATATATTAAATTCTTTATTATAACCATCCATGAGATTTGGTGATGGAAAACGAAATGCATCGCTTCATAGAGGTGGTAGTTTATACGTATGCATGAACGATGTTTCCATTCCCCATTTGATGGAAAATATGATTAGAAGGGTTGTAACATTGTAATAATAAAATCTGAGTATATATTAGATACCGATATTATTATATCATCATGGTTTAATAACATTCTAATTAGGTTGAAGAATAATTAAAACAAAAACACACAATTGAGACTTATACCTCTTCTTTAAAAACTACCTACGGCATACAACTTAAGCCTTAAAGATTGGACATTTTGTGAGACCAGAGCCTCTAGGTCATGGATAGGACTATTGGTTATATAATTTTTTATGGAGTGGTCAAATTATAGTGCTCAAAATGTGTGAGGAAGAGAGGATAGGAGGTTCCCTTTTATAAGTGTGGGGAGGAGCACTCCTGGAATTACTTAAAGTATTAAATTAATATAAATTAATTTTACTGAAAAATTAGAACCAAATTGATATATTTAGAATATAGTACGATTGTGAGTCTAAATACTCTCATAGAGTAAAATTTTTACAAGTTTTGGTAATATTTTTACCCTTATCTTTTTGTTTTAACCCCCCCCCCCCCCCCCCCCCCGTTAACCCTTTTGACGATTACCGTGATATCAATATTTTTTAATATTAAGGGGAAGATAAATTTAATTATAAAAGGAAAAGTGACCCATAAATGTGGTCTATATTTTCAAGAATATCACTTTAATTTGACTGAATATATAATTTTTATGAATTTTAAATCATTTTATAAGATGTTGTTTATTATAAACTATCGTTAATTTCAATTTTGGAGCTATACATTTAATTTAAATTTAAATTCATTGAGATAAAAATGAAATTAGAAAATAAACTTTTAAAAAATACCTAATATGTTATATATATATATAATTAATTTGACACTATAAATCACCCAAAAAAATACTTTTATATTTTCTTAAAATCATTCACTTTATTTTTTTACTGCTTTTAGAAACACTATGTCGGCGTTGCATAATCATTTATGGTCGTTACTTCATCACTAAAAAATATAAATATATCACCATGATAAAAAATAATTAAAATTTCAAATAATAATTTATAACTAAATATAACTTATTTTTAACCATATGAAAATAATTTATAGATATTAAAACAAAGAGAGTTACATTTTGTTTTTATTCTATATTTAAAATTATATTAAGTCCATTATCAAAGGAATGTTGAAATAAATTGTCAAATTATCGAACCTTTTATGGTTATGGAAGAAAAAACTATTAAATAAAATAAATAAAAGCGTTAGGTATATTTTTAGGCCTTATCACATTATTTTTAACCTTATTTACCATATTTACCCTTATCAAGGTAATAAAAATTTACTACGATTACTATTCATAATAACAAAACATAAATGGGGAATATTTAAAAAAATTGATATGTATGATTCCAAATATTGAATCCATTTTTTAGGATTTAATATCTATATTGTGATGAAATTAATTTAAAATTAAACCCGCACAATGTAGTGAAAGCTGATTTTTAGAAAAATGCATTTTTCAAGCATGAAATGACCTTATATTAACTTTAAACTAGTAATAATAATTATATGACTTTTAATTCATATATATAGAAATATAATCATAAAATTAATTTAAATCATTCATATTTATATATTATTTTAACTAATTAAAATAGAAAAACATTATGCAATTAAAATAGTTTTCTGAAAAATTTGTTTTTAAGAATAAAAATAAACTTATACCAAAATAAAGTATATTGTTGAATACTATGTATTTATTTAGATTATATATAATTAAATTAGATTTAAATTATATTCAAACCAAATTGAATTCATAATGTTACTTTTCAATGAAAAGAAATGACAATATTATAAAAATCAGTATTTTTTACTATTCACTAAAAAATCAATATTTTTAGAAGTAAACCAAAAAAATTACCCTAATATGATTTTTGATATGCTAATTTAAAAAATATATTATTTTTATCAAATAAAATTCCTAAAATTTCTAAAAACTAATTATAATAGTCTCTTAGAAAAATAAATAAAAACCTTTTTCGAAAAAAAATGTATTTTTAAAGAATAAAATCACTTTACTAAAGCCTGGTCTGAAGCCTGCGTTTGTGTCTTTCATATACTCTTGTTCTAGAAGAATTATCCAATATGGGTCATCATCCCATGTTTAAGCTAACCATGATTTGTTTTTTGAGATAATTAAAATTTAGAAAAATTCTCTGATTGCACGTCTTATTTTATTGAAGGGTGAGAAGTCCTAAAGGTTTAATTATTTGGTCTAGAAAATCTCATTTTGTGGGGCTTCACAGATTGGATATGTTCTTGGTATTGGTTTTGTTTCATTGAATTTTTTTCATCAGATGCTTCCAAAATTCATGTGTAGAGCACCAGATCTCTGTCCCTGAAACCTAGATGGCTTCACCTTCATGAATGGTCATTGGATTTCAATGCTTCTCATGAAAGGAATGATTTTTCTCAGGTTTGTCTTCATATTAATGGACTTAATTGCGTTATTTTTCATCCAAATATTTTTCATGATATTGGAATGAAAATTGGGACTCATATACGTCTTGATAAGGAAACTTAGGTTGTTTGGTTTGGACACCTTGCCAAAATATTGGTGGAGATTGATCTTAACTCCACCATGATTGAAAAGGTAACTCTTTCCACTCCCACTGATAATATCCAAATTGATGTTGAGTATGAAAGAAATTCCCTTTTCTGTAATGAATGTATATTTTTTGGTAATTCTCTGGAGTTATGTCATAGGAATATCCCTTACAAGATATGTGGGATGAAGGGTCATCCAACTAATCTTTGTAGAAGGAAACCAGAGAAGAATGATATAATTTTTCATATACCATTGATCATAATGGAGATGTTCTCAAAAATCCATTATCCACTAAGAATAATGTAATGACCCAAGTATTTACAGAATAATAATTTTTTATTTCTATTAATAATTATGAATAATGTATTAATTTTACGTAAAAGGGGGCGCTTTTTTTTATAGCATACTCGACACGCAACAAAGTTTTTCTCCATAATCTTATGTTTCACACAACATTGAGTTATACATAAAAATAATACAATAATATTATTATTATTTTAAATGGTAGTTAATTCCTAGTCATTGGAATGGTGGGAATGAATAAAATAAAATGAATTTTGAAGTATGGTTTACACGTGTTTAAATAATGATTCATTGGTTACCAAATTTATTTGAAATGGAAATAAAAATCAATTTAATATAAAAGATGTGTTTTTATGAAAACCTAATTAAAAGAGAATAATTGTGTTTATAAAATAAAATCACTATTAATGGATTTTTATTTAATGAAAAAAGTATGTTATATATTCAATTTAATGTTTTAAATTCATCTTATATGTTTTCTAGATATGATATAAGAACAGAATTTAATTTTTTCAGATAAAAGAAGTATTTATCAAAAAAATGTAGTCTTACTGCCTTTTGATGGAGAACCCTTTTTAAATATAGTTTTTTCACTTTATGTTCTATTTGAAAAAATAAATTTTTTCTTTAGAAGCAGAATATCAAAATTTACTTTTGTTGAGATTTTGGTACTTTTCTGATGAAATTCATATTTTTAGGAATAATGAAAAATACTGCATTTTAATTTAAAACTACCTTTTAATATAATTTATTTATTTAGTTATATAATTATTTAAATTGGTTTAAAAGTATAATTAGATTAAATTTTTATCATTTAATCAAATTATGGTCATTGTAATCAATTCCACTTTTAAATTCAATATAAACACATGTCAATCTTTTGATAGTTATTACATCTTTAAAACCTGCTTTTTGGTTTTGACAATGGGAATTAATTTTAAATTAATTTATGCCATTTTTTTGTTTTGAATTGTGAAAAATAGATTCTATATTTTGAATCAGGATGTCCAAATTTTTTAAATAGGTACCTTTTATTTTTAGACATTATGAATAGTCACTTCAGTAATTATTTTATTTATAATGGTTAAAGGGTAAATATGGAAAATAAGGATAAAAATTAATATTATAATAAAATTAAAATACCATAACATGTGTCTTGATTCTATTTTATGAGATATTTTTGACCATGGGAATCCTTGGGTCGATTTTGGGACCCCATGGAGCCACTTGGATGTAAAAATGACATTTTATAAAAATTAATTTAAAGTAAAGAAAAATGTAACATAAACATATATCTTTTAGTAAAATAATTTTTATATGGAGGTATATAAGTGATATATTTTATTATAAATAGTAATTATAAATCTACAAAGATTTCCTACATCATGTTATTTTATTTATAATTTTTAGACATCAAATAAATAAATTTATTTATGACACAATGACGATGTAATGATTACCTTATTAATGAATGATTTAAATAAATGAGATTAAAAATATTAAAATAAATTTATTTAGAAACTTTTTATGTAATAAACAAATTTTATAGATAATTATTACTTTTTATATTTTAATTAATCATTTTTTTTAAATAATCTAGTTTTTATGTTTTTTTTAAAATGTCATGAGATGAATAGTATAAAAATTGACATAAATGGGTTTTTAAAAAAATATTATGTTCTTAAATGATATAATAGTCCTAAAAATATAAGATTCATAAAAATTAATTATATAATGTTTTAAATATCATTAATGAATCACTTGAGGTTTCTATTTTCATTTTATAGTAACTATATTAACCATATAGTATGAATATACAAGAAGACGTGGTAAGAGTCAAAGTAGTTAAATAAGGGTTAAAGCTAAAAGACAAGATTAAATTTGTAACCTATATGTGTCTAAAACCTATTGGTTGAGATGTTTTCAAAACAAAATATTCTTATATTTCAAATAAATTAATTTCATACCATTTGAAAACAAAAATCATTTTATAATAAAATAATATTTCAATACCTTCCTAAAGTTCCCCTCCTCCCTCTTATAAAAGGGCATCACCTGTACCCATTTAATCACACCTATAAAGACCTTTGGCTCATTCAAACTCTACCCAAATAATCTCCAAGAATCCATATATTCATCTTAGAATCTTTAACTTAGGAAAATGACAATTCAATAAATCCTTTTGTCTCAAATCAAAGGGAGTTACACGTTTTAGAGGTAGCGTCTTTTCTAAAGTTCCTTTCCATTATTTTACTTCTCAAATATCTATTATATTCTTATTATTTGATTAAATAATAACACCAGTATACTCAATATAATATGATTTTTTTTTATGATAATTATTATAACTACAAATACACACAACTCCATCTAATGGATAGGAACATATTGTTTCTGTGTACAGCAAACTACTGCCTCACGAAACGATGATTGTTCGATTTTCTCATACCACCTATCATGGTGGCCATTATGATGGCACTATATTTATATATGATATATATTATATTTATATTGTCTCTATTATAGTGTAAATTTTATTTCAAAACATATTTTTATACTTTTCATGATGTCTAAATATGATAATTTCATTTGAGGAAGTGCGGACTTCCGCCCCCTCAAAGTGATATGACTTGTTCATACCATACATGGAATGTATAAAATATGGAGTTGATGAAATTATGTAAAATATATATCATATTTTATTATAATATAATTATAATATACCTACGAATTATTTATTTTTCATTTCTTTAATATGACAAATAAATAAAAGTAGCGTTCATGAGTACGTATGACTTACCGTCTCCATAAACGGTGCATTTCATTTATTATCTCAAAAATTTTATGGACTATTATAAATACATTTATACTGGATATATATGATATTTAAATAATGAATAATATTTTGGAGATAATTCAATTTTGACCACATGGATAATTTTTAATTATAACAATATCATTTTCGACTCAAGTACCCAATATCAACAAATGACCGATATTAACTTAAATAATTGTATAATTTTTATAATGTGGTAATAAGTTATAAAAAAGGAATAATAAATTTGAAAAATGTTATTAAGAAATTAGAAATTAATTTATGTTTATTATTCAAGAAGAACAGTTAACATACATGACGAATCAGACTCAAGTGATAAATGACTTCTCAATCTCCTTTCATTGAGGCATATCTTGATGTTATGTATCTTTATTATCCTATAATGTGTATATACAACCCTTTTGACATGTCGTATCATGAATTACTATATTCTCATTATATTTGAAGTTTTTCTTAATGATATTCTTGAATGATTCTTATTCAAGTGTTTCTCAAGTGGTAAGGGACTTTTTTCTCAATCTCCTTTTATAGAGGCATATCTTGATGTTTTGTATCTTTATTATCCTATAAGGTGTATATACAACCCTTTTAACATGTCTTATAATGAATTACTATATTTTCATGATATTTGAAGTTTTTTAATGATATTCTTTAATTATTATTATTCAATTGTTTCTCAATTGGTAAGGAACTTTTTAACTAAAACCCTCATTTTAATGTTTTGATGAATTGTTATTATGAAATAATTCTATTTTATGTTAATGTTTTAAAAATAGATATATGGGTTTATTTTTATAGACATAAATGTTTTAAAATTTTAATTATCATTTAAAAAAAAATTAAAGTGGTATGGGACACTTTGATTCCAAAATATATTTATTAAATGTTTTAAATGGTTTTGGAAATTGATTGAGTATTTCAATATCATGAAATGATTTCTTGGGATTTAAAATGAAATGTTATTATTTAAATGTTGATATTTTCAATATTTTATGGGTTATGATTGTATAATGGTACTTGGAATTTTATTTGAGGTTATGTGACAAACCAATGATGGGTGGTTACGTGATAAACCAAATGACGGGGGCTTCCATGATAAACCACGGAAGGTTGGTTACATTATAAACTCCAATGAATTAATTATGGAATTCGGCCAAATTAATATTCCATTTAGTGATATTTGTGGTAGTCAACCACATGGTTATTCTATTTAAGTATGTTTATGTCCCAAGTTACCTTTATATGTTATATGTTTCTTTCTATGGGCTTGTAGTAATCGTTTGGTTATAGAAAGGGTAGGAAATGAGATTATATTTAGTGAATTATATTTACAACTTTTTAAAGGTGAAAAGTATTACTTTATAATAAAGTATTCATGTTTTTCATGTTATCCCAAGACTAAGAATTTTTCTTTCTTTATGTATCCCTTTCTGAGCATTTTATACTCATCCAAAGTTTTTGAAATATTTTTCACAAGACATAAAGAGGAATAGAGTCAAGGATGTGATCAAAGAAAAGTTATGATATTAAAACATGAAATGATGTCATGCCTATTTTCAAAGAGTTTTTGTTTTATGAAAAAAATGGATAGTGAGTAGAAGTGTATACTTGTAATATTCAAGATGTTATGCGTAAGTTATCATATAATTCTCTAAATCTCTAAACCCAAAAATATACTCGATGTGAATTAAAATAAAATTATTGACTTATCTCAAGAATAAGTAATGTTTAATGTTGTGGCCTTATAGTTGGTATCAGAGGTCAGTTTAGATAACTTTAGAGGTTAGGGTTTTATGTAAACATAAGTGACATGTTTTATACAACCTAGTGGTTAGTATATTAGAATGATTCATTGTTATTTTTGATAAATTTAATGTGTTTAAGATAACATGAATAAATATATCTTTGTGTTTACCCACCTCATAAGATAGTATATGATGATTTTATTGATATAATCACACTAACTTTTTTATTTTTAGAGTAAATGGATGGATTTATCAATCACCAAAGTAATAATGGATGTGAAGGAAAGTGTCGTGGTTTTCTAAATAAGAAACCAAATGAAATGGGATTTATAATGGGAAATCTTGTGGTTATTCTGAACTAACTATCTAGAGTCATGATTGACCACTTGAACCTTGGTGATTTTTCTTAGGCATCATATATGAGAGAAATGAATCCCTATGGATTTTCAGGTAATAATCATAAAGGTAAGTATATCCAAAAACCTATGTGTCAAGAATGTAGAAAGAAACACCTAGAAAAATACTTCAAAGTGATGGGAAGATGTTATAGATGTGGTGATTAATGTCATAAAGCAATAACCTTCTATGGAAAATGGAAGCATTCTGTTGACTTCGGAAAAGGGAAAGAAGTTCTTTCAGAGGAATCAATTGAATGTTTTAAATGTGTTGTGCTTTGTCATTATGCAAATAGATGTACTATGAATAAGGTTAAGTAATGGGATCAGAAGGACCGTACAAATATATGTTTACCAATATATAATTCCATTCTAATTGAAGATGAGGAAACTGAAAATGGCCTATGAAATGTATGGATTATTTCTTAGATCATGTTTTGACATTATTTAATCTTAGGATATGATTCATGATTTTGTTTGTAGGAAATAAGTGTCACAGAATAAGTTAGAAATAAATGGTTAAATGATCCTAAAGAATGATGGACGATTAAGATGTCTGCATTTTAGAAATTCAAGGTTTATATTAGATATATGGGTGATGAAATGTTTAAAAGTATTAATGCTCTTTCGTTTATGGGATTAATTTGGAATACTTTTACCTTTTATGTGTAACATTGAAGTTTTTTTTGTGAAAGTTATATTTGAGGAATAATTATCTTTTCTTTTTTGGATATAGTAATAAAGAAGCATTTGTGTTTATATGATCCTTGAATTAGAGGCAATTACTGGTTATTTCTTTTTTGGATGAAAATGCAAAGTATGAGATAACATTTGAGGTTAAAATATGTTATGGTTATTTTTGATGAATTTATCTCATTTTTGTGAATTTTATAAAATTATATAGTTTTTGAAAAAGGATAACACTCAGACTATGTGACAACCCATCGCATCGGAAAAAGCTGCGGGAATTGAACCCGCAGCCGAAGTGCGACTGGAATTTATCACCTACTACTCACCTACAGGAAGTCCCTAGTTAGTATGACTTATTATTTTTTGTTTAATGGTTTTATGGATCAAGAATAATTTGATTTTGGAACTTATGTTTTATCAAATGGATATCCTTAGAATAGTAAAATTATTTAGTGATTAAGTGATAAATGTTATTTTGGAAGATGATCGCTCTTTTGGAACATTATATGCCTATGGAAAATAGAATAATATGGGATTTCATTTGAGAAGTAATGGTGGAATTTTATTTTTGGAGAATCTATATTTTTATTGTGTACTTATAGAAATTTAGGTTATTTATGTAAATGATTAACCTATCTTAGATAATATGTGATTAGGTTAATTAATTTTCTGTATGAGACTTTAAGAGTAGTAGATGTTATTTGGAGATAAATGTTAAGATTTATCATGGAAGAATATGTGATCAAATTTTTCTAAGTTTTGGGTTTCAATATTAGTTGGATTACTTTGAATAGTTTTAAGTACAATTGTTTATTGAATGGTCTTTTTTGAACTTTGGGGTATTGTTTATTGAATTTTGGATATTAAGAGTAGCATTTCTTTTTTAAAGGATTATCCTTTTTAGGGATTATCTGATCTTGTATTAACCATTTTGGTTTTGGTAAATGTCTACAGATAGGGGAAATATATAGTTCATATTTTTTGGATTATTTGATTCTCAAGAAGTTTATTTTATCACTTCAAGTGTTACTAAGTCATCTTGAGTACTCATCATTTGGAGAAAAGATGAGTTTTTGGTAGAAATTTATTAATGGATAAAACTCTACTTGAAAAGTAAGTATGTTTCCTTATGTTCATAGTCAAGATAATAAATAAATTTCTCAAATTTATTAAAAGGATATTAAAATAAAAACGTTTTTAGTTTACTTTTCCTATTGTGAAATCAAATACCGTTTAACCCATCACAAGTTTTCTGTTTTCTGGTAGTTAACTTTCTCCTAATCATGTTTTCTATCACTCTCCATCAGAACTTGACACTTAGTTTATCTTTCATATCCATTTTTTCCTACATGGAATCCTAGTATGTGTTATCTCTGGTGACCTTTGTACATCTCTTTATTTCTTTTAAAGTAGTATTTTTATTTACTCTTTTTCTGATGTGGAATTTCAATGAAGTTTTAGAGCCCAATTTTAAAATTGTGGGGATGCAATTTCCAAAATGGGGGAAGGATGTAATGACATAGGTATTTAAAGAATAATACTTTTTGAATTATATTAATACTTATGAATAAGATATTAATTTTATGTTAGAGGGGATGCTTTTTCAGATTGCGTACTGAACACGTAACTATAGGTTTCTCCTTAATCTTATGTTGCGCACAACATTGAGTAATACTGAAAAATAATAAAATATTATTATTATTATTTTAAAAGGTAATTAACACCTAGAAATTGGAATGGCATGAATGAATAATATGAAATTAATTCTGAAATATGGTTTCCACATGTTTAAATAATGATTCATTAGTTACCAAATTTATTATAAACGGAAATAAAATTCAACTGAATATAAGGAATGTGTTTTTATAAAAACCTATTTAAAAGAGAATAATTGTGTTTAATAAATCATATCACTCTATATGGATTTTTATTTAATTAAAAATATATTTTATATATTCAATGTAATGTTTTAAATTCATATTATTTGTTTTTTATATATGATATAAGAACAAAATTCAATTTTTTTGGATAAAAGAAGTATATCTTTAAAAATGCAGTTTTGCCGCCTTTTGATAGCAAACCCTTTTTAAAAATAGTTTTTGTCACTTTTATATGTACTATTTAAAAAATAAATTTCTTCTTTATAAGTGTAATATCAGAATTTACTTTGGTTGAAATTTTTGTATTTTTCTGATGAAATACATATTTTTATGAATAGTGAAAAATACTGCATTTTAATTCAAAATTGTCTTCTAATATAATTTATTTATATAGTTATATTATTATTTTAATTTATTTTCAATTTAAATTGGATTAAGTTTTTATAAATTAATTCAATTATGGTCATTGTAAGTAATTCCACTTTTAAATTGGACATAAACACATGTCAGTCTTTTGATAATTATTACTTCTTAAAAGCCCGCTTTTGGATTTTGAAAACAGGAATTAATTTTAAATTAATTTCTTAAAATTATGTGTTTTTAATTTGAAAAAATGGATTCCATATTTGGAATCAGGAGGTAAAAATTGTGTAAATAGTTAACTTTTATTTCTAGACATTATGAATAGTAACTTCAGTAATTATTTTAGTTACCATGGTTAAAGGGTAAATCTGGTAAATAAGAGTAAAAATAATATTATTATTATATTAAAAAAACCTAAAACATGTCCCAATCCTATTGTATGATATATTTTCGACCATTTCCATCCTTGGGTAGATTCTTGGACTCCATGGAGACACATGGATGTGAAAATGACATTTTATAAGAATTAATTTAAAGTAAAGAAAAATGTAACATAAACATGTATATTTTAGTAAAAAAAATTATATGGGGTTATATAAGTGATATATTTGACTATAAATATTCATTATAAAATATAAAAAGATTTCCTACATCATGGAATTTTATTTATAATTTTTATACATCAAATAAATTTATTTATTTATGACAAAATGATGATGTAGTGATTACCTTATTAATGAATGATTTAAATAAATGAGATTAAACATATTAAAATAAATTTATTTTGAAAAGTTTTAGTTCATCCAAGAATTTTAGGGATTATTATGACTTTTTATCTTTTAATTAATTAATATTTTTTGAAATAATCAATTTTTTATGTTTTTTAAAAAACATCACGACATGAATAGTATAAAAATTAACACAAATGAGTTTTTAAAACCAATACTATTTTATTAAATGATATAATAGTCCTAAAAATCTAAGATTTGGCCAATTTACTTATATAATATTTAAAATTTCATTAAGGAACCACTTTAGGTTTTATTTGAATTTTATAGTAGCTATATTAACCATAGAGTATGAATATACAAAAAGACATGGTAAGAGTCAAATTAGTTAACTTAGGGTTAAAGAAAAATAATCAGGTTACATTTGTGACCTAGACTGATATAAAACCAATTGGTTGAGAGTTTTTCGACCCAAAAGCATATTATCTTTGAAATAAATTACTTTGGGACCATTTAAAACCGAAAATCATTTTATAATAAAATAATATTTCAATACCTTCCAAAAGTGCCCTCCTCCCTCTTATAAAAGGGAATCACCTATACCCATTTAATCACACCTCTCAAGCCCCTTGGATCATCAAAAACCTACACAAATAAGCTCCCAAAATCCCTCTATTACTCCTAGAAGCCTTACCTTAGGCATAATTCAATTCAAAAAAGCCTTTTGGATCAAATCAAAGGGAGTTACACATTTTAGAGGTAGCATCTTTTCTAAAGTTTCTTTCCATTATTTTACTTATTCACTCTCTATTATATTATTATTATTTTATTACATAAATAAAAATTATCCAAAATATACTAGGATTTTTTTATGATAAGGATTCAAACTACACTTACACACACCTCCATCTAATGGATATGAACATGTTGCTTCTGTGTACGAGGAACTATTGCCTCACGAAATGATGATTGTTCAATTTTCCCCTACCACCTCTCATGGTGTCCAGTATGCTAGAACTATATTTAGATAGGGTATTTATTATATTTATATTTTCTCTATGATACTATAATTTTTATTTAAAAACATATCTTCATGCTTTTCATGATGTGTAAATACAATAATTTCATTTGAGGAAGTGCGTACTACCGCCCCCTCAAAGTGATATGACTCATTCATTCCATACATGGAACATATAAAGGATTTATTTAATGAAATTATGTAAAAATATATCATATTTTATTATACCGTAATTATAATATACCTATGTATCATTTAGTTTTCATTTCTTTAATATGACAAATAAATGAAAGTAGTGTTCATGCGTACGTACGGCTTACCATATCCATAAATGGTGCATTTAAATTATTATATACAAATGTTATGGACTATTATAAATACTTATATATGATATATATATGATATTTAAATCATGAATACTATTCTGGAGATAATTTACTTTTGACCACATGGACAATTTGTAATTATAACAAGATCATTTTCGACTCAAGAACCCAATATCAACAAAATGACCGATATTAACTTCAATAATTATGTAATTTATATAACGTGGTAATAAGTGATATAAAAGTAATAATGAACTTGAAAATAAATTAAGCAAGTATAAATTAACTTAAGTTTATTATTTAGGATGAACAAGGAACATACGTAAGGAATCAGACTCAAGTGGTAAGGGACTTCGTCTCAATCTCCTTTCATTAAGGCATATCTTGATGTTATGTATCTTTATTATCCTATAAGGTGTATATATTACCCTTTTAACATGTAGTGTCATGAATTAATATATTCTCATGATATTTTATGTTTTTTTAATGATATTCTTTAATGATTCCTATTCAAGTGTTTCTCAAGTGGTAAGGGACTTCGTCTCAATCTCCTTTCATTGAGGCATATCTTGATGTTATGTATCTTTATTATCCTATAATGTGTATATACAACCCTTTTGACATGTCGTATCATGAATTAAAATATTATCATGATATTTGAGGTTTTTTAATGATATTATTTAATTATTATTATTCAATAGTTTCTCAAGTGGTAAGTGTTGGACCCTTTATGCTATAGTATTTTTCACAATAACAAATATATGTCAACCTACATATACTATTATTTCATTCCATTTAATATCTCTAATTAAATCAATTATTTCATACAAAACTATATACTTAAATAAGTCAATACCCTATATATATATGAATCAATATGTTTACAAGTGTATTTTTACATGTATTTTTTATTTCACTTAATCTAGTAATGTAATGTTTAAGACAGAGACTTCATAATCTTTTCAGAGTCACTAGCACCGATGTTCGATGCGCCGATGTTTGACACATCGATGTTCGACACACCGATGTTCGATACACCAATGTTCGACACACCGATGTTCCACACACTGATTTTCGACACACTGATGTTCAACACACAAAAGATGACACACCGAAGATGACACACTGAAGATGACACACTGAAGATGACACATCTAAGATGAAATACTGATGTTGACACACTGAAGATGACACACCGACGATGACACACCGATGTTAATAAACCAATGATGAAAGAACAATAATTTTGACTCACTGATAGTCATAAATAACTATTTCAAATTTATTAATTCAAATTTATTTCTAACGGTCATGTTTAGACAAATTAATGTTTCTGACATTATTTAATGTGGTTTGTAAGACTATCCGTAGACAGTACGAGGTACATGCATGTAGGGAGATCTTCATGCCTACTAGACCTTGAAGTATAAAAGGATTACAAGATCAACATAGAAAGAGAGACTCTAAACCCACTAGAAAAACAAAACAGCTGGTTGTGTGAATATGCAAGATATTGGAAATAGAAGAACTCAAAGCTTGAGTATACAAGAAGTTTAATATTACAAGTTGAATCCTGCTGAAGCTCGCTGAACATCCTGACATCGAAGAGATAAAACTTTAAACACATGGAAGCTAGATTACATATACTAATATACTTTCTTGTTGTAACACCCCAAGCTTCCATGGTATGTTTCCCTTTGAATAATGCAGTAGCTTGCATTGTACGCAACATGGAATTTTAACACACCATGACCAATCGAACTAACTATTATGAAAATTAATACCCAATTTTTGAAATTTTATAATTTTTATTTTTCAATATGGACTTCATTTTAAAATTTGTAATATCAAAATTGTCTTAGGGTGATTTTTTTGTATTTTTCTGAAAACTTTCAATTTTTGATGAATAGTGAAAAACTTTGCGTTATTGTTTTAAACTGACTTTTTATTTAAGTAATTAGTTATTTTATTTTAATTTATTTTAGTTCAAAATAGATACATAATACCTATATATGTTCAATTTAATTAATTAGAGTCATTTTATAATAAGTTTAGATATATAAAATTTTATTGAACTTTTTACCGTCTTTTACCCACCTTCTAGGAGCATTTACAAATTTTCAAAAAACGTAATTTTACTGCTTCTGTGAGTTGAATTTCAAAAATTTGAGAGACACGATTTACATCAATAAGTAAAATGTGGTTCAATAAGATGAGAATAATTTTTGCTGAATAGTAACTTTTGACTTTTATTTGCCACGATTAAAAGTAAATGGGGTAATTAAGGGTAAAAATAATTTTATAATTACCCTAACACATGTCCTAATTCTATTGTATAAGTGTAATTAGACCAAAAACAAATTTAGTAATAAAATATTATCCCCTTTGGTCCACTTGGATTAGATTAGGACATTTATTATTATTTTATTTGAAGAAGAGTTAAAAGTGTTAAATTCAAAGTTTAATAACTAAACCATTTTTAATATAGGGTTACACACAATATAAATTCGACTATAAATATTCATTATAAATAAAAAAGGATTTCCTACATTATTTTATTGTATTTATAATTTTTATACATTAAATAATTTAGTTTATTTATGACACAATGGTGATGCAGTAATTACCTTATTAATGAAAGATTAAAATAATTGATATTATAAATAGCCAAATAATGTAATTTGAGACTTTTTATGAATTACACTAATTTCATAGGTTAATATGATATGTTAGGGTTGATTGAATATATATATTTTGAATTAATCATGCTGTTAGTATTTTCAAAAAAACCAAATACTAAATAGTGTCAAAATTGACATAATTGAGTTTTTAAAACAAATACTATATTATTAATAGATATAATATTCCTAAAAATATAAGGATCAGAAAAATGAATTATATAAGGTTATATATATTAATAATGAATCACATGGGGTTATCTTGTCTTGTTATTGTATGTTTATTAACCATATAAATTAAAAATACAAAGAGACATGGTAAATGTCAAACTATTTAACTAAGAGTTAAATATAAAATATAAGGTTAATATGGTGACATAAACTTGTCTAAAACCTATTGGTTGAGAGGATTTAGACTCATACCTACCTTATCCTAAAAATAAATCATTTTTTAGCCATTATAAACCGAAAATAATTTTATTATTAAATAATATTTTGAGCTTTTTTTAAAGTGACCATCACCTATCTTATAAAAGGGCACTTCCTCTTCTCTCAAAATCACACCTCCAAATACATTTGTCTCGGCCAACCCCTGACCAAATATCTTCCCAAATTCCCTCACATCAACCTAGAGTCTTTAATTTGATTATAAATCCAACATACGGAGCCATTTTGATCAACTCAAAAGGAAACACCCAAAGAAGAGGTAATATAATGACCCATACTTTACATACATTGTTAATACTTTAAAATTGAAGCGTACTTATTACATCATATAACAAAACCAAGAAAGGACCGTATAGGTATAGTGTCTTTAGAAACTGGGAAACATAAACAACTGGTTCATAAAGCGTCTACATTGTCTCCCATTTATTTCATCATATCTATAGTCCCTTTTGGAATATCTTACTTAATAACCTTCTTCATGACCTGGGGAATGAAAACATACAAAATGGTGAGCTCAAATTCTTAGTAAGGGTAAACAAAAGAAATATCTATCACATCATATTCATAAGAACATAACATTTTGGAAATCTTAACCTGCAAAAGAGATCATAATATCATAACATGGGATAAATCATAGTAGTGAAATGTAATCCCAATAATCATAACTTAAAACATGAAACTTTGTGGCATACACACATAATCATAGAGAATCATTTCTTATTAGTCAAGACTCGTTGCCAAGACTATCTTAGTGGAAAAAGTCCATTTCAAAAACCGAGTTCACTCCTCATTTCAGTCTTGTTTCACTGAATCGGTATAACCTACCGTTCCAGCCATGTCTATATCATGAGATATAAAATCTTTACCCAATGCATTGTAGGGAGATATAGGTCCCACCCATCTCATAATGATACCATTCTTATGTGTGCCACAAAATCATAAATCATACATCATTGCATAACCCATGTAATAAAAATGGGATTCTTAAACATCATGACATCATAAAACAATTCATATAAGATAAAGGAATTCATAAAAATAATTCAATCACAACATAATCAAATCAATGTAATAATAGGGATAGAAAAAGAACCCTTTATTATCTTAGATGGAAAATAATTTTGATAAAACATTTGAACTCCATTCTTGAGGAAAATATCCTTTCTTCTTCAAAAACACTTTTCCTTTCATAACATGTCATACAATTCTAAACTAAAAGAAGTTGATAAAAAAATAAACTTGAAAACTTGTAAAGGAATCTTCTTGGAAATAATGTTTTAAAAATCCATTCATTCCGTATAAGTTAAAAAAACATTCTTCGTACTTTTGTTGGAAAAGTCAAAAAGTACCTCGTACGAAAAATGACAAAAGATTCCTTTCATATCTTTTACTAAAAACTCTCTGAAGGGTAAAATAGGTTATAAACTATTGTATAAGGATATAAATATTTCATATTGAGGAAACATGGATGTGGATGATAAAATACACCCCATTAAATACCAATGTATAAAAAATCTCGGATAAAAATGAGATTGTGATATTTTCCCTTACCTTAGGTCTGATTTGATTCGTAAGTGTCTGAACCTCCTGTATAATGATTTAAATAATGTTATTGACTTATTCCAGAATCATACTTATTGTTATGATATCATATATGGTCATATTCATAGCTTCTTATTAGTAATATTTCATTACTACTTGTTATTTGGGTGTTTATTACTTTTTGTTCTTATGCTTGTTTTGTCGAATAAATTCTTATTCTTCTCTTTAGGTTATAGATACCTCATTTCCAGAATTTTATTAGTGTAATATATATCATATTCATTCATTCAATTAATTTATATAATCATTATGAAATGAAGATCATGTAGAACGAGTCGCATCACATCGTGGAGACGGTATTCCGTACCTACGCACGAGTGATGATATCATTCCTATGATCGTGGAATTGTATTGGAGTGTATGTATACTATTTCAGAATCAATATCACTTTATAATAGTCATATATAGTCATTATTTACACCATTATACCCATCCAAGTAAGTTGGTGGTGGAAAATAGATCACACCACGACGTGGAGACGGTATTCCGTACGTACGCAC
Organism: Viscum album; assembly: GCA_963277665.1. Taxonomy (NCBI): domain Eukaryota; kingdom Viridiplantae; phylum Streptophyta; class Magnoliopsida; order Santalales; family Viscaceae; genus Viscum; species Viscum album. Next base: position 1,800,646,651 of record OY728130.1, on the reverse strand, counting down.
GGGCGGTGATTTCTTTTTCCATAGGATGGATAGATGGTGAAATAGGGTTATTTCATAATTATAATAACATATCAGTATGTGAGTGATACTGATTTTATTACTTCATAATGAAACAACTAAAGAATAAGAAGTGGAAGAAGAAATAAAGATGAAAGAATCGGTAACGGACATTACCTCTTCTTTGAAGTGCTTCTTTGAGACCTCCTTTTAGGGCACTAAAATAGGTCTTTGAAGAAGACCAGAACCTCTATGATGTTTCTTGGGAAGTGGAGAGATAAAATTTTCATGGGTTGGCCGAGCTTGAAGGCTCAAATTAGTGTGAGGAAGAGGGGGAGGATGTGCCCGTTTATAAGGGAGGAGAGGGGTACCTTTGGAATAACTAAAACTATTATTTTATTATAAAGTCAAATTCGGTTTTAAATAGCTCCAAATTGATTTATTTTTAAAATAAGGTGGGGATGGGTAGAAAGCCTCTCATCCAATAGAATTTAGACAAGTTTAGGTTCCTATTTTAAACTTATCATTTAGATTTAACTTTAAGTTAGATAATTTAACTTTTACTGTGTCTTCTTGTTTTCTTACACTATAATGTTAATAAACATTCCATATCAAGACAAAATAACCCCAAGTTGTTTATTATTAATATATATAGCCTTATATAAGTCATTTGGACGAACCTTATATTTTTAGGAATAAAATAACAATTAGTAATATAATATTTGTTTTAAAAACTATTTTATGTCAATTTTGACAATATTTAGTAATTGATTTTTGTGAAAATCATAACAGAATGATTAGTTCTTACCAAGTTACTTAAATAAATACTAACATGTCATATTAACCTATAAAATTAGTGTAATTCATAAAAAGTCTCAAATTACATTTATTTGGGTATTTATAACATCAATTATGTCAATATTTCATTAATAAGATAATTAATGCATCATCGTTGTGTCATAAATAAATTAAATTATTTAAGGTCTAAAAATTACAAATAAAATACCATTATGTAGAAAATTTGTTTATCTTTCTAATTAATACTTATAGTCGAATTTATCTTATGTATAACCCCATATGAAAAATGATTTACTTATTAAACGTTGATTTTAACTATTTTAACCCTTCTTTAAATAAATTAATAATAAATGTCCTAATCTAATCCAAGTGGGCCTAAATGGTCATATTTTATTCCTAAGGTTGTTCTTGGTCGAATTACACTTATACAATAGAATTAGGACATGTGTTAGGGTAATAATAATAACACTTTTACCCTTAATTACCCTATTTACTTTTAACCATGGTAAAAAAAAGTAAAAAGTTACTATTCACCAAAAAATATTTTCATCTCATTGAACCACATTTTAATCCTTGATATTAACCGTGTCTCTCGGATTTTCGAAATTCCACACACAGAAGCGGTAAAATTAAGTTTTATGAAAAATTTAGTTTTTTTAACTACCACTTAGTGGTTTCACTATTCATCAAAAATTGAAAGTTTTCAGAAAAATACCAAAATTTCACCCTAGGATAATTTCGATATTCCGAATCCAAAAATGAAGTCCATTTTGAAAAATAAAATTTATAAAATTTCAAAAAGTGGTTATTACTATTCATAACGGCTAGTTTTAATAATATTTTAATAGCATATCGTTGTTCAGTGAAACTCGGTATTGCGTACGGCGCAAGCTATCGAGAAAGGCCATGGTTGCGTGTAAATAAAGCCAAGCTAGTGTTGTGTGTAGTGAAAGATTCCTTTGATGATTTATATAACATAAAAACAAAATATTTCTCATAAAAGTCTCGGGTGTTACATTCTACCCCCCTTAAAATGAATTTCGCCCTCGAAATTCGTCACTTTGTAAAAAACAAATGAGGATACCTCTCCCTCATCATATCCTCAAGCTCCGATGTAGCTTCTTCTAATTGGTGGTTCCTCCATAAAACTTTCACCAATCGAGTGGTCTTGCTTCGTAGGACTTTTTCTCTACGATCCAGAATCTCTATCGGCTGTTCTTCATAAGAAAGATCTTGCTCCAGTGGTACAACTTCTGAGCTAAGTACATGTGAAGGATCAGGTATATACTTTCTCAGGAGAGATACATGGAACACATCGTGAACTTGAGAGAGATTCGGTGGAAGCGCCAATCGGTAAGCTACCTTCCCAACACGATCCAGTATTTCGAAAGGATCGATATATCTAGGGCTCAACTTTTCCTTCTTTCCAAATCTCATGACCCTCTTCCAGGGAGATATTCGTAAGAATACTTTATCACCCACTTCAAACTCTAGGTCTTTTCTTCGGTTGTCGGCATAACTTTTCTGTCGACTCTGAGCTGCTCTTATGTTTTGTTGAATAGATCGGACCTTTTCTGCCATTTCATCAACGAGATCAGGTCCTAATAGCTTTCTTTCCTCAACTTCATCCCAGCAAGTTGGAGTCCTGCATTTCTTTCCATAGAGAACTTCATAAGGAGCCATCTGAATACTGGAGTGAAAGATATTATTATAAGAAAATTCCACCAAAGGTAGGTGTTGATCCCAACCACCTTTGAAATCCATAGAGCAAGCTCTCAACATATCTTCTAGGGTTTGAATTGTTCTCTCAGACTGACCGTCTGTCTGAGGATGATAAGCAGTGCTGAAACTCAAATCTGTATCCAGAGTATGCTGAAGAGTTCACCAGAACTTCGAGGTAAATCTCGGATCCTGATCAGATATAATAGAAAGTGGTACTCCATGCAATCTTACCACTTCCTTTACATATATCCTAGAAAGATGATCTAGAGAGAAATCCTCTCTAATAGTAATGAAGTGTGCAGACTTGGTAAGACGATCAACTATGACCCAGATAGCATTATTGCCTTTGGATGTTTTAGGAAGTCCTGTGACAAAGTCCATAGTGATGTTTTCCCATTTCCATTCGGGTATGGGTAGTGGTTGTAACATCCCCTTAGACTTCTGTCTCTCATCTTTAACTTGCTGACAAACCAAGCATCGAGAGACATATTCAGCAGCATCGCTTTTCATGCCATCCCACCAGAAGTACTCTTTCAGGTCCCTATACATCTTCATGCTTCTAGGATGAATAGATAATGAAGAACTATGATCCTCATCCAACAGATCCTTCTTTAATTGCGGGTTGGGAGGAACACAAACCCGATTCCTGAACTTTGTTATCCCATCACAATCAAGGTTGAATTTAGGAACATTTCTCACCTTCTTTTGTAACTCGACATCTTCGTTTTGTGCCTCTTTAATCTTCACATGTATAGATGGTTGAACATTCATTTGAGAAATATACGATTTTTCCCCTTCCATTATAATTCCAAGATCCATCATTTGTAAATCCATAAATATTGGATCTTTTGTGATCCTCATCATGGATAAACTGGCATGGTCTTATCGACTTAATGCATCTGCCACCTTGTTTGCTTTCCCAGGGTGGTAATGGATTGAGCAGTCATAATCCTTAATCAGCTCCAACCGTCTTCTTTAACACATATTCATCTCCTTTTGTGTGAAAATATACTTTAAAATTTTATGATCAGTATAAATGTCACACCTTTCTCCATAAAGATAATGCCTCCAAATCTTTAATGCAAATATTACCGCAGCTAACTCCAAATCATGAGTTGGGTAATTTTTCTCATGGATTTTCAACTGTCGTGAGGCATAAGCTATCACCATATCATTTTGCATAAGAACACACCCCAATCCCTTCTTGGATGCATCACTATAGATCACAAACCTTTCTCCACTACAAGGCAGTGTGAGCACAGGTGCACTGGATAACCTTCTTTTCAACTCCTTGAAATTCTCTTCACATTCTTCCATCCAAACAAACTTAACTCCTTTTCGAGTCAACTTGGTCAGTGGATTTGATAATCGTGGAAAATCTTTCACAAAACGTCGATAATATCCAACCAAACCAAGAAAACTTTTGATCTCGGTTACTATTTTTGGTCTCGACCATCTTTCAATAACCTCTGTTTTTGCTGGATCCATAGATATCCCCTCTTTTGAGATTATGTGACCCAAAAATGCAACTTTTTGAAGCCAAAATTCACACTTGGTAAATTTGGCATAAATCTTCTCCTTTCTCAGGGTCTTCAATATAATTATCAAGTGATATTCATGTTCTTCCTTGCTCTTTGAATAGAAAAGAATATCGTCTATAAATACTACCTCAAATTGATCAAGATAGTCTCTAAAGACTCTATTCATCAGATCCATGAAGATAGCAGGGGCATTATTAAGACCAAATGGCATCACTATAAATTCATAGTGTCCATACCTTGTACGGAAAGTCGTCTTTGGTATATCCTCCCTTTTGACCCTTAATTGATGATACCCTGAACGAAGATCAATCTTGGAAAAGTATTGAGCTCCGCATAGTTGGTCAAATAAGTCATCAATGCGTTGGAGAGGATATTTTTTCTTGATAGTGATCTTGTTAAGTTCTCGATAATCAATGCAGAGTCTCATTGATCCATCTTTCTTCTTAACAAATAGAACAGGTGCTCCCCAAGGTGACGCACTAGGTCGTATGAATCCCTTATCAAGATTCTCTTGTAGTTGCTTCCTCAATTCCTGCAACTCAATTGGGGCCATTCTATAAGGTGTCTTTGAAATAGGCAAAGCACCCGGTACGAGTTCTATTGAAAACTCAACTTCACGATTTGGTGGAAGACCTGGTAATTCCTCCGGAAAGACATCATCAAACTCTCGTACAATGGGAATATTATTAATCATGAGTTTCTCACCAACCATTTGAGATAAATAACCTTCATTTAGTGGAATCAAGACCCATAAGATGGAAGAAATTTCCACTGGAAGGTTATGTTCATCCTTGCATCGATAGACGGTCATAGATTGATCTGGAATATGAAATGTGACTTCCCTTCTTTGGTAATTGATATGAGCTCTATATAAAGAAAGAAAATCCATGCCAAGAATCACATCAAATTACACTATAGGAAGGATCCCAAGATTTGCAGGAAGCACTTTCCCACAAACTTTGATCGGAGAAGAATTATAAACTTTTGATGCGACTGTTGTGCCATTAGGTGTTGTCACAGCTAACTCAACATCTAATTGTTGAGGTAATACGGCGATACCCTTAGAAAATTATTCAGAAATAAAACAGTGGGTGGATCCAGAATCAAATAAAACATTTCCTACTTTAGAGTGGATGGTAAGTGTACCTTTCACCACATCGTTATCGTACTCCACATCGCTGATAGAAATTGCATGTGACTTTCCTTTGTCTTTATCCTTAAGAGTTTGTTGACATCAACCATCATCATCAACCCTTGGATTAGGGAATTTATTGGAATAATTCCCCATCTCCTTGCACTTGAAACATTGAAGTGTAGTAGGTTCATTATGTGTATCCCTTCCTTTGTTTGCATCATTAGACATCTTCTTCCCATCATCGCGGCATTCAAATGCCCGATGACCTTCCTTTCCACATTTTAAACATTTACTTGTCCCTTTAAGACAAATCCCACCATGTTTCTTTCCACACTTTGAGCATAAGGGAAAGCTCATCTTCTTTTCAGTGTGCTCTTTATATTTTCCTTTGAATTCCATTTTCCTCTTCTTATCAAACCCATATGACTGATGGGTTATTCTAATCTCCATCTCGACTTTGAGAGCACATCGAACGATTTCCTTGTAGCTATTGAAGTCCCTTATGTCAACTCCCTTAGAAGACTTGGTTTTAAGCCACTAAAGAATCGATTGATCTTACTCTCAGGTTGGATAATAATACCAGAAGCATACCTTGCAAGTCTTGTAAAATTTTCTTCATAGGTACCAACAGATTCATCATCCTTTTTCTTCAGTTCAAGAAACTCTTTCTCCATCTCTGTTCGGAGAATACGAGGTAAGTACTTATTGAAAAATAAGTTCTTGAACTCGTCCCATTCCATGGACTCAATTTCATCCCTTTTCCTTGTATTCTTAATAAGATTCCACCATTGATCAGCATCTCCTTCCAAACGATACACTACTAGGATGACTTTATCATGTTCAGAACATTGAAGAACTGAAAATATCTTTTCAGTAGTACTAATCCATTGTTCAGCAACTAATGGATCAGTAGACCCGCTGAATGAAGGAGGACGATGTATCATGAAAGATTCAATAGAATGTTGCTCCTTCCTTTTCTCATTTGGAAGTCCTGCATGACTCATAGCTTGAGAAATTTGTGTGAGCATGGCTACAAGATTTTTCATTCCAGCTCCCATAAAGTTTGGTTACTCAGGGGGACAATCATTGCATTTCCCGTCGCATTCTGCATTAACACGGTTCCTTCGGGTTCCAGCCATTGACTTAAACCAAGAAGAATAGTGTGATCAACACTAATTATAATAGGAAAACCACATAATCAAGAATAGAATTTCACACTTAAGGTCTCATCCTAGGTTATTCATTGCCATTTCTAAAACACTAAGACTGTGTTCTATGCTTAGACTTATCCTTAGGGTTCTTACTAAGGCTTTCACATCCTGGTTTCCAAAGGTTGACTATACCTTTCCTCTGATACCAACTATAATTACCCATACTTTACATACATTGTTAATACTTTAAAATTGAAGCGTACTTATTACATCATATAACATAACCACGAAAGGACCGTATAGGTATAGTGTCTTTAGAAACTGGGAAACATAAACAACTGGTTCATAAAGCGTCTACACTGTCTCCCATTTATTTCATCATATCTATAGTCCCTTTTGGCATTTCTTACTTAATAACCTTCTTCATGACTTGGGGAAAGAAAACATACAAAAGGGTGAGCTAAAATGCTCAGTAAGGGTAAACAAAAGAAATATCTATCACATCATATTCATAAGAACATAACATTTTGGAAATCTTAACCTGCAAAAGAGATCATAATATCATAACATGGGATAAATCATAGTAGTGAAATGTAATCCCAATAATCATAACTTAAAACATGAAACTTTTTGGCATACACACATAATCATAGAGAATCATTTCTTATTAGTCAAGACTCATTTCCAAGACTATCTTAGTGGACAAAGTCCATTTCTGAACCGAGTTCACTCCTCGTTTCAGTCCTGTTTCACTGAACCGGTATAACCTACCATTCCAGCCATGTCTATCTCATGAGATATAAAATCTTTACCTAATGCATTGGATGGAGATATAGGTCCCACCCATCTCATAATGATACCATTCTTATGTGTTCCACAAAATCATAAATCATACATCATTGCATAACCCATGTAATAAAAATGGGATTTTTAAACATCATGACATCAGAAAACAATTGATATAAGATAAAGGAATTCATAGAAATAATTCCATCACAACATAATCAAATAAGTGTAATAATAGGGATAGAAACAGAACCCTTTATTATCTAAGATGGAAAATAATTTTGATAAAACACTTGAACTCCATTCTTGAGGAAAATATCCTTTCTTATTCAAAAACACTTTTCCTTTCATAACATGTCATACAATTCTAAACTAAAAGAAGTTGATAAAAAAATAAACTTCAAAACTTTTAAAGGAAGCTTCTTGTAAATAATGTTTTAAAAATCCATTCATGCCGTATAAGTTAAAAAACATTCTTCGTACTTTTGTCGGAAAAGTCAAAAAGTACCTCGTATGAAAAACGACAAAAGATTCCTTTCATATCTTTTACTAAAAACTCTACGAAGGGTAAAATTGGTTATAAACTATTGTAGAAGGATATAAATATTTCATTTTGAGGAAACATGGATGTGGATGATAAAATACACCCCAGTAAATACCAAAGTATAAACAATCTCGGATAAAAATGAGATTGTGATATTTTCCATTACCTTAGGTCTGATTTGCTTTGTAAGTGTCCGAACCTCCTGTATAATGATTTAAATAATGTTATTGACTTATTCCAGAATCATACTTATTGTTATGATATAATATATGGTCATATTCTTAGCTTCTTATTAGTAATATTTCATTACTACTTGTTATTTGGGTGTTTATTACTTTTTGTTCTTATGCGTGTTTTGTCGAATAAATTCTTATTCTGCTCTTTAGGTTATAGATACCTCATTTCCAGAATGGTATTAGTGTAATATATATCATATTAATTCATTCAATTCATTTATATAATCATTATGAAATGAAGATCATGTAGAACGAGTCGCATCACATCGTGGAGACGGTATTCCGTACGTACGCACGAGTGATGATATTGTTCCTATGATCATGGAATTGTATTGGAGTGTATGTATACTATTTCAGAATCAATATCACTTTATAATAGTCATATATAGTCATTATTTACACCATTATACCCATCCAAGTAAGGTGGTGGTGGAAAATAGATTACACCACGGCGTGGAGACGGTATTCCGTACGTACGCACGTGTGGTGATTTCTTTTTTCGTAGGATGGATAGATGGTGAAATAGGGTTGTTTCATACTTATAATAACATATCAGTATGTGAGTTATACTGATGTTATTACTTCATAATGAAACAACTAAAGAAGAATAAGTGGAAGAAGAAATAAAGATGAAAGAATCGGTAACGGACATTACCTCTTTTTTGAAGTGCTTCTTTGAGACCTCCTTTTAGGGCACTAAAATAGGTCTTTGAAGAAGACCAGAACCTCTAGGATGTTTCTAGTGAAGTGGAGAGAAGAAATTGGTAGGGTTTGGCCGAGCTTGAAGGCTCAAATTGGTGTGAGGAAGAGGGGGAGGATGTGCCCTTTTATAAGGGAGGAGAGGGGTACCTTTGGAATACCTAAAACTATTATTTTATTATAAAGTCAAATTCGGTTTTAAATAGCTCCAAATTGATTTATTTCGAAGATAAGGTGGGTATGGGTCGAAATCCTCTCATAAAATAGAATTTAGACAAGTTTAGGTTCCTATTTTAACCTTATCATTTAGATTTAACTTTAAGTTAGATAATTTAACTTTTACCGTGTCTTCTTGTTTTCTTACACTATAAGGTTAATAAACATGACATATCAAGCCAAAAGAACCCCAAGTTGTTTATTATTAATATATATATCCTTATCTAAGTCATTTGGACGAACCATAGATTTTTAGGAATAAAATAACATTTAGTAATATAATTTTTGTTTTAAAAACTATTTTATGTCAATTTTGACACTATTTAGTAATTGATTTTTGTGAAAATCATAACAGAATGATTAGTTCGAACCAAGTTACTTAAATCAATACTAACATGTCATATTATCCTATAATATTATTGTTATTCATAAAAATTCTAAAATTACATTTATTTTGGTATTTATAACATCAATTATGTCAATATTTCATTAATAAGATAATTACTGCATCATCGTTGTGTCATAAATAAATTAAATTATTTAAAGTCTAAAAATTACAAATAAAATACCATTATGTAGGAAATTTGTTTAGATTTATAATGAATGTTTATAGTCGAATTTAACTTATGTATAACCCCATATTAAAAATTATTTACTTATTAAACTTTGATTTTAACTATTTTAACCCTTCTTTAAATAAATTAATAATAAATGTCCTAATCTAATCCAAGTGGGCCTAAATGGTCATATTTTATTCCTAAGGTTGTTCTTGGTCTAATTACACTTATCTAATAGAATTAGGACATGTGTTAGGGTAATAATAATAACACTTTTACCCTTAATTACCCTATTTACTTTTAACCGTGGTAAAAAAAAGTAAAAAGTTACTATTCACAAAAAAATATTTTCATTTCATTGAACCACATTTTAGTCCTTGATATTAACCGTGTCTCTCGGATTTTCGAAATTCCACTCACAGAAGCGGTAAAATTAAGTTCTATGAAAAATTTAGTTTTTTTAACTACCACTTAGTGGTTTTACTATTCATCAAAAATTGAAAGTTTTCAGAAAAATACCAAAATTTCACCCTAGGCTAATTTCGATATTATGAATCCAAAAATGAAGTCCATTTTGAAAAATAAAATTTATAAAATTTCAAAAAGTGGTTATTACTATTCATAATGGCTAGTTTTAATAATATTTTAATAGCATATCGTTGTTTAGTGAAACTCGGTATTGTGTACGGCGCAAGCTATCGAGGAAGGTCGCAGTTGTGTGTTAAGAAATCCAATCTAGTGTTTTGTGTAGTGAAAGATTCCTTTTATGATTTATATAACATAAAAAAAAATATTTCTCATAAAAGTCTCGGGTGTTGCAGGTAATAATTTCACCACCCACTTTCCAGTTCTTTTCATCTTCCACTTCCTCTTTCTTTGTTGTTTCTATACCAAAATAATAACTCCAGTACCTTATAAATACTATGATGTTATTATAAATATGGTACAACCATATTCTTTATTCTATACATCCTATAAATGACAAAGTCACCATACGTGCGCACATACGGCTTACCGTCTCCACGTTGTGGTGTAGTTTCTTATTCAAACACTTCATTATTTTGATGGGTATAATAATGAGTATAACTAATGTAAATAATAAATATAACATGTTAAATATTCTGTATATATTATATACCATTCAATTACATATGATTTCATCATCAATATAATGATATTTTCGCTCGTGCGTACGTACGGATTACCGTCTCCACGAACGCGATGAGATTCATTCCCCACCGTAATCATTCAAGAATAATTTTCATTATTTTATTAAAAATAATTTTTAAGAACTTAATATCATTATGTATAGGAATTAAATACATCCTATTCATAATAAACATGTCTTGCGTAACCAATCATATAATGTAAAATAAATCAGTTAACACCCGAAATGATGATACTACTAAATATTATTAACAAATCAATATTAGAAGATCATATATGATATCATATTTATGTATATGATTCTTGTATAATTTAATAACAATTATTTAACTATTATATAGGAGGTTAACGTACCCTCGACCAAAGAAAGTAAAAGGTAAGGGTTAATTCTATTATCTCTTCATTATCCGAGTTGTTTTTACGTGAGTATCTACTGGGACCTCTTTATCATCCACATCTGTGTTTCATAAAAATATTTTCAAAAGGAATATTTTAAGGTTTTATGAAAGGTAATCTTTAACTAGATCATAATTTTAAAAGTTTTAAATATTTATTCTTCTAAATCATTCTCATTAATTTCCATGTTTTCAAAATGGTTTTTAAGGATTTATTTATATGGACATGAATGTTTGTAAAATGTTAATTCCTTTAAAAAGTTTCAAAGTGGTATGGAACACTTTGATTAAAAAATGTCTTTAAATGTCTTACTTTATAAATTTTGTGACATTTAAATTTTTTTATAAAACCGGGATATTTCTCTCAAAGAGTTTTACAAATCATTTGCATCTATGTCAACATCCTTTGATGGATTTTAAGCTTGTTTGAAGTTGATTTATTATGATAGAAATATTCCATATTGTATTGAAGGTTTTATGATATGTTTGACTATGGATGTGAACCATTAATGGTTTATGGATAAAGTATTTACATTACATATGATAGTTTTAATACGAATGTTTATGTTATGTTTAAACCTTTTCCTATGAGGAATGAATTGGACTTAGTAAGTGATGGGTAGAGCCCGCTATAGCTCCTCGATCCATCAGTAGGTCTCATGAGAAAAAATATTGTCTTTGAATAAGGCCTTGAAAAAATCTTATTTGTATTATTGGAACAAGTCCTTGACTATGTGGTTATGAAGTTTGAAATTATGCATTTCATCATTATGAAATTAGATATTGATATTACATGTGATTATTAAACTAGTAGAATATCCGTGTGAATAAGTAAATGGAATTATTTGATTTATCATTGCCATATTATTCTGAATTTTATGTTTAAAAGGATTTTTTTAGTCTTATACATTCCCATAAAAGTTTATGCTTATTTATGAAAGTTTCCACTATATAGTTATCCTTACTAACACTACTACAAATACGGCTTTTATCAGCGCTAAAAATGGCCTTTATCAGCGCTAGAAAAGTACTGATAAAGCCGGCGAAGATAAAGGGTGGGTCCCCTTTATCAGTGCTCCAAAAATTGCTGATAAAGACCCCTTTTATCAGCGCTTTTTTTTAGCGCTGATAAAAATAAAAAAAATAAAAAAAATAAAAAAAATTAAAAAAAATTAAAAAAAATTAAAAAAAATTAAAAAAAATACCGCCAATCTCGGGGGGATTTTTACAGCACTTGATCCCCCCTTTATCAGCGCTTTCCTACACATCCAGCGCCCTCCCGCACCGCCTACACCATTTATCAGTGCTAGCCCTTTAAATCAACCTTGCGCGCGCACCCGTGCCTCCACCCGGATTTGATCTCGAGACCTCCCCCTACGCACCTAAAACCTTTGCCACTACCCTATATTGATTTGTTCTCTTATTCATGATATATATATTTATTTATATATATATATTTAGTTATATTTATTTGTATAGTAATATATATTTATATTAATATATATAGTTATATTAATATATAGATATAGTTATATTAATATATATATATATATAGTTATATTAATATATACATATAGTTATATTAATATATGTATAGTTATACTAATATATGTATAGTTATATTAATATATAATAGTTATATAAATATTAATATATTGGTAATTTAAATAAAATGGACATTATTTATTATTTAGATAAAGCAAATATATTTTATATGTAAATATGTTTAATTAATTATTTAAAAATTTTAATTTTTAAGTATGAATATATAAAAAAATTGTACATATAGTTATATATTTGATTATAAATAGCAGTGCATTATAAAAAAGGATGAAATTTCAAATAAATAATATCAATATGAATGTAATAACTTGTAATAAATTCAGTCCCCAACAAAAAAGCCAATAATACCCCCTTAAACGAGGCTGAAAATCCACAAAATGTTAAAAAATCTGGGTACCCCGACAAAAAACTCAGTTTTGGAGGCCTTCTGGGCCTCTTTTGGCCTCGAAAAACGCTTTACTGGGGTTCCCCCCCGATCACAGCGACGTAGATCTCGTCGCAGGCTTCGATTTGATATGTGGTAGAGCTCAAACGGACACCCGGATCAAAAGTTATGGTCGTTTGAAGTTTGAGTTGCGTTTTCAACATATTTTGGATCTTTTTTAAAAAAAATTATTTTTTATTATTTAAATTGTTATTAAATAACTATTACTCCATAATAATAATCAAATTATTAATTAAAAACCTTTTTTTAATTTTTTAAGAATCCATTTTAACTAAATATCTTATATATTAAGTATATTAAGTGTAAATGTACATTTATACTTATATAAAATATATTTAAAAATTATATATTATATTTATATCAATATAACTATATAACTATATTTATATATTAATATATATTTTTTTAAAAAAAATCTTGAAGTCGACCCTTTGTCAGTGCTTTTAAAAAAACGCTGATAAAGCCCCCCCCCCCTTTATCAGCGCTACTAAACAAGCGCTGATAAAGGGGGTCCCTTTATCAGCGCTAAAAAAAGCGCTGATAAAGGGGGGACTTTATCAGCGCTACAAAAAAGTGCTGATAAAGGGGTAATTTTATCAGTTCTTTTTTTAGAGCTGATAAAGGCATCCTTTATCAGCGCTTTTTTGAGCGCTGATAAAGCCCCCCCCCCTTTATCAGTGCTTTTTCGTTAGCGCTGATAAAGGGGTGGCGCTGCCCTTGCCCAGTTTTGTGGTAGTGTAAGAATCTGAGCTCACCCCTTTCTATGTTTTATTTTTCCCAGGATGCGAAGAATTATATTATGAATGACCTATAGGGATAGTCTAAGGGATATGAATGTGGTCAATGGATACAATGTTGTTGTTATTTTTCATTTTGTAATGTAATGTAAAACTTATGACTGTATCTAGTACTTCCAAGGATACTAAACAGATCGGTCTTTCAAGATTTGATCCCTTTTGATCATGCCAATGTTATTTAATAATGCACTGACTCTAGGTAACTGGGGTCGGGGCATTACAGTTGGTATCAGAAGAGGTTTAGTAAAAACCATGGAAACTAGATTTAGAAAAACTCTAATCAAAGAACATTACCCTAAGATAGAATTTGAGGTTTAGTATAGAAAAAAATCATAGAATTTTGGTAATGTGGAGATTTTGTGAGTTTACTAAGCAATACGTCCCTTTCTGGATACGAGCGGGTAGAGGTGGATCTGGTACAGATGTACTTAGGGGTAAAACCTGAAAACCCCCGTTTAGAGCTAGACTCGAATGGGAACTGGTGCATGACAATGGGCCTTGCTAAACTCTGGGTTATGACACTCCCAAAGGATATGATTAGGACAATTCACATTTTCTTTACAAACCATTATGAAGGATTTTTGAGTATATACCTCCTCAAAGAAAACATTTTTTTATGATTATGGATTATATCCATAAACTATTCAATTTATGTTAATTGTTCTACAATCTAAGAATTATGTATTGTGATTCATAAACTAATCTAGTGTATTTCATTATTTAGAAATGGTTCATAGTGGAAGGAATGGAAACCGTATCAATGCACATAATCCATGTAGGGATTTCCTTCCTACTCAAGATAGTTATAGTGGAGCTAGTGATGCAACTGGTGCTGATCAGCTTATCACCATACTAGGACAACACATTTAGGTTATGAATAATATCCTTACTTGTATGGAGCACCTTGATCCGCATTGTGAAGGATCAATGTTAGACCGCTTCATGAGGCAACAACCACCAACATTCAATGGGAGTAAAAATCCATTAGTAGCTGAGCAATGGATAAATTCCTTAGAGAAAATATTTCCTTCTTTGGGGAGTACCGAAAGAGAAAAAGTTGTCATGGAAGTTTATCACCTCACGGGAGATGCAGATCAATGGTGGTCATAAATCCAAAACACAAAGGAAGATGAAGAAGTATCAAACATGGAATGGAGGGAGTTTAAAGATATTTTCTTAGAAAAATAATTTCCTCATGACCATCAAGCTGATATGGAAAGAAAATTTCTGAGTCTGAGGAAAAAGGATTATGATAATGTCACAAAGTATGAGGCTAACTTTACAAGGTTAGCAAGGCATGTATAAGATTGTATATATAACCCAAGGAGTAATATTGATCGATTCTTTGATGGGTTAAAACCATTTCTCTGTCAAGCAATAGTGTCACAATCCTTCTCATAGTACGAATATATTGTCTCATGCATTATCAAGACAGAAAAGGAATTCTCTAAGTCTTATGACTTTTAAGAAAAGAAAGAGAAAAATGGATTTTTTGAACACTCTGGAAATGGAAATTATGGGAAGAAGGAGAAATTTGAATATCCATCATGTGGTAAATGTGGGAAGAAATACCCCAGTACTTTCCTAAAGGGAATGTGAGTATGTTACAAGTGTGTTGAAAAAGGTCATCAATCTCATGATTGAAAGGGGAAGAAAGAGGATGTCAATATTGAATTCTACGATTGTAGAGAAAAGGGGCATTATTCAAATAAATGTTCTAACAGCCCAGTAAACATACCACAGAAAAGGCCAAGGGAGTAAGGGCAAGCTTATTCGATCACTACTGCTGAGGTTGATGCTCCAAAAGATGTGGTGGAAGGTAATTTAATGGTTTCCTCAAGTTTAGTCAATTATTTATTTGATTCTGGATCATAAAATTATTTCATATCTTCCTAGTTTGCTAAGAAAATTACATATTTTCAATTTGACTTAACAAGGGAGTTGTCAGTCAAAACACCTATGGGAAGTACCATCGCAACAAAGTTTTGTGAATCAGTTCCCATTATGGAATATAAATGTTCTTTATCTACTGATCTTATCATCATACCAATGATTGAATTTGATATAATCCTTATAATGGATTGTCTTTTGGACCATGATGCGAAAATTTATTGTAAGAAAAATGAGGTTACAATTTTCAATGATTATAAGGAGTACCTTATCTTTAGAGCAGAAATGTCACCACCTGATTCTTATCTATATCCACCCCTAGAAGCTCTACTAAATCCAATCATTGGGGAAGAACAGAATGAAATAACTATGGGTGAGGAAAATATTGTTTGAATAGAGGATGTACCTATTGTGCAAGAATATTTTGATGTGTTTTGAGAGGATTTACCCAGACATCCTCCAGAATGAGAAATTGAGTTTTCCATTGATTTAATTCCTGGTTGAAGGCCCATATCGAAGACCCCTTATATAATGGCCACTGTGGAATTAATGGAACTAAATAGAAAACTAGGGGAATTGAGTAACAAGGTATTTATTTTCCCTAGTGTTTCTCCATGGGGAGTCCATATCCTTTTCGTTAAGAATAGAGATAGATCTATGAGGTTGTGCATTTTCTATAGGGAGATTAATGCTATAACAATAAATAAAAAGTATCCCCTACCTCACATTGATGATTTATTCGACCAACTTCATGAATCTCAGTATTTTTTCAAAGATTGACCTTCGATTTGGATATCATCATTTGTGTTTGAAGAAGGAAGACATTCTGAAAACAACATTTCGAACTAGGTACGGGCATTACGAGTTTACAGTAATGCCTATTGGATTGACTAATACACCCTCTATCTTCATGGATCTAATGAATAAATTTTTTAAGGAATATCTTGATGACTTTTTAGTGGTATCTATTGATGACATCTTGGTATACTCAAAAATCTACTAAGATCATGAAAATCACTTGCGCACTATTCTAAAAACTCTCAGAAGAAATGAATTATATGGGATGTTTAGAAATTGTGAATTCTGGCTTCAAGAGATTTATTTTCTTGGCCATATTGTCTCTAAGGATAGAATCTATGTTGATCCTTCAAATACCAAGGCAATCCAAGAATTTCCAACACCAACGAGTATAACTGAGGTACGCATTTTTATTGGTTTAGTAGGTTATTATCGACGTTTCGTCTATAATTTTTCCCGGTTGGCTAATCCATTAACCAAGATCACACGTAATGGGGTTAAATTTGTTTAGAAAAAAGTGTGTAAAGAATGTTTTGAATAACTAAAGGTAATATTATTCAATTATTCTATCTTGACTCTACTATCAGGGAACGATGAGTTTGTTATTTATAGTGATGCTTCAAATAACGGACTTGGTTGTTTCCTTGTACAGAATGATAGAGTTATTACCTATGCATCACAACAGCTAAAAAATCATGAGAAAAACTATCCCACTCATGATATTGAGTTAGCATATGTAATATTTTTTCTTTGAAGATATGGAGACACTATCTCTATGGTGAAAAATGTGAGATTTATACTGATCACAAGAGTTTGAAGTATATTTTCTCACAAAAAGAACTCAACATGAGGAAAAGGAGATGGCTATAACTACTCAAGGATTATGATTGCACTATACACTACCACCTAGGTAAGTAAAATAAGGTGAAATATGCTTTGAGCATAAAGGATCATGGAGTTTTGAACAAGATGAGAGTTGAAACGGATCTTATTTTTATGGATCTAGTAAACATGGATATGGGGATAACCATGGAAGGTGAAACGTCAATACTTTTTCAAATGTTTTCCAATCCATCTTTAATAAAAAGGATAAAGAGATATTAGACTAATGAAAAGGAGTGTCAAAAAAAGATTAAAGTTGTAAATGATAGGATATTGAGTGACTTTATATATGAAGATGGAATTTTGAAATTTGGGAAGAGACTTTGTGTACCTAACATACCTTATCTAAAAAGGGAATTGTTGGATGATGCTCATAGATCCAATTTCTCTATACACCCTGGGAGCACTAAGATGTATAGATATTTGCAGGAACATTTTTTGCGGGACAACATGAAAAGGGAGATTTCTTCTTTTGTGTCAAGACGTATGGTTTGTCAACAATTGAAATCTGGAAGCCAACAGCCTGAAGTAGTCATGAAAACTCATCTCATACCTGAGTGTAAATGGGATAATATTACGATGGATTTTGTCATGGGGATACCAAAGACTCTTAGAAGGAATGCTACAATATGGGTCATTATTGATCATCTTACCAAGTCAATATATTTTCTTG
Source organism: Viscum album (assembly GCA_963277665.1). Lineage (NCBI taxonomy): Eukaryota > Viridiplantae > Streptophyta > Magnoliopsida > Santalales > Viscaceae > Viscum > Viscum album. The sequence goes on along the minus strand of OY728130.1, from coordinate 1,800,628,659 downwards.
CTATAAGATAAGATTTACCACTTGAACGTCTGGAAAGACTATATATTAATAAAGTTATAAGACTCCATGGTGTACCCCTATCAATTGTTTCTGATCGTGATCCCAATTTTACATCATGATTCTGGAAAATTCTTCAGAAGGCCCAAGATACTGAACTTCATTTGAGAATTTCCTACCACCCTCAAACCTATGGACAATTAGAACAAACTATTCAAACCTTATAAGACATGTTGAGATCTTTCTCACTTGACTTTAAAGGTATGTGGGATCAATATTTACCAATGGTACAATTTTCTTATAATAATAGCTTCCATTCAAGTATTCAAATGGAACCATATGAAGCATTATATGGCAAGATATGTCGCACACTGACTTGTTGGGATTATTTTAGTGAAAGAAAACTCGTAGTCCCAGAACTTGTTGAGGAAACAACGGAAAAAGTGAAGATTATCCAAACCCACATCAAAGCTACCCAAAGTAGGCAAAAGAGCTATGCTGATAACCAAAGGATTTCGAATTTCAAGTAAGAGAACATGTTTTCTTGAAGGTATCTCCATGGAAGGGTGTTATACATTTTGGTAAGATGGGTAAATTGAGTCACAGGTACATCGGACCTTTCAAAATTCTAGAACGAATTGGAGTTGTAGCTTATCATTTGGAAATGCCTCCAAGTCTCTCCATAGTTCAGGATGTGTTCCACGTATCACTATTGAGAAAATACATGTCTGACCCAACGCTTATACTAACATATGAAAAAATAGAACTGGAACCCGAACTATCTTATTGAGAAGAGCCTATTATAATTCTTGATACCATAGAACAAGTGTTGAGAAACCGAACGACTCGTCTGGTTAAAGTTCTATGGAGAAACCATAAGATGAAAGAAGAAACATGGGAACCTGAGGAACTTATGATAAAGAACCACCAAAATCAATTTATGCAGTAATATTCTAGAAATTTCGAGGATGAAATTATTTTAAGGAGGTAGAATGTAACACCCCAATCTTCCATGGTATATTTCCCTGTGAATAATGCAATAGCTTGCATTGTATGCAACTTGGAGTTTTAACACACCATGACTGATCGAATTAGCCGTTTTGAATAGTAATACCCAATTTTTGAAATTTTATAAATTTTATTTTTCAATATGGACTTCATTTTTTAATTTGGAATATCAAAATTATCTTAGGGGGAAATTTTGGTATTTTTCTGAAAACTTTCAATTTTTGAGGAATAGTGAAAAACACTGCGTTATTGTTTAAAACCAACTTTTTATTTTAGTAATTAGTTGTTTTATTTTAATTTATTTTAGTTAAAAATAGATATATAATACCTATATAAGTTCAATTTAATTTATTTGAGTCGTTTTATAATAACTTTATATATATAAATTTTTTTTGAAATTTTTACCGTCTTTTACCCACCTTCTAGGAGCATTTACAAATTTGCATAAAACTTAATTTTACCGCTTATGTGAGTTGAATTTCAAAAATACTAGAGACACGATTGAAATCAGTAGTAAAATGTGGTTCAATAAAATGAAAATAATTTTTTTTGAATAGTAAATTTTGACTTTTATTTACCACGGTTAAAAGTAAATATGGTAATTAAGGGTAAAAATGATATTATAATTACCCTAACAAATGTCCTAATTCTTTTGGATAAGTGTAATTCAACCGAAAACATCCTTAGTAACAAAATATGATCCCCTTTTTTCCACTTGGATTAGATTAGGACATTTATTTTTATTTTATTTAAAGAAGAGTTAAAAGTGTTAAATTCGAAGTTTAATAACTAAACCATTTTTAATATAGGGTAAAACAGAATATAAATTTGACTATAAATATTCATTTTAAATCCAAAAATATTTCCTACATAATTGTATTTTATTTATAATTCTTATACATTAAATAATTTAATTAATTTATGACACAATGATGATGCAGTAATTACCTTATTAATGAAAGATTAATATAATTGATATTATAAATATCCAAATAAATGTAATTTGAGACTTTTGATGAATTACACTAATTTTATAGGTTAATATGACATGTTAGGGTTTATTGAATAATTGTTTTTGAAGTAATCATGCTGTTATGATTTTCACAAAAACCAAATATTAAATAGTGTCAAAATTGACATAATTGAGTTTTTTAAAAAAATATTATATTATTAATGATATAATATTCTTAAAAATCTAATGATTGGAAAAATTACATATATAAAGTTATATATATTAATAATTAAGCACTTGGGGTTCTCTTGTATTTTTATATTAAGTTTATTAACCTTATAATATAAAAATACAAAGAGACATGGTAAATGTTAAACTATTTAACTAAGAGTTAAATCTAAAAGATAAGGTTAATTTGGTGACATAAACCTGTCTAAAACCTATTGGTTGAGAGTTTTTAGACCCATACCCACCTTATCCTTTAAATAAATCTTTTTTTATCCATTATAAACCGAAAATGACTTAATTATAAAATAATATTTCAAGTTTTTTCTAAAGTGACCCTCACCTCTCTTATAAAAGGGCACTTCCCCTTCTCTCAAAATCACACCTCCAAATCCATTTGGCTCAGCCAAACCATGACCAAATATCTTCCAAACTTCCCTTAAATCAACCTAGAGTCCTTAATTTTATTATAAATCCAACCTAAGTAGCCCTTTTTATCAACTCAAAAGGAAACACCCGAAGAAGGGGTAATAATTTCACCACCCTCTTTCCAGTTCTTTTCTTCTTACACTTCCTGTTTCGTGGTTGTTTCCATACCAAAATAATAACTCCAATAACTTCTACAAACTATTATGTTATTATAAATATTCTAAAACCATATTAGTCATTCTATCTATCCTATAAATGACAAAGTCACTATACGTGCATACGTACGGCTTACCGTCTCCACGTCGTGGTGTAGTTTATTATTCAAACAGTTCATTATTTGGATGGGTATAATAATGAGTATAACTTATGTAAATAATAAATATATCATTTCAATGATTCTTTATATATTATATACCATCCAATTATATATTATTTCACCATCAATATAATGATATTGTCGCTCGTGCGTATGTATGGATTACCATCTCCACGAAGGCGATGAGATTCATTCCCCACCTTAATCATTCAAGAATAATTTTCATTATATAACTAAAAATAATGTTTAAGAACTTAATATAATTCTGGATATGAATCAAATACATCCAACTCATAACAAACATGGATTATGTAACCAATCATATAAAGGAAAACGATTCAGTTAACACCCAAAATGATGATACTACTAAAATATTATTAACAAATAAATATTAGAAGATCATATATGATATCATATTTATGTATATGATTCTTGTATAATTTAATAACAATTATTTAACTATTATATAGGAGTTTAATTTACCCTCGACCAAGGAAAGTACAAGGTAAGGGTTAATTCTACAATCTCTTCATTATCCGAGATTGTTTTTAAGTTAGTATCTATTGGGACATCTTTATCATCCACATCTATGTTTCATAAAAATATTTTCAAAATGAATATTTTAAGGCTTTATGGAAGGGACTATTTAACTAGATCATCATTTTAAATGGTTTAAATATTTATTCTTCTAAATCATTCTCATTAATGTCTATGTTTTCCAAATGGTTTTTAAGGATTTATTTATATGGACATGAATGTTTTTAAAATGATAATTCCTTTCGAAAGTTTCAAAGTGGTATGAGACACTTTGATTAAAAAATGTCTTTAAATTTCTTCCTTTCTAAATTGTGTGACATTTAAATGTTTTCATGAAAAAGGGATATTTCTCCCAAATAGTTTTACGAATCATTTTCACCTATGTCAACATCCTTCGATGGATTTTAATCTTTTTTGAAGTTGATTTATTATGATACAAATCTTCCATATTTTATTGAAGGTTTTGTGATATGTTTGACTGTGGATGTGTTATTTTTACACCATTCATGGTTTATGGATAAATTATTGACATTCTGTATGCTAGTTTTAATACGAATGTTTACAGTATGTTTAAACCATTTCATATGAGGAATGCATTGGACTTAGTAAGTGATGGGTGGAGCCCGCTATATCTCCTCGATGCATCGGTAGGTCTCATGAGTCAAAATAGTGTCATAGAACAAGGCCTTGACAAAATCTTATTTGTAGTCTTGACACAATACCTTGACTATGTGGTTATGAAGTCTGGCATTATGCATTCCATCATGATGAAATTGGATATTGATATTACATGTGATTATTCAACTAGTAGAATATCCATGTGAATAAGTAAATGGAATTATTTGATTTATCTTTTCCATATTATACTGAAGTTTAAGTTTAAAAGGATTTTGTTTTAGTATTATACATTGCCTTAAATGTTTATGATTATTTATGAAAGTTTCTGCTATATTGTTATCCTTACTGAGCATCTGAGCTCACCCCTTTATATGTTTTATTTTTTCCAGGATACAAAGAAGTATATTATGACTGACCTGCAGAGATAGTCTAAGGGATATGAATTTGGTCAATAGAGACAATGTTGTTGTTGTTTTTCATTTTATAATGTAATGTAAAACTTATGAAATTATCTCATACTTATAAGGCTAATAAACTGGTCGGTCTTTCAAAATTTGATCCCTTGTGACAATGACAATGTTATGTAATAATGCACCGACTATAGGTAACTGGGGTCAGGGTGTTACAGTTTTGGATCCAACTTCCAAAATAGGACTCGAATTTCATTTTCTATATATCCATTGATTCTAGAGATTTATTGCACATCACGCAAAGATTTATAATCTCTATTCTTATTTTATAACTCTGTTGTAATCTTGTGTTTACTATTTGAGTAGTGTGTGTATCTGTTTGTGTCACACACACTTTCTTCTAATCATAACTAAAGGATACTAAAATATCCTCACACTCAATCCCTTTCTGCTCTTTTATCCAACGTAGAACTGTGGAAGAGATCTTGTGTGATCTGTTTGATATTTTTCACATGAATAACTATGGTAGAGGTTAAGTGTGACCTGGAAATCCTTGTGTGATGTTGTGAACCCCGATCTAGGGTGTGGATCAAAAGTTTATTAATATAAACTACTTGGCGGTAGGTAATCACCAAGTGGAGAGGGCTAATTCTCAGCCTGAGACTAAACCTCTTGTTTTAACCGCTATGCTATTTGTCTTGTATTTTAATCTGATACGTATTTTTTACATTAAGATAATCTGAACTTTGTTAGTTTCTTTATAAAGTGTTTATATTTTTTTTGAATCAATAGATTAGTTTCAAAATTTTGACTAATATTTAGATTGGTAAAGCTGAGAACTAACCAATCTTTTGAGAAATTAATTGAACATTTAGGACTTTTATAAATTCACTACAAACAGATTTTGATTTTATTTTAATAAGGGATGTAATTTTAAAGAACCAATTTTAACAAAAAAATTATAAACACAAAATTCACCCCCCCCTTTAGTGATCTAATCTAACCAACATTTGGTATCAGAGGAATTTAAAAGTTATTGTCCGTTTTCAAATCTTGTTAACCGTGATTATAGTTGTTTTTCAAAGATCTCAAAATTTATGTTATTTCTAAATTTTTATCTCTTTGAAATTATTTTACAATATATATCATGGATAGTATATTAGAAGGGGATACTACCAATATACCACCTTTCTTTAATGGAACCAATTATTCTCAGTGGAAGCTTAAGATGAAAATACATCTAGAAAGCATGGTATTTGAAATCTGGACTGTTATTGAAAGTAAATATACAGTTCCAGAAACTGCTAGAAACACTTGGGATGAACCTACCAAGACCGCCTATAACAATAATTGTAAGGAAATGAATGATATGTACTATTCACTAGGAGATGAAGAATTTAACTATATCTCTACTTGTAAAACTGCACATGAGATTTGGGATACTCTGTCTGTTTCTCATGAGGGAACATCTAATGTTAAAGAAATGAGATTAAATACTTATACTATTAAATATGAAAACTTCATAATGAATCCTAATGAGTCTATTTCTGATATGTATCTTAGGTTCAATGAAATTATGAATACCATGATTTCTTTAGGAAGAGAAGTAATAGCCAAAGAGCAGATTATGCGGATTCTGTGATACTTACCAGAAAGATGGTGTGGAACATCTGTATCAATTAGATAATTGTACGATATTGATAATATGCTATTGAAAGAATTAATTGGAAAATTAATTATGTATGAAGAGGTATTGAAGGTAAATCAAGAAGAGGATGAACCAAAATGAAATTCTGTAGCTTTCATGACAACTGATTCTAAAATCAAAGAGAAGGAGAAAGTTCAAGCTGTTATTGAAAGCTCAAGCAGTGATGAATTAGATTCAAACAGTGATGAAGAAATAGACCAGTTGGCTAGAATATTCAATAAATTTTATAGGAAAGTTTTTTTTTTCAAAAAACCCAATTACAAAGGAAAGTATGATAAATAGGGAAATTGAAAAAGGTAATGGAAGAGAAATGATAAATCAAAAGAGATAATCTGTTATGAATGTAAAATTAAAGGACATGTCAAGGCAGACTGTCCAAAGATGAAATACAAGAAAATGTATGAAAATAATGATATAAGGTATAAGAAAGAAATGAAGGAAACATGGAGTGCCTTTGAGGAAATCTCAAGTGAATCTGCCTCTTCTCAAAATGAGAAAGATGATATGGCTAAAATGTGTTTTATGACAAACACAACTGAGGTAACCTTAGACTCTCCTGTGCATAATTATTATTATTCTGAAAGTGAATATGAGAATATGAAAAATGATGAACTATTCTAATATTGCAATATGATAGAATAAACATTTAATTAGTTAAAAGATAATTATAAATCTTTGAAGAAACATCATGATCTTACTATGACATTTAACTCTGAACTTACAACTGAAAAAGAGAAAAATTCTCAACTACTCAAGGAAAAACAATGAGTTAGAAAGTTCTAATGAGAAATTGAAGAATGTCTTGGAAAAATTCACTAATGGGAAAAGAAATATTACTCAAATCCTTGGTAAACAAATAGCTCATAATGATACTTTAGTAATATGATATCAACCAGGTCAAAGGAATTTATCCAAATCACATTTTGTAACTAGATCTGGAAAATCTAATACCTTTTTCAAAAACCAAAATTCTACTGAAAGTTCCACTTCCAAGAATTATTTTACTACATCTAATTCTTCAGGACCAAACAAATTTTACTTTTCAAGCACTTTATAATTTTCACATAGTAAACCCATAATACAGTTGTGGGTTCCTAAATCTTAAATCACTAATGTATGTGGACCCAGATATATATGGGTACCAAAGTTGTTTCTTGGATAAACTGTTTTGTAGGTAAACTACCTAAAGAGCTCCTATAAAAAGTTGTGGTACTTAGACAGTGGATGATCAAGACTTATGACTGGTGATTTTTCAAGCTTTAAAAGTCTTATCAAGATTGAGGGAGGACATGTCATGTTTGGTGACAATGGTAAAGGAAAAATCATCGGCCTAGGCCAGATTGGTAACCCTAACTCTATTTCAATTTCCAAAGTATTATACGCTGATGGATTAAAGTATAACCTAATTAACGTATCTCAATTGTGTGATTATTGATTTAATGTTAAATTCAAAAATGATTCATACCATTTTTTTATTCCAAGAATAACTTGGTATTTATTACTTTTATAAATGATAATGTATATGATATAAATCTAGACACACTAGCCTTAGAGAATGTCTCTTGTATAAATGAATTTCACAAAGAGTCTTGGCTCTGGCATAGAAGACTAGGACATTGCAACATACACTCTCTTAGGAAGTTAACTAGAAAATTTTTAGTTAAATACTTATCCAAATTAGAGTTTACAAACAATAAAATATGTAATCCTTGTCAAAAAGGAAAGCAACACAAAATATCTTTCAAACCAAAGAAATAAGTAACTACTTATCAACCTCCTTAATTGGTTCACATGGACTTTTTTGGACCATCTAGAGTTTCAAGTCTTAATGGGAAGCACTATGTTTTTCTTCTTATAGATGATTTCTCTAGGAACACCTAGACATTTTTCCTAGCTCAAAAAAGTGAAGCTTGTTCACACTTTACCTAGTATGCTAGTACTGTAGAAAATATTAGTGGACTTGAGATTAAATCCTTAAGAAGTGATCGTGGTTGTGAGTTTTAGAATCAATATTTTGAAGCTTTTTGCAAACTAAATGGCTATAATCATAATTTATCTCCTCCTAGGACACCTCAACAGAATGGTGTGGTAGAAATAAAAAATATAACTCTATAGGAAATTGCCCGAACTATGATCAATGAATATGGACTACCTATTTATTTATGGGCTGAAGCTGTTAATACATCTTGTTACATAATAAAAAGAGTCTTAATTATATCCATCCGTAAGAAAACTTCTTATGAGTTGTGGAATAATAAGAAACCCAAAGTATGTTATTTTAAAGTGTTTGGATGTAAAGTTTATATTCTGAATACTAAAGATAATTTAGATAAATTTTCCTCCAAAAGTGATAAAGTAAAATTTATTGGATATTCTACATCAAGAAAAGCATATAGTCTTTAATAAGAAAACCAAATGTGTGAAGAATCTGTACATATCAAGTTTGAGGAAGTAGATCCACATGAGCCCAAAACCTCACTAGAAAATATTGAAGAGGATATGTTCAATCTGAACATTAAGGATAAAACCTCAAATCATGATATGATGGAATCTGTGAAAACATCCAGTTATGGAAATTCTCCAGATCCTAACTATAGTGAACCAGATCAACCTAACCAACTTGAAATATCAATTCCTACCTTCTCTATACCTACTAGTATCCTTAGGAATCATCCCCTAGATGTTGTTGTTGGAGATTTAGATAGAGTAACAAAAATGAGAGCTTCTTTGAGAAACTAGGTTGAACATAAAGCCATCTTGTCACAACTTGAACCTAAAAATATCGATGATGTGATCATAGATGAATTTTGGGTAATGTTCATTCAATAATAACTTAATCAGTTTGAAAGAAATAAATTTTGGAAACTTGTAGATAGACTGAATGATACTTTGACCATAGGAACCAAATGGGTGTTTAGAAATAAAGTAGATGAAGCTAGAAATATAGTTATAAATAAATCTAGATTAGTTTCATAAGGATATAATCAAGAAGAGGGAATTGATTATGAGGAGACCTTTTCACCAGTAGCTAGACTTGAAGCAATTGGGATCTTACTTGCATATGTAGTGCACTTGGATTTTAAAATTTATTAAATGGATGTCAAAATTGCATTCTTAAATAGTTAAATATTTGAAGATGTTTTGTTGAACAACCCCCAGGTTTTAGAAATCCACATTTTCCAAATTATGTGTTCAAATTATCTAAAGATTTATACGATTTGAAACAAGCTCCAAGAGCTTGGTACGAAAGGTTGAGTAATTTTCTTATTTAAAAGGCATTAGAAAAGGACTTGGATATCCTACTTTATTTATAAAAATAATTTCAAAAGAATTTTTAATAGCCCAAATATATGTAGATGATATTATCTTTGGATATACTAAAAATTATTTATGTAATGATTTTTCAAAAGTAATGCAAAGAGAATTTGAAATGAGTTTAACGGGTGAACTTAAATATTTTCTTGGATTTAAAATATTTCAAAATAAAGAAGGTATTATTTTAAATCAAAGTAAGTACACAAAAGATCATTTGAAAAGATATGACTTTGATAGCATTAAGAGTAGTGAAACTCCAATGAATTTTACATGTAATTTGGATCTTGATGATAATGGAAAATCATTTGATCAAATTGATTACAGAGGAATGGTTGTGAGTTTGTTGTACTTAAATACTAGTAGGCGAGATATTATGTTTAGTGTGTGTATGTGTGTGATATTTCAAGAAAACCAAAAAGAGTCAAATTTAAATGTTATTAAAAGAATTTTTAAATACCTCAAGTATACAACTAATTTAGGATTTTTCTATCCTAAAGGACAACCTTTTGATTTATTTATCTATTCAGATAATGACTTTGGTGGATGTATGTTAGATAGAAATAGTACCTCTAGAACATGTCACTTTTTGGGAAAGTCTCTAATATCATGGTGTAGTAAAAAGCAAAAATCAGTTGCATTATCAACCGCTAAAGGAGAATACATTTTTTCTGGAAGTTGTTGTGCACAAATTTTGTGGATGAAACACACCTTATTAGAATATGGATTTCAATTCATATATATCCCCATAAACTTTGATAACACAAGTGCTATTAACATTTCTAAGAATCCAATTTCTCATTCTATAATAAAGCATATTGATATAAGACATCACTTTTTGAGAGAACATTATCAAAAAGGTGATATAACTCTTGATTTTATTGGGATTGAGCATCAGCTTTATGATATATTCAGTAAACCCCTAAACTCTAAGAGAATGAACTACATCAGACATGAACTAAGAATAATAAATCTCTAAGGTCATGTCAAACTGATCCTTGAAACCAATCTTATGAAAACGATCCTTGAAACCAATCTTGTGAAACTGATCGTTGAAAATGATCTTTTAAAACTGATCCTTGAAACTGATCTTGTGAAACCTATCCTTGAAACCAATCTTATGAAACCGATCTTGTGAAACAGATCAGGTAAAACTGATTTAATAACACCGATATATTTAATGTTTCATTTGTAATTTTGTCTGTTTTAAATAAAAAAACATTGTTTTGGTATTATTTTTTCCATGTTTAAATTTTATGCTTTACTATTTACAATCCCTAAATGATATACCAAGTCTGATCCATCCCGACCTTTCTCCTTACCACTGCCGTAAAGCCTTCATCCTTTGTCACTCTATCTCTCGACCAGTGACCTCTCAACTCCTTTGCAATATGAAACCTCAAAATGGAAAGGACCATGTGTTCTATGTAAGAGCCAAGAAAATATCTATATGTTAAGCATTATAAAGGTGAGTCCAGTGGGACTGCAAAACTGAACTTGGAAAGCCGAGTGGTTACAGTTGAAAAAGAAGTATTTGCTGATTGGCTTCTATCGAGCAAGTTTTTTTTAAGAGTGCTGGAATATCAAGGATGGCTAAGCTAGTTATCTAATAATGAAAGGTCTTATTATCCCCAACTAGTACATTAATTTTATCGACAATTAAAGATATCCCTGGATGAAGCTGAGGAAGCTAAGATGAAGTCAATGGTAAAGGGAAAGGAAATAGCTTTTTCATATAAGGAATAGGTCGAGTGCTTAGAGATGCCTCATGAAGGTGTCTATGTGGATTATCTGGGTAATATTCTACCTTCCTCTGATTTATTCTCTTATGAAGATGCTCTGAAGGAGATTACTATAAATGGAGAATCTAAGAGGACTATTGCAAGTGAGTTTGAAGGAGATGTAAGATTTATTTTTAATTTTATACAACATAAAATCTTCCCAAGGAAGAGAAATTTCACTATTGTTAAGTATTGGGATGTATTACTGATCTATCTATTGAAACATTTGATAAAAGTGAACCTATATAGGTATCTAATGGTGAATGTCTCTAATTTGATAAATCCATCCAAGAAGGACACATGTTTGTACTATCCGAGGATGATCTCTGCCATCTTAAAAAAGTTAGGTTGTGTAGAAGATGGAGATGAAGTGACAAGTGCATGTAGTGGTTTCTGTCTTCAAAAATATATTTATAAATGAATGAATATCTTTTGGAATCCACAGAAGAAATGATGGGTAGGTGATGAGGAAAGGATGTATGAGGATTTAAATTCAATTGACCATCCTATCAGACCAAAGGATCAAGTTGATCCAGGTCTCAAACTCAGAGAAGAACCTGTTTATTCTGATGAGGAATCTAAAATTGAAGTTCCAAGGGATGAAGGATATCCTTTTGATGACAAGAGTGATCATGATATTACTAAAATTCCCAAGGACATGTCTTATGGACCTGATAGTCCACCTTTAGACTTAACCTCAAGAGAATCCTTGTTAGGTGATGAGGATGAGGAAGATACCGAGGTTACTAGTGTTAAATGTTATGTAAGTAAATCAGATGAGGATTAAGATGATGATAATGATGATGAGGGTAAAAGAGGAAATAATGAGCATGTAAGTGATTATTTAAAAGTGGGACAACATGTAGCTGATAGATCCAGTGAGGAATCTGTACATAGAGCTGGTAATGGTGCTGAGCCTATTGAACAGGAAGATGTTGATCATAGAGATGTTGTTCATGAGGACAGATCACCTCATACTAATGCTAAAAATCAAGAAATAATTTAGGAATTAAATGAACTTATATCTGGTTTCCATGAGGAATAAGTCAAGGAACAAGTGACTCAAATTGAGGAAATACCTGGAGAAGTTGAAGTGGGTGGATCACATGCAGAACCTCAAGCTCAGTTGGTACTAGTACCCATAAATTTCATTATGGCTAGAGGATAGGATGAAAAAGCTGATGAAGTTTAAGTTATTCTTGAGCCTCAAGGAAGAAGGATCATGATTGACACTATTGAACCAAGAGACTGGACATGTACTCGAGAATGTAATAATGATCCAGGATAAATTATTTTTGGGTTGGAATATGACTCGGATGAAGATAGGGTGCCTCCTCCTCCTGTTCCACAAGACCAAGCTGAAGTAGAACCTATTACACTAGTTGTATCTCCAGCAGTAGATCCAGCAGCACAGACAGTGCCTAGTGACTATGTCACTAAGGCTGATTTGGAGCAATTTAAAAATGATATATTTGATTCAGTGAAAGCCTCATTTGGATCTAAAAGTGAAGCCTCTACTTCGATAGGTATTTCAGATGCTGATGCAGTAAAGATTGCAAGAATGGTGATCCATGAGATTCATCCAAATCTCATTACTACATCATAAACCATCATTCGACATAATACCTTTATGAGAGAAGAAGAAAGGAAGATGATCAATGAGTTAAATTCTCTATCCTATGGTTTCAAGACCTCCTTTAGTGGTTTACTAGAAGTTCTTAGGAACTTCAGGACCCATTTACTAAGTGTATATCTGAATAAATTGAAAGAGGAGCTTGGAAAAATGATTACTGGACCTTCCATATATAGGATTGGGAATGGTGTTGTTTCTAATTTGGAATCTATCAAGGTTGTGATGAGAGAGGAACTCCAAAATATTCAGAGTGTTTCAGACCAAGAAAATCTTGAAAAGGTACATAGAAAATACAGACCTTGTGTACAATATGGTCAGGAAGTACACAAATGAAGCATCTACTTCTCAGAAAGAGATTAGAGAAAAAGTGGATAAGTAATTTACTAAGATTTATACCAAGCATGATATGATAAATAGCTTCAAGTTTCTAGCAGAAAATCTTAGAATACCTCCAGTCACAGAAGCGTTTAAGAAACAAGTTGCTCAATTGAATGAGTTTACCCCTAGAATGAATAAATTCATGGAGAATATGGATGACTTCGAGAAATATATGAAATATGGTGTTGAAATCATAAATGATTTCATTAACCTCCTTAATCCATATCTGAATGTCCAGGCTGAATCAACTGTTTTCCCTCCAACTGATTTCATTGGTACTCCCTCTCGGCCTCCTGCTCCAATGACTATCTCTCATGCTCTTTCCCAGATTCAACTAGTCATTATAGAGAAATCTCTCAATCACGTGTTGTCAGAGAGAAGGCCTAGTATTACAGCCAATGTCCCTATAGGTTTTTCCCTTCCTGGTGTTATATTTAGACCACCTATTCCCTCTTCCACTCCCAAACCTTCTCATCCAACTCCGGATCCTTTAGATAAAGGCAAATCCCCTCAGAAGCCAAACCCTTAGGGATGGATTGAATCTTTGATTGGGATTTGTCTTATTTTTATTGACTATACTCTTTTTCTTCTTAATTAAAACCTTTTTTTATCTTTTTTTATGATATTTATCTTCTTTCCTTCCTCTTTTTTTATAATCCCTAAATGGGGAGAAAAAGAAGAGGCATACATTATTAATCTAAGGTGGAGAAATTATAGTATAGGACACATGGAATTTACTCAACATAATACATTTATTGAGGGGGATATTTGTTTTAAAAACTCATAAAAGGGAAGGATTTAGTTATATTGAATAATCAAATTTAGTGAAGATTACGCTAAGTCTGGTTATTATTATTCCTTATATTTACATGTATGCCATAATTTGTGATTATTTAAAAGGGGGAGATTGTTGGACCCTCTAGGCTATAGTAGTTGTCATAATGACAAATATATGTCAACCTACATATACTACTATTTCATGCCATTTAATATCTCTAAGTAAATCTATTATCTCACACAGAACCATATACTTCGATAATTCAATACCCTATATATATATATGAATCAATATGTTTACAAGTGTATTTTTATATGTATTTTTGGATGTCACTTAATCTAGTAATGTTATGTGTAAGACAGACACTTCATAAGCTTTTCAGAGTCACTGGCACTGATGTTCGACACACCGATGTTCAACACACTGTTGTTCGACACACCGATGTTCAACACACTGATGTTCGACACACCGATGTTCGACACACTGATGTTCGACACACCGATGTTCGACACACTGATGTTCGACACACCGATGTTCGACACACCGATGTTCGACACACCGAAGATGACACACCAAAGATGACATACTGAAGATGACACGCTGAAGATGACGCCCTGAAGTTGACACACCGAATATGACACGTCGAAGATGACACACTGAAGATGACACACCGAAGATGACACACCGAAGATGACACACCGATGTTGACACGTCGAAGATGACACACTGATGATGACACACTGATGTTAACAGACCAATGATGATAGAATGATATTTATGACTCACCGATATTCATAAATAATTGTTTCAAATTTATTTATTAAAATTTATTTCTAACGGTCATATTTAGACAAATTAATTTTTCTAACATTATTTAATTTTGTTTATAGGACTATCCATAGATAGTACGAGGTGCATGCATGTGGGAAGATATTTATGCCTACTAGACCTTAAAGTATAAAATGATTACAATCTCAACCTAAAAAGAGAGACTCTAAACCTGCTAGAAAAACAAAAAGGGCGGTTGTGAGAATATGAAAGATATTGCAAATAGAAGAGATAGAATAATGAGTATACAAGTAGTTTAATATTATAAGTTGCATCCTACAGAAGCTCACTGAACATCCTGACATCTAAGAGATGAACATTTACACACCTGGAAGCTAGATTACAGAGACTATGATACTTTGTTTTGGATCCAACTTCCAGAAGAGGACTAGAATATCATTTTCTCTATATCTATTGAGTTAATATCTTTACTGCACAACACACAAAGATTTCTAAACTCTATTCTTCTTTTATAACTCTTTTTTGATCTTTTGTTTACTATTTGAGCAATGTGTGTATCTGTTTGTGTCACACACATTGTATCTTGAGCATAACTGAAGGATACTAAAATATCCTCACACTCAATCCCTTTCTATTCTTTTATCCCACATAGAACTGTGGAAGAGATCCTGTGTGATCTGTTTGATATTTTTCCCATGAATAACTATGTTAGAGGTCAAGTGTGATCTAGACATCCTCGTGTGCTGTTGTGAACCCCGATCCATGGTCTGGATAAAAAGTTTATTAATATAAACTACTTGGTGGCAGGTAATTTCTAAGTGGAGAGGACTAAGTTTCAGCTTGAGACTAAACCTCTTGTTTTAACTGTTGTGCTATTTGTATTTTGTTTTAATCTGATATGTATTTTTCATTTTTAGATAAACTGAACTTTGATAGTTAGTTTAGCAAGTGTTTATATTTGTTTGAATCAGTAGATTAGTTTCAAAACTTTTACTAATCTATAGATTGGTATAGCTGAGAACTAATCAATATTTTAAGAAATTAATTGAACATTCAAGACTTTTATAAATTCACTACAAATTGGTTTTTATTTTATTTTAATGGGGGATGTTATTTAAAAAATCGATTTTGACAGATATTTTTATAGACACTCAATTCACCCCCCTCTTAAGTGATCTACTCCAACCAATAGTAAGCGACTTTTTAACTAAAACGCTCATTTTACTATTTTGATGGTTTATTCTTATAAAATCATTTTATTTTATTTCCATGTTTCCAAAATGGTTTTATGGATTTATTTCTATGGACAAAAATGTTTTAAAATGTTAATTATCAAATTTATTTTAAAAGTTTCAAAGTGGTATGGGACACTTTGATTCAAAAATATCTTTATTAATTGTTTTAAATGGTTTTGCAAATAGATTGAGTATTTCAGTATCTTGAAATGATTTATTATGATTTAAAATAAAATTATATTAGTGAAATGTTGATATTTTCAATATTTTATGTGTTGTCATTATATAATGGTACTTGGACATTTTATGGGTGGTTAAATGATAAACCAATGACGGGTGGTTATGTGATAAACCAAATGACGGGTGGTTCCATGATACACCATGGATGGGTGGTTATATTATAACCTCCAATGCATTGGCTATGGAAGTCAGTCGTATGTCCATTCCATTTAGTGATATGTGTAGAAGTCGACCATATTGTTATTCCATTTAGGTATGTTTATGTCCCAAGTTACCTTTATATGTTATATGTTTCTTTTTATGATATCGTGGTAATCGTTTTTTTACAGTAAGGGTAAGTAATGAGCTTATATTTAGTGAATTATATTTACCACTTTTTAAAGGTGAAAGTATTAATTTATAATAAAGTATTCATGGTTTTCATGTTATCCCAAGACTAACAGTTTTTATTTTATTTATGTATCCCTTACTGAGATTTTTATTATCATCCCAAGTTTTGAAATGTTTTTCACCAGAAATAAAGAAGAATATAGTCAAGGATGAGATCAACTAGAAGTTATGATGTTAAAACATGAAACAATTTCATGCATCTTTTTAATGAGTTTTTGTTTTATGAAAAAATGGATAGTGAGTAGAAGTGTATACTTGTAATATTCAAGATGTTATGCATAAGTTATGCTCTAATTATCTAAAGCTCTAAACCTGAAAAGATCATTGATGTGAATTAAAGTCAAATTATTGACTTATCTCAATAATAAGTAATGTTTAAGGCTAGGGACTTATAGATAATATGTTGGATTCTGAGAAAGATTCATAGGTGCCTAATTTAAAAGGTAAGGGAATGATGGTCGATAAATCATCGATGAAAGATAATAGTGGTCCCTATAGGAGTCAAGAAGACTTTGAAATGGATATTACATCAAATTATGATTGTGCTACTACTCATATTGGATTAGTTGAAATTGGAGCTGAGACTATTTATGCCACTATTACTAGGTCTCATGTTTTCACTGAACCTCCAAATCCTACCATGAATGCTAGTCCGGGTATATGATTTTAAGGAGGTGGGACTATTGGTATGAATCCGATCTTGGATGGTCACATTAGGGCTCATCAACTTGTTGATTATCATCAAAAGATCCAAAAACTTTTGAATTCCTCTATAATATCTGAGAAACATCTTTGATGCGGATGGGATAGATGATTTCACCCCCTGAATGCAATGAGCAGTGGTGGTCATTACTCTTTTAAGGATGGACTCTTAACTGGAAAAGGGAAGGCAGTTGATAGTGAGGGCTTCACTCCTGCTCATTTGGAGAGAAGGAAAAGGAAGGACTATTCTAACTGTAAACACCCAAGCTTGACGTACATAGACATTACATTTCTTTTTCAGAATAATTAATACAGGACACAAACAGACACCCAAATACTATATAAGTTTAGTATCTTTTGAAACTTGGAACATAATCTTCTAACATGGTGAAATATCTTAAACATCTCCCATAAAGATCTTCCCCTTAGTTTTCCTTCCTAAAACCTTTCTTTATATCCTGGTTAAAAGAAAACATAAAACAGGTGAGCACAAATTCTCAGTAATGGTAAAAATTGAGAACATAAAACAAACCATAAACATAATAATGTAAAAACATGAGCATAAAGTTTAAATATTAAAATAACGAGTCATGAAATAAATTTTGGCAGTATGTAAAGCATAGATCATAAAAAAACATTAACCATGATAAAATAGAATTAGCATATAACATAGAATTGTGGCAAACAAATAAGAACATAATATGATTTTCATAGTATCCAAGGAATTACTTCCAAGACAATCATAATATAAAATGTCCATTACTAAACCTGGTTTACATGTCATTCCATCCATGTATTACTGAACCAGATTTACTTGTCGTTCTAGTCCTGTATTACTGAACCAGATTTTCTTGTCATTCCATTCATGTCTATCTCATGAGATATAAATCTTTTCCAAATTCATTGTAGAGAGATATAGGTCCCACCCATCTCATAATGAAGTCATTCTTACATGTTCCACAAAAACATAAACCATTCACCATAGAATAACCCAAAGAACAAAAAATGGGTTCCTTAAACATCATTCCATCAAAACATAATCCATATAAGATAAATGGATTTTATAAAAATAATTACATCATAAACACAATAAAATGAAATTAATAATATTGATAGAAACATAACTCTATGTTATCTTATATGGAAAATAATTTTGATAAAACATTTAAACTTAATTCCTAAGGAAAATATACTTTCTTCTTCAAAAACCTTTTCTATTATAAAAATGTCATGAAATTTTAAAAGAAAACAATTTAGTTGGAAATAAACTTAAAATAGTGTAGACAAAGCTTCATGTAAATATGGCATTATGATAATGTAAAAATTCATTCATGCCATATAATTTAAAAAAACATTATTCTTGTACTCTTGCTAGAAAATTCAAAAAGTACCTCATATGGAAAATGAAAGAAAGATTCCTTCCATACTGTTCAATAAAAATTCACCAATGGGTAAAATTTAATTTAAACAATAGTAGAAGGATATAAATAATATTATATATTTATGAAACATGTATGTAGATGATAAATATACCCCAGTAAATGCATACGTATAAACAACCTTGAATAAAAATGAGATTGAAAAATTATCTCTTACCATTGGTCTGATATGCTTCATATGTATCTAAAACTCCTATATAGTGGGTTTAAACATATTATTACCTTTTAATAGAACCATAATAATATTTATTATATCATATTTTATTCACTTATGATTTTATATTACCATTTCATTTATCAATTCCTTGTTAAAGAAAAGTTTTGGGTAATAATCATTTATTTATCGTACATGTTTTGACTTGTTGTTATTGATCTTATTACTTAGATGAAAAGACAGTTTTGAATTAAAATACATCATTTTTCACTATTCATTAAAATATGAATTTTATCAAAAAAAATACCAAAATTTCATCCAAGGTAAATGTTGATGTCCCGCTTCCAAAGAAGAAGTTTGTTATGTTAAATATAACTTATAAAATTTTCAAAAACTATAATTAAAAAGAGTTTTCCATCAAAAGGTGGTAAAACTATATTTTTTTAAAAAATAGTTCTTTTATCCAAAAAATTGAATTTGTTATTATATCATGTTATATAAAATACATAATATAGATGTTAATGTAATATAAAATTAAAAATGTGATTGATTCTATTCATAACATCTAGTTTATATCCCATTAAATAATAATATTTTAATAATATATCATTGTTTAGTGAAACTCGGTATTCCATAAAACACAAGCTATCGAAGAAGATCGCTCTTGAATGTAATGCAATCCAAGTCATTGTTGCATTTATTGTAATATTACTTTGGTGTTCTCTACATCATAATCCAATAATATTTCTTTTATACATTGAAAAAAATCTATACTCGATGTTGCGTGAAATGAATTATATCAAAAGAACTTGAAACTGTGTCTAACACAAGCCAAGTATAGTGTTGTGTATACTGCAAGGTAATACGGTGTTGCATAGAGAAAACTAATATTGGTGTAGCATAAAACACAAGACATAAAATAAATTAAAAGGAATATATCTCATAAAATCTCGGGTTGTTACATTATACCCCCCTCAAAATGAATTTCTCCCTCGAAATTAATCGGGGTTATAAAAGGTTTACTAGTTGAAAGTTTCTTTCATAGAAACCCACATCATAAAAAGGAATACTAAAAATTCATTTTAAAAAGGAAAGTTATAAACATAATAGTTTCCCCAATTAAATCATCACGAGGTTTCCACATAAGAGAACATAGGTGGGAAGGGAAAACATAGATATAAAAGAAAAATCTAACCATAAAGTTCTGATGGATAGTGATAAAGAACAAGGTTTAGAGAAAGTTAACAAATAGAAATACATAAATATATGATGATTTAAAGGAACATATGATTCATAAAATAAGAAGGTATTAGGATGACATTTTTGGTTTTCAAGATCATTTTCTTATCATTGAAGAACATGAGAATAAATACTTACTTGATTTCAGTACAATCTTATCATTGGTCATGCCTTAAATAATTTCCACTTCATCTCTTATTCAATGAAATGAAGATGAATTTTTCATTCCTAAAGTTTTAGTTCATCATGTGGTCCATAAATTGAATGATAGTTCATTCCATCTATTTTTATAACAAAAAGGTTAGTACAAGTTATCAAATATACATAACTCCATCTATAGTGAGATTAATCGTATATGGTTCAAAAAATGGACTTATACTTCATCTATCATACTACTTAAATAAAATAAAACAAATTTATACTAACTAGGGACTTCTCGTAGGCTCTTGGTAGTTGATAAAGGCATGTCTCACTTCGGTTGTGGGTTCGATTCTCGTAGCCTAGTTCGACGCAACGGTTTGTCGTCAATCCTGTGGGTTGTCCTTTTTATAAAACTATACTATTATAACATTCCAGAAATAATATTAAAAGAAAGTTGTATCCTTAAACAATACTATCTAATGACCAACTTAATCCATTACAACCTTTAGGCTTATCCAAAATACTTCTATCCACACTCATAGTACAAAAAACAATTACAAGAAAGGTCATATAAAAAGAATGTGAATACCTTCATTTATCCCCCATATATCATAAGATACATCTTTTTGGTGGAATTACAAACATTTTAATGACTTCATCATGCATTTTCTTAATTCATGGTAATAACCTAAATTACCATATATCCTTATTGAAAACATTCTTTATTTCTTATTCCAAAATTTATTGGATATATTCCATAAGTCCCAAAAAAGTTGTATACTTTATCCATGATAGCATAACCCTCTAATCAATAACTCCATAATTAGATCTCAAGAAACAAGAATCATCTAATTTACTTATTCAAATCCAACATATATTTATCCAATCATCATTATCTTAATATAAGGGACATATTAAGGGTTATCTTCCCCTTAATCATGTGTTCTCCAAGTATATCACCTTACCCTTAAATCACTTTCTGGCCTCATTATAATTATTCAACATATCCTTTCCAATCCTTAATTTAAAACTTACATTGAAAACACTTACATAATCCGAAGAATCGGAAGAGGGAAATCCCTCTCCCAGAAAATTTTATTAATAAAAAAGTAAAGACATCAAAAGAGAAGAAAACATGGGGGTCAACAAAAACATGTATGCACATCACCACACGCATCAATATTCACCAACCTAAAACAGAAGGATGGTGTTAAAAAGGACCAAAAAGAGCTATCCTCCTCAATAGAATGCTTGGAAAGTGCATTAGTAACTTGATTTGCTTCTCTATAAACATGAGTAACAACCAAACAAAACCAATTCACAAGCTTGATATAGTCATCCCAGACTGAAAGAATCCTCATGAAACATTATGTGAATGATTTCTAAGAATTTAAACTTCCAAAGTTGAGTCAGATTCCATCCATAAAACTATCCATCCATGATAAGAAGCATAACGGTCATCCTTAACCATAGCCCATAATTCATCCTAAATCGCTAAACCATTTCCTAAAAAATGGTAGAAACAGCCTTTAACGAATACCCTATAAGTGAAGAAGATGTCGCCACATCCCGAAGGTACCGGTACACCTAAATCCTCCCCATCCACATTAATTTTCAGACATTGATAGATCGAAGGTATCCATCGTTCATGTTTCATCATAATCAGTTGCTTGCATCTACCAGAAACACCCAGAGTTCGCAGTACAACCACATATGAAACATCATTCCACATGAATCCAATTCATGCCCATGCAGCAACCAAAACACCAATATGGAGCTCCTGAATACCAATATCTTCATCTTTCCTAAA
This sequence comes from Viscum album, assembly GCA_963277665.1. Classification (NCBI taxonomy): domain Eukaryota; kingdom Viridiplantae; phylum Streptophyta; class Magnoliopsida; order Santalales; family Viscaceae; genus Viscum; species Viscum album. The sequence continues at coordinate 1,800,606,438 of OY728130.1, read as the reverse complement.
ATATGAATCATTTCTTAAGGTTTCTCAACCACAAGCTTCTTAGGTTTAATGTAAACAATATTGTAAGAATGTCACATACCATTCACATTTCATTTACAATCTCTTTATCCTCAGTAGTATGACCAATACTCATACCATATTCATGATTCCCTTCATGATATTTCCACTTAGTAAATGGATCTTCATTATTCCCATAATTTCCACATCTGAAACATTCCATGGTTAACCATGTTCTATGTAGTTCTAGATATTGACTAAGACTGGAAATAAAAGTGTGAGAAATACATATAATAGATTAAAAACACATAATTAAGATAAATTACTTGTAATATTTAAATATATGATATCTTAGGTTTAATCCTAGGTTATTATAAACAACCTCGGATAAAAAATTAGATTTCAAAATTATCCCTTACCTTAGGCCTGATATGCTTCGTATGTATCTGAAACTTCTCTATAGTGGGATTAAACATATTATTATCTTGTAATAGAACCATAATAATATTTATTATATCATATATGATTCACTTATGACTTTATATTACCCATTAATTTATCAATTTCTTTTTAAAGAAATGTTTTGGGTAATAATCGTTTTTTTATCGTACGTGTTTTGAATTGTTATTCTTTATATTATTACTTAGATCATTATTTACTTACTAATATAATGTAAAAAATGATTTATATATCATAAATATTTATTATATACATATATATAATTGATATATAAATTAAATGGAATACACCATTCATGGAGACGGTAGGTCGTACGTACGCATGAACGTTGTTTCTATTTCCTTATTGAATTGAATTGAAGAATGTAAATGATATATATATATATACACATAAATACAGTAGAATAATTATGTCATATATTTCATTATTATTTATTATATATACTTTATAATCATTCTTGAATAGTTAAATTGGAGAATGAATCTCATCGCATTGTGGAGACGGTAGGTCGTACATATACACGAGCGACGATATCATCCACTTAATAGTTAAATACTATGGAATTGGATGGAATATTAATTATAAAGAATAATTATTATTTTATATTAATTATTTAAATCCATTATACTCATAATTATACCCACCAAAGTAAGTTTTGTTTAATAATAAATTACACCACGACGTGGAGACGGTAAGCCGTAAGTACGCACGCATGGTGATATTGTTATTTGTATGATAGATAAAAGGAGGTGTAAGGTTGTCCCAAAATTATAATAACATCTCAGAATGTAGAATATATTGGATTTATTACTTTAGTATAGAAACAACTTAAGAATAGTAAGTATAAGAAGAAAAGAATTTTTAAAGAGGTGATAAAACAATTACCTCATTTTCGAGTATCTTCTTTTGATTTGCACAAAAGGTCTCCATAGGATGGATTTCTGCCCAAAGTGTGGCCTCTAGGAGGAAGGTATGGATGTGATGAGATTATTTGAGTATAGTTTAAATGAACCAAAGGTCTTTAAAGGTGTTATTAAGTGGTTAGAGGTGGTGTCCTTTTATAAGAGGGGGGAGGGGCACTTTAGGAAAGTCTTGAAATATTAATTTATTATAAATTTATTTTCGGTTTATAATGGTCCCAAACTCATTTATTTAGAATATAAGATGAGTATGTGTCTAAATCCTCTAAAACATAAAATTTAGACATGTTTTGAATTTATTTTAACCCTTATCATTTTTATTTATCCTTATTTAATCTATTTAATTTTATTTGTGGTAATAATATTCTAAATAATAAATGGTTATAAATATTTACTTATGTGTTCTAAATTTTTCATAATTGGATACTTTATGAAATTTTAGACCTTATAATTTTCACTTTATAATTTTTAAATATTTGTTTTATTTTTAAATAATTTCATAATATTTTATTTTTATAAAATATCAATAGTGTCAATTTTTGACACTATTCATTTATTTGACTTTAAATAAAATCCACATAGAAGATAAATTTTAAAAAAAATATTTAATACACTTCTAACATGTCATAGTCACCTAGAAAATTTGTGGAGAACATTAATTAGTTCGTATTATATTTATTTTAATATTTTTATAACCATTTATTTTATTTTTATATTAATAAAATAATTTATACATGACTCTTGTGTCATCATTAATGGTAATTATTGAATCTCTAAAATTTATAAAAAAAATTAAATGATGTAGAAAATTTCATTATATTTTTTGAGACTATTTATGTTCAATGTTTTATCATGTTTATCACTACATTAAAATTATTATACTTATAAGATATATGGGAGGGACATGTTGTCACTTTATTTTGTTTTAATTATAATTACATCAGTGTGATGGCTCCATATTCTCTCAATCCACCCTTCTCTCTCGCTCACTCAGTGCTCGCAATTTCTAGGATTTCTCCCTGAAACCCTTCTCTAGTGGCGGCGACATCGCTCATGACCATATTTTCCTCTCTATTTTCTTCATATTGTTGTCCTTTCTTCCCCATCTGGGTTCCTCTTCTTCGATTTCGGGTCAGAATCAGTGGTTTCTTCCCCTGGAATTTCTTGTTGATTTGGTTGTTTGCGATGTTGAGGGATTTGTCTTCATTTCCCCCTTGCCCTATCGGCCTAAACCACCACGTTTGACCCCATCTTTGGTCAGTGTGATAGTGTAGATGGTGGATTTGGGATTGTTGTGAGGTAATGGAGGTGAAGTGTCGCAGCATAGTTTCCCCTTTCTGGTGTGGCATGTCCCCATTCGATCCTTCTCTTCCCTTTATTTCCTAAACCGTTTCACCATACTCCACTTCAGTTAGGCACAGTGGTGGTGTGGGAGGATCGGCATGGTGCTGGTGCATGTGCTTGGTGGAATATCTCATGTTGTCGTTTTTCCTCCTGTATCTTTCTCTCGTTGTTTGCTTCAGACTTTCTCGCGGGTGTTTTTCAGTGGTTGTCTTAGTTTTTTTCACCTACCTTCCATTTGGTTGGTGTGGTGCATTGGTTGAGGTTTTTCAAGTTGGATGACATTTTTTGCTTCAGTTCATGGCTTTATCTAGTGTGTTCTGGTTACTGGATTTCAACCTCAATGATGACGGTGATGTTCAGAGCCTTGACAACGATGATGGAATTCGTAGTATAGTCTAAAGAGGTGATTGTTTGAGGTTTTGGGATGAGTGGATCTGTGGCCGATGGTGTCCTGTATTGGCCACCCTCCTCCTGTTTGGGGTTCTGCATCATCATTGATGTTTGTGGGAAGTGACGACGTCAATGGAGCAGGTGTGTTCTTTGTGATTGTAGTTCTTGGTGTTGGCATCATTTAGTTGGAAATTTTCTTCGATTTGGTTTCTCGTGGTTATGGTTTGTTATTATTTTGGTTTGTTTTTTGGAAGTTAATAATTTATGTATTTTCTCAGTGTCTCTCCCTCAAAATTATCCATGAAAGTTTGTTGGGTTAGTATTGCGTGACATCGGCCGGTGGGGTTCTCACCGGTAAAGGGGAAACAACTTTTGTGCTTGTTTTTTGAATTTTGAACACGATTTCGGTTGATTTCAGTTTTGAATTTTGAATTTGAAATTTGAATGTAAGGTTACTGCTAACCCAAAAATCATCTTTCTTAAAATATATAAAAAAATGGATTTGGCCAATTATAATTACATCACCTTCATAGAAAAAAGTAAATTAAATGAATCAATTCAGACCATTATGTGATATTGGCCAAATTTAATTCATCCAATAGTATTTTTTCTAGTTTTAGGGTAATTTTATTATCTTTATCATATTGTTCTTTACCCTAATTTACCAGATTTACATTTAATCGTGGTAAATAAATATTATTGTTGTTACTATTCATAATATCCAAAAAACTATAGTAACCTATTAACATAATTTGGACCCACTAATTCGAAATATGTAATCCATTTTTAAAAATTCAAAACAAAATATTTAAGGAATTAATTTAAAATTAATTCCCATTGTCAAAACCAGAAAATAGGTTTTTAAGAAGTAAAAACTTATCAAAATATTGACATGTGTTTATGTCCAATTTAAATGTAAAATTACTTATAATGACCAAAATTGTATTAAATTATAAAAATATAATCCAATTACACTTTAAAACAAATTAAAAAGATAATCTAACTATATAAATAAATTAGATGAAAAGACAGTTTTTAATTAAAATACAGTATTTTTCACTATTCATTACAATATGAATTTCATTTGAAAAATACCAAAATTTCAACCAAGGTAAATGTTTATGTCCCACTTCCAAATAAAAAGTTTATTATGTCAAATAGAACTTATAAAATTTTCAAAAACTAGATTTAAAAAGGTTTCTCCATCAAAATGCGGTAAAACTATATTTTTTTGAAAAATTCTTCTTTTATCCAAAAAATTGAATTTTTTCTTATATCATGTTCTAGAAAACACATAAGATAGATGTTAATGTTATATAAAATTTAAAATTTGATTAATATTGTTCATAAAATCTAGTTTATATCCCATTAAATAATAATATATTAATAATATATCATTCTTTAGTGGAACTCGGTATTGCGTACAACGCAAGATATTGAAAACATCGCTCTTGCATATAATGCAAGCTAAGTTAGTGTTGTGTTTAGTGAAATATTACTTTCATGTTCTGTATAACATAATCCAAACATAGTTCTTTTATAAATTGAACAAAATCTATACTCGTTGTTGCGTGAAATAAATTCTATCAAAGAACTTGAAATTGTGTATAACACAATCCAACTATAGTTTTGTGTATTCTGAAAGCTAATACGATGTTGTGTACAGCACAAGTGAATATTAGTGTAGCACACAACACAAGACATAAAAGAAACTAAAAAGAATCTATCTCATAAAATATTGAGGTGTTATACCGACACACCTCGAACTATGTCTATCTAATCCTCTTCTAAGTTGTCAGGTAAGGTCAATAAAAATACTCATAAGATACTCAATCAGGGTAAGTCCCAATTTGAGTGGGAAACTATAGAAGATTCTAATTATTGAAATGATATGTCTTATTATGATCTGTAACTCATTGTTTGAAGGATTATGGAAAGTACCTTTGTTTGACTCTACCCATCTCCCCTATACATGTTTCATTTATTTTTAATAAATGGTCAGAAGCTTAGCTTCTGGATGGACTTGTTTGGTATAAAATCAATTTACCAAAAGTTGAGTGCTTATTTCATAAAAATTAATCAATAAATATTTATTGAGTAGGACCTTTACAAATTTATATAACTTAGTTACTCTTATTTATATCCTCCAAATCAATGTCTAGGTAGTAACAATCATATTAAATAATGATATTTTATGGTTCATTTAAGCTCGGTGTTGCGTTCATATATACTATCAAACAAAGTGTTCTTTTAAAATATTTTGGTGTTATAATAAGACCAGAATGTAAATAATGAAGGTAAGGAAGCTAAAAAGGTTTTATGCTGGGTATTTTCCAAGTTAGAGGGCTCAAAGTTTCTTAATAAGGAAGGAGAAGAAATTTCAATTTATAAGTGATGGATGGGACACACATGAAATTACTTAAAATATTTAAATAATATAAGGTATTTTTATTTTTCAAGCAGAAAAAATGGAAAAAATATAAAATTTAAGATAATATAAGGTCATTAACTCTTCAACTAATAATATTTATATAATTTTAAGGGACATTTTAACCCTTATTATAACACCCCAAAAATATACGGTATGTTTCTTCATAAATAATTTCAATTCATTTGATAGACTATATTTCACACAACACTGAGTCACGGTAAAACAACACTCTTTTATTAAAATTATGTAAACAATATTGTTATAACATAGAAATTAAATATAATTTTCCTACTTCTGTGAATCAAATTTTGAAAAACGTACATACATGGTTGTGATCAGTAAAATATTTAGAGCCTGATAAGATCAACTTAATTTTTTTGGTGAATAGTAACTTGACCCTTTTGAATAGTAATGTTACCCTTATGAATAGTAATATGACCCTTATGAATAGTAAATTGGTCAAATGAATAGTAGCCTTACCCAAGAATCTTTAAATAAAATTTATACATCATATATATGAAAGTTTGATATAATTATAGTAAATAAATGTTTTATAAATTATTAATTAAGTGATATTATTTTTATAAAATGTAAATTTTTATTAATAAGTTTACAATTAAAATAATGATTAAAAAAATATATTTTCATAAAATTCATTCATAAATTATTATTTTTTTCTTGTGATTTTAGGATAATTTTATGAGACCTTAGTTAATTTTTTAGAGATTTATAAAATGATTTATAAATTTAAAATCTGTAGTTTTCGAGTAAATGATGATTTTAATAAAAAAATAAATTTATAATTTTTAGAAAACTATTTTCATAAAATGGATTCCATTTTTTAATTCTACATGTTGAATAATGGTTGGGGTGAATATTTTGGATCTTTCTAAAATACTTGAATTTTGAGAATAGTAAAATACAATAAGTTACAATAAATAATAAATTCATAATTCATTGAGTCATAGGTGATGTTTGGATGATGTAGGTACCCTTGGTTCTAAATCAAATTCAATTATTACTATATTTAGTCACAAGAATCAATATTATTGGTTGTCTTGAGAAAAATAATAAAATAATAAATTAAATAATGAGAAATCAACCCTCTTTTCCACTATAAAAGCCACCCCACCCCCTCTTATCCTCACTCCTATAATCCTTTAATCTTGTAAAATTTCTACAAAAATACTCTTCCCTAGTCTCTCACAATGTCCATGATCTCTTTATCTTACAAAAATATAAAACCCCCTTTCCTTAATGAGGTTTTCAATGAGTATTCAAGAGGTAAAATCATCTTCCTTTTCCTTTTATTTTCTTTTCAAGTTCTTTCTTTTATTATACTCTCCTCATCCCTCTATACAAATGATCATGATAACTCTAATATCATATATATACTAGAATGATATAATTTTAATTTAATACCCATCATAAAACTCTTTTCTCTCTCACTTAGTTTAAAAATGAAATCATCGTCTGTGAGGTACCGATTTACAACCTTCGTGGACAATGAATTTTCATTCTTCAATTTATCCTTCAATTCTGGTAATGAAACCATTTTTATGGTTTAACCAGATTATAAAATATGTATTACATCCTATTTAATGTTCTGTAACCATTATATATACATAATATTAATTTATTAAACAAAACTAGTGTGTAATGATCGAAAAAAACACTCAAAATAATCTGAGCAATTATCACTAAATTTTTATCTAATGATTCATCCTCATAAAATTTAATTAATTATATATATAATGATTTAAAATTATGTATTTTCATTAATAATTCAAATTGTGTATAATTATACCTATTTTAATTTAACTTCATTACTTATAAATAAGCAAACTTGTCATTAAAACCAAAGAAATGAATGCTCCTGAACCCCCATTTTTTCTTTAGGTTACGCTTCCTCTTTATTTTTTCCATAAAACATTACTTAACCAATAATTAAATTAATTAATTGGTCAATAATTTAAATATATATTAATTATGTTAACTAATTGTGAGTTTCATACTACTAAATATAAAATTTTAAAACATCTTCTCCTCACTCTCCTGTCAATGTCCTGTCAAAGGTCAATCAACTACCTATGGAGACATTTCCATATCAACACATAAAACCATACTCATGTGTGGACATTATAAACTATATATAATATATAATTATATACTTATATTCATTATATACTTTTTTAATTAGTTATACAAATTTATAATTTACATTTTGATAAAATGAAAAAGTGTTGCAAAACTGGAAATTTTTAAGTAAAAAAAGATATCAAACGCTTTAATTTTATTCAAAAAAAATTAAGAAATATAATAAATTGATTATAATTTATAAATAGTTATAATAATGACTATAATTCACTTATGTATCATTCTCTTAATAAATATATTTTTGTTGTTCAGGAGGCGCAAACATGACAAATTTAAGTGGGAATTAAGGTAAGGGACTATGTCTCAATTTCAATTTCAATTTCATTGATACTTACTTGGTATTTTACACCTAATAATGATTATTTGGTGTATCTAATTAACATTTTAGATCACTTTTAATTTAATATTTTATTTCTATCAAATATCCATATTATTGTATCTTGTATATGATTATTGTCATAGTCGTATACCATTTTATATACGATGTTTATTTTTAATGTTGTTTTAACTGGGGAAATATTGATGAGATTGTATCCTATACTCAATAAGGATATTTATAAGGAATATTTTTCATGAATTAAATATTTTTAGGAAGAATTATTTGTAATTTTAATGGATATTGGGGCCTGATATATCCCCTTAATGCATTGATAGGTTTCATGAGATAAAATACTTGGAGAAAAAACCTTTGTGTTTGTTTCCAAATAGAATTAGATGGATTTATACCCATAGAGTTAAAAAAAATATTATGATGGATTATGTTCTAGAAACACTAAATACACTAAATAAGAATTTTCTTCATTCATTACTCATTTATTACTTTCAATGAGATTTTCAGTATGACAAAATCTATGGATTCATGTTCATTTCCAGTTTATTGATGGAATGAGTTTTTTAGATTATTTATCTTGACAAAATTTTTATGAATTATTGAATTTAATTAACTTTTTATTAATTCATGTAACCCTTACTGAGCATTTTAGCTCACCCTTATTATGTTTCCTTTCCCCAGGTTTTGAAAATGAATCCTTTGAATGAGTTTCAAGATTGTTGTTTATTTTATTTTATTATGTATTATATTTTATTTTCTATCATTCCTAATGTACTATGAGTATCATGTGTGTAATATGGTATTCCAAAACTGCTAAAATGATCAGTCCTTTGGGATTTTATTCCTTATAATCATGCAAATGTAGTAAAATAATGCACCAGATCCAAGCTTCTGAGGTCGGGGTATTACAGTCGGTATCAAAGGAAGTTTAGAAGAAACATTGGAAAGTATATTTAGAAAAAAATAATTTAGATGATATTACCCTAAGATATACTTTGAGGATAATCATAGAAGAACATCCTGAAATTTTGGTAAAGTATATATTATGTGGTTCTTCCAAGCAATATATCCCATTCTAGATACTACAAGTGGATATTGTTCAGGCACAGATGTACCGAGAAGTAAAAACCCTAACAAGGTGTTATGGTCCTGACTCGGGGTAACCTGGTACATGACATTGGGCCTTACTAATTTCCTGGTTTGATACTCCTAGGGTATATTCTTAGGATAATTCACATTTTCTTCAAAAACCAGTATGAAGAGTTTTAAAGTAAATATGTCCTCAATGAAACCATGTTTACAATTATGAGATTAGATATAAATAAAATTTTAATTTATGTTAAGTGTTTTACTAGTTAAAAATTATGCATCCATAACCTAACTTATTGTATTTCATTGTTTAGTGATGGTGCCTAATAGAAGAAGTGAATAAATACTCGTAGACAATGTAGGGATTTCTCCATTGATCAAGTCAACATAGTTAGTGTTGAAGCTGAGCAGATCATGACCATATTAAGAAAACTTACTCTGGTTGTGAATAATAACCATACTAATCCTATGCTGGATCATTTCATGTGGCAGAAACCCCCATATTTTAGTGGGACTACTAATCTACTAGTATATGAACAGTGGATAAAGTCCCTTGAAAAGATATTTCTATATTTGGGATGCAATGAAAATGAAAAGTTAGTTATAGAATTATATTGTCTCAAGGGATACACTGATCAATGGTGGTCATTGATCTAAAGTACTAAAGAGGAAGATGAAATAAAAGACATGGATTGGATAACTTTTAAAGAAACATTCTTTGAAAAATACTTACCTCATGAGAAACAAACTAAAATGAAGATAAAATTAATTAGCTTAAATAAAATGGAAGTATCATTGTAACAAAGATGTGTCAGTCAGTCCCCTTCATGACACATAAATATACTTTAGTTTTTGAGCTCATCATAATACCTATTATTTATATTGATATAATACTCGGTATGAATTGGATTTTAAACTATGAAGAAAAAAATTATTACAAGAAGAAGGAAGTCACAATTTGTGAGAAATGTGTAGAATCCCTTGTCTTCAGAGCAGAAACTTCATCATCTAATTATTATCACCTCCAGTAGCGCTACAAAATAAAATTATTGGGGTGGAGGAGAAAATAAAATCTAGGGATGAGGAAAGTAATCTTAAAATTTAGAATATACCAATTGTGCAATAATATATTGATTTATTTTCAGAGGATTTACCTAAAAATCCTCTAGAGTGGGAATTTGAGTTCTATATTGATTTAATTCCTGGTGAAATACCTATATCAAAGACTCATTATAGAACGGACACTGTGGAATTAGTGGAAATGAAGAAACAAATAGAGGAATTGAGTGAGAATGGATTTATTTTTCCTAATTTTTCTCTGTGGGGAGCCCCTATTCCATTTTTCAAGAAGAAAGATGGATCCATGAGGCTATATATTGACTATAGAGAAATCAATGTTATTAAAATAAAGAACAAGTATCCTCTGCCTCACATTGATGATTTATTTGATCAACTTCATGGAGCTTAATATTTTTCAAAAATTAACCTTAGATCTAGATATCATCAGTTGTGTGTGAGGAAGGAATATATTCCAAAGATATCATTTTGAACCAGGTATAGACATTATGAATTTACAGTAATTCCATTTGGAATAACTAATGCACTCTCTTTTTTCATGGATCTAATGAAAAACGTTTTCAAGGAGTATCATGATGATTTTTTTGTGGTATTTATTGATGATATCTTGATATATTCCAAAATCTATAAGGACTATTAGAACCACTTGTTAGTTGTTCTGGAGACTCTTAGGAGAAAAGAGCTATATGGGAAGTTTAGTAAGTGTAAATTATGGCTTAAAAGATTTCTTTTCTTGGTCATATTATCTCTAAGGATAGAATCTTAATTGATCCACTGAATAAAAATAAAATCCAATAATGTATTATTCCAATGAACATAACTGAGGTACATAGTTTTATTGGCTTAGTAGGTTACAATCGGCATTTCATATAGAATTTTACCCGACTAGATAACCAGCTAACCAATCTCACACGTAAAGGGGTTAAGTTTGTATGGAAAAAAGAATGTTTTTAATGTAATGAATAACTGAAAAGGATATTGTTCAATGCTCCAATTTTGAATCTTACCTCTAGAAATAATGGGTTTTTGGTATACAGTGATGCATCTAAAATAGACTAGGTTATGTCCTTAGGAAAAATTATAAAGTTACTGCTTATGCATCAAGTCAGTTGAAGACACTTGAAAAAAATTACCTAACTCATGATCTTGAGTTAGCAGCTATAATATTTGCTCTAAAAATATGGAGACTCTATCTCTACGGTGAAATATGTGAGATATATAATATAATAATAGTTTTTAATAAATTTTTATAGAGAAATAACTCGACATGAGGCCAAGTAGTTGTCTTGAGTTCCTCAAATATTATGATTTTATAATTCACTACCACCTAGGAAAGGAAAATAAGGTAGCAAATGTATTAATCAAGAAAGATCATGGACTTCTGGGCCAAATGAGGATTGAGAGAGATCTTATGTTCAAAGATAAAGTAAAGATAGATATAGAACTTGTTAAGGAAGATGAAACATCATTCATTTTTAAAATGATTTCTAAACTACATTTGTTGGAGAAGATAGAAAATAAGTCAATCTAATGATGAGAACCTTTGAAAGAAAATTAAAGCCGTTAAGGATGGAATATTGAAGACATCATGTATAAGGATGGAGTTCTGAAATTTGGAAAGACATTATGTGTTCCATCAATACCTGAGATAAAAAGGGAACTATTAGATAATGCTCATAGCTCAAATTTCCCTATACACCCTGTTAGAACCAAGATGTGTAGAGATATAAAGAAACATTTTTGGTGGGATAACATGAATCATGAAATTGTTGACTATGTGTCAAGGTGTCTAGTCTGTCAACAAGTGAAGGTCAAGAGACAAAATTCAAGAGTATTTATGCAACCTCTACCTATTCCTATGTGTAAGTGGTATGAAATCATGATGGAATTTGTCACAAGACTACCAAGTACACCTAGAAGGAATGATGCAATATGGGTAATCATTGATCATCTTAGAAAATCTGCACATTTCCTTGTTATAAGGGAATATTTTCCTCTAGATAATCTATAAATAATATATATTAATGAATTTGTAATACTTCATGGTGAACCTTTATCGATTATGTCTAATCGAGATCCCGAAATTACATCAAAATACTAGAAGATTCTTCATAAGGCTTTGGATACTGAGCTTCATAAGAGTACTGCCTATCACCCTCAAAATGATGGACAATCTAAAAGGACTATTCAAACATTGGAAGACATGTTGAGATCATTCTCACTTGACTTTCAAGGTATATGAGACTAGTACTTTACTTTAGTGTAATTTTACTAAAATAATAGTTTTCATTTTAGTATTCAAATGTCACCATATGAAGCATTATATGGAAAGATATGTAAAAATACAACTTTTTGGGATGAATTTGGTGAGAGAAAACTTATAGGCCCATAAATTAATTAAGAGAAAATGACAAAGGTAAAGAAAATTCCAGCCCATATTAACACAGCCCAAAGTAGGAAAAGGATTTATGCTAACAACCGGAGAAAGGATTTGGAATTAAAAGTATGAGATCATGTCTTTTAAAAAGTATCTCCATTGAAGGGTGTCTTAAGGTTCAGTAATAAAGGGAAACTAAGCCCCAAGTACATCGTACCATTTGAAATTTTGGAAAGAATTGGAGCTGTAGATTGCCATTTAGAAATGCAACCAAGTCTCTCTAAAGTTCATGATGTGTTCCACGTGTCATGGTTAAAGAAGTAAGTGTCAAAACCAACCCACATACTAACATATGAGGAAATAGAACTAGAATAAGATTTATCTTATTGTGAAGAGCCTATCGAGATTCTTGACACTAGAGAGAATGTATTAAGAAATTGAACAACTTTTCTGGTAAAAGTTATTTGGAGAAACCATAAAATGTATGAAGCAATGTGGGAACCTGAGGATGATATAAAAAACAACCAACCACATATTTTTAGAGGGAAATATACATGAAAATTTTTGAGGATAAAATTTCTAAAGGAGTGAAGAATATAACACCCCAAAAATTTATGGTGTTTTTCTTCCTAAATAATTTCAATTCATTAGATAGCTTATATTGCACACAACATTGAGTCACTGAGAAACAAAACACTGTTATTATAATTATGTAAACAAGATAGTTATAACCTATACATTAAACAAAACTTTTTCACTTTTGTTAATTGTATTTTGAAAAACAGACAACATGATTGTGATTAGTAATATATTTAGACTCTGATAAGATCAACTTAATTTTTTTGGTGAATAGTAACTTGACCCTTCTGAATAGTAATGTTACCCTCACGAATAGTAATATGACCCTTATGAATAGTAAATTGGCCAAATGAATAGTAACCTCACCCATGAATGTATAAATAAAATTTAGGAATCTTATATATGAAAGTATGATATAATTATAGTAAATAAATGTTTTAGAAATTATTAATTAAGTATTAGTATTTTTATAAAATATAAATGTTTATTTATAATTTTATAAGTAATATAATGAATCAGAGGAAAATTTATTTTCATAAAATTTATTCATAAATTAACTTTTTCCTTTCTTATGATTTTAGGACAAATTCATGATACCTTAGTTAATTTTTCAAAGTGTTATAAAATGAGTTATAAATTTAAAATCTATATTTTTCGAGTAAATGATGATTTTCATTAAAAATTAAATTTATCATATTTAAAAAATTATTTTTCTAAAATGGAGCCCATTTTTGAATTCTACATTTTTAAAAAAAGGTGAATTTTTGGGATTTTTCTAAAATACTTGAATTTTTGTGAATAGTAAAATACGATAAGTTGTGATAAATGATAAATGTGTGATTTATTGAATCATAGGTGATTCTTGGATGATGTAATAACCATTGGTTCTAACTCACATTAAATTATTACTTTATTTAGTCATAATAATCAACAGTATTGGTTGTCTTGATAAAACTAATAAAATAATGAATTAAATAATGAGAAATCACCCCTCTCCTTCAATATATAAACCACCCCTCACCCCCTATTCTCCTCAAATATCTAAGACTTGAATATTGTCTATGTTATTACCAAATCCTCTTTACTAGTCCCTCCAAAATTCCAAGAGATATTTTTCTTTCCAAAAGACCAAAACCCCTTTCCTTAAGGAGGTTTTCAAGGAGGAGTATTCAAGAGTTAAAATCCTCTTCATTTTCCTTTAATTTTCTTTTCAAGTTCTTTATTTTATTATACTCTCCTCACCCCTATATCCATATGATATTAAAAACTCTAGTATAATATATATACTATAATGATATCATGTTAATGGAATATCCATCATGAAACACCTTTCTCTCCCTCTTTTATTTTAAAAACAAAATCATCGTTTGTGCGGTGCCGATTTAAACCTTCATGGACGATGGATTTTTATTCTTCAATTTCTGCTTAAAGGCTGGTCATGAAACGATTTTTATGGTTGAAAAAAATTATTAAATATTTATTGCATCCTATTTAATTCTATAGAACTATTATATATATAATATTAATTTATTAAACAAAACTAATGCGTAATAATCAAAAAACGCCCAAAATAATCTAAGTATTTATCACTAAAAGTTTATCTAATGATTCATCCTCATACCATTTAACCAAATTAGATATATAAACATTTACACTTATTTATTTTCATTAATAATTTCATTTATGTAGAATTATAACCATTTTACTTTAACTTCATTACTTATAAATAAGCCAACTGATCAACCAAGGAAATAAACGTTCCTGAACCCCCATTTTTCCTTTGGGTTACACTTCCTCTTTCTTTTTTCCACCAAAAATTCCTTAAAAAATAATTAAAGTAATTAATTTTGTAGTAAGTTAACTATATATTACTTATTTTAACCCAATATAAGTTTCATACTACTATATATAAAATTTTAAAACATCTTCTTACCACTCTCCTGTCAATGTCCCATCAAAGGTCGGTCAACCACCTAAGGAGACATTTCAAAGTCAAAACATAAAACCATCATTAGAGGTGGATTTTATAAACTATATATAATATATAAAAATATAATTATATTCATTATATACTTATGTAATTATATATATTAAATTATAATTTATATTTAGATAAAATAGCAAAACTATTGCAAAACTGAAATTTTTAAAGTAAAACATGATATCAAACACTTCAATTTTCTTTAACGAAAAAAAAAGAAATATAATCCAATGATTATAATTGATAAATATTTATATAAATGAATATAATTAACTTCTATATTAGTCTTTTAATAAATATAAGTTTGTTGTTAAGGAGGAAAAAACATGACAATTTTAATTGGGAATTAAGGTAAGGTACTTTGTCTCAATTTCTATTACATTGAGACTTACTTGGTATTGTACACTTAATAATTATTATGTGGTGTACTAATGACAATTTAAGATAAATTTTCATTTGAAATTATATTTCCATTAAATATCTAGATTCTTGTATCATGTATATTATTATTGTCTTATTTGTATACCATTTTATATATGTTGTTTATTTTGAATGTTGTTTTAACTAGGGAAGTATTGATGAGTTCATATCCTCTACTCAATAAGAATATTTATAAGGAATGTTTTTCTTGAATTAAATCTATGTATGAATAATTATTTTTACTTTAAGTGATGGGTGGGGTATTCTATATCCCCTTGATGCATCGATAGGTCTCATGAGACAAAACTGTTTGCGACAAACCCTTCATGTTTATTTCCAAACAAAATCAGATGGGTTTCAACCCACGTAGACTTAAAACATCTTGATGGTATAATTGTTCATGTTACAGATACATTATATCCACTAAATAATCAATTTATTCATTCAGTACTCATTTATTACTATCTATGATATTATCACAATGAAAAAATCTATAGATTCATTTTAATTCCCAGTTTATTGATGACAGGTGTTTTTAAGATTATTTAACTTGCCATAATGTCTATATTGTATTGACTTTACTTCACCTTTTATTGATTTATGTAACCTTTATTGAGAATTTTATCTAACCCTTATTATGTTTCATTTCCCCATGTTATGAAGATGAATCCTTTGAATGAGTTTCAAGGATGCTTTTTATTTCATTTTGGTATGTATCATGTTGTATTTTCTATCTTTTCAAATGTACTATGAGTATCATGTATGTAATATGGTATTCCAGAAATACTAAATTGATTCATACTTCAGGATTTTATTACTTTTAATTATTCTAATTTAGTAAAATAATACACCATATTCGGGCCTCTGGGGTTGGGATGTTACACTTATCTCTTAGTTTAACCCCCAGTACACCTGTTTTAACCCTAACTGTGGTAACAATTTTTCAATGATTTTACTATTCATTATGACCAAAAATGAAAATAGCCTCATTAAAAAATATATAAATTATTATTCCAAATATGAAGTCTATTTTATAAAATTCAATTTATATAATTTTCATAAATTAATTTTAAAAAACACACAAAAAACACAAAAAACAATCGTTTTATAGAAAAAAATGCATTTTTAATCATAAAACTAAGTTTACTCTCATTCATTTACTATAAAAAATAATTATATGAATGTTATATCATTTTATTTTATATATAATATACACATTTAATTAACATAATTAATAAATGGTGATTTATTTAATTTATTAATATAAAAATTCATTATGCACATAAAAATAGTTTGTTGAAGAAAAAAATAATTTTACCAAAAAAATATTTTCTCTTAACTATTGAACATTAAATTACTAATTTATTAATTATTACTCATACATTTTCAATTAAGTTCATTAAAATAACTTTTTCATAGTGATCAGTATTTTTTTATATAAAAATGCAATACACATAGAAAAATGCATTTCTTCAAAAAATTGGTCTTTTAATCATTAAATAATTTTGCTAAAAATTTAATGATATTTTCATAAGAATTAATAAATAAATTTTAATTTAGGAAAAAAAATTATATATATATATATATATATGTTTCATAATGTGTCTAATCTTATTCATTATCATTATTCCAATGGCTATATTATATCATAGTTCATTTAGACTCGAGGTTTCTTATATAATGAGTTATCAAATACATAAAATTTATTTTAAAGGAATACATATAAAATATTGGGGTGTTAAACCTACACTATATGTTTCCTTTCAATTTTATTTTCTTTCATAATAAAGAAATTTCAAATTTTCAGTCATTCAGTTGTTAATCTCAGTAAATTACTCTAAACAAGGTCGTAATGGATTTGGTTCTCACGAACCATACCCATAGTTTTCTTAAAATGAACATGGGGATACATGAATAATTGAAACACAATGATTTAAATATATTTTATAATCTAATAATTATAAATTTGATATCAAATAATTTGGTTTGATTTCTCTATTAAGAAAATTGGGAGAAATAATTAAAAATATTAACATCCAATAAAGAAAATAAACAATAACTAACTAATACATGTGTAGTGAATACTTAAAATTGAAGAATATAAAAGGTAATAAATTTTAATGAATTTATTTAATGAGTGATTAAGATTTTTATTTTTATTATAAATATGGTTAAAGATATCTCAAGAAATTCTGGAGTAAAAAGGTAAGGGTTTCTTCACCAATCTCATCCTGAATTTGATATTGTTTATATTTGAACATATATATGGGGAAATTATATCTTAATCTATCTGAAATCCATAAATTTTATTCTAATATGTTTATTAAATGGTTTTAAATTTATTATTACCATTTCAATTCCTCTTTGGTTCATATTTCACTTGAAGTGATGCTTGTAAAAGAAAATGACCTTACCTCTTATGTTCGAACAGGAACATTTCTCCTCTATGTCTATATTCTTTCTTCCCACCAATGTAATAATTTATTATTTTGAAATAAAAATATGAATTATGTATTTTGATATTAATATTTATCTTTACCACTTTTTAAAAATAATATTTATTACCCTTTTAGTGATGTGAGTTTCAATAAAGATATTTTAAAATATTATTCATGTTTATGTATTTTATCTTCCATTCCACATTTAGGGACTTTGACTTTATCTATTTTCAATGTTCTATTATTAAGATTAATCTTTTAAAATAATATTTTAAAAATTACTCTTTTCATATCCTTTAAAATGGTATTTAAAATTGACTTATGACTTTATTTTTGATCAACTTTGACATTCTCAATAGTAGTGTGAAAGGAATCTCTTTTTAACGTTTTCTATACTAAGATATTTTTCCTACTGCTTTCATCAGTTTTTATTTAATAAAATTACCCTCTATGCTTTTATATTTTTTAAAATAAATTTCTATTACATTTTTTATAAAAAATATTCAAAAAATATATAAAAACATAAAGTGTATTTCTTTTTCTTTCTCCAAGTAAATTTTAATGCTCTTATAAATGTGATTTTCATCTATGTCAACATATTTTGGTGTTTTTTATGCTTAAATGTAGAATATTATCTAATAAAAACATCCAATTTATTTATTTGGATTGATTATGATTATGTATTATGAATATTTTCATGGAAGTTGTTTTTTTTCATCAGTTAATCAAGATATGATGAATTATGAATGTTTTCAAACTCTTATGGAACGCATATATATTGTTTATCATTATGTGATGGGTGGTTCCTATATATCAATATAATGTATTGGTTAAATTTTATATATATCATGAAATAATTATGTGAAATGAGTTATTAAACTCAATATACTATGGGAAACATGTAGTGATTCCTGGTCCACTATGATATGGAAAATAGGCATTGATGCCTGATTCACTATGTGATGATGGTCTTGGAAGTGATTCTTGACAATGTAAATTATTTCTTATAATTATGATTATTTAACAATATTTTTATGTATTTTTATGCCTATGTTATGATATTATGGACCATGGTTATTGATTCTCTTATGAACCATGTCTTATGTTATTCCAAATATTTATGTCATCACTCATGGTTTATAATCTATGATTTTTTGGGAATGAATATATTATGTTAAGTCTATGCATATTGATTATGTTATTATACCCTTATGCTCAGTTATGATATTCATTTATTCTTCCCTGTGTTTACCCTTACTGGACATCTGAGATCACCCCTTATTTTGTTTCTACTTTGCCCAATTAATTACTTGTAGGATTATGTGTGGATGAGAATCTTATGTATAGATATATATAGGATATATTGATTTTTTTTAAATAACTTGTTTATTTATATAGTCTCAAAATAATATAAAACTTTAGGTTATGGGTGTGATTTATTATGAGATTTAATGAATTATAAAATGAAATAATATATTATATATGTTTTTTTAGCTTGGCTCTCCACATCCCACAACTCCAACCAACAGTTGATGAGCATTGTCACACATGATGTCAAAATATTTATGATTTTTTACTAAGTGTATCATAGTGGATTACCTTGGTAATTTATATTTAGGAATAATTGAATTAAATATACCCTAAAATCTAATAAAAAACTATGAAAATAGATGAAAAATTGGTACAAAAGAGTGGGGGTTGGTTGAGTAATTTTCAAACAAAATGAAACAAATGAGAAAACACTTACTTTGAAAAAACTAATTTAAATGATTTAGGTATAACTAAACTATCACTTAATTAATCATTAATAATTATACCTTATGATTAAATTCATTCAATTATGGTTCCTGAATTTTTTAACCTCAAACCCTATAGAAGAAAACACAACCACAAACCCTAATCCAACTTCAATACTTCCAATCATGACATGTTTCTTTGATTTTAGTCCTAAATGTAACCTATGATCATAAGAAAATTAGTTTAACACATATACTCTAGAAATTATAATTTCTTGATTTGGGGTATTATATATGAACCCTACAAGTTGATCCCATATTGATTGTGTTTTACAATTAAAGTGTCTCTCTCATGATTCACAAAATCTCAACCTTGCGATCAATGTGTTGTTCATTTGAGTGATATTAAATTTAAAAAATCATTTAATTAACCATAATTTTATGAATCATGGTGAGTACTTGGATTCAAAACAAATAATGAAGGATTTAAGAATAAGATCAAACAAAAAAACTAACTACTCTCCCATGGTAATAATTTTCATCATGTATATGATTTTCAAAGAAAAGGATTGAAACTGAAACACCTAATATCTTCACCGGTATTATATTACAACACAAATAAGAAAAATAAAATTACTAAAATTGAATAAAATTACTAAAATTGAATAAAATATAAGTTTTATTGAATAAAAAATATATACAAGTACAAAAGAAAATAAACACAAAGTAGAAGCAGGAGTAGAGTTCCTTCATAGAAGAGATCTTCGTACAAAGCCTTGCTTCTTCCAAGTGGTTAGAGATGTTTCCTAGAATTACCCTTCTAGTAACACCTTCCCAATTCTTATAAAACCCCTCAAAAAAAGTTAAATTATCACTCAAATTGAGTAAGTTAGGTTGGTGTTTCAAATTCCAAAAGGGGTATATTCAATGTTCAATCTCTAAAAGGTACTCTGTCTCGAGATTCCTTTTCTACTATGTTTCCTTATGAACTACCCTTTACTCTAGTTTAATGAAATTTGCATATTTTATTCATATTAAATATTTTAAAAAAATTATCCCATTATATGTACGGATAAAAAATTTATGGCTGAAGTAGTGAGGAAAGGTTCAATGTGTCGAATCCATCCTAGATCTGCATTAATGTCCATTTTATGCCCTCTAAATGTACGATCCTTCTTATATGGTCTCAATAAAAAATATAAAAAAGTTAGTTAATAATACAAAAATAAAATTTAAATTACAAATTTTATCGCATGGAAACTATTATGATAAAATTACTAAGATAAAATTAAAAGGGTAAAAATAGATTTTTTGTGGAATTTTCAATTTCAAGCTCAAAACACATAATTCCCTTAAATATTAAAATAAAGATCAATGTGGTTAAATTATGTCAAATATTATATATAAAATATTCAACAAAAACAAGTTTTATAAACACCCCCACACTTACCCTTTTTCATTCCTGGGAAAAACCTCAAGTCGTGTAATCAATAAAATTATGCATGTTGAAACTTATCAATCCACGATGGTAATATGAGCATAGAAAGAATCAAAAAAATAATTTAATCTCAAAAAATTATGAATTCAACGTATCATAAATTTAATTAAAATAAAATCTATTGAGATCAATTATATTAATCAATTGGAAACATTTTATGGGTTAAAAATTCCACAAATTCCCCATGTGTGTGTGTGCCAACCATTTCAAGATTTCATATGCACCTTTTAAACAGTATGTTCAGGTCAAGTAAAACTTTTCTAATTACCTAATTCTTATCCATATAACCTTTTTAATATCCTTCATAATAAAATTCCAAAACCCACTCATTTAATAATTAATGGAAGTTAAACCATAATCTTCCAACCTAGATATCCCCATATGTTGTATAGTTCATCACTCCCCTCTATTTATTTATTTTTTGATTTATATTTTTGGCATAAAACATTCAGATATCTGGTAAACATGAATAGTTAAATCTTACATAGTAAGAGAACTGATCATAAGAGAAACTAATTTATGAAAATACATTATTATAAGCCAAAACAATATTACTTAAATTGGTTATAAGTTCAATTAGGTAAGAGAAACTCACAATTCATGAGTGTGTTTGAAGTGTGTAGATATATTAAATGAAAGAATTTTCCCACAATTAATGATTTTAAAATCTCAAAGGCTTCATAAATACATAATCAAAAATATCATTGGACAACTTCCATTTTCACAAAAATTGGCCACCAATGATGAAAACTTTCCCTTGAATAACATGCTTCACATAAGATTGGAAAAAAAAACTTCCATTTTTAATATGTTTCATGGATATAATGAGAATGTGACATGATTATTATTTTTTTTCATTTAAATACCATTTAAATAAGAAAAACACAAAAAAAAAGATCCTAAATAAGCTACCCAAAATTACATCCCATCCCTCACACTTAAAATGTTACATTTTACTCAATGTGGCTCTATGAAATGAATGTTTCACATGAAATGAAGAATTAAAATTAGGACAAGTAACATAAAATTGATAGGGTAAGGGTGTAAAGATCCTTTTGGTAGCCTCTTTTTTGACCTCCACTCCACTAAAATGAAAAAAAAAATTAGATACAATATAAGGGCCTAAACATATATAATGAAACTTATCAGGAATCATCTTTAGTCATAAATTGTAGAGAAGGACTTTGCCTCATATGTGAAACTACCTTTTTGGATCATTCTATCATGTTTCACTTTTTATATTTCTTTATAGAGCCTTGAGTTCTCATATGATAAAAATAAAATATCCACAATATCTTGAATTTGAAATTTCCTTTGATATATAGATTGGAATAAATCCATGTGTTATTTATTTATAACTCAATAATCCTAATGTTTGACCTCCATGAGAAGATGACATGATTTCCCAAAAATGATCTGGTAGGGGGATCTAGTGATGGTAGTTTTAAATTTCATCCTATAATAACATAGAGCATCATCCAATCACATACTTCAATCCTTCCTTTTTGGATAAACCATTTTCTCCAATATCTTCTTCAACTTGTGATTTGAAAGTTCAACATATCCATTTTTTGGGGGATGGTATGGTGTTAATGTTTTTTATTTAACACCATACTTATAAAAGTGTGAGGCCAAATTTTAGTTTTAAAAGTGTAAACCTTGTTCACTGATGATTTTATTTTGGTACTCCAAACCTTCAAAAAAATTGAGCCTTGAAAAAACCCACTATAACATGAAAATCATTAGTCCAGGTGGCCTTGGTCTCCACCCATTTTCTAACATAATTTATAGAGAAAATAATGAACAAGAAACCAAATTTTCTTATAAATTTAACCATTAAATCAATTCCCTATACATCAAAAAACATAGAATAATATGGGTTTTTGGGGAAACTTATGTCGCCTAGAAATGTTTCCAGTTTTTTCGCAATATGCGCATGACTTAAAAAATAGATGGGCATCATGAAATAATGTGGTCCAATACAATCAATAGTATAATACATTAATAGAATTTATTTAGGGTAAAAAGTGTCCACCATAAGAAATTGTATGAAAAAAATGAAAATTAGATTGAAACTCAGGATCAGGCACACATCTACTATTGACTTGGTCGCTATAAATATTCCAAATCAAGAATCATCCCACAAATAAAACCTAGATTAATTATTCAATTTTTTAACTTTTTTTTTAAAATTTTTTGCTTCCATAGGTTTTTAATAATTTAAAATGATACCAAGTAATTCACTAAATTAGTATACCAAGGATGTTTACCTGAGATGGCATAGAGATACTCATTAAAAAAGTGTCTGGAAGTGGTACCTAGTTTTCGATATCATGCTCTAACATGTGAGTGATCCTACTCATGTGGTATACCACCATGTTTTATAAACCCTTATTATCTCTTATCTTTATGTAAAAATCTTATAGAAGGATAATTTAATGAATAATACATGGATTCACATCAAGATTATTTTGGAGGTACCTCAAAGTTGTATGATCAGAGAAAACAACCACTTTAGATCTTAATAAATAAGAAAAAAAATTATCTAAAGAAAGTATGTCATCAAGAAAATTTTTTTTGTTATAGTGTAATTTTATTAGTCTGAATAAAAAATCATCAATGCATAATAAATCAAATAGGACCACCCTTCCACCATATGAGATAATAATTCTCCAACTTTTAAGTTTAAAGCATAATAAATAAGATCAAATGTGATATCTCATAATGTGGGTTGTATGATCGGTGGTCTAGTGATATTTTTCTTCATCTCATTAAAGTAAAGCCTAAAATAATCATAAAACATAAAATTAGAATCCTTTTTAAGTAACTATGACAAAGTAAGATCAATCTTACTAAAATATTTGATAAAGCATCGATAAAAGGATGCATGCCCTAGGAAATATCTAACATCACGCACACATGAGGAATATAGAAAGGATGAAATAATATCTACCTTATATCTATATACCTCTATTCCATGTTTTAATAGTACATGCCTTAAAGAAATTCCACACTCTTCCAAGTAATGATATTTCTCAAATTTCAAAACCATTTTATTCTCAATACAATATTACAAAACCTATCCTAAACTAAAATTGAATTCATTAAATTAATAACCAAACATTGTAAAATCATCAATAAATACCTATATTCAAGTATTGAGAAAATCATATAAAATAATCACCATGTATCTTTGGAAGGTACCCAGGGCAATGGAAAGTCCAAATGGAATCATTCGATAGGAAAATGTAGTGAATGGGAAAGTAAATATTATCTTTTATTAATCATTTAGAGTAATATAAACCTAAAAATAACTATAAAATATATCCAAGAAACAATATTGTGCTATAATATCAAGTCTATAAATTATTTAAACAATGAATGGGAGGTACAAATGGTCATTTCAAGTGGATTGATTTATTTTCCTATAATAAATACACACACGCCGGTTATTTTTTACCCAAATTGAAAATAAATCCTCTCTCTCATTTCAAAAAAAAATTAACACCACATTTATTAAGAACAAATTGGATAGAGACAACCAAATGAGAATCTAAAATGAGATAAATTACACATGCCTTAATTAATTTTTCAACTTCTTTTTTAACAACTTCCAAAATATTTGTAATAATTCTCTTTTTTGGTTGCCTGACTAGTTTATCCCCATCCACCAAAAGAATCCAATGCATGAAAACGAAGAGGATAATACCAAATAAGTTATCCAAGCTCCACTCGATTGCCCTACTTTTATCCCCTACAAGATTAAAAATTATTTATTCATGTTCACAAGGGAGATTATTGGAAATTATAATAGGTAATCTATCACCACACAACCAGTGTGAATATTTTAAATTTAGTAGTAATGTATTTTTTTCTAGTATAGGGGGAGTGATGTATGGATAGAGATATAAAAGAAACTAAAATGTGTTCATAATTAACATTAGTATTAGAATATAAATCATCAAAATAAGAGGATGATTCATAAAATACACCTACACACTCAACATTTATGTTATAATCAGAAAGAACGTGATTAGAATCAGAATATGAATCCACATCAAAATCAAATCCAAGATAGGTGTGGTAATTAGAAACAGGTGTGTAAAATCTTATAGATATCAAACTAAAACCAATGTACATAATATCTCTAGATATAGGAAAATCATAATCCAAGGGTTTTTTACATTATGATTAAAAATTAGAGATAACAAAATAAAAATGATCCTATGAGGGGTACTTCATAGAGTCTATAACACTAAATCTAAAAATTTCATCTCCATGTTCCATGGAAAGTGTACCCTTATAGAAATTTATAATTTTTTTAGTAATTTTTATGAATTGATTACCTAAGATAATGGGAGAATGAGAATTTACCTGATATTCCTCTATGTTAAGAATGTATAATTTTGTAGGAAACATCATATCTCTTACCTAAACAAGTACATCCTCATGGACTCTCACTGGATATTTTGTAGATCTATTTTCTAATTTCACCAAATCTCATGTTTATTTAAACTCACTAACATTTATAGAAGAGATAATAAAGTGATAAATTACATTTATGGATTCTCCCAAATCACATAAATCATCATAAAAGTGTAACTCTCATACAGTGCATGGGATGGTAAATGTCCTGGGATCCTTACAATTTATATGATTTAATTAAGGTTTTTGTAATAAGACCTTATAAATTCCTTCCATGATTGATCTTCTCATTTCCCTTAATTCATCTCCAGTTGTCACAAATTTCTTATAAGAATTTAGAATACCTTGGTATTTTCTTAATGGCCTCAAGAAGGGGATGTTTATATCAACACGCTTGAATGTGTACAAAACATCTTTTTTGTATCACCTCTTCAGCCATATTTAGGGTCTGCACAACTCTATTTGGAAATGAAATTGGTTTAGTAAGAATATCAACAATTTTATTTTTACCTTTATCTTTCTCCTTTGTTTTCTCAATAAAGTGAGGTGATGCTGGAATTTCCTTAGGTTTGGTGAATCTTGGTTGAATACTAGGAACACTTATCTAACCTATTTGCATCCCACTCCTCAATGTGATAACACTGACATTCCCCTTAGGATTTAGAGTGGGTAGGGAGGGAATATTTCCATAGTTCTTATTTACCATTTCATAAAGGGTGATGGAAATATATATCATTTTAATATTTATTTCCCTCAACTATGTACCTTGACTCTTCGTCTAATTATATTGATTAAGAACAATTTGTATCAAATATCATCAATGACATAATCTATCATTATTTGGGTATTCCCTTGTTTTTAACTTTTTGATGATTGGGATTCAAATATATTTTGGGGTTGATGAAAATCCTAATGGTAAGGTTAAGGTTTTTGGAAGTCTTTTAAAACGATCCCTTTGTTATTTTCCAAATCCATGCCTCGTGTATGGGTGATCTTTCTATACTTGGATGAATATTGGTGGAAATGAATCATTATTATTTTATGGGGGTGACTATTTTTGTTGATAAAATGGTCTCCCTAGAAATACCACTACAAAATTCTTGATCTCAGTTGTGGGGAAAAATATATTAGATGGTCTGGTGTATTTCAAATTCTAGAAATCTTTACAAGAGTAGATAGTGAGGCTTTTTTATCTAATTATATCTATATCACCATAGTGATTAATTCATCTAAATTAGTATTAGTTAAGTGATTTCCATGAGAAGAAGTTCTTACTAGATGTACTCCTCATATAGTCATTGTACCTTGATCCTTGAATTTTTGGGATTTTTGTGCCATCTTATCGATCAATGTTCAAGAATCCAATGGGGTTTTTTCAACCTATGATCCCCCTACTATAGCGTCCACCATGCTCCTCTCCATGGGATTAAGACCTTTTAAGAAGAATTAGATGAGTATTTTATCATAGGTTTGGTGATGTGGGAAGCTTGCATATAATTTCTTGAACTTCTCCCGGTACTTATACATTGAATCTCCTTTTGATTTCCTAATTTTAGAGATATCCTTTCAAAATATTATGGTCCTTGATACTGTAAATAATCACTATAATAAAAGACTTTTCAAATCATTCCAAGATGTAATATATTCAGGTTGTAGGTAATACATCCAATATTATGTTATTCCTTCAAGTTAGAAATGGAATGACCTTAATTTTATTTGGTCTTCAAAGACATTTCTTAGTTTAGAAGTTGATAAAACCACATTGAACTTTTTTAGATGTTTATTTACATCCTCACTATATAGGATAAGAAATATAAGGAGAATGTGAATTAACCTAGATTTTATCTCAAATTTTGATTCAAGAGTTGGATATTCAATTCATGTTGTTTAACAATTAACATCAGGTGCAGTCAACTCTCGAATGGTTCTTTCAAGTTCATTGTTTTTTAACACTATTTTTTTGAAAATCAGATTTTGTTAGAGATGAGATATTAGAATCAATAATATAATAATGATGGAAAAAATGAAATGAGGGAATTTATACACTTATTGAATTTTAATATTTTCTGACTTGATAACTAAATCTTAATTAAACCTCAAGGTCTAGTTCAAAATGATCATCAGGGTTGGATCGGTTCATTAATTAGAGAGAGAAAATGAAATAAAAAATAATTAAATCACAATATCATCAAATGAGGATTAAATTTATATTCCAAAGAAGAAGGGGTGGGGAATAAAAAAGATAAAATAAGTGTGAGTAGAATAAAATTAATAGAATAATAATGAAAAATAAATAATTTACCCAAAAGAGGTTAAAGAAAACACTTTCCTCCCTGAAAATGATGTCGATTTGATGAGCATTATTGTGCACACTCTCAAAATATTTATTATTTTTAACTAATTATAACATAGTGGATGAATTAGGTCATTTGTATTGAGGATGAATTTAATTAACCATCCCCTAAAAGGTACAAATAAATAAAAAAATAGATGAAAAATTGGTACAATAAACGGGGTTTTGGTAGAGTGATTTCCAAACAAAATGAAACAAATGAGAAAACACCTACTTTAAAAACACCAATATGAATACATGTGTCCAATAAAACATAAACCTACATTAAAATTTAATCTTTATCCCTTATGATGAAATTAATTCAATTTTGGTTCCCTAATTTGTTAACCCCAAACCCTATTGAAGAAAACACAACAACAAACCCTAAGCTAACTTTGACACTTCCAATCATAAAACCCTTCTTTTATTATGGTCCAAAAGATAACTTAGGTGAGGTGTGAAATTAAGAAATAAACTCCAATATATAAATGATAATGTTTTGATTTTTGGGATTAGATATGAACCCTACGAATTAATACCAATTTGATTATATTTGACAATTAAAGTGGCACTCACCCGATTCACAAAAGCTCATCCCTGTGGTCAATGTATCAATCATTTGAGTGATCTTAAATTTAGAAAATAATTTCATTAACCATAATTTTAAAAATTATAGTGATTAAATGGATTCAAAAAAACTAATGAACGAGGTAATAAAAGGATCAACTGTAAAAATATCTGCTCTCTCAAGGGTGGAATTTTCATCATGGAGATGATTTGAATAAGAAAATGATCAGAAGGGAAACATCCAATTTCGTATTAAATCTAATATTCCATTACCAATAATAAAAATAAAAAAATTTAAAGATAATAACACAAAATTTTTTCTAAATAAAAAGAGAGGTTACAAGCACAAAACCAAAGAACACAAAGTAGAAGCGGGAAAGGAGTGCCTTCTTGGAAGAGATCTTTTCACAAATACTTGCTTATTTAAAGTGGTTATAGATGTTTCACAGAACAAATATTTCACAAAAACCTTAACAATTCTTCTAAAAACCCACCCAAATAGTTAAAATCTCATTTAAATAGATTTTGGGAGGGTTAGGGTTTCAAATTCCAAAAGGGGTGCATGCTTCATTTTGTCTCCAAAAGTTTCTCTATATTGATATGCCATTTAGACCAAGTTTCCATGAGAACTATTCATTACACTAGTTTAATGAAATTCACGTAATTTAATTCTATAAAATCTTTATGGATAAAAAATTTATCTCCCAAATAGTGAATCAAGGAACAATCTATTAGATTTATCCCAATTAGGAATTAATTTCCATTTTATGTCTTTAAAATGTGAGATCCATATTTCCTAGTCTAAATGAAAAATGTATAAAAATTAGTGATTAATACTTACTTAAAATTTGAAAATAATAATTTGGAACATAGAAAATTTTATGATAAAATTACTAAGGAAAATTTTAAAAGTAAAACAAAATTTTTATGGAATTTTTAATTTGAAGATAAAAATAATTATTTACATTAAATATTAAAATAAGGATAAATGTGGGGATATTATATCAAATATTATCAATAAAATATTAAAAAATAACATGATTTATCAATGATATGGTGTTTCATGAACTATCCAACTTTGTAAATGTTTTGAAATATGTGCATATTCTGGTTGTCCATCCAGGTGAACCTCAACTTCTAATGATACTTTGCTTTCATTAAAATTTCCTACCATGTTATTATACTTCCATGGGATGTATTTATTGAATATCATACTTTGAATTATAATTAATTTCTAAGATTTATTATACCTGATTCGAAATCCAAATTATTATTTTACATAGCCAAAAAAGTAACATGCTCAAGACTTTGCCTCCATATTATCTCATTTCTTATAATCAATATGGAAATAAGTGAGTTATTTGAATACTTTAAGGTGGTTTAAATCTACATTTCTTATAAAACAATAGTTCTCCAGAAGTTTCTTCTTAATGGGTGATAATGGAATCTGATTAACTAAATTTGACATTCAGTTCATTGTTTCTACTTAAAAAATATTGGGGAACCCAACATGAATCCTTATGCCCCTAGATTTTTCCACCAAATTCTAATTAATACACTCCATTACTCCATTTTTCTCTATATTCCTTAGCATGGTCTTGTATAAAATTACCCCCTTCTACTAGAATATCCTCTGAAACTCCATGATTTTTTATACACTGCCACTGTCTGACCATAAGCACTTAAATTTACTTTTGGTCTTCTTCTCCATTGTGTCCCTCCATCAGATGAAAGTCTTGAATACCTTGGACTTGTTCTTAATGAAGAAAACCCAAAATTTTTATATAGGATAATTAATGAAAGTCACACAGTAGATCAATTCACCATGATAATGCATCGGAGCTAGCACCCAAACATCTATATGGACTAACTTTAACGTCCAGTGCTTTGGTGTTTTTCCTTCCATTCTAAAGGACACCTTTCACTACTTTCCAAAGAATCAAAGATTCAATATTCACATTTTAAATACTCTATGATTATAATATTTAGAAATCCCTTATTAGTAATAATATTTATTCCCTTCTCACTGAGGTGGCTTATATGATCAAGAAAAATTTTAGTAGAAGTAACTTCTCTTTCATTTGTCACTCCTTCTGATGAACTTATTAGATAGTGTCCCATCCTTCACTCCCTTTTCTACTATAATGGATCGACATGAAATTTTGTATATTATATCCATGAAAATTTCACAGAAACATGAGTCATCAAGTTATCCCATAGAAATTATTCTATTCCTTAATCCTGGGATGTGCCTCATGCCTTTCATGTTTTGAAAGATTTAGCTCCTCATCTAAACATAGACATCTCTCATGACAACAATATCAAGAGATTTACCATCTACTAGATGAAATCTTATGAATCTTACTAATATTTAAATTTATATAATCTCCCTCTTTGATGTTTTTGAATTAATATCCAAAATCTATCACTCAAAAATCATGTGATTCAGTGGTACGTTAGAGTAAACGACTCATTTCCTTTGAAACAAGGTTCATGGAACCACTTCAAAAAGTATATATTATGGAGTTATCCCTTTGATCACTACAATAATTTCTAAGGTGTACTTTATTCCCATAATTTCAACATGTGGGAGCACCTTCCACCAAGCTACTCTTTCTTCAGATCCTTTATCCTTTCCCTTTCTAGTTACTTTTCTATACCATTGTACACCCTCTTCTTTCAATGCTGCAAGAATTAATGAAAGATTATTAAATATATTTATGAAGAATTTATCTTCTTAATATTAGGTTATATACATCCATGAACTTAAAATATGTCTTTCCATTGTTGTTACTCATTGTCATCACCATTGCATCCCATGACTCCAAAAGCGAGGAAATTAAAAATATTTCTCAAATTTAGTCTCTATAGTATACATTTATTGATTCCATACGACATTAACTAACATTGAATTCATTCATATGATTAGTTACGTACATTCTATCTGACATTCATACGTCAAATAGTCTCCTTATAAAAAACACTTTGTTCATCATCGTGGGATTCTAATACATGACAACTAAGCTGTTCATGAGTTTAGATGAAGTCTTCACTTCCCAGATATTGAACACTGCTTCACATGAAATTGATATACAAATAATACCATGTGATTATTTATATATACTTATTCTTCTTTTTTCATCGCTTCTAAATTATATCTAGTTGATAAAAGATCAAGGTATTTCTACAAAAGACAATACTCTATCAACATTTTCCAAAACCTAATTTTTTTCTAACTTATATAGCCAAACCATTCTCTCATTTGATTCCATATCACTAAAAAACTTTTAAATCCCACTAATTCTAGTAAACATAGAACAAGAGGTTAGTAAATTCTTATTTATGTTCTATTATAAATAAAAAAGACAGAACATTTCTACTAAACCGATCTTTTAAACACCTTCACTGGGGCATGATCCTCCAAAATCACTCCAACCCTGAGCTCTTATACCACTTTTTTGGCTCAAGGACGTATTATAATTAAACCAATTTAATAAAATTCACCAAAAAACCACATGTAGAAGAAAAAATCTAAGAATTAACCACATGTATAGTTCCTATAACTTGGTAGAAGTGCACCCAAGTAACCACACCGCAATGTAACTCCATAGTAAGAGCAAGTGAAATACTATCAAAAGAAATGATTGATAGAGAACTTGAATGGAAAATGAAAAACATAAATTCTTATATGGATAAATCTTGTTCCCTAATATATAGCAGAATGATTCTTCACTTTATTCAGATAATCAAGAGGATATTATTATAATTATTGAGATTATCACTCTAATTTATAGTGATGAACTATCTATACAAGTGACACACCCTACCTTATATAGCATATACCTTCTTTTGATTTCAATCTTCATCATCCTTTGATCAATTTTGACTGAATTCCACCTCCTCTAAAATCGACAGAGAAACCCTTTATCAAGTGAAATCTTTCCACCTCCTTAACTTGACCAGTCGTTCAACAGTTCCCCTTTTAAGGATATCACAGATATAAAATCACTCATATCTTTTGGTGAATGAATTTCTGATGGACTATCTCATATGGCACCAGCATACATCATCTAGTGAACTGATTCTCTGTTGCTCTACCCCGTCTTTATGCAGTCATCAAAAATAAGGTTACTAGATCTTCTCCTTCCTGAGAACTTATTTTCCTACTTCCGGCAAAATAAATCTCACACATCAACAATATTTTTAATTATAATTAATAAATTTTAAATTTATTTTATAATAAATTATATTTTTTATATAAAATTAATAAAATATATGAATTTATATAATTAATTTGTAGTAATAATATATTTATATATTAGAAATTGTAAATCTATTTAAATGTAATTATAAAAATTCATACTTTTAATTTTATATTTTTATAATTAATAATATATTGTGAAAAACATTTATATATAATATTAGTATTTATAAATTTATTATTATTAATTTTATATTTATACATGTGAGGCTCGGTGGATTGTGTAGTCACCTTGCGTGGTGGGGTGAATCTGGGGTGACCAAATTTTTGCAGATTTATTCCAACCTGAACTTTTTTCTTCCTTTAAGTTAATCAAAACTCTCTCATTGGTTATGATGTAAGGATCTCTTTTATATTACCTCAACACTTACTCTCTCATGTAATGAAAATAAAACAAGGAAATGACATATGATGATTTCTATAATTTTTTCGCCCACTCTGGGAATCTTACTTCATGTATTGATTGGTTATCTTTCCCAATCAAGGATTATCCAAAAATAATATTATTATAAATTAAAAGTATTGTGTGATGGTTTTATCCTAACCCATAGTGCCTCACACACAAATTCTATGTCCCATAGTGTTAAAATTATCATTTTCTCACTATAATTAACATATCAAAGTCTCATTGATCTTATCTTATCCATATTTTCACTAGACAAAGTAGGTTGGATCCATAAATAGGAAATATCTCCTTCTTTTTTGTGAGTTAGATATTCCTCCATGAAAAAATTGGATCATTGGTCTACTTATATTCACTAATTCAATAGCTTCAATGGCTCATAATCTCAATCAAAACTATTAGTCGCAAATACTAACTTAAACATCAGGTCTTCAACAACCATAATGTAATCAATGAATCCTCCTACTCTCTGGCCTTTCTCAATTTCTCACAATATCTACGATAAGTAATATATCTTAGTCTCACTCTTATTCTTCTCCTTTGAAACCCTGAAGTTATTTTTCTATAACACTAGTTTGGTTTCTTCTTCATATTCCTTTTTTTTATTCTCCTATCTCAATTCTATTCATAATATATAGCATCCCTCCATCTCACTCGTTATATTTTGAGAGAATATTCACTATTTTTGGTGTATAAGCTTTACATTTTTCTAGATGTTTTTTTCATTTCCATAAATGGAAATCTTTCACATGAATGTTTCACACAAAAACTACAACATGCGACAACTATATTCATGATCAAAAATCTTTGTTCTCTTTTTTCAGCTACTATCATTATCTAAACTCAAAGTATATTCTATAAATAACATTTTTCTTTCCATTATCCTTTTATTTTTTCCTTTTCCTGAACAGTATTATCCTTCATCTTTAGTAGGATCAGGTCTTGTAAAAAAAATTATTCTATGTATATATATTTATTTCTGTTTGTATACAAGAAAAACCTATAATTGTAAGACCTCTTACTTTTTCTTGAGTGTTTTAACATGAAAACTATACAGATTCATAGTTGGAGTTTGTACATAAAAAACAGTATCTCATTCCATATCTTCTTTCTCATGCATTAATCACAAAGAATTTTTGTTATATGTAATCTCCTAAAGCATGGAAAGTGGACTAACATATTTTTATCTATATAATTCTTGAAAATAGAATAAATTCAATAAAACTGTTTTAAATATTCATTCTCTCTTCTACAATTTGATATTCCTACTTAGATACTTGAAGATCAAAAACTTAAGGTGGAATCATGACTTTCAAAGAATAGTTATTTTTAGGAAACTTAATAACATCTTAAGCACCGTTACATTTTATTTTCTATTTAGATTAAAAAATATATAAACATTAAATTTTAGTCCACCTAAATCCAAAAATTCACTAAGTATTGATGTTTATGTGGATAGTGATCATGCTTACATAGAGAAGATGATGCTTACATAACTCAAGATTCATGTTTATACAACTCATTGAATAATACTGATGCAGATAAGAAATTATGTTTATATAGGTCTTCATTATATGTTTATGCGGATGGGATGATCCTTACCTTGATAATAATTCATGAAAATGTATCTAGATAATGTTTATGGAGAGGTAGACTAATGTTTATGCAAGCATGAATAATGCTTATGCAACAACAGAATGATGCTTATGCATCTAGTACTTTTCCATTTTTATATATGTATAGGCTTAGATGATTCTTATTCAAAACTAGAACTCGTTTTACAAAATTTAGAGATGATTATTACATAGTACACAAATGATCCTTACATAGATTTAAGGACTTATCCATATTTTCAATACTTGATGCAATTAGGTTTAGGGACTCTTCAAATCATCTCCAACCTTCTCTAATCTTTATCCAAGGGTGTATAAACACTAAATACAACACCTGACATGAATTTTACTCCAAAGATGGTTTATCATCATTCCTCACAAATTCAACTATTAGTTAATCTCCCCACTATATGGATTCACTCCAAACCACTTAATAAATATTGTAGAAAACACTAACAAACTTCAATACTTTTCTTGAGTTTATGATCTTCTCTAAAAAAAATTGATGTATTCTTTCATTTACCATTTATTTAATATGATAGAAACTACATCTTCATTACCCAATACTTATAGATATCAATCACTTCCTTTTCATAACACATTGACTTTACATAATATTGAAAACCAATTGACAAAAAATATACCTATCATTTCTCTACATCTAAAGGGAATTTTAATATGAAATATTAATATATTTATTATTCATAATATTATATATCTATTATAAATTTATTATAAATATTATACCTAATATTTATACATTTATTATTCATAATATTATACATTTATTAAATTTAATATTAGAATGGGTTGAACCATGAGATTGGAAAATTAAACCCATAGTCCCTTTATTAAGGAAAAGAAAATGAAATAAAGGGTAGTGTAAGCCTGGTATAAGGGACATGTTGTCACCCAAATTAATAAAACCAAAAATAAAAAATGACTAAGTACACCATAAATCATGCATCCAATGTTCCCATGCATGAACTTACTTCAAGCATTGTGTGTCATAACATCTTATCCTCCATTCGTATTTCTTATTTATGAATATAATTATACATTAAAATAATTAATGATATTTTTTAAAAAATATTTATTCATTTATATAAATAATTATATGTTTAACTTTATCAATAAAGACTTCATCATCATGTAAATT
The DNA here is from genome assembly GCA_963277665.1 of Viscum album. Classification (NCBI taxonomy): domain Eukaryota; kingdom Viridiplantae; phylum Streptophyta; class Magnoliopsida; order Santalales; family Viscaceae; genus Viscum; species Viscum album. The sequence continues at coordinate 1,800,570,454 of OY728130.1, read as the reverse complement.
TTTAATCAAAGGAAAACAAGAAAGGAACAAAGAGTGAAAGGCCCAAAAAGATAGGACAAAGTGAAAAGGGACTAAGGGGATCTAAAATGATAGAGGTTGAGGGAATCCCCTATAATAATATTGACCCCCTCTGGTTTCAAGCTATTAAATTTATGAAAAAACAAACAATATGGTCTAGGGGTATCAATCGAGGATAGGTATTCTGCGACTTTGTTTCCCTCCCGCCATATATGGGTCACTTTAATGTTGTCTCCAAGGATGAAAAAACAGTTTTTGATGGTGTAAAAAATTGACCAAGGAATCATCCCAAGGCCCTAAAGAGAATTGTGAAAAGGAATTGAGTATGTTTTAACCTATGTGATATCCAAACCCATCTGTCTGCATATATTAAGGCCAGTGAGCATGGCCATAACCTCTGCCTGGAGATCAGTTCCCTGACCCATCTGGATAGAATAGGACAAGAAAACTGACCCTTTACATTCACATACAATCCCCCTCCAAAAATAACACCAGAAATGCACAAAACATCTGATTTGATCTTCAATACCCTCTATGGAGGATTCTAGCATACCCAATTACCTAAAGGAAGACCACTGCCTGGAAGTGAAGCTTTGGGCCTTATGTTGAAACACCGCAAGGATGGAGCTTCCCTCCAGTTTCCTAAGACTCTAACTAGGTTGATAAGTAAATTTTTTTTCTTGATGATGATAAAAAAACCAGACGAGGCCACCCCACATGGATCCACTTATTCCTCACCTTCCACAAGCACCAGCATCCGGCATGAAAAATCACAGTGCAAGCCATCCTCTCCATGCTTCCAACTCCCGATTTATGGTACCAATGTTCCAGGAAAGGCTGGTCAGTCGTGGCTGAGATGTAAATATTAGTGAACTCACCAAAATATCCCCACACCTCACACGCCCATTCAGTATCAAAGAAAAGGTGGCCCAAACTCTCCTCTGAATTCATCCTACAACAAACACCTATGGAAACCAAGTTGACACCGCAACGCTTGATATTGTCATCCATGGGAAGTTCCCTACTTCTAATCCTCCAGGTGAGGAAATTATATTTCTTGGGGATACTCTTGGACCAAAGGACCTCATTATATGCATCAAAAGGGTCATGAATTGTAAGATTATAGCGTTATTCCTTCATTTTGAAAGATCTAGAGGGGGAAGGAGAGAAGAAACACCAATACAAATCAGAAGACATCTCAATGAGGTTAAACAAGTACTACTGGTCCATGTTCAAAATACCGTTGATGAACCCTAAATAATGGCTAGATTACCTAAACATGATATCTGTAATAGGGAATCCCGGGTAGCCTATGATAATACCACTCTAATTGTGGTGCCAAAATAAGACGTCACCCTTCCCATTGATCCAACAAGAGTGAGGCCGAAGTTCATTAACAATGGGACTAATATCAGCCCATAGGGGAGAATTATGGTCATACATTGAAATAAAATCACCCAAATCTTTATTATTCATGGTGTTCCCTCATAAGGTATGTTGTTCTAGCACCTCCCATGCTAATTTTTCATGCATTCCAAGGAGGTTGTCCTCATGGATCCAAACATTGATCCCACCTTCAGTAGCCGAACATTCCATCCTACTCCACAAAACCCAGTTCTTTTTCCCCTTGACCTTTGGATCCTATAAGTGGTTGGCTAGGATTCTATTGATGTTTTTGATAACTCCCTTCAGGACCCTTATTGATGAGAGAGTGTGGACAGGGGTGGAAAAGATCACGTTGTTCACCAGTTCAATCCTACCCCAAAAGGATAAAAAAATTATTTTTCCAATTGAGAACCTGATCCATGATCCTACTGGTGAGGGGTTCAAAATCATGAATACGTAATCTCCTTGAGGATAAGGGAGCCCTCAAATAATTAATTGGAAAGACTCATCTTTACATGTCTAAAAGGTGTCCCGCTGTAGATACCTGGCTAGAAGGAAACCTGCAGGATAAGTAAAAATTTCTCTTGCTTCTGTTAATATTCTGACCACTCCATAGAAAGTATCCCTCTAACATCATATTCAAATACCACATGGATCTAACCATGGCATTCATGAAAATAGTAGTATCATCCGCAAACATTATATGGGACACTAATGGGGAACTCGTCCTGAGGCGGTAAGGAAGTATTTCTTCTTTACTTAGGATTCTATGAATAAGGTGGCTAAGAGTGTAAGGGTAAACCCCTACATATAAGGTGGTTACTCAGCCTTTTATTAGTGATAACCTTATCCTAAATAAAGGTATTTTTATTGGTTCTTTTTTAGCACTGATATAGTCAACCCTTTATTAGAACTAAATTTATCACTGATAAACACTTCCTTTATCATCGATTATTATTTTATCATTAATAAATATTACTTTTATCAATTATTATTGTTTAGTACTAATAAAACCCTTTCTCACTTTTTAAAATAACCCTTACGGTTGTGTTGCTCCTCCATATCGTTCAAGCTTTTTCAGAACCCGAACTATGTTGAAACTTATGTAAAATATTTTTAGAAAAAACGAACCTTAAAACCAAATTTATGCTATTATTAACTTATTTTTAAGGATTTATCAATCAATAATTCATGAGTTTCATGATTTTTTTAGTTGTCCTTCCTTATAAATCTGACCCCTGATTCTCTATATGTGTAAATTTTTATATATGTGTGTGTGTGTAAATTTATATATTGATAATATGATTAATTAAATCCCAATTAATTTTGGTTATTATTCACATAATTTTTTCATATATTTTTGTATATATACATACACTCACACACACAGAGACACATATATAAATTTATGTGTTTCATATATTTTTATATTTATAAATGTGTGTGTGTGTGTCTGTATTTATATATCTATCTTTTTGTGTGTGTGTGTGTGTCTAGAAATTTATATACTTAAATATAAATAAACACATATATACCAAATAATAGGTATTTTTATTAAATTTATTTACATTTTTTATATACCTTATTTATGTATGTATCATAATTTCAGGCATATTTTTTTAATTTATAGTTTATACTTTGAAATATTTTCTTCCTATATATTTGTGTGTATGTGTGTGTGTGTTTATACATATACATTTATATGTTTACACACACACACACTTATATATTTATTCACAAATATTTACTTTTTTACACATCTATATATATTATATAAAATTATATTTATATATACAAATTTTATTATATGTATATATTTATATTTTATTATAAAACATATTATTTGTATATATTATTTTATATAATTTATATTTGTATGGATTGTAATTTATTATTATATTTTTTAAATTTATAAATTATATAATTTATGCATATAAAAAACTATACATTATATGCATCCCTTCTTTGTATTTATTTATATATTATTAGGTATGAATATTATTAAACCAAATAGTATGACTATGAATCAAAAATGGATGGATTCCAATTGTATGGGAAAGGAGTTTGAGCATGAGGTTAAAGAGTTCATAAAGTTTTTAATAAATCATTGAAATAATCCTTCTCAAATCATTTTTTTGTGTTTACATAGTAACATCCCATTATTTTAGTATGAATTTCACTATAAATAAAACATGTTTATTCGATAGCTTATGTTACATGCAACACCAGACTAAATTGAACAAAGTTTTGTTATGATTTTCCTATAAAAATGAATTAAATTAAAGGTAGATAAATTAAATATAATTAAAATAATTACAAAAGGAATAAAACATTAAGTAAATTATTTTATAATAAATTTAAAATATACCAATTCACTTGAGAAAAATACCATTGATTCTAAAGAAATTGTTTCTATAAAATTACATATCACCTTTAAAGAATAATATCAATAAACTTTATTGATAGAATTAAATGAATGATTAATAAAATAAATTAATATCATCCATGAAATAATTAAGTAACTAAAAGGAATACTGATTTAATTATTCAAGGAAAAACAATTTAAAAAATAGTATGTTTATTATATATTATATGTTTTTATTTTAAAGTTTAATTTCTCATATTTGGATTATGAAATTTAATGAAATTTAATATTCATATATATGTAGAAAAAATTAAAAACATTTATGTATTTATTATTAATTAATCAGTAATAAATATAAAACCTTTTAGTACAAAAATGGCCTATTTTCAAATAATTTTTTTCTATGTATTTTATAATTTCATTTTAATAAATCAAAATTATCTCTATTAAAGAATGATTCAAATGAAATGAATTGTTTTCATATATATTTAAATAATTTATCAATCATATAATTATTATTACTTTATATAGAATAAGAATAAATTTGTTTTTATGCTTAAAAATTCATTTTTCTAAAAATTATATTTATGTTTTATGCATACAAAAATTAAAATTAATTCATATTTAGAAATTGAATATAATTAAATGGATTTAATAGTTATAATAATTATGTAAAAATTAGGTAATAAGTTCAATTCAATTTTTCAGCCGAAAAATAACTAACCAAGGTAGAAATTATTAAGACTAAAATAAGGTAAAGGTGTAAAATCAAGGGATATGGTCATAAAATAGTATAAGAACTTTTATTAAATGAGTGTATAAGGTAATTATATACCTACCATTATCTTACCTTAAATATTTGACATATTTGTATCCTCTTTTCTTTTAAAATGAAAACCTTATAAGGAATGGCTATTTTCGAGAGAGAAAAACTACTCAATCTCACCTATAAAAGGACCACTCCTATCACCATATAAACCCATACCTTTAATTTGGTTTTATATTTAATACATGCCCAAATTATCTCATGTTAGTTCTAAGAGGGGCCTGGATACCCTAAGAGAGGCGTGAATGAGGGTATGGATATTCTTTTCAAAATTCTTCTCACCCCACCGGATCTTGACCTTGTTATTATGAGGGTAAATTTATCTTCTCCTGAGAGTTTATGTTGATCTTATTATTTCCTTATTTATCTGATGATGATACACTAAAAGTAAAACATAAAAATAAGAACAAGGACACAAAGATTTTACTTGCTTCACCCTCATTGGGATAGGTCCAAGGAGCAATCAATGGTAATGTATCGATGCACCAAATCCATTAAGGCACACTTCCAAATTCAAGGTTTAGGCTAGATCACTTCCAATCTCAAGCGCACTATCTTTATAAAGTTTAGGGACAACTCACTGCTTACTAAGGGTCACTCCCTCAATCACTCCTTCTATGGATCATTGTTGGTGGATATTATCACCTTCTTCCACTTCCTTTGATCACTACTCTAGAAAGGATTCAACTCAATTTATGGAAATTTAGGTCCCTTTGTTATGAATAATGAATACATCCTTAGTTTTTCATAGATTCTCTGTTGAAGTTCCCCTTTCATCCAATTGATGAATACCACCTTACCAGAGATTTACTTGGAAATCATTTACGGTTCATACTTTATCTTTAATGTGACCTTTGGATGTCTTGCATGCAACTTTTTTACCTAGAACACAAAATTTAAGTTCCATCATAGAAGTCCAACTAGTGTGTAACTTTCCTTTCATGTAACTATTATGCTTTACATGCAACTCCCTTTGTGTGTAACTCCCTTTGCACACACCTCCTATGTGATTCAAAGCCATGATTTTCTCTAAGGGTTTATCTTATGAAATGAGGGGGTATCCTCCAATTTATATACATTACTGACCCTACATGCAAGTCTCTCACCTACCAACCACTTTTTGTACAACATTACTCCTAACACAGAATACCCAATTTGATATTGCATTGGGCACATATCTCTCTTTTGCACAACCTCATCTTTCATGCACATTTAAATATTTCACAAAAAACATGTATTTCCCATATTTTGATGGGATGATACTATATCTTTAATTACACACAAAATTCAGATTCACCTTCAATCTTTCACATAACTTCCTTTTCCAAAAAATCCTTTCTCTATTCTCCAGATTTTTGGCCCAAAAATTTGGAAAACACTAGGGAATAGTGCCTCCTTTTATACATAGTTTTTGTAATACCTCCAAAGCATTAATTCATTTTTATTGGATCTTTATCAACATAAATTTTCAAAAATCCCTTTGGAACTCCACAATTTACTATAGAAACCTACTTTTTCAATAAACATAATCAACAAAAAAGCACTATAATGATACCTTGGGGGATACTTTCTTGACAATATCCCCCTTTGAGTTTTTTGATAATTCTTCTCATTTTTATATTTTGTTAAATATTCTTCCATATTCTACCAACAATTTCATCTTTTGATTAAGATAGTGATCGAAGATTTAATCAACACACACTCTAATACCACATGAGTAATGCTCAGTGTCAGAAACAACAGTAGCATGAAAAGTTCATAAATGAATCAATTCATTCCAAAAACACTCAACTCATTTCATCACAGACCCCATCAGTTATGATATATAAGCATTGATCAATCGCCTTTATCATTGTCAGATTTAAAAATCCACTATATCATTTCTCTCCCTATCAGATTCTCCCCCTATCTTTCTTAAGATAGTCTATTCCCCTTTTATTTATAGCCAAAAATTCTCCCCCTTTGACAATGAACTTGAAGGTCACTCCTTTGTGGTCTACAATGGGTTAAAGAACACATATCATCACTTTACGGAAAAAATCATACCTCGGGGAAAGGGGGTCCCACATCAACACTTTTTCAAGTGCAGAGAGTCGACTGAACTCCCAGAGCTAGTCAAAGTCATTAAAATGCTTCTTTGGGTAAGGCCTTCATCAGAATGTTTGTGACCTATAGTTATGTAGGCACATACTTCAAGTTCACAAACCCTTACTCCACCTTCTACTTGATAAAATGATAATTTATTTCAATACTCTTTTCCCTTGAGTGATGGACTGGAATTTTTTATAAGATTTGTAACACTTGAATTATGGTAATGGATTCTAATTGGAGACTTCACTTCAACTCCTATATCTTCAAGATGCTGCTTCACCCACAATAATTGTGTACAAGTTTTAGGGGTCAAAATATATTCATCTTCATAGTTCTCAATGAGATAAAATATTGTTTATTTCTAATACAAGAAATAAACAATCCACCAAGATAGAATGAACCACCTATCATTGATTGTCTATCACCTGTTGATCTGGCCCAATCTGTATCTGTATATCCCAATAACTCTTACTGAGAGTTTTCATTGTACAAAAAATGGAAATAAACCATTCCCTTGATAAAAAAAAGAATTATTTTTACTGAAATAAAGTGTATTTAATTGGGATTTCATTGATATTGTGCTTCATGGAATATAAAAATAATAATATATATTTGTGTAGTTGTTAAGTACAATAGACTTTCAAATATATGTCTGTATTCTGTGACATTAACTGCTTTTCCTTTTTCATCTCGTGACAGTTTCATCTTGTTTTACAATGGAGTCTCATCTCCTTGTAATTATTTATTCCAAATACTCTAAAAACATCATTCACATATTTATATTTAGAAATGAATGTGCCATTATTTCCCTGTGTCACCTGTAAACCAAGGAAAAAAGTTAGTTAACCAATCGTTGGAATTTTGAATTCAATTTTCATCAATTATGTGAATTGTTTTCACTGAGCTTCATCTGATCCACCAAATATTATGTCATATACATACACTATAACCATCAATCTTTGATTACTATCATTATTCACATAGAGATTCTAATCAACTCTATCATGCAGAAAACTGAGTTTCTTCAAAAATCGATCAATCCTTAAATACCATTATTTTAGTGCCTATTTCAACTCGTATAGTTCCATTCTTAGATAACACACTCTGTTCTCATATTAATGGATAATAAAACCATATGGATACTTTATATACACTTATTTTTTAAGAACCCAATTCAATAATGTTTACTTGACATCCATTTGGGAAACATTGATATTTCTTTGCACTGTTATGGCCAAGAATAATCTAATTCTTCCCAATTTGGTCAAGCTCATCCTTCATAGCATAAATCTAGTTTTCATCTCCAACTTATTCAACATTTAGGATCTACCTATGATAAAAATGATTCTTGTTTTAGAGTATTCATCCTCATTATCTATAATGGTGCTTCCCGATCACCAATGATGTTTTTTCTATCTATTTCTACTTGAATATTTGGATTTCCTACTTATATAAATTTGAAATCCTCTTGTTAATCATTGGTATCTCCCTCTGAATCATCATTTTCCACTTATATACCCCCTGAGTCTCTTACCTCCTAATAACTTTCATCAGGAAACTGGTCATTGTTTTATTGAATATTATTTTCATTATCTACTACAGTGACATCCTTGCTTTCATCTACTTTTCCCAGCTTCTTGAAGAAACATTGTTAATATTCACTCATAACTTCTTGATATCCTGAAAATAGTTAACTGATACATTATTTTTAGAACAAAATAGATAATCATGAAATGTATGAATGTTTCTGCTTCTCTCACAATATATCTTCCCTCAGTGAACAACTAACACCTGAATTGAGGAATGATACCAATAGTAATAAATTCAATGAAACTTAGAACCATTGGATCATCTGTTTATATCCTTGACAGCTCTTCAGTTTCAAAGAAGACTCTCCATCATATCATATCTTTTTTCTATATCACAAAACCTTTAGATACAAATTTGAAAAATAGAATCTGTTGTGTAACACCACATGTTGAATATAATGTCATATGTGAATTTCAATTTTTCATATTATTCTCTTCGCATGTACCTCCATTCATCATATACACACATTCCCTTCCAGTACACACACTCCATGGATTTCATCTCCCCCTTAGTCATGCACATATTCTAATATATAATAGAAACATTTAATTTATGAAGAGAAGTGTACCTATGGAATCCTCAATAAGAGGATTATGGTTGATCTGGATGGATCAACCCATTGATAATTTCTTGCAAAGCACTATACTATTTTTGTTCTTGTTCCAACTGCCCAGTCAACTTCAACTATTCTGGATATATGACTAAGCATTCTTTACCCACATTTTGAGTCTTCTTCTGATATTTAGGTTCTGTAAGCTTGTAATTTTTCAAAATTTGGGGTTTACACCCATTACTATAAATTTCCTTATTTGATGCTCCACCAATATCTCATTTTTTATAATTCTTTCACTGAGATGGAATCTCTCCACTGGTCATCTTCTCTTACTTATTACTCCATTGGAGGGATCTTTCTCTTTCCTTCACTTCTCTCCATGTGGAATGACATTCAAATTTTTCAAGGAATTATTTATTCATTTTTCTTTTATCGGTTATCTGAGCCGCATCACCCTTTCTTCTTAAGGTTGAGTCTTTTAATAAATTTACATTCTTCTTAATCACAACTGGATAAACTCCTCCCTTTTTCTTCCAAGTTTGTTCAAATTATTTCCAAGAGATCTTTTGTGAGTGTAACAAAAAGGTTATTGATATTCCTTTCATTGAGCTCTTTATGATTCTCTTGTGGCTGTAAACCTATTTTAAAATTTATCATATTTTCTTCCAATATAGGATATTTGATTATACAATTCTAGAGTTGGGGATCTACTTTTAGGTTTTATTTTCTTCCCTTCTTTCTTCTTACTGTAATTTCTTTCCAAATTCCTATGATTAGCACATATAAAACATATTCCACTAAATACATAACTTGTTTCATAATTTATCAACTGAGATGTTGATGCAACGAAAGTTCTTCTAACATTGATCCCTAGTGATTATTGACACATACTCATGGTGTGTCCCTGTCTTATACAATAATAGAATTTGCAGACTACTTTCTTCTAATAAACATTTCTTTTATACTTTTCAAGAGGATTCTACTTATTCTCAACTTTAGAAATATTTCTATCTTCCCAGCATGAAATATATTCCAAATCCTCTAAAAAACTTGATGTATGACCATGAATCTTATAGAAATACACACATTGTTATCACTTTCTATAAAAAAACCCTTTTAGATATGTAAACTATAACTGCAAAATTTATCACTTTTTTAGAACTGTTCATGGCTCTTTTTATCTCATGCATGGGAGAGGGTTCATCATATCCAATACTAGATTTTTCCCAAATGGAATAGCCTTTGGGAAGAGATAATAATTCATTCATTTCCCTCTAAAACAACATATTTTTTTAAATTTCACTATTTCCTTCTAAAGGATAGTCAAATAATAAATGCAAATGATCCTTCAATTTGGGATTCCCTTAGGAATTATATTGCTTTAATTCATTCTTCACTAATTTAAAATCATCTCCCAATAATTTAATCTTTTTTACCTTGATTAAATTTGACCATTATGTTCTCTTATGAGAGTATTCCCACTAATTATCTCATATTCAAATTCTTGGGTGATATTATCTGTCAATTCAACCTGATCACTTATTTTAGAATCTTATTAAGAAACAAAATAAATAAAACATGAATTCTCCTGATGTAGCATTTGGTTATTTTGAACCAGTTCAGATAGTTGTGTAGCAAGATCGTTATTTTTGGCTTCCAGATTTTAAATTTATTCTGATTTTAGATTCTTTACCTTATCATCATCTTTGAGTTTTTCTATACCTATGGACATATTTTTCAATTCTTTATATAGAGATTCATTCTTCTCTATTAGATCTATGGTTACTTCAAGATTCATTTTATTTAAACCTTTAAACTTTTTGACCTCAATTTCCTATACTCGTATCTGAATATATTGAGACTTATTTTCCACTTTTAATTTTAGATCCACTTCCTTTGTCATGTTAATAGCATCTAATACTAGTCTTCTGGGAATTTCTTCATCATTAGTAGTTCCAATATTACATGGCATGTCGGATTCTTGACTCATTCATGTATAATCATTGAATGAAGAAGTAGTCTCACAATTTTATATGTTGTTGTTTTTCTTTAACTAAATTGCACTCTTTCTATATATACTTCCAAACTGAGAAATTTCACCATAATTCTGCTTCTTCTTTGAAATATTTTCCTTTTCCATTCCATAACATGATAAGAGAAAATTGAAACTTTAATTTTAGCAATTGAATGAACCAAGTCATAGAAAAATATATAATAAAATAAACCAATGCTATGATATTAATGGTTAGGTCCAAAAGGGTCCTAGATACCCTAAGAGGGGGCTGAATCAATGTATAGATATTATTTTCAAAAAAATTCCCAGCCCACTGGATCTGGTCTTATTTATTATAAGAGTCAATTTATCTTATCTTAAGTGTTTATTATAATCTTATTCTTTATTTATTTATCATATTATGATACTCTAAAAGTAAAATAGGAAAAAAAAGAACAAGGACACATAGATTTTATTTAGTTCACCCTCACTAGGCTATGTCCAAGGATCATACAATGACAATGGGATAAAGTACCAAACCCACTAAGGATAAATTCCAAATTCAAGGTTCGGTCTAGATAACTTCTAAACCTAGTATCACAACCTCTAAAAAGTTTCGGGACATCTCACTACTTCCTAAGGGTTACTTCTGCAATCTATCCTTTAATGGATCACTAGCGATGGATAGAATCATCTTCTTCCTCTTCCTTTTCTCACAAATTTGGAAAGGATTAAAACTTAGTTTATGGAAATGTAGGTCCCTTCATTATGAATAATGAATATATACTCAGTTGTAGATATATTCTCTAATGAATTTCCACTTTCATCAAATTGATTAATGCCACTTTACCACAGATTTACTGTGCAGTCCCTTCTAGTTCACACTTTGTCTTTTTCAAAACCTTTGGATTTCTTGCTCATAAATATTCCACCTTGTGTGAAACATTTAAGTTCCAACACATAATTCTAACTTGCGTGTAACTTTTCCTTCATTCAACTATTATGATTTATGTATAACTCCCTTTGCATGCAACTCCATTTGTGCACAACTCTTACGTGATTCAGAGCCCTAAATTTCTCCAAGGTTCAATCTTATGAAATGAGGGGGTATCCTCTAATTTATAAATATTATCAAAAGTGTGCAAAAGTTTCTCGCCAGCCAACCACTTTGTCCACATCATTCCTCTGAGTGCAGAATACCTGATTTGATGTTGCATTGGGCATGTAACTCTCTTTAAAGAAACCTCATCTTTCACACACATTTAAATAGTTTACACAAAACATGAATTTTCTATCTTTTTATGGGATGATTATGTATCTTGACTCATGAGAATCATTCAGATTCACCTTAAATATTGCATGAAACTTCTTTTTATAAAAACCCCTTTCTCCATTCTCTGTATTTTGGACCCAAAATTTTGGAAGACACTAATAAATGGTGCCACCTTGTATACATACTTTTTGTACTACCTCTAGATCATCCATTCCTTTTTCTTGGATATTTTCTAACATAGATTGTCAAAAATATCTCTAGAACTCCACAAATGACTATGGAAACCTACTTTCTCAGCAAACATAATCAATGAAAAAACTTTACAATGATACCTTCATGGATTTTTTCCCAACATCTCCCTAACAATCCAATCCCACATTTGGGAACCCCTAGTTATAAGGAGTCTCAAATCCCTCATTTACAAAAGGCTCTCTAAGTGGGGATTCAATTATTCAATGAAAGACATACCAACTCCTCAATCATTCCTTTTTATCTTCTTCATATACATCTTATTGAATAAAAATTAAAAATTTAATAAAATATTTTTAAAATAATTAATCTTATATAAATGTTTTATAACTACAAAAAAATAAAATTCTCTTACTCATTTAGTCATTATAACTTGTTCTTTTTTGGGTCAGTTTAACCACCTATATGAATGATTTTATAATGTTTACATCATGAATGACTAATACAAATTAAATACTGGTAATATTATGTGATAATAATTAATTTAATTTGTTTTTATATTTCTATAATTCTAATATTACAAAATATATTCACCAATTAAACAAACTCCTTTGACAATTCAATAGTTATAAAAAATAGATTTTTAATTATTCAATGGAAACAGTCTCCACGGTTCTAGGAAATAGACATCAGACTCAATAAATATACAAAACACATATAATAAATCATCATGAATGTTTTGGAGGTTATTAACCATTGACCAATTATCAAAGACCATAACCATCAAACTAAAGCATGCATGGGAAACATAACATTTAATACTCGAATATTAATTTTAACAAAAAAAATAATATGTGGATAATAAGGAATTATAAATAAGTGGTATTAAGAAAAATAAATATAAATAGGTTTCTTATACATATAAACAATAAACCTAAATTTATTAAATAGCGGGTTAGAGCATGTCCAACCAAGAGGAATTCTGAGGTAATTGTTTCTTTCCCAATCTCACTTTGTATGTTAATTATCTCTAAACCCCTTAATATTTTATTCTCCTATAGTGATTTATGGTCTTTTCATGTCTTATTACCATTTCACCTCCTTTTGGTTCATAAATCAGTCGAAAGGCTTCCTGTAAGTGGATTCGAATTAATCTCATCTTTTTAATTTTTAATATTTCACCTCTATGTCCATATTCTTTATATTTTCTTATAGATTACCTTATATATTATTCTATTTTTTATTGAGGTAATTTTATATTGACTTTAAATTTATTAAAAAAAGTGTAAAATGAATAACTATTTAATGTTTTCTTTATGATTCATTTTATATAAAGTTTTTATTTCTTCATAAAAATATGAAAATACTCATTTTTTTCATTTTCTGCAAAGTATCATATTCCATAAATATTCAGTATTATTTATGATCCTTCCTTTCAAAGAATTCATAATTTTCCAAATTAATTTTATTCACATTGTTTTATAAATTATTCACTTCAAAATAAAGGTAAATAAAAACATAAAGGGTATTTATTCTTATTTTTATAAGTAATTTTCTAATAATCTTATAAATTTTTTTTCTTCTATGTCAACATCCTTTAAAGTTTCTCATTATTTATTGGGAATATTATCTAATGATACCATCCACCATCTTTCTCTAGATGTCTTATGATCATTTTTTTTGGAAATCTTCATGAAACAAATTTATTTCTCATGGGTTAACTAAGATATGATGGGATTATGAATGTTTTAATGTGGAAAACATATGTATGGTTTATCATTATTTAATGGGTGGGTCTGATATATCCCTTTAATGCATTGGGAAAATTTTATATCACATGAGATCAGGATGGGAAAAAAGTGGTTAGCTTAAGTCCAAAATGTTATGGGACATGGGTGGTTAGCCCAAGTCCACTTTTTTATGGTAAGGTGGTCACCTATTCCATTATGATATAAATATCTTGGTGGTTATCCTTGAAATATGTTACTATTTTAATGATTTTCTTTATGTCATACTATTATTTCATGCAACATACCTAATTTATGTTCTCATGGCTCATGATTATTGCCTCATGTTTCCACACTCCCACAACCCATGTCTTATGTTATGCCCAAAGCCTTATATCATGATTCATGATTTATGATCCATATTTAATTGGGTATTATTTCTTTATGATATGTTCATGTAACTTGATTATGTTCTCATTCTCACATGTTCATCTTATTCTCACTTATGATCTTAGATTGATGTTCACCCTTTACTGATCATTTGGGATCAACCTTTCTTATGTTCCCATTTCCATAGGTTATAAAGAATAGTATTATGTATGATATGTCTATAAGTGATATTAGTTAGAGAAATATGGAAAGTGGGGGTGAATTGACTTTTTAAAAATTTAAATTGAAAATGAGATAAAGAGAGAAATTTATTGACCAATAGTTGATAAATTCTATTTAAGTTATTAAATATAATATCAAAGTAAATTAAGCATGGAAATGATTTAATATAATTTATGAAATTATGTGAATCAATGAGAAATAATTCAGTGTGATAAATTAAAGATATTGTAAACACAATTTATAAGTATTTTGACAGTAGCTCAATGTGATCCCTTAATTATCCACCCCTCTACTTAAGAGGAAAATATTATTAATCCCTTGGTCTTAGTAATTATCAAGAAACTCATCACTCACAACTGTGGTTTATCAGAACCCTCTTAATCTTTACTAATATACAAGGAAGCCCTTAGAGAAAGGTTGTGAGATAAATCATGTTTTCTTAGAGAAAACCCATTATAAAGCCTCTTATAAATCTCTTGTATGGATTATTAAAATTTGTGATGATATATTTGATATAAAGGATAAAAACATTTCGAGAGAATGAGAAATGAGAAAGGATATTTGAGGGGATCTTGAGAATTATAGTGACTCAGAATTGATTCAATCTTAGAGGCATCATTGGGAGAGTGTTTTATCTTCAAATAGAACAGGGGTATCCTTTTATAGGGTCCAAGTGGATAGATAATATTCAATAATTAATCAGGTGTAATAAATCCATGGAACATTTTCATAAAATATTTTATAAATAAATTAAATACAATCTATTAGAAGATATCTTGATGCCACCAGATATATGGTAGTCTTCACTGGGAAACTGATGGCCACTTAGATATAGGGGAACTTCTGGATCTATCACTGGTTAGTGAATACACCTTCACTATTTTGCCATAGTATTTCTACTATAAAACGTTTCTACAACCCTCACTATCAGTTTTGGTTATTCATATCACCATAAGGATTTTCCTTAAGGACACTACTGGCCGGTTCTACCTACACTACTTTAATTTCATCCATATAAACCTACACTTCCATTAAATTCTTCCTAAGGTTCTTCTAATATAATTCTAAGGCCTTGACATATAAATATAGATATTACCAAGACTTTAATAATAATTTCAATGATCTTTAAAATGCTATTAAATTATATCACTTTTCATTTGATAAAAACACTAAATCCCATTTAAAATAATTTTTTTCAAACATAGGTCAGTGTTTTTTATAAACAAAACACCATGAGAGGAAGAGGTACAATAGTATCCCCCTTTCTGATGATCACAAACAGTTAACATAAAAAATATAGATTAATTTAAAATCAATAAAAAAAGATATAGCAAGTAAATCAATATAATAAATATATAGTTAATGAGGTTAAAGAGAAAATAACACAATTAGGATATAAATAAGTGAAAAACAAATTTTCAATAAATTCACTTTGATAAGACAATTAAACAGGAACATAAAATTATAAGTTTTCAAGAAACTCCCCCTTTGTGAAAAATCCCCCCTTTGAACAAAAAAATAAATCCCTTGGAAATTTCTAACCCTTTGTGATTATCAAAAAGAAACACAAATAGAGGAATAATTTGAAGAAAAAAACAAGTGATATTTTTAAAAATAAAAAATAATTTTAAAAATAATGTTTTAAGATAGAAAATATATTCGAAAAGAAGAAAATTATTTTTAGAAGGCCTCTTAAATTCCAAACTTGCAAAATAATATGACTATTATAAATAGAGGGAAAATTTAAAAGAATAAAGGAGAAAGGTATCAAAGTAAAAATATATGAGTTATAGAAAATAAATAAATAATAATAGAAAATAAAATTGGTACATGCCTTTATCATGGCCCTTCTTTCCTTAAGGATTGTATTTAACTCCATTTATTGATGTATTTATTGAAAAGAGATTTCTGAATTAATTCATTTGATGTAAATCATACTTTGTAATCATTCCTAAATTTTTATTCTGTCAAAGACCACATGAGTGAAAATTAATAGAGATAAGTATATATGATAAATTTTTACTCATCACAAATATTTCTTATGATAGATAGAAATAATTTTTTATAAATAATAGAGAATATATATATATATATATATATTTCTCTTGTAAGTTTAAAATTAAATTTATAAATTTTTTTGAAAATAAAAAATACCAAAGGTTGTTTTAAATATTCAATTATAAAAATCACTTATATGATTTTGAAAATTTTAAAATAAGAGAAAACATTTTGAAAAAAAAAACATTAATTTCAAAACAAAAGATCTCCCTTAAAGAAATTTACAAATTAAAAGAGATAAGATTCCCCATTAAATGATAACACAAGTGATATAAAGGAATCATAGATAATATATAAATAAAATGATAAAATAATAATTTCATGATTTAAAATAATTGAAATAATATTTTAAAATAAGATCAAGATTAAAAAAAGTTTTAAAATGAGAATTAAATATATACATATATTAAATAAATAATGAAACAATTTAACCATTCCTAATTCACATTTAATGAATTTAAACCTATCAAGTCATGGATTTTTAGATAAAATATCCATGAGATGATATTTTTTTCTAAACAATTCCTATAACATATCAACTTTTTGGAGGTGAACTCTTAAGAAATTGTGTCTCATATCAAGTTTTTTGGTGAGAGATTTCTATATGGTATTTTTAAAGATACATATGTAATTAGTATTTTCACATTTAATATGGATATGTTCAAAATTAATCTTGATGTATAGGATAGAATGTTGCCAAAAAGAAACTTTTGAAAATCAAATAAAAAATTAATTTTTAGTTAGTATGAGATAGTGTGTTTCATCTATATTATTTGAGTAAAAAAAACTCTTGATAACTAAGTATTTTTCTTCAACTCTATAAATTGAGACTGATTTATAATTTTTACTACTCCATGAGACAATATATTTTACTAGTAGATAGAAAGATCCACTAGGACTTTTCTGATCTAGTTGGCATCCTGCAAAACCAGCATCGGAAAAAAGATTTTAAATCAAAAGAAGTTCCTTTTAGATAAAACAAATCAATATTTTTAGATCCTTTTAAATAATGAAAAATCATTTTAATAGATTTTAAATGTGATTCCATTTTATTTTATTAAAAATGATCTCAAAGAAAAACACTGAACATTATAGTCATATGTGTCATAGTAAGGTAAAGTAGACTACCTATCATACTTTTAAAAATATTATTATCGATTATTTTGCCACATTCATCCAACATAATATTACAGGTTGAACTCATGGGAGTGATAAATATCTTACCAAGATCCATGTCAAATATTTTTAAGAGTTCATTGGTATATTTTCAATAGTTTAGAAAAATACCATAATTTCTTTGTGAAATTTAAAAACCAATAATGAATTTCAGTTCACCTATAAATATAATTTCAAATTCCTTTCTCATTAAATCAGATAATTCTAACCAAATATATTGATTTTTTGACATGAAAATCACATCATCAACATAAATTTGTACAAGTAACATATCATTTGAGATGTGTTTTAGAAAAATAGTTGAATCAGATTTTCCTATTTTAAAAACATTTGAAAAAACATAATTTGAAAGAATTTCATACCAATATTGAGGGGATTATTTTAACTACAAGTATATTTTCTTAATTTAAAAATATAATTTTGAAAAAGTGTATTTTCAAAACTAGGTGGTTGTTCTGCAAAATCATTTTGAGAAATAAAACAATTTGAAAAGATGGTTTTGAAATCCATTTGAAAGAGCTTGAAATTAAGATGAGTGGTGAATGTCAATAAGACTCTAATGGATAATAACCAAGCAATTAGTGAAAATGTTTTACCATATTTGATTCCATATCCTTGGTTATAACCTTTGGTTACAAGATGATCTTTATTTCTAGTGATATTACTATACCAATCTAGCTTATTTATAAAATACTAGTTAAATCCATTAACTTGATGATCATTAGGTCTTTCCTAGAGTTTCTATACAACATTTTGACTAAATTAATTTAGTTTCACTTACATGTAAAGAACCCAATTTTCATTGTTAATAAAATTGTTAAGGTTTTGGGGTTCTAGGTGAGAGAAAAAGGTAAGGTGTTAAACCTCTTTAAGACCGATCTATGAGTATGAGTTCCCACTTGTAAATATCCGATCAAATTTTCAAGGGGATAGTATTTAGATTTTTCAAAAGCTTTAGGAAAATAATTTGAAGGATATTCCTATTATTATTCAACTTATTTTGTTTTAAAAGTTTTATTTAAAACCTAATTTTCAAAAACATTTTTTGAAATAGGTTTTGAAAATATTTCATAAAAAATAGCATGGATTTATTTTTCCAACATTTTAGTCCTTTTTTTAAAGACACAATATTCCTTACATGAGTTGGACTACACACTAAATATACCTTCATATGATTTAGAATAAAATTTACTAATATTTTATTTGGTGTTTAAAATAAAACATTCGCAACAAAAAACTTTAAAAAATACCACTTTATGTTTTTTATTAAGCCAAAGTTCAGAAGGGGTCTTTTTAAGAAAAAAATATTATCAGAACATGATTAATTATATAACTTATAGTACTCATTGTCTTGGCTAAAAAAAATTTGGTAAATTAAATTCATTTAAAAAAATTCGAATGATTTCATGGATATTTCGACTTCACCTCTCTACTACCTCATTTAGTTTAGGGGTTTGAGGTGTAAAAATACAATTATTATAGCCTTTAGAAGAACGTAAATCATCAAATTCCTTATCATAAAATTATATTTCATGATCACTATGAATTGAAATATTTTTAAAACCTTTTCCCTACTAAATGTTTTTTTAAAATTGATAATGGATTTTCAAGTTTCACTTTTATGAAATAAGAAATAATACCATGTGAATTTTTTAATTTTTTCTACAATTATGAGAGTATATGATTTTACTCTTATAGATTCAATTTTAAAATGTCTAAATAAATAAATATGAATTAATTAAATATATTTTGAATAAAAAATTAATTTTTTATATTTAAAATAAGATTTTGGTTTCTTACCATAATAGAATGCTTCAAAACCACATAATATTTGAAATAAAATTTTGGTAGATATCATACTAGTTGATAATGGTTTAGTTGGATAACATAGTGTTTGATACAATAACCAAGGAATGTATACCAAGTCCACGACTCACTAAATTTTTAAATTAATCATTTTTAATTTTGTCTAGAGATCATATTTAAATTTATTGTATTAAAATTTTAAAATTGAGAAGTGTTAAATAAAATTTTTCCTTTTGTGTTAAAAAATTTTCAAAAATCATTTTCAAAAGATATATTAAAACCACTATCACACAATTTAATATAACTTAGAAAAAAAATTTAGGCTTTGGATGGATACTTTTTTTATAAGGTTTGAGTTGAAAAATAGATGTTACATTCGTTGATTATCATTCCCATAGATTTATCATCAAAGGTGAAGTTACCCCCATTTAGATTGTTGATTTCATTAAATTTTGATAGGTCTCCACACATGTGTATTGAAAAACAAATATCTCCGTACCATATTACTTTTTGTTCTTTTGTCTCAAGACACTTTTCCTATATAATCAAATGAATAATGTTTTTGGTACCCAAATGAACTTGGATCTACTGATGTTATCCAATAGTTATTTATGAATCTATATTTGTTTATAATGAGGTTTTATTTTGTAAAAATTAGAAGAAATATGAATTGAATTTTTCCACACATATCATTAATTCTTAAAATGACATTCATAATTTAAATTACATATTCTTTTAAAATAATTACAAAATTTATCTTGTGAAAAAACTTTTAAAAAAAAGTGGTTTTCATTGGATATCTTGAGCTTCTTACATGATTAGAGAAACCAAAGTTAACCCATTCTTTTCTATGTTTTTTAGATCCCAAAATTTTATTTAAATTTTATTCACCTTGAGTGAATTTTAAAATATAAATTTTAAGGTCTTGAATGATGGATTTGATCTTATTAGCATCATATTGATTATTAACTTTCATGGATAAATATTATTCTTCTTTATGGAGAAGATCATTATCTTTTTAAAGTTTATATTTTCCTAAATCACTTGATTATATTTCTTTTCAAGATACTAACATTGTAAATACCTGGAAATTTCATGGAAATCTTTTTCTTAATTTCTTTGGAATTTTACGAGTCTGTGGCTTCTGACGGCACTTGATTCCGAGGCCCGGTGTGCCCGGAATCAATTTCCTAAGTTTAGCTCGGGTACGTTCAGTGAACGAATGAGCGGGTTTTCTATCTTTTGAACAGGTGCTCGGAATTCAAATCAGAGGGCACCGATGAACTCGCAGCACCGATAATTTCTTAAGGGGACCTTTAGCATAGTTGAATTTTAAGCGGGTTGAGAATTAATTTTTTAGGGAATTAGTTTAAAATAAATAAAATTTGTGTGTGTAATTTTATTTATTTCTACGGTGGTTAAATCCTACAAAGGGGAGTAAAGGGTGGACTCACAACCACCTAACTACCCTTGTGTGGATATTTGGGAGGTGGGGCCCACACTATCCCTAACCTTCCACCCCCCCCCCTAATCTCCTTAACCCTCTTTAAACTCCCCCATTAAACACCCTTGTTTAATGTGACAACCTTCCCTTAAATAAATGTGACTCTTCACATCCTCCTCTCTCTAATAAATTTTGCCAACCCTTTTTAATTAATTCTAGTGCTTGAGTTTTGAAAGGTTAAATCCTTTCTTTTATAAAGGTGGTGTTAGATTGTTTGGGTTTGGTTGGAGATTGTATCTTGGGATGGCATTAGAAATTTGAGGGGACTTCCTTCCAAGGAAGAACACCGTTCTACATCGAAGAACACGAGGGATTTCACCAACAACGCTCGATCTAGGATCGAAGGCACTTTGCGGGAGCGACGAACGCCAACGATCGTCGACACCTTCATCTCCTCCCTTGTGACGACGTCAACGAACTGACGTCCTCATTTTCATGATGTCGTCAATGAATGGCGAACCTGGAGGTAGGGGTTATTTTGTTCAAGTATTTATCGTCGTTCTTCGTTGCTTAAGGTTTGGCTGCATGATATCATCATAACAGGAGGATATTGGACCGCACAAACATGATTGATTCTCCTACCCTCTTCTTTTTTAATTTTCGATGATGTTGGAGGTGGAGGCGCACGGTGTCGTTGCACCCTGCAGTGATCGGCAGGGAACCGCGGCCCTACAAGGCCGCAGTGAAGGCGGCGCTGTGTCGTTGCACCACGCATGGAAGTAGACGACCGCGGTCGGAGCGGGCCGCGGTGGTGGTGCGCGGCGTCGTCGTGCCACGCCGGAGAGGCCAAGGAAGGCTTCGAAGTAGATTCGGACCGCGGCGGAGAGGCGC
Source organism: Viscum album (assembly GCA_963277665.1). Taxonomy (NCBI): domain Eukaryota; kingdom Viridiplantae; phylum Streptophyta; class Magnoliopsida; order Santalales; family Viscaceae; genus Viscum; species Viscum album. The sequence continues at coordinate 1,800,548,456 of OY728130.1, read as the reverse complement.
GGCACCATCGTGCGGCGCCGGACCTATAGGAGTCGCGGCTGGAGCGGGTCGCGGTAGAGGGGCGTGGCGGTGGGGCACGGCACCGTCGCGTCGCACTAGTGGAAGAAAGTTGTGGCCTAAGGCCACGGCAGACTTGGAAGAACGGCCAGCCATGCCGGCCCCCGACTCCATCAAGAGGCGGGACCCAAGGGGGGGACGCGGTCACCCAAGGGGCTGGCCATTAAGGCCGATAGTTTCTTTGAAATCGGGGGGTCTAACACCCCCCCAATCCGCGGCTAGGGCGGGCCCCTCTGAGCATCGCCACTCTTCCTGGTCGGCCGACGATGCGGCCCACCACGTGGGCCGGCCATACCGGGCCGCCAGCACTGGGTCAGGCCACGCACAAACGGGCCGGACCAGGACCCGGGTCGGGTCGACCCGGTTCGGGCCGCCCCAGGGGTTGTTGGGCCGGGTCAGACCGGGCCAAGACCCCATATTTTCGGATCATCATTAGTTAAACAACCATAACTTGAGTTGTGGACCATTGATCAATGCACTTTTAGTTGCACAGGATTCATGGGATCGAGACAGTCGTTTAGATATATTACACTCAAGGTATCAGTGAAGTTTGGGTACGACCGAGTTGGTTCGAACCCGAAACTAATCGGGCCATCGGATCGGAAACGCTTATAACTTGAGCTCCGGACGTCTGATTGACGTGCTGTTGACTTTTTTGGATTCCTCTTGATGAGACGGTTCTTTTGGAATAATTCACTTGAGATTTGGCCCCAGTTGGAGTATGGCCAGGTTGGATTGTACTCGAAATCCAACCGGGCCCCAGGAACGGAAAAGCTAATATCTCTCAGACCAGAAGTCTGTTTGACGAACCGTCAGTGGAATTGGTAATCACGTTGATAAAAAGTCCCTTTTGGTTTACCCTATGAGAGTCCGGGGTACGGTTCAGATACGGATGGGTTGGTTCGTACACAAAACCAACCGGGCCCCCGGGAAGAAATTGCTAATAACTCATAGACCAGGCGTCCGATTGACGCGCCGTCTGTTGCATTGAGACCCCTATGATGAGGCAGTCCTTTGTAATATTTCTTCGTGGGTATTTGTGATAATCGGAGTATCTACCAGTAGATCATGGAGCGGACCCTCCCGGAGACGAGCGTACGGAGTACAGAGACCTTGTAGCTGGATGAGACTGGATGACTGCTTGTCCGATTCGAGTCGGAGTGACTTGTATAGCCCAGTGGGGAGCACTAATGTGTTTGGGTGGCAGACCCACAGTGGGGAGCACTACTGTGTTTAGGTGGAAGACCCATGGTACTCGACAGAAGGAGTACCTCTGTAGGCTATTAGGGGGAGCACTACTGTGTTGGGGTGGCAGACCCATGGTGGGGAGCACTACTGTGTTTGGGGGGCAGACCCGCGGTACTCGACAGGAAGAGTACCTCAACAGTCTAAGGTTAGTGAGCAGTGCCTCAAAGTCGCGACAGGATCACTGTACTCGATAGAGGAGGATCTCTTCTGCAGTTGCGGTTTTGATAAAGAAAATCCTGGTTTGAGCTGAGTCAATGACCTTTGTGTTTACCTCATGATTGAGATGGGTCACTTGATAACTTAGGTATATGTATGGTCATATACCTAAGTGTTGGTTATCCGTTGATTTCATAACCTTTGTGTTTCCTCATGATTGATATGGCTTACTTGATAACTTAGGTATAAATATGGGCTTATACCTAAGTAGGGTTATCTGTTGAGATCCTTCTTAGTGGTTATCCTTGTTGGATTTAGTGAGACCTTGAGGGTCTCGGGGTCCCTACTAAGTATCATTATACTCACCCATGCACGGGCTATGCCCACACCTCATTGTGCTGGATGCAGACGACAGACAGCGCTGACAGAGACCGAGTGTACGAGGAATGGACGGTACCCGGAGGTGGACCTCACAACAAGTCAGTACTCGGAGGTGGACCTCACAACGAGTCATTACCCGGAAGTGGACTTCACGATGAGACGGTACTCGGAGGAGGTTGGCGGGCGAGAGCATTGAGGAGTCTATCTTTACCTACCCTTCAGGTAGGATCTGAGGTAGACGACCCAGGAACTGCTTCTATCTTCCAATTGTTTGTCTTTTCCGTTTTACTTTCATTCAGTTGTAGCTATACTTTTCAGTTGGGTTTGTATTCTAGACCATTTACTTTTCAGCACTATCTTTTTTACATAGTGTATTACTTCCACCTATACTCTGGTTGGATGTGTTTATGTTTTATAAAGGCAATGTCTTCTTAGTTGTCAGGATTTACGCCTTTGGTGCTATTCTCCAGCCCCTGGCCTATGGAAGTCGGGCTTGGGGTAGTCACGGAACGGGCCCCAAGGAATGTTCATGACAAATTGGTATCAGAGGAGTTGGTTCTATCGCAGAACTTATGACTCTGAAATTTTTCTTTCTGTGAAGCAATAGTCTTAAGCGTACCGAGTGTGGTTTTCAGTTCAGGGAGTCCAGTGTTGGTTCGGTGGCCGACGTATCCATACACCAGGACCCTAACTACTGTTTTCCAACCCAGTGCATGAAAACACTAATTGTGTGTGTGTTTTCAAAAGTTTTCTTTAAGTCATCTCAAACCAGGTCAGGTCACCATGTTTAAATCGTTTTACCATGTCTCATCTGTTTAGGATGTCTCCATGCAGACAGTCAGTTGGAGTTCCGAGAGAGTACTCGATGACGGACCATCGAGCGATGAGACTCTGGTGCAGGGCCCTCTTTCTATGTTGGCACCCTCAGGGGGTGTACCAGTAGGACCACCACCCGTTGGGCAGCAGATGCCACCATCCATACTAGCGAACACTGTATGCTGACAGAGCATGTTGCACGAGTTCCAGCAGCAGAGGCCTCCGAGGTTACGAGGTGAGACAGATTCCTAGGCAGCAGTGGACTGGCTGGAGGCGATTTCTAGAGTTCTACACCTAGTTTAGACACTAATAGAGCATATGGTGATCTTATCTACTAGTGTTTCCCAATGAGTGATCATGAGGTTGGTCTGCTTAGTGATGAGGCTTCGGTACGTGGACCGATGCCTGAGATAGTACCTTCGGGTAGTGTGCCAGCTATATCACTACTTTTTGGTCAACAGTTTCAACCGGCGGTACTGATAGATGACACATGTAGACTTAGTACCTTACATGTGTTACATCATCAGATACCCCTCAGGTTCTGAGGTGAGCCTGACTCACAGGCGGCTGAGGACTAGCTTGAGGGGGGTGGCTAAGAGTTTTCTAGAGCTTATACAGCTTCGACAGGACGACATGTCAGTAGTTGAGTATTCATCAGGGCGTACCGACCATTCCTGTTACTCGATGAATATGATGCGATTAGTGCTTCAGGGCTTGGACTTCTGATCGAGGTGTGTTTAAAGGACATCTAAGCCAGCACTTCTTCCTCTAAGCATTCTTACTTATTCTAGGGTGCTAGAGGGAACCTTTTTGGTTGAATGTTCTTGGCCGAACGAATACAGCTAGTGAAGGTAAGCAGTAAGAAATAGGAAACTGGCACCAGTCTCAGAGACTTGGGCATGTAAATTTTTTCATGAAGATGAAGTGTTAAGGACAGATGAATCTGTAGAGCAATAGACATGGAAGCATAGCTACGAGAGCAACATGAGGTGGTGAACATTTCGACATGTTACAACCACCCGCCTTTGTAGTCCCCACTAGGCTTAAGGAGCTAGAGGCCAGGAGAAGAGAGTAGCTGCATGCGGTTAAGGAGTGCGACCGAAAGGCTTTAGGGATGATTTTAGGATTGATCTGTGTCTACTAATAGCTGCCATATCAACAGACATTGATACAAATCAATCCTTACTTCCACGAATCTTGTCCCAGACCTAGAGTTTCCGGTTAAAACCATGAACTTGACCCTCACTTTTGAGATTTCTACTGGAGGAGACCCAGTGATCACACACTGATGCCGACAGTGTGACTTGACCCTTGGAGGTGAGAGTGACAGTTGGATCTCTTAGTTGTAGCGTCGAGGCCTTACGATATCATCCAAGACATGAATAGTATTGTTCATGTCAGGATGGATTGTATTAGGCAATGGGTGTGGTTCATCCAAGGGATGAGACCGGATTTCTCTTTTCAGCAAAGGAGAAATCATAGCAGCTCTTTGAGATTGTAAGCGAATAAGGGTGATTGTTGACCGAATTACCAAGTCGGCCAACTTTCTACCAACCAGAGATGGTACGAGCTACGACAGAGAAGGTGAAGATCATCCAAGATCGGATGAAGACTTCACAGAGCAGGCAGAAATTCTAAGTTAATAGGAGATGAAGACCACTGGATTTCGAGGATGGAGACCACATTTTCTTGCGGGTCTCACCTCGACGAGGTCTAGGGAGATGTGGCTGAGGCAGCAAGTTATCTCTGAGGTTCATCATACCATTATAGGTCCTTAATAGGGTAGGTGAGGTGGATTACTTCTTGGTCTTCCCACCATAGTTGCACCTGGTGCACGACGTCATCCACATATCTCAGCTGAGGAGATGTGTGCATGACCTAACCGCCATCATCAACCATGGAGGTATGGACACAGATCATGGGGAGACTTTCACGGAGGTTCCAGTAAATATTGAGGATCGACAGGAGCGGGTTCTATGAGGATGGTCGATTCTTCTGGTGCACATTCTCTAGCAGCACGAGAACCTCGAGAAGAGCACATGGGAGTGGGAGGCTCAGATGCGTTCTCGGTATCTCTTTTGTTTTCCCTAGTATGTGTTGAATCTTTACGGGCACGTAAATATCTGAGGTGGGAGTAATGTAAAGACCTAGAAATTTCAAGGAATTTTTTTTTAATTTCTTTGTAATTTTATGAGTCTGTGGCTTCTAACGGCACTTGATTTCGAGGCCCGGTGTGCCCGGAATCAATTTCCGAAGTTTAGCTCAGGTACGTTCAGTGAACGAACGAGTGGGTTTTCTATCTTTTGAATTGGTTCTCATAATTGAAATATGAGGACACTGATGAACTCGCAGCACCGATAATTGATTAAGGGGACCTTTAGCGTAGTTGTGTTTTAAGCGGGTTGAGAATTTATTTTTTGGGGAATTAGTTTAAAATAAATAAAATTGGTGTGTGCAATTTTATTTATTTCTACGGTGGTTAAATCCTACAAAGGGGAGTAAAGGGTGGACTCACAACCACCTAACTACCCTTGTGTGGATATTTGGGAGGTGGTGCCCACACGAGCCCCAACCTTCCACCTCCCCCTAAAATCCTTAACCCTCTTTAAACCCCCCCATTAAACACCCTTGTATAATCTGACAACCTTCCCTTAATTAAATGTGACTCTTCACATCCTCCTCTCTCTAATAAATTTTTCCAACCCTTTTTAATTAATTCAAGTGCTTGAGTTTTGAAATCTTAAATCATTTATTTTATAAAGGTGGTGTTAGATTATTTGGGTTTGGTTGGCGATTATATCTTGGGATGGCTTTGGAAATTTGAGGGGACTTCCTTCCAAGGAAGAACACCATTCTACATCGAAGAACGCAAGGGATTTCACTAGCAACGCTCGATCCGGGATCGAAGGCACTTTGTGGGAGCGACGAATGCCAACGATCGTTGACACCTTCATCTCCTCCCTTGAGACGACGTCAATGAACCGACGTCTACCTTTTCGTGATGTCGTCAACGAAAGGCGAAGCTTGAGGTAGGGGTTATTTTGTTCAAGTCTTTATCGTCGTTCTTCGTTGCTTAAGGTTTGGCCTCATGATATCATCATAACGGGAGGATATCGGACCGCAAAAACACGACCGATTCTCCTCCCCTCTTCTTTGTTAATTTTCAATGATGTTGGAGGCGGAGGCGCACGGTTCCGTTGCACCATGCGGTGATTGGCAGGGAACCGCGGCCATGCAAGGCTGCAGCAAAGGCGGTGCGGTGCCGTTGCACTGCACATGGACATAGAGGACCGCGGCCGGAGCGGACCGCGGTGGTGGTGCGCGGCATCGTCACGCCACGCCGGAGAGGCCAAGGAAGGCCGCAGAGTAGAGTCGGACCGCAATGGAGGGGCGTGGTGTCGTCGCGCGGCGCCGAAGCGACAGGAGCCGCGGCCGGGGCGGGCCATAGCGGAGGGGCGCGACGACGTGTCGGTGGAGGAAAGCCACGGCCTAAGGCCGCGGTAGACTTGGAAGGACGGTCGGCCGTTCCGGCCTCCGGCGCCATCAAGAGGCGGGACCCAAGGGGTTTCCGCGGTCACCCAAGGGGCCGGCCATTAAGGCCCGCCGTTTCTTTGAAACTGGGGGGTCCCAATCCGCGGCTAGGGCGGGCCCTACTAGGCACCGCCACTCTGCCTAATCGGTCAGCCACGCGGCTAACCGCATGAGCCAGCCGGGCCGGGCCGCCGGTGCCGGGTCGGGCCGCGCCAGCCGAGCCGCGCCCCACTGGGCCGGGCCCGGACCCGGGTCGGACCGGGCCCCGACCCCCTATTTTCGGACCATCATCAGTTAAACGTCCATAACATGAGTTGTGGACCTCCGATTGACTCACTGTCAGTTGCGTAGGATTCCTTGGATAGATATGGTCGTTTCGGTATATTACACTCAAGGTTTCGGTGAAGTTTGGGTATGTCCGAGTTGGTTCGAACCCGAAACCAACCGGGCCCTCGGAGCGGAAACGCTTATAACTTGAGCTCTGGACGTCCGATTGACATGCCGTCGACTTTGTTAGAGTCCTCTTGATGAGACGGTTCTTTTGGCATACTTCACCTGAGATTTGGACCCATTTGGAGTATGGTTGGGTTGGATTGTACCCGAAATCTAACCGGGCCCCAGGAACGGAAAAGCCAATATCTCTCAGACCAGACGTCCGTTTGACGAACCGTCAGTGGCGTTGGTAATCACTTTGAGAAACGGTCCCTTTGAGTTTACCCTATGGGAGTTCGGGGTACATTTGAGATATGGATGGGTTGGTTCGTACACGAAACCAACCGGGCCCCTGGGAAGAAAAGGATAATAACTCACAGACCGGGTGTTCGATTGATGCGCAGTCTTTTGCATTGAGACCCCTGTGATGACGCAGTCCTTTGTGATACTTCTTTGTGGGACTTTGTGATACTCAGAGTATCGAATAGTGGCTCGTGGGGCAGACCCTCCTGGAGACGAGCGTACGGAGTACAGAGACCTTGTAGTTGGCTGAGACCTGATGACTGCTTGTCTGATTCGAGTCAGAGTGATTTGTATAGCCCAGTGGGGAGCACTAATGTGTTTAGGTGGCAGACCCACGGTAGGGAGCACTACTGTGTTTGGGTGGCAGACCCACGGTACTCGACAAAAGGAGTACCTCTGTAGGCTATTAGGGGGAGCACTACTGTGTGGGGGTGGTAGACCCATAGCGTGGAGTACTAATGTGTTTGAGTGGCACACCCGTAGTACTCAACAGAAGGAGTACCTCAGCAGTCTAAGGTTAGTGAGCAGTGCCTCGGAGTCACGACAGGATCACTGTACTCGACAGAGGAGCTCTTCAGCAGTTACGGTTTCTATAAATAAAATCCTGGTTTGAGTTGAGTCAATGACCTTTTTATTTACCTCATGATTGAGATGGGTCACTTGATAACTTAGGTATATGTATGGGCATATACCTAAGTGGTGGTTATCTGTTGATTTCATAACCTTTGTGTTTCCTCATGATTGAGATGGGTTACTTGATAACTTAGGTATAAGTATGGGCTTATACCTAAGTAGGGTTATCTGTTGAGATCCTTCTTTGTGGATATCCTTGTTGGATTTAGTGAGACCTTGTGGGTCTCGGAGTCCCTACTGAGTATCATTATACTCACCCCGTAACGGGCTATGCCCGCACCTCATTGTGTTGGATGAAGACGACGAACAGCGCTGACAGAGACCGAGTGTATGAGGAATGGACGGTACCCGGAGGTGGACCTCAGGAAAAGTCAGTACCTGGAGGTGGACCTCACGACAAGTCAATACCTGGAGGTGGACTTCATGATGATATGGTACTCGGAGGAGGTTGGCGAGTGAGAGCATTGAGGAGGATATATATACCTACCCTTCCGGTAGGATTCGAGGTGGACGACCCAGGAGATGCTTCTATCTTCTAGTTGTTTGTCTTTTCTGTTGTACTTCCATTCAGTTATATCTGTACTTTTCAGTTGGGTTCGTATTCTGGCCCATTTACTTTTCAGCACTATCTTTTATACATAGGGTATCACTTATGCTAGTACTCTGGTTGGATGTGTTTATGTTTTATAAAGGCAATGCCTTCCCAGTTATCGGGATTTACGCCTTTGGTGCTAGTCGCTAGCCCCTGTCCTATGGAAGGCGGGCTTGGGGTAGTCACGGAACAAGCCCCGAGGACGGGTCGTGACAGACATAATTAATAAATTTGATGAAATCCATTTTTGATTTGATCATCATCGTATTTTAGGTCTTTAAAATTAATTTTAAGAGAGGAGCAAGAATAAGAAGACAAAGATGGGGAGGAGTATGGATTATGAGAATAAGAGGAAGCGGGGGGAATAGGAAGAGGCGTATTAACCTCGAAACCTTCATTATCATCTACCATGAGTTACTTGGTACTTGAGTGACTTAAAGTGGATGAGGAAGTTTAATCTTTGGAATGATCACTTTCACTCCATGTGGTGACTTTGAAAACCTTCTTACATTATTTATCTCCATTAAGATTATTTTTTAAATGGGTCACTTCGGATTAATGTAACCCATATTTTTTACCTTCATAGCATGTTACTTCCATTTATGCCTTTTGATTCACCTATTTTTATCTATTGGATAATTTCTTCTTATTGAAGAAATTTTTCATGTTCTTGTAAAGTTGATCATAGTCTAGAAATTCAAATCTAGATGAATTATCATTGGTAACTTTAAAGGTGATGGTTTTCATTACTTTTTTGAATTCATTGGCCTATTTTCATCTTATCACTTCATTATTATTTTGTAGTACATTATGGAGATGATTATTTCTTTGATTGTAATTTTCTTTACATCATTTTTTCTTGGATGGTTGTGACCTTGGGAGACCAGGGGCTGGGAAAAACCAATAATATTTTCTTTACAAGTGCCTCAATTGATAAATAATCACTGAGGGAATTTTTAATAATGAAAATGTTAATAAATATATTAAAAAATAAAAGAATATATTCATTATAATTCACAGTGAAACTTTAAAAATATCAATGATACATATCCAATCTTGTGTCCTTTACTTTATTTACACCTTCATGTGTGCCTTCTAATAATTTCAGGATTTCATAAGCAGTTTTACACAAAGAAATGTTATTGAATTCATTTCTATCAAGACCACAATGTAATTAATTCATAGCTTTTTTATTAAGTTCAAAATTCTTAACCTCTTTAGAAGTGTATTTTTATTCATATTCTATATTTGGAACACAATAATGCATTACCATTTTCCAAATAGGATAACTAACACTACCAAGGAAATTTGACATTCTATTTTTCTATAAAAATAATTAGTTCCATAAAAAATAGGATTATATGAATTGGAATTAGATTCCATGATAAAGTAATGAATTGAAATAAAATACTATTTAAGGAATTTTAAAAAAAATAACCAGAATTTAGAAATATAATAGAATTTTTATAAAAATACAAAGTACCCTTTCAATATCAATTATTGGTTAGAGAAATATGGAAAGAGGGGTGGGTGTGAATTGTTTTTCTATTAATTTAAAGTGAAAAAAAGTATAAATAAATAAATGTATTGATCGATATTTTATAAATTTGATCCATGTTATTAAAGATAATATCAAAGAAAATTAAGCACGAAAATGTTCGAATCGAATTTATGCAAGTATGTGAATCAGTGATAAATGATGAAATGAAATAAATTAAATAGAGTGAAAAAACAATTGATAAGAAATTTGGAAATAGTTTTATGTGATCCCCTATGTATCCACCCCTTTACATGAGAGGTTAATAGTATTAATCCCTTGATCTTATTTGTGATCAAAAATCCTATCACTCACAATTTTGGTTTGTGAAAACCCCCTTGATCTTTTTTTATAGACAAGGAATCCATTGTAGAAATGTGATGAGATATAGAAGGTTTCCTTGGTGAAAACCCATTAAAAATACTCTCATGAATATCTTATATGGATTATTAAAATTTGGGATGAGATATTTGAGAGAAAGGATGAGATCCTTTTGAGAGAATGAGAAATGAGAAATTCTATTTGAGAGGATATTGAGAATTCGAGTGAGTTGACATTAATTAAACCTTGAGAGTGTAATTGGGAGTAAGTATTGTATTTTAATAGGCCAATGGAATCCTTTTATAGGTTCCAAGAGGACCAATAATTGTTTTTAATTCATCAAGTGTAATGAATTCATGGTATACCGCTAAAAACAATTTTTTACTAAATTAAATGAAATCTCAAAGAAGCTCACTTGATTCCATTGGATACCTGGTATCCTCCCCTGATCATCTAGTGGAATACCAAGAGTTGGGGTTTGAATCTAGAGCCATCTAGCCAGTACACCTCCATTAGCTATCCAGTGGACTACTTTTGGAAGAACTCGCTACTTCCATCACTATCGACTAGCTTATAGGTATTTTTCTCACTAAGAAGTTCTACCTCGTGGAACCAGCTGGTTGTTTCCCCATACTGGCTATCTGGTTCTACCTATACTGCTTCAAATTCATCCATTTACACATAAAATTATATTAAATTCCTTCTAAAGTTCTTCAAATATGATTCCAAGGCCTTTAAGTGTGAAGAGAGATATGACCAATCATTTAACAAGACATCAAAATATATTTTAGATTCAACTAAATTCCATAACTTTTCATTCAATAAAAACATTTAAAACTCACTTAAATGAAATTTTTAGAATCATAGGTGAGTTTTTTGGATCATGGAATCACTATTATAGAGATAGAGGTAAAATAATGGCTTCACATTTGAATAATATTTTTGGAAGATGTTGAATAAGGTTTGAAAAATAAGTTGGTTATGTATATAGTCTTTAAAGACACTAAACTTATATGTTCTGGGGTGTGATTTTTTTATGAGATAAAATATTCAAGTAAAATAATGTAATATGTATATAATTTATAGCTTGGTTGATTCATACATTGTTTTTATTCAAGATTAATTTTACAAGATTAGATGGAAGAACACTTGATCTATTATAGAATAGATCGAAATTAAAAAATTTAGACTAAACATGGGGAAGAACTAAATATATCTAGAGATTGGGATAACACTGTAGTTTATTAATCATCGGATATGAGTACAATTGTAAATGATGATGGAGATTGTATTGAGGAAATGGAAATGAGAGTTTAATATGACCTTTGAGAATATTTTCCAAGTCTATTTGAGAGGTTAAACATATATACAAAGATGTCATTATATACTGGTACTACTTGATATATAAAATTGTTGACTAAACTAAATCTATATACTTTGAAATCTAATAATGGATAGAGCATAAACAAATTTAAAAAACTATTTTCTCTCTTAAATTATATGCTACTAAAATATAATGATCCTCCTTATCAAACATATGATATTAAATGGATTTTATGTTCAATGGGTGTAATCTCTGAATGAATGCATGCTTATCTAAAGGATTGTATATTTTTTTTAAAGGTCCATGCATAACTTAAAAAATTCCCTGAGTTTTGTACAAATCAATACAAGAAATATTAGTCAAGTCCTTCAAAAAATTTATTGTACTTTTTAATCATTCCATGTTTTAGACCGCTTTATGGAAGTGAGGAGACTATAAGTAAATTCACTTGGAATAGAAATAAAGAATTCAATATGGGAATATTCATCACCAATATGACACTCCTTGATGGAAGAAAATTTATCATGAGTATCCTAAATTTGAAAATGATCCTATAAACCTCCATCTTATGTTATATCTAGATGAATCCTTTTGGTGTATAATGTATTACTCACAATACAAGGTCATTTATGTTGGTAAATCATAACTTTTCACAATATTTATGCATAAAGAACAAGTAAATTATGTTTTGTATATTTATATAAAGACTAAAACAACTTGGTAGTGATATTAATATTTATTTGGATCCATTGCTCAAATATCTAAAATTCATGTAGGATTCAAGTGTTGTGTTGTATCATGATCATAGAAATAAAGAGTTCACATTGAAATCCTTGTCATTTAGGATGATAAAGCACTTTTCTTCTTAAGTAAATTTATTAGAATATATAATTAAAGGAATGTTAGGGTTCCCATTTGTGAAGAAGGTACACACTTGATTAGGTTGAAACATTCTTTAAAGACATTGGTTCCAAGACATCCTAAATTTTTACCATAATGACATAAATACTGATCTTGGAAAATATCATTTGATCATAATTTAGAAGAAGGTATAACACCTTCTCTACCAACATGTGATGAACTATTTGATAAATTAATGGATTTTATCACTATTTTTGGTAAAACCTTTTTAAAAACCTTATAAAAATGACTTTTAAAAAGTGATCCGTTTTTTTAATTATCATATTGGAATTATTAATACACCGGAAATTTTATTGATGGAATTAAAATATAAAAAAGTGTAAGTGATAGTTTCTTTTGGCACATTACTAGATGCACCTAGAAAAATAAAATATTGCATTAAGTCTATATTAGACATGATTTTTATGGGGATAATGTAATAGTTGTCACTAGTGAAGGGTGAAAGATAGACTTTTCTTCCTCCGACGGATTGTACTCTTTTGAGGAAAGAGATATTTTAGTTTTGTAACTTCTTTAATGGTGTAAAGGATTGACATGGGTATTCATAAAATATCAAGAATATCATGTTGACGAAATTTTTAAATTTAAAAGGATTAAAATCATATGATTGACATTTTTTCATGCTAGATTTAATACTTGTGGATTTATGTTTGATTCTACCTAAAAAAGCCTGACACACAATAACAATGCTTTACTTATTTTTTAAATATAAATTTGGTAAAGTTATAGACTAAGTGAATTTCCCAACTATGTAAAAGGAAATTTTTGTAATATTATGTGAATTGGATATGTTCTTCCCACTTTAATTCTTTGATATAATGGCTCACTTAGAGGGATTTCACTATACAATCCTTTACATTATAGATAAATATACCCCATTGAATGATATATGTATAATTTTAAAGGGAATGTCAAAAATAAAATTTGGCCAAAAGTTTTTATTGTATGGAGGTATATTGTTGAGGAATTCATTAAATTATATACTGACTATATATCTGATGTGGATATCATTGGTCTCCCAAAATCTCATCATAGTGGTCTTCTTATGGGTGAAGGAATTTTTAGAATAGATGTTATCTCAAGTACCATTATAGGTCAGGACCAAGCTCTCCATTTAGTTTTATATAATAATATATAGGTTTTACCATATGCTAAAACTCATAAAGTAATTATTATATATTTGAATCCATCAAGGGTTGAACGATGGATATCAAATACACATAATCAACAATTTATAGGATGGTTTCAAGGCCATTTTTTAAAGATTTATCTATAAATCTAAAATCAATTATATAGTGAATTCAATGACTAAACAGATGATAAAGTTTACATGTGTCATTATATCATAAATAGTTATAAATTATATTTAAAGAAACATGATGAACATGGTATGATAAAAAATAGTAGAGTTACTCTTATGGAAAAAGTGATTCATGTATCTGGTACCAAGGGAAAAAATGAAATTTATGTAAATATTTAATATGTTTTCATCATCAAAAAAATATTGGAATTGGATTATACAACATTATAAGTGTTTATTTTTTGTAGAAAATGGTTTGATAACTGAAGCATAGTTCAAATCAATGAATTGAAATTTTTGAAAGAAAATTTCATTAAAGAAGGGTAAAGGATAAACCATTCATAATGGAATCATAGGAATTACAAGTATTTTATGCCCCAAATCCCATAAAACTTGACTAAAAGGACTACATTATTAAAGAAAAAAATCATTGAGGATGACCCTTTCATTGGGATGTCTCAATCATTTCATGATGATCCTAATGCACACAATCCCTTATATGTCAAAGGGGATCATAGGGAAGGGATTTGGATACTCGATAGAGGGGTCAAATCCCTTTAACCTTTAACAAAATAAGATTTCATTGAATAGTTCAAATGTATCTGAGTATTTTTTTATATACAATTTGTTTCCACAAAATATTATTTGTTCACTTCTATATTTGTGTAATATAAATAAAATTTTTAACTACTTAGGGGATTCTCCACCTATTTATGCTACCAATGGAGAGGAACAGTATATTATCCACGTTTAAATTGATCAATTGTTAAAAGCTAGAGAATATATGGATGAAAAAATATTGGAATGGCATATCCGATGGTGTTAGTAAAAATTATTAAGGCGAGAAGTAAAGGTCTAAAATTTGTGGTTAGATAGAATGAAAGTGATCAATCTATTAACCAAAAAAAGTCTATTTTTAATAGTTACATTAGGTTCAGTACTCTAATTCACATGTTGTTTGGTATAGATATGTAGAAAAATATTGTGCCTTTATTAAAGTAAATAATTTAGAGAGGCATTGGGTTAACAATATGATATAATTTCTCTATTTTACCAAAAAATAAAATAATGAAATGTTGATTTACTCTTTATTATCCCTCATAGAGTATATTTATATTATAATATTATCATATTAAATTTATATTAATAGACACTAGAAAGTCTTGTAGACAATTTCACACACTTCTTACAAACAATTATCATAAGGATGTTTAGGGGAACATAAAACCCCACCCACCAATTATATACAAAAAAATTATAAACTAAGTAGCATGATATGCTTCAGATAGTCACTGAGAGGAGGAATAATTTAAGGTTTATTTTAATTGGTAATATTTTATTTTACATTACATGTATTAATTATTTTGATTATGAATTATTAATTTGTGAAAATAGTAACAGTGTAGAAAATAAACTACATTCATTGAAACCACCTTACCCTTACCATAAAGAAAGGATGGGGTACACTTCACTAGAATAAAAATGGTTTTTATTTTAAATCAATAGTAAAACTTTCATGTGATATGAAACAAAAATAGAATTATGTTACTTTTTTAAATACAGATCGATTAATCAAAATATAAAACCACTTATATTCCATGTCATGCGATATGGAAGGAATCTCATGTAAATAAAAAGTGATAAATAGTGGATAAAAATAAAAAAGAGAGTATGGGAATCATGATTAAGTATGACATAATTGGATTTTTTTTATTTTAAACAATGTTATATAATAATGACTACTTATTTTACTATATTTTTTATCCAGTTTAGACATAATAACTATTATATATTGTACCTGATTGACAACTAATTTCAGTGTCTTTGAAGCAGCTAGAACAATATTGTTATGTTAGAGGTATATGTTTTAGATTATCACCTCAAGTATATTTTTAGAAAGTAAACAAATAGGGTGATACAAATGTTAAAATGAAAAACATGTAGACACAAATAGATTCTCTACTAGAAAAAGTTATCTTCAAGGATGATGTGATTAAGTAGTCTCTTCAAAGGGATCAATGACAAGAAACAACACACAAAAAACTACAACATGAAGAGACACCCTCCCCAACCCCCAGTTTTGAGGATATCCATTCCCCTCAAAGTTATTTCATACCCAAGGTAATAAATTTTTTCATAACAGTTTATGCTAAATGTGAATCAAACAACTATTGATACCTTTATTTTATTAAAGTTCTTCAGGGTGAAATTTATTTTGATTTATAACTATCAGCACCCACTCATCACCTTATTGTGAGTGGTATAATGTACAATATCCAAGGTGATATTCTAAAAAATAAATAACTTCCAAAATATTACATGAAAGTAAGGATTCATGTAGATAAAAAGTTGAGTGGTGAGATACGTCTTCTCCTAGATGATATTGATGTTAATATGATTAATATTTCTATTATAACTTTCATATAATTCCCATTTAATCTTATAATGATTCAAAATGATAATGAAGTATGAATTTTTTCAATTTATTTTATATAAAAAACCTTCTAAAATTAATAAAAAAAAGTTCTGAATTGAGGTATGTTATTATAGAAGGATAAATATAAGGATAAATGGAATGTCGATCCAAGATAATCTAAAGGATCGACCGATGGATCGAAAGTACCTTCTGAGAGTACCTTTACCCCACCTATCACATTGCTTCATTAATTAATATTATAGGTTAGTGCAGATAAAACATTCCAAAATAATAATATATAATACATTTAATATAAAGAAAAAATGTGTGGAGAGTTCATTGCTAACATGATTGATTTGGGAATTTTTAATGAAATTCTCAAGAATTAATGGTTAAGGTCCTTTTTTTAGAATGTATACATACGGTATATTTTATAATTTTTTTATCCACTAATTGATCATCTATCTTTATTATTGTTTACTACTATTCGTATTTGTTATAGATGTGTATATAAAACCAATGTAAAGGGATGTACAAGTAAATATTTTTTTATTTTTTAGTCCTCATGTATCTTTTATATAAGAAACATCAATGAATGAAGATGAAATTTTAGTTAGAGCACACCAAGTAACCACAACATTTGAAAATAAAATAACTGATGATGGGAACTTCTTAATACCTATAACAAAGGGGTAAAACTCTAAATTCTAATAATATATTTTCATTTTCATCTATTACTTATTCCTTTTTTATTTTTTAAGAATCAATGGATGATCATTGTAAATAATTTGGTTACTCTAAATATATATTTTTTTGAATCCATTGCATGGATATCCAACAAATTGACCCCACGTGATGTCCCTTATAAATTTTTAATACACTATATTCAATATTTTAAAAATAAGCACCAAATTATTTTTTTTATATTGTATTTTTACAAGAATTTTTTATGATATGGTGGTGTTTATGTATCCAAAAAACTATGGTACTAAGATGGATAATACACATAAGAGACCTATGGATTTCTATAATAGGATGAGTATTTGGTTATATATAATAATATTTCATTAGAAAAACATATATCAAAACAAATTATTTATTTTTCTTAATGTTTCTACAGTATAAAAAATAAATTAATAGCATCTATTTTGGTTATTATATTTTTAAATTTATGTAAGATATCATATTTTATCTATAAACTATAATCCTCAAAGTGGTATTTCTGAATGTAATTACAATTTAATTTAAAATATTTATTATTTGATTTTTTATCTATATTTTTCTATTACTATCAATACTATCGATAATCTACATATTCAAATAATGAAATAAATTTATTTCATAATGATTGAGTAGCTCATGTGGTTCTATAATGTTTACAGACATCATGAATAGATGATTTCCTATCATATTTGTAATTTTTTTCACAAATATCATGAAGTGGTGGCTTATATAATACTTATTTAGTTGATTTTCTTATTATTTTAAGTTAAATTTATAGAGAGAGAATTTAGAATTTAATGGTTTCCATTTTAGTAGGGATAAAACAGAATATATGGAGTTAGTTTTTAGTAATGGATTATATAGATATATATATTAAGGATGTGAGATTAGAATTCCATGCTATTTCAAAAGTTGATTGTTCTGATATTTAGGATCATTTATTCAATGTGATAGAGATAGTAATGAAGATGTATCTTATAGGATTCAAAATGGTTGGATAAAATGGATAAGGGATTCTAGGGTGTTTTGTGGTCATAAAATTTTTTCAAAATTGAAGGGTAAATTTTATAGGACATTTATTAGACCATTGATTATATATGTTAGAGAGTATTAACATTTTAAATGAAACTTTGAAAAAAAAATAAGGGTACCAGTAATAAAAATTTTAATATGGACATGTGGGAATACTAAGATGGATAATATTATAAATGAATGTGTTTGATAGAAAAATAGAGAAAATCTTATTTATGATAAGATGAATGAAAATAATTTATGATGTTTTATACAAGATAAAATAAGTCCTAGTTATACGCCAATTAATAGGGTAAGCTTAATGATTAAATCACTTATTAAAAGGAGTGGAGGTAGTCCTAAAATGACATTTTTTTTAAAAACATGAGTCACATACTTAAAACTAATAAAACTCACTCATATTGCATTAATACTTTAGGATAATGATCCATGCTTCATTTTTGATGTGTAGGAATTAACCTCATGTCAATATGACACATAGTGTGTCTAGTAACTCAAAGTGCGTGTTTTCAGTTTAAAAGTAATATTTTAGTTCAAAACATACACCATATACTCAAAACTATGAAAACACACTCAAATTATCTTCATAATTTAGGTAAAATATTTATAACAAATTTGTGACATTTATGAATAAAACTTAGATAAATCCAATAAATGGTGTGGATAGTATGACTAAAAATACATGTTTTCAGCTTAAAAGTGACATTATAGTTTAAAAAACATGTCACATACTAAAAACCAAAAAAACACACTCATATTATCTGGATACTTTAGGAAAAATATTAAAAATTCATTTTCAATATGTAAGAATTAACCTCATCTTAATTTAACACACTGTAACACCTTGATATTTTATGATATATTTCTCGTTAAATAAATTTAATTTCTTTGACAGATTTGTTTTTACACAACACTGAATTTAAATGAACCATGATATACTATTTAATTATTATGATGTGATAGTTATAACCAACATATTGGATTGGTGGGTATGAATAGTACTAACTAAATTATGAAAAATTATTTTTTACACATGTATGTAAAAAAATCATTGGTTATAAATTGAAAAATATATTTGAAATTAAAAAAAGATATGTTTTCCTAAAAAACTATTTTTATACAGGAAATGTGTTTCTATCTAAATAAATTAAAGTAATCACTATTGATGAATTATTTTAATGTAATTTATATATTATATATTAAATCAAAAAAATTAAAATTCATCAATGGTTTTTACTAGGTATGGGGTAATAATAAATCTAGTTCTATGCTTTAAATGCATTTTTCTAAAAATAGTTTTCATTACACTTTCATACTTATTTTAAAATGTATTTATGAAAGTATTAGAAATTTAATATTTAAAAATTTATTCCATTTTCGGAATCAATAAGTTCAAATTGGGTAAATATTCCCTTTTTATTTTTTTCCATTATGAATAGTAACCATTATAAATATTCGTTGCCTCGGTAAGGGTAAAATGGGTAAAAAGGAGTTAAAACTATGAGATAAGGCCAAGAAAACTCCAAAACACTAACCTATATTTACTTTTAAGGTTTCCTTTCGACCTTAATCATCTTACCATCTAATGTTTGTAAAAAAAATTCCGAATTCCTTTGATAATGACCTTAATACTATTTTAATTCAAGAATAAATACAAAATTCCACCCTCTTTGTTAAAATATCTATAATATTTTTCCATAAGGATAATAAATTTTATTTTCATTTATAAATGGTTATTTAAAATATTAATGAATTTTTTTATCATGGTAATTTATTTTTAATTTTTAGTGATGGTATAATTACCTTAAATGCTTACACAATGACCGACATCGTGCTTGTTCAATTAGTAGAAAAATAAAATAAATTAATTTAAAAACATTTAAAGTAATGAAATTTGGATGAATTATTGTGTTAAAATAATTTTTTAGATAATTATAAAATATTACTGATGTGTTGAAAGTTTTTATTTGAATTAAATCTCTATATTTTTGTCTTTAAAGTAAAACTATGTGATATGTCCCTAAAATGATTTTAATGGTATCTAATGTTAAATAATATTTTATTAAATGATTTAAAATTCATAAAAATATTATATTTCGAAAATTTAATGATATATTGTCAATAATATTACCAAATATCCACTTATGGGTAAATTTTCCTTTTATATTAACTTCCATGACCTCTAAAGAGTAAAAAACTTTGATATCACGGTAAATGTCAAAAGGGTTAACGGGGGTTAAAACAAATAGATAAGGGTTAAAAAATCCCCTAAACTTGTATAAATTTTATTTTATGAGATTATTTAGACACATAATCATAATATATTATAAATATATCAATTTTTTATATTTTTTCATGAAAATTAATCTCTATTAATTTAATACTTTAGGTAATTCAAAGGGTGACCCTCCCCACACTTATAAAAGGGAACTTCATCTTCTCTATTATTCAAAAAAAATTAACCTTATAGATAATCCAATAACTAAAATAATACCAACCTATATTCCTTACTAACTTCCTATATCTTCTATTCTTACAAAAATATCATCCTTTCAAGGCTTAAGGTGTAAGACAAAGGAGGTTTTTCAACGAAGAGGTATAAGTATTAACTGAGTACTTTCAATTTTAAATCTTCTTATACCTACTCTAATTCTATGGTATTAATTATAAAACAATTAATTAATTATATTAAATATAATTTATATTTATTATGTTGATGTAACAACCATTATCCACCTCTTTTCCAACATATGGTAAAAGAAAACATCGCTAGAGTGTACATGTGGATTATCACCTCCACAAACCTATGTGTTTCATTTTTCATCACCATTTCATTTTGATGATTATAATGATATATTTTATGAATATATATGATATTTAAGTTATTAATATATTTTTTAAAGGTGAATAATTATTTACTTTTCTTTTTTCCCATCAATTGAAAAGTGGAAACATCACTCGTGTGTACGTACAGACTATCGTCTCCATGAAGTGTTGTAAATATTTTTTCATAACCACTTTATATAAATAGTTATAAAATTGTATATAATAATTAAATATGATAATAATTAAATTATTAACATTATATATATTATGGAACCATGATCAAAGTACGATGACCAGTACTGTTGAACTGAAACATGCACAAAAACAATGTTGTTATCACCTAGAACGGTGATTTTAATAAATAATTATTAATAAATGAGTGATAATATATAATAAGTAATAAAAATATTTTATTATATCTATTATTATGGTTCTATTATATGATCTTAATATACCTATGTTTATTTTATAGGAGGTTCAAACATGTATGAAGCAAGATGAGAGTTGAGTTAAGTGTATATGTTACAATCTCATTTATTTTTGGGATTATCGATGCTAAATTTTCATTAAGGGAAATTTTTTGAACCTTATACTTTAAAACCCATATATTTTATTATACTCTATTTATTCATGTAATTTTCAAATAATATTACTATTTTCCACTCTTTAGTACTTAAAAGGATCGATAAAATATTTTTTAAGAAAAATTGACTTTATTTCCTCTTTGGTCAGGAATGTTTTTCTTCTATAACCATATTTTCTTTAAAAAAATCAAGAATTTTTTCACTATTATACAATGATTTAATAAATTAATTTTTACCAATAATCAAGTTTATATAAAAAAATTTAGAAATAATCTTCTTTACTTTTTCTAAATAAAGTGATTTTTACCAAAGGTGTGAACGAAATATTTCTTTTCTTTGAAGATTACTTTAAAATATTCCATATTTCTTTTCAAATAAAGTGTTTTCCTTAATATTTTTAAAAAAATGATTTTAAATATGTTATTTTAAAATTAAAAGGCTATTTTCTTCAAGAAATATTCAAATGATATTTTGAAGTAATTTTTTAACTATGATAACAACCCTTGATGTTACTTATGTTTCAATGGGGATATGATCCAATGATATCACCCTATTGTTTTCTTTGGATGTTTTATGAGGAAGAATTTTTATGGATGATTATATAAAATCTATTACTTATCTATGTTTTAAATAATTTAATATTAAATCTTTTTGAAACCCATTTCTTTTCCATGGGTTATATGATGATGAAATGATGAATGTTTTTATGATCTTATGGAAAATTTATGGTTTAATTTTATGTGATGGGTGGGTCTGATATATCCCTCCAATGAATTGGGTAAATATGAATAACTCATGAGATAAATTTATTATCAATTAACATGATTTCATGTTCAAAACATTATGCATGAACCTGGTTTAATGTCTATAAGTTTATTCATGGACCTAGTTTCATGTTCATAACTTTATGTGAGGACCTGATTTCATGTCCTTAACTAAACGAGTGAACATGTTACTATTTATACATGTTCGCAATGTTATAATAATATGATCTTTCTACATTCTTATGTTTATTATATTCTTTCACGGATAATTATTGATTGTTGATTATTCTACACTATTGTGAACTTTTCCTTTTTTTATGACAAAGCCTAATTCCATAAATCATTATTAAATATATTTAATTGGTTGGGAATGACTTTTTAAATAAGATCTTCTACCCATACACTGATTCTTATGTACAATTTTTTATTTATATCCTATATTTACCCTTTTTGATCATTTGAGATCACCCTTTCTTACGTCTTCCCTCCTTTGGTTTTCATTGAAGGTTCTAAGTATGATATGTCTAGAAGGCTACTAATATAAAGAACTTTGTGGGAGATGTTCATGATCCTTTATAAAATAAGATATTTATGTATTGAGTCTCCAAATACAATAAACCTTTATATATCTTAGGTGTATATATTTATTTTATGTATTTAATATTAATATAAAATTATGCAAATTTATGTATGGTATTATTGGCTCACCTTACACACAGTGTGGCAGTTATGACTGAAAGTGTAAGTTTTTAGTTTAAAAGTGAAATTTTAGTCCAAAATGCACATCACATGTTTAAAACTGATAAAAACACTAATATTATCTTGATACTTTTGTAAATAGAATGATAATTCATTTTTGATATGTAGGAATTAAATGTGCATAAACATGTCACATGGTGTGGTCGGTATGACTGAAACAGAGTGTTTTCATTTAAAAGTGACATTTTAGTTCAAAACACATATCACATACTCAAAACTAAGAATATTTTATTTTATTTTCATGATAATTTAGTAAAAATATCAATAATTCATTTTCAATAGGTAGATATTAAACTCACATAAATCTAACACACGGTGTGGTTGGTATGTCTGAAAGTGCGTTTTTTTGGTTAAAAGTGATATTTTTGTTTAAAACACATGTCACATACTCAAACCCAAGAAAATGAACTTTTATTATATCGATACTTTAGTTCATATATTGAAATTAATTTGTGACATGTAATAATTAACAACATGCCAATCTGACACATAGTGTTTTTAGTGTGATAGAAAGTGTTTGTTATCATTTAAAAGTTACATTTTAGTTCAAAATCCACATCACATACCTAAAACTGATAGAATATGATCATATTTTTTTTGATACTTTAATAAAAAGATTTATAATTCATTTTTTGTGTGTAGTAATTAACCTGAAATCAATTCCATGCACTATCTATCCATAATTATTGAAAATGCTTGTTTTCAGTTTAAAAGTGAAATTTTAGTTCATAATGCATGTCATGTAGTAAATATTTATAAAACACAATTATATTGTATTTATATTTTCAGAAAAAATATTAGTAATTCACTATAGTGTTTAGGCATTAACTACATGTCAATCTGACACATGGTGTGGCCGTTATAACTAAAAGTTCTTGTATTCATTTAAAAGTGACATTTTAGTTTAAAACATTCATCACACTCAAAACAAATAAAATTCACTTATATTTTCTTGATACTTTATTAAAAATATATCTAATTCATTTATGGAATTTAGGAATTAACCTCATGTCAATCTAACACACGGTGTGGTATATATGACTAAAAGTTCATGTTTTTAGTTTAATAGTGACATTTTAGCTCAAAACACACATCACACACTCCAAATGAGAAAAACACTTAGATTGTCTTGATATTTTGGTAAAATTTATAATTAATTTATAACTTGTACAAATTAACCTTACATCAATCTAAAATATGGCATGGAAGTTATGATCAATAATGTGTGATTTCATTTAAAAGTGAAATTTTAGTTCAAAATGAACATCACATCATCAAAACTGAGAAAACACACTCAAAATATCTTGATTATTTAGTGAATATATAATAATTTATTTCTGACATATAGGAATTAATCAAAAATCAATTTGATATATAGTGTGATCATTATGACTAAAAGTGTGTGTTTTCTTTTAAAAATTATATATTAGTTCAAAACATGTGTCACATAGTCAAAACCAGGAAAACATGATCATATTATCTTAATAAATTATGAAAAATATCATTATTTTATTTATGATGTGTAGGAATTAACCACATATAAAGGCAACACAGAGGGTGGCCATCATGACTATAAGTGTTTGTTTTTAGTTTAAAAGTGACATTTTAGTGCAAAATGCATGTAACATACTCAAAACTAATCAAACACAATCAGTATGTCTTTATAATTTAGTAAAAATATCTATAATTCATTTTTTATGTGTAGGAATTTACCACACATCAATCTAAAACAAGTTGTGGATGTTAGGACTAAAAGTGTGTGTGTTTATTTAAAAGTGACATTTTAGTTCACAACGAGCGTAACATACTCAAAACTAAGAAAACACACTCAGATTGTCATTATACTTTATGAAAAATATTTATCATTCATTTGTGACATATAAAAATTAATCTCACATCAATTTTACGCATGTTGTTAATGATATGATGGAAAGTTCATGTTTTTGGCTTAAAAGTGACATTTTTGTTCAAAACACACGTCACATACTAAAAATAGAGAAAACACACTAAAATTTTCTTGATAATTTATGAAAAATATTTATAATTAATTTTTACATGTAGTAAATAACCTAACATCAATTCAAAACATATTGTGGATGATATGACTAAAAGTGTGTGTTTTCATTTAAAAGTGGCATTTTTGTTCAAAACGCACATCACATGCTCAATAATGAGAAAACATATTTGGACTATCTTGATACTTAAGGAGAAAGGTAAATACTTTATTTGTTATATGTAGGAATTGATCTCATATAGATCCAACACATGGTGTGACTGTTATGACTGAACTACTTGTTTTCAGTTTAAAGGATACATTTTCGTTAAAACATAGATCATATAATCAAAACTGAGAAAACACAATTGGGTTATCTTTATAACTTAGAAAAAATATCAATAATTCTTTTATGATGTGTATGAATTAATCTCACATCAATTATACACATGGTGTGGTAGATATGATTGAAAGTGCATCAAAAACTCAAAATAAAGTAAATGTGTTGAAAGTGTCATATTATTTTATTATATGTTTTATTTATGTATTATATTATCCTTTTAATTTTTTAATTATGTATGATCATTCATGTTATTATTTTTATTTAATTTTTATTTATACATTATTGTATCATATTTATGTTTTATGTATTGATTTATAGTATTACTAAAATAAACATTGTTTTTATTACATGTACATGTTTATTTTCATTGAACAGGGGTTGGTGTTTATGAAAACATTTATCACAATCTGGACATATTGTAAGGGGGTCCTCAGTATAGAAAAATACTACTCCACACAATCTCCTATGAGTTAATTGTTTTTAGTTGGTTGGAAATTGTAAATTTTTACAATAAATTATACATATCAATGAAATTCTAATGTATAAAAATGTTTGTAATAAAAATTTATTTGTATTTTTAATTTATTTAATGTAAATTTATTTTCAATTTATTTTTAATCTATTTATTTTATTGTTTCAATGTGTTAGCATCACAATACTACAATTTATGACTTTTATCATCACTAAATATAATATTAATAAAAGTTCCTTTTATCAGCACTAAAACTAGCAGTGATAAAAGGAAATTTTATCAAAACTTTCCTTAGGGATGATAAAATGTGGTTTTATTATCATTTTTTTACTATTGATAAAATTTCATGGATTTTCTAAGTTCTAACAGTAGAATTACCTTTTTATCACTAACAAATCCAAAATCACATGCTGAAAAAATATCAAACTATAGTAGTGACATGAACACTAGCTCACCCTCCCGCCCTCTTTTGCCAACACCCTCCACTCCACCAATAACATTAAAATCAACACACTCACCATATACCCCCCCTATTCCACTCCTTCATCAAAATCCCCACAATGCTACTCTTACTCATTCTCATCTCTTTTATGCTATATGTTTCTCCCTCTACACCTCTATATATTACCCACTAGTCCTCTTCTCTTCTCCTATAGAAATATGCTCTTCTATCCACTCCCCAATCTAGGGTACTATCTTCAAGGACTATATGTAACCCATGCCACAAAAAGTAGAATGGGATCACCTATAATATCCACGAATGTATTTAGTTTATCAACCTCACCTTATCCCACCTCACTAGTATACTTTCTCACCTCAAATTCACCTCCCTCCTTTTCCTAACCACCCTCGATCTCAATAGAAACTGCCTTCAAGGATCTATACATCCATCCATATGTTATTTAACTAATTTAATCAACATTTATCTTGACTATAATAATTTTTTTGTTCTATTCCTAGAGAAATTAGGATGTTTCATTCACTCAATACCCTCACACTATCCAATAACTATGTCATCAAATCAATTCCTACTCTCTTATATCATCTGATAAAAGTAGGAAAACTTTATTTAGGTTCAAACAAACTCTTTGGTTCAACTCATTCTAACATTTATATGTCAAGGTATCTCATGGAACTCA
Organism: Viscum album; assembly: GCA_963277665.1. NCBI lineage: Eukaryota > Viridiplantae > Streptophyta > Magnoliopsida > Santalales > Viscaceae > Viscum > Viscum album. The sequence continues at coordinate 1,800,521,853 of OY728130.1, read as the reverse complement.
TATTATATGAAAACTATTTGTAAAAATCCATTTGGTGTTTTGGTTGGATTGAGTTTGTTGAAAATCCCTTGCATGAAAAGTTTGTTTGAGAATGTTGAATTCTACTGGAGAAGTAATATTCAAGTAGAATAAGTAATCTATGTCATAATATTTTAGATTATATTGTAGTATGATGTTGGTTTTCATTTCTATGTTGTACTGAATAAGCTATGCTATAATCAAGGGCTCTATATAAAGGTAGATCTTAGTATGCATAAATGTAACTCTTGATATGTGTGTTTTGTGTAATTGTAATATTGTGTTAGAGTGAACGGATTCCTATATCGTAGGTAAGATCTTATATAAAAGATAAATAAACTATGTAAAGGTATTCACATAGGAATTAACCTATATAAAGGTGAATATGGGTCTACATAAAGGTTAGACCCATACTGTATAATGGTAGATGAATAGACCATTCCATAGAATCTAGAGTCACACCATGGAGGATTTTACATAAATGTAAACCTAAAATTCTCAATCCTATATAGGGGCATCTTCTAGCTCACATGATAATGGATAACTAATCACATAAGGGTAATCTAGTTTACACCTACTCCATGGTGAATAGGATATGCCATAGAAATTTCCTATGATGTTTTTTTGGTATAGTGGTTGATTTTTTTCAGGCCAATAGGTAGTCATTCCATAAAGAGAAGGTTGTTCTACAGTAGTTTGATGATCAAAGAGTCTGATTAAATCACGCCATAGATCATGGGAAAGTTAAAAGGATTTATTTATGAAAGTTTTGTGGAACTAGTAAACTAAAGTAAGTTGCATAATTGGAAATTTATACGTGTCGTAATATTAAATTGACCCCCCCCCCCAAATGTCATAGTGGAAATGGATACACCATGGTGAAACCATAGAGGAGGTGGATACACCATAGAAAAAATGACCAAATAACTACCAAGAAGTTTTTGATAACCTAGAACTTATAAATTAGTAGTTATGGATCTAGAGTTAAGGTATTTTTTACAACCTTAATTTCCCTTAATCACCACATTTAACTAGGGATGACACATAGATCACTCTCTAAATTATAGAAGAAAAAAATTGTTTCCAACCCCTAGATCAGAAAGATTTAATTTAATTCTCTAAAACTATACACATTGGTTCAAGATATTTCAAAGAAAGTTGGGAGAGGTACTACTGAGGTTCATCAAGAGGAAGAGAGAAAGGGAACCCCATGGTTTTTTTGGGGGGAATCTAAAGATAAGGGATAAATTCCAATGACACTATCTTTTTATAAATTAATCAAGTATATATATAATTGGAACGAAATTTTATGTTTGATCTCTCATCATACATTTTTGGGAGTATAATATCACCATATAAGGAGTAGTGAGAACCTACCTATGAAGAAGAGTAGTGATTTATTTGAACATATTTTGGATAGTGAATATTGATGATCAATGAGAACGCCCCATTTTGTAATCATGTGATAATTTTTTAACTTAGTGTTTCATGTTCATAGACACATTTCCATTCATTCGCCTTTAATTATCTCATTTGGGTGAACCATTTAAAATTACATGTGTTCTATTATTTCTTTTATCTCTCTATAGAGTTTTTAGGGAGATAAAGAAGTGTTCTTATTTTTGAGAGAAAAATATCATGAATAAGGAGGGATAATTTTTTTAAATTAATATACCCTGATTCACCCCCTTGTCAGGGTATAATAATTTCTAAGGACTTACAAGTGGTATTAGAGTGAGGTTCTAGGGTGACATTTTCTCCCTTTAAGAAGCATTGAAGCGTTATTAGTTTTTAATCATAAATTCATACCTATTTTCAAAGTTAATAATTTACAATTATATAATAATAGTATGCATCATTATTGTGAGTCTCTAATAATGTAATTATACATGGTATCCATTCATGGTATCTCAACAGTAATGTAAAGTATAGTGTTATCCAAAAGATAACATAGGTAACTAGATGTAGATACTAAGGTAATCAATGCATTAGCGTGATCTATATTCAACCCTATATATACCAAGGTAATTTCCTGCTAAAACTCTCATGTGGTGTGGGGAAAACTTTTAAATATTTATGAAGTTGATTTTAATGTTTGAGAGGAAAAACTACAAGTGTTGTGGAATAAATATGAAGATTTAAGGATGATCCTAATAGAAATAGTTTATGTGTTCTTTGAATATAAATTTTATTATAGATTATATGCATGGTATTGGAGATAATATTGATGATGTTAAGATTCTTTAAAAGAATATTGAGGATACTACCTCAATATTTCAAGGAAAACGTATGTATTCTTGAAGATAGAGATCTGAAGGAAGTATCTATAGACATATTACATAGTAATCTTATCACATATGATATGAGGAATGAAGATAATAAATCTAGATCAAATTAGAACTCATATGATATAGCTTCTAAAGAAATAAATAAACTTTCAATAAAATAAATTCAGAAGGAGGAGAGGTCGACGAGGTGATGTCCTTCATTTTATAAAAACTTAAAAGGGGAAAAGGAAAATTTAAAGGCAATATTACACAATTTATTTGGTTTTGGTAAATCTAGACACTTTGTGGATATATGATCTAAGAAATATCCAAAAAATTATAAAGATGATTCCCCTCACAAGAAACCACCAACTAAGGTGAATGAAAAAAAGGCTCATAACGTAGGTTCTTTATAAAGAGAAAGATAATTGTACTAAAAGAGGAAAGTGTAAAGGAAACCAAAGTAGAAGAGGTTAATAATTTAAGGGAACTTAGTTAATATTCTTTAGTGTCTATTATATACAAGTCATATGATGATGATAGTGATGTTAAAAATAGTAAAGTTGAGGGTAGATTCAATCTTTAGGAAAAAACACAAAAAATCCCATGATTATATTGATATATAGAGGTTCAAAACCAAGAGGGAAAATAAATTTGTTCATTACCCTAAGATTTATATGGCACAATAAGAGGAATATAAGTTATAACTAATGGTAGATATTTATAAACTCAATATATAAATTCTTGTAACCTAAAAAAATAGGTAGAGTTAAGGCTCAAAATTAAAGAAAATTATCATATAGTTCATGGGCTATCTAAAATTATAAAATATAGAGCTAAAAGAATTTATGAACTCATAGGATATTTCATGATGTAGCGGTGAAAGTTTGAATACCAAAAAATACTCCACCCTCCTAACATTAAAATGGGACGTTCAAGCACATTAGTGACGAATTAAGTTCATGGGTTGTCTATTGAAGAGAATATTCCTATCACACAAGGGAATTGATTCAAAAATAAAGTGAAATATATTTTTTATAATGATAATATAGATAATATATCCATGCTGGATTCTAAAAAACATGTGCTAACACCCTAAAAAAGTGGATTTTTAAGAAGCTTAATATCCTTTTATTAAAGCGGTGAAGGTTGAAAAGTGGAGACCAAAAATTGGATTTTATTTTTTTGGAAATTTGGTACACATTAAATATGTGTGTTATATTGCAAGGATATTTTTTAAAGAACAAAAATATTGAAAATGGGAAAGAATTATTTCAAAATTTTCTAATACTTTTAATAGTTATTTCTTTTGGTGTGAAGGCTATGATCACAAGTAAGCTAATTATACCTCAAGGGTACAAGAGAAAGTTCCGTAAGAGAAAATTAAAAATTGGAAAAAGTAGCCAAAATTGATCTCAAATAGGCTATAAACTCACAATATATATTAAGTTATAGAAAATGAGGAAGAAACCATGGATCTTGAGGTGAAATAATATCGTCCCTCATCATAATATGTTGACATGTGGTCATGGGTGAAGAAAAGAAGGAATAAGAAGGAAACCATTGCTAAGATTTACTTGAGATAAATGGATAGGTCCAACTTATGGGTTATGTATAGTGGATGAAACACACACATTACTGGAGATAAAGATCTTATCATCGATATCAAATATGATAAAAATAGAGTGGTTTAATTTGGAGATAATGAAGGAATCAAAATTATTGTCTTTGGGAAAGCCAAAAAAAAATAAAGGATATCAAAAAAATGTGCTCTTGGTTGAAGGCCTTTTCCGCAATATTATAAGTGTAATCCAGTTGTGTGACTCCGAACATGCTATAGAATTTGGCAAGAATGGATGCTCTGTCAAAGCTTGATATGGTTCAAATGTTCTATAAGGAAGATAGACTAAAGTAAATATTTACTGTATTGGTGAAGGGAATTGGTTTATGTTTTCCAAGAAGGATGAAAATAGGTTGTGACATAATTGGATTAGTCATTTGAGCCAAAAATATTTAGAAAATATGGTAAATAATGGATTTATTGATCTTACTAAGATCACATGTGATAACTTTAATACATGTGATTCTTGTCAAAAGGTGAAGATTGTTCGGAAGACTTATAATTAAAAGAAGATAAAACCATCAAGATTAATTGAGCTTTTTCATATAGATATTTTTTGTTCAATATAAAATAAATCCACATATGATTAGAGGTATTATGTTTTTTCTCAATTATTTCAGGAAGATTTCTTGGTTAATGGTTATTACTCACAAAACTAAGGTATTCAAGTATATCACTCAATATTGGAGAGAGGTTGAAAATATTATCAGTGAAAAAAATTAAAATTTTCAAACCAAAAATAGTATACACTTTAAAAATACCCAAGTGGAAGGATATCTAGAGAAACATGGGATTCAACATCAAGTTTCAGCTATTATAACTCCTCAATAGAATAGGATTTTTGAAAGGATGAATTGTATGATCAATACAACTGATCAAGATATTCTTATAGAAAAGTACTTACCAGAGAAGTATTATAAATAAGTATTTATTACAATGGTATATATCTCTAACTATGAATTTTTTTATCCAAATGAATACAAGACTCCATATAAAATTTGTTATGGAAAAATGTCAACACTCAAGTATTTTGGGTGTTTGGAAGTAAGTGATTTATTCTTGATGAAGAAAATAATATAATTCTTGAATCATGTGGTGGTGAAGGTATTTTTATTAGATATTCATAAAATAGTAGGTTATATAAGTTCTAAAATAAGTGTCTAGGAAAAGTTATTGAAATTAATGATGTTTCTATAATTGAAAATGATCAAATTTCAAATATAGGCAAGTAGGTTTTGGTTCCAAATTAGAAAAATTCGAACATAAAAACCCAATTTAGAGGGAAAAAGTGATGAAGATTTTTTTTATTAGGGTTATCTTAAGGGGATATAGTGAACTTACATGATATATCTAAGATGAGGAAAAAACAATAGGGACAACAAGTTCAAGAAGATAGTCCAACATGGTATAAATTACCAAGAACAATATCACCGGTGACCGAACAACCCTGTTTCAAACAAGATAGATCAAAGATCAGAATAAAATGTCCTTATTATCACAATTTAAACCAAAATCCTTTTAACAATATACTAAGTATAAAATTTGAGTCAAATTTATGCATGAGGAGCTTGACCAAATTGAGAAAAAATGGACTTGGAAAAATTTCCCAAGACCATAAAACAAAAATGTGATTGGGACCAAGTGGTTTTTCCTAAAAAAACTCAATGAATATGAAAAGGTGACAAGGAAAAAATAAATTATAGTATGAAAATTTTATTCTCAAATTTAAGGCATCAATATTGATGATACCTTTTCACTAGTGGCACAACTTGAAACTATTCAATTATTATTTTCCATGGTTGTGAAAAAGAGCTTAAAAGCATATCGAAAAGATGTAAAATAAAAATTCTTGAATGTAATCATATAAGAGGAACTATATATTGAAAAACTTAATGATTTTTCATTGATTTATAGGAAGGTAAAGCATGTTGATTAAAGAATACTTTTTATGGCCTAAAAAAAGCACCAAGATCATGGTACTCATGGCTTGATCAATATTTGAATAAGATTGATTTTCATAGAGTAGGGGTTGGTCACAATCACTACATCAATAAGGAGCAAGGATAGTGAATTTTGGTGCTTATATATATTTATGGAATCACCTTCGGAGTCTTGGATAACACCCAATACAAATAGTTTTCAAAATTGACGAGGTAAAAATTTGAGATTTCTCTAATTGGTGAATTATCATTTTACCTTAGCTTAAATATTACTCAAAGATAGGATTGGACATTTATTTAAAAAATTAATTATTCCAAGGAAGTACTAAAAAAATTTGAAATGGATGATTATAAACAAATAGATGCTCTATCAGAGACCTAGAAAAAAAATTATCTAAAGATAATAGAGGTAATTCGGTTAGTGAGACTCTTTATAGGAACATCATTGGTAGTTTACTATATTTAATATCCACTTGACCAACTATGGTGTTTGCTACATGTTTTATGGATTGTTATAAAAACTACCTAAAATAAATCCACATGAAATTTATGATAAGTATACTTCTATACATCAATAAAATAGTGAATTATGGGCTGTTTTATTATAGAAATTCACAGCAGAAACTTTTAGTATATACGGATGCATATTGGGAAGGTTCTATTTATGATAGAAATTTTATTGATGTAGGTGTGTTCTATCTTAACATATCTTTAATTTTGTTCCAAATTAAAAAATAAATACTAGACATATTTAATCACTGTAGTGGTTGAGTATATCATAGTGAGTCAATATTGTACCCAATTGGTATGGACGTAATAACAATTTGAAGACATTGGAGTTGAAGTGGAATATGATATTCAGATTATGTTTGGAAAATCAAGTGCTATTATATTATTAAAAATCCCATTCAATACTCATGGAAAAATTAAATTGAGAAAAAATATCATTTCTTAAAGGTGAAAGTTGAATTACAATTTGTGAAAATTGAGTATATGCCTATCATGAATCAAGTGAATGATATCATGCCCAAGGATTTGGATAAGGTGGATTTTGAATTCCATTGGTTGGATCAAAGATTCTAAACAGACCCATATTTCTATATTTTTTTGAATTCAATACCCCCACTCCCCTGTGTAAATTTATTCATATGCAATGTATGATTGCTATCCTTAATTCCTTACTTGTGTATCTTACTCTATTTTTTGAACATTTAAGGAATTTCTCTTTGGGTTCATTGGAAAGGGTGGAGAAATTTCTCATGTTTCTTAAAGGGAGAAGGTTGTGGGTGTATTTTCCTATTGATAAATGTGGATCACCGCTCAGGGAAATAGTGTTTGATTGAATAGTTGGGGGAGAATTCTATGAAAGTGTAGTGTGGAATAAAATATTCAAATCATAATGTTCAATGAGTTGTTATCATGTGGATTATCTCATCTAACTCTTATTTCTAACAATAATCTATTCACATGTGAGATTAATTTTCATGATTTATGAATCATTGATGCACTTATGGAGGAACATAGCTTCAAAAAGTGATGAGAATAAGAAATTTGTTTAGGTCATATATTTTTTTGGGTTTGGAGTGTTACATGAAAAGAAGATGTGTGTTTTATATGGAATTATCAACAAACCCAAGGGGGTTGTTGGAAAAAAAATACATTTGGTTTTCTAGTTGGATTATTTTAATTAATAATCCACTTCATTTAAATGTTTTTTGAGAAGGTTTAATTATATTAGATAATTAATATGAAAGTGGAAGAGGGTACTATGTTATAATGATTTAGATTATTCCATAGTATGATATTGGTAGGAATTTATTCATGTTAGTTCATAAGTTATACCATAATTGAGGGTTCTACAAAAAGGTAAATCTCAACAAGTATAAAGGTAACTCCTTGTATATATGTTTTATATAAGTTTAATACTGCATTAAGGAAAATGGATGTTTTTACCATGAATAATATTCTATTCTACTAAGAAATAAACTATATAAGGGCTATCACAATGGCATAGACATACGCAAAGGTGAAGATGGATTTTTGTAATGGTAAAAAATCATACCACTCTATAGAATCTGGAGTCATACCATAGAGTATTTTACATAGAGGTAACTCTAAAATTCTCAAGCTAGTATAGGGGTTGCTTCTAGATCACTTAAGGGTATATCACAGCTTACAAAACGGTATTCTAATTTATACCTACACCATGGTGAAAGTGATATATTTCATAAATTTCATAAAATGTTTTTTTTAAGAGTAGATAATTTTTTTTATAACCCTATAAAAGGAACGCCATAGAGAGAAGGTAATGCTATATCTAGTTTTATGATTAAAGATACTAAGTAAATCATAGCATGGATCATGATAAAGTTAAGAGGAGTTATTTTTGTGTGTTTTTTGGATATGGTCAACTGTATAAAGCTAAGTCATAGGAAATTTATTGATTCCATAATATTTTATTGACCCCACTTCAACATCATAGTGAAAAGGTATATTTCATGTTGAGGCCCTAGAGGAAGGTGACTACATCATAGCATAAGTGACCATGTCATAGCCAAGAAGTTTCTAAAAACATAGAAAATTCAAATAGGGAGTTATGGCTTGAGACATAAGGTAATTTATGTGAATTTAATATCCCTTAATCACCACATTTATGTTGGGATGACACTTTTATCAATATCAAAAGGAGATAGGAAGAGAATTTTATCCCAACCCTTGAATAAAAATGAGTCGATTGGATTTTATAAAATTTTACATGGTAGTTTGAGAGATTTGAAAAAAAAATATTGGGAGAGATACAAATGAGGTTTGTATATAAGAAAATAATAAGGAAAATGCATGATTTTTTTTGGAAAAAAAGAAAAGAGAAGGGAGATATTCTAGGTAATCTATCTTGAAATAAGTTCATCAGGTCTATAAAAAATTAGAATATCACCATATAAGGAGAAGTGAGAACCTATTTTTGAAGAAGACCAGTGAGTTATTTGAATGTTTTGTGGATAGTGAATCCTGAGGATCAGTGAGATCACTCCATTTTATAATCATGTGATAAGTAGTGTGCTTAGTATATACATAGGCACATTTCCATGTATGATCCTTAGATTATCCCATTTAGGTGAACCAAGTAAAACTTCTTATGTTCTATGATTTCTTTGATCACACTAGATATTTTTTGAGGGATATAAATAAGTGTTCATCTTATGGAGAGAATAATATCATAATAAAGGAAGGATAATATTATTAAATTAACATACCCTAATTCACCCCCCCCCCCTTAGGGTATAATCCTTGTTAGGAACCTATAGAAAGAACCTCATGGGACCGATTCTTCCTTCTATCAGTCACTTTTTATTACTAAAATAAAAAATAACATCTTATCATGAAATGATTGTTATTCTATGTAACATTAATGTGAAAATGTTCATATATTATTTATCTCACTAATATATTATAGAGGTTACTCTCTATAATGAGAACCTAGAGATGTTATGGTGATATTCTTAAACATGTCCTATAGTCTATATGACATCAATATAATGGTACATAGATGATGTTAAAATTTTAGGTGTTTGGGGATCATAAGACATTGATACTTCTTCTCATGAAGTTCAAACCTAGGGATCTTCAAGTAGGGTGATCATGAGGATATATTAGCCGATAGTAATTTCACATGTTTTATGTGTTGTTCGATATTCCTATATGCAAACATGTGTATTGGTCTTTAGAATTTAGATTATTATTAATGTGTATCATGAATCATGTAATTTGATGTATAGATGAAAACCATAATGAAATATTTTCATGGATATGTAGCATAAATTTAGTGTGTCATTAGTGATATGAAATTAATTGAATAAGTCAAGAAAGGATTCATCCCTTACAAATTAATGGAAGAAGATATATTTGGTTATTTGATTGAAATTTGGTAGTTTGATAAAATCCATGGCCATGGTAGTTTATAGATTAGTTCATTTTATGAATTCAAAAAATGATAAATCAAGCATATAGGGTGATGACACAAGTTTGAATCTTTTTTTCTGAGGAATTGGTAGGCAAATACATTATATTACACAATATATTTTGTATGAATATTATTGATTTTTGCAATATTAAATTATTTCTCTATGAGTTCCTTGATATGTTGTCAAATTATGATCTTTCCCTATTAGAAATAAGGGCTTTATCAATCACTAAATCCCTTTAATAGATTCTCAGAGACCACTAAAAAAAGATCACTTTTAGTGGGGTCGCTAAAGGACCACACCGAAAATGAACTGTTTTGGGTGTGAGGCATGTTCGAAGATGTGTGAGGGGAAGCAGGGGATGCTAAGGTTGATCCGAAGGGATTTTAAGATCTTCGGACATCATCTATAAAAAATGTACAGTGGTCGGAGGAATTTAGGGTATGTTGGGGCAGTCAAGGCATGGCAGGAAAATGTTGGGTGTGATCGGATGGCCACCTGGAGTGTTTCAAGGGAGGCGGAAGTGGTCGGGGTGTGTCGATGGAGAAAAGGGAGGCAAGGGCTTGTTGAAGTTGGTATCATAGGGAATATGATGGTGGGGGTAGGAAAAATACCACATGATTTTTATTTTGGTATTTGTGACCTCTAAATGGTGTTCTCTCACTTCTATGAGCGCGGAGGCTCAATTTTCTCATAGTGTTGGACTATAGGTAAGATCACCTAATTCCTCTGATTTATTCACCAATTTAGTGGATATATTAATATAAATATTTATTTAGTTATGTGAATATTAAAATAATTATTTATTTACAAGTTTAGGGAATATAATATTTATTTATTTATTGAATAATATTTATTTGAATAAAAATTTTATTATTCAAGGTTTAATAAATTTCATAGATAAATTACAGGTAATGTTTTCCCAAAGGAAATGATATATTTTATTTAATATTATTTAAATATATATTAAATTATTTATTTATGAAATTATATTTAAATAAACACATGTCATGGAAATAATAATATTAGTATTATTATATGACATGATAATTACTCAAAATAAATAAATTGATAAAATTTCATTGTGAAATTATCAATTATTTTATCCATAAGTATAAATTCAAAGTTATATCATTTTAAGAGTGTTAATTCCTCAAAAATTTCAATGATAAATTTGAATAAAGATCTAAGATGAATATAGAAGGAAAATATGGCCAAGGAAATCAATCTTCAAAGGGATCATTCATAAAATCCAATTCCTTCAAGATGGTTTAGTAAGTTCATAGTCATGTTCACATTTACAGCGGAGTGATACAGCCCCTTTACGGTTGTGTGGTTCCTTTTTGGTCACGTACTTGTTGACGGTGGAGTGATGGTCCCTTTATTCTCATGTGGTTCCATTGAATATGTATGATTCCTATGTGACCACCTAACCTAGGGATGGTTATGAATCGGTGCCTATAAATACATGGCATATGAAATTTGAAGAAGGGGGAACACCCTATTTTCCTTGATTTTGTGTACTCTATTTGTGAGGAGAATCATAGAATTTGAAAAGAGTTTATTTTGCATGATCCTTTGGATAAATCCTATAGGTAATACCTGAGTTGAATCCCAAGAAGAAAGAGGTTAAAAATTACAGTGGAGGGTTGTTCCTAGTAATGATTTCCTCATATAGGAGTTCTGTGGAACTCATTGTGCGAACTCCTTCATGAATCACTCCCATGAAAGTTCCATTTTGGATAATTTCCATGGATAATATCACATGAACAACATTCATAGAGGGTCGTCATGTAATCACTTCATGGAACATGAAGCCTATAATTTCATCCCTTCCATGAACCATACAAGTTATCATAAAATACCAATCCTATGCGATATAAAAGCTTTCATAAGTAAAATAGGATTTTTCTTAATGGTATGTAATCATGAAGCATCTAACCCCAGGATGGTCACTTCGAAAAGGATCCTCATTATGGCCTACCTGACCTATTTCATGTATCAGATCATCTACCTAGGCTGAATCAACCCAAATGACCTTCTTGGATTCTTTTCATCAATGTCAAAGCCTCCAAAATCTAATTCAAGTTAGGCCTCCTTCATAACCTCCTAAGATACATATGAAAACTATTTTTCACCCTATCAATTATGTATTACTTTGAAAATGGTCCTTTCCTACTTTTACTCTCTAACTGATAAGTTCATCAAGGAGTTTATAATCATGTATTCCTTTCATAATGAGAGCCTTTAACAAGAGGTCACTGATGGAACCTCCCTTGGATTATAGTGCCCATCTTGGATACCCCATATCAAACATCCAATAAACCCCAATACCAAGTGGTCCTCTTTGTCCCACTCAATGATCCAAAGATCCTTAAATGGGCCTCATATTATAAGTAAGATGTAAAAACCACTTTTACCTAAGTCACTAACCCTATCAGGAACCTCAGGACATTATACTCATAATCCCCAAATGTATCCTTCTTTCACCCAAGAAATACATGGTACTCTTACTAGGTGAGACCCTAATTATCCTTTACCATACCATATTCATCATGAGTCTTTCCATCCTTCCTCAATGGGACATATTCCAAGCTGGTCATACTTCATTAATGATCCATATTCCCTGTGATACTAACCATCGTTAGGCCCCCTTTTCTTCTAGTAGTCCTAGTTACCTGAATTTAAAATTCATAGCGTACATATTTGCTATATGGTGTTAAATTTTATGGTACAGTCTTGTCACATGACCATAAACTATGTGACATAAACTACATAGGCTTTGATTCTTGTTAACCAGGATACATAGGGTGCCTCTCTGTGGTTCAAACTCAGTATCCATCCTCATTATCCATATTCCTCATGTGCCATATAATCCTTCCTCTCTAATCCATATTCAAAAAAAACCTATTATACCCTCTTCTATTTAGTTATCAAAAGATAGGATGAAACAAAAAGGTACTCTCATGCATAAGTCTCACTTCAACCATTGTTAGGTACCTTTAACTTAGTAGTCTATTATTTATGATGTTGAACTAATCAGAATAGGTACTTAATGCACAAACTTAAAAGGAACTTCATTTTGTCATGGTTATATGAACTTAAAAGGCATTGCATTGGTTATTTTAATGTGACCTTAAAAGGAATGATGTGTACCATTAACTGGCACAAAATTGTGTGGGTTCTAATTCCCTTCATAGGGATATGTAGGAATCCTATCTCATAGGATTGATCCTAACATCACAACACTTACCCCTTACCAAGATGGAAATAAATTCCATAGTACATAGCTATGTGGGTTTAAACCATAGATATAACATCCCGCCTTTTTATCACATAAACTTTCATTACATTATACAAAACCGAGGATCTTTAAGGTTTAGTGTCTTGGAAACCAGGAACTTAATACATGACAACATAAAAAAAAATATTAAACACTTGAAAGGATTATTCATTTGTTCATCCTAAGTTAATTACAGCATCTCATAACCTGGGATCATACATCAAAGGAAAGGGTGAGAAGAAGGCCCAGTAAGGGAAATAAGGGAAACATTTTACATGTGAACTTAAGATACATCAAAAGTCATGAAAAATAACTTTAAGGCATGAGAAAGAGATCATGAGGCATATCATAATAAAAAAACGTGTTTCATAACTTGAAGATGTGTCTATAACATTTAACATAGACAATCATTTCTGTTTCACCAAGGTCCATCCCCAAGGTTTCATTAAAAATTACCAAGGTTATTCACCAAGGTGTCGTTAAAAATAGTCATCTCTAGAGATTAAGTCTTTACCCAATGCATTGGAGCGCAATTAGGGTGCACCCTTAATTTTTCTTTATGATCATGTGAGCCAAATATATCATCATCAATCATTTCATAAACAACACATATATAATAAAATAAATGGGGTTCATTTCATAGTCATAACATTTTAAAAACTGCTTTAAAGACGTGATCTTTATGTCACTTTAAACCCATGGAAAAAGGAAAGTGGGCTTCATGTATGTAAGTCCCAGAATTAAAATAGAACATTTTGATATATATGTGAATACCCCTATAAAATAAATATCTTTGAGTATTCACTTAATAAAATAAAATAATTTGAGATAAAGAGAGAGACATTTTGAGACGAAAATTCTGCAGCATAACGGCTATGTTATAGGGTTTTAGAAAATACTGAAAAGAGAGGGGACATGGGTCACCCACTCATAAATGATCCATAAAAAAGTAGAGGGACAGGATATAAAGGATATAAGAACATGGTAATGAAATTGTAAAGACATACCAAATTAAATGAAAAACATAGAAGGAAGACAAAAATAAGATTTCTCTTATGAAAATTTGGCAGCCTAACGGCGTCACCTAAAAATTCAAAAAAATGAATTGACGAGATCAAATAGGGTCTCTAATAATATGAACATAAAAGATCAGTATGATATATATAGATATCATACCCCAACATAATAAAAGAAACTTTAAATACTTGAAATGAAAATAGAACTTGAAAATGAGAAGGGTGAAAGAATCCCTTAAAAATTCGGCAGCCTAACGGCGCCACTTAAACATTCTTAAAATGAATTGATGAGAGAAATAGGGGGTCTCTAATCATATGAACATGAAAAGTACAGTAGTATGAATATAAAATAACATCCCCAACATAATAACATGGATCATAAAAGATAGTACTTGGAAAGAAAGAGAGAGCTAGGATCCCTTACCTTGAAGAGTAACTTCGAAATCTTGAAGTTTGGGACCTTGGGAGGCTTGAGGGCACCTTGTGAGGACTCCTTTGGAGGTAATGAGTCCATAAATTCATTGAGGTGGATTTTGGAATGGAAATTATGAGATAATGGCTTGGTATTTGTTGCGTAAGTGAGGGGACAAGGCATTAATGGCCAAGGGACACCTCATTGGTGGTATTGGAAAAAAAAAGTGGTATTTCCTCATGGTATTGGCCACTTGGAAAACCTCATACCTTATATTACTATTAATAAGTCGACCATCATGAAAAATATCTCATGACATCATCATGACGCAGTTATGATGTCATTAAACATACTGAAACCCTAAAACTGTATTTTTACTATTCACTGAAAATTCAACTTTTTCAGAAAACTCCCAAAAAATTATCTTAACATAATATCAACTCTCTGAATTCAAAAATAAACTCCATTTTATAAAAATAATTTTCTAAATATTTTAAATTTAATTTTTAAATAAAAACACTATTCATAGAAAATTCATTTTTTTCAGAAAAATCCCCAAAAATTACCTTAACATAATATCGATGTTCTGAATTCAAAAATAAAGACCAATTTATAAAAATAATTTTCTAAATATTTTTAATTTAATTTTTAATTAAAAAACACTATTCACCTGAAAAAACTAATACTTGACTAATAATTTTTGAAACAGTTATTTTCCTATTTTATTGAATCACAGTACTTAATCAAGGTGCCTATATTATATTAATACTTTCTTTAAATGAGATTACTAATCCATTTGGTCACATTACAAATCCTAAGCGTAAAATCACTATTCATAAATTACTATTCACCAAAAATTAAGTTGATCTTATTAGACTCCAAATTTCTTAATGAACACATTTGCAGAAGACCTTTTTTTGAAAATCATTAAACATCATTGATTATTTAAGGTTTACAAAAATATATTAAAATATCCTTTTTTTCAAATTCATCAAAAATATGCATCCAACATTTATCCGGACATTTGAAAATTTACAAACTTCTCCATAAAAAGAAAACACAATTTTATTTATCTCAAAGGATTACACAAAGAAGTTACGGTCTCCTTACATAGCCCCTTATAACCCCAGCATAGGACCTAAGTGTAAGGTATGCTAAGGTGAGAGAATCCAAGGGCGGCTCGGCCAACATTGCACGAGTAGTAATTTCTATCAATTTAAACTTCTCGTGTAGGCGATTCCGTTCTAGCATCACACGATGAAGTTCGGCTTGGGTTTGGTCTGGAGCAAATCCCAGTGGTGCTACCTCCTTCCCAAGTTCTGTTAGATGGGATTCAATTGGCCCGAGACTACTGGATGCGGCCATTGAATCTTCTTTCTATATTAATTAACCAAGATCAATTGTATTTACAGACCATAATCACAACACTTAGTTTCCAACGGTCATATTGACCAATGGTCATATAACAGCCGAAACCCAATGGTCTCATTTTAATTATACTCATGTTATCAAATGAAACAGTTTTGTTGAGTATAAAACAAAATAACACACAAAATTAGGAAACAATATTTATTCAAAATTTTGGTTCGTTACAATAGCTTCACTAACTAATAAGAGAAAACGGATAACCTCTAATACATACAGAGGTTCACTTTGACACATGTCCTCAATCAATCTCCAGTAAGGTGGTAATTAGTTTCATGTTATGATTTTTAAAGGATTCGTGAACATGTATTAAATATTTAAGAGATTCCTAGAGTATAAAATAATTCCCCCTAAAAGGGTAAGATGAGCCCGACCTCCCATCCTATCAAATAATGTAAAACTCTAGCATACTGGTAAAGTCACAGTGACCACCTATTTTTGGAAATAAGTTCCACACCAACTCAAAAAAAACATGGTAACATCATTCATAAAAAATATAATGGTCAATCTTATGTAAATAATTTACCCATGAAAGTTATCGATCAACCATCCTCTTACTTATGATGCTGGATTGAAAATTTTTCTTGCTTGTGGTTGTTGATCTTCACATGACTTTTAGGAACCCTTCCAGAGCTCACCTTAATCAAAAGGTGGCATCATTCAGGATACCATCTCATGTCAAGTTGTTGGGAAATACCAGTAACCACTCTGGATCTCCTCAGGATACTTCTCATTATCATTTATGGTGGCTAATGTATATATCTGTTGCAAAAATCGTTTTGTCTCTATAAGATAAGGGGATGTTGTTTCCATCACAATGTCTTCTACACTAAGTGGTGAATTCCCTGGTGAGAGAGTACCGCATCAATGATGATATTACAACCTTATAAAAATCATGATATATCCTTCAAATGATTAATTTAATGAGAAAATACCATCATGTAATAAACCGACCTGAATACCCTCTCAAACTAGTACCTGACTCGATACGCCACATACCTAAAGGGTGTTCCCGATCCCCACAGGCTGTTGACTAGCACCCAAGCATCGAACAAAAAATAGAGGTAATGATTTTGGACAACCTAAATCAACAACATGGCACATATATACAAAATATATGATATAAGAAAAGATAAATATCTTCCATAACAGAAAACAAATAGTGGAAACCAAAAAAACTCAAGAGTAGAAACAGTCTCCAAGTACAAGTCCAACCACAAAGGACTACCAAAACAAGAAAAACCAACTACTACATGTGATAGTGTGGGTAGACTCCCACCATCTCACCAATAGTTATCCAACCCAGATTAAAGAAAATCTCATCACCTCACTGCGGCACATTTTCATTCCCTACATCAAAAGACATAACCAGGTATATAAACTAATGAAGAGGTATGTTAAGTGTGGGATAACAAGATCAGTAGGGTTTCCCTCAGGTGTTCCATATCAAGTATTTTAACAATAATCCAAGCATCCTCAACTTTAAATTAAATAATTCATGATAACTGTTTAATAGTTTTCATATCAAAAGCATGAAAAAAATAGTTTAATTTCCCCTTTTTCCCACATTTCCAAATAAATAAGGTAAATCAGTTTCAAAGTATTTAATAACCAAACATCTCATAAGATATATCAAGTCAAAACAAAGCATGCATCACATATAATATCAAATTCATGGTGGTGCAACAAAATTGTATTAACCAAAAGTAGCCCAAATCAACCAAGAAGCATCGGTAATAACATTACAAGGATCACACTGGGTTAGGACATCTAGGACATTTATACCTAAACATAGAAAATCACATATTCATCAAGACACTAGACATACCCATCGAGCTTAGAGGGAAAAGTAACAACCTGTAAAGTGAACCACCAACAGTTCTAACAAGCCCCTTGAACAACGGGGCTAGAGAGAAGAGATAAGCCCCATGAGAAAATACCCTAACATTGGAAAACATCAATTGCTATACCTTTCACTTGAGTACCCAAGGATTCCCATGTGAATTATTTTCAAAACTATTTCATCAAACCATTTTCATAAAATCGTGATTTGAATCCCATTTCATAAAACCATTTTCCAATGATTTGAAACCCTTTACATTTACCCAAAACTTGGGGAAAACCATCTTTTATAAAAACCCAGTTCCACACACACAAAACAATCAGTCATATCATGCCACTTAATTTAATAAAAAAATAATCAAAATAGGATAAATATAGTTCACCAATGTAGGATAGATATGGAACCACCTACCTCAAAACTCAGGGTCACACACACCCACAAAGAATCCCCCAACAAGAAGAACACAACAATGACAACAGACACTATAGGAAAATAACCTATTAGAGGTGGTTTTTTTGCATATAGCGGTGGTTTAAACCACCGCTATATGATTTGGAGATGGTTTTAGGAAACCACTGCTAAATTGTGAATTGGTAAACTATTAGCGGCGGTTATATCCATTTCGTGGCAGTTTAAATAAATCATCGTAGTTGCCTCATTTTGCGGCGGTTATGGTTTTTTTATCAGTGGTTGTACGGCCAGTGGATCTCTTTTATTTTTGGTATTTATAACCACCGTGAATAAAAAACACCCCCTATCCAGAAAAGTGCCGCTAAAACAATCAAAATTGTTGTGGAATACACGCAGATGGTGGGACACTGTAGCGGCGGTTTTAATCGCCGCTATGAGAAAAATATCTATATTTAGTGGTGGTTAAAAACGCCGCTACAATTTTACCAGTTTCATTTAGTGGTGGTTAAAACCGCCGCTAAAAGATAATCCGGGAAAAAAAATAGTAGCTCTACATCCCCAACACCAGTTCCCTGAAAAAAAAACCATTCCACGAATACGAATAGTCTAATAGAATACATACTAGTCAATATGAAAAGAGATGCTTAACTAAGCACAATCAAATGCATATTTCAGTAAGGGATGCAGATAAACATATCACATGGCCATTAGACCTATAAATAAAATTATAAACAAGCATGTCTATTATATTTCATGAAAACAATTCCAAGCTTAGGTTCAACCTATTCCATCCATACCAGTTCCAACCCTGACATAACAATTCATATCAACATACACCCCACTTGTAATATATGATTAATTGTGTATGATATTCATAATTTAAAGTCATTCTCTCATATCATTATTCTTATATTATGCTTTTATATTATTGTCAATTGATATATCTCACGTTTACCCTTAATGAACATCTGATTTGACACATTCTTTTGTTTCCCTAACTACTAGGTTATAAAGAACTACTACTCAACCTGTGAATTAGCATGACATGATCAATCAATTACACGTTCACATAAAAATAATTTGAATTTTTTCCAAAATGAATTCTTTGAAAATAAGTGCATACAAGAATGGACTTATATTCTATAAAAGTGAGTACTAATAATGCATAGTGGAAAAACAATGCATACAGTAGTCATGTCACAATTACTTTCTATATAAGTGAGAACTAGTAATGTATACTAGAAAATAAGTACATATATGAATATGTATATTGGAAAAAATAAAATTAGTAATATATATAGAGAATAAAAATAGATTCCAGGTATAAGAAGAAAGCACATCCTTTAGTAATATAAATCAAAAGTTCACAGAGAAACTACAAAAATAAACTCATGTATGCACTTATGTTACGAAGTTAATTTTGTGTGATTGTATCATCATTAATTATTCAACATCATCTTGCCTTTACCTCTATTATAATAATGTAGGAAATGAATTGTTTGGTAACTCTACAATAGGGATTCCCATGACCGGGTTTAGATTCTATGAGCCTTGTTGGCATGTAAATTTTTCCAATGCCTTCATTATGATCCAGATATAATCAAGTAATTCAGTCTATCATCACACCCAACCCATGATGCTCGAGTCCATCTCATCTTTATCGTACATCCTATTCACCCTTGTGAATAAAAAATCCACCCTATGGTGATGTGAATGACACCCTTTGGTGATAACAATCAATTTAAGAATAGTAGGGGAACAACCATTCCATTCCAAGAATGATGTCTAAACCATCATCTTGAGGAAAACGAGGTCCCATACGAGGTGAAACCCACTTATATCAAGGTCCACTCCCTACACTAACATAAATTATCTAATAAAATCCCCAAAAAAAAATTTGAGTGTCATCACTTCATAGGAAAACTTAATGTCGAGCCCAAGGATCTCCAAAACATGCACAAATATGACGGAATGAGAAGCACCTATATCAAACAAATTAGATACTAAAGTGGAAGCTACCAAAATAGTACCTCTCACTGTAGAAGGTCCAACACTCTGTTCCTCAAATATTGGTCTCACTTTATACAATTATACTGATTTTTGGCCCTAATATATATCCTAGATACCTTGAGCAGGTCCTCTATGCTAGTGATATAAGTCTTGTGTCTGGATGCTTTGACCATGACCACCGCTTCGAACTGATCGATTGGCCAAACAATATCTCCCTTCCTAACATGAATCTGATTTCCACACTCCTAAATGTGGAATTATTGTAGACACTCATTCACTGTATACTATAGGAAAATATCTACGAAAAATCTTGGTGATGGCTCAACCTATTGCAATCACAACACTCAAATTGATTAATATCACACAGTCTCCCCATGTATCCATGCCTCCCACACCATTGATAGAAACTATAATTACCAACACTAATGCTCTATAAATTATTCCCTTAATGATAGGTCATAAAGCGTCACTTCCTTCCACCAAACACTTTTCCATTGGGTCAACAAACTGAACTACCCTGCTTTGTGCCCAAACATTACCTCGAGTTATGTTATGTAATAAGAACCTGATTTATTTTTGATATGGTGGACAACCAAAATACATTCACCTATGATCAAAAAATATGATTGTGCCCGAATGAAAATCATATCACCCTAGATGGATCATCCATAAGACAAATATGCACAAAACCTAAAAGCTCGTAAAGTGAGTCAAACACTCCATAACAAACATAGAACCATACTCTAAATGAATAAAATCTTTGGCCCTTTCAGTCCTAAAATTCTATGGAAAAAATACTCATAAAAAATGAATCATCACAATAATGAATCGACATATATGGTGCATACCACACTCAAGAAATCAAGATATGAAAGGAAACATTAGAAATCAATAAAATTCATAAAAGGAAACATGAGAAATCAATAAAATGTTAGGTCATGAAAATTTTTAGTGGCAACTATGTGCCACACATGATACATATACAAACCAATTGTTCCCATATTTGTCAAACACATCGACAATACAAATACTCACGGTCTGATGATGAACACGTATTGTCACCCTCTCCACCTCCATCCCCACTTTTTGTTTTCACCTGTAAGAACATTATATTGAAAATTAAATACTATTGCATATTTATATTTAAACTTAAAACCAATAAAAGTTTGAAAACTAAATGATTTTGATTATTTGTGATTTACCTACTTACCACCAGTCGATGCACTACCACCGGGGGAATATCTTCTCATCTGCTGATATATATCAGTCATCTCTTTCTACAAAGCGGATATCTGAGCCCCCTGGTCTTGAACTGTGGTTCGTAGAGAAGAAATATCCCTCTGAGAATCTTCAGGTATAGACTGACTATAATCAGGAGTAGATGCAGCTAGAATCTCTAGTGGCCTACCAAAGACCACAGATGGTACGGGTCTGAAACCCATCCCGCGCACTCTACCAAGATGCTCCTTCCCAAGGACATTAGCAACTGGGTCATCCTGGGAGACTGAGTAGGAATGCCCAATATTGGTATCCCATAGTTCTTTAATTTTTACCTATAAATAAAATATCAATATATATTAACACTGTAAAACTGATAATAAGTTATTATAATAAAAAATTGACTTCATACCCCAACTTATTTTGCAGGCTCATTAACAAAACTTCCATCTGATTTTTGGTGAACATCCAACCAAACATCAGTTCGGGATGCTTCGTTCCCTAAACTCTGTGACTGCATTAAGAAAAGATAAATAAACAATTTAATATATTAAATAGATAATATTGTCTTATAAATATTTAAACTAATGAAAAGATTAACAGAGTTATTTGACTTCTAGAAAATATTTTTGAACCCGCAGTGTGAGGGATGACTTGCTTAGCCCAGTTTGATGCATTCTGTCTTGAGAGATCCTAAAATAAATAAAATTTAGTTTAACTGTAATGTATTCAATTTCATCTCCTCTTCATATACATTTATAAATTTAAAATGAGGATAATATAATAATATATATTTCAATACCATCTGCTTCTTGTCACGATTTCTCTCAACAAAAACTTTCCACTGTTCTTTCGGTACCCCACTGGGTAGCTTCTCATACATTTGTTTCACAGTCAACGAAGTATCATTGACATCGCACCACAATATCCATTTTAAGTCTTTCCATTTCTTACCAAAATTTTTCAATGTCCACTTTTGAGCTATCACATCAGCAACTGTAAAGTGGAAGAACATATGTATATATAAATTCATTTTAAACATATTAGTAACATGACATTAAATTTAACTATAATGTATTAAAATTACCTTTATTTGGGAATAAAAAACTTTATTTTTCAAACTTGGAGGCATATGTCTCCAATCATCATAAGAAATAGGTAGGGAAATGGGATCTGCTACCAGTTGTCCTAGAATCTGGCCAAGTAACCCCACGGTGTCATCTGTAAGGACCCCAAATGAATTAAATAAAATGATTATCTTCTCGCCATTAATATTCAAAACATCTGAACTTTTTATGTTTTTCTCCATGGTTTCATTTTTTTCATCTTCAATGAGAAAACAATTAGTATAAACAAAATGAAATAAATTTATTTATATTAAAATCTGTACCTATGACAGTGGCCCTACAATATGCCCATGATGAACTAGAAGAGGCATGCTGCCACCCCACTATTGAGGCTCCTAAAGGGAGAGTCGACGAATCAGCCTCTAATGGGACACCCACAGAGGGTGTGATAGATGGTGTAGGGGTGTAGGCAGCTGGAGGCTCAGATGTTGTGGGGAGGGAGATAGATGGATCATCATCTGTCGCAGTAGTAGATGAAATAGTATACCGCTTCCTCCTTGGTATTCCTGTCATTTAATCAAATAAAATTAAGCTCAAAATATATATTTCAAAAAAATTATGCAGAAAAAAAAATAAAAATGATAATATATTCCCAATACTAATAAAAATATATATATAACAATGATAATTAATGACTGCATAAATGAAATAAGTGATTGCTGAATGAATAAATAACTATAAATATAATCATTTTCCCCTTCAATCATATTGGCTTCCTTCTCCGTTACTTAATCCACTTCATTCATCCTTGATCGACTAATATTTTCAATATCATGATGAACAAATAATTCTGCTTCTTATTATTGATGAGATTCAATTTTTGAGGTCAAATCTTCCACTTCATCACCCATATCATACAAATATCTTTGTATTACGTGAGTTACTACACTCCACCCTTCATCCAAAACATCATTTACATAATATACCATTTTTTCTTGCGATGATAAGATATATGGATCATGCAGTTCATGATCACCAACATCCATCAAGCGAGATAAGTTCACAGAAGTAAATTGCAAGGAATCTCTTTTAAAAACTCTGATAATATCAACCCAATTTCATTTGAATAAAACAATAGAAAAATGTCTGTGGTGGTTTAATTCAATAATATCAAGCAGATTTCCATAGTATTCCACTTCAGAAAATGTAAATATACCACTATTCTATGTTTTTAAACCCACTTCTCGATCAACTGTACGAAATCTAAAGCCATTCACATTGTAAGTGTTGAACTTTCTAACTTGTTTTATAGGACCTCTAGCAAGAAACTTCAAATATTCTAACAACTCTGCTTGATTATCGGTATTCATGATCTAAAAAATAAATATAATTTATTAGATTTACAAAATTTATGTGTCAAACTAATATTCATATTTATTTCAATATTTATGAACTTACACGTTGTGAAAAATATTCTACAAGCTCTTAATTCACAGCTTTCATTATATCTTTCTCATTTCATGTTTGGCCTCACATTTTTCTCTTTGTTTTTATCCTCAACTCTTCAATAAATGGATCTGCAATTTCACTATTCAGCAGCACATATCTATGTTCCTATAATAATTCCTATTTTGTCAGTGTCACATTTGAGATCCTCCCAACTGATCAGCCAATAGCAGGAAATATTTCTTATTTCTTATGTATTTGAGATTGAGTATATGTGTTTTCAACATTCCCAACTTGATTAAATATTGTCTCAATATCATCCAAGTATCCGGAACAAAAGGTAATCCACTCCTCAACCAAATAGCCTTCAGCAATAGAGCCTTCTGGTTGAGCTTTATTTCTCATGTATGCTTTCAAATGACCAAGATATCTGTGAAATAAAATAATCATAATTGTGCATTTATTTAAATTCCAAAAATCGTTTTCTTAACTGAAAAACATATAAATAAAATACCTCTAAATTGGATACATCCATCTATAATGAACAGGGCCTCCTAATTTAGCTTCCTCAACCAAATGCATAGTTAAATTCATCATGACAGTAAAAACGATAGAGGAAAGATCATCTCTATTGCACAAAGGGTCAATACAAACCTCTCCTCGAGGTTTTCAAGCTGAAATGGATGTAGAGATTTCTCACATAATTTCCTAAAAAATGTGCAGAATTGGAGTACAACATCAGTAACTTTTTTAGGTAATAATGTATATAATGCCAATGGTAGTAAATGTTGTAATAAAATATGTGAATCGTGACTTTTCAATCCATGTAACTTAAAATTATTTAAGTCAACACACCTTGATATGTTACTCGAATACCCATCAGATACCTTCACATTCTTTAAAATTCGAAGGAATGTATCTTTATCCCTATTGAAAAAATTGTTGGAGCATACTTTTCATTCTCATATTTCTAGAGATCATGTTTTATGTTTATTACTTGTAAGTATTTGCGAGAATTTAGATTATCCTTTGACTTTCCATGCTCATTAAGTAATGTGAAAATCAAATTTTCATAGACATTCTTCTCAATATACATCACATCAAGTTTATGTTGTAACAAATTAAATTCCCAATACGGAAGTTTGAAGAATATTTTTTTTTTCTTCCATTGTTGAGTTCTGATTTCACTTGATGATGCACTTCGGACCCATTTTCCACTATCATTCAAATGATAAAACTTCCCAAATTCTATTTCAACATTTTCAAGTTGTGTCAATATTTCAGAACCATTTAACAACTTTGGAGGTGGTCTACGATCAATGAAACCATTAAATTTTGATCTGTTCAGCCGAAATCTATGAGATACATCAAGAAATCTTCGATGGCACAAGAAGCACCATTTTTTACTATATGGTAGCCTTTTCAAATCAAAATAAAAGTTACAAATGGGATAATCCAAACCCATGTAAGTGTTCCAAATAGATAAATTCTCAAGCCTAGGGAAGTCACTAATGGTCCACATTAAAGTAGCATGAATTTTGAACATTTTTTTAGAAGAACCATCAAATGTCTCAACATCATTACTCCATAAATCCTACAATTTGTCAATCAAAGTAAACAAGTATACATCAATATCATTTCCAGGTATTTGTTTTCTAGGAATAATCATTGAAATTATAAAATATGTTTGTTTCAGACACATCCACAGAGGCGTATTGTAAGGGATCAAAACAACTGGCCAAATGTTATAACTGGTACTCAAAGTCCCAAATGGGTTGAATCCATTGGCAGGAAATCCCAATCAAACATTCCAAGGATCAGCTGAGAAATATTTATGTAATGAATCAAATGTCATCCATGATTGTGAATCTCATGGATGTCTCATTAACCCATCATTGTTATTATCTATAGAATTCCACTTCATGTGTTCGGCGGTTTTCGATGACATGAATAATCTTTGCAATAGAGGCTTCAAAGGAAAGTAACACAAAACCTTTGCAGGTGTGTTACTTTTCTTCTTCTCCATGAAATTATGTTGATTCAGACTTCCAATATCACCCTTTGACTTCCATCTAGAAGAAGAACATTTTTTGAAATTCTATCTACTTGAATCCTCTCCCCAATAAATCATACAATCATTGGGACACGCCTGTATTTTTGTATAATTCAGACCAAGCCTATTAACAACTTTTTTCATATCATAAAAAGACTCGGGGATTTTTGATTCAGGAAATGCATCACGAATAAATTCCAATATCATGGACATTGCCCTATTTGTAATTACACATAGACATTTGATATGGTACAAATTCAGCAGAAAAAAAAGATTTGAATATTTCAAACACCCACTATACAACTCTCTATTTCCATCGTCAACTAAATCATAAAATGCATTTTCCTTAGTGAAGTTTTCTCTTACATTTGGATCCAAAAAATCAAGAGGAGGATCCAATGATATGTTACAATCTTGATATGGTTGTGTTACAGTCTCAAAAACATCACTTGTCACGTTGAAATTTTTAGTACCCTTATCTGGTTGTTCTGTTATGTTTTGATGTTGATAGTGGTGTATTGCAGTTCCGAGTGCATCATTTATGAGGTTTTTCATTTCATTTTCCATTGTTGAAAAATTTGGGACCTCATTCTGTGGATTAACATCAGTGCTCAATCTTTCTGTAATGTTCGATTCTCCATGCCAAATCCAACACAAATATTGATCAGGGAATTGCTTCAGTATTAAATGTTCATAAACTTCATCTCTCTTCAACAATCTTCTAAATTTATAGTTAGGACATGGACATCTTATTCTCCCTTCAACAGATCGATTAGAAATTGCAAAATCTAAAAACTCCTTCAAAACCTTAACATACTAAGGTGTGCTCCTTGGTAATGTGATCCAGCTTTTATCCATGTATATCACAATGTGCCTACACAATATTAAAAAAAATTAAAACACATAGTTACTAATAAATAGAGAAAGAGATTCATATATATGATAGTGTAATATTATAGAAACATAATATAATAAATATGATCCATTGATCAAAAAGTATGCATAATATAATTGTACTTATTTGAGGAGAATATTCTCAAGTTTATGTGCTATGGTGTAGTGAAAACCATACTTTTTTTTATGTGCTCACACAAGGAACTGCAAATGTTGGAGCTATATTAGATCTTAGATTCTTGGGATTAAGTATAGTAAGGTCATTATTGGGCCTATAATGTTTGACATGCGCTTCCAAACTAGGATTGGTGTGTATATTGTTCCAGTAGAGTAGGCCTGGCATGAACTCGGGTTTGCGTGGATGTACTTTTGTGTTGCCTATGCACTTTTGATTGAGGTTTATTGGTATCCATTTAATTTTTTACTACACCAGTAGAGACTAGATTCAATGAATGAGCATAAGTACCATGAATCATCACCAATAAACATTTTTACATAGTAAAGAGATATTAGTATCCACTCATTTGTTAAATTCAATAAAAATTCTTATTTAATCAATTTAGTTCATTAGATCTAGCTAGATTTATTATTTTCCATTACAATTCTTAGATTTCCATCAAATGCTCCTCTGAGCATTAATATGATCATCCTATAGTTTCCATTATCCCATAAACCAACGTCAATACTCATACCATGAGTTCAATGTCAATTACATTATCAATTTCATAATCATGGTATTCAATAATCAATCATAAGCTACCACAATGTGATACACTCAATAGGGCATATGAAAACTACAACAAGTAGTTGGGAACCAAAACAATCATCCATTTTATAACAATAAATCAAATCATTCGACAATGAATAAGAAAGATGGGAATACCCATCTCTAAATTGAAATATAAACAACCCATCAAAAAGCTTCACACAATTACCCAACAAATATGATAACACAACTCTCAACCTGAGGCATCTATTCCTATTAACCATATGACAATAAATGGAAAAAAAAAGATCCCCTCTCTTAACAAACACCATCCTCCACTTTTTTCCATCAAAACCCCAGACATCAATCTTAAAATGCATCTACCACCCTAGAGCACACATATATAGAATCAAAAGTATTTTTATCATCAGAAATAGAAGGGGAAACTATGTCCATACAAAAATTGATAAAATCCTTTAGAAACCAAGAATAGGCTCACCTAGCCCCAAATAATTATTTCCATAACCAACCTGATCATTACCAACTTGAATAATAGATTCATTATGCATATTTTTCAGCACTAGAAAACCTATAATCACCGGGTATCAAATCCAATAACCAAACATAAATATATTCAAGAAATATTTCAAATTCAACAGTTTTGATGGATGAATGGTAATCAATATCTCATGCCACTTTCATTAATCAATTAATTATTACCCACATTATTTTCTTATCCAATTTCAAAACTATAAACCACTATAAACAAAAATAAAAAAACATATAAAGTAGATAACACACTAACCGGTGAAGAAGAAACAAACCCCAAATCACTAAATAGTCGCAGGGTTGCTAGGAGAAGGGGGGTCACGGGGTCGCCGGGAGAAGGGGGGTCGCGGGGTTTTCGGGAGAAGGGGGGTCACGGGGTCGTGGGGTCGCGGGGGGTCGCAGGGGAGAAGGGGTGTCACCGGGAAATGGGGGGTCGCCGGGATAAGGGGGTCGCGGGGGGTCACAGGGAGAAGGGGTCATGGGGGGTCGCCGGGGGGGGTGGTCTGGGGGTCTTCGGGGGGGTCTTCGGGGGGTCGCCGGGAGAAGGGGGGTCGTGGGGGATTGCCGGGAGAAGGGGGTCGCGGGGTCGTGAGGGTTTAGGGGAAGAATTGTGGTCGGGGTTAGGGTGAAGGGTCGGAAGTGTAAAAAAATAGATGGTTTCACGGTGGTTTATAATAAACCACCACGAAACCAATTTAAAAAAAGGTTTAGTGGTGGTTTTGTGAACCGCCGCTACAAAACTGCCACTAAAGTCAATTAATGTTGTAGTGAGAGGCCCTAGAATCAATCTACACATATTATAATTGATCCAATTCAATAAAATGTTTGGTAGAGAAGAGGAAATGACACATACTTCAAGAACACACACCTTCTTCACCACAACCAACAAAGGAAATGAATCTGGTAAAATATCTCACCATGAATATAGAAAGAAACAAGAAGAAACATAACCACTGGTCAAGGGATCCGATAACTCAATTCAACAACACTACTATGATCAAAGAAATGAAGAAGAAGAAGAAAGGCTTACTCACTTGGAGAGATGAAAACCAACCAATATAGTGATCAATCTTCAAAATAATCAATCCATATTTAACAGAGGCTCCCAAAATTGTAGATAATCCTTCTAGGTCGAGAGACAAAGGAGCTATTGATGAATAAAATAAAACATCACTTGTACGGTTCCCTAAAAGCCATGATCACGAAATTTAAATGGTGTCTAATCCCTTTACATGTCATGTAATCCATGGGTATCACATATGATGAAAATAACCCATAACATTTTAATTAAAAATTGATCTTTTAATAGTAAAAATCATGTAAACATTACGTGACATGTACTCCTTTTATGCAATGTACAAAGTTCACAACTTGTGTCTGGAAACCAAGTATGCATCATGTAACCCCTTTACACACCAGGTAATAACCTAGTATACAGCAGAAAATCCAAAACCAACTCAAGTGCTCTCTGAACAAGGAGATAAATCCAAAAATCTATTACAAATTTATACCTAGATTACATTAATTAAAACAAATATCTATCCCTGAACATTAAGTCATTTTCCCATAAAAAATGATCTTCATCCTCAGGAGTCCCAAGACACACACAATTAAAGAGGAAAACTAGAAAAGAGAAAGGAATTACCTGAAAGTTGGTAATGGGATGTTACAAACTCCCCACCATAATACTTTCTATCCCCAAAAAGTCATGAGGAAGAATGAATTCAGGTAAAGAGGTGAGTTCATTGCTCCCTCATTAATGATCCATGCTCCTGAGTCTCTTGAGAATTTGATCTATCTTTACATAACACTCTAACCAATGAAATATACTTCTCATGCATGAATTTCACTTGAGATTCAAATATCTCAACCACTTTCTCAACAACAGAAACATATGGATTTAACTCAATCTCTTCCCAACTCATAACATGAGCAGTATTAGGATAATATTTCTTGTGTTGTGATATATGAAAAACATCATGAATGCCTATCAACTGAGTCGGAAATTCCAACTGATAAGAAACTTTCCCAATTAACATAATGAACTAAAATGGTCCAACGTATCTTGGATATAACTTACCCTATTTTCCAAGATGATGGCGACCCAACCAAAGAGAATCTTTTAGAAAAACTCGGTCACCTATGGAAAAATCCAAAGGACGATTTCGTTGATATACATAAAATTTTTGTCCACTATAAGCTATAACCAGACACCAACGTATATCCTAAATCCTCACAGATGTCTCCTCAACCAAACTTGGTCCTTCCAAAGAAGTTTCACCCCCCTCTTCTCAAAAAAGAGGTGATCTGCACGGTTGACTGTACAAAGCCTCAAAAGAATCCATTCTAATCGATGAATGATAACTATTGATATTAGAAAACTAAACCCATACTAGATTATTATCCCAAGATCCACTAAAATCCAAGACATAGGCATAATAATATCTTCCAAAATCTGAATAACATGCTCCATCTGACCATATATCAGTGGATGATAAGTTGTACTCATTCTGACCTGAGTACCCATCGTGTCTTGAAGACTTCTCCAAAACCTAGAAGTAAACCTAGGATCCCTATTTGATAAAACAACATAAGGAACCCCATGTAGCCTCATAGTTTCATGTACATATTTCTTACACATATCTTCAAATTTTTCAATGTCCTTGATCAGAATAAAATGATATGACTTTGTTAATCGATCAATCACCACCCAGATAGAATTCCTCCCTCGGGGAGTCCATGGTAACCCAAAAAAAAGTACTTGGAAAACTCATCAAATTTCCAAAATGGCATCGAAAGAGGCTAGAGAAAACTAGAAGGTTTTAAATACTCTTCCTTTATCTTTTGGATGGTGTAATAGCAAAACACATAATTAGCAATATCACACTTCATACCCAGCCACCAAAATCTCCATCTCATGTCATAATACATTTTCATAGTTCCTAGACGAACAACCCAGGAATAATTATGAAAATAAAAAAAAGAACTCCTCATAGGTTTTGGGATGAAAAATTGATCCCCAAAACTAATAATACCATTTGAAGAGAGAAACCAACCAGAAATGGTATCCTCTCCAAATAGGGTTTTTTCATTCCTATGAACTCTTCATCCTAATGTTGATTCTACAGAATATACTCAAGGAGAGATTATTATAACCAAGCACTGGTCAAAACCATACCTGAAACATCCTCTTGAGTATCTAGATTAAACTGAGAAAAAATCCCCATAAGGTTTCATTCTTCCTTCGATTCCAAAACATCTTGCGATGGCACTTTCTAGCTAAGAGTGTCTGCCATGAAATTCCCCTTCCCTAGGGTGTAGTTGATATCAAAGTAAAACATCTAGGGGTATTCCACCCACCACCTCTATCTAAGACTCAAATACTTCTAAGAAAATATATGTATTAAACTCTTATGGTAAAAAAATACTATGAACCTTTCCCTAAAAAGATAATTCCACCAACACTTAAGCGCATGCATAATTGTGAAAAACTCTAAATCATGAGTGGGGTAATTATTATCATGTTGTTGAAGCTGAAGAGAGTCGTAAGACACTACATGATCATCCTTCTTGATAACACAACCCAAAATAGTTCCATAATCATCACAGAAAACCACATACACCCTATTGGACTTAGGTAAGATCAAAATAGGAGCCAATGTCAAAAGTCATTTCTTCTTGTCGAAATAAGACTGGAATTTTGCATCCCGTACTCCTTTCCTGGTAAGAGAAATCAAGGGTGATGCAAAATTTGATACATCCTTAACAAACTATCGGTGGTGTAGAGTAATACCAAGGAAGATATGAATCTCAAATACATTTTGTGTCTCTTCCCATGACAATATAGCCTTTACCTTCTTAGGATAAAATGATAATCTATGATTAGGAATTATGTGCCCTAATAATTTCACATCTTGAATACATAATTTTCATTTTGAAATATTTCCATACAAATAGTGACTCTTCATGATTTCCAAAACCAAACTCATATGGTGCTCATGATCACACTTGGATCTTGAATAAACAAAAATATCATCCATGAACACTACCAAAAAAGTGTTGAGATACTAATGAAATATTTGATTCATCAAATCCATAAAAATTGTATAAGTGTTATTCAAACCAAATGGAATAAAAATATATTTATAATGGTTATACCTACTCCTAAAAGCTTTCTTCATCATATCACACTTCAAAACTCAGAGCTGATGATAACCCGAGTAAAGATCAATATTTAAAAACCATTTTCATTCCTTCAACTGATCAAAAAAAATCATCCACACGAGGCAAAGGATACTTGTTCTTAACTATTACCTAGTTTAACTTTCGATAGTCTATGCACATTAAGAGTGAACCATATAACTTCTTGGAATAGAGTCCTCAACCTTCCCATGGTAAAATAAGAAGGATAATAAAACCCTTTTTCACCAGGTCATCCAACTAAATATTGAGATCTTTTAGTTCTTCTAGTTCCATATGATAGGAAGGTATCAATATTGGTTACCTCCCTAGAACCAGGACAATCATAAAATCTAACTCCCTCTCTATAGGAAGCTCGGATTAATAGTCTAGAAAAACTTTAGGAAAACCCCAAACAATGGTGGGGAGATAAAAAATAAAAGAAACGCCATTGGGATCAATTACAACAATGGAAAGAAAATTCCTAAGATCTGGGTGGGAAGGTCCAACATGACCAGACCTCAGAACCCACTCTCCTTAAAAAAGCCTTGATCTCACATTGGTTGCAAGAAACAAGACATGATAATGATAACAATCAACCTCAGCTAAGTGAGCAACAAGCCAATCCATCCTGATGAAGATGTTGAATAGATCTATATTGAGAACAAGAAAATCCTTGACTAACTTTGTATCAACTATCGATATCATACAAGAAGAACACTGAAATCCCATATCTTTCCTTTTACCAAAAGGTTTCATTAACTCCATAAAAAAGGAAATGAGTTCTATTGTAAGGTTAATAATATCAGAAAAATGGATAGATATAAACAATATGGAATCCCTAGTATCAAATAAAGAAATCTCTACCAAGGATGTAATAAAGATGGTACCTCTCACTTTCATTGGACCCATGTCTACCTCTGATGGAATCTCGTCTACTGCGTGAAGGTGATTAACTCCTGAGGCCTATGAATAGAGCCTTTTAGTCTTTGAAGCATATGATTTCACCACAGTAGCCTTTGGAGATGAAAATCCCTGATGATATTGAGGTGTAAACATAGCCTGACAGAAACTCTATAAATGACCATAATGTCTATAGTAGTTTCATATCTTAGCGGGTGAATGATAAGAATTCCGTGTGTGTCTGACCTTTACACAATGATAAAAATTCATAGGCACACCACTAGCTATGACTAGTGGTGATGAAGAGGAATGCAGCTAAGAACCACTTCCACCACTCCTATGATGATCCTTCCACTTTCTATTTTTCCATGGTACACCACTGAAGCTACAACTAAGTAGATTATAAGGGGATAAATATTGAACCTTTCCTACCATATTCATCTCTTCCATCATATCCCTAACCATTGTCTCAACATAGGTCGAAAGATTTAGCATAAATAGCTACGATATGATATTCAATAGTAAACCCTATAGGTACTTTTTGATCATTCAACTAGTCATTATTTACAAAATCAAGCACAAAATGAACCAGATAAGCCAACTGATTGGTGTACACCGACACTGAACACTCTCCCAAGTGAAAAAATAGTAACTCCAAATACTTTTTCATCATCAATATTCCCAAGTGTTTCTAGTAAGTCAAAGATATGATCAATATTATCAAGCCAATACACTACCCCTTAAGGTTCATTCGTACCTTTAAAGGATGGTGGATTATCATGAAATAACTCTCGTGATCGATCTCTTTCTCCTATAGCTCTTGAATGTACCTCAATAATTATTTTCTGAACTTTTGGAACATTACAGTCAATAACACGAATAGCTCACATGATATGTTTAATAAATTTTTGATCCATCAGAGGATTACCTTGAGGAGAAACAACAACACCCTCCTAAGGAACTTGAATAACATGTCTCATAGGCATACTGTTGTATACCAAAACAAAATAAATGATTATAAAATAGAAAAATCTTAGTTCAAATTAAAAAAAACCATAATAATAAAATGATATTAACATTAAGAACTCAAAATAGGAGACACCCATCCCAACATCCCATGGTAAATTGAGTCTCATCACAGAAAGAGTTGGTCGGGCACTCACCGTAACATACCTCGCAAGTCCTGATGATCCTATATCTAGTCTACCAAACATCACAAGATATGGACTCTTGAGGAAATACCTCCTCTAATACCATTTTGTAATGAAATGGCCCAAATACCCTCTCAAACTGGTACCTGACCTGATACGCCACATACCTAGAGGGAATTTGCAATCCCCATGGCCTAGAAACTAGCACTCGGGCATTGAAAAACAAAAATAGGGAATGATTTCTCCCATCATGAAGTAATAACATGGTGCATATATATAATAGATACAATAGATGAAATAATAATTATATGCCATAATAAAAAAATCATCGCCTCACCGTGGCACCTTGTCATTCGCTACATAGAAAGACATAACAGTTTTATGCATTGCTAAAGAGGTATATAGGGTGTGAGATAACAGGATTAGTAGGGTTTCACCCCATTTGTTCCATATCAAATCTCTGAACAATAATCCAAGCATGCTCAACTTTAAAGAAAACAAGTCATGATAATAATTTAATAGTTTTTATATCAAAATCATGGAAAAAAGTTTAATTTCCCCTTTTTCATATTTCGAAATAAAGTAGGTAAATCAGTTTCAAATAATTTCATAACCAAATTTCTTAGTAAATATATCATGTCAAAATAAATCATTCATCACATATCATATCAAATCTATGGCAGTACAAAAAAATAGTACAAACCAAAAGTATCCCAAATCGGCCAAGAAGCATAGGAAACAACATGATGAGGATCACATTTGGTAAATATAGCTAGGGAACTGTACTTAAACATAGACAACTACATATTCATCAAACCACTAGACATATGAATCAAATCTAGAGGGTAGAGTAAAACCCTAGAAATTGAACCCCCAATGGGTATAATAACTCCCTAGAACAACAAGCCTAGAGAGAAGAGATAAGCCCCAAGATAAAATACCCCAATATTAGAAGAGACCTATGATTATACCTTCTATATAATTACTCAAGGCTTCCCATGTGCTTTATTTTCCAAACCAGTTTATCAAACCATTTTCATCAAATCATTCTTTGAAAACCATTTCATAAAACTATTTCATAATTTTTTGAAAACCCATTACATTTACCCAAAACTATGGTAAAACCATCTTTCATAAAAACTTAGTTCCACACAAACAAAACAATTCATCATATCATGCCATTTCATTTAATAAAAAAATTATCAAAAGAGTAGAAATGTAGTTCACCAATATAGGATAGAGATAAAAACACCTACCTCAAAACTTGGGGTCGCACAAGCCCATAAAAGGATCCACCAAAAAGAAGAATGAAACAATGAAAATGGAGGCCCTAGAATCAATCTACACATCTTAAAATTGATCATATTCAACAAAAGGGTTGGAAAAGAAGAGGAAATGACACATACCTCAAGAATTCATACCCACCGCACCACAACCAACAAAGGAAACAGCCCCGGTATAAGATCACACAATGGATCTAGAAGAAAAGAAGAATAAACATCACCATGGTTCAATAGGTCCAATAATGAAATTTAATAGAACTACCATGATCAAAGCGATGAAGAATCAGAAAGGCTTACTCACCTTGAGATATGAAAACCAACTGCTACAATTATCAATCATTGAATGAATCAATTCAGATCAAAAAAAGACTCCCAAAATTACTATATAATCCTTCTAGGTCAAGAGCCAAAGGATCTGTGAATGAATGAAATAAAACATCACCCATACGGTGCCCTAAAATCCTTTCTCAAAAAATTTACATTGCATGTAATCCCTTTACACATCATGTAATCCACAGGTATCACATACACTAAAAACTCCATTGGTTTTTAATTAAAAATCAATATTTTAACATTACATGTTGTATAACCATTACACGACATGTACTCCTTTCACATTGTGTACACAGCTCAAAAATTATGTCTGGAGACCAAGTACATGTCGTGCAACCACTTTACACGCCGTGCAATCTCTCAACATACAACAAAAAACCCCAAACCAACTCGGGAATTCTCCTAAATCATGGAGAACCCTACAAATCCATTACATGTTTATACTCGGATCCCATTAATTTAAAAAAATATCCATCCTCTAACTTTAAGTCATTTTTCCCAATAAATTATCTCAATCCTTAGGAGTCTCAAGATGTACCCAATTAAAGAGTAAATTAAGAAAGTATAAGGGAACTAGCTGAAATAAAGTAATGAGCAAATCAAAAAAAATATTACAATGGAGTGGGTGGTTCTGGTCATGACATTAAATCACTTTGAAAGCCTATTCCAAGATCCTGACAATGCCGACCTACATTATCTTAGGTAGATTCATGAGGATTCCAACTACATCCCTATAACTCTCTAGGAGTTTCATAGGAGGGATCCTGATAGACATCACCATTGTTAGCACCATATGATCCCATCTCTTTAGGAATATGCTAGGGAGGCCACCCAAGAAATCTCATCCCCAGTCACTTCTGTCATGGAACCTAGGAGGAGGTATTTCCAAGGGATATGTATCATTAAAATCAAGTAACAATTCCATATTCCAATTATTATATAAGAGTACCATCATCATATCCTAGAGGCTAGTGAGAAGTGGGTCTATGTCCCTTATCACACCTTCCAGACCTTTCGGTATGCCCAGGCAGCGATAGAAGACACTCATTGACATGTTTCAACGACTATTAGGGGCAAGCCCATATTTTTGTTCTAGAAAACTTCAATAGATCTCATCAGTATATCCCAATCTATACTTAAGAGAAGTCCCATATTTCCACTCTAATTCAAGAGAATCGTTGGCATGTTTTGATAAATAATGAATACCAAGGGAGGGATTATATTATCATTACTAGCAAAGTTTGCTGGAATATTGTGATAGTCACCTGGGGACAAGCTCATATGCCTACCCCCACCATAAGAGTTCACCAAAATATCCTATAAAAATCTCAAGAGAAATGCTTATATCCTTTCCCCCACTAGATAAGATCGAAAACATGTATTGGTGAAAATGTGGTGTTCAACTTATATCCTTGACCATGCTTATGAATATTATTATCATATCCCAGTGGAACCCATTGAGAAGAATAAAAATATTATTATCCTAACCTAGTAAGTCTTTCAGAATATTCCAATAATTATTTAAGAACAGAAGTGATCTCATATCTATGTTTCTACAAATACTTTTGTAGCATATTGGCATACTTCAGAAATCATCCAAGAAAGTCATCAACATATTTTTATGATGATAAGGTGGTCTCTTAGGAGGGTTCCTATAAATTAGGTTTTTTTCTCAAAATATTTGAATCCAATCATGATCGAGGTTCTAGGTCACTTGATCACAAAGATCCAGAAGGTCTCGTTAAGGGTATCGTATAGTCCAGAAGAAGGCCCCTACCCTAGTGAACGCAAATATTCTTGAACCCTTTCAATAAATTTATAGTTTTTTGAGTTAAATTTATTTTTTAGGAAAATAATTATTTGGGGAAAATGATTTGGAAGAATAGTTTTCAAAATTGAATAAGAGAAATCTAAAAGAAAAACTAGAAAACACATGTGTCAGGGTTTCAATTCGTTTAGGGTTAATTATAATGTAATTATTTGATGTTTAAATTCATTTATGAAATTATTTACCATAGGGATTAAATTCTATTATTTTTTCTTAATATGACAATAAATAATTGTTCCATTAAGAAATTAATTCTTTGGTATGGTAATTAATCACTTAAAAACATGTTTTTAACAAAACCCCAAAAATAATATGAAAATGGGCTCACCCAATGGTCATGATATTACCTATTGTAACTACCTTACTATTCCCCAGTTGTGTCATTCTTGGTCTAAAAAGACAAAACTAGTTCATTTGGAGTTTAATAATTAAAGAAATTATAAAATAAAAAAATGATAAAAAAGAAACACTTTAGAAATTGAATCACAATACACCCACAGTCTCATTACAACCCCAACACAAAACTTATACCCTCTTATGAACATGTCATCGGTTTAAGGGTTGAGTGAGAACTCAACCCTACCCATGGATACAAGAGGGGAAAAGGGAGGTGAGAAGAGAAAAATGATAATGAATGAAAAAAAAATGTAAAACTTCTATTAGGCTTAGGGGAGGATCAAGTCTACAGAATGGCAGTACCTCCCCCCTTGAATAGACAACCCCAAACTTGGAGGTCTTTATCTGAATTTATAAAAAAAAATACATAGAATTTATATAAAGTAAAATATGTTCATTCAAGTCATCTACTATTTTTCTCACTTTATCCACCAATATATGTCCAATTGTTCTGTCATTATAATTCTAGCACGTCAGTAGTTGGAAGGTGGAAGTAAATTGTCACGACCCCCTCCCACCAAAGATGCCCCTCCTGATCTGGAAATGGTGAAAGGAAGATAATGACCCCCGAGTCCCGCCTCCAGTAGGCCCCGGGTTGGCGACTAGCACCAAGGGTATGAGTTTTCACAAATATGGGAGGAATTACCCTTTTTATTATTTTGGATCGGGAAATAGGACAAGTCAACCACCAAAAAGGGAAAAGAACAAGTGTATATAAATAAACCCAAACCAAGCCCACATGCATGTTTAAACAATTTTTATAACAAGGTACAAGTACAAGGAAGGTCAAAAGTACAATGCCAAAGAAAACAAGAGAACAACAACTGCAACAACTCCAACTACCCGACTAGTAGGGTCCCGCACAGCCCTGGTAGTCCTCCTGGAAACCTGAAAGTAAACGTAGGGTGAGCATACAAGTATACTCAGTAGGGAAACCTAAAGCTCTCGTGCACAAGTGGGGAGACACCCTAAGGTCCCGTGAGAAAACAGAAGAACCAGAAACTAACAAGGAAAAACTATCCACCCATCCTCACTGGTCACACTCACCAAGTAACACAAACAAGTTTAGTATATATATATAACAAAAAAATATTGGGTACCCTACACCATTTCCCACTTAATTAGATAATGCTCTTCCTAACGGCAAACGTCCTGACGCTACCACACTCTTCCCGCCCGCACACACCTGGGCCAAACCACGCATCCCGCCCGCACACACCTGGGCCTCACAACCACGCATCTCACCCGCACACACCTGGGCCACAACCACTAACCCGCCCACAGACACCTAGGCCTCATCCCGAAGGTTATTGGAAATGGTAAGAATGCCCGAAGAGTATTGGGATAAAGGTCGCCTCAAGCCATCACAGCCTCTGAGACCTACCCGAAGAGTCTTGGGTGTAAGGTCACCTCAAGCCATCATAGCCTATGGAAGAAGGAGCAGGAAGGAGCTAGTGACTAAGGGGGAACACCCTCACCCATAAAATGGGAGTGTTCGGCACTAGGTGCTTGACATGGGTGTGGTGCGACAAAACAAAAGATACAATTATATATATACATATACCAAACACACAGCCCAACCTATGGCTTCTTAAAAAGAGGAACTGAGCATGTGCCTCGGCACTGCTACCACGAAGCATGCATCAACAACCAAATAATCATCCCCCAACCCCATTTAGGTTTTCATGTTTCATGCAATGGTTTAACAAAATATTACTAATGGGAAACTATCATCCAGACAAAACCTTTCACAAACATATCCCTGCCATCCACAACCAAGGTTAGGTAAAACGCAAGAAACCACATGCCATTTCATTTACAAAAGATTATCACAACCATAAAACATTCCATCATTCATTTATTTCAAAGACAAATTATTACTACTGGGAAACTATCATCCAGAAAAAACCTTTCACAAACATATCCCTGCCATCCACAACCAAGGTTAGGTAAAACGCAAGAAACCACATGCCATTTCATTTACAAAAGATTATCACAACCATACAACATTCCATCATTCATTTATTTCAAAGTTCCACACATAAAACCCTTTCCACACACAAAACATTTCCGCATTTGAAAACACCTTTTACTTCCAAAACACTTTTCATAATCAAAACAATTTTCATAAATAAAGGCATTTTCCACAACCAACCACTTCCCATTTCAACCCCATCGTTTACAAAAACATTTCCCACAAACAACCAAACCACCAACATGTTCATTATTCCAATTTTGTTCAACCGGGGTGATCATACAAGGTTTTCATTCTCATTTAAACAGCCAGTCTTTACGTGATTATCCATTTTCCATGTTTTAACAAAACCAAACACAAACAATTCAGATATCAATTGCGCACACAAAGGCCACCAACGGCCTTGATTTTCAGTAGGCAAAGGCCTTTCAATCTAAAATCACAATCAGAAGATAAAGAAACTGGAAGGCAATAGAAACAGCACAAAACCCCAAACCCTTCTTTATCTGGTTATTATCTTTATTTAAAGTTCAATTGCATCCCATGGAACAAAAGAAAAATATCCCACCCCGCATGTTGCACCAAATAGAGAGACGAAGGTAAACCCCTACTTCAAAAGGTCCCGATCACGTCGCTTCCGACGACGTCCTTCGGTGTCCTCCGCCTTCGCCAAACCCGACAAATGCCTCCTAGGATGGAAGCTGGAGAAGGAAGGCCGGAAGGAAAGGTGACAATTCCAGGCTTAGAAGCTTCGTCTCATCACTATGATCTTGTGGCCGCTGACGGATCGTAATTCGGAGCTCGGACAAAGAAGTTAGAGGAGGAATACTTCTCGATTGTCCAAGAGCGTCGTCGTGCGACAAAGAAGCGATCGATATGGAAGATAAAACATGACCTCGTTCTTATATAGGCAATGAATAGGTAAATCCGTATTCAGCGTGCATTAATGAATACATGATGTGACCGTACATACGTTACATGTTTTTATTGGTTAACACGTCAATACGTCACGCGGTTTCCACGCGTTTTAATAATAAAACGTTAATTTTATTAATATGTGTGTTTCGTTGACCCGAGACATGAGTCATAAAAGTAGCTCATTAATGGTCTTAAAAATGATCGTCATAACTTCAGGGTTACGCTGTTGCTGACGGATCGTCAATCCGATACCGTATGAGGGAGATACGTTGGATACAAGATCCCGTAATAATAACAATATTAAATCTATTAATTCGTGAGTGTTTCGGGTACCCAATCCGAAAACCCGAAAAAGACATCCAATATTGGACTCTAAATTTCGTCTCGTAGTCAGGGTCTCACTGCCACTGACGGTTCGGGAAACCGAGGTCGCACGAAGAAGTTACGGACAAAAAGGTGTTTTATCAAAAATATTAATAATAACAATATTTTATTATTATTATTAATCAATTATTTATTTATTTTTCATAACTCCAAAAGCAATCACGTTTTGGAGTCTTCATGGGCGCTATAATTAAGCACCAATTCCTCCTTTTTCATTTATTTGTCTTTTAATTTTATTTCTCTTATTATTATTTTGTTTCCCTCTCCAATCTACTTTTTTTTCTTTCATGATTCTCTCCCACCACCAAAAGTGGCGCCTCCCATTTCTTTTACTCCATGTGGAACGCCCCAAACTCCATTCTCACTTCAACTTTATTATTTAATAAAGTTAATAATAATAACACTCATAATTAATGTACTAATTTAATCCCATTAAATTAGTTTACCATGGTTATTAAGTTAAAACCATTCCATTTAATTAAATTCAAATAATTTAATTTACTAACCAAAAATTAAACCCATTTAATTTAATTTACCAATCACACACATATTTTTGTCACCTTTATCATTATTATTTAATTCAATAGTAATAAATCCTCTTTCAATTTCATCAACGGGTCCCCATCATTAACATTAATAATTATTATTATTATTGACGCCCATTATTTTCATATAATTACTCCATATATCCCATAACATTATATCCACGCATGGTTGGGAACCCCATTCACGTGCCTCTTCATGTTATTATTATTATAACAAATTATTATATAATAATACCCTTTTAATGTTATTAACACAATTCCAACTTTAATTGTGGAGAACCACACAACGCCTCCTGTACAAGGTCACACCCATGCACCCCATGCATTTCATTCCTTTATAATTTATTACATGAGCCTCATTTATTGTAATTTATTCCTTTATAACTTATTCCATGCGCCTCCCATCATTTTATTAAATATATTCGATTTTATTTCTTATATTTTACAATGATTAAATTAAAACCATTTTATCTAATTAACACCAAATATTTTCACGCCACCATTATCAATTATTATTATAAAAAATTATTATTACAACACGTGTCGTGTTTGACCACATCAAATTTTTTACAAAGAAATGGACCGGAGAGGTCCGGGCCATTACACCAGATACCTCTCAAAACATTCTCGTCCTCGAGAATTAAAACCAACCCATAAAAGGGGGAAAGGTCCAGACAACCACCCCTCAAGATACCTCTCAGGCCTCTTGTCATAACAAGAAACAACCGACAACCCTAATTATGTGAGTTAGGAATTCCCTCTCCTATGTCGAGATATTATCCACTTTAGGCGGCATTGACTCGCCTGCACGGGTTTAATCGCATCCGCATTAATGCCTCTCGATTAAGGACTGAGCCTTCCCACTTCCATATATTAGGATTTTCCAACTTACACTGCCCCTCAACACCATACAAAACATCAATAAATTTCCCGAACACATGGCTTGAGGAATTCCTTCTCCCATGTCGAGATATTATCCGCTTTAGGCGGCACTGACTCTCCTGCACGGGTTTAATCGCATCCACATTAATGCGTCTTGATTAGGGATTAGGTCCTCCTCTCCCCACATGTTATGACTCTTCACACACATTTAAAGGAAAGAGGGAAACAACTTAGCATTATAAATTCATGAAAAAAAAAAGGTTCCAGGCCCAAAGCATGGGCGAGAATGAGTTTCAACAAAGGAGTGTGATGATCTTGAATTTAAACAAAACATAAATGAGAGCATTTAAGTAAAACCGGAAACATCTCTCTTGATCTCTGGCCTTGCTAGGGTTGCCACTTCTATTGCATGAAACTGTCTGTGTCCCACTCCTCTGTCGTTCTGTTGACGTCCAGGTGCCATAGTTGTTCGGTAAACAGGGAACTCCTAAGCCCAAGTAGTAATGAAAAACTCAAAGTTTTAATTTATCGTTTTATTTAAATTTCTTTCCCAGAACACCCAAATCAAGTAAAACACAAACATTATGATACATGTACCTTCCCTAGGGTCTCTACCCTGCAATCAATATAGTCTCACTTGGTCGTTCGGTAGGCTCAGAGTCCTTGCATCGGATCACGGGGGGCCCTAAAATCCCGTGTCCTAGCCGGTCTTCCCTGGCCTATGTCACGCACCAAGATTAACGAACATTGTTGCCCTACCATCCCATGCAATCCTCACTGTTCCTAACTCCAGACTCCATCCTATCTCTCAACCATCAGCCTCTGATACCATTCTGTCACGACCCCCTCCCACCAAAGATGCCCCTCCTGATCTGGCAATGGTGAAAGGAAGATAATGACCCCCGAGTCCCGCCTCCAGTAGGCCCTGGGTTGGCGACTAGCACCAAGGGTATGAGTTTTCAAAAATATGGGAGGCATTACCCTTTTTATTATTTTGGATCGAGAAATAGGAAAAGTCAACCACCAAAAAGGGAAAAGAACAAGTGTATATAAATAAACCCAAAACAAACCCACATGCATGTTTAAACAATTTTTATAACAAGGTACAAGTACAAGGAAGCTCAAAAGTACAATGCCAAAGAAAACAAGAGAACAACAACTGCAACAACTCCAACTGGCCGACTAGTAGGGTCCCGCACGGCCCTGGTAGTCCTCCTGGAAACCTGAAAGTAAATGTAGGGTGAGCATACAAGTATACTTAGTAGGGAAACCTAAAGCTCTCGTGCACAAGTGGGGAGACACCCTAAGGTCCTGTGAGAAAACAGAAGAACCAGAAACTAACAAGGAAAAACTATCCACCCAGCCTCACTGGTAACACTCA
Organism: Viscum album; assembly: GCA_963277665.1. Classification (NCBI taxonomy): domain Eukaryota; kingdom Viridiplantae; phylum Streptophyta; class Magnoliopsida; order Santalales; family Viscaceae; genus Viscum; species Viscum album. Next base: position 1,800,477,554 of record OY728130.1, on the reverse strand, counting down.
CCAAGTAACACAAACAAGTATAGTATATATATATAACAAAAAAATATTGGGTACCCCGCACCATTTCCCACTTAATTAGATGCTTCTCTTCCTAACGGCAAACGTCCTGACGCTACCACACTCTTCCCGCCCGCACACACCTGGTCCAAACCACGCATCCCGCCCGCACACACCTGGGCCTCACAACCACGCATCTCGCCCGCACACACTTGGGCCACAACCACTAACCTGCCCGCAGACACTTGGGCCTCATCCCGAAGGTTCTTGGGACCGGTAATCATGCCCGAAGAGTCTTGGGCTAAAGGTCACCTCAAGCCATCACAGCCTCCGAGACCTACCCGAAGAGTCTTGGGTGTAAGGTCACCTCAATCCATCATAGCCTATGGAAGAAGGAGCAGGAAGGAGCTAGTAACTAAGGGGGAACACCCTCTCCCATAAAATGGGAGTGTTCGGCACTAGGTGCTTGACATGGGTGTGGTGCGACAAAACACAAAGATACAATTATATATATACATATACCAAACACACATCCCAACCTACGGCTTCTTAAAAAGAGGAACTGAGTATGTGCCTCGGCACTGCTACCACGAAGCATGCATCAACAACCAAACAATCATCCCCCAACCCCATTTAGGTTTTCATGTTTCATGCAATGGTTTAACAAAATATTACTACTGGGCAACTATCATCCAGACAAAACCTTTCACAAACATATCCCTACCATCCACAACCAAGGTTAGGTAAAATGCAATCAACCACATGCCATTTCATTTACAAAAGATTATCACAACCATAAAACATTCCATCATTCATTTATTTCAAAGACAAATTATTACTACTGGGCAACTATCATCCAGACAAAACCTTTCACAAACATATCCCTACCATCCACAACCAAGGTTAGGTAAAACGCAAGCAACCACATGCCATTTCATTTACAAAAGATTATCACAACCATACAACATTACATCATTCATTTATTTCAAAGTTCCACACATAAAACCCTTTCCACACACAAAACATTTCCGCATTTGGAAACACCTTTTACTTCCAAAACACTTTTCATAATCAAAACACTTTTCATAAATAAAGGCATTTTCCACAACCAACCACTTCCCATTTCAACCCCATCGTTTACAAAAACATTTCCCACAAACAACCAAACCACCAACATGTTCATTATTCCAATTTTGTTCAACCAGGGTGATCATACAAGGTTTTCATTCTCATTTAAACATCCAGTCTTTACGTGCTTATACATTTTCCATGTTTTAAAAAAACCAACCACAAACAATTCAGATATCAATTGCGCACGCAAAGGCCACCAACGGCCTTGATTTTCAATAGGCAAAGGCCTTTCAATCCAAAATCACAATCAGAAGATAAAGAAACTGGAAGGCAATAGAAACATCACAAAACCCCAAACCCTTATTTATCCGGTTATTATCTTTATTTAAAGTTCAACTACATCCCATGGAACAAAAGAAAAATATCCCACCCCGCATGTTGCACCAAATATAGAGACGAAGGTAAACCCCTACTTCAAAAGGTCCCGATCACGTCGCTTCCGACGACGTCCTTCGGTGTCCTCCGCCTTCGCCAAACCCGACAAATGCCTCCTAGGATGGAAGCTGGAGAAGGAAGGCCGGAAGTAAAGGTGAAAAGTCTGGGCTTAGAAGCTTTGTCTCATCGCTACGATCCTGTGGCCGCTAACAGATCGTAATTTGGAGCTCGGACAAAGAAGTTAGAGGAGGAATACTTCTCGATTGTCCAAGAGCATCGTCGTGCGACAAAGAAGCGATCGATATGGAAGATAAAACATGACCTCGTTCTTATATAGGCAACGAATAGGTAAATACTTATTCAGTGTGCATTAATGAATACACGATGTGACCGTACATACGTTACATGTTTTGATTGGTTAACATGTCAATACGTCACGCGGTTTCCAAGCGTTTTAATAATAAAACGTTAATTTTATTAATATGTGTGTTTCGTTGACCCGAGACATGAGTCATAAAATTAGCTCATTAATGGTCTTAAAAATGACCGTCATAACTTCAGGGTTACCCTGTCGCTGACGGATCGTCAATCCGATACCGTATGAGGGAGATACGTTGGATACAAGATCCCGTAATAATAACAATATTAAATCTATTAATTCATGAGCGTTTCGGGTACCCAATCCGAAAACCCGAAAAAGACATCCAATATTGGACTCATAATTTTCTTCTCGTAGTCAGTGTCGCACTGCCACTGACGGTTCGTGAAACCGAGGTCGCACGAAGAAGTTACGGACAAAAAGGTGTTTTATCAACAAAATTAATAATAACAATATTTTATTATTATTATTAATCAATTATTTATTTATTTTTCATAACTCCAAAAGCAATCACGTTTTGGAGTCTTCATGGGCGCTATAATTAAGCACCACTTCCTCCTTTTTCATTTATTTGTCTTTTAATTTTATTTCTCTTATTATTATTTTGTTTCTCTCTCCAATCTATTTTTTTTTCTTTCATGATTCTCTCCCACCACCAAAAGTGGCGCCTCCCATTTCTTTTACTCCATGTGGAACGCCCCAAACTCCATTCTCACTTCAACTTTATTATTTAATAAAGTTAATAATAATAACACTCATAATTAATGTACTAATTTAATCCCATTAAATTAGTTTACCATGGTTATTAAGTTAAAACCATTCCATTTAATTAAATTCAAATAATTTAATTTACTAACCAAAAATTAAACCCATTTAATTTAATTTACCAATCACACACATATTTCTGTCACCTTTATCATTATTATTTAATTCAATAGTAATAAATCCTCTTTCAATTTCATCAACGGGTCCCCATCATTAACATTAATAATTATTATTATTATTGACGCCCATTATTTTCATATAATTACTCCATATATCCCATAACATTATATCCACGCATGGTTGGGAACCCCATTCACGTGCCTCTTCATGTTATTATTATTATAACAAATTATTATATAATAATACCCTTTTAATTTTATTAACACAATTCCAACTTTAATTGTGGAGAACCGCACAACGCCTCCTGTACAAGGTCACACCCATGCACCCCATGCATTTCATTCCTTTATAATTTATTACATGAGCCTCATTTATTGTAATTTATTCCTTTATAACTTATTCCATTCGCCTCCCATCATTTTATTAAATATATTCGATTTTATTTCTTATATTTTACAATGATTAAATTAAAACCATTTTATCTAATTAACACCAAATATTTTCACGCCACCATTATCAATTATTATTATAAAAAATTATTATTACAACACATGTCGTTTTTGACCACATCAAATTTTTTACAAAGAAATGGACCGGAGAGGTCCGGGCCATTACATAAATGGTGTTTTACACTGATATACATAGCATGTAGATTTAATTTCCCCACCAACCACTTATGTAATGGAAATAAATGGTGTGTTCGATGAAATATATGGAATGTGAACTCTGTTATGTGACTTAGGAATGTACTCAAACTAGTTGATTTGTGTGTATTTAAATTGTACATGACATGTTCTTATTACTTACACATCATATAATCTCAAATTTTACTATGAAACTTCCCCAATTTTTCTATTCTATTATAAAATCCTAAAAATAATCCATTAACACTAAAAAATCATTTAAACCAAATAAGAATATATATATGATAAAAATAAACTTTATACCCAATAAAATACCCAAATCAATAAGAAAAAATTGGGCATATCAAAATTCCTCACACTTAGTCATTTATTTTCCATCAATTAAAATCTCAACATCAAATTAAAAAGAATTTATACTCTAATAGCGAAGAATTTAAATCATTGTACTTAAAAACATAAATTTATAACTAAGTATTTCAAAAATCACCATACTTATTAAATTTTAAATTATTATAATCATGCATCATGTAAAATTTTATTCAATACATTTCTCCAATTTTATTCACATTTTTCAACTTTTCACAAATACCCATGCCACTGGTGATCTAACTTACCTAAAAATTAATTCACTCGTCACTAAAGATTATATAATTAGATTTATGATCAATCTCAAGTATATTCACTATATCTATAGGATTTTAAGAAATCCAAATCTCTACTTAGATATTAAACTACTAAATTCACAAGGTCCATCATTAAGGATCTAATGTTTTTGAGGGTAAGGGAAGGTGGGTAATGATGTCAAAATAAAATCAGAGGCTTGAAAAGAAGGATGGATTCTATAAATATAAAGCATGACATTCAAACAAAATCTCAATAGAAATAAATCCCTTTCATAATCCCTCAAAATCCAATTTAACAATTTCTTTCCCTTGACAACACAGGTTCTCAAACCAACTTTGAGTATAATGAATAAATTTTTTCCTCTTTTTTATTTTTTAGGACCGATTATAAGCACATGGAATGGTGGTTTTTAAACTCTTTCAACCAAAAAAAATAGAAACTCCTCCCAAACTTAATTTCAAGGTATCTCATCAAAATGTACCATAAATCACTAAAATATCCCTCTTTAAAGGTCAATTGAATAATCATGAAAAAAAATAAAAGAATTAGGGTAATAAGGATTATAAGACTTATAATTTGGCTTCCTATCAAGGAAATTCATGGTTTCTATGGGTTTTTAAAATATTAAGTGTAAAGATAATACTCAAGATCAAAATGGGCTAAAATTCCAACCAAATTCCAAAAATCATTTTAATGTGATTGAAAATCCTCAAGTTTTGATAAGGTGGGCCTATAAGTTATATTAATTATTTATATCCTGAGAATATCTCTAGAAATATTTTATAAAAATGAATTTTTAAAAAGTATTGGAATTACTTTAAAGAATGGGAATAAAATATGGGTTAATCAGGTCATGACATGAATACAGATAATCAGTCTAATAAATAAAAATTGCTAATAATTAATATCAAAAATAAAAATTATATTAGTAATCATTTTAAAATACTTTAAAACTAAAACAATCATGCAAGTTTCAAAAATATTTCCTATGTATTTATTATTTATAATAATAATTAATAAAATATATAATATATTAAAATATATCATCCAATTAATGTTATATCCAATATTAGCCAAAGGGAAAATGACCAGTGTAGTGTCGAGAGACCCTACCTTACACTTAATATGACACTTGGTCTGCCAAGCATGACACTAAGCAGGAGATACATGATTTGAAATGAAACATGACTATACCAGACCAAGGGGTTAGTAAAAGTAGTAAGTTGAGTAAATATAAAGAAAATAATCACAAAAACAATGCTTCCTAAGTATTGGGATCAAAATAGTTAAGAATTATGGTGCTTATTAATCCATAATACATGTGATTGTTGATGAAATGTAAAAAATAGTATGCATTCAAGTAAATCATCACATCAAAATACCAACATAGATAGATAGATATATAGGAAAACCCATTTGTAAAAAATAATCACTCGGTGTCCTAAGGAGGAGAAATTTCTAGAACTGGGGGATCCAGTAAGGTAGGGGCGTCAATAGAGGGTGTTAAGTCTAGGTAGCTCGTAACTTTATATGGGTGTCTATGGAGGGATCAAGGTCCCCAAGATTAGTAGTGTCACCTGTATCATCAAATGTAACAACCATAAAGTCAGCATTAAGCCAATAGGTGTGGCTGGCAGGGATGAAGACCAAGGGTTAGAATGAGTATCAAAATGGGGTGAGATCACAAGGTATATGTGGAAATTTAGAATGCCCATTCTTGCCTAGAGGTATCCTAAAAACCCTTTCATTTAATTGAGTTGAAGGTCCATATCATTGTAGTAGAAAAGAATCTGAGGATCAGCCAAGGGTATGGGTGGTGGTGGCGTTATGGATGGGTCAATGGTGGTTTGTGTAATGGTGGATGATGATGTATCAATATAAGTGGGGGAATGGATGAAGATAAAGGGATTGTAGGTAGATCTAGTATTGGTACCTGATCACTATCACTCGCAAGGGCATCAAGGTCCTCTCTCACCACATATGGTTTTTGACACTCCAATATGAACATGTGGGTACTCCCCCACTTCTGGTTAATTCCCATGTGAATAATTATGAGATATTCCATACTTTGTAGAGAACCTAATAGATCATGAGGTGGATAGGGATCAAAACCCCTTGAGTGGTGTACCAATAATGTGGCATAAAACTGGTCTTTTAGGTTACCCTGATGATCAGTGAACTTAAAACTGAAATATGAGGTGATGAAATATGGGAGGTCATGTTAGTCATGTCATACTATACAAGTAAGGATAAAAATATCACATTTGGACACTACTCCCTCATCTTAATGGAATGGATAAATAATGAAACTAAAATATAAATAGATTTAGTAGAGGGGAGATAAGATGATCAAGGTGATATTTTGTGAGGTGTGACCATATCATACATCAAGTCTAGAATGATATTACTATGCATCAAGCAAGTAATAATGGTCAGGGAAGGTGAGGGAGACAGCAAGGAGTGGGGTGGATGGATAGGGTAAAAGTTTCACCATTAGAAAAACTCTATTGTGGTAAGTGAATAGAATCTTCTCCCTAATTGGAATCAGACCAGAGTCATGGTGTCACTTAGTATCTTCTGATATTCTAGACCATCAAACTTGAATTTAATATAAATCTAAAAAAATAAATCATGATATATAAGAGTTCTAACCTAGAAAACCATTATGATATGGGTGTGAATGATCATCTCCTCTAACTCCCCCATGAGTCTTATCTACTCGGTGAAACTCGTATCAAGGAACCGGTTGCTCAATTGGATTGTATGGAATGAAAATCATCACAGTCGGTAACTATCTAGGTTTCACTCATCAAAAAAAGTCATGGGTAGGGAAGAGTTGTTCTATCCATGGGATCTTGTCATGGATTCTCTATATATATCAAAGTGGATGGCTCATAGGACATGGAAGTTTGTGGTTGTGGTGGTGTAGTGGTTGTTGAACTGGGTACTACTATAGAAAATCATGCAGATAGAAAAAATGAGGTAGTATCACTAAGGTCAAGGACAGTGAATTTGATAGGTCAATCATAGGATTCTCCTCTAATGACTCAATGTGAACTCATTACATAGGATGTTTCTCCTCTATGTGGTAAATGATGGGTCACTTCCTATGAGATCAATCCCTTCAATCCATGATTAGGAAAAGGAGAAGACATATGAAAAGAAAAATACAAAGAAAAATAAATAAAATTATAATCTATAACATAAACAGTGTATTTTATAGAGTATACAGAATATAGTATGAACCAAGTATCAACTCATTTTCTTTGGAGACATGTCAAGACTCCCCATGTATAGACAGTAAATAGGGATACAGTGTGTATTGAATGCACACCTCATGTGTTGGAAAATGAGTATCAAAGCCATGTGGGATCCTCAACATGGATTATCTTGGATGGTAAGAGGCAATTGTTTATGGTTTTTTCCAAATACACATTTCATGTGTTTTTAAATTCAGTGCAATGAAAAAGAATGGTCATGTATAAATGTGAAATGAACTTTCTTCTTCATGCGTACCTGTGTACTACTGAATTTTTAGTTGAACTACACCAAGATCCTAAAATTGTTAAAAACAAAATGATATCAATGAAATGGGGGGTCTTAGAAACACCTACCAAGATTCACAAGTGAAATGGAGAAGAAATTAGGGGGGGAATCTTATGAATGAAGTATTAAAGTGTGGCTGGATGAAGTGTGTGTGGGATGACACAAGAAGGAGGGAAGGTGACGGCATGGGTACTAGCCAAGTTAGGGTTTCGAGACTTTAAAGTCAGATCACATGTCATGTATATTTGGAAACACTTCATGTATATGTTTTTTTAAATTGTATAGTTATTATTATTATCAAAAACTATTTATTTATTATCATATATAATTGAATAAATATATAAATATATACCTATACACATAGTTCATTTTGAAATACACAACATGTGCTCTAAAATATAAAAAGGATAAGTGCAAGCTTTATTCCAGTGCTCAGGGCAAGGTTTGAACTAGTGACAGGTGCGATTCTATTGTGCACCCTCAACCACTAGAGTGAAGTTTTTATTAATGAAATATTATTATCATTTTGAAAAAAAAAATATTTATAAAAAACACATAAAAAGTAAAAACGCATGATGTGTGGTTTTATATTTGAAAATAGGATGATTTTGGGTATATTGGATAAAATCAAACCTGGGTCTTTTAGACCCTGGGTTACAACTCTGAACAGCACCCCAACCCCACCTTTAGGTGTAATTTTATTCTTATATTAGCTTTAAATAATTATGAAAACATTATACATGATAGACATCGAATATACATGATGTATTCTTTTATTTCAATGAAAAGGGATGGAATTGAGTCGGATGAAAGTACTCAAACATGTGTCTTTTAGACCCTAGATTGTGACCCTATCAGCTGATACAACCCCATAATATGTTTTGTTTCATTTTGAAGTTATTTTAAATATATGAAAATATCACAGGTCTTGGAGGGATTCGAACCAGCGATGGATCGGATACCCTCTAGCGATCATGCCATCATCATAGGCTTCATTCATATTTATTTACTAAATAGGTATTACTTATATTAAATGTAATATTATAATACACACTAAACAAACAAGTACACTAAATATATTTTGGATACACGATGTTCGTTCGTATTATATTCGTGCCCCGGTTGTGTTTTTTAAGAAAGGAGTGGGAAAAGAAGATAAGAAAGATAAACTATGGGTAAATAAAAGGTTCGTGTTGTGTGTTTATTTAAAATAGAAGAGAGGTGGGGAGGGAGGAGGGAGATAAAGAGAGAGATTTTGTGTGTTTTGTGTGTGTGTCTGGGTTTCCTCATAGAAATCACCTCTGTTTTAGGTCTTTATCTTGACCTGAGTAAGAACACCTACCCATAATCTGAAGGAAGATGTGGCTTTATCTTTGTGAACCACCACATATGCTTTATTCCCTCCTATTCTAAAATTTTTATTTAATGTCCAGGAGGTCTAGGATGTGGATTAAAATATTCCTATTATGTTTCTAGTAGATTTAAAAGGTGTAATTGTGTGTTGATTAGGTATTTTTCATCCTAACCCTCCATGGGTTATGGCTCCAAAATAATGAAAATACGAAAATAATTACAAGAATACTCTAAATCGGGTAATATATAAATTGAGGATCCAAAGAGAAAGGATTGATCAATTTCAGTATAAGTATAACATGAAATATCCCAAATTTAAAATTTAAATACTTTAAAAATCATTTTTAGAGATATATAATTCAAAAATATTTGGGTCTTTGTCATTACATACTACCTCAGTTAAATTAGAATGATAAAACCCAGCTTTATACTTAACTAAATCAGCTATATTAGAAATAATATAACAAAGTTTCTCTAATAAATTTCTAGTTCATCCCAACATTTCTTTTTATCTAACTATAGAGCGATAAAGGATTCCATCATCCATAATAATTTTTTGGTATTATCCAAGGATGGTTCTGTAAAACAAGAAGTGGGTGGGGGTAGAATATATATGGGGGTCCTCCCATTGGAACCTATCATCCATGTATGGATAGTATTCTTCTAGATCAAAGTACTAAAACATTGGATCATATGAAAATATATCATCTCTAGGCGAAGTATACAAACTTCAAGTTGAATACACATTCATTCATATTTTAGATTAAGTTACTCAAGAAAATAAAGAAAAAGATGAAAGAAATGATCGAATAAATGGTTCAACTAAAACCTTGTGTTGCTTTTTATTGATTCCCAGAAAATGGAACCAAAATTTGACTACTCTTGTCATGATGCATAGAAAATTAGAGTTTGTTTTCCTTAAACTGACTAACTGAGTAGATAATAGAAGTATGGTTTAATCCCATGGGAAAAGTGGATCACGTCTTTTCAGTTGTTGGGGTTAAACAAATTTTTCTGGAAAATAATTATGTGAGGAAAATGATTTGTAAGAACAGTTTTGAAAGGTGAATGATATTAGAGTATAAATAAAAAGTATAAAACACATGTTTTGGGGTTTTAATTCAATTAAGGTTAATTATAATATTCATTCTATGGTGTTTAAATTAATTTATGAAATTATTTTCCATGGGGATTCAATTTTTTTATAGTTTTTTGGTCCAATAAAAAATAATTTTGTCTTTTAGAAATAAATTCCTTGGTCTAGTAATTAATCACTTAAAGTGTGTTTCTAACAAAACCCCAAAAAGACTATGAAAACAGGCACACCTAATGGTCATGGGCCTACCTATTATAACTCCCTTAGTGTTCCCTAGTTGTTTCATTCTTGGTCTGACATGACACAACTAGTGTATTTAGAGTTTAATCATTAAAGGAATTATAAACTAAAAAAAATGATTAAAATAAACACTTTATAAATTCAATTACAGCTCACCCATGGTCTCATTAGAACCCTAAAATAGAAATTATATCCTCTTATGACCATGATATTGGTGAAATGGTCGAATGAAAGCCCTACCCATGGATACAAAAGGGGAAAAGGGAGGTGAGAAGAGAAAAATGAGAATGAATTAAAAACAAAGTATAACTCCTACTGGCCTTATGGGAGGATCGAGTTAACAGAATGGAAACACCTCCCCCTAAATCTCTAACCCCAAACTCTAAGTTCCACCACTAAATTTATAGAAAAATTTATTACATGGAAAGTATAGAATGTACACATCATTTACTCAAGTCAACTACTATTTTTCTCTCTTTCTCCTCTAGTAGGTGAAAAAACATGTTTCACTTTGAATTATAATAAATCAATTGTCGTTAGGTAGAAGTTAACTTCATGTTATAGTGGCATACCTTGTGTGTAGAGTCAATTTCCCCACCAACCACTTCTATAATGGGAATGTATTGTGTGTTTGATGAAATACATGGAAAGTGAACTCTAGTCTGAGACTTGGGCGTCTATTATGGCTGGTTGATTTGTGCCTCTTGTAGTTGTACATGGTGTCTTCTTCTTACGTGCATACTATTTAATCTTAAATTTTACTCTATAAATTTCTCAATGTATTAATTCTACTATAAAATTTTAAAAATCATCCATTAACACTGAAATGAAACATTTAAACCAAATAAGAAAATATATTTGGTAAAAATAGACTTTATACTTAATAAAATTTCCAAATAAATATTTACAAATCAGGTTCATCAGAGTGGACCACCCCTAAATATCATATAAATGCAATCAAGGGAAGAATAACCCCACCTAAAATATCATATAATACAATCGAGGGGGGAGTTACCCCACTTGAAATCTTATATCATGCATTCATGGGTAAGAGATACCTCACCTGGATCTTAGATAAATAATGCTTGGGGGGGGAAATGGTCCACCCAAAAATATGAGGTATAGAACAGTTAGGGGGGATAGTATCCTACCCTAAAATCTTAGATAATTCAATCAGGGGGAAATGATTCCCACCCTTTAATCTCATTGAGGGGAATAATTCACACCTCATATTATCTCATGTCATAATAAAATGGGTTGACCATATGCTTGAAACTAATACACATTACCAAATTTGGCCTCTCAAATGAATAACTTGTAACTATCATAACATTTAGGCTAGGATACAACTACATTATCTTATATTTATTATCCCATTTAGGGGTCAACACATGGTCAGAGCACTGACTATGGTCCCCTATGTCACATCATGGTCCGAAAACCCTTCGTGGGTTTTGTTACCTTATTCCCCATATATAGGGTTGAAGCCTACCACTCAAAGGTTATACCATATCTAAACATATCCATGATTACATCATGGACTAATAGTTATCATAGAAAATACAATTTCGTCCCCTTATTAAAGAGATGTCATAAATCCCATCTCACCTCTGTTGTTAAACTAGTTTGGTCCTCTCACATCCAACCTATACATGGATCCTTTTCAAGATCAACCCTCCTAGGTATGCAAATGCTAATTAGAAAGGAATATTGGACCCATGCTGAAATCTATAAGAAAAAAAGGCTATAAGGAACCTCAAATTTCCCTATGGCCTATCCCTAGGACAAATATTCTTAATCTATCAATCTCCCTCATATGGAGAGGACTAACAACACATATTCCAAGGTATTTCATATATCATTTTTTTCATTTAATTTATATCCCTCTAAGTTCCAAGTATATATAATCTCACATTTATGATCAATACCTTAGTAATCAGTAGTCGAGACATCAATATAGTGTTCAAGGGTCCATCGTGACCCTTTTTATTTTGTTCATTTCATGGAATTCATTTAAAACAAATAATTTTAATAAAAAGTCATCAATCACATGCTAGTGTTAAGATTGTATATCACATGCACATAAACAAAGAATAAAACATGTGGGTATGCTCTGGGACTACCTACCTCATACAGAGTTAACATCCCTTTAGAAAGATCAACCACTCTTACCCAAACTCATCCAAGCTTGCATCATCAACCAACTCCTACCTCAATACATCACATTAAAATAATTTAATTATAATAAATTATAATAAATTATTCAATTTATTTTAAAAAGAATAATTTCTTAAAAAATCACTCAGTGGTATAACTATGTTAAAACCATGATCAAATAGGTGTGTTCCTCTCTCTACATGCGCCCAGACCTAAGCTATATAAAATCCCTAATTTAATCACCAGAATCAATGGACAATTACTTATAATTTAATTGAAACACTTGAAAAATTCATAGGGAAACATACCTTCTATGAAACGGTGAGAAATAGTTTGTGATCATAATTTGAGGATGTTCTCTATCCATGCTGAGATAAATCCACATCTTATGAAATTATTTCCCTATGATTCACTGGATATCATTACTAAATCCTTATCCAAAATTACACCAAAATTATAGGTTGTAAAGGAAATCTAGAACAAGGAATAAAGAGAGGAACTAATCTCAAATAAAAATAATAAAATCCTCTAGAACTACACAAATCAAATGGAAATGAAGATAAAGAAGAAGGGGGAGAGGATATAGGTCCTTCCCCACTCGTGCATCCAAATCAATAAATCCTGAGGGGGTTTCTATTTTAAAAACCCCCCAAATTCCATCCTACCTCTTTCATAAAAAAAATATCCAGCCTCAATCACGGTTTGACCATGATAATCATAGTGTGATGGTCCCTTACCCAACCTATTCATGGAACAACCTACTTGGGTCATGATATAATCACTTAGTAAGAGCGCCCAACATCCTTGCATATCCCAACATAGCATGGTCCAAGGGCTCACGATGTGATGCCTCACCTATAGATTATCCCCCATGATATGACCTCCTCATATCCATGATTCTATATCACAAACCTCATAACTCATGACACGACCCCTCATGCTTCATATCATGACACTGTCTTAACACCTCCCTCATGGTAAGCCTTCACAACATGACTATTTTTTCTTTCAGAAAAAACTAAGGTAAAACAGTAATAGTCCTTAGAAACCTTTGTACGGTTCATGGTCCATCGTAGTGTGAACACTTTATAATGTTCTTTCCCTTTTCCTAAATTTGCATAACTCTTTATGATATGAATACCTTAGTAATGTATTGACCCTTATATTCTTCAAAAAAAATCAAAGGAAATAACATAAATTTCATAACCCTACTTTGTAAGGTATATGGATGTGGTGTGATGGATCCCTTCAAGACATGACCTTGTTTATAAGGTTACTTGACTTAGAAAAAAACATCAAAAATCACCATGACATTAATCCATTGGTCATAGAATGATCACCCTGGGTTATTCTCATGTCATGTAATAACAAACAAATCACACTACAACCTACTTTTGTTGTGGAATTTTAGAAACTCGGCCACACCAACCCTTCTCCAATGCTAAATGAGTACCTGAAACATCTCTAATTCCTCAATATGCATCCAAAAACATCACAAAAAGATATTTATACCCTTGAAATTCCAATTTAAGACAAAATTATGAAAATTTCCCCTAATATGGGACCAAAAATACAAATTTCCTTTAAAATTCCTAACCCATTACAATACAGGGTTTTACAATCTCCCCTCCATAACACTTAGCATCCCTAAGAAGTATTGGTGGTCCTTAGCCATTCATATCCATCAAAAACACTGAAATGGTTCTCAAAAACACATGTCCTTCTCGATACACTTAAGGTATCATTGATCATCCAATCCTCTAATTCATTCCCAATATTATGGTGCTTACCACCATAAGGATTTTCTCATAAAGTTCGATCATGGACCATGGTGCTCCCTGCCATGAAAATAACCTAAAAAAAACACACTTCCAATGGTCCATCGACATTATTGGTGAAGCTTCCACTTCACCACACCCAATTCCATGCTAAAACACTGATCATACCTTCCCTAAAAACATTTATACACACCCACCAAAATGTTATCAAATCACCCAATCATGATGCCAAAATATTAGAGGTATCTCAATATCATCCAAGAACAAACACCAAAATCTAAACCTGGAACTTGATGTAAATCCATAGATGGGTCACCACTAACTATACTAGTTTTCATTCTTTCACCTCAAGAACTAGAACACCTCCAATATGACTCACCTCAGATCATGTCAATTTCCATCTTGAGCCTGATTCCAATGCACAAACTCATCCAAAACCACATCCATAGCCCTACCAACATTAGGGGAATACCTCTATGATTGATAAGATACTAACCACCATAGGAGTATCCTTATACTATATTAAATCAAAGTTCTAATATATATATATTACGCTCCATTTATTACCATATATAATGATTGGTCATGGTCATCCCTCTCATACCTGATCACCAAATCAAAATACCAATTAGTACCCATTCTCATCTCATCAGAAAATCATCCTCACCATCTATTAAAATCCCATCTAAAATAAGGGTCACACCCTCCAATATCCAATGGTTCACTCTTCGTCATATGACTTCCCTTATGCCTATCCTTAAGTGAAACCTCAATAGTTACATTATCATACATGTGTCACTCCCAAGAAATTCTCACATATTTCTAACAACCCTTGTCAAAGACCAAGCGCTGATAGGTCATACCATAGTACTTTGATCTATCCATGATATTATCATCTATCTTATAGGAAACATGCACCCATAATATCCAAATATGATGGGTGTACACCTCCATACTACCCAATTGTGCAACCCATCTCACTCTCCTATGATTCATGCATCATCGACCCTATGTGAACATGCTTAAATAACTGATTGTTCTCCTATTTCATGGTAATATCATCTAACAAGAATAACCTCAGTGGTTCCTTCCAAAAAACTGAAGGAATATCACCTATTTCATGGTCAATAACATGATCACCTACTACCCTAGGTGTCATCTATAAACCAGTAGCATTTACCTATGCTTTATCAATCCTAGATCCAACCATCAAGGATCATGATCCACTATACTTAAGGAATCTCCATGCATGCACCCCATATATGATATCAATTCTTGTGCATATATCTCATAACCTAAATTAGATACCCATTATCCCCATCTATAATGGAACTCAAAAGTATAAGTTAACTTTTCTCTCAGGTTACCCACATGTATCATAACTCATATTAACTATAATAGGAAATTGTCATGTTGTTCAATAACAGTACTCAGCTCACCAATATCCCGATCCATGTCTTAAGGAACTAGGCTCTCCCACCTATCATATAAGTAATATCTCACATAGGTCATAGATCATAGGTAATATATATATTTCATTTTAAAATACCATAAGTCACTCATGTTCCAACACACCCACTATAGGGTTCCCATATATACATCAGGCATCACATGATGAGTCATCAGCCCACTCCAGGGAACTAATCCTCATTGTGAATATACTTACCAAACTACCCCTTTGAGGACCATTATCTCATCCAAATGTAGATAATGGCAACATCATATGATAATTCATGTCAAATAAACCATAGTCACATGGTTCTGTTAACTAGAATTTTTCCAAGAAGCAATATGGGAAAACACCATATAGGTTTTTGTTAACACTTTAAGTAAAAAAAACTTGCTTCAAAATCACCCATGATGGGTTCATCATGAAGGAATTCACTTCTTATATCAACCTTCTAGGAGTCACCATATATCCCTTACACAAAGGGACTATATAGTCATTATCAAGGAGAATCCCTCTATAAGATCTACTAACCTGTAATCATAGAAAATATACCATGGTTTAACTAATTAGAACAAAACTAACAATTTTTATAGGAAAATGACATATAACTGGTTGAAACTTTAAACAACATAACCCTCATAATCAATGAAATCAACCAAATATAATAACATGAATGTCATGTGAATCCTAAATTCCAAATATGATTCATATACATATGCCTCTCACCACTCCATGATAAGAGCCAAAACCAAAATATCAATCTTAAATATGAATATCATATTTGAATAAATATCTCAACACTAACATGAAGAACAAAGAAAAAACCCATATCCTTGGTAACTCATACTTCCCATTGAAAAAGGTGGTCATGGCACACTAGTATGAGTTCTATCAGAATATTTGGAACACTCTTAGTCCTTATCTACTATATCCTAGATAGTATGTTTAGAAAATATTCCTTGATACCTCTTTGTAATTCTCTCATCCTTAGACAACTCTCTAGTGTCCCAGATAGAGTCTTACAAGACCTCAGGATGTCCCCTAATATGTCAGAGGTTGCAGACTATAAGTGAGGGTCTAAGTTGTTATTATGGGGAGAGTATACCCTCATATCGGAGTAAAAAACAACTAAAACAAATAAAAATCATCCCTAAAAATCAAAGTATGTAAGAGCAAGTAAACATAACCATGATATAACAAATGAAGTGAAACAAATAGTCATAAAAACGTGAATCCCAAATGATCACCCATTTGGTCAGTCATATATACAAAATAAACAAATAAATAAAGTGAAAAGTAGTTCTACTACCATCCTCAAGACTTATGTCTAAACTTCATCCAAGCTATTCATCTTGATCGTGAAATATAGGGCCTCCAACCTACCTGAACCAACAATAATGATGTCTTCATACATACCAAAGTGTCATGGAATCTCAAGAAGGGTGTGAATATAACTTATTAGGCTGCCACCAATGATGTATCTAACATAACTAGTAAAGTAGTGTATGAAATATGTGATATGATCATAAAATAAATAAATATCTGGACTTAATAAAATAATTATCTTTGATCCTAATATTCTAAGTTGACACCTAAGATCGATCATGCCTACTTTTTCCAGTGATGGATGTCTCTAATCATAAAACATAACCATCAGGGGGTGAAATACCACACTAGAATATCATATGTGTGTGTGTGATCACTCAAGGGGAAAACACCCCACCTAGATCATCTCATACATACAACACTCAGAGGGAAAAATATTTCTTCCCTAGAATCTCAGATGAATTTAATTGGTAAGAACAATGTCCCCACATGGAATCACATATAATACAATCAGGGGAAGAATTAGCCCACCAGAAATCTAAAATAATGTAGTTAGGGGGGATATCGGACCCACCTATATCTCACATTAGGAATTTTGGGGGAATAGAGACCCCACCCAGATCTCATATAATAAAATTGTGAGGAAGATCAGCCCCACCCAGAATCTCAGGTATAGAATATTCAGGAGGAATAGTGGATACATCCAAATATTAGATAAATAACACTTTTAGAATAGATTTTCCCTCCCTAGAATCTTAGATAATGAAATCAGGGGGAAACAACCCACCCTGGAATCTCATTAAGGGGAATAGCGTCCACCTCATAATATCTCATATCATTGTAGCATGGATTAGCCATATACCCAAACCCGTTATACATTAACAAGGTTGGACTCTCAAATTCACAACTTATAATGACCACTATATTCATGATATTATACAACCATAGTAAATTCTCTATGTTATAACTTTCAAGGGTTAATATAAGTTTAGGGAACCCACCATAGTATCATAGGTCAAATCACAATCTAGATTCCCTCCATGGGTTCCATTATCTTATTCCCATTTTTAGGGTAGAAGCTCATTACTCATAGGGAATAACATCCCCCAACATAGCTATGATTTCATCATGACTTAATAGGTATTACATGCAATACAATTTCAACCCCTTGCTATATAGATTACATAAATCTCATCCCACCTCCATCATCGAGCTAGGTTATCCCTCTCACACCCAACGTATATATAGATCCATTAAAATATCAACCCTCTTGGGTACACTCATTCTAATTGTAAAGAAACACTCTCCCCATCCTCAAATAGATAATCCCAAAGGCTATAAAGCATATCATGGTTCCCTATGGCTTGTCTTAAGGATAAATATTCTTAATCTATCACTCTCCCTTTCATATATAGGACTAATGTAACCTATCCCAAGTCCCTATATATATCATTTATTTCATTTAATTTATACCCCCCCCCCCTCAGTCTAAGTATCTTGAACCTCACATTTATGATCAAACCCTCGACCATCGATGGTTGAGACATCAAGATAGTGTTCAAGGGTCTATCATAGACCTTATCTCTTTGTTTATTTTATTTTATTTATTTAAAATAATTCATTTTAATAAAAATGGGTCAATCACATGCTAGTGTAAAGAATTTATATCACATGAACATAAATAAAGCATTATCCATAGGGGGTATAATCAAGGGCCACCTACCTCGTATCTCATCCCTTTATAAAGTTATACTACTCTCTCCCAAGATCTCATAATCACACGAATCTTATCTCAATCCATCACATTTAAATAATTTATTTAAAATGATTTATAAACAATTATTTAATTTAATTAAAAAATAATAATTTCTTAAAAAATCACATGGTGACATTATAGTTCTAAAATCATGAGCAATGAGGTGTGGTCCACTCTCAACAAACACCCAAACCAAATCCATAAAAAACCACAATTTAATTACCCAAATCGATTTCTAATTACTTCTAATTTAATCAAAGCCCTAGAAAAATTCATAGGGAAACATACCTTCCATGAAATGGTAATAAATGGTGTGAGATCATCCTTTTGGGATATCCTTTAACCTCACCAAGAAAAATACCTATCATCTTAGATGATTTTAATCATGATCTGGTGGAAATTATCACCAAATACCTAAACCAGATCACCCAGAAATCAAAGGTTATAGAGTGAATCTAGAGAGAGTAAGAAAGAGAGGAAATCACCTTGAATATGTATAACAAAACCCTTTAACAACTAAAATTGAAGGGAAATTAAGAGGATTAGGAAGGGGGAGCTCATCCCTTAATATTTTTCACATCCAAATAAAGAATTATTGAGGGGGTTCCTATTTTAGAAACCCAAAGAAGACCATCCTTCCCATATTAAAAAAACTAAGGGCAAGATCACAGCACAACCATGAGGGTTTTGATGCAACACTCCCTCACCCAAATTGGTAGTAGTGAAACCTCTCTACATCATAGCACAACCACTAAGGTTGAGAAAACAACATTTATACATGGCCTATCATGATATATCCTAGGGGATCATGGTGTGACACCTCACCAGTAGTGAAACCTCCTAATGAATGTGATTCCATGGTGTGGGTGTCAAGCTTTGTGGTGTATCCCCTCATGCTCAGTGTTGTAATTCCCCTGTGAAACCTCCCTCATGCTAGGCCTTCATAGTGTGGCCATTTTTTCCTCTATGAAGAACAAAGGCAAAAACTACAAGATTCATTATACAGCTTTGTGTGGTTAATGTTCGCAGAATGACTTCCCCCTTTGTAGTGAAACCACTTGATAAGGTTCTTTCCATTTTACAAAAATCAAAAAACTCATCATTTTTTGAAGATCATAGCTATAGTTTCACACTTCTCTTGTTAGAAAAATTTAAAAGGAAAGAAAATAAGGTTTATAACCCTACTTTTTAAGGTTTGTGGTTGCGAAGTTATGACACCCTTTTCAACTTGACCTAGTTTATAAGGTTCTTTTACTTAGCCAAAACCCACAAAATTAACCATGCCATAAACCCTAGATCATGATAAAACTACCTTGGGAAAACCCCTCGTAAAAAAAACAACCTAAAATTCATTATATTATTTACTTATAATATATAATTTTAGTACCTCATTCATACTATAATGCTCACTCGAGCACCTGAAGCATATCCCTGGCCTCAATCCACATTCAAAAATTATGATGACCTATAATTTTCATGCATTATTTTTAAAATATTTCTTTAACAAAATAATGCATTAATAAATTCCTTAGGATCATTTGAGTTTTAGTGTCTTGGAAACTAGGTACATAATACATGATTTTCATATATCACAAAAAAAAATAAACTTTATCTAATTATCTTGAGAGGCTCCTTTGTTATTCTATCCTAGGTCACCTCACTCTTATTTATTTCTTGGGGATATACATCTAAAGGAAAGGGTGAGAATAAATCTTAGTAAAGGGAGAAAAAAAATAGGGAGTAAGTGATCATCATGGATAATTAATGAGGCATAGCATAAGAGAATGATCATAAGTACATGAGGAATAACATGATATTATGATCATAAGTACATGAGAAATAATAAGGAAATGTGGCTACAATAGAAAAATGATACATTCATAAGAATATCAACAAGGTTCATCACCAAGGTTTCATAAAACATATTACCAATATTGTTCACTAAGTTATCATAAAATATTACCAAGGTGTGTTTCTAAGGTATCATAAACAAGTTGTCTCTAGAGATTAATTATTTACCCGATGCATTGGAGCACTATCAGGGCGTACCATTCATATGCCTAACTTTATGTATGTCATAAATATCATATATCGTAATAAAGTATTTCATTATTTTAACCCATGAGTAGGGAATATGGGTTTCATACATGGAATTCCCCAATCAATGAAGTATATTTATATCTACATTAATACCCTTGAATGAATGTAGGGTTGGGTAGTCACAACACAAATGTATGGTATGGAAAATCAAATAATGATTCTGGAAATATAATGAGTATAAATAATAGATTATGGAATGTGACTAATGAGAAATAATTGTATTATATAATTAATATAGAATCATTTGTAAAATAAAGGACTTATTACAAGAATATGAAATAATAATCAACTGAAAATCCAAAGGATTATTACTAAAGAAGTACTTAAATAAAAGGAGAGAGGAATAGAATCCCTTATTTTATGAGATATCTTCTTAAAGATTTATAATAAGGCCTTAGAACCTTAATATCTCCTTGAAGAGACTCTATAGAGACAAAATTAGAGGAACTTCTTACTCAATGGATTTTGATTGAAGTGTAATGGAATAATGAGTGGGTATTTATAGAAAATGAGTGGGTTTTTTTTATTAATTTCAAAACATAGGTCTTATACATCTAGGTTATAAAAAATGCAAAACTATTATCCTTACCATGGTTTTAGCCGATGGTTTTAGACATATAAGGACTAGTTTTTAGTATTTTAATTTTTAAGAACCGAACTCATTAAAATAATATTATTTTGTAGGAGGAAGATACTCTTGTTCTTGAAGATTGTTTTAAAAAATATTAAAATATAATTTAGGTTTTGGAAGATTCTTTATAGGTTTGGAAAATTAATTTTATTACATTAAAAGACATTATATTAATGAGAAAACCCATTTTCGGTAAAGAAGGGAATTGTATTACTTATTACATCATTTTTAATAAATTATGATATTATAATACATACTATATACACATAACATATTTTACTTTTTACCCAAAAATTTGACAATCTTAAAAGATTAGAAAAAAATCACCATTGAATACTTTTGACATGATGATTTCAAAACTACATCCATTATATAAAAATAATTTTATAAATATGATAGATTTAATTTTTTAAATAAAATACTTATCTATTGAAAATTATCAATTTTTTTGACATGATCAAATTTCTAAACCTTATAAAAACTACATATGATTCCATATAATTATTTTATTATTTATATATGAATTAATATTTTTCTTTTAAAACACTTTTATTAAAATAAAATTTTATCTAAAATTTATAAATTTATCATAAAAATGTATTTTAATGAAAAATAGTCACATATATTTTCTAAAAAATAAATTATGGATTATGTGTATCATAATTTTATTTTATCATTTTCATATTCTAATCATGTGCATTATATATTTTATATAAGGGTGATACATTTAATAAAAAATGGTATCAATGTAAACACTATTTTATTTCTAAAATAATTTACACCTAAATAATACTTGAGGTCTAGATACATAACCCCTTTATCACACCAGCATGATCCTTAAGGATAAGGTTTGTGATGGTGGTAATTTTATGGGGTGATTGGGATAACATTGGTCTTGAGGTGATCTCCACTAACTTGAACTTCTCCCACAGTCGATTCTATTCAAACGTCACTTTTTTAATCTCTGCCAAGGCTTGTCTAAGGGTGAACCCCAACAATGCTACCTCCCTCACAAATATTGATAAATGGGATTCATAAGGCATGATTATACCAATTAAGTTATTCATTACTTACTCCTACATCAATTATCTCTCCTCAATTCCATTAATATAAAATAACTTAAATAGTTACTTTATTATGGCTATATTACCAATGGTCATAATGAACAATGGTCATGATTCCCAATGGCCATATCATAATGGTATCATTTCCCATTACATGCTAAATATACTCCACCATTATCATACTTTATCATTCACTATTTCACTTAAAAATTGTATACACTTACATTGATAATAACTATCATATTGTTAATGTTTCTTCTTATTTTTACCATTTTTATGGTAGTAGTGATCTTTATGGGAGAATTAAATCCTATGGAGTTTACCCTTCTATATATATTATTGATTGTTTTTTATCTATTTATACTCTTCTTAGTTGTTATCATCAATATTATTACATGATGTGTAATGTCCCTATGAAATATATTGGTCTTTCTGGATGCTTATATTGTAAAATATAATAAAATAATCATTGTAAAACATGATTTCTTTATTAATAACATAAAAAAATGTTTGTTATAAAAATGTCTTAAGGAGGTGTTACAACACTCATAATTATAATATGAGTCCAAATTCTCGAAATAAAACTTACTTTGGGACTAAAAATTAAAATTTCCTCTAAAATTTATAACCCATAACAACACAGGGTTTATCATTATGACTCCTCATCCATGGGAATATACTGAGAAAACATTCTCCCTATTTAATAGCTTAATCTACATAGGAGTCTTTATTTCATTGGGGATTTAATGATCATGGATATACTAGACAACCTAGATGTTATGGTTCACCTAAAGTGTAACTAAATATTCTCATTATTAAGAACTATGTGTGGCTTGATTCTTGTTATTCTAGGATATGTAGTGATGTCTAGATTAATTATCTCAGACCTAGCGATGAATTTAACTTTCATTAATACATCCCCAATGTATGATATTCTAATTCATGTTGGGTTTTCAACATTATCTGTACACTAGGACACCATATCAGAGTCTTATGCTTCCATCCTTGGGTACTTTCATAGAGATACCTCTAGTTTTAGTCCCATTCCAGAGAAATAAAATTCATACATGTTAATATAACTATGTGAGGATTGATTTTCATTACCAAGGGATATATATTGATTCCCAGATATTTTATCCAGACCCATCCATAGCTTCCATTTCCATTTTGGGTTTTTCTCTACTAATTATACCTTTCCCAATTTACATTAGGTTTCATCATTCTCCCTCACTATAGCATCCTAAAATTTCTCTTTTTTTCCTATGCATGATTTAGATCTGTACAGGGTGACCCTATTGCTACAACTATTTTTTTCTTGATTCCTATGACTAAAAAATACATTATGACATCCATATAACCTATCTTGGAATTTTCTAGAAGTTTCATTCCAAATAAACTCTCACTTCACCTAGTCATGTGAGAGTTCATCTGTAACATCCCGGATCCGGGTGCCACTCAACTGGTTCCCTGAACCTGGTTCGCCACGTGACCTCAAGCACATTTCCCCAAATACCAGAGGCTGCCGACTAGCAGCGAGGGCCCAGGTCTGGTAGTGGGGAAACTATGCCCTCATTTGTCAAAGTGTAGCGCAGCGGAATAAAATAAAAAGAATATAACAATAGCGGAAGCAATAAACCATTTAAATTTAATATTAACAACTTCAGTAAAAGAACCAACCAATTATATAGATATGATGCAACATGTCTCAAGTTCTAAGAAAACAGCCAGAACATGTTACATAGCAGTACAATACAATACAGAGTACAACAAAGCAAAACAAACAGTCAGTAGCATCGCGAGCCTAAGCCTGCTCCCATTCTCCCCTACTCCTCAACAGTAATCAAGTACCTGTATAGGGACCCTTTCCCTTATCCACACCTATAGAAATGTAATCTTTTTGGGCCAAATACATGACCCAAACAGGGTGTGAGAAATAAATCCCAGTAGGCACCCACCAAAGGCTCGTGCCCAACTATGTGTAAACATGTAACAACAGTGTTCAAAAGTAAAATGCAATAAACTAAGAAGTACTCAAAGGTAACTAACTTACCAGTTATATTTCCATTTTATTATTCATTTAAACATTTATTATTAAGAAACCACCATAGTGAATTTCTATGTAACCAGTCAGTCTCCTCATACACGCAAACCCTTACCCTCAGGAAATCAGAATCTCACCCTCAGGAAATCAGAATCTTTCCCTCAGGCATAACAGATATTGCCCTCAGGTGTACGAAGTGTCTCCCTTAGGCATAGAATTCAATTCCCTCATGCATACGAAAGGTTTCCCTCAGGCGAAATAGAACATTTTCCTCAGGGCTAATACAGACATGCCCTCAGGCTATAGTAAAACACCTCCCTCAGGTACAAGTAACCAGGATGACCCCAACATGTAAATAAACAATTCACATACAATTTCTCTCAAGGAAATTTAAAAAATATTATTACAATGGCATACCCTCGGGTATCCTGTCCAAACAGCTAAATAGAGGAACGCACCCCCGGGGTGGTCCTGGATCCAAGCAACGATCCCAAACAGCAGTTTATTATCACATTTAATCACCTATACATTTCTAGGTAGTTAAAATAGCCACGGCCTCAGGCACACAACACCCCAACATGGGCTCGTAGATCAACGGTACACAAAACACACAGAAGTTGGAAATTAAACACCAAGACACCTACCTTAAACACCCAAGAACGGTATACTCGAACGATGCCTTCTGAAATTTCCAATAACGTCGTAGATCTGAGGTAAAATAATTCTCATTCAACCTCAAATAACTTCCCATAGAGGAAGAATTGTCAAGAACTAAACAAGGAGAAGGAAGCTCTTACCCGTGTGGTTCCAACGAGATCGTCAGAGGCGAAAACAGATTCCCGATGCTCGATCTAGAGATCCTCGAAGGTCAGGCCTCCTCTCCTGACTCCTTCCTCCGATTCTAAGCCTTCCCTGTGAACAGGGGAGGATACTGCCCATTTAAGCGAAAAAAACAAACTACATGGCGTGTACTTTTGACTACATGGTGTGTACTTCCCTCATTTAACTATTCTTCTGGAGGCACTGCCAAACTGTTCATCTGTCTACATGAGTACACGGCGTGTATTCCTGACTACACGGCGTGTACTATCGCGCAGCTAGCGGATACTTCCATCGCCTTACTATTTGCCTACCGACTGACAACACGGCATGTAAATACCCACTACACGGCGTGTAGTCGATTTTTACACCCTTCGTCGCTGACATGGATACACACCTTGTGTACCCTTCCCACACGGCCAAAGTACACGGCGTATGGAATAGTACACGGCATATAGTCCCAAATTTTAGGATTTTCCCTATTTTCCTTATTTTCTCAAAAACACTTAAGGAAAAGAGAAAAGAAGAAAATCGCACCTCAAAAATAAGAACCAGGTTCTTACAAACTTCCCCCCTTAAAGAAATTTGTCCCCGAATTTCCCTCCCAAGGGTGGCGAAGATAAATCTCAGAATAGCTCTGGCCACTGAGTACGTACGTCGGTCTCCTTCTCCCAGTTTTTGTCCTTCACTCGGCCATGCTGCCATAGCACCCGTATGAGAAGAACTGACTAGCCTCAGAGGACCTTTGTGCTCCTATCAATGATATGAATCAGATGATCCTCAAAGGACGCATCGATCTGAAGCTCAACCTCTTCGGGCTAAAAGACATGAGATGGTTCTGAATGATAGTGGCGCAACTGAGATACATGGAAGACGTCATGCATGGCCCGGTACCTCTGTGGTAACTGCAACTGATAGGCAACCGGTTCGAATCTCTCTAGAATCTCAAATGGCCCCACATGCCTCGGTGAAAGTTTACCCTATCTCCTAATCCACCTGTGTCCCAGCCTTGGCGAAACACGCAAGAAGACCTGATCCCCAACCACGAACTCCAAAGGTCATCTGCGGCGATCAGCATAAGATTTCTGATGAGACTGTGCGGTAGCCATCCTCTTCCGAATCAATTGGACCTGCTCAGAAGTCTCATGCATGAGACATGGTCCCAGTAAAGCTACCTCATCAGCCTCTAACCAGCACAAAGGTGATCGTCATGTCCTACCATATAAAGCCTCGTAAGGTGCCATCTCGATAGTTTCCAGAAAACTGTTATTGTAGGCAAACTCGACTAGGGGTATGTGCTTCTCCCACGAGCCCCCAAAGTCTAGGATGCATGCACGTAGAATTTCCTCTAGAACTTGTATCGTACGCTCTGACTGGGCATTGGTATAAGGGTGGTAAGATGTGCTCAGAAGCACCTGTGTACCCAGTTCCCTCTGAAAACTCTTCCAGAAACGAGACGTAAAACGGGCAGCCCTATCTGAAACGATAGAACGAGGGACCCCATGAAGATGTATGATCTCTAGGATATACAGTTTCCCGAGATCGTCAACACTGAATGTCTCCTTGATTGGAAAAAAGTGAGCTACATTGGTGATTCTATCCATAACAACCCACATGGCATCATTGGATCAAGGTGACCTCAGAAATCCAGTCATGAAATCCATCACGACATCATCCCATTTCCACTCGAGAATGGGTAACTGCTGTAACAGTTCGGCTGGTATCTGATGCTCCGCCTTCACCAGCTGACAGGTGGAACATCTGGTATCAAAACCAGCTACATCCCTCTTCATACCCGGCCACCAGTAATGACGTCTCAAGTCACGGTACATCTTGGTAACTCCGGGATAAACTGCGCAAGCTGAAGCATGAAACT
Organism: Viscum album; assembly: GCA_963277665.1. Classification (NCBI taxonomy): domain Eukaryota; kingdom Viridiplantae; phylum Streptophyta; class Magnoliopsida; order Santalales; family Viscaceae; genus Viscum; species Viscum album. Next base: position 1,800,450,286 of record OY728130.1, on the reverse strand, counting down.
CCTGCATTATCTCCTCATGTATATCCCCTAGAACCCACACTCATCCATGGAAATGAATAACTTCATCATTTCCTATCATCCATCCAGGTGGAGGGTCCTCACTTTCCACCGACTCCCATAGAACAAGGCCTTCTGAATCAAATAGTTGTCTCATCCTCACTCTATCCAGGAGGGTAGAAGTCATAGCTAAAGATGAAAGATAGGTCTTCCCCTGACTGTCATGCACCTCCAAATGCATCTCAGAGAACAAATCCATGAGCTTCCACTCACCACTGGCCTCCTGCACTACCTGTATCTGAGTCCTCCTGCTCAGTGCATTAGCTACTGCATTACCTTTACCAAGCGTATAGGCAAGCTCAAAATCAAAGGACTGAAGGTATTTGACCCACCTTCGCTGTCTTAGATTCAAGTCACACTAGGTAAAGATATACTTGAGACTTTTGTGGTCAGTAAAAACCACAAAATGTTCTCCCAATAGTTAATGTCTCCAACAGCGCAATGCATGAACAACTGCAGCCAACTCAAGGTCATGCATCGGGTAATTCCTCTCATGTGGCCTCAACTGTCGAGACCCGTACGCAACAACTCGATTTCCCTGCATCAACACTGCTCCCAGCCCAATACCTGATGCATCACAATAAACTGTATAGCTCTTACCTTCCTCTGGAAGTATCAAGACTAGTGCTGATGTCAACCTTCCTTTCAAGTCCTGAAAGGTTATCTCGCAAGCTTCTAACCAAACTAACTTCACACCCTTCTTAGTCAAACCCGTCAACAGTGATAATAAGTGGGAGAAGTCCTATATGAAGCATCTGTAGTAACCATCCAGTCCCAAGAAACTCTGTATCTCAAACACGTTCTTAGGATGCTCCTAGGAAACTACTACTCTCACCTTCTCTGGGTCTACTGCAACTCCTACCTCTGAGATGATATGACCCAGGAAGTGAATCCGGTCCATCCAAAAGTCGCACTTTTAGATCTTAGCATATAGATTATGCTCTCTCAGGGTACTCAGCACGATCTCAAGATGGGTGGAATGGTTGTGTCGAGTGTGAGAGTACACCAAGATATCGTCCACGAATACTACCACAAAAGAATCTAGATAAGGATGGAACACATGATTCATCAGATCCATGAAAACTTCTATCGCATTCGTGAGTCCGAACGGCATAACCAAGTACTTGTACATACCCTATCTACTCCAAAAAGCTGTAAGTGGTTTGTTCGATGGTCTCACACGCAGCTGATGATATCCTGATCTCAGTTAAATCTTCGAGAACACTCATGCTCCACGAAGTTGATCAAAAATATCATCAATCCTTGGCAAGGGATATCGGTTCTTAACCGTCAACTAGTTCAGCTTCCGATAATCAATTCAGAGTCTGAGGGTACCGTCTGCATTTTTTCGCAAAAAGGACCGGAAAACCCCAAGGAGAAGTACTGGGTCAGATAAAACCCTTTGACTGTAACTCCTCTAACTGCCACTTGAGCTCTTGCAACTTAGAAGTGGCCATCCTATAAGGAGTAATAGACACCGGTGCTACTCCTGGCACAAGCTCAATAGATAAATCCACCTATATCTCCAGAGGTAGACCTGAAAAGTCATCCGAGAAGACATCCCTAAAATGATCAACCACGGGAGGGAAATCCGTCTGACAAGCTCCCTGATCATCCATATATAAACTCACAATCTGGGCTGTGAATCCACCTCGCCCACGATGCTCTGGTCCATCTCAACTCGCCTGGACATCCCATTCACCTTTGTAAAGAAACTCTCCACCCTCTGGTGACGTGAAACTCACCCTGGGACGATAGAAATCTACAAAGGCTCAGAAGAGAACCAACCAGTCCATCCTGAGAATGACGTCATAAGCTGACATCTCTAAGATATAGGGGTCCCAAAGAAATTGAAACCCACCAAATTCAAGGTGGAACTCCTTGAACTGAAGCACACATTCCGTTCTAGTTCCCAACGGAGTGTCTATCCTCATAACAGCAGAAGAAGAAGAAACACAGAGCCCAAGGCTCTCCACAACGGGTACATATATGAAACTATGCATAGCACCCGTATCGAAAAGTACTGAAAATAAGATAGAAGATACTAGAATAGTACCTATGACTATAGAAGGTATGGGATCCTTTTTTTGTTGGGTCTGCTGCACTGCATATGCCTACCCAGTGTTGCGGCCCTATGACACAACCTGACAACCCTGAGCTGTCCCGCCCTGCTGCCTCTAAGATCCTGGTGTCTGGCTACCATGGCCACGACCACCATCTCTACCTGCATGCCCTGACATATTCTAGTTTCCTGACTGGTAAGAAGCTACTGGTCCTACTCCCGTATGCGGAGTCTACATAGAACTCCTCTCACTAGCCACTGGTGGAAACGCCCTACAAAAGCGATGCAGGTGACCCATCTTGTAGTAAGATCGGCACTCCACTAGGTCATGTGGACACTGCGGTCTCTTGTGCCCCTCTTTACCACACTGGTATCAAAAGACCGGGCCACCTGAAGAAACTGCCTGGCTAGTACTGCCACCGTGAGAGAAACTCATCTGTCGCTTCCTCTTCTTGGTAGAAATAGTACCAGAAACTGGTGTTGAACCGCCCTGGCCCACACCACTAGCTTCCCGCATGTTCCTATCTGTAATCAGCACCAGGTTCACAATAGCATGTACTGAAGGCAACCTGAAAACATTCACCAGTGCTCGGATTTCATACTGAAGACCATCCTCGAAGCATCTGGCCCTCAACGTCTCATCACCCACCAAAACGGGTGCAAAACGCTGAATATCAGTGAAACGAGCAGAATAATCCATCATTGACATAGCGCCCTGCTGAAGATTCATGAACTCTTGAGCTCTATCTACTCTCAGTGTATCTTAAAAGAAGAAGTCATATAATACTGCCTGAAAATATTCCCACGCCATGTCTCTGTGATGCTCTGACTGGGTGGTAACATCTCACCACATCTTGGCAGAATCACGCAGCATATACGTCGCGAGCTTGACCCTCCACCCTGGAGGCATCTCAAGATGCTCGAAAATAGTCTGCATAGACCCCAGCCAATACTCCACAGCCTGTGATCTGCCATCCCCTGAGAACATAGACGAATTCTACTGCTGGAATATATGAGTCAGCTCAGCCATAGATGTGGCAGCCTACGTTGCTCCCTGAAAGGTCTGCATGAACCGCATAAAGCCTTCACGGAACTGCGCCTCCGCGCCTGTGTCTGGTATAACGGCTGGCGCCGCATCTGGCTCTGCTGGAGGATCTACTGGTATCCCATGGCCCACCATCTCTAGAGTATATTCATTGCTTCTCTCCTGGTGAACAACGTGTGGTCGTCTTGGCGGCATGACTCTACAAGGTCAAACGCACACCTTAGATCCAGATTATCAAAGACTGAAAACGAAGGGACCAAAAAGGGAACAGGAGGAAGAAGGCATTTCAAAATTTTCAATACAAGACTACATGGCGTGTATACTGACTACACAGCATGTACCTGACTTCTCTTCCCCTACCCGGGTCCTTCTACATGGCTCCCGTTAAACAAAACTACACGGCGTGTATATAATCTACACGGCATGTATGGTGTAAATTTCCAACTGCCCGTGTCGTTTGTGACATGGCCGACTACTCAGCTTGATACTACATGGCGTGTTACACCCGCACATGGCATGTACACCACCCTGTTTCCCTAGCCACACAGCTAACACCACACGGTCTGTCCTCGGACAAGACTACACGGCGTGTCCCACAAGTACACGGCGTGTACTAGATGAGCTCCGCCGACTCGTGTTGTTAGTTACATGGCCGGATACACAGATCAAACTACACGGCATGTTCCATATACACACGGCGTGTACACAAAAGGATTACCTCGACCCGTGTTGTTAGTTACACGGTCGGGTCCCCAGGTCACACTACACGGCGTGTTCTTCATTGACACGGCGTGTTCAAGAAAAGATTGCATCGGCCCGTGTTTGTTAGTTACATGGTCGGGTCTCCAAGTCAACACTACATGGCATGTACATCAGGTACACGGCATGTTTTACCCCATCTTTTCCCTACCCCGTGTCCCCACCCACACGGTCCATTACACGGGAAGAGACTACATGGCATGTACTTAGGTTACACAAAGTGTACTTAAAAATTTTCTTTTCTTCCCGAACAGAAGAACATACACGGCATGTTTAAAGAACTACACAGCATGTATACTGGTTTTTCCGGACAGTATGCCTTAGAAACTTCCCTGGAACCTAGAAAATACTGAAAACAACACCTAAGTGCCAAATTCTGATCCGTGAGGACGCATACTCCCCACGAATCAAATTTTGGAATCTTATCTATGTTATAATAAAATAAACATTCAATGATCCACCAAATTCCAGTAAATGGGGGCCCATACTCCCCAAAAACAAAAGTTTGAAGTTCATTCTAATAAAAAGATTATACAACAATACCCTATCACATAGCAGGTATTTTATCAAGCAGCTATCACAACACGAAGTTTTTTCTAGTACAACAACTATCACAACAACATGCAATTTCTAATGTACCTACATGGCATAGAACTATGCATGGCATGTGATTCCTAGCATGTTCCTAAATGATGCATGAGATGGCATACCCTCATCTCATCGGCTCGCAACTAAATAGAAACCATGGATAAAATATAAATATCACAATCACAAGTGTGTCACCCAACGGTGAAAATCTAATCAACTGTAAAATTTGCAAAATCTGAAAAATTACAAAAATACGAGGTAGACTAGATTTTCCCTGTAAATGGGTTAGCTACGCCCGGGCATAGCTTATCACCAACTATCTTTCTCTTCCTATCCCTGACTAAGGCTTCAAATAGTAAGTCAAAGAAAAGAACATCCTTTGATACCACTTTGTAACGTCCCAGATTCGGGTGCCACTCAACAGGTGCCCTGAACCCGGTTCGCCACGTGACCTCAAGCGCATTTCCCCAAATGACAGAGGCTGCCGACTAGCAGCGAGGTCCCAGTTCTGATAGTGGGGAAACTATGCCCTCATTTGTCAAAGTGTAGCGTAGCAGAATAAAATAAAAAGAATATAACAATAGCGGAAGCAATAAACCATTTACATTTAATATTAACAACTATAGTAAAAGAACCAACCAGTTATATAGATATGATGCAACATGTCTCGAGTTCTAAGAAAACAGCCAGAACATGTTACATAGCAGTACAATACAATACAGAGTACAACAAAGCAAAACAAATAGCCAGTAGCATCGCGAGCCTAAGCCTGGTCCCATGCTCCCCTACTCCTCAGCATTAATCAAGTATCTGTATAGGGACCCTTTCCCTTATCCACACCTGCAGAAATATAATCTGTTTTGGCCAAATACATGACCCAAACAGGGTGTGAGAAATAAATCCCAGTAGGCACCCACCAAAGGCATGTGCCCAACTGTGTGTAAACATGCAACAACAGTGTGCAAAAGTAAAATGCAATAAACTAAGAAGTACTCAAATGTAACTAACTTACCAGTTATTGCCATTTTATTATTCATTTAACCATTTATTATTAAGAAACCACCACAGTGAATTTCTATGTAACCAGTCAGTGTCCTCAGACACGCAAACCCTTACCCTCATAAAATAAGAATCTTGCCCTCAGGAAATCAGAATCTCGCCCTCAGGAATAACAGATATTTCCCTCATGCGTACAAAGTGTCGCCCTCAGGCACAGAAGTCACTGCCCTCAGGCATACGAAAGGTTTCCCTCATGCGAAATAGAACGTTGCCCTCGGGCTAATACAGACACGCCCTCAAGCTATAGTAAAACACCACCCTCAGGAACAAGTAATCGGTCCGATCCCAACATGTAAATAAACAATTCACATACAATTCCTCTCAATTCAATTTAAAAAACATTCTTATAATGTCATACCCTCGGGTATCCTGGCCAAATGGCTAAACAGAGGAACGCACCACCGGGGTGGTCCTGGATCCAAGCAAAGATCCCAAACAGCAGTTTATTATCACATTTAATCACATATACATTTCTAGGTAGTTAAAATAGCCATGGCCTCAGCCACACGACACCCCAACATGGGCTCGTAGCTCAACGGTATACAAAACGCACAACATTTGGAAATTAAGCACCAAGCCACCTACCTTAAACACCCAAGAATGGTATACTTGAACGAAGCCTTCTGAAACGTCCAAGAACTTTGTAGATATGAGGTAAAAGAATTCTCATTGAACCTCAAATAACTTCCCTTATAGGAAAAATTGGAAAGAACTGCACAAGGAGAAGGAATCTCTTACCCGTGTGGTTCCAATGAGATCATCGGAGGCGAAAACGGATTCTCAACGCTCGATCTGGAGATCCTCAAAGGTTCGGCCTCCTCTCCCGAATCCTTCCTCTGGTTATAAGCCTTCCCTATGAACAGAGGAGGATACTTCCCATTTAAGCAAAAAAAAGAAACTACACGGCGTGTAATTTTGACCACACGGCGTGTACTTCTCTCATTTAATTTTTACTCTAGCGGCACTGCCAAACTGTTCATCCGTTGACATGAGTACACGGCGTGTATTTCTGACTACACGGCATGTACTTTCACCTAACTGGCGGCTACTTCCACCGCCTTACTATTTTCCTGCCGACTGACTACACAGTGCGTAAATACCCACTACACGGCGTGTAGTCGATTTTTACACCCTTCGTCACCGACATGGCTACACACCCTGTGTACCCATCCCACATGGACAAAGTACACGGCGTGTAGTCCAAAAAATTTTGGATTTTCCCCATTTTCCTTATTTTCTCAAAAACACTTAAGGAAAAGAGAAAAGAAGAAACTCGTACCTCAAAAATAAGAACCGGGTTCTTACATCATCAATTCACATCAGGGTTTTCTTTCCCTACTTAGCACTAAGATGAATATTTTTCACTTTGAACCCAATCCATATCTATGAAAATAGGCATACACTCGGGTCCTCACCGTTTGACCTTAAACTACATGGAATTCACATCCTTGTCATGTGATATTAAAGAAAATGACATTTAGTTCATCTTATAAGACCTTAAACAATTTATAATGACCTACTCTATATGTTCTAATTATCTTTGATGGGAGAAAATTTTGTGTAAGAGTTCACTAATACATATATCTTTATACATAATCCCATGCTGGAATAAAATTACCCTTTCATATGAAAACTATGTCCTAGTGTTTTGGATCCTTATGTATATATTAGGTTCTCTACCCCATCCATGCACCAAGAAATTTCCTTGGGTATAGCCATGAATCCTCTTCTAGGTTATATTTGTCACTAGAATAAAGATGATCCATTCTTGCACATGAACAAGATTTGTGTAGAGACCTTACAATAACTAACTATTGTTAAGTTGGAAAAGGGTAATGGCGGGTGGTTTAGAGTGGGTATGAATATAAAATATTGAAATTTTAGAAAAAAAAATATTAATTATATATAAATTAATTATTAGAGATAATTAAAGGAGTTAATTAGTGGTAGAAATGAAAGAGTGAACATGAGGATTTTTTTAGTAGTAGTTCGGTCTAAAGTAGACCTAGTATACTCGTATACCTCTCTAATATGTGAGAGATATGTTGTGAACTAATATTATTTTTAAAGGGGAATCATAACCTAATTAAAAACTAATTTTCTAGTTTAAGAATGACCAAGAAACTAGATTTTGTGTGGTGATCCAAAACCTAATTACAACACCGACTTTAAACTACATGAGCCACAAGTCAAATGGTCTAGACTTTGAATATAGGATTCACACCCTAAAGAAAGAAAATTATTTTGTATATAAAATCATAAAGAGAATGTGAAAGCATATGAGATATGAGAATAAGTTTCACAAACTCAAGAAATGAGAATAAAATAAGTAGAAGAAGAATAAAAACACAAGTATTATTTATTGAGTTGGATAGGGTTTATTGTATCATCAAGGTAGAAGAAGAAATTGTAGAATTTTTTGTTCAACTTTTGAGAGATTTTACAAAAGTATAACGAATTGATCATACAAGACTTGGTTTGTACGGTACTTCAAAGTTCAGAGTAAAACTTTAGTTCTCAAAAATTTCATGTCCTCGTAACTTATATGTGTGTATCCTTTGAATGCATCCCAAATCATTTAAATATGATTTCTAAAAACTAACAAGTCAATCTCTAACCAGGTAAAGTGATTCAAATTTAAACTATATAATTATCCTAGAGAGATAAAATTATCATTCCTGGATAATCATAACAAAAATCATTTGAATTTAAAACAACACTAATAATTCAAATTAATTTGAATTACATGTTAAATAATTCAAATATTCCCCATAATAATATGTCAATGAAATTTCATAAATATCATAATACAATTTGACTATTAAAATTTAAAATTTAAAATATTATCTAATGCAATGAAAATTTATTAAAAATTTAATTATACTTCTTTAAATGATGAAAAAAAAAGTTTTCATAATTTTTATATCACCAAATATTAAATTATAAAATAATAAGATAAATAAATCAAATCAAATATAAAAAAATTAAATATTGGAAATATATGATGTATGTATATGTGTGAATAAAAAATAAATTAAATCATTTATTAAAACTAATTAAAATATTTTAAAAACACTTCGCATGGACTTTATATAATATATATAAATATAATAAATCAATAAATAACTTAAAATTATTAATATAATCACTAAATTAATCAAATTGTCAAAAATAAAAATAAAACAAGTCATGCTAGAAATTCCAGATTTTAGCAAAAATAAAGTATAGAACTGACTGTGAGTGATAAGTGACCATGAGGTATATGACTTTTGGTCAGTTAACATGATATTCCATCATAATTTATAGTCGTTAAAAGTATTCATTTCATTATTACACTAAACATTTTAAGATTATAACATTTTTTCACTTGATATAAAATGTAGTCTCTTTACTTATCGTGTGAACAATGTGTGGTCACTTAAGTTACCGTGATGTATGGTTGGTTGAAATTTATTCATGCAGTCACTTCTATAATGTGTGATCACTTGAGAATTCATCATGAAGTAGATTCAAATATCATGTGGTCACTTGCTTGTGGTAGGTTTAGTGACCATGATTCTCCATGGAAGCTTCAACCAATACATGCGCATTTGGTTTCTGATGCAACTACATGAGTCGTATAACCATATTAAAAAGGAAAAACTAATTGTAATATATTTTAATGAAAAATAAATAGATGTAAAAGATTCCATGATGGTTTATAGGAGGATGTGGCATGTGTTCAAAGTATGTTTCATTGTTTTTTTAGGATGTGAGCAGGTGAAGTTTTGATAGAGGAGCATGCATATTGCAGCTTGTACGCCATCTTCTTTACCTCGCAGAAGATTAGTATGGCGCACTCCTACTTACAATCACTGATTTAAGGTTCATCCAATATCATGTTAAGTGAAATATTAAGCTCATGGTAGGTTTCATACCTCTCATGCAAAGTAGTATTGTGCAAAAACAACATGTGGTCACTTGAAAAACACAACATGCGGTCACTTGCAATACATAACATAAGATTAAATGTTTTTTTATCCCATTAAAAAATATAATAAGTGAATGTTACAGTTGAATTAAATGTATATAAAATTGATATATTTCCAATGGATCAAATTACAATTCAATCCGACTTATGAATCCCAATATATGATTGAAAAATTGTAACAAATACTATCTGAAAACTGTATAAAAAAGGTTGTAGAAATTAGGATAATTTTTCAGGTATATAAATGGAAATTTCACCCTTTAATGTAGTTGAATGATATGAAAATAAATTTCTTATCTTTCCATCACATCAAACTCTATGAAACTCTAAGTCTTATCTCTATAATTATTAGTGAAAAATAGAATAAATTGTATTATGAAATTGTAGAATTCCAGAAATATTGTAGAGACTTTGGGAAATTTTTAGAGCACATAAACAAGGATTTCATACTTCATATTTGTTTAATTAAATTTCAATAAATATATTGTATATCCAAAAAAATTTGTGAGCATCTAATCTATATAAATCAAGTTATAATAAAATAACTAAAGAAAAATTTAAACTAAAATTTATTGTAGAAACCAAAAGCATGCAGCATGTTCGGACCAACAGTGAGAAAATTTAGAGATTAATTTAGACAATTTTACATCTGAATAAAATTTAAACAAACTTATTATCTTTCATATTAAATAGGATTTATAAAATTCTAACAATTTTAGATCTAGATATAATAAAAATATAGTGAGGAATTTTAAAACAAATTTCTATGGAATTATAAGTAATATAAAGTATTTTGAGGAATTATAATAATCAAAAAACGAAAAACAAAAAACTCCCAACAAACTGACCCTTTTGAAAATTATGAAATCAAAACAAGAATTTATAAAATTCTCCCCATTTTTAAAAATTTTCAAAAAGACAGTGTAAAGAAATATAAAAATAAGCAATTTGAAAATAGAAGTTAAAAACATCAATTTTAAAATAGAAAAAATAACCCTTAATAAATGAATATTAAAGTAATTTAAGAAAAAATAATATAAAATTTTCAAACTAAATTTATAACATACCAAGATCAAATTTAATTTTCTCAAATTTTTCAAAATCAAATGTTTTGGTAATAATATCCTCTATTTGATTTTCAGTTGGAATATGTTCAAGAATAATATCACATTTATTAACATAATCAAGAATAAAATGAAAGTGCATATCTATATGATTAGTTTTATAATTCATTAAAGGGTTGTTTGAAATATAAACATCATAATAATGATCATAATAAATAGTAATCTTTTCAGAATTAAAACCATAGTCATAAAAAATTAATCTATAAATATTGAGAGAAATAAGATGCAGTAGAGATATACGCACTTTTAGAAGTTAAAAAAGCAAGAGTGTTTTGTTTTCTTGAACTCTATGAAACTAATTTTTTCCCAATAAAGTGACACATACCAAAGGTGATTTTTATATCAATTTTACATCCACCAAAATCAAAGTCATAGTAACTAATAAAATCAAAACATTTTTTCTATAATAAAATAATCCATAATTAACAGTTCCTTTAACATATATAATAATATGATTAAAATATTTTTGGTGAGATCACTTAGGATCTAATTTTAATCTTTCACACAAACAAACACTAAACATTATATCAGTTCTAGAAGAAATTAAATACAATAAACTTCCAATCATTACTCTAAATAATTTAGAATCAATAGTAAAATAGTGTTGAAGTCCTAGAAATAATTTAAATTATCCCATATGAATCATATCAAACTCACTTTCAATAAAATTTGAAAACAATTTGCAATGAAAATAATTTGAATATCCAAAAAGAATATCACCACCATAAATTTGAATGACTAAAATGTCATTATAAATCCTTTTAGTAAATAAATTCGGTTCAAATTTACCATTGGAAAAAATAAATTTTCAATAAAAACAATGTGATATTATCATACCAAGAATGAGGTAATTTATTAAGACCATATAAATCTTCTAATAACTTAAAAACGTGATTATGAAATTTCATGTTTTCAAAACCATGGGTTGAGAAACATAAACTTCTGAGAAATGAATCCATTTAAAAATTCACTTTTCACATCCATTTAAAATAACTTAAAAACTTTAAAAGTGGTAAAATTTAATAGAATTATATTAGATTAAATTATAGAAAATATGTGTAAAAGATTTATCAAAATTGATACCTTATTATTAAAATTTACCATGATAAATAATTCAAGCTTAATTCTTAACAACCTATAGAGATTCATCCATCTTATTTATACAAACCCATTTAGTTCCAATTACATGCTTATCCAAAGGGGGTTCAACTAATGTCTAAAAATTATTATGATAAAAATTATTAAACTCATCATGCATAGAAAAAATACAATTAGAATCATTTAAATCATCATTAATGTTATTAGGAAAAATCAGAAATTAAAGTTGAATTAGCACATAAATTTAAAACAGGATTTCTAGTTTTAATTCTAGAATCAATATTACCCATAACATTATCAACAATATTATCTCGATGAGTCTTAAAAGATCTAGTATTAGGACTATAATGATTATGTTCCCCCTTAATTGATTCATCCTTATCCTAAGGACTTTATTCACCAAAATTAAAATATCTAAACTCACCATCAAAAACATCAGAATGGGAATTCAATTTCACATTATTTTCATCAAATATAACATGAATATATTCTTCAATAATCATAGATATTTTTTAATAAACTCTATAATATTTAATATTATTATAATAATCAAGAAAAATATCTTCATCACTTTTGGCATAAAATTTATCTAAATTATCCTTCAAATGAAAAATAAAAACATTGCAACCAAAAACTCTAAAATAAAAAAATTTAGGTTTTTTATTTTTAAATAGTTTATAATGATTTTTATCCAAAAAATGTCTAAGATGAAATATATTTGAAATATAACAATCAGAAAAAATTAATCCATTCCAAAAATATATAGAAAAATTATATTCACTCAACATAGTTTTGGCCATTTTAATAAGAGTTCTATTTTTCTATTCTATAAAACCATTTTACTATAGTATTATATGAGGAAAAAATTATGAAAGTAACCATTATTTTCATAAAAATTTTCAAATTCTAAATTGTGAAATTCACCTCCTTTATCACTATGAATTAAAATAATCATAGAAACTTTTTCATTTTGAACTAAATTACAAAAAAACAATAAATTTAAATAAAGTTCCAATTTTATGTAAGAAAATAAACCCATGTAAATATACTATAATAATCCACAATAACTAAATTATATTATTTTACTATAAGGAAAGAAATTTGAGTAGGTATAGATAAATAAATATGTACTAATTATAAAGGAATATTAATACTTATCAGATTGATAGGAATGAAAGATACTTTATATTTTTTCTCATTCATCTAAGCATCATAAATATGAAGGTGTTCTTTCAAAATTGTAGGTAACTCTAGCACATTCTCTTTTTATAATAGGTTATATAACATTATAAAATTAACATGACCTAATTTTGGATTCCAAATCATTATATCACTCTACAGAACATTCAAACACTTAACATGTTGAATTATTAGTTCAAAAAAATCAATAGTATAAATATTTTCTATTAAATTAGAATTGAATGATACAGAATAATTCCTAAAAACTAAAAACTTATCATTTTTAAATTTAACTTCCATTCCATCATCATATAATTTAGATATAATAATTAAATTATGTTTTAAACCTTCAACATATTAAACTTTATAAATAAAAGTAGAATTATAAATACCAACTTTACCAAAACTTCTTACATTATCATTATAATTATCTTTAAATGTAACAGTGCCTCTATCACATTTTCTATATGTCATAAACTTTGATGGTTCTCTATTAAAATTCCTACCGCATCCACTATCCATATACCATATCTCATTCTCTATACATCTAAGGAGTTTTCCCTATAAACACCAATTACTTGAAAATTTTGGTACCCAAGGTACTTTAGGTCCAATCATATTAGTAAAATAATTTTTAGGTACCAACATAGAATTTAAATAATTATTTTATGGTACTCTAGATAAAAAATATTTAGAAATATGATTCTTTTTAAATCCCAAAGATTGTATAAATATAAGAGAATAATCATTTGAATAGTGTCCTTTCATGCCATATTGAAAATATGTAATAGTATAAGTACAACCATTTTTTACTTTCACAAAATGATTTTGATGCATTTGAGGTAATATTCTATCATATCAAATATTATATTTATTTTTATTTATTTTATTCAAAAGAAATCATTTTATGAAATTTTAAAATACCTTAAAAAAAAGTAAAAAATATATTAAGAGTTTCAACTTCATTTTTCAATTTTTCATTAAAATCCTGAGCATATTTTAAATCATCATAAATATTAGAATAAGAATTTGAAGAAGTATTCCTTAGTTTTTCATTCTCTTTTTAAAGAAATTTATTTTCAAAAACAAATTTCTCATTATTTTTCTTAATCTTATTATATAAATAAACACCTCTGAAAATACATTTTCTTATCCTTTTAATTTCTTCCTTTAACTCAAAAAAAATTATATTTTTTGATTCATAATCAAAATCAAAATATATAGAATAAAATCCCAAATCACTAACCTAATTCAAAGATTACATGAGAAGAATTTAGAAGAATCTTTCTCATTTCTAGATTCTTCACTAGAATCAGATTCTTTAGTACAACTCCAATTAGTTTTCAATGCCTTTTTGTCCTTATTTTTCTATTTGTATTTATTATTTAGTTTTAGGAAGCTTTTCTTGATATTCCCTTTCTTTCTACACTCAAAACAAATAAAATGTTAAATATTATGATTAGTACAACCTCTCTTATCTCCCTTGTGTTTCTCTATTTGAGTGTTTCTTCTAAATTGGTTCTTTAATCCCTTTTTTCATTTTTTTTTTGAATCTAGTCACAATTTGAGCCATATATTCTTTTTCACTTTCCTATATTTATAATTAGAATAGTTGTCAGAAACAAAATTTACAGATTTAAAAGCTACAACTTTTCTCTTTATTGTCTCTTATTTAGTTATGTTCTTCAATTAAATTTCATACTGAAGTGGTAATTCAATCAATTCAACAGTATTTTAATCTTTAAAGTTCCAAATTTCATAAATGGTAAACTTATTTTCATGTCATTTATTTTTTAGTTCTCTTAGGAATTGTTTAAAAAGTACTATATTTTCCAATGTTTCTTTGAGGGAATTCATTCTATTCACAATGCTTTTGAATCAGGGGAAAATTTAGCTCAAATTTTAATTTTCATCAATCTTGAAGCCTTGGTACTCATCTTGAATCATTCCAAGATTAGTTTGAATCAATTTTTCTATGACAAGGTGAGTAACTTGTATAATATTCCAAATATCATGAGATGTATTACACAAAAACACATGACTAAACACAATTCTATTAATATCACAATATAAAATATTTACAACTCTATAATTCAAAAAAAATTAATAGAATTGTTTCTTGTAAGAGTATTGGGGTTAGCTTTTTTCATTTTGTATAGTTTTACCATGATTTACTAGTGTCCAATACTTAACTACTTAAGGTGTTCTTAAATTCTAGATTTTTAGTAACCATAATCATTTCCATCAAAGTGAGGTTTCTTATTAGGAATCCACACATCATTTACATTTAATCCTTTCATTTTAAAGATCCTTCCCTTAGAATGTGAGGTCTAGAAAAAGGTTAGCATGGTAAAATATAAACGACTGTGCTTGACTAAAAATTCCTAAAAGGGACAACCTTTGATAACAGTTATTAGGTTGGAAAATAATAATGGAAGATGGTCTAGAGGAGGGTAAATAGACTAGATTAAAATTTTAGAGAAAACGTATTAATTATCTATAAATTAAAAATTAAAGTTAATTAAAAGAGTTAATTAGTAGCAGAAACAAAAGGGATAAAAAAATTATTTTTATAGTAGTTTTTTCTAAAGTGAACCTAGTCTACTCTTATACCGCTCTACTCAGTGATAGATACATTGTACAATAATATGATTTTTGAAGGGAAATCATAACATGATTACAAACTAATTTTTATAGTGGAAGAATAACCAAGACCCGTGACTTTTTTATGGGGAGTCACAACCTAATTACAACACTGACTTTAGACTATTGGAGTCACAACCTGAACAGTCTAAACATTAGAATCTGGGAGTCACAACTTGAAGAAATAAAATTCTTTTATATGTAAAGTCATAAATAGAATTTGAAAGAAGGTGAGAGATAGAAAGAATTGTTACAGACTCAAGAAACAAGAACAAAATAGATATAAGAAGAATAAAAATATAGGTATTTGTTCTTAAGTTGTATCAAATTGATTTTCTTTTCAAGGTAGAAGAAGTTGTGTAAGTTTTTATTCAACACTTGATAGATCCTATATTGTTATAAAGAATTGATTGTGTAAGACTTGGTTTGTGGAGCACTTAAAAGTTCAGAGTAAAGATTTGGTTCTCAAAAAGTTCATGTTCTCATAAATTGTATGTGTGTATCCTTTAAATTCATCTTGAATCCTAAAAATTGGATCTGTAAAAACTGACAAGTCAATCTCCAACGGGTAAATTGATTCGAATTTAAACTATATAATTATCCATGAGAGAAAAAAAATGTTCCAGAATAATCTTAAAAAAAATAATTTTAATTTAAAACTTCACAAATAAATAAAACTAATTTTAATTACCAATTAAATAATTAAAATAATATCCATAATAATATTTCAAGGTAATTCCATATATATAATAAGACAATTTGACTGTTAAAATTTAAATATCAAAATACTTTCTAATGTAGTGCGTAATTATTAAAAATTTAATTATAATATATTTAATTATTCAATACAAGTTTTAATAATTTTGGTGTCACCCAATATTAAAGTATTAAATAATAAAATAAATAAATCAACTCAAAAATATAAAAATCTAAATATTGGAAATATATGGTGTATGTATATGCATGAATAAAAAAATTAAAGAATATTTTAAAATTGATTAAAATATTTTAAAAACACTTCTAATGGATTTTATATAATTTATATAAATTTTAGAAATTAATAAATCATTTAAAATAATTAATATAATAATGTATTTAATCAAAGTTTTAAAAAAAGAAAAACAGATCATACTAAAAATTCCAGATTTTAGGAAAAGTAAATAAAGTATAGAACTGACCTTGAGTGCTGATTGATCGTGAGGTGTACACCTTGAAGCATGTTAACTTATCATTTTTTCATAACATTTGGTTAGTAAAATTAGTCTTTTGGAAGTATACTAACTGTGTGAATATTATAATATGTGGTAACTTGATATAACATGTGGTCGCTTTACTTACCATGTGAATAATGTGTGGTCACTTAAGTAGACATGATGCACAGTTTGCTGAAATTTATTTGTTTGTTTACATGTATAATGTATGTCCACTTGATATTTCACCATGAGGTATCTTTACATATCATTTTCTCACTTCCTTGTAGTAGTTTTAGTGATTGTGATTCTCTACAACAACTTCTACCAATACACGTGTATTTGGTTTATAATACAACTACATGAGTCATATAACCATTAGGAAAAAAGAGAAACTGGTTGAAATAAATTTTAATTTATCATAAACATATTTTAAATCTTCCATGATGGTATATAGTAGGTTACAACTCCTATTTGAAGTATGCTTCTGTGATTTTACAAGATGCGAGCAGGTGAAGTCATGGTAGGGGAACATGCACATTGCAACAGGTATTCCATATTCTTAACCCCACTATAGATTAATATGGAATAATAATGCTTTTTATAAATGGTTACAAGTGCATAAAATATCATGTTTAGTGAAATCCTCAACTCATGGTAGGTTTCAAACCTCTAAAGGTAAGTAGTAGTATTCAAAAACAACATTTGGTCACTTTTAAAACACAATATGTGGCCACTATCAAAACATAACATAAGATTTGATGATTTTTTAGCCCATGTAAACAATAGAATAAAATAATTTTCTAGTTTAATTAAATGTAGATAAACCTAGGATATTTCCAATTGATCAAACAACTCTTTAATTCATCTCATTAATCCCAATATATTATTGAAAAATAGTAACAAATATTATCTAAAAACTGCATAAAAATCATTAAAACTTTTACAAAAATTTGATAAATTTTTTGGGTATCTAAATGTAAATTTAAGAATTTAATGAAGTTTAATGAAATGTAGATAAATTTATTATATTTACATATCAAAAACTAGAGTTCAATTCTAAGGTCTATCTCTAGAGTAATCAATGAAAAACAAAAGAAATTATATTTTGGAAATTATCGAATTACAAAAATATTGAAGATAATTTGTGAAATTTTTAAAGAACTTAAACAATTATTTTATACTTTATTTTAGTTTAATTAAATGTAAATAAATGTATTTTCTATCCAAAAAAATAATTTATGTGAGTATACAAGATATAGAACTCAATTTATAATGGAATAACTAAAGAAAACTTTAAACTGAAAAGTGTTGTAGAAACCAAAAGCATGTAACATGTTTGGACCAAAATGAGAAAATTTAGAGAATTATTTAGACATAATCACAGTTGAATAAAAAGTAAATAAAATTATTATCCTTAATATGTAAAAGTATTTATAAAATTTTAATCAATATGTATTGAGATATAATAAAAATATAGTGAGTAATTGTAAAACATATTTCCATGGAATTATAAGTAAAAAAATATTATGAGGAATTATAATATTAAAAAAAAGAACAAAAAACTTCCAAAACATTTTTCTTTATTCTTATCATGTTTGGATACTTAGTTAAATATTACCCATATATTTTTTACCCAACCTAAAACCACCATTTATTCAAATTATTTTTCAATAGTCTATGACACATCTCAACAATGCTTGGCACAAAACTGGTGCCCTCATCACTTTCTAACACCTTATTCTCATATGTTATAAATTGTTCCTTGATTGTTTGAATCCTCACATAACTTTCATGTATAATAGTAATTATTTCATCCCTAATGGTCCAAATTTAAATACCCTTAAACTGCAAACAAAAGATGTGGAAAACTTTCTAGGTCGAAAACTCGCAAAGGGAGACCAGAGAAAAAGTCAAGTATCTTTTCACTAATACATTAACTTTCATAATTTAGGATAAATTTAGAGAAAAAAGTGAAAAATGTGAAAATATTTTAGTTCCACCATATGTCCCAATAAAAATTCAAGCTATACTTAGTGGACCTTCTGGTTCAAAAAATAGTAAGAGAATACCTTCTATCTTTTCTCTTGCATGTGTGCTCAAGAAATTTCATTTCATATCCCTTTGCCCCAATAATGTGTTCAATAAACAATGGTGAAACATCTAGAGTGCTTTAAACCTTATTAAATACTCCTTCCTCTATAAATATACTCCATTCCTCAAGTGTTTGAATCCTCACAAATATTTAATTCCTATCGGCAACAAGTGCATCAGACTCCAAAAAACACATCTTTTTTTCAATGTAATCAATACCACCATATTCAGCCTTGTCAACCCAAGGAATATTTAATCTCATAGAGAAGATAATATAATCTTCATAAACCCCTAAAAACATTTCAATGCAACCCGTTATTCAAATTTAGTCAACGATCATCCTACTCATGCTTGTTCCATTACATCATTCCCCAACTAAAATATATCGAGTTATGATTTTCAAATTCTATAATTCAAATATTCAAGTGGATTTTAATACCCTAGATGCTAAAAATTCATTCATTATTCCTATTCTCAACCTTAATGACTTGGAAAAAATTTAGTGATTAAAAAAATAAGGCACAAAATTTTTTCAGGTTGAAAATCTAGAAAGGGTGGCCTGAAAAAAAAAAGTTGAGTTTCTACCCACTAATCCTCCCCAGGCATGACATAGACAAAAATAAGGGTGAGAATAAAAACCTCAAGGATTTTAGGTCCCAACATATGTCCCTAGAAATATTCAATTCATACTCACTAGGTCCATCGACCATGGATAAAGTAAGATAACCACTCCAACCTGGGAGTATTAGTTTGGATAATTTATACAAAATGCCCAAAGGTGTGATTCTAGTATGCTTGAACCTCATTTGAACATTTGAATCCTCATTAAAAAAACTCCCTTCATAGTTTTAATTATATTGAGTCACTAATATTCCATGTCTGATTGATCTAACCTTGTCTTATAATGATGGTTTATATGCCTCTATATCTGGCATGTCTGTATTCATCTAAGTGTACACACTCAGGAGGAAACCAAATTTTGTTAGTCCTTTATCTCATAGACTCACACATAAGTACGGAGATAGTACATATGTTGTTATATCCAACCCACCTATATATGTCATAGGGACTATATCTAATAGATAATGGGTTGGTTTATATTTTATTCATGACTCAAAAAGTTGAAGATTATGATTTACTTGATCCATACCCATTCAATGTTTATATGTATTTAGTTATCTTGTTGTTACTCTTTGAAAGTTTCACAAGTTTTAGTGAATTTATGATTGGGGTAGGACAAAAATTATATGATTCTCAATGGCTGAAAATAATATATTTTCATTTATTGATAAACGAGAGGAGAGGAATATCCACATTCTAGAGTCTATGTCATTATATACAATAGGAAGCTTGGATTGGAATGTTGCTACAGGTCCTGCTTAATATACTTGTGAAGTTGAATCATTTTTTTATTAGATTTATCAGAATATTGACACATCCCATCTAACATTGTGTCTATTGCCTCTAAATTATGATACGATACATCTTCCGTTTCAACAATATCCATTCCTACCTTTTCGTATAACAACCCATCTCTTTATTACACATTAATTCATGATTTATTACATGATATTACACTTAATACAAGACAAAATATCGATAAGTCTATTGTTTTGGGGAATTAGGTACATTACATAACAATTTAAATAGGAAAAAACAATATCTTTATCGAAAAATTCCTTAATATGATCGCACTTAAAACTGCATGGGATAACCTGTGGACATACATAAGAAAGGGGTGAGCTATAAATCCTAGTAAGGGAATAAACATGGAATAACATGAATAAGGTAATAAATGTTAAAAAATATGCATATCAATGGGGAATAAAAGGAGTGATAATCATTAACATGAACAATGAGGCAAGATATAGCATGATAACATAAAGTCAATATGGGAAATATTGTAACAACTTAAAACACTACATTATAAACATAGGTCAAGGATAAATGATAAGAAATAATGATCGAGAAATTCACATAAAGGAATCAGGTTCACTCCCTATAAAAACATGATATATCATGTGACTAAACATTACCCAATGCACTGGATCACTATATAATTCAGGTCGTACTTGTCACATTCATTTCATTCTTATGCTTAAGTGTGCCACATAGATCATACAAAATGGATTAATTTATAATCATATTTTATTCCATGATAAAGGAGTGTTGAATACATACATTTAATTCCAAAATCAAATAAGTATAAGTGTATAAATTTTAACACCCTTGATATTAAATGGGTATGGTATTCACTACACAATTGTTTTGGAATGGAAAATCATGGTGAAATTTCGGCAGCATACCGGCACCATTTAAAAATTCCTAAAATGGTTTAATGAGACATAAATGGGTCTCTCGTGATTTGGACATAAAATTAAAAGTAATAGGTATATTTAAATACATATACCAACATTATTAATTGGAAATAAAAGGCATAAAATGATAAATAAACTTGAATAAAGAAGATAAGGTGAGGATCTCTTACTTGAGTGTGTGACTTCAAATGATTGGGAGGGGATTATTAAGAGTTTGGGGTGCCTTGGGAGGAATATAGAGAGGGTAGCAAGAGTAAGTACGTGCTCCAAGTATTTTGAATGAAGATAAATGTGACTTTTTTGTGGGTTTATATAAGAAAATTTTGGGATTTCTTTATTATTTCTCAAACTTAGGTTTTGGACTCTATATAATAAAATAATAAAAACCACAAACCTTCCCATGGTTTTTTCCCATGTTTTCTTCCAAAGGGTAGTTATTTTAATTATTTTATAAGTAAAATGGCCTAACTAAACAAAATAATAACCTTGCTTATGTGGAAGTGAGTCATACTCTTAAAGAAATGATTTTAAAACATTAAAATATATTAATGGTTTTGGAGGATTCATAACGGATTTATAAAATTAATAAAATAATATTAAAATAACATTATTTTAAAGGTAAAACATATATTTGGTCAATTATTTCTTTTATAATATTTATTACATAATTTTTTGTCATTATGATGTCATAATACACACCGTATATTTATACAGTATTTATTTTTTACCTGAAAATTTGATTGTCTTAGAAATTATGAAAAATTCACCATTTTATAATTTCAACATTATGATTCCAAAAATAATATTAATTTTATTTAAATAATTTTCTAAGTATGTTTATTTTTACTTTTAAAATAATAATTGATATTTATTGAGAAATGATGGGTTTTTTAACAATAATAATTTTCAAACCCTTATAAAAATTACATTTGACTTCATAAAAACTATATGATCATTTATATTTGATAGCATTATTTAATTATAATATTTTAATAAAAAAATATTTATTTATAAAATACATTATTTCGTCAAAATAAATTCCTTAATTTAATTTTAATATTACCCAAAAATTCAATTTGTGTTTTATTGTATCAAAATAAAAATCATTTATAAAGTAACAATAATAGAATGAAAATAAATTCATTATTATATAGAAAATAATTTATATAATCATATTTATAGGGTCTTGATATATATCCCTTTAATATACCAAAAAATTCCCTAAGAGTTAGGTGTGTAATGGGGAGACTTTCATGGGGCGGTTCGGCAAACATAGTTTGGATCATGATCTCGATGAGCTTGAACTTCTCCCATAAACATTTTATCTCATGTTTAGGGTGTTAGATATAAGATTGGTATTGATCAAGGGAAATAAAAGTGATTCTATCTCCCTAAAAATCTTTGATAAATGGGCTTCATAGGGCACGATCCTACGGGTTGAGTCCCTCACTTCCTTTTCCTATTTGGATTGGATTTATTAAAACCCTATATTTATACTAATCATGTGATCATTTTTAAATAGTTATATTATCAATGGTAATGATGATTAACGGTATTTTAAATTTTATATAATAAAAACAATCTCTTTTCTTTTCTATAACCATAATAAATAATAAGATATGTAATTAAATCAAAAGGGTAATTTTATTTATAACAGTCTGGGTCATTACAATCTTCCCCCTTAAGAAATTTTTCCTTTCAAATTTTCATTTCCCACACTAAAACAGATGATGTTAACTCTATTTCATATCCTCCTCCAATTCTCATGTCACTTCTTCAAACTTTCGGTTTCTCCACAACACTTTCACAAGGTTTATTGTCTTATTTCATAGAACTTTGCCTCTACGGTCGAAGATTTTCACTGGTTGATCTTCATAGGAAATATCATTCTCCAGCTACACCACCTATGGATTTAGTACATGTGTGTGGTATAGTATATACTTCATCAAGATGGATGTATGGAATACATAATGTACTTGAGAAAGGTTAGGTGGTAGTACTAGTCGATAGGCCACCACTCCGATGCAATCAAGGATATCAAAGGAACCAATATATCATGGAATAAGCTTTCCAATATTCCCAAATCTCATGAATTTATTCCATATAGATATTAGGAGGAATACCATGTCTCCAACATCAAACTCTAGGTCTCATCGATAATTTTTGGCATAGCTCTTTTGTCGAATCTGAGTAACATTGATGTGCTACTGAAGGTTCTTAACCTTTTCCACCATTTCCTTAACCATTTTAGGACCTAGAAGTTTTCATTCCCCAAATTCATTCCAACATGCAGGTGTTCTGAACCTCTTCCCATAAAGGGATTCATAGGGAGCTATTTGGATGCTTGAGTGGAAATTATTATTGTCTGAGAACTCGACCAGAGAAAGATGTTAGTCCCATCCTCCTTTGAAGTTAATTGATCATGCTCTCAACATTTCCTCAAGTGTCTAGATAGTATGCTCAAATTGGACATCATTTTGGGGGTGATAAGTCATGCTGAAATTCAACTTAGTATTTATATCATGTTGGACACTTTTCCATAACTTGAAGGTAAATCATGGATCTCGATCGGATACAATTGATAGTGGTGTTCCATGAAACCTCCCCAATTCTCTAATGTATATACTTGCAATTATATCAAGTGATAAGTCCAATAAAATCACAATGAAGTGAGTTTTATTTTTAAAATGATCCAAAATAATCTAGATATCATTATTCCCTCTTGATGTCTTCGGAAGACCAGTGAAAAAGTCTATAGTGATGTTTTCCCATTTCCATGTAGGTATGGGTAATGGTCGCATCAACCCCTTGGATTTTTTCCTTTCTAATTTAACTTACTGGAATACAAGACATATTGATGTATACTCCAGGATATCATTATTCATATTTTCCCACCAATAGTGCTCTCAGATATCTCAATACATCTTTGTGCTTCCATGATGGATAGAGAAGTGTGAGCTATGTTCAATACCCAACATCTGATTCTTTAACTCGTTATTTTTTGTGCATATAGTTATGACCCAAATCTCACAACTCCTTCTTCATTAACATTAAATATGAGGATTTACATTTTCTTATATTTTATAATTTATTTTGAATTCCCACATCATCTCTTTGAGCATCCTTTAACCTCTCCAAAATATATGGTTGAGCAATAATTTTTGAAAGGATTTATTATGTTCCTTCCTTTATGAATCCCATGTCCATCCTTTACAAATATAAGAAGATTGGATCCCTCTCAATTCTCATCATTGAAAGAATTTCTAGATCCTTTCTACTTAGAGTGTCTTTTACTTTATTCGATTTCCTAGGATGGTAGTGAATTGATCATTCATAGTCCTTGATTAGCTCTAACTATCATCATTGGTGTATATTCAACTCTTTTTTTGTGAATATATACTTGAGGATTTTGTGATCTGTATATATTTTACAATTCTCCCCAAAGAGAAAATTTTGCCACATTTTAAAATCAAATAACACTAAAACCAACTCCAGATCAGGTGTTGGGTAATTTTTTTCATGAACTTTCAACTAACTTGAAGCATAGGTTGTGACTTTATCATTATTCATTAACACACAGCTCAATACCTTCTTCGAAACATCACTGAATACCACAAATATTTCTCCACTTTTGGGTAGTGTGAGCATAGGTGTAGTGATAAGAATTCATTTTAGATCCTCTAATATCTCTCCACATTCATCATTCTAAGAAAACTTGACTCTATTCCAAGTTATCTTGATTATAGGGTTTGACAATCATGAGAGATTTCTCACAAATTGATGATAATACACAACTAATCTAAGGAAAGTACATATATTTTTCTCAGATGTTGGTCTTGTCCATACTTCAATTGCTTCTTTCTTTGAAGGGTGTATAGATATCTCATTTTTTGTGATGATATTCCCCAAGAATGAGACTTCCTTCAACCATAACTCATATTTTTTATACTTAGCATAAATTTTCTCCTTCTATAAAGTCTTTAGAAAAGTGTTTATATTCCCATCATGATCCTCCTTTCTTTTGGAGTATATTAGAATATCATATATAAAGACTAACATAAACTTGTCAAGGTAATCTATAAATACTCTATTCATAAATTCCATGAATATTTTTGGAGAATTTTTGAGTCCGATTGGAATTATCATGAACCCATAGTGCCCATACCTTGTACGAAAAGCATTCTTGGGGATATCATCCTTCTTTACCCTAACTTGGTAATATCCTGAACACAGATCCACCTTGAAGAAGTATTGTGATCCATGTAACTGATCAAATAAGTCATCAATCTATGGAAGAGGATACTTTTTCTTTATCGTGATCTTGTTAAGATCAAGATAATCAATGAAAAGGAACATTGAATCATCCATCTTCTTGAAGAATAGGACTGGTGCACCCCATGGTAAAGCACTTGGGCATATGAACCCTTTATCTAGGTTCTCCTGTAGTTATTTCTTCATCTCCTTAAGTTCCAAAACATCCATTATGTACGATTCTTGGATAATAGAAAAACCTCAAGTATAATATCGATTGAAAATTCAACCTCTTGTCTTGGAGGAAGACTAAGAAATTCTTCGAGAAACACATTAGTGTATTCCCTCACAATGGGAATGTCTTCAAGAATTATTCATTCCTTAGACACAATTATTTTAGCTATATATGACTACTCATAGGGAAATAACATCCATTCTTGTGGTTTATTTTCTAAAGAAAATTTATCCTCCTCCTTACACATGTACAAAATCAGAGGATGATTCACGATATGGATATTGATTTCCTTCTTGTAGAAATTTATGTTGGCTCTATATAGGGAATGTTAATACATGTCCATAATTGTATCAAATTCCACCAAAGGTAGTGTGAAATGGTTCCCTGGGAAGTTCATCCAACAAATTGTGACTGAGAAGGAGTTATATAATTGGGATGCAATAATTTCCCCATTTTTCATTTTCACCGACAACTCTAATTCCATGCTTTGTAGTGGTGTTTGAATGGTTTTATTAAACTTTCATGATATAAAGGAATGCGTAGAACTTGAATCAAAAATTAAATTTACTATTCTTGAATGAATAAATAGTGTACCTATCACCACTTAATTGTTGGGATCCACCTTAGTGGTTTTGATGGAAAAATATCACCCTTTTTTCCTTGGAAGTTGTTGGTTGTCTCTGAAAACCCTTATATTACTACATTGGTTTGAAAAGTGCCATATTTCCTTGTAGTTGAAGCAATGAAAAATGAACTGAGGGTTGATCAGAGAATTCCTTTCCTCCATTATATTAGCTAGTTTCTCCTATTGGAAATCATTATCAAGGTTTCATTCCTTCCCACACCTAAATCATATCCTTGTTACACATAGGTAATTTCTAGGGTTCTTCTTTTCAAACCTTTGACAAGTGAGATGTTGAAATTTCTTGGCATCGTTATATTTATTCATTGGACCACCAGAATTAAACTTCTCTTTATGATTCTTATCCTCATGATACCCTTGAGATTTTCTGATCTCCATTTTGACTTTGAGGCACATCAGACAATTTTCTCATAGCTATCAAAGTCTTAGATCACTAGGGATTTTCATAGACTAGGTTTTAGCCCACTAAAAAAGATGAAACCTTGCATTCTTGGGTAATAAAAAAGATATAGGTGTATCGTGCAAGTCTTGTGAATTTTTCCTAATACACTTTAATAGATTCGTCATTTTTTTCTTGAGGTTAAGGAAATACCTTTCCATTTTAAGTCAAAGAGTGCAAGGAAAATATTTATCGAAAAATAGTATCTGGAATTCCTTTCACCCCATAGAATCGATATTTTACTCAAACTTTGTATTTTTTATCAATGTCCACCAATGATCAGTTTCTCCCACCATATGATAAATTTCCAGTAGAACCTTCTCTTTCCTATAACATTGAAGGATGGAGAAGATCTTCTCAATGGATTTGGTCCATTTTTATATGATTAAGGGATTGAATAATATATTAAAAATCGGAGGCCTTTGTCACATAAAGGTCTCAATCACAGGTTGTTATATCTTAGGGGGATTTGGAAACTCCTCCTGATCTAGGTTTCTATTCAGAACGTCAGTCAACTGTGAAAGTATTGTCATATAGTTCATGATTCCTGCTCCTATTGGGTTGGTCATCTTGTTAGCGTAATCATCACATTTCCCTTTTCATTGTTTATTTACCTGATTCCTCCTATTTATTCCCATTGTATAGAATAAAAGGAAAATTAGGTATGAGTATTTTTAAATTATTAAACACATAAAGGGGGAATCTAATTACATTAAAGGGATAACTTATAAATTACATTATTTCTTAACTTATGAATTTCTAGGTTTTAATCTATGTTATCCATGATATATTTCCTAACATATATTATTATGTGAATTTTTTTTCTCCCTTAATAATGGTTCATAATGTACTTATGAATTTACCAATGCATATCCCCTGGGAGTGTAAAACCAGGTGTGTAGTAAGGCCTATTTTTGTGCACCAATTCTTGTTCGATTCTAGATCAACATGGTGTTTTTGTGTTTTACCTCTATGTACATTTGTACGAGATCCAAATTCACTTGTAGTATCCAAACAGGGATGTATTTTCTTGATAAACTACCTACTCAACAATAACCAAAATTTAGGGATGTTTTCTTATACTTAGTCTTATCCTTGAGGCTTTTTCTAAATCATTCTAATCCTAATCCTAAAAATAACTAAACTTTTTCTTTGATTCCAATTATAACAAACCATATCTATATTACACATTAATTCATGATTTATTATATAATATTACACTCAATAAAACTTGAAAAATCAAGAATTATAGTGTATTGGTAAATTAGATATATTACATAATAATTTAAACAGGAAAAAATAACATCTTTATTGATAACTTCCTTAACATGCTCACACTTAAAATTGCATGGGATAACTTGGGGACATACATAAGAAAGGGGTGAGCTATAAAGCCCAGTAAAGGAATAAAAATGTAATAACATGAATAAGGTAATACATGTTAGACAATAGGAATATCAATGGGTAACAAAAGGAGTAATAATCATAAAAATGAACAATGAGGTAATATAAAGGCAACATGGGAAATGTGGAAACAACTTAAAATACCGCATCATAAACATAGGTCAAGGATAAATTCCAAGAAATAATGATGGATAAAGCCCCATAAAGGAATTAGGTTCACTATCTATACCAACATGACGTCTTATGAGACTAAACATTATCCAATGCATTGGAGCGCTATATAATTTCAAGTGAACCTGTCACATTCATTTCATTCTCATGCTTAAGTGTGCCACATAGATCAAACAACCTAGATTCATTAGTTATCATATTTTATTACATGATTAAGAAGTGTGGAATACATACATTTAAGTCCCAATTAAAATATTTATAGGAGATAAAGGTGAACACACTTGATATGAAATGGGCATAGTATTCACTATACAATTGTTTTGCTATGGAAAATCGTGGTGAAATTTTGGTAGCATAACGGCACCACTTAAAAATTCATAAAATGGGTTGATGAGAGATAAATGGGTCTCTCATAATTTTTAAATAAAATGGGAAGTAATATTTACATGTAAATACATATACAAACATTAGGAATTGGAAATATAAGGTATAAGATAATAAAGAAACTTGAATAAAGAAGAGAAGGTGGGGATCCCTTACTTGAGTGTGTGACTCTAAATGCTTGGGAGGGGCTTCTTGAGAGATAGGATAGATTAGAAGCACTCTAAATAGGGGAAGAAAGAGTAATTGTGTGATCCAAGTATTTTTAGTGAAGAGAAATGGGAGTTTGAGTGGATTTATATAGGAAAAGAGTGGGGATTTCTTTATTATTTCTCAAACTTAGGTTTTGGACTCTATATAATAAAATAACCAAAAACAAAAATATTCCTATGAAATTTCCCATGTTTTCTTACAAATAGAAGTTTTTTTAATTATTTTATAATTAAAATGGCCGAAATTAATAAAATAATACCCTCATTTATGTGGAAGTGAGTCATGCTCTTAAAGAAATGATTTGAAAGCCTTAAAATATATTAATGGTTTTAGAGGATTCATAAAGGCTTTATAAAATTAAAAAAAATATGAAAATCACATTATTTTAAATTTAAATAATATATTTAGTATTTTATGCATTTTATGCATTTTATAGTATCTATTACATCATTTTTTAGTCATTATGATGTCATAACACACATCATATATTTATACGGTAATTAATTTTTACTCAAAAATTTGACTACCTCAGAAAATTATGAAAAATTAACCATTGGATAATTTCAACATTATGATCCTAAAAAAATATTAATTTTATCTAAATAATTTTCTAAATATGTGTATTTTCACTTTTAATATAAGAATCGACATTTATTGAGAAATGATGGATTTTTTGACAATAACAGTTTTTGAACCCCTATAAAAATTAAATTTGAATTTATAAAAATTAAATGATAATTTATATTTGATAAAATTATTCAATAATAATATTTTATTAAAATACTATTTATTTCAAAAATACATTAATTCATCAAAATAAATTTCTTAATTGAATTTCAATATTACTAAAAAATACAATTTGTGTTTTGTTGTATCAAAATAAAAATCATTTATAAAGTAACAATCCTAGTATGAAAATATATTAATTATTCTATAGAAAATAATGTACGTACTCATATTTCTAGGTTCTTTATACATATCCATTTAATACACCGGAAAACTCCCTAACAATAAGGTGTGCGATGATGAGACTTTCATGGGGTGGTTTGGTAAACATGGTTTGGGTTGTGATCTCGATAAGCTTGAACTTCTCATATAAACTATTTCTCTCATACTTAAGTTATCGGATATTATATTGGGATTGGTCAAGGGAAAGACTAGTGATACTATCTCCCTCAGAATATTTGATAAATGGAATTTATAGGGCACAATCCTACTGGTTGAGTCCATCACTTCCTTTGTCTATTTGGATTGAATTTGTTAAAACCCTATATTTATACTAATAATGTGATCATTGTTCAATGTATATATTATAAATGGTAAGTATGATTAATGGTATTTTAAATATGATATAATAAAACCAAGGAAGTTCATGTGTTTTCTATAACCATAATACATAATAAGACATTTAATTAAATCAAAAGGGGGGTTTTATTTATAATAGTTCAGGTTGCTGCATTTTGGCCTCCTCAATCATTCATTGTTTCTCCTTTACTTATTTTTTAATATTGGTAAAATCTTGATAGATATGATCCATCCAGGCCCTCTCTTCCATTCCCTGATCTTACCTCTCAACTATTATCACCACATATTGTGGAACTTCATTAAGTAAAATGATTTTGAGCATGTAATAGTAGGCCATGGATTCTGTAGTGGAGAGTCATGATTAGAGCGCACTCATTCAATCCTGAGAGATGATCACCAATTTCACATTGGTGTGGACTACATAGAAGTCATACTCACCAAATCCAAGAGTAACAGACATATATTGGAGGTGATGTAACTGTTCATTGATCTCATTAAGAGGGGTCCCACAAACTAACTTCAAGATATTCCTCCATACCCATTGTTTCATTCAATGATGGGTTGAGGCATACTCCAAGTTTGAATCAGATTTAATAATAGGCATAAACACATAATCTTAGACAAAATCACTTAAATATGATCCATTCTTGTCACCTCCTAGGTTATCTAGTACCAAATTAGTTTATGCCTCTGTGACTCCTTCCAATTGGGAAGCTGAATAAATGACATATTGGGTACCTGTGGTCTTTAAAAAGTCTATTGAAATTGATGTATAGAATATTTTAGTCAATAGGAATGAGAAGAGTCCAGGTAATAAGAGGTGTGAATTCTCAACCTTATTCACTATAATATTATCCTCTTCAAAAAAATTCATCATTTCAAAAGGAAAAATGGGAGGATATCCTCTTGGTAACTCTCATGTGAGACTGTGGGATGCTTGATCCACCTCTAAGGGAACAACACCCTTTAATGGATCTATTGTTTAAGGGGATATCTTTGACCCAACCATGTCTTGATCATTGTTCTAGAGGGATATTCATGAAGAATATCATTAATTAGCACCACTATGAAAATAAGTTCAGGTATCGGGCTACATAGATGCACCAAATGTGGAATGCTTTGATTCAGAATAGTTAACCAGGTCATTAAACTCCATAAAGTTTTCCATTAGCATTGAATCAACTATGAAATTTATTGATATATTTAGTTTGAGATTTTGTTCTGATCTCTCCTAGGCTTTTCAAGTCATCACTCTTATAGGAGTCCCTTTTGGGGGTGCAGGGGATATGTGCTCCTTGCTAATTAATACCCCTATGCATGTGAATATCGAACCAACATTTGAACAATATAATGGACTATTATAGAGTCTATAGAACCAATCAAGAGAAAAATATCAAAATATAATATTTAATAATTGGTTCTAAGTGAAGAAATATAATCACTTTCCTCTCCATCTCCTGCCTTTTAACCTCTATTAAAGGAAAATATATGGGAGGATAAATCAGGGGTGGTGCTGGAAACACCCCAAGAGAATAAGAGAACAACACCTATATTTTCTCCCTTATGGTAGAATAACCCCCTTCCTTAACCCTATCGATCTAATTAGTGTTGGGATAATCATCATCCCTTTGGCCAAATACTCCAGATATGTGATAGTCAATTTAGCCCCTATAGACTCCTATAAATGTCAAGAAAAAATTTAATGGTAACATTAACAACAAAATGAAAAGTGTAGACAAAAAAATATATTACCTCTTCCCAAGAATATCTTTGATCATCATCATCCTCTCCACCACTTGAATCAATCCCCAGTAGCTCAAATACTTTTCCCGAGTAAAAATATATGTTTTTAAATGAGTGTATTAAAACTTACAGATATCTAATATAGGATTCCACTTCATTAGGTTTATCCTGATAGGGGAGTCTAGAAGGTTTTTTCTCTTGAATGAACCCTATTATAACAAGCTTCTACACCAAGAGTATATCATGATTCTCCTCAGTGGATAATGTGCTCTTCCATGAGCCCCACTCATTCCAAATCTCTTGAAATCAAGAATCAATAGGGTATAAAGTAAGGTAATCCATACCTCTCATCTAGGGTGGAGTATCCAAATACCTCACCTATTTCCTAATAATTTGTTACACTATAGTCTTTCTCGAATCAAGAATCTTACCAGGACTTCATGCATTTATATTTTTGTAACGTTATGATGCCCCAAACTATTGACTGGTGCCTGAACTGATAGGACGTTGCATACCATAGGCGCACCTCCTCATATTCCAAAGGATTCTTACTAGAGGAGATGTTTTATGAATATATTATAGGGAGACTATACCCTATAGTTAGAGTATTAATATCAACAGAAATAATAGAAAAACATAGACCAATCCAAATAAACAACACATTTAAGATAGGGGAAGTACTGATAAATAAACCAAATATCAAAATGTTGTAATAGGTGGTATGAAATACCTATATCAATAGATATCCCATATTAAGATCACATATACAAGGAATGATAAAATAACCATAAAGAAAACTAAACTACATCTCACCCTAAAATGTTCCTAAGTTTGTCCTGGTTCCATCATGGTAACATCTCATTACCAACTTTTAGGTACTTTAACACCTTTTTTATTTTATTTTGTTTGGGTCTTATTCAGGGGTGTTTTTGGTGTCTCTTTAAAAAAATTATAGGGTTTTGGGGCCATGCATGGTTAGTTCATGGTTAGGGAAAACTATGTGGTTTTTCCCAATAAACCAAGCACCCTATAATGGTTTTATGGAGGGGTGTGAACTGTTAGTTCAAACTTTATGTCCTCCCCTTCAAATCATACACTCTTGGATAATGGGGGGTTTTTAAATTGAAAAATGGTTACTCTAACTATGTGGATAAACTATGCACCCTTTCTATAATCCATACAATAGTACATGGTTAGGCACATGATTAGTACTAACTGTGTGGTCCAAACTAGCAAATTGTGCGAACAGGTTTTTAATCCCTCAAAATTTTTAATTAAAATCCCAAGACCATCATTTTATATCCTAAAATCCCTCTAATAAACCCTAATCTAATCCTTTGTCTTTTGGAGGCTTTGTATAGGCTTTCTTGGCTCTTCCAACCTCTTTTATCATGGATCGAAGTGCCAGTAAATGAAATTTATCCCTCTCTAATATTTGAATTCTCTATTGATTTTGGAATCCTATTATATTTATTTATATCCTTCTTCAGAGAAATGAATCCTCGTTTTGATTATGGATTGGATCTTTGATTTTATGAATATAAATTCTATGGATTCCTCTTTGATCTTCCTTGCCTTCATCTCTCCATTATTGCTTCCTGTTACAGTTGACCTCTTGACTGTGTGATTAAAGGTAGGTGGTTTCATAAGAATTTTCCTTATCATTGAAACTCTAGTTTTATTGTTTGATTTGAAATGAGTCTTCAATTTATTTATAAACATTTATTTTATATTATTTAACATTTGAATTAAAAAAAGGCATGTTATTTGTGAAAAAACCATATTTTTAAGGTTTGGAGATATTTGGTGTATTTTGAGAAAATAATGTCTTGAATTGAAATATGGTTTGATGAAATTATTTGATATTGATTCTTTATAAAATTTTATTTAAATGAAATATGATTTTGAAATTCATGAATTTTATGAAAACCTAAGAAATTTTTTTGAAACTAAAATGTCATGTTGAACTTTAAAGTGTTCATTTGAACAGTGAATGATGAATTGAATTAAAATGAATTATTTTTTCCACGATTGATTGATTGAAATCACATGTGAACCTGATTAGTTAGTGGGTTATTAGGACAATCATACTAGGACTCTGACTCTCTAGAAGTCAATTTACAATAAAAACTCTAATTAAGTCTTTTTCAACATGATTATCCTCGATGGGGTGTTGATTGATTTATCTCAATGGCCTAATCCTTAGATATGTGTACACACTTTGATTCATGATTTGATGATTGAGTAGTGTAATGATCCTAAATCCTAGAACTAACAAACCTTAGGGTATATGACCATGGTTCTTTGTATTACTTTGATTTGATTTGATTGTACATGCCAATGTTTATTGAACCATTTTATTCATGCCACTTTATTTTATAAAAAATCTTCATTTAATCCTATTTTTAATATATTTGAAATCTACTTGATTTGAGAGATTATTTTGATCAGAAATGTGAAAATTAATTTCCAAGACTTTTTTATTTTAAATTGAATCATAATTGGTTTATTGTTATGGAACTACTTATGGAAGCTTTTGGTTACATACTACTAGGATATTTTGATCACACCCTATTTTTTCCTTTAGGAATTTTTAGATCTTGTTATTCCAAGTATAGGTAAAGGGAAAGTTCCACTTGGAGTTGGGGGGGTCTTCTTGATTAGTGGATCTCAAGTATTGGAAGTGATGGGTGAATCTATGATCCATTTCTAGTATGGGATTTTATATTCCATATCTTGATGAGTTTTGTGGATTTTTTTTATGATGTATCATCTTGAAATATTTACAGGATTATTATAGTACTTTTCTCCTTGAAAGAGTATTTGGAATACTAATATTTTACTCTTTTATCTTCCAATGTCATATATTGATTATCTATTTTTATGGTGAAACTATTCCCTTTGACTCTTTGATGATTCTAAGCATTGGTCTCCAACCCATGGGGATCGAGAATTTTCTTGGGGCCATGTAAGTGCTGGATTGGGTGTCAATGTATGAGGTTATCTGGGTTGGTTCATGAAAAAAATTTATCAAAGGGTGCAAGGTTTTATATCTCTATTTGATGTTGGTATGTAGCTCGGGATGTCATGGTAGATAGGAGGTAGAATTTTCAAGACCTCAAGTGTAGTTTAAGAGCGAGCACCTAGACAGCCCTCATCCTAACGAGCCTTAAGTCACCATGGGTGTTTGAGGAAAGTTTCTTTAAGAAATAATTGATCTGATTATAGTATTTCTCCAAATTTTATATGAGTAATTTGAAATCCCAAATCTTTAATTCTATTCAATGGAATTGATATTCTTCTATCTCTTGATTGAGGTGATGATCTAAGTATCCTTTCTTATTTTTTCATGTTTCATGTAGATATTGTGTAGTATCATACCCCCAAAAATACTCTTGAATAGACCATGGGAGGAAGTTTCGGGTAAACCATAGTGAGTGAATCCTCTAGTTAACTAAAATATTTTTGAGGTAATTGTGTATGATGTCTAAGATCTGAGACATGCGGTTGCACCTATTCCTGTTCAGGCTTCAGTAGTAGGACCTCGAAGGGATAAAACTAGAGATCATGCCTGGGGATTTATTTGATAGAAACCACCAACTTTACAAGGCTCGAATGATCCTTAGGAGGCATATTATTGGGTGAAAAATATTGTGTGACTTTTTGAGTTTTGGAAACTCCTAATTCAATAAAAGTGAAATGTGTTACCTTCAATCTTGAAGGACCTGGTAGGAGATGGTGGGATTCTATGGTTATAGTGAAGATACATGAGGTATTAGAGTGGAAAGATTTTAGAGCTATTTTCACTGATAATTTCTATATAGATTTGACAGTTTTAGAAAATTCGATGGAATTTCTCAGCCTCCAGCAAGGTGATAGGACCATGACTCAGTATGAAAACTACTTTACTAAACATGTTCAGTGATCTCCTCAGGTAGTATCAAATGATAAATTGAAGGAATGAATATTTGATATGGGTATTTAACCTGACACATGACCTCAAGTTTTCATGTTAAATCTAGTCTCTTATGCAGATTTGTGGGATAGAGCTTTGATGGTTGAGCTTGGCCTGACTGGTAATTCAGGGTTGATAGGAGTTCCCCTTACCCCTAGTGGAAATATTGTTAGTTACAGTAAAGGAAAGGGGTATAGGGATTATTATCATGGTGGATATAAACATTATAAATCATACAAACCTTTATTAGCATCTAGAAGAGGCCCATTATCTAGTTATAGTGTGTAAAGGTTGGGCATTCAAAGAGGGTTTGTACTTAAACACCAAATATCTTTGGATTTCCCAGTCACACAGGCCACCTGAAAAAATTTTATCATGTATTTTCTACCCTGTGTAGTGGTATAGGATCATCATCATAAAATTGTACTATGTTGTAGATGGTTTCTTCAATAACTAAGGGGTTCTATCCACATTCATTCAGAATGAAGCTTATTCATGTAGTGGAGGAGTCCCTAAAGGAAGATGATGTGGGTCCAGCGATGGTGAGAGGTACCATCACTATAGATTCATCTTTAGTGACTTATTTTTTTGATACTAGTCCATATCATTATTTTGTATCGACCCTCATTGTGGATCAGTTAAATCTTTCTATAGAGATTATATTGTATCTGATGGATATTTCTAAGACCCTCAAAATGAAGAGAAAAAATGGTCTATGATGCCCCTCTTGTGCGTTCTATTTATTAGAGATCAAGCTTACCTGGAATTTTATGATTCTAGAAATTAAACCACTTGACTTCATTATCAGGATATATTGGATGATCACCCATAAATCATGGACTGACTAATGTCTTTGGCAGGTCTCATTAACTACGATCGATGGGGTGAGTCATGTTTTTTAGGGATAATGGGACCTGAGATCGAGTAGAGCTAGACCACCTATTCCAGAGTTGTTCAAGGTTATATCTGTGTTTTCCTTTGATCTAAAGCATGAATCACTAAGTGGTGATATTCCTCCAGTTGTTGTCAAGTTTCCTAACAAGTTCCCATCTTATTTTTATGGATTACCACTAGTAAAGGAGGTGGATTTTTCTATTGACTTGGTATCCGACACTCATCCAATATCAATACTTTCATACCTCATGGAACCAGCTAAAATAAAATATTTTAAGACTCAGTTGGATGATTTTATGGAAAAGGGATTTGTTCATCTGAGTGTGTAACCTTGGGAAGATACTATGATATTTATAAATAAATATGATATAAACTTTTTACTTTTCATTGATTATCAAAAACTCAATTTATTTATGTTAATGAAAAAATATTTATTACCTCATATTAATGATTTATTTGATAAGTTTAAATGGGTGAAGTGGTTCTCAAATAATGATATTCAGTATGGTTATCACCATATTAGAATCAAAGAGTATAATATCTCTAAGACCATATTTATGAGTAGGTATATCCATTGTGAGTACCTTGTTATGTTATTTGGTTTGACCAATGCTCCTATAGTTTTTATAAAACTAATGAATAGAATATTTTGTGAGTAACTCAATTCGTTCATGGTGGTATTTGTGGTTGACATCTTGGTTTACTCTAAAACCGAGGAGGATAATTTGTGTCATATGAGAGTAGTTTTGGGACTGTTGATAAATCACCGACTCTATTCCAAGCTATCTAAATGTAATTTTGTGATGTGGGAATTGAATTTCTTAGGACACATGGTCTTGGAACATGGTATTTCAGTTAATCCTAATAAGGTGAAAGTTGTTATGACATGGGAGAATCTAACACCCCAACCCTAGTTTCTCATATTTTGTGCATTATTTTATTACATTAGAATTATTAAAATAAATTTTTATCCCAATGGACCAGGTAGTTTAGTAGTTTTGGAAAACAAGATACATACATAAGTTCAACATTACAACTTAAAAGGAAATACAATATGAAAATTCCATTATAAACATCCATAAATTCTATATTATACCGACAAGTCATCATAATAAACTTCTTCACATCCTAGGTAAATATAAAACATAAGAAATGAATGAGATCATATGTTCAGTAAGGGTAAATAATACAATAGAAGTAATCATAATCATAAACACAAGGCATGGTGAGCAACTAAAAACACATGATTTTAAAATATACTTGAGCATAATATGAAAGAAATGAAAATTGAATAAATAACGCCATAATAAAACATGACAATGGATATTATACTAGTTGAATAATCACATGTACTATAAATTTCTATTTTCATAATGAGGGAATACATAATTTTGAACATCATAATCATTCTGTCATGGCCTCATGCCAAGACCATGCATAAACGGGTAAAAACCCAAACTATTTTGTCTCATGAGACCTACTGATGCATTGAGGGGCTATAGAAGGCCCCACCCATCACATAATAATTCCAATTAATTCCTAATATAAACAATATTAAACATAAAAAACATGTACATTCATATTGAAACTAACATATAAAATTTAAATAACTTTCCCCAATCATTAAACATAAACACTAACCATTCAAAGTAATATGGTGAATGGTGTCAAGATAGAACATCCATAGTCAAAATAATGATAAACCATTAAATAAAATATGGTAGATGATATCATACAATAATAATCCCAATTAAAATTAAGAATTAACAGGAGTGTTGAAATAGATGAAGATACTCGTATAAAATCATCGAGTAATTCTTGAGATAAATACTCTTTTACTTTTAAAAGAAGAGTTCTTTTGGAAAAATCATTGGATAAAAATAGAAGTGAATTAATGTAGTTTCTTAATAATGAAATGAGTGATTTTATAAAAAAATGGTGTTCAAAAATATATTATATAATTCATTTGAAAATATGTAATAATTCGAGAAGTTCCTTTGAAACAGGCTTATTTATGTGGAAGAATTTTTGAAATATCCTTTTAAAACATATAACTC
Organism: Viscum album; assembly: GCA_963277665.1. Classification (NCBI taxonomy): domain Eukaryota; kingdom Viridiplantae; phylum Streptophyta; class Magnoliopsida; order Santalales; family Viscaceae; genus Viscum; species Viscum album. Next base: position 1,800,411,409 of record OY728130.1, on the reverse strand, counting down.
CCCAAAAAAGAAAGAAGGATTCTATTTGGTATACATATATAGATAATTCACACAGAATACATAAGGATTAGATAATAATAATTTATAATTTTATTGAGATATGTAGAGAATAAGAGTAACCTGAAAGAAAATGGAGGTTCGGGTAGAAAACTCTTATCTTATGTCTGAACGTGTTCTGCACTTGACCTTAAATTCCTGGATAATCAAATTAAATCCATTAATAAATTTATAAATAACCTTATATACATGTATTTTATTAATTATAGTTTTATTAATTTCATTTATGGACTTATTGATAAGTTATATGATTGAATTTTGTCGTTCCAGTGTGTTTGTTTCCTTGATTTCATGATTGGTTCTCTTGATTTTAAGTAATGGAATTCATTTAAAATTGGTATAATTCTCCAGAATTGTAATTTCATGTTGTTAATGAAAATATATAAGTTTAAATGGTTATATATATCATTTTTTTATATATTATTAGGATGAATCATTAGATAATACATTTAGTGACAATCGTTTAGATTATTACAGAGGTTATTGATCATAATGAAATCATTTCATTTTATCATTTAGTATTATGTAAATATGTTACTTATAGAACATAAAAAGGTTATATTATACATTTTTCAATCTGTATCGACTAAAAAATGGTTTTATGAATAGATTTGAAGAATAATTTGAAGAACGAAACTTCATCATCCACGAAGGTTGTAAATTGGCACCTCTCAGACGATGATTTTGTTTATAAAATAAAAGAGGGGGAGTAAAGAGATTGATAGTGGTTATTACATTAACATGATATAATTATAGTATATAGATGATACTGGAGTTATCATGATCAATTGGACATAATAGGTTAGGATAGAATAAGAAAAGAAGATAAATTGAAATGAAATTAAATGAAAAAGTAAGAGGATTTACCTCTTGAAATGACCTCCTTGAGAACCTCCTTAGGGGAAAGGGTTTTGGTATTTTTCAAAAACCAAGGGCTCCTAGATGTGGGGGGGACTAGGGAGTATTATTTGGGCATAACTTTGACAAGCTTCAAGGCATAGAGTAGTGAAGAGAAGAGGAAGTGAGTTCTTTATATGATAAGATGTATTTTAAACTCTTGTGATCCGTATATATCTCACACCTTTCTCCATTGATATAGTATCTTTATATCCTCATAGAAAAGATTATAGTTTCTAACTCAAGATCATGATTTGGATGGTTCTATTCATGAATATTTAACTTCCTTGATGCATAGGAAACAACTCTATCATTATGCATGAGGACACAGCTAAGTAATTTCTTTGATGCATCACTATAGATCACAAATCCACCATTTCCCAATGGTAGAGTTAGGATCAAAGAATTCACTAATCTCATCTTCAATTCTTCAAAACATTATTCACATTTTTTTTCATATAAAAACAACCCCTTTATAAGAAAGTTTGGTCAATGGGTTAGCTAAACAGGAAAAGTTATGAATGAAACATCGATAATAACCTAGTAAACCAATAAAACTACATACCTCAGTTATATTCGTTGGTGTAGGAAATTCTTGAACTGTCTTTGTCCTCACAGAATCCACTAAAATTCTATCCTTATACACAATATAACCTAGAAAAGAAACTTCTTGAAGCTAGATTTCACACTTTCTAAACTTCTCATATAATTCATTTATTCTAAGAGTCTTTATAATAATGCTCAAGTGATTCTCATGGTCTTCGTAACATTTTTAGTATACCAAGATATCATCAATAAATACCACAAAAAAATTCATCAAGATATTCTTTGAAAATTTTATTCAATAGATCATGAAAACATAGGGTGCATTAGTAAGTTTGAAAGGCATTAATGTAAACTCATAATGCCCATACCTGGTTCAAAATACTATTTTTGGAATATCTTCCTTCCTCACATTAAACTGATAATATCCATATCGAAGTTCAATCTTCAAAAGATATTGGGCTCTGGGAAGTTGATCAAATAAATCCTCAATACGAGGAATAGGATACTTGTTCTTTATATTAATAGTATTGATCTCTCTATAGTCAATTCATAGCCTCATAGATCCATCCTTCTTCTTGATAAAAATAACAGAGGATCCCCATTGAGAAACACTAGGATGAATCAATCCTTTATCAATAAATTCCTCTAATTGTTTCTTCAGTTCTACTAACTCTACAGTGGCTATTCTATAAGGAGTCTTTGATATAGGTCTTAAACTAGAAATTAAGTCAATAGTGAACTCAACTTCCTACTCCAGAGGATGCCTAGGTAAATTCTCTGGAAACACGTCAACTTATTCTTTTACAATAGGTACATCCTTATTTTGAAGACTACTTTACTCACTCATGGATATTGAGTTCTCATACTCCCCAATAATTACATTCCTTAGAGCTACTGGGGGTGAATCTAGATAAGAATCAGATGATGTTGTTTCTACTCTAAAGATAAGGTATTTTACACCATTCTCAAAAATTGTAACCTACTTCTTCTTTCAATATATTCTCACATAGTATTTTGAAATCCAAATCATACCAACAATTATATAAAATTAAATTATGGATATGATGATAATTTCAGAAACTAAAGTACGTTTGTGTGTCATAAGGGGGACTGATTTGACACATCTTTGTTGCAATGATTCTTCTCTTAGGAGTTTTGACTGATAAATCCTTTGTTAAATCAAATTGGAAATTTCTAATTTTCTTAGAGAACTAGAAATATATAAAAGAATGTGATTATCCATAATCAAATAATGTATTGGGTAAGTTTGAGAAAATGATTAAAGTACCTACCACCACATCATTTGAAACTTAAACCCCATTAGTTGTGATCGTATAAGCTTGGTCTTATTCCCTTAGCCTTCTATGTGGAATGTTTCCTTGAATCGTAGGACAATCATTTTCATAATGTCCCATATCTTTTCAATTTTATCATTTAACATTATTGGATTCTTTCTTTCCCTTACAATCAAGGGATTGGTGGTCTTTTCTTCCACACTTATAACAAACACCCATACCCTTCAAGCAAGTATCGGGGTGTTTCTTACCACAATTATCATAGGATGGAAAATAAATTATTCCCTTATTCCCCTTTTCCTTATTTACTTTTCTAGAGTGTTCAGAATCCCTCTTTTTTCTTTCATTCCCTTAAAGTCATAAGACTTAGAGAATTATTTTTCTTTCTTGATATCACAAAAGACTATATCTTTATATGATGAGAAACTTTGGGAGACTAGTGCCATTTTGATTAATGGTTTTAAACAATCAAAGAATCGATAAATATTACTTCTTAGATTACATATGTAGTCCATGGAATTCCTTTCTAACCTTGTGAAGTTATCTTCATACATTGCAACATTCTCATCCTCTTTTTGCCTCAGATTCAGAAACTTCCTTTCCATATCCACTCGTTGATCATGAGGAAATTATTTTTCTAAGAATATTTCCTTAAAATTACTCCATTATATATTTTCAGTCTCTTCCTACTCCTTTTTTTTGAATTAGTGATCACCATTGATCAGTATCTCCCGATAAAGGATAAACTACAATGACAACCTTCTCCCTTTCAATACTTCCCATGCGAGAAATATATTCTCTAAGTAACTTATCCACTGCTCTACTATGAATGGGTTTATAGTCCCATTAAATGATGGATTTTGTTTTCACATAAATAATTCTAACATTTCTCCTCTACGTTGTGGTTCAGGGTGCTCCATATAGGTAAGGTTATTGTTCATAACCCAAGTCAGATGTCCCGGTATAGTTATATGTTTCTCAGCACCAGTCACAGCATCATTATCTTGTATAAGAGGGAAATCCCTATATGGGATATGTGTGTTCATGTGGTTTTCATTCCTTAAACTAGGTGCCATTTCTAAATAATGGAATACACTAGATTAGGTAATGAATCATAATTTATAATATCAACTAGAAAAATACTCAACATATATTGAAATCTTATACATAGCTAATCTCAAAATCATAAACATGGTTTCTTTGAGGAAAATTTTACTTTAAAATAATTCATAATGGATTTAAAATAAAATGTGAATTGTCCTAATCATATCCCCTGGGAGTTTCAAACTAGGTGCACATTAAGTCCAGTTGTTGTGTATCAGGTTACCCTGGGTCAATCTTAAAACACCTTGTCGGAGTTGTTACTCCAAGGTACATTTGTGCCAGAACCACATCCACTTGTAGTATCCAGATAGGGATATATTTTCTAGTAATATCCACATAATTTCTTCCTTACCAAAATTCTAGGATGTTCTTGTATTCTTATACTCGAAGTCTACCTTAGGGATTTTTTCCCAAATCTAGGTTGTTTATATCTAGTTTATAATTTTTCTATTAAACTTCCTCTCATACCAACTATGATGCCTCGGCCCCAGTTTCCCAGAGTTGGTGCATTATTTTATTAAATTGACATGATTACAAGAAATTGTTATCCCAAAGGATAGCATAGTTTAGTATTTTTGGAAAAAAAAGATACATACATAAGTTCAACATTACAACTTGAAAGGAAATACAATATAAAAATTCCATTGTAAACATACATAACTTCTAGATTATCCTTATAAGTCATCATAATACACTTCTTCACATCCTGGGGAAATTTAAAACATAATAAAGGGGTGATATCAGATGATCAGTAAGGGTAAATAATACAGCATAAGTAATCATAATCATAAACACTCAACATGGGAGCAACTAAAAACACATTCCTTTAAAATATACTTGAGCATAATATTACTGTAATGAAAACTGAATAAATAACGCCATAATAAAACATAACCATGGATATTATACTAGTTGAATAATCACATGGACTATCAATTACTAGTTTCATAATGAGGAAATGTATAATACTGAACATCATAATCATTTTTTCAAGGCCTCGTGCCAAGAAAATACATAAACAGGTAAAAACTCAAACTAGTTTGTCTCATGAGACCTACCGATGCATCAAGGCGATATAGCGGGCCCCACCCATCACATAATAAGTAAAATTAATTCATTATATGAATGTTTTTAAACATAAACAACATTCACATTCATATTGAAACGAACATATGAAATGTAAATAACTTTCCCCAATCATTAAACATAAACACTAACCATTCGGAGTAATATGGTGAATGTTATCGAGATAGCATATCCATAGTCAAACTAATGATAAACCATTTAATAAAATAAGGTATATGATATAATAAAATATTAATCCCAATTAAACATAATAATCAAGAATAGTGTTTAAATAGATGAAAATACTCATATAAAATCATCGAGTAATTCTTGAGATAAATACTCTTTTACTTTTAAAAGAAGAATTCATTTGGAAAAATATTTACATAAAATTAGAAGTTAATTAATGTAGTTTTTTAATAATTAAATGATTTATTTTAGAAAAATAATGGTGTCCAAAAACATATTATAGAATGCATTTGAAAATAGGTAATAATTCGAGAAGTTTCTTTGAAACGGGCTTGTTTATCAGGTTGAATTTTTGAAAGATCCTTTTAAAACATGTAACTCCCCATAAAAGAAAGAAGTATTATATTTGGTACATATATATAGAACATTCACATGGAATAAATGAGTATTAAATAATAATAATTAATAATTTCATTTAGTTATGTAGAGAATAAGAGTAACCCGAAAGAAAATGGAAGTTCAGGTAGAAAACCCTTACCTTATGTCTAAACATGTTCTTCACTTGACCTTAAATTTCTAGATAATCAAATTAAATCCATTAATTAATTAATTAAAAACCTTTTATTCATGAATTTGATTCATTATAGTTTTATTAAGTTCATTTATGACCTTATTCATAATTTATATGATTGAATTTTATCGTTCTAGAGTGTTTGTTTCCTTGATTTCATGATCGGTTTGCTTAATTATAAGTAATGGAGTTCATTTAAAATTAGTATAATTCTACAGAATTGGAATTTCATGTTGAAAATAAGAATCCAGAAGTGTAAATGGTTATATATATCATTTGGTTACATATTATGAGGATGAGTCATTAAATAATACATTTAGTGATAATCGTTTAGACTATTATGGCGGTTATTGATCATAACAAACTCATTTTATTTTATCATTTAGTATTATGTAAATATGTTACTTAAAGAACATAAAAAGTGTTATATTATACATTTTACAATCTGTATCAAACATTAAAATGGTTTCATGAATATCTTTTAAGAACAATTTTAAGAATGAAACTTCATCGTCCATGAAGGTTGTAAATTGGCACCTCCCGGACGATGATTTCATTTATAAAATAAAAGAGGGGGAGTAAAAAGATTGATAATGGTTATTAAATTAACAAGATATAGTTATAGTATATAGATGATACTGTATTTATCATGATCAATTGGATAGAGAAGGTTAGAATATAATAAAAAAAGAAGATAAATTGAAATAAAATTAAATGAAAAAGAAAGAGGATTTACCTCTTGAAATAACCTCCTTGATAACCTTTTTAATGGAAAGGGTTTTCGTCTTTTAGAATGAAAAAGGGCTCCTAGAAGTAGGGAGGGACTAGGAAAGAGTATTTGGGCAGAACTTTGATATGCTTCAAGTCTTAGTGGAGTGATATAACAACCCATACTTTAGATACATGGTTATTACTTCAGAATTGAAGCATACTTATTACAACATATAAAAAACCATGGTAGGACCGTATAGGTATAGTGTCATAGGAAAATGGGAAACATAAACAATTGGTTCATAAATCATCTACATTGTCTCCCGCTTATTTCATCATATCTAGAGTCCCTTTTTGGCATATCCTACTTAATACCCTTCTTCCTGACCTGGGGAAAAGAAAACATACAAAAGGGTGAGCTCAAATGCTCAGTAAGGGTAAACAAAAGAAATATCAATCATATCATATGCTTAAGAACATAATATTTTGAATATCTTAACCTGCAAAAGAGATCATAATATCATAACATGGGATAAATCATAGTAGTGAAATGTAATCCCAATGAACATAACTTATAACATGAAACTTTGTGGCATACACACATAATCATAGAAAATCATTTCTTATTAGTCAAGACTCATTGTCAAGACTATCTTAGTGGATAAAGTCCATTTCTGAACCGAGTTCACTCCTTGTTTCAGTCTTGTATCACTGAAATGGATTAACTTGCCCTTCCAGCCATGTCTATCCCATGAGATATAAATATTTACCTAATGCATTGGAGGGAGATATAGGTCTCACCCATCACATAATGAAACCATTCTTATGTGTGCCACAAAATCATAAATCATACATCATAGCGTAACCCATGTAATAAAAATGTGATTCTTAAACATCGTAACATCATAAAACAATTCATATAAGATAAAGGACTTCATAAAAATAGTTCCATCACCACATAATCAAATAAATATAATAATAGGGACAGAAACAGAACCCTATATTATCTTATATGGAAAATAATTTTCATAAAACACTTGAACTCCATTCTTGAGGAAAATATCCTTTCTACTTCAAAAACATTTTTTCCTTTCTTAACATGTCATAACATTTTAAACTAAAATAAGTTAATTAAAAATAAACTTTAAAATTTGTAAAGGAAGCTTCATGGAAATAATGTTCTATGGAATCATAAAAATCCATTCATGTCGTATAAGTTAAAAAACATTCTTCTCGTACTTTGGCTGAAAAAGTCAAAAAGTATCTCGTACTGAAAATGACAAAATATTCCTTTCATATCTTTTACTAAAAATTCACCAATAGGTAAAATTGGATTTTTAAAAAAAATTAGGAGGATAGAAATAATATTACATATTGAGGAAACATGGATGTGGATGATAAATATTCCCCAGTAAATTCTAAAGTATAAACAGTCCCGGATAAAAATGAGATTGCGAGATTTTCCCTTACCTTAGGTCCGATATGCTTCGTATGTATATGAACCTCCTGTATAATGATTTAAATAATTTCATTGACTTATTACAGAACCATATTCATTGTTATGATATCATACATGGTCATATTCTTATCTTCTTATTAGTAATATTTCATTGCTACTTGTTATTCGGGTGTTCATTGCTTTATGTTCTTATACATGTCTTGTCGAATAAATTCTTATTACTCTTTCTAGGTTATAGATACCTTATATACAGAATTTTATTAGTGTAATATATATCATATATATTGATTCAATTCATTTATATAATCATTATTCAATTAAGATCATGTAGAACGAGTCGCATCACATCGTGGAGACAGTAGGTCGTACGTACACACGAGCGATGATATCGTTCCCATAACTATTGAATGGTATTGGAGTGGAAGATTGAATGTCTCAGAATTATTATCATGTTATAATAATCATATATAGTTATTATTTACACCATTATACCCATCCATGTAAGGTGGTGGTGGAAAACATATTACACCACGGCGTGGAGACGATATTCCGTACGTACGCACGCGCGGTGATTTCATTTTCCGTAGGACAGATAGAAGGTGAAATAAGGTTTTTTCATATTTATAATATTATATCGGTATATTAGTGATACTGATGTTATTAATTTATGACGAAACAAATAAAGAAGAATAAGTAGAAGAAGAAATAAAATGGAAAGAATCGGTAAAGGATATTACCTCTTCTTTGACGTGCCTCTTCTTAACCTCCTCTTAGGGCACTAAAGTTGGTCTTTGAAGAATACTAGGACCTCTAGTATGTTTCTAGGGAAGTGGAGAAGAGAAATTTTCAGGGTTTGGCCAATCTTGAAGGCTCAAATTGGTGTGAGGAGGAGAGGGAGGAGGTGCCCTTTTATAAGGGAGGAGAGGGGCACCTTTGGAAAGTGTGAAACTATTATTTTATTATAAACTTATCTTCTGTTTCAAAAGGTCCAAAAATCATTAAAGATGAAGATAAGATGACTCATTGTTGAAATAAAATCATCCAATCATAATTGGACATGTTTTGGATAATATTTTAATCATTATAATCTTATTTATTTAAATCATTTATTAATGAGGTAAATACTGTATCATTATTGTGTCATAGATAATTTAATTTATTTGATGTCTAAAAATTATAAAAAAAACCACCATGTAAGAAATATTTTTATATTTATAATGAATATTTATAGTCGAAAAGATAATTTATATAACTCCTTATAAAAATTAATTACTAAAAGATTTTTGTTGATGTCAATTTTGTCTTTACATTAAATTAATTAATCCAAATTGTCATTATCACTACCAAGTGGCTCAATGGGGTCCCAAAATCGACCCAAGGATGTCCATGGTTGGTCACTACTCATCCAATAAAGTTAGGACAAGTGTTAAGGTAATTTTGAATTATTATAATATTCTTTTAACCTTGAATTACCCTATTTACCTTTAACCGCAATAAATAAAAGTCAAAAGTTACTATTCACAAAAAATTCTTTTCATCTTATTGAACCACATTTTACTTATTGATAACAACCATGTATATAAGATTTTTGAAATTCAATTCACAGAAGTGGTAAAATTTCATTTAAATGAAAGTCGGTTTTTTTAACTACCACTAAGTGGTTTCACTATTCATCAAAAATTGAAGTTTTTCAGAAAAATACCAAAAATTCATCCTAATCTATATTTGATATTCCGAATTCAAAAATGATGTCTATTTTTTCAAATTTAAAACATAGAAGTGGCATTAATTAATTTTAAAATTAATTCCCGTTATCAAAACAAATAGCGTGTTTTTAAGAAACAATAAATATTAAAAGATCGACACTTGTTTATGTCCAATTTCAAATTGAAATTAATTCCAATGACCAAAATTGGATTAAATGGTAAAAATATATTCTAATTACACTTTAAAACCAATTAAAAATATAATCTAACCATATAAATTATTGCGATGAAAAAAGTTGTTTTTAATTAAAATATAGCGTGTTTTTTCTATTCATTAAAATATGAAAGTTATCAGAATAATATGAAAAATTTATCCAAATTAAATTTTTATATCCTGATTCCAAGGAAGAATTTTATTTTGTCAAATTGAACTTATAAACATGTCAAAACTAGATTTAAAATGGATGCGCCATCAAAAGGTGGAAAAACTGCATTTTTTAAAAAATACTTATTTTACCCAAAAAAAATATTTTATTATCATACCATGTTCTAGAAAATATGTAAGATGAATAATAATATTATAAAATTCAAAATGTAGTTAATACTATTCATAACGTCTAGTCCATAATAATATTATAACAATATATCGTTGTTTAGTGAAACCCAGTATTGCGTACTACACACGCTATCGAGGAAGGTCACGATTGCGTATAACGCAAGCCAAGCTAGTGTTGTGTGCAGTGAAAGATTCATTTGATGTTGCGTATAACATAAGAAATAAAAAAAATATACTTCTCATAAAATATCAGGGTGTTACATTCTACCCCCCTTAAAATGAATTTTGCCCTCAAAATTCGTCACTTCGTAACAAACAGATGAGGATACCTCTCCCTCATCATATCCTCAAGCTCCCATGTAACTTCTTCTAATTGGTGGTTCCTCTATAAAACTTTTACCAAGCGAGTGGTCTTGTTCTGTAGAACTTTTTCGCTACGATCTAGAATCTCTATCGGTTGTTCTTCATAAGAAAGATCTTGCTCCAGCGGTACAACTTCTGAGCTTAGTACATATGAAGGATCGGGTATGTACTTTCTTAGGAGAGATACATGGAACACATCGTGAACTTGATAGAGATTCGGTGGAAGCGCCAATCGGTAAGCTACCTTCCCAACACGATCCAGTATTTCAAAAGGACTGATATACCTAGGGCTCAACTTGCCCTTCTTTCCAAATCTCATTACTCTCTTCCAAGGAGATATTCGTAAGAACACTTTATCACCAACTTCAAACTCTAGGTCTTTTCTTCAGTTGTCAGCATAACTTTTTTGTCGACTCTGAGATGCTCTTATGTGTTGTTGAATAGATCGGACCTTTTCTGTCATATCATCAACAAGATCAGGTCTTAATAGCTTTCTTTCCCAAATTTCATCCCAGCAAGTTGTAGTTCGGCATTTCTTTCCATAGAGAGCTTCATAAGGAGCCATATGAATACTGGAGTGAAAGATATTATTATAAGAAAATTCCACCAAAGGTAGGTGTTGATCCCAACCACCTTTGAACTCCATAGATCAATCTCTTAACATGTCTTATAGAGTTGAATTGTTCTCTCAGACTGACCATCTGTCTGAGGATGATAAGCAGTGCTGAAACTCAACTTTGTATCTAGAGTATGCTGAAGACTTCGCCAGAACATCGAGGTAAACCTCGGATCCCGATCAGATATAATGGAAAGTAGTACTCCATGCAATCTTACCACTTCCTTTACGTATATCCTGGCAAGCTGATCTAGAGAGAAATCTTCTCTAATAGCAATGAAGTGTGCCGACTTTGTAAGACGATCAACTATGACCCAGATAGCATTATTGCCTTTGGATGTTTTAGGAAGTCTGGTGACAAAGTCCATAGTGATGTTTTCCCATTTCCATTTGGGTATGGGTAATGGTTGTAACATCCCCTTAGACTTCTATCTCTCAGCTTTAACTTGCTGTCAAACCAAGCATTGAGAGACATATTCAGCAACATCTCTTTTCATGCCATCCCACCAGAAGTACTCTTTCAGGTCTCTATACATCTTCATGCTTCCAGGATGAATATAGAATAAAGAACTATGAGCCTCATCCAGTAGATCCTTCTTTAATTCTGGGATGGGAGGAACACAAACCCAATTTCTGAACCTTATTATTTCATCACAATCAATGTGAAATTCAGGAACATTTCTCTCCTTCTTTTGTAACTCTACATCTTATTTCTGTGCCTCTTTAATCTTCATATGTATAGATGGTTGAACATTCATTTGAGAAAGATAAGATTTTTTCCCTTCCATTATAATTCCAAGATCCATCCTTTGTAAATCCATAAATATTGGATCTTTTTTTATCCTCATCATGGATAAGCTAGCATGGTCTTGTCGGCTTAATGCATCTGCCACCTTGTTTTCTTTCCCAGGGTGATAATGAATTGAACAGTCATAGTCCTTAATCAACTCCAACCATCTTCTTTGGTGCATATTCAACTCCTTTTGTGTGAAAAAATACTTTAAACTTTTATGATCAGTATAAATATCACACCTTTCACCATAAAGATAATGCCTCCATATTTTTAATGCAAATATTACCACGGCTAACTCCAAATCATGAGTCGGGTAATTTTGCTCATGGATTTTCAACTGTCATGAGGCATAAGATATCACCATATCATTTTTCATGAGAACACACCCCAATCCCTTCTTGGATGCATCACTGTAGATCACAAACCTTTCTCCACTACAAGGTAGTGTGAGCACAGGTGCACTGGATAACCTTCGTTTTAACTCTTTGAAATTCTCTTCACACTCCTCCGTCCAAACGAACTTAACTCCTTTTCGAGTAAACCTGGTGAGTGGATTAGATAACCTTGAAAAAACTTTCAAAAAATGTCGATAATATCCAACCAGACCAAGAAAACTTCGGATCTCAGTTACTGTTGTTGGTCTCGACCATCTTTCGATAACCTCTGTTTTTGCTGGATCCACAGATATCCCCTCTTTTGAGATTATGTGACCCAAAAATGAAACTTTTTGAAGCCAAAATTCACGCTTGGTAAATTTGGCATAAATCTTATCCTTTCTTAGGGTCTTTAATACAATTCTCAAATGATCTTGATGTTCTTCCTTGCTCTTTGAATAGACAAGAATATCATCTATAAAGACTACCAAAAACTGATCAAGATAGTTTCTAAAGACTCTATTCATTAGATCCATGAAGATATCAGGGGAATTAGTAAGACCAAATGGCATCACTATAAATTCATAGTGTCCATACCTTGTACGGAAAGTCGTCTTTACTATATCCTCCCTTTTGACCCTTAATTGATGATACCCTGAACGAAGATCAATCTTGGAAAAGTATTGATCTCCATCTAATTGGTCAAATAAGTCATCAATGCATGGGAGAGGATATTTGTTCTTGATAGTGATCTTGTTAAGTTCTCGATAATCAATGAAAAGTCTCATTGGTCCATATTTCTTCTTAACAAACAGAACAGGTGCTCCCCAAGGTGATGCACTAGGGCGTATGAATCCCTTATCAAGATTCTCTTGGAGTTGCTTCTTCAACTCCTACAACTCAATTGGGGCCATTCTATAAGGTGTCTTTGAAATGGGCATAGCACCCGGTATGAGTTCTATTGAAAACTCAACTTCACGATTTGGTGGAAGACCTGGCAATTCCTCTGGAAAGACATCATCAAACTCCCGTACAATGGGCATATTCTTAATCGTGAGTTTCTCTCCAACCATTTGAGATAAATAACCTACATTTATTGGAATCAAGACCCATAAGATAGAAGAAAATTCCACTGGAAGGTTATATTCATCCTTGCATCGATAGATGATAGTAGATTGATCGGGAATATTAAATTTGATTTTCCTTCTTTGGCAATTGATATGAGCTCCATATAAAGAAATCCAATCCATGCTAAGAATCACATCAAATTCCACTATAGGAAGGATCACAAAATTTTTAGGAAGCACTTTCCCACAAACTTCAATTGGAGAAGAATTATAAACTTTTGATGCAATCGTTGTGCCATTAGGAGTTGTCACAGCTAACTCAACATCTAATTATTAAGGTAGTACGGCGATACCCTTAGAAAATTCTTCAGAAATAAATGAGTGGGTGGATCCAGAATCAAATAAAACATTTTCTACTTTAGAGTGGATGATAAGTGTACCTTTCACCACTTTGTTATCATACTCCACATCGTCGATTGTAATTGCATGTGACTTTCCTTTGTCTTTGGCTTTAAGAGTTTGTTGACATTGATCATCATCAACAACCCTTGGATTTGGGCATTGATTGGAATAATTCCCCATCTCCTTGCACTTGAAACATTGAAGTGTTGGAGGTGCATTCTGTGTATCCCTTTCTTTGTTCGCATCATTATACATCTTCTTCCCATTATTTTGACATTCAATTTTCCGATGACCTTCTTTTCCACACTTAAAACATTTACTTGTCCCTTTAAGACAATTCCCTCCATGTTTCTTTCCACACTTGGAGCATAAGGAAAAACTCATCTTCTTTTCAGTGTGGTCTTTAGATTTTCCTTTGAATTCCATTTTCCTCTTCTTATCAAACCCATATGATTGATGGGTTACTTCAATCTCCATCTAAACCTTGAGAGCACATCGAACAATTTCCTCATAGCTATTGAAGTCCCTTATGGATAACGCCCTTCGAAGACTTGGTTTTAATCCACTAAAGAATCGATCAATCTTACTCTCAGGTTGGATAATAATTCCAGAAGCGTACCTTGAAAGTCTTGTAAAATTTGCTTCGTAGGTACCATCTGATTCATCAACCTTTTGCTTCAGTTCAAGAAACTCCTTCTCCATCTTTGTTCGAAGAATACGAGGGAAGTGATTATTGAAAAATAAGTTCTTGAACTCGTCCCATTCCATGGACTCAATTTCATCCCTTTGCCTCGTATTCTTAATAAGATTCCACAATTGATCAGCTTCACCTTCCAAATGATACACTGCTAAGATGACTTTGTCATGTTCAGGACATTGTAGAACTAAAAATATCTTTTCAGTGGTACTGATCCATTGTTCAGCCACTAATGGATCAGAAGACCTGTTGAATGAAGTTGGACGCTGCCTCATGAAGGATTAAACAGAGTGTTGCTCCTTCTTTTGCTCGTTTGGAAGTCCATCATGATTCACAGCTTGAGAAATTTGTGTGAGCATGGCTACAAGATTTTGTATTCCAGCTCCCATAATGTTTGGTTTCTCAGGGGTACAATCATTGCTTTGCCCGTCGCATTCAGCGTTAACACGGTTCCTTCGGGTTCCAGCCATTGACTAAAACCAAGAAGCATAGTGTGAGAAACACTAATTACAATAGGAAAACCACATAATCAGTAATAAAACTTCACACTTTAGGTCTTATCATAGGTTATTCAGGTCCATTTCTAAAATACTAAGATTATTTTCTATGCTTAGACATATCCTTAGGGTTCTTACTAAGGCTTTCACATTCTAGTTTCCAAAGGTTGACTATATCTTTCCTCTAATACCAACTATAATGACCCATACTTTAGATACATGGTTATTACTTCAGAATTTAAGCATACTTATTACAACATATAACAAAACCATGGTAGGACCGTATAGGTATAGTGTCTTTAGAAACTGGGAAACATAAACAACTAGTTCATAAATTATCTACATTGTCTCCCGCTTATTTCATCATATCTAGAGTCCCTTTTTGGCATATCCTACTTAATACCCTTCTTCCTGACCTGGGGAAAAGAAAACATATAAAAGGGTGATCTCAAATTCTCAGTAAGGGTAAACAAAAGAAATATCAATCATATCATATTCATAAGAACATAACATTTTGAATATCTTAACCTGCAAAAGAGATTATAATATCATAACATGGGATAAATCATAGTAGTGAAATGTAATCCCAATGATCATAACATATAATATGAAACTTTGTGGCATACACACATAATCATATAAAATCATTTCTTATTAGTCAAGACTCATTGCCAAGACTATCTTAGTGGACAAAGTCCATTTCTGAACCGAGTTCACTCTTCGTTTCGGTCCTGTATCACTGAACTGGATTAACTTTTCATTTCAGCCATGTATATCTCATGAGATATAAATCTTTACCCAATGCATTGGAGGGAGATATATGCCCCACCCATATCATAATGAAATCATTCTTATGTGTGACACAAAATCATAAATCATACATCATAGCATAACCAATGTAATAAAAATGGGATTCTTAAACATTGTGAAATCACAAAACAATTCATATAAGATAAAGGACTTCATAAAAATAATTCCATCACCACATAATCAAATCAATGTAATAATAAGGATAGAAACAGAACTCTATATTATCTTTGATGGAAAATAATTTTGATAAAACACTTGAACTCCATTCTTGAGGAAAATATCCTTTCTACTTCAAAAACATTATTTCTTTTCTTAACATGTCATAACATTTTAAACTAAAAAAAGTTAATTAAAAATAAACTTGAAAATTTGTAAAGGAAGCTTAATGGAAATAATGTTCTATGGAATCATAAAAATCAATTCATGCTGTATAAGTTAAAAAAACATTCTTCTCGTACTTTGGCCGAAAAAGTCAAAAAGTATCTCGTATTGAAAATGACAAAATATTCCTTTCATATCTTTTACTAAAAATTCACCAATAGGTAAAATTTGATTTTAAAAAAAAAATTATGAGGATAGAAATAATATTACATATTGAGTAAACATGGATGTGGATGATAAATATTCCCCAGTAAATTCTAAGGTATAAACAATCCCGGATAAAAATGAGATTGCGATATTTTCTCTTACCTTAGGTCTGATATGCTTCGTACGTATCCGAACCTCCTGTATAATGATTTAAATAATGACATTGACTTATTAAAAAATCATATTCATTGTTATGATATCATACATGGTAATATTCTTATCTTCTTATTAGTAATATTTCATTGCTACTTGTTATTCGGGTGTTCATTGCTTTATGTTCTTATGCATGTCTTGTCGAATAGATTCTTATTACTCTTTCTAGGTTATAGATACATTATTTATAGAATGGTATTGGTGTAATATATATCATATATATTCATTCAATTCATTTATATAATCATTATTCAATTAAGATCATGTAGAACAAGTCGCAACACATCGTGGAGACGGTAGGCCGTACGTACACATGAGCGATGATATCGTTCCCATAACTATTGAATGGTATTGGAGTGGAAGATGGAATGTCTCAGAATTAGTATCATGGTATAATAATCATATATAGTTATTATTTACACCATTATACCCATCCATGTAATGTGGTGGTGGAAAACAGATTACACCACGGCGTGGAGACGGTATTCCGTACGTACACACGCGCGGTGATTTCATTTTCTGTAGGATAGATAGAAGGTGAAATAGGGTTGTTTCATATTTATAATAACATATCAGTATATTAGTGATACTTATGTTATTAATTTATGATGAAACAAATAAAGAATAAGAAGTATAAGAAGAAATAAAATGGAAAGAATCGGTAAAGGATATTACCTCTTCTTTGACGCGCCTCTTCTTAACCTCCTCTTAGGGCACTAAAGTTGGTCTTTTAAGAATACCAGGACCTCTAGTATGTTTCTAGGGAAGTGGAGAAGAGAAATTGGCAGGGGTTGTCCAAGTTTGAAGGCTCAAAGTGGTGTGAGGAGGAGAGGGAGGAGGTGCCCTTTTATAAGGGAGGAGAGGGGCACCTTTGGAAAGTGTGAAAATATTATTTTATTATAAACTTATTTTCAGTTTCAAAAGGTCCAAAAATCATTAAAGATAAATATAAGATGACTCATGGTTGAAATAAAATCATCCAATCAAAATTGGACATGTTTTGGATAATATTTTAATCATTACAATCTTATTTATTTAAATAATTTATTAATGACGTAAATACTGCATCATTATTGTTTCATAGATAATTTAATTTATTTGATGTCTAAAAATTATAAAAAAAAAACCACCATGTATGAAATATCTTTAGATTTACAATGAATATTTATAGTCTAAAAGATAATTTATATAACTCCTTATAAAAATTAATTACTAAAATATTTTTGTTAATGTCAATTTTGTCTTTACATTAAATTAATTGATCCAAATTGTCATTATCACTACCAAGTGGCTCAATGGGGTCCCAAAATCGACCCAAGGATGCCCATGGTTGGACACTACTCATCAAATAAGGTTAGGACAAGTGTTAAGATAATTTTGAATTATTATAATATTCTTTTAACCTTAAATTTCCTTATTTACCTTTAACCGTAGTAAATAAAAGTCAAAAGTTACTATTCACCAAAAATTATTTTCATCTTATTGAATCACATTTTACTTCTTGATAACAACCATGTATGTCGGATTTTTTAAATTAAAGTGGTAAAATTTCATTTAAATGAAAGAGTCAGTTTTTTAACTACTACTAAGTGATTTCACTATTCATCAAAAATTAAAGTTTTTCAGAAAAATACCAAAAATTTAGCCTAAGCTATATTTGATATTCTAAATTCAAAAATGATGTCTATTTTTTCAAATTCAAAATATAGAAGTGGCATTAATTAATTTTAAAATTAATTCCCGTTATCAAAACAAATAGCATGTTTTTAAGAAATAATAATTATCAAAAGATCGACATTTGTTTATGTCCAATTTCAAAGTGAAATTAATTCCAATGACCAACATTGGATTAAATGGTAAAAATATATTCTAATTACACTTTAAAACCAATTAAAAAGATAATCTAACCATATAAATTATTGTGATGAAAAAAGTTGTTTTCAATTAAAATATAGCGTGTTTTTTCTATTCATTAAAATATGAAAGTTATCAGAATAATATGAAAAATTTATGAAAATTAAATTTTATATCCTGATTCCAAGGAAGAATTTTATTTTGTCAAATTGAACTTATAAACATTTCAAAAACTATATTTAAAATGGTTGTGCCATCAAAAGGCGGCAAAACTGCATTTTTTGAAAAATACTTATTTTACCCAAAAAATTTATTTTGTTCTCATATCATGTTCTAGAAAATATGTAAGATGAATAATAATATTATAAAATTAAAAATGTAGTTAATACTATTCATAACGGCTAGTCCATAATAATATTATAATAATATATCATTGTTTAGTGAAACCCGGTATTGCATACTACACACGCTATCGAGGAAGGTCGTGATTGTGTGTAACGTAAGCCAAGATAGTGTTGTGTACAGTGAAAGATTCCGTTGATGTTGCGTATAACATAAGACATAAAAAAATATACTTCTCAAAAAATATCAGGTTGTTACAAGTGAAGAGAAGAGGGAGTTATGGGTGGCTTTTATAGTGGAGGAAAGGGGTGATTTTTTAATATCTTATTCATTATTTTATTATTTTTATCAATATAATAAATAGTGTTGATTTATGTGACCAAAAATAGTAATAAGTGCATGTGAGTTCAAACCAGTGTCCATTTACATCATCCATAACTCAAGCATGATGCAAAAATTCATTTATTTAGCATATTTTGTAAATTATCAAATTTCCCTATTCACCAAAAATTCAAGTATTTCAGGATAATCCCAAAAATTCACCCTAAAAATTTTTTGACTTGAAGAATTTAAAAAATGAAATTCATTTTATCAAAATAATTTTCTAAATAAGAGAAATTTAATTTTTAAATAAAATCATTATTTACTTAAAAAACTGATTTAAAATTTAAAACTGATTTTATAATACTTTCAAAAAGTAAATGAGGTCTCATAAAATTATCCTAAAATAATAGGACAACAAAATATTTATTTAGGAATAAATTTTATGAAAATTAATTTTATTAATTTATTAATTTATTAATTTAAAATTGTAATTAAATATTTATTACCCACAAAAATACTGACACTTAATTATGAATTTTTAAAATATTCACTCTCATTTATATGGTGCCTAAATTTTATTTAAACTTACATGGGTGAGGTTACTATTCATAAGGGTATATTAATATTCATAAGGGTAAGCTACTATTCATAAGGGTATGTTACTATTCACCAAAAATGTATGTTGATCCTATCAGACTTTAAATATCTTACTGATCACAACTGTGTATGTCAGTTTTTCGAAATTCAAATCTCAGAAGTGGAAAAATTATGTTCGTTGTCTAGGTTATAACTAAGTGTTGTTTCATAGAGAGTTGTTGTTTCATGCATTCAATATTAAATTTATTTTTAAATTCTTGGGATGCTACATTCTTCCCCTCTTACAAAAATTACGTTCTTGAAATTACTAGAATGTTACCTTATAAAAATATTTCGGTAGTTCTTCATCATAATTTCCTTAGGATCTCGTGTTGCCGCTTCAATTTCATGATTTTTTCAAAGTACCTTTACCAGTCGATTCGTCTGATTCCTCAACACATGTTCTTTAGTGTCCAGAATCCGGATAGTCACTTCACAATAAGATAAGTCATGTTCCAATTCTATACCTTCAAAAGTGAGGACATGCATTGGGTCTAGCATGTAGTTTCTCATTAATGAGACATGGAACACATTGTGTACCTTATAAAGTCTAGGTGGCATTTCCAAAGGATAAGCCACAGCTCTAATTCTCTCTATAATTTCAAAAGGTCCAAGGTACCTGGGGCTCAGTTTCCCTTTCTTTCCAAATCTTATAACACCCTTCCATGGAGATACTTTCAATATAACATGATCTCCCTATTGAAATTCCAAATCATTACTTAGATTATCAACATTGATATTTTGCCTACTTTGATCTTCTTTGATATGGTTTTGAATAGTCTTTACCTTTTCTGTTGTTTCCTCCACAAGTTATGGGCCCACAAGCTTCCTTTCACCAACTTCATCCCAATATGTTGGTGTACAACATCTCTTTACATACAATTATTCATATGGTGCCATTTGAATACTAGAATGGAAACTATTGTTGTAGGAAAACTCCACTAAAGGTAAATACTAATCCCACATACCCTGAAAATCAAGTGAACATGATCCCAACATGTCTTCTAAAGTTTGGATCGTCCTTCTGATTGCCCGTCAGTTTGAGGGTGATAAGTAGTACTCAATAGAAGCTCAGTATCCAAATCTTTTTGAATATTTTTCCATAATTTTGATATGAATTGTGGATCATGATTAGACACAATTCAGAGATGTGCTCCATGAAGTCTCACAACTTCATTGATATAGAGTCGTTCAAGGAGCTCTAGTGGAAAACCCTCCATTATAGCGAGGAAATGTGTAGATTTCATAAGTCAATCAACAATTACCCATATTACATCATTCTTTCTTGGAATTTTGGATAATCTGGTGAAAAAATCCATGGTGGTGTCATCCCATTTCCATGTAAGAATATGTAGAGGTTGCATGAATTCTCTACGATGTTATCTTTAAGCCTTCACTTGTTGACAGACTAAACATATTGATACATAATCAACAATTTCATGTTTCATGTTGTCCCGTTAGAAATGTTCCTTCAAATCTATATACATTTTAGTGCTACCAGGGTGTATAGAGAAATTAGAGTTATGGGAATCATCCAATAGCTCCCTTTTCAGCTCGGGTATAGAGGTAACACAGAGCCTCTTCCCAAATTTTAGAATTCCATCCTCACACATGAAGTCATCCAACTTCCCATCATTCACACCTCTAATTTTCTTTTGAATATTCTCATCATCAGACTAAGAAGTTTTAATTATTTCCAATAAATATGGGTGGGAAACCAATTGAAAAAGAAATGATGTTTCACCTTCTTTGATAATTCCCATATCCATATTTACTTGATCCATGAATATAAGATCTCTTTCAATCCTCATGTTGTTTAAAACTTCATGATCCTTCTTGCTCAATGCATCAGCTACCTTATTTTCCTTTCCTAGGTGGTAGTGTATGAAACAATCTTAATCCTTGAGTATCTCGATCCATTGCCTTTGACTCATGTTGACTTCTTTCTATGAGAATATATATTTTAAACTATTGTGATCTGTATATATCTCACACATTTCTCCATAGAGATAGTTTCTCCATATCTTCTGAGCAAATATTATCACTACTACAAAATAAGGATACAGCCATGCTTTTAAACCATGGTTATAGGCCCAAAAACCATGGCTATAGGTTATAGGCATGATTTAATGAAGTATGGATAGTATTGGAGTGGATATAGGGCTCTAGCCATGGTTCAAACTGCGGTAGTATGTTATGTAACGCAAGACCTATATCCACGGTTTGGAACCGTGGCTATAGGGCTATAGAAACGGTTTTAAAATGTGGCACATCCTCCCCATTAAATAAAAAAAAATACGACAGTTCACCCCCGGTGCACCACCCCTGCACCCCCATGCCCCCCTGCACCACCACTTTCACACCCCCTTGCACACCCATGCCTCCTTGCACACCCCTCTACAGACCCCCCCCCCCCACCTGCACCCCCCTTTCACCCCCATGTCACCTTTAACACACCCCCTTGCACACCCATGTCCCCTTGCACCACCCATGCACCCCCCCCCCACCTGCACACCCCCCTGCACACCCCTTGCACCGCCCATGCACCCAACCCTTTCCCCCTGCGCACCCCCCTTGCACCCCACCCCCACACACACCCCTTACACCACCCCTGCACCCTACCCCTTTCACCCCCCCCCCCCATACACCCCCTGCCCACTCCCCTTGCACCCCCCCTGCCCCATTGCACACCACACCCCTGCACACCCCCTTCTCCTTGCACCCCCCCCCCCCCACCACCCTACCAGTCCCCCCTCCACTCCACCCCTACCAGTTCTCCCACCCTTCCAGTTCACCCCCCCCCCCCCCACCACACCCTACCAGTTTTCCCCCTTGCTCTACCCCTTTCTATCTTTCCCTCCCGCCCCTTGCCAGTCCCCCCCCACCCCTGCCAGTCCCCCACCCCATGTCATCCCCCTTGCACCCCCCACCCACTCACCCACCCCAGCACACCCTCCCCCCTCCCCCCCCCCCCACCCTACCAGTTCACCCCCCCCCCCAAACACAGCCAGTTTTCCCTCCAGCTCTACCCCACCCCTACTAGTTCCCCCCCCCCCCACCCCCCACCCCACCCCACCCATGCCAGTCCCCCTACCCCATCCCACCCTTGTCAGTCCCCCCCCCCCACCACCACAACCACCACCCCTGCCAGTCCCCCACCACCACCCCTGCCAAGTCCCCACCCCTACTAGTCCCCCCCACCACCACCCCTTCCAATCCCCCCACCACCCCTTCCAATCCCCCCCCCCCACCCCCACCCTACCAATACCCCCCACACACACACACCTTCCAGTCTCCCCCAACTTCAATATCTTTAATATAAAACAAAAAAAATGTTGAAGTTACTTGGTAGGAATTCCATGCATGTGGGAATTTATCAGACCGTTACTGATCACAGCGTGTTAAATAAAATATGCACAGTAGCTATATGGTACATCAATAATCAGCACAGCCACAATAGTGAAATAAATAATTCTCAGACAGACTTAGTAATTAGCTATATGGTTTTGAGCATTTGATCACAAAGGATCAATCCGGTCCTTCGACGGTGTGAGGTACTATTCTTTTAAACTATATTCTCATTAAAGTTATTTCTTAACTGGAATGTCATCCTCTTTTATTACTTATTGCATTGTGAATCTTATGGGGTTTCATGCTTAAATGATGCCTCGTGTATTGAAACATCAAATACCACTCGTACAATGAGAATGTCAATTATTTAACTGTAAATGTGTTATGCAACTATTAATGAGTTTGAATTTGTTTTGTATTTCTCTATTCTTGATATTGACTTCTTGGACATGATTTTTAGAATGGATTAGTTGACATAATTGAATTTCCACATCGATTGTTATGCCTGGTGGGTTAGTTTCACATCTTCTAATGTGTTATACATCACTTTAATAGAGATTGTGATGTGAATTCAAAAAGAGTAGGACCTTTGGTATTAGTGGTTGGGACTATATTTTTCAGTAGGCAGCAATTAC
The DNA here is from genome assembly GCA_963277665.1 of Viscum album. Taxonomy (NCBI): domain Eukaryota; kingdom Viridiplantae; phylum Streptophyta; class Magnoliopsida; order Santalales; family Viscaceae; genus Viscum; species Viscum album. The sequence goes on along the minus strand of OY728130.1, from coordinate 1,800,387,751 downwards.
TTTGGAAACTGTTGATGCAACCAAACATAAATATTTTCCAACCATCATGGATAAATTTCCTAATTTATTTCCCAATTTCTCTATATTTCCTCTTGAATGAGAAGTAAAATTCATAATAGATATCCTACCAGATACCAGCTCTATTTCACAACATGATGGCTTTTACTACATCATGTTGTATACTTGAGTTCATATTTACAATAATCTACCACTTTCATGTATGCATCATAGGTTTTATTCAAATAATTTAAAATCATTGTGAAAATATACCAAGTATTTTGGATATGATCTTCATATAAACACCCTCAAACATTGGGATAAAACATTGTACAAAAATTGTGAGAAACTAGAAGCCCTCTACGGGCATTTTGGTGGACATATTAGAGTTGTGAAAGATGAGGATATATATTTAGGAGGTGGATGACTAAATAGTGATATGGTCATGGAGATAGTTTTTTTTCCTAATTATTAACTACTCAATGCTACAATGTCAAGAAGAAGGGTATTTCATTGGGAGTGAAGTCCCGAGAAGCACTCGAAATGATATGGAAATTGTGGTTATGTTGTACAGCATTGATGATCGTATGACTTATAATGTCATGTGAAAATGTTGTGCATAATCCTTTCCTAAAAGTATTCAAATATCTGAAATATGACGTTGTTTGACTATGTTATCAAAGAATATATGGCAATATAGTCTCATACGTGGGATTAAAACTACCTCTTGTACACCCCATGCACCCCTTCACACCCCCCTTACACACCCCCTGCACCCTTCCCCTGCCCCTTGCAACATAACCCAGCACACCCCCCTCCCCCTGGCCCTATCACACCCCCCCCCCCTCCCCTAAACACACCCCCTTCCCACCCCCACCCCCCCACCCCCTGAACCCCTTGTGCCACCCTCCACATTTCATTCCACTTAAACCACTTAATGTAAGGAAAAGCATAGAAAAACACTCAGAGACATGTCATTAAATTCAAGTAAGCATAACAATTCATTTTATTCTAACAAGGTCCTCTCAATTTAAACACTCAAGGAAAGGCTTTCCTCCATGACAATCCATTCCATTCAAATCGTGATATTTAATTTATAAAAACAAGGCGATTGAATTTAAAGTGGCAAGAAAACACTTAGAATGTGCAATGATCAAGAGGTAAATTACCCACTTGGGTAATCCCTTATACAAAGCAAGTCAAACATTTAAGAGTTGTTTGGTTATAATTGGAAATTTTTCACTTTCCTATAAGAAATTTCAAAAGTAGAGTGCAAGTCACCATGAATAAGCCACTATATTTATTTCATGTCATCCAATTAAACTTTAGAAAGGAGGAATAACCATTACATAATTCACTACATGAGGCATTACCTCTCATGTGCCAAGTTACCCATGTTCGGTTCCATTTAACTCATTCAATTCATTAAAACATGGAAATTTCATTTATAAGATCAATGGGTGTCACTTAGTGGTGACTTTGTCATTACAGCACTTGCCTACTTGGGAAATTCCATCTTAAAAGTCTAACGGCACTTAAAGGGTATTTTGGGTCAAATAGTTGTTTTAATAAAAAAAGGGAAACCCCCTACAGGGATATAAAAAGTACGATGTGTGCTTTAAGACTAACAACGACTTAAAGTATAAGGAAAACATCAATGCAATAATGTTAAGCAATCTATATAATCATAAACTATCACTGTGAGTTTTTGCAGATAGCACGCCTCCATTGGAGGGGTTTTATTATAAAACCATGACTTTTTATCAAAAAAACAATTATCTTAACTAGCACTTATTCAGGGATTTAAATTTAATATAAAAAAGAATAATTAAGAAGGTGCCTAAATTCAATTTAAAACATTCTTTAATTAAAGAGGCTAGGAGTGGGACCCTACCTCAAAGGAGTCAGGCCACACTCGGTTCTCGACACTTTTATCAGCGACAACTCTAAGCTGCTCCATCCATCCTTTAAGAATATGCACCTTTGAATATACATAAGGATTCCTTAACCCCTATGTACGTGTTCGCGTGGCCTTGAACACACACAAGAGGATCCTTATATATATGCTCACATGCATAAGCCCATTATCACACACACGTATGAATTTTCCATATATATACATAAGCACGCCTAGCCCCTTATATGTAATCACACTTCCATGGGAGGACATACATATAAAGGGAGAACTTATTATATATATTATTACCTATGCATACACGGTGAGCCTCCTTTGACTCTGGTTGTCACAACACACACGAACAGGTCCTGGGAGACTTCAACAAAATGCAAGTGATCTGATGAATCATCATTAATTTAACCAAAAAATTAAGGCTGAGAATGATTAGTGAGAAAGGAAATAATATAATAGGTGATGATGATAGTAGCATCATCATACAACATCATTAGAAAACGGAAGAAACCTTACCTGAATTCGATGTTGAACTCACTGCCTTCGATGGCGGTGGATAGAACTAACCTCATCATAAGAAACCACTTGTAACTAAATAATGGGAAAACAAGTGAGATATAATGACTTATTATATATATGTGATCAGTGTTTCAATTGTACATGATAACTAATATATGGCTTCATAACAAACAATGAACAAATAATATTTAGATTGATATGTAAGTGTAATAGAAAATTTTTATTAACAACAATTTTTGTGAGGAGTTAATCGTGCATTCATTATTCTATATCTTAAATTATAGATTTTGTTATAGTAATATAAAAATTTTATATTAATAGCACAAAGTTGATTTAATAACAAAGATAACATAACAGTGACATACAATCTTATATTTGAAAAGAAAAAATCATTATATATTTTTCATATTAGGAATATGGATGTTATGTTTACATTCTTCTTGTAGTCCTCATCAATTAATTTTTTTAATATCATCACAAATAAATCATCAAGTAGCACTGTATACATGATGGATTAAGCAAATAATGTTATAGAAAGCATGTAATAAAATAAACTATGTAAATCATATCAATTACCCCTTAAAAATATTTAATAGATTTAATAAATTCATTATCAACCTAAAGAAAACTCTAGTAACATGTCAGTCTAAAAGTGTGATATATTGAATGATTATTAGTCAAAATATCTTAATAGGATTTGGGGGATTTGAGCTCAGTAAGATGAATTCACAAAAGGATATTATGAAAGGTATTGAATTTCATCATACTTGATAAGACAAGTTTTTTGTTTATGCTATGTCAATATAAAATAAGGCTTTAAGGATAAGTAGGTAGGAAAACCACTAAGGATGTGATCAGGTGTGTGTGTTTATGTTTTGGTTTTTAGTACATGCATAAATTTCCTTGTTCTTGTAATAAATGTGTCAAATATCTAAAAATAAGAACTATATTACACCAAAGAGATGCATATAGAATAGTTAAATATCAATACATTTGCATCCCCTCACTATTCAGTATAAGAAGAAATAAAGGAGAATGGAATTTTAAGTGAAATCTATGTTTATCATTCCAACTACATAGATCAATCTAGATACACTATATAACATGGCCTAAAAATACTTAACAAATGTTAACTGAATTTAATATTGCACGCTAAAATGAGAAATTAGCATCACAAATAGGTCCTAATTTTAAATAAACATAGGAGCATACTCCAAATCATAGTGTAACAGCTCTAGCTTTATAATTTTATCGATTATTTTAAGAAGCATAATCCAACCCATCCAATTTCACATTATAGAATTGATTATTGCTATGTTTTTCAATTGGATTCCCAAAAATATGCACACAAAATTTGTTTTTTTTCTTCATAGGGAAAATTCTGATAAAGGAAAAAATCAACAATATCACAACAAAAAACTATGCCTAACTTAATGAGTGAAGGGTTTATCAGTTGATTTGACGTTGGACCCTTGTGATTCTTATATGATTTCAGATGGGGGATCTGCTAACTTATTGAGAAAATCATATGGCATATACAATATTAATGATGTGGATTGAAAAGGTGAATATCACAATTTCTTGATGAAATAGAACACATTGAAAGGACATTAATGTTATTCCCATGAGATAAGGATATTTTTGACCATAGGCAGTGGTGAAAACAGCATAGTTCAAAGGGTCATCCACATGCTCACCCATAGAATAATTTCCTTCAATAATATCAATATCTTTGAGAAGTAAAGAAGACAATAACTTCTTACTGGGATACTGATGCTTTTTTAGGAACTGAAAGGCATTATCGTGGGCACTCTCAAATGATATTTGGTTTCAGGTTATTTAGGTGAAGCATAGTGGCTGACCATGGTTGTCTCTCAAAGGAGGAAGTAATTTAAGACAACATATTGAAGGTATTTTGAAAATAAAATTAAATAAATTAAACACACTAATTGAAAGGATGGGGTTTTTTTATCATTTATAAAACTAGAAGAAGTTTTCTATAAGAAGATTGCATTTTTTTGTTTTTATTTTTGAAATGAAGTTAAATTAAAAATATGAAAAGAGTTAAACCCTATGCTAGCTTTGGAACATGTAATCGCAATACCCTACTTTGATTGTCATTCTAAGGATAGATTATGGTCAGTGGTGAATTATGGAACATACCCACTCTGGAAATGAGGATGAATTGAGCTTAGGGGTTTCATTTTAACTCTACAAATTTATCTCATGTGGTCTTGTTTTACCAATTAAGTTTGTGCTCTCACAATTTACACAAATTCTCGACCTCGCATGTTTTTGTATTAATTGTTCAATTTCTTACTTAGTTTCTTTTAATTTAAAAACTCAATTAATGGATCATATTAATTGAATTACATTAGTTCATTGATTCAAAATAAATGAATGAAGAAGGTAATAGGTAGATCGATTACTAAGAAAATTACTCTACCATGGGTGGTGCAGTCATCTTAGAAATGAATTGCATTTGAAAAGGTTTAGAGAGGGTATAACCCAATCTCGTTTATAATATTGAGTTCCAGCCCAAAGAGGAAGATTAAATAATAAGATAATTGAACAAAATAGACAAAAATATAAGAAATTAAAGTGGAACTAATAAGTATATTACGCAAACACAAACAATACAATGCGAAGAAGAAGAAGAAGGCTTCGACGAAGGGACTCTTGCTTCAAGAGATTAGATTATTTAATTGCTTGGATAATTGGAGTGAAACAACTTATACTCTTCCCTCAACTTCCTAATTCACGTTCAAACCCATCTAAATGATAAAAACACCAATTTATATAGTGGAGGGGAGGCTAGATTTAAAGAGGTTTCAAGTGTGAATTGGGAAATTCGGCCAAATAAATTAATCCAAATTGCACCGTCTGTTTGATCATAAAAATGCATGAAACATCTATCTTTATAGAAGGATGATTTGTGATAAAACTATTCCTCAAGATCCTATCAAAATTTTGGCCTAATCCAAGTAAGGATGAAGATGTTATGGCCCAAATACAGAACCAATGTCCAATCTGGTGAGTCCATCCCAACTTTGACTTTATGGCCCATTTGTACCAACTAAATTTATGATTTAACTCATATATCCTGAATAAAATTTATATAAATTAAGTAAGGAACACATTTAAAAAATATTAAGTTCACATAATTGAAATAAAATTATTTATTTTCGAAATACTACGATGAATTTTTAAAGGGTAAAACTAGAATTTTCAACAAATTTTCAAATGAATGATCTAATCCCAAATATTTTATAAATAAACATAGTTGCCACAATGTGAGGAAAGTATATCATTTATTATTAATAAAATATTCAATAAAATTATGTTGCATCAGGCACCCTACTATAAAGAACTTGTAGAATTCTATTAGGCTTTTTATAGTCCTGATTATGGATACATAAGCATAGCTTTGAAGCACATGGATGGTGGGTCATTGGCGGATATCATTAGAATAAGGATATGTATAACAAAACCATTCCTTTACTCAATGGCTCAAAATATTCTACATGGGATTAAGCTACTTTCATGGAGTTAGACATCTGGTTCACATAGATATAAAACCAATTTCACCCAAAATTTCTAGAAACACTAAAAAACCAAAAGGAAACATACCTCAAGTGAAACGATCAAATGTGGCTTGAAGAGGGGAGCTTGATCACAAAGAGGGGAAGCACCAGCCGATGCACTGAATGGAGGAGGAATTTCTGAAGAAGGGTATGGATTAGGGAAGGAACGCGTGAGGGATGGAGGAACCACGAATGAAGAAGTCGGTGAGGGAAAGAGGAATCGTGAAGGAGAAGCTAGTGAGGATCGAACGAGGGAGAATCATTCGGGTGACGATAGGCTGAGGATAAGGGTTTTGAGAAAGGAAATATTGAGCGGTAGGGTGGGATAGGAAAGCCTAAGCATGATCGTGGGATAGGAAATCCTGAGCAGGAATAAAATTAGAGATAGATTTTGGCACAAGGGACAATTAAATTGTGGCCTTATCATACCTATAGCCATAGACCAATTAAACTATGGCTATTAAACCATGGATATAGGTCGTTTTTCTAGTAGTGTATAGATGCTAACTCAAGATCATGAGTTGGATAATTATATTCATGAATTTTTTACTATCTTTAGGCATAGGAAATAACTCTATCATTCTTCATGAGGACACAGCCAAGTTCTTTCTTTGATGCATCATTATAGATCACAAATCCACCATTTCTTGATGGTAGAGTCAGGATCGGAGAATTCACTAATCTCCTCTTCAATTCTTCAAAATATTCATCACATTATTTTTTCCATACAAAATTAACCCCTTTATAAGTAAGTTCGGTCAATGGGTTGGCTAAATGGATGAAGTTCTGAACGAAACGTTGATAATAACCTGCAAAACCAATAAAACTACATACCACAGTTATGTTCATTAGTGTAGGCCATTATTGAACTGTCTTTGTCTTCGTATGATACACTAAAATTCCATCCTTAGAGACAATATTACCTAGAAAATAAACTTTTTAAATCCATAATTCACAATTGCTAAACATCTCATATAATTCATTTCTTCTAAGAGTCTTCGGAATAATGTGCAAGTGATTCTCATGGTCTTCGTAGATTTTAGAGTATACCAAGATATCATCAATAAATACCACAAAAAATTCATCAAGATATTCCTTGAAAATTATATTCATTAGGTCCATGAAAAAATAGGGTGTATTAGTCAATCCTAAAGGCATTACTATAAACTTGTAATGCCCATGCCTGGTTCAAAATGTTGTTTTTGGAATATCTTCATTCCTCACACACAACTGATGATATCCATATCGAAGGTCAATCTTTAAAAAAATATTGGGCTCTGTGAAGTTGATCAAATAAATCATCAATGCAGGGAATAGGATACTTGTTCTTTATTGTAATAGCATTGATCTCCCTATAGTCAATGCAAAGCCTCATAGATACATCCTTCTTCTTAACAAAAAGAACAAGGGATCCCTATGGAGAAACACTAGGGTGAATAAATCCTTTATCAATCAATTCCTCAAGTTGTTTCTTCAGTTCTACTAACCCCATAGTGGCCATTATATAAGTAGTATTTGATATAGGTCTTGAATCAGGAATTAAGTTAATAGTGAACTCAACTTCTCGCTCCAGAGGATACCCAGGTAAATCCTATGGAAACACATCAATGTATTCTTGTACAATAGGTTCATCCTCAATTTGAAGATTCATTTCCTCACTCATAGATATTGAGTTCTCATACTCCCCAGTAATTGCATTCGGTAGAGCTACTGGGGGTGGATCTAGATAAGAATCAGATGATTTTGTTTTTTCTCTATGGATAAGGGATTCTACACCATTATCAAAAATTTAAACCTCCTTAAAATATATTCTCACATTGTAGTTTGAAATATAATTCATAACAAGAATTATATCAAAGTAAATCATTCATATTATGATAAGGTCATCAATTAAAGTATGTTTGTGTGTCATAAGGGGGGTCGATTGACACATCTTTATTGGAATGATACTTACCTTAGGAGTTTTTACTGAAAAATCCTTAATTAAATAAAATTGGAAATGTCTAATTTTCTTGGAAAACTGGGAAGATATAAAAGAATACAATAATCCAGAATCAAATAATTCATTGGCTAAGTTTGAGGAAACGATTAAAGTACCTACCACCACATCATTAGGAACTTCAACCTCAGTAGTTGTGATTGCATAAGCTTGGTCTTGCTCCCTTGGCCTTCTCTGGGGAATTTTTTCTTGATGCTTAGGACAATTATTTGCATAATTTTCCATCTATTTTCAATTGTATCATTGAATAATGGTGGATTATTTCTTTCCCTTACAATCATGGGATTGGTAGCCTTTTCCTCCACACTTGTAACAAACACACATACCCTTCAAACAAGAACCGGGGTGTTTCTTCCCACAATTATCATAGGATGGAAAATAAATTCTTCCCTTATTCCCCTTATCTTTATTTCCTTTTTCAGATTTTTCATCAACCCTCTTATTCTCTTTCATTCCCTTAAATTCATAAGACTTATAGAATTATTTTTTTGTTTTGATAACACATGAGACTATATATTCATATGATGAGAAACTTTAGGAGACTAGTTCCCTTCAGAGGAATGGTGTTAAAACATAAAATAATTGATCTATCTTGATCCTTGGATTACGTATGTAGTTTGTGGAATGCCTTGATAACCCTGTAAAGTTATCTTCATACTTTGTAATATTCTCATCCACTTTTTTCCTCTGATTCAGAAAGTGACTTTCCATATCCTCTCACTGTTCATGAGGAAAGTATTTTTCTAAGAATATTTCCTTAAAATCCCTCCATTACATATTTTCAATCTCTTCCTCCACCTTTGTGTTTTGAATTAGTGACCACTTTTGATCAGCATCTTCCGATAAACAATAAACTACCATGAAAACTTTCTCCCTTTCATTACTTCTCAAAGAAAGAAATATCTTCTCTAAAGAACTTATCCACTGCTCTGCTATGAATGGGTTTGTATCCTATTAAATGATGGAGGTTGTTATCACATAAAGCGGTCTAACATTGCTCCTCCACATTGTGATTCAGGGTGCTCCATATGGGTAAGGTTATTTTTCATAACCTAATTCGGTTGTCTCAGTATAGTTATAAGTTTTCAAGCACCAGTCGCAACATCATTATCCTACATAGGAGGAAAATCCCTACATGGGATACACATGTTTGTGTGATTTCCATTCCTTCCGCTAGTCATTATTTCTAAATAATGTCATACACTAGATTAGGTTATGAATTATAATTTATAATCTCAACTAGAAAAATACTTAACATATATTGAAATAGTATGCATAGCTAATCCCATAATCATAAACATAGTTTCTTTGAGAAAAATTTTACTATTAAATCCTTTATAATGTTTTATAAAGAAAATGTGAATTATCCTAAGAATATCCTCTAAGAATGTAAAACCAGGTGCACAATAAGGCCCATTATCATGTACCAGGTTACCCCGGGACAAGCCTGAAACACCTCGTCAGATTTGTTACTCCTAGGTACATCTATTCCAGAACCATGTCCACTTGTAGTATCTAGATAGGGATGTATTTTCTAGGAATATCCTCATAATATCTTCATTAACAAAATTCTAGGATGTTCTTGTATTCTTATCCTCAAAGTCTACCTTATGAATTTTTTCCCTAATCTAAGTTCTCTATGTATAGTTTCTAAGTTTTCTATTAAACTTCCTCTGATATCAACTATAATGCCCCGACCCCAGTTGCCTGGAGCTGGTGCATTATTTTATTACATTATAATGATTACAAGAAAGTTGTATCCCAAAGGACCAAGTAGTTTAGTAGTTTTGGAAAACAATATACATACATAAGTTCAACATTATAACTTGAAAGGAAATACAATATGAAAATTCCATTGTAAACATCCATAACTTCTAGATTATCCTTGCAAGTCATCATAATACACTTCTTCAAATCCTGGGGAAATATAAAACATAAGAAAGGGGTGAGCTTAGATGCTCAGTAAGGGTAAATAATACAGCATAGGTAATAATAATCATAAACACTAGGCATGGTGAGAAACTAAAAACACATGCATTTAAAATATACTTTAGCATAATATGGCAGAAATGAAAACTGAATAAATAACACCATAATAAAATATAACCAAGAATATTATACTAGTCCAATAATCACATGGACTATCAATAACTAGTTTCATAATGAGGTAATGAATAATTTCAGACATCATAATCATTCTCTCAAGGCTTTGTGCCAAGACCATACATAAATGGGTAAAAACCCAAATTAGTTTGTCTCACAATACCTATCAATGCATCGGTAGGTCTCATGAGACAAACTAGCTTGGGTTTTTACCCGTTTATGTATGGTATTGGAATGAGGACTTAACAAAATGATTATGATGTCCTGAATTATGAATTCCCTCATTATTAAACTAGTAATTGATAGTCCATGTGATTATTCGACTAGTAGAATATCCATGGTTTTGTTTTATTATGGAATTATTTATTCAGTTTTCATTTCTGTCATATTATGGTCAAGTATATTTTAAAGGCATGTGTTTTTAGTTGCTCACCATTCCTAGTGTTTATGATTATGATTACTTCCATTGTATTATTTACCCTTACTAATCATCTGATATCACCCCTTTCTTATGTTTTATATTTCCCTAGGATGTGAAGAAGTGTATTATCATGACTTGTAGGGATAATCTAGAAGTTATGGATGTTTATAATGGAATTTTCATATTGTATTTCCTTTAAAGTTATAATGTTGAACTTATTTATGTATCTTGTTTTCCAAAACTACTAAACTACTCAGTCCTTCAGGATATAACTTTCTTGTAATCATGACAATGTAATAAAATAATGCACCGGCTCTGGTCAGTTGGGGTCAGAGCTTTACAGAGAAACCACATAATTTTTTCAAGATTTGGAGTTTCTTGGGCTTAGTGGGATATTACTATCGGTTTATAAAATAATTCTCAAAGTTGGCTTATCCAATGACCTCCCTTACTCTTAAAGGAGTAAATTTAGAATAAAACTAAAGAGGTCAGAATTATTTTAATGAGTTGAAGTGCCTTTTGACTTCTACATCGGTTTTGACTCTTCTAGAGGTTGGTCAAGACTATGTGATCTTTTATGATGCATTCAATTTAGGTTTGGGATGCATTCTCATGCAGGGTGAACATGTGGTGGACTATAGTTCCCGATAGATTAGGAAACATGAGAAGAAATGTCTTACTCATGATATTGAACTTACAGTCATGATTTATTCTCTTAAGATTTGGTAGAATTTCCTTTTTGGAGAATGGTTTACCATTTATTCTAATCACAAAATTATAATTTATATCTTATCTTAAAAATATTTGAACCTTTGGCAGAGACGATGGGTGGAATACCTGAAATCATTTAATTTTTAATTTACCTACACTCCTGGTAAGGGGGATGTTATTTCTAACACTTGGAGAAGTAATACTCTGACCCAATACAAGAAATAATCATTAGAATAATTTAATTTGATGGCTCTATTTACTTGAATGAACAGGGAGGTTTGGGAGGATAAGACCAAGATTGTTCTGGAAAGTGTTCAGTTGACCTCCTCTCTTATTGAGATGATTCTTCAGGAACAACAACTTTATTATAAGTTCTATGGAATTAGGTACTCTATTTATGGTGGGTATACCATCGACGAGTGTTCTCTTTATTTTGAGGGTATCTTGTGCTTCTAGATATGGTACATTATACCTTTTCCCGTGAGAAAATATGTGATAAGGTATTGTCATAATTTTTAGTGGTAAGTACACCATGGTACCATGAAGATGCTTTATGACATATAGTGATGATTCTGGTGTCTAGGTATGAAATTATATGCCGCTTACTTTGCCTCTCATTTTTATACCTCTTGGAAAGTCAAGGTCGAGCACCAAAAACCTTTAGGTTTACTTCAACCCATTCATATGAAAACTTGGAAGTGGGATGAGATTTTTATACACTCCATGGTTGGGCTACCTCATACCCCTTGAGGGAAGAATACAATATGGGTAATGATCGATCAATTGACCAAATCAGCTCACTTTATCCCCATTCATGATACAACCAAAAATGAGGACTTGAGAAGTTTATATGTGAAAAAGATTGTCAGATTTCACAAAGTTTCATTTTCTATAGTTTCTGATATGGATCCCTACTTCTCATGTATTAAGAGGCTTATAGGATTCGATGGGATCCTAGGTGAGATTAAGCACAATATATCATCCATGGACAGATGGCCAGACAAAATGAGCTGGACAGATTCTTAAATACATGCTCCATGCTTGCGTTCTTGGCTTTAGCGGAGATTGGGATGACCAATTGGGACTGTTTGAGTGTGCTTATAATAATAGTTACTAGTTATAAATTATAATGGAACCTCTTGAGGCCTTGTATGGATAGACTTTTGGATCTCCTCTTTTTTGGTCAGAGATTAATAAATCTTCTCTAGTCGGACCTATCTTGGTCCAAGGGATGATGGTGAAGATTCAGTTGATTCGTTAGAGAATGGTAATGGTAAAAAGATGGTAAAAATCCTATTTTAATCATCGATGTCAGCCTTTGGAGTTTTCATTTGGTTATCGTGTTTTTTTAGATTTTCACCTTGCTTGGGTCACTAACAGCTTGTAGAAAAGGGGAATCTTGCACTCAGACCTATGGGTCCTTTTGAGATTGTTGAGAAGGTCGGGTAGGTGGCTTACCATTTTGAATTTACACCTATATTGACATAAATTCAGGACATGTTTCATGTATCGCATCTAAATAAGTATCATTCTGGTCCATCTCGTTTCTTGAGTGGGGAAGAGCATGATGTTGAACCGGATTTATCCATGACTGAGTGGCTAGTTCATATTGTTGATTCTGAGACAAAGGTTCTTCATGGGAAATCTATACCTTTTTTTGTGTGATTTGGAAGCATGTTTTTGATTTTCATGATACTTGGGAGCATGAGGCACTGATGAGAGATCAGTGACCTCATATATTTGATATGGAGTCTTCTTGATAGGCATAATGGGGGTAGAAAGTGTTTATAGTGGGGAGGTTTCAACATTATTTTACCCTATTTTGAGTACTTTTACACCTTGTTTTTTATCATCCTATTTTTGGGTCTCATTCTGGGGTGTTTTTTTTTTTGTCTTTTAAAAAAATGGAGGGTTTTGGGGTTGATAATGGTTGGAACATGATTAGGGAAAACTGTGTATTTTTTCCCCAATAAACTATGCGCCCTATGATGGTTCTTTAGAGGGGGGTGCATGGTTAGTTCAAATATTGTATCCTACCTTTTAAACCATACAGCATTATATATTGGGGGCTTTTACGGTTGGCACATGGTTAGTCTAAAAGTGCATCCTAACCCAAAAAACATTGTGTTAATGGGTTTTTAATCCCTCAAAAATTGTAATTAAAATCTCATAACCCTATCTTTTCATCCTAAACTCCCTATAATAAACCCTAATATAATCCTTTGGATTTTGGAGGATCTCTAGAGGATTTTATGTCTCCTCCAACCTCTTTTCTCATTGATCAAAGTGTCGGTGAATGAAATCGATCCCTCTCTGATAAGTGAAATCTCTCTTTATTTGGGAATCCTCTTCCCTTTCATTCTCTCCTTTATATTGATGAATCCTCATGTTGATAATGTATTGGATATTTTATTTGGTGAATTTAAATTATTGATATTCCTATTTAATCTTTCTTACCTTCATCTCTCTGTTGGAATTTCCCATTGTGGGTGATCTCTTAACCATGTGATTAAAGGTAGTTGGTTCTGTAAGGATTTTCCATATAATTGAAACCCTAATTTTCTTGTTTGATTTGAAATGATTTTTCAATTGATTTATAAACCTTTATTTGAGATTATTTTACATTTAAATTAAAAAGGCATGGAATTTGTGAAAAAACATTATTTCCAAGGTTTGGATATATTGGGTGTATTTTAAGAAAATGATAGGTTTAATTGAAAGATGAATTAATGAAGTGATTTGATTTTGATTCTTGAGAAAATTATCTTTAAATGAAATATGATTTTGAAAGTCATGAATTTTATGAAAACCTATTAAATCGTTTTGAAATTGAAATAACATGTTGAACTTGAAATTGGGCATTTGAACCGTGAATGATGAATTGAATTGAAATGAATGATTTTTACCATGATTGATTGATAAATTAATTTAAAGCACATGTGAGCCTGAATAGTTAAAGGGTGATTAGAAAAATCATGCTAGGGATATAACTCTAGCAATGGATTGATGATGACAACTATAACTAAACCTTTTTAGAATGATTAACCTCGATGGGGTGTTGATTGATTTATCCCAATGGTCTGATCCTTAAGGATGTGTGAACACTTTGAGATGTGATTAACTAAATTAGTAATGTCGGGATCCTAAATCCTAGAACTGATTAACCTTAGGAAATTTGACCATAGTTCTTTTCTTTACTTTGATTTGATTATACATGCTACTGTTTATTGAACTATTTTATTCATGACCCTCTACTTTATGAAAAAAATTAATTTAAGATTATTTTTAATATATCTTCCATATACTTTATTTGAGAGCATGTTTTGATTCAAAATATGAAAACAACTTTCCATTCATTGTTTTATTTTAAATTGAAGTATAATTGGTTTATTATTATGGAACTACTTATGGAATCTTTTGGTGATATCTTACTGAGCTATTTTTCTTACACCAAGATTTTACCTTCAGTCATTCATAGATATTGTTATAATAGGTATATGTAAAGGGAAATCCCCACTTAGAGTTGGTGGGTGTTCTTGATTAATGGATATCAGGTATTGGTGGTGACAGGTGTAGTTGTGATCCATTTCTTGTGTGGGATTTTAGATTCCTTGTATTATTGAGTTTTGTAGATTTGTTTGATGGTGTACCATCTTGAGATCTTAACTAAATATTTATGGTAATTTTCTCCTTGAGGAATTTTTTTCATACCAACTATTTACTCTTTTATCTTCCACTATCATATATTGACTATCTTCTTTTCTATAGAAATGGTTCCCTTTGACTCTTTGACAATGTCAAGCACTGTTCTTCAGCCCATGGGGATCAAGAATGCCCTTGAATCCATGTCAGTACTGGATTAGGTATCGTTTTATAAGGGTATCTAGTTTTGTTCATGAAAATCACCCATACTCTACCATAACATTCCATGAAAACCCCATGAAATAGGCGATTGTCTTAAACCTATCCCTGTGAAAAATAATAGTGTCTACTTAGTTAACCAAGTTCTATGGAGACCTAAGTAGGGTGTCAGTATAACTCAGTAGGCCCCCACCAATAAAATCCCTAAATAACTGGTCTATAATAACAGTTTATGCAGCAGTGCTCAACAAAACCATTAGGAAACAACCATGAAACATTCAAAGATAAAATCACAAACAAATACTGAACTTAAGGGGGCTAGATTCACCCTAAGAACAGTCCATGTCTACTTCATCCAATTTCTAGGTGTCCCTGAGCATGTCGAGGGGACCACGCTAACCCAAACCACTCTCGATTGGGGATAATATACCCTTCCTCAGTCCAATCAGAACCCAGAGGTAATATACCCATCCCTATAGCCCCAACGTCCACCCAGGGACAGTGTTCACCCTGGGTTTAACCATAAATTCTAGCATCCACCCAAGGGTCATGTTTAACCTAGGTTTAACCATCAATTACAACATCCACACAGGGGTCATGATCACCCCCAGTTTAACCATCACAACCCAAACCAATTTCATTACTTTTAAAACAGAACAAGAACATATATCATTTAACACAAAAGAATAATCACAAGTCATAAGGGTTACCCTAAATTTCCATTCCAATGAAAAGTCCAACCCCCAAGGTGTCACGACCTGACCCTACCCGGCTTGAGCCGCAACTACCCCAAGCCCGCCTCCATAGGCCAGGGGCTGGCGACAAGCGTCGAAAGCTAAACAACTCGGGGAGGCCTTTGCCTGAATACCTGTACACCCACACGCAACACACTCAATGAAAAAGTGCAGAGTAAAAAGAAAAGCAAAGTACCAACTGCTATAAATAAACCACAAAAGTGCATCGACCTCTAAATAGTACAAAGCAAGTGCTGAAGTAAACTGAAAAGAAAAGGGGCAAAACACGCGCCCAACCAGAAAAGTGCCACAACCCGGCAACAGGTAAACAAAAGAAAAACAGCTGGAAGGGTCCCCCACCTGGAACCCGACTCCGACCACCACACGCGGTCCAAGCTCCCGAACTCCTAAGCTCCGCTGAAGTCACGACCAACCTGTCCATCGTCTGCAAGGGCACACCAAGTGCGGGCAACGCCCAAGCAGGGGTGAGTATAAAAATACTCAGTAGGATACCCTGAAGGCTCGAGGGAGTAACAAAGGAGGTACTGAAGGGTGAGCAGTAGATCGAACAGGGAATAGTAAAGGAGTTCAACCGAGAGTGCAGTAAGAGTAACAGTAGAGAGTCTATCTCAACCCAACAAGATAAAGGAGGTAGACTCGTCCAGACACAAGGAGCTGGAAACAGTGAGAAGAACTTCTCGTCGAGTCTTCACTACTTATAGCAGGAGAGTAGACTCGTCCAACCACGAGAATCTAGACACGGAAAGCACGTGACATACTCTGCGCGTCTTCGCATCTCTTGGAGGGAGAGTAACCAAGCCCAAGAAGTGGGCACTAGAACAATGTATACATATACATATGCTCAATCAAGAAGCCCAAACAAGATCGTAAGGGGAGCTTCATCTTGTAGCTCAACCCAAGAAAGTGAGTACCCAACAGTCCTAGAAGTAAACACCATCGATGCCCAGCATCCCACACGTATGCCCTGAACTGAAAGTCAAGGGGATCAAATCACCGCACCTTGATACTATCCGCTTTGGGAGGCACTGACTCGCCCTCACGGTTTTAGGTAGCGTCGCAAGGATACGTCTCGGTGGGGAAAGTGCCCCTTGTACTCGAGAGTTCCAGGTGAAGTCAAACCACACCTCGTCACTATCACACAGTCGAGAGGTCTGCTCAAAGTCAAAGTTGTCACATCACTGACCCGTACAAACGAGGGTCCCGCTCCGGTGGTCACGGAGTAAAGCCACGGACTAGCCGAGTAGAAAGGACTGAGTCTGAAATGTCAACGGGTGACCCACTGACCAGCCCTGCTGGAGGGTAAACCCTAACAAGATATCGGGTGACCCACTGCCCAGCCCTGCTGGAGGGTAAACCCTAATACATCATCAGGCGACCCACTGCCCAGTCCCGTTGGAGGGTAGACCTGGAATAAGTCGACAGGCGACCCACTGCCCAGCCTTGCTGGAGGGTAGACCTGGAACTAGACGACGGGTGACCCACTGCTCATCCCTGCTGGAGGGTAGACCCTAAGAGGTCGTCAGGTGACCCACTGCTCAGTCTCTGCTGGAGGGTAGACCCTAAGAGTGTCAGGTGACTCACTGCCCAGTCTCTGATGGAGGGTAAACCTTAGAAGTCAGTGAGCAACCCACTACCCAGTCTCTACTGGAGGGTAAACCCGAAGAAGTCGATGAGCAACCCACTGCCCAGTCTCTACTGAAGGGTAAACCCGGAACTGCTCTGGCCATCCCTACTGGATGGTACAACACTGGCCAACAGAACTCGAAGTGGGTATCGTGCAACCACCCAACTCCAGAACAAAACCAGGGGAAACCACTCAACCTTGCTGATCTAAACCATCGTGAACAGGAGGACCTTCTATGTCGTGAGAGGTCAAAGGTACGCAAAGCAAAACATGACACGCACATGGGGCCCACATGACGTGTGGCCCCAAGCCAACTCCAACCAAGCGCACAAACGTTCTCAGGTACAAACAACCACATGTACCTCCCAGCGTTCTCGCATACTCCCAGAGTATGCCACGTCTCCAGCCCAAAGGCTAACATGCACACGGCCCCCAACGTCAACACGAAGGCGTAATCGTATCAACTCCAACTTGACACCTCAACGACTGAGGCATGGCCAACCACAACCCATCAAGCATTACTTCACTCACACGGGAGTGCACGTGATCTCACGCCAAGGGTTTGCTTCTGAACACAGCAAGAAGAACCGCCACCTGAGCACCTTTCATGTTTCCACATTTAATAAGCTCACGTAAGAGGCTCCGCTCGCCTGAACAGATTACACCGTTGTAATCCTCACGGAAAAACACGCGTGATAGACTACTTACTCGCCCGAAACGGTCAATCGGTGAAAATTTTACTATTCACCGTAACCAACCCGTGTGGGGCCCACCCCAAGATCCCGAAACTGAACAAACGGATCACACCACTGCGATCCCCTCGGAAAAACACATGGGATTGACTACTCAATCGCTAAAAATGGACACCCGGTGAAAAAGGTACTATTCGTCGTAGCCAGGTCAGGTGGGACCCACACCACGTCCCCAAAAAAGGTCGGGCGAACTGTGTCATCGCAATGCTCTCGGAAAAACACGTCAAATTGACTGCTTACTCGCGTGGAACAGATGTCCGTAGAAAAAGATGCATTTCGTCGTACCGCACACGAGCGGTGCTGCGTGGGACCCGCATCCCGGTTCCGAAGCACAACGAACGGATCGCACCTCTGCGATCCTCTCGAAAAAGTACACAAGATGTATTATTCACTTGTCCAAAACGGACACCCGGTGATAAAGCTGGAAATCACCGCCAACTCCTAAAACGACCCTCGCGGGGCCCGCACCAGCGTGCGGAATTAAAGCAGACAGACTAGCTAATGCAATGGCCTCCTAAAAACACCCAAAAATGACTGCTCGCACGCCCCGAACGGACGTTTGATGAAAAAGTTACAAAACGCTGCTAACAGCTCAACAGACGAGTCGTGGGGCCCACGCCTCAACTCCGGTTGCAACGCCCGAAACCACACTGGAAAACTCTGCCTCGGCACCAGGGTCGCAACACCGCTGACGGCGCTCAAATCGGACGTCGGATGCGTTCGCGCCACTCAAAGCACGAACCCCCAGAAAAACGTCAAACTTACTTAACGCACGTGTGATGCCACCGAACCCCTCGTCTCGGGAATTAAAAATTCACAAGACCATCTCAAAAAGTTCGCATTGACGTATGGAGTACACTGCCGCAAATGACACGTTAATCGGACGCTCCATGTAGGATTTACGTTCGAGTCAGACTTTGAAAATAATAATAATGATAATATTATTTATAGAGCGTTTTATTGACCCGCTCCACGAGTCAATGAAAGGTACCCAACATTGAGCTTAAAAAGACCGCATCGAAGATAGAATCACATTGTCGCTGACGGCGTGTGAATCGGACGCCGTATGAAATACTTGCATCAGAAACAATGTTTTTATAATAATAATGATATTATCATTATTATATTCTTATATATATATATATATATATATATATATATATATATATATATATATTAAACAAGAATTATGTAGGGGGAATCGTGAATCCCCCCATTTATACGTGCCCCCAACCCCACATCCATTTATATATATATATTAATTTTTTTTTCTTTTTTTTCCATCCTTTCAATCACGTTAGCCCCCCATTTCACGTGGGTCTCCGCCGCTTGCTGGTCAGACCACAGGCTCAAACATCTCCTCCGACCGCACCTTCCGCAAGCAGCCGGGACAACTCCGGTGGCCGGAAAATTATTCCGAGACTAGATCTGGGATCCTCGAAACCTGATCTACAGCGTTGTGGCCTTCGCTCGAAGATTCGCCGCTATTATAACGCGGAGAAAATAGCGGCCACTTCCGCTCGCTGTCGCGTCTCCACCGACACCCGAAAAGCAAAATGGAGCAGAGATCTGGACTCCACTGATCAATGTCTTCGCAGACATATGCCTTACTCCATGTTTCGTCGATGATTTGACGGATCGAAAAGTTGTCCCCAAAGAACGGATGACGAATGCGAAGAACGACAATCAATAAAAAAAAATTAATCGGACGATGGACGTTGTTAATCTGGCCATCGATGAATGTTTTCATAGCATTGATTTTGATCAGAAGTTGAAATTGACAATAAAATCATCAGTTAGGAGCTGCAGAATCGAAAATAGAAATCCTACCTCGATTTTGGTCGCGCAGTTGCGTTAGCTGCCCTCTGATCTATCAGCGTTCGAAGTATCGTCGCGATCCGATGAAAAATGGACGTCGAATTGTCGTCGGGAGGGAGGAGGAGAAGGTGGGAGAGGAGAGATTGAGGGAGATAGGGGAGCTCTTTCGCCAGGGAGTGGAAATGAGGGTGGGAGGAAGAAAGGGTTTTAATAAAATTAATTAAGACTTCAATTAATTTTAAAAAACTCAACCCAATTTAAAACCGTGTCTGAAACCCCAAACGCAGTGAAAGTTAGGCCGCGCCTAGGGTAAACACCACATCCCAAGCACAACGGTGGTTTTCGATTTTTAATCCGAGGCTCCGTTCGAAAGATATAAAATCTAACGCCCGAGACCACATAATTACGAAAACGCCTCTGGCGGCGTTTTCCACAGAAGGCCCGCGCCCGTGAAAGTTACACCCCTCCTAGGGTAAACAGCACACTCCGAACTCAACGGTGCCCTCGGTTTTCAAATCTGAGCTACTGTTTAAGAGATACTTGAGTTAAGCCATTAAACGAATAAATTAATTATTTAATTTATCTGTTTAACGTTCTGGAAGTGAGCGAGGGGTCCAAACGCCCCGCGCCGACATGTTTTATGTCGTTTCTAGGGTAAACACCTCATTCCGGGCCCATACGTACACTCAGATTTAGGATCTGAAACACCGTTTAGGAGTTATCCCATTTATTTGGCGTTCCCAGTGTGAACGCATTGAAAATTTAATTTCGGCCACACCGAGGTTCGGAATCGCACGCCGTCTGAAGGCGCTGCTCTAGAATAATATCAAGAATATTACAAAGTCTTTCACAGCAAAAATCAGGTTCTTACATCATTCCCTCCTTCAAGCTTTTCGTCCCCAAAAAGAAAAATCAGGGAACAACTCAGGGTACTAAGCTCACACCTGGCTCCTCCGTACCCAGAAGAAATCTTGCACAGTCCCGCGTCACCGCACAAGAACCAAGGATTTGATCTGTTCACGCGAGGTCTGCTCTCGTCGATGTCGTACATAGGAGCACGCACACTTCTTCTCGGGTGAGCCACGCAGGAGACACCGTGCACCCACTCCAGACCTTGGGGGTTAGGGCAAGGCGGTAGGGAACCTCGTCATCCCTTCGCACGGTCACAAACGGCCTGAAGGCTCTCGGGGTTAGCTCACGTCCCTGACCAAACCTCTAGGTCGCATGCCACGACTGAAATCACCGCTCGTACCTAGAACAAGGCTCGATGATTCTCTCCTTCAGAATATCCATATGGTGAAAAACCCAAGGATATCTGGTCATGCAAGGTTTCACAGTCGATGTCTCACAACCAAGACTCTCTTACACGCTCGGAGGGCGAAGGAGTCAACACCATCGACTAAAGAAAAGGGTCTCACGCCTTTTATCTTATTAACACAGGGTTACACCGACGCCCCGTGCCACCCTGGTAACAACTCAAACAAGGAGCAGGGAGAAAAAACATTTCACACAGAGTAAAAATTCTACTACAAAAAAGTAGAAGAGATGTAGAGCGTACATCTTATCACCTCATGCTCTGCAGGATCGTAGACATCCAAAGCTCGCGGCTGTCCGCGGTCCCAACTGTCAGCTCCCGGAGCCTGACGTGGACCGCCTAGTTGTGATGGGAAGACCTCATAAGGTAGTCCTCCACTTCGAGCTCCTCCCGCTCCTCTGCTAGCACCACCTCTCTGGGTACTACTCTGATCATGGCGCTGCCTCCGTCGTGGTGGTGCACCTGCTGCCTGCCCGAAGCTCTCTGCATGTCTGGTCGGGCAGTCCCGCGCCAGGTGACCTCGCCCGCCGCAAGCATAGCATCAACTCTCTCTGGGCTGCACTGGTGCCCTCCGGCGCCACTGTGGTGTACAACCACGCCCCTGAGTCCAGTTGTTAGAAAGTCACCTGTGTCGAGATTCTGTCACTCGACGCCCGCTAGCTGCGGCAGACGTCTCAGCTATGTCGAGTCTGTTGCCACCACCAACTGCAGAACGTGACAGGAATCTCTCTGTCACCAGCGTCTGCTCTAGCACCCCGACATAAGTGGTAATGTCCAAGGATACTATGACAGCACGAATCTCTCGGCAGAGACCCTGCTCAAACTTCTGCGCTCAGAAGTTGTCGTCATGGACCAAGTCCAGGTAAAAGCGTGCACGGTCTGCGAAACTAGCCACGTACTCGGCCACCGTCATCCCTCCCTGGTGAAACTGTAGGAGCTCCTGAATCCGAACGGAGCATAAGTAGGAGGGGTAAAACTCCTCACGAAACAACAACTGAAAGTCGCCCCACGAAAGCGACGACTCGTCAAGAAACTGAGTCACCAGACTCCACCAACGTCAAGCTGCTCCGAGGAAAAGGTTGGCGGCCAAAGCCACCATAACATTTGTCGGCGTCTGCACAAGCCTAACAAGTCGAACCATTGTCTCTAGCCAAACCTCTGCTGCCTGAGGGTCTAGCTCACCACTGAACCTCAGCGGTCCCTGCCGCTGGAACTCACGGAGCGTTCTCAACCTGCGCTCAAGCTCAGTCTGCTCTGCTGAAGTTGTCTGCTGCTCAACAGGTGAGGGTGCTGCTACCGGCCCACCCGGAGAAAGGGGCTCGCATGATGGGTCCTCGACTGAGGCCTCGTAGCTCAGAGGGTCGTCGTCACGAACCAAAGCTAGTATCCTGGCTGACTGTCTTCGCGGAGACATCCTGAATATTATCAAGGAGTGTCGCGGTCAGATGAGCATATATGTATATAACAATAACAACAATGGGGAGCTGACTCAAGAAGGACATTCAAAGACTCAATCCTATGTGATGCACAAACCAATTTTCCCTGCAACGAGTGTCTCAGCATGCCGAGTCAACAAGCGGGTTATCAAGGTCCTGGTGAATGGATATGTCGGCCGCCACACCATCACTGGACTCCCTGGCCTGAGAGCCGCTCTCGAGACACGTTAACACTGTTGCCCTGAATCCCAACCAATTCCCTTTTAGGAACGTCCGAACAATGTCCCGAGGAACGAACCACCTCTAACACCACTTTGTCACGACCCGACCCTACCCGGCTTGAGCCGCAACTACCCCAAGCCCGTCTCCATAGGCCAGGGGCTGGCGACAAGGGTCGAAGGCTAAACAATTCAGGGAGGTCTTTGCCTGAGTACCTGTACACCCACACGCAACACACTCAATGCAAAAGTGCAGAGTAAAAAAGAAAAGCAAAGTACCAACTGCTATAAATAAACCACAAAAGTGCATCGACCTCTAAACAGTACAAAGCAAGTGCTGAGGTAAACTGAAAAGAAAAGGGGCAAAACACGCGCCCAACCAGAAAAGTGTCACAACCCGGCAACAGGTAAACAAAAGAAAAATAGCTGGAAGGGTCCCCCACCTGGAACCCGACTCCGACCACCACACGCGGTCCAAGCTCCCGAACTCCTAAGCTCCGCTGAAGTCACGACCTACCTGTCTGTCGTCTGCAAGGGCACACCAAGTGCGGGCAAAGCCCAAACAGGGGTGAGTATAAAAATACTCAGTAGAATACCCCGAAGGCTCGAGGGAGCAGCAAAGGAGGTACCGAAGGGTGAGCAGTAGATCGAACAGGGAATAGTAAAGGAGTTCAACCGAAAGTGCAGTAAGAGTAAAAGTAGAGAGTCCAGCTCAACCCAACAAGAGAAAGGAGGTAGACTCGTCCAGACACAAGGAGCTTGAAACGGTGAGAAGAAGAACTTCTCGTCGAGTCTTCGCTACCTATAGCAGGAGAGTAGACTCGTCCAACCACGAGAAGCTAGACATGGAAAGCACATGGCATACCCTGCGCGTCTTCATCTCTCGTGGAGGGAGAGTAACCAAGCCCAAAAAGTGGGCACTGGAACAATGTATACATATATATATGCTCAATCAAGAAGCCCAAACAAGATCGTAAGGGGATCTTCATCCCGTAGCTCAGCCCAAGAAAGTGAGTAGCCAACAGTCCTAGAAGTAAACACCATTGATGCCCAACATCCCACACGTATGCCCTGAACTGCAAGTCAAGGGGCTCAAATCACCGCACCTTGATACTATCCCCTTTGGGCGGCACTGACTCGCCCTCACGGTTTTAGGTCGCCTCGCAAGGATGCGTCTCGGTGGAGAAAGTGTCCCTCGTACTTGAGAGTTCCAGGTGAAGTCAAACCACACCTCGTTACTGTCACACAGTCGAGAGGTCTGCTCAAAGTCAAAGTTGTCACATCACTTACCCGTACAAACGAGGGTCCCGCTCCGGTAGTCACGGAGTAAAGCCACGGACTAGCCTAGTAGAAAGGACTAAGTCCGAAATGTCAACGGGTGACCCACTGCCCAGCCCTGCTGGAGGGTAAACCCTAACAAGATATCGGGTGACCCACTGCCCAGCCCTGCTGGAGGGTAAACCCTAATACATCATCAGGCGACCCACTGCCCAGCCCCGCTGGAGGGTAGACCTGGAATAAGTCGACAGGCAACCCACTGCCCAGCCTTGCTGGAGGGTAGACCTGAACTAGACGACGCGCGACCCACTGTCCAGCCCTGCTGGAGGGTAGACCCTAAGAGCTCGTCGGGTGACCCACTGCCCAGTCTCTGCTGGAGGGTAGACCCTAAGAGTGTCGGGTGACCCACTGCCCAGTCTCTGCTGGAGGGTAAACCCTAGAGGTCAGTGAGCAACCCACTGCCCAGTCTCTACTGGAGGGTAAACCCGAATAAGTCGATGAGCAACTCACTGCCCAGTCTCTACTGGAGGGTAAACTCGGAACTGCTCTGGTCATCTCTACTGGATGGTACAACACTGGCCAACAGAACTCGGAGTGGGTATCGTGCAACCACCCAACTCCAGAACAAAACCAGGGGAAACCACTCAACCTTGCTGATCTAAACCATCGTGAACAGGAGGACCCTCTATGTTGTGAGAGGTCAAAGGTACGCAAAGCAGAACACGGCACGCACATGGGGCCCACACGACGTGTGGCCCCAAGCCAACTCCAACCAAGCGCACAAACGTTCTCAGGTACAAACTACCACATGTACCTCCCAGCGTTCTCGCATACTCCCAGAGTATGCCACGTCTCCAGCCCAAAGGCTAACATGCACACGGCCCCCAACGTCAACACGAAGGCGTAATCGTATCAACTCCAACTTGCCACCTCAACGGCTGAGGCACGACCAACCACAACCCTTCAAGCATTACTTCACTCACACGGGAGTGCACGTGATCTCACGCCAAGGGTTCACTTCCGAACACAGCAAGAAGAACCGCCACCGGAGCACCTTTCATGTTTCCACATTTAATAAGATCACGTAGGAGGCTCCGCTCACTTGAACAGATTACATCGTTGTAATCCTCATGGAAAAACACGCGAGATAGACTACTTACTCGCCCGAAACGGTCAACCAGTGAAAATATACTATTCACCGTAACCAACCCGTATGGGGCCCACCCCAAGATCCCGAAACTGAACAAACGGATCACACCACTGCGATCCCCTCAGAAAAACACACGGGGTTGACTACTCAATCACCCAAAATGGACACCCGGTGAATAAGGTATTATTCATCGTAGCCAGGTCAGGTGGGACCCACACCACGTCCCCGAAAAAGGTCGAGCGACCTGCGTCATCGCAATGCTCTTGGAAAAACACGTCAAATTGAATGCTTACTTGCGTGGAACGGATGTCCGGAGAAAAAGATGCATTTCGTCGTACCGCACACGAGCGGTGCTACGTGGGACCCGCATCCCGGTCCCGAAGCACAACGAACGGATCGCACCGCTGCGATCCTCTCGAAAAAGTACACAATATGTATTATTCACTTGTCCAAAACGGACACCCGGTGATAAAACTGGAAATCACCGCCAACTCCCAAAACGACCCTCGCGGGGCCCGCACCAGCGTGCGGAATTAAAGCGGGCAGACTGCGTCAACGCAATGCCCTCCTAAAAACACCCAAAAATGACTGCTCGCACGCCCCGAACAGACGTCCGATGAAAAAGTTACAAAACGCTGCTAACAGCTCAACAGATGGGTCGTGGGGCTCACGCCTCAACTCCGGTTCCAACGCCCGAAACCACACTGGAAAACTCCGGCTCGGCACCAGGGTCCCAACGCCGCTAACGACACTCAAATCGGACGTTGGATGCATTCGTGCCACTCAAAACACGAACCCCCAGAAAAACGTCAAACTTACTTAACGCACGTGTCGTGCCACCGAACCTCTCGTCTCAGGAATTAAAAATTCTCAAGACCATCTCAAAAAGTTCGCCTTGACGTATGGAGTACACTGCTGCAGATGACACGTTAATCGGACGCTCCATGTAGGATTTACGTTCGAGTCAGACTTTAAAAATAATAATAATGATAATATTATTTATAGAGCGTTTTATTGACCCGCTCCACGAGTCAATGAAAGGTACCCAACATTGAGCTTAAAAAGACCGCATCGAAGATAGAATCACATTGTCGCTGACGGCGTGTGAATCGGACGCCGTATGAAATACTTGCATCAGAAACAATGTTTTTATAATAATAATGATATTATCATTATTATATTATTATATATATATATATATATATTAATTAATTTTTTTTTCTTTTTTTCCATCCTTTCAATCACGTTAGCCCCCCATTTCACGTGGGTCTCCGCCGCTTGCTGGTCAGACCACAAGCTCAAACATCTCCTCCGACCGCACCTTCCGCAAGCAGCCGGGACAACTCCGGTGGCCGGAAAATTATTCCGAGACTAGATCTGGGATCCTCGGAACCTGATCTACAGCGTTGTGGCCTTCGCTCGAAGATTCGCCGCTATTATAACGCGGAGAAAATAGCGGCCACTTCCGCTCGCTGTCGCGTCTCCACCGACACCCGAAAAGCAAAATGGAGCAGAGATCTGGACTCCACTGATCAATGTCTTCGCAGACATATGCCTTACTCCATGTTTCGTCGATGATTTGACGGATCGAAAAGTTGTCCCCAAAGAACGGATGACGAATGCGAAGAACGACAATCAATAAAAAAAATTAATCGGACGATGGACGTTGTTAATCTGGCCATCGATGAATGTTTTCATAACATTGATTTTGATCAGAAGTTGAAATTGACAATAAAATCATCAGTTAGGAGCTGCAGAATCGAAAATAGAAATCCTACCTCGATTTTGGTCGCGCAGTTGCGTTAGCTGCCCTCTGATCTATCAGCGTTCGAAGTATCGTCGCGATCCGATGAAAAATGGACGTCGAATTGTCGTCGGGAGGGAGGAGGAGAAGGTGGGAGAGGAGAGATTGAGGGAGATAGGGGAGCTCTTTCGCCAGGGAGTGGAAATGAGGGTGGGAGGAAGAAAGGGTTTTAATAAAATTAATTAAGACTTCAATTAATTTTAAAAAACTCAACCCAATTTAAAACCGCGTCTGAAACCTCAAACGCAGTGAAAGTTAGGCCGCGCCTAGGGTAAACACCACATCCCAAGCACAACGGTGGTTTTCGATTTTTAATCTGAGGCTCCGTTCGAAAGATATAAAATCTAACACCCGAGACCACATAATTACGAAAACGCCTCTGGCGGCGTTTTCCACAGAAGGCCCGCGCCCGTGAAAGTTACACCCCTCCTAGGGTAAACAGCACACTCCGAACTCAACGGTGCCCTCGGTTTTCAAATCTGAGCTACTGTTTAAGAGATACTTGAGTTAAGCCATTAAACGAATAAATTAATTATTTAATTTATCCGTTTAACGTTCCGGAAGTGAGCGAGGGGTCCAAACGCCCCGCGCCGACATGTTTTATGTCGTTTCTAGGGTAAACACCTCATTCCGGGCCCATACGTACACTCAGATTTAGGATCTGAAACACCGTTTAGGAGTTATCCCATTTATTTGGCGTTCCCAGTATGAACGCATTGAAAATTTAATTTCGGCCACACCGAGGTTCGGAATCGCACGCCGTCTGAAGGCGCTGCTCTAGAATAATATCAAGAATATTACAAAGTCTTTCACAGCAAAAATCAGGTTCTTACATCATTCCCTCCTTCAAGCTTTTCGTCCCCAAAAAGAAAAATCAGGGAACAACTCAGGGTACTAAGCTCACACCTGGCTCCTCCGTACCCAGAAGAAATCTTGCACAGTCCCGCGTCACCGCACAAGAACCAAGGATTTGATCTGTTCACGCGAGGTCTGCTCTCGTCGATGTCGTACATAGGAGCACGCACACTTCTTCTCGGGTGAGCCACGCAGGAGACACCGTGCACCCACTCCAGACCTTGGGGGTTAGGGCAAGGCGGTAGGGAACCTCGTCATCCCTTCGCACGGTCACAAACGGCCTGAAGGCTCTCGGGGTTAGCTCACGTCCCTGACCAAACCTCTAGGTCGCATGCCACGACTGAAATCACCGCTCGTACCTAGAACAAGGCTCGGTGATTCTCTCCTTCAAAATATCCATATGGTGAAACACCCAAGGATATCTGGTCATGCAAGGTTTCACAGTCGATGTCTCACAACCAAGACTCTCTTACACGCTCGGAGGGCGAAGGAGTCAACACCATCGACTAAAGAAAAGGGTCTCACGCCTTTTATCTTATTAACACAGGGTTACACCGACGCCCCGTGCCACCCTGGTAACAACTCAAACAAGGAGCAGGGAGAAAAAGCATTTCACACAGACTAAAAATTCTACTACAAAAAGTAGAAGAGATGTAGAGCGTACATCTTATCACCTCATGCTCTGCAGGATCGTAGACATCCAAAGCTCGCGGCTGTCCGCGGACCCAACTGTCAGCTCCCGGAGCCTGACGTGGACCGCCTAGTTGTGATGGGAAGACCTCATAAGGTAGTCCTCCACTTCGAGCTCCTCCCGCTCCTCTGCTAGCACCACCTCTCTGGGTACTACTCTGATCATGGCGCTGCCTCCGTCGTGGTGGTGCACATGCTGCCTGCCCGAAGCTCTCTGCATGTCTGGTCGGGCAGTCCCGCGCCAGGTGACCTCGCTCGCCGCAAGCATAGCATCAACTCTCTCTGGGCTGCACTAGTGCCCTCCGGCGCCACTGTGGTGTACAACCACGCCCCTGAGTCCAGTTGTTAGAAAGTCACCTGTGTCGAGATTCTGTCACTCGACGCCCGCTAGCTGCGGCAGACGTCTCAGCTATGTCGAGTCTGTTGCCACCACCAACTGCAGAACGTGACAAGAATCTCTCTGTCACCAGCGTCTGCTCTAGCACCCCGACATAAGTGGTAATGCCCAAGGATACTATGACAGCACGAATCTCTCGGCAGAGACCCTGCTCAAACTTCTGCGCTCAGAAGTTGTCGTCATGGACCAAGTCCAGGTAAAAGCGTGCACGGTCTGCGAAACTAGCCACGTACTCGGCCACCGTCATCCCTCCCTGGTGAAACTGTAGGAGCTCCTGAATCCGAACGGAGCATAAGTAGGAGGGGTAAAACTCCTCACGAAACAACAACTGAAAGTCGCCCCACGAAAGCGACGACTCGTCAAGAAACTGAGTCACCAGACTCCACCAACGTCAAGCTGCTCCGCGGAAAAGGTTGGCGGCCAAAGCCACCATAAGATTTGTCGGCGTCTGCACAAGCCTAACAAGTCGAACCACTGTCTCTAGTCAAACCTCTGCTGCCTGAGGGTCTAGCTCACCACTGAACCTCAGCGGTCCCTGCCGCTGGAACTCACGGAGCGTTCTCAACCTGCGCTCAAGCTCAGTCTGCTCTGCTGAAGTTGTCTGCTGCTCAACAGGTGAGGGTGCTGCTACCGGCCCACCCGGAGAAAGGGGCTCGCATGATGGGTCCTCGACTGAGGCCTCGTAGCTCACAGGGTCGTCGTCACGAACCAAAGCTAGTATCATGGCTGACTGTCTTCGCGGAGACATCCTGAATATTATCAAGGAGTGTCGCGGTCAGATAAGCATATATGTATATAACAATAACAACAATGGGGAGCTGACTCAAGAAGGACATTCAAAGACTCAATCATATGTGATGCACAAACCAATTTTCCCTGCAACGAGTGTCTCAGCATGCCGAGTCAACAAACGGGTTATCAGGGTCCTGGTGAATGGATATGTCGGCCGCCACACCATCACTGGACT
Organism: Viscum album; assembly: GCA_963277665.1. Lineage (NCBI taxonomy): Eukaryota > Viridiplantae > Streptophyta > Magnoliopsida > Santalales > Viscaceae > Viscum > Viscum album. The sequence continues at coordinate 1,800,357,588 of OY728130.1, read as the reverse complement.
CCCTGGCCTGAGAGCCGCTCTCGAGACACGTTAACACTGTTGCCCTGAATCCCAACCAATTCCCTTTTAGGAACGTCCGAACAATGTCCCGAGGAACGAACCACCTCTAACACCACTTTGTCACGACCCGACCCTACCCGGCTTGAGCCGCAACTACCCCAAGCCCGTCTCCATAGGCCAGGGGCTGGCGACAAGGGTCGAAGGCTAAACAAATCAGGGAGGTCTTTGCCTGAGTACCTGTACACCCACACGCAACACACTCAATGCAAAAGTGCAGAGTAAAAAAGAAAAACAAAGTACCAACTGCTATAAATAAACCACAAAAGTGCATCGACCTCTAAACAGTACAAAGCAAGTGCTGAGGTAAACTGAAAAGAAAAGGGGCAAAACACGCGCCCAACCAGAAAAGTGTCACAACCCGGCAACAGGTAAACAAAAGAAAAATAGCTGGAAGGGTCCCCCACCTGGAACCCGACTCCGACCACCACACGCGGTCCAAGCTCCCGAACTCCTAAGCTCCGCTGAACTCACGACCTACCTGTCTGTCGTCTGCAAGGGCACACCAGGTGCGGGCAAAGCCCAAACAGGGGTGAGTATAAAAATACTCAGTAGAATACCCCGAAGGCTCGAGGGAGCAGCAAAGGAGGTACCGAAGGGTGAGCAGTAGATCGAACAGGGAATAGTAAAGGAGTTCAACCGAGAGTGCAGTAAGAGTAAAAGTAGAGAGTCCAGCTCAACCCAACAAGAGAAAGGAGGTAGACTCGTCCAGACACAAGGAGCTTGAAACGGTGAGAAGAAGAACTTCTCGTCGAGTCTTCGCTACCTATAGCAGGAGAGTAGACTCGTCCAACCACGAGAAGCTAGACATGGAAAGCACATGGCATACCCTGCGCGTCTTCATCTCTCGTGGAGGGAGAGTAACCAAGCCCAAAAAGTGGGCACTGGAACAATGTATACATATATATATGCTCGATCAAGAAGCTCAAACAAGATCGTAAGGGGATCTTCATCCCGTAGCTCAGCCCAAGAAAGTGAGTAGCCAACAGTCCTAGAAGTAAACATCATTGATGCCCAACATCCCACACGTATGCCCTGAACTGCAAGTCAAGGGGCTCAAATCACCGCACCTTGATACTATCCCCTTTGGGCGGCACTGACTCGCCCTCACGGTTTTAGGTCGCCTCGCAAGGATGCGTCTCGGTGGAGAAAGTGTCCCTCGTACTTGAGAGTTCCAGGTGAAGTCAAACCACACCTCGTTACTGTCACACAGTCGAGAGGTCTGCTCAAAGTCAAAGTTGTCACATCACTTACCCGTACAAACGAGGGTCCCGCTCCGGTAGTCACGGAGTAAAGCCACGGACTAGCCTAGTAGAAAGGACTAAGTCCGAAATGTCAACGGGTGACCCACTGCCCAGCCCTGCTGGAGGGTAAACCCTAACAAGATATCGGGTGACCCACTGCCCAGCCCTACTGGAGGGTAAACCCTAATACATCATCAGGCGACCCACTGCCCAGCCCCGCTGGAGGGTAGACCTGGAATAAGTCGACAGACAACCCACTGCCCAGCCTTGCTGGAGGGTAGACCTGAACTAGACGACGCGCGACCCACTGTCCAGCCCTGCTGGAGGGTAGACCCTAAGAGCTCGTCGGGTGACCCACTGCCCAGTCTCTGCTGGAGGGTAGACCCTAAGAGTGTCGGGTGACCCACTGCCCAGTCTCTGCTGGAGGGTAAACCCTAGAGGTCAGTGAGCAACCCACTGCCCAGTCTCTACTGGAGGGTAAACCCGAAGAAGTCGATGAGCAACTCACTGCCCAGTCTCTACTGGAGGGTAAACTCGGAACTGCTCTGGTCATCTCTACTGGATGGTACAACACTGGCCAACAGAACTCGGAGTGGGTATCGTGCAACCACCCAACTCCAGAACAAAACCAGGGGAAACCACTCAACCTTGCTGATCTAAACCATCGTGAACAGGAGGACCCTCTATGTTGTGAGAGGTCAAAGGTACGCAAAGCAGAACACGGCACGCACATGGGGCCCACACGACGTGTGGCCCCAAGCCAACTCCAACCAAGCGCACAAACGTTCTCAGGTACAAACAACCACATGTACCTCCCAGCGTTCTCGCATACTCCCAGAGTATGCCACGTCTCCAGCCCAAAGGCTAACATGCACACGGCCCCCAACGTCAACACGAAGGCGTAATCGTATCAACTCCAACTTGCCACCTCAACGGCTGAGGCACGGCCAACCACAACCCTTCAAGCATTACTTCACTCACACGGGAGTGCACGTGATCTCACGCCAAGGGTTCACTTCCGAACACAGCAAGAAGAACCGCCACCGGAGCACCTTTCATGTTTCCACATTTAATAAGATCACGTAGGAGGCTCCGCTCACTTGAACAGATTACATCGTTGTAATCCTCATGGAAAAACACGCGAGATAGACTACTTACTCGCCCGAAACGGTCAACCAGTGAAAATATACTATTCACCGTAACCAACCCGTGTGGGGCCCACCCCAAGATCCCAAAACTGAACAAACGGATCACACCACTGCGATCCCCTCAGAAAAACACACGGGGTTGACTACTCAATCACCCAAAATGGACACCCGGTGAATAAGGTATTATTCATCGTAGCCAGGTCAGGTGGGACCCACACCACGTCCCCGAAAAAGGTCGAGCGACCTGCGTCATCGCAATGCTCTTGGAAAAACACGTCAAATTGAATGCTTACTTGCGTGGAACGGATGTCCGGAGAAAAAGATGCATTTCGTCGTACCGCACACGAGCGGTGCTACGTGGGACCCGCATCCCGGTCCCGAAGCACAACGAACGGATCGCACTGCTGCGATCCTCTCGAAAAAGTACACAATATGTATTATTCACTTGTCCAAAACGGACACTCGGTGATAAAACTGGAAATCACCGCCAACTCCCAAAACGACCCTCGCGGGGCCCGCACCAGCGTGCGGAATTAAAGCGGACAGACTGCGTCAACGCAATGCCCTCCTAAAAACACCCAAAAATGACTGCTCGCACGCCCTGAACGGACGTCTGATAAAAAAGTTACAAAACGCTACTAACAGCTCAACAGATGGGTCGTGGGGCTCACGCCTCAACTCTGGTTCCAACGCCCGAAACCACACTGGAAAACTCCGGCTCGGCACCAGGGTCCCAACGCCGCTAACGACACTCAAATCGGACGTTGGATGCATTCGTGCCACTCAAAACACGAACCCCCGGAAAAACGTCAAACTTACTTAACGCACGTGTCGTGCCACCGAACCCCTCGTCTCGGGAATTAAAAATTCCCAAGACCATCTCAAAAAGTTCGCCTTGACGTATGGAGTACACTGCTGCAGATGACACGTTAATCGGACGCTCCATGTAGGATTTACGTTCGAGTCAGACTTTAAAAATAATAATAATGATAATATTATTTATAGGGCGTTTTATTGACCCGGTCCACGAGTCAATGAAAGGTACCCAACATTGGGCTTAAAAAGACTGCATCAAAGATAGAATCACACTGCCGTTGACGGCGTGTGAATCGGACGCCGTATGAAATACTTGCATCATAAACAATGTTTTTATAATAATAATGATATTATCATTATTATATTCTTATATATATATATTAAACAAGAATTATGTACGGGGAGGGAATCGTGAATCCCCCCATTTATTCTCCACGTGCGCCCAACCCCACATCCATTTATAAATATATATATATATATATATATATATATATATATATATATATATTAATTTTTTTTTCATCCTTTCAATCACGTTAGCCCCCCCCTTCACGCGGGTCTCCGCCGCTTGCTGGTCGGACCACCGGCTCAAACATCTCCTCCGACCGCACCTTCCCCAAGCAGCCGGGACAACTCCTGTGGCCGAAAAATTATCTGGGATCCTCGGAACCTGATCTACAGTGTTGTGGCCTTCGCTCGAAGATTCATCACTATTATAACGCGGCGAAAATAGCGGCCACTTTCGCTCGCTGTGCGTCTCCACCGACACCCGAAAATCAAAATGGAGCACAGATCTGGACTCCACGGATCAAGGTCTTCGCAGACATATGCCTTACTCCATGTTTCGTCGATGATTTGACGGATCGAAAAGTTGTCCCCAAAGAACGGATGACGAATGCGAAGAACGACAATCAATAAAAAAAAATTAATCGGACGATGGACGTTGTTAATCTGGCCATCGATGAATGTTTTCAAAGCATTGATTTTGATCAGAAGTTGAAATTGACAATAAAATCATCAGTTAGGAGCTGCAGAATCGAAAATAGAAATCCTACCTCGATTTTGGTCCCGCAATTGCGTTCGCTGCGCTCTGATCTATCAGCGTTCGAAGTATCATCGCGATCCGATGAAAAACAGACGTCGAATTGCCGTTGGGAGGGAGGAGTAGGTGGTGGGAGAGGAGAGTTTGAGGGAGATAGGAGAGCTCTTTCGCCAGGGAGTGGAAATGAGGGTGGGAGGAAGAAAGGGTTTTAATAAAATTAATTAAGACTTCAATTAATTTTAAAAAACTCAACCCAATTTAAAACCGCGTCTGAAACCCCAAACGCAGTGAAAGTTAGGTCGTGCCTAGGGTGAACACCACGTCCCGAGAACAACGGTGGTCTCAGATTTTAAATCCGAGGCTCCGTTCGAAAGATATAAAATCTAACGCCCGAGACCACATAATTACGAAAACGCCCCTGGCGGCGTTTTCCACAGAAGGCCCGTGCCCGTGAAAGTTACACCCCTCCTAGGGTAAACGGCACGCTCCGAACTCAACGGTGCCCTCGGTTTTCCAATCTGAGCTACCATTTAAGAGATACTTGAGTTAAGCCATTAAACGAATAAATTAATTATTTAATTTATCCGTTTAACGTTCCGGAAGCAAGCGAGGGGTCCAAACGCCCCGCGCCAACATGTTTTATGTCGTTTCTAGGGTAAACACACCATTCTGGGCCCATACGTACACTCATATTTAGGATTCGAAGCACCGTTTAGGAGTTATCCTATTTATTTGGCGTTCCGAGTGTGAACGCACTGAAAATTTAATTCTGGCCACACCAGGGCTCGGAATCGCACGCTGTCTGAAGGCTCTTCTCTGGAATAATATCAAGAATACTACAAAGTCTTTTGCAGCAAAAACTGGGTTCTTACACAAGGGTTGTTTTCATTACCTTTAGACATTTTGAAACACAAGACATGTTTCTTTATCAAACAATCCATGTGAATTCCATTCTAATTTATAGAAATTTACATTTCCAAAATCCGGCTTCTAATTATTTTGATTTCCAAAAAAAAGTAAAGAGTGGTTCATCCCTTTTTATAAAATAAAATTTTCAAAACATATAGCTATGACCAGCCACAAATACACCTTTCCATTTCATAAACATTTCCATTATATATCATTTTTTTCAAGGAAACCATTTTACCTTCATTATCATCAACTCCATTTTTAGTTTTAAAATCATTTTATAAATTTGGAAAGCATCGCCCATTTCAATTATGAAATTTCATAAAAAATTCATCATTTTACAAATCCCCTTACCATTTCAAAAGTATGATTCAAGAGTCAAATCTATTTCACATTAACCGATGATTGTGAAATTATATTTCACAATCATTGAATCCAAAACGTAACCCCATGTTGGAACAATTGGCATAAGGATAAACCATTTAATAAGGTTTAGGTAACAAGGAAAATTATCTAAAGTAAGGATAATATAGGAAAGGATATCCCAATTTAAAACCTCTAATTAAATCCTAGATCATCAAATGAGAGACCGATGATACCACACAACACATACACCAAAAAATAATACAATATTATGGGTAAAATTGAGGGACCACCTACCTTATACTTTGATAAGTCTGCATGTTGTGTATTATCCTCTAGTATGGTCTGATTTGGAAGAAAATGAGAAACCAGAAAATTGCCCAAAAAATAGGACATATTAGATAAATAAAGTAGAACACCACTTAACAATAGAAGAAAACTAAAATATAGGGAAGAGTAGAGGTAGACTCACCTTAAAATCTCCAACATAGGTGATAGAACTTGATTTAGACAAGGAACCAATGAGATCCCACTATGGAGAAGGAGAGGGAGAAGAGAGAAGCACACTTAGGGGTTTTGGATGAGAAATGGAGGAAAATGAGGTTAAAAACATAAAATGGTAGAGGAGAAATTTCATAATTTTCCCATTTTTTAAGAGGTTCCTAATTTAGACACATGGTTTAATAAACTATGCACCAACCATGTAGATCCCACTATCCAGGACAAACCATTTTTCATGGTTATAGCGCATGGTTTACAAACTATGCACCAACTGAGTGAATGCCTCTTCAACTTTTGACAGACACTTGCATGGTTTCCTTGAGCTCCATGTATGGTTAAATAAATTATACACCTATACATATCAGGTCACATGGTTGGGGTGAACAATTCACACTAACTGTGCTCTAACATTGTGCCCATGTTGTTATTTACAAAACTAAAATTTCAAACCCCAAAGTGCATGAGACTTATCTGAGCACTTGAAACACCTCTAAGGACTCAAACCACATCCAGAAACACATATTTAAAACATTACAATTCTTAGGTTCTTGATCCAACCCTCAGTTTCAAGAACGGACTATACACCAAACTCTAAACTCAAATTCTCCTTGAAATTCAAATGCTCATATGGATTAGGGAATTACAAACTCCTCACTATAACACTTCTCATCTCTGAGTAGTCCTAGTGGTTATCCAACCACAGCACCCGAACTATGTCAGTCAAAAATTGATTCCTAATGACCACATTCCATCCCTGAATTCCCAATGTGATTTATAAATGTATCTCCCAATATAAGACACAAGGTTTCCTAATACTGATCCAATTATCATAACCATCATAATAAAACTAAGATTATGTTTATCCAAGATTTTCCATCTCGAGAAATGATTGTGTCCTCATTCAGTCAATCACCCAATCTATGGAAATCCTCACCATAAGAATTAACTTACAAATACAATTCTAATTCATGGAAAATCCCACCTATGGAATTACTTACCAAACACCATTAATGGGTTTTTAATGAAACACTTGTTATTGCTTGAAATAAACTAGACCTAACTACATGTGAGAAATCCAATCTAACATTGGTTCTCATATTCATTCTCAAACCCGAACCTAAAAAAGCATGCCTCCACCTCCCAAGCACAAGTTTAATATGTTAGATATTCCTCAAAATCCCTAGCCATATCTATAAATTCTCCCATTGTATCAATACAACATAATCGATGTATTTCCAACTCATTGTATCCAATTATGCATAAGGAAAATAGTCAGACCAATTCTGTACAACCTACCTCAAAAATGATCATCTTTAGTCTTTGATGCACCTATAAAAACTACATACAATGGTATCTTTACCTCCAAAGGTTTCCCATGGTCATCCCAATCACACACTAAGGTCTAACTCTAACATTTCAGTGAAAACATATGGTCTAAACATTGACCACACACACTATTCACTATTTTCTTTCCTGAGCACCAGCGTGCCACTACACCGAACCATCCTTGAATCACATCCTCCCATATCAAACTTGAAATGACCAATTAGACTCCACAACATCACTTGGGAACTTGCCTATGGAATTACTTGAGGAATCTAAATTATGTTGAAATTGTATCTACACCGTCATCCAGTACTATCATTACCATACAAGGACTGGTCTCACACACCAACAACCCTTCCAACATAAGGGTTATATACTCACATCCAACAAGACACTCCCTACATATAATTATCCTTTTCTCCACCCTACTGGGTCAAAACCCCAATATCATGGCCCATGTCATGTCATTCACTAAACATAACAACTGGACATAGTCATCCTTCTCGCACCTAATCTCTAGGTATAAAACACTAACAACCTCACACTCATAATTACCAAGAATTTCATGGTCAAACTTTAATGAAACTTATTTCATCAAGAGGTTAATTCCCAAACTTGGCCAAGGGTTCTCTACCCACCATATGGATACACCATACGCCGCTCCTAGAGAAAAACCTTAACAAACTCCAATGAACATGTTCCATTCCTTTTGATCCATGCTCATTCATTAAAACATTGTCACCTACATCAAGGGTCGAGCTCAGATTGATCATGTAATGAAATTTGATCCATCTGCAATATCATCACCATATCAATAACATTTTAAACTCTTACCATAAGGCCTCAATCCACTATACCCACAAGCATCTTCCAATTTTTGATCACTTTATTTCCAAGAGGAAATATCCAATGAAACCCACCATGGATTCATAACTCCCCACCAAGAATTCATGAAACAATTTCATTAGGATTCTAGTTTCATCACCTCAATCAAGTATTTATAAGATTTTAATGATACTTAGTAAAACCACACATGGCCCATTCCATTGATCCAAGACCAATAGGCTTATCATGTACATTATATCGATTCCATTGTAAAACAATAGGTGATCACTCTCACACCCCAACCCCAAACTTATAAAATTCATGGGTAGTGTGCCTCACTATGTCTGATTTATAATACCCAAATTTTCATACTATGATTCAATAATTATCAAACCCAAGATCATGCACCCAACTAGGAAACAAAAAATGCCCTCGACATGTCATTTAGTAATTAGAGGCATTCTAGATTCCCTTGAGGAACAAGTATTAGCAATCCTGAGGGATTTAGTTAGATTTGTTGACAATAATGATCAAAGCATGTTGGAATCTCAATGAATTGGGTTGGATTTTTTGAGAATATCGTTATTGACAACACATTTTGAAGATAACCAAATTTATGAAGTGATTCTTGGGAGTGTGGTGGATCCCATTTATTATTTTTGTTGATGAATTCCCAACATGGGCAAGGCCATGACCTAGATATAGTCATGGTGAAACTGGAGAAGCATCCTTGAGAAGAACACACTCATTGTATAAGGTTTGTGTTAGGACCAAGATTACGAGGAAGGTGATTGTATTAAAGTATTGTCTTTTTTTGTCAAAGAAGTTTAAAAATAAAGGGAAAATCACCTCACTTTGTATTTGGTGAAATTCATACTAACCATTGAATTTAGAGAATCAGACTCAAAATTCTTAAGAAGGTATATCATATTCAAGAAAAGTTAACTAAAAGAACTCATCGAATTCACATTGAATCCGGTATTAAAGGATCGGTCATATTGAAAATTCATTTTCCAAGAAGTAAATGGTCATCAGATTCACTATGAATCTGGTGGATAAAGAATTAGATTTTGTATGATCGGAGTCTACATAACTATGATAAATTAAATGTGACGATTCTTTGTAGATATTAGAGTTCTCATAAATCATAAGTAAGTTGTGAAACTTATGATGAAAGATTGATGGAAGAAATAATAAGTGAAATAGATCAGTGAAATAGATCATATTTGGATTTATCATATTTGGATGGAAAGAAAAAGGGAGTTGAAGATCATATTCTCCCAGGATCATATTCAAACTAATAGGATTCATGGAAATAATATTCGGACTTAGAATGAAAGATAGGTGTTATTGAAAGAAAGGGAAGTTATAATACTTTCCAATGAAAATCAGATGATGTTGAATCTAAACTCAAATGTTTTCAAAGTTGTGAAGGAAGTCATGATACAAGCCGAATATTTTGAAATAATTAAGTTGATGAGAAAAGATAAATAAGCTGAAAAGTGGTATCATATTTGGAAGAAAAATAATATACTAATCGGATTTAGGATGAAATAGAATTCATAAGAGGAATTTTTTAATACCGATGAATAAAATGAAGAGAAAAAAATGTGATCAACAATGTATTCAACCATTTGAATTAAATTTCATCATATTTGATTACAATTTAGTCAAAAATGTAGTTGATGAGGTTGAATTAATTTGTTTTTCCTCTTCAAGTGGGTTAAGATCCATCATATCTGAGATGATATTGATTCATCTTACTAATCATATTTTGTAATCGGAATGGAGAAAAATAATCTGACTGATCTAATCAGATTGGGGAATTAGAATCAGATTGATGTTTGAAAATAAAATCAAGGGAATAACTAAAGTTGATAGAATATTTGAGAAGAATTGAGAAGATTTGAGAAGTGTTGACGAAGTCAAGATTCACCCTAAATTCAAGTGAAATCAAGATTTGGTGGAATTTGGTTGAGCAGGAAATATTTTGGGATTCTCACCAAAACCATCCATGGGTTACCTACAAAAGGTGGGTGAACTTTACACTTTTTCTAACTGACGTACTATTCACCATAGAAGAGAGAGAACCACCAACTTTATAGGGAGAGAAATTATTTTCCATATTAATCCTTTGTTGAAGAAGTTTTGACAAAGAGAAGAAAAGGGGGCAAGAAAAGATCGCAACGTTAATCAATTTTCCATCATATTCAGTAATCATCGTATTTGGTTGTCTATCATTTTTGTCTTGTCATTGTGTTCAGATGGTCATAGTATCTAGCTAAATAAATTGGATTGGTGATTTCCATATTGGTTTTTTCAAACTGAGTGAGGAAGTGTTTTTAATTGTCTCAATCATATTCTGACAAAGCTATATCTATCGTATTGGGAAATCAGATTTTGAAGATTGGAGTAGGTAGATCGGATTGGGTGATCAGATCTGGAGAATCAGTGTGAGAATATTGGACTAAAAAATAAGATTTGAATTCTATATCAAATTCCTTGAATTTATTACCATCTTATGGGTAATAAATTGAAGAATTGTTTTAAAAGTAATACATTTTTTAAGTTGAAAAGAATCACGGGTAACATGCATTATTATATAAATATTGTTTTACCCTATTTTTGCTAAGAGGGTGCACATGTACTATTGGATTGTTTATATAGTTCTACATGAGTGAAAAGGTATATCCTACTCATTGTAATCTAAAGATTTTTCTCTAGTGGATTTTGTAAGAACCCGAGTTTTTTAGAAACGGGTCAAATTCCGACCATGTTTAAACTTTTGACTGGTTTTTGAGAAGTCTGGAAAATCTGGGCAGTTTCTGAAAATTTCCAGACTACACGCCGTGTACTTTTAGTACACGCCGGGTATGAGTTACCTGAGTGACCTACCATGTGCTCGCCGAGTACATGTCATGTGAAGACCGTGTAGAAGTTTCTTACTACACGACGTGTATTTATAGACACGTCGTGTATCCCTTACCCGTACGAGGCCAAGTACATGTCGTGTGGTGCAAGGTGTAAATTTCCATCTACACAGCATGTGGTCTTCCTTGACACACCGTGTACCTTTGCTCCGTGTAGCGGCCGAGACCCTGGCTGTGTGTTGACCGTGTACACGGTCTAGGACATGTGCTGGACTCCGCTTAAGTCGGAGTACAGAAACACATATACACGTCGTGTACTTTTATTTTTATTCGAGCGATCAAGGCATCGTCGCGCCTCATTCCCATAATTCTCTTATTCTTTCCATTTGGACGAACAGTTCATCCGAGAACCTCTAAAAAACTCAAACCCTCCCAGAATCTCTGTACGACCTCCGTTCTTTGATCCATCGGTGGCAGCGGGACCGCATCGGAGAGGCTAACCCCGCACAACCTTCTTCGTCCTTGATCCTTCACCTATTCCTCCGCAGATTCCATCCGAACAGAACTGTCAGATTTGACAGAAACACAGATCTACCATAATTGAATCTGATTCAAAGGCTGAAATCAAAGGAGTGGCATCGTACGAGTATGAGGTGGGTGGTGCATACCTTCTTTCGTGTTTTCGTAGACAATTTGGGGTTACGACCTCCAGGCGTGACATTGGGTGTTGAGAGAAACCTTGTTTATTTGTTGTTAATTAATTATCTGCATTGTGGGATGCCTCTGGGTATTCCCTGACCCTTTTTGTGCTAGAGTAAGGTTGGGTGAGAGGCCATGGCTCGTTTGGGGCAATTCGGTTGGGGGTGCCGAAATGCGTATGTTTTGGACCAGTGTTTTAACTGCTGATTTTTATACTTCTTTTGTTGCTGTTGAATTAAACTGCTAAGTTTGATTTGTTAAAGCATGGTGTTAATTTGTGTAAGGTGTTAAGATGTTAGGTGCATGTTTGGGTTAGCACAAGTTAGTCTACGTTGACTGTTTAGTAATTTTCTGTTAAAAGTTATGATTCCAAGTATGTTTTTGAAATGTGTGGTTTGCTTGTGTTGGACTGCTTGATTGTTGGGCATGGCCCCGATATATGTTGTTAAGTGATGAGGATCACAGGTTAGGGATTTTTTTCTCGGGTTAAGTTGGGTGGTTGCTACCACAGGATTGGGCGTCATGGACGTCGGTTGAGGTAGTTGGACTGTCAGGTTGGGCTTGGCCCAGGTTACTTGGATGGCGAGGCCATCAGACTTGAGCGAAGGTTTGCAGGGACACAAGGTGTCAGAGGTGTTGTGGCTTGAGAACATTTTGAGGTGATTACCGCTCACTGGGTACTTTTGAGTAGTGTGCACACAGATAGACTCTGAGATGAGGTGGTACGACCACTCGCTGGGTAGAGGCCCATGATAGTTGCAGTTAGGTATTTTTGGTTTGGGGGTGCTTGCCATAGGAAGCCATGTGGAAGGTGAGGAGCCTTCGGGAGACAGCTTTGAGGCGGTCATGTTGGGGGCAGAGGATCGCCGTGATTTGAGGCCAGACATCGCGGTCCCTCCAGTTATCTTTTGAGAACAGGTATCGTTGTTCCTCTGGATGTTGTGCCATGGGCAGTTTGAGCTTTCGAGATGGGTTACGACGGTTGGGCATGCCTTCAGGACGTTGGTACTTGAGACACATGGTTTCAAGTGGCACGAGGTGCCAGACTGCAGATCAGATTTTCCGGCATTGGTCGAAGCAGGTGACACTTCTTGGTGGCTGCTGAGCACCAGTGAAGTCTTTGTTTACTTTTGGTCATTGCACTGTTTACTGTTTTTCTTGTATAAGCATGTCTTCCTAAACACTTATATTAGGTACACACCTATGGGTGGTATCCTACTGAGACTTGTCTCAGACCCTACACGGGCCCTTCGGGACGCGTGTAAACTTCATGAAATTATGTGCAGGTAGAGGATCAGCCTCAGGAGCTGGACTTTAGTGATGTTGACAGGGAGACTGGCATGAACCTTGAGGTCGTGCCGTACTGGAGTTACTTGTTTAGTATTATTTTTCTTGCATCAGCATGTTTACCATATATTGTAGCTACTGTTGGTTATCCATTGGCACCATTATATATATATTGATTTGTATGACTTGATTGGATGCATGCTTGGTTGTTTTAGCAGTTATTGCAGTTGATTCCTGGCATGATGTTCTGCTTACTTTCTGCTGTTGTTGTTTCTATATTTGTAACGCCCCGACCCCAGTTACCTAGAGTCGGTGCATTATTACATAACATTGGCATGATCACAATAAAGATCAAATCTCGAAAGATCGATTGGTTTATTAGCCTTGGAAACACTAGATATATTCATAAGTCTTACATTACATCATAAAGTGAAAAACTACTACAACAACATATTGTATCCATATTCCACACTCATATCCCCACATAATATCCCTGCAGGTCATTCATAATTTACTTCTTCACTTCCTGGGAAAAATAAAACATAGAAAATGGGTGAGCTCAAATGCCCAGTAAAGATAACAATATAGCGGAAACTTTCATAAATAAAAATAAACATTTAAGGCAATGTATAACTAAAACAAAAGCCTTTTAAACTTGAACTTCAACATAGTATGGCAAAAGTAAAATGAAATAGTGTCATTTACTTATTCACATGGATATTCTACTAATCGAATAATCACATGCAATATCAATAACCACTTTCATAATGATGGAATGCATAATGTCATACTATCATAACCACATAGCCAAGGCCTCATGCCAAGACTATAAATAAGATTTTTCCAAGGCCTTGTGCCAAGACACTAGTTTGTCTCATGAGACCTACCGATGCATCGAGGAGCTATAGCAGGCTCCACCTGTCACATATTAAGTCCAATGCATTCCCATATGAAAAGGTTTAAACATAACATAAACATTCTTATTAAAACTAGCATACGAAATGTCAATATTTTCACCATAAACCATGAATGGTATAAAAATAGCACATCCACAGTCAAACATATCACAAAACCTTCAATACAATATAGAAGTTTTGTATCACAATAAATCAACTTCAAATAAGCTTAAAATCCATCAAAGGATGTTGACATAGATGAAATCAAAACTATTTGAGGGAAATATCTCTTTTCTTGAAATCATTGAAAAGTCACACATTTATAAAGGAAGTAATTTAAAAGAGATTTTTGAATCAAAGTGTCCCATACCACTTTGAAACTTTTGAAAAGAAATATCATTTCAAAACCTTCATGTCCATATAAATAAATCCTTAAAATCATTTTGAAAACGTGGACATAATTAAAAATATTTAGAAAGATAAATCTTTAAAACATTTAAAATTATGATCTTGATAAAGAGTACCTTTTAAAAATTATTAAAATATTCATTTTGAAATCATTTAAAAGTCTCATAATTATAAAATAAAAAATTTACTTTGAAAATATTCTTATAAGCTTGTAAGGGAAGCCTTGATGATTTTATAATGGCGGTAAATAGCCGCACCCGCCGTATAAGTTAAAAAAACATTCTTACCTTAAATTTGTCGAAAGGTAAAAAGTGCCTTGTTTGGAAAATGACAGAAAGATTCCTTTAAAAACACATAAGGGTATAAATGACTTTAACCCATATTCTTTGTAAATAGTAAAAATGTTTTGAAATACATTTCGAAGAAACATGGATGTGGATGATAAAGAAATCCCAGTAGATTATTACGTATAAACAACCTCGGATAATGAAGAGATTGCGAAATAAACCCTTAACTTGTACTTTTCCTTGGTTGAGGGTAGGTTAAACTCCTGTATAATAGTGAAATAATTGTTATTAAATTATACAATAATCATATATATTAATATGATATCATATATGATCTTTTAACATTGCTTTGTTAATAATATCTTAGTATTATCGTCATTTTGGGTGTTAACTTACTCGTAAGCCATGTTTGTCATGGATAGGTTGTATCTTATTCATATCCAAAATGATATCAAGTCCTTAAACATTATTTTTAAATCATAAAATGATAATTATACTTGAATGGATACGATGGAGAATGAATCTCATCGCGTTCATGGAGACGGTCGTCCGTACGTACGCACGAGCGACAATATCATTCTTTTGATATTAAAATAATATATAAATGGATGATATATCATATATAAAGAATAATTAACATGTTATATTTATTATTTACATGAGTTACACATCATTATTATACCCATCCAAATAATAATATATTGAATAACAATTACACCACGACGTGGAGACGGTAAGTCGTACGTACACACGTATGGTGACATGTTATTCAAAGGGTGGATAGAATACTGGATATGGTTGTACCAAATTTATAATAACATCACAGTATATATATGATACTGGATTTATTATTTTATAATGGTAATAACAAAGGAAGAAGAAGTGGAAGAAGAAAGGAACTTGGAAAAGGGTGGTGAAATCATTACCTCTTCTTCGGGTTCTTCCTTTTTGATTTGATCAAAAGGGCTCCTTAGGTTGACTTTCTGATCAAACTAAGGACTCTAGGTTGTATTGAGGGAAGTTGGGAGAGTATTTGGGCAGAGTTTGGCCGAACCAAAAGGCTTTTAAGGTGTGAAGAAATGAGAAGGATGAGTGCCCTTTTATAAGAGGGGTGAGGGGCACCTTTGGAAAAGCTAGAAATATTAATTTATAATAAATTCATATTCAGTTTCTAATGTCTCCAAAGTTTATTATTCAAAGGTTAAGGTGAGGATAGGTCGAAAAACATTCAACCAATATAATTTAGACAGGTTTGGGTAACTATATAAACCTTATCTTTTAGTTTTAACTCTTAGTTAATTAATTTGACATTTACCATGTCACTTTGTATTTTTATATTACATAGTTAATAAACTTACTATATACATCCAAGAGACCCCCTAGTGGTCCATTAATGATACAAATATCATGATATAAGTCTCTTTGCCAAACCTTAGATTTTTAAGAATTTAATATAATATTTGTTTTAAAAACTCTTTTATGTCAATTTTGACACTATTCAATAGTTGTTTTTTGTGAAACTTATAACAGAAAGATCACTTCTAAAAAAGTAAATTAATTCAATCCTAATATGTCATATTATCCTAGAAAATTAGTTTAATTCATTAAAAGTCTCAAATTATATTTATTTGGGTATTTATAATATCAATTATTTTAATTTTTCACTATTATGGTAATTTCTGCATCATCATTGTGTCATAAATAAATTAACTTATTTAATGTTTAAAAATTATAAATAAAATATCATTATGTAGGAAATCGTTTTATATTTCTCATGAATATTTATAGTCAAAAATCCAACATATATAACCCTATGTAAATTTTTTTTTTCTAAAAGATATATGCTTGTGTCATTTTTGTATTCATTTTAACTTAATTAAAATAAAGTGTCCCTATCACTTACAAGTGGCACCATGGGGTCCCAAAATCGACCCAAAGATGCCCATGGTCGAACATTTATCAACCAATAAGGTTAGGACACGTTTTAGGGTACTTTTTTATTATTATAATATTGTTTTTTAACCCTTATTTACCGGATTTACCCTTTAACCATGGTAAATAAAATATTTACCGAAGTAATTATTCAAAATGTCTAAAAATAAAAGTTACCTATTTACACAATTTGAATATCCTGATTCCAAATATGGAATCCATTTTTCAAAATTCAAAACACAGAAGTGGCAGAAATTAATTTAAAATTAATTCCCGCTATCAAAACAAAAAGCGTGTTTTTAAGATATAATAACTGTCAAAAGATTGATACTTGTTTATGTTCGGTTTAATTGTGAAATTATGTCCAATGACCAAAATTGTATTAAATGGTAAAAATATATTCTAAATATACTTTAAAACCACTCAAATTCATAATTTATCAATATAAAGTATTTTGATTAAAAAAGTTGTTTTTAATTAAAATTTAGTAATTTTCACTATTCATCAAAATATAAGTGTTATCCGAAAAGTTCCAAAATTTCACCCTAGTCTAAATTCGATATTCCGAATCCAAAAATGAAGTCCATTTTGAAATATAAAATATATATATTTTCAAAAAGTAGGTATTACTATTCATAACGGCTAGTTTGATTGGTTGTGGTGTGTGTTAGAACTCGAAGTTGCGTACAACACACGCTACTGTATTATTCAAAGGAAAGCGTACCGTGGAAGCTTGGGATGTTTCATTTTAAAATTTTGATGTCCTCATTTAGTCAAAAAGTTTAAAATATTGTATTTAAAAAGGGTTCACTATTAAAAGTTGGTAAAAGTGCAATACTGAAAATGAATTTGTTCTTACATTATGTCTAAGAAACACATAATATGGATTCTAAAATTATAAGGATTATATAAAGTTTAAAATTTAGTTAATACTATTCATAACCTCTTTTGAACAGCTTGTTTGGTAATTCATGGTGCGCTTGAACTCGGTGTTGCGTGTAGTGCAAGTTATTGAATTATTTTGA
Source organism: Viscum album (assembly GCA_963277665.1). Taxonomy (NCBI): domain Eukaryota; kingdom Viridiplantae; phylum Streptophyta; class Magnoliopsida; order Santalales; family Viscaceae; genus Viscum; species Viscum album. The sequence continues at coordinate 1,800,339,953 of OY728130.1, read as the reverse complement.
AGAAATAACACACTATGAAATCTTGGGGTGTTACATTCTCCCCTCCTTCAATAAATTGCATCCTCGCAATTTGAAATTGTTCTTCAAAAATAAAAGGTTGAAAATAGAAAATATCTTTGTGGGAAAACCCATATCGAAAATTGGGTTACTAAAATTTAGTCTTAATATGAGGAAAAGAGAAATGAAAGGGTCACCATCAAATTATGATCTCAATTATGAGAACATTGGTGGCAATTAGAGACATATAATTGGAGGAAAAACGTAAATATTTATAGGTAGTGATTGAGGTCATCAATCACAAACAAGTTTAAAATTGAGGTCCTTAAATTCATCAATCTATGATGATTTGAAATACCATCGGTTCAACAAAACATAGGGTATTAGGATAACACATTTTTGGTTTTAGGATTCCTTAAATAAAGTATAAGAATTAATTTCTTCGTAGAATAAGAGAAGAAGAAAAAATATATTCTTGACAAGTAGAGTTCCATCCTTTATCTAATTTCTACCACAGACTCATCTTTCACTCTAAAATATAATAGAACTTAAAAATAATATTCTATTTATCCTATTCGTATAGGGTTAAAAAATGAATTTATAATTCAACTAGCAGAACCATTAAAAAAATGACATTCTTCAATCTAGGACATCACGTGGGTCAGTGGTAGGTGATACACCCTTGTCGCCCTTCGGTTGTGGGTTCAAGTCTCGCGGCCTTGCCGGACGCGACGGGTTGCCGCCCGACCTCCGAGTTGTCCTTTTATGGAAATCCAAAATAATCCAAACTAAAACTATCCAAAATACATCAGTCCAAAATTTATAAGGAAGGTACACACAGTAAAGATCCTTTTTTCTGCGTAATAACATGTTAACACCTTCATCATGTATTCTTTTAAAACACTGCAACATCATGAATTACCATAAAACCTTATTGATTACATTCATGATCCCTTATTCTTTAAAGAATAATAGATATACTCCTTAAATCCAAAAATGTTTTAAACCCCAAAAATGATGGAATATACAAATCATTAATCTGTTTCAAGGTAGTCAAGAATATACAATATAATTTATCCAAATCAATCATGTATTATTCCAAAATCACTACCTCAGTATCAGAACTATATTATGGTTTATCATTCTCTCAACCATATATTTTCCAAAAATTTATCCTGCTATTGAGTCACTTTTCTTTGTTCCACACAATCTTAAGTCCTTAATGAAATAATACTGCAGTACAATCCTTATATACTCCATAATTATTATAACAAGTAAATTGTTGATACAACACTCAAATGACATAATCAACACAAGAAGTCTAATCATTCCTCTTTATTTGTGTTAGTATCATAACTTGATTATTATCCAATAGCATCATTTGCAGCATAGTCTGATGACTGGGACATAGGTTCGCGTAGTGTCCAAACTCCTTGCAAATGAAGCATTGTAAATTTGAAACCATTTCCTTACCCTTGCAGTTACGTACTTTGTGCCATTTTCCTCCACACTTATAACAAACTCTCATTCCTTTCAGGCAAGTTCCAGGGTGTTTCTTCCCACAGTTATCACATATGGGAAAATTCTTCTTTTCCCTCTTCCCTTTATCCATATTTCTCTCTTCCATCCGTTTCTTCTCTTACTTCCCTTCAAAGCCATAGGACTCAGTAAAATCTTTACTTATCTTATCAACACATGATATTATTTCTTCATATGATGATAATACATGGGAGACTATTTCTCTTATAAATTATGGCTTAAGACCATGAAAGATATGATCCTTCTTTCTCTTTGGATCATGTGCATTGTTGGAGTTCTCATTCCTTCTACTGGGTGCCATTTCTAAACAATGGCATACACTAGATTAGTTTATGAATAACAATACCTAATCCCAAACTTGTATGACACATAACATAAATTAAATAGTTTATGGATATAAACCATAATCATAAAAATGTTTTCTTTGAGGAAGTATATACTCATAAACCCTTCATAATGATTTGTAAAGAAAATGAGAGTTATCCAAAGCATATCCCCTGGGAGTGTCGTAACCAAGAGTGCAGCAAGGCCCGTTGTCGTGCACCAGTTCCCATTCGAGCCTAGCTCAAATTAGTGTTTTTGGGTTTTACCCCTAGGTACATCCGTGCCAGAGCCGCCTCTACCTGCTCGTATCTATACAGGGATTTATTGCTCGGAAAAATCACAAAATCTCTACAATACCAAAATTCTAGGAAGTTCTTCTATACTAATCCTCAAATTTCATCTTAGGTCTACGTGCTCTAATCAGAGTTTATCTAAATCTAGCTTCTAAGGTTTGTACTAAACTTCCTCTGATACCAACTGTAACACCCCGACCCCAGTTACCTAGAGTCGGTGCATTATTACATAACATTGGAATGATCATAAGAAAGATCAAATCTCGAAAGATCGATTGGTTTAGTAGCCTTGGAAACACTAGATATATTCATAAGTCTTACATTACATCATAAAGTGAAAAACTACTACAACAACATATTGTATCCATATTCCACACTCATATCCCCACATAATATCCCTACAGGTCATTCATAATTTACTTCTTCACTTCCTGGGAAAAATAAAACATAGAAAAGGGGTGAGCTCAAATGCCCAGTAAGGATAACAATATAGCGGAAACTTTCATAAATAAGAATAAACATTTAAGGCAATGTATAACTAAAAAAAAGCCTTTTAAACTTGAACTTCAACATAGTATGGAAAAAGTAAAATGAAATAATTCCATTTACTTATTCACATGGATATTCTACTAATCGAATAATCACATGCAATATCAATAACCACTTTCATAATGATGGAATGCATAATTCCAGACTATCATAACCACATAGCCAAGGCCTCGTGCCAAGACTACAAATAAGATTTTGCCAAGGCCTTGTGCCAAGACACTAGTTTGTCTCATGAGACCTACCGATGCATCAAGGAGCTATAGCGGGCTCCACCTATCACATATTAAGTCCAATGCATTCTCATATGAAAAGGTTTAAACATAACATAAACATTCGTATTAAAACTAGCATACAAAATGTCAATATTTTCACCATAAACCATGAATGGTATAAAAATAGCACATCCACAGTCAAACATATCACAAAAACTTCAATACAATATAGAAGTTTTGTATCATAATAAATCAACTTCAAATAAGCTTAAAATCCATCAAAGGATGTTGACATAGATGAAATCAAAACTATTTGATGGAAATATATCTTTTCTTGAAATCATTGAAAAGTCACACATTTATAAAGAAAGTAATTTAAAAGAGATTTTTGAATCAAAGTGTCCCATACCACTTTGAAACTTTTGAAAAGAAATATCATTTCAAAACATTCATGTCCATATAAATAAATCCTTAAAATCATTTTGAAAACGTGGACCTTAATTAAAAATATTTAGAAAGATAAATCTTTAAAACATTTAAAATTATGATCTTGATAAAGAGTACCTTTCAAAAATTCTTAAAATATTTATTTTGAAATCATTTAAAAGTCACATAATTATAAAATAAGACATTTACTTTTAAAATATTCTTATAAGCTTGTAAGGGAAGCCTTGACGATTTTATAACGGTGGTAAATATCCGCACCCGCCGTATAAGTTAAAAAAACATTCTTACCTTAAATTTGTCGAAAGGTAAAAAGTGCCTTGTTTGGAAAACGACGGAAAGATTCCTTTAAAAACACATAAGGGTATAAATGACTTTAACCCATATTCTTTTTAAATAGTAAAAATGTTTTGAAATACATTTCGAAAAAACATGGATGTGGATGATAAAGAAATCCCAGTAGATTATTACGTATAAACAACCTCGGATAATGAAGAGATTGCGAAATAAACCCTTAACTTGTACTTTTCCTTGGTTTAGGGTAGTTTAACCTCCTGTATAATGGTGAAATAATTGTTATTAAATTATACAAGAATCATATATATTAATATGATATCATATATGATCTTTTAACATTGGTTTGTTAATAATATCTTAGTATTATCATCGTTTCGGGTGTTAACTTACTCGTAAGCCATGTTTGTCATGGATAGGTTGTATCTTATTCATATCCAGAATGATATAAAGTCCTTAAACATTATTTTTAAATCATAAAATGATAATTATACTTGAATGGATACGATGGAGAATGAATCTCATCGCGTTCGTGGAGACGGTCGTCCGTACGTACGCACGAGCGACAATATCATTCTTTTGATATTAAAATAATATATAAATGGATGGTATATAATATATACAGAATCATTAACATGTTATATTTATTATTTACATGAGTTACACATCATTATTATACCCATCCAAATAATAATATATTGAATAACAATTACACCACGACGTGGAGACGGTAAGCCGTACGTACACACGTATGGTGACATGTTATTCAAAGGGTGAATAGAATACTGAATATGGTTGTACCATATTTATAATAACATCACATTATATATATGATACTGGAGTTATTATTTTAGAATGGTAATAACAAAGGAAGAAGAAGTGGAAGAAGAAAGGAACTTGGAAAAGGGTGGTGAAATCATTACCTCTTCTTCGGGTTCTTCCTTTTTGATTTGATCAAAAGGGATCCTTAGGTTGGATTTATGATCAAACTAAGGCCTCTAGATTGTAGTGAGGTAATTTTGGATAGTATATGGTCAGAGTTTGGCTGAACCAAAAGGCTTTTAAGGTGTAAAGAAATGAGAAGGAGGAGTGCCCTTTTATAAGAGGGGTGAGGGGCACCTTTGGAAAAGCTAGAAATATTAATTTATAATAAATTCATATTCGGTTTCTAATGTCTCCAAAGTTGATTATTAAAAGGTTAAGGTGAGTATAGGTCTAAAACCATTCAACAAATAGAATTTAGACAGGTTTGGGTAACTATATTAACCTTATCTTTTAGTTTTAACTCTTAGTTAATTAGTTTGACTTTTACCATGTCACTTTGTATTTTTATATTATATAGTTAATAAACTTAATATATACATCCAAGAGACCCCCAAGTGGTCCATTAATGATACATATATCATTATATAAGTCTCTTGGCCGAACCTTAGATTTTTAAGAATTTAATATAATATTTGTTTTAAAAACTCTTTTTTGTCAATTTTGACACTATTCAATAGTTGATTTTTGTGAAACTTATAACAGAATTATCACTTCTAAAAAAGTAAATTAATTCAATCATAATATGTCATATTATCCTATAAAATTATTTTAATTCATTAAAAGTCTCAAATTATATTTATTTGGGTATTTATAATATCAATTATTTTAATTTTTCACTATTATGGTAATTTCTACATCATCATTGTGTCATAAATAAATTAACTTATTTAATGTTTAAAAATTATAAATAAAATATAATTATGTAGGAAATCTTTTTATCTTTCTAATGAATATTTATAGTCTAATATACAACATATATAACCCTATGTAAAAATTGTTTTTCTAAAAGATATATGCTTGTGTCATTTTTGTATTCATTTTAACTTAATTAAAATAAAGTGTCCCTATCACTTACAAGTGGCACCATGGGGTCCCAAAATCGACCCAAAGATGACCATGGTCGAACATGTATCAACCAATAAGGTTAGGACACGTTTTAGGGTAATTTTTTATTATTATAATATTGTTTTTAACCCTTATTTACTAGATTTACCCTTTAACCATGGTAAATAAAATATTTACCGAAGTAATTATTCAAAATGTATAAAAATAAAAGTTACCTATTTACACACTTTGAACATCCTGATTCCAAATATGGAATCCATTTTTCAAAATTTAAAACACAGAAGTGGTAGAAATTAATTTAAAATTAATTCCCGCTGTCAAAACAAAAAACGTGTTTTTAAGATATAATAACTGTCAAAAGATTGATACTTGTTTATGTTTGGTTTAACTTTGAAATTATGTCCAATGACCAACATTATATTAAATGGTAAAAATATATTCTAAATATACTTTAAAACCACTCAAATTCATAATTTATCAATATAAAGTATTTCGATTAAAAAAGTTTTTTTTAATTAAAATTTAGTAATTTTTACTATTCATCAAAATATAAGTGTTATCCAAAAAGTTCCAAAATTTCACCCTAGCCTAAATTCGATATTCCAAATCCAAAAATTAAGTCCATTTTTAAATATAAAATATATATTTTTTCAAAAAGTAGGTATTACTATTCATAACGGCTAGTTTGATTGGTTGTGGTGTGTGTTAGAACTCGAAGTTGCGTACAACACACGCTACTGTATTATTCAAAGGAAAGCGTACCGTGGAAGCTTGGGATGTTTCATTTTAAATTTTTGATGTCCTCATTTAGTCAAAAAGTTTAAAATATTGTATTTAAAAAGGGTTCACTATTAAAAGTTGGTAAAAGTGCAATACTGAAAATGAATTTGTTCTTACATTATGTCTAAGAAACACATAATATGGATTCTAAAATTATAAGGATTATATAAAGTTTAAAATTTAGTTAATACTATTCATAACCTCTTTTGAACAGCTTGTTTGGTAATTCATGGTGCGCTTGAACTCGGTGTTGCGTGTAGTGCAAGTTATTGAATTATTTTGAAGAAATAACACACTATGAAATATTGGGGTGTTACAATATTGCTTCCACTGTTTATTGTTATTGAATGTGCTTCCTCTTTGCGGGTCTGGTTCGAGTCTGCTGAGTCATTTATTTCCACTGCATATTTTATTTTATTACTTGGACCAGTACCTTTAATTTCTCTGAGAGGGCATATCCTCCTCACTATACATATTCAGACCCTCGCTGCTAGTCGGCAGCCTTTGGCGTTCAGGGGAGGTGCGCCTAAGGTAGTAACACCCGACCCGTTCGGCACTGTTCGGGTGGCTGGCTGGGTCCGGGTCGTTACAAAGTGGTATCAGAGGAGGTTCTTGACAAGGATTTAGTAGCATTACTTGCTAGATACTAATGAGGTTGATACTTCTCTTTTTAATTCTGCTGGTTTTACTATTTGGGATATGGTAGACTGGAGATAGGTTGTTGTTGGAACTTGATTTTTGTACTTGTGCTTGGGTGCCTGCAGCCCCATGTATGAGGGATGGATTGAGTTGTCGGTGGCGGGAATTGCTGTTTCTTTTTGCTCAGATTACAGTTGATATGATTTCCACCTCGGTGGCTCACTTGTTGCGCGATGTTATTGATTATGATATGTAACCTTGGCCGGTATGGAAAGGCTTAATTGTTGGCTTTTGATAGGCACATTTTAGGGTATTTCAATTTCATAACTGCACATATGCCTTGTGAAGTGATAATACCATGTGAAAAAAAAATCAATTTCCATGCTTTGTGTACTTATAAAACTTGAATGGGTGAGATTCCTGATATATTTGCTTGTTATTTGCAATGTGATGTGCCATACTTTATATTTTTTGTAGAATTGCATGTTGTAGGATATTTGGGTCTGGCTCTTATGAGAGTAGACATGTACTATGGTTGAGGCAGTGTAACTGTCAGGATTGGATGACTCGGTCGTCGGGATTGAGGCAACGTTGGTTGTCAGGACGGGCATGGCCCGAGGTAATAATGATGCTTGGCTCTGTTGAGGGCGGGTAAGGAGTCCATGAGGTCAGAATGTCGTGGGTCATGGGTTGCGGTGAGGGGGAGTAAGGGTAGTTGTTATGCACTGCCTTTTTCTACTTTCCTTATCTGTGTAGAATATATTATTATAAAGATATATGTGGGCTATCTGGCCATTTATGGTATTCAGCAGGTTACTTCTTCACGACACGATGGAGTGACAGGCAGGAGAGGATTTGGTACCGCAGGATCAGGTTCAGAATCCAGTGCAGGCAGAGCATGAGCCGCAAGTACAGGCTCAGGGACAGGATCAGGCTCAGGATCTAGTGTAGGCAGGGCAGCAGCCGGGTTTGGCAGGTTTCAGACCATGGCTTGACGAGCAGCTCCGAGCAAGCCTGGTACGCGTCTTACAGGGGATTGACAGAGGCACACAGGGTACGGAGCCTTCTATGGCATATCTGACGCGGGAGTTCCAGTCGCAGCACCCGCCGCTTTTTCAGGGTGAGGGTGGTCCTCAGGCGGTAGAGAACTGGATAGAGAGAATGCAGATGATCTTCAAGTAGTTGGAGACGCCTCCAGGGTGGAGGGTCAAGTTGGCGATGTACATGCTGAGAGGACCGACGAAGCGTTGGTGGGATGTACAGGTGCAGGCTCGTAGGCACGAGGGACTCGCTTGGAAGGACTTTGAGGATAAGTTCTTTGAGCACTTCTATCCAGAGACGCTAAGGGCAGAGAGAGCTCGGGAGTTCTTTAGTCTTCAGTAGGGAGATATGTCCATCATGGATTACGCAGCTACCTTCACAGAGTTGTACAGTTTTGCACCTGGTATGGTGAGTGATGATGCAGCTAGGGTGAGGCGCTTCGAGGATGGCTTACGACACGCCATTCGGGTCCAAGTGAACATCTTCAGGCTAGGTTCTTTATCCGAGGTGGTGAATCAGGCGCTCATATATGGGGGCAACGAGAGAGAGAAATCTCGTTTTAGTAGGGTGACAACCCCAGGTGACGCTTCGGACAGCAGGAAGCGAGGGAGAGATGAGTTCCAGTAGGGCGGGCAGGCCAAGGACTCAGCTAGACCAACTCGTGGCAGTTCAGCGGTGGTTTGCTTTCAGTGTGGACAACCGGGACATGTTCGGGCTCAGTGCGATAGGCCCCCGAAGAAGTGTCGGGCGTGTGGATAGGTCAGGCATCTGGAGAGGTTTTGCAGGCAGCCTTCTCAGACAGTCGGCAGGTAGGGACCAGGACAGACTGTGGCGTCAGGAGCTAGTTCAAGTTCAGTACCAGGAGAGGGTAGTCGAGGTTCAGCTTCACGTGGAGGACGTGACCGGGATAGAGGGATTCAACTGAGGGCCTAGTGGCCGGTGACTGGAGCAGCACCACATGAAGGTCAGGCATCAGGCAGTCGGGATTCAGGCCAGGTGCACGTTTTGGAGATGCCAGGGATTGAGCAAGATGAAGAGCTGACGATGGTGGCAGGTACACCACAGGTGTGGCCATGAGTTTCTTTACTTTCTTTTGGCATGGCCTCTTGAGGCATGTCTGGTTGAGTGCACAGGCTGCACAAGATACTTGTGGACTGACTAGATGCTAGTTAGTGGTATTGGCATCATATCAGATGCGTTTTATATTTTATTTATATATTTGAGATGCATGACATCAAGAGCATCAAGGATGCAGGTTACTTGAGGTTTCGTGGGCATCGGGGCATCGTGGATGCGGGTTACTTGAGGTACATGGCACCAGGTTTGAATTGAGCGTCTATTAGATGCAAGACCTCAGGGAGGCGGACACCAATGCGGTGAGAGTTACGTTGGGTATCGGAAGCGACACGTGAGCGCCGAGGAGGTGTAGGGGAGACGATGCGTCACGGGAGGACCATGGGTCCGAGAAATAGGTCGTTGTTCCTTGTTTGTTTATTTGTTTTTCTTGAGCTTTGTTCAGGTTGAGACCGAGTAGGCGATTCCTAAGGTGGGGAGGCCTTTTAGGAATTTAGCCAGAACCTTGAGACCAGGGTAGTTTGGGTTGTTTAACCAGGATGGGCGTGTTCGGTGCCATCTCCTGGTTTCGTTTGGTAGCTCGGGGATGAGATATGTTAAGGTGGGGAGTTTGTAAGAACCCAGGTTTTTTAGAAACGGGTCAAATTCTGACCATGTTTAAACTTTTGACTGGTTTTTGAGAAGTCTGGAAAATCTGGGCAGTTTCTGGAAATTTCCAGACTACACGTCGTGTACTTTGAGTACACGCCGTGTATGAGTTACCTGAGTGACCGACCGTGTGCTCACCGAGTACATGTCATGTGAAGACTGTGTAGAAGTTTCTTATTACACGACGTGTATTTATAGACACGTCGTGTATCCCTTACCCATGCGAGGCCAAGTACATGTCGTGTGGTGCTAGGTGTAAATTTCCATCTACACGGCATGTGGTCTTCTTTGACACGCTGTGTACCTTTGCCCCGTGTAGCAGTCGATTCCCTGACCGTGTGTTGACCGTGGACACGGTCTAGGCCGTGTGCTGGACTCCTCTTAAGTCGGAGTATAGAAACACATCTACATGGCGTGTACTTTGAAAATACACGTCGTGTACTTTTATTTTTATTTGAGCGATCGATGCGCCGTCGCGCCTCATTCCCAGAATTCTCTTCTTCTTTCCCTTTGGATGAACAGTTCGTCTGAGAACCTCTGAAAAACTCAAACCCTCCCAGAATCTCCGTACGACCTCCATTCTTCAATCCGTCGGTGGCAGCGGGACCGCATTAGAGAGGCTAACCCCACACACCCTTCTTAGTCCTTGATCCTTCACCTATTCCTCCACAGATTCCATCCGAATGGAACTGCCAAATTTGACAGAAATTAATATCTACCGCAATTCAGTCTGATTTAGAGGCTAAAATCAAAGGAGTGGCATCGTACGAGTACGAGGTGGGTGGTGCATACCTTCTTTCGTGTTTTCGTAGACAATTTGGGGTTGCGACCTCTGGGTGTGATGTTGGGTGTTGAGAAAAACCCTTTTTATTTGTTGTTAATTAATTATCTGCATTGTGGGATGCCTCTGGGTATTCCCTGACCCTTGTTGTGCTGGATCAAGGCCGGGTGAGAGGTCATGGATCGTTTGGGGAAATTCGGCTGGGGGTGTCGAAATGCGTATGTTTTGGACCAGTGTTTTAACTACTAATTTTTAGACTACTTTTTTTTGCTGTTGAATTAAACTGATGAGTTTGATTTGTTAAATCATGGTGTTAATTTGTGTAAGGTGTTAAGACGTTAGGTGCTGGTTTGGGTTAGTACAAGTTAGTGCAAGTTGACTGTTTAGTAATTGTCTGTTAAAAGTTATGCTTCCAAGTATGTTTTTGAAATGTGTGGTTTGCTTGTGTTGGACTACTTGATTATTGGGCATGGCCCGGATATATGTTGTTGAGTGATAAGGATCACAGGTTGGGGATTTTTGCTCGGGTTACGTTGGGTGGTTGCTACTACAGGATTGGGCATCATGGACGTCGGTTGAGGCAGTTGGACTGTCAGGTTGGGCTTGGCCCGGGTTACTTGGATGGCGAGGCCATCAGACTTGAGTGACAGGTTCGCAGGGACATGAGGTGTTAGAGGTGTTGTGGATTGGGAACATTTTGAGGTGATTACCGCTCACCAGGTACTTTTGAGTAGTGTGCACACAGATAGACTCCGAGATGAGGTGGTACGACCACTCACTGGGTAGAGGACCTCGATAGTTGCGGTTAGGTATTTTTGGTTTGGGGGTGCTTGCCATAGGAAGCCACGTGGAAGGTGCCTTCGGGAGATAGCTTTGAGGCGGTCAGGTTGGGGGCAGAGGCTCGCTGTGATTTGAGGGCATACATCGTTGTCCCTCTGGTTATCTTTTGAGAACAGGTATCGTTGTTCCTCCGGATGTTGTGCCATGGGCAGGTTGGGCTTTTGAGCTGGGTTACGACGGTTGGGTGTGCCTTCGGGATGTCGGTACTGGAGACACATGGTGTCAGGTGGAACGAGGTGTTGGGCTGTAGATCAGACTTTTCGGCATTGGACGAAGCATGTGACGCTTCCTGGTGGCTGCTGAGCACCAGTAAAGTCTTTGTTTACTTTTGGGCATTGCACTGTTTACTGTTTTTCTTGTATAAGCATGTCTTCCTAAACACTTATATTAGTTACACACCTCTAGGTGGTATCCTACTAAGACTTGTCTCACACCCTACATGGGCCCTTCGGGATGCGTGTAGACTTCATGAAATTGCGTGAAAGTAGAGGATCAGCCTCAGGAGCTGGACTTTAGTGCTGTTTACAGGGAGACTGGCATGGAACTCGAGGTCGTGTCGTACTGGAGTTACTTGTTTAGTATTATTTTTCTTGCATTAGCATGTTTACCTTATATTGTAGATACTGTTGGTTAGACATTGGCGCCATTATATATATATTTATTTGTATAACTTGCTTGGATGAATTCTTGGTTGTTTTAGAAGTTATTGCAGTTGATTCTTGGCATGATGTTCTATTTACTTTCTGCTGTTGTTGTTTCTATATTGCTTCTGTTGTTTACTGTTATTGAATGTGCTTCCGCTTTGTGGGTCTAGTTCGAGTCTGCTGAGTCATTTATTTCTGCTGCATATTTTAGTTTATTACTTGGACCAGTACCTTTAATTCCTCCGAGAGGGTATATCCTCCCCACTATACCTATTCATACCCTCACTGCTAGTCGGCAGCCTTTGTCGTTCAGGGGAGGTGCACCTAAGGTAGTAACACCCGACCCGTTCGGCACTGTTTGGGTGACTGGCCGGGTCCGGGTCGTTACAGATTTTGTGTTATTGGATTATTTCTAAACCATACTAAGGACATAGCTATTCTTATTGAATAGTTAACCCTGTAAATACTTATGTTCCTGTGGATGTGTGCTTGAATTGTTTCTTCAGCAAAGAATTAAATATTTAACAAGAGTCAAAGGTTTTTTCAAGGAAACATAAAAGAAGATAGTATCACTGATTCACCCCTCCCCCTCTCAGTGATACAAATACACTTAATGGGAACTTTCAAGTGGTATCAGAGTATAGGTTCCCTTCACTTATTCTTTGCTGATGGAGAATTTTAATTGTGTGAACAGTAAAGGTATTTCAATATTTTATGGTAAGAATTATCATATCTAGAAATATAGAATGTTTCTTGATATTATTTCTATTAGTTATGATGTTCTTGAAGCTGTAACAGTTGGTTTTCCTCCTATTGATGATAAAGTTTCTCTAACCTCTGTTGATAAGAATAATCTTGAGAATGATGGAAGAGCCAAGAATGATTTACTATCATCACTTTATGAAAATGAATTTCTAAGGGTGAAAGGTATTTTTATATCCAATAGTATATGAGATAAATTGAAAAATATATATGAAGTCAATACAAAAGTAAAGAAGGAAAAGTTACAAATATGGATATTGAAGTATGAAGATTTAAATATGGGTGAATATGAATCTGTTGGGGACTTATTTACCAGGGTAAATAACATTGTCATTACTATCATATATCTTGGTGAAAATTTAGATGATTCTACAGTTTTTGAGAATATCTTGATAATCCTTCACGTTAAGTTTGATGCAAAATTTTCTTCATTGGAAAACAGAGATCCTGAAACATTATCTCTAGATGATTTTCATAGCACTCTCATCACGTATGAAATGAGAAGGGAGAAATCTATGAAAATAAAAAAAATTGATATAAAAATGTATTTCAAGGGTGAAAATAAAGAAAAGTCAAAGAATATTCTTATGGAAGATGAAGTTGGTGATTTTGATTTTGAAAATTAGGTATGTAAAAAACTTGATGATATTTTATCCTTATTTTTTAAAAATGTAAAACAAGGTATAGGGAAATACAAAGGGAAACTTCCCTTGAAATTCTTTGAATGTGGATCCATTGAACACTTTTTGGTTAATTGTCCTCTAATAAAGAAATAAAAGGATAGTGATGAAGAAGAAAGAAAGACAATAAGATCATGGAAGAAATAAGAAGATGAAGGGAAATTATATTCCATAGGGAAAGAAAGAAAATTCTTGAAATCCAAAAGAATAAGTTTTTTATCTAACGATAAGGAAGAAGAAGATAGTAATGTTGAGTCTGAAAAATTAATTGAGCATAGTATTGAGAATATTTTTATTTAAACAGTGAATGATGAAGAATTTAGAAGCAACAGTTCTGAGGAATAAGAAACAAAACTTGAATTTCATTTGAAATAATATTTAAAATAATGATTGAGAAATATCATAAGGATTGAAAAGAAAAACAAAAATTTGTAAGATAAATGTTCCTCAATAAGAAATCAAGAATTTTTTGCTGATGAGAAGATGCAATTGGTAAAATAAATTGATGATTTAAAGAAATATCTTGAAGAATAAAAGAATCGTAATGAGCATCTGGAAGTGAAGATGAAATCAAAAGAAGAAGAGTTGAAACTTATTCAATAAAATCTATCTCAAGCCGAGATGCGAAATATAAGTTTCAAGAACTCTATTATTGAATTTGGTGAAATCTATAAAAATGAGAAACCTGATAAGGTTCAACAAAAGTTACCTTCAAAGGGTGATAAGAAATATGGAATTGTTTCTGAGAAGAATAAAGTTGGGAAAGTTATGTATGTGGCCAAGATTGAAAAGGTTAAGATTTTATAAGTTTCAAAGTATCCTAAGTCTAAAAATGTTTAATCTGGATCCAAAAAATTTTCAAATACTTATGAATATGATAAAGGTGAGAAGAAGAAGAAGAATCTTATTGATACCAGAATGGTTGGTGGCTTAGAAAAGAACAAAAAGAAATTTGCTGAGAAATGTATTCACAATTCCACTCAGTATGGAAGTTTCATGGATATTGCTGGTATTGTGGTGGATTTTGTCACATGGAAAATATGTTTTGGTTCAACCAAAAACATTTCTATTACCCCACAGGTTATGGAATACAAAGGTTGAGGGGGATTCAATCTCCTCAAAGAAATAAATCAGGAAATATTGTTTTAAAGAAACCTAAAAAGGTTGGAGTAAAGATTGAAAATAGGTTCCAGCCTTTGGAAACTATTTTTTAAAGATGTGAATAATCTGGACACCTTGAAAAAGGATGTATTGTTCTGTTACCATCACAATAAAAGATTCTTAACAATTCTTATATTTTTATGGTGAAGAAAGAGAAGGAAGAAGAAAATGCTTTTGTTGTTAAAACAACATTGAAAGCTACAAAAGGAGAATGACCTTAGATTCTTGATAGTGGGTGTTCTTCTCATATGACAAGAGATTTGAAATTGTTAAAGAATGTGATAGATTTTAAATAAGGAATAGTGAAATTTCGCAATGATGAATCCTTGAAAATAAATGGTGTTTGATTAGCCATCATTGGGAAAGAAAAGATAAAATCCAAGAAAACCTTGTATGTTGATGGGTTGAAACAAAATTTTCTAAGTGTTTCACAATTGTGTGATGAGGGTAACAAAGTTATCTTCAGAAAAGATGGATTTGTTTTGAAAAGTGAATAATATGAGAATATTGTTACAAGAGGCCAACATATAAAAGAAAACTTGTTTCAAGTTGGTGAAATACAAAACTCTTGTTACACGAGTATGGTGGAAGAGAACCAATTATAGCATAAAAGGTTGGGAAACATGTTTCAAAGAAACATGAGAAAGTTATCTAAAAGAGATAGTGTCTGAGATATTCCTGATTTACCAAGAAGAAGATATTGGTGTTTCACTATTTTTTGGAAAGGAAATATTACAAATGTTGTGAATAAGAAGGTTGAGATTTGTTCAAGAAATCACTTGGAGTTGATTCATTCCGATATTTGTGGGCCAATGAGAAAACAATGAAAAAATGGAAATAAGTACTTCATCACCTTTATTAATAATTTTACTTTCATTACTTGTGTTATGTGTATAAAATATAAATCAGATGCTTTGAAAATGTTTAAAAGTTTCAGAAGGAAAACTGAAAAGGAAAGTGAGTATTATGTGAAGAATTTGAGAACCGACAATGGTAATGAATATAGAAGTGAGAAATTTGAAATTTAACTAGAGAATCATGGAATTTGGCATGAGTATAGTTCTCTATACAATCCTCAACAAAATGGGGTTGCTGAAATGAATAATAGAAGTTTGGTGGAAATGGGAAGAATCATGTTACTTGAACATGACATTTATCATTACTTTTAGAGGCAATCCATGAGTATTTATATATATATATAGAATAATTTTTTCTATAGGCCTCATTCAGATATGAATCCATATGAATTTTTTTATGGAAAAACTCTAAGTTTTAAACACTTTATAGTTTTTGGGAGTCCATGTATTATAAAGAAGAAAGGTGGAAACTATGGAAAGTTTGAAAAGAAAGGAGAAGATGAAATATTTCTCAAATATGCTTCATAAGGAAGAGGATATAGATGCTTCAAAAAAGAAAAAAAAGATTTTTTGGTTATATTGATGTGAAATTAATTTAAATAGATGAGAGAGACAAATATAATCAAGCAGAAAAGGAAGTTAAGTAAGATAAGGAAAACAATTCAGATAAGGATACAGATAATTGTAATCTTACTCAAAAAGAAGAATTGGACTTAGCTATTTCTAATGATGAGGAATATATTCAAAAATCTCATCCTAGGATGAGGAAGAAAGTGGAATCTTAGAATATCATTTGGGATCAACATCATAAGGTTCAAACAAGAAGAACAAAAAATGTTATTACACATACTTATTTGTATTCAAAAGTGGATCCGAATGATGTGAAAGAAGATTTTGAGTATCCAGAATGGGTTCAGGCCATGAATGAAGAATTGGATCATATTGAAAAGAATTATACATGGGAACTTTTACCCAAGATAGAAAACAAAAACATCATTGGTACAAAATGGGCCTTCTAGAACAAGATGAATGAAGAAGGTGAAGTGATAAGAAATAAGGCAAGATTGGTTTGAAAAGGGTATTCACAAATTGAATGCATTGATTTTAATGAAACCTTTGATCTGGTGGCAAGATCATAAATAATTATAATCTTTTTTTTTTATTGTTGAACAATGAGGTTACAATATCTTTCAAATAGATGTTAAATATGCATTCTTGAATGGTGATCTTGAATAGGAAGTGTATATTGAACAACCTTGTGGCTTTATTGTTGAGAAAGATGAAATCTATGTATGGAGATTGAAAAATGCCTTGTATGGGATAAAACAAGCTCCCTGGGCATGGTATTCCAAATTAGATGCTTGCTTAAAGAAGATGAGGTTCAAGAAAGGAAGATTTGATAGCAATCTTTATATCAGAGAAAGTCAAGAGTATTACCTCATTGTAATTGTTTATGTTGATGAAATTATCATTATTGGTAATGATGAAATAAGTTGTGAAATATTTGACAAAGAAATGAAAATATATTTGAAATGTCCATGCTGGGAGAAATGAAATGCTTTCTTGGGTTACCAATTTTATGGAAAGAGAAATACATTTTTTTTCCTCACGAAAAGTATTAAAAGTAATTTCTCAAGAGGTTTGGCATGGAAAAATCAAAACCAATTTCCACACCAATTGTAGTGGGAACAAAGATGAGTAAAGATATAGAAGGAAAAGAAGTGGATTAGAAATAATTTTGGAAGCTGATTAGAAGTTTGTTATATTTGACTTCCTCAAGACCCTACATTGTTTATGCTATTACCTTATGTGAAAGATTTTAAAGTGATCAAAAATAATCACATTTACTTGATGTAAAAAGAATTATTAGATACATAAAAGTCAAAATAAAATTCAGAATCAAGTATGGCAGCTCAGATAATATTGAATTGTTTGTATATTCATATGCTGATTGGGAAGGAAATGTTGATGATAGAAGATCCACATCTAGTGGAGTATTCTTTCTGGGAAATAATTTTGTTAGTTTTTATCCAAATAAATAGAATTTAGTAACTCTCAGTATGGCTGAAGCTGAGTATGTTGCTACCACTCAAGACACTACTCAGCTTATGTGGATGAAAACTCAATTGGAAGATTTACTTGTTGAAGTAAAGTTACCCTTTCTCTTAGGTTGTGATGATAAAAGTACAATCAATCTCACCATAAATCTAGTTCAACATTACTATTCAAAACATATTAATATAAAATATCATTTCATCAAAGAGTATGCCGAGAGGAATGAATTGAAGTTGGAGTATGTTACAACATTGGAACAAGTTACTGGCATTTTCATAAAACCTTTACTGAATGAATCTTTTTCTAAATTGAGCTTGACCATGGGTGTCCAACCTCTTTCTCATCAAGTTTTAGGTATGTGTTTGTGTCCCCTCTCTCATCTTACCTTTGGACTGTATTCAAGGGGGAGAATAATTTTATTGTTTCATAAATCTATACTTTTTATATGAATTTAAAAAGAGGGAGTTGTGGGTAAGTTGTGAATTTAGAATTGTATTGTTTGTGAACTATTCTAACTATTTGTTAGAGTAGTTGTAGGAAATAATTTGTTTTATATTCTAACAAATTTGAAGGACTAATGAAGAAAATATGAGGAAGATGAAAAAGTTTGTCATAATCACTACTTTTGGACAGTATGGTTTTGCTATCATTTTTTTTCCTATAATAAGTTAGCTCACGTAGGATTAGAATTTTTTATATATAATCCATTTCTTGATGATACAGAGTTTAGTGACTTATGAAACTTAGTTGACAAAAAAATCCAAAGGGGGAGATTATTAGGACCAAGATGATGAGGAAGGTGATTATATTCAAGTATTGTACTTTATTTTCAAAGAAGTTTAAAAAGAAGAGAAAATCACCTCACTTTTTATTTGGTGAAATTTTTATTGACCATAAGATTTAGATAATTGGATTCACGATACCTAAGAAGGTCCATTGTATTCAGGAAAAGATAGTTGGAAGAACTCACCAGATTCACACTAAATCCGTAATAAAAGGATTGATCATATTGAGAATGAATCTTGCTTGAAGTAAATGGTCATCAGATTCACTATGAATTTGGTTGATGAAGAATTGGAGTCTGTACAATCAGATTCTTTAGGAATATAATATATTAAATGTGATGATGCTTTTATGATCTTGGAGTTATCATAAATCATAAGTAAGTTTTGAAACTTATGATGAAAGCTTGATGGAAGAAAGAATAAGTGAAAGAGATCGTATTGAGATTGATTAGATCTAGATGGAAAGAAAAAGGGAGTTGGATATTATATTTTTCTAGGATCATATTCAGACCAATCGGATTCATGGAAATTGTATTCGGGATGAGAAGGAAAGAGAGGTGTTGTTGAAAGAAATGGGAGTTATAATACTTTCCAATGAAAATCAGACGATGCTGAATCTAAACTCAAATGTATTTAAAGTAATTAAGGAATCCATGATATAAGATAAATATTTTGAAAAAATAAAGTTGATGAGAAAAGAGGAAGAAGCTGACAAGTGGTGTTGTATTTGGAAGAAAAAGAATCTGCTGATTGGATTCAGGATGCAATCGTTTTCATAAGAGTAATTGTTTGAGACTGATGAATGAAATGAAGAGAAAATAATGTGATCAACAATGTAATCAACCATTTTAAAGAGGTTGAATTACTTTGTTTTTCCTCTTTAAGTGGGTCAAGAGCCATCATATCCGAGCCGATGTTGATTCATCCTGCTGATTTTATTTAATAATTGGAATGGAGAGACAAAATTAAACTAATCTAATCGGATTGGGAAATCAAAATTAGACTAATTTTTTAAAAGAAATTCAAAGGAAGAGGTTAAGTTGATAGAATATTTGACAAGGATTGAGAAGATTTGAGAATATTTGATAAAGTCAAGATTCACCCTAAATTCAAAATAAATCAAGATTTAGTGTAATTTGATTGAGTGGGAAGGATTTTGGGATTCCTACTAAAATTATCCATGGTTTACCTATAAAAGGTGAGTATACTTTTTACTTTTTATAACTGATGTATTGTTCACCGTAGAAGATAGAGAACCTTTTAATTTATAGGGAGATAAATAATTTTTTGTATTGAGACTTTGTTAAAGAAGTTTTGATGAATATAAGTGAAATAGAAGAGACAAGATCGCAATGTTACTCAGTTGTCCATCATATTTAGTAATCATTGTATTCAGTTTTCTATCATTTTCGTCTTTTCATCATATTCAGATGGTCATCAGATCTAGCTAAATTAATTAGATTAGGGATTTCTATATTGGTTTTTCTAGACCGAGGAAGGAAGTGTCCTGAATTGTCTCAATCATATTCTAATAGAGCTACATCTATCATATTGTAAAATCGTATTTTAAGATCGGAGTAAGAAGATCGTATTGGGTGATCGGATCTGGAGAATCGGAGTGAGAAGATTAGACTGGAAAATCATATTTGAATTCTATATCAGAGTCCTTGAAGTTATTACCATCTTTTGGGAAAGAAATTGAAGATTTTTTTTAAAAGGAATACATTTGTGAAGTTGAAAATAAGCACAGGTAACATTAATTGTTACACAAATATTGTTTTACCCTATTTGTGCTAAGAGGGTGCACACACACTATTAGATTGTTTACATAGTGATACACGAGTGAAAGGGTATATCATACTCATTATAGTCTATAAATTGTTTTCTAATGTATTGTGTGGTATTGGATTATTTCCAAACCATGCCAAGGATGTAGCCATTCTTATTGAATAGTGAACCTTGTAAATGCTTGTGTTTCTATGGATGTGTCTTTGAATTGTTTCTTCATTAGGGAATTAAATATTTAACAGGAGGTGAAGGTTATTTCAAGGAAAAATAAAAGAAAGTAGTATCACCGGTCCACCCCCTCCCCTTCTTAGTGATACAAATACACTAACTAGGCAATTTCAGTGTAGTGATAAGTTAAGGTCCAAATGGTAAGATGGGCAGGGACGGTGGTCCCTGTTGTGAACTATTGGTTCACCTATGAAAAGTAGGCTTAACCATGCCCATGGTAAAAGTTGTGATGCTTATTAAGTCTACCTAATGATGACCATAGTCGATAGGTGGATTGGGAGGCAAAAAAGGCCATCCCCACACAAGTGGTGAAGTGGTTGTGGTAGACATTTGAAGTTATATTTCAAAATAGCAAGAAGTAAGGAAACCGTTTCTATGGTCTTCAATGTATTGAGGGAAAATCAGCCAAGGATTCAGCATCAGATCATGATTAAAGGTGTGTCGGGATGTGACACATGTAACTTCAGTGAATTTATTTTTGAAATGATTGAACGGATCTATAATGCTTCCATCATCAATAGATTTGGTTTTAAGACATGATTCAAGCATAAACTAATGGATTATACAACGTTGTATTTGGTGGAATAAATGTGGAATAATGTGGAATTATTTCACATTACATGAAGAGAGATAAATCCCCTAGAATATTTACATTACAATAGTAATGATGGATTTAATGGGAGTTTATAGAGGATTAATGGGCGGTTTTAATATCCCATTATAGTGATAATAAGAATCCCTGAACTGGTGGAATGTCCTCTCTATTGGGTTTAGGAGGATCATCACCTAAAAGAATTATAGAAATCACCTTAGGGAGACTGTAAATTCATGAGATATGGAAAACTTTGAGAAATCATGATACATCAGAGTATCGAGGAAGATAAGATAGATCCTGAATTTGACAATCATTCATGGAGTGACTAATCATTTAAGAAATTACTGAGTAAGATCTAGAATGATTAGATTCTAGATAAAGTATCAAGACCAGAAACCACTCATGAATGACTATTGAAGATCTTAAAGAAGGAGTACACTTAAAGATCCATTAATCCATCTATTCGTGGAGGAGGATATTGAAAAGGAGAAGTTATTACTGGGATGTTTTCTTTATTATTGGATCATATATTATAAAGATATTTAACCTTTTATTGGACTCTAGAAGTGGTTTGTGGACATAATTAAGACTCTTTGTTGTATGACATTTGTGAAGTAGTATAAAAATCCATATCGCGGGGACTAACTATCATGGAAAGGAGTGGGCATGGGTTCTGAACCATGTAAATATCACGTGCTTGACCTTTCATTTATGTATACAAGGAAAGGTTGATAGATTATATTGAATAGATCAAGAACCTTCAGTGGTTCAAGAGGTTGAGTTTCAAAAGTAGTAACTCATAAAAGAAAAAATGGGATCACTAATTTACCCACCTCCCCCTCTCAGTGATCAAGTCGGATCCTAACAATAATCCTAACACCTTACACATGTCACAGTTATGCACACGAACACCCATCATCTGAGGCATCATTTCAAGAAATCCAAGCGTTCACCTATACCATTACTGCTCACCAAAAGAGAATACAAAATAGAAAAGGTTAGGCACCTAAAAAATACTTCCCTTATAAACCATACTAAACACAAGACACTTTCACTATGAGTGCTCAACAACAACCATTTCATCACTCGGTGGTACCAAAAATGCATCGATCGCATAAACTAAAGCATCTACACATGCCTTACATACACCAAGTAATCCCCAAAGATGGGATAACCCTATCATGGGTTACCCTCAGATATACCTAGGACAAGACTCACTAAAATCCCAAGCCACACAGAAAAGGTCACTAGGTCCGCCCACCTAGTCCATCGATCAAGGTATCACTAAAGCCACAACTCATGAGATAACACTCACTCTTTTCTTAAGGTTACATTGCTTCTAAAATGAAAATACACTAATCCAAGGAAACCACAAATAATCCTAAGTCCAATCTATTATACCCAATCTTAGTTCAAACATAAACTATAAGGTTCACAATCTACCATTACCCATCATAGCTTAACACAAACCTGAAAGGTCGTATCTCAAACAAAAAACGCTACAAGTGTGGCATTCACTATGCAACACACCACACATAAAGAATGACTTCAAAAATTGGGCTATAATTCTATATACATTTACCTTTACAAAGGTAATTGCCTCATATACCAGTTCATACCCCCTTATGGGGTCTATCTCAACACATAACATGGAAATCTCACAACTCGGGTGCTCTCAGCAACCACAATAACACATACACCAGGTTAAGCCACAAATACAAGAGTTACAAAACCATAATTATAGGGTTTTAATAATATTTTATTTTTAAATGGATTTATCATTACCATAAGGTCATAAAAGTAACTTTTCAACCAAATTAATATTTCTTTATTCTAAAAACATTGTTGGGAAAAAATCCTTCAAGGTAACTCTGTAGTGTTTTTGGGTTGATTGTGTTTGTTGAAAAATAAAGTTAACAAGGTCATTTGTGAGGTTCTAGTATGATTATTATATTGAAAAATATCCAATATAGAGGTATGTAATCTTTGGAAGTTTTTTAGAAAGTTGTTCATAAAAGGTGGTGATGTTTTCTAGTGTTTTCCAAATTTTTGGGGTCCAAAATTTGGAGGAAGGGAAAAGTTTCATGAAAATGAAGTTTCAAGGTTGATCACTTGAAAATATGTAAAATGAATTAAATTCATGAAATATTGGATAACTCAAAAAAATAATGATTTGATAAAGTGGTAAGTTTCACAAAGGTGGCGACTTACGTGATGATGCAATTTTTTAATAATCATATGTGAACAGATGTTTTTTACAAAAGTTTTGATAAGAAATAGAGTTTCATGAATAGAATGAATATTTTTTTAAAGTAAATGGTGATATAGAAACTTTTTTTAAGGGGTGTAAATATCTATAAATAGGCATCCAACCCAACCTTTGAAACTGAATAAGCCTTATTGAAGATTCAATGGATCTCAATTCATGAAAAAATTTCACAAAGGATTTTCTTGCATAAACTATTCATAAGAATAGAAGTTTCATGAAGTAAGGAAGTTTCAAAAAAAATTAGAGAGCTTCATGAAAGGTTTTGAGTTTCATGAATATGAAAAGTTTTGTGAAAGTGAATCTTATGTGAACCATAAGAATTGCCCTAAATTTTTTTGGTAAAAATGCATTCATCAAGTGGATGAAATTTGAGCTTTATGATGCACAAAATGAGGTGTAAAAAATATTGATTCAAGTGATAAATAGATTAATCTTATTAATTATTAATTCACATACTTAATTTGAGATATTTTTGATCTTTCAAAGTGTGATTGGTAGTGAACTAGGAGGGATAGTGAGACTACTCTAAATTTTGTAACAGTAATTCACTTTAGTAGATTTGGTACATTGGAACATTTCTTTTATATGATTCTTGGACTATCCCAATTAAGGGTGAAAAAAGTAAAATTTTTGTGTCAAATGCATGATTTAATTTTTTCTCATACAATTCTATGGGAAGGTGATAAAAGAGTGTTTTGTTTAATGATGAAACAAGATTCAAATGGGGGAGGGTTTTAATATATTATACCCTAATTCACCACCCTGGGTATTAAACCTAGTAGATCCAATCAGATCACACTTTAAAAATTTCCAATATCAATTCTTTTAAAACCCACCACTTTATATAACTCACATTTTAAAATTCTGAAAGCTCATAGGATTCACAATTAAGCCTTCATCATTTCATAGGATTTACATTTCCGAAAATTCCATAACTTACCGAAATGAAAAATTCTATAGGTCTTGGTTAAATAGAATTTAATTCATAATATATTAAGTAAAACACATTATAAGTTTCTTACTAATACTTTATTTAACCAATTCTAACTTTTAACAACCTATTTATATCTACCTTTACATTAATGTATCATCTAGGGAATTGGTCAAGTAAGATGCCACCATAGGCTCATATGGGATATGTGAAAGAACCATATATGATGTTTCTAGCAATTTAAGTGACAAACCTAATTTTTATTAATGGAAATTAAATACAAAATTTAGATATAAATTTGAAAAATATATCCATGGGATAATATAAACCATAATTTTCTTGTGGTCGACATCATAATCATATGTCCATAGTATGATTCATATCATGTGAATCCCTATGTACTTAAAATAATGAATGAATGCAGCCTACCTTTACATATAGGTCCAAGAGTTTAAATCTCATCAACCAATAAAATCATAAATTGTGTGTCTTGCCCAAGGTGAAAATAAAAAACAATTGTAATAAGTAATATCAAGGATCAAAAAGTACCATCCCAAGAAACTTGGGTTTCCCCCCATGTGTGGGTTTATCACTCCTATGAATAAGCTCATTTCCAAGATCCTAAACATATTATCCTCCTATATACCATAACCAAATATTAATAAAAAATAAAATGATTTAATACCACTTTGTAACATCCCACCACCCCAAACCACTGATTGGTTCCCAGACCAGTGGAATGCTACATACCTCAAGAACACCTCCTCATATTTCAGAGGCTACTAACTAGCAGTGAGGTTCTGTGAGTATACTATGGGGAGACTATACCCTCTGTTCAGAGTATCAATAGAAACATAAATAATAGAAACATAAAAATTGATCCAAATAAACAATATAGATAAGTCAAGGGAAGTGTTGGTAAATAAACCCAACATCACAATGTTGTAATAGGTGGTTTGTAATAAATGTCTCAATGGATCCCCCATGGGCAGTCACATATACAAGGAATGATAAAATAACCAAAAAGAAAACTAAATTGTATATCATCCCAAGATTTTCCTATGTTCGATCTGATACCATCACCCGTACTCCACCCTAGAATTCCATGAAAAACATCATGTAATAGGAAATTTCCCTAAACCTATCCATGTGATGAATAACTACATCTATCCAAGTGCCTAAGTTCCATAGTGTCCTGAGTAGGGTGTGAGTATAACTCAGTAGGTTACCACCAACAATGCCCTTAAATAACCAGTCTATAATAATAGTGCATGAATTAATGCTTAACTAAACAATTATGAAATATCCATTAAAAATTAAATGCTAAAATCATAAACAAATGTTGATCCTAGGGTTTGAATTCACCACAATAATGATACATACCTACTTTTTCCAGTGTCAGGGTGTCTCTGAGAAGGTTGTGGGGATCATGCCAACCCAAAACACTCCCCACTGGGGGTAATATACCCATCCCTTGGGCCCCAACATCCACCCAGGGCCATTTTCACCTCGTATTTAACCATCAATTCCAGCATCCACCCAAGGGTCGTGTTCACTTCATGTTTAATAATCAATTCCAACGTCCACCCGGGGGCTGTATTCACCACAGGTTTAACCATCAATTTCAATGTCCACTTGGGGGTTGTGTTCACCCCTGGTTTAACTATCATAACCCAAACTAATTCCACTAATTTTAAAATTTAATAAGAATATATCATTATTTAACACAAAATAATAGTCATAAGGCATAAGGGTCATTTGACATTTTTTTCAAAGAAAAGTCTATCCCACAAGGGGTGTTTTCATTACCTTTAAACATTTCAAAATATAATACATAGTCCTTTGTCAGACAAGACACACATCTTCCATTCCAATTAACATAAATTTATATTTACAAAATCTTTCTTCAAATTATTTTAATTTCCAACAAAACATTACAAGAGGTTCATCCCTTTTTATAAAATAAGATTTACCAAAACACATAACTAAGACCCATCACAAACCACCTTCCTATTTCATAAAACTTTAAAAATACATATCATTTTCCCAAGGAAACCATTATAACTTCATAATCATAGGAACCCTTTTTAAGTTTCAAAATAATTTTATAAATTTGGAAAACATCACCCATATCAATTATATCAATCAAAAAAATTCATAATTTTAAAAATCCCATTTCTATTTCAAAAATATGATTCAAGATTCATTTACATTTCACATTAATCGATGGTTTTGAAATTCCATTTCACAATAAGTATTTCCAATACATAACCCCATGTTGGAAAAATTTCCATAAGGCTTAACCATTTAATAAGGTCTGGGTAATAAGGCCAATTATCTAAAGTAAGGAAAAAATATAGGCAAAGAAAACCCAATTTAAAAACTCTAATTAAATTCAAGATCATCATGCGACATACTAGAAATACTATACAGAACATACACAAAAAACTAATGCAAGAATATGGGTTAAATTGAGAGACTGCCTACCTTGTACTTAGATAAGTCCATGGGTCAAGTATCGGCTACCATTTTGGCATGATTCGGAATAAAACAAGAAACCGGTCAAACACCCTGAAAATAAGGCATATTAGCTAAATCAAGTATAACACCACTTAAAAACAAAATAAAACTAAAATAGATGGATAAGGAGAGTTAGAATCACCTTAGGATCTCCAACACAAGTGACAACACTCGATTCAGACAATGAACCAAGGAGATCCCACCCTGGAGAAGGAGAAGGAGAAGAGGGAATCGTATGTAAGGGTTATAGCTAAGAAAAGGAGGAAATATGGTTAAAAATAAAAGGGTGGAAGGTAGATTTCATAATTTTTCCAATTTTTAAGATATTCACATTTTGGTTTCATGATTTAAGAAACCATGTGAATCCTACTATCTGGGACATGACATTTTTTATGGTTACAACACAGGGTTTACAAACTATACACCAACTGTGTGAATTCCTATGAAACTTTATAAAGACACTTGCATGATTTACAAATGTTTCAATAATAGTTAAATAAACTATGTGCCTATATATATCAGGCCTAATGGTTGGGTTGTATAGTTAGCACTTATTGTGCACTAACCGTGTACACAAGTTGTTATTCCCAAAACTAAAATTTCAAACCCCGAAGCTCCTATAATTATTCAATCACCTGAGGTTCCTATTAAACATAAAACCAAATATAAAAACACCCCTTTAAGACGTTATAACTCTCAGGTTATCAATCCAACCCTTGGTTTTAAGATCATCCCATCCACAAAACTCAAAACTCAAATTCTCCTTGAAATTCAAATGCTTGTACAGATGAGGGTATTACACTGCACTTCTTTACCCACAATCACTGGTGGACCCTTGAACTGAGGAACTTAGTTAGCCTACTACCCATAAAGATATAACTAAATCCAGGTACTAGTATATTCAGTCATGATCTTGGTGGAGGAATTAACTGATGGAAGAGTAACTTGTATACTTGTTTCCTCCCATGTAAACATCAACTAGAATTAGTGTTCCACCATGGAGTGTCATTCATATTGCATGCTCAAAGGTGGAGTGAGACTATTATTTTTCATGAATTTAAATTTTAAATGAAATCTGCAATACTCATATCCCTCATGGATTATCTCCCTGTCAATTTTGGCCACCACTATGGCCTCTCTCGAGGATATCAGATATGTATGTTGTTCACAACTACCAATTGTACTATTAGTGATGACACCTATTGGGGCCAAATAAAACACAAATATGGATAAGTTTTTATTGATATGGATGCTTCTCACATCTCAATCATTAAATGAGATTGACCTAAATCTGCCTAAACACTGGAGATAAGGTCTGAATAATTGGGTCTTGGGGATGGGTTAGTCATTGATGAACTCATAGTCCCCCATATAGGCTTCGATCAAACCCCATATCACCTATAAGGGGACTATGAGAAAAAATATGGCCTTTAATTTTTAAATATTTCTATGTTGTCAATATAATTTAGCCAATATTGTCACTACTAGGATGATCTATTTATCAATTTCCAGCTACATCGCCATCACAAATGTGTCGACCCTTACTCTAGAGTGTCACTCTCACACTTAGAGGAGGTATCCACTGAGAAAAATTACTATAAAATTCATCAATAAAAATAACTAGTTGACTCAGGGGGTGACCTCTTAACCCCACTCAGTATAGAGGTTTTCCTCCAAAGTTGGTTTCTATACACCTTGTATTCTGTAATTCTTGCAGGTTGATAGAGTCTTAAGCCACTTATTTTTGGATATTTCTAATTTGTAATGATAAATAACTAATCCCAAATGCTAAAAGGGACATCAATTCATGGGATAAATTCATATCCTATAGAATCCCTTACCAATTAAAATAGTTACCTTCATAATAGAGTATTCCTCTCTATATCATCCCATGTTGAGAACAAAACTATGAATTTTTTATACATCTCCCCCAAGATTGGATCTATGCTGATCATACACACATCCCAAAGACTTATTCTAGCCTCTCCATGCACAAGATTAAAAGTATTCATTTCTAGGATCCATCTACCAATCAGGTTCAAGATGATAGCCTTATTGAAATGGTATAGATATTGTGATACCCAAATGGATTTGGAAAACCCAACTACTTTGAGATATTTTTTGAACTCTATGAAGCTTTATAATACACATAAGGGATATCCCCAGTCTTTTGGATGGGTGTATCCTGATCCATTTGGATGAGGTTATTCTAGATGCTAGTGGCCCATACTATACACCAAACTATGGGTGTAGGTGGAATAGTGCTTCATCTTCTTTATTATCTCATTCTAGATAGGATTTCATGTATTAAAAGCTATGATAATCTCCTTGTAATTATTATCCTAATTTATAGTGAAATTTATTTCTATCCTTGAATGTAGGGATTATTTCCTAAACTGCTTAAATCACTGTCATGTGATCTTTTTCTCATTTTTTTGATTTTTTTCTTCTATCTTTTCTTAATATACAAACCTATTCTATCATTGTGACTCTTAGCATTTCTACAACACATTCCACACCTAAGGTGCCTCATGGACAATGTCTCAGCTTAATGTTCATCCTAGCCTCTAATCGGTGATTTATTTCTTCAAAATGGATCCATAAATGTGGGCCTCTAACTTTGGTATCCTTCATCCTTGCTCCAGTGATAAAGGGGTATACCTAAGTACATATCCCTTTGAATGGATAGTATCTTCAATGAAATACCTTTTTAATTAAATGTTTCTCTAGGATATCTCTTGATAGTGGTTAATCCAAATGATTAGTTGATTTCCAAGTCATGGAATAGGAATAGGAACATTAAATAATAGCCCAAATTTGTATATCAGTAACCTATATCATACAGGGTAATCCTTTAGACCCACTCTCATAAACTCTGAAAGTAACAAGTTCTTTGAAAAAACATGATGATTTTTTCTAGATTCAATACCATTTATCATCTTTGTTATCCTCTCACTAGAAGCTTGAGCAGCTTGTTTTGAAGTTATTTTCTATGAGAGAATAGAAAATTAGGGTTTCAAGAGGGATCAAGCATAAGAAAACCTAAAAATGTGATAAAGGAAATAACTTTTCTTGAGAAGTACACAATTTCACATCACTTATGTAATCACATAACACTTATGCGATCAAATAGCACATATGTGATCGTACATAACTTATGTGAATAAAATATCTCATGTAAAAAGTTTATAAAGATAATTACTTGCCTAAAATCTACATGAATGCCTAAAATTCCATCACATGGTAGTTTCTTCATGGAATTCATGAGTTCATGAAGAGAATTATATATAGAGTACACCGTTTTCAATGAGATGTTTTTACTATTCGTGAGGGATTTATTCATGAAGTGTTTTCTTTGTGATTTTTAAAAGCTCATATGAAGTATTAAATGGGTCCCCATGACCTATTTATAAGGATAGTTTCACCCTTATACACATGGTTAAAATCTATGCGATCTATTTTACCTCCTCAAAATTAAATCCTTTTCATGATGATCAGACCCAATTTTGAGGAGGGGGATTTGTTAATTCCCACAAAAATTCAGTGATCAATTTGAAGAAAGATTAGAAATTATAATAGAGGAGGAAAAATATGTCAAATTAAATCACACCACAAAGGTATTGTTCATGAAAGGAGAGTCCTTTTTGATTGCATAGAAAGTTCACGGTTGTGTGCTCATTTTCAGTGGAGTGACACAATCCCTTCGCACTTACATGGTTCCTTCATGGCTACATGATCATTAATGGTGGAGTGATGTGGTCCCATAATGCTAGTGTGGTTACTTTGAAGTTGTGTGCTTCCTATGTTACTACCTAACCTAGGGAAAATTATTAATCAGTGCCTATAAATATACAACATTCAATTCAAAGAAGGGAGGCCACCCTCTTTTACTTGACTTTGAGAACTCATTTCAAGAGGAGAACTATATATTTTGTAAAATGTTTCCTTTGAGTGAGCCTTAATATAAATACCATAGATAATTCCCAAGCCAAAGCCTAAGAAGAAATATATAAAAAATTACCACAGTGAGTTTTTCACATTAATGATTTCATCACATATAATTTATGAGGAACTCACCACATGAACTCCTTTACAAAGCACTCTCACAGAATCTCATTTACGAATCATTTTCATAGAGATCCTTCAAAGATCATATCCTATGAACAATATTCACAGGGGATCATTTACATATGTCCTTCATGAACTCGGTATCCTTGAATTCCATCCCTTCTGCAAACCATATCAATTCATATGTAATGCCAATCCTAGGTAATAAAGAGTATTTCTAAAGTAAATATTTGTTTATTATCAATGGTCCATGATAATGAAGCATCTAACCCAAGGATTTTTACTTTATGAATGATCCCCATTGTGAGAAATAAAACCACTTTCACATCCTTTCCTTCACTTAGATCATTTATCAGGTCTGAATCAACCCAAATGGTTTTCTTATATTCCTTTTTCCAAGGTCAAATCCCAAAAAAATCCCATTCCAGTGAGGCCTCCTCCACAACCTTAGATATACATGATTGAGTCTATGTACACAATCATGAACCTTATAAATCATGTATTCCTTTGATAATAGACCTTTTTTACTTGTCCACCTAACTGATAGGGCCATCATGGTGTTTATAATCATATATTACCTTGATAAAGATGTTATTTATCATAAGGACACTGATGGAACCTCCAATAGATCATGTTTTTCATTTTAGATTCCCCATATTAAGCATCTTGTCAAACCTAGTACCAAGTGGACTTATTTGTTATACTAAATGAGCTAGAGCTCCTCACATGGGCCTCCCACTAGGCGTAAGCCCCAAAAACTACCTTCACCTTAGTCACTGGCCTAGTTAGGAACCTTAGGGAAGTATATGAATAAGCCCCACACATATCCTTCCTACTCTCAAGAAAGGAATGAACCTATTACTAGGTGTAAGACCCTAATTTTCCTTCACCAGACCATATTATCCATGAATCATATCATCCTTCCTTAATGGTCCATATTACCTATGATTATCCTTCCTCAATGTTCCATATTTCCTATGAGACAAATCGTATTTAGGATCCCTTTTTCCCTATTAGTCCTAATTTCATGACTTTAAACAATATATCATACATCCTTACTATATGATGTTAAACTAAATGGTATGTTCCTATCACATGACCTTAAATCGTGCAACACGAACTACATAGGCTTTGATTTTGATTAACCAAGATATGTAGGACGCCACTATGAGGTTTAAACCTATCATCTAAGACCTTATAATCATCGGTCCGTATTCCCAATGATCCATATAATCCATTCTCACTAATCTATATTCCTTGTGAAACCTATTTTACCCTCTCATGTATATTTATAAATATATATGATAAAAAAATGGATGCTCATTCATAGGTCATGCATCAACCAATGATAAGAACTTTTTACCTAGTTATCTATTCTGCATAATTTTAAACTACTCAAAATATATCATGTGAAAATGACCTAAAAAGATACTTAATTTAGTTGTGGCTACATAACCTTAAAAGGTTCCATATTGGTCCTTGTCACACAACCTTAAAAGGTATGATGTGTCCCATTAAGTGGAACCAAACTACATGGGTTCTAATTCCCTTCACAAGGATAATAGGAAGACCCTATCATGGGTATGATCCCAACATTACATTACCTACCACCTCCCCATATGGATAAATTCCAGAATTCCAAGTGTGGATTTAAACCATGGCATCACCAAATAATAATATAAATATAGAGAAACTCTAATATATAGAGAGGTTCACTTTAATGCATGGCCTCAATCGATCGATAGTATGGTCATAACCATTATGGTGCTAGGATTTAGAAAGGATTCATGAACATGTCATAAATATTTAAGAGAGTCTCTAAGTAAGCAATAATTCCCTCTAAAAGGTTGAGATAAGCCTAACCTCTCATCCTATCAACTAGTGTGAAACCAAAGTATAGCTGGTAAATTTCCAATGACCATATTCCTTTAGAAAGTAGATCTGAACTAACTCAAATCAAACACAGGCATATTGCACATCAGAAATAGAAATTGTGTGAATTTTTTTGCATAATTAAATCCTCTCTATAATTATATTAATCCCTAAATAGATTCTTACTCTATCCTCTCTATCAAGAACAAAGAGAGAAAAAGATAAATCCTTGTTGTGATCAATGATGAATAGCATAAAGAATTATGTTCCTCAATGATAACACTTAGAATAACAAGAACATTTATTATAGATTCATATAGAATGTGTGGATACATGTAGTGGAATCATCACTTGGATTCCCCATCACAAAGACAACAAAACTAGAGCATAAATGGAAATTGATTAAAAGGGTTATCAAGTTTGTGGTAATTATTTTTTAAAATTAATTATAAATTAAATTTCAATGATCCTATCTAAGAGATTTTGGTTTTTCATTCATCAAGTTATTTGAATATTATCCATTGAAACCGGTGAAAAACCAAATTTGGGAACCCAACCAATGCTTCTGTTACACCCTGAAAACTTCATAAATGTGTGAAAAAACTCTGAGTTAACTAGATACCCATTCCATGGATCATTCTTGGGAGATTTTGGTTGGGACTGAGGAAAATAAAAAAGGTTTCACATGTGATCCAAATTTTGGAGGCACTTGAGGTTGGGAATACAATATTGATCAACTTTTTGTCACTTATCTTTCTTTCTTATACATAGAGTTTAGAAACATATTTCTACTCCATTCATAGTTCTTGTTTATAAAAGGATAATAATGTGCGAAATAGGATCACGATAGTGGTTTAATAAATATTATTTTCTCAATAAATATTGAGCGAACCTTATAAAAACTATTATATCATGTATGTTCTTTCTTTTGTGTTCAATAAAAGGGTGAAAATGTATGTTATTTCACACTTTATCTCTCACCATCGCATTGTTTCATTCGTGATCCTTCACACTAACTAAAAATGGGAAAATGATTTTGATAGTTAGTGATTTCCTTGTGTATCCATTATTCCTAAGTTATATTTTTTAGGTTGTTGTATATAAGGGTAGCTGGCAGATCAAAATCACATGTAGTGGTAAAAAAGACCTTATGTCAAGGTAATAATCCTGAGAAAAATAAAACATTAAGGAATAATAATAAAAAGTAGAGAATAAAATGAAAATCTAAAACATGTTAAATTCAAATAAAAAAAATAATAAAAAATAAATTTCTTTTGTAAATTAAACAGCATGCTAAAATTCAACAAATCTCAACCATCGTCAAAAGAAACAAAAACAAAAACAATTATTTTTTACCTAAATTTTATTCAACTAGAACCAAGTTCAAAGTATCTAAATAATTTCTAAACTTAGATAAAGTTACAACCTTAGTCAAACTATCAGCTGGGTTTTCATCTATGTGTATTTATGTAGCACACACCATTCCACTTTAAATAATATCTCTAATAAAATGTAACCTAATATCTATATGTTTAGACTTACCATGGAATACTAGGTTTTTAGAGAGATGCATGGAAAATTATGAATCACAATGTAAAGTAATAATAAAATTACTTAAATTGAGTTCAAAATAAAACCTTTACACCATATGGATTCTTTGAAAGCCTCTATCAATGATATGTGTTCTGATTCAGTGGTTCAAAGAGCTACCATTGATTTCATATTGCACTTCTAGAAAATAGGTCCTCCACATATAGTGAAAAAATAATTATTTAGTGATTTCCTTTTATCAACATTTCCAGTATAATTATATTCCACATAACTAGTCACTAAATCTAAAAATTTAACATTTATAAAATATAAAATTGAAACGGATGGAGTATAAGAGATATACCTTAATAGCCACTTAAGGTCATGCTAATGTGTCTTACTCAGATTTTCCATAAACCTACTCAAGGTACAAATAGAAAAAAACAGCATCCGAGAAGGTAAAAATAATAACATATATAATACTACCCACAACATTAGCATATGATATTCTACACATGTATTAAATATTAGAAATAGTAGTGGGAGACTAGGATAAATACAATTTATAACATTGAGACAAAGGGAAACTAACAGGTTTGAATGCCTCAAACAAATATCTCTTAAGCACATTAAGAACATAGGGATGTTTAGATAGATAAAGTAAACCATTCTTTTTATCCCTAATGATTTTCATACCTAGGACCAACTTATCACAGCCTAAATATTTCATTTCAAAAGATTAATTCAAATAAATTTTAACATGGTTGATTAATTTCATATTACTACACATGATAAACATTTCATCAACATAAAGCAATAAATAAAGTATAAATTTTTTAACAAATTGAAAATATATACATGCATCAAGATCACTCCTTTTAAAAACATTTTTTAATATGAATGAATTAATATTTTTTTACCATTTCCTAGAAACTTGTTTTAATCCATACATTGATTTATTAAGAAAAAGGACTTTTTTAGGTTTAAAATCATTCTCAAAACCAGTAGGAGGCTTCATGTATAACTTTTCATCTAAATCTCAATAAAAAAAAGGAAGTTTTGACATCTAGTTGTTCTATATGAAGATCTAAATAAGGAGAAAAAGAAAGACTAATTTTTATAGAATAATGTTTAACTATAGGAGAAAATATTTCCCTCCAAATTATTATTTTTTATTTTCAAAAAGATCACTTTTATGGTTAAGTGGGAAACTACACCACCCCAAAACAGCATCAACATTCCACACCCAAATTATCAAAAATCCCCCCACACACTATAAATCAAACCTCTCAATACAAATTCAAATTTCAAAATTTCAAATTTCATAAGTGAAAACCCAGGACAGCTAGGTCACCCTCATACCCAGCACCAACCTAATGAATGCACCCTAACATTCCAGATACCATCATCATTGAACCAGTAACACCATTAGATAACCTACTCACCAAAAAATAGAACATCCACCATCATCACGGTTGAACCAAACTGAACCATCACAAAATGAAAATCCTTATAGAATAAAAAAATGAGAACCACAATGAGTAGTAAAAACATCCCCAACAAATGAAAATGCATCAAATAAAATCAATATAAACCTCTAATGAACACCAACACAAAATAGAGACTACAACTGAAAAACCTACACTGAGAGCTAAAACAAACCCCATTAGAAACCTTAAAGAAATGGGAAATCCTACACAGGTCGGGCCTCCTAGAGCACCGTCTCTACTCACACTACACATCCCAAAGCCTCCCGGAGAACCACCACACCAGACTGCACTATAGGGGAGTGGTGGAACCTAAATCCAAATTAGAGATATAAGTAGACTAGGAATCCAAAAAAATACATGACCCACCATCAATAGATATGATAAAAAATGTCTTCTCATTCATAGGTCCCACATCAACCATTGATAAGAACATTTTACCTAGTCATCCATTCTGCATAATGTTAAACTATTCATAATATGTCATGTACACATTTCCTAAAAAGGTACTTCACTTGGTTATGGATACATTACCTTAAAAGGCACTATATTGGTCCTTTTCACTCAACCTTAAAAGGTATGATGTTTCCCATTAAGTATAATAAAACTACATGGGTTCTAATTCCCTTCATAGGGATACTAGGAATCCCCTCTCATGTATAGTTATCAATATATAGGAAAAACAAAAAACGGTTGCTTATTCATAGGTCCCACATCAACCATTTATAATAACATTTTACCTAGTCATCCATTTTGTAGAACGTTAAACTTATTGAAATGTTCCATATACACACGACCTAAAAAGTTGCTTCATTTAGTTATGGCTACATAACCTTAAAATGTGCCATATTGGTCATTATCACACAACCTTAAAAGGTATGACGTGTCCCATTAAGTGGCACAAAACTACATGGGCTTTGATTTCATTCACAAGGATACTAGGAAGCCCCTCTCATGGGTCTGATCCCAACATCACAATACCTACCACCTCCCTAGATGGATAAATTCTAGAATGCCCAGTTGTGTGTATTTAAACTATAGCATCACCAACTAATAAGCATAAAGATGGATAAACTATAATATATAGAGGTTCACTTTAATTCATGGCCTCAATCGATCACTAGCATGGTGGTAACCACTCTAGTGATAGGATTTAGAAAGGATTCATGAACATTTCATAAATATTTAAGAGATTCTTTAAGTAGGCAATAATTCCTTCCAAAAGGGTGAGATGAGCCTAACCTACCATCCTATCGACCAATGTGAAACCTGAGCATCACTGGTAAATTTCTAGTGACCATATTCCTTTATAAAGCAGATCTAAACTGACTCAAATAAAACACAAGAATATCACACATTAGAAATAGAAAGTGTGATACATGTTTTTCATAATGAAATCCTATCTATAATTCTCTTAATCCCTAAATAGATTCTTCCTCCATCCTCCTTCTCAAGAACAAAAATATAAAAATATAACTCCTTGTTGTGATCAATGATGAATGGTGTAAATCATTAGGTTATTCAATGATAGTGATTGGAATAATAAGAAAATTTATTAGAGATTCATAGAGCATGTGTGGATACATGTTGTGGAATCATCACTTATATTCTCCACCATAATGAAAACACAACTAGAGAGGCAACATAAATTTATTAAAAGGATTATCGAGTTTGAGGTGATTATTTTTTATAATTAATTATAAATGAAATTTCAATGGTCCTCTATAAGAGATCATGGGGTTTCATTCATCAAGTTATTTGAATATTATCCATTTAAATCAATGAAAACCCAAAATTGGGAACCCACTTGATGCTTCTATTACACCCCAAAACCTTCAGAAATGTGTGAAAAAACATTGATTTAACTAGATACCCATTAAATGGATCATTCCTGGGATATTATGGTTGGGACTAAGGAAAATAAAAAGGGTGCACATGTGATCCAAATTCTAGAGGCACTTAAGTTTGGGAAGCTAGGATTAATCGAATTTTTGATACTTATATTTCTTTCTTGTACATGGAGTTCATGACTATATTCTTACTCCATTCCTAGTTATTTTTTATAATAATATAAGAATGTGTGAAACCGGATCACAATAGTTGTTTACCAAATATTAGTTTCTTGATAAATATTTAGTGAACCTTGTAAAAACTATTATATAATGTATGTTCTTTCTTAGTTTATCTCTCACCATCATATTGTTTCTTTTGTGATCCTTCACACTAACTGATAATGGGGAAATGATTTTTATAGTTAGTGATTTCCTTATGTATCAATTATTCCTGAGTTTTATTTTTTAGGTTTTTGTATATAAGGGTAGTAGTCAAATCAAAAGCACACATAGTGATAAACAAGACCTTATTTCAAGGTAACAATCTTGAGAAAAATAAAAAATAAAGGAAGAAGAAAAAAAGTATAGAATAAAATGAAAAACTAAAACATGTTAAATTTTTAATAACCTTTGTGATAAATTATTTTAACAAAGTTTTTTTATTTTTTTACAACTAACCTTTTTGTATAAGAATATATATTTTTTATTCAGGTTTTGGACCCAGTCCATCCTAATGAGTTTTGTAAGAAAGTTGAATGTTGTCGAAATTTTGAACCCAAGGATAAAAGGGGAGAAAAGTTTTTTTTTAAAGAAATTTGTTTTTTTTGGACTTAGAGAATCAGAATTAGGTCCATCAGCATGAAGATGAAGATCATCATATCCAAAATAATCAGAGGTAGAAATTGTTGATTGGTGGAATTTTTCCTTTTTCCATAATCAGAGAAACAAAGAAGTTACTGAGTTAGAAAGTCATAAGTTTTTGTATGAAGAAGTCATAATGATGATGAAGAGGTTTGTTAAATAAATTTAAGTGAGGAGTAAGAAATTTTCTCATAATTTCTAAACCAATTCATACTATACTTTTCTAATCATGAAGTTCTCATAAATCATGAAACATACTCATGATAAAATATTTTGAAGAAATGGTGGAGAGGTTTAAAGAATTTCAGAGTTGTGGTATAGAGATTCCATCATAATGGTAATTCCATCGTAATGGGAATTCTATCGTAATGGGAATTCCATCATAATGGTAATTCCATCGTAATAGTAATTCCATCGTAATGGAAATTCCGTCGTAATGGGAATTCCATCGTAATGGTAATTCCATCGTAATGGGAATTCCATCGTAATGGGAATTCCATCATTATGAGGATTCCATCCGAATGATATGAGAAAGAAACAAAAATTGTAATGAGATGAGAAAGAAAAATAAATCTTAAGAGCTAAGAAAGAAATAGATTTGTAATGAGCTAAAAAGGAAATAGATTCATAATGAGCTAAGAAGGAAACATATTCATAATGAGATAAGAAGGAAACATATTCATAATGAGATAATTGCGAAGAAGAATCAAAAATAATATTCAAGAATTTTTTATGAAGAGTTGAAGAGGTTAAACATAAAATTCAATTTTGCATAAATATTGGAGAAATCTGAGGAGGATCGAAGAAGTCAAAGTTGAAGTTCAAATGTGAGTGTTTTTTGGAGTTTTTGAAATTTTAGGAAGTAGGGAAAGTTTTCAAGTTTTCCACTTTTATATTCTAAGTTGCCTATAAATAGTAGCTCAGATCATTCGTTCATTGTGAATTTTTCATGCAAGCGGAAAAGGCAGAGTGTTGAAAAATTTGAGAGAAATTTATTTCTGAACTGAGATCTTAGAAGAAGATCAAACACCTGAAAGTTTTGTTTACTAGATAGGATAATAATATTGAGAAACATCATATTATGTCAATTATATTGAGCCAATCGGACTGAGGATGATTGTATTGAGAATTTTAGCTGAGTTTGAGTTTTGTAGATTGATAATGGGTTCATTATATTGAGTCCATCATATTGAGTTTCTGAGTAGATTTTGAGAAGTATAGATTGATAATGGGTTCATCATATTAATTCCATCGCATTGAGTTTCTGATTAGAGTTTGAGAAGTGAATATTGAGTAAGGGAGAATATTATTGACTTTATCAAATTGAGATAATTGAATCCAGCCAAATTATAATGAGGATTCAGACAGAGCAATTGTGGATTAGTTTCAACAAAGTCTTGATTATTTTGTTTGGATCAATAGTTTTATAATAAAAAATCATAAACTGATAGGAGTCAATATAATCTTTCTTATTGGGAGATAGAAGGTGTCTAATGGGATTTGGCACAAGTTTTATTCACTTATTCATAATAGTGAATTTCTATATACCCATGGGAGTGGATATGGAAAGGATGTAGGTTCTCACACTGAGGTCGAACCTTGTAAATATTGTGTGATTTAATTGCTTTCCTACTCTTTCATGCATGATTATTTACTAAAAAATGTATAAGTAAATAAATCTTAACAGGATACAGGGGTTAAGTTCTAAAAAGTATTGAAACTTAGAAAAGTGAACAACTGATTCACCCCCCCCCCCCTTCTCAGTTATTATTTGATTCTTTGGAACTTCAATTGGTATCATAACCAAGGTTCCCTTGTTTAATATTATCATGGATAATATCAATTCTATCAACAGTAGAGTAATTCCTACATTTGATGGAAAAAATTATTATGGATGGAAAAATAGGATGATTTATTATCTCCTATCTCTTGTCATGGAAGTTTTTGATGTGGATACTATTAGTTTTACACCTATTTAGAAAGATTCTACAATGAAGTTTTTTCATATAATAAATATAGAAGTTGATGGAAAGGCTATAAATGAAATTTGTATGTCCTTATTAGAGAATATTTATCAAAAGTTGATGGGTCTCAATACTTCAAAAAGTATGTGGGACAAGCTGGAAAGTATTTTTGAAGGGAATACTAAAATAAAAGAATAAAAGCTAAAAATTTCGTATAGTAAGTATGAATACATCAGAATGAGAGATGGAGAAACTATTGATTAATAATTCACCCGAGTAAATAAAATTGTTTGCAACATCATAGGATTCGAAGATGTCTTGGAAGATTCTACAATTGTGAAGAAACTTATGCGGAACTTCCCAAATAGGTTTGATTCTAAAATTTCATATTTATAAGATAAGGATGATTTATCTCTTGATGAACTACATAAATTTATTATTACTTATGAAATGAGCAAATATCCAATGTTTAAAAATAAGATAAAAGATGAAATGGCTTTTGAAGCTATGAGAAAGTTGAAAATTCGAGATGTTTAAGAATTCAAACCTTGTGAGTCTAAAGATAAGGAATATGATGAGTTGAATGATAATATTATGTCTCTTATATCTAAATACTATTTGATAAGAATATGAAAATACAGAGGTAAAATTCCTCTCAAATGTTTTGAGTGTGGTGGAATCAGACACTTCTATGAATTACCCCAAGAAGAAAGTTGGAGAATATCAAGATGATTCCGATAAAAAACTTCAACGAAATAAGTGGAACAAAAATGACAAAGAAGAAAAGTCATCCAACAAATACAAGAATAAGTTTACTGGAAAAAAATTATTATATTGAGTAATAAAGTTTAATCAAACTCAACAAACAACAATTCTTCTGAAGATGAAAGTTTATAAAAATTCAGAACCTTCATTGCAAAAGTTGAGAAAACAAAAGATTCCTCAAAGAGTGAAGAATGTGGTGAAGAATATTAAAGAGAGTATCAACTCATAACATAAATTTTTGCATGTCTTGAGAAAAAAAACTCTCAATAATTAAATTAGAGTAATGAATAAATATTTTGAAGAAGTTACTGATGTAAGAAAAGATGTCATCAAGTAGGAAGAAGAATACATTCATAAGATCTTAAATTACAAACTTAGAATTGTTGAACAAGTAAAAATGGTCAATGATATCAATATGAAGTTGGATGATAAGGAATAATAAGTTAAAATGTTTTAATAAAAAAATTATTGATTCCAAAAATACCCTGATAAAGATAAATGAAAACTTCAACAAAGCCTTCAAAGTAAAAGATGATAATTTTAAAGTTACTGAGAAATCTCAAATCAAGAATCAGTAAAATCATCACCCACCAAAAATAATGTTTCATCTGGTTTTTCTAATATTTTAAGTACCAAAAAAGGTGTTGGGGGAAGTTTGGGTGTAGAAAGGATGTGAGAAATATATCAAATCTTCAAATTTATAAAACTCACCAAAAAGAAAAGATGGTCCATGTCCTGATTATGTTAGTGCTGAAAGAAGTTATCCACCTCAAAAAAGTTTTTATAGAGAAAGATATTTCTTAAATATAAAATCAAGATTTAATGGATATTGTTGGTGTTGTGGAATCTATAGGCACAGATCTTATAATTTTTGGCATAGATTATCACTACTCAGAAGATGGTTCGAGCAATGTTGAAGAAATAGTGAAAATATAATGAGTAACTTTCCTAACTTACAGAAATTTGAAAAGGTGAATTCTTAAAATGTTAGAAACTTTCCACCAAAAAATCAATTTGAATATTTGGAAGAAGTTTGTGGAAGATGTCATCAGTATTTTCATCATGCCGAAAGATGTATGACACTCCTTCTGGAATAATTTTCTTATGATAGAAAATAAAAGGAAGCTAAAAAGAAGAAAGTTAAGGAAAGAGATTTTGTTGTTGATACAGCTTTGAAAGCAATTAAAAGAAGAAAACCATATATACTTGATAGTGGTTGTACTTCACATATGAAAGGTAATATAAAAATATTGAAACATGTTGAAAGTCATTATAGAGGAGTAGTTAGTAATGATAGCTCCTTAAAAATCAGAGTAATCAGAACGGCTGAGATTGAAGTGAAAAATTTGAAATCTAAGAAAGTTTCATTTTTTATGGGCTAAAACATTACTTACTTAGTGTAAGTAAACTTTTTGATAATGGAAAATAAGTTATTTTTAGAAAATATTTTTGTATCATCAAAAGTGTAAAAGATGTAAAAGCTATTACAAAAAGATAAAGAACCAGTGGGAATATCTTCTAAATAGGAGAATTAAACAACTCCTGTTACTTGAGTGTTGAATATGGAAACAAATCATGGTATCAAAGACTTGGGAACCTTGAACAAAAAATTATGAAAAAACTTTCTAAAGTTTATGTCATTCAAAACCTTTCAGAATTGAAAAGAAGAGAATAAGATGTTTGTGTAACTTGTAAAAAAAGGAAGATGACCAAAAAAAGTCATAAAAGATCTGAGATTCAATCTTCCAGAACACTTGAGATTATTCATTCCAATTTATGTGGTTTGATGAGTCATCAATCAAAAAAATAAGATTTATACTTTATCACTTTTATTTATGATTTCAATCAGATGAAAAACATCATGTTTATGAATCACAAGTCATAATCTATTGAAATGTTCAAATTCTTCATAAAATATGTTGAGAAAGAAATGGAGGTTTCCATAAAAGTTGAGAATAGATAATGGTACTGAATTCGCAAGCAATAATTTTGAAAATTATATGAGAAATCATGGTATCAAACATTATTATAGTGATCCCTATACTCCACAACAAAATGGAGTAGCATAAAGAAAGAATAGAAGCTTGGTGGAAATGGGAAGAAGTATGTTATCAAAAAACAAAATTTTAAAATTCTATTGGATAGAAGATATTAGTATTACTGTACATATTCAAAATAGATGCTTGTTGAGACCAAAAACCAACATGACTCCTTATTAAATGTGGTATAACAAAAAACCTTCATTGAAATACTTAAAAAAATTTAAAATCCCATGTTTACTTAAAATAAACAATCTAGATTTGGAAAAGTTTGATGAGAAATCTAAGGAAGGAACTTTTATAGGTTATTCACCAAATGGAAGAAGTTATAAATGTTGGAACAAACGTTTATAAAAGTTTGTGGACTCATATGATGTGAAAGTTATTAAAAACCAGAATTCCTTAAAAAAAATTTTGAGAATGCTGAGGATAAACTGTAGATTTCCAATAATAGATAAAGTAATTCAAAACATCCTTATCAAGATTTAGATGGATCGTGTGATGATAAAAGTAAAGTTAGGAGAGAAAATTTAAAATTTTCTACCTTAAAAAACATGTTGAATCCAAAAACATTA
Source organism: Viscum album (assembly GCA_963277665.1). Lineage (NCBI taxonomy): Eukaryota > Viridiplantae > Streptophyta > Magnoliopsida > Santalales > Viscaceae > Viscum > Viscum album. Next base: position 1,800,296,340 of record OY728130.1, on the reverse strand, counting down.
TTAGAAATTGGAAGGCTCTAGTTTAGACCAGAAGAAAGTTGAGATTATAATATCAGACTTCACTTGTCTCAAAAGTTGAACCAGAATCAATTTTAGAGGCTATTTAACACAAATAATGGGTGGATTCTATGAATGAAGAATTAGATCAGATTGAGAAAAATGAAAAAAGGGAACTTGTTCCATGGCCAACAAATAAAAATGTTATCCGAACCAAGTGGGTTTATAAAATTAAGTTAAATAAAAATGGTGAAGTTTCAAGAAACAAATTCATCCTTGCTTGTAAAAGCTATGAATAGATCGAAGGTGTGTATTTTGAAGAAACTTTTACCCTGGTTTCAAGATTAGAAACTATAAGAATGTTTATATCAGTGGATGTACATCGTAATTAAAAAATTTATCAGATGGATGTAAAGTCATCTTTCTTGAATGGTGATATTGAGGAAGAAGTTTACATTAAACTACCTTGTGGGTTTCTACTTGATGAGGATAAAAAAAAAGTTTCTATATTTAAGAAATCTTTTTATATGATGAAACAAGCTCCACGTGCATGGTTTTCTGAACTTGACAATTGTTTGAGAATTTTTAATGTTTCTAAAGGAAAAGTTTATGTAAACTTATATGTGAAAATTTTTTACTTTGTAACTCTTATTATAATTTTTTATGTGGATGATATAATTTTTTGTGGGGAGGAAGAAAAATTTTGTGAAAAAATTTCTAAATAAATGAAGAAGAATTTTGAAATGTCAATGTTAGGAGAATTAACTTTCTTTCTTGTCTTACAAGTTCGATAAAAAGACAAATATATTTTCTTATCTCAAGAAAATCATTCCAGGTAATTATTAAAGAAGTTTGGTATGGAAGAATACAAAGAAGTTTCTACTCCTATATTTTTTAGTACAAGTTTGAGTAAATATGAATCTAGAAAAAGTGTGAATCAGAAAGAATTTCAAAAGCTGATAGGAAGTCTACTTTATCTTACAGCCTTAAGGCCTAATATTTTTTATGTTGTAACTTTGTGTACTAGGTATCAAAGTAATCTAAAAGAATCACATATGTTGGAAGAAAATAGGATTCTAAGATATGTTAAAGGAACAACTTCACATGATTTTTTATAAAAAAGAAATTGTGATATAAAGTTTCATGGTTATACTAATACTAATTGGGAAGGAAATTGTAATGATAGAAAATCAACCTCAGGATGAACATTTTTCGTGGATAAATTTTGTGTGAGTTGTCGTAGTAAGAAACAAATTTTAGTAAACTTGAGCATAGATGAATCCTAATATGTTGCAGGTACTCGGGCTTGTACTCAAATATTGTGAATGAGAGTTCAGATCGAATACTTGAAAGTGAAAGTTCTTAAACCATTTAAGATACTTTTTGATAATCAGAGTACAATTGATCTTTATAAAAATATTTTCCAATATTCAATATCTAAACACATTGATATAAAGTTTCACTTTATAAAATAGAAAGTTGATAATGGATATGTTTTTCTAGAATACATTTCAGAAAAGTATCAGATTGCTGATATCTTTACAAAAGTAATGCTAAAAGAAAGGTTTGTGGAATTAAGGCTATAACTTCATGTTTAGCCTCTTCCCATGTCTTCCTCAACCTCATAAGGAACCACCCCCATAGTTCTTTGGATTATTTTGAAAAAGGTGGAGATAAAGTAACAACTTTATACTTTGTAAGATGTTTTTACTTATCTTTCTTAAATGAATCTGAAGTTGTGGTTATCATAAAATAGAGGAGATAAAAAGAAAAGCGAGGGAGAGTTTATCTTTGCATGGCCGAAATATTTTCTTGTCATTGAGGGATGAAATTCCTTCAAATAAATTACTTTATACAGTAGTGTGGTGTTAGGAAACTTTTTTTTGAGAAAGTAAATGTTTTTATAAAAGTCAAAAAACTTGATTTGTTTACAAAAGTTGAGTTTTCAAAAAAAAATAAGCGTTGAAAAAGTTTTTAACAAGGGTTATCAACAAATACAAAGGGGAAGACTGAATAACCTTTGTAATAAATTGTTTTAATAATGTATTTGTATTTATTGAAAACTAAACTTTTTGTGTAAGAATGTTTTTGTTATTCATGAATTGGACTCAGTCCATCATAAAGAGTTTTTTATGAAAGGTGAAAGTTACTGAAAGTTTTAAACCAAAGATAAAGGGGGAGAAATGTTTTTTTTAAGAAATTTATTTTTTTCAAACTCAAATAATCAGACATAGGTTCATAGGTATAACATTGAAGATCATTGGATCCAAAATAATCGGAGGCATAAATTGTTTATTGATGAAATTTTTCCATTTTTTGTAATCATAGAATGAAAGAATTTGTTGAGTTAGAAAGTTAGAAGTTTCTATATGAAGAATTTGTAATGATGTTGAAGAGGTTTTTTGAAGAAATTGAATTTAGGTGTTAGAAAGTTTCCATAATTTATAAACCAATTCATATGATGCTTTTCTAATAATGAAGTTCTCATAAATCATGAAACATACTCATGATAAAATATTTTGAAGAAATAGTGGAGAGGTTTGAAGAATTTCAAAGTTGTATTATGAAGATTCCATTGTAATGGGAATTACATCGTAATGGGAATTACATCATAATGAGAATTACTTAGTTATGAGGATTACATCATAATGAGATGAGAAAGAAACAAAAATCATAATGAGCTGATAAGGAAACATAAATCGCAATGAACTAATAAAGAAATAGATTTGTAATGAGATGAAAAGGAAAAAAATTCTTAATGAGATGAGAGGGGAAAAGATTTGTAATGAGCTGAGAAGAAAACATATTTGTAATGAGATGATTATGAAGAAGACTCAAAAAGAAGATTCTAGAAGTTTTATAAAGAGTTGAAGAGGTCAAACTTGAAATTAAATTTTGTATAAATCTTGTATAAATATGAGGAGGATTGAATAATTCAAAGTTAAAGTTTAAATGTGTGTATTTTTTTAGAGTTTTTGAAATTTGGGGAAGTGGGGAAAGTTTTCAAGTTTCCCTATTTTTTTTCTAATTCACCTATAAAAAGTTTCTCAGATCTTTTATTCATTGTGATTTTTTCATGTAAGAGGAAAAGGAGGATTACTGATGAATTTGAGTGAAAGTTATTTTTGAACTGAGATCTCATAATAAGATCAGACACATGAAAGTTTTGTTTACCAGATAGGATAATTGTATTGAGAAACATCATATTGAGTTAATTGGATTGATTCAATCGGACTGAGGGAGATTTTATTAATAATTTGAGCAGAGTTTGATTTTTTCATATTAAGAATGGGTTCATCATATTGATTCCATCATATTGAGTTTCTGAGTAGAGTTTGAGAAGTGTAGATTGAGAATGGGTTCATCATATTGAGTCCATCATATTGAGTTTCTGATCAGAGTTTGAGAAGTGAAGACTGGGTAAGGGATAATCTTATTGAATTCATCAGATTGATAGAATTTGATCTATCCAAATCAGACTGAAGATTCGGAATGAGAAATTGTGGAGCAGTTTCAACAAAGTCTTTGTTCTTTTGTTTGGATAATTTTTTTTATAAGCAAACATTTTAAATTGACAAGAGTTATTATAATCTTTCCTATCAAGATATAGAAGGTGTCTAATGGGATTTTGAACAATTTGTATTCACTTCTTCATAATAGTGGATTTCCATAGACCCATGGGAGTGGATATAGAAAGGATGTAGATTCTCACACTAAGGTCGAAGCTTATAAATCTTGTGTTCTTTACTTGATTTCCTAATTTTGCATGCATGAGTATTTAATAAAAAGTTGATAAGGAAATAAATCTTAAAAGGTTACAGGGTTAAGTTTTAAAAATTATTGAAACTTATAAAATTGAAAAACTGATTCAACCCCCCCCCCCCCTCTCAGTTGTTATTCAATCCTTTGTAAATTCAAATTCAAATAGAAAAACTAACAATAGATCAGTTTCTTTTGTAAATTAAACATCATGATAAAATTTAGAAAATCTCAACCATTTTCAAAAGAAACTAAAACAAAAAAATGATATTTTTGTACCTCTTTTTTATTCAAGTGGAACCAAGTACAATGTATATAAATAATGTTTGAACTTGGATAAATCTACAACCTTAGTTAAACTAGCAGTTGTGTTTTCATCTATGTGTATTTTTGTAACACGCACTATTCCACTTTCAATAATCTCTCTAATAAAATGAAACTTCATATATATATATATATATATATATATTTACCATGGAATACTAGGTTTTTAGAGATATACATGGAAAATTGTGAATCACAGTGTAAATTAATAATAGAATTACTTAAATTGATTTCAAAACTAAACCCTTACACCATATGGCTTCTTTGACAACCACTGTCAGTGTTATGTGTTTAGCTTAAGTGGTTGAGAGAGCTACCACTAATTTCATATTTCACTTCTAGGAAATAGGTCCTCCACATGTAGTGAAAACATAATCAGTTATTGATTTCCTTATGTCAACATTTCCAGTATAATCAGAGTCCATATTACCAGTGACTAAATATCCAAATTTATCATTTATACTATAGAAAATTGAAAGGGATGGATTATAAGATATGTACCTCAATAGCCACTTAAGGTCATGTCAATGTGTCTTACCCATGTTTTCTATAAACCTACTCAAGGTACAAATAGAAAAAAGAAACATCTAGTAAGGTACAAATAATAACATACATAATACTACCTACAACATTAGAATATGGGATTATACTCATGTATTCAATATAAAAAGTAGTGGTGGGAGACTAGGATAAAGACAATTTAAAATTTTTATCCAAAGGGACACTAACAATTCTGAATGTATCAAACAGATATCTCTTAAGAATATTAAGAATATAGGAATTTTGAGATAGATAAAGTAAACCATTCTTTCTATCCCTAATAATTTCCATACCTAGGATCAACTTAGCATGGCCTAAATATTTCATTTCAAAAGCTGAATTCAAATTCATTTTAAAATGGGTGATTAATTTCATATTACTACACATGAGAAACATGTCAGCAACATAAAGCAACAAATAAAACATACAATTTTTAACAAATTTAAAATATGCACATGCATCAAAATCACTCCTTTTAGTAGCATTTTTTAATATGAATGAATCAAACTTTTGGTACCATTCACTAGAAACTTTTTTTAATACATACAGTAATTTATTAACCAAATAGACTTTTTTAGGTTTAAAATCAAACTTCATGAAAGAAGGAAGTTTTGACATCTAGTTTTTTGATATGAAGATCTAAATAAGCAGAAAAAGAAAGAATAATTATTATAAAAGAATGTTTAACTACAAGTGAAAATATTTCCCTCTAAATTCAATATTTTTATTTTAAAAAAGGTCACTTTTATGGTTAAGTGGTAATCTTACACCATCCCAAAACAGCCCCAATATTCTGCACCCAAATTATCACAAATCTCCCACACACCATAAATCAAACCACCTAATAAAAATTCAAAATTAAAAAATTCAAATTTAAAAAGTGAAAACCCGCAATAGCTAGTTCACCCTTGAGCCCAGCACCAACCTAATGAATTCATCCTGACATTCCAGCTTTCTTTATCATTAAACCAGCACCACCATCGGATAACCTACTCACCATAAATCAAAACATCCACTATCATCCGCCGAACCAAAATAAACCATTGAAAAAGGAAACTCCTTCCGTAATAAAAAAATGAGAATCGTAGTGAGCAGTAACAACATCCCCAATAAATGAAAATGCATCAGAAGAAATCACCAATGACCTCTAATGATCACAAACACAGAACAGATACTACCAATGGAAAACCTACACTGAGAGCCAAAACAAACCCCAATGAAAACATTAAGGAAATGGGGAATCCTACATTGATTAGGCCTCCTAGATCACCATAGCTACTCACACTACACATCCCAAATCCTCTTGGAGAACCACCACACCATACCGCACTACAGGGGAGCAATGTACCCTTAAGATAAAGTAGATATATATATAGACCAGACATCAAAAGTGATCCACAACCAATTAGGACCATCAACCCCTACCTTCAGACTCATTAACCTCAACTTCAACAGCAAAATCCCACTATACCAGATGCCACAAACATCATAAGTAACACCGCTAGTAGGAACAACATAAGGAGAGCATCCAATAAAGGAAGTTCCTGGAACACTATCTATCGCTCACACCTCACATCCCAAAACCTCTTTGAAGTACACAGCACCTGTCCAAATGGGAGAGGAGTGAAGGATCATGAGGTTAGAGTAGAGAGAAAGTATCCTAGGCCCTCAACAGTAGACCGCAAAAATTCATAAGGATGTCGATTAAATCACTACACTAATAGAACAAAATATTTATCAAAGGATCATCATAAATGAAGATGATGAGGCTGAAACACCAGAAGGTGACTTCACTAGATAGAGACCCAAATCTAGATGTAGAGCCACTGAATCCAAAAACCCGAGAGAGGTAAAGGCATGTGAACAGGAGAAGAAATGTGTTAAGGAAACCCTATATCTAAAGGGACCATCAGGGGATAGGAGAAAGAGATGAAATATGGGGGAAAGGGTATTGAACATGAGAGGGGAAGGGGAGGAAACACTAACTAAGTTTCCCCTTCTGATACACCACTCTGAGGAAACCATACGTGAGAGAGAAGGGAGAGTGAAGCCACTTAGAGGCCTTCAACTCATAAGAGAAAATATTTCATCATAATCAATTACCTCTCTTTAAAGGAAGACTTTATCCACCAATCTAGCCTTAAATTTGATTTTATTTCCTACAATATTATCTTATTTTCTCTTATATATCCATTTAAATACAATCCCCTTGGTAGTGGGTGTTTTATTGACTATGGATCAGGTATGGTTATTTTTAAGGGGCTCCATCTCATATTCTATGGAATAAACCCAATGATTAGAGTTTCTTTCATTGATATCTGATTTTTAAGTTTGAGGATCCTCTCCATAAAGATCATGGGAAAAATGAAGGTAAAAGGCAACTTTATAATAATTTGTATACCTATAATGAGGTCTAATGACTCTCTTATACCTATCCCTAGTGAGATAATAACCACTAAGGATACTAGGATCTCCAACATATAAAGCATCATCAGAACCAAATCCAAAGTGTGGATTATGCTGAGAGGGAGGTTGTTGAGAAATAGGTGGAGAAGTCTTAATAGGAGACTTGATAACACTCTGAGGATCAACCAAAAGATCCCTCTTCTTAGAAGGATCGTCATTAACATCAGTCAAAGGTTGGAATCTAGGAGGAAAAGTATCTTGAAACACCACATCATATCTAAGAATTCACTTCTAAATTATTGGTTTTTCTAACCAGATATTATATCCCTTAACCCCCTTAGGATACCCTATGAAAATAAATTTAGAATCTCTGGGCTCGAGTTTTTCGGTCTTGACATGAACATAGGCAGTGAAGAAAAATACTCTTAAATTTCCATAGGGAAAGGGTTGGTTACTTTATAATTCTTCAGGAGTCTTAAAATCATTATCAAATAAGGGAAATTGGTTTATTAATTAAGCTATTGTAGTGAAATCCTCAAACCAAAAGGAATTAGGAAAGCTCAATCATGTAAGAATTCTATGAACTTTCTCAATAATGGTGTGGTTTATACACTCGGTTAGACCATTCTGCTGAGAAGTATGAATCACCGTTTGGTGTCTCATAATTTCCTCATCCTTGTAGAATTTTATAAAATCAATATATAGGTATTAAAGGCCATTATTATTCCTTAAATCCTTTAATTTCTTCCTATATTAGTTTTCTATAATCAATTTTCAAGTCTTAAAAACCTCAAAGTCATCAGATTTATTTCACAAAATATAAATACAGAATTTTCTATAAAAATTATCTATGAAGGTAATAAAATAGAAGCCTCCACCATGGGAGTTAATCCTGGAATGTCCCCACAAATAAAAATTCACATGTCCCAACCGCCTATTCCAAAGCATGGTGTTGTCACTATTAGTGATATAGGTGTTTCCATAATTCTTGGTGTAAGTGTTTCCATTCAAGGTATATAACCCATTCACTATGTACCCTTAATGATGGTATAAGAACCCTTGGATATTTTAAGGCAACCAGAATCAAATTTGAAGATGAAACCCCTCTGATCTAATACAACTAATGAAATGAGATTCTTATGAAAATCTAGAAACCATCTCACATCTAGTAAGGTGACAAGATAATGTTTGGAGAGCACTAAGCACTATCATAACAGAACTTCTACCCATGACACGACATCTCTTTTTTATTTTCTAAAATAACCTCATCTTTCATTCCCTCAGTTAACTCGAAAAAGGAATTCCTATCAGGGAACATATAGAAATAATTTCTTGAGTCTAAGATCCACTGAGCATGTAAAATATTTTTGGACACACACAACACCTCAGCACTCTCATAGCATTGGTCAGAAAAGGGTGATTTATTATCAGATTCTTTATGAGGTTTAATATATTTCAAATTAGGTAATTTGGTTATAACATGTCCATATTTCCTGTAATGGTAGAAAGTAACCTCTCTCAGTTTGGTTTTAGACCAAGACTCCCTAGACTAGCTATAGTTCTTACCACCCTTTTTTTTATTGCCTTTCTTATTCCCTCAAAACTTATAATGGCCTCCAACACTCAAGCCCTAATATTCATATTTAACCTTATCCTTTCCATACAACTCACAAGAAAGAAGGGTAGATTTTACTTCCTCTAAATTCAAGGAGTCTCTTCCATGCATTATGGAATTTATAAGGTACTCATATGAACCATCCAAGGAAATCAAAAGAATAATGTCTTGGTCCTCATCTTTAATGTTAACTTTAATATCAGATAATTAAAATAATATTCTATTGGACTCATCAAGATATGTATGGATGTGAGTTCCAGGATGCGTCTTGAAAGTGTAAAATTTATGTTTCTTATGTAGATGGCCAATTAAAGAAGTTTTAATATAAATTATTTCATTTTTAGACCAAATATCGGATGTATAAGTTTCATAAGAAACCTCCCATGGGACATTATCATCTAAGGAAAACATCAAAGAGTTATGGTTTTTCATCAAAATGTCAGAATAAACATCTTAGTAAGTCTTCAAAGTCTTTCTATCATTAGAATGACTGATATGAGGTTTCTTGGGTCCATGAAGGGAATCTTATAGCCCTTATTGGACAAGAAGAGCTCACATCTCTAATCGCTACAAATTAAAATCATTATTACCATCAAATTTATCAATTTCATAATTTTTAAAAGCAATAATCATACGTGTGAGTCTCTGATACCAACTGTTAGGAAAACCAATAGTGGTATACCATTTTTTAAATTTCTAGGTTCATGCATAGATCATGTTTCCAACCAGTAATTTTTTGAAACAATGGATAAAAAATAATGATAGAGGGAAACAAATAATGAGGGAAGAAATAATAGAAACTAAAGGAAACCAAGAATTAATGTGTTTTGGTACCAGTTGAACCTACTCCATGGAAAGAACACCGCCTATTATACCTTTATTAAAAAACTAAGAAATGGAATTACTATAATGTGAGAGAAACAAATCAATGAATCGATCCAGTAGAAAATGGAATAATTGTCGCAATAAGAATCCCAAAGGAATAGTAAGAAAATACTTAATCTATAAAGATTTATCAACCAGCTATCCAAAAATAAGGATTTAGGGGAACTCCAATAGTAAACACATGAGAAATAGGAACCTCTTGATCAGGAACACAATCTCCACAAAAACACATCATCGAGGAAACTTTAATCCTTAACAATGAGGGAGAGGGCGCATCTGGAATTGGATAACACCTCTGGATCTGGTCGTCTTCTTCCTCTGGTTCAATCTATTTCTCAAAATAACATTGATCAAAACCCTCTTTCACATTATTCAAATTGAATCTCTCCTTACAATATGATATGGGGAGGAAGAAATAGTCCTAAATGTCACAAGTGGTTGCAACAACTAAACAAATATTTATAAAATGAATGGATAAAATTGAATAATCCCTAACAAACTAAAACAGAAATAAAAATAAGATGTGTAAGGTTATATTAAAATAGTGTGTAAAGGTACACAACTCCATCCCCCTACATAAAGGTTAGGTGTGGTACATGTAAGCATAAAACTAGCACCCGTGTAAGGGTTGAGAAACCTTTATGTCAAGGTAATAGGGCCTATATGTAAGTGTAATCCATACTTCACAAAGGTTGTGCATGGGTATCTAGGGTAATAGGAAGATCATAATCACACATAGAGTTAAAAAAGACCTTAAGTTGAGGTAATAAGCTTGAGAAAAATAAAAACATAAAGGTAGAAGAAAAATGGTAGAGAATAAAATGAAAATATTCAACATGCTAAATTCAAATAAAAAACTAATAGAAAATCGGTTTCTTTTAGAAATTAAACACCATGATAAAATTCAAAAAATATCCACCATTTTAAAAATAAACTAAAACAAAAAATATGATGTTCTTTCACTTGAATGTTATCTAAGTGTAATCAAGTTCAAAATATCTAAACAATGTGTGAACTTTGACAAAGCTATAGCCTTAGTCAAAATATCAGTTGGGTTTTTATCTTTGTGTATTTTTGTCTCACACATCGTTCCACTTTTAATAACCTATCTAATAAAATGAAAATTAATATCTATATGTTTATACATACCAATGAATCGATCTAGAAAAAAGAAGAAGAATTACCCTAATAAGAAACCCAAAGGAATAGTAAGAACATACTTACTCTAGCTAGATTAACCATCTAGATATCCATAAATAGGGATTTTAGGGATCTTGAGTAGCATCGAACGCATGATAAATTCGTGCCTCTTGATTAGAAAAATGATCTCTACCAAAACATGGAATCAAGGAATGGTCAATCTTTAAAAGTGAAGGAAATGGTGTGTTTGGTAGTGGACAATGCCTCTAGATCCAGTCATTTTCTTCCTCTAGGTCGATATCTTTCTTAGAATAGAAACGATCAAAACCCTCTCGCTTCTTCAAAGAATTATCCATAGATATCGAAATTGATTCCAATTGATCAACAAGTTTCAAGAAATTTTAATGGATACAAGTGAATAATCCCTAACAACCTAAAACAAAAATAAAACTGACATGTGCAAGGATATATTAAAACAGTGCATAAGGGTACACAGCCTGACCCCCTATATAAAGGTTGGGCATGGGATGCGTAAGGGTAAAATAAATGCCCATGTAAGGGTCGAGAAACCTTTATTTCATGGTAAGAGGGCCTACACATAAGGGTAATCCATAGTTCACAAAGGTTATTCAAGGGAAACCAAATACTTATGTAAGGGTAGCAGGAAGATCAGAATCACATGTAGAGTTAAACAAGACCTTAGGTCATGGTAATATTCTTGAGAAAAATAAAACATAAAGTTATAATAAAAATAATAGAGAATAAAATGAAAATATTCAACTTCCTAAATTCAAATAGAGAAACTAATAATAAACCAGTTTCTTTTGGAAATTAAACAGCATGCTGAAATTCAAAAAATCTCCAACATTTTCAAAAGAAACTAAAACAAAAAAATATGACACTCTTGCAACTAAATTTTATTCAAGTGGAACCAAGTTCAAAATATCTAACAATGCTTGAACTTGGATAAAACTACAACCTTAGTCAAACTATCAGCTGGGTTTTCATCTATGCATTTTTATAACATGCACCATTCCACTTTCAATAACCACTCTAATAAAATGAAACATAATATCTATATGTTTAAACCTACCTAGTCATGTTAAGTTTTTAGAGAGACATGGGGAATATTGTGAATCATAGTGTATATTAATAATAGGATTACTTAAATTGAGTTTAGAAATCAAACCCTTAAGCCACATGGATTCTTTGACATCCCTTGGCAATGTTATGTGTTCAGCTTCAGTGTTTAAGAGAACCACCACTCATTGCATATTTCACTTCTAGGAAATTGGTCCTCCACATTCAATGAAAACATAATCGATTAGTGATTTCCTTATTTCAACATTTCCAATATAATAAGAGTCAACATAACCAATCACTAAATATCCACATTTATCTTTTTTACCATAGAAAATTGAAAGGGATGAAGTAGAAGAGATGTAACTCAATGGACACTTAAGGGCGTTCCAATATGTCTTACCCAGATTTTCCATAAACTCGTTCAAGGTACAAATAGAAAAAGAAACATATGACCGGGTACAAATCACAACATACATAATACTACCCACAATATTAGTATATGGGATTCTACTCATATATTCAATATTAGAAGTAATAGTAAGAGAATGAGATAAATATAATTTAAAATGATAAGTCAAAGGGACACTAACAAGTTTTAATGTATCAAACAGATACCTCTTTATCACTTTAAACATATAGGAATGTTGATATAGATAAATTAAATCATGATTTCTATCCCTAATAATTTCCACACCCTAGATTAGCTTAGCACAACCTAAATCTTTCATTTCAAAAGCTGAATTCGATTTCATTTTCACATGGTGATTAATTTCATGTTACTAAACATGAGTAACATGTCATCAATATAAAGTAGAAAATACAACATGAAATATTTAACAGATTTAAAATATACACATGCATCAAAATCACGCTTTTAAAACCATTTTCTAACATGAATGAATAAAACTTTTTGTACCATTTCCTATATTATTGTTTTAATCCATACGGTGATTTATTAATTAAATAGACTTGGTTAGGTTTAAAATCATGCTCAAAACTAGAAGGAGGATTCGTGTATAACTTTTAATCTAAATAATCATACAAGAAGGAAATTTTGATATAAAGTTTTTCTATATAAAGATCTAGATAAGCATAAAAATCAAGAAGAATTATTATAGAAGACTGTTTAACTACAGGAGAAAATATTTCAACATAATCAATTCCCTCTCTTTGAAGGAAACCTTTAGCCACCAGTCTAGCTTAAATTTTATTTTATTTCCTATAGTATTATCTTATTTTCTCTTATATATCCATTTACATCCAATCATCTTGTAAATATGTGGTTTATTAACTATGGATCATGTATGGTTCTTTTTAAGGGACGTCATCGCATCTTTCATGGCAGAAATCCAATGCTTACAGTTTTTATCATTGAAAGCCTGCTTGTAAGTTTGAGGAGCCCCAACATCAAGATCTTTAGGAAACATGAAGTGAAAAGGAAACCATATCGGCATGGTTATACCTAGAATGAGGTCTAATGACTCTCATATCCCTATACCTTGTGAGCTAATAACCTCTAAGGGTGCTAGAAGTTCCAACATCTGGAGCATCATTAAAATCAGATCTAGGTTGTGGAGGTAGCTGAGAAGCAAGTGAAGAAGTCACAATAGGAGACTCACTAACACTGGGAGGCCGTAAAAGTTTCTCAACCCTTACACGGGTGCTGGTTTTACCCTTACCCATCTCATGCATGACCTTTACATAGGTGGCTCGTGTTGTGTAAATTTACACTGTCACACCCTGACTCGGGTGACTCTTTCATTTTATTATTTTTCTATCTTTAAATAATTTTTTTGGGGGTTCGAGTTGAGTCACAGATGAAATTTTTGAGTTTGTGTTAAAAATGAACTTTTTGGTGTTGACGTCATTGGACACACGGGCAGAACAAGAATTTGGAATCCACGCGGCTTCACCCTGGCAACTGCGTGACCACCCGTTCTCGAAAAATGAAAAAAAAAATTGTAATTAAGACAAACTTTAATTGTTTTCATTTAATATTTTTATTGTTGTTAAAGATTTTATTATCATTAAAATAAATAAATACTTTTATTATTTTTATTTTTATCATCATTTTATTATTATTATTATTATTATTATTATATTCATTACTATTTAGTTATTAGAAGTTTAGTGATATATATATATATATATAAACTTTTAGTAGTTTTTCTTCATTAACCCTTTTTATTTTTTAGGGTTTACCCGCACTTCTCCCCTCCCTGCATGCAGCGTGAGATTTCTCCCCCTGTAGTTTTGCCTCTGCCCTCGATTCGGCTCCCCGCTGTAGCACCTCACCGCCTCAGTTTCCTCCTGCAATGATGAGCCCTTCCCTGAACCTCATCCTCCTTCCATCTCAGCGTGCCCCAACACCTCTTCCCCCGACCGGCCAGTCGCCGCCAGCAAGCTTCTCAACCCTATTCAGCCTTTGACCCCCTTAGGCCCTCCTGCACACCAGTGCTGACCCTCCAGACCCTCAGCCTCCCTTACAACATGCCCCAGTGTACCCAGATGTCATCAGCCTCCCCATCGCCATCTCGTTGCAGCATCCCAACACCGGCCGCTTCCCCCGTCCGGACTCCTCCTACCCGACTTCCGTCAAGACCCTTGACTCCCCTGCCCTCCAGTCGGAAATCCCCTTTGGCACAACCTCCCTCTTTTCTGGCACGATCCATTCCGATGTTGCCTCCTCCTATCAAGGAACCCCCCTTTTGGCGACTGGACCTATTGGCGTGACCTCTCTAGTGTGCTTCCTTACTAGCGCAGCCCTCCTCCAGCAGCGACATCCCCTTTCGGGCATTATCTATTATCTCGGGACTCCCTTCGGGTGTGTTTCAGTGTTTGTCGCCAAAGATGAGGGTTTCAGACCATCTTGAGTTGGTGCTGCCATGCAAGGTGAAGATATTATTCCCAACGCTTGGTTTTTCACTATTTTTTAGAGCCCTTATGTGTTTTTGAGTCCTTAGTATTTATTTTTCAGTACATTGAACCTTATCACATGGTTTCAGATGCGCATCGTTCTGTTTCATCTTGATTCCGAGGTAGGTTCCCATTTCACTGCCTTTCAGAATTTAAGTTTCACATATTTCTTGTTGTTCACGCCCTATATATATGCTAATTATTATTGTTCAACTTGTGGTTAATTTATTTATTATGCTAATTGGTTGTTCAATTTTTGTTTTGTGAAAAATGAGGTCATTTTATTATAATTGCACACACTATTTCTTTAATTAAATGTTTCATTAGTTTTGCACCTGGTTTGTGACTCTTAGAACCTGATTTAACAATTTAAATAAGTTTGTGGGATGGAATTTATTTTTGGCACCTTGTCGAGTGTTAATTAGAAACTTTTTTGATAAACATTTCATGTGCCACTAATAAATAGCCCAGTTGGCATTTTTGTAAAGAATATTTCGGTTCAAGGTGTTTTGGTGTGTTTACACCCCTTTATAAAAAGTGCACATGTATGTTGATAAATGTTTTTTATAGTGTTTTTAAATGGTTTCAAATTAAAAGGAATAGTAGTTGTGGCTTTAAACCGAATTGATGTGAAATTGTGATCTTGGGTTTCTTGAAAGTGTTGGTTTTGTAAATAAATGGGTTTTGAGTTTTAGGGTGTTTTGAAATGTGTTATTGATAAATGGCCATTTAACACTTATAAAAATTTTTGTGCCCTGGGAAATGTAATCTGAATATTTTGAGAGAATTTATCGATGTTTTGGTGTGAAGATGATGTGTTTTACCTCTTTAGAAAATGTGAATTTTGTGTTAATGATAAATGTCGGTTTATGAAAAAGAAATGGTTTAAGGCCTGTTTAGAAACCTTGTAAAAAATGGTGAAATTGTTTATTATGAAAACCTCCAGTGGTTGTTTCTCATTCCATGATTTTATGTATATAATGGATGGGATGTCCTTACTAAGTAATCCTTGTGATCCATTATAAGGGTGCCTCATATTGGACTCTTTATGCTCTTTTTATTAATGGCATGAGATCGGTCCTTGGAGTGACTCAAGGTGATGCTTTTTATGCTTTATTATTATATATATTGTGATTGGATGCTCTGCTAGCATCATTTGGACCACCCCCTTTTTAAATACACGAGACATAAGAACCTGTAATATTGAGAGAATATTCTGAGAATGATTGTCGCACTTGTAGGTTATGGTACTGACCAGTGGCCCATAGTAGGTGGATATGTTTGGGTTCATTTTTATGGGATTTTGCCTCGGCCTACCTGATAAAGGATGGTCGATCATTTTGAGAGTTTTTATTTCATCGTGTAACATGTCAACGAGGATGAGTTCTCATGTATTGGTGTCTTCTAGATTATTCTTGATCTCCTCGGTTCACCTATGTATAATCATTCTTAGTGCTTACAGTGTTGAATGTATTACTTGTATGAATATTTTCTTTCCATTTCCCTTGTAGTGAAACTACTGCAGCATTTTCAAGTGTAATTTTTTTACTGGAAAGTGATTTGTGGTTTTAATGTGGCTTATGAAAACTGTTTTCAAAGAAAAATGTTTTATTTTTTTTGTGAAAATTGAAAATGTAAACATCACTTTACCTTTGAAAATGCTAATGTCTCACTAAAAGAATGACTTGGGTTTTTGATAAATGAATGAGGGCAATGAATCATACTTTGTTTTTGAGTAACATGAAGAAAATCTTACTTTTATACATTGTAGTTCAAACATGAAGATGGATGTTTCTTTTATTTTAAAAGAAGTTCATTGGGAATAGATATCGGGCTAGACTACTGAGTTTTCATACTCACACCTATAATTATTTTCTGTTTTTAGTTTTTGTGTAGGCTCTAGGTTGGGTGCGCTCGCCTTGGGAAATGCTTGATTGTTCAGTTAGGGAGTGACCTGTGGGGTCACACAGAGATAGTGTTTTCCCATTCAGTTAGTTTTTATTTCCATCATTTCATGTTTATTTGTTTTATTTGGTTTATTTATTCTGATCTGATCATTATTATTTATTCTTCTTTTATTTATTTGTATTGGGATAAATTTGTTCCCACCGTCTTTGTTGATACCCTTGCGCTTTTTTCCAGCATGAGAGGATCGAGAATGCCTCTTGGGCCTTGTTGCGTATCATCTTAGGTGACCAGTTCAGGGTCGACCCGGGTTGGTTCATGACAAAATGGTATCATAGGAGGTTATCTCTTAACGAACCTCCCTTTTTAGAGCACCCTTTTTTATCTGGGATGTCTAGGTATATGGAGTAGGATTGTCGAGACTTGATGGGTAGTTCCAGGAAGATCATCGCGAACTCTTGTTTATTCTGATCCTTGAGTTTCCATGGGAATTCTGGTTTAATTACTTTCTTCGGGTTTCTAGTATTTTTTTGCGATTGGGATACGACAAAGGGATTTGGGCTAATATTCCTCATGATTCGCACGACCTGTAAATCCATGTGGATATAGGGGATGGTCCTAGAAATCTCTATGTGTTTTTAGAGTGTTTGACATATGGCCACCAACCATATGGTCAAGCCACCCACCAACACTAGTTGCTTGTTTGAGTAGTTTTGGGTATCCTCTAACTTCTAGAAGTTTCTTGAATCAAAAAATTTGGTTTTGAAGAAAGAGAAAAAATGGTTTTTTGAAATGACATGTTTAATTTGTGCATTGATGTAAAATAAATGGGATGAAAGATTTGTTTTGGATAATACAGTTGTTTTGTTTTGGCATCGGTGTTCCTATGGGTGCTCACATGCATAGTGGTATGTTGGAATATGAACGGATGTCTGGTATGGTGGATGGATGCCCGAGGTGGCACAAAAACATGCATGTGAGTGAGACTCTAAAGAATACCAATGTCGAGTGTTTAACCCACCAAACTTGTTTGAAATTAAATATGTTTTCAAAGAGGAAAGTTTTGATGTTATGATGGTTTGTTTTCTTGTGTTTAGAGATCGTCACCTATGTGGTGTTTGATTTTGAGGATTTTTATTTATTGAGTTGGCCTTGATTGGGTTCTTGACTGTTCTTGTCTAGTGTTTGTCCCCTTGAAGTTTCGATGGGTGATCGTAGTGCGGTTGATCAACCTAAGGATTTTATGCTTGAGTTTCAGAAGCTAGATCCACCTCTCTTTTATGGTCAAGCAGACCCTTCCGTAACGGAGGAGTGGATGCAGAAGATTGAAAGGGAATTTAACCTTGTTGAGTTTCCTGAGTCATTGAAGTTCAATTTTTCAACCTTCATGCTTTAAGGTTCATCGTGGATGTGGTGGAAGTCAGTGTCTCGGAATAAACCCTGTCAAGAGCTTACTTGGGAGTTTTTCAAGGCTTTGTTTATTCGTCAGTATTTCTCTAAGAAAAAAAGGGTGAGGATGGGGATAGAGATGTGTTATCTACAGATGGGTGATGGATCCATTCTGGAGTATTTCTAGTGCTTTGTGGAGCTAGTCCCTTATGATTTAGGGTATTCCACAGATGACTCCATGAAGGCTCAATGTTTTGAGGCATGCCTCCATCCTGATCTACAATCGAAGGTGTCAGCGTCTAATTTAACTTCATTTACTGATGTGGTGATACAATCTTTTCATGTTGAAGCTATGTTGGTTAGAGTGCATGAGGTAGTCCTCCCTCCTTCAATTCCTATGAAAAGTGGTGAGGATTCAGGAAAGGAGATAAGGAAGTGATCGAAAATTGATGGAGCAAGTCGTGGAATCAAAAGGCCTCGGGATATTTCATCAACCTCTTCAGAGTGAAAGATCCTCATGTGTTATAATGGTAAGATGGGTCACAAAAAGTCATCATGTAAAAATGCTCTGAAGCCTTTCCGGGCGTGTGGATGCCTGGGTCACTTGCGGTGATTCTGTTGGGGCGTTGCTAGAAAGCATCACAGAGGAAGTTCTCATAAGTGATGTGTTGTTGGGGTTTTTTTTAAAGTTTCTTGTGTATTTTCCTTCCAGTATAAGGGATCTCTTATTGTGGCAGTTATACAGATGTTTTTTTGGGTTTTGAAATGTATGAGAATGTTGTGGGTCTTTTGATGAACTCTGATTTTCAACACCAGTGTGGCTTTCATTTCAAAATAATGTCCTTTATTTTTTCAAATAAAAAGATGTATGTTTCTTATTGGGATTATCAAAACCTGACTGCGAGGCAAGATACATTTCATCCATCAGATATCCATCCAAAAGGCCTTGGAGTGAATCCGACACATAGTCAGGAACTCTGGGGAATTTTAAGGAGTATGGTCAAGGTTGTGGCTCTATTGTTGCGGTGAGACAGTTTCAGCATTTCTGTTATGGTTTCATCATTGTTGTGAATTTCCTCAGGTTTCAAAGAGCGCGATGGACTTATCCCTCACACAATGTTAGTAATCGTGTTGTTCTGGATGCGATTTGTCGATCAATGGCCTTGCGTGGACCACCCATGTGAATTGGTTGAGGCTTTGGTTTGTGTCCATCCTGAAGTGATGAGTCTTTAGTAGTTGTCCATTGTAGTTTTATTAATCCAATCCTTGGGCCCTCCCTCCTCACCCATGGGGTGAGGATTTTTGGTTTGTACGGAGTTTTCAGTTCATCTCTTATTCCTTTAGGATGGGAGTGAGTGGTTTGAATGTTCTCGTTGTGCTTCTTTTAGCTTGAGTAAGGCCTGGTGTGGGTCTAAGTTGGATTTTCGTTTGGACATGTATAGGTTGGTTCTTTATGGTGGGGAGATCCACCATCTCTTTGGGTTTTCTCTTAAGACGTTATCATATGCTAGTTGAATTCTTATGGCAGAGAGTTCGTTCAAGCCTCCCCTCTACTGGTGATCTATTTCGGGCAATGAGATCGAGTCTCGTTGGTGGTCGATGGAATTTCCTCATATTGAGAGGTTGGATCATGTTGATATGGAATCCTTAGGTGTTGATCGATCGGCTGGATGTTGTTGTGGCTTTCTGGGGGCGGAAAGCGTTATGGTGGGGAGAATTGTCACACCCCGACCCGGGTGACTCTTTCATTTTATTATTTTTCTGTCTTTAAATAATTTTTTTTGGGGTTCGGGTTGAGTCCCGGATGAAATTTTTGAGTCTATGTTAAAAAGTGTGCCTTTTGGTGTTGACATCATCAGGCGTATGAGCGGAGCGTGAATTTGGAAGCTGTGTGGCTTCGCCCTAGCAACTGTGCGACCACTCGTTTTCGGAAAATGAAAAAAAATTGTAATTAAGACAAACATTAATTATTGTCATTTAATATTTTTATTATTGTTAAATATTTTATTATCATTAAAATAAATAAATACTTTTATTATTTTTAGTTTTATTATTATTTTATTATTATTATTATTATTATATTCATTACTATTTAGTTATTAGAAGTTTAATGATATGTATATATATAAACTTTTAGTTGTTT
Organism: Viscum album; assembly: GCA_963277665.1. Lineage (NCBI taxonomy): Eukaryota > Viridiplantae > Streptophyta > Magnoliopsida > Santalales > Viscaceae > Viscum > Viscum album. The sequence continues at coordinate 1,800,276,238 of OY728130.1, read as the reverse complement.
TTATTCATTAACCCTTTTTCTTTTTTAGGGTTTACCCACACTTCTCCCCTCCCTGCATGCGGCGTGAGATTTCTCCCCCTGTAGCGTTGCCTCGGCCCTCGGTTCGGCTCCCCCCTACTGTGCCTCACCGCCCCGGTTTCCTCTTCCTCTACAACGACGAGCCCCACCCTAGACCTCGGCCTCCCTCCATCTCAGCGTGCCCCAGTGCCTCTTCCCCGAATCGGCCAGCCACCGCCAACAAGCTTCTCTACCCTGTTCAGCCGTCGACCCCCGTCGTCCCTCCTGCGCACCAGCGCCGACCCTCCCATCCCTCGGCCTCCCTTACAGTGCGCCCTAATGCACCCGAATGTCGCTAGCCTCCCCGTCGCCCTCCTGTTACGATAGCCCAACACCAGACGCTTCCCCCATCCGGCCTCCTCCTGCCCGTCTTCCATCAAGACCCCCGACTCCCCTGCACTCCGGCCAGCAATCCCCTTTGGCGCGACCTCTCTCTTTTCCAGCGTGATCCCTTCCGACGTCACCTCCTCCTACCGAAAAACCCCCCTTTTGGCGACTGGACCTACCGACACGACCTCTTTGGTGCGCTGCCTTACTGGTGTGGCCCTCCTCCGGCAGCGACATCCCCTTCTGGGCATGTATCTATTCTCTTGGGACTCCCTTCGGGTGGGTTTCGGTGCTTGCTGCCGAAGGCGAGGGTTTCAGACCATCTCAGGTTGGCACCGCCATGCGAGGTGAAGATCTTATTCTCACCGCTTGGTTTTCACTATTTTTTTTAGATCTCTTATGTGTTTTTGAGTCCTTAGTATTTATTTTACAGTACTTTGGACCTTAGCACATGGTTTCGGACACGCGTAATTTTGTTTCATCTTGATTCTGAGGTAGGTTCTCATTGCACTGCCTTTTAGAATTTAAGTTTCGTCTATTTCTTATTGTTCGCGCCCTATATATATGCTAATTATTATTATGCAACTTGTAGTTAATTTATTCATTATGCTAATTGGTAGTTCAATTTTGGTTTTGTGAAAAATGAGGTTATTTTATTATAATTGCGCACATCGTTTCTTTAATTAAATGTTTCGTTAGTTTTGCACCTAGTTTGTGACTCTTAGAACCTGATTTAACAATTTAAATAAGTTTGTGGGATGGAATTTGTTTTTGGAACCTTGTCAAGTGTTAATTAGAAATTGTTTTGATAAACATTGCATGTGCCGCTGATAAATGTCCTAGTTGGAATTTTTTGTAAAGAGTGTTTTGTTTCAAGGTGTTTTGGTGTGTTTACACCCCTTTATAAAAAGTGCACGTGTATGCTGATAAATGTTTTTTATAGTGTTTTAAAATGGTTTCAAATTAAAAGGAAGAGTAGTTGTGGATTTAAACCAGATTGATGTGAAATGGTGATCTTGGGTTTCTTGAAAGTGTTGGTTTTATAAATAAATGGGTGTTAAGTTTTTGGGTGTTTTGAAATGTGTTGTCGATAAATGGTCATTTGACACTTTTATAAAAATGTTTGTGCCCTGGGAAAAGTAATCTGAATATTTTTGAGAGAATTTATCAATATTTTGGTGTGGATATGATGTGTTTTACATCTTTAGAAAATGTGGATTTTGTGTTAATGATAAATGTCAGTTTATGAAAAATAAATGTTTTAAGGTCCGTTTGGAAACCTTTTGAAAAATGGTGAAATTGTTTATTATGAAAACCTCCAATGGATGTTTCTCTTGCCATTATTGTATGTATATAATGGATGGGATGTCCTTACTAAGGAATCCTTGTGATCCATTATAAGGGTGCCTCTGATTGGACTCTTTATGTTCTTTTGATTAATGGCATGAGATCAGTCCTTGGAGTGACTCGGGGTTATGCCCATTGTGCTTTATTATTATACATACTATGATTAGATGCTCAGCTGGTTCCAGTTAGCCCACCCCCTTTTTAAATACATGATACATAGCAACCTAACATATTGAGAGAATATTCTAAGAATGATTGCTGCGCTAGTAGGTTATGGTACTGACCAGTGGCCCATAGTAGGCGGATATGTTTGGGTTCATTGCTATGGGATTTTCCCTCGGCCTACGTGAGAAAGGATGGCCGAGCATTTTGAGTGTTTTGATTTCATTGTGTGACATGTCAATAAGGATGAGGTCTCGTGTATTGGTGTCTTCTGAATTATTCTTGATCTCCTGGGTTCACCTATGTCTACTTGTTCTTAGTGCTTGCAGTGTTGAATGTGTTACTTGTATGTATATTTTTTTTCCATTTCCATTATAGTGAAACTATTGTAGTGCTTTCATGTGTAATGTTTTTACTGGAAAGTGATGTGTGGTTTTAATGTGGCTTATGAAAACTATTTTCAAAGAAAAGTGCTTTATTATTTTTGTGAAAATTGAAAATGTAAACATCACTTTCCCTTTGAAAATGCCAATGTCTCACTAAAATAATGACTTGGGTTTTTGAGAAATGAATGAGGGAAATGACTCGTACTTTGTTTTTGAGTAACATGCAGAAAACCTTACTTTTATACATTGTAGTTCAAACTTGAAAATGGATGTTTCTTTTATTTTAAAAGAAGTGAATTGGGAATAGATATCGGGCTAACCTACTGAGTTTTGATACTCACACCTATAGTTCTTCTCAGTTTTTAGTTTTTTTGCAGGCTCCAGTTTGGGTGCACTTTCCTTGGGCGATGCTTGATCTTTAAGTTGGGGAGTGACCCATGGGGTCACACGGAGATAGTGATTTCCCATTTGGTTAGTTTTTATTTCCATCAGTTTCTGTTTAGTCGTTTTATTTGGTTTATTTATTCTGAGCTTCTCTTTATTATTTCTTCTTATTTTATTTATTTGTATTGGGAGAAATTGTTCTCATCGTCTCTGTTGATGCCCTGACACTTGTCACCAGCCCAGGAGGATCGAGAATGCCTCTCGGGCCTTGCCACATATCGGCTCGGGTGACCGGTTCAGGGTCGACTCGGGTTGGTTCGTGACATACACACCGTTTTAATATACCCTTATGCATATCCGTTTTATTTATGTTTAGGGTTATTGGGGTTTCTTCAATTAAAACTATTCATTTTCTTGAAATTTGTTGATTCATTGCAACTGCTTATGGTCTATGGGGCTATTTCTTCTTCTCCATCTCAGATTGTAAGGAGAGATTCACTTTTAAGAAAGTGTGAGAGGGTTTTGATCGATTTTATTCCAAGAGATAGATCGAGCTAGAGGAAGAAGATAACCAAAGTTAGCGGTGTCATCCACTACCAGATACGCCATTGCCCTTTCCATTAAGGATTGGAATGTCCTTATCGCTATGTTCTGGTGGAGATCGTGTTACTGATCATGAGGTGTGTGTTGCTCGTGTGGTCGGCACTGTTAGAGATCCCCGAAATCCCCATTTATGGATAGTTGATTGGTAAATCCGGCTAGAGTAAGTTTGTTCTGACTATTTCTTTGGGTTTCTTGTTGTGGAAATTACACTATGTTTGGTCATATATTAGTAAAAGAAAATAAATGATATCATAATTCATAAAAGAAAATAAATGAAAATAAATGATTTTGATTTCTCTTCATTTTGTTTGGATGTGAAATTTAGTAAAAGAAAATAAATGATTGTCTTTTCTCCCCAACTTGTTTGATGACAATTTTTAAAAGAAAAGAAAAGAAAAGAAATTGTTTTGGTTTAAATGACACAAATAACCTTTTGTTAAAAAATAACGCATACGCACAAGATTAAAAGGCATACTTACCCAAGATAAAAAAACAATCATAGATTATATCCCCACAGATAGTACACATACCGCTGTGTCTGTCCAACATCAACAATTTATGTTAAATAACACAAATAACCCTTTTTAAAAATGAAATTTTATTACCTTTTTTATAACAAATCAAAAAATAATAATTTTGATTTTAATCAATCATTATCTTTTATATCACCAAAATTAGGTAAACATTAATCTATAAACATATATCACTACAAATTTTAAAATTAAAAAAAATATATATATAATCAAAATTATTTATAAATTATTTATATAATTTATTAATTTAAAATTATTAATTCAAGATAATCAAAATTATTAATTCAAAATTATTATTAATTCAAAAAAAATCAAAATAATTATTAATTCAAAATAGTTATTAATTCAAAATATTAATTAATTCAAAATTATTTATAAATTATTTATATAAAATATTCATTCAAGATAAATATAATTATTTATAATCAAAATTATCTATAATAAAAATTATTTATAAATTATTTATGATTATTTATATACACATAATTATTTACAATCAAAATTATTTATAGGCACATAATAAAAATAATTTATATTTGATTGTTATTCTTATTTATAAATTGTGTTGAACTTAGAAAAATCGTTATTTATAAATTATGTTGAACAAAATATTTAGATACACATGAAAGTATTGTTTGTTGTTATTATTTTAAAAAAAATCTATAAAACACACGCAAGAAGAGAAAATAGGTCTAGGGACTCGACCCCGCGACACACCCCAAACCCATTCCACCCCAACCACCCCGCTCGCCCGTGGGGGGCATTTGTTGTTATTATTAATAATGAAAAATATGTTCATTTATATAAATATTAATTCATGAAAATTATATAGCCATGAATAAGGAAAACATTTACCTTTTTATGAAATTCAAGGCATCACAACTTTGAATTTATCAACAAAATACATTTATTTTCCCATTACAATGAACATATATAAATTATCAAGGAATATATTATAGCCATGAATGTTATCCACAAGGTATTTCATAAGTACCTCAAATAGTTTTGAGATTCACACATGAATAAAGAAACTACTCAACATGGTCGTATAGCATTCAAACCGCAAACCTAAAATACTCATAACGGGACAAATTAAATGATAAAAAGCGTGAAAGGGGACGACATCGCAGCTTGAAGGAACATTAGCAGAGGACTACTGTAGCGGTGCAGAAACTGGATGGTATCAAGTTGAAGATGAATGGAATGAGAGCTTGAAGGAATAAAAGGCATGAAGATAGGCATAGAGGATAATATGGGAAATTTAAAAAACTCCTAAATGATACACACAATTTCCATCCAAATCATCCTAGATTTGGGATGATTCAAAACCACAGGTTGTGGAGATATGTTTCTCCTCATTTCACCCTCCTGATATTTCCCACCATCGCTTTTCTCTCACCAAACGAGGGAAATCTGTTTCAGTCGCCCCAAATCGTTTCTTTTCCTCCCAAACATCAGCTTCCAAACGAGCTCTTATTCTTCTATTTTCTATTTGTTTCTCTTGTATGGTTATAATTTCGTTTTGATAATTTTAATAAAGGTAAAATATATGGTATTCTTATCATAGAGTATGACCAACTGGTATCGAACCACGTTAATTTTTGGCATCCTTATGTTTCTTTTCTTTCTTTGCTCATTATTTGTTATTCGCTGTCATCATTTGTTTATCCATCATTTTGAAAAAAAATTACTGGTTGGAAACTTGATCTGTGTGTGATCCTGGAAATTAAACAAAGGGTATACCACTGCCAGTTTCCTTAACAGATGGGCTAAACATAATCTCACTGGTGACCAGAGTACGGGGATAAAGGCTCAAATTTTGGTTTTGATAATTCAAAGGAAAATCATAACATCTACTTCTATTATTGGTGCAATATAAACAATTAGGTCTCTTCTTGTTGTTACCCAGGACGTTATGGTTTTTTACATATCAAGGAAGACAAATTCAGTTCCATACTCACTTTCCAACCTTTGTGGATATCTTTTATTGATGACAGAATGGACGCGTGGATTGATATTCACCAAGGGATCAATGTCTTGATTCGGCTTGATGAATTAAACGTCCCTTTGCTGCACCTAGCGATCAGTGAAGAACCTTGGAGACAACCATAATTTTGATGACCATTTGGATGGGGACAGTTGGCATGTCACTAAGATATAGAGGGAAGCTTTCATATTTGTACTTAGGTTTGATGTTGAGGATATTTATGGACTCCCTTGTGATGATGTTTCTTCTTTGGATGGGTTGAAGTAATGATGCGAGGTGATATTGGAACGAGACAGGATGACTATCGATAAAGCACATGGCCACTTTCAGGCCACATAAAGTGCCCCATCAAGTATGTATTACTGGGAAAATTGTCGTCTCAGGTTGGCACGTGGACCTGAGGATCAGGCACACGGTGGGATGAACCCCCACCTGAAAAAATGAAATCATGGCAACTGATCCGCTTTTCATGTAAAGCTTTTTTTTAAATCAAATTAATTAATTTTAAACCGTTGGAGCATTATGCCCTTCCTCTCGTGTAAATGATTTTAAATAAAGTATAACCACAATATGTTTAATTAAAATGGTTATTATAAAATATTAATAACAAAGAGAAATATAAATCATTTAATAAAAATTATTATTATAAAATATTAATAATAAATAAAAATAAAAATATTAGACGTTAGTTTATTTTTAGATATTTTTAAATGTTTTAAAATAAATTTATGTGACATCGAATTTTAATCCAATCAATATATTTTAATTAAGAATTATATATTTAATAACATTTTTTATTAAATAACATTTTAATATCATCTTTTACTGAATATTCATAATAAAGATATTTTTAATGTGTTAATAATAAAGATAAATAAAAATATAATACATTGAAATTTGAATGGATATTTTAAGGGAAAATTTCACTTTAGATATCAAATGAAAGTGATTGATGTGATATATGCATTGAAAACTTGCATTTGAAATCTGAATGGAACTTTGTACTAAAAGTTTTCAGTGAAAATTTACATTAAAAGTTTCTAAAGTAAATCATCGATGGTATTTTTTGATGAAAATTTACATTTATTATTTATGTATGAATATATCTACATTGTAATTTTAAGTGAAATTTGAGCTGAAATTTTCAGTGGATATCTGCAATGAAAAGTTCCAGTGGAAGGTCGCATTGTAATTTTCCAGTGAAAGTTTTCCCTAGAAAGTTCCGATGGAAGTTTGCACTGGAAATTTCCAGTGGAAATTTGCACTAAAAATTTCCATAGTAAATTTGTAGTTCAAATTTTTAATACATTATTTATGTGTTGGTATATTACATGTCTTAAGTATTAGTAGTCACTTGTATCCTTAAAATGTAATTTTTGGTTTTGCTTGACCTCTTGTTGTCTTGTTATTGCTTCTTTAGAAAACATCTTTTTATTCTTTGACACAATTCAACTTCAATTTTGCATTTTTTTAATTATACAAATCCCTTACTTTTTGCGCTATACCAACCATCAAGTATACTTAAATAGTTTGCCTATTTTCAAATATGTTGTGTGTAGCTTTATCATTTGCACCTCTGATGACATAAACAAACATGTAGAGGATAGTTACATTATTTATATCATATAATTTTCAGCTAAACGGTGAACAGTTGATAAAATACATGTTGTGAATGACTTTATGTAATTTTATTATAACTTCCATTAAATTTCATCTTATCAAAACTCATTTAATATTCCCTTTAAAAGTTAAAGTCGTTTTTTTAAACCATAGAGAATAAATAATATGTAGCCGGAACCTAGATTATAAATTTGTTTTTGGGTTTCGGGCAGTTAATTCACGCCACCGACGACCCCACTCAGCCCCTCCTCCGTCAACATATTTGATATTCCCTGGCCCTTAAATTTAACTGCACATTTCCAACCACCCCACCCCACCCCACCCCACCCCCAACGCCTGCATGCCAGTGGACTTTCCTTTAAATTAATACCCAGCCCTCCCCAACACACTCACTCCCGACCCTCTTCACAAACCCTCGCTCTTCTGTCCTCACCGTCTTCCTCACTCTTCCGCTCCCCATGCTGCCGCTGCTCTTCCTCTTTCTCATCTCCTTTCCATCCTCAGTTTCACTCTCCATTACCGACCAGTCCTCTGCCCTTCTCCGTTGGAAATCCACTCTTCCCGCCGCTACCCAATCCGGCGTGCTGTCCTCATGGGCTGGGCCCAACCCCTGCCACCGCAACTGGACCGGGATCGCCTGCAACCCCCTCCACTGCATTCAGGTTCTCAACCTCACCAACTTCAACCTCACGGGTACGCTTTCTCACCTCAACTTCACCTCCCTCCCTTGCCTCACCACCCTCCATCTCATCGGCAACCACCTTACAGGAACCATACCTCCATCCATCTGTTACTTGACCAATTTGACCACACTCAGTCTCCGCCATAACAATTTTTCTGGTTCTATTCCAGAGGAAATTGGGATGTTGCAGTCACTCAATGCCCTCTCACTATCCTACAACAATATCACCGGATCAATTCCTACCCCCTTGTGTTATCTCACCAAATTATCCATACTTTATTTAGGTTCAAACCAACTATCTGGTTCAATTCCTCCTGAAATTGGGATGTTAAGGTCTCTCATGGAACTTGGATTGCATGAAAACAACCTCACAGGACCAATTCCTGCTTCCATCGGCTACTTGCGAAATTTAAGTTGGTTAAATCTGAGGACAAACAAACTTTCTGGATCAATTCCTCGTAAAATTGGAATGCTGACCAATTTGACCAGACTCTCTCTCTCCCAAAACCAACTCTCTGGTTCAATTCCTAATGAAATCGGGATGTTAAGGTCTCTCATGGTACTTGAGTTGTATGAAAACAACCTCACAGGACCAATTCCTCCTTCCATAGTTAACTTGACTAATATGATTGTACTTTACCTCTCCAAAAACAAACTCTCTGGTTTAATTCCTCATGAAATTGGGAAGCTGACAGCTCAGCTTTATCTGGACTTGTCAGACAACGACCTCAATGGTCTGATCCCTCACAGCATTGGAAATTTAACAAGTCTTACCAGCCTTATCTTATTTGGCAACAGACTTTCAGGCTCCCTTCCCAAAAGCATTATAAACTGTACAAGCCTCGTTAGAGTTAGACTTCAAAACAACCAACTTACAGGGCACATATCAAATTTTCCTTGTGTGTTCAAAAAACTAAATTACACTGATATGAGCAACAACAAATTCTATGGTGAGCTTTCTCCTACGTGGGCACAATGTCCGAAGCTGACGACCTTTAAAATCTCTGGCAACAACATTTCAGGGGCAATCCCACCCGGAATAGGAGATGCAATTCGACTACATGTGCTTGACCTTTCTTCAAATAAGTTTACTGGGAAAATTCCTAAAGAACTCGGCCAGTTGACATCATTATTCAATCTTAATTTAGAAAATAACAAGCTTTCAGGAAACATTCCATTGGAGATTGGATGTCTCCCTAATTTGGAGACGCTCAACTTGGCAAGAAATCGTTTTAATGGCCTGCTTTCATATCGTGGTGGGGAACATTCAAAAATATGGTACTTAAATCTGAGCAACAACTTTTTTATTGGAAATATTCATCTTCAAGTTTCCAATTTTCTGTTGCGGAATCACCGGGAGACAGAACGACAGAAAACGAGAAAACGAAAGAAAGAAAAGCAACAAGGAACACGGCGATTTACGTGGTTCGGGAAAAATCCCTACGTCCACGGGAGAGGCAGATTTTCACTATGATTCGGGAGCAATTACAGAGGATTTTCCAACGTTACAAACCCTAGCCCGAAATGGGCTACATATGAAGAAGACGGTCTACTGTTCTGAATAGTAGTCCGCGTTGCTACAGTGATCGGCGGCTCACTTTGTCAAAAGTGCTACAGTGTCTGTCGGCTGGAAGTCAAAAGCGCTACAGTACTGTTGACCCCGAAGTCCGCACCGCTACAGTGCATGTCGGTGTCGGTCGGTCAGCTCCGCTACAGTGGTCAGAGATGCTACAGTGCCGAAAAAATTGGGCCGGGGGCCTTCGGCCCCCGGACCCCCGGAGCAGGGGCGCGTTGCCCCCTGCAACCCCCAACGAGCTCACCGCGGAGCTCGACCCGCGATAGTTGCGGGCCACAAGCATTCGGCCCAACCGGATCGGGCAACACCAATCCAACATTTTCCATTTCTACAAATTCTTGATCTCAGCCACAATTTATTTGGTGGGAATATACCTGAAGAATTCTATAAATTGTCAAGTTTGGAAGCGTTGAACCTCTCACATAATGAACTTTCAGGGCAGATTCCTTCAAATTTTCACAGTCTAATGAGCTTGGTATCTTTTGATATATCTTACAACTACTTAGAAGGCCTGGTTCCTGATATTCGAGCTTTTCAAGATGGATTCGATTGTTACAAGAATAATGCAGGCTTATGCGGCAATTTTACAGGCTTGGAGGCATGTCCCTCGCTACTTAGTAATTCTCACACAAGAAATAAGAAGACTATTATCTTGATAGCCATCTCCATTTCAACTACTTAGAAGGCCTGGTTCCTGATATTCGAGCTTTTCAAGATGGATTCGATTGTTACAAGAATAATGCAGGCTTATGCGGCAATTTTACAGGCTTGGAGGCATGTCCCTCGCTACTTAGTAATTCTCACACAAGAAATAAGAAGACTATTATCTTGATAGCCATCTCCATTTCAACGTTTATGTTTTTTATGCTCATCTTTATTGGGATCTATAATCACAAGCATCGTGTAGGGAGTGATTTAAATGCTCAAATATGTGAAACACAAAATGAAAATCCATTTCTTCTATTGAAATTTGATGGGAAGATGGTGTATGAGCAAATAGTGAAGACAACAAACCAATTTGATTCCAAATACTGCATTGGTGTCGGAGGATATGGAACAGTTTATAAAGTTGAGTTGCCTATTGTTCCACTTCTTGCTGTAAAGAAATTGCATGAGAATAAATATGAAGATTTGAGGTGCTTTGAACACGAGGTCCAAGCATTAACAGAAATGAGACATCGCAACATTGTCAAGTTTTATGGGTTTTGCTTACATGGCAGACACTCCTTTTTGATTTATGAGTTTTTGGAAAGAGGAAGTTTGAGAAATATTCTAATAAATATAGATGAGGCCAAGGAATTAGATTGGATGAAAAGGGTAAATGTTATCAAAGGTGTTGCTGATGGCTTATCTTACATGCATCATGATTGCATACCTCCAATAATTCATCGAGATATATCCAGCAACAACATTCTTCTTGATGGTGAGTATGAGTCTCATATCTCTGATTTTGGGATGGCAAAATTTCTACATCCGGACTCATCAACATTGACAACAATGATTGGCACATTGGGATATGGAGCTCCAGGTAATCTCTTTGATAGTCATATTGCATTTTTTTCATTATATCTTTTTTCATTATACTGGATTGTTCTGTGTCACTATGTCACTTGATCATTTTTTTCTCATTTTAATGTTTTATTTTTTTATTCAACTTGTTTAGCTTGAATAAGTGCTTCTGGATTAATTTTATGACTAGATAATTTACTTCTAATGCAATTTTAAATGTTTTCCTTGCTCAAAAATTAAAGTAATGAAATTGCCTTTCAAATTTTCTAAATGTTGACATAATTAATATATTAAAAATGTGAGTTGTCTAAATTCACAATTTTGCTTTCATTTTCAGAATTAGCTTATACAATGAAAGCCACTGAGAAATTTGATGTCTATAGTTTTGGAATTCTATCAATGGAAGTGCTCATGGGGAGGCATCCAAGTGACTCCTTCCATCATTGTATTCTATGTGCTCGTCATCAACATCTGGGCCGTCATTTGGCCATCAAACACTCGTAAAAGATGTGGTGGATCAACGTTTATCTATGCCAACGAATCAAACAGCTATGAAAGTTTTCTATCTCTTGAAGGTAGCAAATGCATGTTTACATCCTAATCCCAAGTCAAGACCAACAATGGAACACGTATCTCGATTTCTATTGGTTGACCATCATCCATCTATACGGAAATCATTCTCAGATATCACCCTGAGTGATTGTTTTGAAGAAAATATTTAAATAGGTAAAAAAGAACTCCATGGACAGCTCAATTCAACTTTCTATTTTATCTTATTGCTATGACACTTTTTTGGTCACTGCAGGTTGTTGTCTATGTTTTCAGCAAATTTAGAGAAATTTGGGATAGTGGGGGATAAACAGGACTCCCAACACTGCTCTCTTGTACCTCCATCATGTAATTATTCGCAGTAAGAATAAGTTATTTTATTGTCCAATTGTAGTCCATGCCAGCTCAATATGAACTGGTTGACACTAAATCATTTATACTCTAGCATTGTAATGGGGTCTTCTGGAATTCAGATGAAAAGAAAACATTTGAATAATAAACATGAATGTTTCAATAGATTCTTACGAATGTGATGAAATCTAACCAACAGGGCACTAACATGTGATGGAATGGAAGCAACTGGCCACCTGTTTGTCATTTGCTCAGGGGTTCGATCCCCAATTATGTTGTATTTTCAGCGACTTGTCGCAGGTTTCGTGGAAGGGCGCACTTATGGGGGCGGGAGCAGTCGGCTGTGCTGGCGTTGCGGGAGGGTGATGGGTTCAGAGGCGGACGGGTGGGCAGGACGATGCGGATGGGTGCAAACACGGGTGGGCGGGCGGGCGGGCGGGCGGGCGGGCTATGGCGATTCAGGACGATGCGGATGGGTGCAGACTCGGGCGGACGGGCGGGCTATGGCGCTTCAGGGCGGCGCGGATTGGGGCTGCAGACACGGGTGGACGAGACAGGGCTGGGCCTTCTGGTTCACGGTGCAGATGGGCAAGGCAGGCCTCTGCTTTCAATGGGCCTTTGGGCCTGTACAAATGTAGGTCTTCAGACTTCATCATATAATATATATGCCTTCAAATGCTACTCTCAAATGTTCAGTTTTCTTGTTTAAAAAAATAATAATAGAGAAGTTTATAACCGCATCAAGTTGTGTGAGACAATGCCATAGAAATTTGAATACCACCTCAAATAATTTTATGATAAAAAAATGTAATTTGCTATCCCAATACATTGATGATATATGAGTAATTTATTCATCCATTTTTAAGGCTAAGAACACAGCAGTGTAAAAATTATGTTCTGTTTTGATATTCACAGAGATTCATTTATCATTGATAATTTGTTATCTGCTCATATGTGAAGAAAAATTCAAATGCATCCATACATTATTTGTAAAACAATAAAAATGGAAACAATGGTTACCATCTACGGAAAAAAAAAAAGTTGATGAATCAGACTAAGTTATCATTGCAAGTTTCATATAGGATCACATGTTAGATGTATGTCAAAATTTGTTGAAGACCCATGTCATTTGAAGAAATACAAAATATTAGCCGGAATGTCCTAATTTATCATTTTTGCCCCGTGGATCGAAGAGTCCATTTATAAATGATTGAAATAAATTTATGGAGTTTTAGAAAAGCGCAAAATATTTTGTTTACAATAAACCCATCAAAATAGAGTAAAACTTTGTCTCAATCGTTTTTCAGAAAAAAAAATGAAATAAAAAAACATTGCATATAATGTTGGAAGTGATTATAATCAAAATAATAACATTGACATGAATTGTCAAAAAAAAAAAAAACGTTACATATAATATCAAATGTTATTTCAAATATATATATATATATATATATTCAAATAAAGTAATACATTAATAATAAATCGCAATTAATTTTCATGAAAACTCATCCATAACTAAAAAAAAATCACAAGAAGCTATATATGTTGGAATATATAATAAAAAAACATTTGGTAGCAAAAAAACCTTTGTTTTGTAATCCACCTTTCGATTTACATCGTCAAAAGTGATTATATGTTTTTTTTGTAAATGATGTTGGCATCACACTCCAAAGACCATTGCTTGACTAATGTAGTATCATGTATTTTCTTAAATTTCCACAAAAAATAGTTCCAATTATACACTACATACATACATACATACATACATATCATAATTTAAAAAGGGGCGAACATACCGGATGAAAATTTATTAAATGAATCGATTAATTATCTAAATTAATTATAAAAGTTAATTGATAGAGTTAATTAACAACAGAATAAAAGAAAAAGCACAAGGATATTTTTTATAGTAGTTCAGTCCAAAGTGGACCAAATCTATTCTTATACCTATCTACTCGGCAAGAGATACATTGTGAACTTCTTGATTTTTGAAGGGGAATTATAACCCGATTACAACCTACTTTTTATAGTGGAAGAATAACAAACAGACACCTGACTTTTGTATGGGGAGTCACAACCCAATTACAAACCCGACTTTAGATACCAGGAGACACAACCCGAATGGTCCTAACTTTAGAATGTGAGAGTCACAACCCAAAGAAATAAAATGTCTTTGTATGCAAAAGCATAAATAGAAAGTGAGATCTGTTGGGGCAGCAAATGTTCATGGCGACGACAAACAAACAAAATAGATGGATAAAATGACGAACACGAGAAATTTAACGTGGTTCGGCAATGGTGCCTACGTCCACGAGAGAAGGGGGTCGTTCTATTTTTTCTCTTTGGATCAAAGCTTTGGAGGATCACACATATCAATTACAGTTCATGGGATTTTGAACTCGTTTTATAGAGAAGAGTTTCTTCAACATCAAGGGTTGGTTCATCTACTGTTGAAAGATCTATCACCGTCGGCTGCTTACCCACCAAGTTGGTTTCTTCAACGGTCTAAGGTGGTGCTTGGGTTGGTTGCCGCCCAATGAAAACTTCAACATCAACTATTGCTGACACAGAAGAAAAAACATCATGCTGACAGTCCTCCCCAAAACACTCTTCTTAATTGGGAGTGACCCCCACAAATCTCCCCCCTCAAGACCAATTTGAGGTAGAAGCTAGACTCATCGTCCCCTTGTAGGCATCCAACTTCTCTTTCGATAGAACCTTCGTCATCATGTCTGCCCCGTTATCATTGGTGTGAATTTTCTCAACTTTCAATAATCTTTCTTCCAGCACATTTCGAATCTAGTGATATCGCATGTCAATGTGTTTGGACCTCTGGAATAAAATGTCGGGTTTTTGCTGAGATGAATAGCGCTATGACTATCGTAATAGAGAATATAATTCTCCTAACTCTGTCCCAACTCCTGTAAAAACTTATTCATCTGCATCATCTCTTTGCAACTCTCAGTGAAAACGATATACTCTGCTTCTGTGGTAGACAATGCAACACTCTTCTGAAGTCGTGATTGTCATGAGACTGCTCCCCCTGCAAATGATATCAGGTACCCATATATGGATTTTCTTGCGTCGACATCTCCATCCATATCTGCATATGTGTATCCTTCCAAAATAGGTTTTCCATTTCCAAAACATAAACAATGACTAGATGTACCTCAAAGATACCTCAATATCCATTTGACTGCTATCCAATGCTCCTTTCCTGGATATGATAAGAATCTGCTCACAACGCCAACAACATGAGCAATATCTGGTCTAGTGCACACCATGACATACATAAGACTGTCAACTGCTGACTGATAAAGAACCTTTTCCATATCTTCTTTCTCCTCTTCAGTTGATGGACTCTAACTTGTCGTGAGCCTGAAATGACTCGCAAGTGGAGTGCTAACTAGTTTCATCTTACTCATGTTGAATATTTCAAGAACCTTATCAATGCACCGTTCTTGAGATAACCAAATCTTGTGATTCCTTCTATCACGAGTAATCGTCATACCAAGAATCTGAGTAGCGTCTCCCAAGTCCTTCATTTCAAAAGACTTGTTCAACTCCTTCAACCTATCAATCTTAGTGATATCTCTGCCAATAATCAACATATCATCAACATAAAGCAACAAGATAATGAAATCACCATCAGAAAACTGTTTGATAAAAACAAAGTGATCAACAACCATCCTCCCATGCTTATTTTTCTCCATGAATGAGTCGAATTTCCTATACCACTGCCTTGGTGCCTGTTTCAAACCATATAAACTTTTCTTAAGCTTACATACCAGGTTTTTTCCTTTCACTTGAAATCCATATGGTTTCTCCATGTATATCTCCTCATCAAGATCACCATGTAAGAACATCGTCTTTACATTCATTTGTTGAACCTTCAGGTTCATACTAACCGCTAATCCAAGAACAGCTCTGATAAAAGACATTTTGACCACAGGAGAAAAAATTTCATCAAATTCAATACCTTTCTTCTAATTGAATCCCTTCACAATCATTCTGACTTTGTAGTGCGGCTGTGAGTTGCCAACTTCTCCTTTGATTATGTACACCCACTTATTCTTGAGTGTCTTCTTTCCATGTGGTAAATCTATCAAATCTAATGTGTGGTTCATGTGCAAGGATCTCATCTCCTCTTGCATGACCTTTTTCCATTCCATCTTCCGCTGACTCCTGATTGCTTCATCATAACTGTCTGTGTAACGTCTCGGATCGGGGTGCCACCCAAAGGTGCCCCAAACCTGGTTGGTCACATAACCTCAAGCACATTTCCCCAAATTCCAGAGGCTACCGACTAGCAGTGAGGACCAAGGTGTGATAATGGGGAAACTATGCCCACATTGGCAGAGTATACATAGCGGAAAACAAATAGTAGCAATAGTGGAAGCAGTGATACCAACAAAAGTAAACAGTGAGAGAATGAAGTAAACCCAACAAAGGCCACAATACATATATATATGATGCGTGTCACATGTTTCTAAGAAAGAAGCCAAACAAGTCACAATGCTAGAAATAAAATACAGAAATCAAATTATAAAAGAAACAAGTAAACTCCAGCAGCATCACAAGCCTCAGCTTGGTCTCATTCTCTCCAGCTCCAACAACAATCAAGTACCTGATGAGGAAGGGTGCTTTCCCTTATCTATACCTACAACCATATAATCTGTTTGAGTCCAAAGCATGACCCAAATAGGGTGTGAAACGAATCCCAATAGGCTAGCACCAAAATATCTGTGCCTAACTGTCAGTGAATATATATATAGAAAGCAATATGCTGAAATGAAGCAATAAACTAGGAAGTACTAAAAAGTAACCAATCTCACAGTTTTAATTTACATTTATTTACATTTATTATTCAATCTGTTGAAACATGTAAACCTTGGGATCTATCCTAAGCTCTGTATCCCCTATGAAAGTAACAAAATAGATGTCTCAGAAGACCATCTAAACAACACAAGTAAGATCGAGTCCAAGCTTGTGCTTTGGCTTGGCAGATTCGTCACAATCATTCAATTATTCAACAACGATCCTTTGGGAAAGTTCTCACAGTCTAATCCCTCTAGTCCAACATAACAACAATTCATTTAATAATGACCCTCTTGGAAGATCTCATAGTCTAACCCCTTTGGTCTAACATAGCACTAATAATTTACAAATGACCACCTGGGCAGCTCTCACGGTCAATACCCCCTTGGTCAACATAGCATCAATACATTATAAACGACCTCCCGGGAATCTCTCATGGTCTAAACCTCCGAGTCGATGACCACATGATAGCTCTCACAGTCAATACCCTTAGGTCAACATAATAGTAAAACATACATAAATGAACCTACCTAGGGAAGCTCTCACAGTCAAATCCCCCTGGGTCAAACTTCCACAATGCATATAAAAGACATCTCATATAATCAGTAACTCCATCCTAACAAAACAAGGTATGGAAAACAAGGCAATCCTAACAAGAATTCTAGACCAAACGGCCATAAACAATCAATCAAGGGAAACACACCCACAGGGTGTCCCATAAAAAAAGGTATCTAACCTTACACATATGCAACAACCCTTTATCAATCAATCAAACCATAATAGGTAATAAACAGGGTTTAATTCCAAAACACGCAATACCCCAATCATGGGTATGCGACACTTTGAGCATATATAATCCAAGGATGAGAAAAAAAATTCACAAACCACATAACTTGATGTCTCATGATTTATATCCTTGAGCGTTGACCCTTGAATCGTCCAAGATCAGTGTAGATCTACAAAAGGTAAAAAAGTCCCAACCTTGAATAACTCACGAGAGAGAAAGGACCAGGAAGAAATAATCTAGATGAATTGAGAACTCACTGGTGGGATTCCAATACACCTGACGATGTATCAATCAGAGGTCGGATGGAGAATCGAGGGTTCGATCTTCATTCATCATTCCTGAGGCTCTTATAAGAAACATGGGAAGAAGAAGTCAGTTCTGGATACGAGACACGACCCCACTCCGATATATCAATTAAAAAGAACTACATGGTGTGTTCATTAAATGCACATACTATGTAGTAGCCTTAACCGGCCCCCGACTTAAGCAGTCTTCCAGGTCATTACACGACCATGTACTCATCTATTACACGGCTAGTACACAACTGTACGCGGAAACCGGGTACATGGCGTGTACTTAGAAAATATCCATTTATTCATTTTTCCTCAGAAACAACCCGAAAACAAGATCCATACCTAAAATAAAGATCCGGGTTCTTACAAACTTCTCCCCTTAGCAATTCGTCCCTGAATTTCCCTTCCAAGGGTGGTGAAGAAGAAACTTCAAACAACTCTGGCCACTGTGATCATACGTCGGCCTCCCTCTCCCAAGTCTCATCCTGTACTCACCCATGATGCCATAACACCTGTACTAGAGGAACCGAATGACCATAAAGAACATTCATGCTACGATCCACAATCCAAATAGGGTGCTCCTCGAATGATACATCCACCTCTAACTCAACCTCTTTAGGTTAAAAAACATGAGATGGGTCTGAAAAGTAATGTCATAACTGAGAAACATGAAAGACGTCGTGCTTAGCCCAATACCTCTGAGGTAACTTCAACCGATAGGCAACCAGCCCAACTCTCTCCAAAACCTTAAACGGTCGTACGTATCTTGATGAAAGCTTCCCCTGCCTCCTAATCCTCTTATGTCCCAACCTCGGTGTGACACGTAAGAAAAACTGATCTCCGACCTCGAACTCCAGATGTCGTCTCCGTCGATCAACATAATATTTCTAGCGAGATTTTGTAGTAGCCATCCTCTTCCGAATCAACTCCACCTGATCAATGGTCTCATAGACAAGACGAGGTCCCAGCATAGCTGCCTCTCCTGCCTCCAGCCAACATAGGGGTGATCGGCATGACCTACCGTACAAAGCCTCATAAGGTGTCATCTGAATCATTGCCTGAAAACTATTATTATAGGAAAACTCCACTTGGGGTATGTGTCTCTCCTAATATCTCCTAAAATCCAAGACGCATGATCAAAGCATATCCTCCAAAACCTGAATCGTGCGCTCGGACTAACCATCTGTCTGAGGATAGTAAGCTGTTCTCAAAAGTACCTGTGTACCCAAATCCCTATGTAGTCCCTTCCAAACATAAGAAGTAAATCAAGAATCCCTGTCTGAAATTATAGATTGCATAACCCCATGCAAACGTACAATCTCCTGGATGTACAACTTTCCAAGCTCATCAACACTGAAGGTCTCCTTAATTGGCAGGAAATGTGCAACCTTTGTGAGTTTGTCAACAACAACCCAAACTGCATCATTCTCTCAAGGTGACCTCAGTAAACCTATCACAAAATCCATTGCGACATCATTCCACTTCAACTCAGGAATGGATAATTGCTGTAATAGCCCTCCCAGTCACAGATGCTCTGCCTTCACTAGATGACAGGTGGAACATATCATAAAAAAACCAGCTACATCCTTCTTTATGCCTGACCACCAATACTGACAATGTAGATCTTGATACACCTTAGTGACACCAGGATGGACAGCCCATACTGAGGCATGAAATTTTTGCAACACCTCCTCGCATATGTCAGCTGACACCCATATGAATCCATGAAAACACAAAACCTCATCCTCGCCTACAGTCCACCTAGGAGTAGGGTCCTCTCCTGACACACTCTTCCGCAGGACTGGGCCTTCATAATCTGATAGCTACTTCATTCACACTCGATCTGCTAGAGTAGAGATAACAACTATAGAAGAAAGAAACGTATTCACCTGTCTATCGTGCACCTCTAAGTTATCCTGCTCAATGCATCAGCCACTACGTTGCCTTTCCCAAGTGTGTAGGCAAACTCAAAGTCAGAAGACTGGAGGTACTCAACCCACATTTTCTGTCTCAAATTCATATCACACTGAGTAAATATATACTTGAAGATTTTTTTGTTAGTGTATACCAAAAAATGCTATCCTAAAAGATAATATCTCTAACAAAGCAAAGTATGCACAACTTCTGCAAACTCAAGATCGTGCGTCGGTTGATTCCTCTAATGTGGCCCCAACTGCCAAGACCCATATACAACGACTACTTCCCCCTTCATAAGCACTAATCCCAGATCGATACCAAATGAATCACACTAAAAGGTGTAACTCTTGCCCAACTCCGGAAAAATCAGTATCGGTGTTGAAGTCAAAATCCCTTTCAGCTCCTAAAAGGTTGAATCATAGGAATCTATCCACAAGTACTTCACACCCTTTTTAGTCAGGTCCGTTAGTGGTGTTTCTAATCATAAAAAGTCCCGAATAAAGTTCATGTAGTAACCAACCAACCCATAAAACTTCTTACCTCAAAGGTGTTCTTCGGCTTCTCCCAGGAAACTACTTCTCTCACTTTCTATGGGTCTACTGATACTCCTGTCTATGAGATGACATGACCCAAGAAGTGAATTTGGTCCATCCAAAAGTGGAACTTTGAGAGATTAGCATATAACTAATTCTCTCTAAGTGTACTAAATATGATATCAAGATGGATGGAATGGTCGTGTCGAGTGTGAGAGTACACCAAGATATCATCCATGAAGACTACCACAAAAGAATCCAAATAAAGATGGAACACTCGGTTCATCAGTGCCATGAAAACTTCCAGTGCATTCCTAAGACTGAACGACATAACCAAATAATCATATAGACCATACCTACTCTGAAATGTTGTAAGAGTTATATCTGATGGTTTAACGCACAACTGATGATAACTGGATCTCAAGTCAATCTTTGAGAAAACCTAGGCTCCTCAAAGCTGATCAAAGAGATCATCAATCCTCAGCAAGGGATATCGGTTCTTGAACATCAACTGGTTTAGCTTTTGATAATCCAAACAAAGTCTGAGGGTACTGTTTTCCTTCTTCGCAAAAAGAACAGGTGAACCCCAAAGAGAAGTACTAGGTCGAATGAAACCATTTTCCTACAACTCCTCTAACTTCTTCTTGAGCTCCTGTAACTCTGGTGTAGCCATCCTATATGGAGGAGTGGACACCCATGCCGATCCTAGAACAATATCAATAGAGAAATATACCTCTCTCTCCAGAGGTAAACCTAAACAGTTGTTTAGAAAGACATATCTGAAACGATCCACCACTAGAGGAAAGTCTATATGTGAAGTTCCCTGGTCATCTAGATATAAACTAGAAATCTGGGATATAATTCCTCCCAAACCATGATGCTCAGGCCCCCCTATACTCGCCTGGACATCCCATTCTCCCTTGTGTAGAAAAGACCCGCCCTCAGCTAACGTGAAACTCACCTTGCGACGATAGCAGTCAACAAAGGCCTGAAAGGAGACCAACTAGTCCATTCCTAGAATGACATAGAGACCTGTCATCTACAAGACTTAAAGGCCCCATAAGAAGTAACACTTACCAACCTCAAGAGGTCACTCCTTGCACAGACGTACACTATTTTTTCTAATCCCCAATGGTGTGTCTAACGTCATAACATCATCAGATGTAAAGATACAGAGCCCAAGGCTCTCCACAATGGAAACATATATAAAACTATGGGAAACCCCTATATCAAAAAGAGCAGAAGCTAAAACTAATGCAAATATAATCGTACCTCTAACCATAGAAGGTCTGATATCCTACTCATGCTGGGTTTGTTCCATCGCAAATTTCTAACCTGTACCGCAACCCTACGACCTTGCCTGGCTACCCTGAGCTGGTCCACCCTGCTGTCACTAAAAACCTAACATCTGGTTACCATGGCCACGACCACCTCCTCAGCCTGAAAAACCCCAATTCCCTAACTGATGAGAAACTAGTGGTCCTTCTCCTATACGTGGAGTTGTAATAGATCCTCTATCACTCGCTGCTAGTGAGAACTTCCTGCAAAAATGCTAAATATGACCCATATTTCCATAAGATCAACAATCAACAGGGTCTCTTGGGAACTACGGTCTCGTGTTCCCACTCCTTACGCACTGGTAGCACACCACTTGGATACATGAAGAAACATTCCATGAAATATTCCTATGGCACTTCCTGCTATCAGTCGAAGGAGTACCAACCCTGGATGCTGAACCACCCTGGCTCACCACTCCAAACTCCCTCAGACTGTGCTTGGTAATCAGTGCTTGATTTACTATAGCAGTAACTGAAGTCATCCTGAAAACATTCACCTGTGATCGAATGTCGTACCTGAGACCATCCTCAAACTGCCTAGCCAGGGATAACTCGTCACCTCCCAAAACAGGTGCAAAGCGTTGAAGCTCTATAAAGCAAGAAGAGTAATCCATCACTGAAAGATTGCCTTTCTCCAAATGCATGAACTCCCAGGCTCAGTCAACCCTCAATGTATCGGGGTAAAATTAATCATAGAAGGTCCTTTGGAACTCTTCCCAAGACATATACCAATGACATCCCATCTGTGAGATAACATCCCACCATCTCTTGGTAGAATCATATAGCATGTAATTCACGAGATTTACCCTCCTCTCATAAGATGTCTCCAGATTCTTGAAGATAGAAATAATGACATCCAACCATGATTCTGCAACCTGTGGTCCTCCATCCCCTGAAAAAGTGGGAGGATGCTGCTGCTGGAACACCCATGTCAGCTCTTCCATAGTCAGGGAAGGATGTGGTGCACCCTGAAAAGTTTGCATCATCCTTATAAAGCCTTTACAAAACTGTGCATTAGCACCTATGTCTGGTATAACAGTTAGTGACAAAACGGTCATGATAAGAGGATCTGCTGGTAGTCCTTGATCTATCATTTCTGGTGTCTGATCATTGCCCTGCACCTGGTGTACTACCAGAGGACGTCTTACTGGCATGAATCTGCAAGGTCAATCACACAACTCAGTTTGAGATTATCAAGGAAAAAAAACTTAGAAGTGAAATAAAGGAACAATATAAGGAAATCATTCAAGTTTTACAAAAGAGGGTTACATGGCATGTAGAACCACTACATGACATGTTCCCTTAAGCCTTAACAAGGGTGTGTATCTCTGCCAACCTGGTCGTGTAACACCCCATACACACGATGTGTTTCCCCTGAGACATGGTGTGTACTTGAATATTCCCTCCCGCCCGAATTCTTCTACACATCTAGAACTATATGGTTCTCTCCTAGTGTAACACTACACGACGTGCACACTCTAGACACAGTGTGTCCCACGTAAGTTCCATCCACTCATGTCATTAGTCACACAACCAAATACACATTCGATTTCTACATGGTGTGTATAAGATAGACATGATGTGTACAACCCAAGTTTCATCCACCTATGTCATTAGTCACACGACCGGATACATGATCTTTTACAGCATGATGTGTAATCCCAGTACACGGTATGTTCTACCAAACGTTTATCAACCCCTTGTATCTGCTCACACAGTCAGTCACACAATCAACAACTACACAACGTGTAAATATGGAACACAACATGCACTTAAGAAATGTTAGTTCTTTCAGAACAGAATAACACATGGCGTGTGTTCATAACATCACACGCCATATTGTATGGGTTTACGAACAGTAAGTCTTTGAAACTTCTCCGAAAACCTTAAAAACTTAAAATTTTCTCAAGGCATACCATGTTCCGATCCATGAGATCCCATAATTCCCATGAATCAAAGTTTGGAATCCTTAACCATATCATATTAACAAAAATCAATTAAAGTTCAAACATGATCCACCAAATTCCAATCCAAGAGGGCCCATAACACCTCAAAGACCAAAGCTTGGCATCTATCCTAATGAAACTTTACATATACCAATACCCTATCAAAATAGCAGGTATTACTATCATGACATATATCACAACAAAATTCACATCTAGCACAACATCTATCACAATAGCATGAAATTAGTAATGCACCCTAAATGGCATGATAAGAATGCATGAAATGTGATCTATAGGAAGTGCCTATATGATGTGTGAGATGGAATACCCTCATATAATCAGGTTTCAAAAGAAATAGAACCAAATTGATATCAATCATAACAGCACAAAACAAGTGAATCACCCAACGGTGAAATAAAATAAACTGTAACAATTGAAAAACTAGAAAAATTTCAATATTCGAGGTAACTTGGATTTTTCCTACACATGGGTTAGCTAATTCTGGGAAAAAATTATTACCAACTACCTATTCCTTCCTATACTAGTCTATTGGATCCAAATAGTAAGTTAAAGAAGAAAAAAAACTCCTTTGATACCACTTTTTAATGTCCCAGATCCAGGTGCCACCCAAAGGTGCCCTGAACCCGGTTGGTCAAATAACCTTAAGCACATTTCCCAAAATGCCAAAGGTTACTGACTAGAAGTGAGGGAAAAGGTGTGATAATGGGGAAAATATTCCCTCATTGGTAGATTATACACATTGAAAAACAAATAGTAGCAATAACAGAAGCAGTAATACCAAAAAAAGTAAACAGTGAAAGACTGAAGTAAATCCAATAGAGGCCACAATACATATATATGATGCATGTCACATGTGTCTATGAAATCATCCAAACAATTCACAATGCTGAAAATAAAATAAAGAAACCAAAGTATAGAAGAAACAAGTAAACTCCAGTAGCATCGCAAGCCTCAGATTGGTCCCATTCTCTCCAGCTCTAACAGCAATCAGGTACATGATGAGGAAGGGCACTTTCCCTTATCTATACCTGCAAACATATAATCTGTTTGGGTATAAAGCATGACCCAAACATGGTGTGAGATGAATTCCAGTAGGAAACTACCAAAATATCTACGCCTAACTGTCAGTGAATATACATATAGCAGAAAATATGCAGAAATGAACCAATAAACTAGGAAGTATTCAAAAGTAACCAATACCACAATTTTAATTTACATTCATTTACATTTATTATTCAATATATTGAAACATGTAAACCTTTGGATCTATCCTAATCTCTGTATCCCTTATGAAAGTAACAAAACAAATGTCTCAGAAGACCATCTAAATAACACAAGTAAGATCGAGTCCAAGCTCGTGCTTTGGCTTGGCAGACTCGTCACAATCATTCAATTATTTAACAATGACCCTTTGGGAAAGTTCTCACAGTCTAACCCCCCTGGTCTAACATAATAATTATTTATTTAATAACGAACCTCTAGGAAGCTCTCATGGTCTACCTTCTTTGGTCTAACATAGCACCAATCATTTACAAATGACCACCTGGGAAGCTTTCATGGTCAATACCCCCTTGGTAAAAATAGCATCAATAAATTATAAACGACCTCCTGAGCAGATCTCACAATCTAAACCCCTAGGTTGATGACCACCTAGAAGCTCTTATAGTCAATACCCCTGGGTCAACATAATAGTAAAACATACATAAATGAACCTACCTCAAAAAGATCTTACAGTAAAATTCCCCTTGGTCAAACTTCCACAATGTATATCACAGACATATCATATAATCAGTAACTCCATCCTAACAAAACAAGGCATGGAAAACAAGGCAAGCCTAACAGGAATTCTATACCAAATGGCCATAAATAATCAATCAATGGAAACACACCCATGCGGTGTCCGATAAACAAGGTATCTAACCTTACACATATGCAACCACCCTTTCTTGATCAACCAAATCATAATAGGTAATAAAAAGGGTTTAATTCAAAAACACAAAATACTCCAATCATGGGTATGCAGCAATTTGAGTATATATAATCCAAGGAAGAACAACAAAAGTCACAAACCACCTACCTCAATGTATCACGATCGATATCCTTGAATGTCAACCCTTGAATCAGCCTAGATCGGTGTAGATCTACAAAAGGTGAAAAACTACCAACCTTTAATAATTTATGAGAGAAGAAGAATCAGGAAGAAAGGATCTAGAGGAATTGAGAATTCACTAGTGGGATTCTAATGCACCTGACAGTGTCTCAATCGAAGGTCAGACGAATAATCGGGGGTTCGATCTTTGTTCATCATTCCCGAGCACTCCTGTACGAAACATGGGAAGAAAAATTTGGTTTTGGACATGAGACGCGACCCCAATCTGATATAACAATTAAAAAGAAAACTACATGGCGTGTTAATTAAATGTACACGTAGTGTAGTAGCCTTAACCGGACCTTACTTAAGCGGTATTCCAGGACATCACATGTCCATGTACTCGGTCATTACATATCCAGTACACAACTGTAAATAACAACTAAGTACACGGTGTGTACTCATAAGTACACAACGTATACTTAGAAAATCCACATTTCTTCCTTTTTACTCAAAACAACCTGAAAACAAGATCTATACATGAAATGAAGATCCGGGTTCTTAAAGTCTGGCTCTCCCCTATCAGTGAGCATTATATACTCATGTGGTGAGTATCTATGACTCGGTTGTCGTTCTCTGGTGGATCTCATCAACTATGCTTTAGGGAGAATCTACTCTAGAATATCATATGATAGAGACATATTATCATATGGAGACATATTACCTAGTAGTGATGTATCATCAGTGTCACCTATCTCTCTCATGTTAGCTGGTACTGATGTTGGTGAGGCTGGTTTCAGACTGATTATATGATCCTCAAGAAACAACACATCTATTCTTTTGATGATATTATTATTGATAGGATCATAGAGTTGATATCCAGACTCCTCATGAGCATATCCCCAAAAGATACACTACTTTCCTTTTCCATCCAGATTCATTCGCTCATCTTTTAGGATGCAAACAAATTCCCCACATCCAAATACTCTAAAGTGTTTATATAAAAAATATTTACCTATACAAACACTTTATGTAACATTTTAGTTTAGTGGAATTGATATAGAAATGTTGATAATATCAACTACAATACTCATTGCCTCCCTCCAAAAGGTGTTTGGTAGTTTTTCATTTGAGAGCATAAATCTGACTCTCTCGCAAATTGTTCTGTTAATCCTCTTAGCAACACCATTATGTTGAGGTGTCTTTGGTACAAATTTTTCTAGCTTGATGCCAAAACTCCTACAATACTCCTCAAATGTACCATGGTACTCTCCTCCATTTTATTCTCTCACATACTTTAATCGTCTCCCTATTTTTCTTTCCAACTTCACATGAAACTGTTTGAAAACATCATGCACTTGATCTTTAGTTTTCAAATAAAAGGTCCATAATTTTCTAGAATTATCATCTATTAAGGTAAAAAAATAGATATCACTTCCCATCAACTTAGTGATCATCATACATACATTAGTGTGAGTCAAATCTAAAACACTTTATTTTCTAGATGGTAAATAATCACGAAATGATACTCTGTGTTGTTTTCCCATGATGCAATCAACACAAGTGTCTAAATGTGTACCTTTTTATTCCTGGTAAGATATCCCTCCTAGAGAACATTCTAATTACTCTCTTTCTCATGTAACTAATCCACCTGTTCCAAACTTCTATAGGAATGTCTTTTCTGGATGCATTGAATTATCATCCACACGGTCTAGTATCTGTGAGATAAAGAGAAGTATCTTTCTTTCCTTTTGTAATTACCAAGTTACCTTTGGTAAGATTCCATTTCCCATCACCGAAAGAACTGAGATATCCATCATCATCATGAATTCCAGTGGATATCATATTGAGTAAAATATCAGGAACATGCCTCACATCCTTAAATAATAACTTTCATCTAATATTAGTTTCCAGAAAATATTACCAATACCAATAATTTTGGATGAACCATCATTTAAAATATTTACATGTATCAAACTCCATGAAGTGTAAGATGAGAAGAAATATCTTCTGTTAGTGACATAGTGAGAGGCGTTGAAATCAATCTCCAATGTCGAGTCTTAGCTTGCAATACCGACATGATTATCTTCCTGAAAAATAATGATTTCTTTATTGACAACTATAACATCATTATTTTGGGTCTTACCATCCTGATTCCTCTACTCCACCTTAAACCTTCTACACTCCCAGATAAAGTGTCTAAGATTTCCACATCGGTGTCACTTCATGTCATATCTCGATCAGGATTTTGATCACTTCCTTCTTTACAAACTTTGGTCACAAGGTTCTCTTCCTCTACTTCTTCCCTTCCATTTTTGCTTCTCTTGTCTTTTAGTGAAAAGATCCTCTGATTCAGGTGCATATACCTCATATTTCCTTTTGGATTATTTATTCATTATTCTATCTTTCACTATCTCCATGGTGAGAGTTCTATCTGGAGTTGAATTACTGACTGACACAACTAATATGTCCCACATCTTCGGTAAATAACTCAACATCAACAGTGCCTACAACTCATTATCAATCACCATTTTTATGAAATTTAAACAATAAATGATACCTTGGAAATCACTCATATGATCTGATATGTTAGTATCATCTTTGTACTTCAAGTTGACAAGACAAAATATCAGGTTTTCTTTGTTTTGTGCGGATTTACTTCCATACATCTTTTCCAATTTTCACTATAGAACAGAAGCATTGTGTTCATTGGCAAAATTTTGGAAGATACTCTTGTCAATCCACTGTCTGATTTGGGCAACACACTTTATGTTGAGTATGACCCACTCTGCATCAACTAGCAGGGTACTGGTTGACATCTTCTCACCGGATTAAATGCTTGTTGAATATTACTCTATTTTAACTTCAATGGGATTAGTGGTCTCCACTATTAGTTTCCAAAAATCTTTAATATATAAAAGATCATCCATTTTGGGCTTCAATATAGAATAATTAAAAGAAGTGAGCTTAATCACATTACTAGTATTTTATTCCATTGATTCTGTTATAATTTAAAAAATCTAACCATACGAACGTGTCTAGAATGGTCAAAATAGTCTGAATCGACTCTTGGACCACTAAAAATATACTTCGATTGGACAAGATATAGCCAAAACAATTTCAATGGTCTAGATCGACTGATGATGTGGTGTTGATGTGGCTCACTAGAATAGTGGCTGGAAAACCCGAGAAAAGTCACCACTGGCATGAATAGCATCTTCTTCTCCAACAAGGGTGATACTATAGCACCTAAATTTTGACCGAAACTTTGACCAGCTCTACTGACTTCGTTTCATCTCAGTTTTTGACACCGCTTGTGATGTTGGAATTTTCTCACTGATATCTTCATGAATCTAGCCTCAAAAAATTTTTCCGATCAAATTCAATTTTCTGGTCACTAGAAAACTTCTCTGTTTTGACCCCAAACCCTTTGATACCACTTTTTTGGAGCATTGGATGTCCATGGTGATGATAAACACACAAAATAGAAGGATAAAATAAAAAACATGAGAAATTTAATGTGGTTCGGCAATGGTGCCTACGTCCATGGGAGAAGGGGGCCATTATATTATTTCTATCTGGAAAAAATCTTCGTGGGATCACACATATCAATTACAGTTCATGGGATTTTGATCCCATTTTATAGAGAAGAGATTCATCAACGTCAAGGGTTGGTTCATTTACTATTGAAATATCTCTCACAGCTGGCTACTCACCCACCAAGTTGGTTTCTTCAACAGTCTAAGGTGGCACTTGTATTGGTTACCACCCAAGGAAAACTTCAACAACAGCTATTACCGACAAAAAATAAAAAACATCCTGCCGACATTACTCAACAAACCAATCTCCCTAATTTGGAGTGTCCCCCATAAGATCATGTGTAATAGATGAGAAATAGTGTTACAGACACAATAGACTGGAACTTTAGAGAAGAAAATAATGAAGGAAACACATGTACTGGTTCTTGAGTAAAGTAACAACTCACATTTTCAAGGTAGTAGAAGTCGAAGAAGATGAAATTCACCACTTGAGAGATCTTCCAAATGATGAAAAAAATATCACACATGACTTTATAGATTGTACAACACTTTGAATGTTCAAAAATTTATTCTCATAAAAAAAGAGTGTCGAATATATTATGGCTGCTAGTTCCATACATCCTCTAATTCCTTTATATAAATTCTAAAAATATTAAAACAGTTAAAGAGAGCTCATGAAAATGGTTATAACCATTTAAAACAATAATAACAAAGTCAACCTATTTTATCAAAGATAAAAAAGATTCTAATAAAATTGAAATAATTCAAATTAAATAAATATATCATTTGATTAATTAGAACGAGTCAAACAAAATTAAATAGTTGAAACTAGTTTCATAATAACCAGTCAAAATAATTCCACAAATATCACAAGAATAAATACTTTCTAAATATTACATGTCAAGCAAAAAAATAGCATAAATACAAGATTTTACCATGTTATAAATAATTAATTTTAACTCTTGAAAAATTAAAATATATAAAGTATGAAACAAAAATCTGTTATCTATACTAAATCTGGGTGTCCCCCTTCAATGTGTCGTGATTTGCTTCCTCCTCTTCCCTCCTACCCTTCCTACTACTCTCATTCCCTCTAATCTCCACCCCTATCACTCGTGACTATCCCCGTCGCCTCCTAGGGTCCCCGCTGTAATTCGTTAGCTCCCTGCTCTACCTCTCGCTCATGAGTTTCATCGCCTCCTCTTAGGGTTCCTGATGCAAATAATCTACTTCGTGCTCCACATACCTCAACTCCTTTGATAGTTTCTTTACCATCAATGAGCTTCTCTGGCATCTCTAGTCTTCCTCTATTTCTCTTCAACTGACTATCGTCTTCCATGATGCACACCCCGCAACCACTTCATAAATCTCTTCACCATCTCTGGAACCTCCTTTTCTCTTCGAAAGTATATATTCATATTCCTTTATATAAATCAAATAGGGGTCAATATTTCCCATTACTGCGTCTTCGTCACATTCCCAGATCCGTGACAGGTTCTTTTCAAATCCCTATATACCAATTTTTTTATTCTTCCTTCTACTGTTCTTCCTCTTTTGTTCATAGGTTTATTTTCTAAGTTTTTCGGTAGTTCCTCTTCTGTAACTCTGATTTTATTTTGATTCTAAGTTATACATTTATAGCCATAATTTTATTGTGATATTGTATGTTTAAAGACCCAACCACAGTTTCCCAGAGCCGATGCCCTATTTTATTACATCAGCATATAAATAATAAATATGCATCCCAAATTACCGAGTAGTTTAGTAGCTTTGGAAATAATATACATACATAAATTCATCATTACAACTTGTAATGAAATACAACACATAAGTTTATAGGGAACGTCTACAACTATAAGTTTATACCTACAGGTCATTAATAATAAACTTCTTTATGTCTTGAGAAAATGAAACATAGGAAAGGGGTGAGATCAAATGCTCAGTAAGGGTAAGCAATACAACGGAATATATCATAAACATAAACATGATATATGGTGAATAACTAAAAACACATTCCTTTAAAAAAAAAATCTTGAACATAATATGGAAGGATTAAGATATGAATAAATAATTCCATAATAAAAGATAATCATGGTTATTCTAATAGTCTAATAAACACACGAACTACCAATACTAGTTTCATAATGAGAGAATGCATAATGCAGGACATCATAACCATACCATTAAGGCCTCGTGCCAAGATCATAAATATCTATTTTGTTAAGGCCTCATGCCAAGACCATAGTTTGTCTCATGAGACCTACCGATGAACCGAGAGGATATAGTGGGCCCTAACCAATACTTAATAAGTCCAATTCATTCCTCATATGCAAGGTAATAAACATAAATAACATATACATTTATATTGAAACTAACATATGAAATGAAAATAACTTTCCCCAAACATTAAGCACAAACACTAACCATTCAGAATGAATTGGTGAATGGTTTCAAGATAGCACATCCATAGTCAAAACGCAGTGGATGATATCATAAAATTTTAACTCCATTTAAACATAATAATCAACAAGAGTGTTGAAATGGGTGAAAATACTCTTTTAAAATCATCGAGTAATTCTTGTTATAAAAACCCTTTTACTTGAAAAAGAAGAGTTATTTTGGAAAAATATATATATAAAACCAGAAGTGATTTGAGGAAGATTTAACATAATAAAAAGAGTGATTTTATTAGAATAATTTTTGTTAAAAACATATTTTAGAGTGCTCTATAAAATAGGTAATAATTGATAAATTCCCTTGAATCGGGCTTGTATTTCGGGAAGAAGTTTTGAAAATTCCTCTTAAAATGTGTAACTCCCCATAAAATAAAGAAGGATTATGGTTGGTAAACATATATATAACAATCATATATAATTTATTATGGGTACATAATAATACATAATAAATTCCTTGAGGTAAGTAGACAATAAAAGTAACCCGAATAAAAATGGAGGTTCAGGTGGAAAACCCTTACCTTAAGTCCGAAGGTGTTCGTCACTTGATCTTAGCGATATGAATAATAAAATTTAGGTTCATAAATTAATGATTAAGAAACATCCTATACATTTAATTGATTTATTATAACCTTATTAGGTTCATTCATGGCCTTTTTATGGGTTAAGAAATTCAATTTCATTGTTTGGGATTGTTTTCTTCCTTGGTTTTCCTGATTGGATTACTTACATTCATGTACGGATAAACATGTAGAATGAGAATGGTTGTGCAGAATTTAATTTATGTGTTATTAGTGAACATACAGAATATTAAATATTTATAAAATTCATTTGGTTATTTGTATTGAATATGAATCATTATATAAAACTTTAATGATAATTGTTTGGGTTAATTGGTGGTTTTTGATCACAACGAACTCATTTTGATTTATAAATAAATACCATGTGTAAAAAAAGATTCCAGAACCTTATATAAGTTATATTATATGTATTATAGTCTGTTTCAACCATCAAAATGGTTTCATGACTATAATTGAATATGGTAATAGAAATTGAAAACCCGTCATCATTGAATGTGATAAATTAACACATCTCAGATGGTGTTTTCATTTTTAGTATAAAAGAATGGGAAAGGAGAGATTATGATGAATTATTACATTATCAAAACTAAATTAAAGTAAATTTAAGGTACTGGAGTTATCATAACATTTGGATGAAAGTAGGTGAGGAAAGAAAAAGAAAAGAAAGGAACTTGAAAATAAAAGAAAAGTTGAGAGATCCCTTACGAAAATTCGACAGCCTAACGACGTCGATTAAAAATTCATAAAATATTTTGATAAGAGAAAAGGGGTATCTCATAATTAATAAATAATATGTACAGTAATTTGGATATGTAATGACACATCCCAACATAATCTAAAATAAATTAAAAGAGAATAACATAAAAAGAGTGCTGGAAAAAGAGAATGGTGGTAGATCCCCTTACCTTGTAGAGTAGCTCTTAAAACATGAAGGTTGGGACCTTAGGGGATTTAGGACACCTTGTGAGGAATCCTAGGGAGGTAAAACTACCATATATTCATGTATGATGAGTTTTTAATGAAATAAAACGAAGGAATGGGTGAGAATTTATAGTAAAAGAGAGGGAGTTTTTTTATTAATTTCAAAGGACACCTCATTAGTAGTTTTTACAAAACCATGGGCTTTCCCATGTTATTTTCCCATGGTATTGGACAATTGGGACACCTAATATCATATTTTAATGTACAAAAGTCTACCAGTATTTTATATTAATTATTAAATCATTATGATGTCATCAAACATACCAAAAACTCAAAACTGTATTTTTACTATTAACAAAAATAAAAGTATTTTAGAAAAATCCCAAAAATTCACCCCAACCATTTTTCAAAGTGTAGAATTAAAAAATGAAATTAATTTTTTGACAATAATTTTATAAATATTTTTAATTTAATTTTTAAATAAAATCATAATTTATTCCAAAAAAACAACTTTAAAACTATAACTCATTTTATAACACCTTGAAAAATTAATCAAGGTCCCATAAAATTATCTTATAACCATAAGAAAATAAAGTAAAAATTTATGATTACATTTTATGAAAATACATTTTCATTTTAAATTATTAAATTAACCATAAAATTGTAATTAAAATATTTATGACATACAAAAATACCAATACTTATACTATGATCATGTTTTCACTTATAAGATGTCTAAATTGTATTTATACACTCATGGGTGAAGTTTCTATTTTTTTGGCTATTTTACTATTCATTAATATTCATAAGAGTAATATTATTATTCATAAGGGCATGTTACTATTCATAAGGGTATGTTACTGTTCATCAAAAATTAAGTCTGTCTTATCAGTCTCTAAATATCCTACTGAACACAACCGTGTATGTCAGTTTCTAAAAATTCAAATCACAGTGGTGGAAAATTTATGTTTAATGGCTAGGTTATAAAAAAGTGGTGTTTTGTAGAGACTTAGTGTTTCATGCATTCAATATTACATTTATTTTCAAAATCTTGGGGTGTTACATTATCCCCTTCTTACAAAAATTTCATCCTCGACATTACCAGAATGTTACCTCACAAAAATATTTGGGTAGTTCTTAATCAAAATCTCCTCAGTCTCCCATGTTACCTCTTTGATTTTATGATTTTTCCAAAGTATATTTACCAGTCGATTCATCTGATTCCTCAACACTTGTTCTTTAGTGTCCAGAATCTGGATAGTCTCTTCACAGTAAGATAGTTCAGGTTCCAATTCTATACCTTTATAAGTGAAGAAATGCATTGGGTCTGGTATATACTTTCTTAGCAATGAGACATGGAACACATTGTGTACTTTAGATAGGCTAGGTGGCATATCCAAACAATAAGCCACAACTCCAATTCTCTCTAGAATTTCAAAAGGACCAATGTACCTAGGGCTATGTTTCCCTTTCTTACCAAATATTATAATGTCCTTACATAGAGATACTTTCATGTAAACGTGATCTCCCACTTGAAATTTCAAATCCTTCCTTTGATTATTAGAATAGATCTTTCACCTACTTTGATATGATTTGATATGGGTTTGAATAGTCTTTACCTTTTCTATTGTTTCCTCCACAAGTTCTAGGACCACTAACTTCCTTTCACCAACTTCAGCCCAATATGTTGGTGTACGAAATATCTTTCCATACAATGCTTCATATGGTTCAATTTGA
Organism: Viscum album; assembly: GCA_963277665.1. Lineage (NCBI taxonomy): Eukaryota > Viridiplantae > Streptophyta > Magnoliopsida > Santalales > Viscaceae > Viscum > Viscum album. Next base: position 1,800,241,193 of record OY728130.1, on the reverse strand, counting down.
ATACTAGAATGAAAACTATTATTGTAGGAAAACTCCACCAAAGGTAAATACTAATCCCACAGACCTTGAAAATCAAGTGAACATGATCTCAACATGTCTTCTAAAGTTTGGATCATCCTTTCTAATTGGCCATCAGTTTGAGGAAATATGCATATTTTGTAAGTCGATCAACAATTACCCATATTTCATCATTATTTCTTGGAGTTTTGGGTAATCCAGTAACAAAATACATGGTGATTTCATCCCATTTTTATGTAGGAATTGGGATAAGTTTCATGACTCCTCTATTATGTTGTCATTAAACCTTCACTTATTGACATACTAAACATCTTGATACATAATCAACAATTTACCTCTTCATGTTGTCCCAATAGAAATATCCCTTCAAATATCTACACATATTAGTGCTACCAGGATGTATAGATAAATTTTAGCTATGTGAATCATCCATAACTCCCTTTTTAGCTCAGGTAGAGACGGGACACATAGCCTCTTCCCAAATTTCAGAATTCCATATTCACACATGAATTCAACCAACTTCCCATCATTCACAGTATTAATTTTCTTTTGAGTATTCTCGTCATTAGACTATAGAGATTTGATTATTTCTAATGAAGATGGTTGGATCATAATTATTCCTTATTAATGTATGGTACAATCATAATTATTGAGTAGTTTGATCTATCACCTTTTCCTCATGTTGAGTTATTTCAGTGAGAAGATATATTTCAAACTCTTATGATCTGTATATATTTCACATTTTTCACCATAGTGATAATTTCTTCATATCTTCAGAGAAAATATTACAGCTGCTAACTCAAGATCAAGAGTAGGATAGTTTTCTTCATGAATTTTTAATTGCTTTGATGCTTAGGCAATAACTCTATCATTCTGCATAAGGACACAACTAAGTCCTTTCTTTGACAAATCACTATAGATTACAAACCCATCATTAAACAATGGTTGATTTAGGATCAGAGCATTCACTAATCTCCTCTTCAATTATTTGAAATAGTCCTCACATTCGTTTTTCCATACGAACTTAACCCCTTTACGTGTAATCTTGGTCATTGGGTTGACTAAACAATCAAAGTTCTGAATAAAACACCAATAATAACCTACTAAACCAATGAAACTATGTACCTCAATTATGTTCATTGGAGTGGGCCATTCTTGAACAACCTTTGTCTTCATAAGATCAACATATATCCCATCCTTAGAGTCAATGTGGCCAAGAAAGGAAACTGATTGAAGCCAAAATTCACACTTTCTAAAATTCCCATATAATTCTTTTCTTCTAAGAGTCTTTAGAATAACATGTAAGTGATTTTCATGATCTTCATAGCTTTTAGAGTATACCAAGATATCATCAATAAATACCACCACAAATTCATCAAGATATTTCTTAAAAAATCTATTCATTAGATCCATAAAAATAATGGGTGCATTAGTCAGTCCAAAAGGCATTATTGTAAACTCGTAATGCCCATACCTGGTTCAAAATGCTATCTTTGGAATGTATTCCTTCCTTACTACCAACTGATGATACCCAGATAGAAGGTCAATATTTGAAAAATATTGGACTCCATGAAGTTTATCAAATAAATCATCAATGCGAGGTAGGGGATACTTACTCTATTGTTATAGCATTGATCTCCCTGTAGTCAATGCATAACCACATAGATCCATCTTTCTTCTTAACGAAAAGAATAGGGGATTCCCATGGAGAGACACCAGGGTGAATAAATCCTTTATCACTCAATTCATCTAGTTATTTCTTTAGTTCTATTAATTCCACAGTGTCCATTCTATAATGATTCTTTGATATTTTCCTTTAACCAAGCATTAAATCAATGGAAAACTCAATTTCTCACTCTAGAGGATGTCTAGGTAAATCCTCTGGAAACAAATCAACATATTCTTATACAATAGGTATGTCCTCTATTTGAACATTCCTTTCCTCAACCATAGATATCGCATTCCATTCCTCCCCAATAATTGAATTCAGTAGAGCTACTGGGGGTGGATCTAGATAAGAATCAGTTAGTGAGGGTTCTTCTCTAAAGATAAATGATTCAACACCATTCTAAAAAATTGTAACTTCCCACTTCTTGCAATAGATATTCATATCATAACGTGAAATCCAAATCATACCAAGGATTATATCAAAGTCAATCATGGGTATGATGATAAGGTTTGAAACTAAATCACGTTTATGTGTCATGAGGGGGACTGATCGACACATCATTGTTGCAATGATACATCCCCTTGGAGTTTTAACTGATAACTCCTTTATTAAATCAAATTGGACATGTATAATTTTCTTGGAAAATTAGTAAGATATAAAATAATGTGATGATTCAGAATCAAATAAAGCATTGGTTAGGTTTGAGGAAATGATTAAAGTACCTACCACCACATTGTTAGGAACTTCAACCTCAGCAGTTGTGACTGCATAAGCTTGGCCTTACTACCTTGGCCTTTTTTGGGGAATGTTTTCCTTATTCTTAGGATACTCATGTGCATAATGTACCATCTCCCTAAAATTGTAGAATTTTACATTGGTAGATTCTTTCTTCCCCTTACAATCTCGAGATGAGTTACCTTTTTATCCGCACTTGTAACAGACTCTCATTCCCTTCAAGAAAGTGCTAGGTTGTTTCTTCCCACAATTACTATAGGGTGGAAGGTCAACTATTCCCTTCTTCCTCATTTCCTTATTTCCTTTTCCAGAGTTTTTAGTAGCCCCTTATTCTCTTTCTTTCCTTTAAAGTCACAAGACTTGGAAAATTCCTTTTCCATGTTGATAGCACTTGAGATTATATCTTCATATGAAGAGAAACTTTGGGAGATTAGAGACCTTTGTAGGAATGATTTTAAACCATCAGAGAATCTATCAATCTTTCTCCTTGGATTACATATGTAGTCCGCCGCATATATTTCTAAACTTGTGAGGTTAGGTTTATACTTTGCAACATTCTCATCTTATTTTTTCCTCAAATTCAAAAACTGCCTTTCCATATCTACTCGTTGTTCATGAGGGAAGTATTTTTCTAAGAATATTTCCTTAAAATACTTCCATTCCATTTCTTATATTTTTTATACTCCTTTGTGTTTTGGATTAAAGACCACCACTGATCTGCATCTCCCGATAGTCGATAAACTTCCATGACAACCTTATCTCTTTCATTACATCCCAAAGTGAGAAATATCTTCTCTAATGAACTTATCCACTGATCCACTATGAATGGTATTGTTGTACCATTAAACGATGGAGGTTATTTTCATATAAAGCAATCTAAAATGGCTCCCCCATATTGTGGATTCAGATTCTCTATACGGGTAAGGTTATTATTCATAACTAGAGTCGGCTGTCTTAGTATAGTTATAAGTTTCTCAACACCAGTCATATCACCATAACCAACATCATTATCTTGCATTAGAGATAAATCCCTACATGGAACATGCACGTTCATGAGGTTTCCATTCCTTACACTAGGCACCATTTCTAAATAAAGGCATACACTAGATTAGGTTATGAATCATAATTTATAATCTCAATGTAGAAAAATACTTAGCATAAATTAAAATTATATACATAGATAATCTCATAATCATAAACATGGTTTCTTTGAGTAAAATTTTACATTTAAATCCTTCATAATGGCTTGTAAAGAAAATGTGAATTATCCTAAGCATATCCCTCAGGAGTGTCAAACCAAGTGCGCATTAAGGCCCGTTGTCATGTACCGGGATACCCTAGGTCAAGACCGAAACTCCTTGTCAGAGTTTTCACTCCTAGGTACATCTGTGCCAGAACCACGTCCACTTGTAGTATCCAGATATGGATGTATTTTCTAAAAAGATCCACATAATCTATTCCTTACCAAAAATTCTAGGATGTTCATGTATGTTTATCCTCAAATACTATCTTAGGGTTTTTCTCCCTAATCTACAATTTATAAATCTAGTTTCCAAGTTTTCTACTAAACTTCCTCTGATACCAACTGTAAAGACCCAACCCCAGTTTCTTGGAACTGGTGCCTTATTTTATTACATTGGCATATAAACAAGGAATATGCATCCCGAAGGACCGATTAGTTTAGTAGATTTGGAAACAAGATACATACATAAATTAATCATTACAACTTGAAATGAAATACAACACATAAGTTTTATTGGTAACATCAACAACTATAAGTTTATCCCTATAGGTCATTCATAATAAACTTATTCATGTCCTGAGAAAATGAAACATAAGAAAGGGGTGAGCTCAAATGCTCAGTAAGGGTAAGCAATACAATGGGAGATATTATAAATATAAACATGAGGAATGGTGAATAACTAAAAACACATGCCTTTTAACAAATAATCTTGAACATAATATTGCAGGATTAAGATCTGAATAAATAATGCCATAATAAAACATAATTATGGGTATTATAATATTCTAATAACCATATGAAATATCAATACTAGTTTCATAATGAGGTAATGAATAATGTGGGATATCATAACCATACCGTCAAGGCCTCGTGCCAAGACTATAAATATCCATTTAGTCAAGGTCTCGTGCCAAGACCATAGTTTGTGTCATGAGACCTACTGATGCACCAAGGGGATATAAAGGGCCCCACACAACACTTAATAAGTAAAATTAATTTCTTATATGAATTTTAATAAACATAAATAACATATACATTCATATTAAAACTGACATATGAAATATAAATAACTTTCCCTGAAAATTAAGCACAAACACTAACCATTTAGAGTAAATTGGTGAATGATTTTAAGATAGCACATCCATAGTCAAAACACAGTGGATGATATCATAAAAATTTAACCCCATTTAAACATAATAACCAGTAAGAGTGTTGAAATGGGTGAAAATACTCATTTAAAATCATCTAGTAATTCTTGTTATAAAAACCCTTTTACTTGAAAAAGAAGAGTTCTTTTGAAAAAATATCTGTATAAAACCAGAAATTATTTGAAGTAAAATTTTCATAATAAAATGATTGATTTTATTAGAATAATTTTTGTTAAAAATAGATTATATAGTTCTCTTTAAAATAGGTAATAATTGAGAAATTCCCTTGAACCAGGCTTGTATTTCAGGAAGAATTTTTGAAAGTTCCTCTTAAAACGTGTAACTCCCCATAAAATAAAGAATTATTCTGGTTGGTAAACATATATAGAACACTCATATAGAATTTATTAGGGGTAAATAATAATACATAATAATTTCATTGAGGTAAGTAGATAAGAAAAGTAACCCAAATGAAAATAGAGGTTTTGGTGGAAAACCCTTAACTTAAGTCCGAAGGTGTTCCTCAATTAATCTTAATGACCTGAATAATAAAATTTGGGTTCATAAATTAATGATTAAATAACCTAATCTACATTTAATTGATTTAATATAACCTTATTAGGTTCATTCATGTCCTTTTGATGGGTTAATAGATTCAATTTCATTGTTTGGGATTGTTTTCTTCCTTGGTTTTCCTGATTGGATTACTTATATTCATGTACAAATAAACATGTAGAATGAGAATGGTAGTCCATAATTGAAGTTATGTGTTATTAAAGAACATCCATAATATTGCATATTTATAAAATTCATTTGGTTATTGAGAGTGAATATGAATCATTATATAAAACTTTAATGATAATTGTTTGGGTTAATTGGTGGTTTTTGATCTCAACGAACTCATTTTGATTTATAAATTAATAAAATGTGTAAAAAAAGATTCCAGAACCTTATATAAGTTATATTATATGTATTATAGTCTGGTTCAACCATAAAAATGGTTTCATGACCATAATTGAATATGGTAATAGAAATTGAAAACCTGCCGTCCATGAATGCGATAAATTAACACATCTCAGATGGTGTTTTCATTTTTAGTATAAAAGAATGGGAAAAGAGAGATGACGATGAATTATTACATTATCAAAACAAAATTCCAGTACCTTTGAGTTACTAGAGTTATCATAACATTTGGATGAAAGGATGTGAGGAAAGAAAAATAAAATAAAGGAACTTAAAAATAAAAGAAAAGTTGAGAGATCCCTTACAAAAATTCAGCAGTCTAACGACATCGGTTAAAAATTCATAAAATATTTTGATGAGAGAAAAGGGATATCTCATTATTAATAAATAATATTGATAGTAATATGGATATGTAATGAAATATCCCAACATAATATAAAAGAAATTAAAATAGAATAACATAAAAAGAGTGCTTGAAAAAGAGAAGGGTGGTAGATTCCCTTACCTTATAGAGTAACTCCTAAAACATGAAGGTTGGGACCTTGGGGGATTGAGGAAACCTTGGGAGGACTCCTAGGGAGGTAAAAATACCAGATATTTGAGTATGATAAGTTTGGAATGAAATAAAAGGAAGGAATGGGTGGGTATTTATAGTAAAAGATAGGGAGTTTTTTATTAATTTGAAAGGACACCTCATTAGTGGTTTTTGAAAAATGGGCTTACCCATGGTATTGGACACTTGGGACACCTCATATCATATTTTAATGTACAAAATTTTTCAAGTATTTTATATTAATTACATCATTATGATGTCATTAAACATACCGAAAACACAAAACTATATTTTTACCATTCCTGAAAAAAACAAGTATTTTAGAAAAATCCCAAAAATTCACCCTGACCATTTTTCAATGTGTAGAATTAAAAAATGAAATCCATTTTTTAGAAATAATTTTATAATATTTTTAATTTAATTTTTAAATAAAATCACAATTTATTACAAAAAAACCTTAAAACTATAACTCGTTTTATAACACCATGAGAAATTAATCAAGGTCCCATAACATTATCTTATAACCATAAGACAATAAAGTAAAAATTAATGATTAAATTTTATGAAAATAAATTTCCATTTTAAATTATTAAAATAATCAAAAAAATTCAATTAAAATATTTATGACATATAAAAATACCAATACATATACTATGATCGTTTTTTCATTTATCAGATGTCTAAATTGTTTTTATACACTCATGGGTGAAGTTTCTATTTTTTTGTCTACTTTACAATTCATTACCATTCATAAGAGTAACATTACTATTCATACGGGTATGTTACTATTCATAAGGATATGTTACTATTCATAAAAAATAAGTTCGTCTTATCAAACTCTAAATATCCAGCTGAAAGAAACTGTGTATGTCAGTTTATCAAAATTCAAATCACAGAGGTGGAAAAATTATATTTACTGGATAGGTTATAACAAAGTGGTGTTTTGTAGAGACTTAGTGTTTTATGCATTCAATATTAAATTTATTTTCAAAATCTTGGGGTGTCACAGTATGTGCTAGTGGTGGTCGTAGGTTTATCCATTATTAAGGAGGATAGAGTATTCTTGCATGCTCACTCATAGTGAACTGTGGCCATTTTCCCAGATCGCATCAATATTCCATGATTAATTTTCAGTAATATTATTTTCATAGTCTAATTTTTATTACTGTTGTCCACTTACTATTTCATTTTTTATTTAATTTATATTAACCAATATTATATCTTTTACTATGGGAGCATCATTATACAAAGAGGCAATTAAAATGGGTGAAGTGTACCACCACTTGAAGCTTAGTTTTGTTTTATATTAATTTTATTTTCAATAATAATGATTCCATTAACCTTTTTGTTTTTTTAAATTTAGTTATTCATTTTTCTATTAAGGTTTTGATTTTACAAATTTAGTTATAAATATATTGTTTCATATTATGCATGAATACAAAAAGTGATTACTTGTCTCATCAATTGTTCATCAGGAAGAAGAGTTTTTAGGTAATTATTCTTATTCCAATTTATGTATTTTTTGTATTTTTACATATTTCTAATTGTCATTCTTTTCTATTCAAGTATTTTTTCTTTAAATTACATTCATAAGCCCTTTTAAACCAATTTTAGTTCTTCTAAACCAATTTCATTCCTCATTAATGATATTTTTTCTAATTCATGTTTTTTTCATACTCATCAAATTTTCATAGGAGTTTTGTGGTTTATTTCCATTTCATAAATCTGTTCTGTCCTACAATGACATTTATTTGTTCAATTATACTCAGATAAAATTAATAATTTCTATGAAATGCAAAAAATTATTATAATCATTTTATTATAAACATTTGGTTAACCACATATTATTTGTTTTGTATGCTTATTGATTTCACTTTGATTGCTTTATATTTTTTAATAGAAACCTACTCCTCCTCCTTGTCAACATGTTCTTTTAAAATCCCTATATATCAAATTTTATTTTTATTCTTCCTTCTACTGTTCTTCCTCCTTTGTTCATAGGTTTCTTTTCCAAGTTATGCGATTGTTCCTCTTTTGTAACTCTGATTTTATTCTGATTCTAAGTTCTATGGCCATAACCCTGATTTTATTGTGATGTTTTATGTGCCATTTTTGGCCATAGGTTTCTCCATTATTAAGGAGGATAGAGTATTCTTTCCTGCTCAGTCATACTAAACTATGGCCATTTCCCCATATCACATCAATATTCCATGATCAATTTTTAGTAATATTATTTTCCTATATTCTAATTTTTATTATCATTTTCCACTTATTATTTCATTTTTTATTTGATATATATTAACCAGAATTACATCTTTTTCTATGAGAGATTCATTATACAAAGAGGCGATGAAAATGGGTGAAGTGTACCACCACTTGAAGGTTAGTTTTGTTTTATATGCATTTTCTTCTTAATAATAATGATTCCATTAAACTTTTATTTTTTTAAATTTATTTATTCATTTTCCATTAATATTATGATTTTACAAATTTAGTTATAAATATATTGTTTCGTATTATGCATGCATACACTAACTAATTACTTTTCTCATCATTTTTTCATCAAGAAGCAATGTTTTTAGGTAATTATTCCCATTATAATTTATGTATTTTGGTATTTTTATATATTTCTAATTATTGTTCTTTGTTACTGATTTATTTTTTCATAAAATGACATGAATATGATCTTTTAAGATGATTTTAGTTCTTCTAAACTGATTACATTCCACATTAATGATATTTTTTCTAATTCATGTTTTTTATCTTACTCATTGAATTTTTATAGGAGTTTTTTGGTTTCTTTACATGTCATAAATTTGTTCTATCCAATAATTAAATGTATTTATCCAATTATACTCATTTAAAATTAATAATTTCTATTAAATGTCAAAACTTATTATAATAATTTTATTATAAACATTTGGTTAACCACATATTGTTTATTTCGTAGGATTATTTTTCTTTCACTTTGATTGCTCTATCTTTTTCAGTAGAAAAATGCTCCTCTTCCTTGGTGATAGGTTCTTTCCAAATCCCCATATACCAAATTGTATTTTGATTCTTCCTTCTAATGTTATTCCCCCTTTGTTCATAGGTTTATTTTCTAAGTTTTGTGGTTGTTCCTCTTTTATAACTCTGATTTTATTTTGATTCTAAGTTCTATGGTTATAACCCTAATTTTATTGTGATGTTGTATGTTCCAGTGGTGGCTGTAGGTTTCTCCATTATTAAAGAGGATAAAGTATTCTTTCTTTCTTAGTAGTAGTAAACTATGACCATTTTCCCAAATCACATCAATATTTCATGATCAATTTTCAGTAAAATTATTTTCCCATATTCTAATTTTTATTACTATTATCCATTTGCTATTTCATTTTTTATTTGATATATATTAACCAACATTACATCTTTTTCTATGGGTGCTTCATTATACAAAGAGGAGATAAAAATGGGTGAAGTGAACCACCACTTGAAGGTTAGTTTTTTATATGAATTTTCTTTTTAATAATAATGATTCCATTAAACTTTTGGTTTTTTAAATTTAGTAATTATTTTTTTCATTAATCTTTTAATTTTAAAAATTTAGTTATAAATATATTGTTTCATATTATGCATGCATACACAAACTTATTACTTTTCTCATAAACTGTTCATCATAAAGTAGAGTTTTTAGGTAATTATTCATATTCTAATTTATATATTTTGGTATTTTTACATATTTCTAATTACCATTATTTTCTATTCATATATTTATTCCCTCAATGGAATTCATTAGCTATTTTAAACTGATTTCAATGATTCTAAAATGATTAAATTCCTCATTAATGATAATTTTTCTAATTCATGTTTTTTCCCACTCATTAAATTTTCATATGAGTTTTGTGGTTTCCTTTGGTGTCATAAATCTATTCTATCCTATAATGACATGTATTTGTTCAATTATACTATCAATTAAAATTAATAATTTCTATGAAATATCAAAATTTATTTTAATCATTTTATTACAAACATTATCAATTGAAACATAATCTGTACAAAATTTAAATCTTTCTTAGATCATCATTTGTTTTTTATTTTCTGCTATGGCATGAATTTTTCACATTCATAATTTTTTGTATTTATTTTTATTCTTCATTGGTAAAATACTAGAATTTCAACGTGATGCTATTATTTGATTTTTTTCTCTTCAAAATAGATATTCTAAACTGATTTCTATTCAAACATGATGTGTTTTCATATGAGGTGTTTCATGATTTCTATTTTTCCATAACATGTATTTTTATTTCATACACTTTTATAGGTATATGTTGATTCTATTTTATTATATTAGTAATAATATAAGGTGATTAATTCCATTTTTTTACTTATGTATATTTTATCAACACCAGTAGAAAATGTTTGCCACAAAATCTGAACAGAGTCCTTCCATAAACTATCATAGATAAATAATGAATATGGACTAATAGAGTATGAAATTGGTCCTCCTAGCCAAGATGACATCAAATGGGCAACTCAGATGGCTGTGGGTATGAAAACTGGAGTCCTCTAGATCATGTGAAAATAATAAAAATCCCTTGATCCCATTGTTAGTGTTTCGATGCTTTTAATTTTCATGAGAAATGTGCTTCCTATTGGGCTATTTCCCTATGTTTTTCTTTTATGTGATTGTAGATTAATACCTGTAATGGTTTCCACTGTGATATCTTTTCCCCAAATAGAGGTTATAACCCTAGGCTTTGGATTGAAGCATGGAGTGGCTGGTATGTTAATAATATTTCAAGTTCATGAGTTGAGGAAATTTTCATAAAATTTGTTTTATTTAGTTTTTTTCCTTCATATCTCATCCCATGATCCCATGATCCCATCCCCCATCTTCCTTTTATTGAAAGGTATATTGAATTTAGAGGGTTTGTGCCTTTTGGTCCTACTGAAGACTTGGAATCCCAGAATAGATCAAATAAATAGATTAGGGAGCTAAGAGAGAATCTGAAGAGAGCTCAAGCATTGACTCAACGACTGTGTAGGGGAGATACTAAGGTGTGACATTCGATGAATTCTTGATTTATAATGCTGAAAAAATGTCAAGTTATGTGTTTCAGATGTTTTAAGGTATGTTTCAACTAAGGGAATTGTTTTTTTTAAACCGAGGAATCATTTTTTTTGGATTAGAAGCGATAATTTTTATTTTTCATTACGCATAGTAACAAACATTCTAGTTTACCCAGCTTTTATTTCAATAGTTTTTTTCACATTTTTTTAGTTTGGAATATGTATTTCATATCCAATGCACACATTCCAGTTTACTCAGATTTTATTTCAATAGTTTTTATATACATGAAACATAAAAATATTATGTAGTGTATAAGTTTAGATACATGAATCAATTTTTAGAGCATGTATAAACCAAGTAACTACTTTCAAACCAGCCACCCATATGCATTGGTTTTATAGATTCTTGAAAAAGGAAACATATTTCTATATTCTACATCACAATTTATCACTTGACCATGCATAAACTGATTTAATCATATAATTACAATTTTTATAAACCTTTCCCCCCATTGATCCTCCATTTGTCTCTACATGTACTCACTGCTTCCTAGATTTTCTTCTCTATTCATTTAAATAAAATACCATTAACATCATACTTTAGTGTGGTAGATATAACTATCAATGAGAATTTGATGGTTATATCTATACCAGGTTTTCCATGAAATGAAATACATTTTTGGTTTTTGACCACATTCTTCTTCCTTAAACAAGTTTATCCATTTTCAACTTCTTAGAGAACCTCCACATGCCTTGAGATCCCACTTTATCATGTAGCAAACATATGCTAGCATATAGGCAGATTTATCATGGCTATTTAACTTTAAATATTTTTAAATTCATACAACTTATTCTTTTGTGAAAACACCTACATCATGGATTGTGACTTTCTCTTTTAGTTTCCATTCATTAGATTACAAATTATGCATAAAAGGGAGAGGGGGTAGGTCCACCATCCTCAAGTGGTATAAGTATTTTTGAATAAGTGGTATAAACATGTTTGAAATTGGAAACTATTATAGGTGGTTTTTCAATATGATATATCAACAGAGCTACATTAGGAATTATCATAATTAACAAGTGTAGAAGAAGTTTTCAAAAAGTCGTATAATCAATTTCTGAATTGACAAGTGTTATAAGCACTTTCAATTAATTTCTTTCAAACAGAGTTTTATAGATTCACATTTATCACAACTATTGTTTTAATTTTTTTTTCAATACATAATGTCGAACATATCCCTACACATTAATATTATAACACAAATAATAAGTGGTAAGCCTATTTTCAATGAGATTTAAATTGTTCATAGTGATAAACTAATTCTGGTTTAGATGGTTCCTCCTTTCCTTCTTTGTCAGTTGGTATGTCTTTTCATTTGTGATTAGTATATTGTTTCTGCATTAAGGTTGCTCCATTGCAACTGTTCATCAATTACATTACAAGTTTTTTGCACGTTAATTTTAAGCCAAAATCTCTTACATATGCATCAAAAAATGAATTAATTTTTTTCTATGTTGGTATTCTCATGTGTCTTCATAACATGTCAGAGACCTGTTTGCTTCATAACACATAGAAAAACGATTTTAATTAAAGTTGATGTTTAAATTTAAAAGTTTTAATATTATAGTATGGTATACCAGGCTTAGAGTTAGTAGGTTGTGGGGTAAAATACATGTCTAATCAATTCTATATTAAGCCATTCCATCATGGATTTATGTGGAAACAATCACATCTGCTATTTTTTGAGATTACAACATCAAAATTCCAAAAATATCATGTTTTATATACCACTGACATTATTTATTTTTTGAACAGGTTAATATATTACACTATTTTATCAATGAAGCTTCACCTCTATGTGCTGTTACTTTGTATTCTACTTTCAATGACTAATAAACTTATACAAATGGAAATATCAATATTTATGCTGGAATTATTAATCAAATTTTTATCATTATCTATTAAAATTTATCATTTTATCTTTTCTCATATTGATTATCAAAACCGCTGTCTTCTATTTTAGTTTTCATTACTTTTTAGTTCACTGTAAAAACAAATGTTTTTGTGAATGTTATTTAAAATGTAGGTTCATTCATGTAATTGAATTCTCCATTCTCAAAATAAATTTTCATTCCTTAAAATTAATCAATAATATTTTCTACTTTATTGATGATGTTTCAATAGTTTCTCCATTTGTATTCCAATATTATGCACCACTAATTTGTGATTTAAATATATTTATCATTAATGTTCATTATTAACTTTGAAAAATAGTATTATCTTATTGAATATAAGCATTGATTTATAGCATTGTGCGGATGCATGAGTGATTACTAGTTGTATTTAAATACTGAAAATATATGTTGATAAAAATAATATTAAAAAAGAGTATAAAATATTTTAGAATAAAAAAATTAGACTTAATAAATTCAAAAGTGATGATATCAAACTTTTTTATATTGGACTAATGGTAGCATATAATTTGAATTGACGGCAAAAAAAAACAAAAAAAACTGGCTGTACTTAAAAAATAATAATTACCTGGTGGTACCAAAAGTATACTACTGCTATTGTTGCAATTCGATATACCACTACCGTCAGAAAATCGGCGCTACTGTTGCAATGAGGTGGGATGCTATCGTAAAAAAAAAACAGAAGTGGTGCTAATGTCGAAGTGGAACAGTGGAGTTTTTTTTTTACGTTTTTTGATTTTTTTCAAATGAGTCTAGGTCATTTTTTTTTGAAAAATATATTTGAAAGGTGGCAGGGTCTCTGCTGCCTTTGGGTTTTTTTTTCATTGGGCCAAAGGCAACAAGGGATTTGATTCCTTTTCCCAAATGAAAAAAATTATTTTAAATATACATGTTTGTATATTTAAAATTTTTATTTTGTATTATTTTGTTATGTTTATATATATATATAGAACAAAATTTTTTAGCAGAATTTATCTACTATTTTATATATAGTATTATTACCATTAAAACAGTCTGAAATTCTGACACAAACCATTACACATGACCCCTTTTATAAGAGGGTTTGTCTTGAAAATCATTTTAGATTTCCAATGCGGGATTCAGGTTCCCCCTTTCCTATGCAGAATTAATAATATATTATTATTAATATTTTTTAATCAATTAATAATAAATATTAATTATTGATAAATAGTAATTAACTATTAATATTTATTACTAAATATTAATAATTAACTACTTTCTATTATTAATATTTTGAACAAAATTAATTAATACTATTAATTACTATTTAATAATATTATTAAACAACAAATTAATTTCTAAATAGATAATAATAAATAATAGGTTTTAATTAATTATATATTAAATAATATAAAATTAATAAAAAATAATATTAACAATAACTAAATAATATATAATAAATATATAATGTATAATAATAATAATTATTAATTAGTAACCAAAGAATAATTTTAAATATTTATTAGTAATTAATGTTTATTAGAAATTAATATTATTAAATAGTAAATAATATTATTTAATTAATATTATTTATTAATTAATATTAATTACCAACAATTACTTAATTAAATAATAATAATTTAATAAAAATTAATTAATCATTTCTATTTTAATAATTTAATCATTATTAATAATATTTAACAACTAAATAATATTTTTAAATGTTTATTAGTAATTGTATATTAATAATTTACAAAAAATATTAATCCATAATTAGTTAATTAGTTAATTTTTACTTATGCCCCATTGGCGCAACCAAGTGGTTGCGCCCTATGGTGGACTTTCAGGAGGGCTCGATTTTGAGCCTCCCCATGCATAAATAGATAGGGTTTTCCTTTGTTTCTCCCTCCCTTGGCCGATGTAAACAAAATTAGTTAATTTTTTACTTAATATTATTATTATGTAATTACATACTGTATAATTACTAATTAATTAATAACTAATAATTAAATTACTATTTTTAATAATTAGTTACTAAATAATAATTTTAAATATTTATTAGTAATTAACATTAGTTAGTAATTAATATTTATTAGAAATTAACCTTATTAAATATTAAATCATAATATTTAATTAATATTTATTAGTAATTAATATTTATTAGCAATAATTAGTTAATTAATTAATACTAATATAATAATAATTAATTAATAATTAGTAATTTAATAATTTAATCATTATTATTAATATTTAGTAACTAAATAATAATTCTAAATATTTATTAGTAATTGGTTAATAATAATTATTAATATTTATTAATAAATTAATATTTAATTAATAATTAATTAGCTAATTAATAAGTACTATTTTTAATAAGTAATTAAATATTGCCTAATTACTAATTAATTAATAAATAATAATTATATTATTATTTTTAATAACTAAAATAATAATTTTAAATATTTATTAGTAATTAATATTTAATATTAATTAATATTTGTTAGAAATTAATATTATTAAATTGTAAATCATATTATTTAATTAATATTTATTAGTAATTAATATCGACATTGTCAAAAAAAGTAAATAATATTGATTAGTAATTAATATTAATTAGCAACAATTAGTTAATTAATTAATACTAATATAAAAATAATTAATTAACAACTAATAATTTAATAATAATTATTAATATTTAGTTACTAAATAATAATTTTAAATATTTATTAGTAGTTGTTTAATAATAATTAATAATAATTAATAATAATTAATAATTAATTAATAACTAATTAGTTAATTAGTAATTACTATTATTAATAATTAATTAAATAATACTTAATTACCAATTAATTAATAGCTATTAACTATTAAAAATTTATTAATAATTAATAGTATTAATTAATATTATTTAAAATATTAACAATATAAATGTAACGTCCTCGACCCGGAAGCCACTAAACCGGTGCTCCGAGCTGGGTAGTTACATGACCTTAAGCGCGCCTCCCCATACGCCAAAGGCTGCCGACTAGCAGCGGGGGTCTATGGGGTCAAGTGGGGAGACTATACCCCCTTTTTATCAGAGTAAGCCACAACAAAATAACCAAATAGCGGAAACAATAACCAATAAGCAATGAACATGTATGACAACCATTTCCAATAATAACTATGTCATGTCATACTACAAGTGCAAGAGTGAACAAAAGCCCAAAAATAAAGACAACAACCAAAATCCCCAAGATGGTCCCGAATCCAAGTCCGGATCCTCCACCAAGTGCTACCCATGTCCACTCAGCTATCTAGAAAGGACCCTTACCCTTGTCCTGACCTGCAAACATGAAGTCTGCTCGGGTACCCAATGGCGGCCCGAGTAGGGTGTGAGTACAACTCAGTAGGCCACCACCAACGGTGTCTACAAAATATCCAGTATAAGGAGGTAGTGCATGCAAAAGGAAAATGAATGATAAATTCCAAGTAATTAATTAAGGTTCCATTAACCAGTTCGGAGCCAAAGCCATTGCCATTCCATCACCATTCGTTTATTACCATTTACCATCACTTACCCTTATATCACATTTCCATGAGTTAATCACATACATTATGTTACATGGGTCTAAGGCCAACAATCACATGCAAGAGGGTAAACACATCGTTATCCTTTCTCACTAGGACTAACTCCCTCATAGCAACCATATCCTCACCTCGAATCCTCAGTCTGGGTGGATGAAACCGTTAGGAGAATAGACCCTCAGTCCCCTTTCCTAACCCGTGCATTTAGGGTGGAGTTTAGAACCTCAGTCTTCACTCGACCCGTGGGCGTAGATCCTAATGTCATACCCCACTCTACGAAGCCATGTGCATATGCTTATAAATAAGTAACCATCAACCATCCAAACCATTGCCCTTTGGCAACACTATTCACAACAACCCACATGGGAAACCACATCATGCCTTAACCCATTAACACATTACCATTTCACATCATTTAACTATTTACCCAATTCCCATGTGTTACGCCTATCTCACTAAGCATGGAACATTAAACCCATAACCTATCCCGTTATGGTCTTAAATCAGTTTACACATTTACCCATTTAACCCGTTCACCATTTTCATGAATCAACCATTCATTCCATTTCAAATAACCCCTAGGTTATTGCCAAGTCTAGGTGCATCACCTAACTTCTATTCCAAGTTCAACCAATTATGTCATCATATTTATCAAGGGCTCTACAATTCATTACATCAAGGTCACTTGTTTAATATCAATCCCACGGATGGCCCTAATTAGGTCAAGTCTATCCCAATACATCCCACGGGGATTGTGAGGGTTCCCATTTTCCATTTTAAACACCATTATTACCAAACATGTCAGGGTTATCCAAAACATAATCAAAGGAAAGCAAGAACAAAACTAAACATGCAAAAATACCCAAATAACTATGGGATATAGCTTTGTAGACCACCTACCTCGAAACCGTGGTTGAACACACTCTCAATCAAGTCCTTAGACCTCGATCCAACCAACCTTTAGAGCTTCAACCTAGAACTCACCCAAAAGATAGGGTTCTAGAGCTTTGGAACGAGAGGGAGAGAAGATACAAACCCTAAACCTAAAAGAGAAGTAATGATGGGGTTAGCCTTACCCGAAGCTTCGATCCACAACCAACGACACCAAAAACACCTCAGAATCAAAGGATATCGGTCTCTTGGAGCCTTTGGGAGATTTGGTTCGTGCTTAGGGTGGAGAGGGAGAGAATGAGAGGAAATCTCGAGTGGGGTTTAAAATCCCGGAGTGGCAAACTTGTAATTTTTCCCAACTTTAAGTGGCCACACGGTTTGTCCGCACGGTTTGGAAAACCGTGCGCAAACTGTGTGCATGCCACTTCCTGGAGTGGGAGGGGTCGCACGATTCATCCGCACGGTTTGGAAAACCATGCGCAAACTGTGCGCATGCTTCTTTCCGGAGGAGGAAGGGTCGCACGGTTTAGCCTGGGTAGGCCGCACGATTTACCTGGCCGTGCGCAGGCCGTGCGCCCTGACCTATCTTGCCCAGGTTTCCTTTCTTCCATGCCCTGAGCCCCCAAAACACCCTCAAGTCCTCTCACACTTTCAGGAAACATTTTTAATCCCCACAACAAAAGGTTCAACCCAAAACACAACAAAACATACCCTTCCAAAACCGTGATCTTACAACCTCCCCACCTTATAACGGCTCGTCCTCGAGCTGAGTTCCCAAGTCTCATTGCCCCACTGAAGAGAAGAGTTCGGGCCACTGAGCCCGCATATCTAATTCTTGCTCCCAAGTTTCTTCCTGAACTTTCCCATACTGCCATAATACTCGCACTAATGGCACAACCTTGCCTCGAAATACCTTTTCACTATGATCCACGACACGAACCAGATGCTCCTCAAAGGACGCATCAGCCTCAAGCTACACATCCTCAACATCAACCACGTGAGATGGGTTAGGGTGATACCGCCGAAGTTGCGACACATGAAACACATCATGCATCCCACCATACTGTTGTGGAAGATCGAATCGGTAAGCCACCGGTCCGATCCTCTTCACAATCTCAAAAGGTCCCACATACCTGGGCACCAACTTACCCTGCTTTCGAATCCGACGGTGACCCAACCTTGGCGACACCCAAAGGAACACTTTATCACCCACCGCAAACTCAAGAGGTCTACGCCTCCAATCTGTATACGACTTCTGCCTACTCTGAGCCATATCCATCCACCTTCTAATCAACTTAACTCTCTCAGAAGTCTCCTGCATGAGACTTGGCCCCAACAACTTAGATTTACCGGCCTCTAGCCAACACAACGAAGATCTACATGGCCTCCCGTAGAGTGCCTCAAACGGTACCATCTGAATCGTAGCCTGAAAATTTTTTTTGTAGGAAAACTCAACCAAAAATAGATGTCTCTCCCAAGAACCACCAAAGTCAAAGACACAAGCTCTTAACATTTACTCCAACACTTGGATCGTATGCTCCAACTGCCCGTCTGTCTGCGGGTGGAAAGCCGTACTCAAAAACACCTGCGTACCAAGCGCCATCTGCAACCCTTTCCAGAAACGCGACGTGAAAGGCGGATCTCGGTCTGAAACTATGGTATGCGACACCCCATGAAACCACACTATCTCCTGAACATACATCTCACCCAACTGGTTGACTGCATAGGTCTCTTGAATTGGTAAGAAATGAGCCACTTTTGTTAACCAATCCACGAACACCCAAATTGCATCGTTCTTCCCCAGAGTCCTTAGAAGACCCACAACAAAATCCATTGTTACATCATCCCACTTCTATTTCGGAATGGGAAATGGATGCAACAAACCACCTGGGCATTGATGCTCGACCTTCACCTACTGACAGGTAAGGCACTGTGCCACAAAGCTCGCAACTTACTTCTTCATTCCAGGCCACGAAAACTACCTTCAGAGATCATGATACATCTTGGTCAAACCAGGATGCACTGACCACTTTGATGCATGGAAATCACGTATCAACTCTTCCCGCACACACCTTGTCACAACCACACGACCACGAATGTGAACAATACCTTCCGCGTCGACGACCCAACCAGAAGGTAGCTCCCTACCTTTAAGCTTTTCCTTCATGGACAAACACTCAGGATCATCAAGCTGACCTTCCTTAACTAGGACCAAAAGCATCGACTCCATCATTAAGGAAGCAAGAGTGACCTGAACACTTTCCTCCTACACCTACAGGTGCATCTCTGCAAACAAAGCCACCATCTTCCACTCGGTGCTGGACTCCTGAACTGCCTGATTCTGAACCTTCCTGCTCAGAGCATCAACAACACTGTTTCCCTTTGCCAGCATATACACCAACTCAAAGTCAAAAGACTGGAGATATTCAACCCATCTTCACTGCCGAAAATTCAGATCCCGCTGTGAGAAGATGTACTTTAAGCTCTTATGGTCCGTAAACACGGTAAACCGTTCCCCCAAAAGGTAGTGCCTCCAGCACTTCAAGGCGTACACTACTGCAGCGAACTCAAGATCATGAGTGGGATAGTTCTTCTCATGGGGTCTCAACTGCCTCGATCCATAAGCCACAACCCACTCATCCTGTATCAACACAGCCCCAAGTCCGATTCCAGATGCATCACAAAACACGACATACTTTTTACCCGGCTCAGGTAAGATCAGGATAGGTGCAGTCGTCAACCGCTTCTTCAACTCTTGGAAGGAATCCTCACACGCCCCCGACCACTTGAACCTGATTCCCTTCTTGGTCAAGCCCGAGAGTGGTGCTTCCAAGTGAGAGAAATCCTGAATGAACCTTCGGTAATACCCGACCAGACCTAGAAAACACCGAACATCAGAAACACTCTTGGGCTGCTCCCAAGATACAACTGCCTACAATTTCTATGGATCCACTGTCACACCTACCTCCAAGATGATGTGACCCAAAAAATGAACCTCACCCATCTAGAATTGACACTTTTATAGCTTGGCATATAGCCGATGCTCTCTTAGCGTACTCAAGACGATGTCAAGGTGTTGGGCATGATCGTCGTGAGTTTTCGAGTACACTAAGATATCGTCAACAAAGACAACCACAAAATGATCTAGACAAGGATGAAAGATCCGGTTCATCAATGCCATAAACACTGCCAGTGCATTGGTCAAGCTGAAAGGCGTTACCACAAACTCAAACAACCCATACCGACTCCGGAAAGCGGTCCGTGATACGTCAGAAGACCTCACCCTAAACTGGTGATAACTTGACCTTAGATCAATTTTAGAAAACACTGATACACCCCTCAACTGATCAAAAGGTCATCAATTCTAGGAAGAGGGTACTGATTCTTCACTGTAATCTGATTCAACCTTCGATAGTCCACGCACAGACTCAACGACCCATTGACCTTCTTTGAAAAAATCACAGGAGATCCCCAAGGAGACGTACTAGGATGGATAAACCCCTTACGATCCAACTCCTCAAGATGAACCTTCAGTTCCTAGAGTTCTGTCGGTGCTATTCGGTATGGAAGAATTGAAACTGGATCTGCTTCCGGCAGCAACTCGATCGTGAACTCAACATCCCTCTCAGGTGGTAACCCTGAGAAATCCTCAAGAAACACATCCTGAAATCGATCCACCACGGGAGAAAAATTAGGTTGTTCCCCTCCCTCACCATCATCAAGCATGAGACATGCTATGTGAGCCATGATTCCACTCATTTGTTGACAAAACAGCCCCTCACGCCCTGCTCGGACATCCCATTCGCCACGGTGGACATAAGTGTCACCCTCAAGCGACCTGAACGAAACTCTGCAACGATAACAATCTATGTGTTCCCGATACAACACCAACCAATCCATTCCCAAGATTAGGTCAAACCCTGACATCTCGAGAACGAACAAATTCCATAGAAAACGATACCCACCAACTTCCAAGGAACATACCTTGCACTGCTTGATATCCTCAACCTTTACTCCCAATAGAGTGTCAATTGAAATAACTCCACACACCCTCTCCACTGGTAAACCCACCACCACCACATGTTGATCAGAGATAAAGGAGTGTGTGGTACCTGTGTCAAACAATGCACTAGAAAACGTATAAGCTACAAGGATCGTACCTTGAACAGTCGAAGGTCCGGCCTCGCCATCACCCGGTGCAAACTGAACTGCCTGAAGCTGACTTGCCCCTCTATCCTGGGCTCCAGCCTGAATTCCCTGTGCTGCACTTCCCTGTTGGCATGAGCGATCTTTCCCTGGAGTTCCACATCCACCGCCCCTGCCAGTACGGCCCATGGAGCTCCAACTGCCTGCCTGATACGGGGCAACTGATCTCCTTCCCGTATTTAGCACCTACCTTCCACCATCATGCTCACCCGCCTGCCAAGGGTTCCTGCAGAACCTTTGCACATGCCCCATCCTGCCGCACGAATGACACTCAACTAGAGGTCGAAGACAACACATATGCCCCGACCTACTGCACTGATAACAGAACACTTGTTTTTTTGCTCTGAGAGGTTTAACCTCTCTTCTAGCCACTTTGCACACTTCCACCATGCTGTGAGCTCTCATGGAATCGCTTTCGACCTTCGGTAGCTACACCGCTCGTCTGTCCCACTAAAACCACAAGCTCACTACCCGAAGCTGCCTTTAGGTTTCCTTATGAGATCAGTGCCTGATCTACTATCTCTACGAACCTCTTCAAGCAGAAGATGTTTACTTGAGACCTGATCTCATGTCTCATCCCATCCTAAAAATGCCTTTCTACTGCTGCCTCATCCCCTGATAACATTGGGACAAAGCATCTCAAATCAGTGAAGCGACTAGCATAGTCCATCACCGATAGAGACCCCTAAGTCAGGCTCATAAACTATGTAGCCCACTCCTGTCTCAAGGTCTCTGGGTAGAAATGCTACAGAAACTTTTCCTGAAAAATCTTCCACGACATTCCCTCAGCCTTCTCGATTTGAGCCTAAATGTCCCACCAATTCCTAGCTTAGCCCCACAACATATAAGCGGCCATCTTTACTTGCTTTTCAACAGGGATCTACAGATGATCCAGTATATTCTGGACAGACTCTAACCAGAACTCTACTGCCTCTGGCCCACCCTCTCCAGTGAAGGTCGGAGGGTGCTGCAGCTGGAACTCCCTGGTCAGCTCGAACATACTTAGTGAAACCCACCCTGGGTCCCGATCCATCATCTGCATAAGGTGATCCAAGTTCTATCAGAACTGGTCTTCTCTATCTTTATTGATCGCCATGTTTTCTTTCTCCTCTACTGGAGGTGTGTTCTTAGCAGCATCCTCCCGTTTCCCAACTGGTAACCAACGTCGTGGTGGAATTTCTCTACATTGCCAAGCACGAGATTTAGCACACCTTCCACCAAACTCACACAACATTTCACAAAACATTTTTCACTTCATTTCAAACCCTTATATTTCATTAAACATCATTTACCCACTTGTTTCATTTCATTCTTCTCATTGTTTCTTGGTTCCATGAAATTCATGATGCACCCTACCTTCTTGCCTCACACACCCATCTCATGCGTGTGCCTAATACAATGCATGTCACCTATTTCCCTAGGTGCCTATAATGATGCATGAGTGAAAATTCTCATGCCATTAAGGCCATGAGCCAAATATCATAAAATGGTCACATCAACCCACATGTGCATCACCCAATGGTGAAATATCATCAACTGTAACAACACACAACCAAGAACAACATTTCCCGCCCAGGGTGACTTGGGTTTTCCCCCATACCTGGGTTAGCTACTCCCAAGCATGAACTCATTTCCAAGGCCTGACACATCCTAACCCTTGGCTTCCAATCCCAAATAACAATACCTCAGAGAAGGAGAAGAAAGACCTCCTCTGATACCACTTTGTAACGTCCCCGACCCGAAAGCCACTAAACCGGTGCTCCGAGCTGGGTAGTTACATGACCTTAAGAACGCCTCCCCATAACCCAAAGGCTGGAGACTAGCAGCAGGGGTCTATGGGGTCATGTGGGGAGACTATACCCCCCTTTTATCAGAGTAATACACAACAGAATAACCAAATAGCGGAAACAATAACCAATAAGCATGGAACATGTATGACAACCATTTCCAATAATAAATATTTCATTTCATATTACAAGTGAAAGAGTGAAAAAAAGCCCAAAAATAAAGACAACAACCAAAATCCCCAAGATGGTCCCGACTCCAAGTCCGGATCCTCCACCAAGTGATACCCATGTCCACTCATCTATCTAGAAAGGACCCTTTCCCTTGTCCTAACCTGCAAACATGAAGTCTGCTCGGGTACCTAGTGGTGGCCCAAGAAGGGTGTGAGTACAACTCAGTAGGCCACCACCAAAGGTGTCTAAAAAATATCCAGTATAAGCAGGTAGTGCATGAAAAAGGAAAATGAATGATAAATGACAAGTAATTAATTAAGCTACCATTAACCAGTTCGGAGCCAAAGCCATTGCCATTCCATCACCATATATTTATTACCATTTACCATCAATTACCCTTATATCACATTTCCACGAGTTAATCACATAAATTATGTTACATGGGTCTAAGGCCAAGAATCACATGCAAGAGGGTAAACTATTCGTTATCCTATCTCACTAGGACTAACTGACTTATAGCAACCACATCCTCACCTTGAAGCCTCATTCCGGGTGGATACAACCATTAGGAAAATAGACCCTCAGTCCCCTTTCCTAACCTGTGCATTTAGGGTGGAGTTTAGAACCTCAGTCTTCACTCGACCCGTGGGCGTAGATCCTCATGTCATACCCCACTCTACGAAGCCATGTGCACATGCTTATAAATAAGTAACCATCATCCATCCAAACCATTGCCCTTTGGAAACACTATTCAAAATAACCCACATGGGAAACCACATCATGCCTTAACCCATTAACACATTAACATTTCACATCATTTAACCATTTACCCAATTCCCATGTGTTACTCCTATCTCACTAAGCATGGAACATTAAACCCATAACCCATCCCATTATGGTCTTAAATCAGTTTACACATTTACCCATTTAACCCGTTCACCATTTTCATGAATCAACCATTCATTCCATTTCAAATAACCCCTAGGTTATTGCCAAGTCTAGGTGCATCACCTAAATTCTATTCCAAGTTTAACCAATTATGTCATCATATTTATCAAGGGATCTACAATTTATTACATCAAGGTCACTTGTTTAATATAAATCCCTAAATCCGGGAAAAGCCGAAACATCCCATGGATGGCCCTAATTAGGTCAAGTCTATCCCAACACATCCCACGGGGATTGTGAGGGTTCCCATTTTCCATTTTAAACACCATTATTACCAAACATGTCAAGGTTATCCAAAACATAACCAAAGGAAAGCAAGAACACAACTAAACATGCACAAATACCCAAATAACTATGGGATATAGCTTTGTAGACCACCTACCTCGAAACCGCCATTGAATGCACTCTCAATTGAGTCCTTAGACCTTGATCTGACCAACCTTTGGAGCTTAAACCTAGAACTCACCCAAAAGATAGGGTTTTAGAGATTCAGAATGAGAGGGAGAGAAGATACAAACCCTAAACCAAAAAGAGAAGCAATGATGGGGTTAGCCTTACCCGAAGCTTCGATCCGCAACCAATGGCACCAAAAATGCCTTAGAATCGAAGGAGATCTGTCTCTTGGAGCCTTTGGGCGATTTGGTTCGTGCCTAGGATCGAGAGGGAGAGAATGAGAGGTAATCCCGAGTGGGGTTTAAAAGCCTGGAGTGGCAAACTTGTAATTTTTCCCAACTTTAAGTGGCCACACGGTTTGTCCGCACGGTTTGGAAAACCGTGCGCAAACCGTGCGCATGCCACTGCCTGGAGTGGGAGGGGTCGTACGATTCATCCGCACGGTTTGGAAAACCGTGTGCATGCTTTTGTCTGAAGGAGGAAGGGTCACACGGTTTAGCCTGGGCAGGCCGCACGGTTTACCTGGCCATGCGCAAGCCGTGCGCCCTAGCCTATCTCGCCCAGGTTTCCTTTCTTCCATGCCCTGAGCCCCCGAAACACCCTCAAGGTCTCTCACACTTTCAGGAAACATTTTTAATCCCCACAACAAAAGTTTCAGCCCAAAACACAACAAAACATACCCTTCCAAAACCGGGATCTTATAACAAATTAGTTAATTATTAATGTAACACCCGAAGAATTTACAAATAAATTTAATATAGCCAGTAATTCACGCAACACCGAGTCTCTGAAAAACAACAGTTTGTTATTATAATTATTTAAATGCGATAACTATAACCTAGATGTTAAATGTAGTAATATGGATAGTAATAACTATTATTAAATTTTATTTATAATGGTTTCACATAAATGAAACATATTTATAATGAAATGTAAAATTTTTGGTAAAATAAACATCGTTTTTGAATTTGGAATGCCAAAATAAATTTAGGGTGAATTTTTTGTATTTTTCTGAGAAGTTTCATTTTTAATGAATAGTGACAAATACTACATTATAGTTAAAAACCGTATTTTTTATTTAAATAATTATTATAATTAATTCTTAATGTCACAATATATCAATTAAATATATATATATATATATATATATTAATCCAATGTAGATCATTGGAATCATTTTTATATTAAAATTATATATAAAAACATATTGAAATTTTAAACGTTCTTTTTACCCGCCTTCTCTCCACACATGAGGTATTAACATTAAACGTAATTTTTTCACTCATATGAATTGAATTTCAAAAAACTGACCTACATAGTTGTGATCATTAATAAATTTATAGTCTGATAGGATTAACACAATTTTTTTAGTAAATAGTAATATGAACCTTATGAACAGTAAACCGACCAAATGAATAGTAACCTCATCCATGAAAGTATAAATAAAATTTAGGCTTCTTATAAATGAAATTATGATATAATTATATCAAAATATAATTAAACAAATATTTTAAAAAAATTATTAATTAAGTGTTGGTATTTTTGTATGCAATAAATATTTAATTATAATTTTAAAATTAATTTAATCATTTAAAAGAAAATTTGTTTTCATAAACTAGATTCATATACTAATATTTTTTGTCTTATATTTATAAGATAATTTTATGAGACCTTAGTTAATTTTTGAAAGTGTCATAAAAACAGTTATAATATTAAAATCAGTATTTTTTGAGTAAATGATGATTTTATTTAAAAATTAAATTTCTCATATTTATAAAATTATTTTCATAAAATGGAGTTAATTTTGGAATTCTATATGTTGAAAAATGGTTTGGGTGAATTTTTGATATTTTTCTAAAATACTTGAATTTTTGGTGAATAGAAAAATACAATAATTTATGATAAATGCTAAATATATGATTTATTGGGTCATAGGTGATGTATGGATGATGTAATAACACCTGGTTCGAACTCACAAGTACTTATTATTGTATTTTGTTCCTAGAATCAACATTATTTCTTGTCTTGAGAAAAATAAAAAAATAATGAATAAGATATTCAAAAATCACCCCTCTCCTCCACTATAAATACCACCCATCACCCCCTATTCTCCCTACACCTCTAAGCCTTGAATATTGTCAAAATTATGCCTAAATCCTCTTCCCTAGTCTCTCTCCCACATCCGGGAGTGCTTGGTCTTACTAAAAGACAAAAACCCATTTCTCTAAGGAAGTTCTCAAGGAGGGTAATTCAAGAGGTAAATCATCTTCCTTTTTCTTTTAATTTCATTTCAATTTATTTTCATTTATTATTATCTCCTCACACCCTCTGTCCAAATGATCATGATAACTATAGTATCATATATATATTGGAATGATACTATGTTAATGGAATATCCATTATCAATTTCCTTACTCTCTCTCACTCTCTCTTTTATTTTAAAAACGAAATCATCATCTCAGAGGTGCCGATTTACAACCTTCATAGACGACGAACTTTCGTTATTCAATTTCTCCTTAAAGGATGGTTATGATACCATTTTTATGGTTAAACTATACTATAAAGTATTTATTATAACCTATTTAATGTTATGGAACTAATGTATATACATAATATTAATTCATACGACAAAACTAGTTCATGAAGATTGAAATACCACCCAAATAATCCTAATGAATATCACTAAAGTTTTATCTAATGATTCATACTCATACCATATAAAAAAATTATAAATATAAAAATTTAAGCATCTTTATGTTCATTAATAACATGTAATTACAATTCTGGATAATTATACACATTCCACATGAACCTCCATACTCATATACAAGTATACTGATCGTGAAAACCAAGGAAATGAACGCTCCCGAGCGATAAAATTGTATCTTATAATTCATCAAAAAGGCCATAAATGAACTTAATAAAATTATAATAAATCAAATACATGTATATAAGATTTTTATTTAATTAATTAATATATTTAATTTTATTATCCAGGATGTTAGGATCAAGTGAAGAACACATTCAAGCATAAGGTAAGGGGTTTCTCATCTCACTTTTATTTCTGTGAGATTTTCTTTATCCACCACTTATTTCTTGCATGTTGTGAATTTATACTGACAATTGATATATAATACCATGAAAATATTTATATTTATGTTATTATATGTTTCATTTTATGATTATTAATTTTTGGTTATATGATTTGATTGATTAAAAGTTGGTAAGGGTTTCTCCCCGAACCTCTATTTTTCATTCGGGTTTACACTTTTCTCTCTTTAACCCAATGAAATTCTTAATTTTTCTTATGTACTCATATTAAATTCTATGTTAATGTTCTATAAATTTATACCAATCACACTCTTTCTTTCTGTTATGTGTAGTTACATGTTTTATAAGTATCTTTCTCAATTTTTCATGATAAGCCTCGATTAAAGAGAACTTCCTGATTTCTTACCTATTTTCAAGTGCACTCTATAATCTGTTTTAAGCCACCATTATTTTTATAAAATCAATCATTTTATTATGGAAAAACTAAATTAGTTCATTTTTTGTTTTATGTAAAGATTTTTCCAAAATAACTCTTCTTTTCAAATTAAAAAGAGTATTTCTCTTAAGAATTCCTTAATGATTTTATAAGTGCATTTTCATCTTTTTCAACACCCTTGTTGATTCCTATGTTTAATTGTGATTATTATTTTATGATATCATCTAACATATTTTATTTAATTATTTATGATTAGTTTTATTGTGGATGTACTATCTTGATATCATTCACCATGTTACTCCAAATGGTTAGTGATTATGTTTACCGATTGGAGAAAGTTATTTACATTTCATATGTTAGTTTCAATATGAGTGTATATATTGATTGCGTTTCACCCCTTTATTATGAGGAATTAATTGGACTTAGTAAGTGTTGGGTGGGGCCCAATATAACCCCTTGGTGAATTGGTAGGTCTCATGAGTCAAAATAGATATGTTTTTGGCTGAGGCCTTACCCATTTATTATATTTTTAGCATGAATCCTTGACAATAATAGATTCTTAGCATGAAGCCTTGAAAATAATATATTCTTGGCATGAATCCTTGAAGGTATGTTTTAGATATCCATTGTTATTCATTTTCCCTCATTATGAAACTAGTAATTGATAGTCCATGTGATTATTAGACTGTTAGAATATCCATGGTTATTCTTTATTATGGAATTATTTATTCATCTTTTATTCCTTCACTACTGGAAAAGTCATTTTTACCAATGGTTCTTTACCAACGGTTTGGTTAAACCATTGGTAAATATGGTTTAGGGAACCCTTTCCCAATGGTTCTAGTGAACCGTTGGTAAAGGGGTGTTTAAGTTACCCTTTCCCAACGGTTTTATGAAACCATTGGGAAAGGGTACCCTCAACAACCCTTTGCCAATAGTTTTTAAAAATCGTTGGTAAAGGTTTTCCCCAAATACAGTTGGGCCACTGCTCTCTCCCATTCGTGACAGAACCCTAATCAATCCGGCGCTCTGCTCCTCTCAGGAACTCCCCCATCCGAACAGGTGAAAAACCATCTCAAATCAGGTATTTTATTCTTTATACACATATGATACCTTGTTTTTATTGTTATTGATCTAATATTTTAGTTTTAAGTTTGGATTTTGATGTGATTTCACCGTGAAAAATAGGGAAATGATCGAATATTTTGTTAATTAATTAGTTTCCCATGAAATATCATTTGTGTTATAATGTACATGCTAAATAAAGGGGTAATGTAATAAAAGACCTTGAATAAATTGTGGAAGTTGGGGTATGTTGCTTCTATGAGAGGTTTTTTGTTGTGTTTCATTGTATGTTGTAGGATTTTGTATGGTGATTGAGGTGACAAGTTGAGCTTTGTGATATGTGGGGTTGTAATGTGATGGTTAGTGGGCATGGATGTGACATGTGAAGTTGTGTGATAGTGATGATGTGTGGTGGTGTTGTGCCGTGTGGTGGTGTTGTGTGATGAGGTTGTGGTATATGATGTGGTGAGGTGGTTTTGGTTGTGCGGTGGTTTGTGATGTGCAATATTTTTGTTGTGATATGTGGTTGTTTTGGTGAGATGGTTGGCCGATGTAACATGGAGATGATGGTTATTGTGAGATGGTGAGTTGTTGTGTGGTGGTTTTATTAGTTTCCTAGTTATCTATGGAATAAATTATGCTGTTAAAACAAAAAAACAAGATAGTGAATAAATGAGATGGAATAGAAATGGATGTGTGGTAAATGGATTTAATTAATTTAACATTAAATGAATGGACAATGTAAGTGTGAATGAAGTGGCTTATAAATGAAAGTGGGAAATGCTATGAATCTTGTGTGGTGGTGGTGTGGTGTGTTGCATATAGTGGTGAAAGTGGTTGTGATGGTTTATGTGTTGTATGGTAGTAGTGAAGTGTGTGATTATATAGTTAATGTGAACCCATAGGTTGGGTATTTTGTGCTATCTATATATCATGTATTTTATGTTATTTCTACACATTCCCAACCAGAGTTGGATAAACTTACCAATGATCAGAGGTTTTGAGTTATGGGTATTTTTTCTAATATCTAGGATGGTGGTTATATGGTTGGATAACTACCATGTCTTTCCTACTCTTCCTTCATAAGTGATTGACCATGTGTTTTTAGTCAAGATGCGATGTGATTGTCCATGTGTCTTCAGGTGAGATGTACTATGATTTCCCTAGTGTTTTTAGGTGAGGTGCGATGTGATAAGGCTATAATAAGATGTGGAATGTGGTTGGGGTCATGTAGGGTAGGAGGATGGCACAAGGTTGATGTTATTCATGTTCATGATACCCTACTAATATGGTTATGGAATGAGGCATGCTGTGATGTGATAACACATTAAGTTCTTGTTGGTTTTACATTTTTTCAATAACACATTAGTATGTTTTTTTCACATGTGTAGTTGATACCTTGATTATTTTCTTCCTTTATCGTTTACTTAAATGTATTTTCTATTAAAGTTCAATCCTATTGAATTGTTTATGACAAAATGACTTATATAAATTCTTTTTACAGAATGAACAAAAGTTGGATGTATGAAACCGATCGAATCTCAGGCGATTTTCAAAACAATTTGGAGAGCTTTATAGATTTTTCATTTCACAATGCTTCAGATAGTGGTCGCATACACTGCCCATGTTCCAATTGTGTTGGTAGACCTTGGTTGAGCTGTGAAGAAGTCAGATACCACATAACCAAAAATGGTTTTCAAGCAAACTACTTTGTGTGGTATCACAATGGGGATAAAATGAAATCTCAAATTGGTGATGATCAAAATGAAAGGACTGGAATGGATAATTTGTTAGATGATCGGTTTTCATTTATTCATCATCATGAAAAAGAAAGGATTTCGACTCAATAAGACTTCAATATGAGGACAGCTGATGCATCTAGTGAAAATGATGATATTGATAGGGTGAAAAAATTGAATGATGCTGCCACGACTCCAGTATATCGACAATGCGATAAAATGAAAAAGCTGGAATTTTTAATCCGATTGTTTCATGGGAAAACTATGTATGGAATTTCTAATATATCAATCGATTACATTCTTACCCTCTTGAAGGATTTACTTCTAGATGATGCAGATATTCCCTCAAACCACTATATGGCATGGAAGTTAGTTGAGGAACTTAGATTTTCAAGAAACAAAATTCATGCTTTCCCGAAAGATTACAGTTTATTCTGGGAGGAAAACGCTGAATGAAATGATTGTATAAAATGTGGCACATCCTGCTGGAAGTCAAAATATGATGGAACACCATCCCGCATTCCATAGAAAGTAATGTGACACTTTCCATTGATCCCCAGACTCCAGAATATTTTTATGTCTGATGACATATCAATAAAAATGATATGGCATGATACCGAGAGAAAGAAGACTAATGATGAGTTGGTTCATCCTGTAGATGGATTTGCATGGCAGAGATTTGATGCTCGACATCCTTATTTTGCAGCTGACGTGTGTAATGTGAGGCTGGGTCTTTCATGCGACGGTTTTAATCCATTTGGGCAGATGCTTACTTCGCACAATACATGGCCAGTTTTTATACACATTTATAATCTTCCCCCATGGTTGTGTATGAAAAAACCTTTCACTTTCATGAGTATACTCATATCTAGTCCTTCTGATCCTGACATTGATATTGATGTATACATGCAACCTTTAATAAAAGAGTTGAAACTTCTTTGGGATGTGGGTGTGCGCACATACGATGCATGTTCGAAAGACATATTTCAGTTGTGTGCTGCGCTTATGTGGACGATCAATGATTTTCCAGCTTATGCAATGATGTCTAGATGGATCATGATTGGAAAACTGTCATGTCCAGTTTGTATGAAGAATACACGATCCAGAATACTGAAACATCATTGTAGTTTCAGTTTTTTGGGACATCGATGATTCTTGCCAAAGGATCATCCATATAGGTTGAATCGTCGAATATTTGATAATACCATAGAGACCGATGATCCACCTCAGTGTATTTCTGGAACTGATGTTCTTAATGAATTGAAAGATTTTAGTTTTTCGTTTGGGAAGGGTCAAATGAAATCTGGAAAGAGAAAGAATGTTTCCACTGAAACCTGTTACAATTGGAGGAAGAGGAGTATCTTTTTTGATTTTCCTTATTGGTCAACCAATTTGTTACATCATTGCTTATACGTAATGCATATTGAAAAGAATATATGCGAAATGTTGCTTTCGGTTCTTCTAAATATCAAGGGGAATACAAAAGATGATTTACAATCTCGGTGTGACTTGGTGGATTGGGGAATCAGACCAGAATTGCATCCTGTGCGTATCAGTGAAAATAAATGGCAACTTCCATGTGCTTCTTATGTGATGACACCTACGAATTTTTTTTCTGGAAGTATTAGAGATTATTAGAGTTCCTGATGGCTATTCAAGCAACATATCTAAACGGGTCAACAGAAGAGAGTTGAAGCTAAAATCTTTGAAGACTCATGATTATCACATTCTACTGCATGAGTTGCTTCCAATAGTAATCCTTCATCTTTTGTCCAATAATGTAAGGGTGGCTGTTATTCGGTTGTGCCATTTGTTTAGAGATCTTTGTGCTAAGAAGTTGTCCAAGTCTTGTAAAAAATGTTGATAGATGCCCCATTAATTTTGTGTGAGTTGGATAAATATTTCCTCCATCATTTTTCACATGCATGATGCATATGACTGTCCATATTCCCACTGAAATACTTCTTGGAGGACCTGTTTCTTTTCATTGGATGTATCAGAATGAAAGAAATATGCTCACATTGAAGTCTTATGTCCGAAACAGAAATCATCCCGAAGGTTCTATCGTGAACGGTTACCTGGCTCAATAATGTATGGATTTCTGCTCGATGTATTTGTCTGATCTTACTACAAGATTGAACAGACCAATGAGAAATGAATAAGAACAGTATGAGCAAATTGAACCCAGTTTTCCATCACTTCCTCAAATAGGAGGAATTCCTGGATCATATACATTGAAGACATTAAGCCATGAAGAGCGGGAGATGGCACATTCAACTGTGATTTGTTCAATGACTATATCAGGTAACTAAATTGATTATGTATATCTTACATATATATCTATTAAATTATTCATATTTTTTATCTACAGGGAACATAAAACAATGATAAATAGGAAGCATCGTTCTTTATCTTTGAGAAGGAGAGAGACTTTGCATAGCAAAGAGTTTTCTGCTTGGTTAAAATTGAAGGTAAAAATATTACTGTTTAAATTAATTATTTCAATAATTAATTAATTTTAACAGTCATTTATATTGCAGGTATTGAGTTTGTCTGCTGACTCTGTCTCGGAGGAAATAAGAGCTTTGGCTTTTGGTCCTAATACCGTGGTTCGTGACTGTAAATCAATTGTTATCAATGGGTACAAATTTATTGTCACTGAATGAGAAAAGAACATGAGAACACAACATTATGGTGTTATGGTTACTGCCACAATATATTTTTATGCTAGTGCATCAGATATTAGACCGCGATTTGAAAATGTGGGTTATTATGGAGTCGTTGAGAAAATAATAATATTGGATTATTACTCTCATGGACGAGTCATAATGATGAAATTCCATTGGTTTGATTTGATGATGAGACATGGCACATTTATTGATGATTTTGGATTTCGAGTAATTAATATGACTCGCACTCTTACTACCAAAGAACTATATGTGTTGACATCAATGGCTAAACAAGTTTTTTATGTCAAAGACCAACTTCGACCTGAATTTGGTGTCATAGTTGAAGTAATTCCAAGACATATTTTTGATGATGGTGATGATGGAATTGACACTGTCCCTATTTCCATTAGAACCAATCCATTTATTTCTTTTGATGACTCCAATAGCTCAATTGTCAGAGTTGATTGTGAACCTGAAGTTGTGGTTGAAAATATATAGAATAATTCATCCATGTTATGAATTCTTTTGGTTTACCTCGAGTTGGGTTGTTAAGGTTGGTAATATTCAAATTGATTTAGTATTGATCACAAATATGTTTTAGCTAACTTGACCGTTATGTGAATTTTCAATGTTTATTGGTTGCTGTTTTATTTAAATTGCATTTTCTAATTTGGAATTGCACTATATTCAAACCTAGTCAAACAATATTTCTAACTTGGTGAACATTACAACTTGTATGATTTATTAAATTCAATCAAGCTCTTCTAAAATAAGTGATAGCTAAATTATCAATGAATCCCCCTATTCCCTCATATATTTAGTTTTTTTACACATTAGTTTCCTTTTTCTAATTAATTGCATATTTGTTTTCAAAAGCAGGAAATGCAGCCAATTGAAGAGAGACGAAGTAAAAAAATGATGGAGAACAATCGTCGGATGGCGGAGATGGGCGTTCCACCATTAGTGCCTACAGTGAGTACTTTATTTCAAATATATATATATATATATATTTAAAGAACATATAATGTCATGTGATTAAAATTTTTGTAAACATTTTTGTAGGATCCACCTATACGTCGATAGTTATTCGGCGAGGAGCCTAGTACTGGTCCTAATACTCAGGCTGGTGGTATGAGGAGGGTTCGTACCAGAGGTGGATGATCAGCTGCGCGTGCCCAACTAGACCCTGCCCCTCCCACTGACATGTCATCCTTCCCACATTCTAATCCCAGTGTGTTGTTAGGTACACACAGGATATTTAGGCCTCCCATGTTTTCGCTACCTTTTTCATCTTCTAGCCCATCATTTTCACATCCCATGATGATTCCCACTTCCCAGTCATCATCTGGTCATACTGTTGTCCCAACTTCTTTTCCCTCTACTTCTATCTCTTCGAGCTTCTATATTCCATCGTCTTTGACTCCTGTTCCACCACAGGGTGTTCCATCAATTTCTGTGGATCTGACGGCGCTCAGTGATCAGACCGACACAGGTATATTTATAGAACCCTAACAAATTTTTATAGCAATATTTATTTTCATTATAACATGTTTTGATAAAATATTTGTTTTTCTTTCATGACAGATACATCTACTGACAGGAGGCATGGGCAGGGGCGTACACGCATGCGTTCGGTGTGGAACCGCCGCACACAAGTTATGGTGGATTATAATGAAGACAACCAAATGGTTGAGAAAACAGGGCAACAATGTCGGAGTTTTTTGGCGATGCTTTCCAAATACTCCAACATCATTCCCGTCAGCCCGCTGTCATGGAGAAATTTGCCACATGAGGTCAAGGATAGAGCTTGGGCAGAGATATGGGTAAAAAAATCTGTTCTATTTAATGCCATGAATTATTTTTGTATTTATATGAATTAATATTTTGATTTCATCTTCGATTTAATTTTCCCGATGGTGAGGGTGCACGAACGGAATGTCTAAAGGATTTAGGCGAGCTTTGGAGAGCCTATAAGCATGAGTTGTATATTGGTTGGGTTTCTAGAGTTGGCACTGAGTTAGAGGCGGTACCAGTGGTGGATGATTGTCCTATAGAGCAGTATCGTCAGATGATTACTCATTGGACGAGTACCCAGTTTAAGGTATGAATAACATTTGAGGTATTTAAATAATAACTTTCATGTTTTTCATTAATAATATCTATTTCACTTTCGAATTTTATTTAGGAATCATCTGGAAAAAATAAAAAGAACATTGATGTAAAAAAATACCTCCACACACTGGGACGCACTACGATGCCTGATCATGAGAGGAAGAAGGTATGACAATTGTTTATAAGTTTTGTTTAAAACTTACACTTTCTTTTGTTTACTCAATTATTTAATAGTTTTCTAAAGTTTTCATATAAATTTAGTTTTCAATGTCATTGTAGAGGCAAATACAAAATATTGAAGGACGTGTGCCTCGAGCAAAACTGTTTTGCTCAAGTAGACGGAAAAAGGATGGAAGTGCCGTCAACGAAGCGACTCAACAGCAGATTGTAAGTTTTAATCTGTTGATTTTATATTTTAATATCTATTTTTTAACTTAATGATATATTTATATTTGTAATAGGATGATTTAGAGGCCCTCGATGCCCAAGAACCAGACAATTTTGGGCCAACAGATCACTTACATCGGGTGTTGGGAGAGGAGCATCCTGGCAGAGTACGCTGCCAACCTAGGATAGCCCCGAAGAGGTATTGGCCCTCCTCAGGTACGAGCTATAGTGCCACCGAGCTGCAGCAAGTTAGGGCACAGGTAGAGCAAGCTGAGAAAAGGGCCACAAAGACGATAGAACAATCTGCTAGGGCAAACAGTGCATTTATGAAATTTATTGAAGTTCTACGTCCAACACTTCCAGCAGAGGCCAACCTAGATTTTGATGAGTATATATCATCAATAACTTCTATATATGGTGCACCAGGTGGCGGTTCTAGTGGTTTTCAGGACGATTTCTAGCTTGAAGATGATGATGGCAAGGAGCCCGATTCAGAAGAGGAGGGAGAGGAGGAGGGTGAGGCGGGTGGCGAGGGAGAGGAGGAGGGCGGGGGCGAGGAGGAGGGCGAGGGCAAGGAGGGCAAGGACGATGATGGGGACGAGGACGAGGGTGATGAAGATGGTGATGATGGTGATGGTGATGTGGGACAAGTTGATCCATTACATTTTTGACTGATATTACTGAGATTTTATATTTAATCTATTCTAGTTGTTGGTTTTATCTAGACTCATAGTATAGTATTGGAGTTGAGTTATTTTTATATATTATCTATTTTTATGGATGTTGTTGTCTTTTAGTGGTTGTGTGTTTGGGAACCCCCTCCTTCCTGGACCCTGGACAACCCCCACCCTCCTCCCTGGACCCCGAACAGCCCCGCCGGACAGCCCCCCAGACAGCCCCCCGGACAGCCCCCCACCCTCTTCCTTGGACCCCAGACAACCCCCCGAACACCCACCGGACAGCCCCCCAAATAGCCCCCCGGACACCCCCCACCCTCCTCCCTGGACCCCGGATAGCCCCACGGATTTCCCCCCAGATAGACCCCCGGACAGCCCCCCACCTTCTTCCTTGGACCCCTGACAACCCCCCGAACACCCTCAGACAGCCCCCAGACAGCCCCCCGAATAGCCCCCCACCCTCCTCCCTGGACCCCGGACAACCCCCCGAACAGCCCCCCAGACAGCCCCAGGATAGCCCCCCCTCTTCCTTGGACCCCGGACAACCCCCCGAACACCCCCAGACAGCCCCCAGACAGCTCCCCGAATAGCCCCCCGGACAGCCCCCCACCCTCCTCCCTAGACCCCGGACAGCCCCCGGACATCCCCCTAGACAGTCCCCAGACAGCCCCCCCACCCTCCTCCTTGGACCCCAGACAACCCCCCGAACACAACCCGGACAGCCCCCCGCACAGCCCCCCCACCCTCCTCCTTGGTCCCCGGACAACCCCCCGGACACCCACCGGACAGCCCCCCAGACAGCCCCACCGGAGATCCCCCCACCCTCCTTAATTTCATTTAATACTAGAAAATCTATAATATATATTTTATTTATTTTCATCATGATAATCAATGTAAATCACATTTACACATCTAATCAATATCATAGATTCTTGGTATGTTATAAAAGAGATGTATTCATTGGGCATGGCATTGTTAGCTCCGAAATGTTTCATAGCATGATAAACTAAAATCTAATCTATACTAAGAATGATAAAAAATATTTTATATAAATTTCCAAAAGATTTTAAGTAAATACCATTCCACTAATAGACATATGAGGATTCTCATAAAATGGACAACATTTTAAGTACATACGGAAAACCAACCAAATGCATTCGGTTTCCATTGAAACTTTAGGAGAACGATCCATGGGTCATATGTGATATGTACGAATCAACCCCGCCTCAATCCGAGGCGCGGTGTGTCCGCCACTAATCAAAGTGTCTGCCTTTTGTTTCAAAAGGACGTCATTTTAATTGAAAAACATCAACTAGCATACAGAAAACTGACCAAACGCATTTGGATTGTGTCGATACTTTAGCACAACGATCCATGGATCATATGTGATATGTACGAGTCAACCCCGCCTCAATCTGAGGCGCAGTGTGGCCGCCACCACTCAAAGTGTCTATCTTTTGTTTCAAAAGGATGTCATTTTAAGTGAAAAACATCAACTGGCATACGAAAAACCGACCAAACGCATTCGAATTGTGTCGATACTTTAACACAATGATCCATGGGTCATATGTGACGTGTATGAGTCAACCCCGCCTTAATCTGAGGCACGGTGTGGCCAGAATCACTCTAAGTGGCTCTCTTTTGCTTAAAATGGACAACATTTAAAGTACATACGGAAAACTGACCAAACACTTTCGGTTTCCATTGAAACTTTAGGAGAACGATTCATGGGTCATATGTGATATGTACGAATCAACCCTGCCTCAATCTGAGATGCGGTGTGGCCGGCACCACTCAAAGTGTCTGCCTTTTGTTTCAAAAGGACGTCATTTTAATTGAATAACATCAACTGGCATACGGAAAAATGACCAAACACATTCGTATTGTGTCGATACTTTAGCACAACGATACATGGGTCATATGTGACGTGTACGAGTCAATATCGCCTTAATCTGAGGCGCGGTGTGGCCGTCACTACTCAAAGTGTCTGTCTTTTGTTTAAAATGGACAACATTTTAAGTACATATGGAAAACCGACCAAATGCATTCGGTTTTTGTTGAAACTATAGGATAACAATTCATGGGTCATATGTGACGTGTAAAAATCAACCCCGACTCAATCTGGGAGGCGGTGTGGCCGGTACCACTCAAAGTGTTTGTCTTCTATTCCAAAAGGACATCATTTTAATTGAAAAACATCAACTGACATACAGAAAACCGACCAAACGCATTCAGATTGTGTCGATACATTAGCACAACGATCCATGGGTCATATGTGATGTGAACGATTCAACCCCGCCTCAATCCGAGGTGCGGTGTGGCCTCCACCACTCAAAGTGTCTGTCTTTTGTTTCAAAAGGACGTCATTTTAAGTGAAAAACATCAACTGCCATACGGAAAACCGACCAAACGCATTCAGATTGTGTATATACTTTAGAAAAACGATCCATGGGTCATATGTGATGTGTACGAGTCAACCCCACCTTAATCGGAGGCACAGTGTGGCCAGAATCACTCTAAGTGGCTCTCTTTTGTTTTAAATGGACAACATTTTAAGTATATACAGAAAACCGACTAAACGCATTCGGTTTCCATTGAAACTTTAGGATAACGATTCATGGGTCATATGTGACATGTAAGAATCAACCCCGCCTCAATTTGAGACGCGGTGTGGCTGCCACCACTCAAAGTGTCTGCCTTTTGTTTCAAAAGGACATCATTTTAATTGAAAAACATCAACTGGAATATGGAAAAACAACCAAATGCATTCGGATTGTGTCGATACATTATTACAACAATCCATGGGTCATATGTGACATGTACGAGTCAACTCCGCCTCAATCTGAGGCGTGGTGTGGCTGCCACCACTCAAAGTGTCTACCTTTTGTTTCAAAAGGACGACATTTTAATTGAAAAACATCAACTGGCATACGGAAAACCAAACAAACGCATTCGGATTGTGTCGATACTTTAGCACAACGATCCATGGGTCATATGTGACGTGTACGAGTCAACCCCACCTCAATTTGAGACGCGGTATGGCCGCCACCACTCAAAGTGTCTGTCTTTTGTTTCAAAAGGACGTCCTTTTAAGTGAAAAATATCAACTGACATACGGAAAAGCGACCAAACACATTCAGATTGTGTTGATACTTTAGAACAACGATCCATGGGTCATATGTGACGTGTACGAGTCAACCTCACCTTAATCCGAGGCACGGTGTGGCCGGAATCACTCTAAATGGATCTCTTTTGTTTAAAATGGACAACATTTTAAGTACATACGGAAAACCGACCAAACGCATTTGGTTTCCATTGAAACTTTAGGATAACGATTCATGGGTCATATGTGACATGTACAAATCAACCCCACCTCAATCTGAGACGCGGTGTGGCTGACACCACTCAAAGTGTCTACCTTTTGTTTCAAAAGGACGTCATTTTAATTGAAAAACATCAAATAGAATACAGAAAACTGACCAAATGCATTCGAATTGTGTTGATACTTTAGCACAACGATCCATGGGTCATATGTGACATGTAAGTGTCAACCCTACCGCAATCCGAGGCATGGTGTGGCCTCCACCACTCAAAGTGTCTATCTTTTGTTTCAAAAGGACGTCATTTTAAGTGAAAAACATCAACTACCATACAGAAAACTGACCAAACGCATTCGGATTGTGTCTATACTTTAGAAAAACGATCCATGGGTCATATGTGAGGTGTACGAGTCAACCCTGCCTTAATCGAAGGCACGGTGTGGCTAGAATCACTCTAAGTGGCTCTCTTTTGTTTAAAATGGACAACATTTTAAGTACATACGGAAAACCGATCAAACGCATTCGGTTTCTGTTGAAACTTTAGGAGAACAATTCATGGGTCATATGTGATGTGTACGAATCAACCCTGCCTCAATTTGAGATGCAGTGTGGCTGGAACCACTCAAAGTGTATGCCTTTTGTTTCAAAAGAACGTTATTTTAATTGAAAAACATCATCTGGCATACGGAAAACTGACCAAACGCATTTGGATTGGGTCAATACATTAGAAAAATGATACATGGGTCATATGTGACGTGTACAAATCAACCCCGCCTCAATCTGAGATGCGGTGTGGCCAACACCACTCAATGTGTCTGCTTTTTGTTTCAAAAGGACGTCATTTTAATTGAAAAACATCAACTGGAATACGGAAAACCGACCAAATGCATTCGGATTGTGTCGATACTTTAGCACAATGATCCATGGGTCATATGTTATGTGTACGTGTCAACCCCGCCTCAATCCGAGGCGTGGGGTGGCCGCCACCACTCAAAGTGTCTGTCTTTTGTTTCCAAAGGATGTCATTTTAAGTGAAAAACATCAACTTCCATACGGAAAACCGACCAAAAACATTTGGATTGTGTTGATACTTTATCACAATGATACATGGGTCATATGTGACGTGTATGAGTTAACCCCGCCTTAATCAGAGGCACGTTGTGGCCAGAATCACTCTAAGTGGATCTCTTTTGTTTAAAATGGACAACATTTTAAGTACATACGGAAAACCGACCAAACACATTTGATTTCCTTTGAAAATTTAGGAGAACGATTCATGGGTCATATGTGACGTGTACGAATCAACCCTGCCTCAATTTGAGATGCGGTGTGGCCGGAACCACTCAAAGTGTCTACCTTTTGTTTCAAAAGAACGTCATTTTAATTGAAAAACATCAACTGGCATACGGAAAACCGACCAAACACATTCGGATTGGGTTGATACATTAGAAAAACGATCCATGGGTCATATGTGAAGTGTAAGAGTCAACCTCGCCTCAATCTGAGGTGTAGTGTGGCCGCCCCCACTCAAAGTGTCTGCCTTTTGTTTTAAAAGGACGTCATTTTAATTGAAAAACCTCAACTGGCATAAGGAAAACTGACCAAACGCATTCGTATTGTGTCGATACTTTAGAAAAACGATCCATGGGTCATATGTGATGTGTACGAGTCAACCCTGCCTCAATCTGAGGTGCGGTGTGGCTTCCACCACTCAAAGTCTCTATCTTTTGTTTCAAAAGGACGCCATTTTAAGTGAAAAATATCAACTAGCATATGGAAAAGTGACCAAACACATTTATTGTGTTGATACTTTATCACAACGATCCATGGGTCATATGTGACATGTACGAGTCAACCCCACCTTAATATAATGCACGGTGTGGCCGGAATCACTCTAAGTGGCTCTCTTTTGTTTAAAATGGACAACATTTTAAGTACATACGGAAAACTGACCAAACACATTAGGTTTTAATTGAAACTTTAGGAGAACGATTCATGGGTCATATGTGACGTGTACGAATCAACCCCGCCTCAATCTGAGACGCAGTGTGGCCGGAAACACTCAAAGTTTCTGCCTTTTGTTTCAAAAGGACGTCATTTTAATTGAAAAACATCAACTGACATACGGAAAACCGACCAAATGCATTCAGATTGTGTCGATAATTTAGAAAAATGATCCATGGGTCATATGTGATGTGTACGAGTCAACCCTGCCTCAATCCAAGGCACAGTGTGGCCTCCACCAGTCAAAGTGTCTGTCTTTTGTTTCAAAAGGACGTCATTTTAAGTGAAAAACATCAAGTGGAATACGAAAAACCGACCAAATGCATTCGGATTGTGTCTATACTTTATAACAACGATCCATGGGTCATATGTGATGTGTACGAGTCAACCCCTCCTTAATCGGAGGCACGGTGTGGCCAGAATCACTCTAAGTGGCTCTCTTTTGTTTAAAATGGACAACATTTTAAGTACATGCGGAAAACCGACCAAACGCATTCAGTTTCCATTGAAACTTTAGGAGAATGATTCATGGGTCATATGTAACGTGTAATAATCAACCCCGCCTCAATCAGAGATGCGGTGTGGCCAACACCACTCAAAGTGTCTGCCTTTTATTTCAAAAGGACGTCATTTTAATTGAAAAACATCAACTGGAATACGGAAAACTGACCAAACACATTCATATCGTGTCAATACTTTAGAACAATGATCCATGGGTCATATGTGACGTGTAAGTGTCAACCCCTCCTCAATCCAAGGCGCGGTGTGGCCGCCACCACTCAAAGTGTCTGTCTTTTGTTTCAAAAGGATGTCATTTTAAGTGAAAAACATCAACTGCCATACAGAAAACTGACCAAATGAATTCGGATTGTGTCGATACTTTATCACAACGATCCATGGGTCATATATGATGTGTACGAGTCAACCCCGCCTTAATCAGAGACATGTTGTGAACGGAATCACTCTAAGTGGCTCTCTTTTGTTTAAAATGGACAACATTTTAAGTACATACGGAAAACCGACCAAACACATTTGGTTTCTGTTGACACTTTAGGAGAACGATCCATGGGTCATATGTGACGTGTAAAAATCAACCCCGCCTCAATCTGAGACGTGGTGTGGCTGGAACCACTCAAATTTTCTGCCTTTTGTTTCAAAAGGACGTCTTTTTAATTGAAAAACATCAACTGGCATATGGAAAACCGACCAAAGGCATTCGGATTGTGTCGATAAT
Organism: Viscum album; assembly: GCA_963277665.1. Classification (NCBI taxonomy): domain Eukaryota; kingdom Viridiplantae; phylum Streptophyta; class Magnoliopsida; order Santalales; family Viscaceae; genus Viscum; species Viscum album. The sequence continues at coordinate 1,800,197,223 of OY728130.1, read as the reverse complement.
TTAGTACAACTATCCATGGGTCATATGTGACGTGTACGAGTCAACCCTGCCTCAATCCGAGGTGCGGTGTGGTCGGTATCACTCCAGGTGTATGTATTTTGTTTAAAATGGACATCATTTCCAGTAAAAATATATGGTATACAAAAAACCGATCAAATTATGAATTGACTTCCGGATTACACATATAATTGTCATATAAATTTTAAATTGAATTCTAAATGAATTATGTATGTTTATAATTATGTTATGAATTCTAATTTAATTATGGATGTGTATAGTTCCAACATTATATGTTAAATGTGTATGAATTTGTTCTCTATATGTATGTGTTAGTTGGTTATTGCAGGTACAATAATTGTATATGTATGTGTTAGTTTATTGCAGGTACAATAATTGGATTGAAAATGGGAGGGAAAAAAATGAGGTCTGGTGTGCAAATTGTAGACCTGCTGTGCAAATTGCAGGCTGCTGTGCAATTTGCACAGCATAGGCTTTGCCAACGGTTCAAAACCGTTGGCATAGAATCTTGGTTCCTTTTTTTACCAACAGTTCATTGAACCGTTGGTAAAAATCCTTTCCCAACGGTTAATTGAACCATTGGTAAAGAGGGGAATCCTTGGGATTTACCAACAGTTCAAGACAAACTGTTGGAAAAAACTATCCCAATGGTTTGGCACAACCGTTGGGATAGGTTAGGCTTTCCCCACCCTATCCCAACGGTTCACAGTAAACCATTGGGAAAACCTTTCCCAACGGATTACTTCCATATGGTTTGCAGAACCGTTGGTATAACATATACCAACGGTTCAGAACCGTTGGGAAAGGCTTTATTTCCATTAGTGCTTCCATATTATGCTAAAGATTATGTTTTAATGGAATGCGTTCTTTAGTTATTCATGATGCCTTATTATTTATGCTTTCGTTTTATTACTTACCCTTACTAGGCATCTGATCTCACCCCTTTATTATGTTTATATTCCACAGGATGCCAAGATAAATTTTATGAATGACATGCGAAGTTAATCTAGAAGAATAAGAGTGTCCCAAATGAGTTTCTATGATGTATTTATTTTCAAGTTGTAATACTGAACTTATGTATGTATCTAGTTTTCCAAAACTAATAAACTATTCATTCCTTTGGGATAAGACTTATTTGTTTATATGAAAATGTAATAAAGTAAGGCACCGTCTCTAGGAAACTGGAGTTGGGGTCATTATAGTTGGTATCAGAGGAAGTTTAGTAGTAAACTTGGAAGCTAGAAAACATAGATGAGGGAACATAACCCTAAGATAGTATTTGAGGATAATAATATAAGAACATCCTAAAATTTTGGTAAGGTAGATATTATGTGGATATTCCTAGCAATACATCCCTGTCTAGATACTAAAAGTGGATGTAGTTCTGGAACAAATGTACTTAGGGGTAACAAATCTAACAAGGTGTCCCGGGACTGACTCAGAGTAACCTGGTATAGGACAACGGGCCTGACTGTGCACCTAGTTTGACACTACTGGGGGATATACTTAGGATAATTCAAATTTTCTTTACAAACCATTACGAGGGATTTAAAAGTAAATTTTTCCTCAAAGAAACCATGTTTATGATTATGAGATTAGCTATGAATGGGATTTCAAATTTATAATTAAGTATTTTACTAGTTGATATTAAACATTATGATTCATAACCTAATATAGTGTATACCATTATTTATAAATGGTTCCTAGTAGAATGAATGGAAACCATTTCAATGCACATATCCCGTATAGGGATTTCCCTCCTATGAAAGATAATGATATTGGTATTGGAGCTATGACTGGTGCTGAGAAACATATAACTATACTGGGACAGATGAACTGGGTTATAAAAAAAAAACCTTTCCCATATGTAGAATCCTGAACCACAATGTGGAGAATCAATGTTAGACCACTTTATACGATAACAAACTCTATTATTCAATGGGAATACAAACCCATTTGTAGAAGAGTGGTGGATATGTTCCTTAGAGAATATATTTTTCGCTTTGGGATGTAATGAAAGGGATAAAGTTGTCATGAAAATATATCATCTTTTGGGAGATGCAGATAAATGGGGGTAATTAATTAAAAACACAAAGGAGGAGGAATAAATTGAAAATACGGAATAGATGGATTTTATGGAAATTTTCTTAGAGAAATACTTCCCTCACGAACAACGAGCGAATATGGAGAAAAAATTATTGAGTTTGAGATAGAAAGAGGATGAAATTTTTTTAAGTATGAATCCAACTTTACAAGGTTAGTAAGACATGCCACAGACTACATACGTAATCTAAGGTGCAAGATTGACCATTTATTTAATGGTCTTAAGACAATTCTACGAAGGGAATTGGTATCCAAAAAATTCTTATCATATGAGGATATAGTATCTTGTGCTATCAAGATAGAGAAAGAATTATCTGGTAATTATGGTTTTGAAGGTAAACAAGATAAGAAGATAACAAAAGAGAAAAATATAGATAACAAAAATAAGTGAATGATGGATTTTCCAAAATATGATACTTATGGAAGGAAACAACTTGGTATATGCTTAAAAGGGAAAAAGTTTTATTCAAGTGTGGAGAAAAAGGTCACCATGCTTAGGATTGCAAGGGAAAGAAAGAATTTTCGAATATACAATGCTTCAACTGTAAGGATATGGGGCACTATGAAAATGAATTCCCTAAGAACCAAGGGAATATACCCTAAAATAAGAAAAGGGATCAAGGCCATGATTATGCTGTAACTACAATTGAAGTGTAATAATTAAATTATTTGTGTTTTTATATTCATGAATTATGTTTTCTTACAATACTTATTTAAGTAATTTGAAGAATGCATGTTTTATAAATGTTTAATGTTGATAAAGGTATTCATATGTTTGGTATTCGACAATAAGAGATGCATTATGTTGTTTTGAAGAAAATATGATGTTAAGTGACCTTTATTCTAAATATTTGGACTTTAAATTTTAGAGAGACATAATTTGGATGAGTCTTAAGGTTAACTAATTAAGGAATGGATTAAGACTAATTTATGAGTTTGGATAACCTATTATAACCTTTTCAGGAAGAAGGAATGACTTATGGATTATTTGATCAAAGTGCCTTAGGTATAAAAATTCATATTGAATATCTATCTTTTGGTTTAATAAATGAAGTAGAGATATACCGAAGCACAAATAAAGGATGATATTATAACATCAAGTAAGTTTATTTTTTTGAAGTGATTCTATGGATGGTAAAAGAAACCCCCAACTCTAGGAAAAGGATCTTAGAAAAAAAGTTATCTAATTACATTTCTCTCTAATAAATCAATGGTCTTTTAACTAATCACAGATTTATGATTTTATGATTTTTAACTTTTTAATGACCACGTTCTCTATCACTCTCTATCAGAAATTGGTGGTTAAATTTCTCTCTCATGTATATGTTATCAATTTACACTAATTTTATCCTTTTCGAAGGCCTAATTTTGCAGTGACCTTCTCATTTCCCTTTCCCTATTATTAATAGGATGTTTTATTAACCCCATTTCTGATGTGGGTTTTCCACAAAGGAATTTTCAACTGTAAACCCTTAAAATTTTAAGTGAAATTTTAAATTGTGAGGATGCAATTTATTAAAGGAGGAGAGAATGTAATAACCCAAAAAATTTACAAATAAATTTTATTTAGCTAATAATAAATTAAACATTAAGTCTTTGAGAAAAAAAACTGTTATTATAATTATTAAAATGAGATATTTATAACCTAGACGTTAAACGTAGTGATATGAATAATAATAACTATTATTAAATTTTATTTATAATAGTTTCACATAAATAAAACATATTTATAATGAAATGTATAATTTTTGGTAAAATAAACATCATTTATGAATTTTTAATGTCAAAATTAATTTAGGGTTAATTTTTAGTATTTTTCTAAGAAGTTTCATTTTTAATGAATACTGGAAAATACTGTATTGTAGTTAAAAAATGTGTTTTTAGTTTAAATAATTATTATAATTTATTCTTAATGTCACAATATATCAATTATACATATATTAATCTAATGTAGATCATTGGAATCATTTTTATATTTAAATTAGATATAAAAACATATTGAACTTTTGAATGTTCTTCTCACCTTCTCACCACATCTGTAGGATTAGTATTAAATGTAATTTTTCCACTCCTGTGAATTGAATTTTGAAAAACTGACATACACAATTACGATCAATAAGAAATTTAGAGTCTGATATGATCAACTTAATTTTTTGGTGAATAGTAATATAACCCTTATGAATAGTAAATCGGCCAAATGAATAGTAACCACACCCATGAAAGTATAACTAAAATTTAGGCATCTTATAAATGAAAGTATGATATAATTATATCATTGTATAAGTAAATAAATATTTCAAAAAAATTATTAATTAAATGTTGGTATTTTTGTATGTAATAAATATTTAATTAAAATTTTATAATTAATTTAATCATTTAAAAGAAAATGTATTTTCATAAACTAGATTCATATACTAAGATTTTTTTTGTCTTATATTTATAGGATAATTTTATGAGACCTTAGTTATTTTTTGAAAGTATCATAAAAATAGTTATAATATTAAAATCAGTATTTTTTGAGTAAATGAGCATGATCCTCAGCCTGGTTGGTGAGGAATCTCCAAGTGCATCCAAGAGACCTGAGATCAATCCGAGTGGAGACATATTTTTAGGTTACTTTTGTAGTACTATAGCAGGCATTGTAGTAGGTATTGTAGCAATTGGAACTATTCACCCGTTTCGGCCTTCGGGCCACCGATTTGGTCCTTAGGTCCTTCAAGGCCTCCGGGTCACCCATAGACTTCGGGTTGATAAGAATTTTGGGCCACCTCATGACTTTCCGGCCACCTCAAGGACTTCAGACCACATGATATACAGATAAAGGCTTTAGGGTCACATGTTGTGCAAAAATGTACTAGACATACTCTACAAGGAGCAGACTCCAGATAAGGACTCAGAGCAGGAGTATTCACCAGAGCAGAGCTAACAGATTTGAAAAAATGGAGGGTATTTCATCTTGCTACTAGGATCAGACTATGCATTTATGCATAGGATTGCTTGCCGAAAATCCATGCGAAGGTGGAGAGATGATATCATGGAGTAGATATTGGGGAGAGGTAGTTTATAGTAGTTATCATCTGGTTGAATTCCTCTAATACCTTTAGGTCATGTAATATCTCAAAGACTATGGTCCATGTAAGGGTTCCCATTCAACCCTTAAAAGGAGTATTATAAAAAATGAATAAGAAATATAGGCCTTCGAGCCATTCAGTATTTTTCAAATAAATGATAATTTTAATTAAAAATTAAATTTCTCATATTTAAAAAATTATTTTCATAAAATGGAGTTTATTTTTGAATTCTACATGTCAAAAAATTGTTAGGGTGAATTTTTTAGATTTTTCTAAAATACTTGAATTTTTAGTGAATAGTAAAATACGATAATTTATAATAAATGCTAAATACATGATTTATTGAGTCATAGGTGATGTATGGATGATTTAAGAACACTTGGTTTAAACTTACATTCACTGATTACTATATTTGGTCAAAATAATCAACACTATTTTTTATCTTGAGAAAAATAATAAAAGAATGAATAAGATATTCAAAAATCACCCCTATCCTCCATTATAAACACCACTCCTCACCCCCTCTTCTACCCACACATCTAATCCTTGAATATTGTCAAAATTATGCCCAAATACTCTTCCCTAGTCTACCCCCATGTACAATATCTCTTGGTCTTACCAAAATACTAAAACCCCTTCACCTAAGGAAGATCTCAAGGAGGGTAATTCAAGAGGTAAATCCTCTTCCTTTTTCTTTTAATTTCATTTCAATTTATTTTCTTTTATTATTATCTTCTCACCTCCTATATCCAAATGATCATGATAAATATAGTGTAATCTATATAATATAATGATATCATGTTAATGAAATATAAATTATCAAGTTCCTTTCTCTCTCTCTCTCTCCCTCTTATTTTAAAAATGAAATCATCGTCTGGGAGGTGCCAATTTACAACCTTTGTGGACAATGAACTTTTGTTATTCAATCTATCCTTCAAGGATGATCATGATACCATTTTTTTGGTTAAACCAAACTATAATATATGTATTATAACTTATTAAATATTCTGGAACTAGTGTATATACATAATATTAATTCATACGATAAAACTTCTTCGTGAAGATCGAAATACCATCATAATAATCAAAATGAATATCACTAATATTTTATCTAATGATTCATCCTCATAACATATAAAAAAATGATAAATATAACCTTTTAAACATATATATGTTCATTAAAAACATTTAATTATAATTTTGTATAATTATATACATTCCACATGAACCTCCATACTCATATACAAGTTTACCGATTGTGAAAACCAATGAAACGAACGCTCATGAGTGATAAAATTGTATAGTATAACTCATCAAAAAGACCATAAATGAACTTAATAAAATTATAATAAATCAAATACATTTATATAAGGTTATGAATTAATTAATTAATGGTTTTAATTTGATTATCTATGACGTTAAGATCAAGTGCAGAACACATTCAGACATAAGGTAAGGGGTTTCTCATCTCACGTTTATTTCTGTGAGATTTCCCTTATTTGCCACTTATTTATTACATGTGGTATATGTATATTAAAAATTGATATATAATACCATGAAAACCTTTATATTTATGGTATTATATGTTTCTTTTGACGATTATTAATTTTTGGGCATACAATTTGATTGATTACAAATTGGTAAGGGTTTCTTCCCAAGACTCCATTTTTTATTCGGGTTTACGCTTTATCTCTCTTTACCCCAATGAAATTATTAATTATTATTATTTACTCCTCATAAATTCTGTTTTAATGTTATATATATGTTTACTAATCACAATACTTCATTATTTGATGGGGATTTATATGTTTTATAAGGACCTTTCTCAATTCTTCATGGTAAGAAAGTCCGATTAAATGAAACTTCCTGATTTATTACCTATTTTCAGGTGCACTCTATACTATGTTTTAAGACATAATTATTTTTATAAAATCAATCATTTTATTATGGAAAAAATATTTTAGTTCATTTCTGGTTTTATGCAAATATTTTTCCAAAAGAACCCCTCTTTTCAAAGTAAAGAGTATTTATCTCAAGAATTCCTCAATGATTTTATAAGAGTATTTTCATCTTTTTCAACACCCTTGTGGATTCCTATGTTTAATTGGGATTGTTATTTTATGATATCATCTACCATATTTAATTGAATGTTTTATGATTAGTTTGACTATGGATGTGCTATCTTGATACTATTCACCATATTACTCTGAATGGTTAGTGATTTTATTTACTGATTGAGGAAAGTTATTTACATTTCATATGTTTGTTTCAATATGAATGTATATATTGATTATGTTTTACCTATTTCTTATGAGAAATGAATTGGAATTATAAAGTTTCGAGTGGGTCCTTCTATATCACCTTGGTGCATCAGTAGCTCACATGAGACAAACTAGATATGGTTTTGGCCGAGGTCTTACCAATTTATTAGATTCTTAGCATGAAGCCTTGAAAATAGTATATTCTTGGAAAGAAGCCTTGAAAATAATAGATTATTGGCATGAAGCCTTGAAGGTATGTTTTATATATCCATCATTATGCATTTCCCCTCATTATGAAACTAGTAATTGATAGTCCATGTGATTATTCGACTAATAGAATATCTATGGTTATGCTTTATTATGGCATTATTTATATAGATTTTATTCCTTTCATATTATGCTCAAGATTATGTTTTAATATCATTTTTTCTTTAGTTATTCATGATTCCTTATTATTTATGCTTCTGTTGTATTACTTACCCTTACTGAGCATCTGAGCTCACCCATTTCTTATATTTATTTTCCCCAGGATTCCAAGATGAATTTTATGAATGACATGCAAAGTTAATCTGGGAGAATAAGAGTGTCCCAAATGATTTTCTATGATGTATTTACTTTCAAGTTGCAATGATGAATTTATGTATGTATCTGGTTTTCCAAAACTACTAAACTATTTGTTCCTTTGGGACATGACTTCTTTGTTTATATGGCAATATAATAAAGTAAGGCACCATCTTCAGGCAATTGGGGTTATAGTCTTTACAATTAATATGTAGTAGTAAACATTAATAATTAATAATTATTTATTAGTAATTATTATTTATTATTAATTGATTAAAAATAATTAAAAATAATTAAAAATAATTAAAAATAATTAATAATAGTACATTATTAATTCTACACAGGAAAGGGAGAACCTGAATCTCACCTCGGAACTCCAGAATGATTTCCAAGGTAAACCCTTTTATAAAAGGGGGATTTGTGTGATGTTTTTTATCAGAATTCTAGACTTTTTTAGTGATAGTAATGCTGGATATAAAATATGAGATAAATTATACATAAATTTTTTGTTATATATATATAAATAAACAAAACAAAAAAAATATATAAATATATAGATATGTATATTTAAAATAAGTTTTTTTTTTCTTTTGGGAAAAGGTGGAAATGGACTTTCCACCTTTGATAAATTCCTGGAAAAGGAAATAATTCCCTTTCTGCCTTTGGCCCAAGTGAAAAACACTCAAAGGGTGTAGAGATCCTTTCAACTTTCAGATATATTTTTCAACTAAAAAACATAAAAAAAAACCATGGTGCCGCCACATGCTGCTACTGTGATAAAGGATGGTACTTTCATTGAGAAGATGAAGACTTGCAATGGAGGAGGAGGAGAACAGTAGGGAGGATCCAAGCATTAAGTCATGGCTGTGTGGAGGTGATGAAGTAGTGGAGAACCAAGTGACGAACTTGAGAGGATTGAGAAGAGATGGAACACTGAAGCTAACACCAAAGTTGGTGAAGTTGTGAATATGAGGTGAACACAACTATCATAGATAACTGAATAGGATTTGTGCAGCATGAAAACAGTGCAAGAATATTTGATCGAGGATGGTGTCACATGGAGGGAGGAGTTGCTGCAAGTGTTGTACTGTAGAAGGAGCACACGAATGGAGGCTGGAGAAGAAGATGAACACATACAATACACTATATATTACGCACATACACAATGATATATATATATGTATGTATGTATGTATGTATATATATATATATATAAGCTATATTTAAATAAATAAATATATAACAGAGGTTATTTATATGATCTAAAATATTAAAGCAAATTCATATGATAAAATAAATACAATAATAAACCATTAATAATATAGTAATAAATTTACACATGAAATGTGCTTAAAATAAATAAACATGTGATATATAATGTTAATACACTTAAAATAGACATGATTAAATAAATTAAATAGACTAACACATGTGATGTTAAATAAATAAAACAATAAACATTTAAATATATGATAATATTAAACATGCATGAGAAAATTTGTAATAAAAAATACAAAAATACATGCAAACACATGCACATATAATCCCCCTTTTTGTTAGATTACAAAACTGAACATGTATAACCAAATATTCTCCACGTTTTTGTAAATAATAAAACAACTAACAAATATGATCATAACCATCAATAATTCCTCCTTTTTCATTTAAAGTAGATAAAAAAACATTGAACATATGAAATCTAATCAAATGGAGATTAAAAACATAAAATTACTATAAAAATATACAAAGATAAAATAATTAAGCTTCCAACATGTCAAACACAATTTTTTTTAAAACTAAGAAAATTATAAAGGTTTAATAAAGACGTCTGCAAGTTGATTCTAAGTAGGGATAAATTTCAATACAATATCACCATTACTCCCATGATCTCTAATAAAATGAAATCTAAGATCTAAATTCTTATTCTAGAATACTATAAAGTATTTTTAAAAATAGAAATTTCATATGTGATATCACAATAAATTGACAATTTATAATGATAAATACCAAAGTCACATAAAGTTTGCTTAATCCATAAACTTTGAGTATAAAAAATAGTAGTAGATATATAATCATCTTATAGAGTAGATAGAGAAAAAATAATCTCTTTTAGAAGACCAAGAAATTAAACCTTTTCCAAGATAATGACACACAACTGATGTGATTTTTCAATAAATTCTATAGTCTCCAAAATTTGAGTTAGAATATGATATTAAATCAAAAAAATTATATTTAGGATAAAATAAAAAAGTGTTAACTGTTCATTTAACATATCTATTTTTTCTTTTCACACCTTTAATATGACTCTCTTTTGGATCAGCTTGAAATATAGCACATAAAAAAACACTAAACATGATATTGGGTCAAGATGTAGTTAAATAAATTAATCTACCTATCATTACTATATAAAATTTATTATCAATAGATTTAATAGATGTATCAAAATCTAATTTATAACTAGTATTCATAGAAGTTTTGTTAGGATTATAGGAATCAATACCAAAAATTTTAACCAACTTTTTAGCATACTTATATTGATTAAGAAAGATCTTATCTTTACTTTGAGAAATTTGAAGTCTAAGAAAAATATTTATTTCTCCCATTAATCTCATGTCAAACTTAGACGACATCAGAGTAAAACAATCATTAAAAATCAATTCACCAAAAGAACAAAAAACTAGAACATAAACATAAATTTTCACAATTAAAATATCATTAGAAATTATTTTAATAAAAAGTGTAGGATTGACATTGTAATGACCTGAGCTTTTTGAATGATAATTGTTTCCTGAAAATGTGTGTTATATTATTTTGTACTCAAAAAAACTGTATCTCTTTAATAATGAAGTGATTATATTTTGAAATGTGACCATTAGGTTTTGACTGTTATATGACCATTGGTCAATTATGTTTGTTGGTCAATATGAACATAGTAAACTATACTCTTAATAATATTTTTTAATGTCATAATTAGTGTTTATAAGTATAAATGACAAAGGATAAATAATGTATAAAGGAGAAATGATGGCCTCAACCAGTAGAGTCATGCCATATGAAGCCCATTTTTTAGAACTTGGGAGAGAGGTAGTTTCACTGGGCTTTTCTATTGACCAAGCCCAAGCCGATCTTCAACAAGTTAATCCTGAATTAAATTGTATACAGGAAAAGTTCATGTTAGTGAAAATCACCACTCGGGCAATGTTATCTAAGTCAGCCCACGAATCTCTCACCATTGCACACCTTACCCTTAGGTCATTTTTGGGTGTTATAAGGGGTTATTTTCCAAGGACCTAGTTACTTAAAGTGTAATTCCTTTGTTTAAATAAATTTTTTATTCTATCAATTGAGTTTTAATAATAGTTTTTCTTAATAAAATTGAGATGAAATTTGATAAATTGTTTTTTTTAGATAGAAATTGTAAATTTTTGAAAAGATATAATTATTATAATAAACTAGGGTATTATTTTTAATATTTATTTTAATAAAATAGTATGATTAAAAAACTCTTATTTAAAAATAAATGAAAAAATAATTTTTTATTTTTTCAAGTGTAAAAAATTTCACTATGCATTTTCAATATGCTATTATTTTTAATAAATAAGGATTTTTATATTTAAAATTTAAAATTATCATATTTATATAATTATTATGATAAAGTAAATATATTTTTTGAAATCAGAATGTCGAAATTAGGTTAAGGTTAATTTATGAGAATTTTCTAAAATACTTTATTTTTTTATGAATAGTAAACATACAGTTTGACTTTTTCGATATGTTTAATGACATAATAATTATATCATAATGATGTAATAACCAATTAAACACAATAAATGACTTAAAATATGTTATTTTATTAATATAAATTATTTTAATAGATTTTAATCAATTTCCAAATATATAAATTTCTTTCCAAATTCTAAAATGTAAACTTTAACTTTAAAAATGTTATTTTATGAAAACATTAATTTTAATTGAAAAAATAAGAAATATAAAATTTTGTTTGACTCTTGTGGGATAAAATGACATAAAATATGATCCAAGTGTCCAATATCATGGGAAATCCCATGGTTTTTCATTTACCACCACCTATGTGTCTAAAGCCTTTATTTAGAAATTAATAAACAAATCCCCCATTTTTGTTATAAACACACACCCATTTCTCCATTTCCTTTCACTCCAATTTCATAATACAAAAATATTTTATAGTTTTACCTCCCAATGAGTCATCCAAAGGTGTCCTCAAGTCCACAAGTCCCCAATATTTGAGTTTTAGGAGTTACTCTTCAAGGTAAGAGAAATATCCCTCTTTTATCTTCGTTTCAAGTACCTCTTTCTGTATATGTATTCTGAATGTTATGGTGAATATCTATTATTTCTTATTTATTAATTCCCTTAATACCAAATGATTTTATATCAATTTTATAACCTTATCCCTTATCTTTTTACTATTTTCTAAGACCACATTTTATACCCGTTATGCTGCCAATTTTACTACTCAAAATTTCTCCCTTATCCTAAAAAATTCCCTTTTAATTTTTTTGTGAATACCCAATCCTATTTATTTTCCAGGTGTATTAAAAAATATGTAAAAATGATTTATTTTATTCTTTTATTTACATAAATAAAATCCTCATTCCCTTTCCACGGGTTATAAATGACATGATGATCATATTTTTAAATCACTTTTGAAACACCATGATTTTGATATGAATCCCATTTTCCTTTATTATCCACTGATTATTTATGAAATAATTTTTTATGTTCTATTTGTATCACATTAAAATTAATACATATGAAGGGGGATCCTTGATATTGCACCAATTTATTGGGTAAATAATTTAATCTCCAGAGATAACATGTTTTATGATAACTTGGTGAATAACCTTGGTAATTTTTATGACACCTTAATGACAAACCTTTGTGATATTCTTATAAATGTATCATTTAAATTTTTTAGCCACACATCCAAGTTATGATTCAAGTTATTCTTATTTTTATATGAATTTTTCTCATGCCTTTATGATATTCCACAAGTTCTTATCGATAATTCTCATGATCACATGTAAACTGTTTTCCTTGCTTTCCCTTACTAGGACTTATGACCACCCTTTCCTTTGATGTATGAACTCAAGTTATGAAATGCATTAAATGTAATTAGAATTAACCTATGATGAATAATTTCAATTTTATTAGAATAATGTTTTAAGTTTTCATGTATTATGTACCTTTTTTCCAAGAAACTAAACTTTGAAAGATCATCTGATTATAACATGTAAATGAAAATTTATGTAATAATAAGTTGTGATGCCATAGTTGGTATCAAAGGATGGTTTAGTTATTTATGGAAATTAGTATTTGAAAACTTTATAAATAACCTTAGGGACAAGTTAAAATATAGAAAAACATCCTATTATTATGGTGAAGTATTAAGTAAGTGGTTTCCAAGAAAAGAAATCCTTATCTGAATATGAACAAGTAGAAGTGGTTCTAGCACAATATACCTAGGGGTAACAACTCTAAAAATATGTTTCTGGCCTGACTAGGTGTAACCTAGTACATGAAAATGGGCCTTACTGTGCACCTGGTTTGATACACCCATGAGATATGTTTGGTTACTCACAAGCTTTTTATGAACCATTATGAAGGATATATAGAAAATGTAATTGTTGTTAAAGAATAACATATTTAATTATTATGTTTTAAGTCATAAAATTGTTGTAAAATTATAATATTATTAAAATAAACATGTTTCTTAATAAGGTTTTATTCTTTTATAAAATGGAGGTAAATATGAGGAACTGTGTAAATAGTGAGCGTAATGGAACTGCACTGATGACCCTCCATTAGAAGCCAAAATGGAAAACTTCATGTGAATGATGAATAAAATGACTCTAGTTATGAGCAATAACTTTAATCAAGACTAGAGAATAGATTCTACTTGAAGGGAATAAATTTCTGTTGAGTCCTTTATGCATCAATGGCCACCTTCTTTTAGTGGATCTACCAACCCATTGATTGCTGAACAATGGATAAGATGTATAGAAAATGTCTTTTCTATAATCCATTGTTTGGAATAATAGATAGCCACCCTGGAAGTGTACCGCTTAGAGGGATAAGCTGATCAATGGTGAAAATTTATTGAAAACACTTAGCTAAGATAGGAGATTGATGCTATGGAGTGGGAAGAGTTCAGGGAAATATTTTTCAATAAGTATTTCCCCCATTCAATGTGAATGAAAATGGAGAAGGAATTACTAGATCTGAATAAAAAGGAAAATAAATCTTTGGGAGGATATGAGATGAACTTCACAAGAATTTCCCATTACACCTATAGATTTTTCATGGATCCTAACAGAAAGGTTGATAGATTCTTCAGTGGAATAAGACCCAATCTACAGAAGAATCTATCCAATAAAGACTATGATATCTATGAGGAGATAGTGCGAAGTGCTATGAAGGTTTAAATGGAGTTTGATGATACGTAGTGGTCTCAAAAATTTAATGAAAAGAATAGATATTTAGAGCTAAACTTAGGGAGGAAATTTGATCATGAAAGATGTGGAAAGAAAGTGAAACTTCCCACAAACAAAAAATGTGGGAAGAAGAATTTGGGGAATTGCTTGCTCGGGAGCAGAAAATGTTACAAGTGTGGAAGAGATGTTTATATTGCTTGGAACTATCATAGTGAGGTGAATCCTTAACTTCTCAACACTAATGACAAGGGGAATATGGTGTAGGCCCAACCTGAAGTTCATTTATTCAAGTGTGGAAAACTTGGGCACTTTTCCAATCACTGTCCAAATATGAAGATAGTGGAGGGGAATCACCATCAACATCAACATAGGCTAAGGGATAAAGTTCATGCTTTTTCTGTCATGATGGATGAAGTTGAATCTACAAATTATGTGGTGGAAGGTACTTTTGTTGTTCTATCAAAGCTATCAAGGACTTTGTTTTATTCTGGTTCTACGCATCCTTTATTTCCTCCAAGTTTGCAAAGAATATATAATCAATCTCTGAACTTCTAGAAGTAGAGCTGTCATTCAAGACTCCTGTAGGGATTATCCAAGAATAAAAATTGTATATAAACTATAATATTTACTTTGGAAAGTATAATATCATCAAAAATTTAGTAGTCATTCCAATTCTAGAATTTGACATTATACTCGGGATGGACTGAATCTCAAAGTATAATGCTAAGATAAACTGTAGAAAAAAAGAAATATTATTAGTATTTAATGGAAAACCTACATTTATCTTCAAAAGAGATATATCTTGACATGATATTTGTCTATAAGAATCTCCCATAACCTTATTTATGAAAATGATTAGTGAATATGAATAAGGAAATGAAAGTATATGAATAGAAAATGTCTCCATCATTCAGGAATACATTAAAGTAGTTCCTGAGGAGTTACCTGGACCTCCCCTAGAAAGAGAGGTAAAGTTCTCCATTGAACTCATGTCTATATCCAATCTGATATTAAAGACCACATATAGAATGAAAAATGTGGAGATGGATGAATTAAAGAAAAAACTCCAAGATCTTTTGGATAAGGTGTTTATCCAATCAACTGTGTCTCCTTGGAGAGAACATGTTCTCTTTTTGAATAATAAGGATAAATAAATGCAGTTATGCATTGATTATAGAAAACGTAATGAGATCATAGTGAAGAAAAAGTACCCTCTTACTAGGATTGATGATTTATTTTAAAAGCTTCATGGGGATCAATTCTTCTCCAAGATTGATCTTCGATCTGGCTATCAACAATTTTGAGTGAAGAAAGAATATATTCAAAGACTACCTTCTGATCAAGATATGGGTATTATGAGTTTTTTGTTATTTCTTTTGTCTTGACTAATGTACCTACTATTTTTATGGATCTGATGAATAGAGTCTTTAAGGACTACCTTGATAACTTTGTGGTAGTTTTTATTGATGATATTATGATATATTCCAAAAGTTGTGAGGAACATGAGGATCATCTAAGGGTTATATTGAAAACTCTTAGGAAGGATATGCTATTTGGAAAGTTCAGAAAATGTGAATTTTGGTTACAACAAGTTACTTTATTGGGGTACATTATAACCAATGAAGTAATATCAGTTTAACCTTCCAAGAAAAAGGTGGTGGAGGAGTGGCCTCATCCTACAATAGTAATTGATATTCATAGTTTCCTTGGTTTAGCAAGATATTATAGGAGTTTTTTGAAAAAAGTTTCATGAATTTGTAATACACTAACCAAGTTAACTCAAAAGGGGGATAAGTTCATCTAGACAAATCATTGTGAAGAAAGTTTCCAAGAGTTGAATAGGATATTGGTTACAGCACCTGTGTTAACTCTACCCTATATCAGACAAGGGTTCTTATTTTTATCAACACATATTTGAAAGGGATTTGGTGCATCCTCATGAAAAATGAAAAGGTGTTTTCTTATGAATCTCGACAATTAAAGTCTTATGAGAAAAATTATCATACACATGACCTATATCTAGCTATGGTTTTTTTCTTAGAAGATATGGAGGCACTATATTTATGGGGAGAAATGTAATATATACACAGACCACTAAAGTTTGAAGTATATTTTCACAAAAAATGAATTGACCATGAGATATAGGAGGTGATTGGAACCTCTTAAATACTATGATTGTTCAATTCATTATCATCCTGAAATAGATACAAAGTCACTGATGAATTAAGTAGGAAAGACCCTGTTGTTTTGGAAATAATGAGGATTCAAGGAGATCCTTTGATCAAAGACCTAGTAAAACTGTACATGAGAATCGTAAGGGAAGGTATATCATCAACCCTATCACAAATTATTTCTCAACCATAATTAATAGATAAGATAAAAAAATCTCAAAGAGAATATCATTTTTTATAGAATAATATTGAGGCTGTGAATAATGAGAAGTTTCCAAAGTTCAAAATTGATCAAGAAGGTGTAATAATATTTTGTACAAGGATATGTGTTCCATATATTCCGAAGCTCATAGATCTATATTATCTATATATCCTAGAAGAACTAAAATGTATCGGGACCTTACTGATCATTATTTATGGGATAACATGAAAATGAATATTGTTGACTACACTATAAGGTTCCTGGTGTGTTAACAAGTGAAGGCAGAGCAACAAATTCCTAAAGGGGTATTACAACAACTACCCATACCAACATAGATGTGGAAAAATATCACTATGGAATTTTTCACTGGTCTCCCAATAACATCCAAAGGAAACAATATTATTTGGGTTATAGTGGATCATCTCACCAATTCTGCCCATTTCATCTCTATTAAAGAAGATTTATCTCTTGACCAACTTTCCAAGTTGTACGTGAAGGAAGTGGTAAGGCCGCATGGGGTACCACTCTCTATTGTATATGATCATGATCCAAGGTTCACATCAAAATTCTGGAGAAGTATTCAATATAATATGAGTACTGAATTTAATTTTAGTATGATTTATCACTCTCAAATTGATGGAAAATCTGAAAGGACTATTTAGATGCTTAAGGACATGCTGAGAACATGATCAATGGAATTTAAAGGTGTATGGGATCAAAATCTCCCATTAGTTGAGTTTTTACACAAAAAAATATTCCATTAATGGTTTAAAATGGTACCCTATGAATATATATATGGGAAGTGATGTAAAACTCCTACATGTTGGGATAAATTTGGTGAGAGAAACCTTCTTGGACCTGATCTTGTGCAAGAGATGATAGAAAAGATTCATGCCATCCAACAACACATAAAGGCTGCATAGAGTCGGTAGAAGAGCTATGATGAAAACCATCGAAGGGAATTAGAGTTTGATGTTGGTGAAAAATGATTCCTTCAAATTTCACTTTGGAAGAGAGTCATGTGGTTTGGAAAGAAAGGTAATCTTATAACTTGGTACATTGGCCCCTATGAAATCCTTGATCACATATGAGGAGTGGCCTATAGGCTTGCAATTACTCCAAATATAGCTCAAGTTCATGATGTATTCTACATATCTCTCTTGAGGAAGTACATACCTGGCCCTTCACATGTACTGAATCCTAAGGTGGTGCATCTAGAACATGACCTCTCTTATAAGGAGCAGCCGATAGATATCTTAGATCGTAGAGATAAGGTTCTATGAAACAAGACTACCCACCTCGTCAAAGTGTTGTGGAGGAACCATAAATATTAAGAAGTGACATGGGAACCAGAGGAGACAATAAGGCCAAAGTACTCACACCTTTTCTCAACCAAGGGAGTGATTTGAAATTTTGGGGATGAAATTTCTGAAGGGGGGAATAATGTAACGACCCTAACTTTTTGAATGATAATTGTTTCCTGAAAATGTGTGTTATATTATTTTTCACTCAACACAACTATATATCTTTAATAATGAAGTGAGTATATTTTGAGATTTGACCATCATTTTTCTACAGTTATATGACCATTGGTCAATTATGACCATTTAAAACTATACTCATTGTAATATTTTTAACATTATAATTAGTGTTTATAAGTATAAATGACAAAGGATAAATAATGTAGAAAGGAGAAACGATGGATTCAACCAGTAGAGTCATGCCTTATGAAGCCCATTTTTCAAAACTTGGGAGAGAGTTAACATCACTGGACTTCTCTCTTAACCAATCCTAATCCGAGATTCAATAAATGAATCTTTAATGAAATCACCTATGGGAGAAGTTCAAGTTAGTAGAAATTACCACTCAGGTGATGTTAGACGAGCCACCCCATGAATCTATCACCATTACACACCTTACCCATAGGTTTTATATAGGTATTATAAGGTGTTATGTGTTGAGGCCCTAGTTACTTAAAGTGTAATTCCTTTGTATAAATAAAATTTTTATTCCATCAATTGTGTTTTAAGAATAGTTTTACTTAATAAAATTGAGATAGAACTTGATAAATTTATTTTTTTCTTATATAGAAATTATACATTTTAGAAAATATATAATTATTATAGTATAATAGGGTATTATTCATAATATTTATTTTAATGAAATATTATTATTAAAACACTCTTATTTAAAAATAAATGATAAAATATTTTTAATTTTTTCCAAGTGTCAGAAATTTCACTATGCATTTTCAATTTGCTATTATTTTTAACAAGGATTTTTATATTTAAAAGTTAAAATCATCATATTTATAGAATTATTATGATAAAATAAATATAATTTTTGAAATAATCACATTGAAATTAATTTTGGGTGAATTTATGATAATTTTCTAAAATACTTTATTTTTTCATGAATAGTAAACATACAGTTTGATTTTTTTTGGTATGTTTAATGACATCATAATTATGTCATAATGATGTAATGAATAATTAACCACAATACAAGACTTAAAATATGTTATTTTATTAATATAATATAATTTAATATATTTTAATCAATTTCCAAATATATAAATTACTCTCCAAATTCTAAAATGGAAACTTTATCTTTAAAAATGTTATTTTATGAAAACATTAATTTTCCTTTATAAAATAAGTAATATAAAATTGTGGTTAAATATTGTGGGATAAAATCACATAAAATATGATCCAAGTTTTTAATACTATGGGTAAATACCATGTAAAATCCCATGGTTTTTCATTTACTACTACCTAGGTGTCCAAAGCCTTTAATTAGAAATTAATAAACAAATCCCCCTTTTTTGCTATAAATACCCACCCATTTATCCATTTTCTTTCAATAACATTTCATCCTCCATGAAGATATGATATTTTTACCTCCTAATGATTCCTCCCAAGGTTTCATGAACCCCCAAGGTCCCAATCCTCAAGTTTTAGGAGTTACTCTTCAAGGTAAGGTAAATATCCTTCTTTTCTCTTCATCTCAAGAACCTCTTTTTGCATATGTCTTCAGAATGTTATGGTAAAAATTATTATTTTATATCTATTAATTACCTTAATTCAGAATTATGTTTTATAAATTTTATACCTCTTTCCCCTATTTTTTAACCTTTTCTAAAACCATGTTTTATACCCATTATGTCACCGATTTTACTTCTCAAAATTTCTCTCTTCTCCTCAAGAAATTCCATTTTATTTTCTTTCTATGAATACCCAAACCTATTTTATTTAAAAGGGTATTAAAAATATGTAAAAATGATTTATATTATTATGTTATTTACATACATAAAACCCTCATTCCCTTTACATGGGTTATAAATGACATAATGATCATGTTTTTGAAGAACTTTTGAAACACCATGATTTTGATATGAAACCCATTTTATTTTATTCTCCATGGGTTATTTATGAAATGATTTATTTTGTTCTATGTGGATCACATTAAAATTAATACATATGAAGGGTGTTCCTTTATATCACTCCAATGCATTGGGTAATTAATTTAATCTCTAAAGATAACATGTTTTACGATACCTTGGTGAATAGCCATGGTAATTTTTATAACACCTCAGTGAAAAACCTTGATGATATGATTATAAATATCTCATTTAAATGTTTTATCCACATATCCAAGTTATGATTCATGTTATTCTTATTATTATATTCCTATTTCTCATGCATTTTTGATAGTCCTCAAGTTCTTATAAAAAATTCTCATGATCACATGTAAATTGTTTCCCTTGCTTTCCCTTACTGGGCCGTATGTTCACCCTTTACTTTTATGTATGTCCTCAAGTTATGAAATTAAGTAAATGTATATAGTATGAGCCTATGATTAATCCTTTCAAGTTTATTATAATAATGTTTTATGTTTTATTTTGTTATGTATCTTTTTTTAAAGAAACAAAACTTTAAAAGACCATATGATTTTACGATGTAAATGAAAAGTTATATAATAATAAGTCGAGATTACATAAACATTAACTTTATTTAAATAATTATCCAACACAAAAAAATAAACCCTTTCATACCAATCATGAGGTACTTTCTTAAGACCACACAAATCTTTAGATAATTTAAAAACATGATTAGTAAAATTTTCATTTTCAAAACCATGGGGTTGAGAAACATAAAATTATTCAGTTATAAAAAAATTATAAATAACTTTTAACATACATTTTATATAATTTAAAACCTTTAAAATAATAAAAATATAAAAAGATTCTAATAGCCTATAACCTTACAACAGGTGTAAATGAATCTTCAAAGTATATACCTTCTTCTTGAGAGTATCCTTGGGAACTAAGTATGTTTTTTTGATAATATGTCCAAATTCATATATCTTGTTTCTAAATATCCATTTAGTTCCAATTTATTGCTTATCCTTAAGAAATTTTACTAAAGACCAAACATTATTTCTAAAAAACTGATTAATCTCATTTTGGATAGAAATAATGAAACACCTGAGTTTTAATTATAGTAAGTGAACATTATATTTTAATAAATATATAATAAAATGAAAATTTTAATATTTCATATCAAAAAAATTATAATTTTATAGGATAAATATCAATTTTGAACTTACTTAGTCAAATAAGCCTAGAATTTCTTGAATTTTCCCTTAGAAATAATATTTTATGAATAATTGGAAATATAGAACTAAACTATTCCTAATTTTATCTATAATAATGTGTTATAATATGTAAAATTAACAATTTATTGACTATAAATTTTATAGAAATAAAGATAAGAATATTTGGAGGTAAAAAAGGGATATTTTTCAGAAAACTTCTTTTGTTAAAAATGGTATAATGTATTTCCATTTTAATTAATTAAAATAATATTTAATGATAAATGATTTAAATTAAATTTATAGATTATAAAAATAAATATATTAATTTAAATCCATATATTTATTATTACTAATCATATAGTTATTGTAATACCATATTATTCTTGAAAAATGCATTTCTTGAAAAACCATTTTTCGACACATTTTGTGAGTTTATTTTAAATTAAATTATAAAAATTATATGAATTAAATTTGATTAAATGGATTCTATATCTGGAATAATAATAATTAATATCAGGTTATAATGTAAACTTAATTTTTATCCATAATTAATACTAAATACAATAAAAATTAATTATCATGACTAAGGTTAAAACAATTGTTTTGCACGTTACATACGATTGTGTTAAAATTAATTTTCCAAAAACATAAGATTTTTATTTGATAAATTTGATATCATATTTATAGTAATTGGGTCATAATTATCTAATTATTATTATTTTATTTTAGGCTTAAAAGATAAATTACTTAGGTTAAAAAACTAGTTACTATGATGAAAATTGAAATAGTAAAAGTGAGTAAACTGAGAGGTAAAGGGAATAACATGATTAAATAATGTTTATTTTAGTAGTGTAGGTTTTAATAGACCATATAATCCCTATAATTAATTATTTATCAATTTTATAGTCACTTGGGTTGATAATGACTTCCCACTATTGAATAGTTTTGGGTATTTACAAAAATTTCACTTCTCCTCAATTATAAAAGGGAACCCCTCCCCTCACTTATTCACACCTATAAAGCAATTTATCTCAAAAAAAACTTCCAAAATACCTCCCAAAAATCTTTATTCACTTTAAATATCTACTTATAGTCCTAAAATACCAACACTAGGGTCCTTAACAATAGATCCAAAAGAGGTTCTTTTAAGAGAAGGTAATCGTCTTCACCAACCTCCTTTTTTTACTTCTTATTTTCACACCTTCAATCATGACTTAATAATTTTGATATAATAAAAATATAATATCCCAATTATGATACTATGTTAATTTCCTAATATCTATCCATATCCTTCTCCATCAAATAAGAAACAAAACCATCACTTGTGTGTATGGTGGACTACCACCTTGCGAACCTATGTAATTTGTTTTCCATCAACGATTCAATTGGGTAGTCATAATGATGGAAATAATGAGTATATATGATAATTATTACATAATATTGATTCTATAAAATTTATATATAATCCAATTATTTACCCTTTCACCCATTAATAAAGTATATCGTTGCTCGTGCGTACGTACGACTTACTGTCTCCATGAAGCGTTGTGGTTCATTTTCTATGTCCACATTTCAAGAATGATTATAAAAATTTATATAATGAATAAAAATTATATTGATAAATTTAATATCATTCTTTATATGATTTAACTATATCCTATTCTCAATATTTGGAACTTACAAGACAAAATGTGCGTTGGAAAACAAGATAATTAACAACCAAAATAATAGTAATAATGAACGATTGTTAACGAACGAGTGATAAGATGATATTAAGGGATCATAAATGATATTTAAATATTAATATAGTATTTTTATAAATTAATAACATGTTTAAAACCATTATAAAAGATTTTAAATCACACTCAACTAAAGGGAAGCTTGAGGTAGGGGATTACATCTCAATTTTCACTCAATTGATACATATTTTGTATTATGCACCTATTAATTTTTATGTGGTGTATATATTTCTCCTTTGTGGTATTTAACATGAATATATAATTATTAATGATAATTTATTATTCAATTCAATTTATTCATTCAATAGGAATGTTTAAAAGAGAAAACAATCTTATTTCTCTCTTTGATCGGGTATATTTTCTTCCATATAAATATTTTTGAAAATAGTTTTACAAAATTAATTTTTATTTACTAAAATGATTTATTTAGAAAATTTTATACCATAATTTACTTTTTACAAGGTATGAAAGGAATCTTTCTAATGTTTTCCAAAAATCTCGTTTTTAACTCTTTTTACAAAAGTCAAAATGAATGTTTTTTCAACGTATACAATGTTAACATATTTCCCAACATCCATAAATATTTCATGCTATTTAGATTCTACTATAAGTTTTTATAGTTTTTCAAATAAAACTCTTAAATGAAATATTATTTTAATAATTAAATTCTAGTTTCTAAAAGACTTAGTTTTATTACAATACTAATATTTTTGACGAATTGAAATTCATTTTCATTAAATCTATGGCCATTTACTCTATATTGAAAATGTCACTTTCTTGAGGTCATTTTTCATTAGAAATTAAAGTTATATGAAATATCCATATTATTTATATCATGGATATGATTATTTCCTAAACCATATATCATTTCTACATACGATGAATGTTATTTGATTGACTAAGAAAATATTAATAAATTTATATCCTTTACTCAATACAGATATTTATTGATAATGCATATTGTTTATAAATTAAAATGATTATTCAATATATGAGGAATAATTTGGACATGCAGTGATGGGTGGGGACCATTTATAGATATACCCTAGATTCATTAACACATCTCATTAGACAAATCAGTTAGCCAAATTAAATGTGTTTTTTCCCATAATTTAAACTGTCTTGGTGCATGGTCTTGATAATATAGATATCACAATGTTTAAGATAATGACGTCTAATATTAATCATTTCCTTTATTGAGAATTCAATTATTATTATTATCCATGATATTTTTTGCATTGATATTATTCATGGATTCATTTCTGTAATGATATTTGTTTTATATTAGACAAAAATTCATAAGTATTTTGAACCTTTTCACTTACCAGACGGGTCATTTTTAAAACTGAGCTTTAGAATTGAATTCTAAGAGTTGGAACACTTATAAGTGATGTTTTTGGACTTGGGAGAAGTCCCTAGAAGTATCACGACCCAAACCAAGCTGGGTCTTGATTTGTAACTACCCCAAGCCCGCCTCCATAGGTCAGGGGTTAGCGATAAACACCAAAGGTACAACAAACCTAGGGAGGCCTTTTCATAAGAACCTATACACATGAACATAGACAAATCAATGAAAAAGTGCACAGGAAAAGTAGAAAAAGCACAAAGAACTATAAATTAAAGTGAACATTCATGAACCACTAGAGGGTACAAGAGTACGGTAGTGAATACTGAAATGTAAAGGGGTAAAACACACACCCAAACCAAAATACGGTCCCAAACTAAATACAACTAGAAAATAGTATCTGTTGAGAGAGCCTGAATCTTGTATCCCAACTTTAACCACCATACATGGTCCACACAGCCCATATCCCTATACTCCTCTATAGTCATGATCGACCCATCTGCCATTTGAAAAAGACACGACATGTGTTGGGAAAAGCCAATGCAGGGGTGAGTATATACATACCCATTAGAACACCCTAAAAAGGTAAAGGGGGCGAATTAAGAGATACAACTGAAGAGAAATAGTAAATGTAACAAGGTACAATAAAAGAGGATGGAAAGAGTGCAATTCAACCCAACAAGAGCGTGAAAGTAGGCTCATCCAAACACAAGGAGCTTGAAATGGTGAGGAGGTGGACCCCTATTGAGTCTTTGCTACCCATAGATGGAGAGTAGACCTATCCAACCACAAGAATATAGACATGGAAAGAACATGGCATACCTCGCGTGTCATTGCCTCTCTTGGAAATAGAGTAACCAAGACCCAAGGAGTGGGTACTATAACAGGATGTGTGTGTGTGTGTGTGTGTGTGTCTGTATGCTTAGTCAAAGACGCCCAAACGAGAGAGTAAGGGGATATCCATCTCACAGATCACCCCAATAAGATGAGTAACCAAAAGTTCCAAGGTAAAATCATATGCAAAGCTTAGTACCTAAAGCATCTGCCCAGGAGTCGCAGGTCAAAGGGGCTCAAATCACCACACCTTGATACTATCTGCTTTGGGCGACACTGACTCGCTTGCATAGTTTTAGATCACATCACAAGAATGCATATCGATGGGTAAAGTGCCCCTATTTCTCATGAGACCTTAGGTATGTCAAACCACACCTCCCCACTATGCTGCATAGTCAAGGGTATTCTCTGAATCGTCAAGGACTACACTGACCAACACAACTGGAGGGTCAGCTCGGTATCATTAGGGACTATGCTACCCAGCCCAGCTGGAGGGTCAATTCAGTATCTCTCATCGGGGACTACACTACCCAGCTTAGCTGGGGGGGGGGGGTCAGCCTGATATCTCTCATAAGGGACTACATGACCCAACCCAGCTGGAGGGTTAGCCCAGTATCTCTTGTCGAGGACAAAACTACCTAGCCCAACTGGAGGTTCCTCCCGATATCTCTCATTGGGGACTACACTACCCAGCCCAGCTGGTGGGCTAGCCTAGTATCTATCATCGGGGACTATACTACCCAGCCCAGCTAGAGGGTAAACCTACTATCTCTCATTGGGGACTACACTACCCAGCCCAGCTGAAGGGTCAACCTGGAAGGTCGTCCTAGTAAGCCTGTCTGATCGCTGCCATCATCAGGTGTTGTCTCTGTTCATGCCAAACCGAAACATTCACATCGTATATTGAAAGACGATTATGTGGGAACCATCATGTTCTATGAGAAAAAACACTCAGTACATGTCTCTTATGGTCCAAAATCTGAGTTCAAATGAATGAGATACAAAGGATTGAAGATTTCTCAAAAGATCTCGAAGAATACACAACATGTGAGGGTGCCCGCACGACGTGTGGCCCCTATTCATTGCCTGGTCATGTCTCTGGACAGACACGGGTCCTATCCCATGTGGTAGTGCATTCCATGTAGGTGGAATACATATCATATCCTACATATCTAGGAACCAAGTCATTTCTTTCGGTCATGTTTTTGTACTCAGACTCTGTATCCTTGTACTTCATTATATAGTGTGCTAGTTCACACAAGATGCTGCCTGTGTGACCAAGCTCTGCCCATGTGATCGGAACATGGTGTGCACCTGGCCGTGTGCTTCTTCACATGGATCATATCACATAGGGAGGTGGTACATGGAATGTCAAAGGGAGTAAACATCGTGCCATCCTTATCTCTTCCCAAACCCTAGCGCCACCATTGAGGGGGGCTACATGCCGTGTGTTCTTCATTGAACATGGCGTCTAATCGGGATTTTCTCCAGAATCTCCAGTTTCTTCCCAAATCCTCATTAGTGCTCCAAATCCTCTTCATATATGATCAAAGGCACTTAAATCTGCTCCAAAAACTCTGGATTTGGCTGAAGAACATGTTATTGCTTTTCCATTCATCATGAATTGGCCTCGTTCGAAAACGAGGGTTTTTCTGGATCTTCCGATCACCATTTTGGATTCATTCCTCATTGGATTGTCGAAAAACCTTCAGATTCATCATCCCCACATCATGCCATTTCTAGATCTATTCCTCACTCATAAATCCGTTTCTGTTCCACGATTCTATCTCCTTTTTGGGAACCTGATCAATATTAGGTTTCCCGACAATCATCAAACCGAGATTCAATGGAATTCCATGATGAAAAACATGAATAAATCAAGGGGGAAAGACACCAAAATAAAGGGTTGGATATTTGGTAAAGAGTTATTGGACAACTGATCTTAATTGTCTAATTTGGGGTAGAACAATCAATAAATAATTGAAAACCAGTACTCGGGCTAATGAAAAGTTTGAATTCAATGGCACAGGTTGAAGAATTAAGTTTCAACTTGATCAAACATTTAATGTAAGGTGTAAAAATTCTAAAGATGAGTCCTACTTGGATTGTATCGATCACTATTTATGAAGAATGCATTCACCACTGAATGATGAGGATCTGTTGTGTTTTCAGCATCTCGATACATATATATCCAAGTATTCATCATTCATTCATCATTGTTCATCATTCGCCAATGGAAAGGAGATGATGAGAGGGAGTCATCATTGAAATAATAGATTTTTGAGGCTAAAACCTCATAACCATGAATATATAACCATTTATTAGGTTAAGGTATTTATTTAATTAATTGAATAAATTAATTAATTTAATCACTTAAATGCACTACCAACGATCGAGGGGTATAAATGTTCCACGTCAACTCATTTTATGTCATGCATAGGGGAAACACTTCATTCTAAACCCAATTGCAGTCTTGGATTTTCGATGCGATCATCCATTTAAGATTTATCCTATTTTCATTAATTAAACACATGTGTGTAATATAAAATATATTTAATATTTTTATAAAATTAATTCCGGGCACACTGGGCCTAGTAATCACACACCGTCTCAGCGTTTGGCTCTAGAATAATATTTAGAACTTTTTCAAAATATTATTAGGAAAAAACCAGGTCTCTACATCATTCCCTACTTTAATATTTTCATCCTAGAAAAGCAAAAATAAAAAAAAAACTCAGGATACTGAGCCCACATATGGTTCTCCCACTCCTAGGAACTCTCCTGCACATTTCTGTGCTGCCACAACATGTGAACCAGAGGGATGGATCATCCTTGCAGGGCTCGTTCCTGTCAATCATCGATCTCCATCAGGTGCTCTGCAAAGGTGGATCCACAATCGATATCCATATCACCCTAGTCGATGTTGTGTGTAGGGTCATAAATGTATCTCCTTAGATAAGACACATGTAAAACATCGTGCACCCTCTCTAGCTGTGGGGATAAGGCGAGGCGATAGACAACCTCACCAATCCTCTGCATGATCTCAAACGGCCTGATGATCCTAGAGGATAGCTTGATTCCTTGAAAAAACCTCTACATCCCATGTCGTGGGTAGAATATCAAGAAGATATGGTATACCTGCTCGAACTCCAAGGGCCTATGATAGTGATCTGCATAATACTTATGTCTGCTCTGTGCCATCTTCATCTATTCATGGAAGACCTGCACCTTCTCCGTCGTCACCTGCACCAACTCTGGGCCCACAAGAGATGACTCTCTAATCTCCATCCAATACAAGGATGACCATAAGGGTCTCCCATACAGGGCCTCAAAATGTGCCATGCCAATGGTAGAGTGGTAGCTATTTTTGTACAAAAAATCCACCAAAGGCAGGTGATCCTCCCAGCTTCGGCCAACATCCAAGACACAAGCTCTTAGCATATCCTATAGCACCTGGATAGTGTGATCGATCTGCCCATCGGTCTGGGGGTGAAAGAATGCACTCATACATATATGGGTCCCAAATTCCTCCTATAGGCCTCTCCATAATCATGATGTAAACTGAGCATCACAATAAGAGATAATCATCAAGGGTACCCTATAAAGGTGGATGATCTACCACACGTACAACTACCCCAAACTCTCCACAAAAATTTTCTCCCTGATAAGAAGGAAGTGAACCAAATTCATGGTTCAGTCAACTATCACGTAGATGGCATCATGGATCTTCACTGTGCATGGAATCCCTATGACGAAATCCATGGATATGCCATCCCACTTCTACTCCGTGATATTAGGAGGCTGCAACAACCCTACTGGGACTTGATGCTCAGCCTTCACCTACTGAAAAGTAATTCATCATGAGAAAAAATCAGATACACTCCATCACATTACAGACCACCAAAACTACCACTGAAGATCCCTATACATCTTCCCCACACAACTATGTACAACTATGGGAGAAGTGTGGAACTCCCACATCACTTCCTCTCACATCACAACTAGAACCATTATTCGCACCTGGAACAAGATCTCGTGATTCCCTCCTTCAGAATATCCATATGGTGCATCACCCATGGATATATGATCACATAAAAACTCATTTTCAATGTATCCTATATGAGAATCTTTCACACGCTTGAGGAGCATGGGAGTCAACACCATCAATTGTAGGAAAATTTTTACCCTCCTGCTCCATCATGGTCAACTACAGGGAAGCTAACTGTGCTAAAGCTTCCCACACTAGGCGAGCCTGGGACTTCCTACTGAGGGCATCTGTTACAAAATTTCCCTTACCTAGAGTATAGACTATCTCAAAATCATAGTCCTGTAGAAACTCCAACCAGTGTCACTACCCCAGGTCCAGGTCTCTCTGAGTGAAGACGCACCTGAGACTCTGGTGGTCTGAGTAAACCACAAAGAGATCTACCAGAAGGTAGTGCCTCCACATCCTCAAAATAAATACTATCGTTTCTATCTCCAGATTATGAGTCACACAGTTATACTAATGGGGTCTCAAATTACTTGAACAATATGCGATGACTTCCTTTCATTGCATCAGCACACAACCGAGCCCGAATCCTAAGGCGTTATAATATACCATGAATTAAACTCTTTCCTATAGTAGTCTCAAAAATGGAGTGCTCATCATCCTCTACTTAAAATCCTTAAAGGCCTTCTAGAACTGCTCAGACCAGATAAAAAATTGTCCCTTCCACATCAAAGTGGTCAACAAGGCTATGATTTTGGAGAAGCCTACCAAAAATATCTAGTAGTTTCCCACCAAGCCAAGAAATCTCCACACCTCAGACACATTATTGGGTGGATCCCAAAAAATAACTACTTTGACCTTCACTAGATCCATGGATAAAACCTGGTCACAAATGACATTCCCTAGAAAGTGAACCTACTGTATCCAGAACTAGAATTTTGAGAGATTTCCATAAAATTGATGCTCTCAAAGTAAATCAAGGACCTTCCTCAAGAGCCCTACATGATCCTCCTCTTTCATAGAGTAGATGAGTATTTAATCGATGAAGATAATTAAAAAATGGTCTATTTATGGATAGAAGATCTGGTTCATCAAATCCATGAAAATGGTGGGGCATTTGTCACACCAAAGGGCATCACTAGGAACTCTTAGTGTCCATAGAGACATCTAAATACCAACTTTGGAATGTCAGCCTCACGAACCCACAACTGGTGGTAGACAAACATGGGATTGATCTTGTAGAACCATATCACACTTCACAACTGATCATATAGGTTTTAAATCCTTGGAAAGGTGTACTTGTTCTTTATCATGTCCTAATTCATGCAATGATAATCCATGAAAACCTGTAAGACCCCTTATTCCTTTTTCACAAGCAAAAATAGAGCCACCCAGGGGGATACAATGGGTATGATGAAACCTTTCTCATGAAGGTCCTCTAATTGCAACCTAATATCCCAAATCTCAATGGGAACCATCCTATATACTATAGAAAACATCGGGTCTTCAAGTCAATGCAAAACTCCAACTCTCATCTCAGAGGTAGTCCCAGAATGTCTTCAGAAAAAATGTCCAATATTCCTCCACAAATGAAGGAATATAGAAACTTGAAGATTATAATATACCAAGGGTCATACTCTCTAGATGATGGGTGATGGGATATAACTTCTTGCTCATAACACCCACTCATCCTTCTATGAGGTCTCTCTCACTGAGAAAGGATAACCTCATCCCATCAGCACGTAGGCATATGACTAACCTTAAGTGATAGTTAATTTGTCATATAACCATGGAAATACAATCCAAGCCCTAGATTATGTCATAGGGTTCTATCATGATAACCAGTAGGTCCCACGTGAACCTCTCTCCTCCAAGCGATAGCTCGCACTGCCGATAGATGAAAGACACAGAGGAAGCATTCCCTATAGAAACCTAAAGGAATACATGCTGTGATAACATCTCTAATGGGAGCTCTAGCTCCCACATAAAGATTAGAGAGATAAAATAATGTCTATCCCCTATTTTTACTAATACTGAGGTAAGAGTAGAGTAAACACAGATTGTACCTTGAATCATCTTGCATGCCGCCGGGTCGTAGACGTTCATAGCCTGCAGTTGTCAATGGCCCCGACCTCCAGCTCTCTGAGCCTAACATGGGATGACTAGTGGTGGTGGTGGGAGAACATTTTACCAACACCCCCCACCTTCAGATCCTCCCGCTCCTATTCCATCTTTGCCTCCCTGGGGACCACCCTGTCCCCACTAGGGAGATCCCCGATCACGGCGCTGCCTTTGTCATGGCGGTCCATCTATTGCCTAACTGGGATGATTAGTATTCTTGGTTGGTAAGTCTCAATCCATGTGACCTCACCCATAACAAGTTTATCATTATCCCTCTCCGATTTTCCCTAGTGCTTTGCACTGCCCCTGAACTGGGAGACCATGCCCCTGAGTTTGATCATGGAAGGGTCTTTTGTTCTGGGACCTCTGATTCCTGCCTACTGATAAAGATGAATCAGCCCTATCACACCTACTGCTAGATCTATCTATTTAGCATCCCTATTCTAGGAATATATCTGTCATAGGTTCCTGTTCCAACACCCCAACATAGATGGGGATGCAAAAGGTCACTACGCTAACCCAGATCTCTCTACGGAGTCCCTAATAGAACTTCTATGCTCATAATTAACCATCTATGATCATGTCAAGAGAGTAGCGCGTAATATCAGTGAACCTAGCCACATAATCTTCCACTTTTATCACACCCTATTGAAGCTCCAGAAGATCCTGAATCCGGATGGAGCGTAGGAAGAAGAGGTATTACTCCTCATGAAAAAACTTCTGGAAGTCATCCCATGAGAGTGTCAACTCATCGCACATCTAGGTAACTAAGCTCCACCATCACCCAACTACTCCATGGAAAAGGATGGCTACCAAATACACCCTCTGATCTGTTGGGGTTTGAACTAGTCCAACCACATGGACCACCGAATCCATCCAATCCTCTACTGCCTGAGGATCTGGCTTGCTGTGGAACCTCAGCGGTCACTGTCGATGGAACTCGTAGAGTGCAATCAACCCACGCATGTACTCATCCTACCTAGCTGGGAATATCTACTACTCGACGGGTGGATGCACTGTTACCTGTCAACTCGGAGGAAGGAGATCGCATGATGGGAATTGAACTAAGGCCTCGTCACTCATCGAATCATCGTCACGAACCAGAGTTGGTATCCTGACTAGCTGTCATTATGGAGGCTTCCTAAAAATTATCAAGAAGTACCATGGTCAGATGAGCATATATATATATATACATATATATATCAACAAAGGAATGTGGAGTTGAATCAAGAAGGACAGTCAAAGACTCAATCCTATATGATGCATGAACCATTTCTCCCTGAAATAAATGTCTCAGGGTGCTGAGTTGACAAACGGGTAATCAGGGTCCTGGTGAATGGATTCGTCAACTGCTCGTACCATCACTGGACTCCATATCCTGAGATCCTATCTCGAGAAACTTCAACACTATTTCCATAAATCCTAACCAATTACTTTTTAGGGGAAGTCCGAAAAACATCCCAAGGAACGAACCACCTCAAATACCTCTCTTTCACAACCCGACCCTAGTTGGGGCTCGAGCCGCAACTACCCCAAGCCTACCTCCATAGACCAGGGGTTGGAGAAAAGTTCCAAAGGCATAACAAACCCAGAGAGGCATTTATCTAAGAACCTATACACACACACATATCCAAATCAATTCAAAATTGGACAGGGAAAGTAGAAAAAGTGAAAACTGCTATAAAGTAAAGTGAACATGCATGAACCTCTAGATAATATAAGAGTACGGTAGTGAATACTGAAATGCAAAGGAAAAAACATACACCCAAACCAAAATTCGATCCTAAACTGAAGAAAACTATAAAATAGTATCTTCTAATGGAGCCCAGTTCTTGTATCCCAACCATGAACACTGTACGCGGTCCATACAGCCCGTATCCCTACGCTCCTCTATAGTCACGATCGACCTGTCAACCGTTTGAAAAAGACACAACATGTGTTGGGAAAACCCATGAAGGGGTGAGTATATAAATACCCAGTAGAATGACCCAAAAAGTTTAAGGGGGAGAAATAAGAGATACAACTGAAGAGAAATAGTAAATGGAACAAGGTACAATAAAATAGGATGAAAAGAGTGTAGATCAACCCAACAAGAGTGTGAAAGTAGGCTCATCCAAACACACGGAGCTTGAAATAGTGAGGAGGTGAACCCCCCACCGAGTCTTCTATACTTATAGTGGGACAATAGACCTATACAACTATGAGAAGATAGACATGGAAATCATGTGGCATACCTCTCACATCTTTGTCTCTCTTGGAAAGAGAGTAACAAAGACCCAAGGAGTGGGTACTGTAACAAGATGGATATATATATATATATGCTCAGTCAAAGAAGCCCAAATGAGAGAGTAAGGGGATCCCCATATCATAGATCAACCCAAGAAGATGAGTAGCCAACGGTTCTAAGGTAAAACCATATACAAATCCTAATACCTCAAGCATCTTCCCAGGAGTCGCAAGTCAAATGGGATCAAATCACCACACCTCAATACTATCCACTTTGGGCAACACTGACTTTCCCACACGGTTTTAGATTGCATCACAAGAATTAATCTCAGTGGGGAAAGTGCCCATCTTTCCTGTGAGTCCTTAGGTATGTCAAACCACACCTCGCCACTATGCCACATAGTCGAGCATCTTATTTGAATCATCAGGGAATACACTGCCCAACCCAGCTAAAGTGTTAGCCTGGTATCATTGGGCACTATGCTACCTAACATAGCTAGATGGTCATCCCAGTATCTCTTGTCGGGGACTACACTACCCATCCTAGCTGGGGGGGGGGTCATCCTGGTATCTCTCATCAGGGACTACATAACCCAGCTCAGCTGGAGGGTCAGCCCGATATCTCTTATCGGGGACTAAACTACCCATCCCAACTAGAGGGTTAGCCTAGTATCTATCATCAGGGACTACACTATCCAGTCCAGCTGGAGGGTTATCCTGGAAGGTCATCCTAGTAAGATTATCTGATCGCTATCATCATCAGGTGTCATATCTATGCATGCCAACCTAGAACATCCACATAGTATCTTGAAAGACACTTCTAAGGGATCCATTTAATTCTACATGAAAAAACACTTAGGATAGGCATCCCACAGACTAAAATCCTAATTCAAACAAAGAAGATATGAAGGATTGAATATTTCCCAAAAGAGATCAAAGAATACACAGTGTGTGAGGGTGCCCGCACGACGTGTGGATCCTCTTCATTGCCTGGCTGTGTCTCTGGCCAGAAATGGGTCCTGTCCCATCTGGAAGTGCATGCCATGTAGGTAGACTACATGGAATATGCTGCCTATCTAGAGAATGGGCCATGTTTTCTAGCCATGTCCGTGTACTAGGACTCCATGTCTATGTACATCAGTACATGGAATACTGGTCCACTTGGGATGCTACCCATGTAACCAAGCCATGCCCGTGTTCTCAGTACATGGTGTTCACCTAGTCATGTGCTTCTTCACACGACTCATTTCAAATTGGGAGGTGGTATACGGTGTTTCAATGGTAGTATACACCGTGCCATCCTTATCTCTTCCCAAAACCTAGAACCACTGCTGAGGGAGGCTACACATCATGTGTTCTTCATTGAACATGGCGTGTAGTTGGTATTTTCATCAGAAACTCCAGTTTCTTACCAAATTTTCATTAGCACTGCAAATCCACTTTGATTGTGGTCAAAGGTTCCTAAATCTTCTCTGAAAACTCTAGACATGTATGGAGAATGCAGGATTGCTTCATTATTCGTCGAGAATTAGCCTCATTCAAAAACGAGGGTTTGGTCAAATCTTCTGATCACTACCACAAATTCATTCATCATCGTATTGTAATGAAACCTTCAGATTCATCATCCCCAAATCATTCTGTTTCCATATTTGTGCCTTTCCCACAAATTCATTGTCGTTCCAATATTCTGTCTTGTTTCTGGGTACCCGATCAAGCTTGGCTTGCCTGGAAATCATCAAACTGGGATTTAATGGAATTTCATGGTGAAGAACGTGAATAAATAAAGGGGGGGGGGGGTAAAGTCACAAAAAATAAAGGTTTGTATCATTATCCAAGCATTCTTGGCCAACCAATCATAATTGTGCAATTTGGGTTAGAAAAACTGATAAATAATTGAAAACCGGTACTTAGGCTCATGGAAAGTTTGAATTCAAAGGCACTGGTTGAAGAATTAAGTTTCAACTTTCCCAAACATTTAATCCAAGTTACAAAAATACTAAATACAAGTCTTACCTGTATTGGATCGATCACTGTTGATGAAGAACACATTTTATGATGAAGGAGGAGGATCTGTTGCATTTTCTGCGTCTCGATCCATCTAGATCCAAGGATTTGTCGTTCTTTCTTCATTGTTTGTTGTTCACTAATGAAAAGGATAGGAATAGAGGGATTCTTCATTAGAAACAAATATTTATGAGGCTAAAACCTCATAACCATGAATATATAACCATTTATTATGTTAAGGGATTTAAGTAATTAATTGAATAAATTAATTCATTAATTCATTTAATCACTTAAACACACTGCCAATGGGAAAGGGGTCTGAATGTCACTCAAAGACTCATTTTATGTGACGCATAGGGGAAACACCACGTTCTAAACCCAACCGTGGTCTCAGATTTATGACCTAATAAAATTTTAAGAGTTATCCCATTTTATTTAATTAACTGCACATGTGTAATATAAAATATATTTAATATTTTTATAAAATTAATTCTGGGCGCACTGAGCCTCTGAATCACATGCCGTCTCAGTGCCTGGATCTAGAATAATATTTAGAAATATTTCAAAGTCTTATTAAGAAAAAACGAAGTCTTTACAAGAAGTTTTCTGGGTGGATCGAGTAGTTTTAGGAGCGCAGAACCTGGAAATGCATGGTTTTGAAAAGCTGTAGAGGGCTCACGGTTTGTCTGAAACCATACGGCCCACTACAGGAAGCCGTGCAACCTTGTTCAAGTGGGTAAGTTTCATTGTGCATGGGCTATGGATGGTTTGTTAAAGCATGCACCTAGTTTTCACAATGTGCTTTTGGAGGCAGTGGCCTCCCACTGTACACCACACAATTTGCACATGGTTTGGTAAACTGTGTGGGTCATACCATGTAGATGTATATATTTTCAGAAATTGAATTAAATTAAAATAAAATAAAATTAAAATAAAATTAAAATAAAAACTAACCCTCACACCTATCCTCCCTCATACGTGATGCACCCCCCTGGGGTTCCCATTTGGTTGCACGGAGATGCCCCCTCTGACTGCCTTTTCTCCCTTCAATTTTCACGATTTTTGTCTGGATATTCATCCAAATATTTGAGGTATGTTCATCTATTCCATATCCTCTCTATTTCTTTGCTGATTTCGGTTTCCTCGTCACTCAATGTAGCTCAGACGAAACTCTAGGTTGGGGTTTATCTATATTTTCTCATTTCTTCCAATGTTAGGTTGTGTGTAAGGTCTCTCAGGTCATACTCGTGTGTATTAAGACAAACATCACTGAAGGAGAAGAGGTTCGAGTTGATTCGGTTCGCTTCCAGCATCCGAGGTAAAGATTAATACCCATTGTTTTGTTTCTCCCTTATTATTCTTGGGTACGTTGATGATTTAGGATGTCTAGCAATTGTTTTAGGGAGTTTTGATCAACCTTGAAGGTCTGTGATCACATACATAGGTATGTATATATATATATAAATATATATATATCCTCCATGTATGTATTGTCTCATGGCATGGGGAATATGTGTATTGGGTTAAGGATATATATAAATATATATAAATATATGTGCGTGCAAGTGCGGGATGGTTCCGGGTGGTCATTGATAAATCTATCAAATGACAAGTGTTGGCTTGGTTCCTCTTTGAGGTAGGGTCCATTTTTCCTTGCCCTTTTATTTTAAGAAAGATTTAATTAATTTAATTTCCTTCTTATTGCATCTTGTTCACTTTAGGGGTTGTTTATTCTGAAATTATTCTTGCTAAATTAAATGACGATTCTTGAAGATGAAGCATATTTAACCCAATGAATTGATTATTAAACAATATCATGGTTTTATGATAAAACCCCTCCATCATAGGTGCACTGCCTTCAAGATAAAAAGTAGTGAGAAGACTCTCATGATTTTATACCTTATTTCATTGATGTTTCTTATGATTTGAAGCTATGATTGAAAAAATGGCATGTTTAGGACTTTGGTCTATTTTATAAACTTAATGGATTGACTTTTTAAATGAAGAGACCCTTGTCTCATGTGTATTTGAATGAGCCTAAGACACCCCATGGGTGTTTGGTTTACTTAGACTTGGAATTACCCAAGTGGATAATTGAGTTGTTTCCATAATCCTTCCTTGAATATAACCCTTGGGTTTACAAGTGGTATTGCCTTATCTTAGTTGAGTTATTTAATTAATTAAGGTGATTTAATTTGATTATTTTGGTCTAAATGAGATAGTGGAATCCTTGAAATGAAATGACCATGTCACCTTCCTTTTCCCTCGTTTGTTGTAAAACAATTTTCCATATTTAGAAAAATTGAGTAAGAATGAACTTGAGTAAGATGAATCATACCAAATGGAATGCCTTGAAAAATGGTTTAGTCATATGGAATTTATTTCCTTTTGTTAAATGGTTTGAACGAAATGGATTTCTTGAAATGGAATTGAATATGGATAATGAGAAGCATGAGAGGCCCTTGCCTCATGTATTTGAATTGAATGTGATCAAGCCTATGTTAATGTTTGATTTAAATATTTAAGATGGTTTTCCTTAGGTATAAAGGTGAACATGATTTCTTATATTTAAATGGAATGGGTTAATGGGATGTATGAGAGGTTAATGCCTCATGCATTATATGCTTTGAATGATTATGCCATGTAGGCATGAGAATGCCAAGAGACAGTGATGGATCTTGGTATTGGGTTAGGGGAAGACTGTGAGAGATCCCCTAGAATTGGATGGTGGAGGTATATCCCAATACACCCCAATGTATATTTATTACGAGAATGCCAATAGATGGTGATGGCCCTTGGTATTGGTTTAGGGGAAGATCGTGAGAGGTCCCTTGGAATTGGATGGCAGTGGTATGTCCCGATCAACCCCAACATAAATCTAATTCTTGGAGGCCAAGAGACCAAGGGCTCTTAGACCTAGGTTAGGGGTAGAACATGAGACCTCCCCTAGAATTTGGATGGCAGTGATATATCCCGATCCACCCCAACATAAATCAAATGCATGGAGTCCAAGAGACTAAGGGCTCTTGGACCTGGGTTAGGGGCAGAACATGAGAGTGCCCCTATAATTGGATGGTAGAGGTATGTCACGATCCACCACAACGTACATCTATCTATCTATCTATATATATATATGATTTACATGATCAGACATACCAACCATGGGCTAAAGTAGGTATCTCCATCAGGTGTCCCTTAGGAACCTGAAAAGGTGTTTATTTATTCTTTTAGTTTTATTGTTATTCTAATATACCTACACACTACATAATTTATATTACACTGGATAGGGATTGACACCTTGGGTGCCAGCCTACTGAAATTTTATCTCACACCCTGCTCGGGTACCCTTGGTACCCGAGTAGACCTTATTGTTCATAGGGCCTTGGACTTTTCTTACTGCTGTATACTTGTACTTGGGAGTTAGAAGTAAAGTAATGAGCAGGAGCTCAGGATGCTCATGGAGACCATCTTAGTGTTTTTTATTTTTTTTCCTTATTTGAGTCCTGTATTGTTCTATATTGAAAATCATGTTGTATTGTTTACTACTTTTAGTTTTTTATCACTACAATTTCATGAATCAATCTATTGTTTAATTTGGCATTGGCCACTTTTGTTAAATTTTTATTAATTTTCTTCTGATACCGTATTTCTTTTATTTACTACTTCCACTGTTATTTTCTATTATCTACTATTCATACTCTGATAATACCACTGTGAATCACTAAAAAGAGGGTATAGTCTCCCCACCATCACCTCTTGAGACCCTTGCTGCTAGTTGGCAGCCTCAAGCATATGTGGAGATGTTCTTGAGGCCATGTAACCCACCGGTCTAGCTACCGATTCGATGGTAAGCTGGGATGGGATGTTACAAATTGGTATTAGAGCTAAATTTTTCCTTTGTATTTCTGTTTGTGTTGGTCTACAGGAGACTAGGAATGTGTCAACACTTGGTTAATAGTTGTTCTTGTGACTGATCACCCCACATACGGGAAATGACCAAGTGGATATGGTTGGGAATTCCTGTTCATGCTGTTAGATATTACGTTTGATATGATTTCACCTTGAGCGACTGGTGTATTTTTTGCTTCTTATGATTTATGGACTTTATGGAATTTTACCCTTGGCCTGATATGGCAAGTAATCTACATTGCATGCATCATACAGGTAGATAGAAAAATCACATGCCATGAATAGTTCCATGCCATGTAGTTTCATTGTAGTTTTCCTGCTAACTTGATTCCATTATTTTATTGATATAAATGCTTCTGTGTTAATTATTATGACAACACACTATGTTTGGTTAATATATAATTGGTTGCATGGGATGAAAATATATGGGTTGTGAATAGACAAGAACTAGTTTTTGATTGTATGGTGTATGGGAACCTTATAACTGGGAAATTCTAACCTGTATATTCAAACCATATTGAGCATAAGATAAATACATTTTTAGGCTATCCATAAAATTTAAAGGCTACTAAATCTTAAATGCAAAGGTAAATTGGTTTTGACTAAAGGGATCCAAATTCCAAAATGTAAAGTGTATGACTGCTTTATAGATCAGTAGGCAGCCACCCATATGACTAGACCATTGTATTTGAGCATGTTAAAATCTGAAATGGAATTGGTTTCAATTAATGGGAACCAATTTCCAATCCATGGAGTGTTTAGGTGATTCATGAGTTAGGAAATGGAAACCCATGTAGTCAAACTTTTTATATGT
This sequence comes from Viscum album, assembly GCA_963277665.1. Taxonomy (NCBI): domain Eukaryota; kingdom Viridiplantae; phylum Streptophyta; class Magnoliopsida; order Santalales; family Viscaceae; genus Viscum; species Viscum album. The sequence goes on along the minus strand of OY728130.1, from coordinate 1,800,156,784 downwards.
GACTATGTTGTATTGTGAAATGATTATAGATGTAAGAGATATTTAGTTTTAATATGAAATGAATTGGTTAATGCCTAAATGCAACTAGACCCAAGTAGGTCAGTTGGGAAATGTTTGTATGAGATGAATCAGTATGGGTGTTTGAAATTTCTAAAATTAAGTAACTGCTTTTGGGTTTCTTTTGAAGAACCTTGGTTGGTTAAAATGGGACCTTCGTAGGTTTCCTTTTTTGTTAAAAAGGAATTCATATTCTAAATTGACTATCTATGAAGGGATGCCAAAAAAAGAGCAATGGTCAAAAAGGTAGTTTTATGAAACTTGACCTTTTTGATTTGAGATGTTGGTTGAAAAATAAAGTGCCTGGTGCTTTCATTTTAAAATGGGTATTTGTTGTCTATTTTAAATCTTTAAAGGTTTAAAAGGTTAAATTTGAATAAATATAATGGGATTGGAAATGGAAACTATAGTGGTGTCCTCTATTTAAAACCCTCATGTAAGGGTATTTTTAACTTCTCTTTGAGTTTCCTTGGAATAGAAGAATGAGCTTTTTCCGTAAGCATCCTTTTCTTGATCAATGTCTTAGGTGTTAGGCTATTGAGCTGATGTCTTCTATTAGGAATGACCTAGTGTTAGGTTTTATGTTTTGGTTTTCATAAGGGGATAGTTGTGATAGGTATCACCCTTTAGTTTAAAATCCTTTCTAGTGTTTTGATATTTTTGATGCTTGGTACCATTCGGGTGTTGTTTTCCCTTATAGGATGTTTAGCTTTTTAATGAAACCCTTGTTCAGATGAATGTTCATGGTTTCTTCGGCCTTTGATACAGGAATGGGCATCGATTTGTGCTTGATTTTAGTAGGTTAGACATGCCTCGAGCATGGTTGGATACTTTATTGGTCGTTTGAACCTTTCTTCTTCTCTATGATGGATGAATGGTTATGGTGTCCTCTAGGTAAATGGATGTATGAGGCAATACAACTCTAAAATGAATCTCTTGTGTTGTTGAGTACGGTCTCAGGTCATCTCCAAGTAGAGTGACTTGAGCATTAAAGAATCAGTTTTTCCCAATTCTCATGATGAAGTTTCTAAATAATCAAGTGTTTTCACACACCAATATCATTGGTTTTGTTTTATTTAAATTATTAGCATGGTGATAATGTCTTAGAGAAACATCACACATTCGTTTGTGGTGATTTCGATCAAAAGTTCTTGTAAGTGACTAGTTTATATATTCTTTCAATGGCTAGGAAACTCCTAAGGTGGGGAAGTGACATGTCAAATCTGGTAAATGTGGCCTTCCAAGTAGAAGGGAAACTACATAAAATGTCTTTTGGGAATGGTTAATCATGTTTAAATTCCTTTGAGGCTTGCGAGTATTTAATCATGTTGATGTGTTGATAGGTGAATTTGAGTTTCTTTCCATGCTAGTTGACCAATAGTGGTTAGAATGTTCTTCCTTCTAGTCGTTGGGTGTGACTGACTAGAAACCATTTCAAATCCTCTTGTTTTACTCTTCTTAAGAGGTGATCAAGTCCCCTATCTTGATGTCATCCTAGATACACTAATAGAATTTTGGACTTATTCCACGCTGAAGTTTTAAAAACTATTAATCTTATTCGGTGGTTCTCCTTCGGGGTTGTATGATGGACGCATTGTCTCCTTCATGGTTTAGTTAGGAACATCACTGGAAGTAAAATATATACTTTGGTTGATGTGTTTGTGGATACTGTGATATTCCTTGGGAGAATGCGTCATAGTTCAGTTATAAAACTCTGTCCTTCTAAGATGGGAGTCGTCCTGAATAGTCAGGCAAGTGGCTTCAATCTTTCCTCTTTTATTTAATGGTTAGGATTAGTGAAAGATTGTTTTTAGCATGTCTTATGGGGGAGGCAAGTGCAGTTTGTGTTGGATAGTACTTTTCATGAACAAATTTCTTGACTTGGGTATTGAGGTCTATGGGGATCGATTGTTTTAATCATTTCAAGAATCACGTGAGAAGCATCATTATAACTCTTAGAGACATGATTCTAAGGCAATTCCCATGCTGGGTTGAGTCATAGTTTGGTTTTGGCTTCAAATGTTAAAGCCTAAGGTGGGAAGTACCTTTGGCCAGTTTTTGTCTAGATGAGGATGTAATCCTGTCTCTTTCTAAACAGGCTTAGGTAAGATCCGTATCAGTGTTTCGGTTGGGAAACAAGATTTGGCTCAATTTTTTGTGTCTTAAGATCCGTTTGCCTTTGAAATTCTAAAGGGTGCACTGTGCATTTAGAAACTTAACATGACTATTTGAACAAAGCTTCATGACCCTTATAGATCATGTGATGTTTAAATTGTTCTCAAAGGTTTCTCGGGGATGAGAAGTTCTAAGGTGGGAAGGTTATAACGATCTGTGTTTTTGAACCAGATGGAAATTCAGAAGGATTTTGAACTTTTTGACATATTAGATGGGTCATTTTTAAAACCAAGAATCAGAATTTAATTCTGAGAGTTATAACTATTCTAAGTGATATTTTTGGACTTGGGAGAAGGCTTGAGAAGTTTCTTGGGTGGCTCGAGTAGTTTTGGGAGCACCAAACCCAGAAAATCATGGTTTTGAAAAGCTATAGAGGGCGCACGATTTGTATGATATCAGGAATCCCACTATAGGAAACCATGAAGCCTTGTTCAAGGGGGGTAATGGAATTGTGCATGAGATGCAGAAAGTTTTTTAAACCTCATGCCTAGCCAACACATTGTGCCTTTGGATTCAGTAGCCTCACACTGTACACTGCATAGTTTTTGCATGGTTTGGAAAACTGTGTGGGTCAAACCATGTGGAAGGGTCTATTTTAATAAATTTAATTTAATTAAAATAAAATAAAATTAAAATAAAAAATAACCCTCACACCTCTCCTCCCTCATATGCGACGCAACCCCACATGGGGTTCCCCTTTGGATGCGCAACAATCCCCCCTATAGCTCCCTCTTCTCTATTTTATTCTCATGTTTTTTTTTGGATATTCGTCTGAATCTTTGAGGTATGGTACTCTCTTCCTTATCCTCTCCATTTCTTGGCTGATGTTGGATTCCTCATCACCCAGTGTAGCTCGATCGAAATCCTAGGTTGGGGTTTATCCTTTTTATTTATTTCTTCCAATGTTAGGTTGTGTGGAAGGTCTCTTGGGTCATGTTCATGTGTATTTCGACAACCGCCATCGAAGGTGAAGCAGTTCGGATTGATTCGGTTCACCACCACCATCTAAGGTAAATATTTATACCCACTTTTTTGTTTCTCCCTTATTATTCTTTGGTCCATTGATAATTTAGGATGTATAGAAATTGTTTTAAGGAGTTTTGATCAATATTTAAGGTCTGTGCTCACATACATAGGTATGTATATATATAAATATATATATATTGTAATGACACAAACCTTTTTTAATGAAAATTCCTCTTGATCTGATTAATTGTCTTACTATGTAAAATGGTTATATAACATATGAAATTCCTTGGTTTTATGTATTTAGATTTTAAAATACCATTAAGAATTATGACCATTGCTAATATAGCCATCGAACAGTGTTCACATGATTAGTATAAATATAGGGTTTTAACAAATCAAATTTACTTAGACAAAGGAAGCAATAACCTCATCCAATAGAATTGATCCATACGAATCCCATTTGTCGGAGATCATAAAGGAGGTGTTGTAACTAAGATTTTCTCTTGACCAATCCCAAGCTGAGCTTCTACATGTCAAGCTTGAGCAGAACCACCTATGAGAGAAGTGGAAGTTAATAGAGGTTACCACCCGAGCAATGTTATCTGAGCCTCCCCAAGAGTTTGTCACCATCGCAAACCTTACCCTTCGGTCTTATGTGGGTGTTATAAGGGGTTATGTAACAAGACAATAACACTATGATTATGTACATTATTTTTGTATATAGAATATACTTTCATTTTATTATTGTTACTTTGTAAATAGTTTTTAAAGTAAAAATAGTATTTTTAGTTAATATTCAATTAAGAAATCTATTTTTATGAATTAATGGATTTTTGAATTAAATAATATTTTAATGAAATATTATTACTAAATTAATTTTTATAATATATAAATGATTGTATAATTTTTATGAATACAATTGAAATATTTATTAAGGTTTGAAAGCTATTTTTGTAAAAACCCATGAATTTTCGACAAATGTTAGTTTTTATTTTAAAAGTAAAAATTCACATATTTAGAAAATTATTTAGATAAAATTAATATTATTTTTGGAATCAGGACATCTAAATTATCTAACAAAGAATTTTTCCTTATTTTCTGAGATAGTTTAATTTTTGGGTAAAAATTAAATACCGTTTAAATATATAATGTGTGTTATGACATCAAAATGACTCAATAATGATGTAATAAAATACTATAAACATTATATTCATCCAATATATGTTTTAACTTTAAAATAATGTTATTTTAGATTTGTTTGATTAATTTTATTGTGCCTTAGTGGACCCTCCAAGACTTATAAAACATTTTAACTTTTAAAATGATTTCCTTGAGAGTGTGACTCACATCCACATAAGCAAGCCTAATATCTTAAGAATTTATTCCATTGGACTTATAAAATAATTTTTCCACTACACTTTGGAAGAAACCGTGGGAAAAAACCATGGTATTGTTTGTGGTTTTGATTAGTTTAATGTGTGGTGTCCAAAACCTAAATAATAAATAATTCCCTCCCTTTTCCTATATAAACCCACCCAAGATCCCACTTCTCTTCACTCAAAACCTTTATATCTCAACCAAAACATTCCCTACTCTCTATATAATCCTTCCAAGGCATCCCAATCTTCCAATAATCCTCACTCAATCCCCTCCCAAGCCTTTGGGATCAAACTTCCAAGTAAGGGATTTCTTCCTTCCTTATTTATGTCCAAATTTCATTATATTGTTATGACATTTTATTTTCAATTTCAAATGTTGGGGTATGACTTAGCACCTCCCCTATACTTCTCTCCTTATGTTTTAATTATGAGATACCTCTTTTCTCTCTCATTAATACCTCCCATGTACACCCGTTACCATGCTGAAATTTCATAAGGGATTTCTCTCTCCTCATTTACATTCAAACAATTATTTTATATTATGCATCTAAATTCCATTACATGTGTTGGGACATGTATCTATATTACCACCTTACTGTATATTTCATGTAAATATTATGAGATTCCCCTTTCTCTCTAATAAACCATTTTTATGAATTCTTATGTCACACAGTTATGCTGCCAAAATTGCACCATGATTTTCCAAGCTAAAGTCATTGTGTAGTGAATACCATGCCCATTTCTCTATCAAGGGTATTAACATTTATGAACATTTACTTATTGATTATATAGTTTCATGTATGCATTCCACATTCCTTTGTCATGGAATAAATGATGATGTTGAATGGTTCCATGTTGTATGATTCATGTGGCACACTTATGCATGAAATAAAATAATTATGAAGGGTGCACCCTGATAGCTCTCCAATGCATTGGGTAAATATTAGTATCATGATAAGTCAAGTGAAATGAGGGTTTAATCATTCTAATTCAAGTAAAATTAGGGTTTACTCATGCTTAATGTGCAATGAGCCTTGGCTCATGCTAATATCATGTTAAATATTGTTGCCTCATTTCCATGTTATGATAATCATGATATATCATGCCTTTATGTTCTTGTTTCTCTTATGCTTTATTGATATGCCTATTGCCTAACATGTAATGTATTCCTCATTTTATTACTTTTTTTGTCCCTTACTGGTCTTTATAGCTTACCCCTTTCTTATGCATGTCCTCAGGTTATCCCATGCAATGCTAAGTACGAAGAAATGTGTGTGGTCATGTAAAATAAGTTTTCAATAAAGAGGTGTATTTCATTTTTTAAGTTGTTATGTAATGTTCCTAATCCCCAAAGACACTAGACCTCTTGATCTTATATGCTGTATCAAGTGAAGGTTTTATGTAATAAAAATAAAGACCAGAGTTGTTATATATATCATCCATGTATGTATTCCCTCATGGCACGGGGAATACATGCATTGGGTTAAGGATATATATAAAATGATATAAATGTATGTGCGTACAAGTACAGGGTGATTCTGGGTGGTCACCGATAAATATTTCAAGTTCCAAGTGTTGTCTTGGTTCCTCTTTGAGGTAACGTTGAAATTTTAATTTAAGAAATCCTTAAATAATTTAATTGCCTGCTTATTGCATCTTGTTCACTTTGCTTTCACTTGAGGGATAGTTTATTTTGAAATGCTACTCGATAAATTAAATGATTATTATTGAATATGAATCATGTTTGACCCAATAATTTTATAATTGAATAACATCATGTTTTTATAATAAAACCCCTCCATCAGAGGTGTGATGCATTGAATATAAAAAGTAGTGAGTAGAATCTTATGATTCTCTACCTTATTGCATTGATGTTTCTTATGCTTTGAATCTATGAGGGAAAAATGGAATGTTTAGGACTTTAGTCTATTTTATAAACTGAATGTATTGCCTTTTTAAATGAATTAACGATTATCTTATATGTATTACAATGATCCCAAGACACCCCATGGGTGCTTGGTCTAATTAGACTTGGAATTACCCAAATGGGTAATTGATTTGTTTCCATAACCCTTCCTTAAACATGGCCCTTGGGTTTATAAGTGGTATTTTCTTGTCTTAGTTGAGTTATTGAATTGGTTAAGGAAATTGAATATTATTAGGATGGTATAAATGAGATAGTGGAATCCTTAAAATGAAATGAACATGTCACCTTCCTTGGCCCTTTTTTGGTGTAAACTAATTTTTCATGTTTAGGAAAATTGAGTGAGAATGACCTTGAGTAGGATGAATCATACCAAATGTCATACCTTGATATATTGTTTAGTCATATGTAATTTCTTTTCTTGTATTAAATGGTTTGAATGAAATGGATTTCTAAAAATATAATTGAATATGGATAATGAGAAGCATGAGTGGACCTTCCCTCATGTATTTGAATTAAATGTGATCAAGCCTATGCTAATTTTTTATTTAAATACTTAATATGGTTTTCCTTAGGTATAAATGAGAACATGATTGCTTATATGTAAATGTAATGGGTTAATGGGACGCATGAGAGGTTAATTCCTCATTCATTATATGATTTTAATGATTAATATATATAGGCATGAGAATGCCAAGAGATGATGACGGGTCTTAGTATTGGGTTAGGGGAAAACTGTGAGGGCTCCCCTAGAGTTGGACGGAAGAGGTATGTATCAATCCACCCCAACATATATTTACTATAATAATGACAAGATATGGTGATGGAACTTGGTATTGGTTTAGGGGAAGACTGTGAGAGCTCCCCTGAAATTAGATGGTGGTGGTATATCCCGATCCACCCCAACATAAATATAATTCTTGGAGGCCAAGATACTAAGGGATCTTGGACTTGAGTTAGGGGTATACCATGAGATCTCTCCTAGAATTTTTATAGAGGTGGTATCTCCCGATCCACCCCAAAATAAATCAAATGCATGAAGGCCAAGAGATTATGGTATCTTTGACCTGGGTTAGGGGAAGACTTTGAGATCTCCCCTGGAATTGGATGGCAATGGTATATCCTGATCCACCCCAATGTACATCTATCTATTTACATATATATATATATATATATATATTTATTTATATGATTGACATGATCATACATACCAGCCATGAGATGAAGAATGTATTTCCATCAGGAGTCCCTTAGGAACCTAGACGGGTGTTTATTTATTATTTCAGTTTTATAGTTATTATACTATACCTGCACACTACATAATTTATATTACAATAGATAGGTATTGACCCTGTGGGTGCCGAACTACTGAGATTGTATCTCACACCCTTCTTCGGTACCCTTAGTACCCAAGTAGACCTTCTTATTCGTAGGGCCTTGGACTATTCTTGATACCGTATGCTTGTACTTGGGAGTTAGGAGAAAAGGACTGAGTGAGAGCTTAGGATGCTCATGGAGATTGTCTTAGGTCTTTTTAATTATTTTTCTTATTTGAGTCCTGTATTGTTTTGTATTAAAAATCATGTTGTATTGTTTACTACTTTCAATTTTGTATCACTACAATGTCATGCATTCATCTATTGTATAAAATGGAATTTGTCACTTTTATTAAATTTTTATTAATTTTCTTCCATTGATGTAATTATTTTATTTACTTTTTCCACTAGTATCTTCTATTGCCTGCTATTCATGCTTTGATAATATCGCTATACATCATTGATAAGAGGGTATAGTATCACCACTATCACCTCTTGAGACCCTTTCTTCTATTCGGAATCCTCTGACATATAGGTAGAGGAACTTGAGGCCATGTGACCCACTAGTATGGCTACCGGTTCGATGGTAAGCTGGGTCGAGAAATTATAATTTAATTCTCAATTTATTGATTAAATGACATGTGTTTTTAGTTATTTACCTTTACATTATGCCTTATCTACTCATGATATATTCCACTACATGTAATCATTATTGATCATTTGAGATAAACCTTATTTTTTTTTCTTTCTCGATGATATAGAGAATAATTATTTTAATGAGTTTCAAGGATGCCAAACATTTTATTTTGTTATGTTCTATGTTTTACTACCAATGTAAAATGGGTATAATGTATGTATCTGGTTCTTCAAGATTAAAAAACTAACCGGTCCTTTGGTATGATATCCTCTGTATCTTATGCCAGTATAATAAAATAACCACTGACTCTGGGTTACTAGAGTCGGTGTTGTTACAATTGGTTTCAAAGGATTTTTAGTAGAAACATTGAGAACTAGATTTAGTAAAATATAGATTAGGGAACATAACCCTATGAAAGACTTTGAGAATATGTATAATTATAGAATAATATCATATTTTTTTTGATAATAAATATATTATGTGGTTTTCCTAGAAATATATACCTATTTGGATACTACAAGTGGACGTGGTTCTGACATTGTTGTTCTTAGGGTTAATAACTTTAAAAATAATGTATTGGGATTGAGTTGATTGTCACCCAGTGAAAATAGGCCTTACTGTGCACCTGGTTTGACACTCCTGGGGGATATAAATTGTTTAATTCAAATTTTCTTTACAAACTATTATGAAATATTTGATAATATACCTATTATTTAAATATTTTCCAAAAGAAACCACGTTTATGATTTCAATATTAACAATGCATAATTTTTTAATTTATGTTAAGTGTTACATCATATTTAAATTTATATATTATGATTTAAAATTCATAATTTTATGATCTAATCCAGTATATTCCATTATTTAGAAATGGAACCTATAATAAATAATTATATAAACACTTGTGGTCAATGTAGAAATTTCCCTACTGAGGAAGCCAATATAGATTGTATTGTAAATAAGAAGATCATGGCCATATTAGGGAATTTTACTCAGGTAATGATGAATAACCTATATCAAAGGGAGAAACCTATTGTTCCATAATGTGATTACCCTATGTTGGATTATTTCATGTGACAGAATCTCCCATAATTTAGTGGGACTAATAATCCTATGGTATATGGTCAATGGGTTAAGTCCCATGAAAATATACAACTATATTTGGGATGTGATGAAAAGGAAAAGGTTATAATGACATTATATTGTATCAAGGGTGATGTAAATCAATGGTGGTCATTGATTAAGAATACTTAGGAGTAAGATGAAATAGAACACATAGAATGGAGAGCTTTTAATGAAAATTTATTTGATAAATATTTCCCTAGTTAGTAACAAAGTGAAATGAAGAGAAAGTTCCTTATCTTAAAGTATAAGGAAGAAGAAAGTGTTGCAGTGTATGAGGCTAATTTTTACAATAATATCTTGGTATGATATGTATTACATACATAATTCAGAAAAAAATATTGATCATTTATTTGAAATTCTTAGGCCTAGTCTCCTAAGGGCATTGATTTCTCAAACTTTTTCATGATAGGATGAAATAGTTTTATGTGACATAAAAATAAAAGAATTTTCTAGATCCTATATGTTTAAGGAAAATAAAGAAAATAACAGGTCAGCTGAGCACTAAGAAAAATGGAATGTTCCAAAGAAGAAGAAGAGAATGAATCAATTTCTATATTGTGGGAACTGTGGAAAAAATAATCCTGGGAAATTCTTGAATGGAATGGAAGTTTTCTATAAGTGTAGAGATAAGGGTCATCAGGATAATGATTTCAAAGTGGATAAATAAAACACTATTATCTAGTAATTCATCTGAAAATAGATGGGACATTATTCAAACCAATTTCCTAACCATCAAGGGAAATTACTACAGAAGAGGATAAGGGAATAAATCCAAGCTTATATGATCACTATAACTGAGGTTTAAGTTCCCAAATATGTGGTCGTATATAATTTAATCATATCCTCAAATTTAGCTAATAATTTATTTGATTATGTATACTCTCACTCTTTTATGTCTTACATGTTTTCCAATAAAATTATATATTTTCCTAGCACATTAAGAAGGGTGTTTTCAATCCAAACACCTATAGTCTTACTGAAATAAGGATGTACCAGGAATTCCCCATTATGACACATAAAAATGCCATATTTTATTACATTATTATCATACACATGGTTTAATTTTATATAATCCTTGGTATGTATTTAATTTCAAAATATGATGCAAAAATTTATTAAAAAGATAAGGAAATAAATATTTGTGATGAGGATGTAGAATTCTTTATCTTTAAAGGGGAGACTTCATCATTTGAGTCATGTATATATCCTTTATCAGTAGCTCTTATGAATGTAATTCTTGAGGAAGAAGAGAATAAACAATCTATGGATAAAAAAGGTAATATTCAAATTGAGGATGTATCTATTCTACAAGAATATATTGATGCATTTCTTGAGAAGTTACCTAGAAATACAATAGAGTGTGATGTGTAGTTTTCCATTAATTTAATCCATAATGCAATACCTACATCAAAGATTAACTATAGAATGGATACTGTGTAATTAGTGTATTTGAAGAAACTAATAGAGAGTTTGTGTGATAAGAGATTTATATGTCCTAGTGTTTCACCTTGGGGAGCTGCTATTATCATTATTAAGAAGAAATATGGAACCATGAGGTTTTGCATTGATTATAGGGAAATCAATATTATTAAAATAAAGAACAATTACCATTTTCCTTGCATTGATGACTTATTCAATCAACTTCATAGAGCTCAAAATTTTTCAATGATTGACCTTTGTTATGGGTATCATCAATTGTGAGTGAATAAGGAAGATATTCTGAAGAGAACATTTAAAATGAGGTATATACATTACGAGTTTATAATAATTCCATTTGGTTTGACCAACACACACTTTTTTTATGGATTTAATGAAGAAAGTGTTTAAGGAATATTGTGATAATTTCATTGTGGTATTCATTAATAATATCTTGGTGTATTCTAAAATCTATGAGGACCATGAGAATAACCTATAGATCATTCTTAAAACTATTAGAAGAAAAGAGTTATGTGGTAAATTTAGAAAGTGTGAGTTTTTGTTTTAGAAATTTTCATTTCTTGGTCATATTGTCTCAAATAATGGAGTCTCAACTGATGCCGTGAAGAAAAAGGCAGTTAAATAATAGCATACTCTAATGAACATAACTAAGGTATGTAGTTTCATAGGTTTAGAAAGTCACTATCGGCAATTCATTTAAAATTTTTCATGATTGGATAAATTATTAACCAAAATTACATGTAAAGGGGTTATGTTTATATGGATAAAGTAATGTGAATAATTTTTTGAATAATTTAAGAGGAGATTATTCAATGATTTTATTTTGACTCTGCAATCATAAAATGATGAATTTGGGATATATAGTTATGCATCAAGGAAAAGAATTGGTTTTATCCTTATATATAATGATATAGTTATCACCTAAGCATCAAGGTAGTTAAATATTCATAGATAGAACTATCCAAACCATGATATTGGGTTTGAAGCTGTAATCCTTTCTTTGAAGATATGGAGACATTATCTTTATGCTTAAAGATGTGAGATATAAATAGATCATAAGAGCCTAAAATAATTATTTTCATATTAAGAGCTCAATATGAGACAAATATGATGGATTGAGATACTCAATGATTATTATTTCTCAATACACTACCACCTAGGGAAGGAAAATAAGGTAGTAGATGCATTGAGAAAGAAAGATCATGGAGTTATGACCAAAATGAGGATTAATAGGGATCTTATATTCATGGATCTAGTAAAGTTGGATATGAGAATTATTAAGGAAGGGTATTCATATCTTCTTTTTCAAATTACTACCAAACAATATTTATTAGAAAATATAAAGAATTATTAACCCGATTATTATAATTTTTAGAAGAAAATTAAATCCATGAATGATGGAAAATTGGTAGAATTTATTTGTGAAGGTGGAGTTCTAAAATTTAGAAAGAGACTATATGTTTCATCAATACTTGAGCAGAAGTGGGAATTATTAGATAATTCTCATAGATTGAATTTATCTACATACCTTAGTAGTATCAAGATGTATAGGGATTTGAGGGAACATTTTTGGTGGGATAACATGAAGTGGGAAACTACTGATTATGTATCAAGATGCTTGGTTTTTCAATAGGTGAAGGTTGATAGACAATATCCCAGAGGATTCATGCAACCTCTTACTATTCCTATGTGGAAATTGGATGACATTACTATGGATTTTTCATAGGATTACTAAATAATCCTATAATAAATGATGTAATATGGGTTATTGTTGACCGTCTTCCCAAATATACACATTTCTTTTATATAAGAGAAGATTTACCTCTTGATCACATTGCATGAATCTATATTAATAAATTTTTAAGACTTCATGTAACCCCTTTTCAATTGTGTTTGTTCATGATACATGATTTACATCAAAATTTTGGAAGATTCTTCATAATTATCTTGATAGTAAGCTTTATTTGAGCACTGCTTACCATCCTCAAATTGATGGACAGTCCAAAAGAACTATTTAAACATTAGAAGACATGTTGAGATCAAGATGACTAGAATTTAAAGGTATGTGGGATTATTATTTACCTTTGGTATAGTTTTATTGTAAAAATACCTTCCATTAAAGTATTAAAATTCACTATATGAAGAATTATATGGAAATATATTTCGAACTCTAACTTGTTGAGATGAAGTTATTGAAAGGAATATTGTAGGTCTAGAACTTTTCAAGGAGACAACAACCAAGTTTAAGACTATTTAGAATCATATGAAAGTAGGTCAAAGTAGGAAAACATGTTATGCTGATAACTGAAGGAAAGATTTGTAATTTCAAGTGAGAGATCACTCTTTCTTGGAAGTATCTCCCTAGAAAGGTGTTATAAGATTCGATAAGAAAGGGAAACTGAGCCCTAGGTACATTTGATCTTTTAAAATTATGGTAAGAGTTGTACCTATAGATTTCCTAATTAAAATTTTACCAAGTCTCTCTAAATTACATGATGTGTTCTATATATCACTATTAAGGAAGTATTTTCTAGACCCAACGCATGTTCTCACTTATGAAGAAATAGAATTGGAACCTAATTTGTCTTACTGTGAAGAGCCTCTTCAGATTCTTGAAAGTAGAGAGAAAGTGTTTAGGAATTAGATTAATCAAATAGTAAAATTACTTTTTATAAATTATAAAATGGAGGAATAAATATAGGAACCAAAGTATGTAATGAAGAAGAACCCCCTCATTTGTTTTGAAAGTAATATCCATGAGAATTTTGAGGATTAGATTTTTACAGGAGGGAAAAATGTAACACCCAAGATTCAATTATACTAGATGGAAATTATATTTTAATAAATCTATAATACAATGTACATTTTAATATTTCATTTCATAAAAATTCTAATTTGATAGGATAAATATCAATTTTAAACATTCTTGATCAAATAAGCCAAGAATGAGTTTTTGAATTTTCCCTTAGAAATAAGATTTTATGAATAATTGTAAATATATGAATTAAATATTCATAATTTTATTTATAATATTTTTTTATAATATATACAATTAATAGTTTATTTACTATCTATTTTATATAAATAAATATAAAAACATTTGGAGGTAAAAAATGATATTTTTTTAGAAAACTAGTTTTGTTTAAAAAAGCATATTATCTTTAAATTTTAATTAATTAAAATAATATTTAACAATGAATGATTTAAATGAAATTTATAGATTATATATCTAAATATATGAATTTAAATCCATATAATGATGATTATTAGTCATATTGTTAATGTAAGACCATATTATGCTTGAAAAATGTATTTCTTGAAAAATCATTTTCAGCATGTTTTTTGGGTTTTATGCCACCTATATGAATTGAATTTGATTAAATTGATTCCATATTTTAAATAATAATAATTAATATCAGTTAATAAGGTAAAAATAATTTTTATCCATAGTGAATAATAAATACAATAAAAATTAATTATCATGGTTAAGGTTAAAACAGAGTTTTTGCACCTTTCACATGCTTGTGTTGAAATTAATTTTTCAAACACATAGTATTTTTATTTGATAAATTGGACATCATATTTAGAATCATTTGGTACCAATTATTTAACAAGGGTTATTTTATTTTAGGCTTAAAGGATAAATTATATAGGTTAAAAAATAGTTACTATGGTGAAAATTAAAATGGTAAAAGTGAGTAACCAAGGAGGTAAAGGGAATAACATGTTTAAAACATATTTTTTTAGTGTTGTAGGTGCTTATAGAACATATCATCCCTATGATCAATTATTTATCAATTTTGGAGGCACTTTGGGTTGAGAGTGACTTCCTGTTATTGAATAGTTTTGGGTATTTACAAAAATTCTACTCCTCAATTATAAAAGGGAAACCCTCCCCTCACTTCTTCACACCTATAAATCCATTTTTATAGACCAAACCATACCATAATACATCCCCAACATCCTTATTCACATTATAGATATTCTAGTCTTCCTAAAATACCAACCCTAGGGTCTTTAATAAAATATGCAATGGAGGTTCTTCTAATAGAAGGTAATCGTCTTCACCAAGATCCTTCTTTTTTACATCTTCTTTTTCCACCTTCAATTACTACTACAAAACACCCATTTAATAGTGCTGAAATTTATCAGCAATATAAAAATTCATTGATAAAGTCCATCTTTATCATCACTTTATTTTAACAGTGATAAAGGAAACCTTTATCAGCACTGATAAAGGTCCAGAATAAAATAAAAAATTAAACAAATAAAAATAAATTCAATAAATTAAGAAAAACATGAAAATTTTTATTAATTAAATAATTATTCATAAAAATGAATAAATTTAATATACATATATATAGATTATAAATACTAATAAATAATATATATTAAATACAGATATATATGAAATGAATAAGTATATATATATAAAATGTTAATTAAAAACATATTAATATCTTATTCATTTTTAATGTTGTTTAATTTTTCAATTTAACCTATATAAAATATCATTTTTTCATTTATTTGACACACACACACACAAATATATATATATATATATATATACATGTTAATGCATTTGTATACACAAACACACACATAAATATATTTACGTGATATATAGAAACACACACACACCTAATATTTATGAAATTTATTAAAATTTTAGTATATTTTAGAATTTCATTATAACATGATAAATTTAATATATATTATGTTTTTAATTGGTCAATTTTATGTTTTAATACCAAAATTAGGGTATTCA
Source organism: Viscum album (assembly GCA_963277665.1). Taxonomy (NCBI): domain Eukaryota; kingdom Viridiplantae; phylum Streptophyta; class Magnoliopsida; order Santalales; family Viscaceae; genus Viscum; species Viscum album. The sequence goes on along the minus strand of OY728130.1, from coordinate 1,800,140,997 downwards.
TTTTTATTTTTATTTTTTTTGAATTTGATCATTTTCTATTATTTATTTATATATATTTATTTACTATGTTTTTGTATTTTCAATATGTATTCATCCACATTCGTATATATATATATCCATATTATTTTAATAACTTATATTTAATTAATAAAAATTATCCATTTTTTCAATATTTTTAAAGTGTACTCATTTTGAATTATTCAATTTCACTCATTTTTAAAATGCATGTATTTAAGATTATATATACATTAATAATGTAAAAAATACATTTTTAAATAAATATTTATAAATAAATATATCTATAAAGGTATATTTAATATATTTATAATTATTATAAATAAATAATAATTATTTTTTAAATAATTATTTATATAATTCTAAATAAATAATTATATTTTTTTAAATAATTATAAATTATAATAAATTTATTTAAATAATTATAAAATTATAATAAATTTATTTAAATAATTATAATTATAAAAGTTTTATCAACACCTTTTTAGTGCTTATAAAGGTCAATCTTTATCAACGCTAAAGAAACACTGTTAAATGGGATATTTATTAACGTTAAAACATTAGCACTAGTAAATATGTCTTTTATCATCGCTAAAAAAGTGCTAATAAATATTCCTTTTATCAGTGCTTATAAATTTAACATAGATAATAGAGATCTTTATTAGAACATTTCTAAAAGCGCTATTAAAAGTGTCCTCGATCAATTTAAAAAATCCTTACCACATCTCAGTAACTCACATTTCTCAAGCTCTCACAGAACTCCTCTACTACTGGCACGAATCCTCAACATTCCCTAGGATTAATCAAGGCTAGAATAAAATGTATATTATTTTATACTTTTCTTATATCATTGTTTGATGTTTTGGGTTCCACATTTTTCGTTTTTGAACTGTTCTTAACCATGAAGAACCCTACATCTCTTCTCCATGCTACTGAAATTCAACGAGTGGTTCTATTTCATCCTTTTTGTGCTGTTCTTAACCCATTTCTCAAACATGTTATCTATATCCCTTAGCATTGACCCATGAATTTGGCTAGTTTTTAAAAAATGGTATTTGAGAATAGGATCTTCAGAGTTCCTAAGTTTTAAAGTGCGCTTTTGAATGAATGGCCCGAAGGCCTTAATTTTTATTTATTTTTGGATAAACCCCCTTTTAAGGAGAAAGGGGGAAACCTCACATGACTTCAAAGACATACAGACATAAACATAACCCGGTCAAAAAATAAGACGACTAAAAATGCCCCTCCCCAGCATGAACATCGTTATGGAAAGCCTCCACCAAAACATGACTACTCAGCGAGATGTCCCATGCAAAAAAAGCATGGGCCTAGAACCGTTGGCTAGGCCATACCCTCTCAATCTTCCGAATTCGAGTAGCCATACATAATGAATGCTACCTGCTCTAAATCGAAATCTGAAGCATTACTTAGTAGAAATTCTAGACCAAGCCGACATCCAAAATACAAACCATAAAATGTAAAAATGAAAAATCACAAAACCAACCATTTCCAACGGTTTCAGAAGAATTTCATTCCTTTATGAGAAATTATATCTTTCCACCACTATCCAAAAGAATCTACCCCTAAACCATATGAGATTTTGCTTCATCAAAAAATATCACCACCGCTTCATCAAAAAAAACACCACTGCAACATCATAACTTCTACTTCCATCACGAGTTCTTCCCATTGCAAACCATCATAAGTTCTTCCAAAAATAAAATCCCAGGAAATCAGATTCAAAACGAGCAGGACCAAATCCTAAATGTAGGGCCAATAAACCAGCAAGAAAATCATCAATCCTAGAAGGCTGGAGGAGCATTTCCAACCATCACACAATACAAAACAACGAGATCCTCAGAGAAGATTCATCCGAAGAAAAACAACACAAAAACATAGAAATCTAATAGACTGCAACAGGAAGATCCAAAATTGAGAAGGAAGAAAAAAGGCCGAGAAAGAGAACCCATCACCATGCCCGGACATGATAGATCAACCAATCATATCCCATCGCCACCAATAGTCTGGCTGGGGAAGACCACCACAAACCTTTGAAGCATTCAATACATCATAGATCATGACCATAACCCTCAAGCTCCGAACAACTAGGACAACACCACACCACCAGAAACCGCGATCCCACAAACTCTCCAAAGAGTGATCCATCAAACAAAGTGACCTCGTCGCAAACCAATATTACGCTCAAGTATCATGAAACGAAGAACCACTAAGGCCTTAGAGGGGGAAACCCTAGCACCGAAATCCCCTTACGGGATCATACCCTAGAACTCAAAGTGTTCTTTTTTATTTTAATAGTAAGGGTAGTGTGGAGTTAGGTTGTCAGAACTTGAGAGGTACATGCGGGGGAGCACGAACTCTCTTCCGTTTAGAGAAACAATTTTCCAGGGAACTTTGGGCTTGAGTCTTTGAATTTGATTGAGATTTTTATCGATTTGATGTGTTTGATATGAGAATTTATATTTAAATTCCCAATTATTTTTAAGTGATTTTGGGATTTTGTTGAGCTTGGGGAGATGGTGGATAAAGAGAAAGAGTTACACAGCTGGCCCCCATGGTCTATCTAACCATGTGGAGCCTATATGGATAGTTCCAAGGACTCCACTAAACATGTAAGAAGTTTTTCATTTCATTTTATAGTTCTTTCAAACACTTTTAATTATTGAATTACTCTTAAAGTGAATTCTTACTTGTGGGAGGTGAATTAAAGAGGGGTTAGTGTTGTTTGGCGTTATTTTAGTGAATTTGATCTTGTGTTGTGTAGTGTTTTGAAACTTTTAAATGTTTTTTGGGGTAAAATTGGTTTTTCTTATTTTCTAAACAAATTTTAGGTTCTTAAATATTTTTACTGGTTTATTTTAAAATTTATTTATTATATCATAAAAGGTATTTAAAAAAGTAATTGATTTTATTATGGGTTTTGAGAAAAATTCTTTTTAAATTTTTTAGATTTTTATGAAAATGATTTAAAATGAACCAACTTTATTTAAAAATGTTTTTAATGGTTAATAAACTCTAAAAATGGTTTAATCAAGTATAGTTTTTTAAACTCTTTTTTTAAAGTTAATGATTTTTAAGAAAAATAAGTTTTATAATTTGTTGATGTTGTGTTTTGTTTGGTGTTTATGCTTTTGGATTTGTCCTGTGGTCTTGGAGGGACTGTTTAGTTTGATATGTTGGACATTAACTAGTTTAGTTCATGTATTATGTCATTTAAATTCTTCCTCTTGAAATGTTCAAAAAATAATAGAGGGTTTGTCTCCTAGGATAAACCTCTTAGTGATTTCTCCCTTCATTTAGAGTAGACTCATTTTGTTTCAATCTTTACCCAGACTCTAAATTGAGCGGGGAACATGGAAAATTATTTTTCTCAAACCCCATATTAGGATATTTATTGTGTGGATGTAGATATTATTGAGACATGGTATTCTAGTGGTTGGTTCTTTTATTGATTTTGATAGGTTTTGTTTTCCTTGATTAACCTAATTGTTTGGATATACCCTTCTTCAATTGTGTGGTTGTGTTGAGGGTCTTGATGCAATTTTAGAATGGGACACATAATTTGTGGTATTTTTGATTTATTCTTGTGGACTGGTGGTTTATCCTTATCAAGTTTGGGTGTATTTTTTCATTTTTTCTTGTCCTATCTTCTCGAGTCCGATGACTCTTAATTATAAATTTACTGTAATATAAACATGAATTTTAAATAAATAGTGCATTATTATTTACTTATCAGTGATGATTAGGTCTATATAACTTATTAATTGATTAAGTTTATTTAGTAACCCCCTTTATCAATACTATTAGTTAGTTGTTTCATACTTATATTTAAAAGAATACTTCTAAAATATTTTAAATTATATATAAAGTATGAAAAGGCTTATTGAAAATGAAATTAATGAGAGATAAGGGAAGTGGGTTCAAATTTAATATAGATTATTTTGTGCCTATTTTTGAAAGATTATCTATTTTTGGAAGGGAAAAATTATGTGAATCTATACATTAATATAGAATATATCACCTCTCTGAACCCTAGATCTCTATAGAAAGAAGCCAATGAACATATTATATATGTTAGAACTTATATTGATCCTCATGTACTAGAGGTAATTGTATATCTACTTCAATCTAGGAGGTATAATTTTAAATGACAGGAAGTATCTATGGTTCCTATAATATTTAATGGTAATATATCATAATAATAAATTTAGGATTGCATTGAATAGATTCATTTCATTTATAAGAGTAAAAAAATTCTAGATCAATACTTCGAAAAAGTTGAAAAATTAACCCTTTAAAGGGATGTATGTTATTGGAGGGATCTTATGGTGGATTAAAAAAATATAAAAAATTGGAAGGTGAGGAATAATTGAGTAGAAATAAGTGATGTCCAATATATGTGGGTCAGATTCATTTCTTCAAGACCATTATAGTCGAGGTATTCCAATCTTATTCAATTGAGGAAACTTTTTGAGTGATTCCATTAATGTAGGTTACTAGGACACTTTAACCCTTAGATGCTTGATTGTCTTCCATCTCTTGATTATGGATTGGAATCCCTCTTTCAAACTAGACTTCCTCCTAGCATTGTGGTTCCAAAGTTCATTGATGACATACCTCCTGAATAGTGATGGGAGTAAGGCTAGTTTGAAAGAGGGAATTAGTAGCCTCAATTCCATCATCTAGAGATAAAATGCAATCAATCATATGGGGGTGGATTAAATAAAGGTAGTGAAGGTTAGTTGTATTTTATTATTAAAGTATCATATCTCTATTCCATACTATAACAATTTTTATGCAATATGCATGCAATTGTGGACTTTTATTCATGGATTGTATTGTATTGTTGTTATTCAAGACAAATTTAATGTTTGACTATTCTTGTGAACAATTTCTTATGAACATGTTTATGTTACCAATCCCAAGGAAGAATGGACTATTGATGATGAAACTAAAAAATTATTTGGGGATCAACAACATATTGATGAAAAAAACTAAAAAATGCATCATCATATTTTTGAATAAAATTATCAAGGAAATAAGTCAGGGTATACAATTTTAGGTTGGTTAGAATCAACACGACCAACCTACTGATCCCAACAAGTCAAAATTAATTAGTTATGTCGGGGTCACAATGAGGATGAATGTGCCAATTGATATTGTCTCATGGTGCCACATCCAACCTATAATGAAGGAAACCCTTTAGAAATATATAACTGTAATGTTACAATATACTTTCTCCATTTTAATGAAAAATTATATAATGAAATATTTATTTAGTTTTCATTATTCCTTGAAAACTTCATTTATTTTAGAATATTTCTGTAAGAAATTTGTCTTAATGGACTCTAGAAAATCCCATATAGGCTTCCAAATTTTTCTGATGAAGTTACATCTTAGGTATGCTGAGGTGAAAATAAAGCCTCACCCACCACTTAGTTATGCACACATTATAGAGCAGAAAACATTGACTGCTTTCAGCAATTGTCTCAATGAGAAATCATTTCAGGTGCATTTCAGTTCATAATATATTATTTGACATTATTTATTTTATCCAAATTTATTCAAAATTCTTAATTTATGAAACAAAAAAAGAGTACTGAAAATAAATAACATGCATCAAAACCAACATACCCCTATCACAAAGGAAGGATGGAGTTCGCTTCATTGGAGAATAAATTGGTATGTATTTTAAATCAACAATAAAAGTTTAATTATGTGACATGAAATAACATATGTTTCTTTGTTTATATCCATATTGATGAATCAAAATCTGAAGCCACTTCTATCCCATGTCATGTGGTATGGAAGGAGGATCATGTAAATAAAGAGGGTATATTAGTTGATGAAAACACAAAAGAAGTATGGGAATCATGTGTAAGTATGACATAATTGTAATTAGTTATGATTTATAACAATATTACATAAAAATAAATATGTTCATATTTTTTTATATGGTTTAGACACAAGAATCAGCAATGGTCGTACCAAAAGAAAAGTGAATTTCAGTAGCTTTGGAGTGTCCTGAAAAATATAGTCACGTTAGAGGATTAGGTTTTAGAGTCTCTACTTGAACATATTTAAAGATGATAAAACCAAATAAATATACATATAATATGATGTGACGATTACAGACACAAATAGACTCACTGTAAGATATTATTTTGTGGTTTGGTTTGGAAGACCAATGTATAATAAAGGATCAAAGTGAACTGGAAATGGAGTAAAGATCCATAAATGAACCAAATAATCCCACTAGATTTGAGGCTAGTCATTCCCCTCAACCACATACCTTACCTAGGATAATCAATTTTTTCATTAATCTTTATCCTAAATGTGCATCAAACAACTTCCGATAACTTTATATTACTAAAATTATGTAGGGTATAGTTGTATGTGATTTTTATCTGTCAACACCCACATACCATTGTGTTGTGATGGGTACAATGTATAATATCCTGGGAGACCAGCTACAAAATAAAACCCTCCCAAAAAATCACATAAGAGTGGGGATTTAGGTAGCTTATGAGCTGACTGCTGAGTTTCCTATTCCACTTGATAGTCTGGATATTAAAACGGTCGAAGCTGCTATTGGAGATTTCATAGCATGGACATATAATATTATAAATATACATTTGGTATGTATTTAAAAAAAAATTTCATATAAAAAACATGTAACGGTTGATGATAAAATTTCTGAAGTGAGGTATGATATTACAGATGGATAAAGTGGTGGAGAAACGAAAGGCCGAATCAAGAAAATATAGTGAATCGACCAAGAAAAAAAATTCTCTTTCAAGAGTACCTTCCCCCTTATAGTTGTAGAGAAAAATTTATTATCATTAAAACTTCATTCCGACACCAAATTTAAATATAAAATTATTTCTTACATTTAATATTTAGAAAACATATATAGATATTCCTTCATAGACGTAATTGGTCTTGAGACTCTAATTGAGATTGTCAGGAATTAATGGCTAGGCATCTTAGTTTTTAATACATACATAAGGTACATTTTCTTAATATGTCTATACAAATAGTTATCTAAATATGTTTATTAAAGTTAATATCTATTCATATTTTGTGCAGGAATTTATATTATAACTATATCAAGGGAAGATCGTGCGAAACACGATTTGGATTCATTAATCCCTGTATCATTTCTACACCAGAATTTAATTTGGATGAGGACGCAATTAAGATTAAAAAATATAAGTTATTCAAAGAGTTTAATAAAAAAAACTAGGCGACATACAATTTTTGATGCCTATATTTCAACGGTAAAACTATATAATCTAATCACATAAAATATATTTTTAACTTTTTCATTACTTAAATTGTTTTTGTTTTTTTTGGAGGCACTAGATTCCAATAGGAGTAAATATAGACACCCCAAATATTTATTTTTTGGATTCAATGCATGGATATGCAACCAAATGACCACACATTATGTGTATTGTGAATATGTAATACACTACAATGAAAATTTTATAGATAAACTTTTAATTATATGTTCAGTCCGTGTTTTAATGAGAATTTTGTATGATAAGGCTGTCACTCAATATAGGCTAGATCATGGCATGAAGTCGGTGCTTGAAAAGTTAAAGCCTGTGGATTACTAAAAATATAATTAAATAATTTATATATAAAAATATTTAACTATTAAAACATTTCAATACAATTTACTTATTTTGGTTAATGTTTCTACAGTGTCAAAAACAAGATAATGAAATTGATTTTAGATATTATGTTTGAAAATTTATAAGATAATTCATAAATCATGAAAATAATAGCATCCACCAATAGGTAATTTAAGAAGTTACTTATAATTTCATTAAATATTTTTCATAATCATTTGTTTGTCTATATTTTATCAGTACTATCAAGATTGCTGAAAACAGAGTTACTCAAAAGAAGAAATCAATTTATTTAGAGACGAGTGGGCAGCGTACTTTTTTTCAGAATGTATACCAATAAAAAATTTAGGTTATTACCTGCTATGTTTGTTATCTAGTATGAGTTATGACCTTCAAAATATATTTGGGGTGTGAAACATTAGTTTTATAATGCTTATATATTATTTTCGATCTCTTTCTCAAGGAGAAGAATAATGGAGGAAATCAATTTGTTTAAAAGCACTGACCAGAAAAAAATAAAATTGTTAGGAAATCATGGAGGTTGAGGTAGAGGTGGAGGAGAAGGTAGAGGCGAAGGTGGAGGTGAAGGAAGAGGTAGAGTCGGAGTCGGAGACCGACATGGAGAAGGAGGCATATGCAAAGACCGAGGCAGAGGAGGATACGAAGTGCTGGCTTGAAAACAATAAAATTGTTGGGAAATGAAGTAGAATAAGGATTATACCATTATTTTGTTTGAGAATAATTGTTTAAAATTTCACACAACATGTGTCACTTAATATAAGATCCATTGTGCGTGTTTCCAGTTTAAAATGACATTTTAGTAAACAACAAACATGGAATACTCAAAACCGAGGAAAACACATTTCGATTGTTTTGATACTTTAGGAAAACAATCCATGAGTCATCTAGGATGTGTAAGGATCATTTTTTCCTCAATACGATGCACTGTGTGATCGGTATGGCTCCAAGTGAGCCTTTTTATTTAAAATTGACATTAATTTTAGTAAAAAAAACTGGCATACTCAAAACCAAGAAAACACATTTGGATTGTTTTAGTACTTTAGTAAAATTATCCATGAGTCATTTGGGACGTGTAGGGATTGGAATCACCTCAATATAACACACATTCTAATTGGTATGACTCCAATTGCATCTTTTTATTCAAAATTGTCATTAATTTTAATGAAAAAACAACTGACATACTCAAAACTGAGTAAACGCATTCAAATAGTTTTAGTACTTTAGGAAAATGATCCAAACATAATTTTTGACATGTAGGGATCATCTTCACCTCAATCCAATGCACAATGGGACCGATATGACTCTAAGTGTCCGTTATTAGTTTAAAATCGACATTTTAATACAAAAATGTGTCACTCACTAAAAATAAAGAAAACACACTCAGATTGTCTTGATAATTTTGGAAAACAATTCATAATTAATTTTTTGGTGTTTATGAATTATTATCATATCAAACCCACACACGATTCCACCTATATAGATCAAAGTTCATGTTTCTAGTTTAAAATGACATTTTCGTAAAAAACACACATGGCATACTCAAAACCAAGAAAACACATTATGATTGTTTTAGTACTTTAGGAAAAGTATCCATGAGTCATTTGGTATGTGTAGGGATCATCTTCGCCTCAATATAATGCATGGTGTTACCAGTATGACTCAAAGTGCGTCATTTTATTCAAAATTGACATTAATTTTAGTGAAAAAAAACAACTAACATCCTCAAAACTGAGAAAAAGCATTCAAATTGTTTTTTTACTTTAAAAAAAAAAAAAATAAAAACTTCATTTTTTACATTTAGGGATCATCTTCACCTTAATCCGATGCATGATGTGACCGGTATGGCTCCAAGTGTCTGTTATTAGTTTAAAATTAAAATTCTAATACAAAAAGTGTCACTCATTGAAAATCTAGAAAATATGCTAATATTGTCTTGATAATTTTGGAAAATGATTCAAAATTCATTTTTGATGTGTATGAATCTGTCTCATACAAAACCCACACATGATGCCACCTGTATGGATCAAAGTATGTGTTTCCAGTTTAAAATGACATTTTAGTAAAAAACACACATGGCATACTCAAAACCAAGAAAACATATTTCTATTGTTCTGGTACTTTAGTAAAATGATCCATGAGTCATTTGGTATGTGTAGGTATTATAATTTCCTCAATCGAATGCATAGTGTGACCGGTATGACTCCAAATACGTCTTTTTATTCAAAATTGACATTAATTTTAGTGAAAAAACAATTTATATACTCAAAACTGAGTAAACACATTAGGATTGTTTTGGTACTTTAGGAAAACAATCCAAACATCATTTTTTACTTTTAGGGATCCTTAAATCCTCAATCTGATTCATGGTGTGACCAATATGACTCAAAGTTTCTGTTATCAGTTTAAAATTTACATTTTAATACAAAAAAGTGTCACTCACTAAAAACCAAGCAAACACACTCGAATTGTCTTGATAATTTGAGACAATGATTCATAATTAATATGTGATGTGTATGAATCGGTATCATATAAAACCCACAAATGATTCCATTTTTATGGCTCAAACTGTGTGTTTCTAGTTTAAAAGGACATTTTAGTAAAAAACACACATGGTGTACTCAAAACCGAGAAAACATATTTTGATTGTATTGGTACTTTAGGAAAATGATCCATGAGTAATTTGGGATGTCTAAGGATCATATTATCCTCAATATGATGCAAAGTATGACTGTTATGACTCAAAGTGTGTCTTTTTATTCAAAATTACATTAATTTTTGTAAGAAGAACTAACATATTGAAAACTAAGAAAACCCATTCAGATTGTTTTGGAACTTTAGGAAAATGTTCTACACAACATTTGTGATGTATAGGGATCCTTTGAACCTTAATATGATTCATGGTGTGATTGATATAAATCTAAGTGTCTGTTATCAGTTTAAAATTTACATTTCATTACAAAAAAGTGTCACTCACTAAAAACCAAGAAAACACGCTCAGATTGTCTTGATAATTTGGGATAATGATTCATAATTTATTTGTGATGTGTATGAATTAGTCTCATGTAAAACCCATATACGATGCCACCTATATGGATCAAAGTGTGTGGTTTCATTTTAAAATGACATTTTAGTAAAAAATACACGCGGTATACTCAAATAGTGTTTTATTTTTCTTGTATTTATGCTTGAAATTTTATTTCATTAAAATTTAGTATTTGTATCTTATTTTGGTAATTTCTATTGCTATTTCTAGTGATGCAGTGTGTTATTGTAACACACTACACCTTTTTCTGGTGATGTAGTGGGCTACAACATCATGTTATAGTTTTGGCTTTATTAGCACTACTAAAAACACTGATAAAAAAATGATTTATCAGTGCTTTTAAAGGATCTTATAAATATACCCTTTATCAGTGCTTATACAGGCGCTGATAAAGCCTATATTTATTAGTGATTTTAAATGAGCTGATAAATCATACTTTTATCAGTGAAAATAAAAATGCTGATAAAAGGTAGCTTTTTCAGCAAAAATAAAATCACTGATAAAAGCATGATTTATCACTGCATTTAAAAGCACTGATAAAAGAACCCACTTTAAAAGCACTGATAAAGGGTCTTTTTATTAGTGCTAAATAAAAGAACTGATAAATGGGGTCTTTTATTAGCACTTTTAAAAGCACTGATAAATGAATGATTTAGCCGAACTTTTATTTGTCCTGATAAATCCACCCTTTATCAGTGCTTTTTTAGCATTGATAAAATATATAGAGTTTTAACTGTGCTAAGGCAGTCAATGATTTTCTAGCACTGATAAAGGATCATTCTAGCATTGTTAAAGGTGTGTTTTATAGTAGTGAATTATGTATTAAAAATTTCGATATAATAACACCATTATCTCCCATATACTGAGATGTTATTATGTTTATGGAATAATATTTATCCATATCCTTCTATATCAAATGGTAAAAAAAACCATCACTCGTGTGTACAGCGGACTACCACCTAGCGAATCATTGTAATTTTTTTTCAATCACTGACTCACTTAGATAGTAATAATGATGGAAATAATGAACATATATGATACTTATGAAATAATAGTTATTTTTTAAAATTAATATACCATCAACTTCTTTACCATTTCACCTATTAATAAATGATATCATCACTCATGTGTACGTATGACTTACTATATTCACAAAGTTCCAATGAGCCCGTACTCGAGTGGTAAGGGCTCCTGCTTGGCATCCAAGAGACCCGGGTTCAAAACCAGGTGGAGGTGAATTTCCGGGGTACTGTAGTAGTACTGTAGCAGTCACTATTCGGTACTGTAGAAACCAGAACTATTCACCCGATTTGGGCATTCAGGCCACCGGTTTGGGCCTACGGGTCTCCAGGGCCTTCGAGTCATAAAAGGACTTCGAGCCACATGGACTTCGGGTCACGTTGATCATGGAGTAGCCAAGTTCACACAGAACAGGCCCTGGAAGAGGATCAGAGCAATAGGAGTAGCAACCACCAGATTAAGAGCTAACCGGATTGGAAGAATGAGAGGGTATGGCAGCCGCCATCGGGACCAGGCACCGTGCAGCTTTGTATGGGCCAATACTATCCAATCAGCAATGCAAGGTGGGGTGCTAGGAGATCAATGACGCAGAAAGATGGGGAGGGGCAGTTCAAGTGGGCTGGGCCTACGGGTCATGTATTGGGCATGGTATGCCACTGGGCCTTCGGGTCATGTATTGAGGTTTTTCGGGCCTTATGCCTTGGGCCTACGGGTCATGTTCGGGTTCCCCTTCAACCCTTAAAAGGGGTATTATCCATAATAAAATAAAAAAGAAGGCCTTCGGGCAATTCAGGTAATATCCAAAAAGTGATGAGATTATTTTTCTATATCCACCTTTGAAGAATGAATCTAATGAATAAAAATGATATTTATAACTTTAATATAATTTTTTATGTGATGGAACTATAGTATATTCTCAAGATCTAGAACTTTCATGACAAAACATGTGTGAGAAAACAAGGTAATTAACACCTGAAACAATAGTAATAATGAAAGATTGTTAACGAATGAGTGGTACAATATTTTAAAAGGATCATATATGATATTATAAATATTAATATGGTACTTTTATAAATTAATAGAATGTTTAAAACTATTGTACAGGAGATTAAATCATGCTCAACTAAAGGGAAATGTGAGGTAAGGGATTCTATCTCAATTTTCAGTTCATTGAGACATATTTTGTATTATGTGCCTATTTATTTTTATGTGGTGTATATAGTTCCCCTTTGAGGTATTTAACATTAATATATACTTATTTATGATAATTTATTATTTAATTCACATTATTAGTTCAATAAGAATGTTTAAAATAAAAACCGATCTTATTACTCTCTTTGAACGAATATATTTTCTTCCATATAAATATTTTTGAAAATAGTTTTACAAAAGTAATTTTTATTAATAAAATTTTTTATCAAGGAAATTTTATACTATCCTTTAATTTTTACAAGGTATGGAAGGAATCTTTCTAATGTTTTCCAAAAGTCCATTTTCAAATATTTTTACAAAATTCAAAAGGAATATTTTTTAACGTATATGACATTAACTAATTTCCTTGCCATCATAACCATTTTATAGAATTTAGATTATATTATAAGTCTTATATAGTTTATTAATGAAAAATATTAAATTAAATATTATTTTAATATTTCACTTCCATTTTCTAAAAGACCTGGTCTTTTTACAAGACAAATATTTTTGATGAATAGAAAGTCATTTTTCATTAAATTTGTGGTCGTTTACTTTCTCTTGAAATATTCACTTTTTTATGATCATTTTTCATTAGAAAATACATTTATCTTCAATATCCTTATTATTTTTATCATGTATATTCTTATCACCTAAACCGTATACCATTTTTATCTATAGTGAAGTTTATTTTATTTAATGGGGAATATATTGATAAATCTATATCCATTAGTTAATACAAATATTTATTGATAAAGAATATTATTTATAAATTGAATTGATCATTGAATATATAAGGAATTCGTTTGACATATAGTGATGTGTGGGACCTGGTTATAAATATCCCTTCGAGGCATCAATAGATCTTATGCAACAAATAAGTTGGAAAAATTAGATGGGGTTTTACCCATAGTTTTAAACTATCTTGGCATATGTTCTTGACGGTATAAATATCATGATGTATGAGATCATGAGGTCTAATATTAAGAATTTACTTTATTAGGAATTTAGTTATTATTATTATTATATATTATATTTTCTTGTTGACATTATCCATGGATTCTTCTCATTCTCGATTTATTTATTAAATGACATGTATTTTCTATTATTTACCTTTCCATTATGCCTTATCTAATAATGATATATTCCACTATATGTAACCCTTACCGAGCATTTGAGATCGCACTTATTTTTCTTTCTTTCTACAGGATATGAGGAATAATTATTTGAATGAGTTTCAAGGATTCCAAACATTTTTTTTGTTATGTTATATTTTTTATTACCAATATAAAATAGGTATCATGTATATATCTGTTTATTTAATACTACTAAAATGATCAGTCATTTGGGATGAGATCCTTTGTATATTATGAGAATGTAATAAAATAATTACTGAATATGGGTTGCTAGAGTCAAGGTTGTTACAAAAAATCTAGTTAACATTATTTCAATAATCAACAATATTATTAAGAACATGATAAAAAAATAGCAAATTTAGCAAGGAAGGTTAAAAGAGAGCTTTGGGTTTTCATAATATAACCACCACTATTAATCAATTTTTCAATGGAATGATCTTAAATAATCCTCCAGGAAATAGGATCATATTAAGATGAATTTTTATTCACCTTAATAGATACATTATCTAGAGTTTTTTCTTCACCAAAATTTAAATCCCTAAAAAAATCTTCAATATTTTCCAAAAATAGATTTTTGAACATCACAAGATTCATCAAAAATTATATGCACTGACTCTTGAACATTACTAGTATTCTTATTATAAACTCTATAAGATTTACTTCTTGAAATAATAAACAAGAAAAATAACTTCAACACTTTTAGCATCAAACTTATCAAAATTATATTTTTTATTCAAGATAAAAACATTACAACTAAAAATTTTAAAATAACCATAAGGGATTTTCTTCAATAAAGGTCTGACATAAACTCTATTCAAAACATAAAAAGGTGTGTTAATATATTCAGCCCAAAATATTTTAGTAAACTATATTTATTAAGCATAGTTCAAGCCATTTCTTGAACAATTATATTTTTTTCATTCTACAAAACCATTTTTTTATGGTGTTAAGGAGTATACAAAATTATGAGCATTACCATTTTATTCAAAAAAATATCAAAATTAAAGTTGAAAAATTCACCTCTATTGTCATTTCTAGTAGAAACAATTAAAAAAACTTTCATATTTTGAACTCTCTTAAAAAAGTAAATAAATATAGCTAAGGTTTCATGCTTATGATATATAAAATAAACCAATGTAAATTTACTAAAATCATCAAACATGAAAAAAAATTCTTACAAGTTAAAATAGAAAATTTCATTAGAAAAAATAAATAAATATGTAATAATTAAAGAGTTATATATATAGATACATGATTAATAGATTTGAAATATTTCTTGTGGTTCTTACATTTTAAGCACAAATCACACAAAAAATATCTTCTTACAATTAAATTGGGTAAATGTAGAACATGTCCATGATTGGATAATTTTTAAATCATTAAAAAATTAGTATGTCTAATCCTTTTATTGAGGATAAAATTGTTAGTTTATATAGAATTTATACACTTAACATTTTTATTAGATAGCTCAGATAAATTAATAAAATAAATATTATCTTTTCTATTATCATGAAGTAATATATAATTATCTTTAAACACTAAAAATTTATCATCTTCAAACTTAACACACACACCATAATCTCATAATTGTGAAATACTAATTAATTTATGTTTCAAAACTTAATCCTATAAATTTTTTTAAATTAAATCAATATTATAAATAACTACTTCACCAAAACATTTAACCTTGACTTTAGAGTTATCTCCAAAAGTGATAGAGACTCCATCACATTTGGTGTAAGTGAGAAAATTCAACAGGTCACCTATCATGTGCCAAGAATAGCCACTGTCCATGAACCATGTATCATTCTTGAGTCATCCAGTGTATTTTAATAAAAAAATCAATTACTTTACATTTTTTGTACCCATGCTATTTTGTGTCCAACTATTTTATAAATATAACTCTTAGGTACCCAAATAGATCTAAAAAATTTATTAGAAGGTACTCTAGAAGATAAATCTTTTAAAATAATAAATTTAGTCTATCCAAGATACTGAGTATATCTAAGAGAACATTCATTAGCATAATGTCCTTGGATACAACATTTAAATCATGTAACAGAAGAAAAATTTATAGTAAATATTTTAACAAAATTAGTTTGGACAACTTAGGAATCTACAGATTATATCCAAAACCAGTTTTATCATTATTCAATTTCATCATAGATACCATCTTATCATATTTTTATTTTCGTTGAACAAAATTAGATTACATTTATTTTAATCTTACAACTTCATTTATAATATTATCATTTTACTTCTAAATGGACTCAAAATCATCATAGATCATACCTTTAGAGAGAAAGATAGAGTTTCATATTTCTTCCTTAAGAGTATAATTATCTTATTGAATTTCTTTCTATCCTTGATACACCTCTTATTTTCTTCTTTAAATTATTTATACAACTTAGTAACTCTTAAAAAACATTTTAATTTTTTTTTCATTTTCTTATTATAACTCATCAAAGATGTAACCATCACTATTAGAATAATATATAGAATTAGAATCATTACATACCTCATTTGTATTTACTGCCATTAAGAAGAGGTTGGATGAATCTTCTTCACTTATGGATTCATTACTTGAATCAGAGTCTTCAGTGTGAATCCATCCAACATAACAAGAATGTTTCAATTACCTTTCATATTTCTATATCTACCTTCTTTCTTTAACTTTGGATAGTTAGGTTTGACATGTCCCTTTATTATACATTCATAAAATGTTACGTGTGGTACCCTTCTTTTATTTTCAATCATTATTTTTATCTTTACTTGGTCAATTTTTGAACTTTTTATTTCTTTTCATCAAATTATAAATACCTCTTTTTATATTCAAAATTTATCATTTATCAATTTCCTATGCCTTATATTAAAAAGAGTTAGAAATAAAATTTATATGATATTTGAAAGCAATACCTTTCTTCTTCAAAGTTTCTTCTTCCAAAAAATTCTTCAACTCAAGTTTGTAATGAAGTAGTGATATGATGAGTTCATCCAATGTGTATTGTTTGAAATTATTACTTTTATTGATCACAACCTTATTTTTATTCCACTTATTTGGTATAGCTATTAAGACTCTTTCAACAAGTATGAGGTTCTAAAAAGTTTTCTTTAAGGGAATTAATTCTATTAAAAATGATTTTGAATCGATGAAACATTTGATTTATAGTTTAGTCTTCACCCATCCTGAAGTCTTGGTACTCTAATAAAAGCATTCTAAGTTTGGTTCTAATCATTTTGTATGATCCAAGGTGAGTGACTTATGAAATCTTACAACTCTCATGAGATTTATTACATACATACACATGGCTAAACACACTTTTTTTAACAACACAATATAATATATTTACCACTTTTTAATTCAAAACATATTTAATAACATCATTTCTTGTAAGAGTTTTAGAGACAACTTTTGGTAGCTAGTAAGGTTTTTCCATGATCGACCAATGTTTTATAGTTAATTTATTAAGGTAATCCTCCATTCTAGACTGCCAACAACCATGATCATTGTTATTAAAGCGAGTTGGATTTTGAGGAATCCATTCATCATTTTCATTCATTCTTACCATCTTATAGGAAATTTATCCTTAGTCTGTGAGGTCTAAGAACATGATATCATAGATAATAATATACTTTAAATAAGTGTTCAAGAAAATAATTTTGTTGGATTGGATGAATCCTTAAAGAAATAGCCTCAAATACCAATTGTTAGGTCAGATATGAAGATGATATATGGTCTAGAGTGGGGTGGAGATGAATAAAAAAGATTAAAATTTCTTTAATGAATCAACTAATTAATTATAAAATTTAATCGATATATTTAATTAACATCGGAATAAAAGAAAAAAAATAAGGATGTTTTTTATAGTAGTTTGATCCAAAGTGGACCTAGTATACTCTTATACCTCTCTACTAAGAAATAGATATGTTGTAAACTACCTGATTTTTAAAAGATAATCATAACCCGATTACAAACCACTTCTTCTAATGGAAGAATAATCAATAGATAACTAAATTTTGTAAGGAGATTCACAACCTAATTACAACCTTGAATCTAGAAACTGAGAGTTATAGCCCGAACGGTCTTGAATTTAGAATTTGGAATTCACAAACCAAAGAATGAAAAGACAGTGACACAATTTTTTCCTTTTAAGACTTTAAAATTTATCTAGTAATTTTTTCAGAGCTAGAAATTGAGATGACATGCGATTCTGAGGCCCAATGTACCTAGAATTAATTTTATAAAAATATTAAATATATTTTATATTACACACACACTATTTCTTAAATAAAATAGGATAAATATTAACCAGAATCTTGAATCAGAAATATGAGACCACAATTGATCTAGGAATGTGAGGTTTACCCTAGTAATAACCTAAAATAAGTCGGTGTAGGGTGTTCAGATAAAAATGGATGTGGGTGGACACATTTATTTAAATAAATAAATAATATTATTTATTTTATTAAATGACCCAATTCTTTTTTTTCTTTATTTAAGCACCATTATGGTATGATCGAGGCATAATGAATGCAATTAACCCTATCATTTATAGCAGGCATGTTCTTCATTGACAAAAGATCAAAATTGAGGTAAGAATCATCATTTTTAGATTCTTCCCCAATTAATTAAACTATTTGAGCATGATCTTACTATTTCTTTGATATATGCTAAATTGACCCTCTACATGTGCCTACACATCATTTTTAAATTAATTAATTATTTTTTATCATCTTGGATATCCCTGATTGTGTTCATGTCCAAGAATGTTTAGAAAAAAATCATTTCAACTTTGTTCTTATTCATTTCTCCCAATATTTCTTTGCATTCTTCACTGATTGGCCTATGGGGTCTCAGTTCAACATTTCTAGGAAGGACCAAGCCTAACCGGACCCCTAGATTCACGAAAGTTTCATGTACAATGAATGAAATAATGAATCAAGATTAGATTTAGAGTATTTGTGGGTTTTAGATGATATATTGTTGATCCATGATCCAAACTAGAGGTTTTAGTGATGAGAGATACATTTGGTTTGTATGGAGAACCCCATGGAACAATGAAGATTCAATTTCTGGCCACCAGATGGATGTAAATTATGAAAAAAGGCCCTTTAATTCGATTTTGGGTGATCTCGAGGCATAATTGGACACGATGGAGCCAGATCTAGAATGCGGTGAATGGATCTAAATTTCTAGAAAAATCCCAACTATATGGAACGTACTAGGATGAACACACGCTATGTAGTACCACTGCAGATGTGGTTCTAGGGTTTTGGAAAAGTTAGGGACCATATTCCATGTGATGGGGTCACACGCCATGTGACCCTCCCCATGTGGACATGCCATGTGACGAATCACATTTGAAAGACCCCATGCAGGAGGACACACCATGTACCATAGTCCATAGACATGGGTAGGAGTACACAAACATGACCAAGGGCACGAGTAGGCCCCGACTAGCTGAGGCATTCCGTATAGTCACTTTACACATTGTGTAGTTCTACAAGGATAGTTAGCCATGTACCAGTAGGGATACGACTAGGAAACAAGATGGGACCACATGTCATGTGGGATCCCTTACACACTGTGAACACCGTTTTCATTTTTGATAAACTTTATACCTTTCATATCTCCTTCATTTGGACTAGGATTTTGGCCCCCAAGTAGTCTATCATGAGTGTTTTTCTACGTAAAATGTAATGGTGGAATCTATAGTGGATTTTGAGATATTATGTAAGGTGTTTCGAGTGTGTCTCTTCATTAGGAAATGATCAATGATTAAAATTATTTGGAAGGATCATTAGAGTATTACCCACTGACAGACTTGGTCGTGGGTCCTCTATCTACCGAGTTGTACCCCCTACGGAATAGGGTGTAGGTACTCTATCTTCAAAGTGGTAACCCCTATGGAATTAGGGTGCGGGTCCTGTATCAACTGAGTGGTACCCCCTATGGACAAGGGCGTGAGTACTCTATTTACTGAGTGGTACCCCATATGGAATTAGAGTGTGGGTCCTCTATGTACTGAGTGGTACCACCCCATGGAATTAGGGCGCAAGTCCTTTATCTACTGAGTGGTAGCCCATATAGCATTAGGGTGTTATTACTCTATCTACAGAGTGGTAACCCCCTATGACATTAGGTTTTAGTCCCTATATCTATAGAGTGGTTCCCACATATGGCATTAGGGTGTGATTCCTCTATCTAATGAGTGGTACCCCCTGACATACCAGGGCACGAGCCCTCTACCTATCATGTTGTACCCCTTTTGGATAGGGTGTGATTCCTCTTTACATAGATTGGAATCCCCCTAATGCAGTAGTGTGTGTGTCCTCTTCTCGGAGATTGTACCCCCTCAATGTGTGATATAGTGTAAAGGCATGGTCCCTCCACACAATTACTTCTTTAGAAAGACACACTAGATACTGGACATCATTGACGGACTTTTGGAACTGTTATAAATCTTTTCTTAGGATGGACTATGATATGGAGATCCCCTTTATCTCTTTTTTAGGATTCTTTGGTTTGAGAATATATGCATATATAATTGTATCAATGTGGTTGGAATTTTGACTTTATTGCTTTGGGTTGAGATGTCTATATTTTCTTATCATATATCTTATTTTCCCCCTTCATCTTTTGAGGTATACTACTGGGTATGTATATACTCACCCCTGTATGGGATTTGCGCATACATGTCATTTATTATGCATATGATTGATAGGTTGATGGTGATTATAGAGAATATTAGGGATACCATGTGTATTTGTCCCCATACAGTGGTCAGAGGTTGTATATTCAAATATGGTTTCTCTCAACATTTAATTTTCTAGTTTTTTCAAGTTGGGACATCTTTTTGGTTGGGGGTGTATTTTTACCCTTTACACTTCAGTTTACACTATCGCACTCTTATACACCATAGAGGTTTATTTCATGCATGGTTTGTCTCTATATATTTCATATTTTCATTATTTCCTCTGTAATTATGCATTTAGATGGTCTAGTGTGTGTGTATAGGTACATTAAACAAAGGAACCCCATTTAGGTTATGACTTTCAACACCTTTTCCACCCCCTTTCCTATAGAGGTGGGTTTGGGGTAGTTGCAGCTTGATCTCTGTTGGGTCGAGTAATGACAGATTGTTATTAGAGTAGTTCATTCCTTGGAATAGTGTTTAGATTAGTCCATTTATGATGAATTGGTTGGGACTTAGGGAAACAATGTCAAAGTGTCTTGAGTGTGGATTTCATGCTAGGTAACCTACTGATGGTACGAGAAACCAACATATCTATTCACCATGACCCTGACTACCTGCTTTTCAAATCAGCATACTGAGACATTGGTTATAGGGATCAATGGTACATGCATCATATAATATTTATTATTTTGACTATCCTTCTTAATTTATCTACCCATTATATATATATTCTCATTTGACTATGGTACATCTTTATTAAATTTTCAGGATGGATTTGCGACAACATCTATCCAAGTTACTAGTTCCGTATCATGACAACAATCCTATGAGTGATGAGGCCTCAGTTCAAGGTCTATCCCATGATATCATTCCTCTAGGTGTGAAAGTAGTAGTACACCCACCTATCGAGTAGAAGATCATACGATTAGAGTAGGTTGAGTATGCACACAAGATTAGTGCACTCTGCGAGTTCCAATGAAAGAGGCCGCTGAGGTTCCACAGTGAGCTAGATCCCCAGATAGTGGAGGATTGGATAGAGTCAGTGATTCGTGTCCTCAATATTATCCAGAAACTTATTGATCAGGTGTTTATAATTCTATATATCCTTTTCCATGGAGCATTTGAGTGATGGTGACGTCTTGTTACGTAGATGCATGATGAGTCGACACTCTCATGGGCCTACTTCCACCAACTATTCGATGAGGAGTACTACCCCTTATTCTTTCAATAATTTTGGATTTAGATTTTTTGGAGCTGTAGTAGGAAGGGATGACACTGGATGAGTATGCTACATGGTTCACATACCTTATATAGTATAGTACTATTTTGATGGATGGATACTTCTAAGCATTGAATTTTGAGAAGGGTCTCCGCAGAGATATCCATGATAGTGTAGTACCCTCATGCATTCCCACTTATGTTGGGGTGCTAGAGTAGGTGATAGTGATGGAGATATTCTTGTTAGAGGGACACCATGTAGATGGAGATGGCAGTGGGTGTTACTATGCTGATTCATCTCTAGCAGCTGGAAGGTACCATCTAATAGTATCTCGATGTAGGATACCTCCCCATGACTAGACTTAAGCACTTGGTCATGTGTCATAGGGACTACCCAAAGGTCCTTAGTATCCCAGAGAGGGGTGTTGCTATGCATGTGATGAGTGAGGTCACATGGCCTGTTATTTCCCAACCAGACGTGTTGAGGAGGGTAGGAAGATATTTGATGGACCAACACGATAGAGGCAATTCCGCGATCAGGGATCTCCTAGGTAAGGGCAAGGTGGCCCCCAGGGGGGTGGAGTTGGAAGAGGAGCAGGTGGAGATCTCAGAGGAGGAGCTGTGGGTGGTGGTAGATGCTATGATATCCTTCCACCAACACCACTAGACAACCCACATAAAGATCAGGGAGTTTTTGGTTGGGGTCGTAGACATCTGCATGCTATGGAGGCCTGCGACCCAAAGACACAACAGATGATTAGAGGTATAATCTGTATTTATTCTACTCTTTCCTTAGTATTAGTAGAAACAAGTTCAAGTAATTAATTCATCTTTTTTACTATAGGTTAAAGATCCAGAGCTCCCAGTTAAGGTTCTTGACTAGAATCATTTTCTTTAGGTTCCTATGGGGAATGGTTCTTTGATATCTTTTATCTGCTGGCAGTGTGAGCTATCGCTTGGTGGAGATAGGTTCTCGTGGGAAATTTTGGTCTTTATGAAGGAACCCTATGATTTCATATTGGGTTTGGATTGGTTATCCATATTCTGATCCCAGATTAAATGTCACAATAGACGAGTCAGTTTCTTTTTCACTAATGGGATGTGATTCTCCTTTATGGGTGAGAGATATCACATGACAAGATGAGTTGTGAGAAGGAGGCTATATACCATAACCCATTAATTGGAGAGTGTATCCCTTGGTGAAAATGCTCTTTAGGCATCTAGATTACTTCAGTCATGGAGGATTTTATGGATGTATTCCTCAAGGATGTTCCGAGACTACCTCTGAGGCGGTGGATGGAGTTTTGTATCGAATTTCATTCCAATACTACTCTAATATCTTATATGGAAAATCATATGGCCCCTACTGAGATCTAAGAGCCATAGTTATAGTTGGATGACCTTTGAGAGAAGGGTTTAATCAGGCCCAATGTGTTCCCCTGGGTATATCTAGTGTTGTTCATGGAAAATTTAGATGGGATCTTATGGATTTGCATTGATTATCATTGACTGAACCATTCCACGATGAAGAACAAGTTACCCTTTCTGAGTACTGACAACCTATTTGACGATTTTCAAGGAATGAGATGGTTCTCGAAGATCGATCTCAGATATGGCTACCACAAGTTAAGAGTTTGTGGGGATTATATTATGAATATGGGATTTCGACGTCTTTATGGATACTATTAATTATTGGTTATTCTCTTCAATGTGACAAATTACCCCACCATTTTATGGATTTGATGAACTAGATTTTCCATCCATAATTAAAACATTTTGTGGTTGTATTCATTAGTGACATACTCATATACTCTATGTTAGAGTAGGAGCATACATAGCACTTGAGGATGGTCCAACATTTTCTTTGGGAGTATCATATTTATGGTAATCTCTTGAAGTGCCAGTTATGGATCCATGAGGTTCACTTTTTGGGAAATTTCATTTTTGACATGGAATATTTGTGGACTTAGTAAATATTGAAGTAGTTATTAATTGGGATCCACCCAAGATCATGTTATAGGTGTAAAGTTTTCTTGGATTTTAAGGGTACTATAGGAGGTTCTTGGCAGACTTATCTAGAATTGTAGCCCTGTTGACTGCTCTAAAGTAGAAAGGGTAGCTGTTTACCTAGACTGAGTAGTGTTATAGGGCCTTAGATGAATTAAGGTTGAGGATGATGAGTGCCCTTGTTTCGAGACTAATGGTGGAAGGTGTGGAATATGTAGTGTATTGAGATTCCCCAGGATTTGGGCTCGACTACATGTTGATGTAGAGGTAGGATGTTATCACATATGGGTCAAGGCAGTTGAGACACCATGAACAGAACTTCATGACTCCCAAACTAGATCTGGAAGTGCTAGTATTCATTATAAGGATATGGAGACACTATCTTATATGAGAGAACTTTTTTGTTTTCTCATACCATTAGAGTATTAGGAATGTATTCACATAGAGATACTTGAACCTAAGACAAAGGTGCTGGTTGGTTGGAGTTACAACAGGACTATGACTTTGAGATAGTCTATAATCTGGGTAAGGGAAACTTGGTATCATATTTCATTAGCAGTAAGTCCCAAACTCATTTTTTTCAGGAGTAATCCGAGTAGTTGGATTCCTTGCAGCTAGCCCTGGTTGAGCAGGAGGGTACAACTTTTCTTCAGTTGATGGTTTTGACTCCTATGCTCCTCTAGCATGTGAGAGAGTCCCAATTGGGAGATATAAACTATGAGGTATTGTGTAACTATATATCCTCAAGAGATTCACTAGATTGATATTTTGAAGGATGAAATCCTGTCATCCTTTTCCAGGGATGGACGGTGGTACCAGTCACGATGCGGGAGGAGGTGATGAGAGAGTTTCACACTTCTACTTTGGATGTATATCTTGGTTTGAGGAATATTTATAGAGAACTTTAATAGTAGTTTTTTGGGCTAACATGAGATGAAGCATGGTTGAGTTCATCTCATTATGTCTCACCTATCAACATGTGAAAGCTGACCACCGGGTTTTAGTAGGTTTGTTGCAGCCCCTTGAGATCCCGAAGTTGGAATGGGATGGAATATCAATAGAATTTGTGTCAGGGATTCCACAGACAATGAGAGGTCATGATTCCATATGGGTGATAGTTGACTTAATCACAATTTTAGTGTACTTACTTAATATTAGGGAGAATATTTTAGTGGAGAGTTTGGGAAAGTTGTATATATGGGATATTATTCGCCTTCATGGGGTGCCCTCAACTATTATATCCAACTGTGATGCGTGGTTCACGTCATGATTATAGAGAGGCCTACAGGAGGAATTCAGGACCAAGATGAGGATGAGTATAGCATTCCACCCCTAGATAGATGGGAAGATCGAGTGCATTATCTAGGAATTGGAGGATATGCTGAGGGATTGCATGTTGGACTTCATCTAGAGTTGGGAGGATCACTTACTCTTGGTATATTTTGTACACAATAATAGATAACACTATACTATAAACATGAAAAATTTTGTGGCACTATATGGGAGACGCTGTAGTCCACCCTTATGCTGAACAGAGATTGGATAGGTATCTCTTGTGGGTATAGAGATGGTGCAGGGGATGGCGGAGAAGGTCCAAGTCATCTATGATCAGATGAGGATAGCCTAGAGTAGGAATAAATCTTACACAGATCGACTTCATATCCCCTTTTAGTTTGAGTAGGCAGACCACATTCTCCAGAGAGTCTCCCCATGATGAGGATTGCGGATATTAGTTTTGGGAGGCAAGTTATCCCCAAGGTTTATTAGGACATTTGATATTGTGCAAAGGGTTGGCGAGGTTTATTAACACCTTGACCTACCCCAATAATTGGATAGGGTGTATGATGACTTCCAGGTGTCACAACTGAGGAGATACATGCTTGATCTGACACATGTTATTGATTGGGTAAATCTGAGCATCAAGGATGAATCCACTTTTATGGAGCACTCAGTGGCGATTTAGGATCAAAAGGAGAGGACCCTACATGGATGGACCTTCCTTTTGGTTTTTGTGTTGTGGCAGTATAGAATCATGCAGGAGATCTCTTGGGAGTGGGAGAGCCAAATGTGAGCTCAATATCCCAATATTGTTTTTAGTTTTTATTCTTATAGATGAACATATTGAAGGAGGGAATGATGTAGAGACCCTTTTTTTCCTTTTAAGACTTTGAAATATATCTAGAAATTTTTTCAGAGCCAGGTGCTGAGACAACATGCGATTCTGAGGCTCGGTGTGCCTAAAATTAGCTTTATAAAAATATTAAATATATTTTATATTATGTATGCATATTTTATTAAATAAAATGGGATAACTCTTAAATAAAATATCATATTATAAATATGAGATCATGGTTGAATCTAGAACATGCATTTCACCCTAGGTGCGACCTAAAATAGGTCAGCGCGAGGTGTTCAGATAAAAGTGTCCATGGGAAGGTGTGTTTAGTTAAATAAATAAATAATTTTATTTATTTAATTAAATGGATTGATACTTTTTTCTCTATTTAAACACCGTTATGACATGATCACTAGGGTTATTCACATAAATATAGGACTGTTGAGAGGATCTTCTTCCACCTCTCATTGGCCCATCATAATTAGATGATGACGAGACTATGGATCCAAGAAGACTAAGATGTAACAAACATAATGACCCCTATAATTTGTTAGAGAGAAAATTATTCATCAATGAATAATCCAAATTGAGGTAGGACTCATTAATTTGTGGATTATTACCCAATTGATTAAACTGTTTGATAATTTTCTTACTATTTTTTTGATATGTGAAAAATTGAGCCTCTGTATGTGCCCGCACATCAGTTTTAAATTCATTATTCATTGATTCTCACCTTAGATATAACCAATTGTGTTCATTGGACAATAAATATTATCAAATGATCATTTTACCTTTTTTTTCTATCCATTTAACCCAATCTTTCTTCACGTTCTTCACCGATTGGATTATGAGGTCTCAGTTTGACATTTCTAGGTGGGACCAAGCCCGATCAGACCCCCAGATTCATGAAGTTTTCATGTACAATGAATGAGATGATGAATCAAGAATGGATTTAGAATATTTGAGATTTCAGATGATATATTTTTGATCCAGGATCCAAACTAGAGGTGGATATGACATGATATGCGTTCGGGGCGTACAACGAACCCCATGGATCAATAGAGATTCAATTTCCAGCCACTAGATGGAAAAATGATGAATGGATGCCCTTTTTTTAATTTTTAGGAAATCCTAACGTGATGTTGGATATGAAAAAGACATATATGGAATGTGGTGAATGGATCTATCTTTCTGAAAAAATCCCGACTACACAGTGTGTATTGGGATGAAAACACGCTGTGTAGTAACCCTGCGGCTGTGGTGCTAGGGTTTTTGAAAAATTAAGGACTACATTCTATGTGACAGGATCACATGTTGTGTGACCCTCCCCAAGTGGATATTCCATGTGAAGGATCACATAGGAAGGACCCCATGTGGGATGACACGCCATGTACTATATTACACAAACCCAATCATGAGTACATGAACACATCCAAGGGAACATGCAGGACCCCGGGTGGCTGAGACACATCATGTAGTCACTCTACACACTATGTAGTTCTATATGGGTAGTTATTTGTGCCCAAAAAGGGACATGGCTAGGAAGAGAGGTGGGACCACACACCATGTGGGTCCCCTTACACACCACTGTGTACCCCTTATTCCCTTTTGATGAACCTTCTACATCCGGTATCTCTTTCATTTGGACTCATATTTTGGCCAGTGAGTAGACTATCCTGAGTGTTTTTATTCATATAACATGATTGTGGCCTCTGTAGTGTATTTTTAGATACGATGTGAGGTGTTTCTAGTGTGAATCTTATTTTGGTGGTGCTCAGTGATGATAGTGACCAGGCATGATCATTTGAGTGTTACCCTCAAATAGACTAGGGTGTGGGCCCTCTATCTACTGAGTGGTACACCCTATGGACTAGGGAATATGACCTCTATCTATTGATTAGTACCCATATAGAATTAGGGTATGATTCCTTTATCTAATGAGTGGTACCCCCCTATGGACTAGGGCATGAGTCCTCTATCTACTTAGTGTTACTCCCTATGGCATTCGAGTGTGGGTCCTCTATCTATTGAGTGGTACCCCCTAGGGAAGTAGGGTGAAGGTCCTATATCTATTGAGTGGTACACCCTATGTAATTAGAGTGAGGGCCATATATCTACTAAGTGGTGCCCCCTATGGTATTAGGGTACATGTTCTCTATCTATTGAGTGATTCCCCCTATGGAATTAGGGCATGAGTTCTATATCTATTAAGTGGTACCCCCTAACATACTAGGAAAAAAGTCTTCTATTTATCAAGTTTCACCCACCTATCAGATAGGGCATGGTTACTCCTTAGATAGAGTGGAATCTCCCCTAACTCACTAGGGAGTGGTTCCTTTACTCAGAGATTTTTCCCCTTTGACTGTGAGACATATTGGAGAGGTGTTTCCCCTACACATGATTATTTATTTAGATAAACACATGAGATGTTGGGCAGCCTTGATGGACTTTTGGAACTGTCATCACACTTTTCCTGGGCTAGGTTATGAGATGGAGATCCCATTTCTCTATCATTTTGGATTCTTTGGTTTGAGAACAAAATATATGTATCTGTATCCATGTGGTTGGATTTGTACTCTCTTAATTTGGGATGAGCTTTCTATCTTTTCCTATCATATCTCTTACTATCCCCCTTCAACTTTTAGAGAGTCCTACTGGGTATGTATATACTCACCCTTGAATGATGTTTTCCCACGTGTCATATTTTATGAAGATGACAGAAATGTTGGAAGAGATTACAGAAGACCTTAGGGATACCTGGTATATTTTGAGTTTTATGGTGGTCAGAGGTTAGAGATTTGAAGATGGTCTCTCTTAGCATTTACTTTTCTATTTTTTTTTCATGTTTGGAAATCTTTCTAGTTAGGCATGTATTTTACCCTTTACATTTTATTTTTCACCGTTGTACTATTGCAAACCCTAGAGGTTTATTTCATTCATATTTAGTCTCTATATATTTTATTTTTCATTATTTACTCTACACTTATGCATTGTATATGGTCAAGTGTGTGTATATAAGTACATTAGGAAAAGGACTCCAATTTAGGTTATGCCTTTCATCAATTTTCAACACCCCCTGGCCTATGGAGGCGAGCTTGTGGTAGTTTTAGCTAGCACCCCATTGGGTCAGGTCATGAAAAAATAATTTTTATGTAAAAACATAAATATAAAATGATATCAAGTGTGAGAGATGATATATAGTGTTACAGACATAAGAAAATAATGAAATAGAATAAAAAAAGGAAGCACATGTACTGGTTCTTGCATAAAGGATTAGCTTGTCTATTCAAGAAAACAAAAGTTGAAGAAGATGTAATTCAACACTTGATAGATTGTTCAGATGATGAAATAGAGATCACACAAGGCTTTACAGATTTTATATCACTTTGAATGTTCATAGTTTTATTATCATAGAAAAATAGAGTGTCGAAGATGTTATCACTACTAGTTCCATACATCATCTAAGTCCGTTATATAAATTTTATAAATCTTACAAAAACTAAATAGATCTCATGAAAATAGTTATAATCATTTAAAATAATAATAATAAAGTCATCCTATTTTATCGAATATAAAAAATATTCTAGGAAAATTGAATTAATTAAAATTAAATTGAATATATCATTTAAATAATTAGAATGATTAAAACAAAATTAAATTCTTGAAGCTAATTCCATAATAAATAGTCAAAATAATTCCAAAAATATCACAATAATAAATACATTCTAAATATCACGTGTCAAATAGAAAAATAGCATAATTAAAGGCTTTTACCATGTTATAAATAAATAATTTTAATTTTGTAACAATTAAAATATATAAAGTATGCAAAAAATTGTATTGAAATATAGGAAACATATGGTGATAAAAATAATATTTAAAACAGAGTATAAAATATTTTAGAATAAAAATAATTTAGACTTAAAAATTCAAAACTGACGATATCAAAATTTTTCTTTTGAACTAATGATATCATAGAATTTGAACTAGCGGTAGAAAGAAAAAAAACTGGAAATACTTAAAAATAATAATTACCCAATGGTAAAAAAAGTCTAACACTACTACTATTAGATGAGAGGTGCTACCGTTGAAATTTAGTGAGATTCCACCACAAAAAAATAGAGGATCCATTGCGCTGCTACCACCATTCATGGCATGATGCTACCGGTTGAAGGTCGAGGTTAGTGCTACCATCGAAGAAGGACGATGGTGGTATCATTAATGTGGAAGGGTTCTGCAACCACATGATACTACTGTGAGGAAGGAAGACACTTCCATTAAGTGTATGAAGATCTACAATGTAGTAGGAGGCGAATCATGTGGAGAATCCAAGCATGAAGTCATGGTTGCATGGAGGTGCTGAAGTAGTGGAGAACCATGTGATGAGCTTGAGAGGATCATGAATCACTGATGTGTTGAATCTAACATGGGAGATGTTGAAGTCATGAAGATGAGGTGAACAAAACCAACATGGAGGAGAACTGGAGAACTAGAGTTTCATAAAAGGAAGACAATGCAAGTATGCATGATTGAGGTTGGTTTCTCATAGAGGGAGGAGCTATTGCAATTGTCGTGCTGAATAAGGAGCACACAACTGAAGGTTGGAGAAGAACATGAACACATAGTACACCATATACTACATACCACACACACACACAATGATATATATATATATGTAAACTATATTTAAACAAATAAATACCTAACACACATTATTTATATGATCTAAAATATTAAAAAAATTCATATGATAAAATAATTAAAACATTAAACCATTAATAATATAGTAACATATTTACACCAGTAATGTACTTAAAATAAATACACACATGATATAGAATGTTAATAAACTTAAAACACACAAGATTAAATAAATTAAATACTAACACATGTGATTCTAAATATATTAAAAACTAAACATTTAAATATATAATAATATTAAACATACATGAGATAATTTGTAATCAAACAAAATAAAAATAATGAAAGCACATGCACATAAAAAAAATAGTAAAATAATATGCATGCTCATATAATATGGTAGAAGTCAAACACAAAAATGGGTTATAAGAAAATTCCAATGGATAATGGTGTATAAAATAATAATCAAGGTTTGGTGTAAAAATCCATGAAAGATAAGTAATAAGAAGTTCTACTTAAGGAGCTGACTAGAGAATTTCCATGATTTCCATCTGGGGTGTAAAAACGGCCAGACCTGGCTTGACCCAAGCCCACTAATTCCATGATTGACCCTAAAAAATTTGGTCTGAGCTAAGACGACCCACACAATGCTATATCTCAGCCCGAGCCTAACCTTGGGCCGACCTAGTTCTTTAGGTCAGGCTAGGCCATGGTCCCGGACAATCGGGCCTTTAATATCAATGTAAAAAATCATATTCTTTTTAAAATTACCATTATAATTTTTTTATAAAAAAAATATATAATTATAGATATCTTATAAATATATTAGTTTCAATTCCTGAACTAGTTGGTCCAGGTGCATCCTTGGAAGACAAGGGTAGGGGGTTCAAATCTCCCCTATGATGAGTTTTTTGGTAATTTTTTGGGATTTTCTGGGTCTACAGGATGGTCCGTAGGGTAGAGTTTCTATCTAGGTCCAATGGTTTGGTATTTTGGGATGAACTAGGATAAAATATAGTGGCCTAGGATCAGCCCAACCAACCCCTTGGCCTGAGCCCAGATCAGCCCGAGTCAGGATTTTTCGGGTCGGTCTTAGTCAGGCTTTGGGCTAGGTTAGGTGAGCTTTTAGGTTATATTTACACCCTCATGTACCATGCACATAAATCCAATGTTTTCTAATTATAATTCTAAGTGATAATTTTAAAATAAGATGAGTAAAATAATAACCATGGACAATGTGTGCACATTGTTATTATTTGGATACCCGTACGAACAAACAATCTCTAAATGGTGATTTAAACCCATTGAACAACTATAAAAAGAATATAAGGGATCCAAAATACATAAAATTAAACAATGAAATTTGTATTAATTTAGATCAACTAAATTCCTTCATAATTTTATATAACATTTTAACCTTTTCAAATAAAAATATTGAAACTAATTAAGTTGGATTAATGAATTAGTCATGCATAACTTTCATTAACTGGTAGAAAAATTAGAATTTTTGCCATTGTTTTAATATCTTCCATTCATTTAACTGACATTAAAACTCATGTCGTAGTAGGTTTTAACACTAGTTATTATAAAATAAATATGAAAAGTCTATATTTTGATGCTAGTTATATAATAACCACATTAAAAGTAAAATATCACATAGTGTGCTAATGATGTTTTATTTTTTTTCCAAAACATGCCTTTCCTATTTTTTTCTTACTACCTACAAATTTATTACTCAGTAGGCACCCTTTTTTCAATACCATCCATAACATTTCATTCTCCCTCTTTCTATATTCCTAGTCTACTCCATCATTCCAAGGCTTCTCCATTCCACCACTTTGTCATAGATATTGTTTTGATGATTTTTTTATGGAGATGAATTATTTAGATTGAGTAGAAATGATAAATCTTCTACATGATGTTTACTAGTAGAAATTCAAAATTTCTCATGAGTTATTCATTGTAAAGAAAACGAATATCAATAAAAGATATTTAGATCGAATATAAGAAAGGAAAAGAAACTGAAACATTGAGTCTCTTTTTATTTTTTTTTCATTTGGTTTCAATAATTTTCTAGTTCTTATACCTTGTTTTTTAATCCAAGGGAGTTATGTGTATTTAAATATTTAAAAACAAATATACAACATTATAGATAGTTTAGTTTAATAATCAATGTGAAAAGGTATATATATCATTAGTTATTTGTATAGATGATGTTATATGTGAATTTTGACAGCAATTATCTAAATAAACATTGTTGAAAGTCTATAAAGTTAGTCAAAAATAAATATTTTGACATCATTTTTTATAAAAAATGTTAAAAAAATACTTACAACATCAGTTGTATTTACATTGATGGAAAAAATGACTATAAAACACACACAAAAACCAAGGTTAAAGGGTATTATTCCACTAATGATTTCTTATCCTTACACCATTTATTTAAAATAAATTATATTGAATGAAAAAAATAGTAACTAATAATAAAAAAACTCTCAGAAAAAAATTTACAAAACTTTAGCTCATGTTATATTATAAAGTAGTTTTATTTAATATTTATAATGTAACAAATTAAACTTGATAGAAATTTGATTTTTACCCTTTTTTATATTGAATATTATTTCATTTTTTACAATATTCATTGGATTTGAGCATATTAATTACAACCAAACACCATTTATAATATCTAAAAATTTGAACATCATTGTCGACATTAATATAAATATATAGATTTATCATGACCCCCTCCCCACAAATAGTACACCTCCTTGTCTAGAAATGAGAGAAAGTGGATGGTGATCACCCAAGTCCTACCTCAAATAGGTCTTAGGTTGGTGACTATCACTGAGGGTATAATAAACATAATTATGGAAGGCATTACCCTCTAAGAGAAAATAAAAAATAGAGAGATAATGCAGGTACACCAATCAAATCCATCTCATAAAGATAAAAGAACCCAAGTGCATATATGAAATGTCATACAAAATTGGAACAATTGAAAGGAAACTACCAGTACTAGAAGGATAAGAATGACAGTGACCACGAAGCCCAAACAACTCTAAGAAAACTGTAAGCATGTAGTAACAATCCCAACCTCTAAACTACTCCTACGGACCTGAAAAATAGTTTATATATATTTAGTGTAATTTTAATAGTATACTTAGTAGGATCCTCCCTGGATCCTCTCGTGCAAATGATAAAGAAAGCATGCTAAAGCACAATGAACAACAGTAAAATGAACTCATCACCTAAATAGGCATACTAAGTTCCCAAACTCACCTTGACAATATCTCACTAAGCATTACATACAAGTGATCATAGATTATAATAATGAACAATATGGGTACCCCACCACCACTTCCCCATTGGTTTGTCACTCTGCCCTAAATTTGCATGTCCCGAGCCATCTATCTCCAAAATAACCTAGCTCACAAACACTTGGTCTATAAGGACCTAACCTTAAACAGTACATAATCTTGAGTTAAGTCAAGAATTAACATTAAGGATCATTTAAGGTTTATAGTTTTAGATAATTAGGCCTTAAATATTACATTATATCTCAAAAATTACAAACTAGACACTTCTACTCTATCAAAAAAATTTCATAATAATAAAACTCTTTAAATAAAACAAGATTTATTTTCTTTATATAAATCTTCTTGAATACTAAATTTCTCTTAACCTTCCTTATACACTATTAAATACATTTCAAAAACTTGGGATGAGCATAAAAATCTCAGTAAGGATTATAAAATAAGGAAAGAAAACATTAGTCCATCAATACATACAAATCAATGAAATCATACTTCTCAATAATAAAACATAATCTCTTTAACATACCTCATGAAATTATAAGATTCATGAATAACACACATAAATCATAAATCATAAAGGTAACTTGTGACATCCATAACATACTTACATTATAGATTTCATAGCTATATATGGAGTTACGTTTAGAATACCCATCATAGTATATTCCCTAAACCTCTTAGGAGAAACATTAACGTTTACCTCCGTCACGTTACCCAATACATTGAATAGCTATCTCAGGCTCACCCACCCTAGGTTTATCACGGAACCACCTGTATTTGGTTTATCACGTAACCACCCATCAAATGTCCAAGTACCATTACATAATCATAATACATAAAATATTAAAATTATTAACATTTCACTTATCAATCACAATAAATCTATTCAAGATATTAAAATATTCAATACATTTCCAAAACCATTTAAAACATTTAATAAAGAGATTTTTGAATCAAAGTTTCCCATACCACTTTGAAACTTTTAAATGAATTATCATTTTAAAAAATTAATGTCTATATAAATAAATCCTAAAAACCATTTTGAAAACATGGACATTAATGAGAAATATTTAGAAGAATAAATCTTTAAAACATTTAAAACAATGTTTTAGTTAAAGAGTCCCTTACCACTTGAGAAAACACTTGAATAAAAATAACTACAGAATAACATTAAAAAAAGCTTATAATATCATGAGAATAAGGAGATTCATGATATAATATGTCAAAGTATAGTATATACACTATATAAATTGAATTGGTGTATAACAAAAAATAATTCTCAATTTAATGTAAATTGAGACAAAATTCCTTACAAAGATAGTATCCTTAGATTAATGATAAATCAATGAAATAATTATGTATTAAAAATATAAATAAATCCAATATAATTAGATATTAAGTGTAAAACAATAATAGGTCATTCACAAATATTATTGGAAAAATAAAACCAATGACATGGATATTTAACTCAATGAATGGAGATTGAGCTAAGATTTCCCTTACAAAGTTTGTATAAATGACGTAAGAATTTATAAATGGGGTGATTATGTGTTGAAAAAGTATATCCACACAAAGGTAAGTGGAAATTAAAAAATAAATAAATAAATAGTGATTCCACACATAATATTGGCATAATATAATCAACAAAGTATGCATAAAACCCCAATAGTGGAAATTGAGTTTAGAAATTCACTTATAAAAATTCGATATCCTAACAACGTCACTTAAAAATTCATAAAATGAGTTTATGAGAGAGAAAAGGGTCTCACATCACTTATACATAAAATTTACAACAATAAAGATATATACAAACATATCCCAACATATAAAATGGAAATTAAAATACATAACATAAAAGAAGTCTTTGACTAGAAGAGGAGGGTGAAAGGTTCCCTTACAAAGATCATTTTGTAAATAAAATAGATCAATTATGTGTATTCACTATAAGTATAAATAAATCAAGTATAAATTCAATATAGGATATCAAAATTAATTTCTCACATAATTATAGCATGACATAATTAACAAGTTGAAGATCAACCCAAAGAATGGAAATTGAGTTAAGAAGTTCCCTTACCTTGTGTCCGACTTGTCTTGTTCATTATTTATCTCCCTGAATAATAAACTTAGTTAATTCTACTTTATTAAAACCCTTTTTCAATTTTATTATTTATTTTATATCACTTATTACCATTATATAACAATCATGTAATTATTCAAGTTCATATCGGTTTTTTTTTCGATGTTCAGTACTTGAGTAAAAAATGAACTTCTTATAATTACAAATTGTCCATGTGGTCAAAAGTCCATTATATCCATAATTGTATTCATGATTTAAATATCATATATATCCAGTATATATGTATTCATATCCAGTATATATTTATTTATAATAGTCCATAACATTTGGATATAAGAAATGAAATGCACCGTTCATAGAGAGAGTAAGCCATATATACGCATGAATGCTACTTTCATTTATTTTTCATATTTAAAAGAATGAAAAACAAATGATACATAGGTATATTATAATTATATTATAATATATATATGTTATATATGTTACATAATTTCATTAATTCCATCCTTTATACATTACATGTATAGAATGAACGAGTTATATCACTTTGAGGGGTTGGTAGTCCACACTTCCTCAAATGAAATTATCGTATTTACATGTTATGGAAAGAATAAAGGTATAATGTAAATGAAAAATACATAAGAATATAGAAAACATAAATATGATATATACCATATATAAATATAGTTCCATCATAATTTCCACCATGAGAGGTGGTACAAGATAATTGAACAATCATCATTTCGTGAGGTAGTAGTTCGCTGTCCACAGAAATAGTATGTTCTAAATCCATTAGATGGTGGTGTGTGTGAGTGTAGGTCTAATAATTATCATAACAATAACCTAGTATATTTAAGATACTGGTGTTGTTATATAAACAAATAATAATAATATCATAGTGAGTGGAGAAGTAAAAATAATGGAAAGGAACTTGAGAGAAGATGTTACCTCAAATTGGGTAACTTATTTTGATTTGAGCCCAAGGGATTCCTTGAATTGCCTTATTCATAGAGGAGGGATTCTAATAGGAATGGAGTAATATTGGGAGCTTATTTTAGAATATTTTGGATGATCTAGGGGGCTTGAGAGGTGTGATTAAGGGGTTAGAGGTGGTGACCTTTTATAAGAGGGGGAGGGGCAATTTTGGAATATCTTGAATTATTATTTTATTATAAATTATATTTTGATTATAAACAATTAAAAATTCAGTTATTTAGAATATAATATGAATATATGTCTAAATAAAATCATAAAATAATAATTAAATAGGTTTTGGATATTTTTTAATCCTTATCTGTTTATTTAACACTTTTTTACTCTTACCGTTTCATCAAGCATTTAACACTTAGAGAATAAAAATAGTTACCAAAACATGAAAAATATCCAATTAAAGAGTTAATAATAAAATTTTAGACTTATGATAACTATTTGGACAAATATTAGATTTTTTAAATTTTATAATATTTTATATTTTAAAATATGAATTATGTCAATTTTGACACTATTCATATCATGACTTTTTTAAAAATACATAACAACTTGATTACTTCAAAAAAACTTCATCACTAAAAATATAAGATGTAACTATCATCCAAAAAATTTGTGGATGACATGAAAATAAAAAAGTTACATTTATTTTAACATTTATAATATCATTTATTTGAATCCTTTATTAATGAAGCAATCACTGCATCATCATTGTGCCATAATTAAATTTATTTATTTAATGTCTAAAAATTATAAATAAAATATAATGATGTATAAAATATTTTTATATTTCTAATTAATATTTATATTTTAATATATCACTTATATAACCCCATATAAAATTTTTTTAGTAAAAAATATATGTTTACGTTATATTTTCCTTAACATTAAATTAAATGTAATTAGATGTCATTGTCACACAAAAGTGGCTCCATGGGAACCTTAAATCAACCTGAGGATACCCAAGGTTGGAAATATCACAACAATAGTAATTCATTTTCATTCCCAACAATACAACGACTATGCATTAACTCCCATTTAAAATAATAATAATAATAATATATTATATTTTGGTATAACTCAAAGTTGTGTGCAACATAAGATTTCAAAGAAACCTATTGTTGAGTGTTGAGTATACTATTGAATAAAGTTTACTCATTAATATAAAATTAATATCTTATTCATAAATATTAATAGATATGAGAAATTATTATTCTATAAATACATGGGTCATTACATGGGCAAAGCATCACATCATGCACCACTTGAAACACCTCATCAAATCATCCCATAACACAACTCAATATAGTAATCAAGTAGTTTATGAGATCCACTACAACTTGTATGAAACGTATCATATATCATATATTATACCTCAAGACATCACATCCCACACACCGTGTAAGGTACCTTAATCCATAACAGCCTATAAATGCCATACCTATAGTAATTTTTGGGATTCTATATATAGAGATACATGTGTGTGAAATAACCAAAAGCAATAACATCCCTCT
Organism: Viscum album; assembly: GCA_963277665.1. Taxonomy (NCBI): domain Eukaryota; kingdom Viridiplantae; phylum Streptophyta; class Magnoliopsida; order Santalales; family Viscaceae; genus Viscum; species Viscum album. Next base: position 1,800,102,341 of record OY728130.1, on the reverse strand, counting down.
ACACACATATATGGTATAAATAACCACTATTCTTACCAATAAAAATAACTACCAAGAGAAGAGAAGGGGGCCCAAGGGGGAAGTCATCTATCCATTCTCCCACCGGGATATTGAGGAAAATACACTCCTATAGTCCATTGGGTGTTAGTTTACCTACCCACATGGGTGGGTTAGCATATGGAATCATAAAACTTACAATATATAATATAGATCACAACTATACTATGGGAATAACCTAGTCCTAGGTTCAACTATAGCTATCTTCACTCATACACCTGACTTCCACTGTTAGGAACTAGATATCCTATAAGCACACAAGTGTTTAAAGGGATAAAATAAATTAATTATCTTCCTTTTTAACATTTAGTCCTTCATTAATTAATTTATTATACATTAATTAACTATTAACATTATTCAATGTTACATTCTTTAACAAAAAGTGTGATGACCATTCCCTCTAGGCATAATCCAATCGAGTCCACTGTTTTTCAAGATTAACATATTTAACATTTCATCCCAGCAAGAACCAGCCCCATGGGTTAAAAAATTATTAAGCATTATCCATCCCATAAATATTGGTACTCTAGAAAAACATCCTAACATACTAAAGAAGATATGTATATCCAAGCACAAGCAGTAGCCTCAAGTAGTGGGGAAAGGAATACATAACAAGTAACACAGTATTCAACTATTAAATAGATCATAAAAAGAAATCATCCAACTTTTTCACAATAATGGGTAAGCCTAACTTCAACACAATCCATCATAAATGGTTCTATCCCTGACACACACATGCATATCCTAATGCACCTCATTTTCATAGGTGTCAACTGCTACCACATCATATGGGCCTCCCCATCCACATCTCATCAGCCACCCCAGGATCTTATCATGATGTATAGTAAATATCACATCCATAGAACATTAGAAGAAAGAAAACAAACTACCATATTCAATAGGGAAATTTGTCCTTAAAACAAGGCACCAAACCTTCAAAATCAAATGGGATCTCACGGAATTAGCACAAGGAATAAAAAATTTAACAAGTTATTATGATTTATTAAATATTCTCTCTAGTATTTTATAGTTTTAACAAGATTTAAAGGAAATAAAATGTCACGACCCGTCTCTCGGGGCCCGTTCCATGACTGCCCCAATCCCACCTTCCATAGGCCAGGGGTTGGCGACTAGCACCAAAACGGAATACCCCAAAAAGGAAAGGCATTGACTTTCATCCTGTACACACACACATAGCCCATACTGTGGAAGGAAAGCTAAAAATAGAACCAAAAACAAGTAAAAGTACTATAGAAAGTAAAAGGGGACGGAATACAAGCCCAACTGAAAGAAAATTACAAAAAATGAAGTGAAAGATTCAAAGGTCATCTGCCAAGGATCCTACCTGAAGGGTAGGTACAGATCACTATTGGATGTCACTACAGTACACCACATCTACCGATCTACCTCTGAGAACCATCTAGCCCTAACTCCCCAAAGTACCAGTCAAATATGTCCGTCTTCTGCACAAGACACAATAGATGTGGGAAAATCTCATGCAGGGGTGAGTATAACAATACTCATTAGGGACCCCAGGACCAACTCAGGTCTCACAGAAATCTAAAAGGAAAATAGAACAAAGAAAGATCTCAAAGTAAATCACAAATAAAAAGACATATCTCACAATGGGTATAAATTAAGTATATAAGTAAATATGATTAGTTATAAAACTAGATCATATTATTCCATTAAGGGGCTCTGATGCTGATCCATGAAGGGTTGCTCTGCTACTGATCCATGAAGGGTCGCTCTGTTGCTGATCCAGGAAGGGTCTCTCCCATGCAGATCCATGGAGGGTCGCTCTCATGCTGATCCATGTAGGGTCACTATCATGATGATCCACAAAGGGTCTCTCTCATGCTTATCCATGAAGCTTCATTCTATTGCTGATCCAAGAAGGGTCTATACTTTTTACCCGCAAAGGGTTGCTCTTATTCTTCACGTCACAACCAGCCACTGGATTCCCACACTTAGCACTCTTGATTCCGGGAGGATATTCTCCTCAAGACATCAGTCATAACTCAACCATTAGGAAGTCCCACATAGAGTAACCCAAAGTACCGTCTTGTCACAAGGCTCCCAACGCAATAAACATCCTGTCAAACGGACGCCCGATCTGTAAGATATGAGCATTTTTGTAAAAAGGCCATGATTGTATTCGAGTCCAATCCAACCTGACCATATGAAAACCTCCACCAAAACTCATGTATAGTATCTTAGAAGGACCACATCATCTCAAGGGTTCTCTTTCCGTAGACAGCGCATCAATCGGATGCCCGGTCTGTTAGTTAAAAGTGTTTCAGTGAAATGAGGGCTGGTTGGGTCCAGGTCTGGTCTGACCTGATCAGAACAACCCGACCCGGGGTCCACTGACCCGTCCTGGGTCTTCCAACCCGACCTAGACCTAGACCGTCCTGGGTATAGTCCATTGGGTCATGGGCCTATTGGGCTGTGGGTCCGTTGGGTCGTGGGTCCGTTGGGCTGTGGGTCCGTTGGGCCATGGGTCTATTGGGCCGTGGGTCTGTTGGGTCGTGGGTCTAACCCGTTGGACTTCCCGGTCTACCAGAGGTGGACCGATTCATCACCCGGCTGAGACGTGGCTGGAAGCCACGTCTGGATCCCTTATTTCCCCATGGTCGATGCGTGGAATTTTCCTTCACCACAGTCAAGTGACCTCAGCTTGCGCCATGAAACCAGCTAGTTCGTCCAGCCAGACTCCCACACAAGGTCAACAGAATGTGTGTATCCAGCTCAACCGAGTGGCCCAGATGCAGGGCACCCCTCCACGCGGTGCCGGTCAGCACCACACTTCCACACTACCATAGCATGTCGACAAGCACGCCACCTCACTCCGCCCGCGGCCGCCGACACCGGTGTCGGTGCACCGACGATTCCTTATGCGGGCCACCAAAGTTGATCCAGTGGTCCATTTATTGAACCATATATTCCTATAGGATCATAGGGCTGCCCCCTTCACTGCGATAGCCTTGAACTCTCCTTGACACCATTTCAAGAATTCGTCCATGATGAATGCACAAGGCGGAGGGGCTCGAGCCTTGTTTGTGTTAGACCGTGCCCTCCAAATTAGTAGTTTGAAGCAGGGGAGGTTTGGGATCACAGTTCTATCAAGATATCTACAATCCCCATGAAAAACCACAAGGAAATAACCCTCCTGCAAGAACACCCGATCCGCGGATCAACTAGTTCATGGGTTGATCCGCATTCATTGTTTAAGAATGAAGAATGGGGAATTCAAGCACAAATAAATCCCTACCTGGATTAGGATCTCTCATAGGTGATGGGTGATGATCCAAGTCCTCGTCAACCCCATGATCTATTTTCATTATTCACCATTCTTCAATTCCCAAATTCTAACTCATTCTCTACGATATTTTTCACTATGCTCCGATCCTCCAACATTCATTGTTCTCCGTTGGGGAGGAATTCCACCATAGGTTTTTCAGAGAATCCCCATGGTTTAATTACCAACTCTCTAACGTGTTAGTTTAATAAAAAGAAACACATCAAAACTTTTCTTTTACGATGCGACGTTGTGTCATTATGATGATTCATTTATGAAACATCATAGTAGTTACGATTGCACAACGTGTCATTAATGATCCTCATTTAATGTGCCTCATTGTTTCCTTGTCGCTGCACCGCAGTACCGCTGTTTTCCGCTCAACGGTTTGAAAGAAAATAAACCAACTTTTTCTAAGTTATTTTATTATTTTTTGAAAAATATGAAAATTAACTTTTCCATTCAACCCTTGCTATTCGAAGTTAAGTCCTTTCTAGGAAAATCCTGATGTTCCGAGTTCAACAGTGCCCTCAAATTTTTGTTCCAAGCACTAGTTTAAAAGATAGGAAAACCCACTCCCACATTTACTTAAGTGAACTAAAAAAAAGTTCAAAATTACATTCTGGGCTCCCTAGGCCTCGAAATCACGTGTCGTCTCAGCGCCTGGTCTGGAAATAATTCCATATAATTTAAAAAAAATTAATCCAAAATTCCAGGAAATTACATTCCCCCCATCTTAGGGCTTTATGTCCCCAAAATCCAAAACAAAGGCTAATCAAATAAATGGGGGGGGGGGGGTACTGAGCATGAATCTGATCCTCCTTCTCCCATGTGATCTCCTAGAGGTTCCCTTGTTACCACTAAATGCGCACTAGAGGGATCGACTGTCCATGAAGGACCTGCTTCTATTGATCTTCTATCTCCACCGAGAACTCCGCAAACATCACCCATTCATCAATGTCCAGCTTTCCCTAGTTGATGACATGTGATGAATCATGCATGTACCTCCTTAGCTGTGACACATGAAAAAAATCATGAACCCAGTGAATTTTTAGGGGAAGAGCTAGGCAATACATCATCTCGCCAATTCTGCTGAGAATCTAGAAAGGTCCGATGAACCTCAAAGATAACTTGCCACCCTGACCAAATCTCTGCAATCCCCATCAGGGTGAAACTCGAAGGAAAACATGGTCTACCTTCTCAAACTCCAAGGGTCTCCATCTCCTGTCAGTATAAGAATTTTGTCTGCTCTATGTAGTCCTCATATACTCTTGGATGATCTGAACATTCTCAGTGGTATCCCTAACCAACTTTGGACCCATGAGTGCTGACTCCCCTAGATCTACCTAACATATAGGTGATCTTCCTGGTCGCCCGTATAAGGCCTCAAGTGGTTCCATGACAATGGAAGAGTGATATCTATTTTTGTATGCAAAATCCACCAGTGGTAGGTGGTCCTCCCAACTACGACCAAAATCCATGACACAATCATGAAGCATGTCCTTTAAGTTCTGTATGGTCTGCTCCGTCTGACCATCTGTATGGGGATTAAAAGCTGTGCTCAAGCGCAACTGAGTCCCAAATGCCTCCTAAAACCCCTTCCACAACTGAGATGTAAATCGGGCATCATGGTCTGAGATGATCATCAAATGATCCCTGTGAAGATGTACTATCTTCTGGACGTAGATGCGCCCCAATCCCTCCACCGATCCCTACTCCCAGATGGGTAGGGAGTGAGCTGACTTGGTGAGTCAGTAAATGATCACCTAGATAGAGTCATGGACCCTGGACATGCATGGTAACCCCATCATTAAGTACATGTAGATACCATCCCCCTTCCATTCCGGTACCTAAAGTGGTTGTTTCAATCCTGCTGGGACCTGATGCTCAGGTTTCACTTGATGAAAAGTGAGGCATCATGAAATTAACTCTTCCATTACTTTATTTATCCCTGGCCACTAGTACTGACATCAGAGGTCCTGGTACATCTTCTCCATGCTAGGATGTACCGCCAAAGGGGATGTGTGGAACTCCCTCAACACCTCCTCCCGTAACATCACTGGTACTATGGTGCCTCCTCTGAAAAATATAACGTACTCCCCACCTATTAAAAATCCATTAGGATCCTATCCTGAGGATATATGAGCACGTCAGGCCTCACATTCAATATCCACAAGTTGTGCCTCCATAAATCACTGAAGGAGTGAGGGAGTGATAGTCATGGACTGGAGGTAAGCTGCTCCATCATCATCTATGAAGGATATATGCATTGCGGATAACTTCTTCCTCGCCTCACTCAGCAGATACAAACCAGTATTCCCGCTGAGCACATCATCCACTACATTCCCCTTCCCAAGAGTATAGAATATCTCAAAGTCATATTTCTAGAGGAACTCCAACCATCACCATTGTCTCAAGTTCAGGTCCTTCTGTAAGAATATATACCTGAGACTCTTGTGGTCAGAGTAGATGGAAAACCGTTCACCCGTAAAGTAGTGCCGAAACATATTCAAGGAAAAGACCACTGCTGATAACTCTAGGTCATGGGTCGCGTAGTTCTTCTCATGCTACATTAACTGCTGTGAGCCATAGGAAATCACTAATTGCTACTGTATCAGGAAAAAACCCATTATGTTCCCTGATGCGTATAAGAAGACTATATACCTAATTCCCTCTTCTAGTAGTCTCAGGATGGGGGCACTCGTTAGTCTCCTCCTCAGCTCCTAGAAACTCTGCTGGATCCTCTACATTCATACGAAGGGATATCCCTTCTTTTTCAAATCTGAAAAGGGTACTACTACTCTAGAAAAGTCGAGTACGAACCTCCTGTGGTACACATCCAAACCCTGGAAGCTATGAACCTCAATCACGCTCCTGGGTAGATCCCAAGCAAGAACTACCTCTATCTTCACCGGATCCACTACAACTCGAGCCTCCGAGATGATGTGTCCCAGAAAGTGGACCTCCTGAATCTATAACTAGAAATTCGAGAGATTACCATAAATCTAGTGCTCTCAGAGTGTATCCAGAACTACCCACAGGTGTGTAGCGTGCTTATACTCCGACGTCGAGTACAAAAAAATGTCATCAATGAAGACTACCACTCAACAATCGAGGTAATGATGGAAGATCCTATTCATGAGTCCCATGAACACCATTGGGGAATTGGTCATGCCGAAAGGAATCACCAAAAACTAATAGTGGCCATACCAACATCTAAAGGCTATCTTCGGTATGTTCTCATCCCATACCCAAATCTGATGATAGCCTGATCTGAGGTTGATCTTTGAGAACCACCTCGATCCCTTCAATTGATCAAATAGGTCATGAAACCTCAATAGTGGATACTTATTCTTGATGGTCACCTAGTTCAGGCACCATAAGTCCATGTATAACCTCAAGCCCCCATCTGCCTTCTTGGAAAACAATACTAGGGCTTCCCATGGCAAAACACTGGGACTTATAAATCCCTTCTCTTGCAAGTCCTCCAACTACACCCTCAATTCATGTAGCTCCACAGGAGCTATCTGATATGCTGGTGTGGATATCAGCATCGTCCTGGGGTATAGATCAATGTAGAAGTCTACCTACCTATGAGGAGGTAGTCTTGGAAAATTTTTAGGAAATACAACCTCATACTTTTCCACCACTATAGGAAATCTTGAAATCCTCTCGTCCACCACACTGAGGGCAAGGCTAGACAACTGGTGAGTGATCAGCTAGAACCTCCTCTAAGAAAGTCCATACTATACTAAAAAGGTTCCCTTCTTTCCATTGAAGGAACACCTAGTCCCATCCTTACAGACACACTGTACTTTGCACCTAAAACAATCGATCTGAGCATGGATTGTGGATAACTAGTCCATACCCAAAATGTCGTCTTAAGGTCTCGACTCTGCTACTAGGAGATCCCATCCAAAGATCTCATCTCCCAGAGTAATCTCACACTACTGGAACTAGTTTTTAATCATCTAATCCCCTCCCATAGGATCCTCTAATTGTAAGGATTGAGCCAATGAATCCACCAGAATCTCCAAGCCTCAAACGAGGTCCGTGGTAAGGAAAGAGTTATTAGCACCTATGTCTATAATAACTGTAACTAAGTTGGAGAAGACATAGATCATACATCTAATAATCTATCAAGCACCATGGTCGTATGCCTCCTATGACATCCCACCTTTTTATCACATAAACTTTCATTACATTATACAAAACCGAGGATCTTTAAGGTTTAGTGTCTTGGAAACCAGGAGCTTAATACATAACAACATAAAACATTATTCTTAAACACTTGAAAGGATTCTTCATTTGTTCATCCTAAGTTCATTACAACATCTCATAACCTGGGGACATACATCAAAAGAAAGGGTGAGCAGAAGGTCCGGTAAGGGAAACAAGGGAAACATTTTACATGTGAACTTGAGATACATAAAAAGTCATGAAAAATAACTTTAAGGCATGAGAAAGAGATCATGAGGCATATCATAATAAAAACAACATGTTTCATAACTTGAATATGTGGATACAACATTTAACTTATACAATCATGAACATATCACCAAGGTAAACCCCAAGGTGTCATTAAAAATTACCAAGGTAAACCCCAAGGTATCGTTAAAATTGTAATCATTAGAGATTACATAATTACCCAATGCATTGGAGCGCTATCAGGGCGCACCCTTAAATTTGAATTTATTATCATGTGAGACACATATATCATCATAAAAAATTTCATAAATAACCCATATATAATAAAATAAATGGGTATAATTTCATAATCATAACGTTTTAAAAACTTCTTTAAAGACATGATCTTTATGTCACTTTAAACCCACGAAAAAGGAAAGTGAGTCTCATGTATGTAAATACCATAATTTAAAATATAAAATTTTGATATATATGTGAATACCCTTATAGAATAAATAACTTTGAGTATTCACTTAATAAAGCAAAATAATTTGAGAAAAAGAGAGAGACATTTTGAGACGAAAATTCTGCAGCATAACGGCTATGTTATAGGGTTTTAGAAAACATTGAAAAGAGAGGGGACATGGGTCACCCACTCATAAAAGATACATAAAACAGTAGAGGGACCGAATATAATGGATATAATAACATGGTAATGAAATTTTAAAGACATACCACATGAAATGAAAGACATGGATGGAAGACAAAAATAAGATTTCTCTTATGAAAATTCGGCAGCCTAACAGCGTCACTTAAAATTTCAAAAAATGAATTGACGAGATAAAATAGGGTCTATCATCATACGAACATAAAAGATAAGTATGATAGATATATATATAATACCCCAACATAATAAAAATTAACTTGAAAGACTTGACATGAAAGTAGAACTTTGAAAAAAAAGAGAAGGGTGAAAGAATCCCTTAAAAATTCGGCAGCCTAACGGCGCCACTTAAAACCTTCATAAAATGAAATGATGAGATAAATAGGGGATATATCTTCATATGAACATAAAATGGATAGTAATATGAATATAAAAGAACACCCCCAACATAAGAACTTGGGGATTAAAAGAAACGACATAAATGAGAGTACTTGAAAAGAAAGAGAGAGGTAGGATCCCTTACCTTAAAACAAAACTCTTAAAACTCGAAGTTTGGGAACTTGAGGGCTTGGGGGAACCTTGGGAGGTAATGAGACCATAGCTTCATTGGGGGAGAGTTGGGAGTGAAAAATAAAGGAGGAAAGGGTGGGTATTTATAGGGAAAGGGAGGTAATACTTTAATAATTTCAAGGGAAACCTCACTAGTGGTTTTGGAAAAACCATGGGCTTGCCCATGGTATTTGCCCATGGTTTTGGCCACATGGGACCCATCATACAATAATTCATCCCCTTTAGTCGACCATACCTTAAAATATCTCATGAAATCATCATGATGCAGTCATCATGTCATTAAACATACTGAAACCCTAAAACTGTATTTTAATTATTCACTGAAAATTCAACTTTTTCCAAAAACTCCCAAAAATTTATTTTAACATAATATCAATGCTTTGATTTCAAAAATAAACTCCATTTTATAAAAATAATTTTCTAATTAATTTTAATTTAATTTTTAAATAAAAACACTATTCACCGAAAATTCATTTTTTTCAGAAAAAACCCCAAAAATTACCTTAACATAATATCGATGCTATAAGTTCAAAAATAAAGTCCATTTTATAAAAATAATTTTCTAAATATTTTTAATTTAATTTTTAATTAAAAAACACTATTCACTGAAAATTCATTTTTTTCCAGAAAAAACCCAAAAAATTACCTTAACATAATATCGATGCTATAAGTTCAAAAATAAAGTCCATTTTATAAAAATAATTTTCTAAATATTTTTAATTTAATTTTTAATTAAAAAACACTATTCACCTGAAAAAACTAATACTTGACTAATAATTAATGAAACAGTTATTTACCTATTTTATTGAATCACACTACTTAATCAAGGTGCCTAAATTATATTAATACTTTCTTTAAGTGGGATTACTAATCCATTTGGTCACATTTCTAATCCTAAGCATAAAATCACTATTCATAATTTACTATTCATCAAAAATTAAGTTGATCTTATTAGAATCTAAATTTCTTACTAAACACATTTGCAGAAGACCATTTTTTGAAAATCATTACACATCATTAATTATTTAAGGTTTACATAAATATTTTAAAATATCCTTTTTTCAAAATATATCAATAAAATACATCCTATATTCATTAGAACATTTGAAAACTCACAAACTTCACCATAAGAAGATAACCCAATTTTATTTATAACAAAGGATTATGGTCTCCTTACATAGCCTCTTATAACCCCAGCATAGGACCTAAGTGTAAGGTGTACTAAGGTGAGAGAATCTGAGGGCGGCTCAACCAACATCACACGAGTAGTAATTTCTATCAGTTTGAACTTCTCACGAAGGCGATTACATTCTAGCTTCACATGATGAAGTTCGGCTTGGGTTTGGTCCAGAGCAAAGCCCAGTGGTGCTACCTCCTTCCCAAGTTCTGTTAGATGGGCTTCGATCGGTCCAAGACTATTGGATGAGGCCATTGAATCTTCTTTCTATATTAATTAACCAAGATCACTTGTATTTAGATACAATAGTCGCAACATTCAGTTTCCAATGGTCATACTAACTAATGGTCATATAATAGTCAAAACCCAACAGTCTCATTTTAATTATACTCATGTTATCAAATGAAATAGTTTTGTTGAGTATAACAAATAAAATAACACACAAAATTAGGAAACAAGATTTATCCAAAATTCCGGGTCATTAGATTCTTCCCCCCTTAAGAAATTGCGTCCTCGCAATTTTTAAAATTTGGCTTGGAAATTTCATTGAAAGTCCCACATCGGAAAAAGAGTCAGTAACACTATTACTTTAAAAGAAAGAAAATGAAGTACAAAGGCCACCCGAGTTAACCCATACTAGGATTCCATGTAGGAAAACATGGACATGGAAGAGAAAACAAAGGGTCACGTTCTGAGGGAGAGTGATAGAAAACATGATTAATAGAAAGTTAACAACAAGAAAATCACAAACTTATGATGGGTTAAACGATATTTGATTTCCTAGTAGGAAACGTTAACAGACAACGATTTTGTTTTACGTTCCTTTTCATAGTTTTGAAAAATTCATTTACTACATAGAATAAAAACACAAGGAAATATATTTACCTTCAAGTAGAGTTTCATCCCTTAATAAGTTTATACCAAAACTAATCTTTTCTCCAAACGATGAGATTTAAAAAAACACTTGGTTTCATCAAAATCACAAGAATAATCTTCTAGAGAATCACATAATCCACCAAAGATTAACTATCTATTTCTTCTATATTTAAAAAATATCCCAAAAACATAAAGGGTAAGATAAAACAACTCTTCCAAAATAAAGAACCCCATAGGAAGGGAAACTACTTTTAAATCTTCAAAATTCCACGGTACTACCCAAAGTTCATCATAGACCATTCCATAAATAAATGTCCTTAAAATTCCTCAAAATAAACCAAACTAAGATTGAAACCCAAATACAAGAAGGATTTGATAACATAGTCTTCCAAAATAAACTTCATCGTTCATCTCCAAACAACATCAACCACTCCTAACATCTTATAACAAAAGTAGCTAACCTAAACATATTTTCCCCAAGATAGGTTAATAATTTCCATAAGTAACCTATATTACCATAAGTTCACCTTAAATTCGTCAATTCTTCAAAATATAAGTCAACCTTTATTCCTCACATAAAATACCGTAGTAATATATTTACCTTGATCATATAGGGTTCCCAAAATAGTGAACGTATTCCAAAATAATAATAATATTTTAATCCCCTAATAATACCTTTTTTTTCATGAATAATAGATTCACAACATCAACATGTGGTAAATAACAATAGATGTTTTCCTCAATGATATAAAACCATCTTAGGTAGTGACTTGATGTTCTTAGAAAACATTAAAGATATGCTCATAGGTCATGAACTAAAAAAAACAACCTGACATAGACAATTATTGTGAAGAAGTTACATGTACTTTAGTCATCATGATCCATCCCAGCATAGGACTTGCATTGTTCCCTTGTCCTTGAAGATTTTTGATGCTCATCATGCTTCTCATCACTTCAAAGAGAGCACTGCCTTGGATAATGTCCAACTTCTCCACATTTACGACATTGAAAAGTATAAGGTACATTGGATCGAACCTTATCTCTATTCATCACACTTTCCATTTTTTAAAGCAATTATCTACTTTATTCCCTATCACCTCACACTTAAAACATCTTCTAGTTCCTTTGTGAAATTCCCCTTGGTGCCTCTTTCCACACTTTTTTCACAAAGGAAATTGGGTCTTCTTTCCCTTATCAACTTTATCAGATGAACATCCTTGAGACTTCGTCTTCTTCTTCCTTAATGAATTTGGGCATTCAACTAGGTATCAATTATTAATTGTGATTTTTGATAGCTGTTTTGGCATAATCACAATATGTTCAACTTGATCTCTTGTCATCTCTATCACATTAATAGGGTAATCATCACATTTCCTATCACATTGGTTGTTGGGACATGTTCTTCCATTTCCTTCCATTAACTAAGAAAAGAAAGTATAATTAGGGGGCTTAAATACTTAGCTAATAATCATGAAAAGGAAACTTAAAGAATAGAAGGATAAACTTGTAGAAGAAAAGTATACCCTAACTTGTGATCTCCTAGGTTCCAATCTAGGTTATCCATGATCATATATTCTTATGTGAATCTTTATTTTATTTTATCTTTGTTCCTTTAATAATAGTTCATACTAAGCTTATGAATTTACCAAAGCATATCCCCCAGGAGTGTCGTAACCAAGAGTGCAGAAAGGCCCGTTGTCGTGTACCATTTCCCATTCGAGTCTAGCTCAAAGTGGTGTTTTTTTGTTTTACCCCTATGTACATCTATGCCAAATCCACCTCTACCTGCTCGTATCTAGACAGGGATGTATTTGCTTAATGAAACACTTACTCAATTCTCACCAAAATACTAGGAAGATTTCCTATATTTAAACTTTTCTATAGGGTTCTTCCTAAAGTTTTCATATCCTAATTTCCAAAAATAACTAAACCATCCTTTGATACCAACTATGACATCCCACCTTTTTATCACATAAACTTTCATTACATTATACAAAACCAAGGATCTTTAAGTTTTAGTGTATTGGAAACCAGGAGCTTAATACATGACAAAATAAAAAATTCTTCTTAAAAACTTGAAAGGATTATTCATTTGTTCATCCTAAGTTCATTACAGCATCTCATAACCTGGGGACATACATCAAAAGAAAGGGTGAGCAGAAGGCCCAGTAAGGGAAACAAGGGAAACATTTTACATGTGAACTTGAGATACATCAAAAGTCATGAAAAATAACTTTAAGGCATGATAAAGAGATCATGAGGCATATAATAATAAAAATAGCGTGTTTCATAACTTGAAGATGTGGCTACAACATTTAACTTAGAAAATCATGAACATATCACCAAGGTAAACCCCAAGGTGTCATTAAAAATTACCAAGGTAAACCCCAAGGTATCATTAAAATTGTAATCATTAGAGATTACATCATTACCCAATGAATTGGAGCGCTATCAGGGCGCACCCTTAAATTTTCCTTTATTATCATGTGATAAATATATATCATCATAAAAAATTTCCTAAATAACCCATATAGCATAAAATAAATGGGTTTAATTTCATAATCATAACATTTTAAAAACTGCTTTAAAGACATGATCTTTATGTCACTTTAAACCCACGGAAAAGGAAAGCGAGTCTCATGTATGTAAATACCAGAATTTAAAATAGAACATTTTGATATATATTTGAATAAAATTATATAAGAAAGAGCTTTGAGTATTCATTTAATAAAACAAAAGAATTTGAGAAAATGAGAGAGACATTTTTAGACGAAAATTCTGCAGCATAACGGCTATGTTATAGGGTTTTAGAAAACATTGAAAAGAGAGTGGACATGGGTCACCCACTCATAAAAGATCCATAAAACAGTATAGGGACAGAATATAATGTATATAAGAAAATGGTAATGAAATTTGAAATACATACCATATGAAATGAAATACATGGATAGAAGACAAAAATAAGATTTCTCTTATGAAAATTCGGCAGCCTAACAACGTAACTTAAAACTTCAAAAAAAGAATTGATGAGATCAAATAGGGTCTCTCATAATATGAAAATAAAAGATAAGTATGATATATATAGAGATCATTCCCCAACATAATAAAAAGGAACTTGAAATACTTGACATGAAAGTAGAACTTTGAAAAAAAGAGAAGGGTGAAAGAATCCCTTAAAAATTCGGCAGCCTAACGACGCCACTTAAAACTTTCATAAAATGAAATGATGAGAGAAAGAGGGGATCTCTCATCATATGAAAATAAAATGGACATTAATATGAATATAAAATAACACCCCCAACATAAGAACTTGGGGCTTAAAAGAAATGACATAAACGAGAGTACTTGAAGAGAAAGAGAGAGGTATGATCCCTTACCTTAAAACGTAACTCTTAAAACTCGAAGGTTGAGACCTTGAGGGCTTGGGGGCACCTTGGGAGGACTATTTGGGAGGTAATGAGACCAGAGCTTCGTTGGGGGAGAGTTGGGAGTGGAAACTAGAGGAAAGGGTGGGTATTTATAGGGAAAGGGAGGTGATACTTTAATAATTTCAAGGGACACCTCACTAGTGGTTTTGGAAAAACCATGGGCTTTCCCAGGGTATTTGCCCATGGTTTTGGCCACATGGGACCCCTAATACAATAATTCATCCCCTTTAGTCGACCATCCCTTAAAATATCTCATGACATCATCATGATACAGTCATGATGTCATTAAACATACTGAAACCCTAAAACTGTATTTTTACTATTCACTGAAAATTCAACTTTTTCTGAAAACTCCCAAAAATTTATATTAACATAATATCAATGCTCTGAATTCAAAAATAAAATCCATTTTATAAAAATAAATTTCTAAATATTTTTAATTTAATTTTTAAATAAAAACACTATTCACCGAAAATTCATTTTTTCAGAAAAAACCCCAAAAATTAACTTAACATAATATCAACGCTATAAGTTAAAAAATAAATTCCATTTTATAAAAATAATTTTCTAAATATTTTTAATTTAATTTTTAATTAAAAAACACTATTCACCGAAATTTCATTTTTTTCAGAAAAAAACCCAAAAATTACCTTAACATAATATCGATGCTATAAGTTCAAAAATAAATTCCATTTTATAAGAATAATTTTCTAAATAATTTTAATTTAATTTTTAATTAAAAAACACTATTCACCCGAAAAAAACTAATACTTGACTATTAATTAATGAAACAGTTATTTACCTATTTTATTGAATCACACTACTTAATCAAGGTGCCTAAATTATATTAATACTTTTTTTAAGTGAGATTACTAATCCATTTGGTCACATTACTAATCATAAGCATAAAATCACTATTCATAATTTACTATTCATCAAAAATTAAGTTGATCTTATTAGACTCTAAATTTCTTACTGAACACATTTGCAGAAGACCATTTTTTGAAAATCATTACACATAATTAATTATTTAAGGTTTACATAAATATTTTAAAATATCATTTTTTCAAAATACATCAATAAAATACATCCTATATTCATTCGAACATTTGAAAACTCACAAACTTCACCATTAGAAGAAAACACAATTTTATTTATAACAAAGGATTATGGTCTCCTTATATAGCCCCTTATAACCCCAGTATAATACCTAAGTGTAAGATGTGCTAAGGTGAGAGAATCTGAGGGCGGCTCGACCAACATCGCACGAGTAGTAATTTCTATCAATTTGAACTTCTCGTGAAGGTGATTCCGTTCTAGATTCACACGATGAAGTTCGGCTTGGGTTTGGTCCAGAGCAAAGCCCAATGGTGCTACCTCCTTCCCAAAATCTATTAGATGGGCTTCGATCGGTCCAAGACTACTGGATGAGGCCATCAAATCTTCTTTCTATATTAATTAACCAAGATCACTTGTATTTAGAGACAATAGTCGCAACATTCAATTTCCAACGATCATACTGACTAATGGTCATATAATAGTCAAAACCCAACAGTCTCATTTTAATTATACTCATGTTATCAGATGAAACAGTTTTGTTGAGTATAAAAAATAAAATAACACACAAAATTAGGAAATAATATTTATTCAAAACTTCGAGTCGTTACACCTCCACTGCCTGAAGCTGAGGTCAACCCTGTCCGTCGACTTCCTGAGCCCGTGGTGGACCACCTAGGGGTGGTGGAGGTAGTACCTCGAACCATCATCCATCACCTACCACTCGTCCTGCTCTCCTGCCACATCCTCCGCCCTATAGACCTCCTCTCTCAAACCTCTGCCTCTGCCTTGGCAGTCCCTCAACCATCTGGTAATTTTTTGTGTGGCAGCTTGGGAAGTGAAGAGCCATGTTTCACTTCTCGCTGTAGGAGTAACAAACACTATCCCTTCTCTGACCTCCTCTACCTCGCGAGCTCCACACCTCTGACCCTATGTCCTGGGGTTGTCCTCTAGAAGGTTTGGACCATTTGGGCCTTTGCGATGTCTTCCTAGTGCATACTACAGATGACTCGTCCACCTATCATCTGGTGGTGGATCTCACCATCGGTTCTTGCTCGACTAGGAATCTATCCACCAGTAGAGCTCGCTCAATCACTCCAGCCTATGTCAGGATGCTGAGAAAAATAATCGATGCTCTGATCTCGCATCAGAGTCCCTGCTCAAAGGTCCAGGACCTGAATAAAGGGTTCCATACCATATTGGTGGAGTAACGGGAGAGGCTGATAAACCTATCCGAGTACTAGGCCGTAGTCAGGTTGCCCTACTGTAGGTGTAGTAACACTTGAATACGCATTGAGCGTAGTGTCGTTGGTACAAACTTCGCCTTGAAGAGGCTCTCAAAGTCCAACCAAGAAAGGGGTGCCTCCTCATGTGTCTGTAATGTCAAGATCCACCATCTCCCCACCATGCCCAGAAAAAGTCTAGCTTCTAGGACCACCATCTGGTCTGTAGGTGTCTCTACGAGGTAAAAAAACCCGCGTAACTACCTCTAGCCAATCCTCAGCTTCTTGAGGATATTTCTCACCTTGAAACCTTGGAGGCCTCTATCTCCAAAACTTGTGCAGCGCGCTCAGTCGGCATGTACTATCTGCTGGTGGGGATGGAGCTGCTCTACGGGTGGTGGTGTTACTGGTACACCACTCAAAGGTGCTATCATTATAAGTGGTCCCTACACCGATACCCCATTACTCAGTGGGCCATCTTCGTGATCCCTCACTAGAATCCTGATTGTATATATTCATGGAGACATCCCATAGGGAAACAAATGCACCACATTCAATATGTTATACTTGGTGATCTAATTTAAAAGAGATCAAGATAATTTTTTTTTCAAAACACATGAAACTAGTGTTTTTATGTACCGAGTCGGAAAATAAAATTCAGGGTCCTGTTGTATGGATACGTCAGCTAATGCACCAACACTGGACTCCTCAGACTAAAATCCGAACTTAAGACACTTAACACTATTTCCCCCATTGAAAATATAGACTCTTAGTTTTTCTAGTAGAACCGACTACCCTTTGATACCACTTTGTCATGAATTTTCCCCTGGGGCCCGTTCCTTGACTACCCCAAGCCCACCTTTCATAGGATAGGGTTTGGTGACTAACACAAAAAAGGCATACCCCAAAAAGGGAAGGCATTTCATTTTAACCTGTACACACACGCACAACCCATACTACAGAAATAAGATGAAACTAGAACAAAAAAAAGTATAAGTACTACAGAAAGTAAAAGGGGATAAAATATAAGCCCAAATAAAATGAAAGTACAATAAAGGAAGTGAAATCTCTGAAGGTCACCCGCCAAGGATCCTACTTGAAGGGTTGGTACAGCTCATTGTCAGATGCCACTACCGTACACCACGTCTATTGATCTAACTCCGAGCACCATCTAGCCCTAGCTCCCCAAATTCCTAGTCAAAGTTGTACATCAACTACATAAGACTCAACAGGTGAGGGCGAAGCTCAGACATGGGTGAGTATAACAATACTCAGTAGGGACCTTGAGACCAACTTGGGTCTCACAAAAATCCATAAGGAAAATACCACAAAGCAAGATCTCAAAGTAAATCACAAAGAAAAAGACACAGATCACACCAGGTATAACTTAAATACAGAATCAAAGACGATTAGTCATAAATATAGACCATCATATTCTATTGAGAGGCTCTGCTACTGATCCACGAAGGGTTTCTCTTTTGCTGATCCATGAAGGGTTGCTCTCATAGTGATCCAGGGAGGGTCTCTCTCATGATGATCCATGAAGTGTCTCTCTCATGATGATCCATGAAGGGTCTCTCTCATATTGATCCACAAAGGGTTTCTCTCATAATGATCCACAAACGGTCTCTCTACTATTGATCCACAAAGGGTTACTCTATGGCTGATCTACGAAGGGTCGCTCTCATGCTTCACATCACAACTAGCCATTGGATTCCAACACTTAGCACGCTTGATTCTGGGAGGATCTGCTCCTCAAGCCATCAGTCATTACTCAACCACTAGGAAGTACCACATAGATTAACCCAAAGGGCCGTCTCATCATAAGGGTCACAACACAATAGATGGCATGTCAAACAGATGTCCGGTCTATAAGATATGAACATTATTGTAAAAAGGTCCTCAGTTGGATTCGAGTCTAATCCATCCCATCCATACACAAACCTTCAAAAAAATTCATGTAGAGTATCTCATAAGGGACTCCTTATCGTAAGGGTCCTTGTTCCATAGACAGCGCGTCAATCAGATGCCTGGTCGGTTAGTTACAAGCGTTTCAGTGAAATAGGGTCCGGTTGGGTACGGGTTCGGTCCGAGTGACCCGACCTGGGCGGACCGACCCAACCTGGGGTCAACTAACCCCTCCTGGGTCTTCTGACCCAACTCACACCCAGCCCCTCCTGGGTCCAGTCCATTGGGACGTGGGCCCATTGGGCCATGGGTCCGTCTCGGCCTGCTAGCCTGCCCAGTCTGCCAGAGGTGGACCAGTTCTTCTCCCTACGTTCAACGTGGGGTGGTTTCCTCTGCCAAGGTCAAGTGAACACATCTTGCGCCACAAGACCAGCCATAATCCCACATGTAGTCGATGGACTGCGTGCCGCTAGCTCGGCTGAGTGGCTTGGATTCGGGCCGCCCCTCCACGCAGTGCCGGTTGGCACCACACTTCCACGCCGCTGCAACTAGTTGGATGTGGCCCTTCACCGTTGTTGTGAACTAAAGAGGACGCCACCTCCCTCTGCCCGTGGCCATCGGAACCAGCACCAGAGCACCAGTGGTTTCTTCTGTGGGCCACCAAAGTTACTCCGGTGGTCTGTTTCTCGAACCGTATTCACGTATGGGACCGTAGGGATTCCACCTTCACCGCGACAACCTCGAAATCACCTTACCACCATTTTGAGAATTCTTCCACGATGAACGCACAAGGAGGAGGGGCTCGAGCCGTGTTTGTATTGGCCCATTCCCTATGTGTTAGAAATTTGAAATTGGGGAGGTTTGAGATCACAATTCTATCAAGCTATCAACAATCCCAATCCAAAACTCCAAGGAAAGCACCATCCTGTAAGAACACTCAAACTGCAGATCAACCTGTTCATGTGTTGATCCATGTTCGTTGTTTTAGAATGAATAATGGGGAGTTCATGGACAAAGAAATCCCTTCCTATATTCTAATATTTCGTAGGCGATGGATGATGATCCAAGTCATTATCGACCTGTGATCCACTATCATTCTTCACCGTTCATCAATTCCTGGATCTGATCTCATTCTCCACGAGATTTGTCACCGCACTCTGATCATACAGTGTTCGTTGTTCTTCGTTGGAGAGGAATTCATCTGTAGGTTCTTTAGAGAATCCCTAGGGTTTAATTCCCAACTCTCAAACATGTTAGTTTAAAAAAAAGAAACATGTCGTAGTGTTTATGTTACACTGTGATGTTGTGTCGTTATGGTATTTCATTTATGAAACAGCATACCAGTTACACTTGCACAATGAGTCATTAATGATCCTCATTTAATGCATCTCATCATCACCTCATCACCACATCACAGCACCACCGTCCTCCTCTCAATGGTGTTAAATAAAATAAAATACCTTTTTCTAAGTTATTTTATTATTTTCTAAAAAGTCTAAAAATTTACTTTTCTTTCCGACCCTTTCTGGTCAAAGTTAAGTCCTTTCTAGGTGAATCCCGGCATTCTGAGTTCAATGGTGTCCTCAGATTTTTGATCTGAGAACCAGTTCAAAAGATCTGAAAACCCACTTTCACATTTACTTAAGTGAACTAAAGAAAAGTTTAAAATTACATTCCGGGCACCACAGGCCTCAGAATCACATGTTGTCTCCATGCCTGATCTCGAAATAATTCCATATAATTCAAATAAAAATTTACACAGAAATTATGGGACATTACATAAAAATTCTCATTTAACATTCCATTAATTTTTATCATCAGTTTTAATATGCATAATGTTATTTATCAATTCCATTAAAACATAGAATAACATATCCAACTAAACATGCACATCAAATCAAATTGAATTACCATACAATTATAAAAAACTTAATATTACTCAATATGCCTCTTTAAGTTCTTAATCCAAATAATTAATTAATCCTAGATTTATGTTATTTACTATTTTCCATAAATTTCGACATGCTATACCAAGTATAAAAAAACATGATAACAAGCATAGTATAAATAAAACACTATCTATAAAATCAAGAGGCAAATCATTATCACAGTATAAAACAATGACATGTGATTATTATCCAAATTATTAATCCAGTTCAATATTCACTAGGATAATTCAATTTCTATCCAAAGGGATAAACCATGATAGGTTTATGATTATACATAAATAAATAGGATAAGAAACAAATCCCCCACCTTGAAAGAGTCAACATTCTTCACATGAGAACGAACCATCATCACATATATCCGATCACCCCTACCACGAGGAACTGTGATCTTTCAAATAATTCATTCCATGAACACACCATAAAAAAATATAAGAAACCCAATAATAATAAAACAGATAAAATTCCAAATAATGTAAAGAAGAAACTGGAGGAAATAAGATCAAAAAGAGAGAGACCACTATTGAGAAGAGGGAGAACTCACCTTGAATCACCTTGGTTTGATACCTATAATTTGGGATCAAACCCCATTTAAAGTGGATTTGAAGAGCCTAAAAAAACTCCCTTGGTTGCCTATGATTCAAGGGAGAGAAGTGGGAAATAATTAGAGTTCATGGGTATTGGGGTATTTATAGGAAGATAGAATTTTAGAAGACTACAAGACAACCTCATGGACCATGCTGCAACAATGGCTTTCATGGGGGATTCTACGGTGAAGAATGAGTGACCATGCCACAACCTACCCCGATCAAACCCTATAGCGACCCAATATTCTTCAATATGGCTATTACATATTTTTACATGAATATTCATTAAATTACAAAAACTCACACTTAAAGATCATAATAGTTTAGTGCCTTTGGAAACTTTTAATATAATATTCTAATTTGGTGAAAGATCTTCAACATCTACCACACATATCTTCTCACATAGTACTCCTCTTAGGAATACCCTAGCTAAACCTTTAATTACAACCCAAGGAAGAAAACATAAGAAAGGGTGAGATCATATGCCTATTAAGGGTAAACATAATAGATATAAATCTATTATCATATGAAATTATATGATAAAAATAAGGGTATGTGATCATGATCATAACTTACAAAGTTCATACCCATCCTATCATGGATCATAAACATGAGTTATGACATAAAAATATATCATTTCATAAATACATGGGTCATAAGAGTGAGAAATAATCATAAATAAATCATGATCCATATGCTCATGTCATAAAATTGTGGAGCTATCATAAAAATAGAAAATATTTTCATGTGTCAAGGTTAACTCTAAGACCATGAACATAGTGATCAGGATGCACCCATTTCCCATTGTGGATCATGTTGGAGTTGGTGCCCTATAACCAACTTCTATGTACTTTATGATAACCTGTATTAATTATTTTGAATATTAATGAACTACTTATCACATCATGATTATTCTTCTACGTGAAATAGCATGTGATAATGTCATAAGAGTAGCCATCTCACTAAAAGGTCATAGAATTTCCCTGCTATGATGAGTACCCAGAAGTTCTATGACACTTTTCTTGAATATATGTTCTATATCTAGATGATATCATTTTAGGGACACAAATGATATAGTGTATCAGGGGTGGAGACTCATAGGACTTTGTGGAACATTTTCATGGTGTTCTCCCTTGTCAATATCCAGTAGAATATTATGAGAATGAGACATTCCAGTAGGAAATCCACATTTATAAGTATAATTGGATGGTCCTATATGTGAAAATATGTATTGGTCCTTAGAATTTAAGATTATTATTAATAAATATTATGAGTTTCATACTTTGATGTATTGATAAAAACCATGATAACAGATGTTCTTGGTGAGGTGGGATACGTTGGGTGTGTCACGAGTAATATTTCATTAATGAATAATGCGAGAAAGGATTTATCCCTTCAATTCATTAACGATATTTAATATCTCAGGTGATTTGATGTAAATGATATAACCTAAATAAATCCATGTCTCAGATGTTATATAGGAAAGTTCTATTTTTGGAAAGTCAAAGAAATAGATATTGAGAAAATAGGTTGATGACACTGGCATACAACCTGCTTGATTAGAGATATCATGATAAAGGGATTATATCACACAGTAAGAATTCGTATGAGGTGACATATCATTGAAACATTAACTTCTTTTTCTATGGGTTTCTTGATATGTTTCTAGACTCTAACCTTGGACTTTAGTCTGCTTCACCTAATTCCACTAAGAATGAGGCCAAGAGGGTCACACACTAAGTGTATTCAGAATATCAGTTAAATAATATATATTGTTATTTATTATTTAACAGGTTGAATAAATATTATTACCATACGTGGTTTAATTATTATTCATGTATGCTTGATCGTATTTATTCTATCACTAGTTATTCGATAGAATATTTTTTGAGCAGAATATTTAATAAATATTTATTTTCTATTCAGTGAATATAATATTTATTTATTTATTAGCAAATAATGTAGTGATATTTATTTAATAAATAAATAGAAATTATTCGAGTCTCGATAAATATTGTGGATGAATGGTAGACTAAATTTAATGATCCAGTGAAAAATGATAATATTGAATATTATTTAATTAAATAATATTTAATTATAATTTGAAAGTTAAGTGCATTTCAAGAAATAATAATATTACTATTATTATTTAACATGGGGTTTTTCTAGGATTAAATAAATAATTAGGGAACTTTTTCAATTATTTTATTTTAACACTAGCAATATTAATACCTAATTATGTTATTTTCTCATTAGCCAATTCAATTGTGCACAATGATTCTTGGAGAATACTCTCAAGCCTAGAGAGCCCCCTTCTCTAAAACCCTCCTAAGAACAGAGAGAAACCCTCCTCCACCTGATCAAGGAGAATGATTTGGAATTTATTCTTAAGGCGATCAAGGAAGACGATGTAAGAAAAAATATCTTCCATGCTAGCAACCAGATACTCCTTTGGCAATGTTTGGAGATTCCTGGAACACATGTGGATCACTGCTAGAGGAAATATACACTTGGTTTCTACAATGCAATGATGGTGCACCATAGATCTATCACCAGACTCATAAACAATGAAGTAATTACTTATATATAATTATTTATCTATTTAAATTAATGATAAAAAATATGTATTGATCTTCTATATCTTGGTTTTGGTGTTATTATCCATTTTCTATTTCTTTGATTCAATTCTATGGATCATGGTGTTCATCGTCGCATAAATCTTATATTGATCATCGATTATGACAAAAGGTAAAGTTGGGAACCCCTCAATGCATGCTTTTGCTATTCTCGGAACCTACAAGTGGTATTAGAGTGGGAACCTACTTGTTTATAATTATTTAGAAATTCATTGGTGATTTACGCATTTGTAGTTTCATTGTCCAATTCAAGTTTAATCTTTCTTTTAATTTGAATTGAAAGATATATTTCTTCCTCCTTCATTTATCATATATCTAATTGATATGTTTTATTTTATTATTTAAATAAAATTGAGGAACTCATCTAGAGTTTCCAAGGTTTCTGGCTGGACAATACCAGACTACATGCCATGTAACTAGTGTTACACACTGTGTAGTCATGTTCAACACATCAAATTTTCTTCAGAAATCAATTCAAGATTATGTATTGATTATTTCATTAGTTAAAACATTTAATACAATGCGTGTTGACAAAAATTAAAGGGCATATGGTAATCCAGACAACACTCCGTGTAGCCCACGTACATGGTGTATAGTCCATTTGGGTTAGAGAAGAGCTGTGTATTCAATACATGGCCTACCAGACTAGTGACCATGTAACAGAAAGTCAACATGGCATGTAGCGCATTGGGAATGCCATGTAACCCACGTTTTACGAGGCACATACTGCACAATGATTCCCTAGGCATGTGTCTCAGATAGATGGTGAGAGGTGTACATGCCATGTAGATCGGATCTACACGCTATGTACTTATACCAATTTATACAGATTTAAAATATATTTATTTTTCTATAAAAACATTGAGACATGTACATGTGTCTAGTCATAAAGATAGGACACACCATGTGATAGGTTTTAATATACATAAATATTTAAATGTTTAATTAATATCTGTGTAATGTTCTTATTTTCATATCATGTATGAGTGGCATTGCTAGTTATTAATCTACGTGTATTGAATCATAACACGTGACCAAAAAATCATGTAATTCATGTAATCATCCGTGAAGTACACATTGTGAATGTACATGATTAGTCATGTGTTCCATATGTCACAAGATTAAAACAGTATATGGGTATAATATATGTTGGGTAGATTTGGACTTGTATTCACCATGTTACCTCCAAGGTAAATTTATGTACAAGTTTAATTTTAAATGATTTTTTTTAAAATTATAATGGACGAGAATGTCAAGGAAATTCAGATAAGGATTAAGATAAAATGATTGATTAATTAAAGATAACAATTAACCAATTCGAGCATGATTTATTTTAAATAAGAATGATTAATAATTGAATGCTAGTTTTATTAAATGCATAATTCGATGCATGCATGTGGATGATCATGAGACAGACCATACCTTTTGTATGATATTGGTATCATTTAATTTATTATTAAATTAAATTGTTTGCCTGGATGAATTCTCTCCTCATTATTATGTAGGTCCTGCGTAACCAAGGTTTCTTTTATATAAACCCCCTTTCCCCTCACCTAAGTATGAGTAAAAGGAATATGTAATGGATGGATCTCCCAAGATAGTGGAGGCGGTTCAAGTTCAAAGCCGAGGTGAAACCAATCCAGCAGATACAAAGGTGGACAGGTGGAAATCTGTAAACATAAACCTCAATTGGTTCAAGGTGTTTCTCACCTAGGTCAATAGTTATTTTATCAACCACTAGATAAAATAACCATTAGAATAATCTCATGATCATACCCTTTATTTTATTTCTCTCATTTTCATGGTTATTTTATTATGGATGGTTTTTTTACTATGACATATTTAATGAATTAACAAGAATGCATGATAGAACTAAAATCAACCTGATTATGTGTAAATATTATCTAATACATGGTTAATCACTTAAGTAATCACACTTAATATTAACAATCATGTGATAAAGATAGTAATTGTAAATTTACACATAAAAGGATAAAATCCCTCAACAAAATATTAAGTTAGTATAGCCTTCCATTATTTCGGTTAGAATCAAACCATAGTTCAAAGTTCTTAACCAGCCAAATTTGGGGTGCTTTAAATTGTTGGGGAATTCTAACATGAGGTTTTGGGTTGACTTAACTTGGTTCACATCAAGGTTTGATTACCAAATAAATACTTGGTGGAGCTGAGGGAAAAGGTTGAGGAAATCTAAATTAATGATTTCAGGATTGGGGAGTCCACTCAGCAGATCAAGGAACTGTGAGTTAATCTAGTTGGAATTTGGAATGCCCACCTAAAACCATTAAAGTTGATTGAAAAACCAATGTTGGAGTAATGAGAAAGTTAATACAAACCATTTACACCATAATATCCAAGAAACAAGATATTTTGAAGCCAATGGTGAGGGATATTGTGTTTGGATAAAATAGTGGGAGACTAATAAATATAATATTTATTTATTTGTCGGAATTTTACCAGATAAAGTATTAAAATTATGCTTATATTATTTGTAGAAACAATAATAAAATGATATTAAACATTTCATTGCAATCCATACTTGAGAGGGAAAATTTTCTCACCAGAATAAATTTCCAAGATTGGAAAAGGTGCCTACATGGCATCCTTCACCGTGAAAGGAAATTATATGTGTTGGAAGAACCTTTACCAGTTGCACCTGACAATGAGGCAAGTGATGAAGAGATATATATATCTATGAGAAAGATCTGAATGATGCTATAGATGTTAAGTGTTTCATGCTAACATCTATGTCCACTGATATTTTAAGGTAACATGAGGATATGGATGCCTATAAGATGATGTATCACCTTCAATATCTTTATCAAGAGAAGACAAGAAAAGAGAGGTATGAGATCTCTAATGCTTTATTCATAACTAAGCTTGGAGAGTCTATGCCATCTGGGCCTTATGTAGTTAAGCTTATTGGACACATTGAATTCTTGGACATCTTAGAGATTAAATTTCTATACGAGTTGTGTAAAAATATCATACTTTCATCACTGCCCAAGACATTCTTCAACTTCATTATTAATTACAATATGAAAAACAATGAGAAGAGTCTTTCAAAACTTATAACTTTGATTCTCCATCTGAATAAGGACATGGGTCATGAAAAAATTGCAGCCCTTATGGTGAATAAGAAAAATAAGGACAAGGAAAAGGGGACCAAGACTTACAAATAGTCTAAATCTACTAAGCACCATCCTACCAAGAAGAAGAAGATCTAGAGGCCAGGCATGAAAAGGTAGGTAGTATGTTTTTCATGTGGAAAGTCAGGCCACTAAAAGAGGAACAACACCCAAAGGTAAGGGGACGATAAAGTTGCATTCATTATCAAATGAAATCTTTCCATTTCTACACATTGGGTATTAGATATAGCTTGTGGTTCTCACATCTCTATACAAATGTAGTAACCAAGTAGATTTCAAAATATTTACAGAGGAGAGGTGAATCTAAGAGCTGCTAATGGAGCGAGGTTGGATTCCCTAGCCATGGGTGACTACCACCTTTCATTTACAATGAGAATGATTTGGGTTTTAAGGGATAGTTATTATGCACCTATAGTTACCAAGAACATAATTTATGTGTCATGTTTAGATATAGATGGGTTTATTTTCAAATTTGGAAATAAAATTTATTTCTTTTATAAGGAAAACATATGTTATGGTATGGTGCATTTAAATAACGGTATCTTTGTATTAAATTATGAAAACCAAGTGTTGGAAATCGATAACAAATCATGTTCACACAAATCAAATAACACCTAGATGTGGCATCACCATATTCATCATATAAATGAGAATATTTTGAAAAAGATATATCAAGATGGATATTTAGAATCTTTTGAACCAAAACCACTTGATAGATGTCATGCTTGTTTAAAAGGGAAAATGAACAAACCACTAATTGGTGTACAAGGTTAAAGGGCTATAGAGCTTCTAGGATTGGTATACACTAATGTGTGTGGGCCATTTATGGTAGAATATAGAGGTGGATATTCTTACTTCATAATTTTTACTGATGAATTGAGTAGATATGGATATGTATACTTAATGAGGTAGAAGTTAGAGTCCTTTGAGAAATTCAAGAAATTCAAGAATGAAGTAGAGAATTAGATTAGTAAGAAGATAAAGAAGTTTCAATCAGATCTAGGTGGTGAATATCTTAACAAAGAGTTCATCGAATTTCTATGAGGGTTTGGTATTATATCTCAAATCACTTTGCCTTACACACCATAGTGGAATGGAGTTAGTGAAAGGAGAAACTGTACCTTATTGGACATGGTAATATTGATGATGAGTCATGCTGGTTGCTCCCAAATTTACCCTACCAGTAAAAGCGGTCGTTGAAGTACAAATAGGGATCGAATCCACAGGGACCGAAGAAGAAAACTTGAGACACTTTGATTAGATGCGGGATTGGCTATGAAGTGGACAACTATGGTGTTGATTGATTTGAAGAAATATTTTTTTAATTTAAAGAAAAAAACCAATAAAATTACTTTAATTAAAACAACTAATTAAGGTGAGTTGATCCTAGGTTGTCTCTTGGGCTTGATTGGATGTATTTGTTTTTCATTTGATTTTCTGTTCATCGGTTCAATAGGTATCCATTAAATGAAATAATTCCTCAGTATCATTCTCCGATTTAATCCATACAAAATTTCAAGGCTAATCACTAATTCACTTAGAGGATCAATTAAATGAGCACTCCAAGGAATTGGATCGTACTAGCACTCAAAATGTGTCATCGTTAAAGTCGGTGAAGACAAAGAAGAAGATAAATCAAAGAAAGGAACTCTTAAAATAAAGAACAAATTTAAGAATTTAAGAACATCAAATAACATTCAATACAACTCATGCAACTCCCTAGGATCAACCCATAAAAGGTTAGCCCTCCATTGATGTTATTCTATCAATGGAAGCGGGTAATTGACTTAAAGAAGCGGGATTGAAGAAGAAAAAAAACATTAATCAAAATGAACACTCCACCGTTGTGTGATGAATTCACAAGTGCGGGTGTGAATAAATTCACACTAAGATTAAACGGTATCAACGTGTGAAGAAAAGGAAAATAAAAAATGAATAAGAATAAATTTTATTAAAATACTAAACATGAATGAAAAACTTATATTAGAGAAATTGACGATGCCATTACAAAACGAAAGCGGGAAATTACAATTGAAAGAAAAACTTGGATTCAAAGGAAAATGTTAGATGATTATTCCCTTCACCACAATATCCTTATATTGGCATTTTAGGAGCCTTATGTCCACCCTCAACAATAAATTCACCCCCCAAAAATTAATAGAGTCAAAAGGAGGGTGAAGAATCAAAAGGAAATTAACGTTACAAAGTTGACCACAAAACCATCCAGATTCATCCTCCAAATTGACGTGTGCGTTTGACACTTCATACGGAAGAATCCGTAAGTGTCATAAATATAAAATATCTTAGACCATGTGTCTTCTAGAATCTCTAAAACTTTCAGGAAAATTGGCTCAGCCGTTTGGAAGTTATGGTCGAAATGGCGGGACGTATTTCTGTGCATTAATGTCGGGTCCACCATTTAAATATCAACTTCAGATCCCTTTATCATCATGAAAACATCAGAATTAGCTCCGTCCACAGTTGAATAAAATGATCCTCATATTTTTATATTTCTACTGTATAAATTTGAGCTTCATTGAGCTTGGTTTCTGGGCCCCACATTTGTTTGATGGGCCTTAGGACCATTATGCTTTCTCCAGCAAATTTCTTCCTTCAGGCGTAAAATTCTCCATCTTCCATTGGGATTAATCCAGTGGACTGAAAAGATAAAATGTTCCAAACAAAGTGATAAATCATATCCCAAAATTTCAAATTCAGAAAATTAATATAATATTTTCAACAAACAAATTAATTATTGGACCCAAATTTGAATTTTAAACATGAATTGCATTTAAGATGAGAAATGAAGTTCTATTTATGTAATGCACTAAAAACAATGTTTATGGACTTTGGAAAAATGAATATAAAGATATTAACAATTAATATTAGCCACTTTCAGTGACTAATCACACCCCCCAACTTGAGTGTTTCTAGTCCCGAGCAAAATAAATTACAAATATGAAATTCAAATCCCCTTTTCCAAATACATTTTAATACACATTGCTCACCCAAATATCTAATATCAAAAAACAATTATGAAAACCCATCAAAATCATTAAAAACAATCTAGGTCCATAAGCATATCTCAAGCCCAAGCCCATTCCTTTGTTCAAATTCATCGCCACATTTCATCCAATTCCAATTAAGCATGATAAAGTGTTGTGTATCATAAAAGATATGGGGCCCATTTTATTGTTCAGGGGGAAAAAATGGAAGTTCTAGGTGGGAATCACATTAAACCTTAAGATGAGTATCCATTTTTTTTTTATTTTTTTTGATTTTATTTTTTTAACCACAATAGATATGAAAAGACTAACTCTGGGCAAGACAACTATGGAGTCACGATCCCCAAGTGCCGGACGCCACACATATTGTCAATTTCATGCTCTACAATAGAGATATAAAGCCTAACTCTGGGCAAGACAACTATGGATTCACGATCCCCAAGTGTCGGATGCCACGTATTTGGATAAAACATTGCTCTATGTGGTCATTTTTTTTTGTTTTTTTTGTTTTTTTTGGATACTCAAATTAAACTAAAAGTGACCCCAGAACCCTATGCTATAATGAAAGGGACCCAAGAACTCAAATTTACACCCACGATCTAGTAGATGTGCATTGTGGCATTTTTATTAAGAGGATGAAAATGTAAACTTTGAAAAATCACATTATACAACCGCACTTTCCAAAAACTATGCTCATGAACTTAAACTTGCATTAAAATCAGAATCAAAGAATCCAAATTTTTCGATATCCAATTTCAGAGTTTGCAATGTGTGTTATAATGTTCAAGGTTAATGGAATTTTTTCTTTCAATGCATGTTCTTACTGAAAAAAAATCATTTTTTATCCCCCCCCCAACTTAGAATAACATTGTCCCCAATGTTTAAAGAAAAGAAAAGTTAGAAGGGGGTAGGAGAGGAGTTCAAAGAAGAAATTTAAAATGAAAATCATGGAATGAAGTCACCTGGTGGTTGATGATGATAGCGCATGCCATAGTCTCCCTTCAATCCTGGATTTGAGTCTCAGTGGCTTGGATGGCGGTGAATGGATTTTCCTTATGGATTACGACATGTCCTTTTATTTTTTTAAACCTATAAAAACATAAAAATAAAACAAAACAAAATAAACTGATGATACATTGTCTTCTTTTTAGATTTCTGGGTAAGGTATTACTCAGAGATCACGCCACGTGACATGGATGAATATGGCGCTCCCCTTTCATACCTATCCTTACTCATAAAATAAGAACAGGTCAACCGTTTATGGTAATTTATTATATGAAAAAAAATGATTCAAAATGATTAGAAACATGAAAACCATGGGTTGCCTCCCATGTAGCGCTTTTGTTTAACGTCGTTGGCTCGACTTGTACCCCCCAACTTATCCAATTCCATCTTTCAAAATTTTAATTAACCCATCTTTCTCCACTTCAACAAGATTGAGATTGATTGTTTTTTTGAAATTTTTTTCGTATGAAATCCTATTTTCTACAATGATTGGTAAAATACAAGGAATATCTAAAATGGTTGATCGTGTTTTATCTGGATTATTTCCTATGATTTCAAGTTTCATTCCTACACGGTGAGATTCTTGATGAAAATTTATGATAATTGAATGGTCTTGGTTATCATAAATAGAGGGATTATTGAGTAGGGAAGGAAGTATTAAAACATCGAGTTCAGTTTGATTGAATTTTCCTAAAGAAGAATGATAATTTGAATCAAAAATTGTTTCTTCTTTAAAAACATTTGAAAGAATTGGTTCCTTTTGAAAAGATTATTCATCCACAAAATTTTCCATTTGAATTTCATGAGTGGGTATAGACACAATATTCGTTATATCTCCCAATGGTTCAATGATCAGTGATTCTAAAAAATTGTTATTGGAGCAATATTCCGAACACTCAATCCATGAAGACAAATTTTCCCTTTGTGAATCCAAAAAATTAATTTCATCCTGATTTAAATACCCTTCAACATTTCTTTGATCTCATTCAGTTATCCCATATCCAAATGGTAGTTCTTTTTTCAATTCATGGGAGGTTTTTGGGATAAAAGATTCATCTATAAATGATGAGGAAAGAACATCTTGAGTGGGAACGGGTTCCTCAAAAGTATTAAAGCTTTGTAATTCTAATCTGAAAGATGAAACTTCTGAATTCATTTTATCCATTTGTTCACACAATTGATCACTAATTTTTTCAGGATTAGGGTTTATATATGTTTGTACATCATGGAATTCCTCATTATTTATCTTTTCAATCATTCTTCATAGGTATGGAAATTGATCTTGTAAACATTCAGCATCCCATTGATTGTACATCTCATCTGGTGTGGTGTATTCAATTAAGGATTGGTCAATAAAATTCCCTATGTGAGGTGTTTCCCAATATTGATTTCCGACGTGATTACAACATTTATTTATGAAGGGGTATTTTGGAAGATAATCCATTGGAACTGATTGAAAATTAGTTTTGGGGTTTTTTTGGACACACAGAAATGTAAAGGGGAAAAGAGAAGAGAAATTAGGGTGAGAATAGAGAATTTGGGGTGAGAAAAGAAGATTTGGGTGAGAAAAGAAGATTTGGGTCTAAGGTACTTACTTGGGTCCCCGGCAACGGCGCCAAAATTTTGTTGCGCCCAAATTTACCCTACCGGTAAAAGCGGTCATTGAAGTACAAGTAGGGATCGAATCCACAGGGACCGAAGAAGAAACCTTGAGACACTTTGATTAGATGCGGGATTGGCTATGAAGTGGCCAACTATGGTGTTGATTGATTTGAAGAAATATTTATTTAATTTAAAGAAAAAAAACCAATAAAATTACTTTAATTAAAACAACTAATTAAGGTGAGTTGATCCTAGGTTGTCTCTTGGGCTTGATTGGATGTATTTGTTTTTCATTTGATTTTCTGTTCATCGGTTCAAGAGGTATCCATTAAATGAAATAATTCCTCAGTATCATTCTCCGATTTAATCCATAAAAAATTTCAAGGCTAATCACCAATTCACATAGAGGATCAATTAAATGAGCACTCCAAGGAATTGGATCGTACTAGCATTCAAAATGTGTCATCGTTAAAGTCGGTGAAGACAAATAAGAATATAAATCAAAGAAAGGAACTCTTAAAATAAAGAACAAATTTAAGAATTTAAGAACATCAAATAAAATTCAATCCAACTCATGCAACTCCCTAGGATCAACCCATAAAAGGTTAGCCCTACATTGATGCTATTCTATCAATGGAAGCGGGTAATTGACTTAAAGAAGCGGGATTGAAGAAGAAAAAAAAACATTAATCAAAATGAACACTCCACCGTTGTGTGATGAATTCACAAGTGCGGGTGTGAATAAATTCACACTACGATTAAACAGTATCAATGTGTGAAGAAAAGGAAAATAAAAAGTGAATAAGAATAAATTTTATTAAAATACTAAACATGAATGAAAAACTTACATTAGAGAAATTGACGATGCCATTACAAAACGAAAGCGGGAAATTACAATTGAAAGAAAAACATGGATTCAAAGGAAAATGTTAGATGATTATTCCCTTCACCACCAGCTCCTTATATAGGCATTTTAGGAGCCTTATGTCCACCCCCAACAATAAATTCACCCCCCAACAATTAAGAGAGTCAAAAAGAGGGTGAAGAATCAAAAGGAAATTAACGTTACAAAGTTGACCACAAAACCAGCCAGATTCATCCTCCAATTTGACTTGTGCGTTAGACACTACATACGGCCGAATCCGTAGGTGTAATAAATATAACATATCTTTCTCCATGTGTCTTCTAGAAGCTCTAAAACTTTCAGGAAAATTGGCTTAGCCGTTTGGAAGTTATGGTCGAAATGATGGGATGTATTTATGTGCATTAATGTCGGGTCCACCATTTAAATATCAACTTCAAATCCCTTTATCATCATGAAAAAATCAGAATTAGCTCCGGCCACAGTTGAATAAAATGATCCTCATATTTTTATATTTCTACTGTATAAATTTGAGCTTCATTGAGCTTGGTTTCTGGGCCCCACATTTGTTTGATGGGCCTTAGGCCCAATATGCTTTCTCCAGCAAAGTTCTGCATTCAGGCGCAAAATTATCTATCTTTCTTTGGGATTCATCCAGCGGACCTAAAAGATAAAATGTTCCAAACAAAGCGATAAATCATATCCCAAAATTTCAAATTCAGAAAATAAATATAATATTGTCAACAAACAAATGAATGATTGGGCCCAAATTTTCATTTTAAACATGAATTGCATTTAAGATGTGAAATGAAGTTCTATTTATGTAATGAACTAAAAACAATGTTTATGGACTTTGGAACAATGGATATAAAGATATTAAAAATTAATATTAGCCACTTTCAGTGACTAATCACACCCCCAACTTGAGTTTTGCTAATCTCGAGCAAAATAAATTACAAATATGAAATTCAAATAACCTTTTAAAAATACATTTTAATACACATTGCTCACCCAAATATCTAATATCAAAAAAAAATTATGAAAACCCATCAAAATAATTAAAAACAATCTAGGTCCATAAGCATATCTCAAGCCCAAGCCCATTCCTTTGTTCAAATTCATCGCCACATTTCATCCAATTCCAATTAAGCATGATAAAGTGTTGTGTATCATAAAAGATATGGGGCCCATTTTATTGTTCAGGGGGAAAAATGGAAGTGCTAGGTGGGAATCACATTAAAACTTAAGATGAGTATCCATTTTTTTTTGATTTTTTTAACCACAATAGATATGAAAAGACTAACTCTGGGCAAGACAACTATGGAGTCACGATCCCCAAGTGCCAGACGCCACAAATATTGTCAATTTCATGCTCTACAATGGAGATATAAAGCCTAACTCTGGGAAAGACAACTATGGAGTCACGATCCCGAAGTGCCGGACGCCACACATTTGGACAAAACATTTCTCTATGTGGTCATTTTTGTTTTGTTTTGTTTGGTTTTTTTTGGATACTCAAATTAAACTAAAAGTGACCCCAGAACCCTATGCTATAATGAAAGGGACCCAAGAACTAAAATTTACACCCACGATCCAGTAGACGTGCATTGTGACATTTTTATTAAGAGGATGAAAATGTAAACTTTGAAAAATCACATTAGACAACCACACTTTTCAAAAACTATGCTCATGAACTTAAACTTGCATTAAAATCAGAATCAAAGCATCCAAATTTTTCAATATCCAATTTTAGAGTTTGCAATGTGTGTTATCATGTTCAAGGTTAATGGAATTTTTTCTTTCCATGCATGTTCTTATTGAAAAAAAAATCATTTTTTATCCCCCCCAACTTAGAATAACATTGTCCCTAGTGTTTAAAGAAAAGAAAAGTTAGAAGGGGGTAGGAGAGGAGTTCAAAGAAGAAATTTAAAATGAAAACCATGGAATGAAGTCACCTGGTGGTTGATGATGATAGCACATGACATAGTCTCCCTTCAATCCTGGATTTGAGTCTCAGTGGCTTGGATGGTGGTGAATGGATTTTACTTATGGCTTACGACATGTCCTTTTATTTTTTTTAAACCTATAAAAACATAAAAATAAAACAA
This sequence comes from Viscum album, assembly GCA_963277665.1. Lineage (NCBI taxonomy): Eukaryota > Viridiplantae > Streptophyta > Magnoliopsida > Santalales > Viscaceae > Viscum > Viscum album. The sequence continues at coordinate 1,800,066,756 of OY728130.1, read as the reverse complement.
AACAAAATAAACTGATGATACATTATCTTCTTTTTAGATTTCTGGGTAAGGTATTACTCAGAGATCATGCCACGTGACATGGATGAATATGGCGCTCCCCTTTCATACCCATCCTTACTCATAAAAGAAGAACAGGTCAACAGTTTATGGTAATTTATTATATGAAAAAAATGATTCAAAATGATTAGAAACATGAAAACCATGAGTTGCCTCCCATGCAACGCTTTTGTTTAACGTCGTTGGCTCGACTTGTACCCCCAAACTTATCCAATTCCAACTTTCAAAATTTTAATTGACCCATATTTCTCCACTTCAACAAGATTGATATTGATTGTTTTTTTTGAAATTTGTTTCATATGAAATCCTATTTTCTACAATGATTGGTAAAATCCAAGGAATATCTAAAATGGTTGATCGTGTTTTATCTGGATTATTTCCTATGATTTCAAGGTTCATTCCTACATGGTGATATTATTGATGAAAATTGATGATAATTGAATGGTATTGGTTATCATAAATAGAGGGATTATTGAGTAGGGAAGGAAGTATTAAAACATCAAGTTCAGTTTGATTGAATTTTCCTAAAGAAGAATGATAATTTGAATCAAAAATTGTTTCTTCTTTAAAAACATTTGAAAGAATTGGTTCCTTTTGAAAAGATGATTCATCCACAAAATTTTCCATTTGAATTTCATGAGTGGGTATAGACACAATATTCGTTATATCTCCCAATGGTTCAATGATCGGTGATTCTAAAAAATTGTTATTGGAGCAATATTCCGAACACTCAATCCATGAAGACAAATTTTCACTTTGTGAATCCAAAAAATTAATTTCATCCTGATTTAAATACCCTTCAACATTTCTTTGATCTCGTTCACTTATCCCATATCCAAATGGTAGTTCTTTTTTCAATTCATGGGAGGTTTTTGGGATAAAAATTCATCTATCAATGATGAGGAAAGAACACCTTGAGTGGGAACAGGTTCCTCAAAAGTCTTAAAGCTTTGTAATTCTAATCTAAAAGATGAAACTTCTGAATTCATTTTATCTATTTGTTCACAAAATTGATCAATAATTTTTTCAGGATTAGGGTTGATATATGTTTGTACATCATGGAATTCCTCATTATTTATCTTTTTAATCATTCTTGATAGGTATGAAAATTGATCTTGTAAACATTCAGCATCCCATTGATTGTACATCTCATCTGGTGTGGTGTATTCAATTAAGGATTGGTCAATGAAATTCCCTATGTGAGGTGTTTCCCAATATTTATTTCCGACTTGATTACAACATTGATTTATGAAGGGGTATTTTGGAGGATAATCCATTGTAATTGATTGAAAATTAGTTTTGGGATTTTTTTGGACACACAGAAATAGAAAGGGGAAAAGAGAAGAGAAATTAGGGTGAGAATAGAGAATTTGGGGTGAGAAAAGAAGATTTGGGTCTAAGGTACTTACTTGGGTCCCCGGCAACGGTGCCAAAATTTGGTTGCGCCCAAATTTACCCTACCGGTAAAAGCGGTCGTTGAAGTACAAGTAGGGATCGAATCCATAGGGACCGAAGAAGAAACCTTGAGACACTTTGATTAGACGGGGGATTGGCTATGAAGTGGCCAACTATGGTGTTGATTGATTTGAAGAAATATTTATTTAATTTAAAGAAAAACACCAATAAAATTACTTTAATTAAAACAACTAATTAAGGTGAGTTGATCCTAGGTTGTCTCTTGGGCTTGATTGGATGTATTTGTTTTTCATTTGATTTTCTGTTCATCGGTTCAAGAGGTATCCATTAAATGAAATAATTCCTCAGTATCATTCTCCGATTTAATCCATACAAAATTTCAAGGCTAATCACTAATTCACTTAGAGGATCAATTAAATGAGCACTCCAAGGAATTGGATCGTACTTCACTCAAAATGTGTCATCGTTAAAGTCGGTGAAGACAAAGAAGAAGATAAATCAAAGAAAGGAACTCTTAAAATAAAGAACAAATTTAAGAATTTAAGAACATCAAATAACATTCAATCCAACTCATGAAACTCCCTAGGATCAAACCATAAAAGGTTATCCCTCCATTGATGATATTATATCAATGGAAGCGGGTAATTGACTTAAAGAAGCGGGATTGAAGAAGAAAAAAACACATTAATCAAAATGAACACTCCACCGTTGTGTGATGAATTCACAAGTGCGGGTGTGAATAAATTCACACTACGATTAAACGATATCAACGTGTGAATAAAAGGAAAATAAAAAGTGAATAAGAATAAATTTTCTTGAAATACTAAACATGAATGAAAAACTTACATTAGGGAAATTGACGATGCCATTACAAAACGAAAGCGGGAAATTACAATTGAAAGAAAAACTTGGATTCAAAGGAAAATGTTAGATGATTATTCCCTTCACCACCAGCTCCTTATATAGGAATTTTAGGAGCCTTATTTCCACCCCCAACAATAAATTCACCCCCCAACAATTAAGAGATTCAAAAGGAGGGTGAAGAATCAAAAGGAAATTAACGTTACAAAGTTGACCACAAAACCAGCCAGATTCATCCTCCAATTTGACGTGTGAGTTTGACACTTCATATGGCCGAATACGTAGGTGTCATAAATATAAAATATCTTCGTACATGTGTCTTATAGAAGCTCTCAAACGTTCATGAAAATTGGCTCAGCGGTTTGGAAGTTATGGTCGAAATGGTGGGACATATTTCTGTGCATTAATGTTGGGTCCACCATTTAAATCTCAACTTCAGATCCCTTTATCATCATGAAAACATCAGAATTTTCTCCTGCCATAGTTGAATAAAATGATCCTCATATTTTTATATTTCTACTGTATAAATTTGAGCTTCATTGAGCTTGGTTTCTGGGCCCCACATTTGTTTGATGGGCCTTAGGCCCATTATGCTTTCTTCAGCAAATTTCTGCCTTCAGGCGCAAAATTCTACATCTTCCTTTGGGATTCATCCAAAGGACCTAAAAGATACAATGTTCCAAAAAAAGTGATCAATCATATCTCAAAATTTCAAATTCAGAAAATGAATATAATATTTTCAACAAACAAATAAATGATTGGGCCCAAATTTTCATTTTAAACATGAATTGCATTTAAGATGATAAATGAAGGTCTATTTATGTAATGCACTAAAAACAATGTTTATGGACTTTGGAACAATGAATATAAAGATATTAACAATTAATATTAGCCACTTTCAGTGACTAATAAAATTCAGATATTCCATTATCCTTTTGGGGATATGAATTATAAACTACAACATACACATTAAACCGAGTACCAAATAAAGTGGTAAATGGAATTACCTTCGAGTTATGGAGTAGAAAGAAACCAATTTTATCTCATACACATGTATAGAGTTTCAAGGTGTTTGTTAAGGCTTTCTCAGGAAAAAACTAACACCCCATGGCATGAAATGTATCTTTACAGGGTATCCCAAGGAAACAAAGGGATACTACCTATAAAACCCATCAGAAAAGAAGTGAATGTCTCCAGAAAAACCATCTTTCTTGAGAGGGAGAACATACTCAAAAAGGATAGTGGGAGAACGATTGATTTTGATGAAGTTAATGATAGAGATACACACGATTTGGTACATGAAAATATTCCACAGGTCCCCGTGGAAGAAGTAGTTACAAAAACGCAAGTATTTCATATTATCTCAAGAGAGGTAAGAGAACCAGAGAGATATGGTTTTCTGGTCATTGAGGATGATGAGTCATTATTAGTTGATGATAATGAACCTCTCTCCTTAAAGGAGGAAATAGAGAGATCAGAAGCTACACGATGGCTATAAGATATGAATTCTGAGATGAATTCCATGTATTAGAACCAAGTTTGGGTTTTGGTTGATGTGACAGTTGCTGTAAAGCCTGCTGGATGCAAATGGATATTCAAGAGGAAACTAGACATGGAAGGTAAATTAAGTACCAATAAAGAAAGTTTAGGGGCTAAAGGTTTTAAACAATGTTAAGGAATTGACTATGATGAAACATTTTCACTAGTTTCCATGTTTAAATCCATCAAAATCATACTTTCTATAACATCTTACCATGACTATGAGATTTAGAATATGGATGTCAAAACTACATTCCACAATGAGAACCTTTAGGAAGATGTCTATTTGATACAACCAGAAGGGTTTGTGACTACAAGTGATGCCAAAATAATTTTCAAGTTGTAGAGATCCATTTATGGATTGAAGTAAGAATCTAGGTCATGGAACATTCAATTTGATGAATCCATAAAAGAATCTGGTTTCATTAAGAATGGATGTGAGCCATGCATTTAAAAATATTTTAATGGTAATTCAGACATTATCCTAGTAGTATATGTTGATGAAATATTATTTATAGGAAATGACATACCAGTCTTATAATATGTTACAGAATGGTTAAACAAGTGCTTCTCCATGAAGTACTTAGGTGAAGAAACATATATTCCAAGGATCAAGATCATTCATGATAGATCTAAGAGGATTCTTAGACTAAGTCAAAGTACACACATTGACCAAATACTAAAGAGATTTAGTATGGAAAAATCCAAGAGGGAATTGGTTCTAGTGTCACATGGTTTACATATTTATAAGAAAATGTGTCCTCAGATACAACAAGAGAAAAGAGGAATGAGTAATATCCCATATGCTTCAGTAATAAGATCAATAATGTATGCCATGTTATGTACTAGACTTTATGTTTCCTATGTATTGATCATGGTAGGAAGATATTAAACATATATAGAAAAACAATACTGGAATACTGTTAAGGACATACTTAAGTATCTGAGAAGAACTAAGGATATGTTCTTGATGTTTGGAGGAGATTAGAAGCTGGTCATTAGGGGTTATACTAATTCTAGTTTTTAGATAGATCAAATGATCTGAAGTCAAAATCAGGATATGTTTTTTTCTCAACAGAGGATATGTGAGTTGGAAGTGTTCAAAGTAGTTAGTTTTCATTAATTCTATAGAGGAGTCTGATTATATAGCAGATTCTAATGAAACCAAGGAATCCGTTTGGATTCATAACTTTTTCCAGGAGCTTTATATGATACCTAGCAGTAAATACCCCATCATATTGAATTATTATAATACTATAATGGAAGCTCATGAAAAAGAGACAAGGTCACACCAATGGATAAAGAATATACTCTGGAAGTATCACCTCTTGAGGTATTTCTATCAGAGGGGTGAATTTTTAGTGAGTAGAGTACCCATATAAGATAATGTAGCAGAACCCTTGACTAAAGGACTATCTTAGTAGAAGCATGAGTATCATGTGAGAGCTAGTGGACTAAAGGTTGTTAGCAGCTGCCTATAGTCCAAGTGGGAGTCTTTTGGAGTTAGTGTCCTAGAACCAACTTCTACATACTTTTTGATAAACCTGTATTCATTTTTTTGAATATTAATGAACTACTTACCACATCATGATTGTTATTATGTGTGACGTTGTATGTGATAATGTCCTAAGAGTAGCTGTCATACTAAAAGGTCATAGCAGTTCCCTGCTATAATGAGAACCTAGAAGTGCTACGACACTATTATTTAATATATGTTCAATAGACAGATGATATCATTTTAGGGGCACAAATGATACATGCTATCATAGGTGGAGACTCATAGGAATTTGATTCACCTTATCATGGTGTTCTCTCTTGGTAATATCTAATAGGATATTTTGAGAACGGGACCTGCTGGTAGGAAATACACATTTATACATGTCATTGGATGTTCCTATCTGTGGACATGTGTATTGGTCCTTAGACTTTAATATTATTATTAATGAATATTATGAGTTGTGTACTTTGATGTATTGATGAAAACCATGACGATAGATGTTCACAACAAGGTAGAATATGTTGGGTGAATCATGAGTAATATCGTATTAATGAATAATACAAGAAAAGATTTATCAATTTTGTTCATTAATGGAAGTTAATATCTTAACACCTTTTATGGAAATGATATATCCTAAATAAATGCATGGCCATGGTGTTCTATAGGCAAAAACTATTTCCAGAAAGTCAAAGAAAGAGATATCGAGCGCATAGGTTGATGGCACTAGCATACAACCTGCTCGATTATAGATATTGTGATAAAGGGATTATATTACATGGTAAGATTCTGTATGAGGTGACATGTCATTGCGACATCAATTTTTTTCTATGGGTGACTTGGCGTGTTGATAGACGCTAACATTGGACTTTAGGCTACTTTGCCTAATTTCACTGAGAAAGAGGCATGGAGGGTCACACACTAAGTGTATCCAGAATCTCAGTTAAATAATATATATTATTATTTATTATTTAATAAGTTGAATAAATATTATTCCCATTTGTGGTTTAATAATTATTCATGTATGCATGATCGCATTTATTCTGTCATTAGTTATTCAAGAGAGTATATTCTGAACGGAATATTTAATAAATATTTATTTTCTATTTAGTGAATATAATATTTATTTATTTATTAGAGAATAATGATGTGATATTTATTTAATAAATAAATAGATATTATTCAAGGCCTGAAAAATATTATGAAGGATTGTCAAACCAAGTTTAACAGTCCAATGAGAAATGATAATATTGAATATTATTTAATTAAATAATATTTAATTATAATTTGGAAGTTAAACTCATGTAGAGAAATAATAATATTACTATTATTATTTGGCATGGGGTTATTCTAGGATTAAATAAATAATAAGGGAACTTGTGTAATTATTTTATTTTAACCCTAGTAATATAAATACCCTATTATGTTATTTTCCCATAAGCCAATTCAGTTGTGCACAATGATTCTTGGATAATAATCTCAATACTAAAGAGCCCCCTTCTCCAAGAATGATCCCAAGAATTGTGAGCAACCCTCCTCCATCGGATAAAGGAGAACTCTTTGGAAGCGATTCTCGAGGTGATCTAGGAGAATGAATAAATCACAAGGATCTTCCATTATAGCACTTGGAGATTCCTTCGACGACATCTAGAGATTCTTGGAACATGTGTGGATCACTAATAGAGGAAATATACACTTAGTTTATACAAATCAATAATGGTGCACCGAAAATCTATCACCAGACTCATCAATGAAGAAAAAATTCTTTAGATGTTATTCTTTATCTAATTAAATTAATTATAAACAATATGTGTTAATCTCCTCTGTCTTGGTTCTGTCATTATTATCACTTTTCTATTTCTTTGATTCAATTCTGTGGGTCACTATGTTCATTTTCGTATAGATCTCATATTGATAATTGATTATGAAAAAAAGAAAAGTTGGGCACCCCTAAACACACACTTTTTTTGTGACCGAAACCTATAGATCAAGCCCATAGACTTGTCCCCAATTTCATCTCTTGAGATATAAATCTTTACCCAATGCATTGGAGAGTTATCTAGTCTACCCCATTGCATAAGTTGTAACGAGATTACTCAGAACCATTTGGGAACCCCATAATATAATATACAATGGGATTAACTAGATCCATTTAGACTCCCCCATCGTATAAGCTGTAACAGGCTTACCTAGTGTTATCTGGGCTTTCTCATCATATAAGCTGTAACGAGCTAACTAGGTGCAATTTGGGATGCCCCATCGTATAAGCTATGTATAAGAACCACACATGAATAAAGTACATATATATTTCATTTCATCATAAAACTCATAAAAACAATCATATTATATGAAAAACTGATTAAATCATCAAAAAAATATGGGATTCATGTCAATCTCTTTGAAATAGGGTTAACCCATGGAAAAGAAACGAGTTTCATAACAATTTCTTTGAAACAATAATAATACATCTAGAGAAAGAATGAGTATAGTATAATTAAAAAATATCCCCATTATAGAATAATTGAAAAAATGGTGTGTTAAAATTTAGGAATTAAAAAACCATAAAATGATCATTAAAAACATTCTTGAGGAAAATATCCTTTTCATCTTGAAAATCACTTTTTAAAACATAAAACATTTTGAAAATACTTTTCTTTGAAAATAACCATGAAAACTTATAAAGGAGGATTTAAAAATCATTTAAAAAATTTCTTGAGGAAAATAACCTTTCATATTTGAGATAACTTTTTAAAGCATTTTTCAAACCATTTATAGAAAACATGGTTTTGGAAGAAAAATAGGTTTTGACCGAAAGGACTATTTTTAATAAAAATATTATTTTCAACTCTTGAGTTTATAAAGAGAATAAAATTGAAGGGAAAACAAATATTATCATGAAATAACCACAGGAAAATAATATTCATGAGTTTCTTGAGAGATATATCATAATATTTAATTATTTGAAGCATAATCATAAACAATCTGGATAAATTATGAGATTGTAACATAAAACACGTACAACTTTGGTAACTTTGAACTGTAATCCCCATAAAATAATGAAGTTAAATGAAACATATAATATAATGAAAATAAGGATTCTTATGATATAACATTTCAAATTAGAAATATATACACCTCATAAAAGAAGATAGGTTTATAGCATAACATATGTCTCAAAGAAGGAAAATTGAGACAAAAACCCCTTACTACATTGGTAACTTTGAAATAGTAAACCCCATGAAAGTGATATCATAAAATGGATACGTAAATCATAATAAATATAATTATAATAATAAAATAAATTAATGGGTAGTATATACACCACATAATAAAAACAAGTGGTGAATATGCAATATATCTCACAAAAATAAAATTGAGACGAGAAAAATCCTTACCTTAAGCATTAAATTCTATCGTACTCTTTCAAAAATTATGTATAATAAATACAAGTTTATTATAAATATATTACCAAATAATACGTATATATATCATACCATATATTATTTTCTTATGACACTTTTATTACCCGTTTATTAATAATTCCTTGTTAAAGTTACGTTTTAGGTAATAACCACTTTGTTTTTTCGTATTTTTCTTGACTTGTTGTTTTTTAGTCCTCTTACTTCTATCATGAATTAATTATCTAAAAAATATAAACCCTGATATAAATATAATATATATCATTATATATGTATTTAGAGTAATCCATAAAATTTAGTAATATGAACTGAAATACACCATTCATGAAGATGGTAGGTTGTACGTATGCATAAACGTTGTTTCCATTTTCTTATAGTATTGAAGGAAATAAAAGTAAATGATATATATATATATATATATATATTAATTATAGATTATTTTTTATTTCATATATATCACATATGTTTATTAAACCCATCCTTAATACATTCCATGTAAATGGTAAATGAATCACATTGTTTTGTGAGGTGGTAATCCACCGAACACATGAACAATGTTATCATATTTCCGAAAAATGGGAAGTATGAAGATATGTGTGATATAATAATTAAAAAATAATAATAAAATCTTAAATATCTTAAATATAATATATAAACTATAAATCCATCATTATTTACAACTGTGAGAGGTGGTAATGGAAAAAACAAACAACATTGGTTCGCGAGGTGGTATTCTACCATACACACGAATGGTGATTTTGTAACCAATTTGATAAAAGTATGTGTGGTTGTAAGTTATAAAATTAAAACAAAAAAAATCTTATTATATCTAAGATAGTTTTTTTATTATATAACAACAATATAAAAATAAATGAAGGGATTGGAAGAAGAAATAAAACAAAAACACTTGTTGATGAACATTATCTCTTCTTTGGGTATCCTCCTTATGTTTGTACCAAATCCTTAATAGGATGGATTTGTGCCCAAAATAATGATTCTAAGATGAGATTATGAAATTTTTAAAGTTATTTGGGAAGTTTTTAGTCAATAAAAATGTCTTCAGATGTGTGAATAAGGGGTTAGAGTGAGTGCCCTTTTATAACCGAGGAGTGGCATTCTTATAAATACCCAAAATTATTCACTATTGAGAGGTCTCCCTTACCTCATGTGCCTCCAAAAAAGATAATAAGGGAGGGGAGGGTTTATTTTTTTTATAAACTCTACCACCATATAAACATAAATATAATTTATCATGTTATTCCTTAGTCTTTAAGTTTACTCAATCGTACCTATTTAGTTTTTACCATGGTAACTTGTATCTTTTTATTTATCTAGGTAATTTATAATTTAAGACCAGAATTAAAATTAGTTTTATTATATAATTTATAACAAATAATTATAAATATTAAATTAAATTTATTAAATAAAAATACTATGTGCATGTAAAATTAATTTTAATACAAATGCATATAATGTGCAAAACTTCGTTTTAACCTCAGTCGTGGTAAATAATTTTAACTATTTTTAACAATTGTTTGGGTAAAATATTAATTTGAACTTATTAGATAATATAAATTATTATAATTCAAAATATGTAATCCATTTTTACAAATTAAAATTACAAAAGAAAAAGAATTTAATTTAAAATTAATTCCATAGACGCAATGAGAAAATGAGTTTTTAAAGTGAAAATGTTCAAAAGTTTACAATGTTTTTATATAAAATTTCAATATAAAATTGATTCCAATGACCAAAATTGGATTAATATATGTATAATTTAAGTAATTATACATTAAACCAATTTAAATTATAATTTAACTTTGTAAATAATTTTGGTGAAAAGAATGTTTTTAATTAAAATTCAGTATTTTTCACTATTCATAAAAAAATGAAACTTTTTAGAAAAAAACAAAAAATTCACCCTACTAAAATTTTAATATTATAATTTAAAAAATTATTCTTATTTTATAAAATTAATTTTCTAAAATTGGTAAAATTTATTTTTAAAATAAGTGCGCCATAAAAAGGAAACAAAACTTCTTTTTCGAAAAATACAATTTTTAAGCGTAAAATTAGATTTATTCTCATCACTTGTCTATAAAAAACATAAGATTAATTTTAAATAGTTGATTGAATATATACTATTTAAATTTAATTAAAATAATTCATCAAAAGTGATTTTTTAATTTATTTAGGTAAAACATGTTTATGTGCATAAAAATAGTTTTTCATAAAATGATTTCCTTTAAAATGATTTTTATTTTCATTTATAATTAATTAATCACCAAATAATTCATTTTATATATATGTGTAAACCAAATTTTTATAATTTAGTTAATATTATTCATTACTATCATTCCAATATCTATGTGACAACTGTCATATTAAATAATATTTTAATAATATGTCACATTTCATTTAAACTTAGTGCTGCGTGTAATGAAATCTATGATCGATGTTGCATGTAACACAAGACAAACTCAATGTTGCATGTAACTAAAGCTAAAAATAATGTTGTGTATAAATAAAAATATTTAAAATATTAAATTCATTTGAAAAAAAATATTTCATAAAATCTCTGGGTGTTACATTCCACCCCCCTTAAAATGTATTTCACCATCAAAATTCATATTGGCCACTAAAGGTTTAACATTTGAAAAATTCATTCATAGAAACCCACATAATAAAAATTAATAATAAAACTTACCTTAAAAAGATAATTTTGGAAACATTATGGTTACCCAATATAACCCATAACTAGGTTTCTAAATTGGATAACATGGGTGGAAAATGAAGACATGGACATGGAAGAAAAGTGTAAATAATTATAGAGTGATAAAGATCATTGATCACAATAAAGTGGGTGATCTATTGAAAGTTAAAAACCACAAAAACATAAATCTATGAAGATTTAAGGGACTATTTGATTCATAAAGAATGAAACTAATAGAATAATATCCTTTTCCTATAATTGAATAATTTTCAAAAGAAGACATAATTACTTGATTTCATTCCATTTGATTAGTAAAATATCATCCATCAGTTGTTCCTTGATCAATTTACACTTCATCTATTACTCCAAAAAATAAAGGTGAATTTGTTGTGTCTGAAACTCTAATAGTTCATATGATCCATAAATGGAAAGACAATTCATTCCATTTATCTTTAGTTATCATCACAACAAAATGGTTAGAACAGGTTGTCCAATATGCATAAATCTTCATATGTTGAAATAATACATTAATCTCAAAACCCTTATTCAAAGTTTAACATAAAACTTTCATAAATGGTTAACCTTATGAACCTTCTAAATGATTAAAAATCAAAAAATTTAGAAATAAGGTCACTAAATTTATCAAAATCAACTTAAAATTAATTCCCCATATATAATAAAGTATCTCTTGATAGTTACATTGACAATATTTGAATACCTTAGTCATATATTCCCTTGAAGCTTGGAAATAACGAAAATTTCCATAAAACTGGTATGCTTCCTCATTTTGTGAATAAATCAATATATTATTGAAAGCATTTAAAGATCCAATAATTTTTTAAACTCTATCAATGATAGAATATACTATTATGCTAAAAAATAATTTATCATTTCCAAGGTTATCAATGCTATCCAATTTCTTTTATCTATATCCACCATCTCTTTATCCAGGATAAACACAATTTTATCAACATCAAGAAAAAATTAATGGTTACCTTACCTTAATCAAAATATCACCACTCCATTAAATTAATTTTCTGGATCATAAAAACCATTAATTATATTTTTAAAAATCCTTAATGAAAAATGTATACTTAAAATTCCTTATATATTTCATAATTCTTAAATTCTGATACATAAACAGCTTAATTATTCCACCTCATCCTTAATTAATTAACTAGGTTTCATCATCTTATTCCTTAATACCTCATTCCTATAGTGTAAAATATGAATCATGTCTTAACATCCACAATCTTTAATTTAATAGTGTTTCTCATGTTTAATATAAACAATAGAGTTAAAATACCCTATACATTTCATATATCATTTGTAGTCTCCTAATCATCAATATAAAAACCATTACCCATAAAAACTTGCTGATTCTCCTCATGATATTTACCCTTAGGACATAAATTTACATAATGACCATAATTTACACATTTAAAGAATTCATAAGTCGATGATTTCTTAGGGAAACTAATATTCCCATCTATTATGATAACTGAACTTTTCATTTTCCCTTTATAGTTACTTGATTTGTGTCATTATTCTACATACATAAAATATTTTATCATTATGTTGATACATTACCTTGAGTTATTCCTTAAACATTCTTGACATATAGGGAATTTAATATTATTTCAAGATTCTGGATGGTCCACTCAGTTTGTGTAACACCCCAATATTTCGTAGTACGTTATTCCTTCAAAGTAATTCAATAACTTCCACTACACGTAACACCGAGTTCAAGCGCAACACGACTTACCAAACTAGCCATTCAAAAGTGGTTATGAATAGTATTAACTAAAATTTGAATTTTATATAATCCTTATAATTTTATAATCCATATTATGAGTTTCTTAGACATAATATAAGAACAAATTCATTTTTTCAGATAAAATAATTATTTAAAAAATGTAATTTTTCCACCTTTTAATGGAGAAACTTTTTAAAATCAAATATTTGAAACTTTTATATATTTCATTTGACAAAATAAAATTATTATTTAGAATCAGGATATAAAAATTTAGTTTTGATGAATTTTTGATGTTTTTATGATAACTTTCATATATGGGTGAATAGTGAAAAATACTAAATTTTAACTAAAAACAACTTTTTTAATCAAAATAATTTAAAGTACTAAATTATAAATTTAAGTGGTTTTAAATTATAATTAGATTATATTTTTATAATTTAATTAAATATTGTTCATTGGGAGTAATTTCACTTTGAAATTGCATATAAACAGGTGTCAATCTTTTGATAGTTATTATTTCTTAAAAACCCGCCTTTTGGTTCTGACAACGGAAATTTATTTCAAATTAATTAATTAAATTTATATGTTTTGAATTTGGTAAAATAGAAATCATTTTTGGATTCGGAATATCAAAATTATCTTGGGGTGAATTTTTGGTATTTTTCAAAAAACGTTCAATTTTTGATGAATAGTGAAAAACACTAAGTTATTGGTTAAAACCAACTTTTTATTTAAATAATTATTTATTTTATTTAAATTTATTTTTGGTCAAAATAGATATATAATACCTATATAATTTAAATGTAATTCATTGGAGTCATTTTATATTAATTTTAGATATACAAAATTTTATTGAACTTTTTACCGTCTTTTACCCACCTCCAAGGAGCTTTTGCAAATTTTCATAAAACTTAATTTTACTACTTTTGTGAGTGGAATTTCAAATATCCGAGAGACATGGTTGATATCAATATGTAAAATGTGGTTCAATTAGATGAAAATAATTTTTTGTGAATAGTAACATTTTACTTTTATTTACCACGGTTAAAAGTAAATAGGGTAATTAAGGGTAAAAATGATATTAATATTACCATAACACATGTAATAATTCTATTGGGAAAGTGTATCTCAACTAAAAACAACCTTAGGAATAAAATATTATCATTTAGGTCCACTTGGATTAGATTAGGACACTTATTATTATTTAATTCAAAGAAGAGTTAAAAGAGTTAAAATCAAAATTTAATAACTAAAACATTTTTAATAAGGGGTTATACATAAGATAAATTCAATTATAAATATTAATTAGAAAGATAAAACATTTTCCTACATCATGGTAGTTTAATTATAATTTTTAGACATTAAATAAATAAATTTATTTATGACACAATGATGATGCAGTAATTTCCTTATTTAGGAAAGAATTAAATAAATTGTATTATAAATATTAAAATAAATATAATTTCAACGTTTTTATGATATACACTAATTTTATAGGTGAATATGACATTATATGGCTGATTAAATGTATCTTTTTCAAAGTAATCAAGTTATGATGACTTTAAAAAAACAAAATACCAAATAGTGTCAAAATTGACATAAATTAATATTTAAAACAAATACTATATTATTGGTTGATATAATATTTTTAAAAATGTGAGGTTCGGCCAAATGGATTAAATAATATTATATATGTCATTAATGAGCCACTTGAGGTTCTCTTGGATGTTTATAGTAAGTTTATTAACCATATAGAGTAAGAATACAAGAAGACACAGTAAAAGTTAAACTATTTAACTAAGAGTTAAATCTAAAAGTTAAGGTTAATATGGTGACCTAAACCTGTCTAAAACCTATTGTTTGAGAGGTTGTAGACCCATACCAACCTTATCTTTTAAATAATTCATTTTTGAGCCATTAGAAATCGAAAATTAATTTATTATAAAATAACATTTTAAGTTTTTCCTAAGGTGCCCCTCACCCCTCTTATAAAAGGGAACTCCCCCTTCACTCCATTTGACACCTTCTAAGCCATTTAGCTCCAACAAAACCTGCCCAAATATCCTCTCAAATTACCTAAATTCATCCTAGAGGCCCTCCTTTTTTCAGAAATCCAACTTAAGGATTACTTTTGATCAAATCAAAAGGAAGAACCCGAAGAAGAGGTAATGATTTCACCAGCCTCTTTCAAGTTCTCTTATTCTTCCACTTACTCTTTCTTTGTTGTTTAAATTATAATATAATAAATCCAGTATCTTCTATATTCTGTGATGTTATTATAAATATGACACAAATATATTCATTATCCTATCCATCTTATGAATGATAATGTCACCATGCGTGCGTACGTACGACTTACCATCTCCACGCCGTGGTGTAATTTGTTATTCAACACTATGTTATTTGGATAGATATAATGATGAGTAATATGTATATAAATAATAAAAATAACATGATAATGTCTCTGTAAAATTAATATACCATCCAATTCCACAACATTAAGGAAATTATATTGTCGCTCATGTGTACGTACGGATTACCGTCTCCACGACGCGATGAGATTCATTTTCACGTTCACCATTCATTGACGATTATAAATATATATATATTATTAATCAGTATATAATATATGGAATAATAATTCTACTAGAGATAGATACATATATATATATATATATATGTACTTACATATATCTTATTCACTTAGTTCCGTTCAATACAAGATGAAAACAGAAACAACGTTTATGCATATGTACGGACTACCGTCTTCATAAACAGTGTTTTTCATTTCATATATATGTCTATTATAAATATTTATCTTCTGAATATATATGATATATAAATCATGTTTTATATTTTGGATTTACTTAAATCTTGATCTAAGTGATACAATCATGAGTAACAAGTTAAAACATGTACGATAAAGTAAGCGTTTATTACCCGAAATGTTAAATTAACATGGAAATTATTATTAAATGGGTAGTATAAAGTAATAAATGAATCATGTATGATATCATAAATATTAATATGGTTTTTTTATACTTTAATAACATACTACGATCTTCATACAGGAGGTTAAACGTACCCTCGACTAAAGGAAAGTGCAAGGTAAGGGGTTTTCATCTCATTCCTTATTCCCGTGAGATTCATGCCATATATCCACTATTACCTTTTGTTTGGTTTATTTACTCCCCTTAATTGTATTATTTGTGTAATACACTTTAATTTATGTGTATTTACATATTCATTGTATGATACCTCTTTCATGGGATGTATGTTTCGTAAGTTACCAAATTGGTAAGGGTTAATTTCACAATCTCTTTATTATCCGAGGCTGTTTTTACATAAGTATCTACTGGGAAATATTTATTATCCATGTCCATGTTTCATAAAAGAGTTTTCAAAGGGATTATTTTTAAGGTAATTTTTAGTAAAACATCATTCTAAATGTTTTAAATATTTAGTCTTCTAAATCATTCTCATTAATGTCCATGTTTTCAAAATGGGTTTTAAAGATTTATTTATATGGACATGAATGTTTTAAAAATGTTAATTCCATTCAAAAGTTTCAAAGTGTTATGGGAAACTTTGATTCAAAAATTTCTTTAAATGTCTTCCTTTCTAAATTGTGTAACTTTTAAAGGTTTTCATGAAAAAGGGATATTTCTCTCAAAGAGTTTTACAAAACAGTTTCATCTATGTCAACATCCTTTGATAGATTTTAAACTTGTTTGAAGATGATTTATTATGATAAAAAACTTCTATATTGTATTGAAGGTTTTGTGATATGTTTGACTGTGGATGTGTTATTTTTATACCATTCATGGTTTATGGATAAAGTATTGACATTTCGTATGCTAGTTTTAATACGAATGTTTATGTTATGTTTAAACCTATTTATATGAGGAATGTATTGGACTTAGTAAGTGATAAGTGGAGCCTGCTATAGCTCCTCGATGCATCGGTAGGTCTCATGAGACAAACTAGTGTCTTGGCACAAGGTATTGACAAAATATTATTTGTAGTCTTGGCACAAGGCCTTGACTATGTGGTTATGATAGTCTGACATTATTCATTCCATCATTATGAAAGTGGTTATTGATATTGCATGTGATTATTCGACTAGTAGAATATCCATATGAATAAGTAAATTTCATTATTTCATTTTATTTTTTCCATATTATACTGAAGTTTAAGTTTAAAAGGCTTTTTTTAGTTATACATTGCCTTAAATGTTTATGCTTCTTTATGTAAGTTTCCGTTGTATTTCTTACCCTTACTGAGCATTTGAGCTCACCCCTTTCTATGTTTTATTTTTCCCAGGATTCCAAGAAGTTTATTATGATTGATATGCAAGGTTAAGCCAAGGGAATAATGGCGTTCATAAAGGATTATTTATGTTGTTTTGTATGTTATAAAGTGTAATGTAACATTCATGTATGTAATCTATTTTCCAAGACTACTAAACTGATCAGTCCTTCATGAATTGATTCCTTGTAATCATACTAATGTATTAAAATAATGCTCCGACTTTGGGTAACTGGGTTCGGGGCGTTACAGTTGGTATCAGAGGAAGTTTAGTAATAACCTTGGAAACTAGATTTAGATAAACTCTGATTAGAGAACATTACCCTAATATAGACTTTGAGAATTAGTATAGAAGGACTTCCTAGAATTTTGGTAATGTAGAGATTTTTTGAGTTTTCCAAGCAAATACATCCCTGTCTGGATACGAGCTGGTAGAGGAGGCTCTGACATAGATGTACCTAGGGGTAAAACCTGAAAACACTACTTTGAGCTAGACTCGAATGGGAACTGGTGCAAGACAATGGACCTTGCTGCACTCTTGGTTATGACACTCCCAGGGGATATGCTTAGGATAATTCTCATTTTCTTTACAAACCACTATGAAGGGTTTATGAGTATATACCTCATCAAAGAAAACATTTTTGTGATTATGGATTATATCCATAAACTATTCAATTTATGTTAGGTATTTTACATGTTTGGAATTATGAATTGCGATTCATAAACTAACATAGTATATGCCATTGTTTAGAAATGGCACCGAGTAGAAGGAATGAGAACTCCAGCAATATGTATGATCCAAAGAGTAAGAAGGGACATATCATTCATGGTATTCATCCAACATTTATAAAGGAAATAGTCTCCCATGTATTATCATCATATAAATAAATAGTATCATAAGATCAGTAAATAATTCTCTGAATCCTATGGCTTTGAAGGGAAGCAAGAAAAGAAATAAATGGTAGAAAGAAAGATGGATAAAGGGAATAAGGAAAAGAAGGATTTTCCAATATGTGATAAATGTGGAATTAATAACCTTGGTAAATTCTTGAAGGGAATGGGAGTTTGTTAAAAGTGTGGAGAAAAATGACCCCAAGTACATGATTGCAAGGGTAAGAAAAAGTTTTCAAATGTAAAATGCTTCATCTTCAAGGCGTTGAGACACTACGAGAATCAATATCCCATTCGTAAGAGTATACCACAAATGATGTTATTGGATAATAATCATGTTATGATACTACCTCAGATGAAGAAGAAAGACTAAAGTTCTTATGTTGTTATTATAGAATTATTTCATTTGAGTGTCGTATCAACAATATACTGGTTACATGAATTATGGAGATAAGTAAGGATTGTAATACAGTACTATTTTATTGAGGATTTGAGATTATATGGTTCTAATAAAAGTGACTTAATAGTAAGCTATGCTTTTTGGAAAAAAATGGTTGAAGGAAAGGTAATCCTTAATATGGTCCTGATAATGAGGTAGTGATTTTGGAATAAGATATAGTTGATTTTGGTAATTCAGGATGTTGCAGTGTTGTAAAAGAATACACGATGAAGGCATTCACATGTTATTACCTGGAAAAAGGATCCTCATTATGTTTAACTTCCTTATAAACTTAGGATTGAGAGTTTGGATACAATTATTTTGGATAATTCTAAAGGTTGGAATGGATTAAGTTTGAAATTGGATACTATTATTAAGGTTATTTTTTGGATTTCCATAAAAAGTACAACCCGGAGGCCGGGTGGCAACCCGTCACGTCCGGAAAGGCCACGAGACTTGAAACTGAAACTGAAGGGAGGCAAGGTTGTATCACATATCACTGACCCACGTGATGTATTGGATTGAATAATGTTGTTTTTTTAAATGTTCTGATATGTGACTTATAAATCATTATTTTTGGAACCCTATATGATTATGATAAATATAATATTTTTAAGTTCTATTATCTTTTATAGTGAAAGATTAGTTTGTGTTAGAAATTAGTTAAAGGATGTAACTCTATTTTACAAGTATACTTTTTTTTCATCCTATGAAGGAATTAATACTTAATATTTAGGGAAGGGATCCTAAAACCAAAAATGTGTTATCCTAATACCTTATGTTTTGTTGAACTGATGATATTTTAAGTCATCATAGATTGATGGATTTGAGGCCCTCAATTTTACACTTGTTTGTGATTGATCACTTCAATCTGTCCCTATAAATATTTACGTTTTCCTCTAATTTTGTGTCTATAATTTCCACCAATGTTCTCCTATCCGAAATACTAATTTGGTGGTGACTTTTTCATTCCACTTTTCCTCTTATTAAGACTAAAATTTATTAACCCAATTTCCGATGTGGGTTTTCCCACAAAAGTATTTTTTATTTTCAACCTTTTATTTTCAAAAACAATTTCAAATCGCGAGGACGTAATTTATTGAATAAGGGGAGAATGTAACACCCCAAGATTTCATAGTACATTATTTCTTCAAAGTAATTCAATAACTTCCACTACACGCAACACTGAGTTCAAGCGCATCACGACTTACCAAACTAGCCGTTCAAAAGTGGTTATGAATAGTATTAACTAAAATTTTAATTTTATATAATTCTTATAATTTTAGAATCCATATTATGAGTTTCTTAGACATAATATAAGAACAAATTCATTTTTTCAGATAAAATAATTATTTAAAAAAATGCAATTTTACCGCCTTTTAATGGAGAACCTTTTTAAAATGAAATATTTGAAACTTTTATATATTCAATTTGAAAAAAATAAACTTCTTTAGAATCAGGACATAAAAATTTAGTTTCGATGAAATTTTGATATTTTTCTGATAACTTACATATTTGGGTGAATAGTGAAAAATACTAAATTTTAACTAAAAACAACTTTTTTAATCAAAATAATTTAAAGTGTTAAATTATACATTTAAGTGGTTTTAAAGTAGAATTATATTATATTTTTAAAATTTAATTAAATATTGTTCATTGGGAGTAATTTCACTTTGAAATTGCACATAAACAAGTGTCAATCTTTTGATAGTTATTATTTCTTAAAAACCCGCTTTTTGGTTTTGACAACGGGAATTAATTTTAAATTAATTAATGAAATTTCTATGTTTTAAATTTGGAAAAATAGACATCATTTTTGGATTTGGAATATCAAAATTATCTTAGGGTGATTTTTTCGTATTTTTCTAAAAACTTTCAATTTTTGATGAACAGTGAAAAACACTCAGTTTTTGGTTAAAACCGAGTTTTTATTTAAATAATTATTTATTTTTTTTAAATTTATTTTAGATCGAAATAGATACATAATACCTATATAAGTTCAATGTAATTCATTGGAGTCATTTTATATTAATTTTAGATATACAAAATTTTATTTAACTTTTAACCGTCTTTTACCAACCTCCAAGGAGCTTTTGCAAATTTTCATAAAACTTAATTTTACCGCTTTTGTGATTGGAATTTCAAATATCCAAGAGACATGGTTGATATCATTAAGTAAAATTTGGTTCAATTAGAAGAAAATAAATTTTGTTGAATAGTAACTTCTTACTTTTATTTACCACGGTTAAAAGTAAATAGGGTTATTAAGGGTAAAAATGATATTAATATTACCATAAAACATGTCATAATTATATTGGACAAGTGTATCTAGACCAAAAACAACCTTAGTAATAAAATATTATCATTTAGGTCCACTTGTATTAGATTGGGACACTTATTATTATTTAATTCAAAGAAGAGTTAAAAGAGTTAAAATCAAAATTTAATAACTAAAAGATTTTTAATATGGGGTTATACATAAGATAAATTCGATTATAAATATTCATTAGAAATATAATAAGTTTTTCTAAATCATGGTATTTTATTTATAATTTTTATACATTAAATAAATAAATTTATTTATGACACAATGATGATGCAGTAATTACCTTATTCATGAAAGAATCAAATAAAGTGTATTATAAATATTAAAATAAATATAATTTCAAAGTTTTTATGACATAAACGAATTTTATAGGTGAATATGACATGATAGGTATGATTCAATGTATATTGTTCTAAGTAATTAATTTGTGATGACTTTCACAAAAACAAAATACCAAATAGTGTCAAAATTGACATAAATTAATATTTAAAACAAATACTATATTATTGGTTGATATAATATTCCTAAAAATGTAAGGTTTGGAAAAATGGCTTAAATAATATTATATATTTCATTAATGAGCCGGTTGAGGTTCTCTTGGACGTTTAGAGTAAGTTTATTAATCATATAGATTAAGAATACAAGAAGACAAGGTAAAAGCTAAAATATTTAACTAAGAGTTAAATCTAAAAGTTAAGGTTAATATGGTGACCTAAACCTGTCTAAAACCTATTTGTTTAGAGTTTTTAAACCCATACCCACCTTAATGTTTAAATAATTCATTTCTAAGCCATTAGAAACCAAAAATGAATTTATTATAAAATAACATTTTATGTTTTTTTTAAGGTACCCCTCACCCCTCTTATAAAAGGGCACTCCCCCTTCACTCCATTTCACACCTTCTAAGCCATTTGGATCGGAAAAAACCTGAAAAAATATCCTATCAACTTCCCTCAATTCATCCTAGAGGCCCTCCTTTGGTCATAAATCGAACTTAAGGACCCCTTTTGATCAAATCAAAAGGAATAACTTGAAGAAGAGGTAATGATTTCACCACCCTCTTTCAAGTTCTCTTATTCTTCCACTTAATCTTTCTTTGTTGTTTAAATTATAATATAATAAATCCAGTATCTTCTATATTCTTTGATGTTATTATAAATATGGCACAATAATATTCATTATCCTATCCATCTTATGAATTATAATGTCACCATGCATGCGTACGTACGACTTACCGTCTCCATGCCGTGGTGTAATTTGTTATTCAACACTATGTTATTTGGATGGATATAATGATGAGTAATATTTATATAAATAATGAAAATAACATGATAATGTCTCTGTAAAATTAATATACCATCTAATTCCACAACTTTAAGGAAATTATATTGTCGCTCGTGCGTACGTACGGATTACCGTCTCCACGACGTGGTGAGATTCATCTTCACATTCACCATTCATCGACGATTATAAAAATATATATTATTAATCAGTATATAATATATGACATAATAATGATACTCAAGATATATACATACATATATATATATATATATATGTACTTACATATATCTTATTCACTTAGTTTTCGTTCAATACGAGATGAAAACGGAAACATCGTTTATGCGTATGTACGGACTACCGTCTCTATAAATAGTGTTTTTCATTTCATATATATGTCTATTATACATATTTATATTCTAAATATATATGATATATAAACCATGTTTTATATTCTGTATGTACTTAAATCTTTATCTAAGTGATACAATCAAGAGTAACAAGTTAAACCACGTACGATAAAGAAAGCGATTATTACCCGAAATGTTAAATTAACATGGAAATTATTATTAAATGGGTAGTATAAAGTAACAAATGAATCATGTATGATATCATAAATATTAATATGGTTTTGTTATACTTTAATAACATACTACGATCTTCATAGATGAGGTTAAACGTACCCTTGACTAAAGGAAAGTGCAAGGTAAAGGGTTTTCATCTCACTCCTTATTCCCGTGAGATTCATGCCATATTTCCACTATTAACATTTGTGTGGTGTATGTACTTCCCATAATTGTATTATTTGTGTAATAAAATTTAATTTATGTGTATTTACATATTCATTGTATGATACCTCTTTCATGGGATGTTCGTTTCGTAAGTTACCAAATTGGCAAGGGTTAATTTCACAATCTCTTTATTATCCGAGGTTGTTTTTACATAAGTATCTACTGGGACATATTTATTATCCATGTCCATGTTTCATAAAAGAGTTTTCAAAGGGATTATTTTTAATGGAATTTTTACTAAAACATCATTTTAAATGTTTTAAATATTTATTCTTCTAAATCATTCTAATTAATGTCCATGTTTTCAAAATGGTTTTTAAGGATTTATTTATATGGACATGAATGTTTAAAAAAAAATTTCAAAGTGGTATGGGACACTTTGATTCAAAAATGTCTTTAAATGTCTTCCTTTCTAAATTTTGTAACTTTTAAATGTTTTCATGAAAATGGGATATTTCTTTCAAAGAGTTTTAAAAAACATTTTCATCTATGTCAACATCCTTTGATAGATTTTAAACTTGTTTGAAGATGATTTATTATGATACAAAACTTCTATATTGTATTGGAGGTTTTGTGATATGTTTGACTGTGGATGTGTTATTTTTATACCATTCATGGTTTATGGAGAAATTATTTACATTTTGTATGCTAGTTTTAATACGAATGTTTATTTTATGTTTAAACCTATTCATATGAGGAATGAATTGGACTTAGTGAGTGACGGGTGGAGCTTGCTATAGATCCTTGATGCATCGGTAGGTCTCATGAGACAAACTCGTGTCTTGGCACAAGGCCTTGACAGAATCTTATTTTTAGTCTTGGCACAAGGCCTTGACTATGTGGTTATGATAGTCTGGAATTATGCATTCCATCATTATGAAAGTGGTTATTGATATTGCATGTGATTATTCCACTATTAGAATATCCATGTGAATAAGTAAATGGAATTATTTCATTTTATTTTTTCCATATTATGCTGAAGTTCAAGTTTAAAAGGCTTTTGTTTTAGTTATACATTGCCTTAAATGTTTATGATTATTTATGCAAGTTTCTGCTGTATTGCTTACCCTTACTGAGCGTTTGAGCTCACCCCTTTCTATGTTTTATTTTTCTCAGGATTACAAGAAGTGCATTGTGATTGATATACAGGGTTAAGCCAAGGGAATACTGGCATTCATAAAGGATTATTTATGTTGTTTTGTATTTTATAAAGTGTAATGTAACATTCATGTATGTAATATATTTTTCAAGACTTATAAACTGATCGGTCCTTTGGGAATTGATTCCTTGTAATCATGCCAATGTATTAAAATAATGCACTGACTCTGGGTAACTGGGGTTGGGGCGTTATAGTCTGACCATCCATCTATGGATGAAAAGCAGTTCTAAGTCATTGCTTAAAACCAAAATCATACTGGATAACTATACATACCATAGATGTAAAACAATGATTTAGACCAGATATTATTGTCCTTGTAACTCTGTGGAGTCTCACTGTATCCTCCTGATACTAACTTGAAAAAAATTCCACTAAGATCGACTCCATGATTTATATAAAGTGGGTTGATTTCATAAAATGATAAAATATCATCTATATAACATCAAAGATTCCCTAATCTCGAGATAAACTTATAACTAATTCCATCAATATATCCCCCCACATCCATTGAGGAATATATAATGGTTGGAGAAAACCATCAGGAATATGATGCTCAACCTTTATCTACTGGAAAACCATCATCGAGACACAAACTCTGCACCTGTATGCTTTAATACAAACCACCAAAACTGTGCTCTCAGAGCTCATTACATGTTTGTCACACCCTGATGTCCCGCTAAGGGTGTGATATATAACTCATGAAGAACAATCTCACATACCAATAAAGGAATGAAAATCATTCCCTATAACAAAACCCTATGCTGTTTATCCTCAAACCAACCATCAGGGGCATCAATATCAATAACTCGATCTATCCATACCTCCACATCAGAATCCTACAACTGGGACTCCTCCACCCACCGCACTAAAAATTATTGAACTATTATCCAAAAAATAAAACCTTTACCTTAAACCTCTCCCATATCAATATGCATCACTGTGATCTCTTCCATCACTCTTCAGGAATCTTCAAATTCATGCATGACATCACTATCTGACTTTCTAATTAGTGAATTTGCCACAAAATTTCTCTTTCCTAGTGTATATGAAATCTAAAAGTCATAATACTATAAGAATTATATCCACCGATTCTATCACTTGTTCAAGTCATACTAGGAGAAGACATACCTCAGGCTCTTATAATCAATGAAAACCAAAAAATTCTCACATATGAGGTGATGTCACCAAAACTTCATGGAAAACACAACTGCTTCCAACTCAAGATAATGGGTGACATAGTTACACTCATGAGGAAATGATTTTCAAGTCCCATAAGAAACCAAAAATCTTTTCTATATTATAACACAACCTAACCCAAGATGTGAAGAATCACAAAAAAACCTCAAACCGAAGTTCCTCAGCTAGAAAATAATGAACTAGAGTACTGAAAAACTTCCCCTTTAGTTACTCAAAATATTCCTAACACTAGTCAGTATATAAGAACACATAATATTTTCTGTTCAATGTCATGAGAGGAGTAAAAAACTAAGATAAATCAGTTATGAACCTCCTATAATATCGTTCAATACCAAGGAAACTTATCACCTCTATAATAGTCTTAAGGGATACCTAAGAAACAAATACCTCTATCTCTGAAGGATCCACACTTATTCTTTTTTGGGATATGATACTTCCCAAGAAACAAACTTCACAAGTCCAAAACTCACACTTCAAAAACTTCCTAAAAATCCGTTGAGGATGAAGAACTCCTAAAATGGCATGAAAATGATTTTTATGCTCCTCCTTAGATACATATTGCACAAGGATGTCATTGATGAAAACCATAATAAAAAATCCATAAAATCCCTAAACACTAGATTTATTAAACCTATGAACATGTATGTAGTGTTTGTTACACAAAACAATATCACAATGAACTCATAATTCTTATTATGACATTATAATGAGGTATTCAGAATATCCACATATTCCACCCACATATGATGATATCCTGACCATACATTGATATTTTAGAACCAACTTTCTCCTTTTAGATGATTGAATAAATCATCAATCCATGAGAGGGGACATCAGTTCTTCACTGGCACTTGGTTTAAGCAATGATAATCAACATAAATGAACAAACTTCCATCATCCTTCTTTATGAACAAAACCAGTGCACCCCATAGTGACACACTCAACCAAAAAAATCTCACTATAATAGATCATTGAGTTGTAAACACATATATCACAAAATTAGAAGGTTCCTTCCTATATGGGGACATCAAAATAGGATAAATTCCTAGTTATATCTTGATCCAAAACATGATCTCCCATTAAGGGGGAAATGATACAACCTCTTTAGGAGATACATAAGGGAACTCTTCCATAACCTTGGAAAACACCAATGGATGAAACTTTGATGAACTCAGCATTAGATCGACCACCAAGAAAGACAAGGATGAAACAAATCTTTAACCCATCCATGGGTCTCACTCTCTAACAAACATTGCAGACTCTCCATCATAATCATAGAACACAACCTGTCTACTAAAGCTATCCATAATAGCTTGTACCGAATACAACCAATACATGTCAAGGATAAGATTGTATAACTATATCTACAAACATAGAAAGTCTCCCAAAGATTTGTGTTTCCCCATCACTAGCTTAAAACCTCTACATACTTTATACATATAAGCTTGAACTCCAACTAGCATAGTTAAAGACAAGGGAACTGGAAGCCTCTATACCTCAAGTCCCAAATCATGGACTAGGGTAGATGATATGAAGGATTGTATCACTCCTAAATCAAATAAATAATGCACCAATGTATAAAGAAAAGGAAATTGTACCTCAAATAATTTTTGACTCACCCTATGATGGAAATGATAAGGCATAAATCTATCCACAACCTTCTCCATGACCTATCTATCCCTATTGAACACCACCTACATGACTGTACTATTCTCTATGAGGATGAGGAACATATTAGGGTTTTCCTCTGCCCACCACATATCCTCTATGCTAATCCCAATCTGAAGAAATTTTCTATTTCCGCCACCTTGACTGAAACTGCATAAATAAAGGAACCTAAAGTAGAACACCAGACACATAATGACTACTCAAAAAGGTTGGAAAACCTTTCTATTTATTAACTCTTACTACAAAATAAAATCACACATTTGATCCCTTAGAATAGGTCTGAGAGCTTCCACCCTTGAAGAAGTGAGATGTTGTGGTTCGGACCTATTCCCATCTAACTAAAAAATCTTATATCTTGGAAATTAAGAACCTTATACCACATATCTGATTCATGAGTTATCCCAAAAAATTACCTCTCTGAACAATTTGGTTCTAGATAACATCCTCTCTATAACCTTTTATCTTAACAACACCTCAAGATAAATCAACAACATGAAAGAGGTGACTTGGAGCAAGATCTATGAATGAAAATCCTCCTCAAAATACCATGACCTAGCCTTCTCATCAAGAAATAGGTCTAAATCTTATCAAAAAAGGGTCATAAAATGGATCCCAAACCACTTCACACTAGAACTCCCCTATTAAAGGGTAAGAATTTCCTGGTGACTGGACACCTTTATAGTAAAATAAATAATCTCTACTCAAAACTGGTCCTTGAAATTCTCCCACGATACTAAAAACTCATCACGATCCCCACAAAACAGGAAACACCACTGTCTAGCTACCCCATGTATCATCATCATGGAAAAAAACCCAATGCTCATTTGAGTAGGGATTGAACTGAATATGATCTAAAACTCCTCCAACGAGTCTTCAATGAATGCATCTAAAATATATCCCTCATACTTCTATAGACTCTGGTGCTGAAACTCTCTAAGTATCCCATTCCAAGGGTAATCATCATTGAACTCTACTTTGTGGTGATCTATTGGCACATCCTGTTGAACATATTTGGTGTGAACCTAATAAGGGCATTGACTTGGATCTATTTCTATAAAAAGAACAAATGGTTAGAGTTCCTAAAACCAAAATATAGAATACTTGACATTAATTAATTAATTAATTATTTTATTTAATTTAAGGTTGAACCTATCCCAAGGTCTACCCATTTAAAATATAGGATCAAGAATAATGATACATGATCACATCCTAGGTCTCCACCCAATAAATAGTATCACTTAATTTAGAAAGCTCAGAAAAGTGAAAGGTCTGTGCATCAAATCACAAGGGGACCTAAATACCCATGTCTCTGTTGATATCCCATGTTTACCTCACTTACTAAAATTAGATGACATCGTTTACCTACCAACCCATGAAATATATCCAATACCTAACTCCAAAATTTATCTTGTCCCTTAACCTGAACCTTTGATACCACTCTATCATGAACCATCCCCACAAAGAGTACCCCTCACGGGGAAACAATGAGAGAAGAAGGATGGTGACCGCCTGAGTCCCACATCCAGTAAGCCTTAGGTTGATGTATAACACTGAGGGTATAATGAACATATATATGGGAGGTAGTATAATCTAAGAGAACATGTGTAAGAGAGATATACGATAGTTCAACCAATCAAATCCTTCTCATAAAGATAAAATATCCTAAGTGAATACATGAAATGTCATACAAAATAGTAAAAACTGAAAGGAAACTAGAAGTACCAGAAAGATAATGATGAAAAAGACCAAAAATCCCAAACAACACCTACAAAGCTATAAGATAGTAATAACCAGGTCAACCTATAACCTTCTACAACTAACCTAAAATAATTTTTATATATATATTGGGTGATAATTACAATATAATAAGTAGAATCCTCCCAGAAGCCTCTCGTGAAAATGATAAAGAAAGCATGATAATGAACAATGAAAAACAGTTAAACTAACTCATCACCTAAATAGGTATACTAAGTTTCTAGCCTCACCATGGATATATATCACCAAGAATCACATAAAATATATCATGGATTATAATAATTAAAAATAATGGCACCCCACCACCACTTCC
The DNA here is from genome assembly GCA_963277665.1 of Viscum album. Lineage (NCBI taxonomy): Eukaryota > Viridiplantae > Streptophyta > Magnoliopsida > Santalales > Viscaceae > Viscum > Viscum album. Next base: position 1,800,037,372 of record OY728130.1, on the reverse strand, counting down.
TCATTGTTTTTCTACTCTTTCCCAACATCGCATGCCCTGAGCCACCTCTGTTAAAAATAAACTAGCTCACATACACCTGGGTGAAGCATTAAATCATGCACCCCATTCATCACTTCATCACTTCATACCATACCATAAATTAATACAGTAACTAAGTAGTTTTTATGATCTACCATAACCCATATGATGTGTATCATAAATAAGGTATTATATCTCAAGACATCACATCAGATACACATAGTAAGGCACCTCAAGTCATCACAGCCTATCCAAGACATACCTATAGTAATCCTTGGGATACTATATCCAGATATACATGTGTATGAAATAAAAAAAAAGAATAATATCCCTATATAAACATATATGAGATAACTAAGTTTTGCACTTACGAGGAGAATATATTAAGGCTAATGGGGGGAGTCATCTATCCATCATCCCATTAGAATATTGAGGAAAACACCCTCTCAAAGTCTACTGGGTGTCAGTATCCACACCAAAATGGGTGGGGTAGCATATGGAATAACAAAATCTACATGATATAATATATCTTAAAAGAAACATAGATATTGGAAATTAAAAAGACCACAACAACCAGTTTCCAGAAGCAGTGATGAAAGGAACGAATAACAAGAAACATAGCTGTTGGACATTAAAAAGACCATAACAATAAAGCATCAAAATTTATAAAAACAATGGGTAGGCACAAATTTAACCCAATACATCATATATGGTTCCATCCTTGACACCCACATGCATATCTTGATGCATCTCACCATTATATGCATTAATTGTGGCCACATCATCTAGGCCTCCCCACAAACATCTCATCAGCCATCCTAGGCTCTAATCACAACACATAAAAAATCTCATATCTAGAGAACATAAGCTTTAAAAAAACAAAATTGCATAGTAAATAGGAAAACTTGGCCCTAAAAAAGCATCCAGACTTCAAAATAAGATGGTCTCTCATGAATTTAGCATAAAAAATACAACCTTTAACAAGTTATTACAATTTATTAAGCATGTTCTTTAGTATTTTATAGCCTTTAAAAGATTTAAAAGAAATGGAAATTATAATTTAATGTTACTTTAATTATTATCATAAATTCCAACACACTTAACTCTCTTTATCAATTCCATTAACACACGGAATAACATATCCAACTAAACATGTTCATTACATCAAATTAAATTACCATCAAATTATAAAAAATTCCAGATTAATCAACATGCCTATTTAAGTTCTTAATCAAAATAATTAATTGATATTATCTTTATTGTCTTTAACATTTTCCATAAATTTTTACATGTTATACCAAGCATAAACAAACATTCTAACAAGCATAGTATAGACAGAACATGATCTATAAAAATCAAGAGGCAAACTTTTATCACGATATAAAAGATCATCAATTGATCGTTATCCAAATTATTGATATGATTAAGTATTAATTAGGTTAATTAAACTTACATGAAAAGTTATAAAACACGATAAATTTAAGATTTTACATAAATAAAAAGGAGAAGAAACAAATCAATTACCTCATAATAATCAATGTTCTTTGCCTGAGAACAAACCAACATCACAGATCTCCAATCACCCCTGTATGAGTAACTATGATCTCCTAGAGAATTCTTTCCATGATCACACCATAAAATGATATAATAAACCAAATAATAATAGTGGAGATCAAACTCTAAATAATCTAAAGAATAAACATGATAAAACAAGTTCAAACAGAGATAAACCACTAGAGAGAAGAGGTATAAATAACCTTGGTTCACCATGGATTGATCCCTAGAAACTAGGATCAAAACCTATTGAATAGGGATTAGAAGTGACTCAAAAATAACCCTTTGTAACCTTGGATTCAAGGGAGAGAAGTGGTAAATAATTTGAGCTTAGGTCCCTTAGGATATTTATAGGCAGATAGAATTTCAGAAGACTAAAATTGCAACACCCTGAGATTTTGTGAAATTATTTTCGAATTAATTTAATGTTTTTGATATTTTTCATTTCATGAAACATTGAATATAGATTGTGTTATATAAAATAACAAATTTATTATTGATTTTTATGCTACACTGAGATAATATTGTGCTATATGTAACATCTACTTGTCTTACATTACACACAACACTGGATTTCTACGAAACAACATTTTATTATTATAATTATTTAAATGAGATAGTTATAAAATAACCGTTAAACATAATAACATGAATATTAATAACTAATTTTAAATATTATTTATAATGGTTATGTATATATATAACATATTTATAATAAAACATATAATTTTTGGCAAAGTCTTTATATGTTTGAAAATACTATTTTCAAAAAATTAACTGCTTCTTATGTACTTCCATGAACAAAAATAAAATAAAATTTAGAAAATTTTAGAAATTTAATTTAATAAAATAAAATTAATTTTTGAAATAATTTTTTTAAAATTATCTTATTGTGAGTTTTTGGTATTTTTTCTTGAAAAACATCATTTTTAGAGAAATAGTGAAAAATACTAAATTTTAATTCAAAACATATTTTCAATTTAAATAATTTATAGGGTTAAATTATATTTAAAATTTGTTTTAAAGTTTAATTATATAAATTTTACATATATTAATCCAATATAGGTCATTTTAATCAATTTAGAACTCAAATTGGATATAAAAACATTTAAAACTTTTGAACATTTTTACTTTAAAAACTCTCTTTGTCGTTATGTCTGCGAGATTAAATTTAAATTAATTTCTACCAGTTTTGTGTTTGGAATTTGGAAAAATGGATTCCATATTTTCAATAATCATAACTTATAATGTCTAATAAGTTCAAATTATTTTTTTACCAAAATATTAGTGAAAGTGATTAAAGTTAATTACAACGATTAAGAGAAACATTAGTTTAACAAAAGACAAAACCATAAACGTAAGTCCCAAAATGACCTAGAAACTTGTACAAAATCCATTTTATGTTAATATTTAGAAAATATACTACCTTTGATATTAGTTTTACCATTATTGGTTCTAGTTTACATGAAAAAACATGGGTGGAATTCCCTTTTACAAAACTTACAATAATGCCACTCCTCTACTATAAAAAGGCACTCACCCCTCCCACATATTCACACCTATCAAGCCCTTTGGCTTAGAAAATCTTTGAAAAAATATCCTACCAAAATAATTTCCCTCATCATATAATACTAAATTTTTGTAGGAATATAATCAAGGAATCCTTTGGTGAAAACCTATAGAAGTTACCCAAGGAAGAGGTAACATCCTTCCACAAGCTCTTTTGTTTTATTTTCATTATCCACCCCATAAAATATTATTATTCCATGATTATATAGAAATATTAGTATCATAAATATAATTATATTTTGTTATTTTAAGGGTTAAACCTACACTTAAACACACTTACATCTAATGGGTAACGAACATACCGTTCATGTGTATGGTGGACTACTGCCTCGTGAAATAATGTTGTTCGTTTTTACTTTACCACCTCTCATGGGTGGTAATTATGATGTACATGATGTTTTTATATGATATATATTATATTTAATATATATTTATGCAAATTTAATTATTATTTTAAGCATAACTTTATACTTTCCATTTTTTGGAAATATGATAACTTCGTTTGTGGACGTATGGACTACCACCTCCTCAAAGTAATGTGATTTGTTTACACTTTTCATGGAATGTATTAAGGATATATTTAGTAAATTTATATGATATGTATGAAATAATATTTCAAATATAATATATATATATATATATTTCATTTAATTTCTTTCTTTCAATAAGGAAAGAAAACAGAAAGAACATTCATGCATAGGTATGACCTACCATCTCTATGAACGGTGTATTCCATTTCATATTTATATCTTTTATATATTATTATAAATATTTATATACTGAATATGTATAATATTTATATTTTTTTTACATTTTTGAAATAAGTAAATCATGATCTAAGTAAGTGGATCAAGAATAACAAGTCAAAACAAATACGAAAAACAAAGAAAATATTACCTGAAATATAGCATTAACATGGAATTGTTAATAAATGGGTAATATAAAGTCATAATAAAATAATATATGGTATTAGGTATAATAATATTGTTTTATGGTATATTTATAATAAACTTATATTTATTATTCAAGATTTTTTAATGTGTATGAAGAAAGTCTAGATTTAAGGTAAGTGTTTTCTTATCTCACTTTTTATATCCGTGAGTTACATGCCAAGTTCAAAACTTGTTTATTTTGTGTGGTGTATATAATACCCATGAATTTATTATATGATAATTATAATTAAATTTAAGGTTATTTACATATAAAATTTATGATATCTATTTCATGGGGTCTACATTTAAAAAGTTATCAAATCTCTAAGGTAGTTTTGTCTCAATTATCCTTCTTTGAGGCACATGTTTTTCTATATGCCTATATTCTTTTAATAGGTGTATATAATATCCCTTTGACATATTATTTCCTTAATATTATTACTTTAATGATATTATAAGTTTCATTTAATTTTATTCTCTCATGTTTATTATGATTTAAAGTTTCCAAAGTTGTAAGAGTTTATTGCTACAATCTCATCGTTTATTAGGATTGTTTATGAGTATGCTTACATTGATGAAATATTATAATATATATCTTAATAAATCTCATGAATGTTATTATCATATGGTTATTATTGTTATATCCAAATATTGGTACCATTGTCTACTCTTTTGTACTTAATATAATTAATAATTTTTTTTATGAAAATCAGGCTTTATTTCTCCTTTCCATCAGAAATATATATTCTTTAAAAGCTGTGTTTTCTAAAAATATTTTCAAAAATATTTTACTATTATCCTATTATGTTTAAAAGAAATTTTTCCCAATTTTTTAACATTTTAAAAAATGTTTTAAAAAGGAATCTTCTTTTTATTCTCCAATCAAGGAACTTTTCTAAACTTTTTAAGTTACAAAAAGAAATTTTCAGAATGTAAAGACTTACCCACCATCATGACCATAATTTCCATGAATATTACTTTGTAAATTTACAAGTTTATTTTTACATAAATTGTTTTTCCAATTTTCTGGAAGTTTTTTTATTTTAAATTTTTTTTGAAATAAAAAGGTTTTAAATTTTTTTTATGTTGAAAAAATATTTTAAATTATTTTTAAAGCTTCCTTTATAATTTTTCATTAGGTTATTTTAAGAGAAAAGGATTTCAATGATTTAAAATTTTCTTTATAAGTTTTAAAATCCATTTTCTAAAAAAGGGTTTTCAAAATGTTTTCAATTATTATTTTTAAGTTTGAAAATTAATTTCAAATAAAATGTTTTTCAAAATTTTTTCAAGATTCCTTTATAAGTTTTCAATGCTATTTTAAAATAAAAAGGTTTTCAAAATGATTTATGTTTTAAAAAGTGTTTTTTCAAAGAGGAAAATTAATTTTCCTCAAGAATTTTTTTTAAATGAAATAAATCCTTCTTTATAAGAAAATAATTTTTAAAATGGTTTCATGAAAATTATTTTCAAAGGAAGGATATTTTCTTTAAGAAATGTTCCATGTGATCATTCAAAATACTTCTCCATTTAAGGTGACATACATTGTTATTGTTTATTAATTACTAGGGATATGATCTAAGAATTCCATTTTTATTCTATATTGAATGGTTTATGTTTTGATGGAATGATGTTTATGACACCTATTTCTCTTCCACAGGTTATATGCTTTTGAAATGCAATTATTTTACTGGGTTATGCTTTGATTAAATGATTATGAGACCTATCTATTTTATGTAGGTAATGATATGATGAAATTTTTATGATACCCATTTAATTTCATGGGTTATGATATGAAGTTTATTAAACCCATATCTTTTTATGGGTCATGATATAATGAAGGTTTTATTGTCTTTTGGCACATGTATGTATGATTTTATTATGTAACAGGTGTGACCTATATCTACATCCAATGTATTGGGTAAATATTTATATATCATGAGATAATGATGGGAATCAAGTTGATGAGATTGATCCACTATGGAATATGTGGAAAATTGATCCACTATGGGACGATGGGGAAACACGATCCACTATGGGAAGATGGGGATACCCAATCCACTATGGGAAGAAGGGGAAAACCAATACACTATGGGAAGATGGGGAAACCTGATCCCTTATAAGGAAAGGAATACAAATGGGGATGATGGTGTGTCCCTCCCTGTAGGTGTAGTCCCATGAAGTGCCCTGGTAAGTTTTTGGTAATGTGCCTTGACTTATAGGGAATGATATTATATGTTTATGTGACTGCTATAATTCCTATGTCTTATTCCTATGTTATGATTTTGTGGATTATGATCTTGATTTCTTCATGATTAATTTCTTATAGACTTCCAATATTTATTCCATGACTTATGTATGATCTTATATTTGAAGGGTATGATATTCTAATGTTATGATCATGTTTTCATACCCTTATTTTCATGATTATGCTTACGTATCCCCTTTGTTTAACCTTACCGAGCATCTGAGCTCACCCCTTTTTTATGTTTCCTTTCCCCAAGTTATGAAGAATGGTTTTAAGTAGGGGTACTAAAGGGGAATATCTTTATGAGAGATGTTGAAGATCTATCATCAAAATAGAAGAATGTGTTCCAAGTTTCCAAAGACACTAAACTATTATGGTCCTTGGGAATTTATTTTTTTAATGTGATGAATATTCATAAAAAATGATGAATATCCTTATATGTTAACCCTAGGTATATATAGTTAGTATCAAAGGAAAGGTTTATTCAAAATTTGGAAACTATGAAAAGAAAATCTTAGTGAAATCCCTAGGTATATTTCTAAGGATATGTCTAGGTATGTCTCTAAGGATAAGACTAAGGTGTCATACGAAGGTTTCATAATTTAGACATCCTATAAGTTATTTTTCTGAATTATGTGTTTTTTTCTATGATAATTGCTACTTATACTATTATTTCTAGTTTTAGTCAATAGAAGAAACCAGAATGAATTTGTTTAACATTGAATGTGACAGAAAATTTGCTGATGTGTAGTTAAATGGGATGATCACCGGAGTGAAGGATGTTGTGATCATGCCTAATCAATTTTCACAGAACATAATTAAAAATGTATACCTTAACCAACTATCAGACTCACTAAAGAAGAGAATGAAAGAGTTTTGTGAGAGTTTAGGTAATTAAGGCCATTGAGGAAAGAAGATTCAGTTTCCTTTGTGTTGAGAATGTGGAAAAAAGCACCTAAGTGAATGTCTTAGAGGAACATGAAGATGTTTTGACTATAGAAAAGAAGAGAAAAAATAAATTAACCACAAATGGAAAATTATCAACTTATTTAATGAAATAAATGATAATAATGTCCTCCCTAAGATATCATGGATGGTTTAATGCTTTAAATGTTGAATGAATAGTAATTATGAAAATCATTATCCTATGTGGAAAGATCCCAAAGAGAATCAACAAGGTGGTACATGTAATGGTTATACTGCCGATAATGATGATACTATAGGTGAAATGTTAAAGGAAATATGTATTAAGTAATAAGATGAGGTATACTTGTTAATAGATTAAGGATGAAGTTGAATAATCAAATTTTTTATGTATTTGGATTTAATAATTATTAGTCGTGAAATATATGAATATTGTTTAGTTTATGTTTCTTCACTAAAGATTTACATGAATTTGTTGAATGTTTCCGATAGACTATTAAAGAGATTTAATGGAAATGTGATATTCATGGGAAATACAATATTAACAGAAAGATAAAGCATAATATATTCCCAATGTTTATATAATGATGTTTGGATAAAGATATTTTGGGTATGAATAAGTAAATTGGATATTACTAATTACCTTGGAACTGATTAAGGATTTTTTGAAAAGTGGTTTATGATATCATTGATGAAGTTTAAAACATTTTTTGGATTTAAGGTATATATCCAATAAACTTTTGAATAAGGAAAAATTCATGTTTCAATAAGGATTTGTAGTAATTCAGGTTATTACCATGTTTCAAGAGAATACACGATGAAGGTATTCACATGCTTGATATGATACAACCAAGAGCTACTTTATGATATACAGGGTGAAGTTCCAAAGGATTGAATAAAAAACGAGATAGTGGGGCTGAATCAATTGTTCAATTTTTATAAGTTTAAATAATTTTAAAACTTAACCCCTATAACCTGTTAAATTTAATATCCTTATTATCTTTTAATAAATACTCATGCATGAAAAAGTTTGAAACAAAGTAAATCACATAATATTTACAAGGTTCGGTCTCAGTATAAGAACCTACATCCTTGTCATAGCCACTCCTATGGGTCTATGGAAATTCACTAATTTAAAGAAGTGAATACAACTTGTGACAACTACTATTAGACAAATTCTATCTCTAAATAGGAATGATTATACTAACTCCTATTAGTTTATAATGTTTTATTACAGACAATTGGGGCACAAAAGAAAATATAAAAAACTTTTTCTCTAAAAAACTTTTTCTAGATCCTCAGTCTAATGCTGCTAGGTCCAATCCTTAGTCCTATTGTCTCATTACGATTGACTCACTACGATAACCCATTTTCTCAAACTGAAATTCTCAAACTCTACTCAAATTGTCAATAGGATCTTCCTCAATCCAGTAAACAAAACATTCAGCTGTCCAAACTTGTTATAAGATCTTAGTCTATAAAGAAAAACATAATAAGAAATATGTGGTGCTCCATATTTTATTCACATCAAAAAGATAACAAAGTATGAATTTAGACTACTTGTATTTATAGGAGAATCAGAATTATAAATGCGGGAAACTTAAAAACTTTTCCCACTTACTCAAATTTCCAAACTCTAAAAAAGACTCACATTTTAACTTCAATGTTGACTCCATTAAACCTTATTAATATTTCTTCAAAACTAGTATTATTAATCATACTAAATTTTCTTCAGTTTGATTAACTTATCAGCCCTAGAATGATTATCTTTCTTATCTTGTGTAAGATTATATAGCTCAGATTCATTATAATTGTATTTATAATATTTTCCCTGACTATCTACTTAGCTTAAACATGATTATCTTTATCAGCTTCAGTATGATTTTCTTGCTCAACCTCAGTATGATTATCTTGCTCATCATATTAAAATGAACTTCCTTATCTCATTACAATGAACTTCTTCCTATGATCATTACAATCCAACTTTCTTCCTCTACTCATTATTATCTTACTTTCTTCCTCTACTCATTACGATGGAACTTATTCACCAGAGTCAGTCTGATTGAATTTATTCCTCAAAGTCAATCCAATATTCCTTCTCAAAGTCAGTACGATATTTCTTCTGTAAGTCAGTCTGATCTTAATTCTCAGAGTCAGTCTGATCTTCCTTCTTAGAGTCAGTATGATATTCTTTCTCAAAGTCAGTCTAATTTAACTTCATTAGGATGAAATTTCTAAATATGATGTATTTACCAATATTATGGAAAGTATTAAATGGTGACTCCCCTGATCAACTTTAACCTATTTTTTCAAATACATTATCTTACAAAAAAATATTTTTCAACAAATAAAAAAACATTGTTAAGACAAAATATCACAATGTTTCTTCAATATCTCCATTTGGATTTGTTGAAAACACTCATTAATTTTTTTTAACTCTTAGAAAATTTTCATAACTCAATTTTTGAATTTTTACCAAAACACAACCTTTTTCAAAAGAGAGTGTCTTGACATCGTACTACTGGATAAAGTGATATTTTTTTATTGAATTCCACCCCTAGCTAGAAATAACATTTTGCAACCATGTTAAGATAAAATTTCCTCAATTTTATTTTTCTATCCCCCAAAATATGATAACCACAACTTCAAATTCATAAAATTAAGATAAGTAAAAACTTTTTATAAAGTAAAAAGTTGTTAATTTATCTCCCCCTTTTTAAACATAATCCAATGCATAATGGTGGTACTTATTTATAAGGATTAGGAAATCATTGTAGGATGCTGAACATGGAGTTATAGACTCAAATCAACAAACCATTATTTTGGCATCACCTTTGTGAATATATCATCAATTTGATACTTCGTTGAGTTATATTATAGAAAAACATATCCTGCAACAAATTTATCTTTTATTAAGTAAAAATTCATGTCAATTTGTTTTGATATTTAATGTTGGAAAATATTTTTAGAAATTTAAATTTCACTTTGATTATTACAAAGTATATTCAATGGTGAATAAGATTTTACTTTCAAATCATCAAGCTGAAATTTCATCCAAAAAATTTGAGTACACGCCTTAGTAGGCACAACTTATTCTAATTCTGTTGTGCTCAAAGTTACTAAAATTTATTTCTTACTATTATAACTTACACAACATTATCCCAAGAAACATGTTCCTCTTGAGGTTGATTTTATATCAATAAAATATCCAACCCAATTGACTTCGGTATAACCATGAAACTTCAACTCACAATTTATTTTTGAATAACAAACCATGTGATGTTTTTCCTTTAAAATATATCAGAATTATCTTTGCTTCCAACATATGTGATTCCCTAAAATACTTTCCTTGAGATAAGAAAAAGTAATTTTTTTTAACTTTTAAACCAAGGAATAATGTTAATTCTTCTGCCATTAACATCTCAAAGTTTATCTATAAAATTTATTAAAAACATATTATTTATCCCAAGAAAAAATTATATCATCCACATAAAAAATTATGATTAGATTTATATAGTCAACATTTTTCACATATAAGTTTATATTAAATTTTTATTTATAAAAATTAACTATTATCACACAATTTTCAAGCTTAGAATACCATGCATGTGGTTATTATTTCATCCCATAAAAATATTTCTTTAATCTACAAACTTTTTTTTTCATCCTCATCAAGTAGAAACCCACAAGGTTGTTCAATGTAAACTTTTTCTTCAATTTATCCATTGAGAAATGATGAATTTATATCAATTTGATAATTTTTTTAATTATAGTGAGAAACCACTACTAGAAATATTTTGATAGTTTCTAAATTTGCAATGGGGGAAAAGGTTTCATCAAAATCTACACCTTCCACCTATGCATAACCTTTACATACAATCCTATCTTTGTTTCTTGAAACTTATCAATGTTAATTTTATTTTTTCTATAAACCCACTTTGTTCTGATAATATTTTTACCCTTAAAACATGGAAAATGTTCCCATGTTTCATTTTTATAAATTTGATACATTTTTTAATTCATATAATTCACCTATTATTTGTGTATAATTGCTTATGAAACTGATTATAGTTCAACTTTTGAGAGAAGTGAAGTAAAATTTTATAATCTCAAAATTCTTCTGGTCATAAATAGAGCCTTTTGATTCCTAATAATGTTTTAAAACTCAACATGTTTTCATAAGGTAGAAAATTTCAATGTTTCTTTTACATATGAAGTTTTCTTATCACAAGGTTCTTTTTAATCTTGGTAAGGATGTTTTTGAATCTTTTACACTATCATTGGAAATCTATAGTTTATCCTCCTTAAATTTATATAAAACTTTTGTTAAGGAGTTTTAATTTTTAATTACTTTCACATCATATGATTCCACTAGATTTTGTAATCATTTGTTCGAATATTTTTAACTTCTTCCATTGGGTGAATAAGTAATAAATGTTCCTTATTTATCTTTCTCATTAAACATTCCTAGATCTTGATTTTCGATTTTAAGTAAACACGGGCTTCCAAAAACATTGAAGTACTTAAATGAAGTTTTTCTATACCACATTTCATAAGTAGTCATGTTTGTTTTTGGTTTCAATAAGCATCTATTTGGACCATGTACAATAGTAATAATAGATTCTCTCTAATAGAACTTTGAAAGTTAGTATACTAATGTTTGATTCTATGATTTCTTAGATACGTTTCAAAATAATTCCTTGTAAATTCAGTACCATTATCTATTCTCAAGTTATTTATATAAACCCCCATTTCCTTATTAGCTAATTTTTTTTGAAAAACATAAAAATTTCCCTATCCAATAACTTGTGTTTCATAAAAATTATGTTTTTTATATGAGTGTAATCATCAATAAAATTTATAAATTATATATCTTCTTTTGTTGATTTTTGTCTCATCAGCACACATAAATCAGAATGAATAAGTTCAAGAGTTATGGCAGACTTAATCTCAACTCTATTATGACTTTTGTTAGTTATATTCCATTTTTAACAAGTAATAACAACATATTCATCTATTATTTTCAATTATGTAAATTTTTTTATAACATCAACATTATAAATTTTCTTCATATTTTTTTCCCAAGGTTCCTGAGTCTTTGGTGCCACAATTTGTTTTCATCTTTAGAACCTAAGTAACTAGAGTTATTAAACTCTCCAATTTGGAAAAGATTACTACTAGTTCTTTCTTCTTTTCTGATAATTTTTTTATTTCACACCTATGATGATAAAAGAATATTTTATGAAAATAACTTCTTTTCCATAATTAAAAAGTAGACTTACACTAAATAAGTTATGTTTTATCCCATCAAAAAATAAAATTTCCTTAGATTTAAAATTTTATACTTCAATATCTTCCACTCCAATTCCTCTTATTTTTAAAGAACTATAATTACTAAAGGTAACTGTTCCTCCATCATGAATTTGAAATTATTTCAACATTTTATATCACATATTATATGTGAAGAAAAAACACTATCAAGTATCCATGGTTTGTTCCTTCTACCTGCTTTCAAATCCATCTCAACAACAAAAGATATTTCCTTAAAATTCTTCTTTCTAGATTCCTTTTCTTTTCTACCATAAGAAAATTATTTCAGAAGGAGTGTCATACATCTTTATTCATGATGAATAGCCTGATCAAATCTTCTATAAACTTCTTCCAGACATTCAAATTGATTTTTGGTTGGAATGTTTCTAACATCTTGAGATTTTTCTTTTCTAGCTTCATATAGGTTTGAAAAGTTACTCATCATTATTCCATTATTGTTTTCAATTTTTCCAATATTCTTTTGAGAAGTGATAAGATATTCCAAAAATTATAAACCCTGTTCCTATAGATTCCAAAACACCAAAAATTTCCATAAAATACTTATTTTCTATTGAAGTAAGATCATTCTCTATAAAACATTTGTTGAGGTTGATAACTTATTCCTATTTCAAAATACTTTGGGCATGGGACACCTTTACCAATAAGGGAGTTTTCAACTTTTGTATATGTTATAGGTTTATCATATCCTTTTCCACCCATCATTTCCCAACAATTTTTCTGGAACATGAAAGGTTAGAAAAATCAGATGAAACATTATTTTTGGTGGGTGAGGATTTCACCTGATTCTTTATTTGAGCTTTATTAGAAACTTTAGTAGTCTTAGATTTTATTTATGAGGATTTATTGAGGTTTTCATTCAACTTTCTCAATACATTTTCAGACTCAAGAAGTTTTTATTGAATCTTGTTAGATTATTCTTCCTTAGCTTCCAACTTCCCACTAAGATCTACAAATATATTTTCATGTTCAGAAATTCTAAGTTTCTAACTTAATGTTTCCTGAATGTATTCTACTTCCAGCTTGATGAAAACTATTATTCCTTCATAAATTTATTTGTAATATTTCTTCATTACTCTTATTTCTTTCTTGATAGTTATTTTTTATCAAGACATAAAACAAGTTCTATTTTAAGTTGATATTCTCTATATGATTCTTTACCACCTTTACAATGAAGGTTTTAAATTTTTCTAAACTTTCATCTTCTGAATAATTGTTCTTAGTTGAGTCTAATTCATCTTTCTTACTTATCATAATCCTTTTTTTCTCTAGTGAACTTATTTTTATATTTGTTGGATGAATTTATTCATTAGAACATTTGTTCCACTTCTTTCATCAAGGGTTTTCATTAGAATATTCTTGATATTCTAAAAATTTATTCTTAGGAAAATTCAAATCAAAGTTTCTGATTCATCCGCACTAAAAACATTTAAGAGAAAGTTTGTCTCCATACTTTCCTCTTCCTCTTTGAATGTTCTTAGATATAAGAGACTTGATTTTTTCATTCAAATGATCATCCTCTTTTTCTTTAGAGTCACAAGGCTAAACATCTTCAGTATCTTAAAATTTCATTTCTCTCATAGATTCAAAATCCATTTCATCTTTTATCTTATTTTTAAACATTAGATCTTTTATCATTTCATAAGTATCAATAAAGTTATGCAATTCATTAGGAGATAAAATCATACTTATCTTCTAAAGAGGAAATTTTAGAATAACACATGTCTGAAAAGTTTCTCAAAAGTTTATTCACAATTGTACAATCTTTTAGGACATATCTAAATACTATAATGTTGCAAACAATTTTATTTACTCTAGTTAAGTATTAATCAATAGTTTCTTCATCTATAATACTTATGTCTTCATACTTACTATGCCAAATTTTTTGATTTGAATCCTTCACTTTAGTATTCCATTTGAAAATAAATTCCATCTTTTCCCACATTTTATTTGAAGTTTTGAGACCCATCACTTTCATGTAAAAATTTTATGATAAGAAAATAAAGATATAATATCTAATATTTCCATAGAATTCTATATTTCTATTATCAGTAAGCGTTATGGGACCATCTTTCTCAATAGGCGAAAAACTAATAGTATCAGTATAAAAAATTTCCAGGCTGAGAGATAGGAGATAATGAATCATCTTATTTTCCCATCCATAATAATTTGTTCCATCAAATATAGAATTTCCTATACAATTTATAGAATTGAGATTATTCATGATAAGGATTCAACAAGGTAATCTTCACCTCTAATACCAATTGAAGTTCTAAATCATCGAATAACAACTAAGTGGGGGGGGGGGGGGTTAATCAGTTGTTAACTTTTTTATATGTTTGAATTATTTTAAAAATTAACCCATAAAACTTATTAAAGTTAATATCCATATTATAGTTTGGTAAATAAATATGAATACAAAAGTTGGAAAGTACACAATATTTACAAGGTTTGGTCTCAGTGTGAGAACCCACATCCTTTAGATAACTACTCTAATGGGTCTATAGAAATTAAATAATTTAAATAAGTGAATAAAACCTGTGAAAACTCATATTATAAAACCTACATATCTTGATAGTAATTATTATATTGACTCTCATTAGTTTACAAAGTTTTCTTATAAAAAATTCGGCCATAAAAGAAAATATCAAAAAAACTTTTCTCCACAAAACTCTATCTAGAACCTCAATATGATGACCCTAGGTCCAATCCTCAGTCTGATTTTATCATTATGATGGAATAATTATGTTTACCCATTTTCTCAAATATAAATTCTCAAAATATTCTCAAATGATCAATATTATATTCCTCAGTCCGATAAAAAACATTCAAGAGTTTGACCTTCTTCTAAGATCTCCATTCAGAAAGAAAAACATGACAAGAAATATGTAGCACTCCACCTTTTACACACATAAAAAAGATTAAAAAGTATGAATTTAATTTTATTATATTTATTGGTGAATCAGAATAGAAAAGGTGGGAAACTGAAAAACTTTTCCCGCTTACTCAAATTTCAAAAATCCAAAAAACACTCACATTTAAACTTCAATGTTGACTCCTTCAAACCTTCTCAATATTTCTATAAAATAAATATTCTCAAACATACAAATTTTATTTTTTATGATTAAATTTATCATCTCAAGTATGATTATGTTGGTTAGATTCACTATAATTATATTAATCAGCTTCAGTCTGATTTTCTTGATCAGATTCATTCTGATTATCTTGTCTAGCTTTAGTCGGATGATCTTACTCAGCTTTAGTCTAATTATATTCCTTATCTTCAGTATGATTATCCTGCTTAGCTTCATTCCAATTATCTTACTCATCTTTAGTCTAATTATCTTTCTTAGATTTAGTATAATTATCTTACTCATATTCAGTATTATTATCTTGCTCAGCTTTAGTACGATTATCTTGCTCATCCCATTATAATGAAATTTCTTAGCTCATTATGATGAACTTATTACTCTTCTAATTAAAATAAAACTTTATTCCTCTTCTCATTTCAATTTGACTTCCTTACTCTACTAATTATGATAAAAATTATTCATCAGAGTCAGTTTGATTAACTTTCCTCCTCAGAGTCAGTCTGATATTCCTTCTCAGAGTGAGTTCGATCTTCTTTCTCATAGTCAGTCCAATATTTCTTCTCAGAGTCAATTTTATCTTCCTTCTCAGAGTTAGTCTGATCTTATTTCTCAATTTTGGTCCAATCTTCCATATTAGATTCAGTCCAATATTACTTCTTATATTCAATCTGATCTTCATTCTCAATGCATGTCTGATTGAACTTCATTATGATGTAATTTCCTATTACGATGGAAGTATTCAAAAATTAATCCCCTTAAAAACTTTCAACTTTTTGTTTCAAAAACATTATTTTAAAAAAGATTAGTTTTCAATAAGTACAAAAAAATTGTTAAGACAAAAAATCACAAAGGTTCTTTAAAGGGGATCAATTCTAAGCTATTTTTGAGAAATTTAGTGACCTTATTTCTAAAGTTTTTGACTTCCATCCTCCATAAGTGTTATAAAGGTAACCATTTATGGAATGGTTTATGTTAAAATTTAGATGAGGTTTTAGAGATTAAATTATTATCTCACAATATGAGGATTTATGCATATTGGATAACCTATTATAACAATTTTTCTGTGATGATAAGTGAAGATATATGGAATTACTTATCATTCTATGTATGTATCTCATGATATATTAGTACTTTAGGAATGAAAGATTAATATTAATTTATTAGAGTAATAGATGAAGTAGATATTGATCAAGGCACAACCAAAGGGTGATATTTTTCTTATGAAATAGAATAAAATGAAGTAATTATATATTGTGAAAAAATTCTTCAACTTTAGTAAAAGGTTCCTGAAATAAAATGTTGTCAAATTATCATCATTTTTTATGATATCGATGACCTCTTTCAAACTTCTTCAGTTTATGGTTTTGTGATTGTTAACATTATATGGATCACCCACTTTCTTATGATTAATGATCTTTATCAATCTCTATGATTATTTACACTTTTATTTTATGTCTATGTTTTCACTTTCCACTTATGTTCTCCTATGTGGAAACCTAGTTATGAGTTACTTTGGGTAACTGTTATGTTTCCAACTTTCCCCTTTTAAAGGACATTTTAGTATTAATTTTTATGATATAGGTTTCTAATAAAGTAACTTTCAAGTATTAAACCTTTGATAACCCATACAAATTTATAGGGTGAAATTCATTTTAAGGGGTATAACGTAACACCCTGAGATTTTGTGTTTTTTTCCCAATTAATTTAAAATTTTTGATATTTTTTATTTAAAAAACACTGAATATAGATTTTATTATATGAAATCACCAAGTTATTTTTAATTTTTATGCTAAACCAATATAATCTTGTGCTACACACAACACCGACTTGTCTTACATTTCACACAATAATGAGTTTCTACAAAACAACATTTTATTATTATAATTATTTAAGAGATATAGTTATAACATAGCTGTTTAAATTAGTAGAATGAATATTAATAACTACTTTTAAAATATTATTTATAATGGTTTTATATAGATAAAACATATTGATAATAAAACATATAATTTTTGGTAAAGTCATTATATGTTTGAAAAATACTATTTTTCTCAAATAAATTACTTCTTATGTCCTGATGTGAATAATAATAGAATTAAATTTAGTTAATTTTAGAAATTTATGTTGATAAATTAAACATAATTTTTAAATTATAATTTTAAAATGATCTTAGGGTGTTTTTTTGGATTTTTTTTAAAACTTCATTTTTGGATGAATAGCGAAAAATACTGAATTTTAATTCAAAAATGCTTTTCAATCTAAAAAAATTATAGGGTAAAATTATATTTTGAATTATTTTTAAAGTTTAATTATATAAATTTTACATAAATTAATATAATTTTGTTTATTTGAATCAATTTCACATTGAAATTAGATATGAAAACATTTTAAACTTTTCAACATTTGAACTTTTAAAACCTACTTTGTCATCCCATCTGTGGGACTAAATTAAAATTAATTTCTTCCACTTCTACATTTTGAATTTGAAAGAATGGATACTATATTTGGAAAAATAATAATTTATAATGTATAATAATTTCAAATTAGTTTTTTACCAAAAATATTAGTGAAAGTGATTAAAATTAATTATAGTGATTAAGAGAAAAATTAGCTTAACAAAGGACTAAAACTTAAACTTAAGGACCAAAATAACCAATAAAATATTCCAAAATCCATTTTATATTGATAATTAGACCCTATAATCCATTTTATGATATTTTTAGAATTATTGGAGCCACTTTACATGGTAAAAAACTTGGGTGGAATTCCATTTTCAAAAAATTACAAGAATTCCACTCCTCTTCCACTATAAAAAGGCACTCACACCTCCCACTTATTCACACCTCTCAAGACCTTTGGATTGTAAAACATCTACCCAAATATCCTCCCAAAATTACTAAATTCATCCTATAAGACTCTATTTGGGAATAAATCTAATCGAGTAAATCTTTGGTGCAAACTAAGAAGAGTTACCCAAAGAAGAGGTAATATCCTTCCACAAGTTCTTTTGTTTTATTTTCATTCTCTAAACCATAAAATATTATCATTACATGATTATATAATAACATAAGTATATTAAATATACTAATATTTTTTATTTTAAGGCTTATACCTACACTTACACACACTTCCATCTAACGGGTAACAAACATACCGTTCATGTGTACGAAAAACTACCACCTCGCGAAACGATGTTGTTTGTTTTTCCTTTAAAACATCTATTGGTTGGGAATTATGATGGAAATAATATTTTTATATGATATATATTATATTTATTATTTCTATATGCTTCTATAATTATTATTTAAAACATACCTTCATACTTTCCATTTGTGAAAATACGATAACTATGTTTATGGATGTGTGGATTACCACCTCCTCAAAGTGATGTGATTCATTCACACTTTTCATGGAATGTATTAAGGTTTAGTTTAGTAAATATATATGATATATATTAAATAATATTTCTACTATAATAACATATATATATATAATTTACTTACTTTCTTTCAATATGACAAGAAAATGGAAACAACGTTCATGCATATGTATGACCCACCATCTCCATGAATGGTGTATTCCATTTCATATTTATATATTATAAAGATTATTATAAATAATTATATACTGAATATATATTTTATTTATATAATTTATTAGATTATGGAAATAAGTAAATCATGATCTAAATAAGAGGATCAAGAATAACAAGTCAAAATGCATATGAAAAACAAAGTGGATATTACCCAGAACGTAACATTAACATGGAATTGTTTATAAAAATGTAATATAAAGTCATAATAAAATAATATATGGTATTAGATATAATAATATGGTTATGTGGTATATTTATAATAAAATTATATTTATTATACATGATTTTTGAACGTGTATGAAGAAATTCAAGACTTAAGGTAAAGGTTTTCTCATCTCACTTTTTATATCGGTGAGATACATGACATGTTCACCACTAATTTATTTTGTGAGGTGTATATAATTTACATTAAGGTATTCTAAAATAATTATACTTATATTTATGGGTATTTACATATCTATTTTATGATCTTTCTTCCATGGGGTTTATGATTCAAAAGTTACCAAATCGGTAATGTATTTTTGTCTCAATTTTCCTTATTTGAGACACATGTTTTTCTATACACCTATATTCTTCTACAAGGTGTATATAATATTTATTTTACATTTTATATAATTAATATTATTATTTTCATGATATTATAAACTTCATGTAATTTTATTCTCTCATGGGGATTCTAATTTTAAGTTACCAAAGTGGTAAGAGTTTATTACTACAATCTAATTGTTTGTCGGGATTGTTTATGATTATTCTTCCATTGATGAAATATTATAATCCATATCTAAATAATTATCATGAATTTTATTATCCTATAGACATTTATGTTATATCCATGTAATGGTACCATAATTTTTGATACTTAATATAATGAGGAAAAATGTTTTTATGAAAATATGACTTTATTTATCCTTTCGGTCGAAAATCTGTGTTCGTTCAAAACCATGTTTTATAAAAATGTTTTCAAAAATATTTTACTATTTTTATATGATGTTTAAAGGAAAATTTTACCGATATTTTACCTTTTTAATTTTTTTTAAAAGTAATATTCTTATAATTTTTCAATAAATGTACTTTTCTATACTTTTTAAGGTGTAAAAAGGATTGTTTGACATGTATGGACTTACCCACCATCATGATCGTCATTTAATTTAAGAGTCCTTTATAAGTTTAAAATTATATTTTTAAATTTATTTTTTCATAATATTATGGATTTTTTTTATTTTAAATTAGTTTTCATGAAAAAATGTTTCATGTTAAAAATGTGTTTAAAATTATTTTCAAAGCTTCCTTTATAAGTTTTCAAAAGGTTATTTTCAAAGAAAAGGATTTCATTGATTTCAAGTTTTATTTATAAGTTTTCAAATCCATTTTCTATAAAAGGGTTTATAAAATGATTTCAATATTTCTTTTTATGTTTTTATAGTATTTTAAAAGAAAAAGGTTTTAAAAATATTTTCAATATTCCTTGATAAGTTTTCAAATATATTTTAAAAGAAAAATGTTTTAAAAATGATTTATGTTTTAAAAGAGTTTTTGAAAGTGGAAAATACAATTTCCTCATGAAATATTTTAAATGAAATTTTAAATCCTTATGTATAAGAAAAGTATTTTTAAAATTATTTATGAAAAGGATTTTCAAATATAGACTATTTTTCCTAAGAAATATTCCATGTGATATTTCAAAATCCTTCTCAATATAAGATGAGATACTTTGTTATAGTTTATGCTTTATTAGAGATATGATCCAAAAAATAACATTCATATTATTTCTTGAAAGGTTTATGTTTTTATGGAATGATGTTGATGAAATTTTTTTCTCTTCCACGAGTTATATGCTTTTGAAACCCACTTATTTTCACGGGTTATTCTTTGACGAAATGATTATGAGTCCTATATATTTTCCATAGGTAATCATATGATGAAATTTTTATGATAAACATTTAATTTCATGGGTTATAAGAGGATGTTTATGAAACCCATCTCTTTTTATGGGTCATGATATGATGAGAGTTTTATTATCTTATGGAATATGTCTGTAAGATTTTATTATGTGATAGGTGGGACCTATATCTCCCCCCAATGCATTGGGTAAAGATTTATATCTCTTGAGATAATGCTAGGAATCAAGTATATGGGCTTGATTCACTATGGAAGATAAGGAAACTTGATCCACAATGGGAATATGGGGAAACTCGAACCACTGTGATAAGATGGGGAAACCTGATCCACTATGGGAAAAAGAGTAAAATTGATCCACTATGGGAAGATGGGGAAACTAGATCCCTTATAAGGAAAGTACTATGACTGGGGATGGTGGTGTATCCCTACTAGTATGTGTAATCCCCATGAAGTTCCCTGATATGTTTATGTTAATGTGCCTTGGCTTATTGGGAATGATATTACATGTTTATGTGTCTTCCACAATTTCCATGTCTAATTCCTATATTATGCTTTCATGGATTATGCTCTTGATTTCCTCACGATTAATTTATTATAAACTACTAATATTTATGACATGAATCATGTATATGATATTTTATATTTAGTGTATGATCTTCTAATGTTATTCTCATGTTATCACACACTTATATTTAGGATTTGGATTACATACCTCCTTTATTTACCCTTACTGAGAATCTGATCTCATCCCTTTATTATGTTTCCTTTCCCCAGGTTATGAAGAAAGTTTTTTTAGGGGTACTAATGGGGAATATCTTTATGGGTGATGTTTAAGATCCTTCAACAAAGTAGAAGAATGAATTACATGTTTTCAAATACAATAAAATATTACGGTTCTTGGGCATTTTTTTTAATTTTCTAAATATTCATCTAAAATGATGTAATATCCATATATGTTAATATTGGCTCTCTATAATGATGTAGGCTCATGGAATTTTCCTTATAACTTAATTTCATGGAGGATTCTATGGTTTAGAATGAGTGACCATTCCGTAGCTGACCCTGGTTAAACATCCTCTATGAATTTAAAGATCAGATCCTATAAAAGTAGATATGAGGATACGATATAGTTGCTAGTGCCACACTACAACACCTATTCTCCCATAGGAAGATTACACCATATACCAACCACCACTATATAGTTACAAACAATTTGGTAGTAGCCCCAAAATAAACCTCGAGCTCTCCCACACCACAACCAGTTCTCTATAGTCATAGTGGCTCACCAAACTACGCCACAACCACAACTAATTTTATGTAACCACTAACATTGAAATATATCATGTGGCTCCATGGTGTTTCCCTACCTAAAATGGTAGAGGATCCTATATTTTCCCTAGAACAACCTCCAAATTATTCGGAACCTCCTCCTGGTGCCTCCAACACCCAAAACTAATTATGTAAAGGGCTACTCGGATCTGGGTGCTTATAAGTTTCCAATCAAACAGGACTTTTAATGAATTAATTGATAATGATTTCTTTATTATTTATAATAGCAAGGAGCATGAAAAAATGTTTTATGGTATGGTTAATACATTCAAAATATAGGTAAATTGTGAACATACAAAACTAACACAATAAAAAATATATGAAAATCATTTATGAGTTCACAAGGACACATATATACACATTTGTAAAAAAGTAATGTCACTAATCAATTGGTTAAAACAAAAATAAATTAGAAAGATGGTGACCTCAAATATTATTTTAACAAAAAATAAAATGTCATATGTTGGGGGTGATTTCTTTCACTAACTTATTCAACGTCATCTATTAATACTATTACCCGCCTCAAGTATCTTTTAATAAAGAATTAATTAAATGGATAAAGGGATTATCCATAATAAATAAATTCATATTTTCATGAAAATATCAATCATGAAAAAAAATTATTTTATAATTTAAAATAGTAAAAACTTATAGCTATGGAAATTTATTTGGGGGTTGAATATGATGAAGAATAACAAACATAAAAACTTGAAATTAAATTATCAGTTTTAATTTTAAATTTTATTCACCAAAATTACACAATAAATGTGATGATAAAGTTATAACATAAACTAAAGAATAAAATTTAAAATAAACATTACAAAACTAATGGATTCATTTATTTTTTTAATCATGAATAAGTATAAGATGGAAATATGTCATTGAATGTAAACAAATCATTGGAAATTTACATGGACTCACTACAATAAATTTATATATTGGTGGTAGTTTACTAGAAGTGGTTTCATTAAACCAATTATAATCATTAAAGCATAAATATATGTTAACTTTTTAGCAATGATTTAAACTCTTATCACCACTTATTAGTTATTAGTGAGTTTTAAAAATGTTTCCACTAATAAAGATTTCATAACACTACAAATCTCCTTCGTTCTTCCTCGTCTATCAAATAATTCCCCAACACCCTTGAGGGAACTTATCCCCTATGGAGGTTCCTCCTCTTTGAATAACCCTCCCCTCTAGTGAATACTACTTGTATGATTTCCTCATGGTGAGACTTTGATGCCTCTTCCCCTCCTTGAGATAATCCTCTTATGACCCTCCAACTGCTTCTCCCTACACAACATCCTCAAAATGATATTTCAATTCCTCCTCCCGTCCTCAAAATCATCATCTTGTGATGAAATTATTGATAATAAATCCCATCTCATTGATAACAATATTTAGGTAAAATTATTTTTTAATTCATAATCTTTATATGTAATATCATTTATCCATAACCATAATTTTTTATTTAGTGTAAGAAGATTAAAATATGTGTACAAATTATGTTTTTAAATTTTTAATCTATGTATGAAATACAAATTATTCTTGAACAATTTTTTATAATCCAAAATCTATTTTTTATAACCAATTATTTTAATTTGAAATTAGTGTATAAATAGATGCATTCATCATAATTAGTGCATGATGAGGGGATAACTAATATTATACTTCTGTCAGATAGAATATGATTTCAGTTTTAATGTTATGTTTGATAAAATAGGACTTCATCCTTTAGTTTCTAGGGCACAAACTTTATATAATGAAAACCAATATGTTTAAAAAAACTGAATTTTATTATTGTTGAAATTTTAATTGAAGTTATCCCTGTAACACCTCGATCCCTCTAGACTAGAGCCGGTGCATTACTAAGTACATTGGCATGGTTAGAAGGAATGAATTGCCAAATGAATGATTAGTTTAGTAGTCTTGAAGAAACTAGATACATATATGTAACTCAAATTACATTGGGAAAGGTAAAAAAATACAATACATAAAAAGAACTAAAAACTACATCCACAGAAACTCAATAAGTGATCTCCTCTTCATCACCTATTGAAGGTAAAAAAATGAAAGGGGTGATCTCAAATGATCAGTAAGGGTTACAAATATATGAAGCATGAATCAATATTAGGTGAATCATAAACAACTTGACATAGTTAATATGGCATGATGAATAAATGATAAACACATGCCTCTAATAAATTTATAATAAACCTGCATCCATAAATTTTGTCTTAATTAAAACATCATGGATAGTAAAAACTGATAATGAATAAATAGAATGATTATTAATTGGACTTCATGTATCTGGAACAGGATACCATAATACTATTAAAACGGTTCGGTTCTGTGGGTAGAAACCAGTCTGATTTTTGGAAACAAACCCGAAGGGTTTGTCTCCAAACTGATTGTCTCATGAGACCTGTCGATTCATTGAGGGGATATAGTGGGCCCCACCCATAATTTCATGTCCAAATAATTATTTATACATAGATTCAATACAATAGCAATATTCCTTTTCAATTTTTTTTATAGAGTAGAGGATACAGATTTATCAAAATTTCCATAGTTAAAACAACATTCCAAATAAACACCGTATGTAAAATGGTATATAATTTAGACAATAAACATATACATGATATGAGAATATGGATATTTAATATAAATAAAAATTTAAATTAAAAGTTCTCTCAAATGGTTAGTAGGTACACCACATAATAATTATTAGGTGCACAATACAAAGTAAGTCACAACGAAATGGAAATTGAGATAAAGTCCCTTACCATAATGTAATCATTCGAATTGTATGAGAAAAACATAATAACCATAAAATTACTCATTTAATAACATGAATATAAATAGAATCATGATATTATATGAAAAATGGAAGTACACATACACCGAATAAAAGAAATAAGTGGAAAACAATGGAAATCTCACAAAAATGAAAGTGAGATGAGAAACCCCTTATAAACATTTCAGCATGGTAACAAGTGTCCTTGTGTGGGATTAATAAGAGGTAAAGAGGTAAAAAATCATTTATATATCATAAGGTAAGTATGGGGGAGGTGTTAAAACATAACCCATCAATAGTAATTAAAAATTAAAGGACACAACATAAGGTAAATTCTTGAACAAAAGTGAGAGAGAGGATCCCTTACCTTATGCTCGAAGGTGTTTTTGATTTTTCCTAATAACCTGAATAATCAAAGTAAGATTAATTAATTAATAATTAAATAACCTTACAAAAATTTAATTGATATGGTATAACCTTATTAGGTTCATTAATGTCCTTTTTATGGGTTTAAGAGGTTTGATTTTATTGTTTTGGAAGAATTTGCTTCCTTGGTTTTCTTGATCTGTTTACTTGTATTCAAGAATGGAAGTTCATTTTAAATGTGTTTAAACATCCAGAAATGATAATATATAACATTAGTGACATTAAAGAGATATAAATTATCTTATAATGAATCTGGTTATATACCATGAGGATGACTCATTCGATGAGTTAATGATAAACGCTTGGATTTGGCTTGGCAGTTTTGTGCAAAATGAAATTGTTTTGTATTATTATTTTATATTATGAGTGTGTAAGGATTACAGAACATTAAAAAAGATAAAATACATATATTATGATCTGGTTCAACCATTGAAAAGGTTTCATGACCAGTATTGAATATAGTAATGCAAATTGAAAACTCGTCTTCCTTGAGTGTGATAAATTAACACATCTCAGACGGTGTTTGTATTTATAGTATAAAAGGAAGGGAAAAAGAGATATTATGATGAAATATTACATTATAATGATGAAAATACATTAAATTTAAGGTACTAGAATTATCATGGAATTTGTATGAGGGGAGGTGAAGAGAGACCATCAAAATAATGGAACTTGTAAAATAAATTGAAATAAAAGAGAAGGGAGGTTCACCTCTTGAGTAATCCTCCTTGAGAAACACTTTTGGCCTTTTGGTGAGACAATAAGGTATTGATCGTGGGGGATGAAGTTAGGGATCTATGCGAGTAGTGTAAAGACCCGGAAATTTCAAGGAATTTTTTTTCTTAATTTTCTTTGGAATTTTACAAGAATACAGTTTCTGACGGCGCCTGATTCTGAGGCCCGGTGTACTCGGAATCAATTTCCGAAGTCTGGCTCGAGTACGTTCAGTGAACGAATGAGTGGGTTTTTCTAACTTTTGAACCAGTGCCCGGAATCAAATTCCGAGGGCACCGATGGAACCACAGCGCCAGTAGTTGCTTAGGAACTCCTGTTTCGGAGTTGCGTTTACACAAGTGTTGATAATAAAAAATTGTGGAATTTTATTTTATAATTACACTACAATTTTTATTATTTTACTCTAAGTGTTAGCTCTTGATGGAAGTTGGGTAACCACCCAACCTCCCTTGGGAGGTTATGAGGGTGGTGGGGCCCACACGAACCCCACCTCTTCATATCCTCTAAAACCCCCCTCAACTCCCACTTAAATTATGTTAACTTAAGTAATAACCTATGACTTAAATGTAATGAGTTTAATGAGGTGAGTTGTGTGTGGTTATTGAATTTCAAACTCTTGAAATTTAAATGTGTTGATGTGTTAATAAAATAAGAAAGAGTCTTATTTTATTTTGGGTTAGAGTTTTGTCACCTTGAGAGAGTTGGGAAGCATCTTCTTCTTCTTCTTCATCTTCTTCAACCTCGACGAAGAACGCGAAGAACACCATTTTTCAACGAAGAACTTCTCCGCCGAAGAACACTGTTCCTCCCGCGACGCAGTATCCGCGACGTGACGTTCTTCTTCCGCGTCGTATCTTCCGCGACGGATTTTTGCGACGAAATCTCCGTCAAAGAACTTCGAATCCTCGCTTCGCGACGTCGACGTTCTTTCCCCGCGACGCCCGACCTCTGCGATGCTCGTCCTCTGCGGGTCGTTGACGAACTCCGTTCCTGAACCGAGGTAGGGGATTATTGTTATTTTATTAAATTATTTCCGTTCTTGATTCTAGCATGTCGAATTTCGTGGTTAATCGACTATTTGTTATCGTTTAACGAGAGGGGGGCCGGACCACACAAACATGGCCTAACCCCCTCCTATGTTCATGATTGTCTCTTTGTGAATGGAACGGGATGGCGTGGTGCCGTCGCCCCACGTGAGAATCGCTCGGAAAGTATTACGCGACGCCATCGCGTCACGCTGAGAAGTCGAACAAGAACGCGACGCCGTTGCGCCGCGTTGAAGGAAGTCGAAGGTGCCCCGGCCGAAGCGGAGCCACGGCGAAGGGGCGCGGCGCCAGCACGCCGCGCCGGAGAACCACAAAGACAGCGCGTTGCGTTTTGACATGCGGATTGACGGGCGACGGCGAAGCAGGCTGTTTGGGCGTTTGAGTCCCTTCGCAGTGAAGGTGGGGTCCCGGGGGGACCATAGGCGAAGACGGCAGAAGGAACAGACCACCGGAGCACGTCCGGTGGTCCGTGAAAGGTGGCGGCGGCATGCCGCCGGAAGGGAGGCAGCCGGCGAACCACCGACCTCAATTAGTGGCGAAGGGCGGGGGAGCCGCGCACCTCGCCCGCGATTCGGCTCGGCCATGCTGGCCGAGCCGCGGCCGGCCGGTCGGGCCGGACCGAGCCGAACCGAGCCGGGCCGGGCCGGGCCGGGCCCATCCGGGTCGGACCCGGGTCGGGTCGACCCGGTTTGGGTCGACCCGGTTCGGCCGACCCAGGGGGGGTCGGGCCGGGTCGCCCCGGGCCCAGACCCCCGTTTTCGGACCACTTTTGGTCAAAAGCCCGTAACTTGAGCTATGGGCCTTCAAATGACTCTCCGTCAGCGGCAGCACGATCCTTGGATCGAGACGGTCGTTACGGTATATTACACTCAAGGTTTCGAAGAACTTTGGGTTCGTCCGGGTTGGTTCGTACACGAAACCAACCGGGCCCTCAGAGCGGAAATGCTCGTAACTTGAGTTCCGGACGTCCGAATGACGTGCCGTCGACTTTGTTGATTTCCTCTAAGTGAGACGGATCTTTTGGCTTACTCCGCTCGAGGTTTGGATGCCGTCGGAGTGCGGTCGGGTTGGTTCGCTCACGAAACCAACCGGGCCCCTGGAACGAAAAAGCCAATAACTCACAGACTGGGCGTCCGATTGACGCGTCGTCTATTTCGTTGAATTCCTCTTGATGAGACGAAACCTTTGGCGTACATCGCCCGAGTTTGGATGCAGTTGAGATATGGACGGGTTGGATTGTACCCGAAATCCAACCGGGCCCCTGGAACGGAAAAGCTGATATCTTTCAGACAGGACGTCCGTTTGATGAACCGTCAGCGGCGTTGTTGATCACGTTGAGAAACGGTCCCTATGAGTATACCCAATGAGAGTTCGGGGTACAATTGAGATACATCCGGGTTGGTTCGCTCACGAAACCAACCGGGCCCCTGGGACGAAAGGGCTAGTAACTCACAGACCGGGCGTCCGATTGACGCGCCGTCTGTTGCATTGAGACCCCTATGACGAGGCGGTCCTTTGAGATATTTCTTTGTGAGACTTTGAGATACTTGTAGAAACGACCAGCAGCTTGTAGAGTGGACCCTCCCGGAGACGAGCATGCGGAATACGGAGACCATGTAGCCAACTGAGACCTGACGACTACTGATCGAATGACTCGGTGTGTTACAGAAAGCCCAGTGGGGAGAGCTTGGTTGTAGTGGCAGACCCACGACAGAGGTGATCTTGGTTGTAGCGGCACATGGGATCGCTTGGTTGTAGCGGAAAACCCACGACAGAGGTGCGCTTGGTTGTAGCGGCACATGGGAGCGCTTGGTTGTAGCGGCAAACCCACGATAGAGGTGCGCTTGGTTGTAGCGGCACAGGGAAGCACTTGGTTGTAGCGGCAGAGCCACGACAGAGGTGCACTTGGTTGTAGCGGCACAGGGGAGCGCTTGGTTGTAGCGGCATACCCACGATGGAGGAGCTCTTGGTTGTAGTGGCACGGGAGAGCGCTTGGTTGTAGCGGCACAGGGGAGCGCTTGGTTGTAGCAGCTGGCCCGCAGTACTCGATAGGTGGAGTACTACAGCAGTCTTAGGTCAGTGAGCAGTACCTCAGAGTCGTGACAGGACCACTGTACACTCTAGAGACGAGGTTCTTCGGCAGTTGCGGTTTTGATAATGAAAATCCTGGTTTGAGCTGAGTCTTTGATCTTTGTGTTTCCTCATGATTGAGATGGGTTACTTGGTAACCTAGGTATATGTATGGGAATATACCTAAGTAGAGGTTATCTGTTGAGATCTTCTTTGTGGTTATACTTGTTGGTTTTAGTGAGACCTTTAGGGTCTCGGGGTCCCCACTGCGTATCGTTATACTCACCCCTGCACGGGATATGCCTGCACTTCATTGTGTTGGATGCAGACTACGGACATCGCTGATCGTGGTGGAGGCTTGTGGAGAAGGACGGTACCTGGAGGTGGACCACTGGGCGGAACATACTCGGAGCGGTCAGGTGGACCCGAGGAGCAGTGGTGGCTATCTGTACCCTCCCCCCAGGTGGGACTTCCAGAGGACGGCTCGACACTGCGGATTTTCTTTTCAGTTGATGTTTTCCCCTTTCAGTTGTACTTTACAGTTGGTCTTGTATTTCCGGACCCTTTTACTTTTAGCAAAGCTTGTTACAGTTTTTGCTTAGTGTTTACCTTTCCGCTTGCTTACTCTATGGTGCTTTTTTACTTTTCAAAGGCAATGCCTTCCATTTTTCTGGGATTTACGCCTTGGTGCTAGTCGCCAGCCCCTGGCCTATGGAAGGCGGGCTTGGGGTAGTCACGACATGGGCCCCGAGGATGGGTCGTGACAAATTGGTATCAGAGGAGTTTGGTTCTACCGCGAACTCTGATCTTTTCTATGTGAAGCAATAGTGTTTAGCGTATTGAGTGTGGTTATCAGTCCAGGGAGTCCAGTGTTGGTGCGGCGGCCGACGTATCTGTAGACCAGGACCCTGACTTCTGATTTCTGACTTAATGCACGAAAACATTGATTTCATGTGTGTTTCAAGTTTTCTTTGTGATTACTTTTTGTCAGTTCACCAGGTATATTGTTCTGACCGTGGCGCACCTGTTTCCTTTTCAGGATGGCCCCACGACGGCAGCCAGCTAGGGTTCTGAGCGATGTGCGTGGCGAGATCCCACCGAGCGTCGAGGACTCAGAACATGGCCCTTTGACATCTGAGGCACCGGGGGTACCTATACCCGCCGAGCCACCGATGCTACCAACCCCAGCCGATGATGATGCACGTCACCTTAGTGCACTGCATGAGTTCCAGCGCCATTGACCGCCCAGGTTCCGTGGGGAGACGGACCCCCAGGCAGCCGAGGACTGGCTGGAGGCGGTCGTACGAGTTTTCAGGCTAGTGAGGACACCATCAGACCTCATGGTGATCCTCACGGCGAGACTACCGCACACAGAAGCGGGACGATGGTGGAGCTTGATGCTCCAGGTGCACAATGAGGCATCTCTTCTCTAGATGGACTTTGAGAGCCTCTTCCGCTCAGAGTTTTTCCCATCCACCCTCCGAGCGGTACGCATCCAGGAGCTACTACAACTGCAGCAGGGCAGCATGGCAGTGGCCCAGTACTCGGTGAGATTTAATGATCTCTCACACTACTCCACAGATATGGTACGAGACCCGTTCTTCCGGGCCCGGACCTTCGATCAGGGACTGAGGCACGAGATCAGAGCTTCGATGATCTCCCTCAACATTTCGACTCAGGCAGGGGTGTTGGAGCGAGCCCTCTTAGTGGAGAGTTTCCTTGCTAAGCAGTCTCCAGCAGAAGGAACCACCACTTGCCGGCATGCGGCATAGTCTTCTTCAGTGGGTAGTAGACAGGTGACGCAGGGGTCCAAGAGGACTAGACCTACAGGTGGTCGACAGCATGACTCTGGACCGTTTGTGCGAGGCACTCGGGGTGGACAACGACTTGCCATGGGAGGGCAGTGTTACTCCTGCGTCGAGATTGGTCACATGGCTCGTGACTGTCCGACCCTCCATACGGATGTCCAGCAGATGGATGAAGGGCCCCCCAGGCAGAGGCATAGGTTCGATCAAGGCGGGCCGCAAGGAGTAGGCGGCCATGGCAGGGGAGCTGGCCATGCAGTTGGAGGTGGACGACGCTTCGGGGTGTTGCCACCACCACCACCAGGAGGTCCACCCCGACCGCAGGGGACAGAAGGACATGGGAGAGCTCAGCTTCAGGCAGTTGAGGCCTACAATCATGGAGCTCCGGGAGCATATGGACAAGAGCGGGACTAGCTCCAGACCTGGAGACTTTTGTTCATGTTACTTCTAGTTTTGTTGATATATGTTTGTGGATGCTTTGTGTCTTTGTACTTGAGCTGCAGTAGTAAAAGAAACCTTTTCTTGTGGCATATACTTCCCTGTCCTCTCTTGTATTGTTACTAAGAGGTTCCAGTTTAGACTATTGACTTGACCCTCACTTGTGAGACATCTACTGGAGGAGACCGAGTCACCACACACTGATGCCGACAGTGTGACTCAACCCTTGGAGGCGGGAGTAACGGTTGGATCTCTTGGTAGTAGCGTCGAGGCCTTACGACGTCATCCTTGGTATGGATTAGTATCATCCATGTCGGGATAGACTATATTAGGCAAAAGAATGTGGTTCATCCAGGGGATGAGACCAGATTTCTCTTATCGGCAAGGAAGAAATCATAGCATCTCTTGTGGGACCAGAGGTGGTCTAGGCCACGATAGAGAAGGTCCAGGTCATTCAGGAGCGGATGAGGATAGCTCAGAGCCGGCAGAAGTCATACGCTGACAGGAGGCGGAGGCCACTAGAGTTCGAGGATGGAGACCACGTCTTCTTGCGGGTCTCACCTCGACGTGGTATACAAAGATTTGGCCGAGGTGGAAAGTTATCTCCGCGCTTCATCGGAACCTTCCAGGTCCTCAGTAGGATTGGCGAGGTGGCTTATCGCCTGGCTCTACCACCTCAGTTGCACCGGGTGCACGACGTCTTCCATGTATCTCAGCTGAGGAGATACGTGCACGACCCGACACACATCTTTGACCATGGGGAGCTTGACGTCGATGATAGGGCGACATGCACGGAGGTCCAGTGGGGATCGAGGATCGACAGGAGCAGATCCTACGAGGATGATCGATTCCTCGAGTGCACTTTCTTTGACAGTACGAGAACTTCCAGGTGAGCACATGGGAGCGGAAGGCTCAAGATGCGTGCTTTGTACCGCTTTTGTGACCCTAGTTTGTGTTGAAGCTTTATGGGGACATAAAGCCCTGAGGTGGGAGTAATGTAAAGACCCGGAAATTTGAAGGAAATTTTTTTCTTAATTTTCTTTGGAATTTTACAAGAACGCAGTTTCTGACAGCGCCTGATTCCGAGGCCCGGTGTGCCCGAAATCAATTTCCGAAGTTTGGCTCGGGTACGTTTAGTGAACGAACGAGCGGGTTTTTCTAACTTTTGAACCAATGCCCAGAATCGAATTCTGAGGGCACCGATGGAACCGCAGCGCCAGTAATTTCTTAGGAATTCCTGTTCCGGAGTTGCATTTACACAAGTGTTGAAAATAAAAATTGTGGAAGTTTATTTTATAATTACACTACAATTTTTATTATTTTACTCTAAGTGTTAGCTCTTGATGGAAGTTGGGTAACCACCCAACCTCCCTTGGGAGGTTATGAGGGTGGTGGGGACCACACGAACCCCACCTCTTCATATCCTCTAAAACCCCCCTCAACTCCCACTTAAATTATGTTAACTTAAGTTATAACCTATGACTTAAATGTAATGATTTTAATGAGGTGAGTTGTGTGTGGTTATTGAATTTCAAACTCTTGAAATTAAAATGTGTTGATGTGTTAATAAAATAAGAAAGAGTCTTATTTTATTTTTGGTTAGAGTTTTGTCACCTTGAGAGAGTTGGGAAGAATCTTCTTCTTCTTCTTCATCATCTTCTTCAACCTCGACGAAGAACGCGAAGAACACCGTTCTTCAATGAAGAACTTCTCCACCGAAGAACACAGTTCTTCTGCGATGCCGTATCCGCGACGTGACGTTCTTCTTCCGCGTCGCCTCTTCTGCGACAGATTTCTGCGACGAAATAACCGTCAAAGAACTTCGAATCCTCACTTCAATACGTCGACGTTCTTTCCCCGCGACGCCCGACCTTCGCGACACTCGTCTTCCGCGGGTCGTTGACGAAATCCGTTCCTGAACCGAGGTAGGGGATTATTTTTATTTTATTAAATTATTTCCGTTCTTGATTCTAGCCTATCGAATTTCGTGGTTAATCGACTATTTGTTATCGTTTAACGAGAGGGGGGCCGGACCACACAAACACGACCTATCCCCCTCCTATGTTCACGATTATCTCTTTGTGAATGGAACGGGATGGCGTGGTGCCGTTGCACCACACGAGAATCGCTCGGTAAGTATTACGAGACGCCGTCACGCCACGCCGAGAAGTCGAACAAGAACGCGACGCCGTTGCGCTGCGTAGAAGGAAGTCGAAGGCGCCACGACCAGAGCGGAGCCACAGCGAAGGGGCGCGGTGCCAGCACGCCGCGCCGGAGAACCACAAAGACGGCACGTTTCGTTTTGACATGCGGATTGACGGGCGATGACGAAGCAGGCCATTTGGGCGTTTGAGTCCCTTCGCAGTGAAGGTGGGGTCCCGGGGGGACCATAGGTGAAGACGAAAGAAGGAACGGACCACCGGAGCGTGTCCGGTGGTCCGCGGAAGGCGGCGGCGGCGCGCCGCCGGAAGGGAGGCGTCCGGCGAACCGCCGACCTCAATTAGCGGCGAAGGGCGGGGGAGTCGCGCACCCCGCCCGCGATTCGGCTCGGCCACGCTGGCCGATCCGCGGCCGGCCGGTCGGGCCGGACCGATCCGGGCCCGGCCCAGCCGGGTCGACCTGTTTTGGGTCGACCCGGTTCGGCCGACCCAGGGGGGGTCGGGCCGGGTCGCCCCGGGCCCAGACCCCTGTTTTCGGACCACTTTCGGTCAAAAGCCCGTAACTTGAGCTACGGGCCTCCAAACGACTCGCCGTCAGTGGAAACACGATCCTTGGATCGAGACGGTCGTTTCGGTATATTACACTTAAGGTTTAGGAGAACTTTGGGTTCGGCCGGGTTGGTTCGTACACGAAACCAACCGGGCCCTCGGAGCGGAAACGCTCGTAACTTGAGTTCCGGACGTCCGAATGACGTGCCGTCGACTTTGTTGATTTCCTCTAAGTGAGAAGGATCTTTTGGCTTACTCCTATTGAGGTTTGGATGCTGTCGGAGTGCGGTCGGGTTGGTTCGCTCACGAAACCAACCGGGCCCCTAGAACGAAAAAGCCAATAACTAACAGACCGGGCGTCCGATTGACGCGCCGTCTGTTTCGTTGAATTCCTCTTGATGAGACAGAACTTTTGGCGTACATCGCCCGAGTTTGGATGCAGTTGAGATACGGCCGGGTTGGATTGTACCCAAAATCCAACCGGGCCCCTGGAACGGAAAAGCTGATATCTTTCAGACAGGACGTCCCTTTGACGAACCGTCAGCGGCGTTGTTGATCACATTGAGAAACGGTCCCTATGAGTATACCCTATGAGAGTTCGGGGTACAGTTGAGATACGGCCGGGTTGGTTCGCTCACGAAACCAACCGGGCCCCTAGGACGAAAGGGCTAGTAACTCACAGACCGGGCGTCCGATTGACGCGCCGTCTGTTGCGTTGAGACCCCTATGACGAGGCGGTACTTTGAGATATTTCTTCGTGAGACTTTGAGATACTTGTAGAAATGACCAGCAGCTCATGGAGTGGACCCTCCCGGATACGAGCGTGCAGAATACGGAGACCATGTAGCCAACTGAGACCTGACGACTACTGATCGAACGACTCGGTGTGTTACAGAAAGCCCAGTGGGGAGCGCTTGGTTGTCGAGGCAGACCCACGACAGAGGTGCTATTGGTTGTAGCGGCACATGGGAGCGCTTGGTTGTAGCGTCACACCCACGACAGAGGTGCACTTGGTTGTAGCGGCACATGGGATCGCTTGGTTGTAGCGGAAAACCCACGACAGAGGTGCGCTTGGTTGTAGCGGCACAGAGAAGCGCTTGGTTGTAGTGGCAGACCCACGACAGAGGTGCACTTGGTTGTAGCGGCACATGGGAGCGCTTGGTTGTAGCGGCAGACCCACGACGGAGGAGCGCTTGGTTGTAGCGGCACGGGAGAGCGCTTGGTTGTATCGGCACGGAGGAGCGCTTGGTTGTAGCAGCTGGCCCGCAGTACTCGATAGGTGGAGTACTACAATAGTCTTAGGTCAGTGAGCAGTACCTCGGAGTCGTGACAGGACCACTGTACACTCTAGAGATGATGTTCTTCAGCAGTTGCGGTTTCGATAATGAAAATCCTGGTTTGAGCTGAGTCTTTGATCTTTGTGTTTCCTCATGATTGAGATGGGTTACTTGGTAACTTAGGTATATGTATGGGCATATACCTAAGTAGAGGTTATCTGTTGAGATCTTCTTTGTGGTTATACTTGTTGGTTTTAGTGAGACCTTGAGGGTCTCGGGGTCCCCACTGAGTATCGTTATACTCACCCCTGCACGAGCTATGCCCGCACTTCGTTGTGTTGGATGCAGACGACGGACAGCGCTGATCGTGGGGGAGGCTTGCGGAGCAGGATGGTACCTGGAGGTGGACCACTGGGCGGAACATACTCGGAGCGGTCAGGTGGACCCGAGGAGCAGTGGTGGCTATCTGTACCCACCCCACAGGTGGGAATTCCAAAGGACGGCTCGACGCTGCGACTTTTCT
This sequence comes from Viscum album, assembly GCA_963277665.1. NCBI lineage: Eukaryota > Viridiplantae > Streptophyta > Magnoliopsida > Santalales > Viscaceae > Viscum > Viscum album. The sequence goes on along the minus strand of OY728130.1, from coordinate 1,800,001,056 downwards.
TTTCAGTTGTTATTTTCCCCTTTCAGTTGTACTTTATAGTTGGGCTTGTATTTCCGGCCCCTTTTACTTTTAGCACATCTTGTTACAGTTTTTTCTTAGTGTTTACCTTTCTGCTTGCTTACTCTGTGGTGCTTGTTTACTTTTCAAAGGAAATGCCTTCCCTTTTTCCGAGATTTACGCCTTGGTGCTAGTCGCCAGCCCCTGGCCTATGGAAGGAGGGCTTGGGGTAGTCACGGCATGGGCCCCGAGGACGGGTCGTGACAAGCAGAATTTAGGCAAGTATTGAGGCTTGAGTGGTGTGGGAGGAAGAGGGGATGAGGGGTGGTTTATATAGTGGAGGGGAGAGGGGATTTCTCTATATTATATTCATTAATTTGTTATTTATCCACAAGAAAAGGAATAATGAGTCTTCTATGACCAAGAATAGTAATTTTATCATGTTAATCCGAATCAATTGGGATTACATCAGAAGACCATCATACATGACTCTATAATTAGCGTATTTAGCTTATTTTGTAAATTATGGTATTTCACTATTCATAAAAAATTCAAGTATTTCAGAAAAATATCAAAAATTCACCCTAACCATTTTTCGACATGTAGAATCCAAAAAATAATTCCATTTTTCAAAAATAATTTTCTATATATTATTGATTAAATATTTAATTAAAATCATTATTTAATCGAAAAATATAAACACTTAAAATATTCATCTTCATTTTTAAGGTGCCTAAATTTATTAATACATTCAAGGGTATGAATACCATTCATAACAGTCATATTACTATTCATAAGGGTAAGTTAATATTCATAAGGGTAGGGTACTATTCATAAGGTTGGGTTACTATTCATAAAAAATTAAGTTAATTCTATCACTCTAAATATCATCCTGAACACAACCATGTATGTCATATTTTCAAAATTCAAAACACACAAGTATAAAATTTAAGTTCAATGGCTAGGCTATGACCATCTACTAAATAACCAAGTGTTGTTTCAATGCAACTTAGTGCTTTATGAAATATAGGCTATGACTAGAATGTATTTAAGAGAAAAATACCATAAAATGTTTGGGGTGTTACATTATTCCCTCCAGAAATTTCATCCTTGAAATTTTATATATAAATCCCACCAAAAAGATGTGGGTGGTTATTATTCATAACATCCTCAGGTTACCATGTTTCTTCATCCATATTTTAGTTTCTACAAAGAACCTTTACTAGACGAGTTTTCCAATTTCTTAATACCGAATCCCTTGTGTCAAAAATCCCGACAGGATCTTCACAGTATGAAAAATCAGGTTCTAGTTATATTTCTTCATAAGTGAGTATATGAATTGGGTTTGGAATTTATTTCCTCAACAATGACACATGGAACACATCATGAACTTTGGAGAGACTTGGACGCATTGATAAATGGTAAGCTACTGCTCCGATTCATTCCAGAATTTCAAATCATCTGATGTACCTTGGGCTTAGTTTCCCTTTCTTACTAAACCTTAAGACATCCTTCCATGGAGATACTTTCAGAAAGACATGATCATCCCCTTGGAATTCCAAGTCTTTTCTCCGGTTGTTAGCATAAATCATCTGCCTAATTTAGGCTACTTTAATATGGGATTTAATTATCTTTACCTTTGCCATGGTCTCTTCAATAAGCTCCAGGCCTATAAGTTTTATATCACCAACTTCGTCCCAACATGTTGGAGTTTGAAATCCTTTTCCATATAATGCTTCATATGGAGCCATTTGAATACTAGAATGGAAACTATTGTTGTAGGAAAATTCCACCAAAGGAAAGTATTGATCCCACATACCTTGAAAGTCAAGAGAGCATAATCTCAGCATGTCTTCCAGAGTTTGAATAGTCCTTTCAGACTATCCATTGGTTTGGGGGCGGTAAGCAGTACTCATTTGAAGCTCAGTATCCAAAGAATTCTGGAGAATTTTCTAGAATTTTTATGTAAATCGGTGATCTCGATTAGACGCAATCGACAGAGGTGCACCGTGAAGTATTACAACTTCATTAATATAAAGTCTCGTGAGGTGCTCAAGTGGAAAATCCTCTCTTATAGCAAGGAAATATGCTGATTTTGTGAGACGATAAAAAATTACCCATATTACACCACTCCTTCTAGGTTTCCTTAGTAGTCCCATGACAAAATCCATCTTAATGTCATCCCACTTCCACATAAGAATAGGTAGAGGTTTCATCACCCCTTTAGGATATTGTCTCTCTGCCTTCACTTGCTAACAAACTAGACACCTTGACACATAGTCAGCAATTTCTCACTTCATATTATCCCACCAATAATATTCCTTAAGATCTCTAAACATATTTGTTCTAACCGGGTGTATAGAGAAATTTGTGATATGATCATCGTCTAATAGTTCCCTTTTCAACTCAGGTACTGATGGAACACATAACCTCTTCTAAAATTTCAGAACTCCTTCCACATACACGAATTCTGCCAATCTCCCATCCTTAACAGCATTAATTTTCTTATGAAGATTTCATCATCATATTGAGAGCTTTTTATCTTCTCTATTAAAGATGGTTTAGAAATAATTTGAAATAAGAAAAATGTTTCCCCTTCCTTAACAATTTCCATATCTATCTTTAGTAAATCCCAAAATATAAGATCTCTTTCAATCTTCATTTGAGTCAAAAGTCCATGATCTTTCCTACTTAATGCATCTTCCACCTTATTTTTCTTTCCTTGGTGGTAGTGTATTCAAAAACATAATCTTTGTGTAACTCGAGCCATATCCTTTTCCTCATGTTGAGATCTTTTTGTGTGAAAATGTATTTCAAACTCTTGTGGTCCGTATAAATCTCACATCTTTATCTATATAGATAATGTATCCATATTTTCAGAGAAAAGATTACAGATGATAACTCAAGATCATGAGTTGGATACATTTTCTCATGATTCTTCAACTATCTTGATGCATAAGCAATAAATTTATCATTTTGCATAAGGATGCAACCCAATCCATTCATTGATGCATCGTTGTATATCACAAATCCATCCATTCCAGATGGAAGAGTCAAAATTGGAGCATTGACTAGTCTTCCTTTCAATTACTCAAAGAATTCTATACATTCTTTCGTCTATACAAACATAACCATTTTATGTGTGATCTTGGTTAGTGGGTTAGCCAGTCGGGCAAAATTCTGAACGAAACGCCGATAGTAACCTGTTAATCCAATAAAACTGCATACCTAAGTTATGTTTGTTGGCATGAGACATTCTTGGATTGCCTTTGTATTCACAGGATCAACTAATATACCATCCTTAGAGACAATATATCTAAGAAAATAAACTGACTGAAGCTATAATTCACACTTTCTAAACTTTCCATATAATTCATTTCATCTAAGAGTTTTCAGAATAATCCCTAAGTGATTCTCATGGTCTTCATAGATTTTTGAGTATACCAAGATATAATCGATGAAGACCACAACAAAGTTATCAAGATATTCATTGAAAACTCTATTCATTAAATCCATGAAAAGAGAGTGTGCATTAGTCAGTACGAAAGGCATCACTATAAACTCATAATTCCCATACGTGGTTCGAAATGCTGTCTTAGGAATATCTTCCTTCCTCACACATAGCTGATGATATCCAGATCGAAGGTCAATCTTCGAAAAGTATTGAGCTCTATGAATTTGATCAAATAAATCATCAATATGGGGCAAAGGATACTTATTCTTTATCGTAATAGAATTTATTTTCCTATAATCAATGCATAGCCTCATGGATCCATATTTCTTCTTGAAAAAGAGGATAGGGGATCCCCATGGAGAAACACTAGGTAGAATAAATCCTTTTTCACTCAATTCCTCTATTTATTTATTTAGCTCTACTAATTCCATAGTGGCCATTATATAGGGAGTATTTGATATAGGTCTTTCACCATGAATTAAATCAATAGAGAACTCAACTTCCCACTCTGGAGGATGTCCAGGTAAATCCTCTGGAAATACATCAATGTATTCTTGCACTATATACACATCTTCAATTTAAATATTTCTTTCCTCACCCATAGATATTGGTTTATATTCCTCTATAAGTATTGAATTCAGTAGATCTACTAGAGGTGGATCTATATAAGAATCAGGTGTAGAGGTTTCTTCTCTAAAGATAATGGATTCTACACCATTTTCAAAAATTGTAACTCCCTTCTTCTTACAATAGATCTTCGTATCATAATTTGATAGACAATTAATACTGAGAATTATATCAAAGTCAATCATTGGTATGATTACAAGGTTAGAAACTAAAGAACATTTATGTGTCACAAGGGGGACTAGTTGACATTCCTTTGTTGCAATGATGCATCCCTTAAGAGTTTTAACTGATAACTCCTTTATTAAATCAAATTGTACATGTCATATTTTCTTGGAAAAATGGGAAGATATAAATGAATGTGATGATATAGAATCAAATAAAGTGTTGGATAAGTTTGAGGAAACAATTAAATTACCTACCACCACATCATTAGGAACTTCCACCTCCATGGTTGTAATTGCATAAGATCTCCCTTTCTCTTGTGGCATTTTATGAGGAAAGTTTCCTTGGCACTTAGGAAACTCATTTGCATAGTTTCCCAACTCTCTACAATTATAGCATTGAATTTCATTGACTTGTTTCATCCCCTTTCATTAATTAGATCGATGAACCCTTTCTCCACACTTATAGCAGACTCCTATGCCTTTCAAACATTTGCCAAGATGATTCTTTCCATAATTATCTCACAATGGGAATTTCTTAATTCCTTTTTTCTTCTTTGGCATGTCACCTTTTCCTTGGTTATCAGAGTACTGCTTCTTATCTTGGTTTCCCTTGAACAAATTTGATCTAGAAAATTCCTTCTCTATTTTTATTTCACTAGATATAATTTCATTATATGATGAAAATGTTTGAGAAGCCAGTGCCCTTCGAAGAGTTGGATTAAGACCTTTAAAGAAATGATCAATCTTGTCTTCCATGCTATGTATGTAATATATGGAATACCTGGCTAGCCTTGTGAAGGTAGCCTCATACTCTGCAACACTATCTTCTTCCCTTTTACTTAAGCCAAGGAATTTCCTCTTCATTTTGGTTTGTTTCTCACAAAGGAAATATTTTATGAAAAATATTTCCTTAAAAGTCCTCCATTCCATATATTTTATTTATTCTTCCTACATGGTATTTTGGATCAAAGAACACCATTGATCTACGTCACCCTTGAGACAATATACTTCCAGCACTACCTTTTAGTTTTAATTGCATCTTAACACCATGAATATCTTTTTAAGGGACTTGATCCACTGCTCATCCACCATTGGATTAGTAGTCCCTATAATATATGGGGTCTTCTGCCACATGAAATGATCCAACATAGTTGTAGCATGGTTATTCTTCATGAACTGAGTAAGTTGTCCCAATATGGTTATAATCTGATCTGATCTAACATTGACTGTGTTGACTTGCTCAGTGGGGAAATCCCTAAATTTTCTATGAGTATTGATTACCCTTCTTCCATTAGGCTCCATTTCTAAATAATGGAATACACTAGATTATTTTATGAATAAAAAATACAAAAACACTTAACATATATTGGAATTTTATGCATAGTTAATCTCATAAACATGGTTTCTCTGAGGAAAAAATTACATTAAACTCCTTTATAAAGGCTTGTAAATAAAATGTGAATTATCATAAGAATATCCCCCAGAAGTGTCAATACAAATAGTGTATCAAGGCCAATTTTCATATACTAGGATACCCCGGGTCAAGCCCAAAACTCTTTTTCGGAGTTTTCACTCCTAGGTACATCTGTGCCAGAGACACCTCTACCTGTTTGTATCTAGAAAAAGATGTATTTTCTAGAAAGATCCACATAATCTATTCCTTACCAAAATACCAGGACGTTCTTGTATGTTTTTCCTCAAATACTACCTCAGTACTTTATTCCCTAATCTATAATTTTTGATCTAGTTTCCAAAGTTCCTACTAAACTTCCCTCGATACCAACTCTAACACCCCGACCCCTCTAGACTGGAGCCGGTGAATTAATAAGTACATTGGAATGGTTAGAAGGAATGAAACACCGAAGGAAAGATTAGTTTAGTAGTCTTGAAGCAATAAATACATAGATGTAACTCAAATTACATTGGGAAAGGTAACAAAATACAATACATAACAAGAAATAAAAACTGCATCCATAAAAACTCAATAAGTGATCTCCTCTTCATCATCTGTTAAAGGTAAAAAGATGAAAGGGGTGATCTCAAATGCTCAGTAAGGGTTAAAAATAGCCAGAGTACGAATCAATATTAACTGAATCATACCAAACTTGGCATAGTCAATACGACATGGTGAATAAATGATAAACACATGGATTTAATAAATTAAGAATGAACCTGCATCCATAGATTTTGTCTTAGTGAAAACCTTATGGATAATAATAACTGATAATGAATAAATATAATGATTATTAATTGGACGTCATGTATCTATCACATGATACCATAATACTGTTAAAACGGTTTAGTTCTGTGGGTAGAAACTCATCTGATTTTTGGAAACAAACTCAAAGGGTTTGTCGCCAAACTGATTGTCTCATGAGACATGTCGATGAATTGATGGGATATAGCAGGACCCACCCATAACTTAATGTCCAAATAATTCTTTATACATAGATTCAATATAATAGTAATATGCCTTTTCAGTATCCGTACAATGTAGAGGATACAAATTCATCAAAATTTCCATAGTTAAAACAACATTCGAAATAAACACCGTATGTAAAATGGTATACAGTTTAGACAATAAAAATATCCATGATATGAGAATATGGATATTTAATATAAATAAAACATTAAATGAAAATTTCTCTCAAATGGGAATTAGGTACACCACATAACAATTATTAGGTGCACAATTCAAAGTAAGTCACAACGAAATGGAAATTGAGACAAAGTCCCTTACCAGAATGTAATCATTCGAATCATATGAACAAAACATAATAACCATCAAATTAATAATTTAATACCATTAATATAAAGATAATCATGATATTATATGACAAATGATAGTACACACACACCACATACAAGAAATAACTGGCGAATAATGGAAATCTCACGGAAATGAAAGTGAGATGAGAAACCCCTTATAAATATTTTAGCATGGTAACGAGTGTTATTGTGTGGGATTAATGGGAGGTAAAGGGGTAAATAATCATTTATATATCATAAGTGAAGTATGGGGGAGGTGCGAAAACATAACCCATTATTAGGAATTAAAAATTAAAGGACAAACCATAGGGGAAATTCTTGAACAAAAGTGAGAGAGAGGATCTCTTACCTTATGCTCGAAGGTGCTCTTCATTGTTCTTAACGACCTAAATAATCAAATTAAGATTCATTAATTAATAATTCCAGAACCTCATCAAAATTTAATCAATATTTTATAACCTTATTAGGTTCATTAATTTCCTTTTTGATGGGTTTAAGAGGTTCGATTTTATTGTTTTGGAAGAATTTTCTTCCTTGGTTTTCATGATCCATTTACTTGTATTCATGAATGGATGTTAGTTTGAAATGTGGTTAAACATCAAGAATTGTTAATATATAATATTATTGAAATTAAAGAGATATAAATGATATTATAATGATTTTGGTTATATACCATGATGATGACTCTTTCGATGAGTTAATGATAAACACTTGGATTTGGCTTGGCGGTTTTGTGCAAAATGAACTTGTTTTGTATTATTATTCCATATTATGAGTGTAATAATTAAAGAACATTAAAAAAAGATAAAATAAATAAATTATGATCTGGTTCAACCATTAAAAATATTTCATGACCAGTCTTGAAGATAGTAATGCAGATTGAAAACCCGTCTTCCTTGAGCGAGATAAATTAACACATCTCAGACGGTGTTTGCATTTATAGTATAAAAGGAAGGGAAAAAGGAGAGATTATGATTATATATTCCATTAGCATAATGAAAATCCATTACATGTATAGTAATGGAATTATCATGGAATTTTAATGATGATAGGTGAGGAGAGAGAATCAAAAGAATGGAACTTGTAAAATAAATTGAAATAAAAGAGAAGAGATGTTCACCTCTTGAGAAACTCTTTAAGGCCTTTGTTTTTGGCCTTTTGGTGAGACCACTAGGTATTTGGACGTGGAGGAGGAGGTTAGGGATCTATTTGAGCATAATTTAGGCAAGGATTGAAGCTTGAGTGGTGTGGGGGGAAGAGGGGGTGAGGGTGGTTTATATAGTGGAGGGGAGAGGGGATTTCACTATATTATATTCATTAATTTATTATTTATCCACAAGACAAGGAATACTGAGTCTTCCATGACCAAGAATAGTAATTTTATCATGTGAATCCGAATCAATTGAGCTTACATCAGTAGAACATAATACATGACTCTATAATTAGTGTATTTAGCTTAGTTTGTAAATTATGGTATTTCACTATCCATAAAAAATTCAAGTATTTCAGAAAAATACAAAAAATTCACCCTAAACATTTTTTGACGTGTAGAATCCAAAAATGAAGTCCATTTTTCAAAAATAATTTTATAAATATTATTAATTAAATATTTATTTAAAATAATTATTTAATTGAAAAATATAAACACTTAAAATATTCATCTTCATTTTTAAGGTGACTAAATTTATTTATACATTCATGGGTATTGATACCATTAATAAGAGTCATATTACTATTCATAAGGGTAGGGTGCTATTTATAAGGGTAGGTTACTATTCAACTAAAATTAAGTTAATTCTATTAGACTCTAAATATAATCCAGAACACAACCGTGTATGTTATATTTTCAAAATTCAAAACACACAAGTGGGAAATTTAAGTTAAATGGATATGCTATGACTATCTCTTAAATAACCAAGTGTTTTTTCAAAGAAACTCAGTGCTTTATCAAATATAGGCTATGACTAGAATGTATTTAACAGAAACATACCATAAAATGTTTGGGGTGTTACAATCCCTCAATCCAAAACCATGTTAAACATTTTCTATAATATATGGGTGTAGTTAATGCTTTATACATTGCGAAAAATAGGACTTTGCATGTATATTTCCAACAAATTACTTACATTGATTAAACTTTTAAATCAATTTTAATTTATACATATATATTTAAACTATATTTAAGAGATGACATATTTAATTAATATGTAATTTTAAATTTTATATAAATAAGTCATAGTTGGATGAATAACCTGCTCATAGGAACAACACCTGATACAAATGAATCAAACCATTATATGTAATTGATGAAGATACAAATTAAAATTTTGTTATATATACACTAGTTTTGTGTGTGTGTGTGTCTAAAAATGCTTCCGGTAGCTTCTCTCATATAAAGGTGACAATATAAAAAAACTTATTTGGAAAACCCTATTTTCTTGTGAAATGTAAAAATCTTAGAGGTGTGTTATTTAATGATCTCTTTAATTCATGGATACAAATCTCTCTCCACTTTATCTCTATCATTATCCCTCATAAACACACATATATAGACAAATCCAATAAATATTGGAGTTGGAGCACTCAAATATAATCTATTCTTAACTCTCTCCTCCTTATGATAAATATATATTAATGCATGAAGAGACATGATGTGTTGATCATGGCATGGAATTTATAGATGATTCCAAATCAATGGACCTTAGACATCCCAAATTATATTTAACCTTCAAGTAACTTTCATCAAGAAATAATTTTTGCAGTTATTTTATATGAAAAACTATTTAAAATTATCAGGTTCCTTCAATTAATAATACTTATTTTATATCATAAATGTATCTAGTGATTTGTTCTCAGTAAAATATTACAAATTCTAATATATTTTTTTATTTTAATTTTTTTATTATTCATTAAATTTTGTGTATTATTCTTAACATGATATTATTAAATTAATTAGTGTTGTGTTTTTATATAGTTTTTTATAAATTTCATAAAAATATATAAAAATTGGATTAATTTACCCTAAAATACAACTCAATATATCAAGGGTTTGGAGGAGTGTTTAGACTTTGCAATTGAAAATTGATCCATAGATGAAAGAATAAAATTTCAATGTCCTGATTATAATTTTAGATGATGGTTGAAAGGACATAAAGTTTATTATCACTTGAAATTGAATACATTTTCTACAGGATATGTGAGATAGATTTTGTATGGGGAATTGGACATTGCAAAAAGTTCAATTCATGAACATCATCAAAATGACCAACATATTACCCTGATAATGGAGAATGAGATTCAAAATCTAAGTAACAGTGCTTTCCACACTTCAAATAATGATGAACATTGCGATATATTAGTGGAGTAATGTTTCGATTTTCTAGAGATTAATACAACAGGCAAGGTAACTAAATAATCAAATGAGTTTTATAAATTTTTGACAGATAGAAATCAGGAGTTTTATAAAGGATGTATCAAATTTACAAAATTTTCCTTCTTACTAAAGTTTTACCATATTAAGTTCTTATGAATAATTATAGATAAAACAATAATGCTGATATTAGATAATCTACATGATTAATTTTTTCAATATAATATCCCTCAATAATTTTATGAGATAAATAAAATTGTTAACAAACTTGGTCTCAATTATAAAATGATATATGCATGTCCCAATGAATGTATGTTGCATCATGGTGAATATTTAGATATTGAAGATTATAAAATATGTTATACTTCTAAAGAGAAATCGATGAATCATGGTGAAAGTGTGAATAAACAATCTATGAAGAAAAATAAAAATAAAACTTCTAAAAAGGTTTTATGTTGCTTTACATTAAAATCAAGATTGAAAATAATTTTTATGTCTTTTAAAATGATAGATCAAATGAATTTTCATATTATGGAAAAAAATGATGGGTTTATATGCCAAACCAGAGATTCAAAATCATGGAAATACTTTGATTCTTTATATCAAAATTTCTCTTCGTATCCTAGGAATGTTCATTTAGGATTGGATGCTGATATATTTAAACCATTAAAGACTCCAAGTATAACCTATTACACATGAAAAATTATTTTGATCCCTTAAAATATAACTCTATAGATTTGTATGAAAAACACTTATTTCCTTATTTTGATGATCATTCCTTTAACTTAAATTCCTAGAAATGATATAGATCTATATCTTCAACCTCTTATAGATGAATTTAAAGATTTATAATATAATGGTATAGATACATATGATGCATCAACAACCAAAATATTCAAAATGAATGATTCTAAAATGTGGATGATTAGTGATTTTCCTAGATTAGGTAAATATTTTGGTCAGAACACTTACATTGGTTAGAAATATCAATTTTTTAACTTTGAATTTAAGATGATATGATTACTATATAGAAGAAAGTGGTGTTTTATGGGTCATCATAGATTCTTGGATGCATCTCAAAAATATTAGTTTAATAAGTCACGATTCAATGGAAAAAATGAGTTGAGTTCCTAACAAAATTATTATCCGGTTTATAAATCTTGTCATGATTATCAACAGTTGATGTAAAATTTAAGAAATTATATTAGTTGAAGGTTTCTAGGAAAAGAATTCAAAAATCATCATATGTAGTTAGTACCCAAAAATGGAAGAAACATAGTATTTTTTTCAAACCACCTTATTGGAAATTTCAATTGTTACATCAAGATGTTGATGATATGAACATTAATAATAATTTATGCGATAATTTTGTTTTTACAATATTTAATGATCATGAAAAATCAAAATATCATATTAATGCTCGTAAGGACTTAGAAGAACTAAATATAAAGCATTATATCTGGGAAAATGATAATGGAAATTTTTTTGTGGTAGTTTCTTCATTCAAAAATGAAGAAAAACATGTTTTTCTTATAAGAATGAAAAATCTGAATGTACCTGATGGATATTCAAGTAACATTTCAGGTTTTTTTGACTTGAAACATCAGAAGTTACATGGACTTAAAATCCATGAATCACATATTTTGATGGATAAATTTATACTTTTGGCATTGTGTAAATTTTTACCTGATAAAATAATATCAATGATAATTGATTTTTTCATATTATTCAGACAATATTGAAAGAAAACATTAAACACTATTGATCTTGGAAATCTTCAAGAAATAATATTAATGACACTTTGTCATTTATATATGATATTTACCCCATTGTTTTTCACTGTTATGATTCATCTAACTGTTCATTTGATTAGGGAAGTTAAAGTATGAGGGACCATACATTTTTGATGGATGTATTCCATAAATTTTTATTTTCATCATAATTTTTTATTACTAGTACATTAAAATTTTAAAACTCATTAAATATGTGGTTTATCATTCAATGTTACTTTTTTAATTAGGTGTCTAAGTCATTTGAAATATTCTTGTGAGAAACAAAGCTCAATCATAAGGCACTTTTGTTGAAGGTTATATAGTGGAAGAGTGTCTCACCATTTTTCAAGGTATTTAGATAATATTGAGTCATGATTCAATTGATTTTGATGTGTTTACGCCAACAAAAATCAAACGCCATCCTATAGTAAATAAAAAACTTTCCATTATTGGGTCATCAAGTTGGGAAAATATCATCAGTTTTATTGACAAAAAATAGAGTTTATAAAAGAACATAGATATTTTCTAATCAATAGTGATATTAAAAATCCTTTTATTTAATAATTGAAGATGAAAATAAATAGGTAAATTTTAATTCAAGCATAAAATGTGAAATAGATAACAAGAATCATTAAAAAAGACATTACTAATTGTTTTTCATGTCATATAAGATCATAATCAATTTCATATTCATAAAATATTGATATAATTAAATTTGTAAGTAATAATATTTATATATTTATACATATAGATCATTAATGTTGATAATTGAGATGGAGTGATAGATGATTTGAAATATTTGGATCAAGGAACTTTGAATAAGAGTAGGAGATTTGATGTTTATAATATTAATGGCTTTAAGTTTCATAAGATTTTGCATGAAGAAGGCCCAAAAAAATAGAATAGTGGCATCTCCACAAAATTCACAAACTTGGGATACTCTGGGAATTTGATTAACATTACTAAATTAAATTATCATGGAAAATTTGTAGTTTTTTTATTCAATTGAACATGGGATGATATTTAAAGGGGTATAAGGAAAGATTCATTACAATTTACTTATATTAACTTATCTTGGTTGATTGGTACTGATGAGCATTAATAACATGATCCATATATTTTTTCCTCATAAGATAGAATGGTATACTATATGGATGATGAATCCAATGAATTATGGAGTGTTGTAGTCCATATAAAACCAAGAGACTTGTATGGGTTGGGTGATGAATTTGAAGAATTATTGTCTGACATTAAACCTCATCAACAATAAGAGATTGGTATGTCTGTCCATAATGATATTGAAATAGTTGGTCTTACAAAGGAGGGTTAATATGATTAAATAATGTTAACAGTGGATGATAACAAAAATATGGTTAAAGATGAAATAATTTATTGTATGTTCCATCATTTAACCTATGTTTTATTTTTTTATTTATAACACATGAATTTAATTAATCTTTGTACACCATTTTCAAATCACGTGTTTGATTTATATTTCATATCATGTTATAAACTATTTTATAGTCTTATGAGATATACTAATTAAAAGAAAAAAATGATTTATAAATACAATTTAAACATCCACAACTATTATGATGTCAGATTACCCACCATATACACACTGGCCATCATCAATCATGCTCCTTATTTTTAGTTTTCTCACCTTTCCATCATTTTATGACATTTATAAAGGTCCAATATTCATAAAGTATGCTATCTTCTACAAGTTCATCACCTTCTTCTCCATGGATATCATAGGGATCAAATGGAGCAATTGATAAATAAGTGAAAGTAAATCAAAATTAATATTTATAGTTTTTTATCTAATATTCCATTCAAATGGCAGTCTAATTATTTTCTCCTATCTAATATATATATTATTTTCCATATTAATAAGTATGATTCAGTTTTGCATAAATGGATGTTGAAAATTTTGGGGAAAAGTGAAAAGGATTTAACTATAGTGGAAGTCCTTTGTGAATAAGACTTATTTTGATTCACATAAGTTACTTGATATTTTATCACTACATTGATCTTAATTTATTAAAAATAATTAATTTTTTATATATATTAACATTTTTTATTAGGAATTTTCTAAAAAAAACTCATAAAACAGGGAGAGATAAGTCATCCCACATAAAATTGGTTCTAAATTGTTTTCAAGAATAATGTTTAATAAAGAAATATTCAAGCTATTTTTTAAATATAATTTTATTTCCATATAAGTACTTTAAATTTTATAGTTTTCATTTTTTCTCTTTGCTAATATAGGCAGGAGAAGTTGGTCATGAGGTCGGTCGAACCGAGTTGTGGTTTGATGTGCACAAGAAAGCTAATGTAAATTTTCTAAATGATCCTCTTGAAAATATTGGGTTAAAAAATTTAAATCATATTTTTTATTAAAGAAATACATTTTGTTAAAATTTATTTTATTTTCATGAAAAAATTAAATAATAATGGGATGGAAATATATCATATTTATTGTTAGTCTTCCAAAGTGATTCTATTTCCAATGTTTTGGGAAAGGTGCATGATGGTTGTGTTTGAGGGTTGAGTTTGGGACTATCTCCCTTATAAGTCTTTTGGAAGACTATTCTTCATCTATTACAATGATTCCTCCTATAAGATTGACTAATGTTACTAGTCTTAATCCCTTAGAATAGAAAAAGAAAATTTGGATTCTTGAGAATAGAACATAGGAGTAGGATATAAGGTCAATATCTCAAGATGAGCAGTTTGCAGTAATGTGGAGTGCATTGGGAATGTTATTTCAGGGCATGACTATGGGTTTTTTTGCACGTTGCATCCCTGATAAAACATACTATAGTGGTAATGAATCTATTAAATTTATTTTAATATGTTTATATTATCATAATATTTTTTCTAAATAATATTTTTATTTAATATATAATTAAAACTAATTTTTATTCTAATTTTTATTTAATATAGGCACCATAAGAAGAAGAAACTATTAACTGACATGAAAATTTGGAACATGTATCATTTGGAGGCAACCAGAATCACATAGGAGAACAATTTTGATATTGGATCCATATGTGTATGGGTTTTATTTATGACTAGAACTTATATATGCTAATTGTGAAACATTTGACTGTTCAGTTGTTTGATATAATGATCTGTTCGTGTATGTAAATGTTTTATTTTTTACGTTTCATTTGAGAATTATAATTATTGAATTGTTTTTATATTTTAGATAATTTTTTTATAGTGAAGGTGGTGGAATATTTTAAGACTCTAATATTTTAATTTTTTATTCAATTAGCAGTGGTTTAAACTACCAATAATTTTAAAAACTACCACTATTCACTTAAAACCCGCCACAAAATGCTGCTAAACCATCAAAAATTTATTCATGGTAGTTATAACCACTAGTAGATAATGATTTTTTAAAAACACACCATATATATTATTTGAAATAGTTATAACCACCGCTTTATAAGTATTTTTTTTAAAAAAAATTCCATGTATATTATTTGTGATGGTTTTAACCGCTGCAAGGTTGACTAATTTTTTTAAAAAATTAAACACCGTGTTCATTTTAGTGGTGGTTTTTAAACTGCTTCAAAATATGAATGGGTAGTGGTTTCAGCTAAACACTACAAATATAACAAATCCATCTCTAATTAACTACCAACTATGAAAAACATAATGGTTTTTATAACCGCCACATATTAATAATCAATGGATAAAACCACAAAAATTTCCAAAAAAAACCACCTAAAAATAGTGTTTTCTTGTAGTGTTTAGTGGGTATAAACTATATAAACTAATAAAAAAGAGGAATCCACTATAAATATTCACTATATATTCCTTGTAATATCATATATAGTTTTATCAAGAGATGAATATGATATTATTTAACAAAATAACTTGTATAAAAATGGTTTTTAGGTCTTGAAAAATATTTCTATATATTATATAATTGTAGAGAATGATATAGGTCAATGGATAATATCTATATCTTACCTTGATTATGGGTAATAAACCATTACACTATACCACATGATATAATGAGTAATTATTCTTGAATTCATCAATAATAAATATAACCCATAATGCGTAATTCATAACATCTCACCATTCTTTGTAAAATATTTCAATCCTATAAAAAACATAAGAATATTACTTTATAATAATACTATAGAAAAATCATGAGAGAAATTCATACAATAGAAATTTGGAGGACAAATTAGGGTTTTAAATGAATTTCACCAACCAAAAGTTGAGTTTAATGTACCAATATGACTCATCTTAACCCAACACCCAATCCAGTTAGTTATAATGCCAAAAGAGATTTCTCAATTTCCATAGTTTGGAAAAAGTTTCATGGATATAAAAAAAAAATTTGGGTATGATTTCACCCTCTAAATCCAAGTAAAAATACATTGGATTCTTACCAATAATCTGACACGAAGTGTTCACACATTGGGAATCCATGCTAATTATAATTTTTTTTGTAAATATAAATCAAACCAAACATGGAATTAATATCATAAGAAATGTAAACAATAAAAATAGGGAATTACCAATTTTTTTAATACATATTATACATGATATTGAGAAAATAAAGAAAAGACCAAAATGAATAGATATGACTAATTTTCCTTTTATAAACCATTAGCCAAAAAGAATAAAAATGTATTAAGAATATTTAGAGATCCAACTCCATGTAATCGAAGGTCACATTAGAGAATCTTCAACATTTTAGCTTCAAATTAAATTGATATAATTCCATTAGAGGAATAATAAACTTTCCCCTTTCTTGTATCATGTAAAAGGAAATATATATTCACACAAAAGTGTGTATGTATAGGGTACGAGTGCAATCCCAGTAGGATACATTGTTATAAATATGATCTATACCAATAAACCTATACCAGTGATTTTTTTAACACCTTTGATATATCCTGATTATGAGAAGGATATACCAATGGTTTACAAAAACCATTGACATAAACTTTAAACTAAATCCCTATCCATACAACCTTTCCTCCTCCCATATCACTCCCATACTGATTCCTCCCTATGAGAAACATTACCCTCTCTTCCACACCACTGACAATATCTCTCCCACCTGGTGTTTTGATTCTATTCTTCTTGAATATAAAAATGGTTAGTTATAAATCCATCATATCTTCTTTCAAGTATCATTTTAATTTTTTTCTTGGTATAAAACACTAACCAAGATTATTTTAGGGGAGGATTATTATTTTGATTATATTTGTTATAGTATTTGATAATAAATATGATTACAAGTGATATTTATTTTGATTTAGTTACTTTCAAATTCTATATAAATCTAATATAAACCTATTATTTTGTGTGATGTATGATGTAAATCTATAATTAATTATTTTAGTACTTTCTATGTTTTGTGAATGTATTAGGGGGTTATGAAATTATTCATTTCATGTTTTATTAATAAATAAAATTATTCATTTAAGATCTTAAGCTTGTTTGGGTTTAAATTGTAATATATGGTTTAAATATATAAATTGGTTGTGCTTTTATAAAAGTTTGAATATAAAGTTTATTTATACAAGAAATTTTATTTAATAATATTTTTCTCAAAAATATTTTTTTGAGGTATTATTTTTCAACATTAAAATAGTTTTTACTAGAACACACTTTTCCCCTTCAATTAAATATATATATTTTCCATAAGTATTCTTTTATTTTAAAATAGGTAGTGTATGAAAAATGTGATATAGTTGAACTTTTTTTATGACATGAACATATTTATTAAATTATGTTAAATATGTGGGAAACATATTTATATAAAGGACTATTTCCTTTCTTTTCATATGTCTAAATATATGTTTTTTGTTATTCCTCATGCCTTTTGTGGGGTTTTTTGAGTAAGAAATTGTTATGACCTATTCCATATGGACTAGTTTTTTAGTTATTCCATACATATACATAGAATTTATTTAAAATAGTTTGTATTGATAACTATAATTGTGGATGAGAGAAATCCATTGTTATCCCTATGTTTTTTCATTTCATCCTCTAAATTGGGAATGGCATAAAATTTATTTTTCATACCATGTGATTTGTTATTAATTAACATAAATATTTCATATCATATTTTATATAATTGGGTTTTATGAAATTGGTTTGATTTTATTTGAAATTCATGAGTTATAGATTATTTAATTTTTGAAATTGGGGTTTATTTAGTTATAATTTAACATGGGTTTCCATGGATTCCAAAAAATTTATTTTTAAAAGCATCAATTCATGAACTTTAGATGTTTGTAAATAAATTTTTTTGATTTTTTTTGTTTTCTTATTGGGTTTTAAATCATTAAAGTGATCAGGATTTCATTTTATGCTTCTTAATTTAGGGTGTTTTATGGTCACAATAAATTGTTATTACACATTATAAATCAATATTATTAAATTTATTATATTAATTTATCAATTAAGTTTAAAATTAGTTCAAATAAATTACAATTAATTTTTCAGATAACAAGATTGAAACCCCATTATGCGAAGGTTTGTGTGAAAATGATATTATATGATATTAAAATCTCATTATTTGATAATAAACATGAATTTTTATAAAAGAAAGTGTGAATGACATAGATACTCTATTTTAGTGGGATATTTAAGTCAATATACTACATTTTGTGTTTGGAAGAGATGACTTAGATTAAGTTATCTAAACATGGAAAACTTATTTACATTTATAGAAAAAAAAATTAGACTAAAAATTAAAATTTTAAATCTTTGTTGGTATAGGATCATGACAATACTAGCTTTCACAATCCCCTTTCCCTTTGTGAAATTAGTTACCCCACTGTCAGGTTTTTATAGAATCATGACATATATCATCCTCTAGGATGTAATAAATTTTTTAGTTATAGTACAATAAATTAATATTAATATAGACTTGTTTTTGGTAACATAATGGATAGAAGTTAGACGTATGGTACTGATCAGATATCAACTGAGTTTCAAAATAAGATGATTTTTTAGATTTCTCATTAAATAATGGTCCATATAGAGGTCATATAAATTTAATTTGTTATAATTGTGTTGGAAGACTTTGGTTAAGTCAGGAAGCAGTTTTCTACCATATAAAAGAACTATTATGTTTGGTATCATAATATAGAGAAAAGATAATCTTAGTCTACTCATGATCGAAATGAAAAGAGTGGAATAAAGAATATGATAATTGATAAATTTCCATTTATCCATCATCATGAGAAATAAGGTATTTAAATTAATGAATATAATGATATGAATAAAGGTGATGAAACTAATTAAAATGATAATGCTAAGAGGTTGAAAAAATTATGGATGATGTCAGGACTCTTGTATATCGGTAATGTGGTAAAATGAAAAAGATAATTTTTTTAAAGAAATTGTATCATAGGAAAACCATGTATGAAATTAATAATACTTACATCAATTATGTTCTTACATATAAGGGCCCAGATCTGCATGGATTGACCCTTTTTAGGTTTCTGAAGATGGAGCTGCTCAGAGGAGGCTCAGAGGAAGTCTGTAAGTACTTGGATGATAAAAGGTGGAAGCATAGAGATTTCAAATCATAAAATAAGGTTACATGAAATGAATATGGTTTTCATGACATGTAATATTTCAAGGTTTGAAAAATAAAATAAAATGAAGAGGCAACAATTTTTTCAGAAAAAACCAAACTCAAGGAATTACATGACATGAAAGGGGATTACACATCATGTAATCCCTTGATGATGCATGTTTCAAAACATTATATCCACTTGGGTTTTCAAACCCTATAACTAAAACTTCCCTATCTCTCATCCAAAGTGACCCGGTAGTCCCCTCCTTGGCATTTTGAGACCCCTTTGACAAGAATCAATATCATGATTCCCTCCATCAATCCATAATGATCTGTCTTTGATCTAAGGTGCGTTCTTCCTCTATTCATACAAATTCTCCCAGTTTGATCTCTTTTATTCTTCTTGATATTCAATGTAAGATGATCTCTCATAGTCTTAATATGGTTTCTATTGGGTTTTTTGGTGCAATGGTGCTGTGAAATCCTTATATGGATGCAGATCTTTTAGGAGATGTGATTGAAGATCCATTGCATTGATCTTTTCTCATGGGAATAATGTCGAAAACCCTTTTGAGGTTGTAGATTCATTGCTTATCTATTTATTTATATTGAATTATATATTTATCATGATTTATCCCCTTGTATATAAATTAAATTTAACTAATAATTATTTGAACTAGATTAAAGAATTGATATCAAATGTATAGAGATGTTGTTGCTATGTATCGTGATAACAGTTTGCCTCTTGATTTTCTAGATAGTGTGATATATATTCCTTTCTTGGTTTAGCATGTTGATTCTTGATTTTTTTAAAGAATGTAAAGCTAGAATTAAATGATAATTAATTGGATAAATGGTAAAAGAGGCATGTTTAATGAATTTGGTTGTTATTGTTTCAATTTTATGATAATCAAATTGATATAGATTTTCATGTTCAATTAAATTTGTTAATGAAACTAAAGAATGGTGATAATTATTGATAAAGAAATTAAATTCATGTTAAATTATTTATTTAATTAATTTGTGATATCTTGTGATAGATTATTTATCAGGTTGCCCATAGATGGAAATTGTGAATAATAAAGTGATTAATTCAAGAAAGAATAAAGAACTAGTTGTGTGATAAAATACAATGACATTGTAGGGTATAAGTTACTTTATTGCTTGTAAATGCCAAGTGACTTATGCTTTGGAGCCGTGGGAGCTCATTGTGTGTGAAGGCTGAATTCCTTATTTTAGGTCGAAGAGCCTAGTTGCTTGTTTGTTTTCTGCTTCTTGTGATGTGATGTGAGCCTGGGAATGCTAAGTCTAGAGGGATATTGTGGTATGTGGGGTATGGAGGCCCAGTTGTGATGTGATCTTGTGATGGCTATGCCTGGAGGGCTGTTCAGGTATGCGGGGTGGGGAGGCCCGGTTGTTGTGGTAGCAGTTGATGCCTATGATGAAGGGATGCATCAGGGTATGCATATGGTGTCTTTCAAGACCTGTCCCTCTGGGCCCGTGGTACGACTACCCCAACCCGATATTCCATAGTCTAGGGGTTGGCGACTAGCACTAGAAAAGGATTTCCCAAAAAATTGGAAGGCATTTCCTTTAAACCTACAACAACACATACCAGGTACACAACATGAACAATCCACGTAGTATAACTACTGAAAGTAAATGTGTGAACTGAAAGTAAAGGGGTGAGTATAAAAGCCCAAATGAAATTGATAATACAACAGAAAGGGAAAATAGCTCCTGAGGTCATCCGCCAAGGATCCTACTTGAAGGGTAGGTACAGCTCGTCACTGCGGCTCTCCACGTCAACCGATCAACTCTGTGCACCATCTAGTCTTGGCTCCCTAACCTTGGTCAAAGTTGTCCATCATCTGCACAAGACACAACAAGGTGCTGGCGAAGCCCGTGTAGGGGTGAGTATAAGAATACCTAGTAGGGACCCTAAGACCCCCGAAGGTCTCCCAGAATTCCACAAAGGAAAAACCAAAAAGCATGATCTCAATCAAAAAACACAAATTAAAAGACTCATCTCAAACCAGGTATACATCTTAAGGAACATGAATAAAGATGATTAGTCGTAGAGATATATCATCTTATTCTTTCGAGAGGATTTTTCTCCTAGACCGCATAAGGTCACTAGGTGCTGAACCATAGAGGATCATTGGGTGATGCCCAACAAATGATCACTAGGTGCTGACCCATGGAGGATTACTAAGTGCTGACCCACAAAAGATCACTAGGTTCTGACCCACTCAGAGGATCTCTAGGTGCTGAGCCACAGAGTATTACTATTCTTTCTTCACATCATAGCCAACCATTGGATTTCCGTACTTAGCATGCTTGATTCCAAGAGGACCCTAGCCTCAAGCCATCGGTCATACCTAAACCTCCATGAAGTCTCATGAATAAGTAACCCAAATTACCGCCTTTTCGTAAGGGTTCCAACGTGACAGACAACGCGTCAATTGGATGCCTGGTCTGTAAGTTATAGGTTGTGGTGAGTGTCCGGTTGGATTCGAGTCCGATCCAACCTATCCATACTCTAAATTTCACCAAAACCCAAGTGGAGTATCTAAGAAGGACTGAATAATCCTAACAGTTCCAATGTCGTAGACAGTTTGTCAAATGGACATCTGGTTGAGCAGATATGGAACTTTATGTGAAACTAGGCTAAAAGGGTCAAGGTCTGATCTGACCTGGTCCGTTGGGACCAGCCCGAACCGGTTGGGCTTGGTTCGGTCTGACTGGGCCTCATCTGGCCTACTGGGCTGTGGGCTTTTCCCAGACCTGCCTGCTTGTTGGGTGTGGCCTACCAACTGGGTGCGATCTACCTCCCCGAATGGTCTAAGTTCATTTGGGATCCCTAATTAGCAGTGCCACTCCACACGACCGATCCGCATGGACTAGTCAACAGTGTGACCTATGGGTGCAGTTCTTCCCTCCTCTGCAGCTCGGAGCTGTGACCCTCCTCTACGGTGCACTTCCCACCATCCACACGGTTGGATAAGGCCAGAAACCCCTATCCACCGTGGCACCTTTGGGCATCGCCACCTCCTCACAGCCGACGAGAGCCGGCTACCGCTTCCTTCAGTTTCCAGTGCCGCTATGTTGGTGGAGATTCCATGGGCCTCTGGTTAAGCTCTGGAGGTCCATTTTCTTTTCCAAATACACCTATAGGCCACCCGAGATGCAGTCGTCACTACGTGGCCCTCAGTTTCATATTGGCGCTGTATTGGTCGATTGTCCACAAAGAATGCAAACAATACCGGGATCGACGGAGGCTCCGGGCCGTGTTTGGTTTGTCCTGCTCCCTCTGCGTTAGCATTATAGCGTGGTAAGAGTTCAAAATCATGAAGAATGGATGAATCATAAAAACTATTAAACAAAATCCCTATGTGGAACTCATCAGAATGCACTGTAGATAAGGGAAGGATAACTCGTGTTCGAAGGGTGTTCATTGTCATTCGTCGATCTCCGGATTGAATCCTCAATGGCATCGACAAATTCCCCATTCTTCGTTGGAGGAATACATCACTATCACTTCATCAAGAGTTCTCATGTGGGATCCCAAAACCCACGCCAACAACTATATTAAATAAAAGAAAAGGAGTTCAACTCTCCACATAACTATGTGGTTCATTAATGAATAATTAATGAACCCATTAATCTCCTGACAGTGCGGTTACATAACCATGTGTAACCAATCGTTAAATTACCTTCATTAAAATGACCAACCAACTCTGTAGTCCCGCCACCATCAGTCAAATGTTACAAAAATAAAATAAAATAACTCATGGAGTTATTTTTTTTTGTAAAGTCTAAAAATAAACTTTTTTTCTGACCCTTGCTGGTCAAAGTTAAGCATCGCCTAAGAGAATCCCAGTACTGTGAATTCAATAGTACCCTCAAATTTTTAATCTGAGTACGGGTTCAAAATATAGAAATCACCGCTCGCACGTTTACTGAACGTACCTTAAAAAAGTTCGAAATTCTGTTTCGGGATATCTGGGCCTTAGAATTATGTGCTGTCAATTTTTGCAGACTCATAATAATCCCAAATAATTTTAAAAAAATTATATGGAAAATTACAGGTCTCTACATTCTCCCAACCTTTGGAATTTTCATCCCTAAAATCCATAACAAAATCTAAGAAAACAAATGAGGGTACTAGGAATGTTTCTAAGCCTCCCTCCCCCATGTGCTATCCTAGAGGTTCCTGTGCTGCCACCAAACTCACACCAAAGGAATCGACCACCCCTAAAGGACCCACTTCTATCGATCCTCTGTATCCAATAGGAACTCCCCAAACATCACCCCATCGTCAATTTCCAGCTCAGATGTGTCGATAACATGCGATGGATCATGCATGTACCTCCTCAGCTGCGACACATGGAAAACATTATGCACCTGGTACATCTATGAGGGAAGAGCTAGGTGGTATGCCACCAAAACTACTCTGCTGAGGATCTGGAAAGGTCTGATGAACCTCAGAGATAACTTACCACCCCAGCCAAATCTCCGCAATCCTCGTCAGGGTGAGACCTGTAGGAAGACATGGCCTCCCTCCTCGAACTCCAAGGGTATCCGTCTAATGTCGGCATAAGACTTCTTCATGCTCTGTGCAGTCTTCATCCATTCTTGGATGATATGTACCTTCTCTGTGGTATCCTATACCAACTCTGGACCCATAAGTGCTGACTCCCGTGGGTCTGTCTAGCATAGAGGTGATCTGCATGGTCTCCCATACAAGGCCTCAAAAGGTGCCATGCCGATGGTGGAGTGATAAATGTTGTTGTATGAAAAATCCACCTATGGCATGTGGTCCTCCAAACTGTGTCCAAAATGAGGAACACAAGTATTAAGCACGTCCTCAAGTTTCTATATGGTCCAATCTGTCTGACCATCTGTCTGAGGATGAAAGGCGGTGCTCAAGCATTGCTGAGTCCCGAATGCCTCCTATAATCCCTTGCACAACCGGGATGTAAAACGAGCATCACAATCTGAGACGATGGTCTATGGTACCCCGTGAAGTTGTATAATCTCTTGTACATAGAGGCATCCCAAGCCCTCTACTGATCCCTACTCTTGTATGGGTAGGAAGTGGGATGATTGGTGATTCGATCAATGATCACCCAGATGGAATCATGTTTCCGGGACGTACGTGGTAGTCCTGTCATAAAGTACATGGAGATACCATCCCATTTTTATTCTGGCACCTCAAGTGGCTATGCCAAGCCTACTAGAACCTAATTCTCGAGCTTCACTTGCTGAGAAGTGGGCATCGTGAAATGAACTCCACCACTACTTTATTCATTCCTGGCCACCAGTACTGATGCCATAGATCTTAGTAGATCTTCTTCACACTAGGATGTACCGCCAAAGGGGATGTGTGGAACTCCCTCAACACCTCCTCTCGTAGCGTGATTGGTACCATGGTCCATCCTCTAAAAAGGATTACATGCTCCATACCTTTATAAAATCCTCCAAGAGCCCGTCCTGAGGATATCTGAACATATTGGGCCTCAACTTCAATGTCCCCAACCTGTTCCTCCCTAACTCACTAAAGGAGTGGGTGAGAAAATTCCATAGACTGGACGTAAGATGTTCCATCACTATCCATGAAGGATATCTACAATGTGGATATCTGCTCTTTCACCTCACTCAGTAACTATAAACTAGACCTCCTACTGAGTGCGTCTTCCACCATGTTCCCCTAACTAGAAGTGTAAACTATCTCAAAGTCATAGTCCTGGAGGAACTCTAGCCATCACCGTTGTCTCAAGTTTAGGACATTCTATGAGAATATATACCTGATACTCTTGTGATCAGAGTAGAAAGTAAACCATTATCCCATCAGGTGCTGTTTCCACATCTTCAAGGCATAGACCACTACTGTTAACTCCAGGTCATGAGTAGCATATTTCTGCTCATGCTGCCTCAGCTACCGTGAGCCTTAGGCAATCATCTCTTGCTCCTACATCAGGACACATCCCTATCCTGTCCCTAATGCATCACAATAGACTACATACCTAATTCCATATTCTTGTATCATCAAGATGGGGGCACTCATTAGTCTCTTCCTCGGTTCTTAGAAACTCTACTAGCATCTTTATGTCCACAAGAAAGGCTGTCCCCTATTTGTAAAGGCTAAAAAGGGTTCTTCTACTCTAGAAAAGTAAGGTATGAATCTACGGTAGTACCCAACCAACCCCAATAAACTTCGTACCTCGGTCACACTCGTAGGTGGCTCCCAAGCAAGAAATACCTCTATCTTTTTTTAATGCACCACAACTCTAGCCTCCGAGATAACTTTCCCTAGAAAGTGGACTTCCTATATCTGGAACTAGCACTTTGAGAGCTTGACATAAATCTGGTGCTCTCAGAGTGTATCCAGAACTATCTTCATATATGTGGAGTGCTCCTCCTCCGATGCCGAGTATATCAATACTTATTCAATGAAAACAACCATGAAGCGATCGAGGTAAGGCTAGAAGATCCTGTTCATGAGTCCCATGAACACTACTAGAGAATTGGTCACATCAAAAGAAATCACCAAGAACTATTAGTGGCCATACCGACATCTAAAGGATGTATTTGGTACGTCCTCATCCCGTACCCTAAGCTGATGATAGACTAATATGAGGTCTATCTTAGAAAACCAATGTTCTCCCTTCAGCCGATCGAGGAGATCATCAATCCTCGGTAGAGGGTACTTGTCCTCCACAACCACTTGATTTAAGTGCCGATAGTCCATGAAAAGCCTCAAAATTCCATCTTCTTTCTTGGAAAACAAAATTGGGGCTGCCCATGGAGAAACACTCGGCCTTGTGAACCCCTTAACCTGCAAGTCCTCCAGCTGCACCCTCAACTCACGAAGCTCTGCGGGAGCCAGCCTATATGCTGGTGTAGATATTGGTGTCATCCTAGGGTACATGTTGATGTATAGGTCTACCTCTCTATGAGGAGGAATTACCAGAACATCATCAGGAAAGACATCAACATACTAGTCCACCACTATAGGATAACTCGGACTCCTCTCGTCCACTACACTGAGGGTGAGACTAGCCAACTGATGAGTGATCGGCTACACCCTCATTAGAGAAAGTCCATCTAGTGTAGAAAAGGTTACCTTCTTGCCCGTAGGGAAAACCTGGGCCCATCCTCATGGTCACACCGCACTTTGCGCCTTAATAGCAGATCTGAACATAGACTGTGGATAGCCAGTCCATACCCAAGATGACGTTGTAAGGCCTCAATGCTGCTACTAAGAGATCCCAGCCGAAGCTATCACCTTCTAGAGTGAGCTCACACTACCTTCACCAGTGTGTAATCATCAAATCTTCTCTTGTAGGAGCCTCTAAACGTAAGAATAGGGCCAACGACTCCATCAGAATCTCCGAGCTCCAAATGAGAGCCATGGCAATAAAAGAGTGACTAGAACCTATATCTATAAGAACTATATCTAGGGTGGAGTAGACACAGGTCTTACCTAAAATCATATCTGGAGTTCCGTGGTTATAGGCCTCAACTTCCTATAGCTGATCTCGTCCCTATCCACCTACTCCCTGTGGTCAGGGTGGACCTCTTAGGGGTGGTGGTGGTAGAACCTCAAATCGCCGCCCACTGACTGCTGCACGACCAACTCCTATAACACGTCCTCCACCCTGCGAACCTCCTCTATCAAACCTATATTGTTATCTCGGCGATCCTTCGACTATACATTTATCATCCATGTGGGGGTTCAGATAGTTTTGAGCCATGTTCCCCAATTTTCTGCAAGAGTAAAAGACTCTAGTCCTCAGATGACCTCCTCTGCCTCATGAGCTCCACACCTCCAACCCTGTGACCTGGGGTCATCCTCTGGATGGTATGGACCACTTGGAACTTGATGTCATCTACCTACTTCCTACTATAGATGACTCAACTACATATAGTTTGGTGGTGGCTCTCACCGTCGGTGCCTGCTCAGCTAGGAAGCTCTTTATCAATAGCACTCGCTCAAGCACTCCATCATGCGTCGGGATATTGAGAGATATCATCGACTCTCTGATCTCCCATCAGAGACCCTTCTCAAAGGTCTGGGCCCTGAAGAAAGGGTCTTGTACCATGTCAATGGAATATAGAGAGTGTTCAGTGAACCTTTCCTAGTACTAGGACACTATCAGGATACCATACTATCAGTGCAGTAGATCCTGAATACGCACATAACGTAAAGTAACTGGAAAAAACTCTACCCTAAAGAGGCTCTTGAAGTCCAACTAGGAGAGTGTCACATCCTTGTGTGTCTGTAGAGTCAGGATCTACCATCTCACTCTTTTTCCTTGAAAGTGGCTAGCAGCTAAGATCACCATATGGTCTGCTGGTGTCTCAACCAAGCGGAAAATCCATGCCACAACCTCCAGCGAGTCCTCAGCTTCTTGGGGATCTATCTCACCTCGAAAGCTAAAAGACTTATGTATCTGGAACTCATGAAATGTGCTTAGTCAAAATGTACTATCTTCTAGTCAGGATGGTAGAAACTGCCTCCCTACGAGTAGTGGTGGTGCTGGTACACCACCCTTAGGTACCATCGTCACAAGAGGGCCTTGCACCGAAGCCTCATCGCTCGGTGGGCCATCATCGTGAACTCTCTCGGGAATCCTGGATGGCTGTCTACACGAAGACATCCTATAAATAAACATATGTGCCGCGGTCAATAAGTTGTACCTGGTGAGAAAAATCAAAAGAGATAAAAAAGAAAAACATTTAAAAAACACAAGCAATTAGTGTTTTCGTGTACTGAGTCAGAAATCAAAATTCAGGGTCCTGGTGTATGGATACATCGGCCACTGCACCAACACTAGACTCCCTGAACTAAAAACCATACTCGAAACACTTAACACTATTACCCCATTGAAAAGTTCATAGTCTTAGTTCTTTGGTAGAACCGACTCCTCTGATACCACTTTGTCATGACCCATCCCCCAGGGCCCGTGCCATGACTAACCCAAGCCCGACTTCCATAGGCCAGGGGTTAGAGACTAGCACTGGAAAAGCATATCCCTAAAAATGGGAAGGAATTTCCTTTAAACCTGCAACCACATAGACCACGTACACAACAAGAACAAGCCACATAGTATAACCGCTGAAATTAAATGTGTGAACTGAAAGTAAAGGGGCTAGTATACAAGCCCAACTAAAAGAGATAATACAATAGAAAGGGAAAACAAATCCTTAGGTCGTCCACCAAGAATAATACATGAAGGGTAGGTACAACTCATCACTGCGGCTCTCCACATCAACCGGTCACCTCCATGCATCGTCAAGTCCTGGATCCCTAACCTCAGTCAAAGTTTTCCATCATCTTCACAAGAGAAAAAAGGTACGGGCGAAGCCCATGTAGGGGTGAGTATAACAATACCTATTAGGGACCATGCGACCCTTGATAGTCTCCCAGAATTCCACAAAGGGAAAACCACAAAGCATGATCTCAATCACAAAGCATAAACTAAAAGACTCAACTCAAACCAGGTATACAAATTAAAGAACCTGAATAAAGATGATTAATTGTAAATCTAGATCATCTTATTCTGTTAAGAGGTTTTTGCTACTATATTGCACATGGTTGCTAGGTGATGACCCACAGAGGATCGCTAAGTGCTGACCCATAGAGGATCGCTAGGTTATGACCCACGGATGATCTCTAAGTGCAGACCCACAGAGGATCACTAGGTGATGACCCACTTAGAGGATCTCTAGGTGCTTACCCACAAAGGTTCACTATTCTTTCCTCACGTCAAAGCTATCCAATGGATTCCATCACTCAGCACACTTGATTCCAAGAGGATCCTCTGCTCATGCTATTAGTTGTACCTCAACTGCCATGAAGTCTCACTAAGTAGTAACCCGAAGTACCGCCTTGTCGTAAGGGTTCCAATGCGACAGGAGACCTGTCAATCAGACGCCCAATGTGTAAGTTATATGCATTTTAGTGCCAAGGGATTGGTTGGATTCGAGTCCAATCCAACCCATATGTACTAAAAATTTCTCCAAAACCCAAGTGAAGTATCTAAAAAGGACCTCCTCATCCTAATGGTTCCAACACCATAGACGGTTCATTAAATGGACGTCCGGTTTAGGAGATATGACCCTTTAAGAGAAACTGGAATAAAAATGGTCTGGGTCCGGTCTGACTAGATCTACTAGGCCCGGTCCATCCGGCTGGGCACAACCGACTAGCTGGGAATGGTCTGCCTCCTTGAACAGACTATGTCCATTCAGGCTCCCCAATTAGCAGTTCCAGGATGGCATTGCTCCACTGGACCAGTCCGTATGGACTGATCAACAGTGGGACTTGTAGGTGCAGGTCCACCCTCCACTATGACTCGGATCCGCAACCCTCCTCTACTGCGCACTTCCTATCATTAAAGTGGTTGGTATAGGCTGGATGCCGGCTCCTCCGGTTTCCATCACCGCCGCACCGGCAAAGCTTCCACAGGCCTCCGATGAAGCTCCAGAGGTCTGTTTTCTTTTATGACTATAACTATGGGCCTCTCGGGATGCTTCCATCACTGCATGACCCCTGGTTTTGTTTGGCTACTATATTGGTTGGTCATCCATGAATAATGAAAACAATTACGAGATCGAAGAAGGGTCCAGACCTTGTTCGATTCAACCCGTGACCTCCGCATTAGCGTTATAGCATGGGAAGAGTTCAACATCATCAAGGGTAGATGAATCATAAAAACTATTAAACAAAAACCCTACTTGGAACTCATTGGAAGGTTCCATAGATGAGGGAAGGAGAACCCATGTTTGAAGGGTGTTTGTTGGCGTTCATCGATCTCTGGATCGAATCCTAATGGTGTCGCCAAATTCTCCATTCTTTTTTAGAGGAAGAAATCACCAGCACTTCGTCAAGAGTTCTCCTATGGGTTCCAAAAACCCACGCCAATGACTAGATTAAATAAACGAAAAAGAGTTCAACTCTCCACACAACTATGTGGTTCATTAATGAATAATTAATGAACCCATTAATCTCTAGATGGTGCAATTACACAACTAAATGTAACTAGTTATTAAATAAAATTTATTAAAATTACCGACCAACTCTGTGGTCCCACCACCATCGCTCCAAGGTTAAAAAAGAAATAAAATAACTCACGGATTTATTTTATTATTTTTTGTAAAGTCCAAAAATTATCTTTTTTTTCTGACCCTTTCCGATCAAAGTTAAGATTCGTTTAAGTGAATCCCAGTGCTGAAAATTCAATGGTGACCTCATATTTTTAATCTAAGCACCAGTTCAAAAGATATAAATCACCACTCACATGTTTACTGAACTTACCTTAAAAAAAGTTCAAAATTATGTTCTAGGATCTCCGAGGCTCAGAATTACATGCCGTTAATTTTTTTAGACTCATAATAATCCCAAATAATTTTAAAAAAAATTATATGGAAAATCCTAGGTCTTTACGGTGTCTGGGAGGACATTGGAGATGATGGAATGGGTTGAAGTTAGGCTTACCCGTTGATATGGAAGTTGGATTTGTGTTTGAATCTATTGTTTATTTATCTTCTATTCTTTCCCCACTGCTCAAGGAAAATGGTTTTGGTTACTCTCCATCCAAGATAGGTGAAGACATGTTGAGTATTCCATGTGCTTTCTATATTTATCTTCTCATGGTTGGATGAGTCTATGCTCCTACCATAGGCGGTGAATACTCGATGGGTAGTTCATCTACTCATCGTGTTGAGCCCCTTGTGTTTGGTAGCTTAGAATATTTTTCTAGAATACCTGAAGACATGGAAAGTGATAATGTTGTTAATAAATGAATAATTGTTTTACCCATGGGGATGGAGCTTCATGGGATGCAATACTGAGGTTATAATTATGAGAATTCATGGACTCAGTTTTCTTATTCCTAGAGGGAATTGAACTTTGTTGTGATACTAATTAAATGTAATGTGGAATTTGTTAATGGTTAATTAATGTTAAAAGAATTAATTAAATTAAAGTGAAATTGATAAAAATGGATACAGAAATTTAATATAGATCATTAAATTGTTGTGTGCTTTTAGGATATCTGGTCTAAGCAGTGGTAGCTGGGAGTGTGAGAGACTTTAGCTGCAGTTGAATCTAAGACAAGGTTATTCCCATAGTGTGGTTGTGAGCAATATTATATCGTGTAATTTTTGTGTTTCTTTATTCCTCTCTACCCTATCTATTAGGGAAAATAAAGCCTTGGAGATTCTGATCCATGGAGGGTATTTTCCCTAACATCCCAGTGGGAGAAAGGATGGATGACTACTCCCTTTGGCCTTACTCTCTTCTCTTGGTAGTTACTTATGCGGGTATGCACGGTGGACATATTTCCCTATATATGTGTGTAGAGGGATGTAATGAATTGTGTTTATTTCATACACATATATTCTAGAAATAGTTTCCAAAGAGCTAATATATGTATAACACGTATAGTCTGTGATGGCTTGAGGATCCTTACTTGGTGTATGGGATGTAATGGATTGAGGTATAATACCCGATGTATGATACATGTTATCTGAGATGTGGTGAATTCTAATAACTACCTATTTAATTTTGGTTATGTAGACGTGGTGGTGTGTTGCATGAGGTACATGTTGTGGAGCTTTACTTGGGTGTCTTCGGGCAATCCTTCTTGGAGAGAGATGCTCAGGACGTGCGACATTGGGGAAAATCGGCACACTAATATAGAAGTGGTAGCGGGGTACCCTTGATATTATTTATTATATTATATACTCTTATATGTGATACTTGGTGAGAGTAGTCATAGTGAGGCTGGGAACTTAGTGTATGTGTTTAGGTGATGATTTAGTTTCACTTATTGTTCACTATGATTTATCATGATTTATTTAATTTTTCATGAGATACTTTGGGAAATATCCTACTAAGTATACTGTTATACTCACCCTATGTTTAAATAAATCATTTTTAGGTCAGTTGGAGTAGGTTGGAGATCAGTATGGTTACTACTAGCTTGGAGTTTTGCATGAGCTATTTGGGATTTTTATTCGATGCCGTCTATACCTTTCTTTTGGTACTTGAACTTTTTCCTTTCAATTGTAGTAGTTATTGCATGAAATTACATTTATGTACTTGGGTTTATTTTATATCGTAGTATGAGCAGAAGTTGGTTGGTGTATATCCTATCTCTATCTTTCACATGTGTTCTATTAGAGGGTCATGCCTTCCATCTGTGTGTTTACTATACCCTCAGTGCTATCAGCAAACCCAGGGCCTATTGAAGGTGGGACTCAGGTGTCACTATCTCTCTTATCCCATTATCAGCCCAGGAGGGGTACAATTTGAGGGGCGGGGGTCATAACAAAGTTGTATTAGATCTTTGGTATAGGGATTAGATGGAGTTTGGAGTTAGGCATATGTGAGGTTGCATGGGTTGGTAGGGAAATGTATCAGCTAGGTTTAGAAAGTGCTATAAACATGGGATACTGGCTGAACCACGAGTATTTAGGCCCACCTATGATCTGATGAATGGAACATTAAGCTTATAGTGGTTACTAAATGAGGTGATACATTGTAGGGTAGAGACCTAGGAAAGGATCATGCATTATTCTTCTTTGTACCTATTTTTGAATGGGTAGACATTGAGATAGGTTAAACTAAAATAAATAAAAGAAAATAATTAATTAATGCTAAGGTCTTACATATTCTATGTTTAAGAGAACTAATTGTTTTTTCTTTTTTAGGTATGGATCCAGGTCAACGTCCTTGTCAAGTTTGTGCCAAAGATGTTCAATAGGTAGAGCCATCAAGTCACCACATCGTAGAGGTTGAAAAAAAAACACTAAGAGGGGGACACTCTGAGAGTTTCAGTGCCAGAGTCTATAGAGGTATTAAGGCTCCATTTCAGATGTAGTTATAGAAGACTCTTTTGAGGAGGTTGAGATAACCTTTAGTTCTATCCATGCTCAGAAGAAGAACTGGGTATCATTTGATGTGGCGATGATACATGGGAAAGAAAAGAAGTGGTGGTTCTTGTTCCTTAGAGATTTTAAGGTGTTGGAAGTCTCATGGGAGGAGTTCCGAGACCATTTCATAAATGAGTTTCTCTCTTCGACCATGAAGTCGACAGTCACTAGGAGCTAATTAACCTTTGGCAGGGGAGCTCCAGTGTGTGAGAGTTTAGGATCCATTTCAGGAACCTTCTATGATATGATTAAGAATTGTTCCAAGATGAGGAGGCTAGGGTGAGGCATTTAGAAGAAGCTTTGTGTCCTGATATCCAATTCCATGTCACCCCAATTATGGTGAAGACATATCTTGAGGTGATGGAGAGAGCATAGGTCATTGAGAGGATGTTATTCAGAACTAAATCTTCATAAGAGGAGAATCATCAGAATT
This sequence comes from Viscum album, assembly GCA_963277665.1. Taxonomy (NCBI): domain Eukaryota; kingdom Viridiplantae; phylum Streptophyta; class Magnoliopsida; order Santalales; family Viscaceae; genus Viscum; species Viscum album. Next base: position 1,799,966,953 of record OY728130.1, on the reverse strand, counting down.
CCTCATAAAGAAGAGATGTGGTTTGGGGTTCTTAGTTATCAGGATAGAAGAGCTTCTGATCAGCTGAGGTTAGGGCCCAGCCCTCAAAGTCTCATTTCTACAAGGGCAACAGATCTTAGGCCTATGCCAAGGGATTAGACACATTCTTTCTTATAGAGATCGAGGTAATCATAGGTGACAGTACCTAAACTTTCTGACCAGTTAGCCTGTGTCATGTGTTCCACTTCAAGTTCCACCATTGAGGTAGTTCCAGCCGAGGTAGCATCAGAAGGTTACACCAGTTTTGGATTAGCAAAGAGCAGATGGGGCAGGAAGAGAAAAAACCCAAGATGCTCCCTATCCTTAGAGAGTAGAGCGTGACCCCGGAGGTGGTCATCATAAGGGTCAAAGAGGCCATAGAGTAGGTATTAGTCATTTTTATTCTATATTGATGCTAGCGTCGGGTGATCCAGATGTCATTTGAGGTACTCTTTTCTTGTTTTATACTTGGGTGATGCATTGTTTGATTCAGGAGATACACACTACTTTATATCACTTGTCCTTTTAAATTCTTTGGGACTTGAGGTAGAGAGACTTTGAGTACCCTTGGCATTGACTACACCAGTTTGAGGTCAAGATGACATGTTTTAAGTATGTAGAGACTGTGGGATAGTGCTGGGGAAACACATCTTTTGGGGAGATTTCCTATGTTTACGTATACAACCATATTACATCATCCCCAGTATGGATTAGTTGTATTCAATGAAAAATATAATGGATTGATTCAAAAGGTAGGTTTTTTTCTTTGATGCTGATGGAGATCCAGTAGTTTTTTTGGCAAGCGAGACCCTTAGATGGGTCAGAGGCATGTTCCATCCTTGCCTTCCTCAATAGCATACCTGATGCTAATTTCATTAGAGGTTCAGCAATTGACATTCCCCAGGGTCATAGAAGAGTACCCTGATGTCTTTCTAGAATAGTTTTTAATGTTAACCCCTCGATGAGAGATTGAGTTTGGGATCAAACTAAAAAAACGTGTGTCTCCTATCTTGATGTCTCCGTATAAGGTTGCACTTTCTAAGTTGCGAGAGATGCGTATGTAGCTTGATGGTATACTACTGTGTGATTTTTTTTGGCCAAGTGTGTCACCTTGGGGTGCACACATTTTCTCGGGGCATGTTGTATCCCAATATGGAATAGTTGTGGATCCATTAAAGATATAATCAGTTGTGTCTAGGGAATCCCCTAAGACAGTGTCAGATGAGTGAAGTTCCCTTGGTCTTTCAGGCTATTACATGAGGTTTGTAGCCAATTTTTCTTGGGTTGCAACTCCTATGAAAACATTGACCATAAAGGATCAAGAGTTCTTGTAGACAGATTAGTGTTAGGAAACTATTGAGTATCTAATGGAGAAGTTGGTTAGTGCTTCAGTTCTTTGTCTACCAATAGAAGGGGTTCCGTTTGTGGGTTTTTGTGATGCTTCATGTCTTGGTTTGGGATGTGTTCTAATACAACAGAGATCAATCATTTCTTATGGGTCTCAACAATTACATCCCCATGAGTGTAACTATTCCACCCATGATCTTGAGTTAGATGAGGTGGTTTTTTCACTAATGTTGTGGATATATTACATTATTGGAGAGCATTTTGTGGTCTTCACTAATCATAAGATCCTGAGGTATGTTTTCTCCTAGCATGAATTGAACTTGCACCAATATTTGTGGATGGAGTTATTATAGGATTATGACTTTGAGATTCTATATACTCCTAGAAAAGGGATTGTTGTAGCCAATGCGTTGAGCAAAAAGTCACGTAGTGATACAATGCATAAATCTGGTGAATCCAGGAGGGTGATGGAAAAACTTTCAGTATTTTATCAAGATATGGGAGAAGTTGGAGGTAGAGTTTTTCTTTTTCAGATGACGTTGTAGCGATATTTGTTGTAAGAGGTGTGGAAATCCCAGTTGGTAAATCTTGAGGTGGTGGTCTAGAGGGATCGAGTTGTTAGTGGTGTGGCCTCTGATGGTTGGTTTGAAGATGAACAACACCATGTGTTGTTCTAGGGAAGGCTTTTCATTCATTTCGAAATGCGTGAGATGGTTCTTAGAGAGTTCTATATATTGACCTTAGTAGTATATCCTGGTGTGACAAAGATGTACTGAGCTTTGAGGAGTTAGTTTTGGTAGACTGGGTTAAATCATGAAGTTATAGAGTTTGTGTCTCAGTGTTTGGTCTTCCAGAGGGTGAAGGCTAAATACCAAGTTCATGGTGGTTTTCTCTAGTTGTTATATGTCCCTCGGTGGAAGTGTGTGGAAATCCCGATGGAATTTTTTACTTGTTTACCTCGATCTCAGGGAGGCTATGACACTATATGGGTGGTAGTGGATCATTTTATGAAATCATCCCATTGTATAGTGGTCAAAGAGTTGAGCGTAGTAGAGGTTTTTTCGAGGTAGTATCTGAAGGAGGTGACGAGACTCCATGGGGTCCTGAGGATGATCATTTTCGAGTGAGATACTCATTTTACCTCTAGGGCATGGAGAGGTATCTAGAATGATTTTGGTTCTTAGATATGCATTAACACTATTTTTCATCCACAGATGGACAGTCAGACAGAACAGACCATCTGGACACTTGAATACATTTTGCACTATAGTGTTCTGGATTTTGGAGGTTCATGGATAAGGAACCTTCCCTTGGTAGAGTTCATTTAAAATAATTGTTTTCACTCTACCACAGGTATGGTACCATTTGAAGAATTTTATGGATGAAATTTCCTTTATCCATTGTGTTGGACTAGGGTTAAAGAGTTAGCAATTCTAGAAAAGGAACTAGTACAGAGCATTACAGAGATGGTTTAGGTGATTTGTGAGAGGATGAGGCATCATAGGATCATCAGAAATCCAATGTCTATCATAGGAGGAGACCTTTGGAGTTTGATGTTGGGGATCATTCATTCTTGAATGTGACTCCCCATCATGGGTAGTGAAGGTTTGGTTGTGGGAGTAAGCTTTCTCCCTGGTTTGTTGGGCCTTTTGAGGTGTTGGATCATATTAGAGCCATGATGTATCATATTTCACTTCCCCCACAGATGATCTAGATACACAATGTTTTTCATGTGTCGTGGCTCCTTCATTATCTTCATGATGACTATCTTTCCATAAACTGTGGTGAGATAAATTTTGATAATGATTTGACCTTCGAGGAGTAGCCTATAGAGATCTAGGACTGCTAGGTGAAGGTGTTGTATGGGTATACAATACCCTTGGTTTGTTTCTTGTGGTGACACAATGGCATGTAAGAGATTACCTTGTAATGTGAGTTGAGTTGTATATACTCGATCAGTACCCCAAGCTATTTTATGTTTAGAACTTCTCTTGTAACATTGTTTGTTTGGTGGTTGTATACCTTTTCTATTTATGATATGGCTTTATCTTTTTTTTGTTGTTGTGGCTTTATCTCTTTTGAGAGGTATCTCCCCCATGAGTGTTTTTAGGATATGGTTGGGGTTTTCGTGTGGTTTTATATTTTTTCCTTTGATGAAGTGGTTTAGCTCTTATGGTGGTGAGATCATTGAGAGGTATCTAATGGGGTGGCTATTTGGATAACCCCTTTTATGTTTCCTCTCTTGGTTGGTTTTGGAATATCAAGGAAAAGAATGTTTTGAGTGGTATATAATGTAAGAGACTAGATCCACATGGATTGAAACTTTTCATGTTTCCAAAGACCGAGGTTCTTGGGAGAGGCTTGAAGGAAGTCTGAAGGGACTTGGATGTGAAAATATGGAAGTAGGGAGATTTCAAGTTATGAAAGAAGGTTACACAATGTGAATACGAGTTTCACAACGTGTAATATTTCAGGGTTTTAAAAATAAAATAAAATGAAGAGGTGCCTTTTTTTTACAAAAACCAACTTCGAGGCATTGCACAACGTGAAAGGGGATTACAATTCATGTAATCCCTTGATAATATATGTTTTAAAACATTCTAGCTACTCGATTTGTCAAACCCTACAGCTTCATCTTCCAACGCTCTCATCCTAGGCGACCTAAAAGTCCCCTCTTAGCTTTTTGGATATCCTTTCAATGAGAATCAATCTCAGGCTTCCCTCATTCGATCCATAATGATCCTTCTTTGATATAAGGTGTGTTCTTCCTCTGTTCTTGTGGTTTATCCTGATTTGATCTCTTTTTCCTCTCGTTCTTCTTGTTGTGTGATGGCAGATGATCTCCCATGGTTCTAGTGGGGTCTATCTTGATTTTTGTTAGTACGGTGGTGTCGCGGTATCATCGGATGGATGAAGATATTTAGGGAGAGTTTATTGAAGATTCTTTGTGTTGATCCTTTCTCATGCGAAGAATATCAACACCTCTTTTGAGGAAGGGGATTCATTGATTCTCTATTTATTTATGTGAAATTGTAGAGTTAGCATGATTTATCCCCTTGGATCACAATGAAATTGACCTAATAATTATTTTAACTAGATTAAAGAATTGATATCAATTGCATAGCGATGTTGTTTCTTTGTACAATGATAATGGTTTGCATATTAATTTTCTAGATAGTGTGATAACTATTCCGTTCTTGGTTTAACATGTTGATTTTTGATGTAAATTTGGTAAAGGGTGTAAATCCAGAATTAAATGATAATAAATTGAATAAATGGTTAAAGAGGCATGTTTAATTAATCAGTTCATTATTGTCACAATTTCATGATAATCAAATTGATGACGATATGCATGTTTAATTGAATTGGTTAATGAACCTGAATCATGTTGATGATTGTTGATAAAGGAATTAAAGGCTTATTAGATCATTTGTTTAATTAATTTTTGATATATTGTGATAAATTTTTTCTTAGGTTTCCCATAGATGGAACCTACGAATAATGAATCAATTAATTCAAGATGGAATAAGGAACCAATTGTGTGATAAAATACAATGCCTTTGTAGGGTCTGAGTTACCTGCTTGCTTGTAAAGGCCAAGTGACTTATGATTTGGAGCCATGAGAGATCATTGTGTGTGAAGGATGAATGAATTTATTTAGGTCCAAGATCATGGTTTCTTGTTTGTTTCTTACTTATTGTGATGTGATGTTAGTATGAGATAGATGATCCTAGAGGGTTGTTTTGGTATGTGGGGCAGGGAGGCCCGATTGTGATGTCAGCCTGGGATGGATAATCCTAGAGGGATGCTTTTCTATGTGGGGTAGGGAGGCCTGATTTTTGTGATAAAAGTTGATGCATGTGATGTTGGGATGCATCAGGGTATGCATGTGGTGTCAGGGAGGATACCAAAGATGATGGAATGGGTTGAAGCTTGGCTTATCCATTGATATGAAAGTTGAATGCTTGTTTGAATCTATTATTTGTTTATTTTATATTATTTCCCCACTTCTTGAGGAAGATTTTTTTGGTTACTCTCATTAAAAGAGAGTCAAAGACGCATGGGTTATGCCACTCACTTTTCAGGTTTAGATTCTCATGGTTGGATGAGTCTATGCTCCTTCTATATGTGGTCAAGACTCGACGGTTAGTTCATCTACTCACCATGTTGAGCCCATTGTTTTTGGTAGCATATAATGATTTTCTGGAATACTTGAAAATATGGAAAGTGATAATATTTTTAATAAATGAATAAATTTTTAACCCAAGGGGATGGAGATTTCTAGTATTTAATTCTGAGGCTATAATTCCGAGAAGTCATGGACTCGGTTTGCTTATGCTTGGAGGGCGTTGAACTTTATTATGATGCTAATGAAATATAATATTCAATTTTTTAATGGTTAATTATTGGTTAAAGAAATAATTAATGTAAAGGAAACTAATAAAAAGAAATAAAGTAATTTAATGTATCTCTTTAAATGGTTGTGTGCTTTTAGGATATCTGGTTTTAGCAGTGGTAGCCGATAGTTCGAGAGACGTTAGCTGTAGTTGAGTCTAATACTAGGTTATTCCCATAGTGTGATTGTGAGATATATTATATCATATAATTTTTTGTGTTTCTATATGATACTCCACCCTGTTGGTTAGGGAAACTAACACCCCAGGGATTCTGAGCCCTAGGTATTTTTTCCCTAACATCCTGGTGGGAGGATGGATGACTGACTACCCCCTTTCACCCCGCTCTCTTCTCTTGATAGTTACTTGTAATGGTATGCATGGTGGTTAGATTTATCCATATGTGTGTATATGGATGTAATTTCTTGGGGTTATATCACACACATATATCCTGGATATAGTTTCTTAAGATCTACCATACGTATAACATGTATAGGTTGTGATGGCTTGAGGATCTTTACTTGGTGTATGGGCTGTAATGGATTGAGGTATAATAATCGATGTATGATACATGTTATGTGGGTTATGATGTCTCTTGAGAACTACCTAACTACTTTTGGTTTCACAGATGTGGTGGTGTGTTTCATGAGGTTCATGTTCTAGAGGTTCACCCATGTGTCTATGGACTAGACTTTTTGGAGAGATAAGCTATGGACTTGTGATGTTGGGGAAAAGAGGAAAACCAGCGGGGAAGTGGTAGTAGGGTACCCTTGATATTATTTATTATATTATATACTATTATATGAAATACTTGGTGAGAGTATCCATTGTGAGGCTGGGAACTTAGTATACCTATTTAGGTGATGAGTTAGTTTCACTTGTTGTTCACTGTGCTATATCATGCTTTATTTAGTATTGTATAAGAGGCTCTAGGAAGGATCCTATTGAGTATATTATTATACTAACCCTACATTTATATAATATATTTTTAGGTCATTTGGAGTAGGTTTGAGATCAGGCTGGTTACTACTAGATTGGGGTTTTGTAGGAGCTATTAGGGATTCGTAGTCACTACCATCTTTACCTTTCTTTTGGTACTTACAGTTTTTTCCTTTTAGTTGTAGTAGTTCTTGCATGACATGACATATATGTACTTGGGTTTATTTTATATCATAGTATGAGTAGGATTTGGCCTATTTTTATCTTATCTATCTCTTTTTCACGTGTTCTCTTAAAGGGTAATTCCTCCCATCTTTGTGTTTACTATACCCTCAGTGCTAGTTTCCAACCCAGGTCCTATTGGAGGCGGGACTTAGGTGTCACTATCTCTCTTCTACAATTTATGACCTAGGAGGGGTACAATTTGAGGGGAGGGGGTCCTGACATTACTTTTTTAAAGGACTTACTTCCTAATTATTTATATAATCCCTCAAATCATAATATGGAATTGAAGTTAATTGACCAAATTAGATTTAAAAAAAATAAAATTCATGATTGGCCAAGATATTGCTGCTTATTCTAGAAGAAAATAACGGGGGATAAATGATTGTAAAGAATATGGTACATCTCTATGAAATAAAAATGAATATTAAAAACCATCTCATGTGCCGTAGAAAGTAATATGGAACTTTCCATTGATTCCTAGGATCTAACATATTTTCATGTTTAATGAAATCTAAAAAAATATGTGATGTCATGATGCTAAGATAATTAATGATACTGATGAGTTAGTTTATCCTGAATATATATTATTATGGTAGGAATTTGATGCATGGTATCATGATTTTATATACGAGGTGCGTAATGGTAGGTTGAGTCTATCATGTGATGGTTTTCATCAATTTGGTTAGATTATTACTTTGCAAAACACATGGATAATTTTTATTCACATTTATAACATTCCTCCATGGATGTGTATGAATAAACCATTCAATTTCTTAATGATACTCATATTTGGACCTTTTGATCATAGAAATTACATTTACGTGCACATGAAACCTTTAATAAAAGAGTGGAAGCAGCTTTGGAATGTGGGTGTGTGCACATATGATGCTTATTTTAAAGACATATTTTAAATTCATGCTACACTTATGTGGAAGATAATGAATTTTTGGATTATGTAATGATGTCTAGCTGGAGAACAAAGGGAAAAATATCATGTACTATTTTTATGAAGGATTTATAATTTAAAACTCTTATTATTCATTATAATTTTAGTTTCATGGGACATAACCAATTATTGTTAATGGATAATCCATACATGAATAATCATTAATGGTTTGAAAATACCATCGATACAGGGAGACAATAACAACATATTTCATCATAATTTTAGTTTCATATGGATATACCCATTTTGTTTTTCTAACCATGCACCTCCTCTAAGAGGGCTACACGGCTGAGACACAATTTTTCTAATTATGTTCCAACCATGCACCCCCACCTATTTCTCCAATGAATGGAGCTTCGAGCTCTGTACAGGACCCAAATATTCCCAAACCCTTATTTATCCTCTAAGGCATTTCTATTAGCATGAAGAGAAAGATTAAAACCAAAAATTAATATATTAGTACCTTATGAGAAAATATGGGTTTTTACAATCTTTCCCCCTTAAAGTAACTCATCCTTGTGTTTCCCTCATAAAGGTGGTAAAGCATCATTTGAGAAAAGCTCCAACCACTAAACACATACATCAGCCCATCACTCCCAGGTATAATCCTGAACATGTTCATGCTACCATATAACTCATACCAGAAGGAATGAACTACCCTAGAGAGCCTTTATGCTCCAATCAATAATGCATATATGATTATACAAAAATGATGCATCAACCTATAGATCAGTTTTCCATGGATCAAAAGAATGTGATGTATCAAAATGATATAGGAAAAGTTGAGATACATGGAAGAAATTGAGTATGTCCTGGTACCTCTGATGTAGCTGCAACCGATAGGCTACCGGCCCAATGTCCTCTAGAATCTCAAAGGGGACAATGTAACGAGAAGATAACTTCCCTTGTTTCTGAATATTCATATGCCCCAATCTAGGTGGTACACATAAGAAAAACTGATCTACCACCTCAAACTCTAGAGGTAAGTGGGAAAGATTGGTATAAGACTTATTCTAAGACTGATCTATTTCCATATGCATTCTAAACAATTGCACCTACTAAAAAGTCTTCTAAATGAGATGAGGACCTTTTAGAACTACATCCCCTTCCTCTAGACAACATAGAGGTGATTATAAAATCCTACCATATATATCCTCATAATAATACATTTGTATGTTTTATTGAAATTTATTATTATAACATAATTCCACCAAAGGTTTATGCTTCTCCAAAGAACCTATGAAGTTAAGGAAACATTCTTGGAGCATGACCTCTAACACCTTTATCATTTGTTATGACTTCCCATCAGTATATGGGTGGTAATCTGTACTCATTACCTAAATATTTATATAACACCTGTTATAAACATGATGTAAAACAAGAATCCCTATATAAAATAATGTTAAGAGAAACCCCATAATCTCATGGACATAAAATTTCCCAAGATCATACACTAAGAAAAGTCTATCTAATTAGAAGAAATTGGTCAACCTCTATCATCCTATCAAAAAATACCAAAAAATTGTCATTATCTTGAAGTGACCTTGGTAAAATGGTTGCAAAATCCATGGTTACATTTTTCCATTTCCATTCTGGGATTGATAATGACTGTAAAATTCCCGATGGTCGCTAGTGTTCCACCTTTACCCATTAACAGGTGGAACACCGAGTGATAAAACCAACTATGTCCCTTTTCATACCAGGACACAAATACTGGAAAGGTATATCATTGTACATTTTCATAAGACCAAGATGTACTTCCCAAGAAAAGGAATGAAAATCTAACATCAATTCCTCTTAGATGTATACAAGCACCCAAACTCTCCCCTGAATGCGCAAGACCTCATACCCACCAATGACCCAACTAGGTGGTGGGTCCCCACCTATAATGCTCTCCCTCAGAAGTAAGCCCTAAGGATTGGAATGATTCCTCATCTTCACTCTATCTAGAAGGAAAGATATCAATGATAAATATTTAAGAACATATTGATCATGATGCCCCTAAAACTCCAAGTGCATCTTAGAAAAGAGGGTTATCAACTACCACTCACTACTAGTGTCCTGAACTACCTACATCTGAGTTTTCCTACTTATAGAATCTTCTACCACATTTACCATACCTAGAATATATAAAATATCAAAGTAAAATGACTATAGGTTTTCAACACATCATTATTTCCTGAAATTTAAACCATGCTATGTGAAGATATACTTGAGTATTTTTTGGTTCTTATACACAAAAAACCCTCTCATAGAAAATAATGACTCTAAAAACACAAGATATAAACCAAAATTACCATCTTGAGATTGTGCATCAGGTAATTCTTCTCATGATGCCTAAATTAATGTGACTAGTATTCCATGACTCACTCATCCTGTGTCAGAATTACTCCTAGCCCGATGCCTGATGCATTATAAAAAACCGTATAGCCCCAAAAAATCTTTGGTAAAATCAAGATCAATGAAAAATTAATTTTCCATTTCATCTTCTAAAAGGACACCACATATGATTCAAACCATGTGAATCTCATTCCCTTTTTGGTCAAGTCCATAATAGGTGATTCTAGGTGTGAGAATTCTTGAATGGAAGGCTTGTAATACTCGTATAGCCCCAAGAAACTCCCAATGTCAAAGATGTTATTAGGATACTCCATAGAAACCATGGATCTCACCTTCTCTGGGTAAAAAAATACCCCTGAATCCAAAATGATATATCCTAACAAGTGTACTTTATTGATCTAGGAGTGACACTTTGTGATCTTAGCATATAAACTATTCTCTCTCAGTGTATTCAATATGATCCCAAGATGTTTGGCATGGTCATGTCGAGTATGAGAATAAACTAAGATTTCAACCATGAAGAGTAACATTAAAGAGTCTAGATACGGGTGGAAGATCTAATTTATTAGAACCATAAATACAAGTGGCATGTTCTTGAGACCAAACTAAATCACTCGATAGTCATATAAACCGTACCGTATTCGGAAAGTCATACATGGTATATCTAAAGGCCTGACTCACACCTGATGATAGCCTGATCTCATGTAAATCTTTGAGAATAATCGAGCTTCTTAAAGCTAGTAAAATTGGTAATATATATGAGTTAGTGGATAACAGTTCTTGACTATAAGCTAGTTCAACTGATGGTAATCCATGTAAAACCTAAGGGTACTATCCAACTTATTGGAAAAAGGATAAGTGAAGTTGACACCATTGTTGAACTTATTAGTATTGATCAATATATTATATATGATGACTCAAATAGTCCAATAGTTAGAGTTTATTGTGAACCTAATGTAGCAGAGGTTAATATATAGAATCAAACATATGTGCTCACACTTTATTTAGTTTAGATCGACACTACCATAAAACTAGGTTTCTACAGCGCCACCCTTTAACGACGCAAAAAAAGCGCTGATAAAGGGGGGGGGGGTGGCTTTATCAGAGCTAAAACAAAAGCACTGATAAAGGGTGACTTTTAAAAACACTAAAAAAGAACTATTAGAAGTCACCCTTTATCAGTTCTTTTTTTAGCACTGACAAAGCCCCCCTTTATCAGTGCTTTTTTAGCACTGTTAAAGGGGACCCCTTTTTCAGTTCTTTTTTTAGTAGCACTGATAAAGGGGAGATTTATCAATTATTTTTCTTAGAATTGATAAATTTTAAAAAAAAATCATGAAAAATAATATATTTTTATATAAGTATATTTATATTGATATAAATATAATATATATATTTTTAAATATATTTTAGATAAGTATAAATAGACTATTACATTTAATATATAAGAAATTTAGTGAAAATGGATTTGAAATATTTAAAAAAATATTAATAATTAATAATTTTATAATTATCATAAATTAATAAACATTTAATAAAAATTTGAAGGCACAAAAAAATTAATAAAAGATCTAAAATAAGTTAAAAATGTAACTCAAACTTTAAGAAGACATAACCTTTGATCCGGGTGTCCGTTTGATATCTAAAACATATCAAATCAAATATTGCGATGATCTCTACGTGTTAGTGACACAAGGGAACCTTTTATAACATTTTTTGAGGCCCAAAAATGCCTAGAAGGCCTCCAAAACTGAGTTTTTAGTTGGGATACCCTAATCTTTTAACATTCAATCAAGTATAACTTCTGCTCCAGATTTCATATAGGCCTATACCACATATCATATCAAATATTGTTTCATTTTCATTGATTTTATTGGTTGTGGAGTTGAAATGGACTTCTGGATTAGAAGTTATGGTCGTTTTAACATTTTATGGCTTTTCAAATACACATATATATGTATTTATTCGTATATATATATATATATATATATATATATATATATATATATATATATATATATATCTGTGTGTGTGTGTCTGTGTGTGTGTGTTGTATATATGTATGTATGTATTTATTTATTTATAGACACACATAAAAAAACATATTTTATAAATGTATTTAAAACCAATCTTATAAATATATATTAATATACAAATAAGTATACAGATAAAAAACTATAACTAAAAAAATATATATAAATAAATGTAAATATAAATTAATATACGAATAAATATATATATACTAATATATGAATAAATATATACGTATTAATATAACTAAATATATTTATATTAATATGAATCTATATTAATATACGAATAAATATAACTATATAAATATAAATATAAATAAATATTAATATAGGAATATATATATATATATTAATATATGAATAAATATATATGTATTAATATAACTAAATATATTTATATTCATATAAATCCATATTAATATATGAACAAATATAACTATATATATTTATATAAATAAATCTAAATATATATTAATATATGAATAAATAAATAGATAAATAAATAAATAAATAAATATATATATATATTAATGTTAGAATAAATATATATGTATTAATATAACTAAATATATTTATATTAATTTGAATCTATATTAATATATGAATAAATATAACTATATATATATAAATAAATAGATATATCATTAAATAGAAAAAAAAAACTAAATAGGTGAGTGGTAAAGGTGCAGGTGCGCAAGGGGGGAGGTCTCGGGTTTGAATTCCGGTGGAAGCAGGGAGGGGTGCGCGACCATGTGGGTGATGTGGGGGAAAAGGTAGTGCGCGGGAGAGTGGGAAGGGATCTTCCTAGAACTGATAAGGGGGGGGGGGGTTAAGCGCTCTTAAAAGCTTCCCCAACCCAATATATTCTTTTTAACATATATATTTTTATTTTTTTGACTTTTATCTTCACTTAAAAAAAGTGATAATAAAAGACCTTTTTATCAGCGCTTTTCTGAGCACTGATAAAAGGGACCCCCCTTTATCTTCACCCTGATTAACAACATTTTTTTAGCACTGTTAATGGCCTTTTCTAGCGCTGATAAATGCCATATTTGTAGTAGTGTGACTTGAGTCTTTCAGGTTTTTTGTATTCAAATTTATTTATTTGGTTTAATTTTTAAACTATAAAATGATTTTAATAAATATTTTACATATAAACTATAAAATATTCTTACATGTAATTTTATATAGTAAATTAAAATTAAAATGACCTAAATTTGATTGAATAAAACCATCCTAAAGTGGTTGTTTTATTTTATTTAACCCAAAACAACCTAACCTAAATGTAAACCAAATGAATTAACTCAAAATTAACCAAATATTATAATCCAAAACAAACCAACTAATTCAACCCCAAGTGGACCAATTGACCTAAATAAAAAAATGAACAAATGACTAAATTACCTAACCAAAAATGATATAACCCAAAAATGAACCAAATGGCTTAACCCAAAATAATCCAAATGACCTAAATCAAAAATGACATAACCAAAATATGTACCAAATTGCCTAACCTAAAATGACCTGAACTAAAATGAACCAAATAACCTAAACCATAATTAACCAAATATAATAGCTCAAAATTGACTCAACCCAAAAATGAACTAAATGCACTAACTCAAATTAACCCAAATGATCTAACCCAAAATAATCAAGATAACCCAACAAAAAATGAACTAATTGACCTAACCGAAAAATTATCAATTAATCAAATGACCTAACCCAAATTGAACAAATGACTATATGATTGAAATTAACCAAATGACCAAACCCAAAACAAATAAAATGACACAACCCAAAATAAAAAAATAACCAAATCTCAAGTAGACCAATTGACCTAACTATAAAAATGAACAAATGAATAAATGATCTAACAAAAAATGAAACAACCCAACAATTAACCAAAAGAATTTACCCAAAATAATCCAAATGATCTAACTAAAAAATGACATAACCCAAAAATGAACCAAATGACTTAACCCAAAATGACCTAAACCAAAATAAACCAAAGAAACAAACCTAGAATGAAACAAATTCCATTACTCAAAAACAACTTAACCCAAAAATGAAAGAGATGAACTAAACCAAATCAAGAAAAATGACCTAACTCAAAATGAACCAAATGATCTAATTGAATGCACACATGACCAAATATGCTAAAATTCCTTACCAAAAAATAAACTAAAAAACATAACTCCTTATTGATAGAAATTCCATCACCCAAAATGAATCAAATGTTCTAACCAAAAATAAACCAAATGATTTAACAAATTAAAAAAGTGACTAAATGACTAAATTACCTAAGAAAATGAACCAAATGAAAAAAATAACCCAAATGAACAAATGTACAAATAACTAAATAACATAACAAAAACTGAATTGGACTGAATTGAAAATTTAAGAAGAAAACCATATCATAACCATGTTTAGCATGCTAATTAGTATTAATTGATTATGTTATAACATTATTATTAAATTTATAATTAAATTTATATTTATATTTTAATGTAAGAAATGTCAAATATTGAAGAGACACAAAGTAATAGAATGTTAAAAAATGATTACCACATGATAGAGATATGAATTCATCCTTTGGTGACCATTGTGAGTATAATATTTCAAATATATATATAAATTAGAAAACATGTAATGTCACATCATTAATGACTTTTAAATTTTAATTAGGTTCCACCATCCAAGTGACTAATATTCTCTATCCAGGAAAGTAAAAACGATTACTAGCCTACCAATTCAAGGAGGGTGGGGTGGTACTAGAGTTACTCTCATCACTCATCATACCCAATCAAACCTAGAACCTTCTCTAGATATACCACAAACCACAAATTCTTATCCTATAGTTCCCCTAGAGGCATCATGGATTTTTAGACCACCTATATTGTCATCACCATTTTTGTCT
This sequence comes from Viscum album, assembly GCA_963277665.1. Classification (NCBI taxonomy): domain Eukaryota; kingdom Viridiplantae; phylum Streptophyta; class Magnoliopsida; order Santalales; family Viscaceae; genus Viscum; species Viscum album. Next base: position 1,799,951,794 of record OY728130.1, on the reverse strand, counting down.
AATCATCCTCTACATCTATCATTTACATATTCGATGACAACTCATTCTACCCAAACGTATTTTAATTTTCTATATACTTTGATGTCACAACCTCCATTAATTAATTCTCTATTCTCTCTAGGATTTTATGTCTATGCTCCTTTGACTTCTTTTGTAGTTCCTTCATATCACCCCAAGCATATATTGGACCCAAGGTACTAAATATGTTACCGATCCTTCAGAGATTAGAGGTACATCAAATATCACTAATCAATCTAGCTCTAGTATATATATAAAACCCTATTACTTTTTTTATCATAATTTTCATTGTGACATGTATTAATTTAATATTTTTCTTTTATTCATTATTGTATATACCACTATTAGGCACTATGGATGTACTCACTTGTGTGAAGTGTAGAACCAACAAACAAAAGTGATGACTAAGTAGAATGAATATAGTCAATTGATTGAAAAAACTAAGAGAGAATTTAGGAGTTTTATGGAAACTCTTTCTAAATACCATGCCATCATTCTTGTGAAACTAGTTTCCTCAAGAGACCTTGAGAAGGAAATAAAGGATACTGTATGGGCTCAGTTATGGGTAAGAAATTTCATTAAATTAAATTTTATATTATTATTATATTTATATTAATTAATATTATGGTAGAATCTTCCTCATAATTTTCCTGATGGTGAAGCTTTAATGGTTGCATGACTGATGGAATTAGCTCAGCTGTGGAGAGAATATAAGAATGAGCTATATAATGGATGCTTTGTTATAGTTGGGTCATATTTAGTAGGTATATTGACTTTGATGAGTTTACATTAACACAATACTAGGAAATTATTTTTTATTAGATGAGTGACGACTTTACAATATTATTCAAAATTAACATTTTTATTGAAACTGATTATGTTTTTTATTAATACTTTATTTCTTATTATTGAATTTTATTTTATATGAATCATTAAATATAATTAAAAAACAAGGATTATACAATGTACATACCTAATTTGGGGTGAACTACTATGATATATCATGAGAGAAAACATGTATTTTTCATATAAAATTATGTTTAATTAGGTGACAACACAAATGAACCTAACTAACTCAAACCAACGACACCTAAAATGATCCATACCTAATGGAATGAAATATAATTAAACTAAAATTAATTAAATGAATATAAAATGAACTGGATTTAATCAAACTAAATGAAACCATATAAATTCCAAATAAACCATAAAACGTTTAAAGTTTATGTGTAAACTGTAAAAAAATTGTAGTTTGTAAACTACGTATAGTTTTAAAAGTCAATTATTTGTGTAAATAACTATTTACAAAGATTAATATATATATATATATATATTTAAGTTATGAGTTTCAATCATTTAAAAACAAAATGAATGATATTTTAAATATTTACCACTCAAAACATCATCATCCCTTAGAATTCCAATCAAAATTAGAAATCTCAGTAGCCAAAACCAAAATTCTCATCCCAATAATCTATTCAAGATCAAATACACATGTTTTAATAATAAATTACCATAAATAAATCCATATTTCCATAAAACTAGTCATCCATCAAATAATCTACTTCCCCTTTCCATTTATACCCCTTAACATCCACAAAAAGGGGCTAAAATAAAAAATAACCACCCAAACCAAAACAGTCCTACCTAATTCCATCAAAGGTAACCATATATAATGATTTAATCCTAAATACACCATTACCAAATATATCTCACACATAAGACCCAAAATCAATAATACTATTCCACTTGACTTTAAATTCCAAAATTTCTTCTTCAAACTAAATACAACTTAACAACTTAATCACTTATGAAATCAAGAAAAACCAATAAAATCACAAGTAAAAGAAACCACATAAACAATAAATAAGTTAACTCAAAACACCCAAATGGAATCCATAGAAACCATGGTTCTGACTACAAAAAAATCAACATATTCTAAAATCCATAGTAATTGAACCAAAGTAGTCATAACCAACAAGAAGAAACATTTTTTAAAATATAAATCATGTGAACATGTGTATTTTAAATAAAAATAATGGTTTTTAAAGAACACAATAATTTTAAATTACAAAACTCATAAATTCAACACTTTTAAATTAAAAAAAATATTCCAAATATTAGATAAATAAATATTTATATAATGTTTTATCATCACCAAATACCCAAAATATTAAATTGTTTACAAGAATTTTTTTCACATGTAAATCAATTATTTAATACAATATTAACGAATAATGTGTTATTAAATTTTATGTCATTTATATTGGGAGGTATTGAACATATAAGGGAATATTCCTCATGAACAATTATTTTTATTGATAAGAAATAAGAAAGAAGAGAGTGCAATAAATGAACATGCACAAGAAAATATTATAAGTTTTATTCCACTTCTTTCAAATTTTAATATATATTTTTTACTAAATATCTCATTTTTATTGAAAACATCATGCATTGTAATCCCTTGATGAGTAAGAGGATGAAAAATTCAGGCTAGATAATCATTTGTGACAGATATTAGGTTATTAACCCCATGGAAGAGTCTGCTATCGACCCATAAAGTGTATTATTCCAACTAGGTATATGATGGATTTAAATGCCTCTAATATCTCTAGTAGAACCAAGTTTCAAGAGGCCCATGCAGAGGTATAGAGGCCCATATAGAGGTATAAGAGGCTAAAAAATTATCCATGAAGGATCATGAAATAAGTAAAATTTAAAATGAGTAGTTTCTAAAAGCTGTAGAAGCTTTATGTCCATCACTACCACCATATACCACTTTTATATTTGATGCATGTTTATCAAAGATGTGCTCTATATATAAATAACTCAACGATGGTGATGACTATCCTAGTAGTGTGAGGGGTGAAGAATTTCTAGATAGTGATGGTGATGAAGATATAAGAGGCAATGATGTTACTGAGGATGATTGTGATGGCGTTGATGTCCATGATGGTAGTGATGGTTCTGGGGGAGATATTGATCCCCTAAATTTTAGACTTGATATTTATAAAACAACTATGTGAATGGTTCTTGATGATGGAAACTGATTGTATATGGTTTTTTTTGAATTATCAATTGATTAAATGTGAAATATCATATGTTAAAGACATAAATGTTTTTTTCTATAATCTATTAGTTGAATGGTGATTGAGGAGGAAAAAATGGATTCTATCCAAAATACTAGGCTATAAAAATTGTTTTAAAACTGTTGGTACAACATCAATACCAATGGTTAAAGTAAAAGTTTGGTATACCAAAAATCCAAACCCTCTATACCAACTATTATTTAAGAACCATTGGTATAAGGGTATCCCCATGATCTACATACCAATGGTTCTGGGAACTATTGGTAAAATATATAACAATGGTTCCCAAGAACACACTGATGGTTTAAAACCATTGGTATAGGGTCATTTTACTGCTATGATATCACCAAGAATATATACAATAAATTTTATAAGGTAAACTAAATTTTTTTTTTGGAAGTAAATGTGAGAGAATACCATTATTACATAATGATGTTAAATAAAACTAAAAAACCCATGTGGATTAGTGAAATTGGAGTTGTACTTATTGTTAATAAGGTTGTATGAAGTCAATGTGTGATGATATATAATGATTGGAGAGATACTATTAATGTAAAAGATAAGTGGTGATGCTTATGAGGATCACACTATCGAAAACATGATACATGTGAATGTTGATGAGCTAGATAAAGGTGAGATTAAAGATTGGACAATTCATTGAGAATCCATCCCTGTACTTATTCCTTATAAAAAAATAACAGGGAAGAATAATTACATTATGATGATGTTTTAAGTGACCAAATAAGTCCTTGAATTCAAATATTTTTTGTAGAAAATTGGCATGGATTATGAAATTAAATGGGTCTTGTTTTTTCTAAGGTAAATGGTTAAGAAAAGTTTTATTTTAGACAATTCATTTAAAAATTCATGCCAAGTATAGCAGAATAATTACCATTAGATGATGTTTGAATTGATTAAAGATGAACTTGAATTTAAATATCTTTCATAACACATTTTCTTAGATTATAAAATTAAATAGGTCTTATTTTGGTTAAGGTAATTTTCTAAGGAAATTTTTATTTAGAGTATGGAATTTTAAAAATTATGTCAAAGGTGAGATTGAATATTGACTAGTTCATTGAGAATCCATCCTTGGGTTTATTCCACATGAAAAACTAATGGGTAATAATAATTACACTCAGATGACGTTTAAAGTGATTAAAGAAGGCCTTGATTTGAAATATTTTTCATGGAGCGTTGTCTTGGCTTATTAAATTAAATATAACTTATTTTGGATCACTACCATAGATCAATGCATATGAATCACAAACTTTTGTGAGCACTAAACAGAAAGAACTGATAAAATTACTACATTTATTTGTGTTAGCTAAAAGTGATGATAAAGGTGTTCCATTTATCGTTGCTTTTTTTTCAACAAGCTTGTACCCGAGTGATAGAGGCTCCTTCTTGAAATCCAAAAGACTCATAATCAAATATGGGTGGGGGTGAATTTTTTGGGCACTGTAGCATCACTGTAGCAATTACTATGTATACTATAGCATCTCGAGCTATTCATTAATTTTGGGCCCTTAGGGCATCAGTTTAGGCCTACGAGACTCACAGCCTTTAGGCCACCAATGCCTTCGGGCCACCAAAGGCCTTCAGGTCACTGGGCCTTTGGGCCACCATAGACCTTCGGGCCACCGGGACTCTGGACCATAAAGTTTTAAGAAGCATCCCGGGCAGACCACAAAGTAGAAAGTCTCAGAAGTGGATTCAAAGAAAGTAGCATCAACCAAAGCACAGATAAATATATTGGAATAACGAGAGGGTGTGACAATTTCCATCAGTACAAGGCACTGTGAAAATATGAAAAGGGAAATGCTAGGTGATCGGCCATGTGAGGTGGGTACCTAGGATCCTTCAAAGATACAAATACTAGGGAGGGGTAGTTTCAATGTGTTGTCAGGTCTTGGGCCTTCAAAATTCATGTATAGGGCCTTATGCCTCTATGCCTTTAGGTCATGTATGGTCCTTGTACCTCTAGGAATACGAATCTTGTAAGGGTTCCCCCTTAACCCTTAAAAGAGGGATTATCTAAAAATAAATAAAAATCTATGTCCTTTGGGCTTTTAGAGTATCATTGTTTTTGTAGCGCTTATAAAATTAAAATTTATTAGTGTTATTATTAGCACTGATAAAAAATATCAACAAAAAGTATTATTAATAAATATAAAATCAATATATTTATATTAAAAAAATAATATTTATTTATACACATTAACTAAAAAACACATGTTTATAATTAATATAAATATGATATATTAATGCATATTTTTTATAATTCACACACACACACACACATATAATTCTTTAGAAAAGTATTTATAAAATTATAAATATATATATATATATATTTAAAAAATTATAAATTTGTAATAAATATATTTAAATGTATATATATATTTAAATAATTATAAAATTATAATAAATTTATTTAAATAATAAATATTTCTATTATATTTATAACTATTTATATTATAGGTGATTCGGGGGAATAATTATAGTTAAACACTGACACATACCACACACATGCCAATGGAAAGGTCATAACCCTCTTTAAGGGATAACCCCTCCATTATGTAGGCACATATACCCCTTACTATATCATCTTGAAGACCCTTACAAATCATGCCCCGAAAGGCCCAAACCACCATAACCATCTTGGAACATGCAATAATAGAGATTTGTCACCACCAAATAGGTCTCCCATATCCTAGAACGTAAACTGACAGAAATGTGTCACCATCAAACAAAATGAACATCCTACCTACCATTTCCTCGCCAGGCGCCATGTTGCAATGACACACACAACTACCAAACAACCACCCCCACTTTCAAGCATATATTATACATTCCTATTCAGCAGTGACCATACCACCACTAGATTACTACCCCCACCACTGCATCATGCCAGATCTACACTACCTACCCACAAGAGAGTCAACCGCCTGCTTTGTACCCTTTCCATAGCTGCAGACCTCTGTCCACCTCCAGTCACCTCCGCCTTCTAGGCCGGTTATGCATAACATACCTATTCTGAAACAACATGCCACCATTTCTATCCTGAAATAGTCGCCACCATCTTTCAATGTCAGTCACTGGGCCACCACTCGACCTCACCTGAAGGCTGCAGACCAACATCACCATCTGTCATCATTGTCATCCCACCGAAATCCATCAACACACCATCAGTGCAATCACTTCACCATTATTGATACTAATGGCCACTAGATACCTACCGTGAAGGTACTCAAGGCCCTTCCATGCACTAGAGATCAAACCAGCTTCCGTGCACATTGAAGCCACCCCCCATCTCCTCGCCACGTGCCTTCGTTCGAAATAGTACCCCCATACACCGCATCCCCCTGAGTCACCCCACTGACACCCTCCCCGCATCAAAGGATCTAACACACCCACCCACACATACGCGACTCCTTTATCCCCTAATTTAATCGGGCATTAACGAGTGATGATGGGATTTAATCCCACATCTCTCAAGTCGATGTCGTGGGGGTATAATCTAGATCACTAATTTATTTGGACCTCATTGGAAAAGGATATCAAGTAACAAGGTATATATATATATTAAAGTAATATATAAATATATATATTGAAGTAATATATAAATATGAATTATATATATTTTAATAAAAAATGAATCTTATTTTCATAATTATATATATGTATATAATTTTCAAATTTATATTAGTAAAAATGTTAAATAGTTTATTTATATACATTGATTACATAATTTGTATGTAATTATGATAAATATAATATATTAATATTTTATTTAAATAATTATACAATATATAATTGAATATATTTATTTAGATATATATTTATATTGATATTAAACAATTTAAAATATATGTACTTTTATAACTACATGTATCTATGTGCATGTGTGTGTATATATATGTGTATGTATATGTGTATAGATGTGTATGTGTACATATGTAGTTTGTAATTCAAAGAATTGTTATTAATTCACTTTTTAATATTTTTTTAATTTATTTAATTTAATTTATTCATTTATTATTATGTATTCATTAATAATGTTAAAAATATATTTAATCATTTTGTAGTATTTATTTACACATACATTTATTTACTATACATGTGATATTTTCAACATGTTTTTAATTTATATGAATAATATTTATTCATTTTAAAATTGTTGATAAAAACTTTATGGGTTCTTATAAAAATAACCCTAACATAGTGATGCTGCTGCTCATGCCTTCAAGCTCTCATGGAACTAGAATACTATTGCCACTCAACTTTCTCTATGAATTGATCTCTCTAAATTTAAGGTATGTACCGATTTATCTTGTCAGTACCTCTGTCCACACTCATTTCTTTAGTTTCACATCACTGAACCCTATTGTTGTTCATATTGACATCTTCTTGAATAAGCAAACAAATATCCCCCAGAAAAACCATCCCTATTGAACATGATCACAATATCACCTTCCACCATCCTTTTCTATGGCTTCATCTCCTTCACAATAACCTAAAACTCACCCACACACAACTAATACCTAAAACCACCTACCTCTAAATAGTATCCACATATCCCTTTTCTATAGGGTTGATGATTGGGGTTCTCATGTTTTCAATAGATATTTAGTATGGTATTAGTATGTTGTTTGTGTGTGAAATGATTTGAGGCAGATGTTGGTTACATTCCTTGAACAATAGTTCAAGTTGTATAGCTATGTGTGGGCAGTTCATGAGAATCAATGATGTATGTGGTGTTTTATTTTGTTTCTTGGTGATTTAAATAGTGATGTTCCACACTATACAATCTTAAAAGGTTACTTACAGTGATTTCTGCATTGATAATGACATGGGGATCACAATTTATTAATTTATGTGTTACTCAAATTTTTGTAATTATATATCTTAATTCATTATAATATTGAGTATTCCATAATATATTACATTTATATTAAATATTATGATATATTGTTTTATTAAAAACTAAAATTTTAGAAACTCTATAACATTTATTTATTTACAATAGTTGTTTTAAAAAAAATTATAGTTGTTTTGTTTTTTAAATAAAATTTATAATTAAACACATGAATAAAATCATTCAAAGTATACACTTTTATATATTGATTTAATTATATAATTTTTATTTTAATATGAAAAAAATTATTGTGTGTGAGTTAAATAAACAATTTTCCTAATTTAAAACATAGTCTAGTTTTTGTAAAGATTTTCACATCCACTTTCTTTAATATTTTCAGCAGTAAAAACACCTTTTATTGAAAAAATAACTTGTTTGAAATTATGGATTTTTTTATTTGAAAAAAATCATTTTAGAAAAAAATCATTTTCTACTTTTCCAAATTTATGTTGATTATCTTTTTTTCCTTAAAAACATTTTTATTAAATTTTTAAAACTAATATTACAATATAAACTATAGTGTTTTTTATAATTCAAACACAATTTTTTTCCATTTTATAAATCAATTTTTAAACTATCTTAAAGTTAGTTATGTTTTTAAAATTGAAACAAGTGAGTTTCATGAATAAAATTATTTTAGTATTAGGAAACGATTTTATTTTATTTTAGAATAATGCAATAACACTTATACATTTACAAACTACAACGATGAAAAAGACTCTAAGACCCTTTTATTTAAATCCTATTACCTAGATAATGTCCCACATATAATAAATATTTACCAATAATATACAACCAAACAATCAAATCCATCATTAATAATATTTTAAAATATTATTCCAAGAAAACATTCCAATTTAATAATGTTGAAACTATATTTATAGAGATGAATATTGAGATAGAAAACTCAAGATAAAAAAATTTAAACTAGATAGAAAATATATATGATAGACCTATTAAAATATGTCAATGTTAGATAGATAGATACTCTCATTATTTAATCATTATAAAACTATTTTTAAAGATGGATAATACTCTATCTCATTTTACTAATTTAAAAAAATTGGAACTTGTGATGATAAATTTTTTTCGAAGGTGATGTTACTGACTTATAAAAATCTTCAACATAGATTATTAGAAAAATGTTGTAAAAGATATTCTTATTTTAGTTTTATGGATGTTATAATCTTCCTAAACATGAAAAAAGATGTCAAAATAGGTTTAAAAATGGTTATCTCAAAAATGATTCGTGGAAAAGATCATCTGGAAAAGGATGTATGTACAAGATTTTTTGGATATGGATGCATGAAAAATTTCATCTAAAATAAAAAATAATATCATAAAATACCATGTAAGATAAATTTTTAGAAATTAGTCATGGGAATAATAGGAGTGAAAATGGGTTTTCCAGAAGCAATGACGTTGTAGGAAAGGATGGAGAGAGACCTCTAAGGTTTCTTGGACTTGATACCATGTAGAAAGAATATAATTTTTTTATTATTTAATAAGGTTTAAAATTTATTTATAAAAATAGATAATGAGATAAAATACTTGAAATAGATAGAAAATTAAAAATTCAAACTAATAGGAAAGTGATAGGATGTACCTATTAAAAAACACTCATAGATATATCACTATCTTAATTATTTAAGCACCCTAATAGATTGGTAACAAAACCTCCTCATCAAATTCAACATAAACCTTTCAATTTAAAGTAACTAATAATAAACCCACTATATTGTATACTTTATTAGTTAAATAGTTAAACTAACCTCCACAAACTAAAACATAAACATTCTAAAAAGTTAACTAATGAGTCTTAAAAAAAAGCATATGGAACCATCAAAAGGTGAATTATGTTTAACCCCATTGCAACTCCTAAACCTACTTTTAATCTGAAATCACCTATATTGTTTAAATTAGGGGAGACCTACACAACTACATCTTATATCTAATTTGGTGTTAGCTTTTAAGGGTTGATATCATTGAAAATGTGAGGAAATATGGGATAAGAAACTATGTTAGTTATTCAGTTGGGTAAAAGGTATAAACCAATAGAATTAGTAATAAGATTGATGATTGTTGGGTTTTAGACAGATAGAGGAAATCCTTGAAGATGATTTCCTTCTTTTGATAGCTATTGATTTTAAATTTTATGGGTCTCTTTAGTGTATAAAATATTTTAAAAAATATAAAAAAATTATTTTTTTATTTGTGAAACCATTATTATTTTCAATAGAGTTATTTTCAATTATGAAAATGGTTTTCAAATAATATATTTTTTATTTTTTTATATTTCCTTATAATAATATACATATAATTTTTTTTTCATATTATACTGTATAATAGGTGAGATACGATTCTAAAATGGGGATTTATGCTTTTAAAAGATTGAAATCTTGGTTTAAAATGTAAAAGGATTGGTTTTGAAAATTATGTGTGAGTTTTATAAGGCCTTTTGAAAATTAATTCTATGTTTTATTTTCTAAAAAATGTTTTTTAATGGGTAATTTTTTTAAAAAGTTATTTTAAATAAAGGGTAACATTTTTTAGCTATGAAAATTATTTTTAAAAACTAATAAAAAGTGTCCCAATGATTTATTAGGACAAGATTCATCAGTTTTTTAGAATGTAAATGTGATTTTAAGGGAAAATAATTAGTTTAAAATTTAATAAATTGGATTTCTATGATGTTTCAGAATGAGGATGATATTTTGGATTTAAATGATGATCTAAATAAATGATCCTTTAAATTTCACATTTACTTTAAAATGGTGTTTTTTGATTTGAAATTATAGTGAATAGATTCATCAGTTTTTTATAATTTAGACTGCTCTATCAATGGGATGAGTGGTATCTATATTTATAAATTCAAACATGTGTAAGGAAAAAGGGTGGTCTCTATATTTATTTTATCATATTAACTTTCAAAGACCTCCTAGATACGCAAAATATCAACTACTACATAATATATATTGATAATAATGGCATGGAAAGGGAATTTAATGATGTCCATCCAACCCATAGGATATCCATCATGACCTCACTCTCGTAACGTTGGACTCACATGAAGCTAAGCACTACTGAAATCCAGTCCTCATACCAAAAACACTTTCCTTTTCCTAGAGTAATCAAAGGTTTTCTTTGAATGTTGAAACTGAAATGGTTATCTTACCATGAGTGCATGTAATACCATTTGGTTCTTCTCTAACTCCCTAGCCATAATGTTTAGATTTAAGGTGAAAATTTTCATCCTCATTAGCTTCATCTCCCAAACAATTGTTATTGAATTTTATTTCTTAAGACTCAGCCCTATCTCTTTGGGACATACACCTTTTTTTCTTGAACTAACCTAAGATGTATTCATCCCATACCAGGTAACATTGATCATTGTACATGAATTCATAGGAAAAAACCTTCCACTAGTGGAGTAAATATTTTCTAAAATTTAATTATCTATTTCCTTCAAAGCATGATGAAATTATTTAAAACATTCAAATGTTGGGTTTTACTTATTTGAAAGGCCTGTTTTTTTATATTTATTTATTTTGTTAAATATTAATATTACCAAATAAAATAGCATGGATATGAATTTAAAATGTATGGATCAAAATTTTATAACAAAACAGTATGAATATGGGATGAAATAGTTCATCAAGTTTGAAAAAGATCATGCATTTGACCCTTCTCAAATCCTTTTTCCATGTTTATGCTATTTTTATTCAAGAATAATTAATCCAGAGTAGTTGGAAGAACACTTGATCTATCATGGAACATAGGGAAGTTATAAATGATAGACTAAACATGGGGAAAAAGTGAATATAGCTAGTGATTGGGATAACATTTCATTTTATGGATCATCTGATAAGAATTGGAAATGCTCTTCCCACTGGAATTATTTGATACGATGGTTTACTTGATGGTTTACTTGGAAAGAGTGATTCAAATATGTGGTCCTATACATTATTGATGGATGTACCCCAATGAAAGATATATAAATATTTTGAAAGGGTATGTCAAAAATCAAAGTTGTCCAGAGGGTTGTATTGATGATCGATATTTTGTTGAGGAAACCATTGAATTATGTACTGAGTATCTGTCTGGTGTAGAAATCATTGGTCTACTAAAATATCATCACACTAGAAAACTTGTGGGTAATAGAATTTCATGAATATATGTTGTCACAATCACTATTACAGATCAAGAGAAGGCCCATCTTTACATTTTTCATAATAGTTTAGAGGTTTACCCATATCTTAAAACCCACAAAGAAATTATTAGGCCTTTGAATCCATCAAGGGAAGAAAGGTGGATATCAAATACACACAATCAGTAGTTTATAGGATGGTTTTGAGACCATATTTTTAAGAATTAAGATGAATATCTAGATTCAACTTCAGAAAGAATTTGATTTCTAGATGGAGGACCAAGTGTGCATGTATTATCGTAAAATGGTTATGTAATTAATGGTTATACATTCTATAAAAATTAACACAATAAAGGTTGTACCATTAAAAATAGTGGTGTTACACTTTTAGATCAAGTGATACGTATATCTGATACCATGGATAGAAATAAAAATTTTGAAAATATGTCAGACATTGGCATTATCAAAAAAATATGGGAGTCAGATTATACAACATTCCAAGTGAAATTTTTTCAATTAAAGTTGGTTGATAATAGGATAGCTATTAAAATATATGAATTTGGATTGTTGAAAGTGGATTTCAGTAAGAAATGTTACAAAGATGAACCATTTAATATGTTATCACATGTAATACAAGTATTTTATGTTTTAGATCTTACAAAATAAAAGTTGTCAACTGTTCTGCTATCGACCAAAACCACTGAAGGATCAGATGAAAATTCAACTGAGGATGACACTTTTATTAGGATGTTTCAATAATTTAATAGTGGTCCTAATGTATAAGGGGTCATTTATGTTAGATGATACCATAATGAAGGGATTTGGATACTTTATATAGGGGTTAAATCCCTTCAACCTTTTAAAAAAAGAGTGTTTAATAATTAGGTTATATATTTTTTTGTAATATAAATTTCCTTAACTAATATTATTATCTGTTCACTAATACATTTAAGTAATCTAAATTAAATTTTGAACCACTTCTATAGATAATGACATATGAACTTGAATATTCTCCCAATCCCGATGAATAATAGGTTTCTCAACCTTCTAGTGCTCATAATAAAAATCAACAACCTTATACACATGTTGATGCTACCAATATAGAGGAACAAAATATTTATGATGTTGAAACTAAGTAAATGTTAGAAGGTGAACAACTGATGTACCTAAAAAATTTAGTGTCTTTGCATCATGGAGTTATAAAAAATTATTAAGTTGGGAAAAAATGCATCAAATTCAAGGTCAGATGGAATTCACACAGACAGTTTATTAACCCCAACAAGTCCATGTTCAGTAGTTTAATTGGGATCACTACTCTATAGGGCATTCTGATTGATTTCAATTAATGGAACCATGTTGTGCCCATGATTAATACACTGATTTGGTAAGATGTTAGGGTAACATTATAACATCCTTTCTTTATTTTACCAAAAATAATAATGAAACATTAACCTACACTTCATTATCACATGTAGAGTACATTTATAGTAGACGAATCCTAAAGGAAATTTGTATTGATTCATGATAGAAAGGCTCACAAAGGCTTTCATATAATTTTAAAAACCGTTTTATCTCAAATATTTTGAAGGTAAAATAAAACCACACACACCACATATGTATGGACACTTGATAAGCCAAGAAGCATGGGATGGGTTTACTGGATGTCATGATGAGAAATATTTTCAGGTGTATTATGACTGGTAATACTTATTAATTTATAAAGAAACAACTGAGTTCTGAAAATATTAAATGGGAAGAAAAACCTATATACCCCTACCGTAAAGCAAGTATTAGGTATGGTTCACTTGAAAAAAATTGTTACATATTTTAATTATACTGTAATAATTTTATGTGATATGAAACAAAAAAAAATTAAGTTTCTCTATTTATATAAAGATTGATGAATCCAAATCTAAATCGACATCCATTTTACTTAATTATCTATGTAAGAAGGCACATGTAAATAATCATGGGATACTAACAGATGAAAAAGCACAAATTTTTTTGGGAAGCATGTATAAGTATAACATAATATATTTTTTGAATTAAATCACAATTATATGATAATGATTACTTGTTTTCCTATATTTTTTATCCGGCTTAGACATGAGAATAATAATCAATTGTACTAGATTAACAACAACTATCTGTGTCCTTGAAGTGTCCAAAACAGTATTTCCATGTTAGAGGTATAAGTTTTGGGGTGACACCCCAAACATATTTTAAGAAAAGAATAGAATAGGGGAATAAATATAAAAAATGGAAGAGATAAAAGACATTTTTAGATACTCTTGAAGAAAAATTTCATCGGTAGTATGAGTTTCTATAAAATGTAATGGATAAGAATCAAAGAGAAGGAACACCTCAAGAACAACCACCATGTGATGACCCCCCACCCCCACTAGATTTGAGGCAAGTTATTCCCCTCAAAGATCTTTCCTAGATGTGGTAATAAATATTCTCATAATTGTTTCTATGAAATGTGAATCAGGAATACACTGATACCTTTATAATACTTATATTCTATATGGTGAATGTGACTATGATTTAGATCTATCAAAATCCACCCATCGCCTTGTTGCAATGGATACAGCGTGCAATAAACCAGAAGACACTCTACATAATAGACAACCTCTAATAGGTCATATGAGAGTGGGGATTAGTGTATCTCATTGGTCATGAACAGAGATACATGTTCCAATTGATGGCATATATATTCATATAGTCAAGCAGTCTTTTGTAATATTCATATCATGACCGTGAGATCTTGTAAAAAATATTTAACTAAGGAGTTATTCAGTTACAATTTATTTTTCATGGTAAACCTTTAAAAATTAACGAAAAAGGCATGAACTAATTAATGTTATTATATACATACAAATTGAAAGGGTAGAAATGAAAGGCCAATACAAAATGATCTAAATGATCAACTGAACAATCAAAAATATCTTCAAAAAGTACCAATACCCCACCTATTGAATATCCACATTTACTACCATTGAAGGTTCATGCATATACAAGGTTATAAAGTGGCAGTAATCACATAGTTTATTTTGAATAAAAAATGTATAGAGACCGACTTAATTTATATTCATAATTTAAATGAAATCCTCAAGTATGAATGACTAGGACTCTCAGTTTTAAATGTATACATGATGTGTATTTTCATGATTCTTTTTTCTAATAACTAATCTACTATGATAATTATGACTAAATACAATTCATATTATTTTTAGGTGTATATCAATTTTATTTTATGGAAAAACTCTATGAACATAAATATGGACCCATTATTTCTCACATCACTTATAGAGACCAAACCAAAATGGAATCATCTAAAATTGTTAAAATTGTGGAAATAGTGGCCATATCATTTAAAAGAAAACTTAAAGATGATAGGCACTTCTTATTACCAATGATGGAGTTTTAAAACTCTAAAATTTAATCAAATAAAATATACTTTATACCTTTTATTACTTATTCCTTTTTTTGGCAGCATCGGGTATTCATTGCAGTTAATTTAGATACTCCAAATATTTATTTTTTTGAATCCACTACATGGATACCCAACAAACCAACCACAAATGATGAAGTTTTTCAATTTTTAATACACTATACCCAAAATTTCAGAACTAAGCTTTGAGTTATATATTTTATATTATGTTTTAATGAGAACTCTATTAGGATTGGGCAATGTTTAAATATCATGAAAATCATCGTACAAGGAAAGTCCATGCGTATAAGGATCCTTCCATCTTTAATAAGCAGATAAGTATTAAGGTATATATAATAATATTTCACTATCAAAACACATATCAAAACAAATTAGTTATTTTTATAAATTTTTTTACAGTTTCTAAATAAAACCAATGGAAAATATTATGGTTATATTGTTTTCAATTTTATGAGAGATATCATATTCCATGAAAAACCTAGAATCCCAAAAGAGGTATTTTCAAAGATAATTACTATTTCATTTAAAATATTTATTAATCCTTTGTGTATTTATATTTTTCCAATACTACCATGACTTTTTAAAGTCTTCATATTCACAAGATGAAATAGATTTGTTTTCCAATGAGCCTATACCCGAGTGGTATAAGCTTCTGTTTGGAATCCAAAAGACCAAGGTTCAAATTCGGGTGGGGGTGAATTTATGAGGTACTGTATCAGTACTATAGAAGGTACTATGTGATAATGTAGCATCTAAAACTATTCCTCTGATTTAGGCCTTCAGGGAACCTACTTGGGTCTATGGGTCTCAGGGCCTTCAGTCCTCAAATGGACTTCAAGACACAAGTCCTTCAGGCTACCAAACGCCTTTAGGTCACTAGGACTCTAGGACACAAAGGAAATAGAAGAAACCTTATTAGACTATACATGAGCAGTCCCCAAAAGAGGATTAAGAGAAAAATAGAATCCACAAGAGAAGAGATAAATATATTGGAAGAACAAGAGGGTCTGTCAATTGCCATCGGTGCCAACCACCATGCATCCATGCATGGGGAAATTCTATCCAATCAGCCATGCGAGGGGGGGGGAGCTTGGAACCTTCATAGATTTAGATTCTAGGGAGGGGTAGTTTCAAATTGTAGTCTTGTCTTTGGAATTCAAAGGCCATGTACTAAGACTTGTGCCTATGGGCCTTTGGGTCATGTATTGTCCTTATTCCTCTGGGCCTATGTGTCATGTAAGGGTTCCCACTCAACCCTTAAATGGGGTATTATCAAAAAATAAATTAAAATATAAGTCCTTTAGGCTTTTATAATAATTATATTTATTTATAAATGACTAGGAATCATACCTGATATCAGAATGTATATATATATCATGAAAATGTGACTTCATACTAATTATTTAGTTGATATCCTCTTCAATTTATCTACGTTTTTACTTAATTTCATCATCATTTTTATCTAATACTTATTTTGTTAATTTTCATAGATATCATGAAGAAATGACTCCATAAAAAAGGATGATTCACTCCTGTACTATGATCATGCACTCAACAAGGATGATAAACTCATGATCATGAAATTTTCTTTTTATTCTCTAATGCATTCAATATTCTAGGTTATCAAATTTCAATACTGTTAGATGACCCAAAATATTGAAGGCTCTTTAGGATAAAAATTCACGGTGGAATCAACCATACCTCAAACTAATACATGGTGTACCCAGTATGACTCAAAATGTGTGGTTTTACTTTAAAATTTAAATTTTATCAATGTATTGTTTAATATTTATGTATAATTTATTTCTTTATAACATTATTAACATAAAAATTATTTTCTTATACAGTTGAATTCTTTTTCTCGAGTTTAGGTGGTTTTTTAAAGATTCTCATGATTATGATATATTGGACTCTAAGGCTTCAATTAAGATAACAAAAAAAGGAAACGAGTCAATCAACTACACCTCAATCTGATACATAGTGCATTATATATGACTCAAACTATATGTTTTTAGTTTATAATTTACATTTTAGTTCAAAACACACATCACATACTCAAAACAAAGAAAACACACTCATATTGTTTTGATACTTTAGTACAAAAATTCATATGTCATTTGTGACATGTAGAAATTAGTCGTAACTCAGCCGAAAAAATGGTGTGACTGGTATAACTCCAATTATGACTTTTTATTTAAAATTGACAATATTTTTAGTAAAAAACCCAAGTGACATTCTCAAAACTGAGTAAACTCATTCAGATTGTTTTGATACTTTAGGAAAACAGTTTATAAGTCATTTTTGATATGAAGGAATCACCCACACCTCAATCCGATACATGGTATGACCGGTATGAATCCAATTTTGTCTTTTTATTTAAAATTGATATTAATTTTAGTAAAAATGAAAAGTGACGTACTCAAAACAGAGAAAACCCATTCATATTGTTTTAATACTTTATGAAAACAATCCATAAGCATTTTTTGACATTTAACAATCAATCACACATCAATTAGACACATAGTGTGACTGGTATGACTCCAAGTGTGTATTTTTATTTAAATTTGACAATAATTTTAGTAAAAAGGACAAGTGACATAATCAAAACTAGGAAAACACCTTTATATTGTTTTGATACTTTAGGAAAATGATCTGTAAGTCATTTTTGACATGTAGGAATCACCCTCACCTCAATGTGGTGCAAGGTGACACTGCTATGATTCCAAGTGTGTCTTTTTATTTAAAATTGACAATAATTTTAGTAAAAAGGATAAGTTACATACTCAAAACCAATAAAACATATTCAAATTATTTTTATACTTTATTAAAATGACCCATAAGTCATTTTTGATGCGCAAGAATCAACTGCACCTCAATATGATGCCTGGTGTGACCGGTATGACTCCAAGTGTGTCTTTTTATTTAAGATTGACATTAATTTTAGTAAAAAGGGAATGTGACATACTCAAAATAGAGAAAACAAGTTCTTATTGCTTTAATAAATTATAAAAATGACCCATAAGTCATTCTTGACATGTAGGAATCACCTTCATCTCAATCAAACACACAGTGTGACCGATATGACTTAAAGTGTGTCATTTTATTAAAAATTGACATTGATTTTTGTAAAAATAACTTGTGAAATACTGAATAATGAGAAAATTAATTAATATTGTTTTTATACTTTAGAAAAACAATCCATAATTAATTTTTTTATGTGTATGAATTGGATGAACCTAAATCAAATGCACCATGTACCAGTCTAACTCAAAGTATCTGTTATCAATTTAAAATTGACATTTTAGTTTAAAAAATGTCACTCACTTAAAACCAAGAAAACAAACTCTCTTTGTCTTGATAATTTAGAAAAACTATTTATAATTCATTTTTGATATGTAGGAATTAGTATCATGTTATACTGACACACGATATGACCCATATAACCCAAGGCATGTGTTTTCATTTTAAAATGACATTTTAGTATAAAGAACAAGTGACACACTCAAAAAAACCACACACATTTGGATTGTTTTTATACTTTAGTAAAATTATACATAAGTAATTTTTGACATATAGGAATCACCTGCACCTCAATCCAATGCACAATGTGATTATTATGACTCAAAGTGTCCGTTATCGGTTTAAAATTGAAATTTTGTTCAAAAAGTATGTCACTCCCTGAAATCCAACAAAACATGCTCTAATTGACTAGATAATTTAAAATAATTATTGATAAGTCATTTGTGATTTTTAAGAATCATTTTCACATCAAAATGAAAAATAATGTGACCGGTATGACTGAAAGTGCGTGTCTCTAGTTTGAAATGACATATTTGTAAAAAACACAAGTGACATACTCAAATACTAAGAAAACACATTCAGATTGTTTTTATACTTCAATAAAATGATCTATAAGTCATTTTTTATGTTTAGGAATTATCCGCACTTCAATATAGTGCACATTGTAACTAATATAACTCATAGTATCATTTTTTATTTAAAATCGACATTAATTTTAGTAAAAAGAACAAGTGGCATACTCAAATCCAATTAAAAACATTAGTATTATTTTGAAAATTTAGTAAAATTATCCATAAGCCATATTTTATGTGTAGGAATAAACCGAACATCAATCCAATGAAAAGTGTGACTAACATGACTCAAAGTGTTTATTCTTATTTAAAATTGATATTAATTTTAGTAAAAAGAACTAGTGAAATACTCAAAACCGAGCAAACATATTTAGATTGATTCATACTTTAGAAAAAATGACCCATAAGTCATTTTTGAAATGTAGGAATTGACCAAACTTAAATCTAATACATGGTGGGACTGGTATGAATCCAAGTGTGTATTTTTATTTAAAATCCACATTAGTTTTTGTAAAAATAATAAGTGACATAATCAAGACCAAGAAAATGCATTAATTTTTTTTGATACTTTACAAAGATGATACATATATAATTTGTGACATGTAGGAATTGAAAACACCTCAATCTAATATGCAATGTGATCATTATGACTAAAAGTGTTTGTTATCAATTTAAAATTGGAATTTTAGTTCAAAACATGTTCCACTCACTAAAAACCAAGAAAAAACACTCTGATTGTCTTGATAATTCATAAAAATAATTAATGAGTCATTTTAACATGTAGTAATTAGTCTCACATAAAACCAACACATGATGTGACTGATATAACCCAAAGTGCATGTTTTCAATTTAAAGTGAAATTTTAATAAAAAAAGTAACAGAATCAAGATGAGAAAATGCATTTTTATTGTTTTGATACTTTATAAAAATGATCCAAAAGTTATTTGTGATGTGAAGGAATCAAACACACCTCAATCCGATGCATGGTGTGACTGGTACGACTCCATGTGTGACTTTTTATTTAAATTTTACATTATAGTAAAAAAAAGTGACATTATCAAAACTAGTAAAATACATTCATATTGTTTTAGTATTCTAAGAAAAATATCCATAAGTCATTTGTGATGTGTAGGAATTATCCACAACTCAATCTGATACACGGTGCACCTGATATGACTCAAAGTGTTCGTTATGAGTCTAAAATTGACATTTTATGTCAAAGCATGTGTCACTCATTGAAAATTGAGAAATTGAACTTGGATTGTATTAATACTTTAGAATAATGATTCATAAGTCATTTGTGACATGTAAGAATCAATATTATGTCAAACCGACACACAATTTGACCGGTATGGATCAAAGTGCATGTTTTCAGTTTAAAATGACAATTTAGTAAAAAAGGAAAGTGACATACTCAAAACCAATAAAACATATTTGTATTATTTCAATAATTTTTTTAAATTATCTATATGTCATTTGTGATGTATAGGAATTCACCCCACCTTAATCTGATTCATATTGTGATCAATATGACTATAAGTGTTTTATTTTATTTAAAATTGACATTTTTAATGTATTATTTCATATTTATGTTTAATTTATTTCAGTATAGTATTACTAACATAATATTTTTTTATATAGGTGGATTCATTTTCTTTGTATGGGTTGGTTTGTTTGGAAACTTATACAATAGAAAGGATTTTTTGAGAGGGGGTCGCTGGTGATAAAGATGATGAAACCATGATGTTTTTAAATGTTTGTGAATAGTAATTCCAAATGTAATTATACAAAACATTGTTTTAAATGTATATAGTAGTATTTTTTTGTATTTGTGATTTAAAATTTATTTCAATTAAATTATTTATTTTCATACAGGTATATTTTTACATAGGTGTATACATGTGTATTTTCTATAGTGTGTTGTTATTAAAACAACACACTAGAATAGTGGGACCTTTATCAGTGCTATTTCTAGAACTCATAAAGGCCTCCCTTTATCAGAGCTAAAGAAATCATGAATAAAGGGTTCCCTTTATCATCACTAACAAAAGCAATGATAAAGGGTGTCGTTTATTAGTGCTAAACTAGCACTGATAAAAGGCCACGTTTATTAATTAATTTTCTAAAAAATCAATGATAAAGCCCCCCTTAAGAGTGATGAAGAAAATAACACTTTTTTAGCACTATTAAATCCCATTTTTCACATTGTTAAAGGGCCAAACTATGGTAGTCTCTACAGGAATTGGATAAGGAAAGTTTTATTTTGTCCAAGGAATTTAAAAAATTATGCCAACTATATAAGAATAATTACACTTAGATAATATTTGAAGTGATTAAAGAAGGTCTTGAATTGAAATATTTTTCATAGAGCATTGGATTGGATTATGAAATTAAATATGACTTATTTTGGATAAGGTAATTATCTAAGGAAGGTTTTATTTTGGAAACATCATTTAAAAATTTACACCAACTATAGTAGAAGAATTATACTCGGATGATGTTTGAAGGGATTAAAGATAACCCTGAATTAAAATATTTTTCACGGATCATTGGATTGGCTTATTAAATTAAATATGCCTTATTTTGGATAAGGGAATTATCCATGGAATGTTTTATTTTTTCCAAGGAATTTAAAAAATTATGATAATTGTAGTAGCTAACTTATCAAGAAGAAAGGGCCTAGATCAACCAAACTATCCATGGAAGTTAGTGGTAGCACGAGTCAACATCAAGATGAGGAGAAAGAGCACAGGGGGTGCGATAGAAGAGTGGATGTGCAGTGGGGTGGCTACATGGGAGGCATCGAGAGGCCATGAAACACTGAGGATAATAAACATGAGGCAATGTGGACTAAAGTATCATGTGGTGATCTCTTTACATTGTAATATATATCATTTGAAAAATTTAAGCACATATTTAATTAGTATAATGTTGTTTAAGTCATCATTTTCATTACATATTTAGGGTTTTCAGGCAGTGTGTTCATTATTCCAAGATATGATCACTGAGCATGATGTCACACACACACACATGACAAAATTTTTTTAAATAGTATTGAAAATAATTCCTTTTTATCTGGAATTACAAGAATTTAATTAATTCTAAAATATAACTAAAAACCCAACCTTAGACTTCCTTTTATAGGGGAAGGGATTTTGATATCCCTTATAGATTTTTCAAGTGGGATTCAGTTCCACTTTTCCAGCATTATAATAATGATATATTAATAATAATAATACATAAATAATAAAATTTAATAAAAAATCAAACTAAATAAAAATAAAGTATCGTTAATACAAATAATAAAAAATATTAAAAATAATAAAAGATAATAATATAATTAATATAATATATAATTATTATGAAAAATAATAATTAATAATATAAGTACATATTAATAATATTAATAACCATTAATAATACAATTAATAATTAATAATTAATAATACAATTTACAAATTAACAATTAAAAATTAAAAATTAAAAATATAATTATTTATATAATTAGTAATTAATAATATAAATAATAATAACTAATAAAATAAAAATTAATTAATAAAAATTAATAATAATAACTAATAATATAATTAATAGTTAATAGTTAATAATTAATATTAAATGATATAAACAATAATAACTATTGATAAAATTCATAATTAATAATAATTAATAATAATATAATTAATAATTAATAGGTATTAATCAATAATATAATTAATAATTAATAATAAATAATTAAAAATAAAAATACAGTGTGACTTTTGGCATGGGCGACATAACATCCATGACTTGCATCACTAGTGCAGAATCTTTGGCAATAGGGATACATTTAAATGGTGTATGCCTCGAATCTTTCTTCTTCTCGGGACTTTGGGTCATCTCCTTCATGAGGGGTGTTTTATGGGCCTACGGGTCATTAGTTCCTTTGGATAATGTTTGGGCCCTCATGAAATTTTTCTCTGAGGCCAAAGTTCCTCTGGGTCTAAGAGTCATGTATTGGCTCCCCCTTCACCCAGTTCTTAAGGGCGTGTCTTTTTTATTAATAAAAGAGGTCTAGATCCTCAACCTATAAAAAATTTATTAAATTAATTAATAAATTAATTAATAATTAGTAGTTAATATTTAATAATATAATTAATAATAAATAATAAATTATTAAAAATATAATTAAAATTAATAATTCAAAATATTATCAATATAATTAATAAGATAAATGATAATTTAAAATATAATTAATAATACGACTATTAATACTAAAAATACAAATAATATTATATAATAACATAATTAACAATTAATAATAATATATTATTAATGATAATACATAAATAATATATTATTAATAATTTTACATATATAATAATTAATAATATATTTAGTAATTAATAATAAATTTAATGATTGAAAGATGGAGGAAGGGGAGAGAGAACTCCTGACCATAAATGGTGATCAGGTCGACCTAAGCCACCCAAGATACTTAAACCCGTTTACTTATGATTCTCACCACCAAATTGATTCTCAAATTTCTAATATTACAAAGAAGGTGAAAACCCTTGAACATCTAAAGAACTCCTCCTCCTTCTATAGTTTTTCGATTGGTTCTTTCATCTTCCCAGAGAACTGCGTTGCACAACACATCATCAAAAAGGGACCTACAACTGATGTATTATCCTTAGATGGATAGATATCAGAATAGATAGAGCTCTGTAAGAACTCTTTTATCTTATGTATTTTTTTATCTAAAGGGATGAAACCATGGAAATTTTATGATATGGTATCTCAACTAGCCTATATCTGGGGTTTTCATGATTTCAAATGCATTTTTCTAGGCTAAGGGGTTTTTCATCTACTATTTCCCTCTTTCAACCATAAGGGTCGATCATGGAGCTTTGGTTCAGTTAATTTAAAGCCAAGAACCCTTAGGATACATGAATAGAATTTAAATTTCAGTCTTTATGACTTCAAATATTCCTTTTCTCAAGTTTGGATTAAAATTTATGGATTAAATTGAGTCTTATGGCACCCTGAAATTCTCTCTGATATCGCTTCTGTGATAGGTATACCAATCCAGATGGATTATGATACTAAAAAGGCCAATTTTGATCAATTTTCAAGAATATTAGTTAAAATTGATATAAGACCTACCTTTATTTAAAAGGTTGTCTTATCCATCCCCAATATGAAATAAATCATTGAATTGTGTATGAAAAAATGACCATGTATTGTGATGTTTGTTGTATCATTGAAAATTCTAGATCCAACTATCGAGAAATTTTTTTTATGTTAGTTTCATGTTGAAAGGACATGATGAGACTCATTATATAAGGAATGGTGGTAATAATTCTACCCAAGGGAATGTTGTCCAATCAACGAAGGCTCATCATGACTCTACCACCATAATTTTAGTCTCTAAAAATTTTCATACTAAGAAAATGGTTCAATGTTTATGACTATCTGAGGATGATAAGTAGATCCATGGGTGCATTAAAAACCCTAGGCTAGATCCCTCTCACATTATTCAACATGATATTGAACTCCCTTACACTCTTCAACTAAATGAACAAAACAATGTATCTTGGGCTGACTTGGTAGAGGAAACTTAGCTTTGGTGAGTATATCCTTTAAGGATGCCATAATTTGGGGCATAGAGGATGATCAGAGTAAACTAGAATTAGATGATATTCAACTTGAGAAAGATTTTTCAAAATAGGTAGAGGCTGATGAAAAACATAGACAAGAGAAAATTTCGATTTTTTCAAAATGTTGTAAAGGAAAGACCAAGCTAGAGGATTCCACTTCAAAGAAAGTAAAGAATAAAAACACTCACATATGTATAGAGAAAAATAAATCTAGAGCTGAGAATGGAATTGGGAAGGTATCTTCTTGTCTATCCAAGTAAAATGAATCTATGGAAATTATTACTTCTTTTGACCTTATTATGATGTCAAAAGATTGATCTGGTTATGAATTACCTTTGGTCACTACAATACCAGAGAATTATAGAATTGAAACGGTGTCATGTTGTGACACTAACTCCCAGATGGGACATCATTTGATTTAAAAGGATGATAATTTGACTATTTATTCTACTGGATGTGACTCTACTCAAAATGTTAAAATTTTTGAAAGTGAATTGCCTACATATGAACCACTGTAATGTTTGGGTTTGATGGATTCCAACTATCCTACTGATAAGGAATCTTTAATGAAGTTTTTTTGCTACGTAATCTGATCTCAAGACGGTGACCGCTCCAGTTCTTGGTGGTATTAGAATACATCCTGAAACAAGTTCACCAATAGGTGCATGAAGCAAGATTGTCTAGCCCCTGGAGATGGTTCTAACCAAATGTAGACCACTACATCTACTCTTGTTCTTAAGAAGCTAATGGAGAGGCCCGAAGAATCCAATCAAAGGGAATTGATGATTCCAATCTGAATCACTAAAGCTCAAATTAGTAAGGTAAATAGTAATTTTAGTATTTATAATTCATTTGATATTCTTGCTTCCACCAGTATTAATGATGATGGGAAAAAGAAAGATGGTGTTTTTGGACCAGAAATCTTGAATACTAATGCTATGGAGGTGACTTTGGATGATAGTGATGACCCTTGGATGAATGTAAAGACTTAGAGGATGATATGACATCCTCATGGTAGGGGTGGATACCTTCCTCATCATAGGTTGATAAAATTTATGTTCTTTTATGTGGCATATTGTGGTTTTGTTGGATCCTCCTGTTTGTTTTCTTTTTTCAATAAAGAGGCCTTTTTATTATCAACTTTTTAAAAAATAATAATAAATTTTATTATAATTACTCTGGCTATTAATAGTAAATAATAATATTCTCAATTATCAACTGATAATTATATTATTATAGATTACTTATATTATTATATAATATAATTATGAATAGCGTTTATAATTATTTTAGGAAATTATCGGTTAAGGAGTGTGAAGTCACAAGGGAAAATAATTTCAAAACCCCCCCAGAAGGGATATGAAGGTGAAAGGACTCCACAAGGTGTCATGGAAGATATGATAGATTGGTTTGAATTTAAGTTTGAAGTTACATTCTCAAAAATGGAACCAAATGTTTTTGGCTACATGGACTATCTTCTAGTCTAGAAAATTTTATCCTAAAATATTGAAGATGGATGCCGCTTCAATTCGTGGATGGATATTTGAGATCTTTCATGGAAATATAAGTTCTGCATCCTTCTAGAGGATTCAGACTCATCATCGGATGATGAGCTTGCACTCCCCATTGAATCACAACATGGACGAGAGGTCTACATCCAAAGAATAGAGGATGCTACCCTAGAAACTTAGGCTCTAGAGGGAGCAAAAGGACTTCATAAACTACTTTATTAGTTGTTGGCATTCTATGATTTATTGGGATTCGATCTTCTTTGTTTGTAGCTCTTTACTTTTCTAATAAAGTTTTTGGGTGCGAGTTAGATTACCAACTCACAGTTGGACCACTTTGGTATATTAATATTGTTGATACATTAATAATATTTTTAATTAATAATTAATAATTATTTTATATTTTAGTTATTTGTTTTTAATAATTAAATATTAAATATTAAATATTAATTATATTGTTAGTTATTATTAATAATTATTATTAATTACTAATTATATTATTTGTTATTGTTATTTATATTTTATATTATTAATTACTAGTTATATCATTATTTATTATTAACAATTAATAATAACTATTAAGTATATCATTAGTTATTATTATTTATATTATTAATTATTAATTATATAAATAATTACAATATTAATTATTATTTATTATTTTCATTATTAATTCTTATTAATATTATTAATAAATAATTATGTTATTAATTAGTATTTTTCATAATAAATTTTAATTATATTAATTATATAATTACATTTTATTATTTTTATTTATGATATTTTATTTTTTAGTTTTATTTTTAATTATATGTTATTATTTTTATATTGTTATTATTAATATATTATTATTGTAATGCTAGAAAAGAGAAACAAAATCCCACATGGAAAATCCATAAGGGACGTCAAGGTCCCTTTCCCTATAAAAGGGAGTCATGTGTAAGGGTTTTATTTATATTTTGGAATTACTTAAATACTAGTAATTCTGAATAAAACCCATTTAGTTTCAAATATTGTTTAAAATTTTGTTATATATTTATATAACAAATCAAAATAATTTTTTAATGATAGTATTTTAAATATTGTTTGAGATTTTGTATTCGTGTATGTTTGTATAAATATATGATGGAAAAAATAAAATATTTTTATTTAAAAATGGGCCAAGCACATCAAATAAATTGACTCTCTTGGTCGGGAACTCTGAGTGTCAATTCATTTGGCACTTGGGTGTTCCATTTTCCAAAAAAAGATAACCTCTTTTTTTTTAATTTTTTAAAACCCATTTAAAAAATTTAACCTTCTTTTACTCTTTATTACATGAAGAAGAGTGAACAGAGTCCATTCAATGATTATGTTTTCATGAAAGTAATTCCAAGCATATACAATTTCATGAGGCATATTTGAGAAGGTTGAAATAGTGAGAAGGTAGTGAGTTAGTGAAGAATAGTTCACTATAATCTGTACGAAGCTCATGCTTTGAGTTAAATCTATATGAATGGAACATTGTGAAGTAGAATTGTTAATACATTGATTTACATCTGTATGAAGTGAGAAGATCATCCATAATTTTTTTTCATTAGTGGTTTCATAAGGTGTTACATCAACCAATATAATTACTGGTAGTTATGGTGAGAATTTATAGATAATATAATTTTTGAAAATAAAATCTGAGAAAGGAAAAAAATTATAATTATATTGAAGATCTTATTATGTGGAAAGGAACAAGGAAAAAATGTATACTATACTAGAACATAAAATCAATTGAATACCAGTTCATGATTTGGTTGTGAAGACCATTATACACTAGAAGGAGTTAGTATAAAGGAACAGTCCGGAGACTACAGTAGAATATTTTTAGGAGATAACTACAACTAGTGGGATCCAATATAATGATCCCATTTGGAGGTAGCCACTATAATCACTTGGGACCAGAAATTTCAATAGATTGTGTGATATTTTTTGGGAGATAGTCTTTACCTGAACTCTTGATGACTTATAGTGGAAATATATGTCTCAGAACTTGACCAAAACCTAGAAAGGAGTAGGATCTCACATTTAGGCCGAACCTTGTAAATCCTTTTATGATTTTATATTCATTTATCTAATTTCATATAAAAAGGGTAAGATAATAAGAATGAATTAATAGATATCTTAACTAGTCATAGATGTTTAATAAATAAAGAATAATTTTCAAAAAGAAAGGGATCACTAATTCATACCTCCCCCACCCAATGATCTCACCAGACTTGGGAACTTCAAGTGGTATAAGAAACTATTATAGAGTAAGGCTTTATCAACACTATAAATTTAATTTATTAACATAAAAAATAAGTTATGCAGTAAGTTCCTTTAAAATATAATGGATTTTATCAATGCTAAAAATGGAACTGATAAAAGTTACCTTCATCAGTGCTAAAAAAATCATTGATCACTTGGGCCCTTTATCAATGAATTTTTTATCACTGATAATGGTGGCCCTTTATTTATTAT
The DNA here is from genome assembly GCA_963277665.1 of Viscum album. NCBI lineage: Eukaryota > Viridiplantae > Streptophyta > Magnoliopsida > Santalales > Viscaceae > Viscum > Viscum album. The sequence continues at coordinate 1,799,922,656 of OY728130.1, read as the reverse complement.
TTTTAGCACTAATGAATGAAGTTTTTATCATTACTAGAAATAGTTTTGATAAAATCTCACTTTCATTGGTGTGATACTACAATTTATAACCCACTATAGCAAAAAATGGTGGAATTTAATTTCCATTAAATTTAAAAAAAAATAAAAAAATGAAAAATGATTAAAAATATTTCAAAAATTGTAATATATAATTACATTTTTATTTAAAATTACCTTGGGACCTATAATATTTTTAAAATATGAAAAAATTGAAAAATATTGTTTCATTATCCTTGGAACCCCTTCCAAAAGAGCCTAATCAAATTACTAGTTGACGAACAAGTCATCCCTGGTTGAAAAAAATAGTGTACCTATATAAATTTTTTTTATGTTGGTAATAATATAAAAATATAAATAAAACATACATATGATACAATGCATTAATAAAATGTCACTTTTAAACTAAAAATATTCATTTCAATTCAGGCCGGGCACACCGTGTGTCAGACTAATGCATGGTTGATTCCTACATATCATAAATAATTTATGGATAGTTTTCATAAGGTATCAAGACAATCGAAGAAAATTTTCTTTGTTTTGTGTATGCAACACATGTTTTAAACTAAAATGTAAATTTTAAATTAAAACATGCACTTTGAGTCATACTGGCCACATTGCGTGTCAGATTGATGTGTGTCTAATTCTTACACATAAAAAATAATTTATGGATTTTATCCTAAAATATCAAGATAATATGAGTGTGTTTACTTGGTTTTCAGTGAGTAACACATGTTTTTAACTAAAATGTCATTTTAGACTAAAAACGCACAATTTTAGTAATACTAGTCACATAATATATTGAATTAATGTGCAGTTTATTCTTACAAATCACACATGACATATATTATATTTTACACACATATTAATACCATTCAAGTTTTTTTTATCATTTTTCAATGGGTGACACATATTTTTTTATTAAAATGTCATTTTTGAACTGAAAACAAGTACTTCAAGCTATAATAGTCACACTATGTGTTAGATTTATATGCGGTTGATTCATATACATCACAAATGATTTATGGATAGTTTCCCAAAATTATCAAGATACTCCATGTTCATTTTATTATTTTTTATTAAGTGATGTGTGTCTTGAACAAAAATATAACTTTTAAATCGAAAATGATCACTTTAAGTCATATCGGGCACACCATGAGTCGAATTAACGCTATGATGATTCCTACATGTCAAAAATGACATATGGATCATTTTCCTAAAGTATCAATATAATATTAGTTATTTTTCTTGGTTTTTAAAGTGATTATTATTTTGAACTAAAATGTTACTTTTAAACCGAAAACATGCACTTTTATGCATTTTGGGAACACCATGTGTTGTATTTATGTGTGTAAGATTACCATACATATAAAATATTTTTTTATATTTTTTCTTAATTATGAACATAATTAATGCATTTTTTCTCAGTTTTTAGTTAGTGATTCACATTTTGAAATAAAATCTCTCTTTTAAATTGAAAACACGTTATTTGGATCATATCAGGCACACCATGTATTAGATTGATGTGTTATTGATTAATAAATGTAAAAAGTGAATTATGGATCATTTTTATAAAGTATTAACACAATATAAGCTTGTTTTATTATTTTTGAACATGTTAAGTGTTTTTTTCACAAAATGTCACTTCTAAACTTAAAGCACGTACTTCGAGTTATATTGAGCACACCGTGTGTCAAATTCATAGGAGGTTGATTTCTAAATGTAAAAAATGATTTGTGGATTATTTTAATAAATTATTAATGTATTAAAAGTTTATTTTCTTGGTTTTTTATATGCGATAAGCGATTTGAACTAAAATATTAATTTTAAACCTAAAACACACACTTTGAGTCATACTGGGAACACTGTGTGTTAGATTGATGTGAATATGATTTATATATATCAAAAATAAATTGTGTATTATTTTTATAAATTATAAATATAATATGATCATTTTTCTCAGTTTTGAGCATGTGAAGTGTGTTTTGTACTAAAATGTCAATTTTAAATAAAAACATTCACTTTCAGTCATACTGGATTCACAATGTATTTGATTGATATGTTGAAATTTTCTATACATCAAAAGAGACTTGTGGATCATTATTATAAATTATCAAGAAAATATGAGTGAGTTTTATCTATTTTCAGTTAGTGACACATGTTTTCAACTAAAATGTTACTTTTAAATTAAAAACAAGAACTTTGGGTCATACTGGGCACACCATGTGTCGAATTGGCCTGCATATGATTACTACGCATAAAAAATTAATTATAGATCATTTTACTCAAGTATAAAAATAATTTGAGTTTGTTTTATTAGTTTTCATTATATGAAGTGTGTTTGGTACTAAAATGTTGATTTTGAATAAAACACACACTTTCAGTCATACAGGCCACATCGTGTGTCAGACTGATGCAAGTCCAATTCCTATATATCGAAAATGACTTATGGAAAATTTTCCTATATTATCAAGATAATACAAGTATGAATTCATAGTTTTTAATTAGTTACATACATTTGAACTAAAATATTTATTTTAAACTAAAAAACACACACTTTGAGTCACACCAAGGACAACATGTGATGGATTGATGTACGACTAATCCATAAAAATAAAAAATAACTTATAGATAATTTTACTAAATTATTATAAAAATATTAGTATGTTTTCTTTATTTTGATTATGTAATGTGTGTTTTCTACTATAATGTTGATTTCAAATTAAAACATACACTTTTAGTTATACTAGACACACCACATATCATATTGATGTGTGACTAATTATTAAACATAAAAAATGGATTATAGATCACTATTCTAAATTATAAAGACAATAAAAGTGTGTTCTATTAGTTTTCATTAAGTGATGTGCATGTTAAAATGAAATGTTACTTTTAAACTGAAAACACACACTTTGAGTCATATCGGGCATATTGTGTGTGCGATTGTTTTTGTGGTTGATTCTTACATGTCAAAAATTATTTACAGATCCTTTTAATAAGTTATAAAGATAATCTGAATATATTTTATTAGTTTGTAGTACATGATTCATGTTTAAATTTAAAATATTGATTTTAAATCAAAATATGCACTTTTAATCATAATGGACATATCATGTATTAGATTGACATGAGGTTAAATCATAAATATAAAAAATTAATTATGAATATTTTTCCTAAAGTATTAAGTTAATATTAGGGTGTTTTATTAGTTTAAAATGAGTGACACATGTTTTGAACTGCAATATCACTTTTAAACTAAAAACATGCATTTTGAGTCATATTTGGAACACTGTATGTGAGATTGATGTGAATTTAATTCATACTCATCCAAAATTACTTATGGACCATTTTAATCAATTTTTTAACTAACACATTATTAAAAATTCTTGGGTTGAAAAGATAATTAATTCCATCACTACTAAATATAAAAAATTCAAATAAATAATTAATAGGTCTCTAGAGAGAACATTAAAAACGTACCTTAGTGCATCATCCTTGTCGAGCCTTTATTGATAATTTATTTATCTATAATAATTTTATGCCTATAAAGAGTACATAAGGCCTCAATACAGAGTTCATGTTTTTTAAAAGTTGAAATTTAATTTTGGCCTTCAAGAATGGACATGAAATCTCTATGTCGGCCTTTTGTGATCTTTATAGGCACATAATACTTATAGAAAAATAAATTCTTAATCAACAATTAATGATCTCTGTGACGATTAACTAAATAAGAAGTAGATGAAAATGATAAGAAAATTTAATAAATAAGTAATAGATAAAATGATAAGAAAAGTTACTAATGAAGTATAAGATAAATCATCTATTCATCCTTGTTGAAGCCTTTATCAAGAATTGTTTTTTCTGGAAGAATTTTGTGCTCTTAATAGAGCACAAAATGGTTGGATAAAAATAAATTATGGAAAAATTCATTTCTTTATGATCCCTATGAAAGATAACTAAATAAGTATTTGATAAAAATGATAAAAAAATTAAATAAAAAATATATAGATAAAATTAGGAGAAAATTAACTAAATTAGTTGTAGGAAATTATAGGTTTATGATGTCTTCAAACATTCTAACACCGTGTACTCTTCCCAATCATTCCTAAATAAATATATTTTCTCTTTTTAATGCATGGAATATCAATAGTCTTGGTAGTACTAGAGAAAAATAAATAAAAATAATAATAAATATTTTAAATGAAATTGTAATTATCATCAGAAATACCTCTTTGGGGATGCTAGTTTGTTATTGTAATATGATATCTTTTATGAAATTTCAAATGTAATAAACACAATATTTTACATTAGTTTGTTTTAGAAACTGTATAAACATTGAGACAAATAAGTAATTTTTTAATATTTCATTTTATAGTGATATATTATTATATATACCCTAATACTTATCCATTTATATAAATATATAAACTTATTGTGATTATAGGCTATCTCTATACCATGATTTTGATGATATTTAAACACTACCCTATCATAGAAACATTATCATTAAAATATATTATAAAATTATTAACTTGAAATTTTTATTGTAAAATATTGACTATAATGTATTACAAATTGAAAAAAAATCCTCAAGTATGGTCGATTTTCTAGAAATCCATGCATTAAATCCAAAAAATAAATCCTTGGAGTATCCAAATTGATTATAATGAGAAACCAATGCTCTATAAAAAACAAAATGGAATAAGTATTAAAAGAATTGAAATATTTTTGATATGAATATATTGTAGAGTTTTACCCATGAATCATGTGTATTAAGAAGATTTTTTGATCTCTATATTTCTTTTTAAACATTACAATAAGTTGGTGTACTGTTTTTAGATATCCATCTTCTTACAATGATGTTTTTTTTCTATATACGTGATTTGAGGACTAATGAGTCCAAATTATTGTTCATAAGGTTTTCCCTTCATATAGTACATATATATATTACTACAAAAAATATGAATAGTATTTAACTATAATTAACATATTAGACCAGTTATTGGATAAAGAAATTAAGAAAACACACCTAATGAATACATTTATAATTGAGATTCCCATCCATATATGATTGAGTATTTTATCTACATTCTCAAGACCAAGATAGTCTATGCTGGCCTCTCTATACATTTATTCTTCAAAATCAATGACTGTTTTATTAATATAGTTGAACATTGTATCTGCATGAACTTGTAATAATAATAAATGTGGGAGTTGAACTAGAAGGGTAAAGGTACTCTCTGAGTTTCTTTTCGATTAATTGGTTAGTGTTTAGATTTTTTTGATTTGAATTTATGTTTCCATATCCTTTTCCTTACCTTTAATAACATTCCTTGGTTTATAATTTTTTCATTAATTATTAAAGGGTTTTCATAAAAAATAAACTAGAAATTATAAACATCATTATCGACATTTATTTTTATGAGATCAAACGACCATTCTATCAAAGTTCTAATAGAAAGTTTAACTATGTGGACATCCAGATAATCAATGAGAATAGGTAGCGCAGAGCTCAACTCAGGAGCTTTTTGAATCCCTATTCTTACATGATCTTTTGAAGTTTTTTTTGTGAAGAATATCTCCTTGGATATTGTACACTATACCCATTGTAAAAAGGTGATGGTTGGGTGCTGAATGATATAATTCAAAATATATTTCACCCTATAAAATATTAATATAACAAAGGTATAAATAACTTAATAGTTCATAATTTTTGGATATAATTATGAAAAAATTGATTTTCTCTTTTAATGAAAACCTTTTAGGTGAAAGGATAACCTCAAAGCTAGGGGAGGACTGGATCTTCATGTAGTGTTTTTTGTTGTACTAATTTACCTCTTTGATTCCATCCCATAACATTCTCTAAGAACTTAGGATGAAAATTAAGTTTTTCTTCTGGAAAATTTACTTGTTCCTTCATCTCATAGACATTATTATCTTTGTCATATTGTGAATTTATTTTTTCAAATTATGTTTAAGGTGACACTCCAAAAACTACACTTCTAATGCGGTCATATTGTTATGGATGCTTAAAGGACACTAAAAGTAGTCATTCATCGAGTACAATCAATGGATATTCTTATGTCTGGACTAGATAAAAAATATAGGAAAATAAGTAGTAATTTTTATATAATACATATTTAAATAATTTATTTATTATGTTATACTTACACATGATTCCCATACTCTTTCTGTGTTTTCATATATTATTATTCCATCCTTATTTACATGATCCTCCTTCCATAACACATGATATGGGATAAAAGTGGCTTCTAATTTTGATTTATCAATCTATATATAAACAAAGGAATATAATTATAATTTTTTTCATGCCACATAAGATTATTACTCGATATTTAAAATATATAACATTTTTTTTCAAGTGAACTGTACCCCATCCTTGATTTATAGTAGGGGTACATTGGTTTCGATGCACATTACTCATTTTTATGACTCATTTGTTATGTATTAAATTAACAAAACTTAATTAAAGTGATTAATACATGTATTCCCAAGTAAAATATTACAAATAAAAATATACATGAAATTTTGTCTCCTTATGAAAACAAATAAATCTATTCCATGTTTATTGGTTTATCACATGTGTATATATCTATAGTGGGTCTAGGTTTACTTTCCCTTCAGCATCCCTGAGATAATTCTTCGTATGAATTTTATAAAATGATCTATGATCCTTTTTAGTTACGATTAATAGAAATTCCATTCGATAATCATATATTAAAAATGCACTTTTTAAGGGATAATGAAGGGTAAACCACTATTTCATTATTTTAGTTTTTAGTAAAATAGAAAAAGTATATCATAAGGCTACCCCAATCTATTCCCAAATTAATGTCTTTTTCTTGGTCAAAAAAATTATTCCATGTATTAACATTAATCAGTATGTTCATTTGAGTGGTGATACAAATGTAACTACTGAAAATGGATTTGTTGGGCTCAATAGGCTATTCGTGCTCATTCTATCCAACCATGAGTTTTATTCCTTTACTTTTAACATTAATAAATTTTGTTATGAATATCAAACTATGATGCTCCTATTTTTTTCTCAAACATAGTTTATTAAACTTCTACCATTTCCTTAGTTTCAACATTATCAATATGTTATTCCTCAAGATTGGTAGAATCATCAGGTGGGTAAACCTATTATTCCTCTATATTTGGAGAATCAAATTATGGAGAAACCTATTATTCCTCAGAAATGGGAGCATATTCATATAGAGAAACAATTAATTATAGAAGTTGTTGAAAATTTAATTTAGTTTATAGAATTGTAATAGTAAACATATAATACTTTGAGGTAGCACAATGTATTTAAAAAAAATTAATCTGACTATTGAAATAAAATTTTTTATTTAAAGGTTGAAGGGATTTTACCCCTTTATTGAGTATCCAAATTCCATCATTATGGTATCCTCTAATACAAAATAACTCATAAAAAATGGTACCATTATGAAATGATTGTAATTTCTTAATGAAATGGTTATCCTTAGTTGAATTTACATCTTACCATACAGTGGTTTTGGTCGATAACATAATAATTTTAACTTTCTATTTGTAGGATCTGGGACATAAAATACGTGTAATTTCTATGATTCCATTATGAATTGTTCATCATGTTACCCTTCCTTAATGAAATCCACATTCATGAATCCAAATTCATCGATTTTAACTTCACTTCTGTTGTCAACCCACTTGCATTGAAAAATTAGTACAAAAAATTTTGTATAATACAACTCCCATATTTTTTAATGAGTCCTAATTATGAAATATATCTATAAATTGGATTTCTATCCTTGGTACCAGATACATTCATCAATTCCACCATAATAGTAAATCTAATATTTTTCATAGTACCATCTTCAATATTTTCCTTTATATAGAATGTATAAGGATTAATCATATAACCATTATAAGATAATACATGCACACTTGGTCCCCAAGCTAGCCATTAAAGTCATTCTAAAATTGAATTTATATTTACAGCTGACTCCTTAAAAATATTTCCTTCAAACCCTACTATAATCTATTTACTATTTCTATTTGATATCCAACTTTTATCACTTTATGGATTCAAATTCCTAATACTTACTTTACGTGTTTCAAAATATTGAATAACCTCACAAATTATTATATAAAACATAAATGTGAGCCTTATCCCACTATATAATGGTAATTGTGACAACATATGTTCTAGAAATTACTTTACCCATAAGTTTCCCACTGTGTTGAAATTTTGTTGACCACAACTCTCCAGATCAGACAGGTTGTCTTTATAGAATTTAACGAATTCCATAACAATATATCGATCTGCAATATAACATTTTCTACAATTTTTTATTTTTTACATACACTTTAAAAATCTTTATATACCATTAAATGGGGTACATCCATCTACAATGTACAAGACCACATAGAAGGATATCTCTAACCAAGTAAACTATCAAGTGAACCATCATAACAAATAATTAAGTTGGGAAAAAAATCTCTAATTCACCTAACATGACAACAATTTTCTTTTCCATAGTTGGAAAATTCATTGGCTATTTAAATTTACTACATATAGATTTGAAAAAAAATCATGGTTAAGTTATGAAGGTCATTTTTAGGAAAAATGAAACATAAATATATAGGTATTAAATATTGAATCAAAACAATATAATCATGTTATTTCAGGCCCTTTAACTTTAAATTAGTCATTGACATGATATTTTTGATATTTTATGAATACACATCTAGAACCTTAATAACATTTAGCATATTATAATAATGATATCTCTTTTTCCTAGAAAGAGTTTTAGTAGATGGTGGAATAAAAGTCTACTTTTCACCCTTCACTATGGACAACTCTTCTAGTATCCCCATATCAATCATGTCCAACCTAGCCTTAATTTCATCATTTTTACTATTACATTTTGCAACATTCCAATGACACTATTGTATAATTTTCTTTATACATGCATGACTTCAATAAAAATTCATACACACAAAAAATTCCAGTATGTTAATTAAAAAAATTATCTCTTTTTACAACTAGTTTTTGTATGGTTTTTTGAATTATGTTTACCAAAATAAATGACTATATAATTTACTTTCTCCAAACATTGATCACTTGATAGTAGAGACTTTGTTTTACATTATTATAAATTCACATAAAATTATGTCATCCAATATCGGTATTTATGTCATTGGGGTAAAAATCTGCTTTTTCAAAGAAACATAGTCTTTGAGGAATATTTCAACCCCACCGAGTGTGTACCTTGTTCAAAAATAGGAAACCTTATCATTACTTCAATTCTATAATCTAAAAAATTTATATAAGAAGTAAAGTCATTTACCAACTCATAAAATATGTTTCAGAATGTTAAATGTTCATTTCTATAAGAATTATACAATGAAACACCAAAATCCCATATTAATTTTAGATCTTTGATAAATGGAGCCAAATAAAAATCAATATCATTACTTGGTTGTTTTGGTCATGATAAAAGCAGATACAACATAATGTATTTTAATTTCTTGTATAATAATGATGTAAAGTTATAATTTACCAATATCCATGTGACATGAGTGCTACTACATACACTAATAGGATTCAATCCATTTTTAGGTAGGGCATGATAAAGGTTTCTTGGATATTTTCGAAATTGGAGATACTCCTGATCAATTTTATTCCACTAAGGGGTGTCCACTAGGTGACATAGTTTCCTATATTTATTTCTTGTATCTTCATGGCACATCAATTCCCTTATAGTTTCTTTACTTCTATATAGGTATGTAAACCTACTAATCATATAAAATTACCATAAAAATTTCAAAATAATTGATGAAACTATATTATATCAAGACACACCACACTTTGGTAAATTTTCAAGTAATTCATGTTTCTTGCGGAGCAATATATAGTCATTTGAGAAAACATTTATTCTTTCAAGATCACACCCAATAAATGTAGCATTATTTTAGCCTCATATTTTTGGCATGGAATCTCATTATCTTTTGGTATCATATCATTCAAGAAAGAAAGTAGTTTAGTAAAGTTGGTGTCACTCCATCTGTTTCCAGATTTTACATTATATAGATTTAGTATGGATGATAATGTTTTATATTCAGTACAACCAACATACAATGGCATATTTTCATAACTCTTTAACTTCTAAAATATCTTTGGAAAAATCATGAATTTCATCTTCAAATGTCATTTTCATTTCCTCAATATGATATTTAACATCACTTTTACCTATAATCATATCCTTGATACAATCTTCATCATCATTCACAGTTGAAATCATATCATATAATCTATGAGACACAATGTTATCCTAGTCACTAGCTATATTCCATTATTTCCCATGATTATTCTAACATTTATAACTTCGATCTATTATATGAAAGATCAAATATTATTCTAACTCTTCTAGATTAATTATTATTGAACAATAACAATGTAAACATGGATAAAGGATTTGAGAAGGTTCATATAAATGATCTTTTTGAAAACTTGAAGAACTATATAACCCCATACTCATACTATTTTTTCATAAAATTGACATCCATCCATTTTTGATTCATATCCATCCTATTTGATTTAGTAATATTCATATTTAAAAAAAATACATAGAAGGCATGAGTTTAGAATCCTAAAAAGATATTCTTTATATATACACACATATAGTTATCATATTTGATATAAATTTAAAATAATGTAAAATTATAAAATGAATTTTAACAATAATGGGTGAATTATACTAATTATAATATAGAAAAAAATTTTATGAATTTTGTTGAATTTTTGAATTGAAAGGTCAATTAAATAATTATTTTAATATATTTCCATAAGAAAATTATGAAATTGATATAGAAATATTTGAGAGTATTTTTAATTATTAAAATAAAATTATATATCAAGTAATATATATATATATATATATATTTCTTTTGAATTTTATGATGTATAAAATAATTAATTATGTATCAAATATATTTATTAAGTGTTTTTTTATATTTTATGTATCATGATTTTTAACAAAAAATATGTTACTTAATATATATAATTTTTATAAATATTATATATGAAAATCTATATTTTGAATTTAAACAACGCATTTACTAAGTTAGAAATTTTCCTAAGTGTTTCTATCTTATGTTTCATGTTTATTACCATTATGTGTTTTTCCTGAAAGGTGAGGAGATGAAGAGATATTTTTATATGAATCTTAAAATTTTATTCCTCATTAATAATTTTTTGGTTTTTTGACTATGATTCTTAAACCTTGGATATGATAGATTTTATTTTTTATTATGTGGAGATCAATGCTTAAGGAAAAACAAGAGTTTAAGTGTTGATAACTAAAATTCATGCTTTATTTTTAAATAAGAATATAATATTTTAAAATATTTTTTTACATAATTACTAGTATTTTAATAGATAAATGTAGGAATTATTTTACATATGATATTAGTGGAATTTTGGAGAAAAGGAAAAATAAATAAAGGAAAATGGATCAAAATGAAGGGATGTACTAACCAAAGTGATCACATGAGACAGACTGATGCACAAGAGGCATAGTTAGTGTGAGGAGGCACAACTGACAGAGGGATGTGGCATAGGGTGGCATGAGGGGAGAACCAAAATTACTATTGGTTTTATTCTCTCTTATAAAATTACTTTTAGATGATGTTAAAAACTGATGTAGGGAAAATTTAAATGTATACTGCATCTTAAAATTATAACACATGTTTTGAAACTAGTGTACAAATGATTTAAGTGATTATTCAAAGAAAAGAACCAAAAAATCATGAAAACAAGGCCAAAATATTAAGAATAAAAGAATAAAACAATGGAAAAAAAGTTCAAAAAAATAAAAATGATATATTAAAAATGAGTAAGGAATAAGATACCTTCTATTTATGGTTTGATTCGTCCAAAAACTTAGAAGGAGGCAACAACAAAATTTAGATTCTATGAGAGATTGAACAACATAACTAGGGGCGACTTAGTTAGTTTTATTTTAAAATAGAAGAATGAGTTTTATCAGTGCTAGTAAAATGTGTTGATAAAATATAGATTTATCACCACTAAAATATAAAGGGATGATAAAGGTATGATTTATATAATGCCTCATGTTTATTCAGAAATGAAAATTACAGAAGGAATTATAATTTTGGAATTTGGTGGACATGTCGTTTTGATGACTAGCATTCAGAATCAAATTCTAGGATACAAGACAAATGAAAATAATGTTTTTGGATGAGTAATGAAATTCAATAAGTGTCTCTAGGGATTGGGAGGTCCTTGGGAGGGGTTGGGGTAGCTGCTATAACCTAAGCCACTAACTATCCATTTTCTTTCTACATTAATCCATCTAGCTACTATAATCACCGGATAGCTATTTTCCAAGTACCAGTTTTCCATTGTAATTTAAAATGGCGGAATTTAAATTTACCCCCTTGAATTTTATGAGGGGAACCCCCTATTATCCTCTATTCTTCCCTCACATGAGACAACCGCCATTCCCCCATGGTTCCCTTCTTCAGGCTCCTTTAGGAGGAAGTTTTTAGTGGTTTATATCAGGGATTGAAGGTGTGCTTCACATTCCATTGATATTGGTTGGTCCTATCCTCCCCTATTTCTAATTTTTCATTCTTCTATTACAGGATTTGGAGACGATTCTACTGAGACTTGGTTTAATCATCCTATTTTGATGGGCCTTTTTCTTTTTCCTCATAGAGTACATCTTGATATGATGTACGAGTATTATCTTTGATTTATTCAAAGAAGGTATGCCATTATATAATTTTTTTCAAAGTATTTTCCAAAAAATTAAAATTAATTACTTAAGTAAATGGGGATACCTTATATAGATTTCACCCAATTTGAGGCCAGGGGTCTACTACAAACCTCCGACAGGTTGTTGGTCACAGTTTCGATGTAACGAGGATCTCTGATGGCTTTTCATAAATTATATCACTTTTTAGTAAATATTTTATTTAATTATAAACTTTTATACTTAATTTTTTTTGATATCATGGTGGAGAATAGGTTCCTATTATATGGGAAATGGTTGTCTAAGCTAAGATGAGCTGAGATGAGCCTGGTTAGGATTAACAGTAGCTACTAGACTTTAGAAAATAAATAATAAAAGATTAAAAAGAGGTAGATTGTCCTAAATAATTTCCCTAATGATTTAATTCTTGTTTTTATGGTGTATGTGTTATTTGGTCATTCTACAAAGGGTGTTTAATCATTTTAAATTAATTAGATTCCATGCTTAATTTAAACTATAGTGTTTATTTTAATTTGATTGGTAAATTTAAATTAAATAGTAATTTAAATTAAATTGTTTAACATATATAAAATTACTAGGATAAAATAATTAAAGTGACAAGGACACCGAGGACCTTTCTCACCATCTTGATAGAAAGGTTGTTAATGGATGAGGTCCAAAATAAGTGGATACCCTGATATATGGACATATCTAAGAGGGTGTTGATGAGATATGAGATGGACAACCCTAATAGGATGGGTGAGGACCCTTGAGACGTGTTAGGACTAGGTGGATAAACATGAGGCAGATTATAGATGGGTTGGTGAGTTTACTCTCTAGAGTGACCCTGGACATATAGATGGTCCATGATATATCTCTTGAGACTGTCACTAGTATGGTATACCACTAAGGCCTATGAGTCCATGAGACGATTTAGGAGATTCTAGGGGATTAAATGAACTCTGATAATTAGAAATTGACATGAAATTTGATCTTGAACCTGAGGACCCAACATTGGGTACCCTATTATATGGTGACCTGTGAAAACCCAATGGGTTCCCCATAGAAAATCTATCTCTAGAGAGTGTGTAAACTTGTGTAGATATAGTTTTAGGTGTCACATGGAACCAAACCATCTTGTAATCCTAGAGGATCTATGATGATGGGGATGGGATTGGGAATTTTTCCATCCTCTTTGATGTTTTTATTTTATTTTTGATATGTTATGTGATCACCAAGGGCACTTGGGAATTTGTAGTTGGTCCTGACACTATTGTGATTTTTTGAGACTCTTGAAAATCACATATTGAGATGGATGAGACACCGAGATTCTTGAGATATCTAGGATTTGGTCGCATAGTATTTTGGGGGTGTATTCCTAGTTTGACTAGCATCCATCATGGTTGATTCAGTGGTAGATACATAGTGATGGTTCCTACTGTAAGAACACAATTTTTCTAGCAAGTATGTGTCCTTTAAATTTTGGTCTAATTTATTATTTTGGACATGTTATGGGTGTTAAATGAGGTTATGAATGTTTCAGGTGGTGTTTAAGGATTTTTTAGAGCTTAGAGTCCTGGATAGTGGAAGAAACCACTAGGCCACATAGTTAGTGGAAACAGTGCATCCCAGCCTGCATAGTTTCTCTTAATCGTGCAGGGCATTTCTAAGGGGAAATAAGGGCACACTAGTTTTCTAACCACACACCCAGGGATGAATGCTTGTGTGGGTGGTATATAATTTTTAGAAGATCCACATTGCATGGTTGGAACATGGTTTCTCAAACCATGTGAGGTCTCTCTTGAGACAGTGGGGTGTGCACAATTGGAACACAATTTAGCCAAATGTACGACCAAACCGTGTGACCCAATATTTTTAGATGAAATTACTAATTTTTTCTTAAAAATATATTAACTCTCCCTACCTCATCTATTATTCATTCTAACATATTGGAAGCATTATACACATACTTTGAGAGATCCTTCTATGAATGTATCTAGCTTCATTAATTTCTTCACCATCTGAACTCTGATTCAAGATCCAATAATCACATTGGATCTCTCTCAGTAAGTACTTCTGTCCCTAGGCTCAGCTCTTCATTTATCTTCCCATTGATGATGCTATTTCTCTATAAGATCATATGCTCTATTTTTAGGATGTTTATCCATTCTTCCATTTTCTTCCAATCTGGGCCAAAATAAGGGTAGATACTGGATTAGGAGAATTCTATAGGCCTAAGGTAGGTGTTCTATGACTCATCCTTCAAGAATCATCATTTTATAAATTGTAGTCATTGTGCGCATGCCAATATCATCGATCATTTCTTATTAAATTTATATTCCATGCTTATAATCATTGTGATCATATTATATACCACTTTTCATACATGATATTCATGTCATTAGATGTAGAAACCTCAATGATAACCACCCCTAGTAAGGTGAATCCTTACTTATTTATTTAGTGGCTTTGTTATGATTATTTTCACCACCATTAGGGTGTGACGTGACTTGACCAAGATAAGATAAGTGTTTTTAAATAATAAATGGATCCTTAATTTTTAAATGGTTGGAACATGCATAGTTATCACCTGACCCATGAATGATATGTGTTCAAATTAATGAATAAACCTTTAAAATGTTAAATGGAAAGTATATTTGTATATATGACTTAGATTAGTTAATTTTAATTGAATTTCATTTGGTTGTATGTCCTTATCCCACCTTTTCATGCTCATGGAAGTTAAAGGAATCAAACTAATAATTGAATATGAAATTAAAGTAATAAATGATTTCATGTCCACATTAATGAAAGGTAATGGAACAAACCAATTGTCTTATTAAAAGGCATGGGTATTAAATAGACATAAATAAATAATGAATCATGTATAACGTGACTATTGCTTATATATTGTTTTATGTTTATAGGAGTGGTAATAATTTATCCTTCCATGGATTCCTGAGGGAATGCCTCGAGCACTTAAAGGAGGCTATTCTAATTCAATGAGCTAGTTTCCAAGGGAGATACCCACCTTGAAACATGGTCCTTGTCCACTAGAGGGTTCCGAGTATGAAACCACATGATCCCTTCACTATATTTCACATATTAGTGTAGAGACCCGAAGCTTGACGTACATGAAGATTACATTACTTTTGCGGAATACTTAATACATAACAAAAGCAGACACACAAGGACCATAATAGTTTAGTTTCTTCGGAAACTTGGAACGTAATCTTCTAATCAAGGTGAAACATCTTCAACATCTCCCATAAAGATCTTCCCCTTTTTTTCTTATCTAAAACCTTTCTCTATATCCTGGGGAAAAGAAAACATAAAAAGGGTGAGATCAAATGCTCAGTAAGGGTAAGTATGGATAAAATAAAATATACCATATACATTTGAACTTAAAAACATGAACATAATGTTTAAACATCAAAAGCTTGAGCAATGACATAAAACATGGAAGTACGTATGGCATAGATCATAAAGAAACATCAAGCATGATAAAATAGCATGGGAATAAAACATGTAATTGTGGAAACCATTAATCACATGATATGATTTCCATAGTCGTCAAGGCATTGCTGCCAAGACAATCTTAGTGGACAAAGTCTCTTTCTAAATTGAGTTCATTCCTCGTTCCAGTCCTGTATTACTGAACCAGTTTAACTTTCCATTCCAGCCATGTCTATCGCATGAGATATAAATCTTTACCCAATGCATTGGAGGGAGATATAGGTCCCACCCATCTCATAATGAAATCATTCTTACTTGTGCCACAAAATAAACATACATCATTCATAATAACCCAATAAATAAAAAGGGTTTCATAAACATCATCACATCATCACATAATCCATATAAAAGAAATGGATATCATTTCATAATAAGAAAAGCAGAACCATGTAAATCATAGAGACATTATACTGGAAACATACACATATTAAAATAATGTCATCCTAGATAGAAAACGGTTTTGATAAATCACTTGAAATGAATTTTTGAGGAAAATATCCTTTTTTCTTCAAAATCATTTTCTTTTCACAAAATTTAATGCAATTTTAAAAGAAAAGGATTTTATTGAAAATATTCATGAAATCTTTTGGAGTAAGCTTCATGAAAATAAGGCTTTATAAAACCGTAAAAATCCATTCGTGCTGTATAAGTTAAAAAAAACATTCTTCTCACATTTTGCCGGAAAAGTCAAAAAAGTACCTCATAACGTAAAACAAAATAAAGATTCCTTACATACCATGTAGTAAAATTCAAAAATGGGTAAAAAGGACTTTAAACATACATGAAAATACTTTTATAAAACATGGACATGGATGATAGAAATAACCCCAGTAAATACTGACGAATAAGTAATCTCGGATAAAAATGAGATTTGCAAAATTATCCCTTACCTTAGGTCCGATTTGATTCGTAAGTGTACGAACTTCCTGTATAATGATTTAAATAATGTTATTGACTTATTACAGAATCATATTAATTGTTATGATACATATATGGTTCACTTATGACTTTATATTACCCGTTCTTTTGTAAATTCCATGTTAAAGAGCGTTTTGGGTAAAATCGTTTCATTTGTCGTCCGTGTTTTGACTTTTAATTATTCATATGATTACTTAGATCATGATTACTTACATCCAGAATGTAAAACATGATTTATATATAATATAAATTCAGAATATACATATATATAATAGATCAATAAATGGAAATAAATAGACCGTTCATGGAGACGGTAGGCCGTACGTATGCACGAACGTTGTTTTCGTTTCCTCATTGAATTGAATGTAATTAATTGGATGAAATACATACATATATATAAATAAATAAATCCAGTGTCATTATTATGTCATATATTTCATGATTACTTATTATATATACTTTATAATCATTTATGAATGGTTAATCATTGAGAATGAATCTCGTCGTGTCGTGGAGATGGTATTCCGTACGTACGCACGAGTGATGATATCATTCCCATGATCGTGGAATTTTATTGGAGTGTATGTATACTATTACAGAATCAATATCAATTTATAATAATCAAATATAGTTATTATTTACACCATTATACCCATCCAAGTAAGGTGGTGGTGGAAAATAGATTACACCACAGCGTGGAGACGGTATTCCGTACGTACGCACGCGCGGTGATTTCGTTTTCCGTAGGATGGATAAGAGGTGAAATAGGGTTGTTTCATATTTATAATAACATATAAGTATATTAGTGATACTGATGTTATTACTTCATAATGAAACAACCTAAGAAGAAGCAGTGGAAGAAGAAATAAAGGTGAAAGAATTGGTAACGGGAATTACCTCTTCTTTGAAGCGCCTCTTTGAGACCTCCTCTTAGGGAACTAAAATTGGTCTATGAAGAAGACCAGGACCTCTAGGATGTTTCTAAGGAATTGTAGAAGATAATTGGGTAGGGGTTGGATGAGCTTGAAGGCTCAAAGTGGTGTGTGGAAGAGAGGGAGGAGGTGCCCTTTTATAAGGGAGGAGAGGGGCACCTTTGGAATTCTTAAAAATATTAATTTATAATAAATCTAACCCCACTTAAAAACCTCCAAAAATGACTCATATTTGAATATTAGATGAGATATGGTTGTAATCGCATCAAACAGTCAAATTTAGACATGTTTGGATCTTATTTTAAACATTATCATTTTGATTTATCCTTATTTAATCTATTTAAGTTTATTTGTGGTAATAAAATTCTAAATTTTAAATTATAATAAATAATTACTTATTTGTTGTGAATTTTCCATAATTGTTTACTTTATAACATTATAGACCATATAAATTTAAATTTATAATTTTTAAATATTTTTGTGATTTTTAAACAATTTTATAATATGTTATTTTTATAAAATAACAATAGTGTCAATTTTGACACTATTCATTTATTTGAATTTAAATAAAATATATACAGAAGATATGTTCGAACTAAAATCTTTAATATATTCATAAAATGTCATATATATATAGAAAATTAGTGTATCACATTAAATAGTTCATATAATATTTATTTTATTATTTTTAAAACCATTTATTTGGTTTATCTCTTAATAAAATAAATACTACAACATATTTGTATAATTATTTAATATAATTATTTGTTGCATAAAAATTAAAAATAAAATCCTATGATGAAGATAAGTCTATTAAATTTTACAATAATACTTTTAATAGAATTTATCATCTTAAAATAAAAATATTTAAATTGTTATATTTATTAAATTATGAAGGTGACAGCTTTGGCATCATTTAAAATAAAATAATATAAGTGTCATAATCGCTTTTATAAGGCTCCAAATGGTCCAATATTCGACCATTGGATTATTATGTTTTACCTTTACATGAAAAATATGTTTTGGTCAGGGTTTTGTGCATTTTATGGTCACTATTAGTTTAATAAAAACTATATTCTTGATTTTTCACTAGATAAACAATTTCTGCATCACTATTGTGTCATAATTAATGATAATTATTTAATCCCTAAAAATTATAAATAAATTCATATGATGTAGATAATTTTATTATCTTTATAGAGACTACTCATTTTCTGAGTTTCATGAAGTGTATCACTAAATTAAAATTAATATACTTATAGGATTTAAGAGAGTGACATGTTGTCACTTTCTTTGGTTTTAATAATAATTAAGTTATTTTCATGGGAAAAAGTCCATCAAATGAATCTAATCCTACCCTTAGGTGATATGGGTATACTTTTAGCCATCCATTAGATTTTTTACATGTGTTAGGGTAATTATATAATATTATATTTACCCTTAATTACCCGATTTACCTTTAACTATGGTAAATAAAATTTACCGTAGTTACTATTCATAATTCCCAAAAATAAAAAGTATCTTATTAACATAATTTGGACCCACTGATTCCAAATATGGAATCAATTTTTTCAAATTCAATACACAAAAGTTGCAGAAATTAAATTAAAATTAATCCCATTGTCGAAAGAAAACGGGTTTTTCTTTGAAACATTGCAAAAGTTTGAATTGATTTAACCTACGAATTTAATGTAAAATCAATGATAATGACATAAATTATATTAAATGGTAAAAATATATTATATTTATACTTTAAAACCATTGAATATTATAATTTAACCATATAAATTATTGCGTTGAAAAAAGTTGTTTTTAATTAAAATATAGTGTGTTTTTACTATTCATCAAAATATGAAAGTTACCAGAATAATATGAAAAATTTATCCAAAGTAAATTTTTATTTCTTGATTTCAAAGAAGAATTTTATTTTGTTAAATTGAACTTATAAACATGTCAAAAACTAGATTTAAAGTGGGTACTCCATCAAAAGGCGGCAAAACTGCATTTTTTGAAAAATACTTATTTTACCCAAAACATTTATTTTGTTCTTATACCATGTTCTAGAAAATGTGTAAGATGAATAATAATCTAATAAAATTCAAAATTTAGTTAATAATATTAATAATGGCTAGTTCATAATAATATTATAATAATATATCATTGTTTAGTAAAACCCGGTATTGTGTACAACACACGCTATCGAGGAAGGTCGTGATTGCGTGTAATGCAAGCCAAGTCAGGGTTGCGTGTTGTGCAAGAATCCTTCGTTGTTTTGTATAACATAATCCAACCATATTTAATTTATACATTGAATATATATATATATATATATATATATACTCAATGTTGCATAGAATAACTATTATCAAAATTGTGTGTAACACGATCCAAGAATAGTGTTGCGTATACTGCAAGCTAATACGGTGTTGCGTATAGTGCACGGTAATATTGGTGTAGCATACAACACAAGAAATTAATGAAATTAAAAGAATATTTTTCATAAAATCTTGGGGTGTTACATTCTACCCCCCTTAAAATGAATTTCGCCCTCGAAATTCGTCGGGGTTATAAATGGTTTACTACTCGAAATATTGTTTAATAGAAACCCACATCGTAAAAAAGGAATACCAAAACATGGCTTTAAAAACTAAAGTATGAAATGTAATGGTTACCCAAATTAACTCATCACTGGGTTTCCACGTAGGGGAACATAGGTGAAAATATGGATATGGAAGAAAAATATGACCATCAAGTTCTGATGGAGAGTGGTAGAGAACATGGCTATGAAAAAGCCAACAATCACAAAGCTATTGATTTGTGATGATCTACGGTACCATCTAATTCATCGGATATAAGGGAACTAGGACAAAATTTTTGGTTTTCAAGATCATTTTCCTAAAGTTGGCGAATTAAAATAAATACTTACATGATTTTGGTACAATCTCACTATTGTTCGTGAATTGAACAATTTCCACTTCATCCCTTAAAGAAATGAAGTTGAATTTGTTATTCGTGATGTGTTAGCAGATCATGTGATAGAATGATGGGTCATTCCATCTCTTTCAAACAAAGGGTTAGCAAAAGTTATAAGTCCATCTTATGGTTAGATTAATCGTATATGGTTCCAAAAATGAACTTATACTTCATATATCATACCGATTAATAAAATAAAACTAGTTTATTCTAACCAGGGACTTCCTGTAGGCCAGTGGTAGGCGATAAAGGCCGGTCACACTTTAGTTGTGGGTTCGATTCCCACAGCCTTGTCCGACGCGATGGGATGTCGACCATCCTACAGGTTGTCCTTTTTCTAAAACTATATTAGTATAACATCCCATCAATAATATCGAAAAAACTTCTATCCTTAAACAATAATAACTTATGTCCAACATAATCCATTCCAATATTTAGGCTTATCCATAATACTGCAGTCCACTCTCATAATATAGTGAAAATGATTACCAGAGATTTAATACCATCGTTGACCCCTATATATCATAGGATATGTCATGTTGGTCACATTCCAAACATTCGAAGGCCTTAATCATGTATTCTCTTGAAAAATGAATACCCATTGAACCTTAGTGAAAACATGAATGCAGTTAAAAGTTTACACTTTCCACATACCAAAATCCTCAAAATTCTATATACTCAAACCATGATATCACTTAGTCCTTATATCAATCATGATCTCATGAATACAATCAAACATCTCATTATCTTCTTATTCCTTTATTATGCGCATATCATCTACTTTACAAAAATATCTGAATAACCTTCCTTGGTTACTGGTACCATTCAACATATACTTTCAAATACTTTTAGAAAAAAAAACAATAGTGTAACAATCCTTAGATGATTCTTTATTCCATAGTACCATTAACTATACAACATAACTCATGATAAACATACAATCATTCCACTACCTTCTAAAACAACCGACTAAGCTTCAACACTTCTTTCAGCTCATATATCATTTGTAGTCTCCTCCTCATCATCCACATAAATACTACCCATATGACCATGCTGATTCTCTTCATGAGATTTTCCATTAGGGCATTGGTTTGCATAATGCCCGTAGATTCCACATTTAAAACATCTAATCATTGTTGATGTCATAGCAATACCATTATCCTTGTCCATGATGTTAACTGAACCTTTTCCTTTGCACTTACTGGCATTGTGTCCTTCTTTTCCACACCCAAAGCATCTTCCAGTTCCTTTGAAATAATCACCTTGATGCCTGCTCCCACATGATTTACATGAGGGAAATTGAACTTTCTTTCCTCTATGATCATCATGAAACTCCATCTTTCTCTTATTATCTGAGTCGGGAAACTTACCAAAGTTGAGATTATTGATCATATTATGAGATTGCTGATTATCCATAATAACTATGTTTGGACTTCCATATCCCGTTTCATTAGGTTTCTCATGAATAATATCATTCCATTGTCCGTTATATCCTCCATTATAGTTAATCTTCCTGTTTCCAGCCATTTTCTAAAACCCAAAAAGAATAGTGTGAGAGGAAAAAATCATGCTAGGGAAAACAACATAGTAAAGGGGGAGTTCCCTCAATATCTAACATCTTAGGTTAAATTCTAAGATCGTTACCATAGTTTTAGGACTACATCCTATACGTATACTTATCCTTAGGGACATCCCTAGACATACCTTAGAAATATCTCTAGGGATCTCACTAACGTTTTCGCATCCTAGTTTCCAAAGGTTGACTAAACCTTTCCTATGATACCAACTGTAGAGACCCGAAGCTTGACGTACATGAACATTACATTACTTTTGCGGAATACTTAATACATAACAAAAACAGACACACAAGGACCGTAATAGTTTAGTGTCTTTAGAAACTTGGAATGTAATCTTCTAATCGTGGTGAAACATCTTCAACATCTCCCATAAAGATCTTCCCCTTTTTTTCTTACATAAAACCTTTCTCTATATCCTGTGGAAAAGAAAACATAAAAAGGGTGAGCTCCAATGCTCATTAAGGGTAAGCATGGATAAAATAAAACATACCATATACATTTGAACTTAAAAACATGAACATAATGTTTAAACATCAAAAGCTTGAGCAATGACATAAAACATGGAAGTACGTATGGAATAGATCATAAATAAACATTAATCATGATAAAATATCATGGGAATAAAACATGTAATTGTGGAAACCATTAAGCACATGATATGATCTCCATAGTAGTCAAGGCATTGCTTCCAAGACCATCTTAGTTGACAAAGTCCCTTTCTGAATCGAGTTCCTTCCTCGTTCCAGTCCTGTATTACTGAACCTATTTAACTTGCCATTCCAGCCATGTCTATCTCATGAGATATAAATCTTTACCCAACGCATTGGAGGGAGATATAGGTCCCACCCATCTCATAATGAAATCATTCTTACTTGTGCCACAAAATAAACATACATCATTCATAATAACCCAATAAATAAAATGGGTTTCATAAACATCATCACATCATCACATAATCCATATAAAAGAAATGGATATCATTTCATAATAACAAAAGAGGAACCATGTAAATCATAGAGACATTATACTGGAAACATACACATATTAAAATAATGTCATCTTAGATAGAAAACGGTTTTGATAAATCACTTGAAATGAATTCTTGAGGAAAATATCTTTTTTTCTTCAAAATAATTTTCTTTTCACAAAATTTCATGCAATTTTAAAAGAAAATGATTTTTTTGAAAATATTCATGAAATATTTTGGAGGAAGCTTCATGAAAATATGGCTTTATAAAACCGTAAAAATCCGTTCGTGCCGTATAAGTTAAAAAAACATTCTTCTCGTACTTTTGCCGGAAAAGTAAAAAAAGTACCTCGTAACTTAAAACAAAATAAATATTCCTTAAATACCATTTAGTAAAATTAAAAAATGGGTAAAAAGGACTTTAAACATACATGAAAACACTTTTATAAAACATGGACATGGATGATAGAAATAACCCCAGTAAATACTGACGAATAAGCAATCTCGGATAAAAATGAGATTTGCAAAATTATCCCTTACCTTAGGTCCGATTTGATTTGTAAGTGTCTGAACTTCCTGTATAATGATTTAAATAATGTTATTGACTTTTTACAGAATCATATTAATTTTTATGATACATATATGGTTCACTTATGACTTTATATTACCCGTTCTTTTGTAAATTCCATGTTAAAGAGCGTTTTGGGTAAAATCGTTTCATTTGTCGTCCTTGTTTTGACTTGTAATTATTCATATGATTACTTAGATCATGATTACTTACATCCAGAATGTAAAACATGATTTATATATAATATAAATTCAGAATATACATATATATAATAGATCGATAAATGGAAATAAATACACTGTTCATGGAGACGGTAGGTCATACGTACGCATGAACGTTGTTTTCGTTTCCTCATTGAATTGAATGGAATTAATTGGATGACATAAATATATATATATATATATATATAAATAAAAAAATCCAATATCATTATTATGTAATATATTTCATGATTACTTATTATATATACTTTATAATCATTTATGAATGGTTAATCATTGAGAATGAATCTCATCGCGTCGTGGAGACGGTATTCCGTACGTATGCACGAGCGATGAATCATTCCCATGATCGTGGAATTTTATTGGAGTTTATGTATACTATTACAAAATCAATATCACTTTATAATAATCATATATAGTTATTATTTACACCATTATACCCATCCAAGTAAAGTGGTGGTGGAAAATAGATTACACCACAGCGTGGAGACGGTATTCCGTACGTACGCACGCGCGATGATTTCGTTTTCCGTAGGATGGATAAGAGGTGAAATAGGGTTGTTTCATATTTATAATAACATATCAGTATATTAGTGATACTGATGTTATTACTTCACAATGAAACAACCTAAGAAGAATAAGTGGAAGAAGAAATAAAGGTGAAAGAATCGGTAACAGAAATTACCTCTTCTTTGAAGCGCCTCTTTGAGACCTCCTCTTAGGGCACTACAATTGGTCTTTTAAGAAGACCAGGACCTCTAGGATGTTTCTAGAGAAGTGTAAAAGTGAATTGGGCAGGGTTTTTCCGAGCTTTAATGCTCAAAGTGGTGTGTGGAAGAGAGGGAGGAGGTGCCCTTTTATAAGGGAGGAGAGGGGCACCTTTAGAATTCTTAAAAATATTAATTTATAATAAATCTAACCCCACTTAAAAACCTCCAAAAATGACTCATATTCGAAGATTAGATGAGATAGGGTTGTAATCGCATCAAAAAATCAAATTTTGACATGTTTGGATCTTATTTTAATCCTTATCATTTTGATTTATTTTTATTTAATCTATTTAAGTTTATTTGTGGTAATAAAATTATAAATTTTAAATTATAACAAATAATTACTTATTTGTTGTGAATTTTCCATAATTGTTTACTTTATAACATTATAGACCATATAAATTTAAATTTATAATTTTTAAATGTTTTTGGTATTTTTAAACAATTTTATAATATGTTAATTTTATAAAATAACAATAGTGTCAATTTTGACACTATTCATTTATTTGAATTTAAATAAAATATATACAGAAGATATGTTCGAAATAAAATCTTTAATAGATTCATAAAATGTCATATGTATATATAAAATTAGTTTAGCACATTAAATAGTTCATATAATATTTATTTTATTATTTTTAAAACCATTTATTTGGTTTATCTCTTAATAAAATAAATACTACAACATTTTTGTATAATTATTTAATACACTTATTTTTGCGTAAAAATTAAACATAAAATCCTATGATGAAGATAAATATATTACCTTTCACAATAATACTTTTACTCGAATTTAGCATCTTAAAATAAAAATATTTAAATTGTTATATTTATTAAATTATGAAGGTGACAACTTTGGCATCATTTAAAATAAAATAATATAAGTGTCATAATCTCTTTTAAAATGCTCCAAATGGTCCAATATTCGACCATTGGATTATTATGGTTTTCATTTACATGAAAAATAAGTTTTGGTCATGGTTTTGTGCATTTTATGGTCACTATTAGTTTAATAAAAACTATATTCTTGATTTTTCACTAGATAAACAATTTCTGCATCACTATTGTGTCATAATTAATGATAATTATTTAATCCCTAAAAATTATAAATAAATTAATATTATGTAGATAATTTTATTAGGTTTCTGGAGACTACTCATGCTCTAAGTTTCATGAAGTTTATCACTAAATTAAAATTAATATACTTATAAGATTTAAGAGAGTGACATGTTGTCACTTTCTTTGGTTTTAATAATAATTAAGTTATTTTCATGGGAAAAAGTCCATTAAATAAATCTAATCCGACCCTTAGGTGATATGGGTATACTTTTAGCCATCCAATATAATTTTGACATGTGTTAGGGTAATTATATAATATTATATTTACCCTTAATTACCCGATTTACCTTTAACTATGGTAAATAAAATTTACCGTAGTTACTATTCATAATTCCCAAAAATAAAAAGTAGATTATTAACATAATTTGGACCCACTGATTCCAAATATGGAATCCATTTTTCCAAATTCAATACACAAAAGTTGCAGAAATTAAATTAAAATTAATCCCGTTGTCGAAAGAAAACGGGTTTTTCTTTAAAACATTGTAAAAAATTGAATTGATTTAACCTACGAATTTAATGTAAAATCAATGCTAATGACATAAATTATATTAAATGGTAAAAATATATTATATTTATACTTTAAAACCATTCAATATTATAATTTAACCATATAAATTATTGCGATGAAAAAAGTTGTTTTTAATTAAAATATAGCGTGTTTTTACTATTCATCAAAATATGAAAGTTACCAGAATAATATGAAAAATTTATCCAAAGTAATTTTTTATTTCTTGATTCCAAAGAAGAATTTCATTTTGTAAAATTGAACTTATAAACATGTCAAAAACTAGATTTAAAGTGGGTGCGCCATCAAAAGGTGACAAAACTGCATTTTTTGAAAAATACTTATTTTTCCCGAAAAATTTATTTTGTTCTTATACCATGTTCTAGAAAATGTGTAAGATGAATAATAATCTTATAAAATTCAAAATTTAGTTAATACTATTCATAACGGCTAGTTCATAATAATATTATAATAATATATCATTGTTTAGTAAAACCCGGTATTGCGTACAACACACGCTATCGAGGAAGGTCGTGATTGCGTGTAAGGCAAGCCAAGTCAGGGTTGCGTGTTGTGCAAGAATCCTTCGTTGTTTTGTATAACAGAATCCAACCATATTTCATTTATACATTTAATTTATATATATATATATACACTCAATGTTGCGTAGAATAACTATTATCAAAATTGTGTGTAACAAGATCCAAGAATAGTGTTGTGTATACTGCAAGCTAATACGGTGTTGCGTATAGCGCACAGTAATATTGGTGTAGCATACAACACAAGACATTAATGAAATTAAAAGAATATTTTTCATAAAATCTCGGGGTATTACAATTAGGATGCCTCAGATACACTTCTTGGATCCATATTGATGTCTTCAGACACATGGAGACATGTATTCACTCCATTGGGCCCAGTCATGCTTAGCTTGTGCTTACCTTGGACGAGATCCAAGAACACCTTTAGATTTTTTTATAGCGGAATGACTTGGGAGTTTTCCCTTAGATTACACTC
Source organism: Viscum album (assembly GCA_963277665.1). Lineage (NCBI taxonomy): Eukaryota > Viridiplantae > Streptophyta > Magnoliopsida > Santalales > Viscaceae > Viscum > Viscum album. Next base: position 1,799,894,746 of record OY728130.1, on the reverse strand, counting down.
AGAACCCTTTACTACTATAATGAATGAGATACTTCTATGAGTTGGAATACCCATGAGGTCCAGGATTACTTGGTTATTACCTTGGATCCTCTTCATTATTATCATCATTATAGGATACCCTTTTTCACCTTAGATCCTCTTACACTATTTTATCATATAAAATACGTTTTAAATTTATTATAAACTAGAAGATAATTAATTAAATGACTACATTTTTAGACACTTCCAAGGAAGAAGACGGTATGAGTTATTTATTTTTATTGCTTTAGTTTTATATATACCTGCACACTGTTTCACTTTATATTCACAGACTAGATTTTATTGACATTGTTGGTGGTGTCCTAATGAGATTTATATCACACCATATCCGAGCCACCAATGGTAACCAGGAATATTATATGCATGTTGGTGTTGATAAGGGGAATCATCCCACATTAGAAACCTAGATTTATTGCTTTCTCAGGAGGGAGATTGCTAGCAGATGATTGATCCATTTATTAGGATGTTGGATAGTTTTTGGTCTTTTTTTTTATTTTTATACAGCATGTATTTACTTATCATTTTTATCTATGTTTTTATAATTTATATAAATATGAAATGAAATTATCATTCTATATATGATTTAGTTTATAGTTGTTGAGTTTTATTATATGTTTCTTGGTTGGTTATATCTTCTTCCGCTGAGTTATTCATATTATAGTAGTTATGATATTTATTTGTTTATTATCCCAATGTGTTTTACTCTAATATGAGGTTACATTCTCCCCAAAGACACACCATAGTTCCTCGCTGGTAGTTGGAAACCATTTTCATACAAGGATGTGCACTTGAGGCTATGTGGATAACCTAATTTTGGGCACCTTTGAGTGGCCCCAGGGTCAGGATGTCATTAAGTGGTATCATAGAAGTTTTTATTTTATTTTTTCATTTTGTTTTGAAAATATATATAGGATATTAGAAACATGTTGGAACTTTTTTTTAATCCATGCCTAGGATTATCTAACCCATGTTTGGGTTAAATAAAAACTTTCATGGGAATGGGAAATATTATTCTGAATTTTGATTATTACAGTTGATATACTTTCACAACTAGGTGATGCACATGAACTGTGGTATTTTGATAATATGTATGGATATTTTACCTTGTACTAATACAAAAAGGGGCATTGTTACATGCATCACTATAGGGACCTAAAATTCACATGCCATGTATATACCATGCCATATTAGAGCATTTTATTTCTTGTATTCCTTATGCTGCTTCTGATTTTTGAGTGAGCCATTATTGTTATATGTACATATGCTACTAACATAATATAGAGGGTAAGGAGATTAGTTACTTAAAGTTTAAACATTAATATAAATACTATTTTCCTATATTGGTTGATGGTGGCATTGTAAATAGCTAGTTTCTACCATTATCAACTATGTACCTTTATTTACATGAGATAATCTTTGGCTATGATTGAGTGAGTACTAGTTTCAATTTATGAGGTGTATGGGACATCGTGCATTGGAAATGGTAATGTATAGATTTGATTCATTTTATATCACCTATTACATTCTGAGATCAAATTAAAGACAAATAATTAAAATTAAATGGGTGTCGCTTTCAGTTATAAAGTGAATGCACTTTTATTAGATGAGAATGATGACCCATTTAATCCAACATTAATATATGTATATGATAAATTTAAAATTTAAACACAAATATTGAATTATAAAAATCAAATGGTTTCAAGTGAATGAATAGTAAAAGTAAAATTGGCCTTTCACCTAATGGAACCTCTATAAATCAAGTTTGAACACTTACCAATACCTTGGCCTTTTAAGTGGGTAGTTGGGGTAGTATCATGGGTGGTAATAACTTATTCTTATATTCTTCTTCCTATAGTTATTTTATTAGCTCTTTAATATTATTTTGATTCATTTTAGTGGAATTTATAGAGCTATTCCACAACGAAATCATCCTATCATGCACTAGAAGGTAGAAGGTGACCATGCTCCAGAGAAGGTGGGCACTATGCCACCAGTCATACTACGAGGAGTTCCACTTGAGGCACCACATGTTACACCCAAATTGGGCATTAATTCTTAGTATAGAGATGGTTTTCTATATATGATTAAGTCCATTTAGGGTGCCTCATGACCCAAACCTATTATGTCTAATCTGAGTCATGATTTCTAGTAACAGTATCCCCCCATATTTTTGGGGGATAGTGCTCCTCAGGTTGTTGAGTATTGTCTAATGGACACCCTATATATCTTTGATCATATGAAGAAACATATAGAGAGGATGGTAAATCTTGAAACCTATATTCTCCATGATTCTTCCAATATCTGGTGGGATGTGATTACTCAGGCTGGTCACAATCATGGCATGGTATGGGCGAAATTTTAGATTTCTTTATACAATTACTTTTCCCATCAAAGACACTAAGAGCTAACCAAGAGAAAGAGTTCATGAACCTAGAGCAGGGTGATGTGTCAATTATTGTTTATTAATCACATTTTATATAGTTTCAATGATTTGAACTACTTATATATGGTGATGATCTATCATGGGCATGAAATTGTGAGGATATGGGATCATGTATGCCATCCAATCATAGCTGAATGTCTTTAACCTACATTCCTTTTCAGATATTTTTAATCAAGATCTTATCACTGAGTGAAACCTATGAGAATCCAATAGTATCTAGCATAAAGGTTTAGTGCCAAGGTAGGTCAGTAGTTCCTCCTATAGAAGGAATCATAGCCTTGAGGTTTCTCACCAGAGTAGTGGCAACCAGATTATCCACACTGGTGACTCTGTTAGATTCCATCAGTTTGGATGGTATGGACATATGAAGACTCAGTGTGATAGAGATCCTATTTAGTATCATGATTACAACCATATTGTAAATATTTAGAGATTATTTCAAACATTTCCACCTATTTCTAGTGGAAGAGGATCCACACCATCTCCGCCTTCAGAGGCAGGATCAGTTATACCACCTCAAGTAGAGAGTTAGAGTAGCACTGAAAGAACATGATGAAGAGGAGGTCATTGTTATGGTAGTTAGACTTCTGATTATCAGTTCTAATAGAGCAGACCTGCTCAGTGTAGTCCAACTTTAGCACAAGGTCAGGGATCAGGTTTGTTTCATGCTCTACAGCTGATACCTAAGGATCAGAGTGTCGCACTGTCTACAGTACATTGTACTATTCTCGTATCCTCTACTATCGCATATTGTTTATTTGAAATAGGCACCTCTCACTCCTTTATCTCGTTATCAATAAATGGGAGCCTCTGGATAGAATATTTATACTTTTTTGGTGTGATGAATTTGTACACCTCATTTGGATCATGTTCCAAGGGCGCATAACAATGTAAGGATTAACCCCTTGAGGTTGTAAATTATCCCTTCTATATTCCGAGGGAATACACCAATGTAGGGACTTCCCCCTGGAGTTTGGAAATTATCCCTTCTTATGGTACCTCTTCATACTTGATATGGTAGACTTTTATATCATTCTTATAATGGATTTATCGGTTTGATATCATGCCTATATAGATTGTTATTTTTGTAGGGTGTCATTTGCATCATCATAGGGAATAAATTATCTTCAAAAGAGTGAGTGGGATGTTTAGGATATTAGAGCTAGACTAGAGCATTATGGTCTAGGTGGAGTGGTCGTCCATATTGATAGTCTTTTAATTGAGGAGTAGGGGATACAAATGGAATATTTTCCTTCCATGGTAGATCACTTTAGGGATGTCTTCCCTGATGATTTTTCTAGCTAACCTTTAGATATAGAGGTAGAGTTCATGATTGATCTCATTTAAGGAGCATATTTAGTTTTCATTCCTCCACATAGGATGGAATCTAATAAGATCTTAGAGCTCAAGATATAGTTATAAGTTTTAGAGTATAAATGATTTATCGAACCCAATACTTCTTCTTGAGGTTCAAAAATGATTTTCACCAAGAAGGCAGATGGGAACCTTCTTCTTTGCATGGATTACTGATGGCTGAACTAAATTTCAGTTAAGAACTGATATCCACTACCTTGAGTAGATGATCTATCTTACTAGCTATGAGGATCCAGGGTATTTTTGAAGATCTACCTGAGACCGAGCTATCATTAGGCGTGAGTCATGGTCTTAGATATTCCACATATGAAATTTTAAAGTTGGTATATTCTATATGAGTACCTAATTATACCATTCAGTTTTATGAACACGCCTACCATTTTTCATGGCCTTGATGAATAGGTTCTTCCACCCCTATCTAGATTATTTTGTCATGGTTTTCATGGATGAAATCTTGGGGTATTTTCATACTCATAACTACCATGATAAACACATTGATATCATTTTGAATACACCAAGATAGAATCATATTTATACTAAGATTTTGAAGTACCGCTTCTGGATCAACAAAGTTAACTTTTTGGGTCATATTATATTGGAATCAGTAGTATCTATTGGCCTAAAGAGGTGAGTACTTTAATTTCCTAGGATCATCCTAAGAACGTGTTTGATATATACAGATTCTTAGGGATGGATGGATATTACCAGCATTTCATATAGGTCTTATAATTTCTTGCTTCAAATCTTACCATTCTTACAAAGAAGAGTGTGAAATTATTGTGTTTAGAAGTATGCGATAAATCCTTTCCAGATCTAAAAGTAAGGCTTTCCATGACACCAATTCTGATTATTCCAGAGCCTGGAAGAGGATATATAGTTTTCTGTGATGCATCTGGAATTGGATTTGGTACAATACTGATGTAGGAGGATAAAGTCATTGTGTTTGAGTGTTTCTAGTAGAGACCTTATGAGCATAATTACCCGACACATGACCCAAAGCTATTATAAGTTTTACATGATTTATGTTTTTTGAGAAACTATCTATTGGATGAACACTTTTTGGTGTATAAAAACCATAAGAGCATCAAATATATCTCTATATAGTGTGACTTGAATATCAAATAGTTAATATGGGTCAAATATCTTTAGTATTTTTACATTGATCTTGCCTGTATGTCTGGAAAGGGTATTGTGGTAGCTGATGCATTGAGACAGAAAACTCAAGCACATTCTGTTCATGAATCTAGTGATGAATGGAAATTTATGGCCTTATTTTCTGATATGCATATGGAGTTTCATGAGAGTAGTGGCCAATTTTCTATTATAGAAGTTACCTCTTCCCTCCTTGATATGGTGAAGAGGATAAGGTTTTTAGATCCTGAAGGATTGGTTCTCTGGGAGAATATTTCTAGTGAGTACCCACCTCTTGATTGGTCTATTGATGGAGATGACATCCTATGTATACATGGGCATGTATGGGTTCCTATAAATATGAGTGAGGAAATGATGTGAGAGTCCCATGCTTCTCAATAGGAAATTTATTCAGGAATCTAAAATATGTATCAAGACATGAAATTCTAGTATTGGTGTCCTAGGATGAAACATTAGATAATAGGTTTTATCATAAGGTATTCCACCTGTCAGCTATTGAAGGTAGAGCACCAGTGACCCGCTGGCTTGTTATAGCCATTACCTATCCCAAAATGAAAATTAGAGGAAATTTCTATGGATTTTTTAGTTAGATTACCAAGGTCACCTTGAGACAACAATGTCGTTTGTGTAGTCATAGATCAACTGACTAAAATATACCACTTCTTTCCCATATAGGATACTTTCTCAGTTAATGAGCTGGGAAGACTGTATGTCTATGAGATCATAAAACTACACAGGTTCCCTCGTAATATCATTTCAGATAGGGATTATTATTTCACATAGAGGTTTTGGTAGGGGTTATAGAGATATTTGGGTACAAAGGTACTTTTATGAATAAATTTTCACCCTCAGACCAATTTATAGTTGGAACGGATGATACAGGTTTTTGAGGATATGATTTGGGCACAGATCACTAATTTCAACAGTTCTTGGGATAAGAAGATATCTATCATGAAGTTTGTTGGACACCTCATGTGTTAATCATGTTTTAATGATCACAAATCCTATTAATATTAATTAATCTCAATCTTCATTGCACATCATGCTAATGCTATTCAATCTCAATAATAACTACACATCATGTTTTAATGATAACAAATCTTATGGATGTTAATTACTCTCTTTATTATTTACAAGTCTTATGCATGATCACAAATCTCACATATATTATCACGCCTTTATATTTATAATTCAAGCTCCTTTTCTCTCTAATGATTAAACTTAATCCATATTCTGCATATTACTATCTAAGTACAAATACAGATATTTGTCTAAATATGGACACACCGTGAAAGACTCACCATGAACCAGACACCGTGACCTAGACACCGTGAACCAGACACCGTGAACCAGACACCGTGACCCAGACACCGTGAACCAGACACCGTGACCCAGGCACCGTGAACCAGACACCGTGACCCAGACACCATGAACCAAACACTATGAAGGACTCACCATGACCCAGACACCGTGACACAGACACCTTGAAGGACAAACCGTGACCTCGACACCGTGATCTAGACACCGTGACATGGACATACCGTGAAGTTCATACCGTGAAGCTCATACTGTGAACCATATACCATGAAGAAGAAACCGTTTACATAATCACTGTGACACCATTTCTTAACTTTTTTGTCAATATTATTTAAATAATGCTAACGGTCATATTTGATGTTTTTAATGCAATTAATGTTATTCAATGATAGTTGTTGGCATGTCAGGAAACCATATCTCGTACTTATGAAAAGGGAATCGTTCCTACTTCCCGAACTTGAGGAATATAAGAAATATTGAGATTCAGTACACGTGCAAGAAGTGAAGCGAGAAAAGTGTAACGATACAACAAGAAGAACTTACATACACCTGAGAGAACTATGCTGAACAAGAAGAACAATCCCGAGCAAGAAAGAGATTTCAAGACTTTCAAAGAACTCTCATGATTGCAATCCAATACTACTGAAGAATAGATGATGAATCAAGAGATATTTCTCACTCGTGTAGAAGACAAGATGAACTACGACACTCTGTTTTTCAACAGAAAAACTAGAGGACTCAGAAGCATTCCTACCGAATCCAACGAGTCCAGAGCTACATTGATAATCACTAGAGCTTTCTAAACTTTTATATGTTCTCTCTAAGTGATTTATTTATTAAGTTTTCAGTAGTGTGGTGTACTCTGTATATCTTATACACACACTGTCTCCTGTACTGAACAGGAGGATATCAAATCCTCACTCCAAATATCTTAACTCTTGATTACCCATGTCAACTGTGGAAGAGGTCCTTATGTGTCCTGGTCTTTGTTTTGTTTCCCACGAAGAACAGTGGTAGAGGTCCCTATGTGGCCTGGTCAGTTTTGTAAACTATTGTTAACCCCGATCCAGGGTGTGGATCAAATTTATATAAATTTGAGTGGACTAAGTCTCATTTTGAGACTGAACCTCTTGTTATATCTACTGTGCATATTTAGTTTAAGTTCAATGTATACTACATATATCTTATTTATTCCGCTGCTATTACTTTGAAATAAAAAACTATTTTAAAGCTACTTTGATAGTTAAATTAGCAAGTGTTTACACTTATTGTAAATTAGTAGGTTAGTTTCAAATGTTATTTTGATCCTGTGGTTAAATTAACTGAGACCTAATCAATCTTTGAGAAGATAAGTGAACATTTACAATCTATATAAATTCACTACAATTTAACTTATTTTATAAACCAGGGGGATTTTAAATAGACTATATTTTAACATAAATTTTAATTGGAACTCAATTCACCCCCCTCTTGAGTATCCACTCCAACCAACATTTGGTATCAAAGGATTTGTTTTTGTTTAAAGATTTTTGAAATACTCTGTTTTTCAACTGTGATTTTAGTTGCATCTTTAAAGAGCTTAAATTTCTGTTAGTTCTAAATTTTATCTCTTTAAATTATCTTTCTAAAATCTAGCTATGGACAATAGACTAGAGGTTACTGCTACTAACATTCCACCTTTCTTCAATGGTACAAACTATGCTCAGTGGAAGCTTAAAATAAAAATTCATTTAGAAAGTATGGGTTTTGATATCTGGACTGCTATAGAATCTCAATATATAATTCCAAAAATTGAAAGAATAACTTGGGATGAACCTAAAAAGACTGCCTACAATAATAACTATAAAGCTATTAATGCCTTGTACTGTGATTTAGGAGATGAAGAGTTTAATAGAATTTTTTCTTGTAAAACTGCTTTCGAAATTTGGGATACTTTGGGTGTTTCTCATGAGGGAATAACCAATGTTAAAGAAATGAGATTAAATACTTATACTATTAAATATGATAATTTTAAAATGAAGACTGATGAACATATTTCTGATATGTATCTCAGGTTTAATGAGATAGTCAATACAATGAATTCACTCGGAAAGGCTGTTCTAGCAAAGGAACAAATTATGAGAATCTTGAGATGTTTACCAGACCGATGGAGGGGCACATCTGTTTCAATCAGAGAGTCACGTGACATTGTTGCTCTACCTTTCAAAGAACTCATTGGTAAGCTTATGATGTATGAGGAAGAACTCAAGGTGAATAAAGAGGAAGATGATGAACCTAAGAGAAAATCTGTGGCTTTCAAGACTACTGCTTCAAAGAGTAAGGACAAAGATAAAGCTCAAATACAAACTAACAGTTCAACCAGTGAAAATTCAGACTCTGATAGTGATGCTGAAATGGCTCAAATAGCCAGAAGGTTTAAGAAATTTTATAGGAAGAAGAAATTTTTTAGAAAATAAAATTACAAAGGAAAGTATGACAATAAGGGACATTGGAAGAAGGATTGGAAAAAGCCAGATAAAAGTGATGAGGTTGTTTGATATGAGTGAAAAAGGAAAGGACACATTAAACCAGTCTGCCAAAGCTAAAATTCAAGAATAAATAAGATTACAAGGACAGTAAGTACAAAAAATCTATGAAGTCTACCTGGAGTGCTTCTGAAGATAGCACAAGTGAATCTGAAATGTCTGATTCTGAAAATAATCGTTCCAACATGTGTTTCATGACAAACACATCTGAGGTAACCTTAGATACTCCTGTTTTAAATTCTTATTATTCTGGAGATGATGCAGAATCTGATTCGGATTCTGAAAACATGACTAGTGAGGAATTATTTGAATACTGTAATATGCTGGAAGAGACATGCGATGAACATAAGGATAAATACAAATCATTAAAGAAACAAAATACTCCCACTTCAACTGTTAAAACCGAACATACTATTGAAAAAGAGAAAAATGATCAACTATTAAAGGTGAACACTGAACTAAAAATGTCAAATGATCAACTTAGAAAATACTTATAGAAGTTCACAAATGGAAAAGATACACTAACTCAAAAGCTAGGAAAGCAATTTGCGCCAAAATATACTACTCGAATAGGATACGAACCTGGACATAGACAACTTACTAAGAATAGATTTATTCCTAAATCTGGACAGAATACTGCTAGTTCTAGTTCTGGACATTTATATACTTCAACTAGTTATTCACATAGTTATAAATCAAATAGAGTTTATCTTTCAAAGACTTTTGATTCTGTAAAGTATATGAGACCCATAAGACAAATTTGGGTACAAAAAGATTTGATTTCTAATCTGTCTGGACCCAAGAAGATCTGGGTACCAAAATCATTTTCTATCTAAATCTATTTTGTAGGAAACCTGCTTAAAGAGTTCCCACAAGAAGACATGGTATTTGGACAATGGATGTTCAAGAAATATGACTGGGGATTACTCATGTTTCAAAAGTTTAATAAAGGTTTCTGGAGGTTATGTCACCTTTGGTGATAATTCAAAAGGGAAGATCATCAGCCTAGGCCAAATTGGTAACACTGATTCAGTTTTAATTTCTAAAGTCTTATTTGTTGATGGACTTAAATATAATCTGTTAAGTATTTCTCAATTATGTGATGATGGTTTTAATGTCAAATTTGAAAATGATTCTTGTAATGTTTTTAATTTTAAAAATGTTTTAGTCTTTTCTACTTTAAGAAATGAAAATGTTTATGCTGTTGATTTACATTCCTTAGCTAAGAAAAATGTTACCTGTTTAAATACTTTTCATAAAGAGTCTTGGTTATGGCATAGAAGATTAGGACACTGCAATATATACTCACTTAGAAAACTAACCAGGAAGAACTTAGTTAGAGACCTACCTAAACTTGAGTTTCCAAATGACAAAGTTTGTAATCCCTGTCAAAAGGGAAAGCAACATAAAGTTTCTTTTAAATCCAAGAAAGAAGTTTCAACTTCTCAACCTCTTGAGTTGGTTCACATGGATTTATTTGGACCATCTAGAGTTTCTAGCTTAAATGGGAACCACTATGTCTATGTCCTAGTAGATGACTTTTCTAGATATACTTGGGTATACTTCTTAGCTCACAAAAGTGAAGCTTGTTCTTACTTTCTTAAATACTCCAAATCTGTAGAAAATCTTAGTGGACTTAAGATTAAAACTCTAAGAAGTGATCATGGCCGTGAGTTTGAAAATCATGAATTTGAATCCTATTTCTCACACAATGGCTATAGTCATAACTTTTATGCTCCTAGGACACCTCAGAAGAATAGTGTAGTAGAAAGAAGAAATAGAACCCTTCAAGAAATTTCTAGAACTATTCTTAATGAATATGACCTGCCTATTTACTTTTGGGATGAAGCTATGAATACAACTTGTTATACTATTAATAGAGACTTAATTAGACATGTTCTTAAGAAGACCCCATATCAGTTGTGGAACAATAGAAAAAGCTAAAGTTAGTTACTTTAGAGTCTTTGGTTGCAAAGTCTTTATTATTAATACAAAATATAATCTTGATAAGTTTTCTTCTAAGAGTGATGAAGGAATATTTTTAGGATATTCTTTAACCAGCAAGGATTATATAGTTTTCAAAAAAAAAACAAGTGTGTGGAAGAATCTTTTCACATCAAGTTTGATGAAACTGATCCACATGAGCCTAAAACCTCTCTTGAAAATCTTGAAGAAGATGTATTTGTTCTGGACCTTAATGATAAAATCAATGAACCTGCTATAAAGAAAACCAGTTCTGGACTTATTCTAGAATCTCCTCCTAATGAACCCGAACCTAGAGAAGAACATGAAGTTTCTATCCCTACCTTTACTAGATCAACTGGAATTCTAAAGAATCATCCTTTAGATGCTGTTGTAGGAAATCTTGATAGAGTGACACAGAATAGAGCTTCTCTTAGAAATCAGGTTGAACATCCAGCCTTCTTGTCACAGCTTGAACCTAAAAACATTGATGATGCTATTAATGATGAATTTTAGGTAATTTCTATGCAAGAAGAACTCAATCAATTTGAAAGAAATAAAGTTTGGAATCTTGTTGAAAGACCTAAGGACACTTTCACAATAGGCACTAAATGGGTGTTTAGAAATAAAGTAGATGAATCTGGAAACATAGTTAGAAATAAAGCTAGGCTAGTTGCACAAGGCTATAGTCAAGAATAAGGTATTGACTATGAGGAGGCCTTTTCTCTAGTAGCCAGATTAGAAGCTATTAGGATTTTACTTGTTTATGCTGCACATCTAAATTTCAAACTATATCAAATGGATGTCAAGAGTGCATTCTTGAATGGATATATTGCTGAGGATGTTTTTGTTGAACAACCACCTGTATTTTCAAACCCTCATTTTCCAAATCATATTTTTAAACTATCAAAATCTTTATATGGTTTAAAGCAAGCTCCAAGAGCTTGGTATGATAGATTAAGTACTTTTCTAATTTCTAAAAGTTTTACAAAAGGAGTATCTAATCCTACTCTCTTTATAAAACGAATTTCTAAAGATGTTTTAGTTGTACAAATTTATGTAGATGATATTATTTTTGGATCTTCAAAAACTAAATTATGTACTGATTTTTCTAAAATGATGCAAAATGAATTTGAAATGAGTTTAATGGGTCAACTTAAATTTTCTCTTTGATTTCAAATCTTTCAAAATGATGATGGAATTATTTTAACTCAAAGTAAATATACTAGATATCTTTTAAAACTTTTTGGATTGGATAGCACAAAAAGTAGTGACACTCCCATGAGTACCACCTGTAAGATGGATCATGATGAAAATGGTAAATCTGTTGATCAAACCACTTATAGAGGAATGGTTGGAAGTCTACTCTACCCGACTTCTAGTTGTCCTGATATTATGTTTAGTGTGTGTATGTGTGCTTGTTTTCAAGAAAACCCTAAAGAGTCACATTTAAATGCTGTAAAGAGAATTTTCAAATACCTCAAGCATACTCCCAATTTAGGACTGTTCTATCCCAAAGGAAAATCATTTGAACTAGTTAGTTATTATGATGCTGATTTTTCTTGATGTAAGTTAGATAGAAAAAGCACCTCTGGAACATGTCACATTTTAGGAAAGTCACTAGTATCATGGTTTAGTAAGAAACAAAATTTTGTTGCATTATCTACTGCAGAAGCTGAATACATAGCTGCTGGCAGTTGTTGTGCACAAATTTTGTGGATGAAACACACATTACTAGACTATGGATATCAATTCAGACATGTTCCAATAAACTATGACAACACAAGTGCTATTAATATTTCTAAGAATCCTGTTTCTCATTCTAGGACAAAATATATTGATGTAAGACATCACTTTTTGAGGAATCATTATCAAAAAGGTGATATCACTTTGGAATTCATTGGTACTGAATATCAACTTGCTGATATATTCACTAAACCATTAAATTCTGAAAGATTAGACTACATCATACATGATCTTGTTATGATTAATCATAAATAGATATCTTACTGATCTTAATGTTTAATACTTTACTGTATTTTACTTTATGGTTTCATGGTCACTGTTTCTAAGTTACTATTTTATGCTCACGGTCTCACCATCAAGACCTTATGCTCACAGTCCGTCAACTCACTGTCTCACTGTGACTACACAGAATGCTCACTGTCTCACCGTGACGACTACTAACTATCTCACCATGATGAATAGTTTTCATCACACTGTAATGCCTACTCACGGTCCCACCGTGAATATTTTTTTTATATTCTTATTTTTAACCCATATCGCGGTAATTTTCATTTCACGGCTATTTTATTTCCCACATTTTTGTTTTTACGATGTTTGACATTCCCAAATGATAAAACTTAAGAGTTTCATTCGATTCCTTACCCGAAATCTCTCCTGAACCTTCTCTTCCCTCTCGACCGAACCTTCAGTGGATGCCAAGGATGAAGCGTCTATATTCACCTTCGTCTGAGAAGCACCGCTCTAAGAAACAGAAGTGGATACCGAGGATAGCTCCCGAAGGACCTCTAAACCCAAACCTGGTAAGCCGTACTGTTGTACCTGAAAAAGAAGTTTGCCCTGAATGGTTGCTGTCTAGTAAGTCTTTAGTTTTGAAAGTTTTAAGAGAACAAGGATGGATAGAATGGTTCTCTGGACAAAATAGACCGATTTACCCGAGATTGGTATCTCAATTCTACCAATATGTGAAGTTTTCCTTTGATTTTGGGGAAAGCTTTATGGGGAAAAGCTGGATAAATTGTTAGAAGTGCTCCTTCTCTTTGAGGTTGTGGGCTGCATGCCTAGGGATTCCACATGAAGGAGTTTGTGAGGATTACCAGAGAGACCCTCCTCCAACAACCGACATTTTTGACCTAGATAATTCTTTGGAAATCCTGAATGGAAATGGCACCAAGCGAAGGGACATAGCTGCTGAATTAGATGGGGAGACAAGACTACTATTCAAGTTTGTTCAAAATTTGATTAGTCTGAGAAAAGGAGATTTTGTTGTGATTATGTATCAGGATGTGTTCCTGATTCACCTGTTGAATAATGGCCATAAGATCAACCTATGAAAGTATGTTATTAACCATATCTGTGAGCTGATCAAAGTCACTTCCAAATCCACCTCCTTGTTTTACTCGAGGATGATTTCAGCTATCTTAGTTGCTAAAGGGATGGTTGGACCGAATGAAGAAATGTTAGAGGACTTTGATTTCTACCTATACATGCCTATCATCAGAAGGATGAAGATTATCTGGAACCCCTAGAAGAAGCAGTGGGTTGAGGATAATGATCAATTGTATAAAAAGTTTAATCCTGTTGACTATCCAAGAAGGCCTAAAAATCTATCTGATTCTGGTTTGGAACCAGATGAAGTGGCTGAGTATTCAGAAGAAGAAGAAGGGGAAGTAACAGCTGAAGTATCTCCTAGAGAAGAAGCTAGAAGACCTCCAATGGAAACAACTCCTGTTGAAAAAGAAAGTATTGTTGTCCCTGCTTTTATCCATGCTGAAGTACCTCAAGGAGAGGAAGTTGCTATTAGTTTGAGAGAAGAGGAAGCTTCTGCTTCTAGTGAAGATGTAAATCCAGAAGCTCATCCTAATGCTGTAAGAAAATTGGTTTTTCCTGATTCAGAACAAAAAGAAACCTTAGAGGAAGATCCTGTTGAAGAGGATATTTCTGTTGAGAAAGAAGCAAGTCTGGAAGCTCAACCAGTGGAACAATCGGTTCCTGAGATAATTCCCTCTACTGAAGAGAGGATAGAAACTTCCTTTCAACTGTCAAGGCAAGAGTTTGCTGAAGAGATTAGAGATAATCCTATGGATCTTGACCATGTTTTTGAACCTCAAGAATCTAAAAGGGAAGCACAATTTGAGGGAGAGGAACCTCAAAACCTTGAGATTATAGAAGATGGATCTACTGAAGCTTCTCAACCTTCTGTCTCATACTCTGTATACACTCGATATGAATTCCAAAGATTTTATGATGTAAATGAGTCACAACAAGTGACTACAAATGGACTAGATCTTTCTTCTCTATTTCAACTGAAGTATATAGCTTATCCAGAACCAGAACTAGAGTCCCAACCTTAATCTGAATCAGAATCTGAGTCTGAAGATATCTCTGAACCTCAACCAGAACCTGCTCTTGTATCTTTACCTGCACCCTTACCCGAGATACACTCCTTTATGACCAAAGATGATCTGAATGTTTTTGTAGAGACTTTGTTAGCTGGAGTTGAGAATATCCTATCCACTCAAACTCGTCCAGTGACTCAGTTAAGTCAAGAAGATGCATCAATTCTCTTGGAGAATATTCTCTTGCATATTCAACAAAGGATGATCCAAGAAATTCAAGAAGTCAGAGTAGAAAATAAGTTGATGAGTGATGATGTTGCAAATCTGAAAAATATGGTAGCAAATTTGTAGAATGAGTTATCTTTGAGATCAGAGGCTAATCCTGTTTCTTCCCTTGCACCTGTTGCTGCTTCTCTTGAGCCATCTGATTCCCTCCTTTCTAGGGAAATTGTGTCATGACCCGTCCTCGGGACCCGTGCCGTGACTACCCCAAGCCCGCCTCCCATAGGCCAGGGGCTGGAGACTAGCACCAAGGTGTAAATCCCGACAAAAGGGGAAGGCATTTCCTCTATAAAGTAAACAAACACCATAGATTAAGAAAGCAGAAGTAAACACTAAGTAAAACTGGGTACAAAAGTAGTGCGGAAAAGTAAGTGGGCTAGAATACAAACCCAAACTGAAAGTAAAGTACAAATGGAAAGAAAGTACAACCACTGAAAGTAAAGTAGCAACGTAGATCCATCCACTAGAAGCCCCCACCTGAAGGGTGGGTACAGATAGCCACCTCAGCCCCTCAGGTCCAGCCGTCCGCTCCATGTACATTCTGCCCAGTGGTCCACCTCCAGGTACCGACTTGCTTCAAAAGCCTCAACCACGATCAGCGTTGTCTGTCATCTGCATCCAACACAACGTAGTGCGGGCATAGCCCATGCAGGGGTGAGTATACGCTACTCAGTAGGGACACCAAGACCCTCGAAGGTCTCCCAGAATCCATAAAGGAAAGATACAATCATGAAGTAACATCCAACACTACTTAGGTATATGCCCATACATATACCTAATTCATCAATTCCAGTTCGGCTGCAACATCCGAGCCCAAGTTCTATCATGTTCAAATAGGATAGTACAACCCAATCCACACAGGATAACACAACCCAATCCACATAGGAAGCAAGTCAATCCTATCGAAGATATTGATTGAAAGTCAAGACTCAGCTCACACAGGGATACATCATTTATAAAGCAAGAAGAGATGATCAGATGTAACCACTGATTCATCTAGCTGGGACCCATGTAGGATACAAGTACTATAGTCATCGCCACCGAACCCACGGAGGATTCCAGTATGGTTGTCGTCATCGTCGAACCCCTGGAGGATTCTAGTACGATTTTCTTCACCGTCAAAACCCACAGAGGATTCCAGTACGGTTGTCGTCACTGCCGAACCCATAGAGAATTTCAGTGCAGTCATAGTCTTTGAACCCACCGAGGATTACAGTACGAAAGTCTTCACCGTCGAACCCACATAGGATTTTAGTACGGCATTCTTCATCGTCGAACCCACGAAGGATTCCAGTACGAAAGTATTCATCGTAGAACCCACATAGGATTCCAGTATGAAAGTATTCATCATCGAACCCACATAGGATTCCAGTAAGAAAGTCTTCGTCATCGAACCCACATAGGATTCCAGTACGAAAGTCTTCACCGTCGAACCCACATAGGATTCCAGTAGGAAATTCTTCACCATCGAACCCACATAGGATTCCAGTACGAAAGTCTTCACCATCAAACCCACATAGGATTCCAGTATGAAAGTCTTCACCGTCGAACCCACATAGGATTCCAGTACGAAAGTCTTCACCGTCGAACCCACATAGAATTTCAGTATAGTAGTCTTCATCGTCGAACCCACGGAGGATTCCAGTATGGTTGCCTTCGTTATCGTAGCCGGCTCTAGGGTTTCCGCACACAACACGGTCAATTCTGGGAGGGTCCGCTCCTCGAGCCAAGTGGGTTGATACATAAATTGGCACGTAGTCCAGAGTTTATGTATCCCAAAGTTCTGCCTCGTCGACAGGAACTCAACGTGATAGACGACGCGTCAATCGGACGCCCAGTCTGAGAGTTAATGGATTTTTCGTCCCAGGGGCCCGATTGGTTTTAAGTCAAAACCAACATGACCGTACTCCAACTGTGTCCAAACCTTGAGTGAAGTAAGCCAAAAGGTCCATCTCACTAAGAGGAATCCAACATAGTCGACGGAACTTCAATCAGACGTCTGGAGCTCAAGTTATAAGCGTTTCCACTCCGAGGGCCCGGTTGGTTTCGTGTTCGAACCAACCCAGCCATACCCTAAGTTCTCCAAAACCTTGAGTGTAATATACCGAAATTCCCGTCTCAATCCAAGGATCCCAACTCAACTGACGGTGCGTCGATCGGAGATCCGAAGCCCATGATATGGGCAAATGACTGAAAATAGTCCGAAATGGGGTGTCTGGGCTCGGCCCGGCCCGACCCAACCCCCCTGGGGCAGCCCGAACCGGGTCGATCTGACCCGAGTTTAGGTCTGGAAGATCAGGGCGCGGCCCGGCCTGGTTGGCGCTGTCTTGCCCGGCCGGTGCGGCCCAGCCTGGCGCGGGCAGCCCGGCCCGGCCTGGGTGGCCCGACCCGGTGTGGCCGGTCCGGCTCAGCGGGTGTCGCGCGCTGAGCGGACGCGGGGGTGTGCGCTGCCTCCCCTTGCTAACGAACGCGGCGCTGGTCTCCGCGTTTCCCCCGGATCCCACGCGGCCTTGGCGGCACCTGCTGGCGGCATGCCGGGGCACCGCCGCGCCGGCGCGGCGCGCCGTCAGTGCCTTCCACGGACCACCAGACACGCTCCGGTGGTCCGTTTTGCCCGCCGTCTGCGCCTGCGGCTCTCCCGGGACCCGTAGAGTACTGCGAAGGGTTCAAAACACCTTTGCGGCCTACTTCGTCATCGCTCGTCGATCTTCACACCAATAAACAAACTGCGGAGGGTTTTCGGGCCGTGTTTGTTCAGCCCGCACCCTCCGCGTTAGGTGTTTTTCAAAAGGCAATTTTTAAAAGACATGCTCTAAACGAGGGCATAATTTATTCAAGGTAAAAATTATTCAATCACCCTGAAATTAAAATAATCATGCACGAGGGGATAATTCACACATAATCTTTATTTGAAAACCCCCTACCTAGATGATGTCGTCGAACGAGGTTTGTCGCGGGAAAGGGACGTCGCGGAAGACGGCGTCGTGGAAGAGGATCGTGGGTGTCGCGGTACACAGCGTCGCGGGGAAGAGGATTGTCAACGTCACGGTACGCGGCGTCGCATCGTCGATCTACGAGGAATCAACGTTATTCATCTTCCTTCGTCAGAGGTCGGCGTTCTTCATCGGCGACGGTGTGTCTTCGCGTTCTTCAAGGAGGAAGAAGATATTCCTCAAGAGCGTAAGAGTACTCCCTTCCTTTCGCACAACAAATCAACCCGTAATAAAATAAGTCTTGTCTTATTTTATTAATACACATGCAAGCCATTACTTTTGAAATCAAACAGATCTCATTCAATTAATTGAATTAATTGAGGAGCGTTTAATATTGGAATTAATTTTGAGGGTTGACTTTCCATTAATTCGGGGTGCGGGTGGGTTACCAAATCAAAAGCACGTGGGAGGTAAAAAGGAAATAAAGGGGGTGGGGCTCGTGCAGGGCCCACCTCACTAATTTCTTATCAAGAGGGGTTAGAATTTTGTGAGTCCCACCTCAACTTCCATACGTAGGTTTAAACTACTTAGAAAATAAAATAAAAATTGTTGCACAAATTTTATTTTATTCATTAGTTAACCCATTATTTTTAATAACCACACCCGAGCAAATGCAACTCAGAAAAGGTATTCCTAAGCAATTACCGGTGCTGCGGTTTCATCGGTGCCCTCAGATTTCGATTTCGAGCAACAGTTCAAAAGTTAGGAAAACCCACTCGTTCGTTCACTGAACGTACCCAAGCTAAACTTTGGAAACTGATTCCGAGCACACCTGGCCTCAGAATCAGGTGCCGTTAGAATCTGTGTACTCGTAAAATTCCAAATAAATTAAGAAAAAAAATTTCCTTGAAATTTCCGGGTCTTTACATTACTCCCACCTCAGGGATTTACGTCCCCGTAAATCTATAACAAAAACTAGGGGAAAAAAAGAGTGTATTGAGCACGCATTTTAGCCTCCTGCTCCTAAGTGCTCTTTTGTAGGTTCCCATGCTTCCATCTGATGCGCACTGGAGGAATCGACCGCCCACGTAGGACCCTCTCCTGTCGATCCTCAATCTCCACCGGGACCTCCGCAAAAGTCTCCCCATCACCAATGATATGCGTCGGGTCGTGCACATATCTCCTCAGCTAAGATACGTGGAAAACGTCGTGCACCTGATGCAACTGAGGTGGATGGGTCAAGAGGTAAACCACCTCGCCTACCCTATTGAGGACCTAGAAGGGTCCAATGAAGCACAGAGATGACTTGCCACCGTGGCTAAAACTCTGTATTCCATGTCGAGGTGAGACCCGTAGGAAAACATGGTCGCCATCCTCGAACTCCAGTGGTCTCCGCCTCCTTTCAGCATAATACTTTTGTCGGCTCTGAGCTGTCCTCTTCTGCTCTTGGATGACCTGGACCTTCTCTGGTCCTACAAGAGCTGCTAAGATTTCTTCTTGGCTGATAAGAGAAATCTGGTCTCATCCCCTGGATAAACCATGTTCTCTACCTGATACAGTCAATCCCGACATGGATGATACTAATCCATACCAAGGATGACGTCGTAAGGCCTCGACGCTACTACCAAGAGATCCAACCGTTACTCTCATCTCCAAGGGTTGAGTCTCACTGTCGGCATCAGTGTGTGGTCACTGGGTCTCCCCCAGTAGGTATCTCAAAAGTGAGGTTCAAGTCAATAGTTTTAAAATGGAACCTCTCGGTAACCACACAAAGAGAGGATAGGAAAGTAAATTCCACAAAGAAAGGTGTGTTTTATTACTGCAGCTCAATGTACAAAGACACAAAGCATCCACAAACAAAAATCAATAAAGGTAGAAGAAACATGAACAAAAGTTTCCATGTCTGGAGCTAGTCCCGCTCCTGTCCATCTGCTCCCAGAGCTCCATGATCGTAGGCCTCAGCTGCCTGAAGCTGAGCTCTTCCCTATCCACCCATTCCCTGCGGTCGGGGTGGTCTCCTAGGTGGTGGTGGTGGTAGGGCCTCAAAGCGTCGTCCACCACCCACTGCTCGACCAGCTCCTCTGCCTCGCCCACCTGCTCCCTGCGGACCGCCATCGTCGAACCTCTGCCTAGGAGGTCCCTCTACCACCTAGTGCTCATCTGTAGGATGATTCGGGCAGTCTTGAGCCATGTGACCCTGCCCGCCACATGCGTAACATTGCCTGCTCCTCATGTAGCTGGCTCTCCTTCGTGTGCCCCGCACAACCGAATCTTCATCCTGATATTGCCCATCTTATGGTCTGGCTCGCTTGGACCTCTGCGTCACCTATCTACTGCCAGCTATAGAAGACTCCGCTACAGGTCGTCCTGCGGAGGGTCCCACTGCTGGTGACTGCTCGGCGAGAAAACTCTACACTAGAAGGGCTCTCTCCAACACCCCTGCCTGTGTCAAAATGTTGAGGGAGATCATCGAAGCCCTGATCTCATGCCTTAGTCCCTGTTCGAAGGTCCGGGCCCCAAAGAACGGGTCCCGTACCATATCTGTGGAGTAGCGCGAGAGATCAGTAAACCTCTCCGAGTACTGGTCCACAGTCATGTTGCCCTGTCGTAGCTGTAGTAACTCTTGAATGCGCACTACACGGAGGGTAGCTGAGACGAACTCTGAGAAGAAGAGGCTTTCAAAGTCCATCCAAAGGACTGATACCTCGTCGTGCACCTGGAGCATCAGGCTCCACCATCTGCCTGCTACCGCGTGCAGGAGACTCGCTGCAAGGATCACCATGAGGTCAGCTGGTGTCCCCACTAACCTGAAAACTCACACAACCACCTCCAGCCAATCTTCGGCTGCCTAAGGGTCCATCTCCCTGCGGAACCTGGGCAGTCTCTGACACTGAAACTCGTGCAGTGCACTAAGGCGACGTGCACTATCAGCATCTAGGGCTGGTAGCATCGGTGGCTCGGTGGGTAGAGGTACCGTCAGTGCCTCTGCTGTTAAAGGGCCCTACACCGAGGCCTCGTCGCTCTGTGGGCTATCGTCTCGCTCAAAGCTCAGAACCCTAACTGGCTGCCATCATGGGACCATCCTTAAAAGAAACAGGTGCGCCATGGTCAACAGTATACCTGGTGAGCTGAGACAAAGTAATCACAAAGAAAACTTTTTAAACACACATGCAATCAATGTTTTCGTGCATTGAGTCGGAAATCATAAGTCAGGGTCCTGGTGTACGAATATGTCAACCGCAACACCAATACTGGATTCCCTGGACTAATAACCACACTCAATACCCTTAACACTATTACTTAACATAGAAGAAAGATCAGAGTCCTGAGTTCTGTGGTAGAACCGAACTCCTCTGATACCAATTTGTCACAACCCATCCTCGGGACCTGTGTCGTGACTACCCCAAGCCCGCCTCCCATAGGCCAGGGGCCGGTGACTAGTACCAAGGCGTAAATCCCGACAAAAGGGTAAGGCATTGCCTTTATAAAGTAAACAAACACCATAGAGTAAGCAAGAAGAAGTAAACACTAATTAAATGTGGGTACAAAAGTAGTGCGGAAAAGTAAGTGGGCCAGAATACAAACCCAAACTGAAAGTAAAGTACAACTGGAAAGAAAGTACAACAACCCAAAGTAAAGCAGCAACGTCGATCTGTCCACTAGAAGTCCCACATGAAGTGTGGGTACAGATAGCCTCCTCATCCCCTCGGGTCCAGCCGTCCGCTCCGTGTACGTTCCACCTAGTGGTCCACCTCCAGGTACCGACTTTCTCCACAAGCCTCAACCACGATCAG
The DNA here is from genome assembly GCA_963277665.1 of Viscum album. Classification (NCBI taxonomy): domain Eukaryota; kingdom Viridiplantae; phylum Streptophyta; class Magnoliopsida; order Santalales; family Viscaceae; genus Viscum; species Viscum album. The sequence goes on along the minus strand of OY728130.1, from coordinate 1,799,872,843 downwards.
TGCTGTCCGTCATCTGCATCCAACACAATGTAGTGTGGGCATAGCCCGTGCAGGGGTGAGTATACACTACTCAGTAGGGACCCCAAGACCCCCGAAGGTCTCCCAGAATCCACAAAGTAAAGATACAATCATGAAATAACATCCAACAGTACTTAGGTATATGCCCATAAATATACCTAAGTCATCAATTCCAGTTCGACTCCAACATCTGAGCCCAAGTTCGATTACGTCCACACAGGATAATACAAGCCAATCCACACATGATAACCCAACCCAATCCAAATAGGAAGCAAGTCAATCATATCAAAGATATTTATTGAAAGTCAAGACTCAGTTCACACAGGTATACATAATTTGTAAATCAAAAGGAGATGATCAGATGTAGCCACTGATTCATCTAGCTGGGACCCACGTAGGATACAAGTATTGTAGTCATCGCCACTGAACCCACGAAGGATTACAGTAAGGTTTTCGTCGTCGTCGAACCCACAGAGGATTCCAATACGATTGTCTTCACCGTCGAACCCACAGAGGATTCCAGTACGGTTGTCGTCACTACCGAACCCATGGAGGATTTTAGTACAGTCACAGTCATCGAACCCACGGAGGAATCCAGTACGAAAGTCTTCACCGTCGAACCCATATAGGATTTCAGTGTGGTAGTCTTCATCGTCGAACCCACGGAGGATTCCAGTACGAAAGTCTTCATCATCGAACCCACATAGGATTCCAGTATGAAAGTCTTCATCATCGAACCCACATAGGATTCGAGTACGAAAGTCTTCACTGTCGAACCCACATAGGATTCCAGTATGAAAGTCTTCACCATCGAACCCACATAGGTTTCCAGTACGAAAGTCTTCACCGTCGAACCCACATAGGATTCCAGTAGTAAAGTATTCACCGTCGAACCCACATAGGATTCCAGTACGAAATTCTTCACCGTCAAACCCACATAGGATTCCATTACTAAAGTCTTCACCATCGAACCCACATAGGATTTTAGTATGGTAGTCTTTATCATCTAACCCACGGAGGATTCCAGTACGGTTGTCTTCATCGTCGTAGCCAGCTCTAGGGTTTCCACACACAGCACGCTCGATTCCGGGAGGGTCCACTCCTCGAGCCAAGTTGGTCGATACATCAACTGACACTTAGTCTAGAGTTGATGTATCCCAAAGTTCCTCCCTGTCGACAAGAACTCAACGTGACAGACGGTGTGTCAATCGGACGCCCGATCTGAGAGTTAATGGCTTTTTTGTCCCAGGGGCCCGATTGGTTTTAAGTAAAAACGAACCCGACCATACTCCAACTGTGTCCAAACATTGATCAGAGTAAGCCAAAAGGTCCATCTCACTAATAGGAATCCACCAAAGTTGATGGCACGTCAATCGGATGTCCGGAGCTCAAGTTATAAGCATTTCTGCTCTGAGGACCTGGTTGGTTTCGTGTTCGAACCAACCCGGTCGTAACCAAGTTATCCAAAACCTTGAGTGTAATATACCGAAACGAACATCTTGATCCAAGGATCCCAAATCAACTAATGGTGCGTCGATCGGAGTTCGGAAGCCCAAGATATGGGCAAATGACTGAAAACAATCCGAAATGGGGGGTCTGGGCCCGGCCCGACCCGACCCAACCCCCCTGGGTCGGCCCGAACCGGGTCTACCCGACCCGGGTCTAGGTCCAGCACTTTAGTGCGTGGCCCAGCCCAGCCGACGCAGCTCGGCCCGGCGCGGGCGGCCCAGCCATGCCTGGGTGGCCCGGCCTGGTGGGGCCGGTCCGGCTTAGCGGGTGCCGCGTGCTGAGCGGACGCGGGGGGGGGGGGGGGGGGGTGCGCTGCCCCCCCTTGCTAACGGACACGGTGCTGGTCTCCGCGTCTCCCCCCGGATCCTGTGTGACCATGGGATCTGGTCATCCTACCGCCATCGCGGCTTCAGCCGCGGCGGCTCCTGCCGGCGGCGCGCCGAGGCGCTGGCAGCGTCTTCCGCGGACCACCGGACGTGCTCCGGTGGTCCGTTTTGCCCGCAGTCTGCGCCTGCGGCTCTCCCAGGACCCGTAGATTACTACGAAGGGTTCAAAACGCCTTTGCGGCCTGCTTCATCATCGCCCGTCGATCTGAACTCCAATAAACAAACTGCGGAGGGTTGTCGAGCCGTGTTTGTTCGGCCCGCACCCTCAGCGTTAGGTGTTTTTCAAAAGGCAATCTTTAAAAGACATGCTCTAAACGAGGGAATAATTTATTCAAGGTAAAAATTATTCAATCACCCTGAAATTAAAATACTCATGCACGAGGGGATAATTCACACATAAACATTATTCGAAAACCCCCTACCTCGATGAAGTCATCGAACGAGGTTTCTCGCGGGAAAGGGACGTCGCGGAAGACGGCGTCATGGAAGAGGATTGTGGGCGTCGCGGTACACGGCGTAGTGGGGAAGAAGATCATCGGCATCGTGGTACACGGCGTCACATCGTCGATCTATGAGGAATCAGCTTTATTCGTCATCCTTCATCGGAGGTCGGTGTTCTTCGTCGGTGACAGTGTGTTCTTCGCGTTCTTCAAGGAGGAAGAAGATATTCCTCAAGAGCGCAAAAGTCCTCCATTCCTTTCACACAATTAATCAAACCCTAATAAAATAAGTCTTGTCTTATTTTATTAATACACACACAAGCCATTAATTTTGAAATCAAACAAATCTCATTCAATTAATTGAATTAATTGAGGAGCGTTTAATATTTGAATTAATTTTGAGGGTTGACTTGCCATTAATTCGGGGTGCGGGTGAGTTACCAAATTAAAAGCACGTGGGAGGTAAAAAGGAAATAAAGGGGGTGGGGTTCGTGTGGGGCCCACCTCACTAATTTCCTATCAAGAGGGGTATGATTTAGTGGGTCCCACCTCAACTTCCATACTTAGTTTTAAACTACTTAGAAAATAAAATAATAATTGTTGCCCAAATTTTATTTTATTCATTAGTTAACCAATTATTTTTAATATCCACACCCTAACAAACGCAACTCCAGAAAAGGTGTTCCTAAGAAATTACCGACGCTACGGTTTCATCGATGCCCTCGGATTTTGATTCCGAGCAACGGTTCAAAAGTTAGGAAAACCCGCTCGTTCGTTCACTGAACGTACCCGATCTAAACTTTGGAAACTGATTCCGGGCACACCGGGCCTCGGAATCAGGTGCCGTCAGAATCTGCGTACTCGTAAAATTCTAAAGAAATTAAGAAAAAAAAATTTCCTTGAAATTTCTGGGTCTTTACAAATTGTGTCTCAAGTTCATCCATATCTACTTTTTTTTATGAGATGATTGGAAAAAGACACACCAAGATGCTGGAACACATGAGGGAGCTTGTAGAAAATCTGAATAAGCTTACAGATGAATACACTGGATGCCTACAAAAAGTTTTGAAACAACTCAAAGTTCTAACCAAAGATATCAAGGCTTCACCTGCTTCTGGTCAAACCTCTACACCTTCTTTGGATGATTCTCTACTGAGATCCATAATCAAGGAAGAACTTCAGAATGCCTTCAGTGGCTTGGATCTATCTTCTTTGTCAGAAGTGGTTAATAATAGTTATAGAGCATTGGACTTGGTTAGGATTCATTTTAAGATATCCAATAATTCTCAACAAGAGATCACCAAGAATATAGATTTGTATCTCTCCCGGATTTTCTCTAAACGTGATATGACAGATCACTTTAGATATCTTGTGGAAAATTTGAGAATCCCCCCGACGACCCAAGCTTTTAAAGCTCAAGTTCAGAAGATTACAGAGTTCACCAGATTGTTGGACAGATTTATGGAGAATAAGGATGATTTTGAAAATTCTATGCAATATGGTGGTGAAATCATTACTAATTTCATCAACCTTTTGAAGCCGTATCTTCATGTGCAGAGTAATGCTATAGTTTCTCCAGCTACTTCACCCCTTAGACCTGGTCCACCTACCTTAGCCTCAAATGCCATGACAGTTAGCCAAGCTCTTTCTCAGATCTGGCTAGTCATTATTGACCAACCACAGCCTAGATCTTCTACTGCTCCGAATTTGACTCCATCTGTTTTTGAAGGTCTACCATTACCCTCTTTGTCTACCACATCTATGCATTCTTCTACTTCAGCACCAACTCCTATTGCTGATAAAGGCAAGGACAAGATGGATCCCTGAAGAGTCCAGGGACTGTTTTCTTTTTGATGGGATGTCATTTCTTGTTACCTGTTTGTATTTCTCTTGTATGAACTATTTTGAACCTTTTTTTAATGAAGACTGCATTGTTTCATTTCTTTTTCTCTACTTTTTGATAATCCAAAAAGGGGGAGAAAACTAAAAGTATAAAAGGGCTACAAGTATAAAAGGGGGAGAAAAACTGCAAGTGTCAGTACTATAATGAGATATGTTATTATCAAATATATTTTTCTCTAATTTTTTCTATTCTAATATGCTAGTTTCTTTAATGTTACATTTCATTTATATTTTGACTATATATGATTTGTGATCATCAAAAAGGGGGAGATTTTTGGACTCCTCATGTGTTAATCATGATTTAATGATCACAAATCCTATTACTTTTAATTAATCTCAATCTTCATTGCACATCTTTCTAATTATCTTCAATCTCAATAATAACTACACATCATGTGTTAATTATAACAAATCTTATAGATGTTAATTACTCTCTTTATTATTTACAAGCCTTATTCATGATCACAAATCTCACATATATTATCACGCCTTTATATTTATGATTCAATCTATTTTTCTCTCTAATGATTAAACTTAATCTATATTCTGCATATTACTGTATAAGTCCAAATATAGATATTTGTCTAAGTATGGACACACCAGGAAGGACTCACTATGAACCAGACACCGTGACCCAGACACTGTGAACCAGACACCGTGAACCAGACACCGTGACCCAGACACCGTGAAGGAAAAACCATGACCTCAACACCGTGATCTAGACACCGTGACATGGACATACTGTGAAGTTCATACCGTGAAGCTCATACCGTGAACCATATACCGTGAAGAATAAAATGTTTATATAATCATTGTGACACCATTTCTTAACTTTTTTTCAATACTATTTAAATAATTCTAATGGTCATACTTGATGTTTTTAATGAAATTAATGTTATTTAATGATAGTTGTTGGCATGTCAGGAAACCATATCTCGTACCTATGAAAAGGGAATCATTCCTACTGCTAGAACTTGAGGAATATAAGAAATATTGAGATGCAGTACACATGCAAGAAGTGAAGCGAGAAAAGTGTGACGATACAACAAGAAGAACTTACATACACCCTAGAGCACTGTGTTAAACAAGAAGAACAATCCCGAGCAAGAAAGATATTGCAAGACTTTCAAAAAACTCTCATGAATGCAATCCAATACTACTGAAGAACACATGAAGAATCAAGAGATCTTTCTCACTCCTGTAGAAGACAAGCTGAACTACGACACTCTGTTTTTCAACAGAAAAAACAGAGAAGGACTCAAGAGCATTCCTGCTAAATCCAATGAGTCCAGAGCTACATTCATAATCACTAGAGCTTTCTAAACTCTTATCTGTTCTCTCTAAGTGATTTATTTATTAACTTTCGAGCAGTGTGGTGTTCTCTGTATATCTTATACAAACACTGTCTCCTGTACTGAACTGGAGGATATCAAATCCTCACTCCAAATCTCTTAACTATTGATTACCCACATCAACTGTGGAAGAGGTCCTTGTGCGGCCTGGTCTTTGTTTTTTTTCCCATGAACAACAGTGGTAGAGGTCCCTGTGTGGCCTGGATAGTTTTGTAAACTGTTGTTAACACCGATCCGGGGTGTGGATCAAATTTATATAAATTTGAGAGGAATAAGTCTTGGCTTGAGACTGAACCTCTTGTTATATTTTCTGTGCATAATTAGTTTAAGTTCAAAGTATACTACATTTATCTTATTTATTCTGCTGCTATTACTTTCAAATACAAAACTATTTTAAAGCTACTTTGATAGTTAAATTAGCAAGTGTTTACAATTATTGTAAATCAGTAGGTTAGTTTCAAAAGTTAGTTTGATCTTGTGGTTAAATTAACTGATACCTAATCAATATTTGAGAAGCTAAGTGAACATTTACAATCTATATAAATTCACTACAGTTTAACTTATTTTATAAATCGGGGGATTTTAAATAGAAAATATTTTAACAAAAATTTTAATTGGAACTCAATTCACCCCATCTTGAGTATCCACTTTGACCAAGAAAGTTCACCTAAAATAATAGATTTTAGGTGATGATTCATATGGATTCGTATGAGGCCTTTTATGGTAGGCTATTCCATTCACCCTTATAATGGTTAGAGGTAGGTGAGGAAGCACTACTTGGTCATCGTATCAGGCAAGAGACTTCAGACTAGGTTCAATTCATCAGGAATCATAGATCTACTATTCAATCTAGACATAAATCTTATATCGATCTCCATCTATGACCTCTAGATTTTAAGGTTTGGGATCATGTGTTCTTGCAGTTATCACACAGACATGGTCATAGATATAGAGGTAAGGGGTCACCTCACTTTGTTAGGGATTTTGGGATTCTAGAGAGAGTCGGTCTGGTAGCCTATTGGTTCCTATTAAATCATAGGTACCATTCCATGAATTAAATCTTCTAGATCTCATAGATGTTCATTATCACACCGAACTATCTCATACTTTTGATCCAAGGAGGTTGAGTTAGATGTTTATTATTCTTTTAAGGTGTATCCTATATGCATCATTTACCAGATCATGAAGTCTCTCTGAGGATGATATGCCCCTTTAGTACATGTGATATGGTAGAACGATGTTGTATAAGACGAGAATAGGGAGTGAGAGGCTGGTGTACATACTCAATGGGAATATTTTTTCTCAAAAAATGTTTCTCCACCCTTGGAAAAGAACTTAGGTATGATTTCATTTAAGGGAGAAGAATGTGAAAACCTGGTTTTTCTATCAGCTATGCATCCTTTAAATTTTTAGTCCAATTCCTTTTTTAGACCTATTATGGGTTCCTAATGCCGTTTTAGAAGTTTTAGGGGTGTTCAGGCCTTGTTCGGAGCTCAGATCCCCGACCGGTGGAAGAAACCACTTGGCCACACAGTTAGTGGAAACCTTGGTGCCTATCCCACGCGATTTCTCCTAACCATGAAGGGAATTTTAGAGGGTAAAGTAGGGCATATAGGTTTTCCAAAATGTGTGCTCCGGGATGAGAATCTATGTGGATGGTATGAAATTTTTAGCAGAGCCACATAACATGGTTGGCACATAGATTCGCAAACCGTCCGACCAAAGCATATAGGGTTCCTCTTGAGGTAGTGGGGTGTGCGCAGTTGGTGCATGGTTTGGCCAAACATACTGCCAAACCGTGTGACCCAGTAATTTTTGGGTAAAATTACTATTTTCCCTTAAAAATCTATTAACTCACCCCACCTCTATTATTAATTATATAAGACATGAGTCCTTCTCCACCTCCTTTGAGAGATACTTCCATTGAATGTACCTAGATTCAACAATTGTTTTTCCATTCAGAATCCAATTTGATGTCAGATCATCACGTTGGATTCATCTTGGTAAGTGATTCAGTCCTTAGGCTCAATTAATTTTTTCTATTCCCCTAGATGATGCTATTTTGATGTAGGATCATGTGACTTATTTTTAGGGTGTTTATCCATTCTTCCATTTTCTTCCAATCCAGGACAAACTAAAGAACAATACTAGATGAGTAGAGTGCCATAGGCCTATGGTTGGTGGTTTATAACTCATACCTCAACTTTCTCTATTTTATAAACTGTCATCATTGTGTGTATGCCGATATCATTATCCGTTTCTTATTAAATTCATATTCCATGCTTATAATCATTATGCTCATATTCTAGACCCCTTTTCATACGTTCTCTTCATGCTATTAGTGTTAGGAACATCAATGACAACCACAACAAGTAGGGTTCATCCTTACATATGCCTTCAGTAAATTTATTATTTTTATCTATGCCACCATTTGGGTGTGATATGACTTGACCTGGATAAGGTAAGTGTTTTTATATAATTAATGGATCCTTAATTGTTAAATGGATTACACATGTATAGTTATCACTTGACCATTCTAAGGTAATCATTTTAATTAATTAATGAACCTTTAAAAAGTTAAATGGGAAGTATATTTATATCTATGACTTGACCTAGTTTATTATAATCGAATTGCATATGGTTGAATATCCTTGTCTCACCTTGTCATGCTTATGAAAGTTAAAAAATGAACCGAATAATTGAATATGTAATTAAAGAAATAAATTATTGAATTTACTTGATATACCTTGTCACATTGATGAAAGTTAATGGAATGAACCAATTGAATTATTAAAAGGCATGAATATTACATGGCCTTAACTGAATAATGAATCATGTATAAGGTTCCTATTACATATGGGACTTTTTATCTTTATAGGAGTGGTTAGACTTGATCTCACCTTGAATTTCCCAGGGAATACCTTGAGAACTCAAAGGACACCATTCATATTCAAGAAGCCAGTTTCCAAGGGAGATTCCCACCTTAGAACATGGTCTTTGTATACTAGAATATTCTAGACATGAGGTCGTAGGATCCCTTCACTAACTTTTGGATATTAGGATGCCTTAGATATACTCCTTGGATCCAGATTGATTACTTTGGACAGGTGGTACCATGGATTCACCCCATTAGACCTAGTTATGTTTAGCTTGTGCTTACCTTGGATGAGATCATTAGACTCAGTTAGAATTTTGATAGTGGAATGCCTTGGGAATTTCCCCTTGGATTACAGTCAGACCCCTTTACCTTCAGACTGCATGAGATGATTCAATGATTTTGCTGACCCCTAAGGTCAAGAATGCTTTGGTTATTACCTTGGATCCTCTTTGTTATTATCAACATTATAGGATGCCTTGGTTTCACTTTAGACCATATTACATTATTACTATCATATACAGTACGATTGAAATTTATTATAAAATGGAACATAATTATATAAATTAATACATGTTTATACACCAACTGAGGCTGAAGTAGGTATAAGTTATTAATTTATATAACTTTACTTTTAAATTTTCTTTCACAATGTTTCAGTTTATATTCAAAAACTGGATTGTATAGATGCAGTTGGTGGTAGAATACTAAGAATTATCTCACACCCTATCTGGGCCTCTGATGGTACCCAAGCGGATTATATGCATATAAGCATTGATAATGGGAAACATCCCTATTTGGACACCCGGATTGCTTTCTTGCTTAGGATGGATCTTGGTAGAAGATGATTGGGACAATGCTTAGAATGATGAATAATTTTTGGTATTTATAATATTTTATATAGAATTTATTTCTTACAACATTGTATCCATATTTTCCTACTTTATAGAATCTTTGCATGACATTATCATTCTATATATGATTCAGTTTCCCACTATTGAGTTTTATTGATTATTGCTTGGTTGATTATGTTTTCTTCCGCTGAGTTATTCATTATTATCATGCTTACAATATTTATCTATTTATTATAATTATATGATACAATCTAATATAAGGTTATAGTCTCCCCATAGACATACCCTAGGCCCTAGCTACTAGTCAGTGACATCTAGCATACGTGGAGGCGTACTTGAGGATATGTAGTCAATCAGGTTCAAGGCATCTTTGTGTGGCACCTGAGTTGGGACCTCACACATTTGATCTAGAATCAGAGTTTATAATAGCATGCATGAAGGAATTACTATGATTTATGGGATTAATTTGATTCAATGAGACCATTTTGAATGAATGAGGGGATGAAATTTGAATGGTGATAGCGTTAGACCATTGTGGATGCTTGGGACATCTAGGATTCGAATGGTGGTATGAGGTGATGGGTGGAAATATATCCATGGGAATGGTTGTTTGACATCTCAATGGTGAAAATTTCATCCCCTTTATCTATTATAAATATACCCCATAGGATCATGTAACACTCTAATATTTTAAAAATAAAACTATATTTTATGGTGTATATGACACGCAACACCAAGCCTAAATGAACCATGATTATTTAAATATGATAGTTATAACCTAACAGTAAAATTGGAAGGTATAAACATGATTAAATTATTTATGAAATATATACATAAATTTAATACTATATATAAACTTATTGTTAAAGTCTCAGGAAAAATCACTCAATTTTTAATATGCATTTTACTGTTCAAAAATATGTTTTCTTCAAAAGATGATTTTCATTGCTTTTATCGAGAAAATATTATAATCAATTTAATAAAATTTTAGAAAATTTACTTGTTCAAATGAAATCCATTTTTAAAATCAACATATAAAAATTAAATTATAGTGATTTTTTTGGATTTTTTCTAAAATGATTGATTTTTTAGTGAATAGTAAAAATTACCGATTTTTCAAATAATTTCATTTACTCTCATTAAACCTAGTAATTTAAAAGTTCGATTACTTTTTAGATTTTATCTTAAATTTAAATATGTACCATTTGATTTATAATAATATATTTAATTTCATTTTAATATAAAATTTTCCTTTTTTTGGTATAAGTTTATTTAGGTTCTTAAAAAATGCAGTTTTCTTAAAACTATTTTTTAGTGTACAATGTTTATCCATTTTAATTAATTAAATTAATATATAATAAGTAAAAATTAAAATTAAAATTATATATTATAAATATATTTATTTTAATTTGAATTCATATAAGGATTATTTCTAGTTATAGAGTTAATATAAGATCATTTATTGCTTGAAAAATGTATTTTTTCACAAAAGAATTTTTCATTGCGTAATGTGGGTTTAATTTTAAATTAAAATTTTATAATTATTTGAATTGAATTTGATAAAATGGATCCAATATTTGGAATAAAAATGATTAATTTTATTTAATAAATTAAAATTAATCTTTTTTTATAATGAATAATAAAAATAGTAAAAATTAATTATCACAGTTTAGGTTATAATGGGGTTTTCACATTACATGTGATTATGTAAAAATTAAATTTCCACTCACATAGTTTTTTTATTTTATAAATCAGATTTTATATTTATAATTATTGTTTACCAAATGAATAACAAGGCTCATTTTATTTTTAGTATTAAAAGATAAATTACCAAGGTAAAAAATTAGTTACTAAAGTGAGAACTAAAATGGTAAAAGCGAGTAAAGATAAAGATAAAGGGATTAAAATGTTTAAAAAAAAATTATTTTTAATTTTTGGATATGTTTATATATATCATATTTAATACACTCCTTTATTTATCAAATTTTTAGGCACTTTAACTAAGAGTGACTTCACATTATTGAATAGTTTTGGGTATTTACAGAAATGTCACTCCTTATATATAAAAGGGAACCTCATATACAATCCTATACACATGTAAAAATCATTTTAGTTTATAAAATACCTAAACAAAAATCTTTATTAATTACCTACCGATTTCATATATTTCTTGGTTTGATCATAAATACAATATTGGATGGATTTAGGTGTAATCCTAAATAGGTGGTCTAAAGAAGTGGTATCATTATTAACCGAGCGTTTTTGTTTTGATTATTCATACAATTATTTAAAATCTTATTAAAACATGATGATATAATAACATAATTATCTACCATATACTTATATTTTATTACATTAATGTAATTACCTAAATCTCTCTCTTTTTCCATCAAATTGGAAAACAAATCATCATTTGAGTGTACGGTGGACAACCGCCTAGCGAACTGATATAATTTTTTTTCCATCATCGCTTATCATGACTACTTATGATGATGTATTTAATTTATGTATAATATATTCATGACATATTTATCATTTTTTAAAATTAATATATCATATATTTTATTACCTTTACATTCATTGAAATATGATAATGTTATTCATGTGTATATGTGTATTACCGCCTCCACGAAGCGATGTGATTCAATTTTATTACTACATCACATGGATGGTATATATTAGTTTATTTAAAGAAATAAATTGATATTTACAATATAATTATAATTATATAATGATAAAAAAACATTACCTTCTTTCCATCATGATCATTGAAAAATGGAAATGTTACTCATGCATACGTACAACCAACTATCTCCATGATTATAACATAGTTCATTTTTAATAACCATATTTAATGTCTAGGTTTGAATGTATAATTTATGTATAAAAATTATAATTATGTCATCATTATTATTCAGTTTATGATTAATAATAACCCCTTTTACCATGGTCAACACACCAATGCCGTTTTAAAATTATGAAGTGAATGTCTTCAAAACACCTAATGTGGACATAACTGATTAAGAAATTAAATATATAATTAAAATAAATAAAGAAAATGGTTTAATTATAATGGACTAAACCTATAAAAGGTTATAAATAAAACAAATAATTTTTATATGTTCAATATATATGATATAAAGAATATATAATATAAGTCTGGACTCAAGGTGAGATATTTATATTCTCACTTGTATTTCTAGGATATTTATGCCATATTCACCGCTTAATTATTTTTTGTAGCATATATACTCCCCCTTTTATACGTTATATCCTGAAACACATTATTTTTATAATATTTAAAGATTCATTTTATGTAACTCTTTTATGGGGCTTATGATTCAAAAATTACCAAAGTGGTAAGGGACCTTATTTTAAGAAAAACCCTCTTTTAATGTTTCTCATTCTAACTCTTTTTCCTCCATGTACATATTTTCCTCAATGTTTCACGAATTTGACTTATGATTTAATGGATTATAAATTAAAATTCTGACCATATTTTAATTTCTTTAATTTTTTATATAAAAATGAATCTTTTAAGGTTTTATAAAAGAGACACTTTAGTTTAAAAACCTTATTTTAAATGTTTTAAGGATTTAATTTCTAAATATTTTCATTCCATGTATATATTATTCAAAATAACTTATATATATTTATATGGATAATAATGAATTATAAAAGAAATATTATATATCTTTTCACTTTATTTAAAAGTTTTTCTAATGAAATTTTTTTACTTATTTTATACGAAATGTTTTTACTTACTTTACAAAATACTACTACTAGAATTTGGAGCTATTTCTACGAACCTATATCCACAATCAATAAGGACTATGGATACAGGTAATTTATTTCCACGACCTTTTCATTGGACATGGTAGTATCCTACCCAAACTCCACAATTCAACCTAACCCTCGCACCCCTCCCTTTAACCTTCCTCGCGACCCTCCTCTCCCATAATTTTCATGATCCTTATCCTCCTTGAGACCCTCCTTTGAAGCGGCCACCCCACCCTATCTTTTGATGCCACTCCAATGCAGAATCACCACCTACTCCTCCAAAGTTTCTTTGATGTAGCCACCCCACTTCACCACGATCCGCCTTCTCTAACGTGGATTTGACACAGCTCAGACGCGACCACCCCACCTTTAGACTAGTCCCCTTTTTAGATTTCCAAGATTTTGTAACCATGAAAGGTGTGGATTTATTGCTTTATTAATCTTTCTTTTGACCTGTAATTGGGTTTTTAACTTTAGTAAGAAGTTAAAAATCTATCTATTGTGCTGGATCAATTTTCTTAGACAATTCCAACTAAGTAAGCCATACTGTAAAGAATTCCTTTAGGTCATTCGTATGATTCTTCTTATTTAGAGGATCTATTTTGTAGTAGATGTCTTGGAACATGAAATCACTAGTGATTTATTTTTGTATCTTGATAAATCTTGAATAGGAATAAATTTTATCCATATGTTGGAAGTGTGTCCAATGTTTTTGATCCTTTCACCCAACATTTCAACAGAATACACATTTCCCCTTTTAGGTAACCTATTATGAAACTTGGAATCTTTATCTAATATTCCTTCTACAAAACCAATTCTTATATTTCATTCTTGAATTTATTCAATTCTTATTAATTTAAGATTTATTCCTTTATTTTGTGTTTATTCTAAATTCATCAATATGAAATCCTATTGAAGACCTATCAAGTTGAGAGTATTTTTATCATTCTAAACCAATTTCAATAATAATTAAAAATTATTTTCAATAATCTTAATCTGATCCCCTTGCATCCTACTTTCATCTTATTAAAAATTATCAATATCCATAGTTTTTTTTCTTTTATTTCCAACTTACCATCTCTATAATTTATAGTGGTTTTACATCATTCTTCCAATGCATGGATATTATTTATTGAGATCCTCTTTATCTCAAATTTCACAGCACTTGTTTTATATAATGATTATTTATCCAATGAATACTTTTCTTCAAAAATGGATAAATATTATTCCCCAGCTTAAACAACTTGTGTGAGTTTTTACATTTATAAATTTTTATTCAAATCTTTCTACTTGTCTTTATATTCTAATTCCAGTAGTTCTTGTTCATTATATAATACATTGATATGCCAAAATATTTAGGTGGAAACTTCAACAGTAACTTTATTTAAATAATCAATTACTTTAGAGTAGATGAATTAAATTGATTTTGATTTTTCAAGAGGATTATTCTAAATAGATTTAATAGATAAATTACTAATTTGATTAACTTTATTTAGTGTTGTATCCTCTTTCACATTAAAATTGTTTTTTTAGATTCTATGTCTCTCTTTTCTCATTTGTTTTTTATCAATTTTTTGGCCAAAACCTCAATTTTTTTCTTTGATAGGTATGAAAAAAGAACATACAACTGAGGAATTTCTGAAATACCTTCAAATATAAACTTTATATAAATATAATAGAAAAACTAGGGAAAATATATATCTATCCAGTAGTTACTTGGTTTTCTCAAATAATAATTATAGTACCTAGGTTTATGTGAAGACACCTAGGGGGGTGAATGAGGGTGACTTGTTTTACCAAATTATTTAATAAATAAAATTTCACTCTTTAAAAACAATATCAATATTCTAATCCCTATTACTTATTAGGATATAAATGGATCTCCTTCTGTTTTACCCTTTAAAAACTATCTCAATATTCATGTCTTATCAATTTCTTGCCACTCCCATGTTTAACATTCAATTTCTTCTTGAAAAAAATTTCATAGGGAGTTTGATATGAGTTTTATTATATGAGGCATTGATTCTAAATTATTCCATCCATTGTGATGGCTTTCAACCAATAGTATCTTATGGTATCAGACTCTATCAACATGTCACTATCCATATTAAATAGTATAATATTATTCCTCTCATCCACTCCATTTTACTATGGAGTGTATGTAACATTGAATTCATGTGTAACTAAATTATTATTTATATATTCAATAAAAAGAATGTTATCATATTCACTTATATTGTAGGAACTTCATCACTTTAATTTCAACATTTTTCTTCCCAAATAGTCTTCTGAATCTTTTGAATCTTTCAAAGTCATA
This sequence comes from Viscum album, assembly GCA_963277665.1. Lineage (NCBI taxonomy): Eukaryota > Viridiplantae > Streptophyta > Magnoliopsida > Santalales > Viscaceae > Viscum > Viscum album. The sequence continues at coordinate 1,799,857,410 of OY728130.1, read as the reverse complement.
TGGATTTCATGTAATCAATATGATTAATTTAATTCAAGTGAAATCATATTATAATGTGTTGAAATATATTTATCCCCTTATTTAATTTATATTCATAAGAACAAAAACATCAGAGTGATTTATCTCTAGAGTCTTTCATGTTTGGATGACACCCACTTATGGAAGTTGGTTTCTAACTGATGAACCTTTCCGAAAGCTTGAAAAGATTTTATTTAAAATTATTTAATAGGTTAAATTGTGGGAGGAAGCTATCTTGGAGTAAAAAAAACCATTAATGGTGTACTTAGAATTTTAGATGGTGAAATAATTTTTTAATGTCTCTTGTATGAAGGTTTTATATTGATGAAGTGAAGACTAGAAATTCAAGGATAGTGGAGCTCATTGAAATACTCTAATGGAGTATTTACATGTTGAAAAGGGAATTAAAAACATAAAGAAGGAGTTTTATTTTTTTTATAATTCTTTTAATTATATAGAGAAGTTATAAGATGATTCTAAAGCTTTGATAATGACCAACATTTATTTGATTATGTTTTAGAGTTATCTGAAAAAATTCTAGAATTTATGCAAGAGAAGTAGTGCCACCACCTTGGTATATATAACCTACTAAGAGGGTACTTGTTAGGGTAGTGCAGGAGTTATTTTCTACCATACCATAGCCTTAGGTATCATAAATCAGACCTATTATGGAATAGGTAGTTTAGAGACAAGATAAGGAAGTGATTGGAGCTTCTAAATTAGTTGATCATGCTAAGCTAGCTGTTGAGATAGTTGATGTAGTACATTTTGAGAGGTCAGTTGAAACTACCCCAAGTATACTATCTCTTGAAGTTATAGTGGAACCTAAAGTGGTGAACACAGTAGTTCATCCAATCCCTCATAGATTGCATAGTGATAGAGATACACCTAGGGATATGACCTTGGAAGAAGCTGGTGTTCATTCCCCTACTTTAGAGGTTGTTCCATCACCTCACCATGTTTATGAGGATGCCCCATCTATGAGAAAGAGTTATAAACGTAGTGATTTAGAAAAGAACATGAAAAAAGTTCCATAAAATTTGATGTTAGAGATTTATAACCTCAAAGGATATTATGTTTAGACGAACAAGGAAATAATATCATCTAAATATGAGATCAGACATCTAAAGGAGAATTTAGTTTCTAAAGCTGATGTTGACAAGCTAGCTGGGATGGTAACAGACCAAATATACTTAATCAAAACCTTTATTTATTCCCTCCTTTATAACCTATTATGAGTAATCGGTAATTTGATGTAATGAAATATCAAATGAGTAAGCTAAAAGGTATTTGTGTAACCATGTTTTAGTTTAATGAACATGGATTTCTTATTTCATTTCAAAGGGAAATGATTTAAATTCTTACAATGGTTTAATAAAATATTTATCAGGATGTTGTTGATGATATTAAATCTTTCAGAATAGAAATTATGTCTATATTACACACTTTAATAAGTTTATATGTAAGCGAGTTTATGTTCATTAAAAGTTTTTATCCTTATGCCACACCACATGCTTCTGAATATTCAGCGGATCATGATTTCAAAAATCAGTTTGACGAACTATTTTCATATTTGAATTCAGTGTCCTCTAAGATTCAATATTCACAACATGAATTCTTCACATATGTTATTATTAAGAGTTCAAAGGGTATCTATCTAATGTGTTTTAAGAAACCAAATAAGAAAATTAAAAATCAAGCCCTGGGACTAATGTGTCTTTAGGTTTCATGGTTTACCATATTCAATAATTTCTTGTGTTTAACTAGAAGAGAACTTTGAATCAAACAATAAAGTAAGGGATATGGTTTATTATTCCACTGGTCCAATCAATATAAATTATCTGTTCCTTACACATATTCTGGTCTATATTCTATAAGGATTTGATGACATGCTCACAGTATCTTTGGAATAGGATTTTAGTTCCTCCAAGTATGAGGAAGTCCCTATTGTTCCAACAAATTTGTCTTTTCATCACCCTACTTCTCTTTTTAGATCAAATATTTTAGATATTATCTTTTATCCAAGATTAAATGTTTATAGGGATACACAATAATGGTCTTTCATCCTTTGTATAGATTCATAGACAATCTTGTATTTCCACTTTTTATTTATGCAAATCAGATATCATTAAAAAGATTGATCTATAGACTGATGCTCTATTTTCTCTTAGAGGAAGAATATATTTCAAACCAGATCCTCCAGATACTTTTATATCATCCAAGAAAACATTGAATATTTTTTTGATCTGGCCTTCATTTATAAAGAAGAATAATCGATGGCTGATATTGCTATTAATGTTGAGTGGTATTCAGAAGAAGCTACATCTTAGAGACCTCCAAATAAACCTACTATTGTCCCTAAAGGTTCTAATGACTTTAGTGCTTCATCTTAGAATCTTGAGAAAATTCACAACACATGTACCCAGACACCCAAATACCAATAAGCAACTGGATTTGAATGGAGTAATTCTTTGGTGCTTAGGGAAAGGGGGTGTGTAGGAGTAGGGAGTGCAAGGGGGGAGGGGAAATGGGTGTGCAGAGGTAGGGGGAAGGGGGTGCAGGGGATGGGGTGTGCATGGGGGAAGGGTGAGGGGAGGGGGTGGGGTGGGGTGCAAGTGGGGTGTGCAGTGAGGAGGGGCATGGGGTGTAAGGGGTAGGGGTAGGGGTGCAAGGGGGTGCAAGGGGGGGGGGGGGTGTTGGATCAAGGGTGGGGGTACTGGTGTAGGGTGGGGGGTGGGGGAGGGATTGGGTGGGGGAGGGGGAGTTGGTAGTGTGCTCTCAACAACCATCATGGTTCACTGTGATGTTTTTATGAAATGGGAAGGCCTATAGCCCTAGTGGGTCTATCCATGAAGTAGGGGGGTCTGTCCAAGAAGGAGGGGAGGGAGGGTGTGGGGGGTGGTGGGGTCTTTATGATTTTGAATCATTATGTACGACTTTAAACTATAATTTATGACCCTGATAGAGATGTATGCCTTTCTAGTCAATGCACACGACTTCTACAACTGCTATATAAGACATCCATTCTATTTAAGACATCAAAAATTTGTTTAATTTTGAGGATTATACTATATGAAAACAATGTTTTTAGAATTTATATTCTTAAGAGGAAATCATATAATATTATTCTTATGATGTTTGATCAATTTTAAAACATCATGAAGCTATGATTAGAAATTAAAATAGCTTGAGTTTTAATAAGATCAAGTGAAAGAACTTCTTGAAAAAAAAAATAAAAAAACTTTATAAGTTTTTAAGAATAATATAGATAAATTTGATTTATTGATTGGGTTATTCATCGTAGCTCAAATCATTGTGATTTGAGATGAATGAGTGAATTAGAGTTTTATCATCATAATTGATTCAAATAAGATAAAATATAACTGAGATGTAAGGCCTGGAATTTACTCTAGCCTGAGATGAAAATTATATATTTCATAAAATCTAGAAATTTATTATGTCGATCCAAGTTCTATTCTTTCTTGTTGCAAACATCACAAAATATTTTATAATCAAGTTGGAAATGTGATAAAATATGGGATAAGTTATTATTTTTGTTTACAAGCTCATGTTGAGATCTATATAAGTTTTTATGGGAAGCTCTCAAGAAATGAATAAGGATATCCTCACTGCAAGGTTCTGTTATATTTTTATACAACATATGAAGAGTGTTTTATGTGAAGCTATGATGGATTTATTTTTTGAAGAGAAGAAAACTCAATCCTACTGGATTCAAAGTGATATTTATTCATCCATGATAATTGATAATAAAAATAAAAGGTAAATTTTTATAAATAAACCGGAGACATGAAGTTCATGAGATAGTGGAGAAAAAACCATGTGTTACCCTTGATAAGTGATATGTATGATCATAGGGTGGTTTTTTTCTTTTCAAGTATCTCCTAAGATATATCTATTTATGGGAATATTAAAATGGAACCTGGAAAATTTTCAAGGTAGATGAATAAGAATATAATGTGAGCCTCTCAAGATAACCAGAGTATTCTAGAATAATATACACTGTTCGAGAAAAGAAGTGAGTTTTGATATAGAAGTTAGTAATCTAAGAACACTTGAAATAATTTATGACAAAAATTCCATAATAATAAGAATTGTTGGAGGATAAAATAAAATAACCAATTATTCCATATTTGGAAAAATTTTCTACAAAGAAGTAATACACAATCAAGAAGAAGTATTATCATGAACCAAAAGATTGTCTAATCATATTAGAAAACTAGTTTTAAAAATCCAAGAAAACTGAGTAAGAATAAAATATGTAAAATTCTCTACTTTATAGAATAGATAAGCCTATATAAACTAAGAATAAATGTTAATTCTAGAAGAATAACATGATAAAAAACGAGGTTTCAATCTAGAAAATCAAGAAGGATATAGGCATGGAGATTTTTAGGCATTTTATGCATCCAAGGAATGAATTTTCTAGGTTATGAACAATTTTGTAATCCTTATTTCTCGCATTTAAGTGATGATTAAAGTTTACTTTACTGCCAGATTTTGGTGATTTTTTATTTTTGAATTTGAAATTGAAGGCGATGCTTGAAAAATAAAGAGCTTTATTAATGATCCCATTATTTAGTATTGGGATGTACATATCAATATGAATATTATTTTTTCATTGTTTGTTATGGATTCATGTATCATTTATTATGTAAAGTTGACATAATGATCACATTATATATAAGAAGTTTTCATATCTCATTTCTTTTCCCACTATTTTCTTATAGGTGGTTTCTTATGAAGAGGACAGTTTTATCCACCACCATCGAAGATAATGAGTTCAAAATCAGATTTGGGTAAGGTTTATTCATTTTTATTATTTGGACCAATTTTAATTAGGGATTTTGTGATTTTTGGGTTTTATATATTTTTGTAGTGCGTTTTGGATTTCTTTGAGGTGGATTTTAGTCACTGTTGACTAAGGCTTACATTTGTCTGCATAGGTAGGCATATACATATATAAGTTCCCCATTTATATATATTCACTCATGGAAGTATGAATATATATATTGGGGATATGTTTACTTATTTATAGATATGAAAAATGCATACATGTGTAAGTGTAAACGGGTATATGAAAATATAAACATATATCTAAGGCCCCCCTTGTGCATATTTATCCATGCAGATATTTACATAGGAGATGGGTGTCCTTATATATATATGTGAAGTTGCATATGTGTGAAAGCAAAAAATAGGAATATTCAAGTTGTCTTCATTAAAAGAAACGTTCCTTGAGGTTGAGGTTGGTTCCCTCTGCCTAGACCTTTAATTTTAATTCTATAATTTCCGGATTATTTTAAAAAATGGTCTCTATAATTGATTTATTATTTTAAAAAATGGTTCTCTAATAACCACTAGATTTTTCAAGGAAGGATATGAATATATCCCTTGAACTTATTTATATACCTTTTTCATAGAGGTTAACAAATGCTTGTAGTTTCTAAATACTAGAATAAGAGATTTAAAAACCATACATTGATCATCCTTAGATACATTCATGATCTCATTCAACTTCCCATTAAATTCATCATAAAATACCACTACTTGATTTTAGAATTTATTAGTTCCAATACCTTGCTTCTTTAAATCTTCTCTGGTATCATGGAACTCACCCATAATATTCCTCTTGAAATATTTCATAAGAAATGGTGTAAACATATAAAACTATAAGGACTGAATATATAAGTATACATAATTCAATTTTGAGTGAAATTGATCAACTCCACTCTAAAAAAATGGAACAACTGAAGGTTATGAGGTGGAAGTTATATAGGGTTGACAACTTTGGATAAAATAAAACTATCTTAATACAAAACATTATAAAGTTTTTAGGATTCCCTTCATTTTAGTCCTGAAAGACTTAACCACATCAAGAACATCTTGAGACATGTCTAATTTCACCATTGGAATATTTTGGAACATATACCTTTGAGATACAACCATAACACCAAAATCATTGAACTCCGACTTGGTTGTATAAATATCCTTAAAATATCTAAATAGACCATTCACATCCTTAGGCTTTTTGAGGCTTATTTTAGAATCAAATTTTTGAATAGGAGGGAATGATTGGAGATTCCTAATAAAATTTGTTTGGGTAGTTATTAACCCAAACAACTTGTAAAAATCAATATTGGGAATAGAGTAATTCTTAAGCTATCTAATATCATCATCAGTATATTTTAACTCCTATTTCAGCTCATTATAATCTCCTCAAATATTATCAAACTCATTTATAATATCAGTGGAAAAAGATTACATTTTATAACTTTATGAGATATTACTAATAGAGGGTGATTCCTCTTGCACAATAGAAGGTTGTGATGGTATAGGTGGTGTTTGAGAATGTTTAATAGTTTCCATAACTACATCATCAGTTCGATCTCCATCAGTAAGTTATCCAAGGATAATTAGATCCATTGACTGATTCTCCACCTCGAATATAGCTCTTACTTATGCTATTTAAACACTAGGCCTAGTCATAATTGGAATTTCTTCAAGAATAAGATAAGTTGTCTCGATAATTTTTTGTTCATGATGAACGAATTCAATAGATTCAACCACTCTTGATCCTTGGATCTGAATGGATTCTACCACTTTTGGACTAACAACTAGAAACTGTAGCTCTAATCTGGTAGCTTGATACTCTTATACCTCCCTAAAAAACACAATATCAATAGGTGCTGTATCTTTTTGTGGTGAGGCTTGAGAGGGATCCTTCAGAGCCACTCCTTCCCAACTAACTAGATTCAAGGAATTTGAGTTGGCATCCTATAATTACCCAATGGTCTTAAAAAGAATTTAAGATAGGGTATTACTATTATGGAATCTCACTACCTATCCCTCATTCAAATCAACTTCCATATTTAAAACTAGTGAGATCGGCCTACCATATGGATAGTAATTTAGATTACCATTCCCTTTGCAGTAGTGATCGACGAAAAAAATAATTTACCTCAGCATGCTGAACTTCATATTATTAATCCAAATATATAATTCATACATATCCTGAAAAAGGAATTTATCCATATATCATACTCTTTTTGATATACAAGTTTGAAAAAACTTGTAGAGAACCTTCCACTTAGGTTGTAAGTCCTTCGTTGGTGTGTTGGGTTCTTTTACAAGGGCATGGGAGATGCTGGGGGTGAATAAGGTGTGCAAGGGGTGGGGGGTATAGGGGGTTCATGGGGTGTTTAGTGGCTAGGGGGTGTGCAGGGGAGGGGCAGGGTGGTGTGATGGGTTCTTTTGCAAGGGTAAGGGGATGGTGTGTGGGGGAGAGGGGGTGTGCTGGGGGTAGGGGAGGGGGGTGTGCAGGTGGGGGGAGGGATGGAGGGGGTGGGGGTGTGTGATGAGTTAGGGGGAGGGAGTATACAGGTGGGGGGGGGGGGGTAGGGGGTGTGCTGGGGCTTAGGGTAGAGGGTAGGGGGTGTGCTTGGGTAGGGGGAAGGGGGTGTGTTGTGGGTAGGGGGATGGGGTGTGCAGGTGGAGAGGGGGTAGGGGCATGGGGTGTGCTGGGGGCAATGGGAAGGGGGGGGGGGGTGAATGGATATATTGTCCATCCAACCATTATTGGGTCCTCTGGTCCAGTAAACCAATAATTAACCCCTTAACAACATTGCCTTCAGTTTCCCATACCAATCCTAATATAAACATAAACTCTTAACTACATAATTAGGACTCAAGACTATATTGATACCATTCTAACATAACCAAAACCACTGGGACCCAACTTGGGCAGGTGATGAGTTGGGTGTTCCACCCTAAGTCTTCCTCTCATTTTTTCAAGAACATTGTTTTTTATGGTAGGGAAGGATTTGAATATGTAGGAAACCTATTTTTTTGGAATTCATAAGTTGTTTCCATAGTTCTAAACCATGGAAAAAGGGATATAGCCATGGTTTGGAACTATGGAAATATCCCTATATCCACAGTTTTCAACTATGGATACAGGTATTGCATGACATAGGATTCCACCATGGTTTCAAACCATAGAAATTGGTCTATAACCATGGTTTGAAACTGTGGCTATAGGTTTTTCCTCATAGTGATGCAAATACCAGCCAAGGTTTATGAAATCATGGCTATAACCTACAAACACTAGTTTTGGGCCTATATCCATGGTTTTAAATCGTGTCTATAGCCTTCTTTTCTAGTCATGTACAAAAGGAATGTTTTGTATTAACATATACATAATCAATGAATTTTGTACCATTCCAACAATTATTTGACAATGTTATTTGTTTATAAGATTTGATTTTTTATTCAAATAAAAACCCACTTTCCATTTGTTATAATTATTTTCAATTTTTTTTAAATGGAATAGGTATTTTAATAATTAGAAATTTATTTCTTATGGGTGTAGGGGATATTTCCTAACTTACCTTTTTCTTTGGGTTGTGACCTTTATCTCTAAATCACTTTCTATCCCTCTTTAATGTTTTGTAATAATTCTAAATCTTGTATATATGTCTCTCATGGATATACCTAGATTATCCTCGCCTCCTTTGATGGGGTAATACATGACTTATTTTCATTTCTCAAATACCTTATTTATGAAATTTCCTTTGATTATTATATGAGACAAGATTATATATCCCCTTTCTTTCCATGGTTAATTTATATTTTTATTCATTAATATTGGTTTCCTCTTTGCGGATCACATAATCATGAACATGTTATAATGAGTGTTCCTTGATAGAACTCCAATTCATTGGGTAAATATTTAGTCTCATGAGATGTTATGTATGGGATTAGGGAGTAAACCTAATCAACTATAAGACTATGTCCACCATGCGATGTTGTCTTGGAAGTTATCCATTACTTATGCTTATGTCATGTTTTTTGTTGCTTCCACATTTATTTTTTTCTATGATATTATGATACCAAGTTATTTATGTTATGATCCCATGTGATTACTCAAGAACCTTCACTTTAATGATATCATGTTATACCTTTAACTCTCACATTATTCTCCCTTATCATATTTAACTCCTTACAAGGATTTTTTTTCACCCCTTTATTTTATGTTTTCCCCAGGTTATCCTATATAGTTTTAGAAGATCAATGGAATTTAGGAAGTCATTATATCCAATAAAATAAATTCATTTTATTTTAGTCTCACTTTGATGTATTATATACCTATTATTACAAAGGAACTAGGCCTTTGGATAATTAGTTTTTATTTTATGGATATTTATGTTAAGATTCATGTTATAATATGTGTAAAAGGAATGGGTCATGGTAATTGGTATCAGAGGTCGGTATAGTTATTTTTGGGGATTAATATTTGAAAAATTTAGTGATAACCCTATGGATAAGTATAAGGATAAGACTAATTATAAAAAAATATCCTGTAATTTTAGTGTAGTATAGAGTGAGTGGGTTACAAGTAATTACATCCATTTTGGGATACTTTAAGTTAATGTGGATTTGGAACATTTATACCTAGGGGTGACAATTCTGAAAATGGAGAATTGGGATTGACTTGATCATTACCTGGTGAATGAAAATGAGCCTTGATACATGGCTGGTTTGACACTCTTAGGGGGTACGTTTTGGAAATTAACAAACTCTTTACGAATCATTATGAATAATTTGAATAAGTAGGATCATGGATGATCTTGGTTAAACCTAATATGTCTTTGATTAAGAATAATTTGTCATGATTTATGCATAAATTTAATGATATTTGATGTTTTTTCACTATGTTAATTGTTTCTCACACTATAAATTTTGGTTTTAATCAATGGTTGGAACTAGAATGAACATGGTTAATGTTGAATGTGATGGAAAATGTGTTGATGAGAAATTAAATAGGATGATAACTATAGTGAATGATTTTTTTGATCATGACTAATCACTTATCAAATTATATGATTAACAAATGCCACCTTAACCAAATCTTGGACTCATCAAAGAAGATAGGGATAATAACCATGTTTCCCACAAATAGAATATTGAACTATAAACGGTACCTTAGGATGAACTTCATTTCCCTCTATAGAACTCTTAATTTTCCTCAAAAATTACTTAAAAATTTTGATAGATAAATACTAAGTTGATTTTGGTAATATATTTTCTATCATAGAGATAACAATGGGATTGAAATTTTATTTGGTTATTAATGTTATTTTGAAAGAAGTTAAATATTTTGGGAACTATATATAATTAAGGTTAAAATTAAATTATGGGATTTTATTTATAGAATATAGGGTGAATGATATTTTGGAATCATATGTGATTTTAATATGGATTTATGGAGATTTAGGTTATTTGTTGAAATAAATAGAATATCTTGGATATTATATGATTAAAACATATATATTATTCGAATGAGACCCAAAGAGTGATTGATGTTATTTTGAGATAAATTTTAAATTTATCTTAGAATAATATGTGATAAAATCATTCTAATTTTTTGGTTTCAATCTTACTCTAGAATATTTTGAATAATTTTGAGGCTAGTTAATGATATATGTTTAACATTGGTTGTTATTATTGATAATTTTTAGATTAATGTTCCATTTATTCATATAAAGGTTCATTATTTTTTGTAATTATCTTACCCTGTGCTAAACATTGTAGTTTTGGTTAATATCTAAAGAAATGAGGAATAGCTTTTTATCCTTTTGAGGTTTATGTGGTCTGTTAGAAGTTAATTTTAATTCTTCAAGTATGAGAAATTCATCTTGAATACTCATAATTTAGATAAATGATGATATTATGAATGAGATTCATTAATATATGAATTTATACTTTTACAGTAAGTATTTTTACTTTTTTCCCTGGTCGATATAGTAAATTAATTCCTAAAATTTAGGAAAACAATCTTGAAATTAAAATGATAATCAATTTAGATAAATTGGTAGCCTATTCTCTTTCAAAAAATAGTATAACATTATTTATTAAAAAGATATTATTTCCAAATCTATGTTTTCACTTCCCACCAATGATATCCTTATGTGTAAACCTATTTTTTTTATTTCATATTACATTTGAATTTTCATTTCCCTCTTTCTAAGATGAAGTTTTATTAAACCTTTTTATGATGTATATTTTCCAAAAGATAATTTTTATGATGTAAAAAACTTTCTTATAAATCATGAATTAAAATTGTTAGGAATGAATTTATTTATGGGGGAATAATGTAACACCTTGATAACTTAAAAAATAAAATGATGTTTGATAGTGTTTATGAAACACAACATCAATCCTAAATGAACTATGATTATTTAAATATGACGACTATAACCTAACTGTTAAATTTGTTGGTATGAACATGGGTAAATGATTTATGATACATATATATATATATATATGTCTAACTGAATATAAATTTATTGATAAAGTCTCAATAAATAGGAAAACAGTTTTGAATAGACATTTTATTCTTCAAAAATATGTTTTTTCAAAAGATGAATATCATTGTTTCTTGTGAAAAAAATATTATAATTAAATTTTAGAAAATTTAGAAAATTTATTTGGTAAAATTACCTTAATTTTTGAAATAAATATATTAAAATTAAATTAGAATGAAATTTTGGGATTTTTCTGAAATGATTTATTTTTTCAGTGAGTAGTGAAAATTACAGATTTTTTAAACACTGTCATTTATTTTAATTAAACCAAGTAATTTAAAAGTTTAGTTATATATTTTTTTTATTAAAGTTATATATAAAAAATTTTATTTATAATAATCAGTTTAATTTCTTTTAATTATCAATTTTCATGATTTTGGTATAAGTTTATTTTTTTTCTTAAAAACACACCTTTCTGAAAACTCATTTTTATTGTATAAAGTTATCCATTTTAATTAATTAAAATAACCCATAACAAGGAAAATTTTAAATGAAATTTATAGATTAAATATCACTTTATACTAATTAAAATTCATATAATTATGATTTCTATTCATAGAGTTAATATAATATTATCTATTTTTTGAGAAATGTATTGTTTAGAAAACCTATTTTTCAATGCATATTGTGGGTTTAATTTTAAATTAAAACTTTTCAATTATGTGAATTTAATTTGATAAAATAGATCCAATATTTTAGATAATAATAATAAATATTATTTTGTAAGGTCGCCTTAATATTGTTTCACAATTAATAGTAAAAACACTAAAAATTAATTATTGTGGTTCATGTTAAAACAAGGTTTTCGCATTACATGCACTTGTGTTAAAATTAATTTTCCACACATATAGTATTTTTATTTGATAAATTGGATTTAATAATTATAGTCATTGGTTCCAAATTATCTAATAATGTTCTATTTATTTTTATTCACAAAGAATAAATTACCTAGGTAACAAATACTAGTTACCAAAGTGAAAACTAAATTGGTAAAAGTGAGTAAACATAAAGATAAAAGGAATTAGATGTTTAAAACATGATTATTTTTTGGTATTTTAGGTTAATATTGAAATAATATTACATCTACTCCTTTATTTATCAAATGTTAGGCATTTTTCTTGAATGTGACTTTCTATTATTGAATAGTTTTTGGTATTTACAAAAATTACACTCCTTCTAACTTATAAAAGGGAAAATACTCTACTATCTTTTACACACTTAAATTTATATGTGGTTTGGAAAATACCTAAATAATCCCTTTCTTACTTCTGTACCCACATTATATAGGCCTTTTTTATCAGAAATCCAATTTAGGAAGACTTCAGGTATAATACAAAAGAGGTGGTCTTAAGAAGAATCATAATTCTTAATCGAGCCTTTTGGTTTAGTTTCTTCTTCAAAATCCCCAAAATCCAATTAAACCATCCAAATATAATTAAAAAATTATATACCATATACTAAGATGTTATTATTTTAATGGAATAACCAAAATATATGTGACGAACCAGACCCAGATGCCACTTAACAGTGCCCCAAGCCCGGTGGGTCACATGGACTCAGGCACATCTTCCCGAACACTGGAGGCTGCCGACTAGCAATGATGGCCTAGTGTGTGTCAGTAGGAAGACTAAACCCTCATTAAAAGAGTGTATCACAAAGGAAGAGATATAAATGAATAGTAAATAGTAGAAGCAATATAGATAAATGGAGGAAGTAAACTGATGCAATAGATAAACAAGAACAACAATAACTGTATCAACTGAACAATGATAATGTAATGTCATGTATCTAGAAAACTATAAATCATGGATACAAGATAATAAGAATTACATGTTCCATAAGGTAAAATAAAACAAAGTATACTCCAATCATCCTGAGATCCAACTCGGTCATCTGTTATCAAGCTCTATCCTACCAGCACATAATCAAGTATTTGAAGCTACATGCTTCCCTTTGTCAATACCTGCAACCAAGTAATCTACTTCGGGTACCAAACGACTCCTGGATAGGGTGTGAGATATATCTCAGTGGGCCACCACCAACGGTGTCTATAACATCCATCCCATGTAATGGAATATAATAGTGTGCATGCATGCATATATATATATATATAAAGTAAAGTAAGAAGTACAAAAATAACTAAATAAACAATTACCTACTTCATCCCTCGACTGGTGTCTAAACATGTAACCAGTTCATTAATTAATCAATTACCTTTTAATGTTAATAGGTCATGTGAGGCATATCCAACACTGAAATCATCTCGTGATAGTATAAGTAGTGAAGGTCCCAAGATGTAACAGGGAAACCCATCAATGATATCTAGTGAGGGAGTTCTAGGGTAAAAACCATAGTAACATAGACTCACGAGAAGATAACTCAGTAGTATCTAAGTCTAGCTAAGGGGTAAGAGTGTAATCCAAGGAGTGTAATCCAAGGAATTCCACAATAAGTTTCCTACCGAGTCTAATGTGATTGACCAAGGTAAAACAGGGCCAAGCAAAGACAGGGCCCAATGGGATTTAACCATGGAACCTACTCCTCAATGCTGGATCCAAGGAGTGTATCCAAGGTATCCTGTAAGAAGAAGGGACCCAACGGTAGTATATAGGGAATCCAATAATAGATTGGACCAGAATCTTGGTGGGTATCAACCTAAGCAGACCATATCCTTAAATCAGAATGGGGTTCCTGAGACCCATGGTATTCTCCTCTCAGAATCTGAAGAGATCTCAAGTCATTGCATTCCTATTTGATGAAGAAGTCATGTAATAACTCATTTGTTTCAAGTCTTTCCTTCCATTAGTGTGGATAGGTCAAGAAAATTTGAAACCATTGGTCAAATCCTTGTCTTCCATTAGAGAGGATAGGCCAAGTAGTGTTTCAACCATTTAATTAATTCTTAGTTAATCATTAAGGATTATTCAATTATTGAGGTTCACTCCGTTACCTTCTATCAACATGGAAATGTATTCTACAGACATGTAACCTTTTTTCAATCTCTTTTGATAAATCCAAGTTATATACATAGTATGCTTTCCATTTCACATTTTACATTTCACATTTAATGAACATTTGTAAGAACTTACCTTAGTCTGATCAAGTTGTGATCATACATGGTACATTCTATTATTCAATTATCAATAACAACAAGCCATTTATTATAAGGAGTCTTACCTTTAGAAATTTCAAGAAAAGGCACACCCGAATAGTGGCTCAAATGTGTCAAAACACTAAAAAACCAATTATGACATAACCTTCATCTTGAGGCGGATCAATTTGCGGGTGTAAACACTAAAAACTAATTACATATTTGGAAAGAGCTCAACAATACGATTATAAAGAGTATAATCATGAAATGCTAATTCAATAAATGATTTCCAATGAAACCGGTGGACCCTGCATGAATATTCCAAAAAACAACGAACTTTAGGGATGATTTATAGGACACCACCTTAGGGTTGTTCGAGCCTCCTCCTTCGGTATCAGCCCTTGAGTTTCCTCGAATCAGAGTAGATCTAAGAAAAGGTGAAAAATTCTCAAATGGAGATATCTAGGTCGAGAGTGAAAGAGAATAAGTATGGATAAAGAGGACTCGAGTACTTACCATTGTGCATCCAACGTGATGAACATAAGCTTGATCGGAATCCAGACGATGAATATATCTTGATTCCAAGTTTGGGTCTTTAAAAACCCCAAAATTGAAAGAGAACTAGGTCAATCCCACATAAACTCAGATTATGGAGGAAGGGAGAGGATTAATAGATCATTAAGGGCATTTTAGACATTTTACACATGTTTTTAGCCTGCACACAGTTTGTCCGCATGGTTTTTCAAACCGTGTGCAAACCATGTGAGATGGTTCTAAACGAATTTGGGAAAAAGGGGTGGTTTGCATGGTTAGGCCACATGGCTGTGTACAAACCATGCGATATGCTATTGTCTGAAAAAACCCAAACCGCATGGTTAGGCAAACCATGCACAAACCATGCACAAACCATGCTACTTGGCCTAGGAAAAAGGGGGTTCACCTGGTTAGGCCGCATGGCCATGCACAAACCATGCAACTTAGCTTGTTTTCCTAAGAAGAGCTGTTCTGAGCTCCAAACAAGCTCCAGACACCCTCAGAACCTTTGATAACTCATTAGGAATCTATATTAGGTCCAAAGTAAAGATTTAGATTCAAAATTAAAGGATATATACCTGAGTGAAAAAATAGGTTCTTAGAGTCTTCCCCCCTTAAAAGAACTCACCCCTCGAGTTCTCCTTCCAATGGTAAGAAAACATTGTCTGAGAACAACTCTCGGCACTGATCATGTACATCATATTCCCTCCCCCAAGTCTTATCCTGTACTTGGATGTGCTTCCAAAGAACCCATACGAGAGGGAAAAACTTTCCTCAGAGAGCCTTCGTGCTTTGGTCAACGATGCGTACTGGATACTCCTTAAAGGTAGCATCAAAATCTAACTCAAATTCCTTGGGATCAAAGGTATGAGACGCGCCAACATGATATTGGTGAAGCTTTGAGACATGAATGAAGTTTTGCATGGAATGGTACCTCTGAGGTAGCAGCAACCGATAAGCTACCGGCCTGACTCTCTCTAGAATCTCGAATGACCCGACGTAATGTGGCGACATCTTACCCTGCTTCTGTAGTTATCTATGCCCAAGTCTAGGTGATACCAGAAGAAAAACATGATCCCCAACCTCAACCTCTAAAGTTCACCAACAACAATCGACATAAGATTTCTATCTAGAATGAGTAGTAGTCATATGCTTACTGATCATCTGGACCTGTTCTGAAGTCTTCTGAACAAGACAAGGACTTAGTAGGGCTGCCTCACCTGCCTCTAGCTAGCATAAATGTGAACAACATGGACTAACATATAAAGCCTCAAAAGGATCCATCTAAATCATCGCCTAAAAACTGTTATTATAGTAGAACTCAAAGAGAGGTATATGCTTCTCCCAAGAACTGCCAAAATCAAGGATGCATGCTATAAGCATATCCTCTAAAACTTTTATTTTCCATTTCGATTGTCCATCGGTCTGAGGGTGAAAAGTAGTGATAAGAAGAACCTAAGTTCCCATAGCTTTCTGCAAACCCTGTCAGAATCGTGAAGTGAAACGAGCATCCCTATCTGAAATGATAATATGCGGAACCCCGGGTAGTCATACGATCTCACTGACATACAGTCTTCCAATCTTATTAACTGAGAAAGTCTCTCAAATAGGAATAAATTTGGATTATTTCTTTAGTCGATCAATGACTACCCAGATAGCATCGCTACCCCTTGGAGACCTAGGTAAGTCATCTACAAAATCCATATCAACATCTTATCATTTCAATTCCGGGACTGGAAGTGGATATAACAAGCCTGTAGGTCTCTGGTGCTCTACCTTCACCTGCTGACAGGTGGAACACCTAGCGATGAAGCCTAAAATCTAGCATTTTATTCCAGGACACCAATAATAGCTTCACATATCTCGATACATCTTCGAGATGTCTAGATGAACTGTCCACTGGGAAGTGTGGGACTCTTTCATCAACTTCTCTCTCACCTCTGCAGGAACCCTGATACATTCGTGTATACACATGATGTAATATCTATCCACAAACCAAATTGTAGATGGGTTATCTCCTAATATACTCTCACAGATAACCAAACCTCCAGGATCTGAAAACTGCCTACTCTTCACCTTCATAAAGATAGAATAGGTAACTATTAAGGCTGAGAGGTAAGACTACTCATGAATGTCATGAAACCTTAGATGAAGTTCTAAAAGGAGGTCCATTAACTTTCATTCATCACTGGCTTCCTGTATGGCCTGTGTTTGAGTTTTTTGGCTCAGTGCATCTGCAACCACATTTCCTTCTCTAGGTGTATGGAAAGCTTAAAATAAAAGGATTGTAGATATTCAACCCATATTTGCTATCGAAGGTTCAAGTCATGCTGAGAAAAGATATACTTGAGGCTTTTTTGATGTGTATAGTTCAAAAAGCACTAACCCAAGAGATAATGTCTCCAGAAATGTAAGGCATGGACAACTGCTACTAGCTCGAGGTCATGCATCAGGTAATTTATCTTGTGAGGACCCAACTTTTGAGATCTGTACACAACTACTTTGTCTTCCATCATCAACAATGCTCCAAGGACAATTCCTAATGTATCACAGAAGACAATATAACCTTTACCAGGTTTTGGAAGAATCAGAATAGGTGCCGAGACAAGCCTCCCTTTAAGCTCCTGAAAGGATTTCTCGCATTATTCTGACCACAGGAACATAACACCTTTCTTTGTAAGTCTAGTAAGAGGTGAATCAAGATGTGAAAAGTCCTATATGAAACATCTGTAATATCCAACCATTCCCAAGAAACTCTTGATATCAAACACGTACTTGGGCTTCTCCCAGGAAACTACAACACTGACCATTTTAGGGTCAACAAATAATCCTGATTCAGAAATAATATGACCCAATAAGTGGAAATTTTCTATCCATAAGTCACATTTAGAAATATTGGCATAAAGCTGACGCTCTATCAGTGTACTCATAATGATATCAAGATGTTTGGCATGTTCGTTACGAGTGCACTAATACACCAAGATGTCATCCACAAAGACCACAACAAAAGATTCCAAATAAGGATGGAAAACTCTATTCATCAAAGACATGAAAATGGAAGGCACATTTGTGGGACCAAATGACATAACAAGATACTCATACAGACCATACCTGTTATGGAAAGCTGTACAAGGTATGTCTGATGGTTTGACTTACACCTGCTGATAACCAGATCTCCGGTCGATCTTAGAGAACACATTTTCTCCTCGAGGCTAGTCAAAGAGATTATCTATTTCGAGGAATTGGATACTGGTTCTTGACTATAAGCTGGTTCAACCTTATGTAATCCATGCATAAATGGATAGTTTCATCCAACTTCTTAGAGAAAAGCACAAGTGAACCCTAAGAAGATGTACTGGGCCATATATTAGCCTTTGGGCTCTAATTCCTCTATCTATCACTTGAGCTCCTGAAGCTCAGTAGGTTCTATACTGTATGGAGAAATGAACACCAGAGATGCTCTTAAAAAAAGATCAATTGTGAACTATACCTCTCTCTTAGGAGGTAATCTAGAAAAGTCATCTGAGAAGACTTCCCTGAAATGGTCGACTATTGGAGGGAAAACTGTTTGAAGAAAACCCTAGTCCACCATGATTTTTTTTGAAATCTGGGTGGTCACTCCACCTAGAACATGATGCTTCGGTCCAACTCTCCCATCCTAGACATCCCATTCACCTTTAAAAAGATAACTGCTACCATCTGGAGATATGAAAGAAACCCTACTTTGATAAAAGTGTACAAAGGCGTGATAGTGGACTAAACATTCCATCCAATGAATGAAATTGAATCACATCATCTCAAGAATAAAGAGATTCCACAATAAAGGGTAATTTCCTACCTCAAGGGGGAATTCCCTACACCGGCATGTGCCCTACGTCCATATTCCCAATGGGGTATTGAGGGTAATTACAACATAGTGATACTGTTTCTCTATTCTAAGACTTTCCGCAATAGATACCGAAATAAAAGTGTTTGAATCACCTATATCAAAAAAAGTTGAGATAATAGTAGAGGCTACTAAAATAGTACCTCGTATTATAGATGGTCCTGTAGCCTAATCCTTGGGTATCGACTGTAAGGCATGCAACTCACCTGATTGATGGCCATGTGCAACAAATTGACTACCACGATCAAGAATGCTCTCCCGGAACTTCTAGTGACCAGGGAGCAAACTATCACAACCATGACCTGATCCTCGGCCAGACCTGCCGGTGATACTCCAACCCCCTGCCTGATGCAGCACAACAGAACTTGCTCCTGAAGGTGGAGTTGAAGCTGATCCTTTTCCAATCAAAGATGGTATAAAAGTCCTGAAAAAGTGCTAAAGATGACCCGTATGAATTAAATCCTGACACTCCATAGGGTCTCTATCACACTGGGGCTTCTTATGACCTGGTTTTCCACACCGATGACACACTACAGAGCTATCAAACTAGATACTATGGCTTGCACTTCCCTGATGATAAACCTCAAGGGAATGTTTCTTGCCACTAGAAGAACTATTGTCCTAACGGGACACTGATCCTTTAAACCTAATACTCCCTCTGTCCCTTAGGTTACACTCAGTGACTGAGGAAATAAATGATCATAGTAGATAGTCTGGAAGTCAACCCCCAACATTACCTAATGATGTCCAGCCTGGGTAACGACATCCCACCAATGCCTGGCCGAATCTCGAAGCATTATGTAGCAATCTTGACTCTCCTCTCTAGAAGAGTTTCCAGATGTTCAAATATAGAAACCATTGCCTCAATACAAGACTCAACAACATGTGATCCACCATCCCTTGAAAAGGTAGGAGGATACTACTGTTGGAACCCGCGGGTCACATCTGCCATCGTAGGTGAAACACATAGAGCACCTTTCATGGACTGTATCAGACGTAAGAAAATATCACGTACATGGTCATCAGTTCCTAGATTAGGTACATAAGGCGGTGCCTCAAGTGGTTCTCCTTGAAGTAAGATTGGCGGCTCAGGGCCCAACATGTCTGGAGCATGGTCATCACCACCTTCCTGGAAAACAACACGATGATGTTGGGATGACGTTGGTCTACAAATGTCAATCACACACCTTAGAACAATCCTAGAATCAATAAGATATCATCACTAACCGAATATTCTCAAAAGAAAACTCACTACCCCAGGCAAACTACTCAAACTACCTACTTAGATGGCCAGGTATCAGTAAGTTCTCAAGTATAAGTTTTATGTCATTTTGCAGTTAATTATTAGGTTCACTGCCTTACCTTTCATAAACATTAATAGGTGGGATAAGGATGTGAAACTAATTCATTTTTGATTTCTGGATTCACTTTTTAATGGATAGTCATTTTTGATGAATCAGTGCCCATACACCTATCACCAAAAATGACACCCATTTACTTATAACATAATGTCTTGACTCGATAAATTACTCATTCCAACCCATGAGGGCCCATACACTTCATGAATTGAGACATGAAATTACTTAATCAAATCTGAATTAATACAAGTACATGAAACTATCACATCATCACTCAACAATCGCAGTCATATAAAGCAATGCAAAGCAGTGAAATGCATTTATATGGCATGAAAATAAGCATGACGTGTGAATTATAGGTGCCTATGATGATACATGTAGAAATCATCCTTAACCTCATATCATCATGTCTACGATGAAATAAATTACCAAAGAGTAATAATCAACAACACCACACAACATGTGAGTCACCCAACGGTGAAATAATATTAACTATAATAGGAAAAATAAAACAACAATTGCATTATGGGTAACTTGGATTTTACCCAAACATGGGTTCACGATGCCCATGCATGGATTATGACCAAGCACCAAGTGTTTTTATTCTCCATTCTATTGTCTCCAAATAGTCAAGAAAGAAAAGAAACCACCTCTGATACCAATTTGTGACAAACCGGACCCGGATGCCACTTAATGGTTCCCCAAGCCTGGTGGGCCACATGTCCTCAAGCGCATATTCTTGAACGCTAGAGGCTACCGACTAGTAGCGGGGGCCTATGGCATGTCCGTGAGAAGACTATGCCTTCATTAGCTAAGTGTAGCATAGTGGAAGAGATTTAAATGAATAGTAAATAGCGGAAGTAATATAGATAAATGGTGGAAGTAAACTGATGCAATAGATAAACAAGAATAATAATAAATGTACCAATTGAAAAACAATAATGTAATGTCATGTCTCTAGAAAAATGGAAATCATGGATACAAGACAATAAGAATAACATGTTCCACAAGGTAAAAGAAAACAAAGTTTACTCCAAGCATCTCGAGATCCTACTCGATCATATGATATCAAGCTCCATCCTATCAGCACACAATCAAGTATTTGAAGCTTCATGCTTCCCTTTGTCAATACCTGCAACCAATTAATCTACTCTATGTACCAAACGACACTTGGAGAGGGTGTGAGAAAAATCTCAGTGGGCCACCAACCACATTGTCTATAACATTCGGTCTGTGTAATGCAATATAATAGTGTGCATGCATGCATATATATATATATATATATATATATATAAAGTAAAGCAAGTAGTACAAAAATATATAAATAACCAAGTACCTTCTTTATCCCTTGATTGGTGTCTAAATATGTAACCAGTTCATTAAATAATCAACTAACATTTAATGTTAATAGGTTACGTGAGGCATAGCCAACACTGACATCATCTCTTGATAGTATAAGTAGTGAAGGTCCCAAGATGTAACAAGGTAACCAGTCAATGTTATCTAGTGAGGGAGTTCTAGGGTAAAAACCAAGGTAACATAGACTCACAGAAAGCTAACTCAATAGTATCTGAGTCTAGCTAAGTGGTAAGAGTGTAATCTAAGGAGCATAATCCAATGCATTCCACAATAAGTCACCTACCGAGTCCAAGGTGATCTACTATGGTAAAATGAGTCTAAGAAAATACTGGGCCCGATGGGCTTTAACCATGGCACCTACTAGTCAATGCCAGATCAAAGGAGTGTATCCAAGGTATCCTATAAGAAGAAGGGACCAAACATTAGTATACTAGGCATCCAATAATAGACAAGGGCCAGAATATAGGTGGGTATCAACCTAAGAAGATCGTATCCTTGAATCAGAATGGGATTCCTGAGACCCATGGTATTCTCCTCTCATAATCCTAGGCGAGCTCAAGTTTGTCCATTCATATTTGATGAATAAGTCATGTATTAATTCATTTGGTTCAAGTTTTTCCTTCCATTAGTGTGTATAGGTCAAGTAGAGTTGAAACCATTGGTTCAAGACTTGTCTTCCATTAGTGTATATAGGCCATGTAGCGTTGCAACCATTTAATTAAGTCTTAGTTAATCATTAAGGATTATTCAATTACTGAGGTTCACTCTACTACCTTCCATCAACATGGAAATGGGTGCTATGGACATGTAACCTTTATCCAATCTCTTTTGATAAGACCAAGTTAGATACTTATTATTCTTGCCATTTCACATTTCAAAATTCACATTTAATGAACATTTGTAAGCACTTAACTTAGGCGGGTCAAGTGGTGAGAATACATGGTACATTCCATTATGCAATTATCATTTACAACAATCCATTTATTATAAAGAGTATCACCTTTAGAAAGGTCAGGAAAAGGAACACCCGAACAGTGGCTCAAATGTGTCAAAACACTAAAAACCCAATTATAGGATAACCTTCAACATGAGGTAGATCGAGTTGTGGGTGTAACCACTAACAACTAGTCACATATTTGGAAAGAACATAACCATACGATTCTAAAGAGTAAAATCATGACATGATAATACAAGAAATGGTTTCAAATGAAACTGGTGGACCCCACACAGATATTACAAGAACAACGAACCTTAGGGATGAGTTATAGAACACCCACCTTATAGTTGTACGAGCCTCCTCCTCCAGTATCATCCCTTGATTTTCCTCAGATCAGAGTAGATCTAAGAAAAGGTGAAAAATTCTCACATGGTGATATCTAGGTCAAGAGTGAAAGAGAAGAAATATGGCTAAATAGGACTCCAGTACTTTCCGTTGAACATCCAACGTGATGAATGGAAGATCGATCAGAATCCAGACGAAGAAGATCTCTTGATTCCATGTTTAGATTTTCAAAAACCCCAAAATTGAGATAGAACTTGGTCAATCCCGCATAAAATCAGATTAGGGAGGAAAGGGGAGGACTAATAGATCACTAAGGTAATTTTAGACATTTTACAAAATTTTTTAGCCTACACATGGTTTGTCTGCATAGTTTTTCAAACTATTCACAGACCATGTGATATGGTTCTTCTCGAATCTGGGAAAAAGGGGTGGTTCACATGGTTAGGCAGTATGGCTGTGCCCAAACCATGCAAGATGCCACTGTCCAAAGAAAAACAGAAGCCGCATGGTTAGAACAACCGTGACAAAACCATGCCAAACCATGAATCTTGGCCAAGGAAAAAATGTTTTGTCATGGTTAGAGCACATGGCCATGCACAAACCATACACAAACCACTCAGCTTAACTTGTTTTCCTAAAAAGAGCTGTTTCAGGTTCCAAACAAGCCCCGAAAACCCTCAAAACCTTTGATAACTAATTAGGAACATATATTAGGTCTAAAGTAAATATTTAATCCAAAAATTAAAGGATCAATACCTGAGTAAAAAACTAGTTTCTTACAACAAATATTCTCATCCATAAAATGGGAAATGAAACCATTATTCATGTATATGGTAGACTACCACCTCACGAACCGATGTAATTTGTTTACCATAATCAACTCTCATGAATTTTTATGATGATATATTTAAAGTATATATGTGATATTAATGAAATTTTTATCATTGTATAAAATTAATATATCTTATATTTTATTACCTTTCCGTTCATTAAATGATGATAACGTCACTCATGCATATGTGTGGAATACTAGCTTCACGAATTGATGTGATTCTTTTTCATTACCACATCACATTAATGGTATATATAAGTGTATTTAGAAAAATAATATGATATTTATTATATAATTATAATTATTTAATAACAAAATAACACTTACCTTCTTTTTATCACGATCGCTAGAAAATGGAAATGTTAGTCATGCGTAAGTGTGTCATGCAATCTCCATGATTGCAACATAGTTCATTTTTCATTACCATATTTAATTATTTTTTTCAAAAATATAATTTATGTATAAAAATGATAATTATAGATGATTATTATTCTAGATATGATGGTACAGTGTCCCCTTTAACTACATTCAACACACTAATTCCGTTTTGAAATTTTGAACTGAACGTCCTAAAAAACCCAACGTAGACATTACCGATTAATTAATTAAATTAATAATTAAATTAAATGAAATAAATGGTTTAATTATAAGGTATTAAACCTATAAAAGTTTACTAATAAAATAAATAATTGATACAATTTTATTATAAAGGTGATGAAGAATATACATGATAAGTCTGGACTCGAGGTAAGAGATCTAGTCTCACTTTTATTTTTGGGAGATATATGCCATATTCACCACTTGATTATTTTTTTGTGATGTATATACTTACCATTTAAAATTTTATTTTATAAAACTAATTATTTTAATGATATTTAAAGTTTCATTTGTTGTAAATATTTCATGGGGTTTACGATTCAGAAGTTACGAATATGAAAAGGGACTTTATTTTTAAAAACCCCCTTTCAAAGTTTCTCCTTACAACTATTTTTATTCTATGTCCATATTAATATAAATGTTTCAATAAATTTTTTATTTATGATTCAATTTAATTTAAAGGATATTTTTACCATATTTTACTTCCTTAATTTTTTTTAAAAATGAATCTTTTTATGATTTTACGTAAGGGACACTTTACTTTAAAAACCATGTTCTAAATGTTTTAAAGATTTATTTCCTAAATATTTTTATTCCATGTTCATATTTTTAAAAATACATTATATATATATTTATATGAAAAAAATAAATTATAAAGGACATATTATGTCTATTTTTACTTTCATTCAAAGGTTTTCAAAGGGAATATTATTACGCATTTTATAAAGAACATTTTGAATTTATTTAAAAAAGACAAAATTATTTTTTCTAGTTTAATGTGTAAAACATAAAATACTTTACCAAAAACAAAACCATTATTTGATACTTGTATTTAATTATAATATTCCATATTTTCTTCAAATAAAAACCCACTTTACCTTTGTTCTATGTATTTTCAAAAAGGGTTTTAAATGTAATGGATATTTTGATATCTGGAAATGTTTTTCTTTGTGGAGTAAGGGATATTTCCAAACAACCATTTTTATTTGGGTTATGAAATTTATCTCTCTAAATAACTTTATATCCCTCTATAATTTTTTGGAATACTTCTAAATTATGTATATATTTCTCTCACATATGTACCTAGATTATTCTTCCCTACATTGACAGGGTAATACATTCCTTATGTTAATTTCTTAAATTTATTATTTATGAAATTTCCTTTGATTATGATCTAAGATAAGATTATTCTACCCATTTATTTCCATGGGTAATTTATACATTTATGAATTATGAATTATTTACTCTTTGAGGAACACATAATCATTAACATGTTATGATGGGTGAAACTAGATAGCACTCCAATACATAGGGTAAAGCTTTAGTCTCATGAGATGTTATTTTAGGGATTAGGGAGTAAACCCAATCCTATATGGGACTCTATCCACTATGTGATGTTTCCTTGGAAGTTAGTTTTGACTTATGCTCATTTCATGTTTTGTGTTGCTGCCACATTTATTATATTTCCATGATCGCATGATACCATGTTCTTTATGTTATTATACCATGTGATTAATAATGAGACTTCACTTTTATGATATATTGTTATACCTTTGACTCTCATGTTATGATCCCTTACCATTTTAAATTACTTACTAGAATTTTTAGCTCACCCCTTTTTTTGATGTATTCACTAGTTTATCCTATGAAATATAAGGATATAAATGGTATTTAATAGATCATTATGGAGAATAAAATAAATTTATTTTATTTTAGTCTTACTTTGATATATTATGTATGTAGTCTTCCAAAGAAACTATGAATTTGGATCGTCAGTTTGTATTTAATGTATATTTATGTTAAAATTCATTTAATAATATATGTAAAATGCATGGGTCATTATAATCATGTGTATTCACTAGATATTGTTTATCTGAGGATCCATGAGACATCAGATTCCCAGGAGTTTCACCGCGAGATCTATTGAGGTTATTCCATTTGATTTCTTAGGGTCATCCAGGAATTTGACATGCCCAGTCATATAATATTTCCTAAGGTCATCCCCCTCCTATGAATCAAACTTCAGACAGATATTTATAATGTCTAGGTACTACTGTGGGACGATTCTCGAGGGATTAATGATTAGGGATGCCTATTGATGCCATAAGGTACGTTACTCATCAATAGAGGTGTGCGTACGTGACTGCCCGAGTCTGGACAGTGGTCCCCCAAGGTAATGCTCAAGCTTAGAGACAGTCTAACACTATCTGAATTAAGTATCATCAACTAGGTTCATGAACATGAGGATAAGTTATGATTATTGGGATTGGTTTTGTTTATATGTTTATTTACTTGGGGGTAGTGATATTATAGTGGTTGGAACAGTCCATACGACGTTCTCAGAGAAATTATAGAATTGGGTTAAATAAGGTCTATGTTAATGGTTATTTATTTATTCATGTTATACTATTTATTTATGGTTTATAGATGAGAATGAAACATGCACATATCACAACATTTCTGGTTATGTATAAGATTACATTGGTGGTGACTTACTGAATGTTTGTACTCACTCCCTTCCTAGGTCACTATTTCAATTGGGAAACAGAGTAAATATCACTGGTTATTATAGTTATAAGTTGAACTGTGCCCCAATATTACATGATCGAGATAGAGTATCTAGGATTGGATTCATATATTGGGATGAGGAAAGGATCAAGGATTTTAGTATACCCTCCTATATATTTAATTCAGTATTCATTTTTTTATTATGTTTATTTTTTATATGTGATCATACCACATGGAGATCGGTGCTGTATGATTTAATGTCAATACTTTATTTGTTATCTATTATTTCTAATGTTTAATTATCTATATACTTGGATGGATGTTTTATTTATGAGTGATTTTTGGTTATTCTGATTATTATTTCACACTCTAATATAGGGGGTATAGCCTCCCAATGGTACCTCTTCAGACCTCCACTGCTAGTCAGCAACCTCTATCATTTTGGGAGGCTTTCTTGAGGTCCTTTGGACGTCTGGTATGACTATTATTTAAAGTGATATGGTATTAGATATTACAAAATGGTATAAGATACATTTTGATTTGTCTTACTATTTGGGATACTGTTATAGAGAGATAAGAATGTGTTTGACCCTATGATGGATACCATGATAGTGTGTTATGGACACCCAATATAGTAGGAATTTTAGGTTTCCAAGGATGATATTGATTTTCTTCATATTTGATGTTACAGTTCTATATGATTTTCACTTCATCTGATTCACATGATGTGTGAGATTTATGATTTCTTTTAGATTTTTAGCTCTTGGACCATTGGTAAGATGCCATTTATTAGATTTTGGATCTTGAACCATAGAGGAAAGATTTTTCTTCATGTATCATTCTTGGAACATATAGATTCACATAGAATGTATGCTTGTTAGTATACCATTGTTCCCCTGATAAGATGCCTAGTTATTTTAATTGTTATAAACTAATCATACTATTTTTTCCTGTATAAATACATGGTTTCATTCTACTTAGAAGGGTTGAATTGTATATGCATTTCATTCTGATGGAAGGTCATGTTTATTCTATGGTGATATGAATGATGGTGATGGTGGTAATATGGTTTGTTTGTGCAGGGGGTGTGTGATTACTCTAGTAGATTGAGAGTGGAATTTGGCGACTCAGTGTCACACCCCATGTGGGTTGTTATTGAATAAGGTTTATTTATTTAAAGTACTAGTAATAACTTATATGGTGTTTTACCATAAATATTGGAATGGAAATTTACTTGACCAAACTGTGTGATGGTGGTTTGTGGGATATAGATTAGTATAGGGAAATACCGATTGTATTTGCGTGCCCATGTGATGTGACCAAATCCTCTATGGAGCGGTCTGATGTGCTGATTCTCAAAGAGTTTGGGTGGCCTTGGTTGGGTAATTTATGGTTCTAGCAATAACCTATATGATGTTTTACCATATATCTTGGAATTATATCCTAGTTAACCAAACATCATGTTTTTAGTTCTTTATTATAGATCATTTAGGACGATTCCTTTTTTTAGTGGTAGTGGTGATCAATGATTTGTGATTCTCAAGGGAGAAGGCCCTTAGGTGGATGCTCAGTGTGAATCAGTTCCCTAGGGGGATAAGGACATATCTCAAGGTTCAAGACCTATGTGTTGTGTTATAAACTTGAGTGAAAAGCTGGAATGTTGGATTCTAGGTTATTAGTATTATGAGAACATAGATGACATCCCATGAGATATGGCCTTTTTCGATACTTGACTTGTTAAGATAGGTTTAAGACCTAGATACCCTTAAACATGACATGGATCATAGTGGGTTAGTTCTTGGTTCTCTAATAAGGTCAATCTGAGTGAGGGGTTATCCCGACCATACAAGTTCTTTAGATATGGAAGCATGGGTGGGCACTTCAAGTTGGGATTAAATCATAAAAGGTGCTATTGAGAATATGGTGTATGCATAGTTATTCCTCAGTCCCCCTTTTTTGTGATAAGAACATTGAGTGATAAAACTTTGGAGTGTGACAAACATGAAGTGTTGTGGTATTGAGGTTACTATTGAATGTCATGACCATTTAGGTGCTAGACCCTACCATTGTGTATATGTGTATTATGCAATGAGAGTGTGAGTAGATGCTCTTGACATGGAATATTTCTCGAAAGAATATAAGTGTATGACTAGCCTCAACTTTGGTGGGATTTAAGGATTTTAGATGAGAGTGTCTAGGATGTTCTTGGTTTGATGATTTGAAATTCCATGAAGCATGCTCAAATAGGTTTGGTGATGCGTGACTCATGTGATCTTGGGTCAGGTTTCAGTGATAGAGTGGTATGGAATCCAAAACCCATTTCATTTGGTATGAAATTAAGGTGATGAAAATTGTTCACACATGTAACCTCTTGAATTTTGAATCAGTGATGACCACGATCACACTAAATATTAATGGGGTTTTTTTAGTGTCTTATGGGCCTAGTATCTCAGGAACCTGATGAGTGTTTCTTGGAAGGAGTGACACAGAAGTGATGATGACATGATGATATGACTTCTTGAAAATTATGCTCAAGGAGTGGTATAAGTGATTCCATGTGGTGGGTGGTGCACCAATGGTCGGTTGTGGGTGGTGAACCTCATTATGGGTTGAATTTTAGTGGGGGATGTGGATGAAATTCTCATTGGGTTGGTGTTTAGGAATGAGCGGGCTTGACCACATACAATCCGCACATATAAGGATGGAAAAAAGCATGGGTTGTGGTGTTTTGTTTTAGAAAAAACAAGTGGTGATATTAGTGATACAATGGTGAGGATCCTCATATAAGTTATGAGTGATGAAACCCTACCTGGGTAAGGTCACATATGCATGGAAATGGCTGCTAGAAGAGCGCTTTAGTATTGAGATGGAAATTAGTAAATGAGAATAGTTCATCTAAATTCCTCAGGGAATGTCAGATGCAACCCCAATTGGGATGTTTGGTGTATCATAGAATTGGATTCAGTATTAGGACAAAGTGGGATGATCCAAATGTGGTTGATATAGGGTATGTTGGTTCTCATGGTATGACATGGCATGAAATTTTATTTTTGACTATTAATGTTTCAACCACAAAATGTCATCATAATTTGGGTACATGCTTCAATTAATGAGTTCAGATGATCATTGGATTCCTCTAGGTATAAAAGAACCATGATAGGGTAATTTGGAAGTGTGTTAGGGGATGGATCCAAGTGACATTGATATGGGTCCGATAAATGATACATAATCAGTCATTTTAAATGTAATTGGATGTGGTAGGCCAGGATTCAAAACTGGTGCATCATTTTGGATATGAAAGGTATGTTCTGGGTTGTGGAAAATGATATCAATTGAAAATAAAATGTGTATGCATGTATGTATTGGGATTTTAGAACTCATTGGATTTATTGAGATTAGAAATGTTGATATTGTAACTCCCCAGAATGATAAAAGGTTGAATGAATAATTTATATGACTCATGTCAACAAGGTGTGCCTTCCTTTTCGAGAGCCCACCTTATTAGAACTTCATAGTTAAGCGTTTTGGCCTCGAGTAGTGACCAGGATGGGTAACCTTCTGGGAAGTTTTTCAGGGTGTGTGTGAGTGAGGACAAAACACATTGGAAAGGACATGTGTTGGTATGTTGGGACTATTATTAGTTAGATGACCCGTTCAGGCATGTGGGTGGGCCCCAGGGTGGTGAATATGTGTCTATGGAGAAACTTTTGGTACCTGGTGAGCCAGGACCTGATGGTCATGTTATGGTAGGGTGCCTATGCTGTTATCAAAGCCCAGTTGTTACATTTGGTATCAGAGGGGGTACCCAACATTAAGTACGGTTCACTACCTGGGTTGAGATGTAGGGTCCAAATTAAGGATGATGTTCTCTAAAGGGTGGTGAATGTAACACCCCAGCATGATAAGGAGTTAAATGAATAAATGATATGACTCATGTCAACAAGGAGCACCTTCCTTTTTGGGGCCCTACCTGATTAGAACCCCAAAATTAAGCAAGTTTGGCTTGGATTAGTGATTAGATTGTGTGAGTGAGGACAAAGTACATTGTAAAGGCCACGTGTTTGCCTATGGGGACTTTCATTAGTCAGATGACCCATTCAAGCATGTGGGTGGGCCCCAGGGCGGGGACCACATGTCTGCGGGGCAACTGGTGGTACCTGGTGGGACAGGACCTGAGACCATGTTATAGAGGGGTGTTTCTGTTGTCATGAGGGCCCAATTATTACATATATGGTCTTGGTGTTTGACAAGTGTTTTTTGGAGAAATCAT
Organism: Viscum album; assembly: GCA_963277665.1. Taxonomy (NCBI): domain Eukaryota; kingdom Viridiplantae; phylum Streptophyta; class Magnoliopsida; order Santalales; family Viscaceae; genus Viscum; species Viscum album. Next base: position 1,799,826,291 of record OY728130.1, on the reverse strand, counting down.
CTGTTGTGTGTTTGGAACCATACTTAGTGAGTTGATGGACTAATATAATTGTGTTTGATAGAAACTTTTGGTGGTGGGGTGCACTATTGAGCAGAACTATCCGTAATGAGATGGGTTGTGTGGTGGGGAGAACCAATAGTACAATGAGGATGTTGTGCTCTAAAGACTAGTGAATGTAACACCCTAAAATTATAAAGGGATAAATGACTAAATGATATGACTCATGTAAACAAGGTTCACCTTCCTTTTTGGGTCCCTACCTGATTAGAACCCCACAATTAAGCGTGCTTGGCTTAAAGTAGTGATCAGGATGTGTGAGTGAGAAAAAAGTACATTGGAAAGGACATGTGTTGGCCTATGGGTAATTTAATTAGTTATATGACCCGTTTAGGCATGTGGGTGGCCTCGAGAGTGGGGACATGTGTTTGTGAGGCAACTATTGGTACCTTGTGGTCCGGGACCTGATGACTATGTTATAGAGGGGTATTTTTTTGTCATTAGGGCCTAGTTATTACAGATATAGTGTTGTGTTCTATTAGTTTTTTAAGGATAAATCAGTTTTTGTGTGTCAGGAACCATACTAAGTGAGTTTATGGACTACTAGAATTGTGTTTGATAGAAAATTCTGGTGGCAGGGTACACTATTGAGCAAAACTATCCATAATGAGATGGGCTATCTAGTGGGGAGAACCAATAGTACTATGAGAGATCGGGTGTCGGTGGGATACCTCCTTGGGGTAGATGGGTGTGGGTAGGAACCATATTGGTGTTTTAGTTGTGGTTATGAGAATCATCTCATGGTTTGGTGGCTTAAACCCCTAAACTTTGGAGCTATGATGTGAGAGTGTATTTGACATTTAGGGGTAGAATGAGGTCATTAGAATAGGTTTTGATGACTGACGTTGGCCAAGTGATACGTTTAGGTTACCACCAAGACTTCTTAGGGTCAAGAAGTTTTATGGTGCAGAGTTTGTAATTCCTTATATTCATACATACATGAAAAGTCCATAAGAAATTTGAATTTTGGAATTTTGTGGATTGGTTGTTTTGAGAACTGGGATTCAGAATGAAATTATTGGAGATTAGACACATCAAAATGATGTTTTTGGATGAGTAATTGAATTTAGTAGGTGTGATGGGGGCTCAAGAAGGCCCTTAGAGGGGCATGGGAGACTGTTGTAGCCTTGGATGTAGCCTTTGCTACAGACAAAAAGCCATCTGGCTATTGTAACCACCAATTATACCATGTTCTAGTATTAGATAGCCAGTGGCTTTTAAAAAGGGAGAATTTGAATCTCTCCTCAAATTTTATGAGGGGTCATCCCCTCTTCTTCCTTTGCACGAGCTGACCTACCTTTTCCCTTGGTTACCTTATTCAAGATCCTACAATAGGAAGTTTTTTGTGGTTTCTCTTGGCGATAAAAGATGAGTTTCACCTTCTATTGGTCTTGGTTGGTCATATCCTCCCCTATTTATAATTTTTCATTCTTTCAGTTTAGGGTGTAGAGATTATTTCATGGGTCTTGGTGAAATCTTGTTATTTCATTGGGGAATCCTCTCTTCCCACATAGAGGACATCCCGTGATGATGTATGGGTGTCACCATTGGTTGATTTGAGGAAGGTATGTCACAATGAGATTTTTTTCTATGGTTTTTCCTTAAAATTAAGATTAAATGATTATGGAAATGGAGACACATGATAAGGATTTCACTCAGGATAAATATGGGGGTCCACTGTGGACCTCCTATGGGATTTTGTTAATTGTTTCATCATGATGAGGCTCACCAGTGTGTTTTCAACAATTATTTCTCTTTAAAAGAAATTATTTAATTATAACTTTTTATATTTATATTTTTTTGATGTCTTGGTATGGAATGGGTACTTGGGTAAGTGGGTGATGGTTCTTTGAGAAAATATGAGTTAAGGAAAACTTGGTCAGACCTTGGTATCAGCCGAAAACTTTGGAAAATAAAGGTAAAATTCTTCAAAATAGGTAGTGGTCCCTGATTCTTAACCTATATATTTAATCCATGTTTTTTATGGTGCATGTGTTGTGTGGTCACACCACTAAGGTAGTTGAATCCTATAAAATTAATTAGCCACCATATTAATTTAAAGTATAGGTTTTAATTAAATTGTTTGGTTAATTTTAATTAATTTTTTATTTAATTTAAATTATTTATCCTATGTAAAATTAATATGATGAAATAGTTAAAGTTTTAAGGCCTCTGAGGACCTTGTGCACTGGATTGACATTATGAACACCGATGGTCGAGGCCTGGACTAAGAGGATAAACTGATATGTGGACACTTTCAAGAAGGGGGGTGATGAGACTTGAGATGGATAACCTTAGTAGGCCCAGTGAGGAACCTTGAGATGTGTTAGGACTATGTGGATAGACCTGAGGCAGATTATAGATGAGTTGGTTGATTTTACTAGCTATTATGGCCTTGGATATAGAGATGGGCCTTAAGCTATATCTTGAGACTATCTCCAGTGTGGCATACCCCTGAGTCCTCTGAGGCTGTGAGATGATTCTAGTGATGTCAGGGGATGGAATGACCTTTCAGTGTCGGGAAATGACCTGGAAGTTGAGCTTGACCCTAAGGACCCAATATTGGGTCTCTCTATTATATGGTGATCTTAGGGACCATGATGGGTGACCCATTGATAATCTGGCCTTAGAGAGTGTGTGACCTTTGGTAGAGATGGTTGTGGGTGTCATATGAAACCAAAAATAAATTTTAATCCTAAGGGGGCTATGATGATGAGGATGGTATTGTGATTTTATCCAACCACTATTCTATTTTTATTTTATTTTTGATAAGTAATGTGATTACCTAGGATGCTAGGGAATCAGCTGCTGGTCTTGACTCTATTGTGATTTCCTAGGATTCCCAACAATCACATATTAAGATGGACAAGACTATGGGATTCCTTTGATGTCTGGGATCCAGTCTTATAGTATTTTTGGGGTAGATTCATAGTTTAACTATCATCCATAATGGTTGATACAATGGTGGATTCCTAGTAAAGGTTACCAGGATCCAAAATTAGAATATATGATAGCAGGCTTGATGGAATTCCTAAGATGTTTGGAATTATTTTGATTCAGTAGAACCATTTTGAATGCCATAGGATCTAGGATTCAAATTTCGATACCATTAGACCATTTTATGATGCCTAGGAATTTCAAGATTTTAATGGAGGTATATGGTTTTGGATGGGAATATATCCACGATCATGGATATTGGATATCCAGAAGGTGATAGTTGTATCCCCTAGATCGATGCCTAGGATACCACTTAGTATTTGGTGGATGCACTAGAGATGGTTCAGATGAGATGGAAGATATTGGATGACCAAGAGTTTGACCATGGGATCTAGGGATGATTTTCTCTTCAATTTACAAGGTCCCCCAAGAATCCATTACACCTAGACATATAGGATTTTCATAGGGCCTTCCCCCTCCTAGGAATCAGACGTTGGCTAGACATTGGGAAATCCCAGGTACTACTGTCGGGTCTGCTTGAGGGCTTGAGGATGAGGGATGCCTAGTGATGCCCTAGGGTCCACTAATCATTAGTGGAGGTGTGTGCATGTGATCCCTATTGAGTAAGAAGAGGTACCCCCAAGGTGATGCTCATGCTAAGAGACACTCTAACAATGAGAGAAGCTAGTATGATCAACCGGGGTCATGAACCAGAAGTTCAACGATGATTATTGGGCTTGGACCGAGTTATATGTGGGCACACTTGGGCAGTGATGTTACTATGGTTGGATTGACCCCATGATGTGCTTAGAGACATTATGACTTTAGGAAGAAGTGGGTATGTGTTAGTGGCTGTTTATTTTTTTATGTTCTTCAATTTATTTATGGTTTATAGTTGAGTGTGTCACATGTACATATCAGAACATTACTGGTTATATAAGGGGCACGTTAGTGATTCCCTATTGAGTTTTGTACTCAGACCCTACTAAGGCCGCCAATACACCTGGGTACATAAGAGAATATCACTGGTTACTGTAGGCACATGTTGGGATGAGGATAGAGATTGCATAATCGATCTAGAGTAGCTTGGATAGGATTTAGAGATTGGGTTGATGTGTGGCTTCGAGTTTTTTATAGAGCCTCATGAACTTTTATTTTAGAATTCATTTTTTATATTGTTTATTATATATCTGTGATCATATTAGTGGGTGATCAGTAATGTATGCTTTCATGTCAATATTTATTTTGTTATTGTATGTTTCTACTATTTTATTTTCTGTATACAATGATGAATATTGTATTTATGGGTTAGTTTTGGTTATTCTGATTGTCATTGCACATTCTGATACATGGGGTATAACCACCCCATGGTACCTCTTCATACCCATGTTGCTAATTGGGAGCCTCAAACATTCAGAGAGGTGTGCCTGAGGTCTTTTGACGGTCTAGTCCGACTACATTTTAGAGTGATCTTGGTCAAGGGGTTACAATTATCACCGATAAAGCCTTAGATTTAACAGCACTAAAAATATGCTAATAACATAGACCTATATCAGTGCTAACTGATAAGCGTTGAAAAATGAATCATTTATAAATTCTTATGAGTTAGCACTGAAAAATGTTTCTTTTATTAGTGCTTAATATAGCATTGATAAATACTAATGGAAAATATTAATTAAAATTTAAATTAAAAAATTATAATAAATTACTAAGTATATAAAATTGAATATAAAAAATTACTCTACAAAAAAGTAATAATAAAAATAAATATATTACAAAATATTAAAAATAAATAATCAATGTTATATATATATATTTAAAGTTGGGGCTGAATCCACTTTTTATAATGAAAGCAAATACCTATTTCTTTCTGGATAGAAGGAGACTCATTACATAGCACATAGGCTCAAGGTCGATTGGCCTATAAACTTGGACCGAAGGCCCTAAGGATTGAACGCCCAAATTTTTGGGCCTGAAGGCCCATCCTATGAAAAGTACTATTATAGTACTTGGGCTGCTACAGTACCAGAAACTTCACCGCCACCGCTACAATGCCAACTATAGTACCGCCACCACAACAGTGTTGTCAGAGCTATAGTCCCCCACCACTACAGTGCCACAGTAGCAACATGTACTCCATGGCTTTTGAACCCCCAACCATGGAAGTAGTTTTACGGGATGCTTACCACTAAGCCAAACACCAACTACAATGTTATTTATAATAAATGTATTAATATAATGATATATGAGTAAATAATATTTATTATATAAGTCACCAAAATATTAAAAATGAATAATTAATATAAATTATATATATCACAAAAATAATATAAATGAATAAATAATAAAATAAAAATGAAAAAAATTCTATAAATTGCTTTTAAATTTAAAATATTTAAAATATATTCCAAATTAAAAATGAATAGATTATCACTATTTAAAGATTAAAAAAAATTAAAATAAAAATGATTAAATATTAATTATGTAAATTGAAAACACATTAAAAATAATTAATATTAATAAATAAAATTGTAAAATTAATATTAAAAATGAATAATTACAAAAAAATATTAATCGAATAAATATTAAAAACGAATAAATTACAAAAAAATTTCAAGTAAGTATGTATTAAAAATGAATAGATTAGAACAACTGAATAATTATAAAATATAAATAAAATTTAATAATTAAAAAGAAATAAATCATACAAATATAAAAAATGAATTAATAATTTTAATTAAATAAATTAATGAATTATTAAAAATGAATAAAAAAAATTAAAAAAAATATTTATAATTAAGTATTGATAATTAATGAATAAATAATAATTCTATAAATATAAAAAAAAATATTAGAAATAAAATAAATAAATATTAGTTATCTATATTACATGCATATTAATTGTATTGAATAATAATATTTAAAAATGTATAAATAACTATCAAAATTTAATAGATTTAAAAATATATTAAATTAATAGTTACTAAAAATGAATAAATATTAAAAATGAATAAATATCAAAAATGAATAAATTATAGAAAATATGAAATATGGAGAAATATTAAAATTTAATAAATAATAAATGAATAATTGTAAAAAATGAAAAAAATATCACAAAAAATTAAATAAATTTAAAAAATATTTAAAAAATAAATAAATAATATTAATTGTATTAGTTATAGAAATATTAAAAATAAATAAATATTAAAATACTAATGAATAAATATTTAAAAGTACATTTAAATACACGAGAATCAAAATAGATTACTAATTAAAAATTAATCAATAATAATTATATAATGATTTAAATACATAAAGTATTAAAATAAAAATTAATAAATATTAATTATAAAAATTAAAAAACATATTATAAATATTAATTTTGAAAAATAAAAATGTATAAATAAATATTTACATTTGAAAAAATTACAAAAATATTAAATGTATATATCTATATATCTATATAAAATTGCATGAATAGAATTTGTAAGACCGAATGACTTTTCATGTGATTGTGTGTACGAATATATATATATATATATATAATGAGGTATTTCATATTGAAAAAACAGACGACTTTTCTTGTTATATAATGATATATTAAAATACATATACATAGACATACAAATTACATATAAACACACACACATACATATGCATAGACATACACATACGAAGACATACACATACATATACACATACACATACACATACAGATACACATACACATACAGATACAGATACAGATACACATACATATACACATACAGATACAGATACAGATACAGATACACATACACATACACATACACACACACATACACATACACATACACAGACACAGACACATACACATACACATAGAGATACAGATACAGATACAGATACACATACAAATACACATACAAATACACACACACACACACATACACATACACATACACATACACATACACATACACATACACATACACATACACATACACATACACATACACATACACATACACATACACATACACATACACATACACATACACATACACATACACATACACATACACATACACATACACATACACATACACATACACATACACATACACATACACATACACATACACATACACATACACAGACACATACACATACACATACACATACACATACACATACACATACACATACACATACACATACACATACACATACACATACACACACATGCCCACACATACACAAACACATACACATACACATACACACACATGCCCACACATACACAAACATACATATGCATAGACACATGCATACACATGCACACGCATATACACATACACATACACATACATACATATGAATACATACTCATACTACATAAACATATAGACAAAGACAAACATTCACACACATACATACATGTACATTAATATACATACACATACACATATACATACAAATACACATAAACATACACATAATTTCATACATACATACATACAAATTCATGCACGCACAGACACACACATGTACATATAGACAAACATACACAACACATACATCTATATACATATACATAAACACACACACAACACACACATATATATACATATAACACATACAAACTCATACATATACGCACATAAAAACACATACATATATCCACATATATACACATGCGTACACATATATACAAATATATGAGTATATTTTAAATTATTTAATATAAATATAAATATATAATTTCAAATAACAATATTTAAATTAATATATAACCATTTATATATTTAAATAATTGTTTATATAAAATATTAATATATTATATTTATATGTACATTTTTTAATTAATGTATATAAATATATATTTAAACATTTTTATTGATTAATATAAATTTGATAAATTTTTTATATAAAATTTTAAAATAATAGTTTAAAATAATATTTTAATATATTTTTTACTATAATATATATAAATAATATTTATATATTATATTTACATATTCATACTTATTGATATGTAAATAATATTTAATAATTAAAAAATATACATAAATAAATTAAATTATTCACTGTTCCCTTTATTAGTGCTAATAAAAATCACTCATAAAGGGAATCATTGAATAAACAGGGGTCTATAATAGTGATCTCTAATTAGGTTTCCTATGGAAGATCTAATAATTGACTAAAGTTGAAGAAAAATAGCATAAATTTAGTTAATAGTAGATGTGTTCTATATTTTATGGAATGAGTTATCATGGATGGAATAATAGGATGATTCCCTATCATACTTTTATTGGCCTCAAAGTTGTAGATGAAACTACAATGAGATTTCCACAAAGGGTGAGAAATGCTCCAAAGAATTTTCCATATAAGGGAAACATGGATGTGGATGAAAAATAAAAAAATGTAATCCTCATGTCCCTTACAGATAGAGTGTACAAAAAGGTTATGGAACTCAAATCTTCTAAATAAATCTTGGAAAATATTGAATGTATTTTTGAAGAAAACGTAAAAGTTAAATAAGAAAAGTTTTAGATCTGGAGAAGCAAGTTTGATTATTTGAGAATGATTGATGAAGAAACTATTGATGATTACTTTACTAGAGTAAATGAGATCATAAAAAAATCAGAGGTTTTGTAGAGACCTTGGGAGATTCCAATATTGTGAAGAAATTAATTAAGAATTTTATAGATAGGTTTGATGCCAAAGTTTCAGCATTGAAATATAAATATGGATTATCTCTGGATGAAGTGCACAACATAATTATTGCATATGAGATGAAAAAATCTCTAGTGCATAAGAAGGAGGATAAGGAGGATATAAAATTTAAATCCATTAAAGGTATCAAGATCCAAGAAAAGGAATATGAACAATTATCAGATACTAAAGAGGAAGAAGTATGTGATGATATTCATAAGAGAATCAAGTCTTTTATTTCCAAAAATTTCAGAAGATTAAGAATATAATATAAATATTTTCTTCCTTTAAAGTTATTTAATTGTATCCCAATTTGATATTTTTCAATTGATTGTACTAATAAGAAATTTTATGAAAATGATAGTGATGGTGAAGAAGAATACTTTTCTAGAAGAAGATGTGGAAAAAACAGAATTGGTGACATTGGAAATAAAAATAAGTTTTCAAGAAATTGTAAGAAAAATATGATGAGAAGGGTAGTAGATGAAGAATATTCGGTATGGAGAGTGTCATAATATTGTGATACCAATAAAAATTAAAAAACCATTATATCCTAGGTTAAGATACATGATGATAATTTAATCAGTGATGAAAAATAAGAAGATAGATACACTAAGTGTATGCTAAGATATGAATTTATATCATGGATGATAAAAAAACAATATCAAGAAAAGATTTAAATTTCATGTGGAATAGAAAATAAATGAAGACAAGAAGGATAATTATAACAATGGGATGATTATGAATATGAAGTTTAAAATTATAGAATAAAATATGTTGTTGAAATACCTTGAAGAAAACATTTTTGTAAAGGAATAAGAGATCAATGAGGCCTAATTTAGGTGTATTAAAGACAAAAATACTATAAAGATGACGAGAGAAGGTTTTGATAAAGAATTGGATGTTCAGGATGAATCATCCAAAGTTTCTGTAAGGATCGGTCCAAAGAAGAAGGTATAAGCCATTTCTTATTACTCAAGTGATACTAAATCTATTTCATTTAGTATTATAGGTTCTGATATAAAAATTTCCAGTATATAGAATAAAATATATAGTGAGACATTAAACCTTATATGAAGGGGAATATATGAAAAAGTGAAAAGAGAATGTTCCCATATATAGAGTAAAAATAAATGTCAGAGTGTGTCCATCAAACAAGTGGGTGTTCACTAAAAGAACAATCATAATTATGAGATACATAACTCCAGAGGTTATTTTTGGTGTTGTGGTAAATTTGGGAATAAATATTACAATTTCTTGTATAATATTTTACTTAACCATAATTAGAATAAATTAAGGGGGAGTAATTCTAGAAATAAAAGAGGAAGATCTATGAGAAGTATAATCTATATTAGAATGTATAAGTTAGTATTTGAGAAATGAACAAGACTATATACTCAAAATAAATTTGATTTCAATAAATAAACATGGGAAATATGTGACCAAAAAGGATACTGTTCTAATGTTTTTGTGAAAACACTTCAAGGAAAATCAGTATAGGGTTTTAAAGTAAAGAAATTTGTAAGAATATAAAAGAGATTTGATCATTCTAGTCAATGTAAATATTGTTAGAAGTGAAATATGAAGAAATCATAAGAAAATTTTTATGATCAAGGTAGACTATAGAATTAACTAGAAGGGGTGAAATTCATATGAGGCTTGAAGAAGAACATAATCAGATATATCAAGAGATCTTTTGTAGGATACACAAAAAACCGACCTTAGTTCATATAACTGCATGGTTACCTTTTTTAAATAAGAATGAGATCATACATTCACCCCTCCCCTCTCAATGATCTCATGGAATAATCATGAATAAGAGATGATAAAACCTACCCTTAAAATATCACCTTTTTATTTATTATTAATAAGGGGGAAAAGAAAAGATATTGAATTTATAATGTAAATGATTATTAATAATAAATACAAAGGGAGATATTGAGGAGCCCAAGTGGATTAGTGATAAGATGAATTTATATATAAATTTTAGATGAATTTATTTAATGTTTTATCATGCATTATTCGATAATGAATTGGGTTTTGGTTTGTTTTTTGCAGAAATCAGGAATTCGAGACTTAAAGGAAAAGAACTTGAAAAATTAAAAAAATAAACTACACACATCATGAAAGGAGTTCATGATGTGTATTCCTCTTTCACAACATACCTATAGGGAAAAGGAAATCTTGTGAATTGTTACATTATGTGAGTCTAGTACATGATGTGTAAACACATTACACGCCTGATATCTTCAAAATCAGAATACATCTAGAATTTCATGATGTGAAGGAAATATAAGACACGAAATGTTTATATAATGTGAATAATTTACACGATGTGAAATGTTCGAGATTTCATCCCATCAAGATTTAGTTTGAGGATTTAAGGAAGATGCAATATCCTTTGAGAAGTTTATGGATCTGATGTACACGATCTGAATTCCACTTACAAGTCATGTACATGTTGATAAAAAAATCATTTAAAGACATTAAACAATTTAAGATTTTAAAAAGAATATACGTTTTGAGCCTATATATATTTGAGTGCCTCCTCCATGTAAAAAAGTCTCGAACCGTTGTTTTTTCTATAATTTATTCTTATACTTATTTTCTTTTTATCTTCCAAACTAGTTGTAACTCATTTCATTTTTTTTTTCAAATAATTGGAAATTATTTTCCATTCTACATTTTTTCTTCATTCGTTCACATTCTATTTCCATTTTGATGCCCTATTTTGATACAAATCACCGTTCTAATTCAATTATTGTGTTCTTTTTTTTATCATTTATTTATTTAAAGTAAGACTTTGGTTGATTCTTACATGTTTTAATTATGGATTTTTTATTTCTTAGTTGTTTTATAACTATGCCAAGCTTGCTGCAAAAATCCTTTCTTTTTATGAATACTATAATGTGCAGATAATTCGCTTAGGGTTAGTGGTGGAGAGTAGAGGTGTGCTTAATCTCAATGAATATTAAAATTGAAACTTGTTAAACCTGTGGCTAGTAATTTGGTTAAAAAATAATTTTTAATCCCATTCCTTTGCAAAAACCTCACCATGAGAGGTGTAATTGAAATACCCTGACCTGATTTGAGTTGAGTAGGCTATGACCATTAGCTTGTGAAACTTTCTATCATAGAAGATAAGCATACAAAATCTCGGTTGTCAGAAATATTAAAACTAAGGAATAGTTTTAGCTTAGTTAGATCCAATTGGTTTGACCATAACAAATCAGTGACATTTTCACTACTTCAAAACCTAAGTCACAGGTTTATCCAAAGTTAGATTTAGTATTATCATCTTTCTTGTGCTAAAAGATTCACCCTCCCTAATACATATCATCCCTTTAATAGTGTGTAAAAAGGTCATTTACGAAACTAAAAACCGTCATTTTCCTCAGTACTATTAATAGGGGGTCCATTTTATCAATGCTAAAAAGTGCCGACAAATTTCCCTTTTATTAATGCTAAAAAAGAATTAATAAAAAAATATTTTTATTCTTAAAATCAGAAGCTAGACTGACCCCCTTTTTACAAAACTCGATTCCCCCTTTCGATAGAGCTAGGAATCTCCCTCCACCCCTTTAACAGCATTAGGAATCCCCCCTCCTTTAACAGTGCTAGACCTAGTTCACCCACACACGCACGTCCCTGCCTTTTCAGGGTTTTGAACCTAATACCCCCCTCATATTCCAACACCTTTCCCACTCCCCTATATTGTTTTGTTCTATATTTTAATATATATATATATATATATATTTTTATTTTATGACATATTTTTATCCATATATATATATTTAAATATACATAAAAATATATTTATATACATATATAAGAATATATAGATAAATATATATCTGTTCTTCAATAGACACACAAATAAATAAATAAATATATATATATATATAAACATTATATATACATAAATTTTATGTGTATATAAATATTCATATATATTTATTTTATGTAAAATTGATATTATTTTTTATTTAGGTAATATTTATATATTTAGAAATATAATTTACATGTAAATATGTTAACATATATATTTATAAAATTAAATTTTTATGTGTGAATATATACAAAATATGTATATATTTTTATATATTTGATTATAAATAAAACTACGTTAAGGAAAATGATAAAATTTCAAAACCATAATATCAATATTAATATAATCCTTGGGAATAAATTTAGTCCACACTGAAACTGGGAAAAGGGTCCTTTAAACGAGGCTAAAATTCCATTGAATGTTAAACAATCAGGATACCCTAACTGAAAACTTAGTTTTGGAGAGCTTTTGGGCCTCTTTATCCTTGAAAAACAAGAAAAGGGTTTCTCCTATGTCACTATTGCATAGAGATCATTTCAAGACTTTATTTGATATGTGGTAGATCCCAAACGGACACCCGGATCAAAAGTTATGGCCGCTTGATGTTCGAGTCACATTTTCAACTTATTTTAGAGCATTCATTAATTTTTTGATTTTTTATATCTTTAAATTTTTATTAAATGACTAGTACTTGAAAATAATTAAATAATTATTAATTAATATTATTTTTTAAATTATTTTATAACCCATTTCATTAAATATCTTATATATTAAATTTAATTTCATATTTAGACTTATATAAAAAGTATTTAATAAAATATATTATATATATCAATATTAATATATTTTTATGTTAATATATTTTTTAATGGTTTATATTTTTTTTGTGAAATTTACCCTTTATTAGTGCTTTTAAAAAAGTGTCGATAAAGAACCCAATTTTTCATCACTAATGAAAAAGTACTGATAAAGGAGGTACTTTAATGACTCTAAAAAATCACTGCTAAATAGGTATTTTTTATAACTTTGTTAAAAACATCCTTGATCATCTCTTTTTTAGCGCTTTTAAAGAGTGGCGTTGCTTAAAACTGTTTCTATGGTAGTGCTTAAACCCTATTATATTTCTTAAACTTAAATACTATCTAAGTAAGATTTTGTAAAACCAAATTTGAAGAGATGTTAAGAGGAATCTTACCATAGGGTTCAAATTGAAATATTTCTTTCCAACCCATTGTCTCTTTGGGTTTGACCCCATACTGCAGCTTTACTACGTCTTTGTAGTCAAGTGTTGTTTGAGATATAAATTTCTAATCTGATCACGTCCATCGAATTTGATGATGTTTTATAGATGCAACAATTAGGGAAATCAGAGTAATATTTATTGTGAATAGGGTTGTATGAAGTCAATGTGTGTTGACATCTGACAATTAGAGAGTTGATTTTTATTGTAAAATATATGTGGTAAGGCTTGTAAGAAGAAAAATATCTATAAAATGATACATGTGAATGTTGATAGTCTAGAGAAAGGTGAGATTGAATATTGGCTAGTAGATTTTCATGAAAAATAATGGGGTAGAAGAATTAATCTTAGATTAAAATATTCTTTTGAGCATTGGATTAAATTATAATATCAAATAAGTCATATTGTGGATAAGGTAACTGTTGAGGAAAGTTTTATTTTATCCAATTAACTCAAATAATTATATGCCAACTGAGAAAACAGGTTACCAAGGATGAAGGAACATGCTTAATAATGATAACCTGACTAGAAATAGAGGTCAGTGGTAGTGTTGGTCAACACTAACATGAGTAGAAATAGTAGGGGGATGCATGGAAGAAGAGTGGACATACAGTGGGTCAGCTGCATGGGAGGAATCAGGAGACCATAACATGATAAGGGTAATAAACATGAGGGCAGTGCAGACTGAAGTCCAATGTTAGACTCTCTGTATGTGGTACTGCTTATCATTTGAAATATAGGTGAACACATTTATATGGTATAATGCTGTTGTAGTCACCTTCTCTGCTTCACATTTAGGGTTTTCATATGGCATGTTCACTAAACCACACTATGATAGATGAGAATCCTGAGTCAACCATAAGATGTCAAGTTGAATAAAATAGTGAGGTGTTTTAGAAGATGCTAGCTATGTGAGTCCGTACACTTTTGAAGCTACATGATCTGAAGAGTATTTTTTATATAAGTTTTAAAAAAGTAAGAAAATAAACCTAATTTAATTTTTCTAAAAAAATATTAATTCATAAAGGTTTTATCTTGCTTAACTCCTTTACCATAAATCATCCCAGACTAATTACATGACAACGGAGGTGAAAAGCCTTACCACCCAAAATGTCTTACTTTTTCTAGGTGATAGATGCTTGGGGAGAAAAAACCATTTTCCTAAATAAATTCAAAAAGAATTTTGGGTGGTAGAACCCTTTTCCTCATCCCTATAAAAAGTCATCTACCACTCACCAATCCCTCACTTGAAATTTCCCTCCCTCTCTATACATCATCAACTCTCTCTCTAATGTTCACATTTCTTTTTTCACCCTTGTGTGCGACTAGTTCCCTTAAAGAAGTGTGAGATTTGTGAAGCATCATTTAAAGGAATTTTTTTCTAATTCATTTTAAAGATAATTATTTATTTAGTTATATATTTTTTGGATAGTTTTAATTATTTTATTTAGTTAGTTGTTTATTTAGTAAGATATAATTTATAAACTAGAGTAAATTTTAGTAAGTAAATTATTATTATTTAGTTATGACTATTTGTTAATTAATTTATAACTAGTCTTAGTAATGAAATTATTATTATAAAATGATTATTATTTAGTATGCCTTAGTAGTTTTTAAATATCAGTGACATAATAAATAACTAATTGATAATTAATGAAGTAATCATTATAAACAAAAAATTAACTAATAAATAACTAATAACTAATTATGTAGTAATTAGTAAATAACATTAATTAGATAATGATTAACATTGGATTAACTTAGCAATAAATCATGATGAAATAATGAATAACTAATGATGAAATAATGATTAGCTAATTATGAAGTAATAAATAATTAATTATTTACTATTAATTAACTTATAGTTAAATATAAACCAACTATTTAATAACTATTACTTAACTAATGATTAACAAGTGAATAACCGATGATTAACGAATAATTAAGGCATGATTAAAATATGATTAACTAATATTTAATTAATGATTAATTAAGGATTAAGTAATCTTTAGTTAATGAATAACTAAGGATTTGATAATGGTAAATTAGTGATTAATTAATTATTAAGTAACAGTTAAGAAATAATTACTTAATGATTAACTATTTATTAACTATAAACTAAGTACTTAATAACTATTAGTTAATGAATAATTTACAAATGATAAAATAATGATTAAGAAGTGATTAAATAATGATCATTCAATGATTAAGGAATGATTAACTTTTGAATAAATAATTATTAAGTAATGATCAACATATGATTAACCAATATTTAATTAATAAATAACTATTAATTAACAAGAAACTAACTACTTAAAAACTATTAATTAACGAATGATTAATGAGTGATTAACAAATGATCAAGGAATTATTAACTTAGGATTTTGTAATGTTTAACTCAGGATTAAATAATTCTTAACTAGTAGTTAAGTGATGATTACTAAATAATTAACTAAGGGTTAACTAATAATAAACTAATGATGAATTAATGATAAACTAATGATTAACCAATAATTAATTAATGATAACCTATTCATTAACTATTATTTAACTAGTAATTAACTTATAATTAAAAATCAATTAACTATATACTAAATACATAATAACTTTTAATTAATGATTAATTAATGAAATATTAACTAATGAATAATGATTGATTATAAAATGATTAATGAATGATAAAAGAGTGATTAAATTAGGATCAACTAATCCTTAACTAATTACTAAGTAATAATTACATAATGATTAACAAAAGATTAACTAAGGATTATATAATGATTAGATATTGATTAAAATCAGATTAACATAGTATTAACTTAGAATCAAAGAGGGATAAATGTACAATAAAGATCTGTAACTGCACACTTGATTTATCACTCCCATGACATTTTCTTTAGATGATTCATACCTTTAAGAATTTTACAATTTTATTATGAAACATTAGTGTCATTATTTATGATATAAGAAAACATTATAAAATTTTAATAAAGTAAATATTGTGTGGTTATCTGAGGAATGAAATACCTAGATAATACAAGAGGATGTGGCTCTAGAAAAATTATACCTAGGGATAATAAGCAAAAAAGGTTGCACTTTGATTTGACTTGATCATCACCTAGTGCCAGAAAAAGGGCCTTACTTCACACCTAGTTTGAAACTCTTAGAGGATATTATTTAGGTGATTCACATTCTCTTTATAAACCACTTAATAAATTTGGACTATGAAACATTAATGTCATCATTAAGGAATAAGAAAAAATTATTAAATTTCAGTAAAGTAAATATTATGAGGTTATTTGAAAAATGAAATAACTTTCTGAAAAATACAGGTGGACGTGGATCAGGCATAGTTGTACCTAAGATAAATAAACCCGAAAAGGGAATATTATACTTTTACTCGATCATCACCAGGTCAATGACAATTGGCCTTGCTGCACACATGGTTTGAAAATCCTGGAGAATATGTTTTAAATGATTCACATTCTATTTATAAACCACTAAACATACCTTTAAGAATATTAAAATTTGTACTACTAAACATAAGTTTCATCATTGAGTATATAAGAAAACATTATAATATTTTGGTAAAGTAAAGATTGTGTGGTCAATGCCAAGCAATTATTCCACATTATTAATATTATTTACTCTATCAGAATCTTAATCAGAACTATTTTTCATGTAGACAACCAAACTGACCAACTAAATATGCTACAAGATTATTTTAATGAAGAGGAAGTGTCTAATAAAAGAACATACAATGATAATAGTGATGATGAGTAAGAAGATACAGAAGTTGAGGATGAAGTTTCTAGAAATGCAGTATGCACAATAAATAATTTACCACTCTTCACATCTTGGTCGGATGCAAGAAAACGTTTTCCCGACTTAGACTAGAATATTATCACACCTACAAATAATTTACTTAGAGTTTTAGTGGATAGATTTGGTGAACTAGATAAAACATTATATGTTGGAAGATATTTTCCAAGCAAAGATTCCCTAAAAAATATATGGAAAATTCATCATATTGATAAAAATGTAGATATTTAGTTCTGGATTCAAATAAAAAAAATAGATCATACAGTATGAAAAATACAGTAATGATCATATATTTATCTTAAGGGAGATTCCTAACCTTTCTATTGGGGTTGGAGAATTTCAAATATTGAGGCATCTCATACTTGTTTGTAGCCAAACTTTACCCAATATCATACATCATTGGATGCTAATTTTATGTCATATCTTATTGTCGAGATGATCATGGCCTGCCAAGATGTTCCTTTATCCATTATATGGGAGAGGGTACAAAAAAATTTTGGTTACAAGATTTCCTATGTAAAGTCATGGATGGTGAAACATGATGGAATTTACCAAGGTTTATGATGATTGGGATGACTCGTATCAGGTGTTTCTATTATTACTATCTATACTAAGACAAAAAAACAAAATTTTCTTCAACCTTAATACTAATGAACATGTTTCTTAAGATAATAGACATGATCCATGTCATTTCAAATTTCATCCTTTGATCTAGGAATTAAAACCATGTATTTAGTTTATTCAAATTGAGATAATGTTTCAATATTAAAGTTAAATAGGCATATTATTGATTGTGGAATCCCTAGATGGTAACCATTCACCTATTCCACATGCATTTTATATTGTGGAGAATAAAAATTATGAATCATGGAGTTGGTTTTTAGCATTAATTAACAACCATTTCACCCGCATCTGGGGTGTATACTTGATAATTTATCATCATCGGGTAATCAATGAGGCAATCATTGTAGATCATGTTACATGGAGATCCCTTAATGTACATCATCAATACTACATCAAAAACATTTCCATCAATGTGTGAAATACTATTAATGATGAATTTATGAAGAAAGCTATCACAAATATTTATATATAATCTATTTATTATCGTTTACTCTATCAATGTAATGATAAAATTAATTAATTTGTAATTTGATCACTTTTTTGTAGCATATGGGATGAATTAGTGAATGTTTGAGTAGTGGTTGGGAGGAATTCATAGGGTTAATCAGGAAGTGGATGATTATATAATGCATATTTCAAAAGATAAATGGACATTGACATATGACAGGGGAAGAGGAACAAACACATGACCAAAAACATTATGGAGTGCATCAATGGGTTCTTCAAGTGGCTTAGAAAGTTAGTTATAAGTATCCTAGTTCTGGAGAAGTTTTATCATTGTGTAAAGTACTTTGTAGAAAGAGGAAAACTGATTGTTGAAAGTATTCAATAGGGGATGTGGTATGGATGACACTATCAATGAGAGATTTATAAGAACATTGAAGAATTTTATAATTATAGAGTGTGATTTTTCATGTGAGAAGATAATAAATTTTAAGTGAAATATTTTTAGGAACCTATCATAGGTCATAGTGGTTGAGTGCTGGTGGTATTGTTAGACATGAGACATCATCAATATGGAAACTTTCAGGCATTGTGGTTTCTATGAAAACATGAAATTACAACATGTGCCTCTTTGAACAATTAATGGGAACCATATATTGATCCAATTAACCAACTTGAAACCATTTCTAACTACTATTGTGCACTATGGATTCCTGTTGGGGAGTTTTGATATTTCCCAATTCCTGATGACTAGGAAATATTAATACCTAGCATCAATAGTCTGCGACCAAGAGGGATACTGAAGTCTAGTATGATTCAAAATTATACAGACTGTCCTCAACAGTAAGGGAATATTTTGAGATATATCATATGTCATAGGAAATTTTATTATGGGCTTCATTCCCAAATGGAATTTGGGCTATATATTATCAATGTAATAAAGTGGTTGGTGGTGTGTGTTATGCCTTGGGAGGGGGGGGGGTATGACCTCCTTTCTTTCATGTGTGTGTGTGGTATGTGTGTGTTTGTTTGTAATTGTACCCCAAAACACCTAATATAATATAACATTAAAATAAGGAATAACATGTAAATGTGGAATAGGAAAAATCATAGGTAATCAAAACATTGTGATCAAATCCAAACATGCCTACTTATTAAGTTTTGAACAAACCCAATCATGTCTATGAGTTATGGTGTGATCAAACCCAATCATGCACATCTAATATCTTGTAAAAATACCTTATAATGTCCACAAATTATCATTATATCTTAAGATATAAAACTTTAACCAATGTATTAGAGGGTTAATAAGACCCCACCCATCACAAAATGATAAACCATACTTATATATACCACAATAACATAAGAACATCCATCATTCCTTCATAGCTTAATTAACACATGAAAGAGAAATGGGTTTGATGAAAATTTTATTAAAAATATTTATAATCCATATCGATAAAGAAGGTTGATGATATCATTTGAGTATATCCCTAGTGAAATATGAAAATCAACAAAGGATGTTAATATAGATGAAAAATACTTTAACAAAAGTATTAGAAAATTTGTTTGAGAAACATGAAGAATTTCCCATTTCTTTTGTTAAGAAAAAATTCTTAAAACAATGAGAATATTCATGATATATCCTAGATTCTACCAGTCATAAAATTATATTAACCATAACATTATATTTTCATTTTACACTTTGGATTTATTTAATTTTTATACAAAGAGATGGAGGATACTACTCTACTCAGTGAGTAGTATAGGCATGTTTCATGTGTGGTTCTAAGGTCTGAGAGGTTCAAAGTATTAGGGTACAGAGAGTGTTTCATTTTCATAAATTTTTTCTTCCTGACACTATTATACAATATATATGATGTGATGGATTCTATATAAATAATTTATATAATTATACATTCAATGATCATCAATTCATTGTAGCCCTCACCGTGAGATGGTGGCTTGAGAATCACACGTTCCACTTTCTCAAGGGAGATATTACCATCACCCCTGAGGATGTGAAAATTATGATTGGTCATCCTATCCATGGTGATGTATTTATAAGACCCACTTGTGGAGATTAGACTGAGTTTGTACATTGATTAATTGGTCTCGACATTATGGGGGATGAAACTGCTATGGATAAAGGTTCTCTGTTAATGAGATTGATGTACATAAACTATTCACACTTACTCATTAAAACCGATGAGAATACTATCATGTTTCACACTTATGCATATATATTGTATCTCATTATAGTGACATTATGCGGTGATCACTTTGGTATGCATTTCCACGTGATGTATCTAGGGATGATAGAAGACTTTTATCTGACTGAGAGATATAACTATAATTCAGTATGCTTAGCACACATGTACACATCATTATGCATGCCATGATAATCAGATCATTGTTATATATAGGGATGTTTCATTCTCATTCAGATGTGGTAATGGGATAACATCCCTATCATATCCCATATTGTTGTTGGTCTAGAGCTTCATATGGATGTGCTGTGTGACGCTCCATGTGGAAGCTGGTATGATCAGTCAAATTTATTGTTTACTGATGATAATATGATTTATTTTACTCTATTACTTATTATTTATCATTTTCAATATTATAAATTACAAGTGGAATCAAGAACACTAGTTTATCAGGACTCTGATACACAATTTGGGTGCATACCATCACATATTGGATAGTTTAATACCCACTAATGTGAGTATGTAAATTCTTATGTTGACGAATAAATTTCACAATATTGTAATTTTTTGAAATTAGTTAGAAAATTTCACATTTCATTTCAGATTTCATGGATTCCATACTGAGCTATATCAGACAATATTCCTACATACAACACCGATGGGCTTTATGATTCCATAGTTGTAGTGAATCTCATTCAAATTCATATTGTTGAGTGAAACCATCCTCATAATGTCATGTGCCTATTTGGATTTGTTTAGTGTATTCCATTTCCAACTAGATCATTAGCAGTGATTCATTCCTTAATGTTCATGGGGAGGAAAGATATTTACTAGGTACAATTACATTAAGAGTATCTTGACCTCTAGGATAGATGTGAATCATTTCCTATTGAGGGCTTGTGTAAGATGTAATGCCATTGATCATAATAGCTCAAGTATGAGAAAAGATAATGACCGAATTCGATACTATATTTTAATCCCCAAGTCAGAGGTCTTAGGGATTTATTAAGTCAATAACTTCACATTAGTTTGATTGATATACTTTTTTTATTCTTTTGAATCTCTTAATAGTATACTCAATTACAACATATTATCCACATGTATGATCTGGAGGCGGGTGAGGTTTTTATCAAAGTAGCATAATATTCTACAACACAAGAGATGATTCCCGCATATCATGTTCTATATGATATTATCTTTGATCATCCACCTTAGGGATATGATGTTTCTACATAGGGAGAGAAGGTTCCTGCTAGGAACTTACTCCAGAAGCTGTTGATGTTAAAGAGCCATGATGGTGATGACGTAGACCACATCTTGTTGCACATGAGGCCTCACCTATTCCATAGGAAGATGTAAGACCTCTAGCAGTCCTGCATAATCCTATTTTAGATGTGAACTAGGAGTAGTGAGACCAGTTTAAATTTTTAACATATCCATAGTTTTCACTAGGTATATCTGATCCAATCTCATATCAGGCATCATTTCCCATGCCTCCATCTTTCATAACCAACCATTCACAGACCGTATGGTTCCACCCTAAGATGGTGGAAGGTCCTTCCAATTACGCAGTGTTATAATTATTAGGTGCACATCACGACGTCCTAATGACACATCCTCTCAATTATTCATAGGAAGATTATTGGACATTCAATATTCCATCACCCGAGGAAGATCCCCCTACATCTCATCACAATATACCCCAACATTGAATCCGATGATCTCAATACGGGCATTCCATTCACACACCATATTATGGGATGAGACCCCATCATATACAATAAATTTACTCATTAATTTATATGTTTTATATTGACTTTATATTTATAATCAATGTTTTAATTTTCATTTATATTGTACTTATAGTTTAAATTTTATAATCTTTAAAAGTCTACTACTGGAAACATTATATGACATAATAAATTTTATGTAGGTAACTTTATAAGATTATAAAATAAAATTATAAAAATAATATAATTAGAAATTAAAAAATATTATAAATATCTAAAAAATAACAAGAAATAAAAAAAATCAATCAATATAACAAACCAAAATTAATTTACATAGCACATACTTTTTTTATTAAAAACATAATATTTATACATTAAAAAATATATGACCATATATTATAGTGTAACTAAAATATAAATAAAATTTATAGCATTGACTAAACATATAACAAATAATAAAAAATAATAGGAATGTTAAAAAAAAATTATAAATAAAAATACATTGTTTTAAAACAATAATATTTTGTTCTATTAAAATTACATTTCATTAATTTTTTTATGAAATTATTGTTACTTTCAATTATTTTTTATATTTTTAGTATGTGTGTAAAATTTCATTAAAATCGTATTTATATTTTATAATTTATAGACTTTAGAAGTCACCTACTTGGAACATTATTAGGTTTTATATATGTGACTTTAAAAGCGTATAAATTATAAAGTTTAAATATAATCTAAATGAAATTCGGCCAACTAACTAAAAATATAAAAAATAATTGAAAATAAGATTTTTTCATAAATATAATAAACAAAATATTATTTAAATGTCACAAACTTTATTTCTTAGAAACATAACATTTACACTTTAAAAAACTAATGGTCATAATTATTATTAAGTATTACACTATTAATTGCATTATTATGAAGTGTTATTAGTTGTGTTATTATAATTAATTGTTATTAATTACATTATTAATAATTAAAAATTATATTATCAAATGATCATAATAACTAAAATAAATAATAATAATAATGATGTCAATAATATAATTATTAACAAAACAATTAAAGTTGTTACTAATATAATTTTAAAATAAATATTACTAAATTTGTTAATATATAAAATTTATTTATTAATAATAATAATAATGTTTCCAACAAATTATTATATAATTAATAATTATTTATAATAATAATAGTTTTTATGTTTATTTATATATATATATATATATAAACAAAACAAAATAAAAATAAAAATAAAAAATATAAATATACAAACATTTATATATGTAATTTATTATATGATTTTTTTGTCTTTGGGAAAAGGATTTTTGGACCATAATACTTTTTCCCCAAAGTTTACGACAAAGGAGTTAAGTGCCTTCATTCCTTTGGTCTGGGTGAAAAAAGTCCAAAGGAGTGAAGGGCCTTAAGGCCAATGCTTCTTAATTTTTTTTAAAAATTAACCTATGTTTATTTTCTTATTTTTTTTGAAAAAACATATATATAAAAATCAATCCAAGGTGTTCAAGCAATATCATTTATGAAGACATAGACAGAAGCACATGAGAATTAAATGGATGGATAAACAAGATTTTTGAATGTGTTAAGGGGTGATCTTTCCTATAAATAACCCATATTTTTATAATTGATAAATAATTGAAAGACCAGAAGGAATATTATAGAAAAAACTCTATGTTTTAATCTAAGATCAAAAAATAATTTTCATTATAGTATTACATGATGTCCATGCAATATGTTACATTTGGATGATTGAAGTACCACATACTATGAGTTACAGGAAGACCATCCAAGGAGGATTTGTAAGCTAAAAGTAACTTGAAGTCCATAAAAATTTAAACACTTTCATGAATAATGTTCCACATAATCTAGTTTTCAGAATTTTTCTAAGAAATATATGCAAATGTATACACTTTCATGAAGAAAGAGAACACTACGTGTACATAATGAATCCATGTACTCTTTGTTATATAAAGAAGAGTGAGAAAATTACATCAAATAATTATGTTTTCATGAAATTGATTCCATGAATATATAGTATCATGGGGAATATTTTGGAAGGTTGAAACAATGAGAAATAAGTAAGTTACATTTTCATATAGTGAAGTATAGTGTACTAGAAGTTTCATGAAGTTCATTCTTTGAGTTATATTAGTATAAATAAAACACTATGAAGTAGAATTGAGCATGAAGTGATAAGATTGGTCACAATTTTTAGAAGTAGTGGTTATAGAAGGAGATACACCATATAATATAATTTTTTTGTAGTTGAAGTTATAATATTTTGGGTAGTAACATTTTAGGAAGTAGAAAATGAGTAAGGAAAACAATTCTAATTGTGTAGAATATCCAATTGTGTGGAATTGAGGAGGAATAAGGATGATATCATACTATAATAAAAGTAAAAATTATTTAAATAATTATTCATTAATTGGTTGTGAATACAACTACACCCTTACAAGATATAGTATAATGAAATTGTTGTGTGATTACAATAGAATATTTTCAGGAGATAACATCAACTAGTGGGAACCAGTATAAAGAACCCATTGGTAGTATTCCACTGTAATCACTTAGACCCAGAATTTAAGTATACTATTAGATGTGATTTAAAAAATATAGTCTATTATTATAGTATTGATGATTTATTATGTAAATTAAGGTTTTGGAACTCAACCTAAACTAGGCTTGAAGTGGACTCTCACATTGATCTTAATCCTTCTGAATCCTCGTGTTATTTTATATTCTTTTATATTCCTATATATAGTAAATTTTGAAACAAAAATAACAAGGGATTTAAATCTTAACCAATCATAGAGGTTGAATAAATAAAGAAAATTTTGTAAAAAGAGATGGATAATTGATTCACCCCTGCCCTTATCAGTGATCTCATTAGAATTGAGAACTTAAACAAAACATTGATTCTATTTTTTCTTCATTAAAACCACTATAATTTGTTTAAAATATAAACATAAAAAATCTAAGGAATATAATGAAAACAATAAAAAATAATCAACATAAAGTAACACATGACATGGGATAAATACCCAGGGCCTAAAGAGACAACCTATGACTAAACTTATTGGGAACCACACACTATAATATCAGATGTGATCCCATGAAATGACTTTAACTAAGAAAGCCTTATTAGGAGGTAAATACCCTATAAAGTACTTAATCTAGACCAAAGGCACAACAAATTCACAATCTCACTAGTAAAACACTCGTCACTAGTTTCCCTTTTAGCTACCCAAGACTTCTCTTGTAATTATAATCAAATCCAAACATAAATAATCCAATCAAACATGAAAATAAAACTCTAATTTTACCTCTATACACCATCAAAATAAATAACCCCTTTTAATATCTATAGTATAAAAATAAAAAATTCAATATTACATAATTATATCAATAATTCAAATAGGAATAATGGAGTGAGTACCAAATAATAAACATTATCAATTCTCTTACAAAATATGCTTCTAGAAACAAAGATATATTATTAATTAATAGAATCAACATTTTAAATATCAAATGTAACTCAAAATATCAAATTTTACTTGAATTATATTATAATAAAACATAAACACATTTTAACAAACCCCTAGAGTTCTCAAAATATAGCTTCAGTGACATATGCCTTAAGTTTTATGAAAAATTATTTTCCTCAAACACAATAAATTCAATAAATATTAAAAACTATTTATAAATTCATGAAGGGTAATTTAGAAAATAATTATAGTAATAATAAGGGAGATTAAAAAAACCATCAAGGGTTATGTTAAAAAAATAGAATAACATAAAAACAATTGTATTAAACTAATTGAAATGACATGAATTATTTCAATAATTGTAGAAAAATGCAAGTATAATTCTTCTTAACTAATATATCTATAATTAAAAGATTTGTAATAAGGGTTTTACTTTATAATATTCTGAGGATATTTTTAGTTTATAGTTTTAGATAATTTGTAAAATCTATTACCTAAGAAACCCTTATAATAAAATGTGGACACTTCCACTCAATATCTATATTTTCCACAAAAATTGGATTCTTAAAATGAAACTCCAGTTTCATTCAAAACTTGTTCGTTTATTTAAATGTGAATCAACATAGAAGAAATCCAGACCTTTCATAGTTACTACTAATCTTTATTCCCTATGGAAAACATTTTAAAACTTAGTGTGAGTAAAAAAATCTCAGTAAGGGATATAAAAATAAAGAAACCCATTATTCCATTTTGAAAATCATGAAATTGCATAATATTTTTTTTTTGTTTTTTACATAATAAAATTTGAGGTCAAATATTCATTTTATTACTCATGCAATAAGATTAATTTCCTAAATATTTTCATAAAAAATCTCATAAAAAATCTTAAAATCAAAAATCATAATCATGAGGATTTCTTGTAAAACATGGATATTCATGAATACATTTTCTCCAAAAAATATTTTTCACCCATAAAGTGGCATAAAGTTTTCTTTAAACTTAAGCTCATTAGATTACCCTAAGAAATGATAATTCTTACATGAAAAATCATTAGATGCATAGAATATTCATGTAGGTATCTTGGTATATCATATTCATATCAGTTTTATAACCAGTCTTATAATCACTTTTACAAATGGAATATCCTACTTGGTTAATTCCAATATAGATTCCCTAGAGAAAAAAACATTACCCAATGCATTAGAGAGCTCTATCGAACTCACCCATTATGATAAATAATTTACAAGTTCCATAAAATATATAAAACACATATAATACTAAATTAAAATAAAAAAATCTCATAAATTATTTTGGTTAACACAAATATAAAATCACTTTTTTTCTTCATGTAAAAATTATGATAAAAATACCTTTTCTTTTAAAAGTCATGAAAAAACATTCAGAGAAAAATCCAAAATTGGAAAGTATATTAAAAAAACATAAAAATAATAAATTAATCTTCTAAAATAATATTTGGCATGAGGTCTAAAAATTATTCTCATGTAGTATACCTAAAAAAATATTCCTTTCATACTTTTATAAAAATATAAAAAAACCCATTTGGAAAACATCAGAAAAAATTTATTTAAAATCACAATAATAAAATTAAAACATGGTTAAAATGATTTTTAATATGAATTTATGTATATCAATAACATACTTGAAATATTTTAAAGAACATATATATGGGTGGAAAATAATATAATTTTTTTAAAATAATGTTTTTATGAAAAATTCTGTACGTTGAGTCAGACACGCTACATACTTAAAATAAATCCTATATAAAAAAACTTATATTAATTTTATACTCTCTTAATAATTTTTTTATTTAAATTTCATTATTATTCTTCTTTTTATTTCATTTATTACCATTCCTTATATAGATATTAAATTACTTAAGTTCATGTCAGATTTTTTGAGGACTTTTAGTTCAAAATTTAAAAACAACTTGGGTTGGTTAGTAATGGTAAAAGGGGAAATTTTTCCATAATATAAAAATATAAATAATTAAAAATTAACCATGTATATACATTAAATATAATTTTATAACTAATCATTGAAGGAAAACATAAAAAATGAATTACATCACTTTGTGGAGGTCGGAGTCCACACGTATACACGAGCGACATTATGATTTTCCAAAGAATGGAAGGTTAAGAAGGTATATGATATATTATATTTCAAGAATCATAATTATTTCATGAGTATAATATATATTAATTAAATACATCATAATAATTATCCTTTTGAGGTGGTTTTGAAAAATCTAACACATTGCTACATGGAGGTGGTAGTCCGTACATACGCCCAAATGGTGTTTCCATTTTTCCATAGGATAGAAATGGGGATGAAAAAGAGTTGTAACATAGTCAAAATAAAATTTAATTATTATAAGATACTGATGTTATTTTTTCAACATGGTTAAGTAATACCTGAATGAGTGGTAAGAATTAATATACATGAAATACTTGGTAAATAATTATACCTATTATTTTAAAAAATTCAATTGGATTACAACTTAATCTTTCATAGATTGGTATTCAGATGAATCCAGGACATTTAAGAAGTGGGGAGGGATTTTAGGAAGGTATATTTTGAACTAAATGGATCAATGTATGTTAATAAGAGAGTATAGGGGTTCCCTTTTATAAGTGAGGGTAATATAACTAGTAATTTTTTATAGTATGAAAATAATATAAAGTCTTATTCATGGGAATGTTGCCATAAAACTATAATATTTAGAATATAAGGTGATAATGTTTTAAATAATTCCAAAAAATAATATTTTAGATGATATTTTGTGATGTTATCACTTAGTTTTACACTTATTTAACTCATTTTACCCTTTACCACGGTTAAAGCTTTTAACCGTGGTTAATATTCATTATGACCAAAAATAAAATTGAAATAATTAATAAATTTTAGCCTCCTAATTCCAAATATTAAATCCATTTTTCATGATTAAATTTTTGTAAATGATAGAAATTAATTTTAATATAATCCCACAAAACACAATGATTTTTTTGATAAATGTATTTCTAAGACTAAAAATGCATTTATACCAAAATAAATAATAATGATAATTATTATGGATTTAATTATGTTATTTTTAATAAAATGGGGATTATTTTACTTTAAAACCAATCAAAAATATAATAGTACTTCGTAAATACTTGAAAAGAATGATAGTTTTTATTAAAATTGATTTTTTTTCACTATTCATCCAAAAATCAGTATTTTTAGAAAAATATCAAAAATTCACCCTCATATATATTTAATATGATAATATAAAAAATGAAGTACATTTTATCCAATCTAATTTATAAAATTTATAAAATTTACTTTTAAATAAAACTATATAATATATGGAAAACACTTTAGTTAGAATTAAAATATTTCTTTTTTCGATTGAATAATTAATTAAAATTATTATAGTGATTACGAATCTATAGAATATAATTCATGAATATTAATAATACATGAGATTTATTTATTATCAAAATTACCTAGGTTTTTACATTATTTCCCTCTTAATGAAATTGCATCTTTTTAAATTTATTCATCGCTTAAATAGGTTAGGATATCCCCCAAAAGCCTTTTTAGGTTCAAATGTTGCTTCCTCAATCATGTGGTTCTTCCAAAGAAAATTAACTAGGTGAGTCATATTATTCTATAACACCTATTCTCTATGATCTAGAATGCACACTGGATTTCCCTCATAATAAGGATTTTCTTACAACTATACTACTTCATGTCTCAAAATATGAGATGCATTGGTTACATATTTACATTATAATGAAACATGAAACACATCATGTACCTGAGATAAAATTAGATGAAAAGATAATAAATAATCAATTTATCCCACCTTTTATAAAATCTAATAGGATTCAATAATCCATTGTTTTTTACTTTCCCTTTCTACCAAATTGCATTACACCATTCCAACAAGATATTTTAAGAAAGACATGATCACCTACCTCAAATGAAAGGTCTTTCCTCCTCTTAGCTACATAACTCAGATGTATGTTATGAGATTCCATCATATGGTACTGAATCTTATTTACCTTCTTATACATTTCTTTTAGTAGTTTCAGTCCCTATAACTTTCTTTCACTAAATTTGTCCAAACATGATAGAGCTTGAAACTACTTTCCATATAATTTCAAAAAATGTTCTATTTGTATACTGAAATAATTTTTATTATTATTATAAAATTACACTAAATAAAGATATTGATACCAACTTCCCTAGTAATTAAGTGAGTAATCCGAAAGCATATTTCTAAAGTTTGAATTATTTTATCTGAATATCCATTATATTGAGGATGAAAAGTTGTAATGAAAGATAACTCAATTCCCATCAATATATGAAATCCCTTATATAAATTTACTAAAAATAAAGAATTATGGTTAGATACAATTTTGAGAGTGACTCCATGTAATCTGATTAACACTTTAAGATAATTTATAACAAGTTGATCCAAATACATAATATCTCAAATAGAATAAAAATGCATAGATTTAGTCAAACAATCAACAATAACCCAAATCACATTATTACCTTGAGATGTATTTGGTAATCCAACCGTGAAATCTATGGATATATTATCCCATTTTAATCCAGACAATAGAAGTGGATGAAGAATCCCCTTTGGTAGCTGTTTCTCAGATTTAACATGTTGAAAATTCAAAAAATTGATCGTAAAATAATCAATATACTTCTTCATTCCTTCCCACCAGTAATATTATTGAAGGTCTCTTTACATCTTTGTCACGACCCGTCCCTAGGGCCCGTGCCGTGACTACCCCAAGCCCGACTTCCATAGGCCAGGGGCTGGTGACTAGCACCGAAAGGCGTATTCTCTAAAAGTGGGAAGGCATTGCCTTTATAACCTATAAACACACAGAACCAGGCACCTAGTAAGATAAAAAAACAAGTAAACTAAATAACAAGAAAAGTGATCAAAATAAGAGGGGCCATAATACAATCCCAATAGTAAAGGTACAGGTACAACTAAAAAACAATACAACTGAAGAAAGAGAAAGACCGCTATTGGGTCTTCCTTTGAGGTTCCTACCTGAAGGGTAGGTACAGATCACCTCCTCATCACTCCACGTCCACCCGTCTCCTTTGCATACTGACACACCACATGGTCCACCTCCGGGTCCTGTCAAGTCCTGGTAGCCTCCGCCTCGATCAGCGTTGCCCGTTCTCTGCACCAAACACAACAAGGTGCGGGCAAAGCCCGTGCAGGGGTGAGTGTAACGATACTCTATAGGGACCCTGAGACCCTCAAGGTCTCACAAAATCCACAAAGGATAAACCAAAAAACATGAAATAAATTGAAAACCCTACTTAGGTATATGCCCATACACATACCTAAGTTATCAAGTATGCCCATCTCAATCATGAGGAAACACAGAGTCCAACTCAAAAGCCCAAAGCTCAACTGTTCCACAAAGGAAGAAGTACCATGATGGTAAGTACCACTTAGGTACGCCACATAGAATAATACCACCAAGGTATTACCATAAAGGAAAGTACCGCTTAGGTAATAACTCAGCTCACACTAGGTATTTCTTAGGTATAGTAGTAGATATGATTAGATGTAACTACTGAATCATCATACTCTGTTAAGATGCTCTACTACTGACCCAAATAGGATCTCTTGGTGCTGACCCACATAGGACAGCTCGGTGCTGACCCACACAGGATCGCTCGGTGCTGACCCACACAGGATCACTAGGTACTAACCCACACATGATCCCTCAGCTCTGACCCACACAGGATCGCTAGGTGCTGACCCACACATGATCACTTTTCATTCTTCATGTCATAACTAGCTACTGAGTTCCCGTACTAAGCTTTCTCATCTCAAAGAGTTTCCACTCCTCAAGCCACTGATTGATACTATAACTACCATGAAGTACCACAAATAAGTATCTCAAAGGACCACCACATCATAAGGGTCTCAACCCAATAGATGGTGCATCAATCGGATGCCCGGTCTGTAAGTTATTAGCCTTTTAGTCCTAAGGGCCCGGTTGGATTTGTGCTCAATCCAACCCGACCATATCCAAAATTTATCCAAAATCTCAAGTGGGGTATACCAAAGGGACCATCTCGCTCCATGGTTTATAGCGCCATTGATGGTTTTTCAAACGGATGCCTAGTGCCAATGTTATGGCCGATAGAGCGAAAAGCTTATAGCTGGTCTGGGTCAAATCTGACCCGGTTGGGCCGAACCAGCCTGGGACGACCCAACCCGGTTTGGGTCAACCCAGTCCATTGAGTCCAGACCGGCCCGTGATGGGTCCGATCTGACCCTTCGGGTCTAGCCCCACCTGCGCTGGGTGGTGTGGGGGCCGTAGAGCGGCACGAGGCCGTGAGGGCGGCGTGGAGGTCGCGAGGGCCGCGAAGGGCCGTGGGGTGGAGAGGCTGTGGAGCCGTAGGGAAACGAGGCCGTAGGGGCCGTAGAGGGCCACGAGGTGGTGAGGCCGTGGGGCGACGAAGATGCGGGGGGCCGCGGAGTGCCGCCTAGTGGCGCGAGGCTGTGAGGCGACGAGGCCGCAGGCGGCGTGAGGCTGTAGGGCATTGGAGGCCGCGGGCGGCGCGAGGCCATGGGACAGCAGAGGCCGCAGGGCGGTGGTGGATTCAAGAAGCGTGGGGCCACGAGGTAGCGGAGTCCATAGGCGGTGGAGGCCACGGGGCATCACCATTTCATCGTTGCATTCGTTGCGGCCGATGGTGGTGTCGGCCGCCAGTGTCGTGCCCCATTGAAGTTGTTTTCCATCCTCCTCCATCGTGAAGAACACAACAATTAAACACAAGATTTGCAGAGAGGTCGGTCCATGTGTGTTTGGCATGTACTCTCCATGTTAGAGTGGTAGCGAGCGACTATAATATCCTCCTAATTTTTCGATGAATTATCAAGAACGGGTGAGGGGAAGAAATTAAAACAACCACCATACAATGATTATTCCCAAACCCACAGAAAAAGAAATCATTGCAGATCAACTAGTGAAAGAGTTAATCCACGTTCTTTGTTTAGAAGGGAAGAACATGGGAATCCATAATCACACATAATAAAATCCCTACCTCATAGGTTTGTTGTTGTGTTGTGAGAGAGAAGTTGAAGATGTCGACGTTTGTCGCACTCGCCACACGCCTTCGATCCCGAGCTCATTGTTCAGATAAACTCTCTTTGAAGGAGGGTATTCTTTATTGTTGAATGCGTTCACCATTGGAGGATGTCACAAGGAAGGAGTCAAAGTTGTGGGAGTACATCAGCGTTCTTCATTTGAATAAGTTTTCTTTGTTGGAGGATGTGTTCCTCCAAGTTCTCCCAAAAGCTTTGCTAACCATTTTCCCAATCAATGCTCTCCAAAGAAATAGCCAACCAAAATAATAATTAATTTTCCAATTTTAAATTGTTGGCACAAAAAAAGTTGGCAACATTAATCAATTGAAGAGACATAATTAAATGGGAGAATAATTAATGGGGAGGAAGTCCATAGGTTAATTCCTCATTAATGAGGAATTTTAAGGGGTTTCTCCCATTAAGAGGGTTCGGGTGGTCCCCCCCATTAAATTTGAATTGGGGGAGGTTTTTGGATCGGGTGGTCCCCACCACCAAGAATTCAATTTAGAGAATAAACCCTTGTGGTCCCCACATCCATAAATCAAAGGAGGTTTCCAGAATAAAAATAAAATGTTAAATAATTTTATTTTTATTTTCCCAAAAAAAGTAAAAAACTATCTTTCACACTCGATCTACTACGGTCGAGGTAAAGGTCTCCTTAAGAGAATACAAGCACTGCGAGTTTAATGGTGTCCTCAAATTTTAATTCTGAGCACCAGTTTAAAAGTTACAAATACTCACTCGCACGGTTATTGAACGTACCTGAAAAAAAGTTCAGAAATTCATTCCAGGCACACCAGGCCTCAGAATCACACCAATAATTTTCATGGACTCTTAATATTCCCATTTAATTAAAAAAATTACATGGAATTTCCAGGTCTTTACATTCTCCCCACCGCAGGGCTTTACGTACCCATAAGCCATATCTCAAAACTAGGAAAACAAGTTGGGGTACTGAGCATGAATCTTATCCTCCCTCTCCCATGTACTCTCCTGGAGGTTCCCGTGCTGCCAATGAACACGCACCAGAGGTATCGACCACCCATGAAAAACACACTCTTGTCGATCTTCAATCCAAATTGGAACCTCTGTAAAAGTCACCCCATCATCGATGTCTAGATCTCCGTGGTCGATGACGTGGGAAAGGTTGTGTACGTATCTCCTCAGCTGGGATACATGGAAGATGTCGTTCACACAGTGCAACAGAGGTGGAAGAGCTAAGCGGTATGCCTAATCGCCAACTCTACTGAGGACCCGAAAAACTATGATGAACCTCAGAGATTACATGCCACCTCAGCCAAATCTCTGCAAACCTCATCAGGGCGAGACCTATAGAAAGACGTGGTTACCATCCTCGAACTCTAGAGGTCTCTGTCTCCTGTCGGCATAAGAATTATGCCTACTCTGTGCAGTCTTCATCTGCTCCTGGATGATCTGCACTTTCTCTACAGTAGCCCATACCATCTCTGGTCCCACTAGTGCTGACTCCCCTAGATCAGTCTAGCACAAAGGTGATCTACAAGTTCGCCCGAACAATGCCTCAAAAGGTGCCATCCCAATGGTGGAGTGACAACTATTGTTTTATGAAAACTCCACCAAAGTTAAGTGATCCTCTGTTAGGGCCAATAGGGGCCTATATACCCTGAGAGGGGGGGGGGGGGGTGAATCAGGGTATGGATATTCTTTTGAAAATTTTTCCTCCCCCACTGGATCTTGACCTCTTTATTACAAGGGTCACTTTGTTTTCTCTTGTGTGTAAGCTATGATCACTTCTTTACTTCTTTATATAATGATGATTTTTTGAATACAATGTATGGAATAAAACAGACAGACACAAATATTTTTACTTGGTTCACCCTCACTGGGCTACGTCCAAGAAGCATACACTGACAAGTTGCCGGTCGTACCAAATTCCACTATTCTTTACTATATGTGGATACAAAGTTTGGGATAGATCACTTCTATGGCCAGGCTCACTACCTTTACAAAGTTTCGGGTCATCTCACTGCTTTCCCAAGGGTTACTCCCTGTTTCTCTATCTATGGATCACTGCCGGTGGAGAGGATCACCTTCTTCCTCTTCCTAAGCTCACTGCTCTAGAAGGGAATCCACTCACAGTTTGTAGACCTGTAGGTCTCTTCATTTGCATGAAATAATGCATCTTCAACTATTGATAGATGCTCTGTTGAATTCCATCTTTCATCCACTGATGAATACCACTTTTCCTCTGAACCACTGGGCAATTCACTTTGGAAACACCTTTGCAAAGCACCCTACTTTTCGAAGCTCCCAATTTCGCGAAGCTCAAACAAGCCTTCGTGAAGCTCCTGCCTTTTCGCAAAGCACTTTCATGAAGAACTTTCGCGAAGCTCAAGCCGTCGAAAAGCAACGTCCCTCGCAAAGCTTACTAAGCCAATGCAGAGCTCGCAGGTTTTGTGGAGCTACAATAGCCTCTGCGAAGCTCCTCTTTTATGAAGCACACTGGCTCCGCGAACCACCTTCGCAAATCGAGAGAAAATGATATTCTCTGAAATTTCTCTCTACTTCTCTCTAGGGGGTCGGCCTTTATTTATAGGCAATTCCACTGACCCACGAACTTTCCACGCGAAGTCAACGCCACGTCATCTCAAATCGCGAAGCTCCGAAGTTTCCGCCGAAATTCTGTCCAAATCGTGAAGCACCATGGCAATTTTCCGTTCGCAGAGCTCGTCTAATCATGGAGCATCCCATCAATTCCTTCGCGCCTTCACCGTGTAGCACTCTCACAATTCCCTTCATCGCCGCGAAGCTCCTTTGCAAAGCCCTTCACCGCCGCGATGCGCTTCAGGCTCTGCCGTTCGCGAAGCTCTTCATAATCGCGAAGACTCACCGCCTCCATTCTTCTGGTCTTCGTGATTTCCAAACCATGCATCCTATCTTCACGAAAGTAATGCCTTTTCCATATTAAATTATGATCTTCATGGAAATCTTATTTTCGCGATGCTGACCAAACTCTAAATTCTGGACCCCAAAAATTTGGCAAACACTGGGAAATGACGACACCTTGTACTGCTCTTTTGTACCGCCTCCAGATTTTCCTTTCCTTTTTCATCGTTCTTTTTCAACATGGATTGTCAAAAAATTCTCGGGAACTCGAAAATTCTCCATGGAAACCTGCTTTGTCAACAAACACAATCAACCCAAAAATACTGCAATGTTACCTTGAGGGATTTTTGCCCAACAATCTCCCCCTTTAGGTTTGTTGACAATTCTTCATAACTCTTCTCAGAAGGTTTTTTCCACGTTGATACCTCACTGAGTCTTCTCCCATACACTACCACCATTCGCCTCTTGCGATTCAGATAGCATTCAAGGACTCACTTAACACGTACTCTAAGCCCACATGAGCAATGCTCGGCGTGAGAAACAAGAGTAGTATGAAAAGATCATCAATGAATCACTTAATGTCAAACACCAATTGTCGATTCCAACCTGATACCAATTCTTAAATTGATACCAATTGTTGAATCACACTGATCCCAATTGGTGATAGCTGGATACCTTCGCTCACCATTCCAACACCACTATTATGCTTGTATCACGATCCTCAGCTGTCGTGATATCTATTCTTTGATAAATCACTTCTAGAATTGTCAGATTTAAAAGTCTCCCCCTTTCTGCTTTCACTCCCCCTATATGGCTACTCCACCTATCAGCTTCTCCCCATATCATTAATGATTTTTCAAATCTCCACACTGGCTCCCCCTTGAACAATCACTATTTTCTCCCCCTTTTTCAACGAACCCAAAGGTCACGCCTTTGTAGTCTGCAACATAGTAGAGAACACATATCAGCCCATTAGGGAAAACACATCACACCTCGGGGAAAGGGGGGGGGTCCCACATCCACACTTTTTCAAGTGCCTGGAGTCGATTGGACTCCCAGAGCCAATCGATGCCTTTCAAATGCTTCCTTGGGTAAGGCCTTTGCTAGAATGTCTGCAACCTGTAGTTCCGTTGGCACATACTCTAACTTCATGATTCCCTGCTCAACTTTCTCCTTGATAAAATGATACTTTATCTCAATATGCTTTGTCCTTGAGTGATGGATAGGATTTTTGCTAAGATTTATAACACTTGAGTTATCACACTGGATTCCGATCAGATACTTCACTTCAACTCCCATATCTTCAAGCTGCTTCTTCATCCACAATAACTGTGTGCATGATTGAGTTACCGCAATATACTCAGCTTCTGCGGTGCTTAATGAAATGTAATATTGATTCTTTCTTAGCGAAAAAAAACACAGTCCGCCAAGATAGAAATCACCTCCTGGCGTTGACTTCCTGTCATCCGCTGAACCGACCCAATCTGCATCAGTATATCCCAATAATTCTGAATGAGATTTTTCATTATACATCAAGCCGAAGTCCACTGAGCCCTTGATATACCGAAGTATTATTTTCACTTCTAGCATGTGGCTTTCTTTGGAATTACTCTGATATCTCGCTGGGTGGAATGTGACGAATACAATGTCTGGCCTTGTTGCAGTCAAGTATAACAAACTTCCAATAATCTGCCTGTATTCTGTGATATTAACTGCCTTTCCACTATCATCTTTTGATGATTTCATCCGGGTAGAAACCGGAGCCTTCACCTCCTTGAAAGTTTCCATTCCAAATCATTTCAAAACCTCCTTGGAATATTTGGATTGAGAAATTATTGTGTCATTCCTGCCTTGTGTAACCTATAAACCAAGGAAAAAAATCATCTCACTAATCATAGAAATTTTGAACTCGTGTTTCTTGAATTCAGAAGATTTTCTCCACTATGCTTCATCTGATCTTCCAAATATTATGTCTTCTTCCTAGACAAGCCTCATCATCATTTGATTACTATTTTTGTTGAAATAGATGTTGTAATCAAATCCACCACGCTGAAAACCAAGATTTTTCAAATGCTGATATAGCCTTGTGTACCATGCTCTTGGTGCTTGTTTCAACCCATACAATGCCTTCTTCATCGTTAGATTGTTCTTGTCTGAACTGAATCCGAATGATCACTAATGATATTGTGTCTATCAATTTCAGCTCAGCTCTTTGGATTCCTTGTAGACACAGACTTGACACTTTCTTTTTTATCATCAGTGTCTTCTTCTGAATCCGTATCAGCCACTTCTGCTCTCCCTGTGTTGCTTTCTTCCTCAACAATTTTGTCAGGAAGTTGTTCACTGGCTCATTTTTCAGTGGCTTTATTTCTTTCAGCTACTTTTCTCTATGTCACTATTCACTGATTCCATTTCTTTGAACTTATTCTCTCAGATTTTTGTTGACACGCCTTTGATTTTCCTTCGCAGCTTCTTGGTATCCTGAAAGCAGTCAGCTGATACCACATTGTCAGATCAAAAAAAGATAAGCACGAGATGTATGATTATTGCTACTTCTCCCTATGTTTCTTTGTTACCTCGATAGGGAATGCCTGAGCTGAGTCATCCAATTATTGCATTGATGGCTCTTGCATCTTATTGTGTTATTGAATGATCCCCCTATGTTGTGAAACACTTCCTGGGGTTAGTCCCACTGTTCAAACTCATAACAATTCTTCTCCTTTGGCATCTTCTATTCTCATATTCCACTTGGAATTGAGCCATTAACGAAATCTCTAAGCCTACTGAGTTGGAACTCATTGTAGGAAACAAGAGACAATGTTAACAACCCAATCAAATTCTATTGTCTTATGTTTCTCCCTTTCTTCTTCAACTCTGGTACCAGATTTGAATCAATTGAAACTCTGAAGCATATCACTTCTCCACTTTGCATCTTTAGATTCCACTTCCCCTTGGATTGTATCTCCCTAAAACCTGAAACACTTGAATCATCAGTTAATAGCATTTATATACATAGGGAGAGGGGGTTCTCTTCCAGAATCTTCAAGATGAGGATTGTGGGTGATCCTGATGGGTCAACCCTTTGATTCTTTCTTACAGAGCATCACACTCTTTCCTTGCTTCTTCTAGTTGCCTTGCCAAATTCAACTGCTCTGGCCATATGACTAAGCATTATTTACCCACATGCTGAGCCTTTTTTAGATATGTAGATTCTACAGGCTTGGTCTTTCTTACCATTTGGGGTTTAAACCCACTAGTACACATTTCCTTCTTTGATGTTCCACCAAAATTCCATTTTCCTTGATTATTTCTTTGAGTAGGAATCTATTTTCTTTCCATCTTCCCTTGCTTCTTCCACCATTGCAAGGATCATGCACCTTCCTCCACTTTTCTCTATGAAACATGACATACGAATTTTTCAATACGTTCTTTGTTCATCTTTCTTTTATCTGATGTATGAGTCACCACCCTATTTTGCGTTGGTGGTGGGTCCTCCACTGAACGTCCATTCTTCTTACTTACATCTGTAGCGTTTCCTCCCTTTTTCTTCCAGATTTGAGCATGTTCTTTCTTAAGGGGCGGTTGTGAGTGTGAAAGATGAGGTGACTGATACACCTTTCGTTCTGCTCTATATGATTCCCCTGAG
The DNA here is from genome assembly GCA_963277665.1 of Viscum album. Classification (NCBI taxonomy): domain Eukaryota; kingdom Viridiplantae; phylum Streptophyta; class Magnoliopsida; order Santalales; family Viscaceae; genus Viscum; species Viscum album. The sequence continues at coordinate 1,799,786,537 of OY728130.1, read as the reverse complement.
GCTCTAAGCCTATTCTCAAACTTACCACATTGTCTCCCAGTGTAGAATTTCTTATTATGCATCACTGGGGATGAGAATATCCTTTTGAGTCCCTTTTCATTTCTTGCTTTCTTCTTGCTGCAATGTCTTTCCAAATGCCCATAATTAGAACATATAAAACAATTTCCATCAATGGCATACCTCATATCATCATCTCTTAGCCAAGATGTTGATGCATCTTGAGTTCTTCCTCTGACATTGAGCTCTTGAGCTTCCTGACACATATTCATGGTGTGTCCCATTCTTTCACAGTAATAGCATCTTATGAATGATTTCCTATGAGAGACTTTTCTATCTGATTTCTCATGATGATTCTTCTTATCCTCAAATTTATCAAAGTTTATATTCTCACAGCCTGAAATGTATTCCAGAGCATCTGGATAGAAGCTTGATGTGTGGCCGTGAATCCCGCAGAAATAGCACATGCTATCATTTCTTCCTGTAAAAGCCCTTTTAGGTCTATCTCCAGCACCAGCAAGGTTTTCTCTACTTCTAGAACTATTCACTTCTCTCTTTATGTCATGAATGGGAGGGGATTCATCAAATCCAATACCAGTTTTCCCCAAACTATATGGTCTCTAAGTTGAGAAAATATGTTGTTGTTTCTCTTCATAGATAGCATAACTATTCTTCATTTTATCATCACTTGTTGAAGGATAATCAAATAGTAAGTTCAATGCATCCTTCATTTTAGACTTTCCTTTGGTATTGGATTTCTCCAATTTCGTCTTTACTGATTCTAGATCTTCTTCCAACTTTTGAATCTTCATATCCATTGATTCAAGTTGGACATCAAATTCTCCCTTGAGAAGCTTCCCTCTACTCATCTCATCTTCCAACTCACGTGTCAGTTTATCCACCATGTCACTCTGCTCCTTTAATTTCAATTTTTCATGACCAACAGAATCAGAACAACATGCATTGTCTTGTTGTAGTCTTTGATTCTTCTGAACTAGCTCAGATAGTTGTGTAGCAGGATCAACATTTCTGTCTTTCAGATTCTGAACTTTATCTGAATTTTGACTCTCTTCATAATCACCAGCCTTTTGTTTTCCTTTTATTTTAGCCATCTTTTGTACTTCCTCACCCTGAGAATCATTCTTCTTCTTTAGGTCAGTTTCCACATCAATATGCCTTTGATTTAATCCTCTTAGCTTGTTGACCTCAATTTCCAGTGCTTGGATCCGAATGTCTTTAGACTTAATTTCATCGTTGTTTCCAACATAACTTGGAATATCAGGTTCTTCGATGCACTTGAATTGATCTTTCACTTTTATATTCAAGCCATCGATCTCCATTTTCTGTTCTTCAATCTTAAGATTAAACTCACCAACTGATTCTGAGTTCTCTGGTGCTGATAACTTGAGTTTCTCAATTTTATCCATCAACTCAGACTTCTCTTCTTCCTGCTGTTGCATATAGAGTTTGGCATCATGAACCACTTTGTTAGATTTCTTGGTTTTGGATCTCCAAACATAAGAGATGCCTCTAAATCAGCTTGCATATCTATTATTCCTTCAATTCTTTCTTCCTCATCATCACTTGTTTCAATATCACTTTGAAGTTCATGTACTTCACTCATTCCTGCATCATGCTTGAGTGAATCAATCAATTCCCTATCAGATTCATCCAGACCTTCCTTCAGTAACATGTTTGATTATTTTAATTTAATCACACTTTTTCCATACACACTTCCACACTGAGTAATACCACATGACTTGTGCTTCTTCTTTGTTGTTTTTCCCTTTTCCATGGCACAATGAGATAATAGCAGAAAAATTCTCTAACCACACAGATCCACTACACCAAGTTGGAGTAAACAAATCTGATAATAGAAACCTATCCCTCTGATATCAATTGTTAGGGACAATAGGGGCCAATATACCCTAAGAGGGGGGTGAATCAGGGTATGGATATTCTTTTGGAAATTCTTCCTACTCCACTGGATCATGACCTCTTTATTACAAGGGTCACTTTGTTTGCTCTTGTGTGTAAGCTTTGATCACTTATTTACTTCTTTATCTAATGATGATGCTTTGAATGCAATGCAGGGAAGAAAATAGATAGACACAAAGATTTTTACTTGGTTCACCCTCACTGGGCTACGTCTAAGAAGCATACACCGACAAGTTTTCGGTCGTACCAAATTCCACTATTCTACACTAGATGTGGATAAAAAGTTTGGGCTAGATCACTTCTATGCCCAGGATCACTGCCTTTACAAAGTTTAGGGTCAACTCACTGCTTTCCCAAGGGTCACTCCCTATTTCCCTCTCTCTGGCTCACTGCCGGTGGAGAGGATCACCTTCTTCCTCTTCCTAATCTCACTGCTCTATAAGGGAATCCACTCACAGTTTATAGACCTGTAGGTATCTTCATTTGCATGAAATAATGCATCTTCAACTGTTGATAGATTCTCTATTAATGTCCAACTTTCATCCACTGATGAATACCACTTTGCCTCTGAACCACTGGGAAATTCACTTTGGAAACACCTTCGCAAAGCACCCTACTTCGCGAAGCTCCCAATTTCTCGAATCTCAAACAGGCCTTCACGAAGCTCCTGCCTTTTCGCGAAGCACTTTCGCGAAGCTCAAGCCATCGCAAAGCAACGTCCCTCACGAAGCTTACTAAGCCAACATGGAGCTCGTAGGTTTCGCGGAGCTACAATAGCCGCCACGAAGCTGCTCTTTTGCGAAGCACACTGGCTCCGCGAACCACCTTCGCAAATGGAGAGAAAATGACCCTCTCTAAAAATTCTCTCTACTTCTCTCGAGGGGGTCGACCTCTATTTATAGGAGATTCCACCGACCCTCGAACTTTACACGTGAAGTCAACACCACATCATCTCAAATCACGATGCTCCGATGTTTCCGCCGGAATTCTGTCCAAATCGCAAAGCACCATGGCAATTTTCCATTTCGCGATTTGGACAGAATTCTGGCGGAAACATCGGAGCTTCGCGATTTGTGATGACGTGGCATTGAATTCGTCACACTCGTTGGTGGTTCCCAAGAAATTACCACCTCAAGCTTCACTGGATCCACTACAAATACATCCTTTGAGATGACGTGTCCCAGAAAGTGAACTTCTCGGATCCAAAACTGGCTCTTTGAGAGCTTAACATAAAGCTGGTGCTCTCAGAGTGTGTCTAGTACTACCTAGAAATGATAAGCATGCTCCTCCTCAGTAGTCGAGTAGATGAGAATGTCGTCGATGAATACTACTAAAAAGTGATCAAAGAATGGCTGAAATATCTTATTCGTGAGTCCCATGAACATTGCTGGAGCATTGGTCATGCCGAATGGCAAAACCAAGAACTCATAGTGGATATACCGACATCTGAAAGCTGTCTTCTGCACATCCTCGTCTCGTACTCTGAGTTGGTGATAGCCTGATCTGCGGTCTATCTTCGAGAACCACCATTCTCCCTTAAGCTGATCAAAGAGGTCATCGATCCTTGGAAGTGGGTACTTTTACTTCACGATCACCAGGTTCAGGCGCCAATAGTCGACACAAAGTCTCAAACTCCCATCTTCCTTCTTGGAGAACAAAATTGGGGCTGCCCATGGAGAGACACTGAGATGAATGAACCCTTTCCCTTGTAAGTCCTCCAGCTGTACCAACATCTCACGAAGCTCCACGAGATCCATATGATACGTTGGTGTAGATATTGATGCCGTCAAGGGGTACAAGTCAATGTAAAAGTCCACATATCTGTGAGGAGGTAGACCCGAAACATCGTCAGGGAAGCCATCCGCGTATTGGTGCACTACTACAGGATAACTCAGACTCTCCATATCAACCACTCTGAGGGTAAGGCTAGACAACTGATGAGTGATCGGCCGCACTCTCCTCCAGGTAAGTACATCTTGTGCTGCAAAGGCTCCCTTCTTGCTAATGAAGGTAAACCTGGTCCCATCCATGCGGACACACCAAACTTTTCAAATAATAAAATCAATCCGAGCATGGACTGTAGATAACTAGTCCATACCTAAGAAGATGTCGTAAGGCCTCGACGCCGCTACTAGAAGATCCCATCCAAATCTCTCACCTCCTAGAGTAAGCTCAGACTTCCGGAACCAGTGATTAATCATTGAATACTCTCTCGTAGGAGTCTCCAACCATAAGGATCGAGCCAACGACTTCTTCGGAATCTCAGAGCTCTGAACGAGGTTAGTGGAAACAAAAGAATGACTGGAACCTGTGTCTATATGTACTGCAGCAAAGGAGGAGTAGATACAGATCGTTCCTCGTATCATCTCCAGAGCATCGTGATTGTAGGCCTCAGCTTTCTGGAGCTGAGATCTCCCCTGTCCTCCTGCTCCCTATGGTCAGGGTGGACCACCAGGTGGTGGTGGTTGTAACATCTCAAATCATCTCCCACCTCCAGTTACACGACCAGCTCCTCTTCCACGTCCTCTTTCTCCCTACGGACCTCCTCGATCAAACCTCTACCTCAGCTAGGGCGGTCCCTCGACCATCTGCTGATCATCCATACAGCGGCTCAGATAGTCACGAGCCATGTTCCCCAGCCCGCCACATGCATAACACTACATGCTTCTGGCATGGCTAGATCTGTCTCAAGTGACCCGCACATCCGACCCTGAATCTTATGGTCACCCCCCTGTAGGTCTGGTCTTCTTGGAACACTGCGAAATCTGTATGTTGTCAGCTGTAGAAGACTCATCTATGTGATGACTGGTGGTGGTTATCTCTGCTGGTGACTTCTTAGCAAGAAAACTCTCCACTAAGAGGGCTCTCTCTAACACACTTGCCTGCGTTGAAATGAAAAGATAAATCATCAAAGCCCTGATCTCTCACCGGAGTCCTTGATCGAAGGTCCGGACCTTGAAGAATGGGTCCTACATGATATCAGTGGAGTAGTGTGAGAGGTCAGTGAACCTCGCTGAGTAATAAGACATAGTCATGTTGTCCTACTGCAGATGAAGAAGCTTTTGTATGCACACTGCACGAAGAGTCGCTGAAAAAAACTCTGCCCGAAATAGGCTCTCGAAGTATGCCCAGAGAAGCGTCACCTCATCATGAACCTGGAGCATCAAAATCCACCATCTTCCTGCTACTTCCTGTAGAAGGCTAGTGGCCAAGATCACCATGAGATCGGATGGTGTCCCTACCAGTCAGAAGACTCTCACCACAACCTCCATCCAATCCTCAACTGCCTATGGGTCTGTCTCTCCCCTGAACCTGGGTGGCCTCTGGCACTGGAACTCATGCAACACGCCCAAGAGGCGTGCACCCTCTACTGCTGGGGCTGGTGGTATCAGTGGCCCAATGGGTAATGCTACCGTTGGTGCCTCCATTGGTCCCTCTACTAGAATAGGGCCCTGCACCGAGGCCTCATTGCTCGGTGGGCTATCAGTGCATACTACTCTCAGAACCCTAGCTGGCTTTCTGCGTGGAGGAATCCTGAAAAGAAACAGGTGCGCCACAGTTAACAATTTATACCTGGTGAGATGAATCAAAGAGATCACAAAGAAAACTCTTGAAAACACACATGCAATTAGTGTTTTCATGCACTGGGTCGGAAATCAGAAGTTAGGGTCCTGGTGTATGGATATGTCGGCTGCCGTACCAACACTGGATTCCCTAAAATGATAACCACACCCACTACACATAACACTATTGTCATTAAAAATAAATATCAGAGTCCTATGTTATACGGTAGAACCGAATCCTTTGATACCAATTTCTCACGACCTGTCCCCTGAGGCCTGTTCCATAACTACCCCAAGACTGCCTTCCATAGGCCAGGGGCTGGAAACTAGCACCGAAAGACGTATTCCCTAAAAAAGTGAAGGCATTTCCTTTATAACCTGTAAACACACACAACCAAGCACCCAGAAAGATACGAACACAAGTAAACTATATAGAAAAAAGAGTGCTGAATGTAAGAGGGGCCGGAATAAAAGCCCAACAGTAAAGGTACAAGTACCACTGCAAGACAATACAACTGAAGAAAGAGAAAGATATCTACTGGGTCATCCTACAAGGTTCCTAGCTGAAGGGTAGGTACAGATCACCTCCTCATCACTCCACGTCCTCCCATCTCCTCTGCGTACTAACACACCGTATGGTCCAACTCTAGGCCCCGTCTAGTCCTCGTACCCTCAGCCTTGATTAGCACTTCCCGTCATCTGCATCAAACACAACAAGGTGAAGGAAAAGCTCGTGTAATGGTTATTATAACGATACTCAGTAGGGACCCCGAGACCCACAGGGTCTCACGAAATCCACAAAGGATAAACCAAAAATCATGAAATCAATTGACAACTCTACTTAGGTATATACCCATACATATACCTAAGTTATCAACTATGCCCATCTCAATCATGAGGAAACACTGAGTCCAAATAAAAATCCCAAAGCTCAACTGTTCCAAAAAGGAAGGAGTACCACGATGTTAAGTACCACCCAGGTACGCCACATAGAAGAATACCACCAAGGTATTACCACAAAGGAAAGTACCACTCAGGTACGAACACAACTCACACAAGGTATTTCTTAGGTACAATAGTAGAGATGATTAGATGTAACTACAAAATCATCTTACTCTGTTAAGAGGCTCTGTTGTTGTCCCACATAGGAACGCTCGGTGCTGACCCACACAGGATCGCTCGGTGTTGATCCACACAGGATCAGTCGGTGTTAACCCACACATGATCACTAGGTGCTGACCCACACAGGATCGCTCGGTGCTGACCCACATATGATCACTAGGTGCTGACCCAACCAGGATCACTCGGTGCTGACCCACATAGGATTTCTAGGTGCTGACCCACACAAGATTGCTATTCATTCTTCACGTCACAACCAGATACTGGTTCCAGTACTAATCTTGCTCATCTCTAGGAGAGTCCACTCCTAAATCCACTGTTCGATACTCCAACTTCCATAAAGTCCCACTATGAAGTATCTCAAAGTACCACCATGTCATAGGGGTCTCAACGCAATAGACGATGCATCAATCGGATGTCCAATCTCTAAGATATTAGCCTTTTAGTCTTGAGGGCCCAGTTGGATTCGTGCTTGATCCAAACCGACTGTATTCCAATTTTATCCCAAATCTCAAGTGTGGTATTCCAAAGGGAATATCTCACTCCATGGTTTACAGTGTCGTTGACGGTTTGTCAAACAGATGTCTGGTGCCAATGTTATGGTCGATAGAGTGAAAAGCACGTAGGTGGTCTGGGTTCAGTCCGACCCGGCCTAGGCCGAGCCGACCCAGTTTGGGTTGACATGGTCTGCTGGGTCCAGCCCGGCCCGTGCTGGGTCTAGCCCTGGTGGCCGGGTCCGGCCCGACCCGTTCCGGGTGGCGCGGGTGCCATGGAGCAGTACGAGGCCGCAAGGGCGGCGCATAGGCTGCGAGGGCAGCGTGGAGGCCAGGAGGGCAATGGGGCGGTGAGACCGCAGGGGCTACAGAGCCACAGGATGGGGAGGCCGTGGGGGCCACGGGGCGGCGAGGCCATGGGGGGCCACGAATGGCCACTGGGCAGCACGAGGCCGCGAGATCCGCAGAGGTCCATGAGGTAGTGAGGCCATAAGCGGCGCGAGGCTGTGGGGCACCTGAGGTTGCGGGGCAGCGGTGGCCATGGGCAACACGGGGCCATGGGGCGGCGGAGGCTGCGAGCAGCGGAGTCCATGGGTAGCGAATGCCATAGGCAGCAGAGACCGTGGTGTGACGGTGGCTGTGGGGCGGCACCGTTGCACCATATCCTTCATCTCGACCGACGGCGGTGCTGACCACCATTCTCGTGCCCCACCAAAGATGGTTTCTATCCTCCTCCATCGCGAAGAACAAAACAATTATACACAAGATTTGTGGAGAGGTCAGGCAATGTTTGTTTGGCCCACACTCTCCGTATTAGAGTGGTAGCAAGAGGCTAAAATCTCTTCTTGATTTTATGATGAATTATCATGAATGGGTAAAGGGAAGAAATTCAAACAACCACCCTACAATGATTATTCCCAAACCTATAGAAAAAGAAATCATCCGTGGATCAACTAGTTAAGGAGTTGATTCGCGTTCTTTGTTTAGAATGGAAGAACATGGGAATCCATAATCAAACATAATAAAATCCATACCTCGAAGGTTTGTTGTTGTGTTGCAAGAGAGAAGTCAAAGATGTCGACGTTCGTCGCGCCCGCCACATGCCTCTGACCCGGAGCTCATTTGTCGGATAAAAGCTCTTCGATGAGGTGGTTCTTCATTGTTGAAGACGTCCACTATTGGAGGATGTCATGAGGAAGGAATCGAAGTTGTTGGATAAAGTCAACATTCTTTGTTTGAAGAAGTGTTCTTAATTGGAGGATGTGTTCCTCCAAGTTCTCCCAAAATCTTTGCCGACCCTTTTCCCAACAAATTCTCTCAAAAGAAATAGCCAACCAAAATAAAAAGTCTTTGTCCAACTATAAATTTTTGGCTCAAAACAAGCGGGCAACATTAATCAATTGACAAGACATAATTAAATGGGAGAATAATTAATGGGGAGGAAGTCCATGGGTTAATTCCTCATTAAGGAGGAAGTTCAAGGGGTTTCTCCCATTAAGAGGGTTTGGGTGGTCCCGCCATTAAATTCAAATTGGGGGAGGTTTTAGGGTCGGGTGGTCCCCACCACCGAGCATTAAATTTGGTGGATAAACTCTTGTGGTCCCCACCTCCATAAATAAAAGGAGGTTTCAAGAATAAAAATAAAATGTTAAATAATTTTATTTTTATTTTCCCATGAAAAGGTGAAAAACTATCTTTCACCCTCAACCTACTGCGGTCGAGGTAAAGGTCTCCATAAGTGAATACCAACGCTGCGAGTTCAACACTGTCCTCATATTTGAATTTTCAGCACTGGTTTAAAAGTTACAAAAACCCACTCACACGTTTACTGAACGTACCCTATTTTTTTTTCAGAAATTCATTCTGGGCACACCTGGCCAGAGAATCACGCGCTGTCAATTTTTACAGACTCGTAAAATTTCCATTTAATTAAAAAACATTTACATAGAATTTCTAGGTCATTACAATCTTAGTTCTTCCAATATGAATAAAAATATATATCTATGAGCTTTAATAAATAATTCATCCTTCAATTGGGGATCACTTAGTATAAAAAAACTCTTTCAAAACCCATAAAACCATATTTTTCAAGGTAAATTTTAGTAAAATTACTCTTACAAACATACTAAAACCTTCCTGAGAAACTTCAATATTTATTATGAGCATGATTAATTTTGATTGATAAAAATTACTACAATAATACCTAAATGAAAATAGTAGGCACTCCTGCATGCATAATTTCTAGGAAAACATTAATTAAATCATTTACCAAATGATCATTTTTAAAACATAACATAACTAATGATGCATTCTATTTTTGGCTCAATGCATTGGATACCTTTTTTTCTTTAACTATATGACAGTGAATTGTGAAATCATAATACTTTATTAGTTCCAACCATCTTCTCTACGTCATGTTGAACTCTTTTTGTGTGAATATATACTTCAAAAATATATTGTGAATATATATTTCAAATTTTACACCATATAAAATATTTCTCCGGATTTTTAAAGAAAAAACTACTGTATATAGTTTAAGATCATGTGTAAGGTAATTCTGTTCATGGATTTTTAATTAGAATGATTCATATGAAATTACTCAATCATCATGCATCATGACACAACTGAGTACCTTAAAATAAGAATCAATATAGATTAAAAAATCACCCTTTATAGATGTAAATGACAATACTAGAGAATTAACTATTCTTCTTTTTCATTCCCAAAAACATTCATCACATTCATTTTCCTAGATTAATTTAACTCCTTTTCAAGTTAACATAGTTAGTGGGATAAATAATCAAGAAACTTTTTCAATAAACAATTAGAATTAACCCACTAAACCAAGAAAGATTCAAATATTAGTGAAATTTATAGGTATTGGACACTCTTAAACCACTGTACTTTTTGAAAGATCAATAGTTATTCCATATTTAGAGATAGTATGTCCAAGGAAATAAATCCACTATAACCAAATTTTTTATTTTATAAATTTTCCATACAACATATTTTACTTTAATGTATACAGAAAAATTCTTAGATGAATTTCATGTTCCTCATAACTTTTAGAATAAAATATAATTTAATAAATAAACAAAACCATAAATTTATCCAAATACACACGAAAAACTCTATTCATAATATCTATGAATACAACATGTGCGTTTTTTAACTAGAAGGGAATAACTATAAACTCATAATGCCTATACCTAGTATGAAACACTATATTTAACATATATTTCTCCTTCACTTTCAACTGATGATATATGAACCTAAGATAAATTATTTTAAAAATACTTCTCTCCCTAAAGCATATCAAACAATTCATATATATGAGGTAAAAAATAATTGTTCTTAATAGAAATGTTATTCAGTGGTCTATTATCAATGTAGTGCCTCATTGAAATATATTTCTATTTATAAAACAAAATTGGGGAACCCTAAGGTGAAGTGCTTGGATGAGTAAAACCCTTTTCTAGAAACTCTTGTAACTACCTTTTCAATTCCAATAACATGAATAGAAACATTCAATAAGGGGGTTTTAAAATTGGTATAACATCAAAAAATATGTCAACATTAAATTCAACCTCCCAATTAAGAATAAAACTAGTCAAATCATCATGAAATACATTCATATATTCATTTACTACTGGAACATAGCTAATCTAAACAACTTCCTTCTTTATAAAAATATAAGAAAGATAACTTTCACTGATATATTTAATCAGTTTATCAGATTCTTGATATTTTATCATAAGTATGAACACATTATTATATATAAATTGAATCTCAATATGAAAATTTAATATAACTTCCTAATCTATGAAATTTATCTTAACATGCAAAACTAAAATCCAATCCATTCCCAAAATAACATCAAACTTAAATATGGTCAAGATAATGATATTTGAAAGAAAAACTATTCCACAGATAATCATAGGACGATTATTATAAATATTTTTTACATGATAATTCCATTATTATTTTTTACTAATTTTTTTCCTATATATAGAGGTAATATTTTCATTTTACTAATAAATTCCCCAAAAATAAAGGAATTTATTTACCCTGAATCAAACAAGACTTTGATATAATCTGGGTAGTAAAGTAATGTAATTTTCACCACTTCATTTGATGATCCTATATTTTTCAAGGTAGTCACAAATGACTTTTACAAACCCTTATGATTATAGTCTTGATGATTCCATTCATTCATGATTTTCTTTATAAACACATCAACATAATGTCAAATATCAATATATTTGAAATATCTATATGCCTTCTTATCATATTTGGATTGACCATTACCATGATTATTTTCTTTGCAATCATGATCTAAATGTCTCAATGTATCAACTCAATAACATTTTATAGATTTCATAATAAAATTCCCTGGATTCTTATCAGTATTCTTATTAAAATATATAAATTTAGACCTCTTACCAAAAGATTAATTCGACATATACTTTAACATTTCTTGAAAGTTAGACTATTTATTATCTTTGTTATTGTAAAATTCAAAAAACTACATCAAAACCTTGTCAACAGTTCATAAAACTATTTAATATATTTTAAATCCACAAGTTTCCAAATATATTCATTAAATTGGTTTTAATATTGACTAAAACCTATCAATTTTACTATCATGGTTCATAATGAAATTTGGTGCATACCTGACCAATCTAGAAAAATTACCTTCATAGGAGGAAATAGAGTCATCATTCTTTTTCTTTAGTTATAAAAATTGACATTACATCGTAAGTCAAACAAAATTTAAAAAATACTTATCAAGGAAATTATCTTTAAATAGAATCCACTATCTGGATCCAATCTCATATTTTCTCCTTTGTATTCTTAATCAGAGACAACCATTGATCAACTTTACCTTCAAAACGATAAATGGAAATAATTTTATTTTTTTGTGTATATAAAATCTAAAAACCTACAATATGTTTTCTAGATCATTGATATGTTGTTGAACTGACACCAGATATGAGGTTCCACCAAATTCCAAAGGGTGTTATATCATGAAATTCCCCAATATAGAAATGTTTCTATATGGAGACTTAGGTCACTCTATGGAATGGGTTCCACCATTAATAGCCTACATTAACATAGTTAATATAGATAAAAATATTTTCTTCTGATTCCAACCATTCTATGTTTTTGATTCAGAAGGTAATTTTCCATCTGATTCCTTTACACTTCATTCTCCTTATTTACTCTACAGAAAACCATTCTGAAATATATACAAATTAGACGAAAAATCATGGAAACCCTTAAAGTTTTCTCATGAAAATATAATCCATATATTAATATACCTTAAATTTATTTTATTAAAAACATCATAACCTCTAATTTTATATGAAATTTTTATTTGATACCAACTATAATGCCTCATAACCTATAAATACATATTTTATAACTAGGGTTTCGCTTTCTTACATTTTTATGCTCTTATTAGTTTAGAGTTTTATAGAATCCATAAAAATATAACATACCAAACCCTTATAATAAAAATGTAAATTTCCACTCAATATCTATTTTTTCTATTAAAATATCATTCTTAAAGTTAAATTCCCATTTCAAGAAAATACATATGCTTCTTCAAATATAAATCCCCATAATGGAGAGTTAGACCTTTATGTAGTTACTAATTATCTTTAGGCACAGTGAAAAACATTTTAAAACTTAGTATAGACACAAAAATATCTGTAATGGATACAAAAAAAGAAACCCATTAGTCTATTTTGATAGTAATGAAATCCCATAAGAAACTTTTCCCTTTATACATAATAAACATTGATCTCAAATATTCGTTTTCTTTTTTATATAAAAATATTAATTGTCCAAATACTTTCAAAAAACCTATCATAATAAATATTAAATGAATAATCATAATCATGAGGGTTTATTTTAAAACACATGTACTCAAGAAATATTTTATTAAAAAACATAATTTTCCCCATTAAAAGGGGATTAAAACTTCCTTCAATCATAATCTTGTTATCTTACATTATTTAATCAAAATAATTCCCTAAAAAATAATTTGTAAGTATAGAATGTTCATATATGTACCTTGGGACATCATATTCACATTACTCTTACAATAACTCTTACAAATACTCTTACAAATGGAATTAACCAATTAGTTAATTACAATATATATTTATTGGAGTACAAAATCATTACCCAATGTATTGGAGAGCTATATCGATATCACCCATAATCATGAACAATATAAAAAGACTTAACTTATATAAAACATATATAATATTACATTTCCATTATAAAATTACATAAATTATCCCTTTTAACACATTTGAATAATCACTTTCAAGATTTAACTAAAAATAAGGATACCAATCCTTTTTAATTGAAAAATATCTAAATAAAAATTCACACAAGATCGGAACATAAGAAATTATTTTAAAAAAATGTAAATAATTTTATATAAATCTTCTTAAATAATAACATTCATGATGGTGGTAAATTCATCTCATATTGTATATGCTAAATGAATTCCTTTCACACTTTTTTAAAAATGTTGAAAATAACTTTTTTTGAAATATGTTATAAAGCCCTCTTTTAAAAACTTTATAAAGAAAGTTAAACATGGTTTAAAATTAAATTGATCATACATTTCAATAAATTAATAACATAATTTAAATTTTTTAAGGAACATGGGTATGGATGAAAAATTGAAGAAAAACTTTAAATATTTTATAAAAGTTTTTAAAGAAAAATACCTTACCTCAAGTCTCACTCGCCATGTACATACATTTAATCCCATGTAATAAAATTATATTAATATTATAATTTCTTATGAAAATTTTATAATTTTATTAACTTTTTAATAACCATTTTATTTAATTTATTACTATACCATATATAGTTATTAAATCAGTTAAGTACATGTTAGATGTTTTGAGGATGTTCGGTTTATAATCCCAAAAGAACTTAGGTAGGATAGAAATTGTCAATGGGGTCGTTGTTATATCATATAAAGAATATTAATAATGAAATAATTATTATTTTTATACATTAAATATAATTTTATAACCATATGAGGAAAAAATACATAAAAAATGGATCACATCGCTTCATGGAGGTTTTATTACACACGTACGCATGAGCAACCTTATCATTTTCAAATGAATGGATGGGTAAGAAGGTAAGTAATATATTATCATTTTAGAATCATAATTATTCTATGAATATCATGTATATTTATTAAATCCATTGTAATAACTATACATGTGAGATGGGGATGAAGAAAGAAAGACATCACTTCATGGGGGTAGTAGTCCACACATATGCATGAACGATGTTTTCATTTCCCCTAAGATGAAAAAGAAGATGAAAAAGGGTTATACCATAAACTTAATAAAATATAATTATTTTAAATATATTTATATTATTATTTAATAATGGTTAAACAATATTGTAAGGTGATAAGATAAGAAATAAACATGAAATAATTTGTAAATAATTATACCTCTTCTTTGAAAAATACCCCTTAGCCTATAACTTAATCATTTTTGGTTGGTATTTTGGTAAGATAATAACCTAAAGTACATAGGTAGGGAATTTAAGTAAGGTATTTTGTTAGATATTTTCTGAGATAAAGAGATCAAATTATTTGAATAATAGAGGATATGAAGTGCCCTTTTATAAGTGGAGGAGTGTCACTACTCTAATTTTCTAATGTTTTAATATAATATAAAGTTTTATTTATTAGAAAGTATCTATAAAACTGTAAAATTTATAAACTAATATGATAATGTAAAATATAATCTCGTCCAATAATATTTAAGGTGAAATTTCATGACCTTATTTCTTAGTTTTAACCACAATTTACCCATTTTACCCTTTACTAAGGTGATTTTTTTTACCATGGTTACTGTTCATTATGTAAAAAAATGAAATTGAACTCATTACTAAATTTTAGACTCTAGGTTCAAAATATTAAATCCAATTTTTTATGATTCAATTTTTATAAGTGGAAAAATTAATTTTAATATAGGCTCCCAAAACCCAACATAAAATAGTTTTTTTTCCAAAAATGTGTTCTAAGATAAAAAATAAATTTATACCACAATAAATCATAATATCGATTATTATAGAATTAATTTCAATATATTTAGTTAAACTGAAATATTTTTCCTTTAAAACCAATAAAAAATATAATGTTACTTTTTAAATACTTGAATAGGAATGATAATTTTTATAAAAATTAGTATTTTTAACTATTGACCCAAAAATCAATATTTTAAAAAATATCCCAAAAATTCACCTTAATATATATTTTATATGATAATATAAAAAATTAATTCCATTTTATAAAATTAAATTGCTAAAATTTATATATTTAACTTTTAAATAAAACCATATTATATATGGAAACACTATAGTTAAAATAAAACACTTTCTTTTATGATTATAAATTTACTTAATTTATTTATAGTGAATATGAAAACATAAAATATAATTAATTCATATTAATAAGAAATGGAATTTATTTATTATTAAAATCACCTATTTTTTATAGTAAGTGGGGGAGTTCTCACACCCTTTACAATGAACACCCCAATTTATCAATAATCCCTCACCATAAATTAATTTTCATAGATAGTTAGAGAAAAAAAAGAAGAACAAGAAGAGAAAAGAAGAGAAAGAGAAGAGAAGAAGAATATTAGAGAGATTACCTTAAGCTTTCACATGGATATCATGATGGAGGCATCAAATGATCAAAGAGGGATATGAGATGATTGATGGAGTTACTCATAGATAACTTTTTTGAACCATTGGTATTGAGTTGTATTTGTTGTTAATAAGTATAAAGTAAATAAGAATGGTTATAATATGTATTTATAAGTGAATCTTTGGTGAATTTTAAATTAACCAAGAATGTTGATTTTTTGAATTTCCAAAATAAGGTGTTATTATATGTTGAGCCATAAATAATGAATGTGGATTGAAGAAACACCTTGGATATTATAATTGAGTTACTATTATTATTCACATGATGAAGGATGATCTGCTATAGAATATTCATAGAGATATATTCACATATATAAAAGGGATTTATTTTATTCCTGGAAAATACTTTTCTGCTAAATATTTTCCAAGATGATACAAAAGAGGATAAAACAGTTACTTGAAGGCTCATGTGTAGAATCAGGCTAAGAATATTTGAATAAGTTGATGTACTGAGAAGAGTTCCATGAAGTATATTGATTATTGGACACATTATATCCATGAAGAATTTGATAATTTTTTTGAGGTCAGATGAAGAATAAAATCTTCCTTGTATTTTAGTGAAGTTATATCTTAAGTATTATCATATGGTGAATAAATATATCACATAATGAATAAACTTGGATAATTTTGGACGAGGATCTAAAGTTGGTTGAGGTAGTGGAATACTATAGAATAACTCTAATGTGTATTTTTTTACTAATAGATCTTTTTAATTACTATTGGGATTATTTATGTTGATCAAACCTCATTCTAAAGTAATTTTATGAGTTTGAGATATTGTGAAGAATTTTATAGAAGGCTGATGAAATTTTGGGTAGCATATTATTGAAAAAATGGAAAAGTACCTGATACATAACGTTTTATTCAATTCTTTAGAGAATATTTATGGGTTCCTTTAACAAACATAAAAAAGTACCTCAGAGTTTTAGTTTATTAAAAATTCAACAAACTCATCGATATATAAGAGCCACATTGAACATTAACTCTATTCATAATATTTGATAAATATGTATCTAAAAAAAGGAAATACGTAATGAGATGATCCAAGATAATAATATATAAATCATACATTATTTTAATATTATAATCATTACACCTCACATGTAATGTCACAATCCCAGGACCCAAAGTTTTAGTGTCTTTGGAGAAAGGTTAGAAAATATATTATTACACATTATTACTTTAACTTATCCCATAATAAAATCTCTATTAGAAATCCATCTACACATAGTACTTTATATAATTTCATAGATAAAGAAAAATAAAAGAATGGGTGAGCTCAAATTCTTAGTAAGGGAAAATTTTCCATGAGATACAATGGGTTAGATCATAGACTTATGAGAAAATGTGAATCAGGGGATAAATATCGAATTAAAAGGGCCATGTAATCCAAGGTGATAATTATAAAAAATGATATAACATTATGGATCATGTAATGTGATAAAATAATAGTCATAAAATCATAGAACCTAACCAATGTATTCAAATCATGTGAAAGTAAACATAAACCATGGAAACATAATGTAGGGATGTGGAATTACATAGAAAAGTGGCATAAGATTAAGAATAAGAAATCCAAAATTTGTGATAAAACCCAATAATTCCGTAAAATTGAATTTAGACTGAACCCAATCATGTCCGCTCATTATTATGTGATAAAAAATAATCATTATCACCCACTAAGTTGTGGAAAAACCCAATCATGTTCATGAATAGTTATTATCTCATGAGATATAAAAATTTAAGCAATGAATCAAAGGGAGATATATGAGACAACCTAGAACATAATTACATACCATAATTATTTATTCTCTTTAAAAATAATCAATAAATTTATCATGAGAAATCCAAAAAAAGATGAAAAATGGATTTCATGTCATTTACAAACGACATCACATAACATGGAAACAATATTAGATTTAATTTCACTAAAAATTCAATTTTATAATAAGATTATAAAATAATTTAAAGTATAATCATGAATATTAATTTATAATAGATAGATATTTTGGAGGTAGATAGGAAACTAGAAATATAATCAAAAAAATATATTTTATTAAGGATTAAAAAACATAGTTGTAAAAAAAATTTATAAGTCATTCAATAAAACCATCTAAAGAGATGTAAAAATTGTAAATTTAAAAAATTCATCTTATAAGTATTTAAATTATGGAAACATTGAAAATAAATGAATTTAATGAAAATAATTTTGGATTGGAAGATAAAAATTCACATATGAAAATGAAATCCAACTATTATTTTAAAATACATAATTGAATACCAACATCAGTAAAAAAGATAAAAAACCTATATTTAAAGAATGTAAAGGGAAGAATAAATATTTTAGGAGGTAAAATATATTTTGGTTTCTAATTAATAAATTATAACAATTATAGTAAGATAAATATGAACATGTAAAAATTATTTCTATTAAAAAGGGTAGAAATTATTCTTAACAACGTAGCATTTTTAGAAAGAATAAAATTGATCAGAGGAATATTTTCATATGAAAATGTAAATTACATACGTAAAAATTGGAAACATCATATATAATATATAAATATAAATATAAATATAAAATATTCTTGATAGAGTTTAGTCATGGAACATAGTTTATGAATCAATGAAAAAAATCAAGTTGATAAAACCCTTAACTCTAGTCCAGACTTACTTGGTTTTCATGTATAACATCTTGATGAGTCAAATTTATTTTATTAAATGCATTATTCATAATCTTTTTAATGTTTATTTCCATTTTATTATCTATTTATTATTCTATATTATCCATTTATATATGGTTTTTTCTCTCTTTGACCGCTATGATTTGTATGGTCAATACCTCTAAAATTTTTATAGTGTGTTAACCATGGTCAAAGGAGTTATAAAATAGTTTAATCACATATATAATTTTATACATATATTTCCTTTATCATTAAAATAGAATAAAATTTTCAAAGATTAATGGGTCGTTGAAAAAAGACTCAAATTAAGAAAAGTGTATTGATGATCTTGTTTTTAGGTGATTAAATTCACAAGGACCATTTTTTTAATATTATCAATAGAATGAACAAATAAAACTTATTTAATAATATTAATATTATAAATATTATATTTATCTTTTATCTTGATTTATAGAACCATCCATGTAATTAGGCGATGGAAAATGATATGTGTCATTCAGGGAGGCGGTAGTCCACACATACACACTAACAAAGTCCTTATCTTTCAATGGATCAAAGAAAAGGATGATAGATAATGATTTATATTTTGAAATAATAATTATATCATAGATATAATTTTTATTCATTAAATATAACTTTATAACCAACCACAAAATTTGGTGATGAAAAATGAAATACATCACTTCATGGAGGCGGTAATCCGCACGTACACGCAAGCTACATTTTCATTTTCCATCTAATAAATGAGAAGTATAAAATGTTTATTCCATAAAAAAATGAAATTTAATTATAATAATTATAATAATTTAATTATATAATTATTTTTATAGAATATTTGGAGGAGGTGGAAAAATAAAGATAAGTTGTAAGTATTAGATTGACATGATTATCTATTCCTTGGATATCCTCCCTTGGATCTCTCCTAAATCGTTATCATGTTGTTATTTTTGTGATACCAGAACATCTAGGATGTTTCCATGTATGTTAATACGTTTGTTTGGTATATCTTGGTCAATATAAGGTTCTAAAAGTGTGTGTATAATTGAGGTGGGTGAAATATCCTTTTATAAGTGAAGGGAGAGACACCACTGTAAATATTATTTACTTTAAAATAATATAAATTTCATTCCCAAAGAAATTTTAAAAAAGTATGTTTTTATATATAGTATAATATAGGGTCTAAATAAACTTATCCCATAAAATATATACATTTTTAGTGATATTTTTGGCCTTATCACTTATTTTAACCATTTACCAGATTTAACATTAATCATAGTGACTGAATATTTTACCCATGTAACATATTTTTATTAATAAATTTTTTAAACATGTTACCTAATTTGAATATGATGATTAGAAATATTGAAAGAAATTAAAATATTAAATTTATATAGGCTTTAAAAATTAATTTTAATAGATGTTCAAAAAACTATATTGAAAACAATTTTTTTGAGAAATATCTTTCTAATCATAAAAATGGTTTTACATAAAATAATATTTAATATAGATTATAGTGAAACTTATAGGTTTTTGAATAAACAATTTATATTTATGTGACTATAAAACCAATCCAAAACCTAATTTAATCTTGCAATTACTTAATTAAATAAATGGGTAAAAAATAATTATTTTATTAAAATAAAATACAACTTATGTTATAAATAGGTAAGAATGGATTTATAAATATAAAATATAACTTTTAAATAATTTATTTCAGTCCATTAGATATATATTTTTTCAAGATAAAGGTGTCATAAAATTTTAAGTAATTATTATATCACGATTATTTCTTAAATGTGATGGTATTTGTAAAACTACATTTTCACCACTCACCTAAAAATCTACATTTTTAGAAAAATATAAAAAAATTAAATTAATATAACTTTGATATGATGAATTTAAAAATAAAGTCTATTTTTTTTTCAAATTAAATGTATAAAAGTTAAGAATTTAACTTTTCATTGAAATCATATAATATGTAGAAAAATATTTATAGATAACTAAATTTTTTTCTTTTGTTATGAGTGGTTACATTTATATATGTTATCTTATCATAATTTTTAAATGGTTTATAGTTAGTTATGTAAGAATTTAAAAAATTTAAATTTTATTAGATTCTTCTTCTAATTAAGTGTAATTTATCTTTTAAATGCATAATTGAAAAACAATTTTAGTATAACAAATATTGTACACCATGATTTCAATTGTATGTTAATGACCATTTTACTTTTCTAAAAACTAGATTATCAAAATTTTATAAGAATTTTAAGTTAATTTTTTAAAGGATAATTTTTGACTATGCCAATATGTACACAAAATATGATCAAAATCTCATTAAATTTAAATGAACCATGATGTATTTTAAAGTGAATGATATGTTATTAACATAGTGTAAAAATGATTTTTAACCACTCATAATATGTTTCACATAAAATGTTATATGATATAATTTTTAATAGTTTTGTGTGGTTATGAAAACATGCATCATTTTTTAACTATGAGATTATAGTGACTTAATTACCATGGTGATATGAAAATAAAAATAATAAAGGTAATGCAGTTTTTAAAAAGAATCAGGAATATTGTAAAATTTATATATATATATATATAAAGGATGAAATAGGGGATTGATATAGATTTTATTCTAGTGGTATGTGTTATTCCCTTATCACCCTTCAACCATGGGTTCGATCCCCATAAACTCACTGGACACAATAGGATGTCTCCTAACTTGCGGGCTTCCATTTTCGTAAAAAATATTTTAATGAATAAAATCTCATTAAGATAGAAAATAATATATAAGGATACAAATTAATTGATGTATATGTATATAAATTATTGATTATTATTATTATATAATTGAATTTAACCTTTAAATATTTATTTTAAGAAAAAAAAATCATAAAAATATTCACTAGAAATCTAGGATGTTACATTCCACCCATGAAATAAATTAATTCCTCACAAACATAATTATCACTCACTAATGATAATATCTAAGAGTATCCATGTGATCCAATATGTAATTTCTAATGAGATATCATCCTTGCATTGATATTTGATAATGGGATAATTTGGGATATGAAATGAGTTTTCCTTGTATGGAAAATTAATATGATCAATCTATAGAGAAAACCATTCCATGCTCAATATCACATAAAAGTTTACTAAGGGAAGAAGAAATATATATACAGGAAGTTTCTTCCCACAAATCTCAATCAAATAATACTTGTATACTTTGTATGTAATCAATGCACCAGTAGGTGCTTTTATTAACAATTCAATACCCAATGGTTGAGGTTTTTAATAAATAATCCTAGAAAACTTACATGATATGAATTAATGAGTAGAATTATAATGAAATAAAACATTTAAAGGTTTGGAGTTGATAATAAGTGTACCTTTAATCACTTTATTATCATGGTCTACTTCAATAATAGTGATTTCATACACTCTTCCTTGTTCCCTTGGGTTTGGAGATTTATGATGTCTATCATCCTTATTAACCCTTATATTGGTGAATTTGTGTGATTAGTGTATAATATCCCCATATTTAAAACATTTAATTATTAGTGGTACTTTAAGAATAATATAATTTCCCTCCATCATATCAACTATTCATTCTTCCTCGGAAGATTCTTTTAATATGAATTTTTTTTCAAAAGATAAAATTTATTCTTATCCCTGGGTGCTTTTTCCCACATTCTTAACATAAAGGATGTTGAATCTTCTTTAATACATGTTATTTATCAGATTAACATTCATATAACTCTATTTTCTATTATTTGGTGTGTTTTTAAATTCATCATGGTTTATGTTTTTAATCATAATTTGAGAAAGATGGTTAGAAAGAACCACATGTTTTTTCAATCCAGCTAATATCATGTTTGGTTTCTCATATAGCCAATCACTACATTTTCCTTCACATCCATTGTTAACTTGATTCCTCTTAGTTCAATAAATATACTAAAATAAAGGAAAGTTAGGGATGAGAATAATTATAAAAGGGAAGCTATGAACTTAGAATAAATAACTAATAAATTCCATGTATACCCTAACTTATGAATATCTAGGTTTTAATCTTGGTTATCCGTGGTCATTTACAAGGAGATTATCTAAACTAATCAAATTTCATAATATGTTTATATCCTTCATAGTGGTTTATAAAGATCATATAAATCAACCATGCATATCCCTCAGGAGTTTCAAACCAAGTTTAAAGTTTGGTCGACTTATTGGTAATGGAGTGAAGATCAATTTAACACCCAACCAACATTTTTTAGAGTTATTAACCTTAGGTGAATTAGTGTTTGATCCTATATAAACTTGTTTGTATCCAAACATGGATGTTATTTTTTAGAAACCACACACTCTATACTTTACAAAATGTTAAGGATATTTACTATATCTAGACTTATCCCTAAGGGTTTCACTATCGTTTTCTAATCCTAATCACCCAAAATAACTAAACTAAACTATAATAACAAATGAAATGATCTAATATAAATGACATATAAATGATACAATATTTTCATAATTCAATATTTTCAACTTAAAAGTAATTATACAATCCAAAAAACCGAAGGTTTACTTTCTTTGGAGATAGGCTGCAAACAATATCTTATTTAAAATTATTGAAGGTATTAAGGAACACAACAGAAGAAAATGGGTTAGGAAATTAATTTTTTTATCACTATATAATATAACATCATAGTCTACAGATATGAAAAACTCAGTATGGAAATGGAGGATCTCTCATGAATAATTTTAAGCATGAAAAATAAATCTAGTATTACCTCATTCATTTTGAGGATGCGCTCACGAACAATTCATCCCTAATGGATATTGTTTTAAGGAACTGAATCCATACCCCTCTTGTTTTCCACACATACATTTAATGTATATGATAACACTGTTCATTATAATCAAGGTTCTAGGGAAGATATTTTATAATTACTTTGAAGTCCCAATGATTACCACAATGAAAATCCATTGATCCATACATGATAACATGTAACAGTTTCTCAGATTGTCATCTTCTCTCTCTAAGAAGCAGGAAGAGGGGATAAAGGCTCTCAACCATCATGCAATGAATATTAATGAGCATGAGATCCACCTAATCCTTATATTGTGAGGTTCTTAAATACACAAAGATGTCTCCCCAACTCTTGTATATTTTTTACTAACTAAAAAAACCCTGAATGATGTATTATGACCAATTAACCCCATTATAAACATCATTTATATTTTTATCACTTTCCAGTAATATAATAAATATATTTCATGATAAAATTTACCCCTTAACTTGACTCATTGTTCCCAAAAAATTTTAATCAATCCTTGAATATTAAAATAATAATCGTTCATTAAATATTTTCTTATATATTCACTTAAATAAATTGTGCATACTTTTAATAAATAAATTTAATACCAATTATTATAAACATGAATAATATGAATCTATTTATTTCATGGTGATTGTTTATTCTTGGGAATCAATTGGACCCCAGGTGGGGTCCACCATGTCTAATACTACCATTCATTAGAATATGCTAGAATTTTGAATACTCTTAGTGTGTAACCCTTTAGGTCCTTATCTAAAGAGTAGTGAATACTATTCTTAAACAAGAAGTGTAGTCTAAAAACCCCCTCAAGGACACTAAATAGATAAGGAATAATCATAACAATGAAAACCATTCCTATGAACACATTCTATGTAATATAATCTATTTGTCTAATGATATCTCATAAAGTACGACGAAAACTTATTATCATCGTCCTTTATTTTTTTTCATTGACCTAATTGGACAGACTTACCTTCTTCTACTATGGTCCTGGATTTAGTGAAGGTACTATCATCCAGATGAACTATTCT
This sequence comes from Viscum album, assembly GCA_963277665.1. NCBI lineage: Eukaryota > Viridiplantae > Streptophyta > Magnoliopsida > Santalales > Viscaceae > Viscum > Viscum album. The sequence continues at coordinate 1,799,762,107 of OY728130.1, read as the reverse complement.
TGAGATATCAATTCCTCTGAGAAGTGAAAATTTTGATCTTGATTATTCAATCAATGTCATTCCACAAATGACGCACCCAAGACAATCTACCTCGCTATGAAATTAATTCCATAGTTTTTATCTAACATCAAATTACATAATCAAATAGTATTCAATGATAATAATCTCAAGTTATTAGACCATTAATTTTTCTCATTGATAGAAACAACCAATTACACATGAAACATGTGGTGTTTCTATTGGTGGGCTAGTTCTCATGATCTCATCTACTCAAGATAACCAACTGAACACTTTATGAGAAGAAGTCTCAATGATTATGAGCCCCCATCACCTGATGGGTAGACATTATCTATTTCCAATCATCATAATGTATCTAAACCACAAAATATATGTTTAAGAATACTATTATGGCATCTCTAGGTTCTCATTATAGACTTTTAACTTCTATAACCATTTGATATGAAAAATAATCTTTAGAAATTACCATCCAAAGAGTCGATGCAGAAATATCAACACTATTATGGTAAGAATACATCATGAATAACTCATTGTATACATGATTTGGTAATCGAAAATTACTATTCAAGTTAGGTCTATGGAACCTACTATTACAATACTCCCACTTTCACTAGATCCATTTATCTAAATTTCATTGTTAGAACTCACATGATAATATCATTCTTCTGGTAAGTTATGGATTTAGTTGTTGGGCCTACCATATCTCTATTTCACTACTACTCTGTTATCTGTGATTTCACCTCCCTGAGGAAGTCTCCTGAAGAAATGATATCTCGGAGTATATTCATTTTTTCCACTATCAAAACATAATATCATGGATAGTACTAGTAGTATGATTATCATAATTTATATTATGACAAAACTATACTTACTAGATGTGATTATAATTAATGGAACAAATCATTGAGTATTTTACACTACTTATTTAACTGCATCAGAAGCTAAAACGTTCTCAGTATTTGTAGAAATGGATACCACTAGAATGAATGAAATTATATTAATCATTTACTTAATCTAGCTAAGATATTAGATCATATTTATCTAAAGTAATACTAGTTTATATCCCCTCAAAACTAGTGTCTATTCCTCTCCAAGTACTAGGAACATATACCATGTACTCTCCTAAGTAAAATTGGGTAGTTTTGACAGCTTCTTGTGAAGTTCTACAAGATTATACTAATATTATACTATCAAAAACCATATGTTAGAAAAATCATTTCTAGTACATAACATGGAATAGACTAAGGATCCATTTTTGGTGATTATTTAATTCTACTTACCAATTAGTCTCCTTATATTTCTTATACATTTCTTCTTAGAGAGATTTATGTGAGGTTACTTTGTTAATAATTCTCTCTCAAATTGTTTTAAAACATATTTTCTATAACTTGTCACTAAATATTCTATTAATTTGGTCTAAGAAACCCATTAAATCCACCACAATAGATATTGTTCCTAAGACATCAGTTGCAACTTTAAGTCAATCTATGGAGAGTTAATTTCATTATGGTCTTAGCTAAAAGTATAACCAACAATCATTTTTGATATGTTATCAAACATATGTTTACATGTAAAATAGTGCAACTACTACTAATCTCTTTTAGAAACATATAAAAAATCCATTCCAAGTGAATACTCTATGATTCTATTTCTTACTTCGATCCACAAATGGATTTTAGTAACTTTCAGCCCTTATTGGAATTATATTGTGTCACCAAATTTTTTTGGTTATATCTTATATACACTTTCAAATAAAATTGGTCTTGAAATCCAATGACCAATATAAAGTGATCATAGAAAGTAGCCGTGAAAGGTAAAATCCTAAGAGACTTAGGCACGATGACTTAGTATAACTAATCACACCTTATTGGTACCATGCTGATACTACCCATGTAATTTTTCTCTGGAATTAATTCATACTATCATGATTAGAAACATTCAAAATAATATAAACTTATACTTTGATACATTGAATCCATTATGGAATTTTACATGAAGTTTTCAAACATAGATTGTTTCTATTTACTGCTTACTTATAGGATTCATTATTATGAATTAACAGTGTATCACTACACATAATGAATGTAAAACCACAAAAATGTTTTCAACCATTTTTCACAATATATGTTATGAAAAATTCATTTTCCAAAAACTTTGGTGAAACTTGTTCCAATTATAACCACTTGTGCATCTTCATGATTTGAAAAAACCTAGTCAATCTTGCTCCCACAATCTCAGATAGAGATGTGAACACTTTTTTGAAATATAGTATTTCACTCAACTATCAATTTTCTATCTCATGGATTTCTATAATATCATTAGAAAACATTAGGATAATTACATTATATACACATTGTTGTTTCCTTGATGCATGGTTTTCCCTTAGCAAACACTTTTCATCAAAATACATGTTATTATGACATGAAGGATTTATATTATAATATAACTCATATGTTATCCATTTTTCATTATATTTGGCATATAGTTATAGGATAACACCATTATTTTCAAAAACATTCTCGAAAAATAATAGAAGTATGCACAATGCATATATATTTCCACATTGATTATCCTTTTACTTATATAATGTATTTGATGTGAATCAGGAAATGCGGGTTTGGGAATTACTCCACGCTACATTTTATTTGTAAATTTTTGAATGTAACACTCATCATCAATACTCCTTACTAACATTATAGCTTTGATGTGTATAAGGAAATGTACATTTAGTAATTACTCCATGATACATTTTATTGATCAATATTTTCATGTAAGTATCATCATTGATCCTCGTTACTAACATCATAGCTTTGATCTGTATAGGAAAATTTTAATTTAGGAATTACTTCATGCTACATTATAATGATTAATGAATGCTTGGTCCAGATATTATTCTGAACACAAACCAAAATAAACTCATATATTCTAACCATGTATATTTCATGTATCACTTTTACATACCTTAAAACAATTAAATGAATATTATGAAGTATATTTACCACTATATTGACCTTTTAATAGTTCACAATCTTTATCTGAGATAATTATGAATGTTTTATGGATTAACTTTATTTCTAAAAGTTTTTTTATCAAAAACTAGATAAGTAAATGTGTTGATAATATCTATGGTATTTTAACCCAAAGAGTCTAAAAATCTTAACGGATATATCCTTTAAAACTATTTTGTTTTACTAGAAAAATAATTATCCTTACACAACTTGGTATAAATGTGTCTTACATTTTATATTCATCAACTGTTTCTAATTATTCAAGAATTATTGAACTATTGATCAAGTATTAGACACCAAAAAAACCAATCATTCATACGTGGAATAATGTATCCTTATGTTCAATGGTCATGTGAGATAATTTTTTTGGTAATACTTAATAAAATCTCTACTAGAACTATTAAACTTGGTAATTATAACTTGTGAACTTCTTACCACTGACTTAGGAATCACTGTTTCTTAGCCACTTGTGAATTAATCTTGCATCTTAAAACCTTTATTTTAAAAACATGGTTACTATATTTAAATACACATATATAAAAGACATATATCATTTAATACACAAGAATTATTATATAAACATCACTTATAATGATGAATATATTTTAGTGGAAGCCTTTTCTTTTTTTTACTTAAATTTATTTCATTTAATCTTCCATTGACTTATCTCATGACATGAAAAGAAATTAACCGCATTTATGATGATCTAACTTTCTCTGAAGGATGCTATGATGGTTCCTTTAACATCAAATTTTCCATTTGAATTTTCACCATGTATTTCAACTTTTTCACCATAAGAACAAAATATTAATCCTTATTTAAGTTATAATCAACTTTTAGAACCTTATCCAAAAGTTAATGAAGTGTTTTATACACAATTTTTATTTTTTTCATATTAAATTAAACATGATTAATTGATTGAAAATGATATAAAAAATGGATTTAATAAAATATCTTGATCCATATTCCAATTTATATATATTGAATATAATCATCACCTCATTCATATCTCTCCATATTTTATCCTAACAAGATTCTTGGAGATTATAGACCATGTGAAATCATCCATGTCTGGAATTTGTTTCTATAAATCATTAGAAATTAGTGATATCATTATTATATAAACATAAAATGTGTCACATATGAGTATCTTGTAAGATTTTTTTTCACGGGATCAATTCTTAAGACCAGAGGTGGATCAACAGGCATTAGGGACACTAATGTTGGCTTTGGTTCCTTAGAACCAACTACTTGACACAATGGATTACATGTATATTTTAATAAGTGAATATTAATATAAAAATATTATCATATATTTATTGTTAGTCTACATAACATGGATGTGATAATGTATTAGAGTATCGGTCACATTGATATGGTCATGATAGTTCCCCACCATGATGAAAACGTTGAGTTTCTATGATAATTTCTTTTAAATATAATTCTATGGTCAGAAAACATACAATAATAGGAACATAATATATTGATGGTTATGTGTGAGTACTCTTAAGGGGAAAATTCGTTTTATCATGATATTCACACTTCAAAATCTCTAGGAGGAGAGATTATAAGAATAGACCCACCATTATAAATTTCACATGCACATGTAATGGTACTTATATTTTAAGATTATAATTAGTGAATGTCAAAACTCATTCACTTAGATTTACTAATCAAAACCATGACAACATATGTTTATGGGAAGTATGGTATGTTGGATACATTATGAATGACATGTTATGAATGGATATGTCAAGAAAGGATTTTTCACTTCCATCTTTATCAAAGTTTATATCTGCACCCATTAATTGGAATTGAACCATCACATTAAATTTTATGGCCAAGGTGTAATGAAATGTTTATTTTTAATTGTCAAATCAATTTCTATCAAGCACATAGGTTGATGAAACAGATGTGAAGCCTTCTTGAAGAGATATCATGATAAATGGATTATATTACACAATTATCATTCATATGTGGTTTTCGATGTTGTGACATTAAGTTCTTTCTTTGGGGTGCCTTGACCCGTTTCTAGATATTAATCATGGACTTTAAGAAATCCCACCTAATTCCAACAAGAAATAATCCTAGAGAATGAAACACTAAGTGTTTCCATTGATCTTGATTAAATTCTATCTGAATTTAATTATAAGAATATATATTATTCTCAATGTCGAGGAAAAAATTAATTCAGGTTTTATTGATCATTAATATTCCCAAGATACTAAATAATAAATTATTTTTTAATAAATAATTATTTATTCTTTAATAAATAATTATTTATTATTTAATAAATAATTTATTTACTTACAAGAATAAATAATAAATATTAATTCATTATATTGTGAATAAAATATTTATATTTATTTATTGAACATATGATAAATATTTATTTACGGGATTGTGAATAAAATATTTATTTATGAATAAAAATATTTATTCAGGTATTCAATAAATGATGAGGAGGTTGAGTAGACCAATATCGCATCTAACGATGGATATTAATTTACAATCCATTAAAATAATATTTATCATTGTGCCAGTGAGCATGCACCATAAAATAATAATAATAATAATATTATTATATGGAATGAAATTTTTTAAAATTATAATATTATTTAATGTTCGGAATGCTATTAAATAACATTTTAAACTAAATCTAAATTCTATAAATAGATAGTTATGTCTATTGTATAGGGTTAATTGAGAATTGAGAATCATCACACATAAAATATTTCTCTCTCGACTCCTATTTATCTCTCCGTCTCAAGAATAAGAAGATCTAGAGAGGATTCTTCAAACATAAAGGATGAACATTCAAGATGAATAATGGAAGATGATTTATTTTCCATGTTAGCACCTAGAAATAAATCATTTTTATTCATAGATCAAATAAGTACATGTGGATAATAACTAGAGGGATTCCACACTTGGATCCTACAAGTACAATAAAGTTATTCTGAAAATGGTTTTAGATGATCAACAACTTTATCATCAAAGAAAGATCCTAAGACCAGGTATTTATTTCTTTATATCTAAATAATTTAATTATAAATTTAACATGAAGAGATATTCTTCGGGTTTTGGGTTTCCTTATGTCAATATCTGATGGAAAAATTTCATTTCTCATGACATTCACAACATGTAGAATATTGCAAATGAACCATCATATTGAAAAAACTCTTTATGGTTTCTTTGACCACTAAGGAACTCTTGATATGCCTAAAATGTTCAAATAGAATTAGTGTAGTAATGTTTTAAATTTATAATTATTTATTTGATTGTTGATCCATATACACAATAGTGGTTAGATATTTTATTTTTAGAGTATTCATTATTTAATCCTATTTTAATTAACCTTTATTTGGAAAATTTTAATTATCCTTATTCATGTTTTAATTTTTCTAAAGGATTAAGAATAGCGGAATAATGAATAGTGATTACATCAAGAAGTACTAATAATCCTAGCTGATAAGATTGGGTTACATAGTGTGTAGCCAGATTACACATTGCATACTGAAGTTCACTACACCTGGAGTTGCTGTGGGAAACCTATAATTCCAGGTAGTAATTACATGTGGTGAATTTACTTCACACCACATATAGAACAGGAAAACCATGAATATAGGTTATCTAATTACATTGTGTAGATAGAGTACACGTCGTGCAGTCTATATGGTTTAAAATAAATTCTTTCACTAACCATGTGGTCAAATACATGTTCAACACAATGTGATGCTGATAGCTTGGAAGATTAATGACATAAATGATGTGTAGTCGGTGTACACGGTGTGTGATTCATTAATTACCATATTTTAAGAACAAGTAGAGTCTTATGATGGGTTGTGTGGACACAAAAAAAGCATAATACATGTCATGTAATTGTCTTGTACATGTCGTGTAGTCTATTTGAGATACATGCTAAAGCCATAGGCATTTATCTTGGGTACATGAAAAATGAGGAACTTGGTGTGTATCTTGATAGTACGCACCGCGTGGTCTCCCAATAAAGGATAGAATTAAATTCTATAAAATTATTTATTAAAGTATTGAAAACTTATTATATTAATTGAAATCTATTGTGTTTGAAAATATAATAATGGGTTTAAAGAATTATTAAATTATCAATTAATTAATTGTAATAAATTGTAATTATAAGTTATGCCATTTATTTTTGATGAATGCATTAATGATGGGTAACTCCAAAGCAATTCATATCGACGTTAAGATAAATGGAATTAATTAATTAATTAATTAATAAATGAAAGTGGGTCAAGCCTAATAATAAATAATGAATAGAAATGAATGTTAACCAATTTTATTTTGTGTATTTATTTCATATGAATGACCGTGCATGAGCTTGACCAAAACTTGTGTATGTATTGGCATTATTTAATTTAAATTTATTTCATGGTTTTTCAATTCATATTTATTAAATTAAAAATGATTTCCTATGATCAATCACTCCCCAATCTATTATATAGGACTTTCATGTCCATGATTATTTATATACACCCCCTTAACCAATGCTTTGGTTCCACTCACCTATGTGTGAGTAATAAATTCATGTAATAAATGGAGTATCCCAAGGCTCATGGAGGTGGTTCAAGATGAAACCAAGATAATTCCAACTTAGGTGATACATATGTATACAAGTGAAATGATACAAATCATTCTAAGACTAGAACAAAGGAGTTAATTCCCATAGGTTCATAGGCTAATTTATTGTCCCCTCAATAAATAAACCATTAGATAAACTCATGATTGAGTTATTTAATTGATTAATTTATTTCTATATTATGAATTAGTTATTTTATTGATGCAAGAATATGATCACATAAACAAATTAATTAATATGAAAATATAGAATTTAAATAAATTGATTATGCGTAAATATTTTATCAAACATGTTTAATCACTTAATTAAAACTAATTTAATGATAACAATACATGTAAATCATAAAACAAGTAAACTTTTACGAATAATAAATAAATAAAATAACTCAACTATATATTAAGTCAAACTTTTCCTTCCATTACTTGATCAGAAATGAAATCCATTGAACCAAGTGTTTGAACAAACCTCGTTGGTACACTTACTTTTAGCATGGAGTTCTTATGGTGGATTTGGGTTAAATTAACCATATTAAATCAAGAGAAGCATCCCTCTCTAGAATTTATGTGACTTGGAGGTAGGGGTTGAATAAATCTAAGTCAGGATTTATGGACTGGAGATCCCACTCAACGGATCAAGGAGTTTCAAGCTTGTAGATGGAAAAAACCTTCCTACCTAAATACCTTCTAGTAGTTTGAGAAACCCCCTTTGGGTTTATACGGAGGGGCATATGGATCTTTTACACTAAAATTTCTAAGAAACTAGTCATCACAAGTTCAATGGTGAGAGATATTGGGAATTTATAAAATAGTGGTAGAATTAATAAAATCAATAATTGTTATTATTAATCACATAATTTGTAATCAAGTAAGTTCTAATCATCTGTTTTAATTATTATAGAAAATTTCAAGCAAAAAAAAATATTATGACCATTCCTTAAATCAAGGTATGTCCTAACAAGTAAAAATTTCTATATATGGTACAATCATTTATGTGATTCATTATTATTACAAATTTTGTATTATATGTTGGAAACCCCTACTGTTCTGCCACCCCAGTAAGTGAGAGAAGGTGAATAGGATGACTACCAGATATATGTTGAGGATTATTCTTATGTTTATTGTATTATATTATCAACTATTTTAGGAGAGTTTATGATACAAAATAAATACATGGATGCTAGCACTATAACATCTCATATTCTTTTGGTTGATAAAGATAAGGAATGGATTGAAATAAATAAGATTTTCAATGCACTATAAAAATGTAAACTTTAAAAATGAAATATAGTTTTTGAACATGATTTTGAGATGCTGGGATATATTGATTAGTTAGCATAATAGGGCTTCCAATTAGATTAAAAATTATCCATTAAAAATATCTAATTATCCTTACCACAAAGGTTATCCTTATTCATCCATACCAGGATAAAACATGGATAAATCACTCGGGAATTTTTTTCCATACTTCACCAAGAGGATATTTGAAACCTATTTCTCCACCTCTTATAATGTAAAGTATTAAATAAAATCTTCAATAACCCATGTATAATGTGAAGAAAAAATATTATTTATGATTTCCCTTAAATAGAAAATAGATTCAAAGGCAAAACAATGAGCATGCAGGTATTTTATTTTTTTATGCAGAAATAATGGACCCTAGAAAATAAATTTAAATGAATTGAAGAATCAAATAGTTTCATCCACTTAGAGTATATTCATCAAGTTTCTATTCATCAATTGTGTTTTAAAATATAATATTCTAACATCATATATGTATTTAAATAATGGAAATGAAAAAGAAAAGAAAGGTTATAGAGTGAACTCAAAGGATCTAAGAAAGGGTGATTCCTACATCAGCCAAGGGAATCTCACTACTTCTCATTTCCAAATGGATTGCTTTAAGTTTGTAATAACTGTTAAAAAAGTATTTATCTCAGTGTATAGCTATAAAAAATGAGACATTATTTCAAATTTGTAATAAATATTGTTATGGAACTTCCATACTAAACTATTGGTTTAGTAACTCTGGAATCACAAATATCCATAACAATTAATGATGAATATAATATATACTACTCTTAATTGATTGTGAAATGATAATTATATATCAAATAAAATTAAAAGTATTTTACCTATTTATAATCATTAAATTTTTTTAGTCTCAATTTAACTAAGATATTGGATATACAAACAAAATATTTATTCTATTTTAGAAAAATAATCCTTTCTAAATAAAGGTACATAACAAAAAATTTTAGAGTTGGTTAAAAATGGTCACATGAACCATTATTAATAAAAACATAACTCTATATAATTCATGATATTCCTTAAATTTTTTCTAAAATTGATCAGTAAAGTAAATTAGTGCTCTTGTTAAAGACTGAGCAATCTCTAAGTTGGCTTGTTGGAGAACATCTTTTCCAATTAATAATTGATCTTGTATATGGAGTAAAAGTTCTCCTAAACTCACATTTCCTTATAAACATTAATATTGAAATGGTAATAAAAGTATGATCAATGATAATGATTATATATATATATATATATCAATTCATCTATTTTTCTTTCCAAGACATAATATGAAAATAGATATGAAACAACTAACCATATGCCAACTATTATGTCTATTGGATATCACATCAATTATGATATGATAAAAATCTATTAGAATACTACAAAAAGTGATTTTTGAAATCTATTTTTTTAAATCATACCTTAGATACAAAAAAATCATTATAACACTAATGTGTATTTGAGTTAATAACCCTATGGTCCCTAAGGATATTAACTTCTAGCCAAGATGAAATATATTTCCACAAAGGGAGAATATCTCTTTTAATATAGTGGGAGGTGACTTAACACCTACTAGTTTAGGATTTGGATGCACATGAGTTAACATAGAAATACTGTACTCAAATGTGCTTAGTGGGAGTAGTAGTTTTTGAAACACACACTTTGTAGGAATTTATAAAAAAAGAGGTGGTTTATGTTCACCACATTGGGTGGTACATGAAATATTCATTTAGAATAAATATTCCTATAAATAAGTAATAAATTGTAATATATTATGATTGAAAAGTATGTATAAATTCAAGTAATAGACTCTATGTATCAAGATTCAGTAACTTTTTTTTTGAATGACTCTAAGACCCATTACTATAGGTAATTATTCAAGAGAAACTATACATGGATGGTACAAGAAGATACTAATATAGATTGACTGATTATTTAAAGTATTTTTATATAATTAAAACTATTAACCAATTATCAAGAATGAAATATTCTTTTGAATTCTACTTTTAAAATAATATTTTTATGATCATCATATTGGAATATTAATTGTCAAGGTTACCTCATCATGAGAAATACTTAGGGTAGATGTCAATATGACATGACAAAAAAAGAGACCCTATGGTATATGTCTTTTAGGTATAACTAAAAGGTCAGTGATATCAATTAATGGAAATAAGATATACTGATTTCATAAATCCATTTATAAATAAATAAATCATAATGATCATAGATCATTCATTTGAAAAAGAATGAGTGACATGTGTCTCTATCTGGTTAGTGGTAGCACTATTAGTTTTCATGATAAATATGTTCATAACATATGGAAAAAATGTTATGTATTACCAGTTTGTTAAGACTAAGGAATGATATTTCTCCATGTATGACTTAATGTAGAAACTTTGTTCTAGGGAATATTATCTACAAAATAGATCCAAGTGTTTTAAAAATATTTACATAGTATATATATTAACAAAGTATTAAAAAATACCAATTGAAACAACTTAAGAATGAGTTTTTGTTGGCATATAATCCTTACAATATAATATGCATTGGTATAGGAAGGGATTATAGAGATTGAAAGAATTTCGCAAGGTTAAGTGCAAGGAATTCAGCTCATATTACATGATATTTACTAATATTTGATATTACTAATACATAAATCATATTTGGTGAATATAAAAAATATATAACGTAATTTCATTGAGATGTAGTTAGAACTATCTAATAGTACTTGGAAAAGTAAAATTGGATGAGTTCCTGTTGTCTAGAGAAGAGGGAATACTAGTGATCAAGGGAATTGAACTCTTTTCTTCACTTATTTCAATTTGGTCTAGTATGGTAGAAAAGGATAAATTAATATTCAATAAAAAATTATTACAAACAAGTGGATTCCATATTTACAATATCTGAGTATGTTGCTGCCTTTGATGCAACTTAAGGAGTGGTTTAGAAAAATATAATTATGATTTTGGGTTATGCAAAAAATAAATAACCTTATCATTATTATTATAATCACTAACCATGTACTTAGTCCAAATGTAAATACTTTTACATTGGAATAAAATATTAACCCTCAGATATATCAATATTTTTAAGGACTTTCTCAAGATGGTAATGTTACAGTAAATAGATTCTCTACAAAGACATGTTCCTTTATGAACCCTAGCCACAGAAACGTGGTATGCCTTGTAGTTTCAACCATACACAGTAGAGACATGTTTTACAAATGAGGAATAACTGGTCAAAATTCATTTTCTCTAGTGAAAGTGTGAGTTTGTGGAGTTGGTTCCCTAAAACCAACTACTTTGTATTTTGGATTACAAGTATATTTAAAGAGGAGAATATTAATATAAATATCATATCACATATTGATTATTCTTATTCATAATATTAATGGGATAATGTCTTAGTGTATCTATCACATTGATAAGGTCATAACAGTTCCCTATTATGATGAGAACCTTGAGATGCTATCACGATATATTTTAAATATAGTTCTACAATTGAATAACATACTATGATAGGGCACATAATATATAGAATATCAGATGAAATTAATTGTTATAGGATGAGGATTCTTCTCATGAAGTTCATACTTGGGAATCTTCTAGAAGAGAGATTATGAGAATAGATCCGTAAGTAGGAATTTATCATGTTTTAATGTTATCATATATTCCTATCTACAAGCATGTGTAATGGTCCTTAGATTTAAGATTATCATTAATGAATGTCACGACTCATTCACTTAGATTTATTAACCAAAATCATGACACTATATGTTCATGGGAAGTAAGTTATGTTGGGTACATCATAAATTACATGTTATTAATGGATAAGTCGAGGAAGTATTCGTTCCTTCCACTATTATGGAATTTGATATCTCATCCCTTTGATTTGAATAGAATCGTTGCATTAATTTTTATGGACATGCTGTAATGACATGTTTATTTAAGATAGTCAAACAAAGATTCACCAAGCACATAAGTTGATGGAACATATGTGCAATATACATGATGAGATATTGAGACAAAGGAATTACATTACATAGTGAGCATTAATATGTGTTTTTCAACATTTTGATATTAAGTAATTTCTCTTGGCTATCTTGACCCATTACTAGACTGTAATATTGGACTTTAAGAAAGCTCTCCGAATGCCAATGAGAAAGAATCCTTAAGGATCAAACACTAAGTGTTTCTGTTGGTCTCTATTAAATTCTATTTGAATTTAATTATTAGAATAAATAACATTCTTAAAATTTTGGAATAATTTTATTCAATTTTAATTGATCACTAATATTTTCATGGTAATAAACAATTGGTTATTATTTAATAAATAATTTATCTAGTTTCATCAATATATAATAAATATTTATTCACTAGATTTTGATTTAACTATTTATATTTATTTTTTGAATATATAATAAACATTAATTCACTTGATTTTGAATAAAATATTTTTTCGAGTATTCAATAAATTATAAGAGTTGGAGTAGACCAAGATCGAGATCGTTGATGGATATTACATTACAAGCTAGTCAAATAATATTTATCGTTGCTCAAGTTATCACACACCACAAAAAAATATTAATGATGGTATTATTATATGGAATGGGTTTTTGTTAAAGATTATAATATTATTTAAGGGCTAATACACAAATAAATAATATTTTAACCTAAAATAAAACTCTATAAATAGATGGGTATGTCTATTGTGTAGGGTTAATTAATAATTGAGAATCATTGTGTACAAAAAAATTCTTTCTTGACCCTTCTTTCCATCTCCCTCCCAAAAATGAGAAGATTTGGAGATAATAATTTAATCCATTGATCTCATAATAACTCCCTGGTAGTAGGATCCACCCTCAACTAAGGTTGACGAGAACCTCTACAACCAGATACAATAGTAGTGATATTTTGAAAATATAATAAATATATAAATTTATTTCCACACATGTGTGAAATCACTGGAAAACTAGAATAAATTGTTCCATACATAGGGAAATCATGGCTGAAAAAATTAAAACACCCTCTCTTTCACACACACAAACATTTCAATATATATATATATATAGGTTTTTCAAAAACTAATACATCAGAGATGATATTGATCTATCTTTCAATCATAGGATGACCACACCTCATCCATCTAATATTGGATTGGATCATCATCTACAACATTGAGACCGTTACAATGCCCGCTTTATTAATTTATTACAATATTAATTTTTCTTAGCATAAAAAATTCACGTAATTTTTCTAATACCAATTTAAGGTACTATGGTGTGAAATAGAAGAAAATGGGATAAGGATTTAAAAATTTTAATCACTATCCAAGATAATTATTTCATCTCCACTAATGACCCAATATAATAACTAAGGATCTCACATGAATAATGTTAATCAAAAATATATATATATATCAAATAACACCTCATTAATTTTGATGATACATTCACCAATAGTTCATTACTGAAGCTGTAACTTGATGACACCCAAGATGGATCCCTATTGATCATCCACACATGCTTCAAAAGTATATGGGAGCATCATTCATCATAATCCGATTGCTAGCCTAAATATCTGACAATTCCTTTGACATCATTATGATCACCGTAGTGACAATCCTTTGATCAGTATAAGAGAACATGGATTCATTTCTTGGGTCATCAAATTATCTCTCTTGGAAGCTGAAGTGCCCAGATCAGTGTGAATCAATGAGAGGGGGAGGGGGTGAATCAGTGATCCCTTAAAACTTTTTTACTAATTGATTCTTTATCAATTAAACCTCTATGGCTTGTTAAGGCCTCGATCCACTCTTCTTGTATCTCTCACCTTTCCACGAATGATGCAGTAAATTTAAAGGCACTGGACACAAGGATTTACAAGGTTCGGCACCAAAGGCCTACGTCCTTGCCATATTGGTTATACGCCCCAACATGGTTTCTCCATTATAATCGGTTAGTATTACAATGGTCGATACAGAGTCCCACTGTATCTCTCCTGAGTCCCACAGGAGGGTCTTTATACTACGTCCCACAGTGTTACCAGAGTCCCACTGGCCTGCTCCAGAATCCCACTGAAGACTTCTTCTCCCTAAGTCCCACAGGGTCTTCTCTTGGATCCTCGAGTCGCATGAGTAGCTCTTCTTCACTTTAAGCTTCTTTAAGTATCTTCAGCAGTCTGGGATAAAGACTGCTGGCCTTGCTCTGTACCTCTGATCACTTGAGTTGATCAGGTCTTCTCGTCTTGCTCAGGATTTATCTCCTTCTTCTCAGGATGACCTGGCCTCTCTATTCAACCACTGAATACTCAGACAACTGATATTTTTAACTTCAGTCTGGTCCAGTCTCACTTCAGAACAACTTCATGCACTGAGTGCATGGCATCTCTGCTTCCTCATGCACTGACTGCATGGCCTCTTAATTCTCTTCAAGAACTTCCGGTCTTGGTCAACTCAGATGCACACAACCAGATTTGTCTTTGTTCACGTGTTCATGTGCAAGCATGCAAGCATGCAATCCTCTTCTCTTGGTGCAATAAACCCACTAAGGGTGTAGTCAATTTTAAGCACACACCTTCTCCACAATATTCACACTTTGTTCTTTTTGTTTACACACTCACAAGTGTGTTGTACTTTAGTGTGTGGGTCTCCTCTTTCTCCCTTCTTCTAAGTGTGTTCACTTCACTTAGTGCACACACACTAGGTCCGGCCTCGTTGCTCTTTGCACACACTTCTTTCACTTTTGAACACACTTGAGACTTGGCCTATTCTTCTTCTTGTTTTGCACACATACAAAAGGTGTTATTTTATTTGTTCTTTAATGTGTGCACCCACATGGCTACGGCCTACTTCACTTGCACACACAAAGTGTGTTCTTCAATTTTTCACTCACACAAAGTGTGCCCTCAGCCTTCTTGTTCACTTTGCACCCACAAACGCCTAAGATGTGGTCTTCTTTGTTTGCACAAGGCTACGGCCTTTCCTTCCCTTCTTACACACACACCCGAATGTGTCCTTCTCCACTTACGCACACACACTGCCCACGGGTGTCTTCTTCAAGAACGGGCCGCGCATGTGTCAAGGGTGCAAGGGGTAGCCGTGGGTCGCACAAGCACCACTGCCGTGCAGGGGGCGTGGTGCACAGAGGGAGCACGCAAGGTCGCGCTGCCCAAACTCTCCTTCCTGTCGTGCAAAGGGGTAGCGCGCAGGGGACTCTCCCTTTCTCTTCTTTCGCGCAAGAGGTGCGCAAAAGGAACAGACGAAACCAGGAATGGCTTCGGGCTGCTTCGTCGCGCAAGTGGGTTGCGCGGAGCTTCTTACTTCGCTGAGCACAGAGGCTTCGTGGGACTTCTCTCTTCAGAGGATCAGCAAGCCGCTATGATGCTCGGGAGCTCCTTTTATAGTCAAAGGAATTCCTTTGATCATCCGCGTGATCTCCCGAAGATTTCGGATCTTCAAGATTTTTTAAATCTTGATTTTCTCCTCGGTTCACAGCGGGTTCTCCTTTATTTTTCTCCTCCACGTGCATGCGACTTAGAACGCATGCACGGCCTTTGTCTCTTCTATCCCATGCAAAACACGAACACACCGAGGCCTCGACACTTTGTTTGCCTTCGGCCTTCATCTAATTTTCTCATTTGTTGCATGCAAGTATATTTTTATGCATGGATGGGTTCGGTTTGGCCAGACGACCATGAGGGAGCCTTCAGTTTCGAGAGATACAGCCGGGAGCTCAAAATCGGTGCTCGGGTTGCTCCTGGTTCGACGGAGGCACGCGGGTGGCCTTCGGCTGAGCTCGAGGAAGAAGACGCCTCAGAGCCGTCAGATCAGCTCTTTGGACGGCCGCGATCAGAATGGGCCGCGGCGGATTAGATGTGCGGCCGAGATCTGGCGCACGATCAATCGAGCGGCCATGATTCGCTTCTGGAGATTTTTCCGCGTCCCACATCGAAACGCCTCACGGAATTTCCGCGGTATAACAACCTCGCGCTTCCATCAGCTCAGCAATTGAATCTCCTCCCCTCTCGGTGCCGCCCCGCGCCGAGTTCTCCCTGCAGGCGCGCTCAGCGCCCACTATGCACCTTCGGGCGCGCCACTGGCGCCCACTATTCACACTGATACTCTTGGGGGCGCGCTCCTACGCCCCTGCCGCGCTCCTTCAGGCGTTCCCCAGGCGCCCATGCGGTGTCTTGGGTGCGTCCTGCCACCCTGGGCTCGCCCCACGGGTTCCCCCATGTGTGTGGTGCCTAGCGCCCATGCCTTGGGGTTGAACCCTCAAGGTGTCTACGGGCTGGCCATATTTTTGGCTAAGGCAAAGAATGAGGATCTTTGTCAAATACAAAGTTCTCCTATGAGTATAAGCCATATGCCACATGCCGTTCAATCCATTCTTCTCCTTCATCTTCTTCTTGAGAATTCAAACATTAATCTTCTTGATTGGAAACAACTCCTCAATTTATAATTCTTCTTCATCATCTCATTTTCTACTTAGGAGAGAATTCTCAAGGATCTTCATCAACCGAACTCCTGAATCACATAACTTCTTCAATGTCCTTCATTGTTCTAATCAGAGATCAAGTTGGATCAAATTCTAATTCACATGCACTAAGTGATAGTGCATGGACTTCTTCAACTCACTTTCATTCTCTTCATGCATTGTCAATACAATTCATGGTCTTCAATCACTGTTGTGACACTGTATCATCAGGATACAAGTTCTTTGAACTTAATGACCAGTTCAACAATCGTCAGATATCCATAGAGAATGTTTCAACCACAACATCCTATGTCACTTAGTGAATCTCCTAAGTGACATGCATCTTAGTACCATGGCCATTCTCCATTCATCACCATCACCATCACAACCTTTGTCATTCACATATTGAAACTCCTTGACATCCATCCATTCATTCCTTGACAACAACATACCTCATTGACAACAAATGCAACACAGTGCACTTCAATCTCCCCCTTTGTATTTGTTGTCAATACACTTCTTCAGCACATATGAATGGGTCAATATGTGTGCCAATCTTTTCTCCCCCTTATTGGAAATCAAATGAAAAGATGTGGTGTGGTTCACTTTGAAAAATCTCTTCCGCCCTTTGAAAAGTATTTTCTTGAAAAACACTGAGAGAGGGATGATGTCACATGTTCTCTTTAGCAAAGAACCTTTAGTAAATCAACTCTAAGTCTACTTGGGAAAACCCGGTGTAGAAAACAAGAGTGATGTAACCAAGGAACTCAATGTTGTCCAACATTCACTGTACATGTGAAATCATGCTTCAGGGGTTTGAAATTTTTCAGATTTATCAATGAATTGCTAAATCCTGCACATACTTCACAAAACTCATTAGAAAGTTCAGGTGCAAAGATAAAGCTCCCCCTTTCATTCATTTGTCTTCAATCAATACTCCCCCTTAATTGTCATGATGAATACCATTAAGAAACAAGGGATGAATGTATGATTGGAACACCTTCAGCTTTTCTCAAGATGGTATTAAATCTTAGAATACCATCTTCTACAGATTGGCTCCCCCTCAAGGGGTGCACTCCATTCCTTCCAAACCATCCTCCAGCTGAGAGTGATCATCATCTTAAATTCCCTGCAGTGTTAGCACATGTAAATACAAGTGATTAGGGAATAAGATGGAACCTCCTTGGTTCATCAATGTGAACAACAAGGTTGAGAAGATTCTCTCAACCGAGATGTCCCATTTTCACCATTCTTCACACTTGCACATTTGATCTTCAATGATGTTTGTGCTGGTGTGGATCTCAACACATCTTCATGTGAAATATTCTTCTTCCCTTTTTCCTTAGAAATTGCCAGAACTTAATCTTCAGCTCTCTGCAGATCTTTGGCAAGTTGCAACTGATTTGGCCATATGATTAACAAGTCATTTGGAAGTGTGGCCTCAGTTCTGGAAGTTCCACATGGTTCTTTTGATGCTGTCAAGATACCTTTGTTAGGCAACTTGTTTTTAATCAATCCCTTCTGCTTCTTCTGGATTGATTGTCTGTTTGAGTCCAGTCTGCCTCTATTGAATTTCATGGCTTGTTTACAAAGATCCATGATATGTCCTTTCTTTCCACAGTAGAAGCATATTTTCTTCTTGGTGGTCCTTCTGGATGCATCACCCTTCTTGGATTTCAAATCCAAGGTCTTCTCTTCCTTTTTCATAATCTTCTTGGGAGCATCTTCCACTTTCTTATGCTTGCTTCCCAAGGATTCTTTCTGAGCCAGGTTCTGTGATCTTTTCTTCTTTTGAGCTCTGGATACAGTTAGAGATTGACATGTATCTTTTTGACCACTTTTGCAATCATCCCAGATGTTGTCAAGTAATCCAAATCTATTTGCAGTAAACAGATGTCTCTGGACCTGTGGATGCTGCTTCTTTTCCTCTGGCTTGCTCCCCCTTGGCATGGGATTCCTTTGTGCTTTTACATTCAGTGGATTGTACCAACAATCTTTTGCACAGTTCCCATACTTGTTACAACACCAACATTGACCCACAAATCTTGACCTCTTGAGTCCTTCTGATTGTAGGGTACTTTTCTTGACTTGTTGTGCTGTTTCAGGAGAGCTCTCTTTCTTCATCTTCTTCATCCATACTTGATCAGTGTTATTCTTCCATCCTGTACTTTTTGTGGAAACACATTTAGAAACATGAGTACAAGATGGGATGGATGGTACCTTCTTTTTAGAAGTTGTTGCCCTTTTATTAGAGGATGTATTTCTTTTAGAATCATCATGCTCAATGCATACTTGAGTAGCAACATTTCTCTTTTCAACAGTCTGGGAGGCTTTGGCTTTGGGTGATTGCTGATTTTTCAATATCACCTCTAATTCTAAACACTTCATGTTAAGGGAGTTCTTCTCATCCTCAACCAATCTTAGTCTACCTTCCCAATTTTGTTTCAGCTGTTCCATCTGGTCATCATGCACCTTCTTTATTTCATGCAATGAGTTGTCAAGCTCCTTCACCATTTTGACTTTGTCTTCAAGTTGAGCATATCTGACATTCATTGAAACTTTGTGCCTCTTTTCCAGTTCATGGAAAACATCTTTGATTATTATTTTAAAGAATTATTTCTCAAAAAGGCTTCTTTGCAATTCTTCAGCAGTGTATTCATATCTTTCATTGCAAAGAGAAACAGTTTCATCTTTAGCCTTCACCAGCTTTCTAAGAGTGTTGGTTATGCCAACCCTTTTAGCCAATTGGACTTCCAGAGAATTGGCTTCATCTTCTAGCTGTAATTTTTCTTCTTGAAGATCAAGGAGGCCTGTAGCTATACACATTGCCACTTCCTTGGGGACTGTCTTCTGAAGATATTTGATTGCATGTAGAAGATCATTGTTTCTTCCATCTTCATCACAGCTAGAGCAGGCTTCATCAGAAGAATGTTAAAAGGAATTGTCATCTGATGTGACTTTCACATTTCTTTCCATAGAAGGAGTTTCTCTGATTGCAACAACCTTCTTCTTCATCTTCTTTGCCTGTTTCTTCATTCTGTTTTTCAGAGTCTTGGCAGATATCTCCATTTGAGGCTGTTCTTTCATTTCCTCAAATATGCACTTCATAAAGACTCCTTTGGATCTTTTAGAGGTAACCTCCCTCTGATACTAATTGAAGTGCCCAGATCAGTGTGAATAACTGAGAGGGGGAGGGGGTGAATCAGTGATCCCTTAAAACTTTTTTACTAATTGATTCTTTATCAATTAAACCTCTATGTCTTGTTAAGGCCTCGATCCACTCTTCTTGTATCTCTCACCTTTCCACGAATGATGCAGTAAATGTAAAGGCACTGGACACAAGGATTTACAAGGTTCGGCACCAAAGGCCTACGTCCTTGCTATGTTGGTTATACGCCCCAACATGGTTTCTCCATTATAATCGGTTAGTATTATAATGGTCGATACAGAGTCCCACTGTATCTCTCCTGAGTCCCACAGGAGGGTCTTTATACTGCATCCCACAGTGTTACTAGAGTCCCACTGGCCTGCTCCAGAATCCCACTGAAGACTTCTTCTCCCTGAGTCCCACAGGGTCTTCTCTTGGCTCCTCGAGTCGCACGAGTAGCTCTTCTTCACTTTAAGATTCTTCAAGTATCTTCAGCAGTCTGGGATAAAGACTGCTGGCCTTGCTCTGTACCTCTGATCACTTGAGTTGATCAGGTCTTCTCGTCTTGCTCAGGATTTATCTCCTTCTTCTCAGGATGACCTGGCCTCTCTCTTCTACCACTGAATACTCAGACAACTGATATTTTTAACTTCAGTCTGGTCCAGTCTCACTTCAGAAAAACTTCATGCACTAAGTGCATGGAATCTCTGCTTCCTCATGCACTGACTGCATGGCCTCTTAATTCTCTTCAAGAACTTCCGGTCTTGGTCAACTCAGATGCACACAACCAGATTTGTCTTTGTTCACTTGTGCATGTGCAAGCATGCAAGCATGCACTCCTCTTCTCTTGGTGCAATAAACCCACCAAGGGTGTAGTCAATTTTAAGCACACACCTTCTCCACAATCTTCACACTTTGTTCTTTTTGTTTACACACTCACAAGTGTGTTGTACTTTAGTGTGTGGGTCTCCTCTTTCTTCCTTCTTCTAAGTGTGTTCACTTCACTTAGTGCACACACACTAGGTTCAGCCTCATTGCTCTTTGCACACACTTCTTTCACTTTTGCACACACTTGAAACTTGGCCTATTCTTCTTCTTGTTTTGAACACATACAAAAGGTGTTCTTTTATTTGTTCTTTAATGTGTGCACCCACAAGGCTATGGCCTACTTCACTTGCACACACAAAGTGTGTTCTTCAATTTTTCACTCACACAAAGTGTGCCCTCGGCCTTCTTGTTCACTTTTCACCCACAAACGCCTAAGATGTGGTCTTCTTTGTTTGCACAAGGCTACGACCTTTCCTTCCCTTCTTGCACACACACCCGAATGTGTCCTTCTCCACTTATGCACACACACTGCCCACGGGTTTCTTCTTCAAGCACGGGCCGCGCATGTGTCAAGGGTGCAAGGGGTAGCCGTGGGTCGCACAAGCACCACTGCCGCGCAGGGGGCGTGGTGCACAGAGGGAGCGCGCAAGGTCACGCTACCCAACCTCTCCTTCCTATCGCGCAAAGGGGTAGCGCGCAGGGGACTCTCCCTTTCTCTTCTTTTGCACAAGAGGTGCGCAAAAGGAACACACAAAACCAGGAATGGCTTCGGGCTGCTTCGTCGTGCAAGTGGGTTGCGCAGAGCTTCTTACTTCGCTGAGCACAGAGGCTTCACGGGACTTCTCTCTTCAGAGGATCAGCAAGCCGCTATGATGCTCGGGAGATCCTTTTATAGGCAGAGGAATGACTTTGATCATCCGCGTGATCTCCCGAAGATTTTGGATCTCCAAGATTTTTTAAATCTTGATTTTCCCCTCGGTTCACCGCGGGTTCTCCTTCTTTATTTTTCTCCTCCACGTGCATGTGACTTATAACGCATGCACGACCTTTGTCTCTTCTATCCCATGCAAAACACGAACACACCGAGGCATCGACACTTCGTTTTCCTTCGGCCTTCATCGAATTTTCTCATTTGTTGCATGTAAGTATATTTTTATGCATGGATGGGTTCGGTTTGGCCAGACGAGCACGAGGGAGCCTTCAGTTTCGAGAGATACAGTCGGGAGCTCAAAATCGGTGCTCGGGTTGATCCTGGTTCGACGGAGGCACGCAGGTGGCCTTCGGCTGAGCTCGAGGAAGAAGACGCCTCAGATCCGTCAGATCAGCTCTTTGGACGGCCGCGATAAGAATGGGCCGCGGCGGATTAGATGTGCGTCCGAGATCTGGCGCACGATCAATCGAGCGGCCAGGATTCGCTCCTGGAGATTTTTCCGCATCCCACATCGAAACGCCTCGCGGAATATCCGCGGTATAACAACCTCGCGCTTCCATCAGCTCAGCAATTGAATCTCCTACCCTCTCGGTGCCGCCCCGCGCTGAGTTCTCCCTGCGGGCGCGCTCAGCGCCCACTATGCACCTTCGGGCGCGCCACTGGCGCCCACTATGCACACTGATACTCTTGAGGGCGCGCTCCTACGCCCCTGCTGCGCTCCTTCGGGCATGCCCCAGGCGCCCATGCAGTGTCTTGGGTGCATCCTGCCACCCTGGGCTCGCCCCACGGGTTCCCCCATGTGTGTGGTGCCTAGCGCCCATGCCTTGGGGTTGAACCCTCAAGGTGTCTACGGGCTGGCCATATTTTTGGCTAAGGCAAAGAATGAGGAACTTTGTCAAATACAAAGTTCTCCTATGAGTATAAGCCATATGCCACATGCCCTTCAATCCATTCTTCTTTTTCATCTTCTTCTTGAGAATTCAAACATTAATCTTCTTGATTGGAAACAACTCCTCAATTTATAATTCTTCTTTATCATCTCATTTTCTACTTAGGAGAGAATTCTCAAGGATCTTCATCAACCGAACTCCTGAATCACATAACTTCTTCAATGTCCTTCATTGTTCTAATCAGAGATCAAGTTGGATCAACTTCTAATTCACATTCACTAAGTGATAGTGCATGGACTTCTTCAGCTCACTTTCATTCTCTTCATGCATTGTCAATACAATGCATGGTCTTCAATCACTGTTGTGACACTGTATCATCAGGATACAAGTTCTTTGAACTTAAAGACTAGTTTAACAATCGTCAGATATCCATAGAGAATGTTTCAACCACAACATCCTATGTCACTTAGTGAATCTCCTAAGTGACATGCATCTTAGTACCATGGCCATTCTCCATTCATAACCATCACCATCACAACCTTTGTCATTCACATATTGAAACTCCTTGACATCCATCCATTCATTCCTTGACAACAACATACCTCATTGACAACAAATGCAACACAGTGCACTTCAGAAGCGTAAATAGGATAGATAAGCCCTCAACCATCATGCGATGAAGGATAATTAGTATGATACCCTCCTTTTCCTTATATAGTGGGGTTATAAAATACCCGAAAATGGATCTTTGACCCATGGGTATTTGTTACCCACTAGATAAACCATAAACACCATGTTATTAACAACTAACCATGTTATAAAATTCATCTATAATATTTCACTTAACTATAAGAAAATAAATATATTACATGATAATACTATGCCATTAACTCAACTCATTGTGGTTGTAAATATTAATTGAACATTGAATAATAAAATAATATTTATTCATTAAATATTTTCCAATAAATTAACTTAAATATATTGTCAATAAATTTAATAAATAAATTTATTACCAATTATTATAAACTTGAATAATATGAATTTATTTATTTCATGGTGGTCATTTATTCTAGGACATCACTCAAAACCCGTGGTAGGGTACACCATGTCCAATAATCATATTCATTAGAATATTATAGAATTATTAAAACAATTAGTGTGTGACCCTCTAGGAAATTATCTCGATAATAGTGAATACTGTTAAAAAACTAGAAGCATAGTTTAGAAACCCATCAAGGCCCCAAAAGAGATAAGAAAAAATTCATAATAATGATAACCTTTCTAAGTACAAATTCCATGTAATATAATCTCTTTGTCTCATGACATATAATAAAGTAGGACACACACTTTGTTTCATCATTCTTTCTATATTTATTATTCATTAACCAAACTAGACAAACATACCTTCTTCCACTATGGATATAGATTTAGTGAAGGTACCACCATCATGATCAATTATTCCCAAGATACCACTTCCTTTCTGAAGAGAAAAATTCTATCTTAATTGTTAAATCGATTTCATGCCACCAATGACACAACCAACACAAGGTACCTTAATATGAAATTAATACCATAATTTTTATCTTGTTTGAAAGTACATAATAAATATTATATAGTGATAATAATATCAATTTAGGAGACCATTACATGTTATCAAAGAGAGAAATAACCATTGATATATGAAACATGACATGTTTCTATTGGTGAGTCATTTCTCATGATCTAAATACTCTAGATCACCAAGTGTTAACTTTATGAGAAAAAGTCTCAATAATTATGATCCCACAACACCTTATGTTCAGACATCATCTATGTACAATTAGTATGATGTATCTAGACTATAGAATATATGTTTATGATTTCTACCATGGTACCTCTAGGTTCTCATTATAGCCTCAGAATTGATATCACCATTTGATATGTCCGAAAACCCATATACATTACCATGTAATAAGTGGAGAGATAAATAGAAACAATATTATGGTAAGAATACATCATGAATAAATCTCCGTACATGTGATATTATAATAATAATTATTGTTCAAATTGGGTATAGGGAACCCAATATTACCATAGTTATTAATTTAACATCTACCATAATAAACTGTATATAATACTTAATTATACAAGAAGTACTTCATAAAATTTCCTATATAAAAGAAAAAAAAGAAGTCATGAGCCAAAATTTTCATGAAGGGAAAATTTTCAGTGAGGCACAATGGTTTAGATCATAAACTTCAAAGAAAACCTGAATGAGGGAAGAAATATATTATTAAAAGGACATGGAAAAATTTTGTATAATAAAAAGAAATGATAGAACATTATGAATCAGGGAATGAGATACAATAATCATCATGGAAGTAGAAAACATATACCATGGCCATAAAATACATGAAAGTAAATACAAACCATGGAAAAGTAATGTAGAAATGAGGTATAAAATAGAAATGTGGCATAATATTAAGGATAGGTAATCATTACATTTTGGTCAAACCCAATCATTCCCACAAATTAAATTCCAAACAAACCCAATCATGTTCATGCATTATTATTTGAGCAAGACCAATTATACTGACACATTATGTTGTGAAAAAACCCAATCATGTCTATGAAAAATCATCATCTCAATAGATATAAAACTTTAACCAATTAATAAGATGATGGTATGGGATCCCACCAATCACATAATTATATACCATACTTATTTTTTACACATTAAAATAATCAATCATCTTATAAGTAAGAACCCATAAAAAGAAAAAATGGGCTTTTATATCATTTCCTAATGGTATCACGTAACATGACATGAAGTTTATATTGGATGTCACCATAAATTAAATATTCCAAATGGATTATAACATTATTTAATGTTTTATCTTGAAAATTTATTCATAAGATATATATATTTTGGAGTTAGAGAGGAAAAACGAAGTAAAATGAAGAAAAGTATTTTAATAATGATTTTGAAACATTTTTGTAAAAAACATTATAATTCATTACATAAAACAATTTAAAGGTTGGTAAAAATATGAAATTGAAAAACATAATCTTATAATAATTCAATTTATGTAAACATTAAAGTGAAATGGAATTAAAGTTAATAAATGTGAAGTGGAAGATAACATTTCACACACTTAAAATAAATTCTCTTAGTATTTTAAAATACATTGTGGAAAACCCAAATCATTAAAAAGATAAAAACGATATATTTAAAAAATGTAAATGGAAATATAAATATTTAAGGAGTTAAAATATATTTTGGTTTCCAATTAATAAAGAAGAACATTCGAGGGGAGAAAAATATGGACATGGAAGAAAAAAGTGTTGTTATTATGAGTATGAATGATTTTTAACAACATAACATTTTTAGGAAAAGTAAATTGATCAAAGAGGAATATTTTGATGAAAAACTATAAATTATTCAGATAAAAATAGAAAAACTTATATATAATAGAGATATTTAATCATAAAACAAACATAAAAGATCTTAGTCAGGGAAATTAGTTTATGAATCAAACAAAGAAAATTGAGTTAACAAAACCCATACCTCATGTATTCACTCACTTTTTGCATATGTGTAACATAATAGATAAAATATTATGTTGATTAAATTCTTTATTAAGAAAATTTTTGAATTATATTTCATTTTTAATTTCTGTTTAGTATTATATGTTACTCATGTATAATGTTTTTTTCTCTCTTCTAGTGATAGGGGTTGTTCAGTCAATTCCTCTAAAACTGTTTGGTGTGTCGGCTGGTTAAAAGAGTTGTAGAATAGTTTAAAAATCTAAAAAATTGTATAGATAAATCCCCTTTATAATTATATTATCATAATATTTCAATATTTTAAATGGTTTTTAGAAATAGATTCAAATTAAGAAGTGTCCTAATGAGTTCGTTTTTGGGCGTTGAAATTTATAAGGGCCATTTATTGTTATTATTATAAATATAATGACCAAATAATATTTAAAAATAATATAAATATTGTATTTATCCATGAAATTAAATTATATAACCATCTATCTAAGGTAGCTATGAATAGTGATACATATCGTTTGTGGAGGTGGTAGTCCGCACGTACAAATGATGAATGTTCTCATGTTTCAATGGATGTAATAGAAGTAAGGTAAATATTGATTTATATTTTGAGAATCATAATTATTTCATAGATATAATATTTATTCATTAAATAAATATTTATAACTATCCATGTGAGTTGGTGATGAATACTAAAATACATCGCTTCGTGGAGGCAGTTGTTCAGACATACACACAAGCGACATTTTCATTTTCAATTAGATAGATGAGAAACATAGAATGGTTTTCCATAAAAATATATACATTTAATTATAATTGTTATCCATATTTAATTATATCGGTTTGGTAATAGAATATTTTTAGGAGGATTAAGAAGAGAGAAAACTTGAAAGCACTAGGTTGACATGATTATCTCTTCGTTGGATATCCTCCTTTGGATATCTCTTTAAGCCTTATAGGGTTGGTATTTTTTTGAGAACAAAACCTAAAAAATATTTCTCAGGGGTTTATGGTTTTATTTAGGTATATGTTTTTTGATATAAGGCACTAAAAGTGTGTAAAGTAGCGAGTGGGGGGGGGGGGGGTGGGAGGGATCCTTTTATAAGTGAGGGGAATGACACCTTGGTAAATACTCTTAACTTTAAAATAATATAAATGTCACTATCAAAGTAACGTGGAACCAAATAGAGGCATTTTTTAATATAGGATAAGTAAAGGACTAAATGTACCCATGAAATAAAATTTAGATAAGTTTTTGTGAAATTTGTGGCCTCGTCTCTTCATTTAACCAGTTGCCACATTTAACCTTAACCACGGTGGCTAAATTTTTAACCTAGGTAACTTTTTTTATGAGTAAAAATAAAAAGGAAGTAATTACATAATTTGAATATAATGATTCTAAATATTTAATCCATTTCAAAAGATTGAATTTGTTGATGTGGTAAAAAATAACTTTAACATAAGTATATTAAACCAATTAGTTAAAAAAATACATTTTAAGAATAAAAATGATTATACACAAAAATCATGTATAAAATTGATTTTCATGAAACTTACTGGTTGAGGAATAAAAAAGGATATTTATTTTACTTTAAAACAAACCCAAACTAATATAATCTTGTAATTACTTTATTATGTAAAAGGATAAAAAATAGTACTTTTATTATAATGAAAGATCACTTATGTTCTAAAATGTTAAACATAGATTTATAAATAAAAAATAATATTTTTAAATAATTTATTTCACTCCTTTTTCTAAATATTATTTCAGTAAAGAGTTTTTATAAAATTTTAATTCATTCTAATATCACAATGATGTCTTAAAATCAATGACATTTGTTAAACCATATTTCTCAGTATTCAGTTAAAAATATACCTTTTTTGAAAAATTTATAAACTTTTACTTAAGTTAATATTGATATGTTTAATTTAAAAAATAATTCCAATTTATCAGATTTAAATTCTAAAATTTAGTAATTTAAATTTTAAATGAAATCATATATTACATAGGAAAAATATTTATTAAGAACTAGAATTATTTAATTTATTTTGAGTGGTTATATTTATGTTTTTTATTTTCTCATTATTTTTAAATGGTTGATAGTTAATTATTTAAACATTTAAAACCTTTAAATTTTATTAGATTATTATTCTAATTAAGATAATTTATATTTTAAATACATAATTGATAAAATATTTTTATTGTAACAAAATTTATACACTAAGATTTCAACTGTATGTTAATGATAATTTTACTTTTCTAAAAATTATGTTATCAAAATTTTATATGAATTTAATGATAATAAAACAAAATAAATAAGAGTAATTATATTTTTAAATATTTAATAATTTTATTTTATTATAAAAAATGTTACTTAATGTTTTTAAAGGAAATTTTTTACTAGATGAATATGTACGTAGAATATGATAAAAACCACATAGAAATTAAAAGAACTATGATGTAATTGATAGTACATGATAAGGTATTATAATAGTGCAAACAATATATTTATCCTTTTGACATATGATTCCTAATAAAATGCTGTATGGTATAACTTTTAATGGATGTATGTGTCCATGGAAAAATGTATCATACTTTGTTAGCTATTAGATTATAATGAATTAATTATAATAATGACATAAAAAATAAAACTAATGAAGTTAATACAGTTTTAAAAAGAATCATGAATATAGTAAAATAGATACAACTATATATATATATAGGATGAAATAGGGAATTAAGATTACTCATTTGATAGTTGTAGGCATTTCACCCTTATCACCAATCAACCATGGATTTGAGATCTACTACCATTCTAGATACTATAGATTTCCACAAGGCCTGTATGATTTGATTTTTCTAATAAAACATTTTAATGAATAAAATTCCATTACACTTGAAAAAATATATATAAGGAAAAAAATTAGGTTATATATATGTATATAAATTCTTATTCCATATTAGGAAATAAATATAGTTTTTACATATTTATTTTTTCAAAAAAAATCATATAAATATTCAACATAAATCTAGAATGTTACATGTAAGGGTTGCCCAGACATTGCAAACTAAAATTTGAAAACGTTATAACCAGCATTTTAGTATGTAAGCATTGACCAATTTTTTCTATTGATTATTTTAAAAATTATAGAGCTTCGCTTTGATATGTAAGGATTGTCTATCATATAAGTATTGTTACTTACCCCATATGTAAGGGTTTATAATTCCTACATAAGGATTTATATGAACTGCTTAGTGATATGTATGGGTGCATGCCACACTAAAGAAGATATGTAAGATTAATTTACTCATACATAAGAGTCTTTATGAATTACATATTAATAATTTCAAACTATTGAGTTGTGCTAAGATATGTAAGGGTTGAAAACCAGGGTGTAAGGGTATACATGAACATCACTAGAATTATATGTAAATTTATACTAATTTTTCAAGTTCTTACATAAGAGTTACCCATAAATTCAACATGATACATAAATTTTTTCTCATTTTACAAAAATATTAGGTTTCTAGAAAGAAGTATTTAAATAGAGGATTTGATTTAGATGATTATTTACTAATATTAAAAGGATAAATGTCATTGTTATTTTTAGAATGATTATGAAACTAGATAAGATATAGGAAATATGGTTTCACATTGAGGAACAAGATTGCACTATATTGAATAACTAGGGAATATAAATATAATAGAGATAGAGAAAGTATTATTCCATGAATAAAACTTTTACACCACAAAAGTTGAGTGAATGTGTACATGAACTCATGGAAAATGTGGTTCATATTTCATGGAGAATATGTAACAACCTTAAATTTCAAAAATAAATATCCGTTTTTCGATTAAATTAAATTCCCTATTATGTTACATGGTTATAGAAAACACATGACCTAATTTGGTTATTTTGGACCATTATAAGTCATGTTGGATTTAAATGACCAGGAAGAATCATAACCATTGATAATATAGCTATTGAACAATTATCAAATGATTAGTGTATATTAAGGGTTATGATAAATTATTATTGATAGATACAAAACAAGAAATGACCTTGACCAGTAGGATCGTACCCTAAGAAGCCCATTTATTGGAGTAAATAATAGATATAACACCACTTGGAGTTTCCCTTGACCTAGAAAAAGTTGATATCTAATAACTAAATCATGAGAAATACTTTTTATGATATAAGTTCAATATCATCGAGATCATGAACGAAACCATGTTCGTTGAACCACCCCATGAGAATTTCACCGTCGTGCACCTTACCCTTAGGGTGTTTGCTGGTGTAATAAGGGGTTATGTATCTCAACCCTAATAGTATGATTTT
This sequence comes from Viscum album, assembly GCA_963277665.1. NCBI lineage: Eukaryota > Viridiplantae > Streptophyta > Magnoliopsida > Santalales > Viscaceae > Viscum > Viscum album. The sequence continues at coordinate 1,799,731,014 of OY728130.1, read as the reverse complement.
ATATATTTTATTTTCAATAAAATAATTATTATATTTATTTCTTATTATTTTTACTTTATATATAACTATTTCATGATTTTGATGAACCAAACTCGAATTGGATTTTTGGGTAAAATGAAACTTCAATTAAGAAATATTATTTTATGAATTCATGAATCTTTGAAATAAATTTTATTTTACTAAATTATTATTATTAAATATTATATATTAAATATAAATGATAATATAATTTTACAAGAAAACTGTAAATTTTTAAGGACCAGAGAACTATTATTTTAAATCCCCATAGTATTTTTCAAAAAATAGGAATTTTAATTTAAAAGTGTAATTTATCATATTTATAGGATTATTTTTAAAAAATAAATATTATTTTTGTAATTAGGATGTTGAAATTACCCAAACGTGAATTTCTCATAATTTTACGAGACAATTTATTTTTTTGGTCAAAATTAAATATAGTATAAATATATGATGTGTATTATGACATCATAAAAGAAAAAAAATGATGTAATAAATTCTATAAATGGTATCTAGGACCCGAAAAATGTTTATCCTTTATAATAATGTATTTTTGAAGTTATTTTATAAATTTTATAAATCAATAATAAATCCTCCAAAACCTATATTATATTTCAAGGTTTTAAAATCAATTATTTATATACATGACTCACTTACACATCAAAAAGGGTATTATTTTAATTTTATTGATTCATGGAATTATAAAATAATGAAAACCACTTCTATTTGGAATAAACCATAAAAAACATGGGAATGTTTATGGTTTTTAATACATTATTTTATAGATTCCAAAACCTATTTTTTGGAAAAAATAAAGATTTCCCATTTATTTTCATTTATGAACACAGCTATGATCCCATTCCACTTTACTAAAAAAATTGAATCATGACTGTACACTACTATTTTCTCTTGATATCTGATTCATTCAATATCTCAAAAAGATCCTCCAAAATTTTTGGAAACACCCTATCAAGATAAGATACATCTCTCTCTTCTTTTCCATTCAAGCACCTTCTTTGTATTTAGTCTTTTTATTCTCAATTGGTTATATTTTATTTCATGGGAGAAGGTGACATATCAATTTTTCCAGATGGCTTATTATGGGGGGGGGGGTTTGATGTCTGAACAGTCATTCAAGTCAGTTTAACCTTTTTTTATTTTCCATAGAAACTCCCAATGTCACCCACATCCATAAATAAAAGGGAGGCAATTAATTGGGGTTTCAGACCCAATGACACTCACATTAGTTGAGATGATGAGAGTTCGGTCTCATCACATCCTGGGGGGGGGGGGGTTGCCTACTCTGGGACTCTATTATAGATTTAATATATATTTGTGAACCTCTTCCTAATTCTAATACAAGATCAGTTTCCCTAACAAAATGATCAACTATTGAATCCTTCCATGTGTAAGGGGGGTGGGGGTCTATTAATGAGTCCATCTGTATGTATCTAGGGTTCTTATTCCATTTCCCCTTAATGGGTAGCTTCTTCTATATTCAAGCCATATATCCAGGAACTTTGGAATTTACTATCATCGAGGGATGCAGTTAATATTTTGAGGATGAGATTGAACCTTTATGAGGCTTCCTACATATCATGTTTATAACATGAATAAAAAACCACAATTTTTTTAAACCCATTAAGTTTAATATCATGTGGAAATGATATATACGAGGGAACATAGGGATTGGGTATCGAGCTCGATCCTCCGGGAGGTGTCTTACATATCTTTGTTATGGTGAGAATCAGAGTCATCGTAGTTCAATCACGCCCTTGAGACTTATAGTGAGGTGGATTTGTTGAAATAGTGTGTTCCCTAGACCCAACTATGCAGTAATTCTTGATTACCATATCTTGTGTATAGTTACCTATGCATGATGTTATCTAGCCATTATAGTATAGAGTTATCTGCATCCACTATAATAATGGTAATGTCCAAAGGTTAATTTTCAGGTCGAGAGGTTATAGCAGATCCTAGGCTCTAATGAGAACCTCGAGATACATTGAAATTGATCTTAAATATATGTTCTATAGTCTAGATACATCTTAGTGACTGGACACAATAGATGTTTGACTATCAGGTGCTTGGGGATCATAAGCATTGAGACTTATTCTCATGATGTTTTCACATGGTGATCTCTAGTAGTGAGATCATGAGGACAGACCCGTCAATAGGAACACCACATGTTTTGGGTGTCATTGGTTGTTCCTATCTTCTAACATGTGTATTGGTCTCTTGAATCGAGACCATTACCAATTTATATCATTTGATTATGTACTTTGATGCAAGACAAAAACCATGGAAGTGATGTCGTGGAGAGGTAGTTTGTGTTGGGTGCATTGTTGGTGGTATGAAATTGGCTGAATGGTTAAGAAAGGATTTGCCGCTTCCAAGTTTAGGATGTTGTATATCTTAGTCCTAGTTGATCAGGATGGTTCTGCCTTCATAAGTCTTTGTCCAAAGTAGTAGAAAGGAAAATCTATCCGGATATATCAACAAATAATAAAGAAAGATTAGGACGATGACACAAGAGTGTATCCTGCTTTATGAGATATTTAATGACATAGAGATTATAGTACACGGTCAGTGTTCATAGGATGGTAATCATTGATATGATTATCCTTATCTCTTTAGGGTCCATGATTAGTTTCTAGACTCTTCTCTCAGTCTGTGGATTTTATTCACTCTTATCAAGATGAGGGCCTAGAGGGTCACACACAATAGTGTATTCAAGAATCCCCCCTATTCAGTCGAATATGTATATAGACATAGTGGGCCCCGCCACGGGGTCCGAGCATTGTCCAAGTTATCAATCACCAAAATAATTAAATAAATTCATTAATATTCAAGTTACAAATATTTGGGATTGAATTTATTTAATGTATTTACGAGTTCATTAAATACAAGAAAATATTAATTGAACGAATATTATTTTAATATTCAAGGTTCGTTTAATATGAAGCGGGAAAGTGAGTCGAGTTAAATGGCTCAGATTTTATCACGTAATATATTTAATATATATCACAAGTATGTGATAAAAATAATAAATAATATTGGCATAGTTTAGTCTGTCAAAATTATTTATTTAGTGAACGTTGATATAAACAGGGGCTGGGGAACCCTACCGGATATTTATCAACATCACTATAAGTATAGTTGGAGGCTCTCTCTTATGTCAAGAAAATCAATATTCATTAATTTATGGAATGAAAATTGAGTGCCTCTCTCTCATACCACTTCCTAAAGAGAGAAGCTGATGATCCAAGAGTTCGGATCAAGTTCTTCCTCAAGCATCGAAGAGGTCTTGATGCAGTGATCATTGGGATGTCGAAAGCTTCGTTGGATCACTGGGCTAGCACCCATAATTTGACGATCGACATTCCCAAGGTTTTTTGGAGCATGTGTGGACGATCTAGAGGGATCTTGATTTGGATCCTTCAAGTGACGATCACCATTTACTAGTTGTAGTCAACCACGAATTTAGATTAGAAATGGGTACATTTTCGTTTTAGTTTTGCACTCTTAATATTTTACGCAAGATCCTTGGACCTCTCCGAAGCTTGGTTAGTCGGTGACGACAAGTTCTGTCATCCCGCTGATGAAAAATTTAAATTTCCCCGGTCCACCGGCTTCCGCTACGGGCCCCAGAACCCAACAGTGGTATTAGAGGGAGCGTATATATTTTCTGAGCCAAATAAAATTAATTTTCATAAAATTAAGTAGATGGTTCAATGTCGGTCATAATGGTTCAAACTGCGGATCGCTCCGATTCTGAATGACCGAGTTATGACCAATTTTATTTTTCGGATTGGATTGAAATTTTCATTTTGATCTCGGGTATTTTTATTTAATCTTGGTGATCCGATTCAGTTTCAATCGGTTCATCTGAAATAAAATTAATTGTGGAAATTTTAAATTTTACAATTTAGTAATTTGTATAATATTTTATAATTATAATAATATTAATTTTATAATTATAATAATAATATAATAATAAATTATCATTTCATTATAATAATTTTATTATTATTATATTGAAAGGCTATGGAGTAGTCTTTAGAAATAAAAATGTTGTGTGGAAACTTTTTTTGGGAAGACTTGACCTAATTAAATAAAAGGGTCTAGAATTTTAAAAGGGGAAGGAGTTTAAAAAAATGGGTGAGCTGCGGGTCATGAAAAAGCAAGACTAAGAAGAAAAAGGTAGATTGCAGGGGTCCAAGAGGACCACTCTTCCCTGCATGGCGCAACCCTAATGCCACCGCCAGCCCCTCTCCCATGTCGGGTACACCCTGCACCACTTGAGTCCACCGAGGCCGCCAGGATCCCCACACCGCGGGCCAGCCTACAACGAGCCCCCTCCTAGATGCCTACCTCCAACACCCCGCCGCTGACCTCCAGTAGCGCCCTGCTGTACGCTGAGACCCTAACCTCCTTCCCGCATGAAGTCCATTGGCCTCCTTCCGTGGCACCTCCCGACCTGAACCGACGGACCGCCTGGCGCTGCACCTAGCAGGCACCCCCTCCTGCTCCCATAACGGCCCGCTCGTGACACAACCCCAGCCACCGCTGACCCCTCAGTCAAGCAGGCCGCCTCCTCCACCTACGGGTGAGCCCAGGTCCCAGCCACCATGAGCAGCACTACATCGGCGACCTCCCTGTAGGCCGACCAACATGTGGCCAACAATGGCTTGTCCACTGTCCTGTAGTAGCCACGCACGGGCTTCCCGGACACCCTAACTTGGCCGGATCCCAGCCGACCAGTAGGTTTTGGGTGTTGTGGGCACGCTTTTCTGGCCTCTACCGCTGCCTTTTGGCCTCACCGCCATCGGACAACGGTTGCCGCCCTGCTCGGCCTTCTAGGGGCACCACGCATCACCACGACATCGGTCAAATCTGAGTGGTAATTTCATTTTGTCTGCAAGGCTTTCCATAAGATACAAATTTAGCTCTGAAGTTGTCTTGGTAGACCTTCCCAGCTCAGAACGAGTTTTGGGTGAATTGGCCCAGCCCAATTTCTCCCTGCATGGTGCTGCATGGGTATGGACCGACCTGCATAAGCCATGCAATGGTGTTTCGGAGACTGACCAATTAATTAATCAAGATTAATTTAATTAATTAATTTAATTTTAGTTTATAAATTAAATTAATTAAAATTAAATTTTGTTAATAAATTTAATACCTGGATAAAATTAATTAAATTTCATTATTAAATTGAATTAAGTTAAATTAATTTAATTTTTGCGTTAAAATTAAATTAATTAAAGGACCGATAAATAATTAAATTATTCTAATTTATTAATTCATTTAATTTATTTAAATAAACCCTCGTACTTATTTAATTCATTTTAATTTAATCCCGCTTAATTTTACTCGTCTGGTGGTCTTGAGCATCGACCCTTGTATGTCTGCATGTAATTAATTATTTAATTAATTATATAACTACGTGCAATGATTTTAATTAATTAAATAGATGGTCTGCGCATCATCTTTATTTTTTGGTTAAAATGTATATGGGCATGCGTGCCCATTTTTACCCAATGTATATTTATTCCAATAGTTCCCCTCGCCTGCGCGCGAGTATTATTTTACTTCGGATGAAGAAAGAGAACGACCTGGACCCCACCAAGATGAGGTGGTGCACGACAGTGCACGAAGACATGTGGATTCCACCAAGATGAGGTGGTACTCCAAGACGTGACATCGACCCCGCCAAGACGTGGTGAAACTCCAGAAGAAAAACAGATGTAGATGACATGGAAAGCATCATCAAGAGTCAAGATTTCGATTCAGGTACGATGCCCTTAGGTCATATAGATTCTCAAGACCAGTCAGGTAGTAGTTTTCCTTTATGCGTTTATTTATTATTTTATGCATTTTAGAATAGTGGGATAAATACATAAAATAATAGATAATAAAATGCATAAAGAAGCGGTGTATGTTTTTCTATTAAAGTTCAGTTGTGATAGCAACAACATAGATGAATAAGTTTAATAGAAATGGATCAAATTCTTCGAGATAAACTAATAAAACCCTCAAAGAAAATATTAAGTCACAAAAATCCTTCCATCATTCAAGTTTTAACAAAACTGGGTGTTCGAGGTGCCGATCATGCCTTAGTTGAGGGTGGATTTTACTACCAGGGAGTTCTTATTTGTGTGGTGGGTCGACTTAACTAAAATTGCAACAAATAAATACCATATCTAGCTTTTTGTAATTTTAAAGGCAATCTTTGAGTAAATCAATACATGATTTTTGAAGCTGGGACTTCACTCAACAGATCAAGGAACCGCAAGTTAATGCGGTTGGCCAGTCAAAAGCCTACCTTGGACCCTCTGAGTAGTAAAGTAGACATATCCTATAGACTATGAGGGAGGTTCATGGATCCTTTCCACTAAAATACTCAAGAGTATTCCGATTCTAGTATAGAGGGTTCCTAAAATTTGAAAAAATTAGTGGGAGACATTTAATGATTAAATAATTAGTAATGTCACATTATGTAATTACATAAAAGTACAATCTGCTAAAGTATATTTGTAGTTAATAGAAAGTAATACCACAATAAAACTACGATAAATATTGGACATAGTTAATGTCCAAACAAGCATGAAATTCCAATTTTAGTATAGGCGCTTGCACACATCACTACCATAATGGAAATTCAAGTTACTTGTGTCCCATCCTGTAAAGCCACCTCAAAAAGAGAGGGTGTAAAACTTCTTACAAGAGACTCATGAATCAAGAATTTGATGGTTCTATCATAATGCTATCATCAATGTATAATGTTAGTTGTAGACTCTACATCATGACATAGATGTTGTTTCATGTAGCCTCATCTCCAAGATGTTTATGAGGAGAATGCGAAGCAAGATTTGAATGCAATGATTACACTCAGTTTTTGTAAAGTGAAAGATAATTCACTATCTTTCATCCCATTCTTATACCTTTTACACCCAATTACTCTAGTTTCATTTAAGGGTACAAATTAATGGTATAGAGTAAGCACTTCATTACCTTTAAGGTAACATTTTCCAAGTATTAATAATATTAGAGATAAAGCCATATATTGTTCTTATAGAGAATACATTGAATGAAAAGGTGAAGAGGTTTATGGTAAGTTATGCCAAAAGCACCTTCTTCATGTCCTTCAATGAAAATTGGTTGGTTATTTAACAGGAGGTTATTTGCATCACATATAAATTCATGGAAGTTTAAAAACTGAAATACAAGAAGCAAGTACCTGCTTCTCGTTCAGTTAATATTCATCAATTAAAAGTATTTTTATCTCACTTACTTCTTGGGTATTAAAATACAATATGATTTTCACATATATGTATTGAAATAAAATAACCATGTAAGTAGAAACATTACTAGAAGTAAATTTTCTTCTCCAAGCAGCTGAGAAAGGGTGATTCCTAAGTCAGTGGTGAGAAACATGTAACTTCTAATTGCCATGTTATTGACTCAAAATGAACAAGTTGTTGAGTATAACCAAAAACATTTATCTCATGTTCCCATTTGGACATGATGAGACATTATTCCAGGTTTTGGAATGAATGTTGTTTATGGTAACAAACTCAACAAATAGTTCACTGCTACTTGAATCAATGGAAATACATGATGAATACAAAATTTTAAGACCTACCCAGTTGTGGAAATGTGATTCTTCGTCAAGTAAAACTAGAAGTGGATGTCAAATATATACCCAGTATGGTATTTAGGTTCAGAACAACTAAACACCATTGGTATTATTGACATCCTTAGTTTCGACAAAGAAACCTTTAGAAATAAAGGAATTCCACAAAGCATCCGAGGATTAGTTCAACAAGAGAGTGTGAACTACTACAAAAAAGAGATAGAGGTAAAGATACTTCATAAGATTCCTTTAAGTCATTAAGGAATGTACCGATGATGTATAAGTTCGGTAAGAAGATATGAGTTTCTTCAGATCGGCATGCTGGAGAATATCTTGACCAAACAATCATCGATCAGGATAATGTAGTGTGGGGTAATTCATAAATGCATGTTACTTTATCTGCATCACTGTATTGATGTTCATAAGGAGGATCGATGATGAGTCTTACATATTAACATTGATCAACAAAATGTAGCGTGGAGAAATTCCTAAATGCACATTTTGTACATCAAAGTTATGATGTAAGTTGTATCAATGTTACAACCTACAGAAACATCAATTATATTTCAAGATGTTCTTTGAAAATAACGGCATAAAACCATAACCAATATGCCAACTAAAATGATAAATGGATGTCATATGTGTCATAGTATGATGAAAATCCATTATGCCATAGATCATGTGTTCGGATGCAAAGAGTTTGTTAAAAACAAACATGCATCAATCTAAACACATTGTGCATCTAAGGTAATTATCCAAACAATTTCTTAGGATATTACATAAACCCCTAAGATAGAAAATTTGCAGTCAAGTATTAGACTACATTTCTATATAAGGGTGCACATCTCCATTAGAGATAGTGGGAGATGAATTGACTTGGACTTAGTCAATGCTCGAGATGCACAAATGGTTGGCATAAGGAACAAGTTCCACAAGAACATGTGGAATAGGCATGTTCCAGTGACACATACTGCGTAGGAAGAATGAAACCATGGTGATGGTTTTATATTCACTGAGGTAGGTGATATATTATTCAATGAGAATAATAAATCCTACAAGTAAACAGTATATGGAAATAAGCTAAAGATTGACAAGATCAATTAAAATTCAACAACGGATTCCATGTATCAAATTGCAAAGGGGCATATAAATTGAATACTATGGTGGGTATTCAAATGATATGATACATGGATGGTACAAGCCTGGTACCAATATGGATCGATTGGTTAAACCAAGTCGATATGCCTAAACTTATTAGAATTTTACTTGTCATAGCTAAACTTCTAAGATCATTTTCATGGTCATTGGATGTCGAGATCATATGTCATTGGAGGTGTCTATACGACGCAATCGGAAAGAGATGATGACATTATATACTTCCAATAAGGGTTCCAAGTTACTGAAATCCAATTATGGATTAAAGTAAGCAACAAGATCTTAGAGAATCCATTTTAAATGAATCTTTTCCTTGTGTCTACCAAAGGTTAGTGGGAGCGCCAATGTTTTATAAGTGAAATATGTTTGACAACATTTTGACAACAGATTTTGGTCGTACAGTTAGATAAGATCAGGTAAAAAGAAATTCTCCAATGATTGAATTAAAGTAGCAACGTATGTTCTAGGGAATAGGATCCACTGAGGTAGATCCATAGGGTTCTTGGTCCTAGTCAATCTCGTACATATAGTGACATTGTATTGAAAAAATACAAGTTGTAACAATTTAAGTTCATAATTGTTGCCAATGTCACATGGCTTAATCTCTCCCAGTTTACATGTTCAGAGCATAGGTACAGATTAATGTTGTGAATTGATACCATATTCTTTTGTGATGGATCAATCACATATGCCATAATATGTAAAATAATTGATATTTCCAGGATATAATTTATTATAGCCAGATATCAATTATTTCTAAGAGCACTGCAAGTAATACAGTCTGAACTATAATCTTGTACTTCGTAAAATACAAATTATATGTACCTTGAATATAGAGAGGAAGGTATAATAGTTTTTTTGGGAAACAAATAAATAATCCTTAGATAAATTTGATCTAGTATCACAGTTAGGAAAAGGAGATGAGCGAGTCAAGATCATAAAAGCTTGTGGTAGCCATACCTACAAATACCGAGTATGTTGCAGCTTCTAAGGCAGCTAAGAAGAAGTTTTAAATTACAACGATTTGTTCCAGTTCTTGGATTCTCACATAGTGAGAAAAGTATTATCATAATGAGAATTATGATATTCTTACTAGCCAAGTTTTCAAAGTTATGACAATGGAAAAAATTAATATACTCGGGGATACCTTATCTTGAGAAGTTTTACTCAAGCCGATGAGGTCTCATATAGAAGATATGGCACACGGTGAAAAAGTGGTAGGACCAGTAGTTAAATCCATAACTCAGTACAAGCATGATATTTATCATGCGAGTAGCTATCAAGTTTAGTTAGCAAGTTGGCTCTAGTGCAAGTGGGAGTGTTGAAATTGTGGGTTCCCTAGACCCAAATATGTAGTACTTTTTTATTACCATATCATGCGTACAGTTAGCTATGCATGATGTTATCTTGCCATTATAGTGTATACTTTTTTGCGTCCACTATAATAATGGTAATTTACAAAGGTTAATTGTCATGTCGAGAGGTTATAGCAGATCCCAGGCTATAATGAGAACCTCGAGATACAATTACATCGATCTTAAATATATGTTCTATAGTCTAGATACATATTACTAACTGGAAATAGTTGATGTTTGACTATCAGGTGCTGGGGGCTCATAATCATTGAGACTTATTCTCATGAAGTTCACACTTGGTGATCTGTAGTAATGAGATCATGAGGACCGGCCCGTCAATAGGAACACCACATTTTTTGGGTGTCATTGGTTGTTCTTATCTATGGAGATGTGTATTGGTCTCCTGACTTGAGACCATTACAATGTATATCATTTGATTACGTACTTTTATGCAAGATGAAAACCATGGCAGTGATGTCATAGGGAGGTAGTTTTTGTTGGGTGCATCGTTGTTGGTATGACATTGCCTGAATGGTCAAGGAAGGATTTGTCCCTTCCATGCTCAGGAAGTTGTATATCTCAGGACTGGTTGATCAGGATGGTACCACCTTCATAAGTCTTTGGCCAAAGAAGTTGAAAGGAAAATCCATCCAAATAGATCAAAAAGTAATAAATCAAGATAAGGATGATGACACAAGTGTGCGTCCTGCTTTATGAAATATTTAATGACAAAGAGATTATAGTACGCAGTCAGTGTTCATAGGATGGTAGTCATTGCTATGACTATACTTATCTTTTTTGGGGCCATGATGAGTTTCTCGACTCCACTCTTGGTCTATGGATTTTATTCACTGCTTTCAAGATGAGGTCCTAGAGGGTCACACACAATAACGTATTCAAGAATCCATCCTATTCAGTCGAATAGGTATATAGATATAGTGGGCCTCTCCATGGGGTATGAGCATTTTCCAAGTTATTGATCACCAAAATAATTAAATAAATTAATTAATATTCAAGTTACAAATATTTGGGATTGAATTTATGTAATGTGTTTATGAGTTCAGTAAATACGAGAAAATATTAATCGAACGGATATTATTTTAATATTCAAGGTTCGTTTAATATTAAGCGGGGAAACAATTCGAGTTAAATGGCTCAGATATTATCATGTAATATATTTCATATATATTACAAGTATGTGATAAAAATAATAAATAATTTTGGTGGAGTTTAGTATGTCAAAAATACTTATTTAATGAATATTGATATAAACAGGGGCCGGGGAACCCTACCAGGTATTTATCAACATCACTATAAATATAGGCGGAGTATCTATCTTATGTTAAGAAAATAACTATTCGTTCATTTATGGAATGAAAATTGAGAGCCTCTCTCTCCTCCCACTTTCTAGAGAGAGAAGTTGATGATCCAAGAGTTCGGATCAAGTTCTTCCTCAAGCATCGAAGAGGTCTCGATGTGGTGATCTCCGGGACATAGAAAGATTTGTCGGATCGCCGCGCTAGCACCCAGAAATCGATGATTGATGTTCCAAAAGATTTTTCAAGCATGGGTGGATGATTTAGAGGGTTCATTCTTTGGATCCTTCAAGTGACGATCACCGTTTACTAGTTTCAGTCGACTGCAACTTCAGATTAGAAATAGGTACGTTTTAATTTTAGTTTTGCACTCTTAATAATTTACGTGAGATCCTTGGACCTCTTCGGGGCTTGGTTCATCGGCGACGGCAAGTTCCGTCATCTTTCCAATGAAAATTTTTAAAATCCCTGTCACACTGGCTTCCGCTATGGGCCCCAAAACCCAACAGTATTCACTTATATGGGGAAGTCATATCATTTAATTGATCTGGGATTACACACAAAGGTTTCCCTAGCTAGTAGATATTAATGATGTGAATGATATGGTTATTCCAAATATCTAAGCCCACATGAGCCATGATCAGTGTGATAAACAAGGGATAGAATGTATCTATTATCACTACATATGGGTTTGGTAATTATGAATTGGGGTAGCTCTTTGGATGTTTGAGATGAATAACATGCCTTAGGAAGTCACGCTATATATCCTAGTTATAGTAGGAATCATAGTTCTCATTTTTCAATTGCATTCTCAATATGTTGGTGGATGAGGAAGAGTGATAATCCCATGAGAGAGTTTGGGTATCAATGGTTGGAATGTCAGAGACATGGATGGAATTACACTGAAGTGGATGCCCATTTTATCTAAGGCCATGGATTAGAATCCTATGTATCTTGGTTTTGGTAGGAATCAGATTTCTTGTTGTCTAGTTTGATCTGGGATTACACACTAGGGTTTCCATCACAATACGCAGGAATATAAGGAATAATGATCAGCTCGATTGGGTCATAATAGTTGTAATTCCAGAGACTTGGGGAGACTTACACCAAAGTGGATGCCAATTTGAGATTGAGCCTTAGGAAGGTGTCCTATATATTTTGGTTATGGAAGTAATCATAGTTCTCAAAGTACTATTTAACCAGGGTATACATAATGGGGCTTCCCTTATATATCCACTGCATAAGGATATCATTTTTTAGGAAATTTTCTTTACATAGCCTGATTGTATTCTTGAAATGTATTAGGATTCCATGAAATATCCTAATATCCCAATGGACATGTCCAAAGACAATCACATGATCCAGTTGACTAGTCTGGGGTACATCACATGATATGGATGGAATGTCTGGAAGACACTGCCTGATGAAGGATTACATGTCTAGAGGGTGTTTAAAGACTTGAGTGATGTTCTTGGAGGGCTTCTCAAGACTGAAATGACACATCTGTGAGGCTATCTCATGATCAGACTAGAAATCCTAGAGGAATTTCCAAGGACTACAGGATATGTATTGAAAGTGCTGAATGACCTGAAAGGATTTTCTGAAGGACATCACAAAAGAAAGGAGGACATGTTTGGAAGGTGCCACATGATTAATATTGACATATATATATGATATCAAGTGATCTCGATGAAATTTCTTGGTGACATCATAAGGCCTTCCCAACATGTCATGGTGCCACCATATAATTTTGGTGACATGTTTAGAGGTTATCTCATGATTTTCCTAGAAATCCCATAGGACATTACAAGACATGGGTGGCCTACCCAAATGGTGTTATGTGACTCACTTTGACATGTCCAAGGGACATCACATTATCGAGATAAAATGATTAGGGAATATCATATGACTTGAGAAACATGTCCTGGGGCTATCACATGATCTAGGTTCGTCATTTCAAGTTCATGAGAATCAGTGAATCTACATTTTCATAGGTATCCCATATTTTAGTTTTTATTACATATTTTATTGCATATGTTCCTTAGGTTTATCCACTTTTATCTTATTTTAGGTTTCTCATGACCCAACAGACATGCCTGACCTCCTTCATGTGATCTGACTGACATGCTAGAAGTCCTCCATCTGATCTCAAGTGATCACATGAAGCATGTAAGCATTCCACATGATCACTTAGATCATTCCTAATATTTTAGCTTGTGGAATACCTTTTATATCTTGTGAATGATCTCTCCAAGAAGTCTACTCACATGCTCCCCTATGTGATTGATTGAGGGATTCATTTTTTATGCTAAGGGGGAGTGATTTATAGGTTTCCCCACCCTAGTTATACAAAACCTTGAATAGAGCGTATCTCACATATTTGGTATGGACTCAGTGGAGGTACTTTATTGTTACACACTTCGCATTATCCTACCGTGGGTCATTCTTGGTGGCACATGATATTTATAGACCATAATAATGTCCCTCCTTTTTCATTTTAATTGAACCCAGGATGATCAATGGAATTTTTCTTGACCATGTGGACATGTCAAGAAGCTCCCACAATGTCATCTGACATGTCTAGGGGTCTTCACAAGACTAGGATGCCTATGGAGAGTTTTTTTTGTGATTAAAAATGACATTTTTTGGTTTCATTCACAAGAGCAAGGAATATTTTCAAGGGAGCCTTCACGAGATTAGGCTGATATATCTAAGGGTTTTTTTGAAGATCTTAATGGATTATTTTGGGGGGCCTCATATGATAAATTTTGATCAGCCAAGGTATATGACCCCTTTCATGTGAAAGACAGTGTATCCACACTCTACAAGAATTTGTTTCCTTTTCCCTTTTTTATTTCCTTTTTTATTCTGCAATGAAAGGAGATATCATGAATCTATGTGATTTTTGCTAAAGGCATTCACTCTCATTACATGAAATATTCCATAAGACCAATAATGGGTCTTGTGGTGATTCACAAGAATTATCATGTAAAACCCCTCTACTTCTTTAAGGACCCGTATGTGTAGCGCATAGTTGAATGTACATGTCAAAGACCCTTCACATGATGAAGGTGACGTGTCAAAAGGCTATTGTGAAACAAGGCGGAAATGTCTCTAGGTATATAAAATGTTTTTCAAAACACATTATCATGTCACATGAATATCGTGCATCACAAAAGGCTTCCTACTTTTTCATATTTTCTTACTTTATTTTACAAGGACCTTGGAATATTGCCATGTGTCCACTAGTTGACAAGTTTAATGGCATATAGAATCTTTTCTAGTAGCCTCCACATTATAAGTGAGTGTATTGGATTCCTTTTTGAGAACAATGTGGTGGTTGAAGGGATTCTTCATGATCTCCATAAGATCATGCACTACACATGATTCATTTTCATGACCTTCTAATGGTCATGAGACCACATGTTCTTTTGAAGGATAAGAAATATTTGTATTTTAACCACCTTATCTTCCTTTTTTGTACATAAAATAATACCCATGATTCTGTTATTTCATCCCTTATAGATTTTATGATGCTCATTTGGTGAGCATTAACAAATTTTCCCCCATAAGAGCGATACCCATAGGGATAAGGACTCACTTATAAGAAGAGTAAATGCCCCTCCCCGAGCCTGTGAGGTTGATGATAATTATTATCTTGGGTTATGTTTTCTCTCTTGAGTGACCATTGATATTCCATATAATTCCCAATAAATAGGGGAATGGAGGGGAAATCATTCACCAGTTACTTCAACTCTGTATAGGTCTTGGGATTTCCCCCATCATGTGACCCCTTCATAAGACCTTCCATGAGAATTGATCATGAGACCTTCCCACAAGACTATTTTATGAGACATATTTAATAATATATTCCCTGTTACAATACATGTTCGAATAAACCATGAATATATCTTCAAAAATTTCTTGAACCTTGTCCATATAGTTGTTTTGTTTTGTAGGTTTCACATAATCTAATGGCTCAATTGCCTAATTTCATGGCTATTATGTGGTTTTTGTGACCATGTTAGGGTCATGTGATCATGATAATTATGGTAGATTGTGTATCTATGCGACATCCTATGGGTTATGTGGCTCATGAGATCACCATGAGTCATGTAGTTTGCGTTACCTGTATCAGGTCATGTGGTTGTGAATGTCCTTATAGTTCATAAAATTCAAATGATATTTCTAGGATCATACATATAATTTATTAAAATTGGGTTTTTGTTTTCCAAACATATGACACATACTTTTTTTAGATGGCTTCCAGCTCCCATGAATCTTCTACTTCATCTAGATGGAGTTCCATGATTTTTGGGAAACATAATTCTGACCCTCGATATCATGTGTGTTTTGACAATGATATTCTTAAGAGTCTTATCTTGTTCAAACTTCAAATCTATCCTTTATCACACTAGATTCCCCTGTATAGATTCAGCCAGTTGGATAATGTTTCCATTCCTTCTCTTGAATATAATATTATAACTTTTTTGGTGTAAAATTCCTTTTATTATATTCATATGATAGTTTATGAGGACAGGGAACTTGTTATAGCCTGTTCCCAGGGGTTTTCCTTTTTGCAGGAGAACTCTCCTTTGGGTCTAGATGGTTCAGATTTCACCCACCATCCCGTTGATCAAATCTATTAAAGAATATTTGTTTCTTCCTTAAACAATCCATGTTGAAACTGGATCTTGAAATGAGATATACGTCCTAGTGAATTTTTCTTGATGAATGGGCATTCCCATTCTAGGCTAAACACATTTGTTTATAATTTTCAAACTAGCTACACGCTATCTGTATTTATGAGGTTATGTGGGTTTCTCAGTTTATTATCTACCATCAGTTAGATCTTATCAGAGAGCTAATTAGAAATTGGTGTCTTGGTACCAATTTATTCTATCTATCCCATTGTGAAGTATGAATCATCATTTGGTATATCTACCGGCTCATCAAGATACCCCTCCTTGGGGAAATGTATGGCATGTTCCTTCCTGTTATGGATGTTTGGGTTAACCCTGTATAGAATCTAGTTTTGGAAAGGGATATGATACGCATTTTTAAATAATGGTTGAAGAAGGAGATGAATGTTTAGTCACTCATTTCTTTTAAAGACTATATCAACATTTTTTCATTATCATAGTGGAGCCTGGATGACGGTTATATTCCCTCATTGGCTCCCTTCTCCGTAGGTCCATGATAGCACCGCCTCATATTGAGAAATTCTAAAATCATGAGAATATACCAGATGAGGCAACC
The DNA here is from genome assembly GCA_963277665.1 of Viscum album. Classification (NCBI taxonomy): domain Eukaryota; kingdom Viridiplantae; phylum Streptophyta; class Magnoliopsida; order Santalales; family Viscaceae; genus Viscum; species Viscum album. The sequence continues at coordinate 1,799,714,275 of OY728130.1, read as the reverse complement.
AGGTGAGTCTAAAGACATCCTCAAGCCTTAGTATAGTGGGTTTCATTTCCATCTTCTTGAATGAGTGGATTTTCCTAGAATGGGATGCGCGATTGGGAATATGAGTTTGTAAACTAGCGATGAAATCTCAGTTAGCCTAGGGACAACTGCTCAATATAGCTATACTGACTCTTACATTCATTTAATATATTATAGTTCATATTCAATAGGGAAAGATCCATTATAAAATAAGTGGTCCAAACTAGTTTTTATTCATCCAGATAGTGGTTCATCTCCACTGCTATAAATACCACTACACTACCGGGATCTCTAATGACTTATTTCACTATAGGATGCTAGAAATTTATGGGGTTGAAGAGATATCATTAGTCCCTAATGAGTTTTCTAACATTTTGAGTTGGTATGATCACTTCAAACTCATGCCTTATCCTACACTAAATAGGATAACTATTGATAATGGAGGTATCTCTCTTGATGAATAGTCATATAAGATCTCACATTGGGATGGGGTTCTCATGGATGGGATGAATGAACTAATCATTTGTGAGATGTATAACCCTTACCAAGTTTCTCTCTAGTTTAGATGAATCTAGAGGGTTTCTACTATCTCATAGGTCAGTGTGTGTGGAGAATAATATCCTAGAATTATCCTCCAGTGTTGGTTTATATTAGCATGTGAGGATACCCAATCTGAGATTTTTCTCCCACCCATTGGCACCCATATCTTCCAAGATTGTGATTATTCCCAAGCATGGGAGAAAGAATGTATAGGTGGCATGTTTAATACACCAGTTCTTTAAGTGGATAGACCATGTGCGTCACTGAACTCCTTGTCCATAGAAATAATGGAGTTAATTCAAGGGTTGGGCGATTCTTTGAGGATGAATCCCCATCCTAGCAATGACCATCCCATTAGTGGGTGGAATTTTTCAAGGAATCTATTCCATCAACCGGAGTAAGAGATGAGGTGTCCATTGAGAAAAGGGTACATGTGATTTACTCTCTTGATTCTTTATCATATCAACCTTATGTTCCCATTTATAATGTATTTACTCCAGAAACTATAGAGGGTCAAACATGACATAGGCTAATCTCATAGAAAATTTACTCTTTCATCACTGAGATGCCTTTATAAACATTTCTTGATCAAGAAGAAAATCTTCACCAGATATTCCATGATATAGGGGAGGGAATCTTTGAATTCCATCCATTATATGAAATCATGCGACAAATCATCTTAATTTGGAAAGAGTTGGATACTAGAGAACAGTTCATGCATGATTTCGATGGGAATCCCTTGGATGAACTAATGGGGGAATATTTCGAGGTATTTGAAAAAATACATCAGATCATATCTGAGTTGCATGACCAAATGGATGTCTTGGTAGCATAGATAGGGATACATGAGGAGATCGTATCTTCATCAATGTCTGACCATTCAAAATCATCACACTCATTTGAAAGTACTTATAAAAGTGTTACGGATCTACCTAATATCATCTATAGCCTTCGTCCTCATGATGTATTAGAATATGTGGGGTGGGAAAAACTACTGGTCTTGATCAAAACTTCTCGTCACACTCTTTCCAATTTTTCCAGCTCATCCAATCAAATCTTATTATATTTTATCATCAATTTGTTTTTTGTTGATTGAATCATCATAGAGGATCTGAAATGTGGATATCCATCCTTTTTATTTCTATCAATGAATAGATTTTCCAAAATTTATATTTCATTATTCAAATTTATTTTATTCATGGTGTAAATGATATTTCATTTATTTGATGTTTTATGAATCATCAATGATAACTATCCTTTTGATAACATCAAGTAAACCTAAATTCAATGATTTTTAGTTTTAAACCATAACCAATTTATATATATATAAATGATCATGAATTCCCACCAACATGAGATTAAACATTGATGTATTTACTCTAGTTATCTTAATATTACATGATTCACAAAAGGATAATTTGTGTAGAATAAATATCTCAAAGGGAGTGTGATCTACCTTTTGTTGAAGTTAGTGGACATAGAAAGCATAGAATGATTTTTTATAAGGATATATGATAGGCCCCACAATCTTTGTATCTATTTCATTACATTACAAAATTTTGTTTCTATGAATAATATAGGGGATGGATTAGTAGGCATGGAATTGGATTTTTCTTAGGCTTCCCTCATTTGAGTTTTTTTTTCTTGACTAGTTTTAAAACTTTTTACGATCTTGAAAACTAAAAACTTTCTATTATGTAGCTTAGGGTATTATATCTTGGACCTTATATTATTGGTAGTTTAGAGTCTCCAAGATCAAACTTTTTTTCTATTGGTAATATACTATTTTACAAGTAATATTCTATGTTCCTTTTAACGTAATGTAGTGAGGACATTTTCCATGTAGTTTAGAGTCATGCGATAAAGATATATGCCATTTAGTTTAACATCATGTGGTGAGGAAAACTTACATGGAGCTTAATTTCATATGGTGAGTAAATTTTCCATGAATTTCAATGTCATGTTGTAAGGAAATTTACTGTGAAATTTAAAATCACCCAGTAAGTACATCTTCCCTATAGTTTAATATCATGCGGTGATGACATTTTTCATGCAGTTTAGTGTGATGTGGTAAATAAATATTTTATACAGGTTAACATAATATGGTAAGTACATTACTAATGAAAATTTAATATGGGGAAGTCATTCTAGGGATAAAGAAAAACACCCTAAGGTGCTGAGTTCCACTGTGGTGTTTCCAGGGACCACGAAGATTGGAGTTCCTTTCTTGAAAGAAGGAGATTCCTTTATTTGGTTGCTCAAATACATTATTTTTTGATATCATGGTAAATAAAAAATGATCCCCATTGTTTTATAAGGTCCATATAAGATTTATGGAGTTAGTATTGGATGAGGTAAAAATGTTAAGGAATCTAGTCCCACTAAGATAATTGGAATATGGGTTGTGTATGTCATAAAAAAAAGTTTGAGTCAATGTATACGGAATTGGGCAGAAAAAATTGGGATGACCAAAAAAACCCTAAGGTGATGAGTTCTGTCATGGTGTTACTAGGGCTCATGAGTAGTTTAGTTCCTTTCCTCCAAGGAGGAAATTCCTTTTTATGGTGGTTCAATTCCATTATGAGTGGATAACATGGTCAAGTAAAGATGATCCCAATCATTTTCTAGGGGCCATGGAGGCCCAACGAGGATTCAAATTCCTAGATGATGAAATGGTATTTGGAGAAAAAGACTATCTAGGAAGGGTTATTGAACCCCATAGTAGTTTAAATATTTTTTTTGGGGAGGTCAGATCCCATGCCCTGTGGTTTCATGTAATGGGGTGTAGGACATGAAAAGGTATGGGAGAGGAGTTTTTCACTCTTTCTTTGAGAAAGGGTTAAAAACATGGTGGCCTAACATATAGGATATCGAATACACTTGAATAATTTGGTTAGAGAGATTTTAAATAATAGTCCAATGTTCCTAGGTCATGAGTAGTGGTATGGAACAATAATACGAGGGATAATCCAAAACACTCTAATGTGTTGAGTTTCACCATAGTGATGTCAGGTCTCACAAGGATCAAAAGCCCCATTTTCACGTTATGACTCAAATGGTTGAAGATCATAGGTGCATATGCAAGATACATAGGATTATATAAATATAGAAAAGGGTCTCTTGAAGTTGGGTATCCTTTTATAAGGGCCTTATAAGGTTTATGTGATCTAGGGTGCTCAAATCATGAAGTTCAATTTGTGAAAGATGCAATATTCAAGAAGGGTTTTAGCACCCTAAAAGTTGTGCCAATTCCTTGGGAACACATTATCATGAAGAGGAGACATGAAAAATAATTACTAAATATTTTTTCTAGACTAGGGGGTCTAACGATCATATCTTGAATTTTACTCGGGCTAGAAATTAGGCTTTATGAGCTTTATTACATTTTTATTTGTGTTATAACTTTTTCCCAAGATCTAGGGTTGAAGAGTTTAGTGAGTGGTGATTTGAATTTTCCCTATATTCCCTTTACAGGGTTTCAACATGACAATTTAATGTCTCTCTCATAAGAATTTTGGGGTCCTGTAATCTAGACCATCATAGGCTAGGGTTTAAGTTCACAAAACTTTGACCAAAGTGCAGGAAGGACATGACACACATGGACCTGGTATGAGGGGATTCTTACACAATATTCTAATTAGGATACCTAGGGTTTAGAGTACTCTAATATATTTTTGAGTAGGAGATGAAAAAATTGTAAACCATGGATCAAGGTTCTCAGGTCATGATAAAGGATATGGGAAAATCATACCATGGATGACCCAAAACACTCTAATGTGTTGAGTTCCACTACAGTGATGCCAGTGCTCAAAAGGATCAGAAATCAATTTTTTCAAGTTATGAAACATTTGGTTGAGGACCATTGGTGTGTTTGCAATACCCATATACATATATGAATAGTCAAACAAAGGGTATATTGAAGATAGTTATCCTTTTCCAAGGTCCATGGAAAGTTTCATCGATCTGATGTGATCAAAGCATGAAGTGTGATTTATGGTTTGAGGGTCATAAAAGATTGTAGAAGAACCCCGTACTTTTCTTGACCGGAATTAGGATCTTGCGGTCCTTTGATAAGGGATGATGATGGGTGATGGTATGAACCTTTTAACTTCATATATTAGGGACACATATTTCAGTTAGTTTTAATTTCATGTGACTAGAATTATTTCTTTACAGTTTAACATCATGCAGTAGGGGATTTTTCCTTTACTTTCTGTTTAACATCATGCGGTAAGGATGTGGGGACCTGCATGAAAGTTGTTTAACATGTCCTTTGGGAAACTTTTCACCATTCGAGGGGAATTTATATGCACGTTTTATCTTTTATACATGTACAAGATTATTGGTGGGTATCCATATTCCATAGCCTTTTTTTCATAGATCTATTAGAAGAACAAGCAATCCATATGTAGATCTGTCTTGTGTGTATGAAAGATGAGATTTTATGACTCAAAACTCTTTGAAAATAGGTATATGACAGTTTTTTAATGTATTTTAATGTCATGAAACTAGGAAATTTACTGTATAGGTATAGTCCATATGCGGTTAGGGGTGAACTATTATCATTTGACATGTTGCAACTAAACCCAACATTGGGGGGTCTATGTGTCACTACATATCCTATGATAATAATAATAATCACACCCTATATAGTTATTTAATGAATTCTCCAAAGATAGTTCTAATCCATACTATAAGTGGGAGCATTTTTGTTTTATCACTACTGGACCAAAGAATTAGAGAACCGGGGGTCACTACTTATCCTATGGTTTTAGGAATCAATCCACAAATAGTTATTGAATGATAAACTCTCTACATAGGTATAAAATATACATATAGGTGGTAAATGTTCATGTTTATTGTTTTATCTAGACCTAGGATTAGAGATATAGGTTTCAATACATATCCTATGATGATAGAAATCAAGACACACATAGTTCTTAAGAGACCATGAAATTTTAACATCATGAAGGAAGGACATATGCTCCCCAATGTGAAAAGATAATATTGTAACTAGTCCCAATAAGGGGGTCTTTTTATCACTACATATCTTGTAATGATAGGAATCAATCCACACAAAGTTCTCGAATGAGAAATGCTCTACATTGGTCCACCCCATACACTAGGGGGGTATTTTTTCCATTGATTGTTGTTGCTGGACCTAGGATTGGAGATCCAAGCATCAATATGTATCCTATAATGAAAGGAATCAATCCATGCATTGTTCTTGATTGGATGTTTGGTGGGGGACCAACCCAAATGATAGCGGTCCTCTCGAGTGAGGTCCACTGTAATACATATCTTTATGTCATGCATGAGACATAAGCCATTAAACTTAACATCATGTGGGGAAGACTCATGGTTTTCTTATTAAAATATTCCTTTCAGAACCATGCTAACCTTGCCAGGAATTGATATGTCTTGGACATACAGGGAATCCCTTACCAAAGTTCCTAATATTATGTGAGGTATTCTCAGTGTGCGAAATAAGGAATAGAAAAGGTTCCTTTCACCACAAAAAAAATTAAGGGAAAGGAAATAGGATTTTTATTATGTGGTGGTTGGGAAAAGATATAGGATCATTGAATCCCTACATATCTCATTTAATGAGAATCAATACATACATAGTTTTGAAAAAACATGCAGGATAGTGTCATGTAGAGAGGAAATCAGATGTGTAGTTTGACGTCATGTGGTAAGGATGAAGCTTAATCGACATGAAGGAAGAGTAATGCTGGGGATCCATGTATTTTTATGACATTAAGTGGGGATGAAGGTTACCTGATGTGAAAAATAAATACTATGGGTGGATCCAAGACCATATGACTTTGTATTGGTACATATCCTGTAGGGGCAGGAGTAAAGCCGCAAGTAGTTATTGAATTTGAAGATTCTTTATGAATATATAGCTCACACAAAGGGAGGGGGAAATTCATTTATCCTTTCCAGTAATCTAGATCGCTTGTGATGAATCATTGGTGAGATGATGCTTTGTGTGAAGTTTAATGTCATGCATTGAGGATATCTCCCATGTAGGGTAAAGTCATGCGGTGAGGACATGAGATACTATGTAGTTTAATGTCTTTAAATTAGGAACTTTTCCAAACAATTTAACATCATGGGGTTAGGAATACTTCTATATTGTTTAATTTCATATGGTCAGGATGACTTCTATAAAGTTTAACATACTGTGATCAGAATAGATTTTTGCAGTTTAACATCATTTGACCAAGACAAGAGATGCTATACAATTTAATGTATTTCTACTTAGAAAAGTTCCATACAGTTTAACATCATGTGGTCAGGATCTCTTCCATAAAATTTAATGTTATGAGGTTAGGATGAATTCCGTACAGTTTAATATTATGAGGTCATGGTGAATTTGTGCAGTTTAACGGCTTGAAACTAAGATAAGGGATGATATATATTTTAATGTCTTACTAATAGGACTTATTATGTACAATTTAATATCATGTGGTTAGGATGTCTTCTATACAGTTTAATATCCAGAGGTCAAGAAGACTACCATATAGTTTAACATCATGTGGTTAGGATGAATTTGTGAAGTTTAATGTCATGATAACGGACAAGTGATGGTGTACAGTTTAATGTCTCGCTGCTAGGGCTGGTTCCGTAAAGTTTTATATCATATGGTTAGGACGTCTTCCATATAGTTTAATATCATGAGGTCAATATGACATTTATAATGTTTACCATCATGAGTTCATGAAGAATTTTTTCATCTTAACATCACATGACTATGATAAGAGATGTTGGAAGTCTAAAGTCTTTATTCCAAGACCTATTCCAAAGAATTGAATGTCATGTGGTTAGAAAATATTTGGTATAGTTTTACATCATGAGGATGAATTTCATACAATTTAATTTCATGAAGTTGGAATGGATTTGTGAATTTTAACATCATGCGAATGATTCAAGATATGCCATTTTGTTTAAAGTATTTCTACTAGGACCTATTTTGTATAGCTTAACATCATGCGGTAAGGATGAATTTTGTAGAATTTAACATCATGTGGTTCAAAAAACTATAATAATAGACGGCATCTTCATATAGTATTTTTTAATAAACTTCACATTGGTGGGGGTTGTGAGATTTTCTCCATCCATTATGTTCATTGAGTAAACCCAATCACGATAAACCTTATATATGACATAAGGACCTTCCCATTTGGGTTATAGATTTGGATGATTCTTACCTAGTATCATTGGGGTTTTGAGAGAAAATACCACTTCTCCGTAAATTAACGAACAAAAGAAAACCTTTTTATTAAAGGCCCAGAGAATTAGATTCTGACAGAATTGAATGTTTTGAAATGTACACCACCTTTTCTCATCAAGATGATCTAATTAATATAGTCACTTTTAAAATTTATCATCATCTAAGAGTTTCCTAAATATATCGATTCAAATTGAGGGAAACTAGAATTCTATGGAAAACACTACCTCAATTCAATATACCAATTAATATGAAGTTTCTTGTGTATCAGTATGGTTGGTGGTATGGTAATCCCATAAATCATTTAGGATCTTGTATAGAAAGAAATTATTGTCCTTATTCACCATATTCTAGAGTATATTTGAAAAATTATTATTGAAGGACTCTATATATCCATTTTACACTGCATGTTTGCAGGATGGGTGATTGAATTGATGTTGTAATCCTAGTAAAATTTGCTTAACTTTTTAGAACATAAGTTGGTGCTATTGTTTGTTAGTATCATGTGAGGGAATATTATGATGGATATGAAATTATAATTCTTGAATTTGATGATATTTTTCATCCTGAATTTCTTAAGGGGTATTTCCTAAGCCCATTTAGAGGAAACTTCGGTAGTAGTAAGGATGTACTTAAACAGTTTTTCCCTGAATGGGGGATATGGACCCACAACATCCATTCCCTTTATAGAAAATGGAAAGGAATATTTAGATTTATGTAGTAGTTTCTAGGGTTAATGGATATGGTTTTCATGAATATGGAATTCATGAAATTTCTTATTTAATTCTATGAAGTCCATTATCATGGTTTTCCAGTAGTATCCTAGCCTCCAGATTTAGTGGGAGGGTCTGATCTTAAATTGATGAATGTTACATGAGCCTATGTGGTATTCTTCCATGACAATAGGAATCTCTTTTTCAGTTATGCATTTAAGGGGGCGTCCATCAAAGGATCATTTTAGAGGGATTTTTTCTTGTTCAGACCATCCCAAAGGGTAAAGTTTGCTACTCGGCACAGAATCTATTTCCTTCTGGCTCGTTCTTCTAGGAGGTCCCCATTTTGAAGATAATAACTTATGGGCTCCATCTATCCAGGTGTGGATATCATTTTATCACACTCTAGGGTGGTGTTGACCTTATTGTTTTCTTCCATGTCATAGGCAATGATCGATGAGACCATCCTTTGGTGTGTGATGTGGAAGATCACTTCCTCCTGATCAAGGTTAGGCAGGACTGTGCATACATTATCCAATGCATCCACACATGAATTGTTTGATAAAGGGACATGATGTAATGTGGGTTTAAAAGGGAAATATTCCATTAGTCCTTTGTTATAGCTAGTGATAGGGACACATTCTTCCTTTTTGATGGAATATTCAACATTGATATGATTTATCACTATCTCCAAATCCCCTATGATGTTTAGGTAGGATATTTTTAGCTGTCGGGATAGTTCCAAGCCAGTCATATGGGATTGGGATTATACCTCTATAATCATGTAGCCTTAAGATTGTTATAGAGAGTAGGGAATAATATCTTTGTCTAAAGAAACAAATACAATCTCTGATCAAACACGATTAAGCTTTGGATTTTCCAGTTTTTTGTTTATATTACATTTGGAGGCACCATAAAAATATATCTCCCATGTATGAGGAGTTTCATGGGAATAAAAAACCTCTTCATTTGGAATTTTGGTGTCCACTATTTTAATTTCTTGGGTGGTAAGTTCTATGATGAAATCAGCCAGGGCCTATCCTTTCAATAACTTCAGTAACATAAACTGGATTTCATATTGTTGTAGAATAAATTCCCATCAATCCAAAATCCCGATTAACATTGGGAGGCCACGAATGTACTTTAGTAGGTCAATATGAGAGACCAAGTGGACCTTGTGGTGCCTCATGTAATGACTTATATTTTTCACTACTAAGATGAGTGAAAGGATGTTATTCAAAACATCATAATATCAGATCTCAATACCTAGAATCATTTTTATGAGGTAGTAGAGACTATTCTCATTCCCCATCTCATTTTTCTACGTGGGCAGATCACCAAGATATCGTTACATGGTGGCCACATATAAGATGAATGGATTTTCTTCCACCAGCGACATCATGACCTATGGATATAGCTAGTACTTCTTGGGACTCTGAAATTATTATTGGCAGTCCTCATCTAATCGATAGGTAAATCATTTTTTCATTTTCTTGGTGAAGAGGAGATATTTTCTTACTTGGTTGGCTACAAAATGGTGAATGCACATGAGGTTCCCTTGGATCACTCTCATTTCATTGAGATTTCGATGGAGTGATATTTCCAGGATTGTGCTAGTACTTTCAAGGTTAACCTTAATGCCATGGTGGCATACCAAAAATACAAGGAACATCATTAATGTTACCCCATAATAATATTTAAGTGGATTCATATTTTGATTTTACTGCCTCAACTTGTTGAATACTGTTTGAAGATCCGTATAGTGATCACACCACTGTCAAATTTTTACCACCAGGTCATCGACATAACATTCAACTATTTATGAAAATAAGGGTTTAAATATTTTATGCATGGTGCATTGATAAGTAGTGCCAACATTCTTTAATCCAAATTCCATGAACTAATAGAAAAAGATCCCCTAGGGTTCTCTAAAGGTAGTGTCTTCCTCATCTTTAGAGGAAATATTTATTTGATTTAACCCTGAGTACCCATCCATGAAGGAAATAGCATAAAATCAAACAGTTTCATCGATAAAGTGTTCTGTGGTTGGAAATGTGAAGTTTTTCTTTGGTCAGTGTCAATTAAGGTCCCAAAAATCCATGAAAACCATAATCCTTCCATTCCATTTCTAGAAAGGGATGATATTGTTGAGCTATCTTGGTATTGAAATTCCTAGAAAAAGTTGGCTTTGATCAGTTTGTCAAATGTTTCCTCTAAATTAGTATCATCAGAGGGGTTTGTCCTCCTAGCCGCCAGCTTGAAATCTTGATGTTCATGGGCAACCTGAGATAGTGTGTGGCCACATCAAGGTTCAGTCAAGGAATTTATGTATAATTAAAAGTTATATTATATCTTTGCTTTTTTTTAAAATTCAACATATACCTCTTTCTCCTCAATAGGTATGGATACACTAATTAACATTGTACATAGGTTATATTTAATTCCCATATTTACTTGCCTAATCTCATCAATGGTGGTGGTGATTCCTTCCTTGAATGCGGGGAGGGGTGCCCAAGGTCATCCTATTCTTCTTCCACCTCTGATTCTGTGGAGAAATTTTCAGGTGTTGTCAAAAATATGAGTGAATATACATCACTATGAAGATAAGAGAGTCCATGAGAAGAGAAATTATTATACACTACTTCTAGAGTCCTTTAAGAGAGATTCCAGAGATTATTTTGTTTTATAAAGTCTTTGGGGATAATAGGAACTTGAATATCTGTGATTGAGTCTATTGCCTCAAATAGATTTATGGGTATCACATAATTTATATTAATCATACTACATGGATTTTTAAGGATAGTACCCAAGACATCTGGGAATAAACTATATGTTTTCATCAACCATTATTTTTTTAATTCCATTTTATAGAAGCCTAATTCTTAATATGTAGATATGAAAGACCTAAAGGGATTGGTGTCACCATGTTGTATGTCAACCTTCCGATTGATGGGGGTATTTCAAGCATTGATGTAATATTGAAGGTACCTCTATGTGGCTATGATGATAAGGTTTTTCAAGCAGGAAATTATATGGTTTGTCTTGTTGGATAAGGACAAAATTAGTGTTAAATGTCAAATCCCCAAACCAAGCATTGATCTTGATCTTCCTATGTGGTCTTTCATCACTCATATCATAGCCATTAATGTTCGTCTTTGTGGGAGATAAATATCCTTTCATATATCCCAAACATCAAAAGGTCCAAGTCGGGATGAGGTTGATCCCAAAACCATTTTCAATAAGGGTCCCTTGGATTCCAACATTATTAGGTTTTCCTAAAACATATTGGGGTATAATGTGTCCGTGGATGGCCTCTTTCAGATTCTACTCTATGAACAAGATGGAAACACAAAATTTTGATGTAATAGTCTCCAATTGATAAATCCCATCTAAAGAGACTTATCTATGAAAATCTAATGGGACTTTGAGTTATTCAATGAGTGCATCACTATGTTTATTTTGAATTATTGAGTACATCCATGATTGAGATCCTGGCTAGGACAACCACCGACAACTATTGAATGACATACTTTTGTGCCATGCATTGGCACTTCCTGAGCTGGGGTTGCTTCTTATTATGAATCTTAGTAGTTAAGGAAATTTAGGTATAATGGAATAGTTCTTATACAGAGGTTGAGGGAGAATATGCTTCTAGTGTCATAGGTAACACAAACCTTTCCTATAATTTTAGCTGACCAGACAAACAAATCCTCACTAGACAATCATGTAAGATGAATGGACTGGGGAAATCACTAGAGGGATCTAAGAAACCTCCACATTTTTGTTAAGATAATTGGAGTAATTTTCCATGGGTATTGGATTAATATATATCCTATGTGATGATGTGATCAAAATATTGGTTCTGACCATGCCTATGTTGTCCCCTGTACCCTCGGCTCCTGCGCCTGTGACCTCTAATTCTCAGGTCAGGTATGAGGAGCTCATAATAAGAGGAATATTAATCATTAAATAAGGGGTATTCCAATTATATTACATTAACAAAACCAAATATGAGTTCTTATTCTGATGAGGGTTCCATTTCATAGTGATGTGACCATGCTTTGAATGTTGGAAGAATGAAATCTGTAAGAGTCAGAGCTTGCGGAGGAGATGAATATGACTCTTCCTTTTCTTTTTCTTTTTATGTCAGATGGTTTCATCCATATTCAGGATGCTTGTGTTATTTCACCTTTCTAGGTGATGGAACTATTATGGGTTTTCACAACTATTCTCTCAGGGTGGCGTGAGGTCAAACAAATGTCTTTCAATTCATCATGTTATCGAAATTCACCCATGCCCAGCCGAAACATTTTTCGAATCACCTTCTTCATGTAATTATGAAACTTTTATGCAGGTCACCTATACTGGGAAGTTATCTAACATCACCTATCCAAAATTTACCAGGATTTGGAGGAAATATTGGAAGAATAAACAATCCTGGATGTTGTGACTTAGCCTCCAATGAAAAGGGTATCAGTTAGGAAGATCGATGTAGTTGACCTCATTAGGTTTCATATCCAATAGAAGCTTGAGTATGTTATTTTCTATGGATAAAAGGGAATAAATACGGACTTACTCATTTTTTAAGGTGTATAATTTATTCATACATTCCTCAAATATCAATTGACCCTAATCTCTTTTTTCTTACGGTTGAGGGAAATTTTGTTGTTGCTTCCACTTGATAGGAGGTACTGGGTGTTTCAGGTCATGAATAGGTGATTGAATGTGTAATTCTATAGGTTTGAGGGTCACAGTAGTAGTTTATGACTTTCCTAGAATTTTCCCTTATGATAAGGTCATGATTTGAGACTTATCTTCAGTGTTCTGAATTTAATCTTCCAAATGTTGTTCCATTTCTACAAACTCATGGAATCTTCCTAGATACTTCATCAGAATTAGAGGTGTCTGCATATCATCCAATATATTTTCATCAAAGGGATTCACAAATTTCTCATGTGAGAGAGAGATTTTGAGTGAATAGGGCAATCTTTCCATCTATCTATGAAGATAGAAACCCTCTCATTTTCACACTGCCTGTAGTTTGTCAAGTCAAAAATTATCATTTTCATAAGCATGGAGCTGAACTGGTAAAAGAATTGATGACGAAGGTCTTCCCATCAAATAATGAATCCTTTGGGATGAATTTTGTACCAAAAAAGGCTGACCCAATCATATTCTGTACAAGAAACCTAATCTTGGTCTCCTCTATCTCATCTCGAGGGCCCATCATTAGACCGCATCAGGACAAAAGGTCTGTGAGATGCTATCTAAGGTCACCTACATCATCAAAGGTAGATAAATTATGATTTCCAAATTTAGGTGGGGTAGAGTTTCATCCACCCATTCAGGATATGGATTCTCATTAGGCTACATAGGTTCACATCACCCTTCCATGCTTTCAATTAGAGTATATAGGGAATTTATGACATTGAGTAGTTCTAAAGGTACAATTGTCTGACCCACCTCCAGTATATAGGGAGTAGTTAGGGTTTGGTGATGTTTCCTCATTTTCATTTCTCATTGATTCTATATTTGTTCTAAGACTGAGTTATTTCCCTTGTGAGGGATATTCTATCTCCAAAATGGAGGGAAATCATAGTCATGTTTGACTTCCTCATTTATGTAGACTAGCTGCATGGATCTAGTTCTAGCCTAATGCTCAGATTCTACTCTTTTAGGTGGATTATATCTTCCTAATATATGGGAGGAGGGATATTCATCTATGTTTGGAGATGGTATACAATAGTAATTTTTCCCATGATATCCCCACATTGAGTTGTATGAGAGTTTTATCTCATTCTCGTATTATGCCAATTGTTCCTCCATGGAAGGAATTTTATCTCTTCTGGATGATGAGTGGGATACGAACACTTATTTAATTTTATCCATTGTAGGGTTCCACCGTAGATGTAAAAACTCAATATTAAAAGGTGTTAGGTTTTGGATTATCCTTGATTTATGGGTACATGCAACCTTAGTGGGTGTATCCAGATCCTCCTATCAGGGTATATTTTCAATATTGCATCACTTTATAGCTACATCTTGATACACATTATCTATTGTGTTGACAGTGAAAAATTCAAAGAGTTCTATCACGAAATGGTAGTTCTTCTATTACTCTCAACACAATAGGATTAATCATCACCTCTTTCATTAAGAAGGTTTCTCAAAAAATTGCCCATATTGAACTATTTTGGATTGTGACCCCAACAGGGTTTCATCACCTTCATTATACATTCCTCCTATCTTAGCATGTGAGTAGAGACCTTGAGAGAGTTTTTGGTCATGATTATCATATGATCCATGAATAGAAGAGGTTAATCTCGATGTGTGTAGAATGGATGGGATACTGACCATAAATATTTAACTCCCAACCTGGAGAAGACTTATTCTCTCTATGGTGATGATGATGATGAAAATTATCTAGCCTTGTAGGTTAGGGACTATTCAGGGCCATAATTGGCATTTGTTTCTCATGTTGTTTTGGATATGATGATTATAGTCTCAGATTTGATGAATACTAGGATGAGAATTGAGACCTAAATTCCCCCAATAATGTAGGCTTATGTTGATGTGGAACTGTCGTTGATTTCTACAGGACCCTATCGAGGTGTGATGAACTTGGTGTTGGTGATTTAAATATAAATTCCCCCATCCCTATGAGATGGGGTTGACTTGCAGTTACTATCGATATGTCAAGACTCATCTCAAGGATTTATGATCTGAGGGGTGGAGGGGGTGGTTGATATTCCCCTAGTATTATGGGTGGGGTTCGCTTCTTGACATCTTCTATGGAAACTGCTACTATGATCCGATATATTAGGAACAACTCTAATAGTGTATGAGTTGGGTGTAATGGTATCCCATGATTAGAGTCATTATTTATAAGAAGTATTCTAGTCAACTACAACATTAGTTTTCATGTCTAAAATGAATTTCCCTTGCTTTGATGGGCCAGGTTCAAAGATCTTCTCAAAATCCCCTCCCCCCGTTTGTGATTTCTTGGCACCATTGAAGTGGGGGAATTCTGTTGTAATGTCCAACTAGATCACATGTTACCTGGTCCCCTAATTTCTCGGAAGGATATAACATTATAAAACACCATGTCTAGGGAATTCTAATAATCTGGGGGTATAGTGAAGTGAAATGCTCTACATTTCACCCCATACTTAGATAAGTACATCTGACGATGGTCTAAAAATCAATAAATAAAGAGTTTTAATGATATAGAGACAAACACTACATATGCATTTTTCATGCTCCTCTATTCCTAGGTTCCATGATATATAAAAATATTCTATATCTAGATGACAATAGAGTGTATTGATGATATATAGTCGATACTCTTATCCTAGATAAGGGAGATATCTAGCCTTAAATCACTGATGAGTTTCCACATATTTTTACATAGGTAGGTAATTCACTCCCTCTCTAGTTTTTTTGGATCTCATAATCAGAAGTGGTGAGGGGACAAAACATAGTTGGGATGTTGTTTTTGAATAACTATATCCATATGTTAATTTCATTGTCCTCTTAATCAAACTTACATTCCTCCATATCGTCATACCCCAGAGGTTACTTCATGGGGTTTCCTATTGACCAGGGTGATGTGTTTCAAGAAGGTGATGGGGAACTATATACTATTGATCCATACATTCAAGAACCTCTCTATATGAATGAATCTAAGTTTTTATCACCTTTATATATATAATTTTCTGGGAAATGGGAGGATTTCATTGTCTATGGGAGATGTCATCATGTGGAGGTTTACCATAGTAGATGTTAGGAGTAGAGTCTGATCATTCCTTATCCACACTAACATAAGGATGAATATCATGGTAATGAAGACCTTATACTTTGTTCAAAGATTCAATAGACCCTTGGGGTGCTGAGAATGTGTATCGAGTGACCTCAAGGATACTATAATTGAGAAAATTAAAGATATGATCCTTATTCTACATCATGGTCGGAATATGCCAACTTACCTTTTGAGATCATGATGGGATATGATCCTACTGTATAATCACTGTCAGAATATATTGATAATCATATGGTACTATAGGAGTATGAGCCTACTATTGAGAATATTCTAGATCATTTTAATTATATTATTCATTGTTGGTAGGAATATGATCCTTTCTATGAGTGGTTTCTAGAATATACCAATCATCCATATGTTAAGCATGGATATGAGCATTGTTCAAGTATGAATTTCCCATAAAAAACTGATGTACCTACAAAACGAGAGAATGTATACGAACCTACACTTGTATATCCTTGGAAGGATTCTGGAGCAGGAGTTCATCAAAGGAAGTAGGAATATGATACTAGAATCCATGGACTGCTACAATATGTCATGTAGATTCACTCACAAAAATTTTAGCCTCTACTGAGGCATGTTCTACTCTCATTTGGTGAGATTTGGACATAATAGGGATATGAGCCTGATCCCGAGACTTTGTATTATGCCACTAGTCTTTTTTGATATGAATATGAGCCCGCCCCAAGGTATGTGCTGCTCTTACTTGGAAAACCCTATTCATAATAGGGATATGAGACCGATTATAATCCCTTGGAATATGTTGTTGGTCTTTTTAGGTAAGAATTTAAACCAATCCCAAGGCCTGTGTTGCTCTTAGTTGGTGAGCCTTAGTTTGAATGTGAATATTATTATGGTTTGATGCCTCTTACTTTACCGAAATATGATGATAATCCTCATTGATGAGATAAATAATGTGATATTTTTTTGGATAAACCAATTTTTCATATTGATCAGAGCGTTATGCTACCCGGGATATAGGGATAGTAGTATGTGTCTATTAATATATTTGTAACAATACCAAAATATGATGGTGGAGTTCATTAGTTGTCTTTAAGACATAGTGTCACTTTAGAAAAGTGTGTGCAGGAATGGAAGCCTATACATTTTATGTATATAATATATAATGTCAAATGTATTTGATTGAGTAGGGGATATGAGACCAATTCAGTCCTCCTTGTTCGATTGGAATATGCCAATTGGATCCAAGCATGGGGTAGGGATATGCACCTTCCCCATGCTTGCTACAAGAATATGTCTACATACGTGTTCTGAGTGAGAAAGGATATGAGTCCATTCACTGGAGACTACAGGAATATTCTAGTAGAATTTTTTAGTGAAAGTAGGGTTATGATCCAACTCCAGGTTTTCCAGAGCTTTCCACTCATGATGTGTCTTCATTGTTTCACATGCATGGGTGTTAGAGGTGGTAATGTGTTGGGTGGTTCCCTCAACAGGGGACTGAAGGGAACCAGCCAGACAACATTAGTGATGGCTGTTGATAGGATCCCTCCTAGAGGCTCATAAACCATAAGGGAGCCATAGTTGACTACTTGACCCACCTTCATCATATACAAAATGTGGTGATTATCTCAGTCCATAAATAAAATTTTGAAGCGGTTGGCTATGGAAATGAGTTCTAATGGATTTACTAAAACTTTCTTTGGACGATGCATATTTTTTTCGTTTCTTCATTTAGAGACTCTCATGGAAAGCCTCATGAGTCAATATTGTATTGTATCAACAGTATTCCTAGATCATTTCATTTAACACATGATTCTATTGTATTTGGGTAGGTGAGGTCGTTCTGAGACCCAGAGGGGTTGCAACCATAGTTGATTTTCAAGTAAAAACCACTGTATGAAGACATTATCTCAGGTCTGGTGTGGTTTGTGAGAGTAGTATATATAGTCATGAAGAAAAAATGGAACAGTGTCACCAATTAACAAAATTTTTCAAGCATGATGTGTTCTCAATTAGATATGCATAGTTAATAAAATTGTCCTTTATTATTCTTGGTCTGACCATTCTGCTCACGTGGAAATGTCACAGTGAGGATGGACTTATTTCATGAGAACCCCTGACAACCTAGGATCATCTACTCATTTTTTTCATTTAAAAGATTCCTGTCAGGTCACCAATTTTTTTGTGTATGATATGAAAAAAAATATGGCATAATGCATGGTAAACTGATCATTTTTTTATTTGAGATATTCATTTGAGGTTCACAATTATTTTTGTGGGAAATAAAACATATCAAATTTTCCTGATGGTTGATTATGGGGGGTTTGATGTCTATACAATAATGCATGTCGGGTTCACCATTTTCATCTTCTACATAAACTTCCAATGGATTCTACATCCATAAATGGGTATACACCTACTTTAAAAAGTTAGACACTCAGTTGGGGTTTCATAACCAACAATTATTAGTAGCTCACATTACTCTAGAGTATGGGAGGTTAGGATCATAACACCCTTTTGGGTGGAACTTTTTGTTACTCAAGGACTCTCTTTTGGATTTAAGATATGTTCATGAACCTTTCCTAATCCTAGTACGGGAAGATTTACCCTAACAGAATGATCAAGTATTCAATCCTTCTATATATAAATGGGGGACTGTTAATGAGTCCATCCGTATATTTCCGAGGTTATTCATCCATTTCACATTAATGGGTATCTGATTCTATATTGAAGCCAAATAACCAGGAAATCCTAAATTTATTGTCATCTAGGGAGGCAGTTAATATTTCAATGATGGGATTAGATCTTTATGAGGTGTTCTATGTATCATGTTTATAATAGGAATCAAAAACCACATAGTTTTTAAAACCCATATAGTTTAAATTCATGCCAAAAAGAAATATATGAGGGAACTTAGGCACCATATATTGAACTAGTGACTCAGGTAGGTGTCATACGTTACCTGGTTATAGTAGGAATCAAAGTTATCATAGTTTAGTCATGCCCTTGGAACATACACTAAGGTGGATGACCTTATATGGGGGCAGTCATATCATACCATTGATCATGGCTTACACATCGAGGCTTCCATGGAAGGTGTATATTCATGATGTGAATGGTTTGATTATTGAAAATCCCTAAGCCCATGTGAGCCATGATTAGTGTGAGAAACAAGGAATAATAGGTAATCAGTCTCACTACATATGGGTGTGGGAGATATGCATTGGGGTGGCCCTTTGTATGTTTGATAAGGATCTCTGGACTTATAAAGGGATCCTACATATCTTTGGTATAGTAGGAATTATAGTTCTCATTGTTCAGTTTCCTTCTCAATATGCTAGTGGATGAGGAATAATGATAATCCCATGGGAGATATTGGGTCTTAATGGTTTGAATGTCTAAGACATGGAGGGACTTACACCAAAGTGGATTCTCATTTGAGATAAGGCCTTAGGTAGATTTAATATATATCATAGTAATAGAAGGAATTAGATTTCTCATAGTTCAGTTGGATCAGGGTTAACACAATGAGGTTTCCCTCTTAATCCACTGGTGTATGAAGAATAATGATCAGCCCATTGGAGATATTCAGCCCCGATGGTTGGAATGTCGGAGAAATGATGGGACTTACACTGAAGTGGATTCCCATTTGATCTTGGGACTTTGAAAGGTATCATACCTATCCTGGTTTTGATAAGAATTAGAGTTATCATAGTTTAGTTTGATTAGGGTTTACAAACTGAGGTTTCCCTTATATATCCATTAAAAAAGGTTATAATGTCTTAGGATATCTTCTTATCATGTCCTGATTATCTTCCTAACATATTTTAGGATGAATGAACATATCCTTATATCGTAGCAGACATGTCCAAATAAAATCACATGATCCAGTTGAATTATTTGGGAGACATCACATGTTTGTGGTGGCAGGTCTGGAAGACACCGCATGATCAATGATGACATGTATAGAGGGTTTCACAAGACTTGGGTGATGTGTATGGAGGGCTTAATAAGATCCAGATGAAAGATATGGGAGGATGTTGTATGAGATGACTCGAAATCCTGAATAAGTTTCCAAGTCATGGGGGACATGTCTGGAGGGTGTTGCATGACCTAGCTGACTTGTTTGGAGGACATCACATGATCAAGGATGACATGTTTGGAAGGTTCCACATGATCAAGGCTAACAAGTCTCATTGATATTGCGAGACATGTCCAACATGTATTGGTAATGTCACGAGACCCAACTGACATGTCTTGATGCTACCACATAACTTGGGTGACTTGTTTGGAGGTCATTGTAAGATTTATATGACAAGTCTGGAGGACTTTACAAGACTTGGGTGGCGTGATCAAAGTTTTTCATGTGACTCACTTTGAAAAGTGAAAGGGAAATTTCATGATCTAAATAGCATGTTAAGGGAATGTCAAATAACTTGAGCAACATGTGCAAGGGAATTCACATAACATGGGTTGGTCATGAGAAGCACTTAAGAATCATTGAATCCATATTCACATAAGTTTCCTATATTTTAATCTTTATCCTAGCCTTTATTATATATTTTACTTAGGTTTCTCCAATTTTATCTTATTTTAGATTTTGTGCGACCCACCCAACATGAACGTCCTCCTTCTAATGATACGACTGACATGCCATAAGTCATCCCTATGATATCAAGTGATCAAGTGAAGCGCCTATAAATTGCCTCCTGATCCCTTAGATCATTCCTCAAGTTTTACCTGGTGGAAAAACTTTATAATCACAAGATTGGTCTCTCCTATAAGTCTACTCTTGTGCTCCCATGTGTGATCAATCGATTTATTAATTTTTTAAACTGAGGAGAAGGTATTTATATGCCCTGCCACCCTAGTTATAATTTTCATTGTGCGATGCGTATCTTGCAGATTTTGAATGGAGTTGGAGGAGGGAATTTGGTGTCATTCATTTCACATGATCTTACCAAGGGTCATTCATGGTGCCGCATGATATTCATTGTCCATGATAATGCTCCACCTTTACCATTTTTATTGATCCTATGCCAATAAAATAGATTTTCTCAGACCATGTGGACTTGTTAAGGAGATTCCACAAGGTCAGACCGACATGTATAGGGATATTCATGAGATTAGGACACCTATATAAAGGCTTTAATGTAATATAAGATGACTTTTCTAGGTTCATTCATGATACTAATGTGGATTTTCAAGGTAGCCTTCATGGGATCATTCCATCATATATAAATTCATTTGAGATCTCATTCTATCTTGTCAAGAGGTGCCTTACATGATCAATGGTGATTTCTTGGGTCATGTGAACCCATTAAATTGAATTCAATTGTATCCTCACTCTATAAAAAGTTTCTAGCTTTTCCACTTTTTATTTCCTTCTTTATTGTAAAAGGATTTGAGATCTCGCACAACCATACAGGTTTTCTCAAAATAATCACTATCCTTGTTAGTGATGCATTGCATGACCAATAGTGGGTCTTCTGGTAATGCATGATCATTTTCATTCATATCCCATTTACTTGTCTATGAAGTCGTAGGGGAAGCACAGAATCAAATATAAATTTCAAAGACCATTCGCATCATGAAGGTTACATGTTAACAAGCTCTCTAACAATAAGGTGGACATGCTGAAAGGGCTCTATAGTGTCTTGGAAATCACATGAGTGCATTGTAAGAATAACAACGACCACAAAAGGATTTCTCCTTTTAAATATCTTTGTCCTTTATTTTACAATATTTCATATGATTGTACCACATATTTCAGTTGACAAGTTTTGTGGCATAGAGGAACTAGTCTGGTAGCCTCCACATGATCTGTGAGTGTCTTGGATGCATTTATAAGAACAAGGTGGTGGTCAAAGGGGTTCTACATGATCTCTAATAGATATTGCGCTCCGCATGACCCATTCTCATGAAAATTTTAAGGCCATATGATTGTGTTTTCTTTTGAAGGATACATGATCCATGTGTTCTATCCACCTTATCTTACTTTGTTTTATGAAGAAAATAATATCCATTATTCAGGTATTTCATCCCTTATAGATTTACTGATGCTCATTTGTTAGGATTCAATAAGGGTCACACCTTTATAAATGTCACTTTAATTCCCAATTTATGTTCTTATAATGTCAGATCATTTATCAATTCTCATTATAAATTTTACCTATGCCATTACTATTTTAAAATTAATTAAGGTATCTCCCTCTCTTATTTTCCATTCAATAAGATTCTTTGTAATTTTCCTTTTGAATCATAATTTTTTAAGTTCTCATAACTTTATAAATACACCTTTACTATCCAATTGATGTTATAAGAATGGGAGAACATTTATCCACTCTTGTTATGGCCTTTACCTAAGCTATTACCATGTTTAAGTAAAGGATCCTCTCTTTCTCCCCTTTATTCTAGATCCTATATGTTATGCCTTTTGTTTCACATTTATTCATGTTGGTGTATGTTCTCACAATACATATTATTTCCCTTATGTTGTACAAATGATGGGGGACCCCTTTCCCTCTCATTAATCCCTCTCATTAACCTTTATGTATATAGTCACCTAGGCTTAATATACGTGGATATTACATAATTTTAGATGAATATTCAGAAAACAAGAAAATTATATGCCCGAGGATCATAATAGTTTAGTGTATTTGGAAACATGGAAAAATAATATTATATCTTGGTGAAAGATCTTAAACATCTCCCTTAAATATATTCCCCTTTAGTATTCCTACATAGAAACATTCTTCATAATATGGGGAAAGGAAACATAAGAAAGTGGTGAGATCAGATGCCTAGTAAGGGTAAACAAGGGAGATATGAAAGAATAACATGAGGATAAGGGTATGAGAACATGATCATAACCTTATAAGATCATACCCTTCATATAAAATATCACTATCAAGAGTCATGGAATAATTATTGGATGTTCATAATACATGAATCATAATGTAATCAAGAGAATTATACATGATATCATAACATAGGAACAATACATGTAATTTTTGGAATATACATAAGCATGTTAAATCATCCCTTATAAGGCAAGTCTCAATTCCAAACCTTATTAGGGAACCTCATGGGGGATACACCTACTGGTTGGGACACACCACCATCCCCATTCGCAACCATTTCCTTATAGTGGATCAGGTTATACCTTCTTATCATAGTGGATCGGGACCATATATTTATCCTATCATTATCTTATGAGATATAAATATTTACCCAATGAATTGGAGTGATATATGGGTTCCAACTATTATGCAAGCTATAACAGGCTCACCCTATGCTATATGTGCTACCCTATCATATAAGTTATAATGGGATTACCCAATGCTATCTAGGTCACCCAATCATATAAGTTGTAATGGGTTACCTAACTCTATCTTGTCCACACCATCATATAATCTTTAATGGGATTACCCGATGCTATATGGGCCACCACATCATATAAGCTAAAATGGGCTTACCCGACACTATCCGAGCCACCCCATCATATAAGATGTAATGGGCTTACCTGATGGTATCTGGGCCACCCAATAGTATAATAAATATCCATGAAACAAAACATGAAAAAATTACAAAGAGATTTCATATCATCCAAAAAATCATAAAACAATTTTTCTTATATAACATGATTAACCAATAGAAAAGAAATGGGTTTCATTTTAATCTCTTTGACACATGAATAACTAGTGGAAATGAAACAGATTCCTTAAACACCATGCCATAAAAGAAGAAAATATTAATATAAATAATATTAATGGTATCATTGGATCATATCCCTATTAATTCATAAACTATATCAAATTATTTTTTCATATATGGATACATATTTTTTGATAGATCACTTGGAAATTTTATTAAGGAAAGTAACCATTATTTGAATATTAGTTTCTAATACATAAAATTTTTTCAATATTATTATCATTTAAAACAACCTTTTAAACATATAAATTAATATTTAAAGATCATTTAAAACATTTATTATGGAAAATATTATTTCAAATTTGAAAAATTCTTTCATGAAAAATTTTGAAAACCTTTTTCTTTGGAAATAACCTTGAAAACTTAAAAGGATGCATTGAAAACTATTTTAATGAATTTAAACAACATTTTTTATATACATTTATTTGAAAATTATCTTAATAGACCACTTAAAAATATTTTTTAATACATTTTTAGAAAACATGGTTTTTGAATAAAATAGATTTTTGAACAAATAATGATATAAAGTCAGGTTTTCTTTAAAACATTATCTTAATTATTTTAAGTACCAAAGAGTAGAAAATTTGTACCAATACATGAATAGATAATTAATAAAATAATGATAATAAAATTAATGATTATTCTTGAGATATGGATCATAATATTTCATCATTGGAAGCGTAATAAAAAACAATCTCGATAAATGATGAGATTGTAGAAATAAACTCTTACAACTTAAGTTACTTTGAATCAAAATCCCTAAGAGAGAATAAAATTATATGAATATTAAAATATCAAGAAAATATTGGAATTCATGATATAACATGTAAAAGTATGTTAAATACTCCTTGTAAATGTGTATAGGTGCACAACATAACATGTGTTTCAATGAAGGCAAATTGAGACAAAATTACTTTACAGATTTGGTAAATTTTGAACTATAGACCCTATAAAAGAGAAATAATCCAGTGTATATGTAAATAATAATAAATATAAGTATAATAATCATATAATACATTCATGGGTAGTATATTTATCATAAAAAATGATAGAGTGGTGAATATGGAATAAGTCTCACAAAAATAAAAGTGAGACTAAAGTTCCCCTTACTACATGTGTAACTTTTGAATCATGAGACCCATGAAAGAATAAAATCTATTGATAATTTTAATATAATGATATAAAAAAATAATGATAAAAAATTTCAAAGGGAATTATATACACTAAATAATAAGAAGGAGTGGTGAATATAGTATATATCTCACAGAAATAAAAGTGAGACGATAAAACCCTTAACTTAAGCCTCGACATTATTCGTACACATTATGACATCCTATATAATAAATTAAATTTAATTATAAAAATTTAAATGAATCATATTATTATATATAATACCTTATATGATTTTATTATGACTTTATATCACCATTTTATTAAAAAATTAATGATAAAGTTACATTTTGGGTTAAAACCACTTTATTTCTTATATGTTTTGACATGTTATTATTGACCCTCTTTCTTAGACCATGATTCAATTATTTAAAGAATTTAAAAAATTATTTAAATTTCATACATATTCATTACATATTTATTTATAATAATCTAGAAAATTTACAAATAGGAAATGAAATTCACTGTTCATAGAGATGGTAGACCGTACATACACATGAACACTATTTCCATTTTCATGTCACATTGAAAGAATGTAAAAATAAATGATTTATATATATATCATAATTAAAAAGGAATTATTATGTCATAAATATCACATATTTTTAATAATATCATCCTTAATACATTCAATGTAAGGCTTCAACGAATCACATCGCTTTGAGGAGGTGGTAGTCCACATATCCACCGATGATGTTATTGTATTCCCACAAAATGGAAATCTTGAAAGTATATGTTATATATTAATTAGATAAGAATAAATAAATAATAAATATCATATATATCATATAAAAATAGTAATTTCATCCTTATTAACAACCTTGATTGGTGTTAATGGAAGAGTGAATGACATCGGTTCGCAAAGCTGTAGTCCACCTTACACACGAATGTGGATGACATATCCCATTTGATGGAAGTGTGTGTGAGTGTAGGTCATACCATTAAGATAAAAAAATATATGTATATTTAGGATAATAATTTTGTTATATATTCATGGAATAAGAATATTTTAGAGGGTGGATAAGGAAATAAAACAAAACTGCTGCTTGAAGGATGTTACCTCTTTTTTGGGTAACTCCTTTTGGTTTACACAGAAAGGCTTCTTGGTTGGAATTTATTCAAAAGGTAGGATTATAGGATTAATTTATTGATGTTTTTATCTTATTATTACAGTGTTTTTATGAGTAAAAGGGCTTGATAGGTGTAAAGTAGTGAGGGGGTGAGTTCCCTTTTATAGTGGAGGAGGGGTGACATTCTTGTAAATATAAAAAGGTAACCACTATTGAGAGGTCTACCTTATATAATGTGCCTAAAATAATGGTTTATTTTAGATAAAATGTATAATATTATTTAAATATGTCCATAAAATGGATTTTGGAAATGTTTCTAGGTTATTTGACCCCTTATGTAAACGTTTAACCACTAAGTAAACTCGTTTTTAACTTAATCACTATCAATTAATTTTAATTACTTTCACTAAAATTTTTGGTTAAAATCTAATTTTACATTACTAGAAATTATATATTATTCTGATTAAAAATATGGAATCCATTTTTCTAAATTCTAAACATATAAGTGTATGAAATTAATTTCAAATTAATCCCATTGAAGAGACAAGAAAACAAGTTTTTAAAATGGAAACGTTCAAAAGTTTGAAATGTTTTTATATCCAATTTCTACATGAAATTGATAATAGTGAACCAAATTAGATTAATATATCTATTATTGATCTAAAAATACTTTAAAACCAAATTAAAATATAATTTAACTATATAAATAAATTAGAAGAAAAGTCAGTTTTCAATTGAAATTCAGTATTTTTCACTATTCATCAAAAAATAAAACTTATCATAAAAATAACAAAAATTCAACCAAAGTAAAATTTTATATCACAATTTCAAAAATGAATTTATTTTTTCGAGAAAAAATTATAAAATTGTAAAAAATCAGTATAAAATTATGTCTGCCATTAAAAGGCGATAAAACTGCCTTTTAGGATAATAGAAATTTTTATGCCTAAAAATGCATTTGTTCTTAGTTTATGCATATAATACTTGATGGATGAATGAAAAAAAATTGTTTGAATTTATAATATATAATTTTCGTTAATATCTCTCACTAATAGTTATTAATTTATTTTTTTATGAGAAAACGTTTTTGTGGGCATAACAATTATTTTTTCATAAAGAATATCATTTATGTTCAATTGGTTTTTATTTTCATTTATAATTAATTTATAACCAAATAATTAATTTTAGAAACATGTTTAAACCATAGTTTAATAATTTAATTAATCTTATTCATATATTTTATTGAAATAGCTAGGCGATAACTATAATAATAAATTAAAAATAATATTAAGAGTATATTGTGGTTTAGTAAAACTAGGTCTTGCATGTAATGCCAGATATTGAAGGAACTCAGTATTGTATGTAACAAAAGCCAATCATAGTGTTGCGTATACCAAAATTTAATATAACTGTTTAGTGTAGTATAATATTAACTTGGTTTTGTGTATAATAAAATACATCAAACAAATCTAATTTATTTGGAAAAAGTAATTCATAAAAACTCAAGGAGCTAAATTCTACTCCCCTTAAAATGAATTTCTCCCAATAAATTCATCTAGATCATCAAAGATTTAATACTTGAAAGTTCTTTTTCATAGGTACCCACATTGAAAAAATGAATACTAAAACATCCTTTGAAAATGAATGTTAGAAACACAATGTTTACCCAAAGTAATTCATAAGTAGGTATCCACATAGGAGAACATAAGTGAGAAGGGGTTATTGGACATGGAAGAAAAGTGTAAATAATTATAGATCATGATTGAGTTCATTTATTTAAATAAATTGAATAATCAATGTGAGGTTAAGGGCCTAAAACTCATAAATCTTTGATGATTTATAAGATCATTGGTTTAACAGAAATAAAGGTATTAGGATAAATATTTTTCAATATCCTTTTCGTAGAATTGAGGAATTATTTTACTATCTAATAACATAGGGAAATATAATTACTTTCTTTCATTCCTTTTCATATAAACAGTCTCACCCTTTGGTTATGACTTACTCGATTTCCATTTTATCTCTTACCCCACGAAATGAAGGTTAATTTTTCATTCCTAAATTACTAATAAATCACGAAATCCATAAATAGAATGATAGGTCATTCCATATATGTTTTGGTATTATCACACAAAAATGTTTTACATAGGTTATAAAATATGAATAAATCCTCATATGGATATATAATACTTTAATCTCTAAAAATTCATCTGAAGTTTAACTTAAACAATTTTTAAAATGGTTAACCTTGTAACCATCACAAAAGATGGAAATCAAAAACTTTAGAGAGAAGGTCACTAAATTACCTTAAAATTGATCCCCCATATATTATAAATTATAACTTGGTTATCACATCCCAAACACGTGAATACATTTATCATGTTCTCTCTTGAAACATGGTAATAACATGAATTACCATAAAACCTTATTGAAAACATGAATGATTTCTTATTACAAATATCATTGGATATGTTACTTAAATCCCCATGAAAGTTCTAAACTTCATCCATGATAGAATATACCACTTTTTCAAAAAATCAATGATTAGTTACATGGTAATAAGTAGTATCCAATATAATTTATCCCTATCAATCATCCCTTTATCTATGATAAACACAATTTTCTAATCATCATGAACATATTATGGGTACCATCCCTTAAATAAAAATATAACATTTCCATTAAATCACTTTTCTATCACATCATCAACATTAAACATATCTTTAAAAATCATTGATGGAAAACTTGTAGTGAAAATAATTATATATATTTCATGATTATTATAACAGAACCTTTGAATTAGAAAACATATATACTTCAACCATCCAACTTTATTCTCAATCCATTACTCAAGCTTCATAATCGTATTCCATAATACCACTTTACTAGAATATGAAAAATGGATAATATGTTATGGTTCCTCAACCTCAATATAAGCATGTTTCTCTCAGTAAATATAAAACATACTATTAAAACGTCCCATACCTTTCACATGTCATTAAAAGTATCTATCTTTAGTAGTATAACTAATACTCATACCGTCTTCCTAATTCTCTCTATTATATTTCCACTTAGGGCATTGATTTTTATAATTCCCATATTTTCCACATATGAAACACTCAATATAAACCCAATTCCATCTAGTTACCACTATTTAGGACCATAAATCATTGTATGAGAAACACTTATCATATTATAAAACTATATAATCATGAAAAATTACTTATAGGATGTTTAAATTATGAAATATTATTTTAAATATATGACACCTTAGGCACAGACTTTGAGAAATCACTAGACATATCCTTAGAAATATCACTAGGGATCTCACAAAATGTTTCCTATCCAAGTTTCTAAATGTAGACTAAATCTTTCCTTTGATACCAACTATAGTAACCCAGGATTACCATACATGGATATTACCAAATTTTAAGTAAATTTTTAGAAAATTATAAAATTACATTCTTGAGGAACATAATAGTTTAATTTATTTGGAATGTTAGAAACATATTCTTCTATCTTGTTAAAAGATCTTCAACATATCCCATAAATATCTTCCAATTTAGTACCCCTACTTAAAATATTTCTTTATTATATAGGGAAAGTAAACACAAGAAATCAGTGACATTAAAAGCCTAGTAAGGGTATCAAATGAATATAGGTAATCCTAACATGAGAATAATGGAATTAGAACATGATCACAACATTAGAAGATCATACCTTGTATATCAAAGATCACAATCAAGTGTCATGGCATAAAGATTAGAAGTTAATAAGATATTAATCATAAGGTAATCAAGTGAATAATTAATGAAATAATAACATAGGAATAATTCATGGAATTAGTGGCATACACATAAAGATTTAAAATAAATCCCTATAAGTCAAGGCTCATTTCCAAAACTTATCAAGGAACTTCATGGGGGATACACATATTGGACGAGACACACCACTATCCCTAGACAAAAACTTTTCCTTATAGTGGATCAGGTTATACCTTCTTCTCATAGTTTATCAAGACCATCGATGTTTCCCATAATTATCTTATGAGATATAAATATTTAAACAATGCATTAGAGGGAGATATAGGTTCCACCTATCTTGTAAGCTATAACAGGATCACCTGGAACTTTTTAGGACACCCCATCAATTCAGATATAATGGGATTACCCAATGCTATCTAGGCCCCCATTAATATAAGATGTAATGGAATTACTCAAATCCATATAGGCCACCCCATATTATAAGCTGTATTGAGATTACTGAGCACTATTTGGGCCACCCCATCATATAAGATATAATGGGCTCACCCAATTTTATCTGGTCCACCACATCATATAAGCTATAAAAGCATTACCTGGTGCTATCTGGACCCACCCATCATATAATAAATTTCCATAAACCACAACATGAATAAATTAAAAATATCTTTAATGTCATCATAAAAAATCATAAAAACCATTATTATTTCATAACCTGATTAACCCATAGAAAATAAATAGTTTTCATGTTATTCGCTTTAATGCAAGATTAACCTGTGGAAAAGAAATAAGTTCCAGAAACACCATACCATCAGAAAATAAACCATTTACAGAAATAATATGAATGATATCATTGGATCGTATCTATAGTAAATCAGAAACCATAGAAAAGCATTTATTATTAGAGGGATAAGGATTTTTGGAAAGATCACTTGGAACATTTCTTAAGTAAAGTAACCTTTAATGAAAAACACTTTATAAAAAATAAAAAAATTTAAAAATAATTTTCTTTGAGGAAAATATTAAAAATGTATGAATTAAGCATTAAAAATAATTTAAAACATTTCATAATTAAAATACCATTTCCAATTTGAAGAAATTATTTTACAAATAATTTTGAAAACATTTTTCTTGGAAAGTAACATTTAAATCATATAAAATAAGCTT
The DNA here is from genome assembly GCA_963277665.1 of Viscum album. Lineage (NCBI taxonomy): Eukaryota > Viridiplantae > Streptophyta > Magnoliopsida > Santalales > Viscaceae > Viscum > Viscum album. Next base: position 1,799,683,100 of record OY728130.1, on the reverse strand, counting down.
TGAAAAACATTTTAAACACTTGAAAACATATTTTTTTGAAATCCTTTTCCTTGAAAATGATATTAATATATAATTTAAAAACATTTTTGAAAACATTTTTTAAAAATGTCATTTTCGAATAAAAAATATTTATGACCGAAGAGATAATTAATGTTATATTTTATTTAATTTTTTTCTTAATTATCTTAAGTACCAAAGAGTTTTAAAATGGTACCATTATATTAATATATGATAAATAACTATATTATAAGAAAATTCATTAGTATTCTTGGGATTTTTATTAGTATATTTTATCAATGGAAGCATAATCATAAACAATCCTGATAAATGAAGAGATTGTAGCAATAAACTCTTACCACTTTGGTAATATTGAATCATAATCTCCATGAGATAATAACATTACACCCCATATTAAAAGCTGTATTGAGATTACTAAGCACTATCTGGGCCACCCCATCATATAAGATGTAATGGGCTCACCAAATTTTATCTGGTCCACCACATAATATAAGATATAAAAGGATTACCTAGTGCTATCTGGGCCCTCCCATCATATAATAAATTTCCATGAACCACAACATGAATTAATTACAAATATCTTTAATGTCATTATAAAAAATCCTAAAAAAATTATTATTTCATAACCTGATTAACCCATAGGAAAGAAATAGTTTTCATGTTATTCGCTTTAATGTATGATTAACCCGTGGAAAAGAAATAGGTTCCACAAAAACCATACCATTAGAAAATAAACCATTTACAGAAATAATATGAATGATATACTTAGATCAAATCTATAGTAAATCATAAACCATATCAAAGCATTTATTCTTAGAGGGATAATTATTTTTGTAAAGATCACTTGGAACATTTCTTAAGTAATGTAACCTTTAATGAAAAACACTTAAAAAAATATAAAAATTTGAAAATATTTTTCTTTGAGGAAAATATTTAAAATGTATGAATTAAGCATTAAAAATAATTTAATACATTTCCTAATTAAAATACCATTTCCAATTTGAATAAATGCTTTTACAAATTATTTTGAAAACATTTTTCTTATAATGTAACCTTGAAATCTTATAAAATAAGGTTTGAAAACCATTTTAAACACTTGAAAACATATTTTTTGAAATACTTTTCCTTGAAAATGATATTAATATATAATTTAAAAACATTTTTGAAAACATATTTTAAAATTGTCATTTTTGAATAAAAAAGATTTATGACCGAAGAGATAATTAAAGTTATATTTCATTTAATTTTTTTCTTAATTATCTTAAGTACCAAAGAGTGTAAAAATGGTACCATTATATTAATATATCATAAATAACTATATTATAAGAAAATTCATTATTATTCTTGGGATTTGGATTAGTATATTTCATCAATGGAAGCATAATCATAAACAATCCTGATAAATGATGAGATTGTAGCAATAAACTCTTACCACTTTGGTAATATTGATTCATAATCTCCTTGAGATAATAACATTACATGAAGATTAAAATATCATTAAAATAATTAAATTAATTATATAACATATCAAATGGAAAATATATACCTTTTTAAATTATATAGGTGCATAACATAACATGTGTCTCAAATAAGAAAAATTGAGACAAAATTACCTTACTGATTTGGAAACTTTTGAACATAAACCCCATGAAAGAGAGATAATCAAGTGGATATGTAAATATCCATAAATTTTAGGATAATAATTATAGAATAAATTCTTTAGTAGTATATAAATCCCACAAAATAATCTAGTGGTGAATATGGTATAAGTACCACAAAAATAAAAGCGAGACTAGAAATTGCCTTTCTGCTTGAGTATCTTTTGAATCATGACACCCATGAAATAAAACCATAAATTTAAACCTTTAATATAATTATATAAATTAAATAAATTATATAACATGTGATAGGGAAGTATATACACCACACAATAAGAATAAGTGGTGAATATATCATATATCTCACAAAAATAAAAGTGAGATGAGAAATCCATTACATTATGTCTTGAATTTATTCATACACATTCAAACCTCCAATATAATAAATACAAGTTCAATATAAATCTAAAATATAACCATATTATTATTATATAATAAAATATATGATTTGATTGTGACTTTATAATACCATTTTATTAACAAATTCATGTTAATGTTACGTATCAGGTAATAACTGCTTTTTTTTTTCCTGTAAATGTTTTGACTTATTGTCCTCAATCCTATTACTTAGATAAAGATTCAATTATTTAAAAAATATAAAACATTATATTAATATCATATATATTATTTATATATTTATTTATAATAATCTAAAAATTATAGAAATAGTAAATGAAATACACCACTCATAGAGACGGTAGGCCATACGTACGCATGGACACTTTTTCCATTTTCATGTCGTATTGAAAGAAACAAAAGTAAATTATATATAAATATGAATTATAATTATATTAGAATAATTATTTCATAAATATCACATATTTTTAATAAACCAATCCTTAATACATTCAGTGTAAAGCCTGAACGAATCACATCGTTTTGAGGAGACAGTAGTCCCCACATCCACAAACGATGTTATCATTTTTCCACAAAATAGAAATCATGAATTTATGTCTGATATAATAACAAAATAAGAAAAAATTCTATATAAATATAATATATATAATATAGAAATAGTAATTCCATAATTCTTCCCAACCTTAAGTGGTGGTAATGGAAGAATGAACGACATCAGTTCACGCGTCAGTAGTCTACCTTACACACGAATGATGATTGCATACCCAATTTGATGTAATTATTTATGAGTGTAGGTCATAACATTAACATAAAAACATATTAGTATATTTATGATAATGATTTTATTATATAATCTTGGATAAAAAGAGTTGTGGGAGTATAGAAAGAAATAAAATAAAAGTTCTAATTGATGAAAGTTACCTCTTCTTTGCGAAACTCCTTTTGGTTTACACAAATGGGATTAATTAGATAGATTTAATACAAAAGGGAGGATTATAGGATAAATATTAGGTAATTTCTTCATTTTTGAATGTTTATTTTCCAAAAAATACCCTTTCAGATTACATCTATTTTGCAATAAGGATCCAATGATAAAATCCATATAGTTGTGATCCACACATGATCATATGATCTCTGAGAAACACCACCTGATCTTCATTTTCTAGAATGATGATTTGAATTTCCATCATTATTTTTATCTTTATCTCTTATTCTTTGGTCTTGATGAAATATCTCTTGCACTTCTCATTCTTGAGTGGTATAGAGGAGTTGAGAGACAATTCTGTGTGTGCAATAATTAACTATTCTCAATTATTGTATTCTCTACACAATGGACATAGATGTCTATTTATAGAGTTTTGATTTATGTTAAAATATTCTTTAATTTCATACTGACTATTAAATAACATTTATTACCTTTAATAACCCCAACATCACATAATAATAATTATATTATTATTATTTTATGGTGTGTGACAACTTTCACAATAAATAATATTATGTAATGGTATTGTTAATTAATATTTGTCACCAGACTCATTCTTGGTCTGTTCTAACTCCTTTATCATTTATTGAAAAACTGATTAAATATTTTATTCATAAATATATATTTTATTCACACTCTAGTGATTTTTATCAAAATATATAATAAATAAAATATATATTTTTTTTTCACATGCCATAGAATAAATATTTATCTAATTTATGAGATCAATATAACTTGAATAAAATTATTCCTCGATTTTGATAATAATATTTATTCCATTATTTAATCTCAAAAATAATTTAATCGAGATCAACGTTAACACTTAGTGTGTCACCCTATTGGATTCTTTCTTGTTGGAATTAGGCATGCATGTATAAAGTCCAAGATTACGATATAGGAATAGGTCAAGGAACCCAAGTGAAGGAACTTAATGTATTAACGTCGACAACCACATATTAATTCTCACTGTGTAATACCATCCCTTTGTTACAATATCTGATCAAGTAGGTTTCATAACCATTTCATCAAAATATATGCTCAATATATCTTTCTTTGACTATCTGAAATAAGGATGTCACTACAACATGGACATGGAATTTAATACGATGGTTCTTTTACAATAAAAGGGTCAAGATATCATCTTCCATAAATATGGAAGGGAAATTCCTTCCTTGACTTATTAATTAATGACATGTCACTCGTGACACACCCAACATATCCAAATTCACTGTGAACTATTATTTCCATGTTATAAGAAATACACCTATGTATGTGAGTTGTAATATTCATTAATAATAATATTAATGTCTAAGGACCATCACACACACTCGTTGATATAAATATTCGATGCCACCAAAACATGAATATTTCCCACTAGAGGGTCTATTCTCATAATTTCCCATCATAGAGATTACCAATTGTGAACTGCATGAGAAGAATACTCATCTTCTTATGAGTCCTCACACCTAGAAGTCTATGTACTATGTGTTCTATCACAGTATTTTATCCAACAAAATAAAATTATTTTTAGAATATCTTCATAGAACATCAAGGTTATCATCATAGACGACAATTGATATGACCATATCAATGCGACTTATACTCTATCACATTATTACATTAGAGTCCTAAAAAACAACAAAAAATATATAATAATAAGTTTTATTAATATTAAATACATCAAATATTCATGTAATCAAAGTACAGGTAGTTGGTCCAAGGAAAACACATCCCATAAAATCCCACTTAGACTAGAGACAACAACCTACGACCTTCAATCCACTTGACCTCATATGATAGAAATTTTATATTGAGTCAAGGCTTTAGTAAAGGGATCTTACACATTGACTTCCATAGAAATAATGCTCACTACAAATTGACATCTCTAAGAAGAATCCCTCAAGAGACGATACTTTTAAATTATATGCTTTATCCACTAATGTGACCTTGGAACTTTTGTATGATCCATCGATGCGATATAATCATAATATAGTGTGATAAGATCTTTACTGCTAGGTAATACATTAGGATCTTAGACAATGTTATGTATCCATACTACTTATTTATCAGCCTTAGAATCCGCAATATACTTAGACCCTATTGTAGAATCTATAACCATAGCCTACTTTGTTCTCTTCCAGCACCCAACACCTCCATTCAAAGGGAATATGTATCATGTTTGTACTTCATACAATCTTTATCAGTTTGGAAACTAGAATCTTCATATCCAATGATGACTAGTTTCACATATACTCCATTAGGAAAATATCCTTATCACACCTCAGATACTTAAGGATAGCCTTGAATTCCATCCAATGGCGGTCCCCTAAATCGGCTTAATATCTTCCTCCCAAACTTAATGCATATGATACATCTAGACTAGTACATAGAATAACATAGATTACTGACCCAACTAATGATACATATAAAATCCTTGTCATTCAGTTTCTTTCCTCATGTGTTTGAGGACACATTTTCCTATAAGGATTAATTCCATGTGAAGCTGGAAACAATCCCCTCTTCGGCTATTCCATACTAAAAATCTTCAGTATCTTATCAATGTATATACACTGACTTAGTCCAAGAAACCTCTTGGATCTATCATGATGGATCTTGATCCCAATATTATATGCTACCTCACCGAATTCCTTTATAGAGAAGTATTTATTCAACCATGCCTTAATAGACTATTAGACTTGTATTGCATTTCCAATGATTAATATGTCATCAACATATAATATTAAGAAAATGACTTCACTCCCACTAAACTTATTATAGAAACAAGGATCACATTCATTCTTTATGAAACCAAATTCCATTATGGCCTCAAAAAAACAAATGTTCCATGGCATAGATTCTTATTTTAATCCACAAATAGATATTTTCAACTTGCATGATTTTTTGGAATCCTTTGGAGTCACAAACCCTTCAGGCTGTGTCATATATACATCTTCATATAGATTCCCATTAAGGAAGGATATTTTGACATCCATTTTACAAATCTCCTAATCATGGAAAGTTGTAATGTCAAGTATAATTATGATGGATTTGAGCATTGAAACTGGTGAAAATGTTTCATTGTAGTCAATGCCTTGATCTTGTTTAAATTTTTTTTTTCAACAAGTCACATATTATAAGTTTTTTATTTTACATCCATGTCTAGTTTCTTATTGAATATCCATTTGAAAGAAACATCCTTTACATCTAATAGATGATCTACCAAAATTCAGACTTGGTTTTGGTATATGGAAATCATTTCAAAATTCGTGGATTCTTTCCACTTAGTAACATGTATGCCACTTATTGCTTCTTTGTAGGTTAAAGGATCATTATTGACAAATAATAATGATTCACCATATTTAGTGACTATAAAAACATAATGTTATGGTTCTCTAAAGTATCTATTACTCCTATGTAATAATTGTGTCTTTGGAACAATTTATTCTTCCACAGGTCATTGTGGAATTTGTTCATATGCCAACTCTTATGTATCTTGAGCCTATAATTCATCAATTTTTATCCCTATACCACTATCTATTTTAGAGATAATATCCTTATAAAGGAATTTGGGATTCCATTCAACCACCACCTATTTTTCTGAAGGAGTTTATAGGTAGTATCCCTTTGTTTTTTGGGATATCATATAAAGATACACTTTGTGCCTCAGGGTGAAATCTTGTTACCTAAAGAGGCCTCAAAAAATGCTTCACAACCCCACACATGTAAGTAAGACAACACACGTTTCTTTTCATTCCATAATTTGTATAGTATATTATAAATTTATTTAATTGACACTCATTTTAGTATGTATGTTTTTTTTGTAACACGAATCTTCAAAAGGATAATGGATGAATCACATGACTCATCATTGATCACACCATTTCGAAGAAGGTGCAGTTTCTCCTTTAACTTACACCATTCTACTATGGAATATAAGGATGAGTGAGTTTAGATAAAATCATGATCTCCTGTATATAATAAATGAAGCAATTATTAATATATTCTCCACCATGTTCTAAGCGATGTTTCTTCACATTCTTACCAAAATGATTCTCTACTTCATTCTTGTATTCCTTGAATTTTTCAAAAGAATATAAATTATACCTCATTAAGTAGACATATCCATATCTACTAAAATAATCTAAAAAAGTTTTTAATTGTGAGTACCCACCCCTTGTTTTAATTCGAAATTATCCGCACACATCGGTATGAACTAATTAAAGAATCTGTTTGGCCCTTTTACCATTCCCACTAGATGGAGATTTGGTAATTTTTCTTTCTAAACATGCATGAAATACACCAAGTGTGTTTAGTTCAAAAGAATCTAAATATCCATATTTATTTATCTTAGTCATGCACTTTTCATTTACATAACCTATCTGGTGATTCCTAATTTGGGTGTGGTATGATTCATGTGAAGTAAATTCATTATTGATTTCAATTATTTGGTTCATGTAATCCAACACATAAATATTGTTATTTAAATTTTATATACCATAAAATATTATATCTTTATAAAATAAGCAACATTTATTCCCAAATTTAAAAATAAATCCATCCATAACAAGTCTGGATACAATGATAATGTTTTCGGTAACTGAAGGCACATAATAACAACCATTTAAAACCAAGATCATTCTGGTTGGCAATGTGAGGTGGTATTCCTCTATAGCTACAATATAAAGTTTATATCCATTGTATTATCAAATATCTACATATCCTTGTTCAATATTTCTTAATTTTCATGGTTCCTGTATTTGAATAGTAATGTGAGTACCACAAGCTGTATCTAATTCCCAATTTTTGGAAATAGATAAATTGCAATCGACAACAAATGGACCTAAATATTCCCCTTGATTCTTTGGAAGGGTGTAGTTTTTCTTCTAGTGTCCCTTCTTTCCACTTGATAGATAGACAACATCATATTCCCTTACTTTCCCCTTGATCTTCTTATCCCTAGAAGGGTGTGAAAAAGATTTTGTATTAATGATCTTCACTTTATCTTTCCATTTTTTCATCATAAATATGGAATATTTTTTACTCTTCATATCCTTATCAACTTGGAGAAGAAGTTTAAGAAGATCTGGAAGATAATTCTCAATGTTGTTCATATAAATGTCAAAAAAAAACTTGAGAAGATCTAGGGGAGTGATTCTAAAATGGGGTTCGTTACTAGTTCTTCATGGTGTTTAAACCCTAGAACCTCTAATCATTCAATATAGATAAAGATATTGACTACATGAGGACCATATGGGGAACCCTCTCCAAGATTTCTCTGAAAGAGCACCTTGTAGATCTCAAACAGTTTCTATCTAGCTCTCTCCTAGTAAATACCATAGTGGTGCTCAAGAACGATGTACACATCCATGTTTTCACAATAATTTTTCAGTTCACTAGACATTTATTAAATTATAAAAAAATGTACATTGACCATGTCACTCAAATGTTTTTCATAGACAAGTAACTCTTCATCACTCGCCAGTTTATCCAGAAGACCAGGTATTGAAAATTCTAGCATGTAATATTTTCGTTCATGGCGTAGGACGACCCAAATGCATTTAAAAAACAATTGGATGTTACTAACAATTAACAGGTTATCTTACTCCAATATTGATCATACGGATAATGTGGATGATGAAACTGTCATTTTATTTCACAATTAAAAAGAGACGATTATTAGTTTTTTTCTTGATTACAAAATAAGTGAGACATAATAAATTAATTGTTTATTTATTTATTTATTAAATCTCCAACTATTTTATCATGTATCAATATCCATCACCATTTGACATAGAATTTATAATTTATTTAACATTCTAGTGGGAAGGATCCCCATTACGTTTTTTAATGATCCAAACTTTGGATATGAAAACCACAATAAAGTAATAAGACAGGAGGTCTTCCCAACTATGGACTTGTAGCTCCTTGACCCGTTGAGTGGATTACCCTATCCTAAAATCCCTATTTGGATTTCCTCAAAACAGGACTCCAAATATGTATTGAAAAAACTTTGTCCATTAAAATCAATACAATTTCAGTGAAGTCAACACAAAACTCTCCCGAGAACTCTCCGACAAAAGAAAGTATCCAGACTTTTTCCATGTACTAGACTTAGTACTATGATTTCATTCCCAGTCATGTAATGTAATAATTAGCTTGACTTAATATTTAACTGAGGGATTTTAATTTATTATGCATAAATTTATATCTTGTTTTATCCTTTAAATGTCATGTTAATATTATATGGACGTTAATTAATTAATTAATCATGCTGGATAAAACATTTATTCACAAATCATTTATTTAATTTCTATATTCTCACAAAAATTAATTTATTTATATGGTCACAAACTTACATCCATAAAATAACTAATTACACAGATAGACATAAATAAATAATTAAATTTCACATTCATGATATTTATCTAACATTTGATTTAATGAGCGGACATTAAATCAACCTTTAACCTAGGGGAAATAACTCTTATTTCCAGTTTTGGCCTGAGTTACATCATTTAACCTATCCATATATGTATCAGATTGGTTGGAATCATTATTGTTCCATATTTAACTACTTACACGCTCCATGGTATGCTTTATTAATTAAAATTTATTATTACTCACACACAAGTAAGGGAACCAAATGATTGGTCAAAGGGGGTTACATAAGTTTCCTGGGACACATTGGTCCTACATAATAATGGAGGGAGGGATGACTCATATACAATTATTTAATTTAATATTAAATAATTACAAACACATGTAATAAATTAAATTTAAACATACAACATATGCACATATCTTGTTCAATATCATGAACGTTCATAGATAGAATTAATATGAAAAACTAAACAACTAGCATTCATTTCATTATTCATTCTTTTATTATTTAAGATAAACACACTTTGATTAATTAATAAATAAATGAATTAATTAACTACCTTTCATCTTAATGATCATCCAATCTTATTTGGAGATACCCTTAATTAATGGAATTGATGGAAAATAAAGAGAAGAACCAATAATGAAATATTAATTAAAATATACTAATTGATCATTTGAAATTATTTAAAACCATTATTAAATGGTCAAACACACAATGGGGTTTCAATCAATAAAATAAGGCTTTAATGATGAAATTTTCAAATTTAATGTAATTTTACTTTTTTCCATTAATAGGAGACTACATAAAATGTACATGATTCCATGCACCATGTACCTCGATGACCGTATATCCAAGTCACATGCATGGGGTTTCTATGTGTTAATTCGACCAAAATACATGGTGTGTATATGCCAGTTGTACACCCTATATCTACTTTCCACGTGACAGGTTGACCTGGTCAACATGTGGTGTGTAATAAAAGCACCACATGTAATTAAGTGTTTGACTTATCTAGATACAATGCGCATAGGTATACAGTGTGTGCTTAGACTACATACCATATTACACAGTTTTACCAACCAATTGTTTGGAACTTCCTGATGGTGTCTCCGATCAATCTTCATTTGTTCATAAACCATAATGAAAATGAAACACAAAAAAAATATGATTAATATTTCAGTAACATATTTATTCAAATCATATTAAATAGCGAATAACATGAAATTAAAATCCAATCACAATTGTGAATAGATCAACTATAAAACAGATAATTATAATTTTAAACATGACTCATCAGATACCACTTTTTGGTTCTAGTGATAGTTGAAGCATACAAAGTTGGATGATATATTAAAATTTATGTTAATAATTATTTCCTAAAACCAAGAGCAAGGACCTCACATGTAAAATTTATAATTAACTTATTTAATATTTGAATAAATAAATAACTAGGCTTAGGTAATTTCTATGTTGGTGAATTTTGATTGTCTGAAAAGACCCTTTCGGATTACCTCTTTTATGCTATGAGGATACAAGGACAGAATCCCTATAACAGTGATCTACATGTGCTCTAATGATCTTAGAGAAACACCAATCGATCTCCAGATGCTATTGTGGTGAGCTGAATGTCTTATGTTGTTCATTCTTGAACACTCATTCTTTAGTCTTGAAGAAATATCTCTTACACATCTTGTTATTGATAGATAGAGAGGAGTTGAGAGAGAATTCATTGTGTGCAATAATTCTCTATTCTTAATTTTTGGATTCTCTACACAATAGAAATATCAGTATATTTATAGAGTTAGGATTTAAGTTAAAATATTATTAAATTTTATACCAACCATTAAATAACATTTATTACCTTTAATAAACCCCATGCAGCTTAATAATAATTACATTTTTATTATTTTTTGGCATGCTCTAAATTTCACAATAACAAATATTATGTAATGGTCCTCTTAATTAGTATTTTTCATTGAACTCAGTCTTTCTAGGTTCTAAATATTCTATTATTTATTAAACAGTCGAATAAATATTGTATTCATAAATAAATATTTTATTCAAAATATTGAAAATTAATATTTATTAAAATATTCAATAAATAAAATAAATATTTTATTCACATGACTGAGAATAAATATTTATTTAATTTATGAGAACAATATAAATTGAATAAAATTATATCTCCACATTGCGATTAATATTTATTCCATTAATTAAAGTCAAATAGAATTTAATTAAGATCAATGAAAACACTTAGAGTGTGGCCCTCCAAGATTATTTCTCATTGGAATTAAGTGTGCATGCCAAAAGTTCAAGATTACTGTCTTGCAATGGGTTAATGGAACCAAAGAGAAAAAAATTAATGTCATTATTTTTACAACTACATTAAAACACTCACTATGTAATATAATCCCTTTTTCATAATATCTCATCAAGGATGTTTCATAACAGTGTCACCAATCTATATGCTCGATATGTATATTTTTGAATATCTGAAATAAACACATCCTTACACCATGGACAGGGAATTTAATGTGATGGTTATATTCTAATAAAATGTCCAAGATATCATCTTCTATAAAGATAGAAGGGTTAAATACTTTCTCAATTTATTCATCAATGACTTGTCACTCATGATGCACCCAACATATCAAACATCACCATGAACTATTATCGTCATGGTTAATGAAATACATCTAAGTACGTGAGTTGTAACATGAATTAATAATAATATTAAAGTATAAGGATCATAACACAAACTCATAGATATGAATATTCGATGAGACCAAAACATGCATAATTCCTTCTAGCAGGCTGATTCTCATAATCTCATGTCTTGGATATTTACAAGTGTGAAATTCATAAGAAGAAGCCTCATATTCTTTTGAGTACTCTCACCTCACAGTCTATGTAATTTGTGTCTCATAATAGCATGTTATCCAACCAAAAAACATTATTTGAGAATATATTCATAGCACATCAAGGTTATAACCATTATAGGAAATGTCTATGACCTTATCAATGTGACATATTTTCTAGGAAATTATTAAATTAAAGTCATACAAAACAAAAATATTCAATAAGAAGTTTTATTAATATTAAAAATATCAAATATTCTTGTAATCAAAGTAAAAATATAATGTCATATAACTCAAACTCCAACAAGGGGGGCGAGTTCCCTTTTATAGTGGAGGAGTGACATTCTTGTAAATATAAAATAGGAAACAATATTAAGAGGTCTCCCTTACATCATGTGCCTCCAATAATGGTCCATTTTAGAGACACGAGAGTATATAGTAGAAATATTTATAGAAAATGGATTTTAGAAATGTGCCGAGGTTATTTTACCACTTAAGCTAATGTTTAACCAATTAGTAAACTGGTTTTTACCTTAATCTCTATAATTAATTTTAATTACTTTTACTAATATTTTTGGTCAAAAACTATGTTAGCCTTACTAGACATTATAAATTATTCTGATTCCAAATATGGAATCCATTTTTTCAATTTCTAAATACATAATGGATATAAATTAATTTAAACTTAATCCTATAGATAGGATGAGACAACAAATTTTTAAAGCGAAAATGCTCAAAAGTTTGAAATGGTTATTATTTGAAATTTCAATATTAAATTTATTAAAATTAAGAAAATTGTATTAATAGATGTATAATTGATCAAAATATACTTTAAAATCAAATAAAAATTTAATTTATCTATATAAATATATTAGATGAGAAGTTAGTTTTCAATTAAAATTTAGTATTTTTCACTATTCATAAATAAAACTTCTTAGAAAAATTTCAAAAACTCACTCAAAGTAAAATTTTATATTACTCATTCAAAAATGAAGTTTATTTTGTAAAATTAAAAATATAAATGTGTCATAAATTAGTTTTAAAATAAGATAAATAATTTATTTTGTAAACATGTCTAAACCAAATTTTCAGAATTTATTTAATAGTATTCATATATTTTATTCCAATGACTTGGTGTTAACTATAACAATATTTTAATAATATTATTAGTATTATATTTTAGTTTAGTAAAACTTAGTCTTTCATGTAACATAAGATATCAAAGGAACTCGGAATTGTGTGAAACATAAGCCAAAAATAGTGTTGTGTGTACCACAAGTTAATATTATTGTTGTGTGTAGAGAAATATTAACTTGGTGTTGTGTATAATGAAATACATAAAAGAAATTTAATTTATTTGAAAAAAAACATTCATAAAAACTATGTGTGTTACAATGTACCCCCATTATGTTGTTGAGATTTCTCTATCCTTTTCCATGCACAAATTTTTTTAGTGAATCCCATTCCTATTTACACTCAAAGGTACTCAATTAATTGTACATATCCTTATTTAATTGTTGATTTACATATATATACTACCAAATCCTTAATCATGGGATTAAATGAGATTATATATGATCCTATGTTGAATGATCAATGTGGTACACTTATGCATGTTCATGTTATGAAAGAGATGGTTATGCTCGAAATTATATAGTGCTATAATGCATTAGGTAATGTTTTAGTCTCATAAGATTTTATGTGTGGGATTAGAGAGTAAACCTAATCTATGGTGGGGGTTTTTACACTCTGTTATGATGTCTTGGATGTTATCCTTAACATATGTGTTTGATTTTCTCTTCAATATTGTTTCTACATTCCCATGCTTCCTTTATGCTATCATGATATATCATGCCTTATTAGTCAAGATTATGATTATCTCCCATTTTATATCCCATTGAAATTACTATTGAATAAAATGTAAAAATTTCATTATTTTATAATTTTTTATTCATTTACCTTGATTTATATCTCACCCCTTTCTTATGTATGTCCCGAGGTTATCCAGTATAGTTTTAAGAGAATTGGAATTTTAGAATCATGTTAAAGAAGTTTTCAATAATGATTTGGTGACCATATATCGTGTTGATGTTATATGTACCTAAATTCTAAAAGACACTAGGATTCAATATCTTTTGGATTTTACTATGTGTTACTTTATGTAATAAATCATGAAATATAGTGTATTAAAGAAAAAGTTTGTAATAGAAGAAGAGGCTGTGAAGATTATGAGAATCATGATGAGAAAATGAAGCGAGGAGATATGGGATGTTAGAGATGGAGATGTTATCCTGGTTATTAGATTTTCTAAAATAGTTTGTGAATATTTAAAGGTTTTAATATCAAGTTGGAAAATATGGTAACATAATTCCCAATATCCAATGTATTTGATATTAGATAAAATTATCACTGATAAGATGGAATGAAAATTGAAGATCTAGAATTATGGAGAATATTACATGGCTGAATATTGTAGTATTTATATATTAAAAATATGGAAACAAATTTCATGTGATTCTATAAATAAAAAAATCACTAGAATAAGAAAATAAAATACAGGAAGGGAGATAGAATAACTTGATACCTAATATTGATGAATATCTTGAATATCAATGTAAGAGAAAATGTCATATCCCATGATACTATAAGAGTTTATTCATTCATATTGAGGGATAAAAATAATAAAGAGATCTTCAATTTATTATTATCATATGAATATATTATAATATAATGATAAAGAAGTGAGATGACCGACCTATAATACTAGTACTATATAGAGTAAAGAAGAATAAGAGAGGAAACCATTTAATATTGATTTATAATTCAGATAAATATTCAAGAATATTATATTGGAGAAAATTTTGTGATTGAATTATAATAATGAAGGTAATCAGATAAATACTTTCTAGGAAAGATAGAATCTTATACTACTAATCACACATTAAATAGGATCCATGCAAATCAAGTATTTAAGGAGTAATTCCTAGTTAGTTTCATAATATAAAAAAGAAACTGAGTTCTTTCTTTTTTTTGTTGGTTATATGCATCGTACCTAGTTGATTCCAGGTTAAAATTTTAAAGGATAAAACTTTTCTAGTGATTCATTTTGACAATAGAAGAGAATATATGGGTATATAGGATAACAACTACCATACATGAGGGAATTAGTCATCCACATTGGCGGGGAACCCAATTATAAAATTCTTATGTTCCATTTTCTACTTCCTTAATTATGCATGAAAACCAAATGAGAGTTAACATAGTGTGAGACCTATTCACAAAATAAGTGTCGAGGTAAAGAGGGGAAATAATTTTAATTGCTAAAAAAATTCATCCTCATTGATTCAACTCCTATTAAGGTGGTTGGAAAGATACTAGTGGAATAATAGATCTCTAAAAACCATATAATTAAAATAATTATATATATATATATAAGAGAATAAAAAATATATTTAATTTCATTGAAAATACACAATTTGACTATGTGGTTGGTAGGATTAAACACCACCAATAAATTTTCAACTAGATTAAGACATAACCCCTTGTACGGTTTGAATGTATGGTTTAAAAAACATTGCAATAATTGAAAATATAGAAAATTTTACAAAATTTTACCTTTTTATCTCAAAAACTTAATAAAAAATAAAAAAGATAAAAACCACAATAAATATATACTTTTTATATCATGGGTGTCATACATCTCTCCACTATGCCACATGATACATTAAATAAGTCAACAATGATCCTAAATATAGAATAGATACATCCATTTATTCTTTGTCAAGGCCTCATGATCCTAAGTCTAATGGATATAATTTCTATCAAACAATATAAAACAAACTAAGGGAGTCTATTTTCCTCATAACACCTTATCCTAATAGTAATTATTTAGAATAGGTTTCTCAATCATAAAGTCATTGTGTTCTAAATTCAAATCCTAACACTGAACCACATGTGATAATGAAGATAATACTTCTTAAACTTGGATATATGAAATAAGTTATGAATTGATTTCAAATGATGAGTTAGATATAGTTGGTATGACTCTTTCCCATGTTCTCCTATGATCTAAAATATCTTGGCATAATATTACCATGATTTCCCAACCTATGATGTATTATTTAAGGGGAAGACTTGAGGAACACTTGATCACCAACCATAATTTAAAATGGTTTATGAAATTGATTCATATATGATTTCTGGAATATTTTTACCATTTCCAATATTTTAAAAATTATCTAGATATTACCCAATGTCTCTTGTACAATTCTATATCCCAAAAAGAACCCAACGTAATAGGGATCAATGCTACCAATCATTAAGTGCCTCAAATAGATCCATTTTATTCTATTATTATAAACTATTATTATAATAAAACTCAATTAGTGATAAAGTGTTCTCCCATGAAAATTAAATGTGAAGTACATATACACAAAGCATATCTTAAAAAATCTGAATTATTCATTTTTTCTGACCATCATTCTATGGATGATATATCATGATAAGTTTCAATTGAGTGTATATATAATACTGAAAGACATTCAAAAATGTGAGGTAGAGAGATATTATTGAATACATACAATTATAATAAAGGCCATCCATTTAGCTTCATAATCTCCTACACATAGACATTCCTAAAATCCTTTAATTTCACACTATCATTATCAAGATGAAAATGGGATAATTTAGTCAACATATCAATGATAAACTATAATGTATTATTCACATAATATGATTAAGTAAAACCATTTACAAAGTCCTAAGAAATATTATTTCAATTTCAAAAAATAATGGAAAAGTATTTTAATAATCTCACTAGATTTTGGTGCATGGACATCACTTTTTGGAATGTGAGGAAATGAGGCACTAACTTGAATATTATATTGGAGTTGGTGTTCTAGAAAAAACTGATTTTACTTTGATTAAATGTATATTTGAATATTGTAATATCAATGAAACATCTAGTTATATAATATTCATTTTTCCATGTCTTTAATGTAATAATGTACTAGTGTATATTTCACATTGATAAGGTCATATAAGTTCCCCACTATTATGAGACCTTTAATATTACATGTTAATATTCTTAAATATAGTTCTATAGTCAGATAAAATAGTATAATGCAACATATAGTATATAGAATGTCAGGTGAGAATACTCATAAGAAGATGATGCTTCTTCTCATGAAGTTTTCAATTTGTATCCTCCAAGATGGGAGACTTTGAGAATAGACCGACTAGTATGAATTACACAAATTTTGGTGTCATAAATATTCCTATCAGTGAGCATGTGTAATGTACTATATACTTTAGGAGTATCATGAATTCATTCCATGACTTTCAATTTTATATCTACTGACCAAAATCGTGACGTCATATATTTGCTGGAAGTAGGGTACATTGGGTGAATCACAAAAGGCATGATATTAATGGATAAGTTGATGAAGTATTTGTCCCTTTTATCTTTATGGATGTTGATATCTTGACCCTTTGATTGATATTTAACTATCATAATAAATTCTATGTACTTGGTGTAATTATGAGTTTATTTTAGAAATTCAATGAAAGATGTGTCCAGAATATAGGTTGATGAAATAGATGTGAAATCTACTTGATGACCTATTGAGACAAAGAGAATATATTACAAAATGAGTGTTCATATCTGGTTGGAAACATTGTGACATTAAGTTATCCTTATTGGGTTCATTTACTCATTGGTAGATAGTAATAGTTGACTTTAAACAATCTTGTCTAATGCGAACATGAAAGAATCATAGAGGGTCCCACACTAAGTGTTTTTGTTTATCTTAATTAAATTCAAATTGAATTTAATGAAAATAATAAATATTATTCTCAATATAGATGAATAATTTTATTCAATTTTTATAAATCACATAAATGTTAAATATTTATTCACTAGATCACAAATAGAATATTTATATTATTTATTTAATATATTTAATATTTATATTATGGTTTTTGAATGAAATTTTTTTTATGAATAAAATATATATTCAGGTATTCAATAAATTTCAAGTAGTTAAAGTGTACTAAGATCACATTTATTGATAAATATTAATTTTCAAGCCAGTAAAATAATATTTATCATTCTGTTAGTTAGATCACACCATAAAAGAATAATAATAATATTATTATATTGTGTGAAACGTAATAAGGATTATCATATTATTTAAGGTCCATTGTGTAATTAAATTATATTTTATCCTAAACAACAACTATATAAATAAATGGTTATGTATATTGTGTAGGGTAAATTAAGAATTTAGAATCAATATGCCTATAAAATTTATCTCTCGACTCATCCTCTCATATTCTTAAGAAACAAAAAAAATACTTTAATTAGAAGTATGAGAGATCAAGGTTAGTAACACAAGATGATTGAACAATCATGCTAGAACCAGATATCTAGTCAGTGATTGTTTGGAGATCTAAAGAGCACCTCTGGATCAATACTAGAGGGAATCTACAATTGGATCCGATAAGCGCAACCATGGAAATATGAAAAGGGTATTTTGAATGATAAACACCATCATCATCGAAGAAAGATCCTAAGTCTAGGTATTCATTTCATTAGATATATATAAAATATTTTTGAATTTAACATGAAAATATAATCTCTTAATTCTTAGTTAAACATATTTTAACATTTGGTCAGAAAATTTTCATTGACAATGGAATTCACATCACATATAATATATAAATGATTCCTTAGATCTGACAATTTTTTTTGTTTATCACCCAACATGGAACTTACGATGTGCTCCGAACCTTTAAGTGTAATCAAAGTGGTCACATTTTAAATTATAATTATTTAATTTATTGTTGATACATACGTGCAATAGTGGTTAGATATTCTATTTCTAGAATATTCTTTCTTTAATTATATTTTAATTAACATGTTTTCAACATTTTAATTTTGACCATTCATGTTTTAATTTTCCTAAAGAACTATGAGAAGATGAAGAATGGCTGGAGATTCCAATGGGAAGTGACAAAGATTCTGTATGGATACGATGGGTTACATGAATTGTTACTGGAGCACACACTTTGTACCAAATTTCTACATTTGAGAATGTCGCAAGATACACAACATGCAATGAAGTAACTAAATGCGGTGCATTTATTTCACATCGTGTATTGACTGGGAAACCATGGAACATGGCTTGTAAGATTACACGATGTTATACTAGAATACACATTGTGTAGTATAAATGGTTTAGCAGTGAAATTAATACAAACTGTGAGGTCAAATAAATGGTCAAAAGGGCTTGAGACTGACAACATAAAACAATAATGACATACATGATGTGTATCCAGTGTACACGGTGTGTAGTTCATTAATTCCCACAGTTGAAATACTCATTGATTGACTTTTGAAGTTATGTGGACACATGATAAGTGTGATACATTGCTTGTATCAGGATAGTATATGTCGTGTAGTCTAGACAAGGTATACACCAAAATCATAGGCATATATACCAGGAAAACGACAATCGAGGTACATGGTGTATATCTTATAAGTACATTTCCTGTAATTTCGCAATAGAAGACAAAATTAAATTTAATTAAATTAAATTAAATTAGTAATTATAACATTTAAATATTTTTATATTTATATGCACATTTGGTGTTTGAAAATTTAATAATGGTTTTAAAGAGTTATTAAATTCTCAATTAATTTATTATAATTATCTTTGACTAGTGGTTCTACAGTTTATTTTCAATGAAAAATTATATGATTAATATGTATCTGAGAATTTGGATGATCACTAAAATAAAAAAGATTTAACAAATAAATAAATACAAGAATTTTTATCTTAATAATAAATAATTAATATAAATGATTGTTATCCAATATAATTTTGTGTATTTGTTACATGTGTATGAGTGTTCATGATCATGAGTGAGACCTATGTATGTATTGATTTTATTTAATTAATATTTTACCTAGGTTTTCAATTATTTGGTATTAAATTAAATATGATAGCTTGTGAGTTATCCCTCCCTCTTTACTTAGGTATAAACTCTGTGTCAATGGTTATTTACGTAAATCCAATTAACCAGTCCTTTGGTTCCCCTCACCTAAACATGAGTTATAAATACTTGTAATAAAGGGAGTATCCCAAGGCCTATAGAGGCTATTCAAGTAATAACTAAGATTATGCCAACCCGGGTGATTCATAGGTGGATATGTGGAATGATTCAACTCATGGTAAGATTAACACAATGATTTTCCATAGTCTATAGGTTGAACTATTTTCTTCTCAATAAATCAACCATTAGATAACCTCATGAATGGTTCATTAATTAATTAATTAATTTTTATATTATGCATTATTTATTTTATGGATTAAAGACTAAGATATCATAAATAAATCAACTAATATGAAAATATGGAATTTAAATGAATGGAATATGCGTAATTGTTTTATCAAACATAGTTAATCACATTCGTAAATTCTACTTAATATTAGAAATTCATGTAAATGAAAAAACAAGATTATTTTACACATAATAAAAAATATAACATATCTAAATATTAATTCATACTCCACCTTACATTAATTTATTATAAATGAAATCCATATAACTATGTGTTTGACCAACTCTTGTTGGGACACTTACTTTCATCTTGGAGTTCTTATAAAGGTTATGGGTTGACCTAACCATGTTAAACAAAAAGAAGTATCCCTCATTAGGATTTATGTGACATGGAGGTAGATGTTGAGTAAATAAATGTTAGGATTTTAGGATTTAAGAGACCCCTCAATAGATCAAGGAGCTATAAGCCCATTGTAAGCAAAGTCATCCCCACCTAAATACCTTTAGGCAGCTTGACCAGTGTAGCGACCCAACCACAAGAAACCTGGAGCCAATGTCTTCTATCAATTTAATTGTCATAAGATACAATTAAATCACATCCCAAAGGACCAAAAATTTTAGTGGTCCTTTTAAACAAGATACATATAAAAGAATACATTAATTAAAACATATTTTTGTTCTTCTTTCCAAAAAGTTAACTTCAAGGATAATAAATTTATTCCATCTAGCATATCCTTTCATATATTTATTACTTATTAGATTCATGGGGAAATGAACCATAATAACGGTGGGATAAAATTATGAATAATGTAAAAATACAGCGAATGAAATAATTAATCACCAATAAGAATAATTATAGAATTGTAATTAACTGAACACACATACCATATAATAAATAAACTGAGAAGGAAGTTCATAATAAATATGGAAATATAGTAAATGGAAACACATGACATCCAGATAACTATATAATGAAATATAAATATCTAATGGTAGGAAACTGAAACAGATTCCATTTAATTAATGAATTGAAAATGAAATGCATCCACAGATATGTCAACACAAAATCTCATGGATGAATAATAACTGAAACTAAATGAAGTAAATTATTTATTAAAGGGATTAATGTCGGAAGAACATTAAAACCTATATCGTCAAGACCTTTCAAAACAAATTTTAAACTATTATTATTTTCATAACTAAATTTTCTCATTATAACACGTCGATGCATCTAGGAGCTATACAATGTTTGGGATCCACCCGTCATTTCATGCCTAAATAATTCCTCATATCAAATAGTCCAAATAAATAATACACCTTACCAAATATCCATATTGAATAATGAATATATTTATATATATATATTAATATTTCCCCAAATAAAAAAATAACTTTTAAATTAAACACCGTATGTGAAATTCTATATGGTTTAGGAAATTGTAATATCCATAAAAAATGAAACTGATAAATATGGAAAATTCAATGTTCAATGATCATATAAAATTGATTTTTTCAAGGGGAATAAAATAAATAAAGGAAGTGAATATAAATATTATCCTTGGAAAAATTAATCATAAACCATCAAGAGGAAGAATAGTGATGTTATAAATATTACATAACCCATGTGGAGTAAAAATAGAGGGTTGTTGTTAGTGATAAATAGAAATACTATATATTGATATTTAAAAAAATTATTGGAGAAAATAAAATTTTCTTTTGAAAAAAACTTTTAAAAATATTTTCTTTAAAAATTAAACTTTTAGACAAGTAAAAGAAGCTTTGAAGGAATAAATATGGGTAAATCCAATCATTCTATAAAATAAAATTCCCTTTGAATGGTAAAAATGGTTAGAAAAATGCCTTGTTTGGAAAGTGGAAAAAATATTCCATTGAAAACATTGGTAAAAGAAAAAAGGATAAAAATTTCTTTACCAAACCATTTTGAAAACATTTTTGAAAACATTTTAATAAAATAAATTTTTTATATGAAAACAAGTTCTCAGACTAAATAGAGAAATGACGTTGGGTTTTCTTAAAAATATTTTCTAAATCACCTTGAGTACCAAAGTTTCAAAAAATGGTACTAATACGTGAAAAAGGGCATGAATAACAATAAGAGAGGAAAATTAAAGTTTTATTGAACAATTTTCACATAATTTAATTGAATGTAAATACCATTAAAAAATTATTAAATCAATTGTTGTGGAAAATAATCTTTAAACAATTCAAAGTATCCCATCCCACTTTGAAAAATTTTAAATCATAAACCTCATGAATGAATAATAGTAAATTAAAATTTTAAATACCATGAAGCTAAAAAAATTCATGAATAATATTTAAAAATGGGCAGTAGATACATGAAACAAAAGAAGTAGTGAACTTGACCTTTATCTCATAGAAGTAAAAAGTGAGATGAAAATCTGTTACCTTGCATTTCCTTTTGGGAAAATATCCTTTAATTTAAAATATAATAAAATTATGTTAATTATCTACATGATTAAAAACCTTTTTAATGTTTATAATTAATTTTATTTCAATTATTACAATGTTGTGTATAACTACTTCAAAAATAAGTTTGCATTGGGTGTTTTGACTAAATTTGGTTTATATGTAAAAATAACTTTGGTAGGTTAACTATGGTCAAAGGGTTCACTACATAACATATATACAATAGTAGTAAACAAATAAATTTTATTTTTATACATAAATTATAATTTTAAAATCAATCATTAAATATGGTTATGAAAAATGAACCAATGTTACTTAATAGAGATGGTAGGTTGTACGTAAGCATGAGTAACATTCCCATTTTTCAATGATAATTATGGAAAGAAAGTAAGTAATAATAAATAATTCTAAAATGATAATTTAATCATAAATAACATATTATTTAATAATATATAATTATATATAGAATAATTGTGATTTATAAGGAGTCAAATCATGTCAAGGAGGCGGTGGTCCACACATCCACGAACGACGTTATCACTTTTTAAGTGTGTGAAAGGGTAATAAAGAAAATTATATATATATATAATATTTATTTAAACATAAATATTTAATGAATATAATATATAAGTTTTTTTTATGTCACATATTTTTAATTTAAACCATCCTTTATACGTTCCATGTATAGTGTGAATGAATCACATCTCTTTGAGGAGGTGATAGTCCACACATCCACAAACAATATTATTATTTTTACACAAAATGGAAAGTTTACAGATATGAGTTATAATTTAATTATAGAAGCTTAAATATATACTAAATATAATATATAACATATATAAATCAACTTTCAATTATAATGTACACCATGAGAGGTGGTAATGGAAGAACGAATAATCATCATTTTCATGAGGCAATAGTTTGTCCTTCACATAAATAGTAAGGTCGTTACCGATTAGATAGAGGTGTGTGTGGGTGTAGGTAGAAATATTATCATAAAAAATACTATTATATGGAGGATATAGTTTTTTTATTTAATAATGAAATAATGAGATTTTAGGGAGTGGATAATGGAAATAAAACTATGAAACATAAGGAAAGATGTTACATCTTAATCTGGCAACTCCTTTTGGTTTGCCCTGAAGGGCTACCTTGGTATAATTTTTGCATAAGGGGATTATTATAGGATAAGGGGAGTTATTTTTAGGAGGTATTTGAGTTGATATTGGTTGATAAGAAGAGTCTTTATAGGCATGAGGAAGTGAGAGGAGAAAAGACCTTTTTATATTGGAGGAGTGACACTCTTGAAAATTTTTGATAAAGGAATTATATACACATTTTTCACATGTAAAGTGGCTCCAATAATGGTTATATTTAGAGAAAAGTTTTTATAGGGTATAAATATGTCAAAAAATGTCTCTTGGACAAGTTTATAGGTCATTTGGTCCCTTAAGATTAAGGTTTTGTATTTTATTAAGCTTAATTTTACCATAATTGTTGTAATTAATTTTAATTACGTTCACTAATATTTTTAGTCAAAAACTAAGTTTAACTTAACATAACTTAGAAATTATACTTATTAAAAATATAAAATCCATTTTTTACAAATTAAAATAACATAAGTGGCAGAAATTAATTTAAATTTAATCCCGCAGACGGGTTGACAATGTGGGTTTTTAAAGTAAAAATGTCCAAACGTTTTATACGTATTTATATTAAATTTCATAGTGAAATTTATTTTTATAATTTAAATTATATTAATTGATAAAAATATGATCTAATTAATCTTTAAAACCTTATAAAATCAAAATTTTTCCTTATAAATAAATAAGATGAAAAAGAAGTTTTTAACTAAAATTCAGTTTTTCACTATTTATTAAAAATAAAACTTAAAATAAAAATACCAACAATTTATCCTAACATAATTTTTTTTGTTTCTATTTCAAATATTAAGTTTAGTTTTACATATATGATCTATTAATGTTCCAAAAATTGGCCATAAAATGGGTTCTCTATTAAAAGGCGGTAAAACTACCTTTTAAAAAATATAGTATTTCACGTGTAATGTTGGGTTTGTTTTTATCTTATGATTATCAATTATATTGGATGAATATAGAGAATATTTTATTTTATATATAATATATATATATATATATATTAAATAAATACCCCTCAATAATTTTAGTTAATTTACATTATTATGATAACACAACACTGTGAGCGTAAAAATAGTTTTCTTTAAAAATATTCCCTTTATATTCAATTGGTTCTTATATCCTTTTCCAATTAATTTGTAACCAATGAATTAATTTTATATTTTTTAAACCATATATTTTCAGATGTTATTTAATATTATTCATAATCACTAATATAATGTCTAGGTTTAGTCTTATTATATTAAAGAATAATATTTCAATAATATGTATTTCGTTACAACCCAGTCTTACGTGTAATACAAGACATCGAAGAAACTTATTGTTGGATCTGTGACATGTTAACTCAGTATCATGTGAATTGAAAGTTACATCATAGATTGGATTTATTTATATTTATATATTTTAGGGATATTATTTTCCCTTACGTGCTTGGGGTTGCGTTCTATACACGCTATCAAATAAAATGCTCATACTTTATATTTTCAGGGTGTTACAATCTCCCCACATTAATTAAATTCCATCCTAGAAATTTAAAATAGATCTTGGTGATATATTTATTGATATTTTCTATGTTTTAAATCCAACATCATGAGAATATTTCATAAGAAAACATCTATAAAAGAGATAATGTAAAGTACGAATGTCATATTGACTAACATATAACTAGTTCTCTAAGTAGGAGAACATTAATGGAAAGTAGATATACGTGATTGGAGGAAAATAATAAATATTTATAGAGAGTTATTGAGGTCATTGATCAAAAAAATATGAATGATCAATAGATATTTGAGGGTCTCAAATCCATAAATCTATGATGATTTAAAAGACCATCAGTTCAACAGAAATTAAGGTATTAGAATTTTTTTTAGATTATGTTCCTAATAATGATTAATTATTTTGCTTTCTAAGAATATAAGGAAATTTACTAACTATATATATCTCTATAAACATAATTTCATTCCTTGGTTGTTATTCAATCAGTTTTTCAATTCATTGAAAAATTAAATTTGATGCCTGAAGTACTAAAATACATTTCTAAAGGATCTTAAGGCCTATATAAGAGTGAAAAGTCCGAATATTTGTCTTTAATTATTCTACAAATAAAATATGGTTAATAAATTAGTCACTAACCCTAAAATAAACACTAAAATATTGTCTTTAATATTTATTCATAAAATTTTTTAATTAAAAAAATGAAATATTTATCATGACATTACATAGGTCAGTGGTTGGCGTGAAACCCTTATCATATTTGGGTCATGGGTTCAAGACCTAAAACCTTTCCAGATTTTATTTTTTGTCACCCGACATCCAATTTATCCTTTTCTTAAAACATATTAATATAATTTACAGAATAAATATGATGGACATTCTTGAAATTAGGTTAATCCCAAAATATACTTTTAACTAAGGGTTTTAATACAACCCTAACACTTGAATACTTCATCCATTTATTTTCACATAGGTCCTTAATTGGTCTATGGTTTATCCATAATATCATTTGTAGGATTTCTAATCATGACACCTTATCATCAATTCTAAACACTTTAGGTTTAACCAAGGTTATTAATTGTCAAAATCCTTCATGATGGTTTGTGAATAAAATGTGAATTATCCTAAGCATATCCCCCGAGAGAGTCAAACTAGACACGCAGTAAGGCTCATTGTCATGTACCATGTTACACTGAGTCAGTCCCGACACACTTTGTCATAGTTTTTATTCATAGTTACATCTATTATCTATCCACATCCACTTGAAATATCCAGACAGAGATGTATTTCTAAGAATATCCACATAATTTCTACATTTCCATTTTTTTGTATTCTTATATACATAACCTAAAATTATACCTTAGGGTTGTGTTCTCTAATACATGTTTTCCTAAATCTAGTTCCCAAGGTTTCTACTAATATTTATCTAATACCAACTATAGAGACCTATCCCCAGCAATCCCGGAGCTGGTGTCTGCTATAAATTACATTAGCATAATATACAAGTAAATCACATCCTAAAGAACCAAAAATTTTAGTAGTCTTGGTAAACCAGATGCATACAAAATAATACACTAATTAAAATATTATTATTTTTATTCTTTATAAACATTTAAATTTGAGGATAATAACTTTATTCCATCTATCACATCCTTTCATATATTTCTTACTTCTTTGATTCCTGGTGAAATAAAACACAATAAGGGTGAGACTAAATGCTTAGTAAGGAAAAAATACAGCGGAACCAATAATAAATAAACGAGAATAATAATTATATAATTTTAATTAACTAAACACACATACCATATAAGAAATAAACCGATAAGGAAGTGCATGAGAAATATGGGAAGATAATAAATTAATACACATTACGTCCAAATAACTATCTAAAGAAATATAAATATGGAAAGGTAAGAAATTGGAACACATGACATTTAATCAATGAACTAAAAATGAAATGTATCCATAGATATATCGATGAAAAATATCATGGATGAATAATATCTAAAACTAAATAAAGGTAATGCTTTCTTAATGGATGTCATGTCTAAGACACATGAAAACCTATAATATCAGGACTTTAACAATATAGTTTAAACTATTCTGATTTGTGAAACTAATTTGTCTCATAAGAACTTGTCGATGCATTAAGGAGCTATATAAAGACTCTCATCCACCCATCATCTCCTATCCAAATAATTCCTCATTCAGAATAGTAGAAATAGATTATATGCCTTATTAAATATTCATATTGAATAAAAAATATAGAATTATCAATATTTCACTAAATAATAAAATAACTATCAAAGTATACACTATATATAAAATGGTATATGGTTTAGGAAATAGTAATATCCATGATAAATGATATGGATAACTAGGAAAAAATTCAATGTTTAATGATCATATAAAATTAAATATTTCAAAGGGATTAAAAGAAATCAAGGAAGTGAATATCAATAATATCCTTGGAAAAATAAATCATAAACCATCTAGAAGAAGAATACGGATGGTATCAATACAACATAAACCAGGTGGAGTAAAAATAGAGGGTAGTTTTTGTTTATGAACATGAATACTATAAAAATAACTTTTAAAAACAAACCATTCTGAAAGAAAATATCCTTTTGTTTTGAAAAACCATTAAAAAACACTTTGATTAAAAAAAATTTAATTTTTTTTATTAAAAATTAACCTTTTAAATAAGAAGAGGAATTTATGATGTAATAATAGTGGGTAAATATATTCATTCCATAAAATAAAAATTCCTTTTTCATGGTAAAAAAGTATAAAAAATGCCTTATTCAGGAAGCAAAAAAGAATATTCCATTTAAAACATTGGTAAAAGAAAAAGAGTGTAAAAATATCTTTATCAAATCATTTTAAAAACATTTGTTAATTTATTTTAATAAAACATTTGTTTTTGAAGAAAATAGGTTTTTTAACTAAAGGGGGAAATAAATTTAAGTTTTCTTAAAAATATTTTCTAAACCACCATGAGTACCAAAGATTGAAAAAATGGTACAAATACATGAAAAATGTCATGAATAACCATATTATAGGAAAATGAAAGGTCTATTGAATAATTTTCATATAATTAACTTGAATTTAAATACCATTTAAATATTATTAAAGCTATTATTGTGGAAAATAATCTATAAACATTCGAAAGTGTCCTATACCACTTTTTATAATTTTAAATCACAAAAATCATAAACGAATAATATTAAATTAGTGTTTTAAATAACATGAAGATAAAGTAATTCATGATATAATATATGAAAATGGCATTATATACACCACACAAAATAAGTAAGTGGTGAACATGACATTTATCTTATAGAATTAAAAAGTGAGATGAAAATACCTTACCCTACATTTTTATTTAGGTAAACATACTTTAATTTAATTTATAATAAACTTATGATAATTATATAAATTATTAAGAAACCTTTTCATATTTGCCATTAATTTTATTTCAATTATTACCATTTTGTATACAACTACTTAAACAATTAAGTTTACGATGGGTGTTTTGAACAAATTCTGTTTATGTGTGAGAAATAACTTTGGTAGGTCAACTATAGTTAAAGGGTTCATTACAAAAAATCTCCAAAATAGTATTAATGAAATTATTATTATATTTATGAAAAAATTATACTTTTAAAATTTATAATTATACATGGTTATGAAAAATTAAACAATGTTACAATCATAGTTACAGTTGGCCTTATGTACTCATGAGTAACGTTCCAATTTTTTAATGATCATTATGTAAAGTAGGTAAGTAATAATTTATCTTTCCAGAATTTTAAATACATAATAAATACTATATTATTTAATCATATATACTTAGATATATAATTATTGTGAAGTATAAGTAATCATATTGTGTCATGGAGGTGGGGGACCACATGTCCACAAATGATGTTGTCACTTTTTAAGTGCGTGAAAGGGTAAAAAGGAAAATGATATATATATATATATATATTATATTTATATAAAGGTATTTATTTCATGAATATAATATATAGTTATTTATGTCAATTTTTTTAATTGGAACCATACTTTATATGTTCGATGTGTAGTGTGAACGAATCCCATCGCTTTGAGGGGGGGGGGGGGGGGTAGTCCACACTTCCACAAAGGATGTTATCATTTGTACACAAAAAGGTATGTTTCAAGATATGTGTTTTAAAAGAATTAAATAATCCTAAATATATAATAAATATCATATATAAAATATATAAATAGAGTTTACAAAGTAACTACCACCACAAGAGGCTATAAAGTATGAACAAACAATCATTATTTTATGAGGTAGTAGTTCGTTGTTCGCAAAAAAAGTATGTTTCCTACCCATTAGATGGAGGTGTTTGTGAGTGTAGGTTGAAACATTTGAATAAAAACATCCTATAATATTTATGAAATTTATTTTTATATAATAATGAAATAATGAGAGTTGATGGAGTGGATAATGGAAATAATACTAAGAATCTTAAGGAAATATGATACCTCTTAATCAGGTAACTCCTTTTGGTTTGCACCAAAGGGATTCATTTGATTGAATTCTTCATAATAGGGGTCTTCTAGGATAATTTTATTGATTTTGAGGATATATTTGGGTAGATCTTGGTTGAGCCAAAGTGACCCGAATGGTGTGAGGTAATGGGAGGAAAAGATTCCTTTTTTATAGTGGAGGAGTAATGGCACTCTTGTAATATTTTGAGAAAGGAATTTCATACATGTTTTTCACATTGAAAGTGGCTCCCATAATAGTCAAATTTAGATAAAAGTGGGGAGAGGGTCGAAATATTTCCATCCAATGGATCTTGAATAAGTTTCTAGGTCATTTAGACCCTTAAGATTAAGGTTTAGTCCCCTATTAAGCGTCATTTTACCTTAATAATTTTAATTAGTTTTAATTACATTCACAAATAATTTTGGTCAAAAAATATATTTACCTTCAAATAAGTTATAAATTTTTCTGATTAAAAATTTTTAATCCATTTTTCCGAATTCCAACCCCATAAGTGGAAGAAATTAATTTAAATTTAATCCCATAGACGGGAAGATAATGCATATTTTTAAAGTTAAAACATCCAAAAGTTTGCTATGTTTTTATAGTCAATTTAAAAGTTAAATTAAATTTAATTACCTATATTTTATTAGTTTATAATAATATGATCTAATTAAACATTAAAAATTAATTAAAATTATAATTTAACCTTACAGATAAATTAGATGAAAACACAGTTTTGAACTAAAATTCAGTATATTTCCCTATTCATTAAAAAATGAATCTTAACAGAAATACACCAAAAAATTAACCTAACCTAATTTTTATGTTTATATTTTAAATTTTAAGTTTACATTTTCATAAATAATTTTTAAGAGCTCCAAAAATTGGTTTTAAAATGGGTTCATCATTAAAAGGTCGTAAAGCTACCTTTAAAAAAATATAGTATTTTATGTGTAAAATTGATTTTTTTATTATGTTATAATTATAATTTCTCTTGTATGATTAAAAAAAATATTTTATTGTATATAATATATATATATATATATATTACATTAATATAACTCACAAATTTTAATTAATTTAATTATTAGGATAAAATAACTTTATGATCATAAAAATAGTTTTTTTATAGAAATATCCCCTTTATATTCAATTGGTTATTATATCCATTACCAATTAATTTATAACCAATGTATTCATTTTGTTTTCTTAAACCATAGATTTATAAGTTTGTTAATATTATTCATAAACTGTAATTTAACGACTAGGTTTAGTCTTATTATATTAAATAAAAATATTTTAAAAATATGTTGTTCTGTAAAACTCAGTCTTGTATGTAACACAATCCATCAAAGAAACTTGTTGTTGGGTTTTTCACATATTAACACAGTATCATGTGAATTTCAATCTAAATCATAGATTGAATTTATTTATAATTATAAATTATTATGATATTATGTTCCCTTACGGGCTTGGTTTTGTGTGTCTTACACGCTATCGAATACAATGTTCATACTTTAGATTTTCAGGGCATTACAACCAATCTTCATTAGGGTTATGTGAAGGGGTATATGTATCCTTTATAATATAATGTCTTATCAACTAGACATTCCAAGTTCATTGTTGAGGGATATTAATACATGATAAAATAGTGTGAGACTTAATAAAATTAAATTATTTATATCTCATAA
This sequence comes from Viscum album, assembly GCA_963277665.1. Lineage (NCBI taxonomy): Eukaryota > Viridiplantae > Streptophyta > Magnoliopsida > Santalales > Viscaceae > Viscum > Viscum album. The sequence goes on along the minus strand of OY728130.1, from coordinate 1,799,651,184 downwards.
ATTTTTTTAATCAATTGAAGTATTAATAATATACTCTTTAATGGTAGAATAATAGAATGTTTTCCATCCACATTATACCTATGATCAATACTAGATAAAGACCATATCATTACTAGCAGTAACTTCTATGAGTGGGTTAGAAAACTATGGGTCGTTTTTCTCCATGAATGGAAATATTACATGATAGAATAATCGTTACCAGATCTTCCTATAAAGGAGGTGAGTGATAAAGTGTTTTCTATATATGAAAACACTTTAAATACGAGGTTAATTTTCAATAATTGATGTTTTCATCTATATATAGTAAAATACTGAAGTCTCATGAAAGCATAGATGCTTATAGAATACTCAATAATCTATATGGTCTTTACCAGGAGAGAGAAATACAATAATAGTTTGAGATTTCCAACGCACTCTTTCAGAGTAATCTAAGAGGGGGTGTGCCATCTCAGCCTCATGTAGTCAAAATCATTGGATAAATTGAGCGTTTAGGGGTTCTAGGTGTTAAAATCCATGAATATTGATGTACATGAAGGTATCATGAAATTCTTTGGGTGTGGATAAAATTAGAAATTGATCTTAACCAGAACTGTACTAACTACAATGGCATTGAATAGTAGAAGTATGGGGTAGATCCATTAGATAATGGGGAACATAGTGACAAAAAATCTTAACTAAAGTTTAGTTCATTCCAAATTTGGATTGATTTTATTTAACTAAATGATAAATGAATTCAAATAGAAAAGTGGAAGAGAGGGGAACCAATTTCTAGGGGTGGGTTTTCTAAATAAATCAATTCAACTTCACTTGTAAAATAATTATTTCAAATGGCTACACAACCAAATAGTTGTATCAATAGAATAAATGCTAATTATATATCAATCTACCCTAGAATACTAATCTTTCATGGTTAGATGGATCAAAATACTAGGATTCATTAAGTTTATATTTCTAAAAGAAAAATAATAATTCCATTCAATGGTTATGAACAAATCATCTCAATCATGTTGGGGTTCATTCATTATTGAAAACACGTGGTCAATGATAAAAATTCCAAATAGAATATATGTGAATGTAAAACATGAAACAATTGAAAAAAATATTCTTTATGAGAAAAATAAAATCATGATTTTTGGTACACACCCCCTTTAACTGATTCTGCTATCCCCTATGGGGTTTTTCCAATCATCAACAGGTTATCACCAATGATGAATAAGCACAATTACATAAAAGAAATACTGATAAATAAATAATTGTAAAATAATAAAGAAATGTAAAATATTGGGATTAAACTAAATATAATTCATAATTACATGGAATAATCGGAAAGAAAAGAAAAGAAAAACAGAATGAAAAACCTATCTACAACATGTCAAAGCCCTACTAAAGCCTCATGGTGGTCACACCTCTCCACCTGGAATGGAATGCCTGAATACCAAGGCTAGAATACTTATTTATAATCCCTCATTTCATTAATGGGTTTTCCTTAGTTCAAATATGTGATCAATTGCTATTTTGGGTGGCCTGAATGTAGTCTCGCATCAAAGATTTGTAAAAATCCACATTTTTCTAGTGTTGGGAATTTACACAATGTGTACCAAATAAATGAATTGTGACCATTTTGGAATATTTTACATGTGTCACAGTTTTAAACATATGTTTTATGGTGTGTCACATGTTATATTCACTTTATATTTATTTTCTCCACTTCCAAAACTATATTTCTTACACGACTTACACCAGTTATCTATGGGTAATGTTTATACAAACATGTACAGTCATATTCCTATATCAGGAGATCCTTCTTTCCATTTATATTTATTTTTTTCCTAGTATGTTCTCCATGAGCAACCTGAAAATTCAGTGTTGCACCGTGAGTGAATCTCGTGACACAAAGTTTGTTTTTGTTCCTCAATTATGATGTTTTCCTTAGTATTGATCTAAATGTCAATCCTGCATATGAATAAAAAAACATTACTTTTAGTAATATATCTTATATTAAATAAATTAATATCCAATTAAAACACATATAATAAATCATCAAAATATGTATATAAAATATAGATATCAATGATCTTCACATCAAATTTACTTACTCTTCTTAGCCATGTTCATAAGGAAAGAAATGTGAAAAGACTTCCATCCTTATGGTGAACAAACATAAAGGTTAATAAAAGATCTCTAAGACCAAATATTCTTTTCAATTCCCTTTCATAAAGTGAAATATCAAAGTTCAATCAAGGGAGTAGGATGTTATTTGTTTCACATGTGGAAATAAGGTCTACTAGAATAAAAAGGGCACCCAACCAAAGAAGCAAGGGGAAGATTCATGTGTATTTTTTATTGACTGTAATTTATCTATTTCTACAAATTGGTAAATAGATATAGGTTTTTGTGCTCACATAAATATTCAAATATAAGAACCATTTAGATTTAGAAATATTGATTGGGGGAGGTAGATCTATGATCATTCAATAGAGCCAAACTTAGAGCTATGGCTATCAGGGACTACCGCCTTATGTTTCTAACATGAATGATCTTGGTTTTCAATGATTGTTATTATGTGACATCTATTACCAAAAACATTATTTCTATATCCACACCTAATATGGAATGATTTATTTTCAATTTTCGGAATAAATTTCACTTCTTTTTTAAAGACAACAATTTTATGGCAAGGAACATTTAAGTAAAAATATTTATAAGTTGGACTACATGAACCAAGTAATGGAAATTTATAAAAAAAATACATCACATGACTCATACCATGCTCAAATTTTTCATCACCAGTTACGTTCTGTAAATGAAATGAATTTGGATAAACTACACGAAGAAATATATTTATATTCTTTTAAACAAAAACTACTTAGTGTATATCATGGTTGTTGATAAGAAAAAATAACCAAATCCCTATTTAGTGGAAAAGGTGAAATGGAGAAGGATATTTTTGAATTACTTCAGACCAGTGTGTGTGGACCATTTCCTATTGAAGTAATGGGTGGGTACTCATACTGCATAAGTTTTACTGATGAATTCAATAGTTATGGATACATCTACATAATGAGGTATATGACAGATTTATTTGAGATAATTATGTATTACAAGAATAAAGTTGAGAAACATATTAGTAAGATTACTAAGAAACATTGAGTAAACCATAGTGGAGAATATATTAATCAAGACTTTATTGATTATTTACAAGAGTTAGATTCTATCTCAAATCACTCCTACAAATACACCTTAGTGGAATGATGTAAGTGAAAGGAGGAACCACACCTTGTTAGATATAGGGAGATCAATGATGATTCATTTGAGTCTCACATTATCCTTTTGGAGATGCATGTTATAAATAGAATCACAAATTCTAAACTATGATCCAAATAATGTGGTAGATAGCATACTATACCCATTGTGGAATATAAAGAAATATTTATTGTTGTACTTATGTGTGGGGTTGTAAAACATTTTTTTACTCCTCTTCAGGTAACAAACTTGCACCCAAGGGAAAAAGTGTGTCTTTATTGGATAACCTAGGGAAATATGAAGAATCCCTTAGACAAAAATCTAATAGTGGCATGACACCCCCTATTCCTTGAGATTCAGAGTATCTCTAAAATAGATTGTGGGAGTGAGATAGTCATTGATGATGTCTTAGATGAAGGTATATAAGGGTTATCATGAGAAAAAATTCTATAAATCCACATGGAAGAAGAAGTTATAGAGGTACAAGTACTTCATAGGAGTACACGATATGTTAGAAAACTAGAATGATGTAGTTTTCTTATCACCGAGGATAGTGACTCAGTATTAGTTGATAATAATGATCCTATAAAATCTATGGAAGTAGTTAGTGGAATAGTTGTTTCCAATATTAAGAATCTATAAATTCTAAAATGGATTCCATATACCCAAACCAACTATAGACTTTGGTAGATCCACTATTGGATGTAAATCCTATTGGTTGGAAATGGGTATTCAATAAGTAACTAGATATAGATGGACAAGTCAGTGCTTATAAGGACCAAATGGTTACCAAAGGGTTTAAACAATGTCAAGGAATAGACTACAATGAAACCTTTTCAACAATTACTACAATGAATTTTATAATAATTCTAATATCCATTATGTCTTATAATGACTAATAGTTTTGAAAAAATAGATATCAATATAAAATTCCTTAATATGAACCTTGAGGGATATGTATATATAAAAATACTTAAAGGGTTTATGAATACAAAGGATAGTAACATGGTATAAAAATTTCAATAATTTATGTATTATAGAAGGAATTGAGGTCATGGAACATTTGATTTTTTGAATCAATAATAGAATTTGGTTTCATAAAGAATGAATTCAATCCTTGTGTGTATAAGTGGTTTACAAAGAGTGAATTCATTTTCTTAATATTTTATATTGATGACATACTACTTATTGGAAATGAAATCCCAGTCTTGTAGTCTGTTAATACCTGGTTGAATGAATGTTTTTTTTGAGGGACATAGGAGAAGAAAAATAAATTCATTGGATCAAGATAAGTAATGATAAATATAAGAGGATGCTCAGCCTAAGTGAAGGTATATATATTGAAAATATACCAAAGATATTTAGTATGGTGAAATCCAATAGGGGATTATTTCTAATTTCACATGGAATTCTTCGTTCTGGGAAAATACTTCCAAAAAAAACCTGAGTAAAGGAAAATAAATAAAAGGATTCTATACACATCAAAAATTAGGCTAGTCATGTATATGAAACTATATTCTAGGATCGATGTTTCCTGTACCCTGAGTGCAATATATTGATTTTAATAAGACCCATGTGACCATAATTATATGGAAGTAAATATAATACTTAAGTATCTGAGGCATACTAAGGATAAGTTTTTGATATATAGAGGATATGGGAAACAATTCATCATAGGATATGTAGATGCTAGTTTTCAAAACAAATCTAAACAATAAGAAATCAAGGATGACATACATCCTCACATTGAATGGATTTACTCTAAGCTGGAAGAGCTCAAACTAGGCTTTGGTCGTATAATATACAACCATGACTAGGTATATTTCATCTTTTGAGGTATCTAATGAATCATTTTGGATACAAAATACTATCCAAGAGCTTGAAGTGTTACTTAGTTGTAAATATCATATAGCACTCTTGTTGGAAGCACAATTTCACTTGAAACCTCAGACATCCAGTTTCGAATAAACTGAGCATGCAGCCTACCCTGGAGGACTATTTTAGGATTGTTGAGGGTGGTGTATACAAGTATCAATCTATGCGCCCAAGACTTCATTCTATGCACAAATCTTTTACCTGGTAAATATGATGAGAATTTTCACATATCCCACCTAGGAAAACAGGGTTTCCAAGGAAATTGTGTGTAAGAAAAATGATATGTGTTGAAGAAATGAACAATGCACTAATAGAGCCTTCCATAACCAAATAATTGTGCATCCAACACCAAATATTTTATCTATAAATAAAAGTTCAGCCCCTCTCTTGTAGAGGATTATTTTTAAAAGATGAAACACAACTATCGTGTACATAAAACTTCATATTCGACAATAACAGTCAAGATGGACCACTCAAGGTATAGAATCTTAGGTGATATTCCTTCAGTTGGCCCAAATATAACTTGGATCATAGTTGAGTGAAATTCTCACAACTCCACTGAATGTAATCCATGTTGGTGAAAATGAAGCTACTTATGCGAATCCCTGATTTGTGCACAACCAAAATCTTGCACGCACTTACTCCTTAAGACTCCATGGCCCACTCTTATGAAAGAGAACCCTGATCATGAAACTATTGCATAAAACCTTCCAAACTTGTGCGTAACAACTTCCAGGTCCCCGACTTGATGCTCCCTATGCTCCGTGTTGAGGCTTTACCTTACCTAATACTTCTAATCATAGGTACTCTAATGTCCATTACTCCGAAGAATTGGGATTGAAACATGGAACTCATGACTTGATAGTATTCCCATCATTGTACCATATTAGTTCCAACACCATTCCTAGACCAAAGGAACATGAGTGGTTGTCTAGTTAGCCTTTGGTTTGAGGAGTGATTCCCCCCACATTTGAGCCACATGACATAAAATTTCATAATTCCACATCCTAGTTATTTGATGTTAAAATGCATTACAATATCTTTATTACATGACTTAAAATTATTGTCTTACCCTATGAGACAAGAACACGATGATTATTGTATGAGTAGCATGGGATGACATCCAATATGATGGAAATAGATCCTCCTGGAAGCTCCATATATAATCCCTACACCATCCCAAACAAAATAAATCCTATTGATAAGTGCATATTCAATGTGCAAGAACCACAAATCCCTCATAGATGCTCCTTTCATGACATGACCATACTTACCACATGACAATAAACTTCATGGATTAGTCTTATCACACCACTTTAAACTACAACATCGAACTATGTGGGTTTTGATCCCGGTCTTCTATACATGTTATGTAGGATGCCTCTCTAAGGTTGAATCTTGACTGATGGTAAACATTGGTTCTCTCTCCTAGGGTTGCACCTCTCAGATCTTCCTAAAGTGGAATTATGACCCATCCATCCAGGATCCACCTCAATGGGTGTTATGATCAACATCTACAGGGTTTTCTACCATGAGGCATTCCCATCCCTCGGTAAAGCTTCAAGTGTGACATCTTCCTTCCTTAGGACACAACTCCAGAATCCACCACAAGGTGTGTTCTAATCCATCCAGGATGCTCCTTATGGGTAATTATAATCCATATCTACAAGGTTTTCCTCTATAGGTAATACCCATCCATCGGTAAACATTCAGGTGTGACGTCTTCCCTCTAAGGGATGCACCTCCTAGATCAACCTCAAGAGGCATTCTGATCCATCCATTTAGGGTCCACCTCAAGGGGTGTTTTGATCCATATCTACCAGGTTTAACTCAACATGGAGTTCCAATTCATTGGTAAACCATCAAGTGTGACATCTTCCATTCAAGGTATGCACCTCCCAGATCGGCTTCAAGGGGTGTTTTTATCCGTCCATCTGGGATCTTACTCAATGGGTGTTCTGATCCATCCATCCAATGGCTCAAAGGCCTTCATTTTTTTTTTATTTTTATAAAACCACCTTTTAAGGGAAAATGGGGAAACCGGAATAGACATCATGGTCATAATACAAAGCACACCTGAAAGACAAGAAATTTAAAACCAGATTGAAAACCTAGAGCTCCCCTTCCCCAGGGACACACCTTCCAGGTCCACCTTCATAGGACACACCTCCCATGTCTACCTCTATAGGGTGTTTTGACCCATCTATCCAATCCTCACAATACATTAACCCTATTCCCATATCTAAAAGATGTTAAAATCATGCCCTGATTCATCTCATCTTGGAATTATAATCTGTCTCCACAGGATGTAGAACATGCGACCAAACCCAAAACACATACCTCAAGAAAAAATAGGATTCCCAAGTTATAGAGACTTGGAAGACATAAACCTAGGGAATTTCTACCCCGTGATCAACATAGGAAGCCTTGGGTTCTACACTTTAAGATGCCTCATATGAGATGACCTCACCTGGGGAAGAATACATGTGACCAATTTACCCAATGTTTAGAAATGACCAACGGTGCCCAACCTAGCTACTCTCATAATCAAAGGTTATTTCCCAATCTAGATGAACACAATATATCCGGACAGAAGTAGTGTAATTAACCAACATCCATAAGGAGATGGAACCATGAATGAGTTTCACAAACATGAATTTAATCTATGAGGGAGACCCGCACTAGGGAATGACTTCCAAGGAGGATTCCATGGAGGGAGGAAATGATATACCATCATATTGTTTTGATCAAGGTGAATAAATCACTAATGAATGTGATGGAATCCTCCCACCTTTGGAAAGTGAGAATGTACAACAACAGGAAAATCATGTGTGTGCATTGTATGATGACGCATAGATGGGCCTTGATAAAATCATTGGAAATAGAAATGGTGAACCAGACATGAAACTCTTCACCTAAACATGTAAAATAGTAGTGTACAAGACATCAATGGATTTTTATGTCACTAGTTTTCGAAATATGGTGCCCGATCCCACCAAAAAAATGGTGGGCCCAATATGGAACTCACCAAAAAATGGGAAAGTTAGCAGTTGGGAATCCTGGGTCTGTGACATTGTCACAATATAACCCTCTATATATTTGAAATATTGGATGAATTTGGGGAATTAAACATTTCATTACTTGCATATGTACTATCAGCTGAATTCTACTACCTTGTAAGACCCTAACTATAGAAAACTAGTCACCCAACACCCACAACTACTGGGGTAGGAGAAACATTGGTGCAACAATATCACACAGACATTATTTCACCATGACTTACACCATGAATTCAACAACTGGTCACCCACACCCTGTCTCACCCTTGATGATCATCCAAATAAGGGTGATCGATGCCCTCATGCTCCGATGCGAATGGGAGGGGGTCATTCCCATAAGGGATATGTCCCACGAGGACTTAGAGGCATCCAAAAATCATCGACACTACCACCCCTGTGGGTTTATCTAGGATAAACCTCCCACCATTCAAAAAAAATTCCTTTAGGAGCCTCTCCCCAGGGAGATCATATGATTTATTCCCCTACGTTGTGGAGGTGGGGGATTTTTGAGTCACTCCAACCATGACTACAGCTTGAGAGGGGCCAAGTAGGTATCCTTCCAGTCCCCATCAATGTAATCAATGACCAATCCCTCATGACGAAGAGTAGGTGGACTTTACCCTTTCTCTTCCATCCACAATCCAAACCACCAGACACCAATATCGGGGGAAAGATTAATAGAATGAATGACAAGGGAATTATATTCCATGGATCCAGTGACACCTTCCAACATAGAATCATCAAATTAGATCCCCACATTAGGTGAACAAGGATCTATTTTCACCCAATTGGGATCGAGACCCCATCCACCTCTCACACAAACCAGGTTGACTCTATCAACTTCTAGCACCACCGAAAGTTGTTATGGGCCAACCCATGAAGATGAGATGTAATACAGAGGTCCTCCCCTCTCCATCGATGATCAGAGTAGAGGTCCACCCCACTCATTCAATAGTAAACATGGAGGTCCTCCCCATATTCCTACAAACCTAAGAGGAGGTCCTCCCAACTCTTTCAACAACTAGTTTGAAGGTATTCTCCATGCTATCGATCCTTAACAAGGAAGTACTCCCCTTTTCCATTTCAACCAGTATGAAGGTCTTAATCACAATCTATTCCACCAACATAGAGGTTCTCCCCATGTATACATTGAACAATGCAGAGGTCCTCCCTGATTCATTGACAACCAAAGTGAAGGTCCTCCCCACTACTTCACCAGTCAATGCGGAGGTCTACCCCACATTGAAAACAACTAATGTTGAGGCCCTCCCCATATCCCAAATTACCAAATTGGACATCCCCCCCCCCCCATTTTACCATCTAGTAGCACATAGGTCCTATCCATGTCTATTTAAACCAACATGGAGGTTCTCCGCATGGTCCAGCCACCAAAAAGCACGGAGGTCCTCCCCATGTTGAAGAAATTCTCTTACCCAAAGAACTGTCTCATTGGAGAAGAGTTAACAACCCCCATCGAAGGTCAAATCCTGGGAAACTTTAGGTTGTCGCTGACCCCACAGACCTCTCAAAATAAGAGGGGGAATACGACTTGATGATGGAATATTCACTATAGTCATCAATAGAATAGTTTGAGGAAGGCGCTTGGAAATTGAAGTTCACCATCCCAAAAGGTGAGGTCTACAATATTCCCAAATCCTTCCATAGGTACTTTCTTGTAGTAGATGTTATGGATCCCTTCCATGGGATCAGAGTGAATCCATCCACATCACCACCAGATTCCCTCCACTCTTCCTTTGGATTAAACATAGGATTGTTGATGTGGTTTGGGATAACTACTCCATAGGTGAGTACTCGACTGATCCACTGATGAGGACCGCCGTACCTACACATAAGGCAATTGTAAACACCCAAACCTATGAGGACATGATAATGTGGTTGGTGCAACCATTTAGAGATTCCCCAGCATACAGTGAAAATTTGACTCATTAAAAAACACCTCTAACAATAAACCTACCACAACATTGGTCCACCTCAGTACCACCGCCTATATCTTGATCGGTTCCAATCAGAGTTTAGGCTGACAAAGAAAAGGGCCAATCCTATAAGTATAATGGCCTATGGGAGACTCTTTCGACTAAACAACAATCTATGTTATTTTTTCCACCTTCAAGTCCTAAATTAGATATCCTAGATTCCCTCACTAAGGTACATGACTTGTGTTTATTCCAGACAATTTGGGTGATGCTTCACCGCCTCTAGGATTGGTAGTTGGTATACCCAAGAAGCCAAAGGAACCTGAAAGACAATGACCAGCAACGTCAAAGGGTTGAGTTGGTAGCACTCCCAGTGGATCAATTCTATGTGTCCCTATATTACCACTAAACCCTCTAATAGAGGAGTTTCAAGAATCTCATAGTGCTTTACTAGATTATGGAAGAAGCATCCCCAGATGTAATGATCAGGGGTTGGGGATAGTACACTACTCTCAACTTTAGCCCTATACTATGATAGAATGAGGTAACCATTTATGATAACAATACTACTCTGAGTATAGTTACAGTGAACATGGTTATCCATGAGTTTTCCTAGTAAAGGGAATCTAACGTAGGATTTGATGAGGAAAACCACCCCTAGGGAAGTGCATTACTAGAAAGACCTTCATCCAAGTCTCCAAACATTCCAGCAATGGAAGAAACTTGGCCATGGGGGTCCCTCTACATCACTGCCTTCCTGTTAAAAAATAAAGAAGTTTAAGGGGAATGTTGATCCCATTGATCTATCTTAGCTTTCTCTAAAGAAAGAGGTAGAGCCTATGGTATCCTCTATTCTTCAGAAATTTGAAAAGAAAAAAAAAGTATCATCTATAACCTCATTTCTGATTGATTTCAAGATTATGGTTATTCCAAAAAATATCTCATTCATCCTCAGTAATGAAGTAAGTCCCCTTTAGATACTTTCCCTTGGTCGATCTAGATGACCCTGTGCATCCAGACATAGTAGATGAAAGAGTGTATGTAAGGTGATTAAGGTATGGGTCAACAAACCTTCCCAAGAAGTGTGATTATCCTCCTCATGATTCATGCCATGATGATCGATAAGACACTAAACCCGCCTACTGAGTTGATGAGATTTTCAACACAACGGTGTTTTGGGATCCTCTTCAAGATAAGAACCCTTTCCAAGATGATTTTATAGCCACTCTGACTACTCACCTTGAAGCCATAGAGACACAACATGTAGTGAAACCACCTAAATAAAAGTCATAGATGACATGAGTGGTTAAAATGCAAGAACCCCTTGATTTTGGGAACCATATATTTTCCCAATTTAATGGGATGGGTGACTCACTACAACATTTATTCCACTTTATCTCTAGGTGTGGGACCATGTTGGGATCCACAGAGCAGCAGGAAGCTACCAAACTCCAATGTTTCACCCAGACATTGGAAAGACCTATGTTATTCTGGTACATGCAGTTACCCACAGTTCCCTCAATAATTGGGAATAGCTTTGTAGACAGTTACTCTACCAATTTAGCTACATCACGTGCAAGAAACACATTGTTAACCTCTTAAAGTACAAAAATTCCTAATGTATGATTCAAATATTTTATTACATGATGAAAATCCCTCGTTCACTCACTCGACATTATACTGACCCAAGAGAAGTTTATGATGATTTATGTGGGGAATATAAAGATAGAATTGGTCCCTTCCATCACCACATAGAACATCCTAGGTGGGTTTTAAGATTTTTATGACAAGGCCCAACTTCTGTATGAAGCCTTATAGCAGGAAAAAAAAGTGCACCCATTACCTATTCCAGATCTCAGAAGAATGTTTTACAATGAATAAAATTCTATCTCTATTCATTTAGAGCTTCCCAAGACACTAGATTTGTTTGTCCCTATGGAATAAGAGAATCACCGAGTGAAAAAACACTACCAGGAATAATCTTTCCCAGTGTAGAACCACCATGATCCACCATACCAAGCATAGCTACCTAGATGAGAGAATACATATCCAACCCCTAGATAGGATCTGATCCCCCATTAGGACCATCCTCTCAGAGCACATAAATAATTCATATTTATTCAAGGATGAATAGGTTCCTAACTATTTTCTATGTGCCTTGATGAAGGAAATTATGAAGCTTCTAGAGTGTAAGAGGCCCAGGAGGCCAGATTCATTGACCACCCCAACCATTTCCCTTACAACTAGATCCTTGGTCATACCATCAAGAAATTATATGTGTTCAAGGATTGGTTCTGGGACCAAGTGGATAATGGTTTAGTCAAATTGGGTGACATCCCAGCACATATTTCACATATCTCATCTAATCCTAATATTGAAAATGAGGCTTTAGGAAAATGGAAGTAGGATTCTAGTGATTTAACCTAGAAATAATATGACTAGTAGGCCCATTGGTTAGTCACTCATGCCCATGAAATCATCTATGGACAATCAGGCTGGCAAGACCCTCCAGTGGTCTCCCAACCTCCTCCATTCGTTACCTCGACATCAACGTCACAACCTTACAAGTCTTGCAATGGTAGGTTCCAATGGTGAAGGGGAGATAAAATTCCCCCAATGGAACCAAATTATTCAAAATCTCTTGGTGATTTCTTGGCCCCTGAATTGGGAATCACCCCAGGGTCAGCCCGATATGGTAAGACTCCACTAATGAAGTGGATTTTTCCTCCATGAATCTTATTGAGATTGTCAACCACTTCAAAATTATCGATAATGTGGAATGTAATGAAGACCTCATGGGTGCCTCTAACTGATAGTGTCGATGAAGACTCTAAGGATAGGTGAATTTTCATGATACTCCTACTAGTTACTCAGGTCGAGATATGCATTATACCGAGACTAGGAAAAAAGTTTTGAATAGAGCTCAGCAAGAACAATCCTCTCACCCTGTTCCGTCAGATGCACCCCCACAGTTAAATGTGTTAATAGTCCGGGAAGAAAAAATACAACCACACAATTATCCGCCACATCGAATTAAATCCAGGAATCATCCATTCAATAGACATCTGATAGTTCTTCAGAGTTAGTTGTCCAGTTAGAAACAAGATATTCCTAGGAACATCCATAACCTAGTAGTTTAGCGATTGGTATCATTCAAACCTCCTTCCAAAGAGCATCCCCGTATGTGAAGAAATGTGAATTTCTCATAGATATACAATGTTTTTAAGAACTTATCTAGTATAATTTACATGATATTGATCCTCAAGACTCTCTGATTATCATTAAAAATACATCAGACCCTTAATAAATACTTGAGAATACCCCTCTAGTTTGAAAAGGACGTATCTTTCACAGATTCCTACTATGTAGAGGAGGTCCAATGAGAGAAATTACAAGAAATCACATCATTATCTAGATAAGAGAATGGAACTCTCATTTAGGGCCACATATTCATGATGCACATCACTAGCCAGTTCAATGTCATAGAGATCCACTATTTCATAGTGGACACATGTTCTAAGATTAACTTCATCCAGACCCAGATTCACTGTAGGTTAGGGATGACTGAAGCAGACCTGAGTCTATCATACCTGAATATTTAGGGTTATGATAGGACTGAGCAAAGACTATATGGAATGATTCAGTTGAATACGCAACTTAGAGACCTGATTGAATGTGGTCAATTCATGGTAGTCTCAATAGATATTACTTACACTGAGTTATTAGGTAGACCATAGATTCATGTGAAATCAATAGTTTCCTAATTGTATCATATTGAATCAGTTACTTAATTAACTGTTGATTATGGGTAATCAAAGGTGAAACATCTCCCTTTGACTTCTGTGAAGCTAACAACTTGGTTTCTAGATTTTATAAGAGGGAGGGGAAGAAAGTTTAGACCAATGAGGTCGATCACACAACCATTGAATCCAGTCTATGGGTATACTTGGATTGTGCTTTAATTACATTGATTCATTGGTTGGAAGCTACAATTCTAGACCTAGGAATTTTCTTCATTGTTTCTATGAAATAGGGACACTAAATCCAAATAAATAAGGAACATCCACAAATTACCTCTTACTTTTACACATGAATTGCTGGGGTAGAACCATAAGCCCCCACACGTGTAGGGTACCAAGATTTTCTCCCCATGGATAATATTTCATAGAATTCCATCATGTTATATATGGTAGGGTTGAATCTTTGAAAGCCAACATGCCACCATTTCTTAGACATCAATAATGGACCCTATGTTTGAAGGATTGATGGAATTTTCTTGACAGTCTTGACCTCCATTGTTTTAGTAGAGCACAATCCCCTCAGTGAAGTTTCTATGTCTTCCAAAGTAGGAACCAATTCTCCCCGGAATCATCCAACCTAGATGAACCATATCCACCTACAAATTCTCCCCGTTCAAATGATGAAGTGGATTTAGAATATGGTCCTCTAACATTCAAAAATGGTGACTCCCCCACCATAGATGAGTTGGTTCAGGTAAACTTGGGCACCAATGAAGATCTGAGGCCAATGTTGATCAGTGTAGCCATGCCTCTAGAAGAGAAATAATAGTATGTGACTTTCCTAAAGTATCATCATTATTTGTTCTCATAGAGTTATGATGAGATGCTAGGGATATACCCTCGGGTCACCATTCACCATCTTGGTCTCATAAGAGTCATCACATATTCAAGAATCTTCCCATACAAATGCACCCTTCCCATGGTGCCATGGTTAAGGTCGAGGATGATAAGCTTATTAGATAAAACTTCATTATGGAATTCTAGTACAGAAAATGGATAGCTAACATCATCCCTGTCAAGAATAATAATTATTAAATCAAAGTATGTATTGACTTCTATGTCCTCAATCACCATTTTACAAATCATGATTTTAACCATCTAGTGATAGAGTTTTTTATTGATCATATGGCCAAGTTCTAGGATCTCTCCTTCATAGATGGATACTCTGGGTACAATCATATCCATATGGACCCTAATGATGAAAATTATACCCCTTTTAGGGTTCCTCAAGGGACCTTATACTATCATTTGATTCCCTTTAGTTTGAATAATGCTGGGGACACTTATCATAAGGCCATGCACCACATATTCTTACTAATCATCAGGATGTTGGTGTAATGCTACATGGATGAATTGGTTTTCAAATATCACTAGTGCCAATACTATATTAGAGACATTGAGAAAGTGTTCAACTTCCTGCACTCACAATATTTGTAGACGAAACCCTTGAAGTGTGCAATCAATGTTTCCTAAGGGATGTTTCTTGACATTTTCATTAGATATATAGGTATCAAGATTGAACCTGATAAGATAAAATACATTATCTATATTCCTCCCTCAAGAAAACTTTAAGAGATATGAGGCATCCAAGTCCACTTAGTTTACATACTCCATTTCATCATGAATCTGGATGACAAGTGTAATCCCTCTTAGAGGAACATAAAGAAAGGAAAGGTCTACCAGTGGTATGAAGAGTTATCAAATGATTTTGAGAAAATAACGTTGTATCCTCTATAACATATGGTTTTTATTCCACCCATTCCATGGAAGACTATGGTCCATATGTGACCACCATGTAATGACCCCCTCACTACCCTTCTCGCCAAGAAGAATATTGATGAAAGATAGAATAGTTTATATTATCTCAATCTCATTCTCCTCTATATGGAGACTAGATATGCCCCTGCGGAGAAGAGATGCATCACACTAGTTTTTGCAATGCATAAGTTTCAAAATTATCTATAGCATCATGAGAAATATTTAGTGTCCCTTATGGATCCAATAAATTATATCATGAATTACCCCATGTTGAAAATATGGATTACATGATGGGCATTGATCCTTCATCAGTTCAACATTAGGGTTGTTCTAAAGATGGACGTTAAGGGTTAGGCATTAAAAGAATTCCTGAACACCAAACCATCCCCTAAATAACTACCCTTAGATTTCAATTTCTAATATGAGGATTTATTATTGGTGGATCAAACTATGACATGTTAGAAGATTCATTTGGACGATGTCTCCCAGAGCCAGATCGGTAGAAGGATCAATGATACTCAACATAACATAGTAGTCCTTGGGATCATATTTATCACCCATGTAAAGGCTATCCTTCCATATTCATTTTTACTATCAAAACATTTCACAAATAATAATGTAGAGTATCAAGAGATCATTATAGTTCTCAAAATGGCCCTATAGATTTATGTCCCTTTCCTGCGTGGGAAGGAAGACTCTGGGCTAGTAATCAAAGAGATTAATGATGACTATATCATTAGAAAGGCAAAGATTATGCCCCTACTTTAACACAATCATCAACTAATGGACCGGTTCTCTTCTCATCCATAGGTGACTCATGTCCATTAGTCGCAGAATGATAGAGCTAATTACCTGGCCAGTCTAGATGCCTCTCTCATAGAGCATAACCGGGATGAATTGTTTATCAATGTGGCCCATTGTAGGGTTATCACTCTCTTTGTTTCTAATGATGATGAAAGGTAACAGTTATACCAGATGACTACCGATGCTTCTACATTAGGAACCCTGGTTCCCCTATCATAGAAGAAACACATGATTAGAAAAATCTATTCACTAAGTATCTTTTCTATGGTATTATCCTAACATATCAATATGATCATGAGAGAACCCACTAGCGCACATCATAGTACACCCTCCATAGTAGACCTATCCTTTATCAGAATCACTATAGAAGTGGTTTTGATGGAACTATCCTCTGTTTCATCCATGGATATGAGATTTCCCAGGTTATACTGGAAGTTCATTACTGGATCCTATCATTCCCATCAAGCAAGATTTGAGGAATCCCACCAGATTCTGAGGATTGGATACTTCTAGACCACCATGATCCACAACTATATTTATTTTTCCAAGAGGTGTCACACATGTCATATCCATGCCAAATTTTGCATTAATCACTTGAACTCCTCCATAACACCAAGTATTCCTATCCCCTATCAGTATTGGGAATTGAAGTTGTAGGCCTATATCATCCAACTACAGCTCACCAGTGAATGTTCCTTATAACTATGATAGATTTATTTTCCAAGTGGGTAGAATAAAATCCTATCATGTAATTAAAATCTTGATATGTGACCGTGTTTATGAGATCCTACATAATCCATCAATTTGGTGTTCTTCTCACCATTCTCATAGACAACGACACCAACTTATGGGAAAATGAGTTGAATAGATTGTATTCCAAGTAGAATATCCAATCAAAACATAATTACCACTACCATTCACAAGAAAATGGACAAATAAAGTCTTTTAACAAGACCCTCTCTAACATTATACCAAATATGGAGGTCCATAATTAGAAAATTTGGCCGAAAAATCTCCCCAACGCCCTCTAAGAATATTTAATGAAGAATAAAAATTCCACCCAGGTGACTCCATTTTACCTATTGTATATAACAAAGGCAGTTTTTCCCATTGAGGTTTAGTTACATTTTCTCTGAATAGCTTTCTACGACTAGAATACACTAGAAATAATAGTAAAAGTCTATCTTGGTAAGCTGGATTCCCCTAAAGATGATATGATCCATACCTTTCATAACCTTGAGATCCCCCAAAACAAGATAGAAAGAGTGTTCAATAATAAGGTTTGACTTCACTTCATTCTCTATAGTGGAACATTATTGTCTCTTCTAACACTAATTATGCCCATAAACAAGACACTAAAGTTGGAGCCCAAGTGGAAATGATCTAACATCATTCACAAGGTCTATTCTAAAGGTGCATACTATTTGATCACTATGGAAGGAAAGCATATCACACATCCAAAAAATTCCAAGTTTATCAAGAAGTGCTTCACATGAGTCGTGTCCAACATCCAAGCTACACAACATTAAATGATAAAAAAAATCCATTTCATGGATCACATGATGTTAAACTATATAAGATTCTCACTTAAGAATTTGTGGTGTGGTGATAAGCTTCCTTATCCCTTATTCACGTCATGTTTTTCACCTTGACATACTACACATATCAATTTGGGATACTCACTCCATAGTCCAAACTCTATGAATTTAAAATCTAAGAGCTTAATTGGTCAAAATAGTATGTCCTTAAACTATTTACAATCATTATAGTTTGAGCTGCATGAATTTAAACAAAAAATCCTAATGTCCTCAGCATATGATTTCAAAATTCAGTCTTACCCCATAAAAGTTTGATATTCCCACACGATAAATATAGGATGAATAATCATCCTCAGTGCATTAAATTAAACTATGATTTTACCCTGTCTTGGACTAAGATGCCTTTTAAAAAAGATAAAATATTTACCCTATCTTAAATCAGTGATAGAACCAAGTTGATAAGGAAGGTGATCATACACAGTTATTGTATTTTGTTTTCAAGGATGTTTAAGAAGAAAATAAAATCACCTCACTTTGTATTCGATAAAAATCATATTGACCATCGTATTAAAGTAATCAGACTCACAATGCGAGAAAAGGTTGATCGTATTGAGGATGAATATTGCAGGAAGTAATGGTTCATCCAATTCAACCTGAATTTGGTATGGATTGTGTGGTCATAATAATAGAGAATCATAGTCTTCCTGACTAAGATATTAAATGTGATGATTCATTGATGATATTATAGTTCTCATAAATCACAGGTATTCAGAAAACTTGTGATACATGATTGATGAAATAAAGATAGATAAAATATGTTGGAGATTGTATTTATCCTGATTGTCATCATGCTGATTATAATCATTTCAATCATAATCAGGTCAATTGTACTTAGAACAATCATATTCAAGCTGAGTAGGAAGGAAAGAATATTCTAGAAAGGATGGGAATATACAATACTTTCCATTGAAAGTCAGATGATATTGAAGATGCTCCCCAATGTATACAAATTCATGATATAAGCTAAAGTTTGTAAAAGATGTAAGTTGGTGAAATATGAATATTTTTGGAAAATGTGAGAAACTTAATACACTAGTTTTCAGTTACAGAAAAATCCAAAATATATAAATCTTTTAAGAATGAATATGATGACTACCATATTTAGAAGAGAAATATTCAATTACTGGCTTCAATTGGGTCAAGAGACATTGTATCAGAGTTGATACCAAATCATATTTTTGAAGTGAAGAATAAAAAAAATTATTGAATGTGTTTCTAAAGGAGGAGATTTATGTTTGTAGAAGATGTTTTTTTCACCCATTGGTATTGAGAATTATGATGAAAAAATTTTATCGATTAATTGGTATGAAGAAACATAATTAGAATGAGGTGTTCAAAGATGATGAAAGTTTTTTATTCTTCACAAACACATATATAACTAGTACAAGGAATCGTAACAAATAAATCAGGCTGGGAAAATTGAAATTAGGCTGGTGTTTGAAAATAAAGTTTGAAGAAGATCTAGATTTTTTTTAAGATTCAAGAAGAATTGATAATAAATGATAAGTATTGAGGAATTCATAAATTCACCTAAAATTCAATGGAAATCGAGATTTTGGGTAATTTTGTTGAATATGAAACAATTTGAGATTCCCTCCAAAACCATCTCTAAGTCACATTTGAAAGGTGAATGTAATAAGTACTTTTCTAATGAGTTTACTTTTTGATAAAAAAGATGGGAGAAGGCAGAGTGCTAAATAATTTTGGATTTAGAAGAAGAATCTTATGTATTGAACTTCGTTGAACACGTTTTTTCGAATAGAAGTGAAAAGAGAAGAGACAAGATTACTATGTATTTAGATTAACATTGTATTTAGTGGATCATAGAATTTGGATGATTATCATATTCTAATTATCATCTTATTCATTCTGTTATTGTATTGGGAATGATTATAATATTGGGATTTTTGGACTAATGATAAAGTTGTTCTAAATTGTATCAATTGTATTCCGATAGAGATATATTTTCCATATTGAGAAATCAGATTGGGAAGAATGGATTGGGATAATCATACCGGGGAATCAAAATGAGTATCATTATGATGTACTTGAAGTTATTACTAGATTTTGGTTAAGAAATTGAAGAATTATTTTAAAAGGAATACATTTGTAGAAGATGAAAAAGAAGAACAAGTAACATGTTTTGTTACACAAACATTGTATTACATCATTTATGCTAGAGGGAGAACATGCACTATTAGATTGTTTACATAGTGCTACATGAGTGAAAGGGTATATAAAAATCATTTTATTCCACACAAAATGATTTATTTAGTAGATTTTATGGTATTGTATTATTTACAAACCATACCATAGACATAGATATTTTTATTGAATATTGAACATTGTAAATACTTTTGTTCATATGTATGTGTGTTTGATTTTTTTAACAGAGAATACAATATTTAACAAGAGGTGAAGGTTGTTTCATTTTCAAGGAAATATAAAAAGAAAAACATGTCATTGATTCACCCCTCCCCCTTTTAGTGATACTTAAATCCTGACTGGGCACTTTCAAGTTGTATCAAAGCTGAAGGTTCCCTCCACTTATTCTTTACTGAAGTATTGATGAGAAGATGATGGAGAATATGAATTGTGTAAATAGTAAACGTATTCAATTTTTTATGGTAAAAATTATAATATCTGTAATTATAGAATGTTACCTTATCTTATGTATAATTGATATGATGTTATTGAATCCACAACACATGGGTTTTCCCCTATTGATGATAAAATTCCTCTTACATTTGTTGATAATAATATTCTTGAGAATAATGGAAGGGATATGAATTCTTTTTTATCATCACTTTATGAAAGTGAATTCTTAAGGGTCAAGGGTGTTTCCACAACAAAAGTTATATGGGATAACTTAAAATACATATACAAAGTCAAAAGAAAAGTATAGAAGAAAAAACTAAAAATATGGAGATTGAAGTTTAAAGATTTTAAAATGGGTGAGTATGAATCTGTCGGGTAATTCTTTACCAGGGTGAATGGGATTTTCATCACTATTATATATGTTGGTGAAAAGTTATAATATTCTACAATTGTGGAAAACGTCTTTAGAATCCTTCCCAAAAATTTTGATTCAAAATTTTCTTCATTATATGACACAGATCATGAAATATTATCTCAAGATAATTTTTGTAGCACTATCATTACTTATAAAATGATAAGGGAGGATGCTATGAAAAGAAAAACAAAAGTTGATAGAGAAATTTATTTAAAGGCTGCTAAAAGGGAGAATTCAAAAAAGATTCATATTAAAGATGAAGTTGATTCGAAAAATGAGGCATGTAAAAATCTTAAAGATATTTTATCCTTGTTTTCTTAAAATGTGAAAAGAGGTACATGGAAATATAAATGGAAACTTCCCTTAAAATGTTTTGAGTGTGGAGTCCTTGGACATTTTATGGCCAATTTTCCTCAAATAAATAAAGAAGAATATAATAATTAATAAAAAACAAGAACAAGAAGGAAATGAAAGAAATAGGGAATAATGGAAAATTGTATTCCACAAGGAAATATAGAAAAATTATTCAAATAAAAAAGAATGAGTTTCTTATATAAATATTAAGAAGAATAGTCTAGTGATGTTGAATTCTAAAAATATGATGAGTATGGTGCTGATAATACTTTTATTGCGACAATTAATGATGAATAGTTTATAGGTAGTAGTTTCAAAGAAGAAGAAACATAATTTGAATATAATTTGAAAGAAGAGTTGAAATAATGTCTGGTAAATATTAGAAGGATGGAAAATAAAAACAAGAATTTAGAAGATGAATTTTCTTCAAAGATTAAAAAATTATTTTTAGAAGAGAAGCAAAAAATTGTAGTGGATATTGATGATCTATATAAATCTCTTCAGGAAGAAAGGATTCATAATGAACATTTGGAAGTGAATTTGAAGACAAATGAAGAAGAGTTGGACCTTTTCAAATAAAAACTTTTTAAAGAGGAATAGAAAAGTACAAGTTTTAGAAATGATATCTCTAAATTTGGTGAAATTTCTTGTAATTAGAAACCTGATATGTTTCAATAAAATTACCTTCCAAAGTGAGAGGAAATATGTAATTTTTTCTGAAAAGAAGAAAGAAGGGAAAGTCATGTATGTGGCCAACATTAAAAAAGCAGGAAATTCATTAGTTTCAAAATACCATGAGTTTGAAAATGTTTCTAAACACTATGAATATGGAAATGTTTTAATTGCTTCTAATTATTATAAGTATGAAAATAAAAAGAAGATTCTGATTGATAACAAAAGGTTTGTGGTTTAGATAAGAAATTCAAGATGATTGATGAGAAACATGTTTAATATTTCAGTGAGTGTGGAAGTTTTAGAGGAAAATATTAATTCTATAGCTACTAATGGTATTGTGGTGTTTTCAAACAAACTAAAAACATGTTTTGGTTTAACTAAAAATATTAATATTATTTCATAGGTTATAAAAGGAAAATATTTAGGGGTAATTAATTATCTCAAAATAAGAAGTATGAGAAGAATGTTGGAAAGAAACCTATGAGGATAGTGTGAAAGTTGAAATATAGAATCCAACCCTTGGAAACTATTTGTGAAGGATATGAACAACCTAGACACCTTGAAAAAGGATGTCTTGTATTATTACCAGAACAATAAAAGTTTCTTAACAATTATCTAAGTCTAAAGGAAATGAAATAAAAGGAATAAGAAAAATATCTTATTGTAGAAGCCACTTTGAAAGCTACAAAAGGAGTAGGATGTTGGATTGTTGATAGTGGGTGTTCTTCTTATATTATAGGATATTTTAAGTTGTTGAAGAATGTGAATTATTTTGAAGAAGGAATAGTGACATTAGTCAATGAGGAATCTATGAGAATCAAAGGTGTTGGATAAACCATCATTGAGAAATAAAAGTTGAAATCCAAGAAATATTTGTATGTTGATGGGATAAAACACATTTTTCTAAGTGTTTCACAATTGTTTGATGAGGGTAAAAAATTTATCATCAGAAAATATGGGTTTGTTATGTAAATTTATATATATGGAATGATTGTTACTAGAGGCCAACACACAAAAGGAAACTTATTTCAGGTTGGTGAAATAGAAAACTCTTATTACTCGAGTATGGTGGAATAGAATCAATTGTAGAATAAAAGGCTCAGAAACATTTTTCAATGAAATATGAGAAAGGTATCAAAGAGAGATAACGTCTGAGATATTATTTATTTTCCATGAAGAAGTGATTGGTGTTATACTATTTTTTTTATAAAGTAATGATTACTAACTTAGTGCATAATAAAGTCGAGATTTGTTCAAAACAACCCCTGGATCTTTATCATTCCAATATTTTGTGGGATGACGAGAAAAAAACAATTGGAGATAATTAATTCATTATTTTCACTGATTATTTTCCTAAAATTACTTGTATTATGTATATGAAACATAAGCCAGATGCTTTGAAAATGTTTAAAATTTTCATAATGAAAGGTGAGAAATAATGTGAGTATTTATTAATGAAGTTGAGAACTGAAAATGGTGGTGAATACAGAAGTGAATAATTTAAATTTTATCTTGAGAATCATGGAATCTAGGATGAGTATAGTTCTTTATACACTCCAAAAAATGGGGTTTCTGAGAGAGAGAATAGATTTTTGATGAAAATTAGCAGAACTATGTTATTTGAACATGGTCTTTCTCATTACAATTCGAGGAAATCCATGAGTACTATTGTTTATATTAAATTTTTTTGTTTCTTTAGGAAAATTTAAGATACAACTTCTTATGAGATGTTTTATGGAAAAATTGAAAGTTTGAAACATTTAAGAGTTTTTAAGAGTCCTTGTATTATAAAAAATAAAGGTTGAAACTATGGAAAGCTTGAGAAGAAAGATAAAAATGGAATATTTATTATCTATGCTCTGGAAGGAAGGGGATGAAAATGTTTATAAAAAATAAATATGAAGAATTTATCATTATTTTTGATGTAAAAGTTATTGAAAAGGGAGAAGAAGATAAAAATAAACATACATATATGGAAGTTGATTAGGAAGGTTTTTATAACAATTTTTATAGGGATACATACAATTGTAATACTATTCAAAGAGAAGAATCAGACTCAGCTATTTCTAGTGATGAGGAAGAAAGTCAAAAATCTTATCCTAGACCAAGTAATCAACTGGAAGCTCAGAATATTATTAGGGATCAATATTAGAAGGTTGAAACAAGATTAAAAAAAATTATATTTCACATACTTATTTGTATTCAAAAGTAGATACAAATGATGTAAGATAAGATTTTGAGTATCTGGAATGGGTTTAGGACATTAATGAAGAGCAATATTAGATTAAAAATAATGATATATGGGAAATCATACCCCAACGAGATAAATAAATATTATTGACACAAATTGGTTTTTCTAGAACAAGCTGAATAATGATGGTGATCTGATAAGAACAAGGAAAGACTTGTTTGAAAAGGGTATTCAATAATTGAAGGTACTTATATTGATTAAAAATTTGCTTTGATGGCAAGATTAAAAACAATCAGATTTTTTTTGTAACCACTGTACAAAAAAGTTATAAAATATTTCAAATGGATGTTAAATTCACATTCTTGAATGGTTGTCTTGATGAAGAAGTTTACATTGAAAAACATTGTTGATTTGTTTTTGGGAAAGATGAAAGCTATGTGTGCCGATTGTAGAAGGATTTGTATGGGATAAAACAAGATTTGAGGGAATGATATTTCAAATTGGATACTGGCTTAAGGAATATGAGTTTTATGAAAGGAAGTTTGGATATCAATATTTAAAACAAAGAAATTCAGGAATATTCCCTTATAGTAATTGTTTATGTTGATGTTATTATATTTACTGGGAATAATAAAATAACTTGTGAAAGATTTTCTAAATAAATGAAAAAGTTATTTGAGATATCCATGTAGGGGGAAATGAAAAAATTTATTGGATTAAAAATTTTTCAAATGAAGAAACATATTTTTCTTTCTCAAGAAAAGTATGGTAACGAAGTCCTTATGAAATTTGGAATGGAAAAATCAAAACTTATTTCCATACCCATTCTATTAGGAACAAAGTTGTATAAATATGGAGGGGGAAAAGAAGTTGACGAGAAAGAACATTAGAAGCATATTGGAAGTTTATTGTATGTGAATTCCTTAAGACCTACTATTTTTTATGTTGTTAACTTATGTGAATGATTATAGAGTGATCCTAAAGAATCAAAATTTTCTTACTATAAAAATAATTATAAAATACATTAATGGAACAATATTTTTTGGAATCAGGTATGACAACCCAAAAAGTATTGATTGGTTTGGGTATTTAGATACTGATAGGGAAAGAAATGTTGATGATATAAGATCCACATCTGTTGGAGTATTCTTTTTGGGAAAGAGTCATGTTATCTAGCATTCAAAGAAATAGAATTTAGTATCTCTCAGCACAGCTAAAGCTGAGTATGTTTCTACTACTAAAGACACTACTCAACTATGTCGATAAAGAATCAATTACAAGACTTTCTCATTGAAGTGAAGTTACCCATTCTCTTGAGTTGTGATAATCAATGTATAATAAATATCACTAGGAATCCAGTTCAACATTCTTGTTCAAAACATATTGATATCAAAAATCATTTCATCAAAGTGTTTGTGGAGAGGAATTAATTAAATCTTGAGTATTCTCCTACATCAGAACAAGTTACTAACATTTTCACAAAACCATTACTAAAGGAAACCTTTTATATATTGAGGTTGACCATGGTCATCATGCCTCTCTGTAATCAAGTTTGAGGTGCATGTTTCTTACCCTCTCTCATCTTACCATTAGATAGTGTTTTCTAGGGGTAGAAATAATTTTTTCAAAAATATTTCCTTTTTGAATGCATGTAAAAAGGGGGAGCTGTGGGTAAGCTATGAATTCAACATTAGAAGTGTGTAAACTATTCTAACTGTTTGTTGGATGGGTTACAAGAAACAAATTTGATATTTTTTAGAGATGAAGACATGAAGAAAATAAATGAGACATTATGAGAAAGAAATATAATGATGTTTTCATAATCACTTATTTTGGACAACATGGTTTTACTATTAATAATTTTCATTTCCTATATTGTATTAGATCACATAGGTAGAGAATTGTTTCCAGGTAATCCATATATTGATGATATAAAGTTCATTAATTTATCAAACTTAGTTGACAACAAAATCCAAATGGGATGATTGTTTGGACCAAGCTAATAAGGAAGGAGATCATATTTAGGTATTATATTTTATTTTCAAGTAAGTTTAAGAAGAATAGAAAATCACATTACTTGGTATTTGATGAAAGTCAGGATGACCATCATATTCAAGGAATTAGACTCCGAACACTTGAAAATGTCGA
This sequence comes from Viscum album, assembly GCA_963277665.1. NCBI lineage: Eukaryota > Viridiplantae > Streptophyta > Magnoliopsida > Santalales > Viscaceae > Viscum > Viscum album. The sequence continues at coordinate 1,799,624,732 of OY728130.1, read as the reverse complement.
TCGTATTGAGGATGAATCTTACTAGAAGTAAAGGGTCATTGGATTCGCCCTGAATTCAGCATGGAAAGTGTGATCATAATAGTGAAGAATCAGAGTCTATATAACTACGATATTAAATGTGACAATTCATTGATGATATTTGAGTTTTCATAAATAAAAAGTATTCAGAAAACATGTGATGCAAGCTTGATGAAAGAAATATGGAGAAAAGATATGATAGATCATATTCTTCTAGATCATGATATTGCTGATCATAATTATTTTAATCTTATATACGTAAATTGTATTCAGAAAAATGATATTTATGATGTCTAGGAAATAAAGAATATGTTGGAATGAATGGGAAGTTATAATAGCTTCCATTATAATCTATATGATTCTGAAGATGATCCTCAATGTATTCAAAGCCATAAAGGAAGTCATGATACAAGTTCAAGTAAGTTAGTGAAAGGGTAAGATTTGTGGAAAATGTGAGAAACTGAAGGTACTGTTTTTCTATAACACCAAATGTCAAAAGCTATAAATATTTAGAGAACAAAGCTAATGGATATCGTATTCAAAAGATAAATATGAACTTTTATTCGTTATGAAATGCAATCTTTAATTGGGTTAAGATCCATTGTATTAGAGTTGATTCCAAATAATATTTCTAAAGATAAGAATAAGTATAAATGAATGAATGTGTTTCCAAAGGAGGAGATTGATGTTGGAATACAATGTTAGTTTTTCACCAATTGGTATAGGGAATTATAATGAAATAATTGTATCGAGAAATTAGAATAGAAAAATAAAATTGGTCTGAGGTGTGTGAAGATGATGAAAGATATCTATTATCCATATATATATATATATATAACATTTAAGGAGAATCTTAATGAATAAATAAAACCTATAAAATTGGAATTAAAATTGTTTTCGAAAAGAAAGTCTAAAGAAGTGACGAATTTGTAAGAATATTCGAGAAGATTTGAGAAGAATTGAGAAGCATTGATGAAGTCATAAATACACCTAAAATTCAAGTGAAATTTAGATTTTGGGTAATTTTGTTGAGCACAGAACAATTATATATTCCCTCCAAAACCATATTTGGGTCACCTATAAAAGGTCAAAGTACTCCGTACTTTTTTGACGAGCATACTATTCACAAAAAGAATTAGAGATGGTGGAACACTAAATAATTTTAAAGAGAGAAGAAGAAGTCCATATATTAAGATTTATTGATGAAGTTTCATTAGAGATAAGTGAAAGGGGAATAGAAAAGATTGAAATGTATTAATCTGATCATTGTATTTAGTGGAGCTTTGAATTTGGTAGATTATCATATTCTTCTTATCATCATATTCATCCACTTACCCTATTGGGAAGAATTATCATATTGGGATTTACGGACTGAGGAATAATGTGTTCTAAATTTTCTCTACTGAATTCTGAGAGAGAGATATCTTTTATATTGAGCAATAAGACTAGGAAGACGTATTGACAGAATCAAACTGGGAAATAGGATTGAGTATAATTACAATTTCCTTTAATTTCTTACTAGCTTCTAGGTAAGAAATTAAAGAATTGTTTTTAATGGAATACATTTGTGGAAGATTAAAAATAAGAATAAGTAATATGTTTTGTTACAAAAAAGTTTTATTACATCATTTTTTCTAGAGGGAGCACATACACTATTGGACTATTTACATAGTACTACAAGAGTGAAAGGGTATATTCTACTCATTTTATTCCAGACAAAAGGATTATTTTCCAAGGGATTGTGTGGTATGGGATTATTTCCAAACCATAAAATGGACATAGCTGTTATTATTGAATAGTGATCCTTGTATAAAAATATGTTTCTATGGATGTGTGATTGATTTGTTTTTATCAAGGAATGAAATCTTTAATAATAGGTAAAGGTTGTTTCATTTTTAAGGAAACATAAAAAGAAAAACATATCCCGGAGTCATCCCTCCCTCTCTTAGGGATACTTGAATCATTACTAGTCACTTTTAACTGGGATACCTCATGTGATAAGTATGGTATTACTAACAAGAATTACCCCATTCTCTAAATATGGGATACCCCATGATAACCATGGGATGCATCAATTCCCTCGCTAGAGAGGATTTCCCCCCACCAGTGTTGGTATCCTAGCATGCTGTGTTCTAAAACTATGTATAGATTGATTACCATCATTATGGGATATATAGCGATGCCCAAAATCCGGATCTCCAGGCCCAATCACAAATTCATCAAACCCTTCAACCCCTTGGCCTCAATTACGGTATATTCATTGTGACCATAAAATGTATACAGTTCATATTTTGGTTTGTATGTGGCACTTGATCCTCCTTGGATCAATTCACCTAGGATTTTATGTCCTACACGCCATACATATACCCTTAGAGTGAACATTCACCCATATTATATGAAACATGACTTTAAAATATTTTCCATGGTCCATATCTTATGACATTAAACTCTATGTGCCACTAATATGAGGAATGCCTTAGAACTATATATGGATTGATTCCCATCATCGTAGGATACATAGGGAAGCCCAAACTTCTCATCTTAAAACCCAAACACAAATATACCAAATCAATCATCCAATTGTCCCCATCATGGTTCAAACTTTAAGACCATAAACAAATATCTTCCATGGTCCATGCAATATGAACATAAACTATTTTCAATATTCAAATTCATATACTATTTCTTGATTTTCTCCATTGGTGTTCCTATGTGTGATGTATAGTGGAACCTAGAGTGTTGAATCCCACATGGATGTTACCTTATTCAATTTCACACTTCGAGTCTTTCTTCATTTGGATGTACATAATCCTTCATATCTAAACATGTCCCCTAACAATGATGGTGCATGGACAAAAAGGCTCACATATCATCCTGAACCAATGCCCAAACGGATCTCTAGTAGAAAACAATAGATGTTATTTTTTCAAACTTGGTAAAAAATTCCTCCAATATTTGATCACCTCATTCCCAATTAGTGCGATTATGGTGATTGAGTTTCGTACATAGTTAGAAATCGACCTGTGACCATTAATCACCCCTTATATAGACCCCAAAATTCTTTATTCACACCCTTTCCACCCCCTATGTTTTTTGGAATTAAAACACCCTTGGTGTCACCTATCATTGCATCTATTCTTGTTGAGTAGGTATTTAAGTTTTTTTTGGGACATTCTTAACCCTACATATTTTGATGCACGCCCCATTTTTTTGGGAAATCCTCTTTCCAATAATTTTTTCCCACACCGAGCTTGAATCATGTGGGATTATGAGTCTTAGTAAGTTTTTATTGATGTGGTAGAGCTGAACATATCCTGGTAAAAACATTATGACATTAAAATGAGAGCCCCACTGGTCTGAACTCTATATCCTTAGACTAATGGCAGTACAATCCAAACTCTCTGACCTTAAACTTGGAGTAAAACCCAAGTCCAAGCATCAAAACTTTAAACTGTATGTGATTTTCCATGGGAATGAAAATTAAGAAAGTATATAAGATATTATAATTACATAAGTATTATTATATCATAAATATCACATATAAACATTAGATACATCATTACTTCCATCCTTGAGAATAAGTGGTGGAAATCAAATATCATTGGTTCGCAAGATGGTAGTCCAGTGTACACACGATCAATAGTTTCACTTCCCCTTTGAGGAGGGAGGAGATGTTTTTAGGTCTTCATATTAACATAAAAAAATATTAGAATAGGGAAAAAACTAAGGCCATTTTATCAATATTTATTAATAAATTTTTAATGAGGTGGAAGAATAAATAATATAAAATGATCATTTATGATATTTACCTCTCATTTGAACAATGTTTTCTTATTTTTCATGAAATGACTTCCTTGGTTGTATTCTTAAAAAAATATCCTTGTAGGATGCGGGGATGGAATTAAGGAATTTATGGTCCAAAATAATGGGTTTTTGTTGTGATAATAAGAGAGGAAAGGGGTGGCTTTTTATAATTGAGGGAGAGTAATCATTTGGAAATTTTCAAAATAATGAATTTTAACTATGTTTCTCTCATTGTGAAAGACTCGAAAATGGACCATTTTCAAACCTTAATAGTGATATGTTCTAATTATTACCATAAAATAGCTATTATAAAGGTTTTTTTCATTTTAACACTTATCATTTTAGTTTCCCCCCAGTAAACCCATTTTTACCTTAACCATAATAAATAATTTTTTACTATTTTCTCAATTCATTATGGTCAAAAATTAAGTTGAACTTTTAAGATACTATAAATAATTATGATTCCAAATATGGAACCATTCTTTTAAATTTATCTCATATAAATGTCAAAATTTAATTTAAATTTAATCTTGTAGATGTGTCGAAAAATGATTTTTCCAAAGAAAAATTTCCAAATGATTAAACTATTTTTATATAAGAAATAAATCTTAAATTGATTTGAATGACCTAAATTAGTTAATTTATAATATATTTTAACTAATTTTACATTAAAAATTTTTTAAATATAATTTTCTTTTTTAAATAATTTAAATGAAAAGGTATTTCTTGATACAAAATCAGTATTTTTCACCATTATCATAAAATAATACTTTTAAAAAATTACATAAACACTAACCCAAAGATAATTTTAACATGTAGATTTCAAAAATGAAGTTTATTTTTTGAAATAAATTTTATAAAATTTGTAAAATTTAAATTTAATTTATGTGTGAAAAATAACGATTAATCCTCTTTTCCAAAAAATACAGATTTCTTAATATCATTCCTTTAAATTTAAATTTATTCTTATATTATTTATAATTGATATATAACCATTGGATTTATTTCATAAATGTGAAAAACAATTTTTTCATAATTTAATTAGTGTTATTCATACCCAAAAATTTTATGGGTGGGTAATAATGGCCATATTTCAATAATTATATTTTAATAGAGTATTCGTTTAAACCAGTTTTTGAGTGCATAGAAAGATATCAAAGAGATTGGATTTAATTTAAAATAAATCTGTCATAAAGTATTAGGGTGTTATATTCTATTCTAATATAGTCATTGTATTTTATATACTCTATCCATCTTGATATTTCTATTTTAAAATATTAGGGTGTTACAATATACACCCTTAATCAAATTTTGTCCTCAAAATTTAATCTTTATCTCTTTAAATGATGGTCCGACGTGGTGAAATTCCTTTTTGGGAAACCCACATCTTAAAAAGGATTAATAAAACAACCTATTGATAAAAGATGAAATTTATGTATATAGGTGATCTAAAGTAACACAATATTATGTTTCCATGTAAGAGAACATTGGTGGGGAATGAAAACATAAACAGGGAAGAGGATATTAATCAAACAATGATTAATATAGAGTGATAGAGATCTTTGATCACAATAAAGTGAATGATCGAGATAATAACAACAAATAAAAGACCATAAATCTTTGATGAATTAAAATATCATTGATTCATAAGATATAAAGGTAATATGGTAACATATTTTGTTTCAAAATACTTTTCTTATAGTTTAGGGATTCTTTTTCTATCATGATTGAGAACACCAAAAAATATACTTACATGATATATTTTTATTTCATAAAAACAATTTAATCCTTTCGTTTTTCTTAAATCAATTTCCGCTTAACCTGTTACTCTATTGAAATAAATTTCAAATATGAATTTTTTATTCGTGCATAACTAAAATTTACTTTTAAAAGATCATATGATCCATAAAATAATAACATGTTAATTGGACCATCTTTATTAAAACCAAAATGTGTAGAACAAGTTATGATAATACAAAAAATGAATATGAATAAATTAATCTCAAAAATTAAATAATAAAACTAGTGGCTTAACATATATCATTACTTAAATATATAATCTAATATCCTAAATAACCTCAATAACCTCAACATAAATGAAGGTTTTAACCCCAAAGGTACATCAAAACCTTTCAATTTGATCTCAAAAAAATAACAGTATTATTACCAAATAAGCCTTTATGTTATACCCCAGAAGGTTATATATACATTAAAAAAATAAAATGCCTTATGAAATATCACTATAAACTTTGAAATATAATTACTTAAAACCTTAATAGGGATGTTTAAGACATTGATCTTATGATAAAACTTAAACTCATACAAGAATTATTGTATCCATAACTCATAAGTTAATCTAACATGAAGGTTTGTCTTTCAAGTAATCTCATAGAGATGGCTTCCTCCATTGAACCCATGCGTCGACCCTCTCCCTCGCCGGGTGGTAAGTCGTCATTGCTCTGAAAGGGTAGCACGCTTCCGCTTTTGTTCAAGTATGTTTTATGTGCATCGCCTTCTGCGGCTGCTCCGGTTATGGTACCTGTGGCGGATGTGGCCCCTTTTCCTAGGATCCCTCCAATTAAGGTGGAGGATCGTCCGATTGGCATGGTGGATGGTTTCTTGGTTCATGAGCTTTCAGATTTGGAGATGCGAGACGTGGCGGAGCTCCAAAAACTTTCACTGGTGGCGCGTTTTGGGCGTAATAAGCCTTCTCTCAGTGTCTTCAAGGCGTTTGTCGATTCTTGGGGGCTTAGGCATCCAGTGGCGGTCTCTGATCTTTCCAGGTTCTCTTTCTATCTCCATTTTCCAAACATGAAGATTTTGTTTTGGCTTGGGCTAGGGAGGAACGGTCTTGTGGTTCTTCATGTTTTTCCCTATCCCGTTGGTCCTGGGACTACCATTTTGTCAAGGAATCCTCTACGGCAGCTGTGTTGATTAAGTTGTAGGGCCTCCCTCTTCCGTTTCAGAATCCTTCGATCTTGAGGTCAATTGGAAACTCCTTGGTCTCTTTTTGGTTTTCTGACCTCAACACGGAGTGCCTGCAAGCAGCGGATAACTATAGAATTTGCGTGGAGTTGGATATGTCTGTAAGATTCCCTCAGCGTCTATTAATTTACTCGGGTGAGGGCTTCAACTGGTGGCAGCATCTCTTCTATCAATCGCCTCCAAGGTTCTGTGATAAATGTGGTCTCCAAGGCCATTCTGTTGTGGTTTCTCGGAGGAGGATTTCCATGTCTTCCAAGCTAGTTCCGGGGTCATCTATGGACAATGAGGTCAGGATGGCTCGCTCATCGGAGGTCCATGGGCATCTTTTCGTTGGGAGAGAAGGTGTTCCAAAGGCCTTGGTTCCCTCTGAAGCATCTGGCTCTTCTGTCTCTGTCAACCTCATCAGGGCCTCCTTTCCAGCAGTGTCTGTGCTCCAGAGTGAAGAGTTGGGTGATCTGATCTCCTTATCTCCGTCCATTTCCTCTCCAGAGTGGACTCTATCGATGTTTCTTGTCCCATATTATGATCTGATGGTTTCGTGGGGCCAGGGTGACCTGGTGGCTTGCTTCTAGCCGCTCCTTCAGAAGTCGTTGTCACCTCCTCTCTTGTACTTCCAGATTTCCTCCCAGATATCTCTGGTATTTTTCCAGCAATCTTTAGCTAACAGCTCTGGTGATGTTTTTCCCTCAAAGGCAGTCCACAGAATGGTAAGGCCCCCGAGGGGGTTGTGAAGGAGATGTGGTCCTCTCGGGGTTCTCCACAGAGAATGTTCTTGGTCTCTTTTTTCCAGAAGGAGTTAGAGCCTTGTTCATTTCCTTAATCGTCGAGCAGCAGGATTTCAGTTCTTGATGATTAAGAAGGAAATTACAAATAGAAGGTTCTATCACCAAAGAAGAGGGGTTCGTCAGAGGGAGTTTCTGGGCCGGTCACCAGATCAAGGTCAAAAGAGGTGGGGAGGTTGTCACCTTCTTCTAACGTGGGTTTGTTCAGCCAGATGGCTAGCTTTTCCCCCCAGTAATGTTTTCTCTGATTATCTAGACTGGTCGAGGTTTGGGGGTACAGTCTAAAGGCACCTTCATTACTGGTGAGATTAGAAAGTATAAGTCCTTGATGGTGGTCTTCTTGGATCCTAAGCAGAATGCTAGTAAGTTGTCCTATTTCACCAGGAGTTTAAGGTTTTTGGGGTTCATGCACGGGTCACTAGTTAATAAAAACATTTGGATCTGCTGGAAGCGCAACCATCAAGTGGAACCAGTCAATCATATGGAGCAGTGTATTAATACCAATATTTCTATGGGAGGTTCTAATATTCTTTTCTATTTTGTTTACGCCAGCTGCAATGCTCTTCGGAGATCTGAGTTGTGGAACTATTTGGAATCTATTCAAGCAGGGGGTTTACCTTGGTTTGTTGGAGGAGACTTCAACGCCATTGTGGACATTTTAGAGAAAAAAGGAGGGTCATTTATTTTTAATAGTGGTATGCAGGATTCCAAGAATTTCCTTGGATCAAAGGGGCTTATGGATATGGAGTTTTCCGGTAGCAAGTTTAACTGGTGCAATAATCGCAAGGGGCTTAACCGAATCTAGAGTCGCTTGGATAGGTGTCTGACAAATATACAAGGATTGGATTCCTATGGCCAAGAATCGATGAAACATTTATCGTGCTCCCTCTATGATCATTTTCCACTCCTTGTGGATATCAAAAGGTCGGTGTCTCGTAGTAGTGCTTTCTTTTACTATTCGAATTGGCACCGGGTTGAAGACTTCAAGGAGATAGTGAGGATTTCATCGAATGGTCAGGAGGATGGGAGGTCCTGGGTCGGCCTCTCCAACTGGCTAAGGCGGCTCAAGAAAGACATTCAAGGTTGGTTGGTCCTCAAACAAAATGAGGACATTGGGGTGGAAAAGTTGAAGGAGGAAATTGACATTATCGAGGAGAATATTTAGACAAGGTGGGATGAGAATTCCTTTTACATTTTTTGTGACAAGAGAATGATTCTAGCAGAAAAATTACTTGAGCTGGAAAGGAGTTTGAAACAAAGAGCCCACATGTGTTGGTTAAGAGAGGGTGATTAGAATAGTTCTTTTTTTTTTCTGGCCTTCTTGAAGGAGAATAGAAGCAAAAAATTAAATATTAGTTTGGGAAATGGTTACTTTACGTCGGATGTGAATGTGGTGGGTAAGATGGCCCTTGAGCACTTTAAAGGATTATTGTCGGGATCGGTCTCTCAAAGGGTCAATACTTCTAGGTCAGTGGAGTTAGAGGAGGGATTCATGGAGTGCATTCCTAGGTTGGTGAATAGTTCTGATAATGACATTTTCATTGCTTTACCATATGAAGACGAGATCAAATCTACTGTTTCTAAGATATCTCATGACAGTGCACCTGACCCGGATGGCATTCCGGGGGCCTTCTATATGGAAGCATGGGAGATCGTGGGTGGCCATGTGGTGGAGGCCATCCAAGACTTTTTTTAGGGTGGATCTCTCCCTAGGAGTGTTTGTGGTTCTAGAGTGATCATAGTGCCGAAGGTTATGGATCCATCTATAATTAATCACTATAGACCCATATGTCTCTACAATGTTTCATATAAGATACTTTCTAGTCTCATTGCCAATAGACTGAACAGGTTCATCCCAAAGGGGGTCTGTAGAGAACAACCTGGTTTTGTGAAAGGAAGGAGTATTCAAGGGGTGGTTGCAGTTGAAAACGAGTTGGTTCAAGATATCAACAAAATATCCATAGGGTCAAATGTTATCATTCAGATTGACATGGAAAAAGCTTATGAAAAAATTGAGTGAAGCTTTATTATTCGGGTTATGAGGAACTTTGGCTTTCATGAGTGGTTCTGTGACATTTTTTTCGGGTGTTTTTCTTCCCATTGACTCTCTATATCTCTTATAGGGAAAGGCTTCAGATTTTTCAAATGTGTGCGTAGTGTTTGCAAAGGAGATCCCCTTTCTCCATTGCTTTTTATTCTGGCTCAGGATGCTCTCTCCAGGAATCTTCATAGCAGTGTGCAGGAGGAGAGAATTCTGCCGTTTCATAACCAAGGGGGTCGAGATATTGTTTCTCATCTTATGTTTGCGGATGATATCTTGATTTTTGTCAATGGTAGGAAAAGATCGCTTCAGGGTTTTTTGGAGTTCATGTCCGTGTATGGGCATTTGAGTGGCCAACACATTAACTCAAGGAAAATATGAGTTTTTATCTCTAATAAGTGCTCTGTTAAGAGATGTTGTGAGATCCAAAACTTGCTGGGAATTCAACAGGGGCTCATTCCTATGACATATCTCGGAACTCCCCTCTCTTTTGGCTGCATCAAGATGCTTTATTTTGAATACATAATTAACAGAATGTTGGGTATAACTCAGAATTGGAAGAATAAATTCTTGTTATTCTGAGGGAGAGTGACATTGATTAATAGTGTCTTAACATCCCTTCCGATGCATATCCTAGCGACCGTTGCCCCTCCAAAAGGTTTTATTGATATTATGGAATAGGTGATGACATATTTTCTATGGGATTCCAATTCTCTTGGCCGCTGCCATTGGTCCTCCTGAAAATGCATGGCCAAGCCGATTGGGGAAGGTGATGTGGGTCTACATGACATTACTGAAACGATGCAGGTCATGTAAGCCCATCTTGCATGGGATATCATTGCAGGTGATTCCTTGTGGCTGTCTCTCTTCCGGACAAGATATGGTAACCAATGGGAGGATGGCGTGGGTAGAGGTCGTCCCTCTCGCTTAGTGTGATGTTTGTTTCCCATTCTGGAGGAGCTTCAGGGATCTTCCCGGTGGATTTTGGGGAAAGGTAATATCAACTTTTGGGACATGAACTGGGCTGGTGCAAAGCTCTTCTTCTCTGGATGTCCGACCCCATGCAGTTCTTTCAAGTAAGAGAGCGGTTATCAAGATTTGATCCGACTGCTTCTCTCCCAAGAACAGTGGGTGATTTTTTAAACTATTATCTTAAATGATGAGGATGATAGAGTTTGTTTTACTGATTCAAGATTAGGTGATTTTTCTACTCATGATTACATGAAGTCTCGACATGCAGCGGGTGGTCTTGATGAGTGGCCAGCAAGGCTATGGTGAAAGGAGTTTCCCCCTAAAATGAGTTTTCTGGTTTGGCGTGTGAGGAAATAGGCGATATATACTGATGAGAATATCCAAAGGAGGGGTATTTCTATTGCCTCTTGCTGTTTTTACTGCACCTCCTCATAGGTTGAGTCGACGGTTCACCTTTTCTTCCAGGGCGAATGGGCCTCTGCTCTTTGGTCCTCCTTCAGTCTGCAGACGCGATCCTATGTGGAGGAGTTCTCCATACACACTTTCTTCTCTTCCTGGCTGCAGGGGCAAGATTGAAATTCCATGGAGCTGAAGGTGCGGAGTTCAATTTTCATGGCCATCTGCTGGTCTCTACGGGAATCTCGTAACCAGGTGAGGCTGGGTAATAGTTGCTCACTGCTTTATATACAGATGAGAATGCGTTCATTGTTGGTGGAATTGTGCTCCCTGCTGATAGGGGGTCAGAACTTGGTTACCCTTGCGGGTATTCTAAACAGACCTTTGGCGGAGGTTAGAACCAGAGGTCATTGGATTAGGTAGTCTCCTTTGGGTGTTAGACTGCAATATAATGTTAACCGATCCCTTTTGAATGGACATATGCGAGGCGGGGGGCTTCTTCGAGACTCTCAGGGTTTAGTGTGTTTTTCTTTTAGTGCCTTCTATCGGTCGGGATTTTCGCTAGGTGCAGAAGTTAGGGCACTGCATATTGGTCTCAGGCTGTGTAGAGATTTTGACATCCAGGTGTTGGAAATTGAGTCAGACTCTGAGGTATTGGTTAGAATTATCCAGGGGAAATGCGGTGCTCCTTGGGAGTTGGCTTACCACACTAGAAGTTGTGCGTTGGAGTCGAAGGGTGGTCAGTTGGTGAGGCATATTTGGAGGGAATCCAATTTCTCAGTAGATGCTCTTACTCATGCAGGAAATCCAAACGAAACGCTTATTATTTTTGACAGTTTGGGTTCTCTGCCTCTGGAATGTAAAAGTTCTGTCCAAGGGGATGCCCTGGGACTCCACTATTTTAGACCTCCTTGAATCTTTCTATGTTTTGATGGTCTTTGTTCCCTCTTTAATAAAAAATTAATGTTCAGTCAATCTAACATGAAAAAATAATTGATTTCAAAATTAACACCATCCATAGATGTCTCATTATTATTATATCCAAAATTCTAAAGGAAAAAATAATTCTACAATATAATGCATGAATCCCAAAACATGATTGTTAATCCCTATTAGTTCAATGAATTTTTATAATACAGTTTCTTCCTTGGTAAATGTTTAAAATATTAGTTTATTATATTGACTCAAATAATACCCATGTTTTACCCATATAAAATATTGAATTCCTTGGAAATTCATTGAACTTTGAATACTATTTCCACATATATAACCCCTTCCCCAAACATGATAGATTGTTCTAGGTGATTCTTCTCACCTTTTGGCATGTACGAATCTGAATATTATATCCTCTACATTAAATACCACATGAAATTTTATAAAATTATATCATCCTCTTATTTAACTTGTTTGGAATCTCACCAAAGATCATGTTGTAAATCATATATTGTGATATATGATTGGGATTGATCATAATATATCTCTTTCCAATAATCATCCAATTTGGGATATCATAATCACTAAAGTTTCCATCACTTTAATTGAAAACATGATTCCTCATGGTTCCTTCCATTGACTAATACTATAAATCATATTATGAGAAATAATAATTGTAATGAACTAGGATTTTCATTTATAAATATCAAATCCTTTTCGATGAATATTCAAAACATTTCATAAAAACATTCTGAATAACTATAATAGTTTACTGTGTTTATAGAATAGATACACAACATTCTTATTTCATTAAATAACATCAATATCCCCCACAAGGATCTTCTTATAGTGAAATAATCTAAGGAATACACTGCCTAAATCATTCTTCACAACTGAGGGAAGGAAACATAATAAAGGGTGAGATCAAATTCTATGTAATTGTAAAAAATAGATATAAATCTATAATCATATGAAATAATAAGATAATTATAATTTTTATATGATAATAAACATAACATAAAAAGTTCTTCCGAAACTTTCATAGAAAAAAACATGATTTATGGCCTAAAAAATTATTATTTCAGAGAAAATGATCCATAAGAGTTAGAAATCGTCTTAAATAAATCATGAACAATAATATCAATTTATAAAAGTGTGTCACCATAATAAATATAGAAAAAAATTCATATGTTAATTTTAACGATAAAGAAAGTCAATACAGTGGATCATGACTTTTCACCTTTTCCCTAGTATGGATTAGGATGCACCTGTTTCCCATATTGGATCAAGATGCACCAATTTCCCATAGTGGTTTGAGCTTCTCAACATGTTTCCCATTGTTATCTCATGAAATATAAAGATTTACCCAATACATTTGAGGGAGATAATGGTCCCACCCATCTCATAATAAAAACAATACTTATATGTGCCATAGTATCATAAATCATTCATTATAAAATCACATAAAAATTGTGTAAAGAAAAATGGTTTCAAAATCATTTCAATAACTCACCATAGCATAACCCATGAAAAATAATGGGTTTTATAAACATTTAATCAATATAAACCTTAACCATCTGGGAAGAGAATACGGATTCCATCATTCAATCATATTCCAAGAAAATGATAATTATTGTAAAAGGATTTCATCATAGATAGAAAGTGATTTTGAAATATCACATGGAACACTTTTTATTGAATATATCCTTTCCACTTTGAAAAAAAATTAAAAGATAAAAAAATTTCGAAATACATTTCTATAAAAATATCATTTGAAAAATACAAAGTAATCTTTAGCAATATTTTAAATCATTTCTTGCAGAAAATATCCTTTCAATTTTGAAAATGAATTTTTAAAAGAAAAAAATCATATAACATTTAAAAAATCATTTTATTTGAAAATAAACTTTTAAACCTACACATAGATCATTAATAAAACTATTTGATCATGAAAGTGGAAAATACCATTCATGCCAAACATGATAAATCATATATCCCTTTCATATTTTTGGTTAAACCAAATGATCATTGTTTGGAAAATAATATAAATATTCCGTTTAATTTTTTAAGGGACAACAAAAAAAATCGGAAAAATTTCTTTAATAAATTATTTTGATGATATAAAATTTTTTTGATAACATTTTTAAAAAACATGATTTTGGATGGAATGGTACTTTCAGCCTAAGAAATAAATAAAGTTGATTTTCTTAAGAATACTTTATTTTAAACAGTTGAGTACATAAATGAAGGAAATTGAAGGGAAACCATGTATTCAAACGAAATAACTATATGGAAATAAATTTCATGAGTTTTATGATAGACAGATCATAATACTTCAATATTAGAAGCATGAACATAACCATTCCGGATACATGATGAGATTATATCCTAAAATTGTTACCATTTTGTTAGTATTTTTACCATAAATTCCCTAAAAGAGAGATAATAAAATGGGTATTTAAATCACAAAATATTTAATGGTAAAAATCATAAAATACATTAATGTGAAGTATATACACATCATAAAATAAACACATAGTGAATGCAGTGTGTGTCTCATAGAAAATAAAAGTGAGACAGAAATACATTACCATAAGTCTCGTATTCATTTGTACATGTTTGAACCTCTTATTTAATAAATATAATTTTATTATAACCCAAATTTAAAAACATATATATATATATATATATATTATTCCATATATGATTTACTTATGACCTTTTATTACTTGTTTTTTAACTATTCCATATTAGAGTCATGTTTCAAGAAATAACTACTTTATTATTCATGTACGTTTTAATTTGTTATTTTTTATCTTACATTGATAATAGTTCCATGATATAAATTTTTTTAAAAATGATATAAATATCATATATATTAAGTTTATAAGTATTTATATTGATCCATAAAATCTAGTGATAGGAAATAAAATAAACTCTTCATGGAGACGGTAGATCATACATATTCATGAACACTATTTCTACTTTCCTAATGGAAGGAAAGAAAGGTATATAATATATTACCATTAAAGAATCATTTTTATTTCATATATATAATATTTTTATTAAACCCATACATATTATGCTCTATGTAAAGCATGGACAACTCATATCAATTTGCGAGGTAGTAGTCTATTGTACAGACGTATGATGTTATCGTATTCCCATGTAATTGAAGGGAATAAGGAACATGTGATATCATTATTAAATAATAATAATAATATAATAAATATAATATATATAAAAAATCCATCATTATATCCATCTATGAGAGGTGGTGATGAAAAATGTAATACATTTGTTCGTGAGACGGTTGTCCACCGTACACACGAATGATGATTTCGTAACCTATTTGATAGAAGAGGAGAAATATTTAGGTTATTAAATTGACATAGTAACATATAAATATATGGAATATACCATGGTTATTATATCAAATTTTTTTAGTAATAATTTAATTTGGTGTTGGAACAAATAAAATAAAATGCTCGGTTAGGGATGTCAACTCTACTTCAGACAACATCTTTTAGTTTTCACCAAAAAGATTATTAGGATAACTTTATGACCGAAATTAGGATTATAGGATGAGATGAAATAATTAAGGTATTTATTTAGATAGGCATTTTATAAAAAAATTCATTTTTGAAGATTGAATATGAGCGGATAGGGGGTGGCCTTTAATAAGTGAGGTGAGTGGAACACTTGTAATTATTCAAAATAAAAAGGTACGTTTAGGCTTTTCAATTAATTAAAGGATCAAAAAATGGAAATTATAGGAACTAGAATATATATATGGTTGTAATATTATAATATAATTGGTTATGGATATGTTTTGGTTAATTTTAATCTTTATCTTTTTAGTTTAACCCCGAGTAAAACCATTTTTACCTAAACTAAGGTAATTAATTTGTTTTACCATTTTTAAAATTAATTATTGTAAAAATTTAATATGAAAATATTAGATAATATAAAAAATGATTATTAAAAATATTTGATCTATTTTTTCTCAAATTACATTCAATAAAATGGTATCATATAATTTAAAATTAATCATGCTGATGTGATGAGAAAGCAGGGTTTCCCAAGGGAGAATGTTCAAATGCTTGAAAGGTTTTTAAATCCAAAATCAATATTAAATTGATTCAAATTTACTATATTAGATTAATATATATATATATATATATATAATTTAACAATTTTAATTTTAATAAAATCTTAGAATAATTTTAATTCTTTTAATACTTTAAAATAAATGACATTTCTTAATAAAAACCAGTATTTTTCACTCTTCATTAAAACAAATATATTTTCTGAAAATTTTAAAAAATTGACTATAAGATGATTTTTAATTTTATAAATAAAAAAATTAGTTTAATTTTGAAAATAAATTTTCTATAAGTGGATAAAATTAATTTAAAAATAAGTGTGAAAAGGTGATTAAACTGGTTTTTAAGAAAAATAATGTTTCTAGAGTGGAATTGGATTTACTCTTATCTATTATCTTGAAAACACATAAATTGAATCTCAATAATTTTATTGATTTATAATATATAAATCAAATTAAAATCATTCACCAATATTTATTCTCCTAATTTATTGAGGTCAAGAAATTCTTTTATATAAGATAGTTTTTCAGAGAAATATATTCCTTTGTTTTCAAATGGTTTTTTTCATTTCTAATTACTTGGACACAAAAGAATTAATTATATATGAATGTGTAAATCATATATTTCCATAATTTAATTAATTATATTCATACCTTACATTCTTACATCTAGGTGATAACTATCATATTAAATAATTATATTTGAAAATTATGGCATGTCTCGTTAAAACATGGTGTTGTATTTGACGCAAGATAAGCTTAGTGTTGCATAAAATATAAGAAGGTTTAAATTTATTTGAAAAAATATATTTCAAAAAATCAAGGGGTGTAAAATTCCAAACAACTTAAAATGAATTTCACCCTTGAAATTCATCACTTTGGCACCAACAACTGAGGATATTTTTGCATTACTATATCCTTTGGTTCTCACATAACATCCTCACATTGGGTGTTTTAACACCAAAAATTGACTATGTGAGTGGTCTTGTTTCATAAAACCTTATCTATACAATCTATAATGTAAAACAATTTTTTATTATAAGAAATATCAGGCTCTAGTGGTATGACCTATGAGTCTATTTCATATTAAGGATCATGTATTTACATCCTCATTAAACATACATGGAACACATCATAAATCGGATAGATTTTTGGTGGAATTGCAAAGCAATATGTTATTGTCCTGATTTGATCAAGTATTTAATAGGGATTGATATAACTAAGGATTATATTTCCATACTTTCTTCGATGAAGAAATTCATAGAAACACCTTCTCACTAACATAAAATTTTTTATCACTTCAACAATTATCACCATAAAATTTATATCATATTTTTTACTTCCCTTATATATTGATGAATTGATCTAACCTTATTTTACATTTCATCATCTAGATCATGTATCAATAGCTTTATTTCTATTAATTCATTCTAAAACATTAGATATTTACACTAATTTCTATAAATGGATTCATAAAGAGACATCTGAATGATCTAGTGAAAGATATTGTTGTATAAAAACACAACTAGAGGTAGGTGTTTATACTAATGAATTCCATACGAAAAGATATTATAAAATCTTCTAGAGTTTTAATTATTCTCTTAGACTATAAATATATCTGAGGATGATATACAATGCTAAGACACAACCCTATATCATGATATTTCTAAATAATTTTCCAAAACATCGAGGTAAAATTCAGATCCTAACTAAATATAATTGAATGTGGTACTCTATGAATCCTTACCACTTTTTTAATATATATTTTTCTAAGTATATCCAAAGAGAAATCTTCTCAAATATCAATTAAGTGTGATGAATTTGTAAGGTGATCAACTATGAACCATAATTACCTCAACATCAATGATAAGATAAACCCTAAATTACACTAGTACATTTAATCATATATCCACAATGTGTAAAGGAATTCCTCCCCAAATAAAATTTTCACTGAAAAATATACAAACCCAAGGGTTGTACTCCCACAAATGCCTCTTAAAATATCTGAAATCATGATAAACTCCCATCATATAAAACCTCAAAAGGGGTTTCAATCACATTGAATGTCACGACCCGCCTTCACCAAACGGAGGGAAGGGTGCAGATTGCCAGGCCCTTCCTTCTTTAAGTTGAAGGAGAGATAATGACCCCCAAAACTCGCCTTCAATAGGTCCCGGAGTGGTGACTAGCACCAAGGGTATGGAAATTTCTCACAAATGGAAGGCATTACCCCTTTTTATTTTATAAGATAGAGAGATGAGATGATGAAACTCAACAACACCAAGGTAAAAGAAAACTAAAACCAAAATAAATAAACCATTCCCACATGCATGTTCCAAAAGTAAAGCCACAAGTACAAAAGCCGACTACAAAGGTAAGTACCAAATAAGTAAAACAACAACTGCAATTGCCCCAAAGGTCTGAGCTAGTACGGTCCTGATCGATCCCCAAAGTCCTCCTGGTAACCTGAAAGTAGTTTTATATACATAGGGTGAGCATACGAGTACACTCAGTAGGGAAAACCAAAGACTCTCGTGCGCATGTGGGGGAACGTGCTAAAGTCCCGTGAGAAAAGAAGTAAACCAAACACCTATCAAGTTAAACTATACACCCAAGCCTCACCAAGGAACACTCCCCAAATAACGCAAGTCAAGTAATATAATATAATAGCACATCGATGATTGGGTACCCTGCGCCACTTTCCCACTGGTTATTGAGACATCCTACGCATCGGACCAATCCCGCCATTCTCACCGCAATCCCACTGCCACACCTGCCCGCACACAACTGGGCCACCACCGCACGCAGTCCCACTGTCGAACCCCAAACACACATCGCTGGGCCACAACTGTCACACGTAACCATGCCTATAAACACCTAGTCCAGAACAACCACAACCATGCCCGAAGTCACCTGGGCTAAAGGATCCACTGCCACGCCTGAAGACACCTGGGCATCATCCCGAAGACACTTGGGAAACCTCCTGCCGCACACACCTAGCCAACCACCACACTACCCCACCCAAAAGTCCTTGGGCTAATAATGGACCTCAGGCCATCACAACCTGCTCGAAGATACTTGGGCTATCCGGGAAAGGGAGCAGAAAAGGAACTAATAACTAGCCACTATGAATAGTGTTGGGAAAAAACACTCTCTCCCATGAAATGGGGGTGTTCGACACTAAGTGCTCAACTTGGGTGGGGCGCGAATAAGAAACACAAAGCTACAAGTATATATATATAGGTAACAAGCACTAACCCAAACTAGGTTTTTCTTGAGACAGCCTACAGATCACAACAATACTCAAGTCCGAGTCACGACTCACGCTAACAAAAACCATTGTCCCATTCTTGTTTCATGTTCAGTGATAATGTTCAATTAAGTTTAAGCACTACTGGGCAACTAGTAATCATAGGCACAAGTCCAGGGAAGGTAAACAGTCAAGCATCCACCGTAACACCCACACCCGGTTCTCAACAACAGAGGATCCCACCCCAATTCATGATATAAACAAGTACCCACCCGATCTTAAAACTCACAACCACTGAATCCATACCAACAGGGGATCCCATCCCCAAATTTGCACAACCATCGAGAGTATAAAAATAGGGGATCCCATCCCCTCCCACATCTCCAGCAATTGGCCCGTAAAAAAAACAACCAACTACCACCACCAACACAAGCAGGGCCTTACCGGTATTTTCAGATTTAAACGACTTAACACACTCCATGATTCAAATTCCGTGTGTTTTAACCGGGGTTATCATAGAAGGGTTGATCCTGGTGCTTTCAGTTTATTCATCCGGGTATTCGTGATTAACCAATTTCACAGTAGGAGTTCACATTTACCAACAAGCCATTTAAAACATAAGATTGTTTCATTACTGCACAGGGAAAGACCAGCAATGGTCATGAGTTTTCAGAAGGCGTAAGCCAGCACAACTCGGGAAGATAATCACAATATAAAGCAGAAACAACGATTACAACCCCTTCCCCTTCATTCTTTAGAACTTTGTTTATTATTTTCATTAAGGTTCGGTCCAACCAATTCTACAGAAACAATAGAACGCCCACCCCGAATGTTACAAAAAAGTGAGAGGCGATGAGAAATTCCCTACCTACTGATAGATGGTCAACGTTTTAGGCCGGGGGTGCAGAACTTTATAGATAACGATGCGCCCGATGCACCTGAAGCTGTTTGTGAAAAGCCGCGATCGAGGAAGAGGAAAGACCACGCCTAACCCTTAGTTTATAAGAGCCGCGGACGGTTGAGGCAAGAACGCGTAACCGCATAAGGCGCGGGGGTCATGGGTTGACCACGCGGCTGGGCAGTTACACACGAAGGTCTTTCGGGATTTTTAGGAATTAATTATGGGCTTTAAATGGTTTTAAAAAATGTAAAAGAATTAATTTTCGTCGAAACTTACGTTGCGGGAGCGGAAAAGTCAGGTACTGGAAGAAGAACGAAAGTCTCGGCGAGGGGACACGGTGCCACCATCACGGTGTCACCCTCACGGTGCCACCATCACAGTGCCATCGTCACGGTGTCACCCTCACAGTGCCACCGTCACGGTGCCACCGTTATGGTGCCACCGTCACTGTGTCACCTTCACGGTGCCACTGTTTTGATGGAACCTCACTTTTGGAAAAGTAATGGGCCAGGAGGGTCCGAGCCATTACATTAGATACCTCTTAAACGATTCTCGTCCTCGAGAATCAAAACAACCAAGAAGGAAAGAGAGGGTCCGAACAACCACCTTGAAAGATACCTCTTAGAAGTGAACCCATGCTAACCAAGAACACCTCTCTGTCAAGAACCAAGCAACATACCATGCCAAACTGCCCAGGCATGTGGGTTGGGGAGTCTCCTCCCCCCATGTCAAGATATTATCCGATTTGGGCGACACTAACTCGCCCACAAGGGTTTAATCGCATCCACCTTAATGCGTCTTGATTAGGGGTTGGGTTCTCTCCTCCCCCATAGCCAGGGCATTTCACACACATCCAGAGGAAGAAAAACCAGTACATTTTATAGCCAAAAGACAAAACATTCTACCACAACAGGTACAACAAGGAGAAAAACTCAAAACAACTCTGGGTACTGGGTACGCATCTATGCTTCCCTCTCCCACGTACTCTCCTCAAGCCCACTAGGCCTCCACAACACACGAACCAAGGGAATGGTTCGCCCATGAAGCACCTTCTCCTTGCGATCCTCGATCATCACTGGTCTCTCCAGAAATGTCACGTCGTCCTCGATGTCCAACTCACCCCAATCAAGGACGTGTGAATCGTCGTGCAGATACTGACGGAGCTGGGACACATGGAAGACACCATGTATCCTCAGTAGCGGTGGTGGCAATGCTAGCTAGTAAGCCACCTCGCCGACCCGCCACAATAGTTCGAAGGGTCCGATGAACCTAGGGGAAAGCTTACTCCCCTTGCCGAACCTCCGCTGCCCACGCCGAGGGGAGACCTTCAATAACACGTGGTCCCCAACCTCAAACTCCAAGGGCCTCCTTCTGGTATCATCATACGACTTCTGTCGGTCCAGGGATGCCTTCATCCTTTCCTGTATGAGCTGAACCTTCTCTGTTGTGTTCTGCACCACCTCCGGGCCAAGGATGCCTGACTCTCCCACTTCGGCCCAACACACAGGTGAACGACATGGCCTCCTGTACAAGGCTTCAAAAGGGGCCATACCGATGGTAGAGTGATAGCTATTATTGTAAGCGAACTCTACTAGGGGCAAGTGTTGCACCCATGATCCTCCTGAGTCCAAAACACATTCCTGTAGCATATCCTCCAAGGTCTGGATGGTGCGCTCTGTTTTTCCATTTGTCTGGGGATGGAAAGCAGTGCTAAGGCGTAACTGGGTTCCAAACGCATGCTGCAATCCTCTCCAGACTCTCGAGGTAAACCGTGCATCCCTATCCAAGACTATAGACCTCGGAACTCCATGAAACCTCACCACCTCATCCACGTACTTTCGTGCCAAAGAGTCCACAGTACTCGACTCCCTGATCGCCAGAAAGTGAGCCGATTTCGTCAACCTTTCCACTACCACCCAGATGGCATTGTATCCCCCTTGGGCCTTGGGTAGTCCCGTGATGAAATCCATTGAGATGTAATCCCACTTCCACTCGGGGACATCTAGGGGCTGTAGTAGGCCGCCTAGAACTCGGTGTTCAGCCTTCACTTGCTGACACACTAGGCACTTGGCCACAAACTCTTCCACCACTCGCATAACTCCGGGCCACCAAAACGGCCTCTTCAAACCCTGGTACATCTTGGAAACTCTTGGGTGTACCGCCAGGGGTGAGTTGTGGAACTCACTGAGAACCTTGTTGCGCATCGCCTCTGGGACAAACAACCTTTTCTAGAAAAGAATCTGGTTCTGACCATCCTCTATCCATCCTTCCGGAGCATTACCCTGGTCAACTTGGTCATGCATCACTTCGCACTCCAGGTCTCCCGACTGAGACTCCTCCACTTGCTAAAAGAGGGATGACTGCACTATCATCTTATACGGGCAGCCTATGCCGTTATCCATCTTCGCATCTAGGTGTAAGGCGGCCAGCTCCTCCATTGCCTTCCAGGCGTCTGTCAACTCTCGGACCGCATCCTTCTGCGTCCTCCTGCTCAAGGCATCGGCCACCACATTGCCCTTGTCCTCAGTATAAGAGATATCGAAGTCATAATCCTGGAAGAACTCCACCCATCTCCACTATCGCAAGTTTAAGTACCACTGGGAGAATATATACCTCAATCTTTTGTGATCCGTGAAGACCCCAAAGCGTTCCCTGATGAGATAGTGTCGCCATAACTTTAGCGCAAAAACGACTGCTGTAAGATCCAGGTCGTGGGTGGCGTAATTACGCTCCTGGGGGGTGTAGCTGCCTATACCCATAAGAGATCACCCCTTGTCGCTGCATCAACACGCATCCCGAGACCTGTCCCGAAGCATCACAGAATACCTCATAGGCCACCCCTTCTTCTGGTAGTCTCAGCACTGGGGCACTGACCAACTTCTCTTTCAGATAGCCGAAGGCTGACTGGCACAACTCACTCCATACAAAAGCCTGGTCCTTCTTTCTCAGAGCCGTCAAAGGGGTTGTTACTCGGGAGAAGTTGGGTATGAATCTCCAGTAGTAACCCGCCAGCCCGAGGAAACTTCGGACTTCTGCCACATTCTTGAGTGTTGCCCCAGAAACAACCGCCTCAACATTTGATGGGTCGACCGCTACCCCCTGTTCAGACACTACGTGCCTGAGGAAGTTCACTTCTCATGTACAGAACTTGCATTTTGACAACATCCCATAGAGCCGGTGATGTCGGAGTACCTCCAAAACTGTCCTCAGGTGCTCTGTATGGTCCTCCTATGATCTCGAGTAGACCAGGATGTCGTCGATGAACACAACCACGAACCGTTCCAGGTACTCCTGGAAGATGGAGTTCATAACCCCCATGAACATAGTCGGGACGTTCGTAACACCGAAGGGAATGAATACGAACTCTAAGTGTCCATACCTGCACCTGAAGGCCGTCTTCGGGATGTCGCTCTCCTTCACTCTCAACTGGTGGTACCCAGACCATAGGTCGATCTTCGAGAACCACCCTGTCCCTTTCAGCTGGTCGAAAAGATCGTCTATCCTCGGAAGAGGGTAGCGATTCTTGATCGTCACTTGATTCAGCCTCCTGTAGTCTATGCACAATCTAAGACCACCATCTGCCTTCTTTGCGAACAAGACTGGAGCACCCCATAGTGACACACTCGGGCGAACATAACCCCTCTTCATCAGATCATCAATCTGGATCCGCAACTCCCGTATCTCTGAATGCGCCATCCGGTAAGGAGACATTGAGATCGGACGAGCACCTGGCTGTAGGTCTATCCCAAAATAGATATCACACCGAGGGGGTAGAGTCGTCACCTCCTCAGGGAAGATGTCCATAAACTCACGGACGATCTCTGTCACTTCCACCATTTCAGCATCTACTGACTCCACTGTCAGCTCGGTCAACAAGGAGAGGAGAGGTTCCTCCCACCTATTTCCCCTCGGACTGCTCCGCTCGCCGGAGAAGGTAACACGCCGATCGTCCAAGTCTGAGAACACCACCCTTCTTCGAAATCTGTCAATGATGGCATACACAGAAAATAGCCAGTCGATGCCTAGGATGAAATCGTATGGCTGAATCTGTAACAGAAGGAGATCCCTAACCAACTGATGTGGCCCTAACATCAGTCTACATCCCAGACAAACGAACAACAAGTCGGTCTGACCTCCGACTGGTGTGCTCAACACCAGGGGTACTGGAAGTCTCTCAGCATCTAGACCCAAGGCACGGGCTAGACTAGGTGCAACAAAGGAGTGCGAAGCTCCGGTATCAAACAAAGCATAAACAAGAGTGCTAAACAGACTGATCGTACCTCGAAAAACCTCTGGCCCTGCTGGAACATCTGCCACTGCGGTGTGTAACTATCCACGCCCAGCTCCCCTGCCCCTCGGCTGTTGGCCACCTCCCCGACCACGCCCTGGTCGAGGTCCCTGTGGGGCTCCCTGAGGTCGGCCTCCTCCTACGTCTGCCCTCGGAGGAGCGGGAGCTCGCTGTCCCTGCTGCTGCTGGAAAGGTGTGGCTGGAAGCTGCTGCTGGGGCAGGTGCTGGGGCTGACTGCCACTGCTGTAATGCACCCGGTCGGGGCAATGACTCCAGAGATGCCCAGGGCTCCCACAGATGAAGCACCGCGGTCCCGGGCCTGATGGAAAAGGGCGAGGGCCGGGGGATCTAAACTGAAACTGATGCGGTCTGCTCCCTACGGGTCGGAACCTGGAGGGTCCTAACGCAGGAGGCCTGGTGCTGACGACATTTCCCTTCAATGGCCCCAGCTGGATCCCCTCTCGTGACACCCCTCCTAGATCGTGCATCCTCTCCACCGCTTTGGCCTTCTTCTGGATCTCCAAGTACGTCGGCAGGGTGAAGGGGGTAACCACATAATAGAGGGAGGGTCAGAGCGCCTCCTCTAAACGTCTTTCCCGACACTCTTTGTTGGGAAAGAGGTCTGGAGCAAAATTTAGGAGGTCCTTGACCTTGATCCCTAGCTCCCTCACGGACATACTCCCCTACTGGAGGGGGAGTAGTTCCTGCCTCTTTTTTGCCTTCATCGTCGAGGAGAGGAATGCCACCCGGAACTCCCTCTCAAAATCCGGCCAAACCACCTCAGATTCTCTCCTCTCCCCTAGGTAAAGAGTCCACCACTATCGTGTCGCTCCCCGCATCTGGCTGACGGCCAGAGGAACCCAGTACTCGGTCGGGGCCCGAATCAGGCCGAAGGCTATAACTAGCTCATCTAGCCAGCCTTCTATCTTCATATCGGAGGTGCTGCTCTCATACTTCTCGAGGGCCTGTCGCTGGAAGGCTCGAAGAGTCTTTTTCCACTGGTCATCCTCTTCCTCTCGATCAGCTCTCTGCCAATCGTCCAAAGTAGTCTCCGGGGCCTCGATCGCCTGTACCACACGTGGTTGCCTTCCAGGTTCCATAGCTGCAAGGTAAACAAGGAATGCCTAATCCCAAGTAGTACAGAATATCGTTCTTAAAACTTCTTAAAATTTAATTTATTCTTAATTCCCAAGACATCCCAGAAACACAAGAACACAAGTCATTATGATGCATGTACCTTTCCTAGGGTTTCTACCCTGCAATCAGTGTGGCCTCACTTGGTCGTTCGGTAGGTCCAGATTCCTTGCATCGGATCACGGGGGGCCCTAAAATCCCGTGTCCTAGCCGGTCTTCCTCGGCCTAATTCATGCGCCAAGGTCACCCAATATTGTTGCCTTACCATCCCATGCAATCCTCACTATGCCTAATTCCAGACTCCATCCTATCTCTCAACCTCTCTCTAATACCATTCTGCCACGACCCGCCTTCACCAAAAGGAGGGAAGGGTCAGTAGATTTCCAGGCCATTCCTTCTTTAAGTTGAAGGAGAGATAATAACCCCCGAAACCCGCCTTCAATATGTCCCGGAGTGGCGAATAGCACCAAGGGTATGGAAATTTCTCACAATTGGAAGGCATTACCCCTTTTTGTTTTATAAGATAGAGAGATGAGATAATGAAACTCAACAACAACAATGTAAAAGAAAAGTAAAACCAAAAGAAATAAACCATTCCCACATGCATGTTCCAAAAGTAAAGCCACAAGTACAAAAGGCGACTACAAAGGTAAATACCAAAGAAGTAAAACAGCAACCGCAACTGCCCCAAAGGACTGAGCTAGTATGGTCCTGCTCGATCCCCGAAGTCCTCCTGGTAACCTAAAAGCAGTTTTATATACGTAGGGTGAGCATACGAGTACACTCAGTAGGGAAAACCAAAGACTCTCATGCACAAGTGGGGGAACGTGGTAAAGTCCCGTGAGAAAAGAAGTAAACCAAACACCAATCAAGTTAAATTATCCACCCAATCCTCACCAAGGAACACTCCCCAAATAAAGAAAGTCAAGTAATATAATATAATAGCACATCGATGTTTGGGTACCCCGCGCCACTTTCCCACTGGTTATTGAGACATCCTACGCATCGGACCAATCCCGCCATTCTCACCGCAGTCCCACTGCCACACCTGCCCGCACACACCTGGGCCACCACCGCAAGCAGTCCCACTTCCGAACCCCGCCCGCACATACCTGGGCCACAACTGTCACACGTAACCACGCCTGCAAACACCTAGTCCAGAACAACCACCACCACGCCCGAAGACACCTGGGCTAAAGGATCCACTGCCACGCCCGAAGACACCTGGGCCTCATCCCGAAGACACTTGGGAAACCTCCTGCCGCACACACCTGGACAACCACCACACTACCCCGCCCGAAGGTTCTTGGGATAATAATGGACCTCAGGCCATCACATCCTGCCCGAAGATACTTAGGCTATCCGGGAAAGGGAGCATACAAGGAGCTAATAACCAGCCACTATGAATAGTGTTGGGAAAAACACCCTCCCCCATGAAATGAGGGTGTTCGGCACTAAGTGCTCAACTTGGGTGGGGCGCGAATAAGAAACACAAAGCTACAAGTATATATATATAGGTAACAAGCACTCACCCAAGCTAGGTTTTTCTTGAGACAGCCTACAGATCACAACAGCACTGAAGTCCGAGTCACGACTCACGCTAACAAAACCCATTGTCCCATTCTTGTTTTAAGTTTAGTGATAATGTTTAATTATGTTTAAGCACTACTGGGAAACTAGTAATCATAGGCACAAGTCCAAGGAAAGTAAACATTCAAGCATCCATTGTAACACCCACACTCAGTTCTCAACAATAGAGGATCCCACCCCAATTCGTGATATAAACAAGTACCCACCCAGTCTTAAAACTCACGACCACAAAATCCATACCAACAGGGGATCCCATCCCCAAATTAACACAACCACTGAGAGTATAAAAACACAGGATCCCATCCCCTCCTATATCTCTAGAAATCAGCTCGTAAAAGAAAACAACCAACTACCACCACCAACACAAGTAGGGCCTTGCCAGTATTTTCAGATTTAAACGACTTAACACACTCCATGATTCAAATTCCGTGTGTTTTAACCGGGGTTATCATAGAAGGGTTGATCCGGGTGCTTTCAGTTTATTCATCCGGGTATTCGTGATTAACTAATTTCACAGTAGGAGTTCACATTTACAAACAAGCCATTTAAAACATACGATGGTTTCATTACTGCACAGGGAAAGACCACCAACGGTCATGAATTTTCCGAAGGTGTAATCCAGTACAACTCAGGAAGATAATCACAATGTAAAGCAGAAAAAACGATTACAACCCCTTCTCCTTCATTCTTTTGAACTTCGTTTATTATTTTCATTAAGGTTCGGTCCAACCAATTCTACAGAAACAAAAGAACGCCCACCCCACATGTTACACAAAAGTGAGAGGCGATGAGAAATTCCCTACCTGTTGATAGATGGTCGACGTTTTAGGCCGGGGGCGCGGAACATTATGGATAACGATGTGCCCGATGCACCAGAAGCTGTTTGTGAAAATCCGCGATCGAGGAAAAGGAAAAACCACACCTAACCCTTAGTTTATAAGAGCCGTGGACGGTTGAGGCGAGAACACGTAACCACGTAAGGAGCGGGGGTTGTGGGTTGACCACGCGGCTGGGCAGTTACACACGGGGGTCTCTCGGGATTTTTAGGAATTAATTATGGGAATTAAATGGTTTTAAAAAAAGTAAAAGATTTAATTTAGGTCGAAACTTACGTTGCGGGAGCGGAAAAGTCAGGTACTGGAAGAAGAAGGAAAGGCTCGGCGAGGGGACACGGTGTCACCCTCACGGTGTCACCCTCACGGTGCCACTGTCACGGTGCCACCGTCACGGTGTCACCCTCACGGTGCCACTGTTTTGGTGGAACCTCACTTTTGGCAAAGTAATGGGCTAGGAGGGTCCGGGCCATTACATTGAACTTATGAACAACCATAAAATTAGAAACCCATGATGGTATAAAAAGCCATAAAGTTAATCTTAAATTGAGACATATACACCCCCAAAAGATAATTAAAACTTCATTCATCCTATAATATCTCATCTCATACAAAAAAAATTTCATTGTAAGCATGGTTTCATACTTGTATCGATAGAATATAAAATGTGATTCATTATTCCAAAATCCATATATAGGGAGAAAAGAAAATTATATTTTATGAAAGGGTGAACTATAAGATTTTCATAGGGCTCATTCATACAAAATAAAACATGAATTTATTGAAAAAGTAGGGGAGGATAAGTGTTCCTTAATTATCATGATTCACTTTATCCATTGGGATTTCATAAGATTTACCTTTATCCATTGGCATTATTGGTTGTTTTGGATTATCATCCACAATAGCCCTTGGATTTGGGAATTGATTTGTATAATTACCAAAATCCTTCCAATTGAAACATTTTAGTGTGGGTGGAGTATTAATTCACATCCTCTTATCCTTTATTTAAATAATATAACTATTAATCACATTTCAACATTCACAATATTTATGACCCAACATTAAACATTTAAATCACATCCAAATTATATTCATGAACTTACCTGGATGATTATTTCTACATTTATGGCATGTTGATGGCTGGAATTTCTTTCCACCATATGATTTATTCTAGTTTTCATGAGATTTGATCTTATTTCTGAAATCAAAATAACATGGATGATGGGAATATCTAATTTTCATTTTTACCTTTAGTGAACATCAAATGAATAATTTGTATATAATAACTTCTATTATAGCTAAGGCCTTTTGATGACTTGGTTTTGGGACCCCCAAAAAACTGAAAAAATTTTCTTTTAAGGCTAATGATCAAACTAAAAGTGTACCATACAATTATTGTAAAATTAGCTTTATATGTACCAAAAGATTCATCATCCATTTTCTTAAGATCAAGGATTTCCTTCTCTATAATTTTTCAATGAATATGAGGGAATCACATACTAAGAAATATCAACTTAAACGCTTCACATTCTATAGATTCATATTCTTCTTATTCCCTCATGTTCTTAATAATAGTACACCATTGATGTGCTACACCTTGTAAATGATAAACATCCAAAATAAAATTATCATGATTTTACCACTTAAGAAAGAAAAATATATTTTCAGTGGAACTAATATATTTCCCAATTAGTATTGGATCATTGGATCCCCTAAAATATGGGGGACATTTCCTCATGAAGGACTCACCAAAACATTTTACCTAATTTTCTCATTTTTAAGTGCAACATGATTCATATCATTATAATTTCTGTGACCATATTTACATTATATTTTATTATATCTCTAATAACATTTGGTTACGTAGGAGGACAATCATTTCATTGTCTATCACACTCAAAATTAATATAATTCCTTCTAGTTCCAACCATTAACTAAAATAGAAAATCATAGCTTGAGAAATACTAACCCTTGCGGAAAACCACATAACTAAGAAAAATGATTTATATGAAATCTAAATCATGACACGTTATTTTTATAATATTACACCATAGGTTTAACCTAGGTCATCCATGTACATCATCTACTCAAATACTTTATAATAATAGTTTATAATGAAAATTTAGAATAACCAAAGAATATGTCCTAGTAGGGACAAACTAGGTGCAAAACAAGGCCTATTTTCATGAACAAGGTGATGATCAATTCCATGTCAGTGTGCTAGATTTGGTGTTATTATCCTAGGTACCTATATTCTAGAGGCACATAAACTTTTATTATCCAAACTGGGATATTTGTTTAGGAAAACCACAAAAATATATTTATTAACAAAACTTTAGGATGTTATCCAATACTTTGACTTATACCAAGGGTTTTTACTTATTATTTTCTATTAAAAATATACAATGACTAAATAAAGCATTCCTTTGATACCAACTATAATATCCTAATCTTTTCATACATAAATATCACATCTTTTAAATGAATATTTAATACATTTCATAAACACATTCACATGGATTGTAATAGTTTACTATCATTGTATAATAGGAACACAATATTCTTATTTCAAGAATGGTCTTAAATATCACCCAAGAAGATCATCTAACATAGTAATACTATTATAAATACCATACATAAACCATTCTTCATTACCCAAGGAAGGAAAAATAAGAAAGGGTGAGCTCAGATGCCCATTTAGCATACACATAAGAGATGTCAATCTATGATAATATGAAATCCTAAGATAATAATAAGGTTATGTGATCATGAAAGTAACTTAAAATGTCTATATAGAACCTGTAATAGACCATAGACTTGATTCATGGATTTTTTTCATTTCATAAAACATGTACCATAAGAGTTAGAAATAATAATAAATATATCACAAACCATAAGAACATGTCATAAATTCATGGCATTATTATAAGTTTAGAATACCATTTCATATGTTTAGGATAACTACTAATTCCATATACATAGTAGATCTAGACTTATCACTCATTCCCCATAGTGGATCATTATGCACCAGTTTCCCATAGTGGATCAGGATGCACCTATTTCCCATAGTGGATCAAGACAATCAACTTGTTTCTCATTGTAATATCATCAGCTATTAATTTTTTATACAAATAATTGGTTGGAGATATAGGTCCCACCCATATCACAATGATACCCACACTTATGTGTCCAATAATATCATAATAATTTAGTATATCATCACATTATAACCCATGTAACAAAAACATGAATCATAAACCATTACTAAATTCATCATACAATAACCCTTGAAAAATAAATGGGTTTCATAAAATTTTAAACAACACAAACATTAACCATCTAGTGAAATAATAAGTATAGTATAAATTAATCTTATCTCCAGTAAAGCATAAGTAACATTAAAGGATGTCATCTTAGATGGAAAATTATTTTAAAATAGCACTTGGAATATTTCTTGAGGAATATAGCTCTTGCACTTTAAAAAATTAATTTTAATACATAAAAAAGTTTCAAAATAATTTTCTTTAAAAATATCATTTAAAACTTATAAATTATGCGTTAAAAATCATTTGAAACATTTTTTGAGGAATATATCCTTTAAATTGTGAAAATAACTTTTTTAAATATAAAATTTCATAAAAAATTATGGAAATAATTTTCATCAAAAATAATATTTGAAACATATAAATTAATATTTATAATACTATTTTTTTCAAGGAAATAGATAATATTTTTCATGTACATGTTGAAAAAATGATTTCTTTCACATTTTTGGTAAAAATAAAATGAGCATTATTTGAAAACTAAAATCAATATTCCATTCCTATTTTTTTTGTAAAAATGTTTTAAAACTTCATTAATCAATCATTTCTAAGAATTAAAAATATTTTAGAAAATCTGTTTTTAGAAGAAAAATTATTTTCAGATGAAGAGAGAAATAAGGTCAGTTTTCTTTAAAAAATATTCTTTTCAAACTCTTGACTACTTTAAGAGAGGAAACTGAAGGGAATCCATGTATTTTCCTGAAATAAAAACTTAAAATAAATTTATAGAGTTTTTTGAGTGACATATATTAATATTTAATTATTAGAAGCATAAACATAAACAATCACGCAAACTATTGAGATTGTATCATAAAACCCTATCCACCTTGGTAACTTTTGTATCATAAAACTTGTGAAAGAGAGAACTGAAAATGGATATTTAGATCACAATAATTTTCAAGGGAATAATCATAAAATACATTCATGTTATGTATATGTATCATATAAAAGATATATGGGGTGAATATGGCATATGTCTCATAGAAACAAATTGAGAAAAAAAACCCTTACCATAAGTCTTGACTTATTTCATTCATTTTAATCCTCCTTTATAATAATTATATGTTAATTATACATCTATTTAAGAACCACACACACACACACACACACACACATATATATATATCATATCATGTATTATTTTCTTATGACCTTTTATTATCCATTAATTAAAAATTCCACGTTAAAATCACCTTTTGGGAAATAACAACTTTTTTCATATATGTTTTGGATTGTTATTTTTTTTCTTAATTTGATCATGGTTCTATCACATACATAATATTTAACATTATATAAATGTAATATATATTCACTATATATGTATTTATATTGATCTATAAAAGTTAGAGATAGAAAATGAAATACACCATTAATGGAGATGGTAGGTTTTAGGTATAAATAAACGTTGTATTAATTTTCCTTATGAAAAAAATAAAGTTATATAATATATTACCATTATTGAATCATTTTAATTTCATATATATCATATATGATCACTAAAATCATATTTATGACCCACCATGTAAATCTTAAAAAATCACATCGCTTCCTGAGGCTGTAGTCCAACACACAGATGAACGACGTTATCATATTCCCACATAATGGAAGGTTAAAAGGAAAATGTGATATAAATATTATAGAATCCTAAAAATATAATAAATATAATATATAAACAATAAATACATCATTATATCCATACTTGAGAGGTGGTGATGAAATATGAATAACATCACTTCGTGAGTCCATAGTTCATCGTACACACGAATGAGGATTTCATAACCCATTTGATAAAAGTGGGAAAGGATTTTTTTATTAAATTAATGTAATAAAATCTCAATATATTTATTATACTATGGATATTATATAATAATTATTATATAATAATTTATTGAAGTTGAGGATGAAATAAAATAAAATGGTATGTTTGGGATGTTCCATCTTCTTCAGAGAAGTTTTTTAGTTTACTCCAAAAGCATTCATAGGATGGATTTATGAAAATATAAGGATTTTATGATGAGATAAGGGAAGTAATAAATTTATTTGGGCATGAATTGTCTAGACCAAAGGGTATTGATATTATTAAGATAAAAGGAGAGGTGGTTTCCATTCATAAGTGTGGTGAGTGGCACACTTGTTATTTTATAAAAGAAAAAGGTGTTCCCATGTTTTCCTCAAAAAAGAGGGCCAAAAAATTATAAATTAATAATCATAGATGATATACGTTAAAAATTATTTCTATAAAATGGGTGTTGGAAATGGGTTTTTTAATTTTTAACCCTTACCATTTTAGTTTAACCCTAAGTGAAACCATTTTTACCTTAACCATTGAAAATAATTTTTTTTGTTTTGTACTATTATTTATGGTAAAATATTAATTAAAAATAATTATATAATATAAAATATTTTTATTACAGATATTGAATACATTTTTCCAAATTTCTTTCACATAATTGGAAAATTTTAAATTAAAATAAATTATGAAAATTTGATGAGAAAGTGGTTTTTCAAAAGTGAAAATGTTAAAAAGATTGAAACTTTTTTGTATCAAAATTAAATATTAAATTGATTTCAATAACATAAATTGGATATATATATATATATATATAATTAAAATAATTTTACTTTAAAAACATTTTTTAAATAAATTTAACGTTTTAAATGTTTTAAATGAAATGACATTTATTAATAAAAATGAGTATTTTTCACTATTAATAGAGAAATTTATTATTTAAAAAATCTTCAAAAATTGACTCAAGATAATTTTTCAATTTATAATTCCAAAATTATTTTTTTCAAATAAAATTTCTAATAATGAAAAAAATTAATTTTAAAATAAGTGTGAAAAAGGTGACAAAACCACTTTTTAGAAAAATAAAGGGTTTTTGTATAAATTTGGATTTATTATTATCTCTTATATAGAAAAAACTTTAGATTAATGATAAACAATTGATTGATATATATTATATAGTATTAATTAAAATTATTACATACATGTGATTTTTTTAATTTATGGAGGTAAAATTATTTTGTGTGCATAACAAAAGTATTTTTAGAAAAAATGTTTCATTTGTTTTCAAATAATTTTTATTTTTATTTTTAATCAATTTATCATAATATAATTTATTATATATTTGTATTTAAATCATATATTTTCATAATTTAGTTATTCTTATTAATACATACCATTCTTATGGATACATTTCTACTATCATATTAAATGATAATATTTTAATAGCATGTTATATTTTTTTTAACTCTGTGTTGAGTGTAATTCAATCTAAACATAGTGCTACATAAGATATAAAAAATATTAAATTTGTTAAAAAAACTATTTCACACAATCTCGGGGTGTTAAAAAATTCATACTGGGAAATCACATAATCATGAAAAAATAGATAGAGGATATCTAAATCATGAAACCTTCATTTCCATCAACGATACTATAGGTTTATCATAGGTCATTCATGATCATGATCTATTGAAATACTCCTTGATGGCCCATAATGAGTTTTTCAATTTTTTAATCATATCTGAAATCAGTGTTAAAACAGGTGCATATTAATTCCCATTTTTTACTAGGTTACACTTGATTCAATCCCGACGTGCCTTTTTGGTCTTATTACCCCTAGGTACATATGTGTATAAACAATATCCACTTATAGTATACAAATAAGAATGTATTTACCAAAAAACCACTCTCTCCATACTTCAATAAGATTTTAGTATATTTTTCTATATTTAATTTTATTCTTAGAAATATCCTTAAACTTATCTTCATACTTACCCCTAGGGTTCTCACTAAGGTTATCTCATCCTAGTGTCCAAATTATAACTAAACCTCCCTCTGATACCATCTAAAATAACCCAATAATTTTGCACATATTATGACATTGTTTTTAACATAAACATCTAGTAATAAAACTGAACGACCATAAAGGCCAGTATCATTTTAAGACATGGTTCATTAAATATAAAGGGAACTGAGAATAAAACTTTTTATTTTATTCTCCATAATAATATATTAAATCCTTTTAGGCTCCAAAATTTCATGGGATAAGCCAACGAATAATTAGACAAAAGGGGTGAGCTAAAATGCCTAGTTAGGGTATAAACATGATAGGGAAACATAATATTATAAGTCAAAGTTATAACATGATATCATTAATGATAAATCACATGAGTAATCACAGAGAACCATATAAAAAAATATAGTATCATAAGATCATGGCATTATAGGAAGTATGGAAACATCATAAAACATGACATGATCATATTTCAAGGATAACTAACAGGAACACATCACATGATGGACATGGTCCCATAATGGATTAGGTTCACTCTTTAATCGTGTACATGATGTCTCATGAGAATAAAATATTACCCAATGCATTGGGGTGCTATCTGGGAGCACCCATCATAACATGTTCATGATCTATGCAAACCAAATAAAGGAATCAATCATAAATAGTAACATAATAATTACCCATAGAAGGAAAATGGGTCATAAAATATTTATTTATATCATATTCAAAGTAATTTCTATAGTGAAGGAATTTTGGAAATGATCATAAGGAAATTATTAACACATCAAAGGAAGGAAGCATAATCTGGGTATATATGTGTGAGACATATGTACATAATTGGGAACAAATCCATAACATCAAAGGCCTTAATCACTAGGGAAAATAATTTTAAAAATATATTCATGAGGAAAATATCCTTTTAAATTTGAGTGTCATAAAAGGGTGTCATAATATTTGGAATATGATTTTGAATGATCACTTTGATCATTTAATCAGAAAAATATCCTTTCTATTTTGAAACCAATACTTAAAATATAAAATATTCTCAAACATTAAAGAAAAAATTTCATTGATAATAATTTTTTAATCTTAAAATTGAAGCTTCAAATCATTGAGTGATATTTATGATAGAAGAGTTACACTCATTCCGAATATGTTTCAAAAACAAATATTCCATTCAATTGTTTTGAAAAAAAAGTAAAAAATTAACTTATTTAGAAAATGATAGGAATAATTCTTTTAAAAAGTTTCTAAAAAAATTGAGGGTATAGTTGACTATAAACAATTAATGTAAAAAAGTGTTATATACATTTTTAGAAAACTTCTAATTTTCTGGAGAAGGATTTTCAACCTAAGAGAGACATGTAGCCAAATTCTCATAAAAACATTTTCTCAGTAATTCTATATAAAAAAGAGATGAAATAATACTATTAAATGAAAAATTTATGAATAACTATAGGTGAATAAAATTAAATGGGTTTAATAGACAATTATTAAATAATTTCCTTTAATATAAATTTATGAATAAGAAATCCTAATTTAAATTTGATTGAAAAATAAATCATTACTGCTCTAGTACCTTTTGAATCATAACATCCCATTAATGAAGTAGATGTATCATAACATAAATTCTCAGGATTTTGGAAGGATTCATGATTTAGTTTGTAAAGGGGAATTACATAAACCATTCAAAAGAATTATATACATAGAAGAACATGCATCTCAATGAAGGTAGTTTGGGACGAAACTCTCACAAGTTGAAGAATTGAGGTGAGAGTTAACCAATGGGGCGATTATGTGTAAAAAATGTAGATACAAAAAATTATAGTTTAAATACTTCTCAAATCAATAAAAAGTTATTTTACACATATTTGTTTTATAATATAATCAAATAATAAGTCATATAACCCAAATAATGGAAATTGAGTAGAGAAACCCCTTACCTCATAGTTCCCTTTAGTTGAGATATCTTTAAACTCCTACATTAATTTTTAAACATATTATTAAATTATAAAATAATAATATTATTATTTAAAATTTAATATATTTTAATGAACCATTTTTTCAAAAAGTTAAGGATCATGAGTTGTAATATCAAATCCTTTGCATAATCATTTTATACATGCACTATGTCCTAAAAAAGGTTTCAGGAGTTTATGGGGCTTGTTTGGAGCACAAATTTCTAGAAAGTGGGAAAATAACTGGGCTGTAGGGTTAGAAGAAACCATATATCCCAGGCTACATAGTTTACTCTAACTGTGTGAGGGTGAAACAAAGGTGAAGTAGAAGCCTCATGGTTTGTTTGAAACCATCTGAATCCGCGTTAATGCAAGTATGAGAAAATATAGGTTTTTGATAGTGGGATTTTTCATGGTTTGTTCATGATTTGGGAAACCGTGCGAGGTAAATACTTAAGCATTGACTTGCACAAAAGTTTCCCATGATTTAGTAAACTCTGTGCCTCAACTATAAACCCTTATATTTTTAGGTTAATTGACTAAAATTCCCCTATTTAATTTATTAAATTATTTCTCCTTTCTCCTTTCTTACATTAGTAGATGATTTGAGTTTTCTCCTGCTATGAGTTCAATAACCTCTTAACCTAGGAATCCATATATCTCTCACATACGTTGTCTGATTCACGTTCCATTGAAGTCATTAGATTACTTTGGGTGAGATCTATAATCTTATCCCTTCTTATCTAAGTTTATCTTGGTATCCATCATGCTATTTAGGTGCCATTTCATTAGACATATTTTAATGGATTTATAGCATTCCATATATATTATATAACCTACTCTGAATATATTTCTGATATCGATTAAGGATTCATCAACAACATTGAGGTAGGTAGTCTCATCATTTTCCCCTTGATTTTTGATACTTCGTAGCTATTCCTTTCTGCTACATGCCAAACTTTACAAAGCATCCCCTTGTAATTGAGTTATTCATATCAAATTGATCCTTACACCATGATACAAACCTCTTGATCATTATTTAGTAAATTATAGGTTACTGATCACTTTTATGGACACCCCTTGGGTGTGCCAAGCTAAATTTTCCCATATGGTTAAATATTTATATGCCCAGAATGCCTCATAAGAATTCAACTTAGATTTTAAATTGATTTTACCCAGTAGTGTGAATGCTTAATTAAACAAAGGGGTTCTCCTAGGTGTTTTAATCATCATATAGTTAGAATTTCCCATGTAGGAAACTTCCTTATAAACCATGTCACCTATTAAATGAATTTGACGCCTTCTAAGTTCCATTTTTCCTTATAAATGGAATTTCCATGTTTTAGAATATAAAATTGGTTGATTACATGGGAAGACACATTCATGTGGG
Organism: Viscum album; assembly: GCA_963277665.1. Classification (NCBI taxonomy): domain Eukaryota; kingdom Viridiplantae; phylum Streptophyta; class Magnoliopsida; order Santalales; family Viscaceae; genus Viscum; species Viscum album. Next base: position 1,799,586,226 of record OY728130.1, on the reverse strand, counting down.
TTGATTTCCATTAAATGGATTGAGTGATTTGAATCATATGACTTATAATGGTATTATGGAAATGACTATTACTTCATGAATAAATAAAGGTATTGATTGAATTATAAAGCGTTGTATATATATATATTGATCTTGATAAATGATATGCATGGAAGGTAATTCTGCGTGGTTATATTTAAAAATATGAATACACCTTATTTTTATATATGGGATTGGTAAAAATGATACATGAGAGGTATTTCCCCATGATCAATACGATAAATATTATTACACCTTTATCAATGAAGTGGTATGATGATAAGGGATATATTGGGCATGATAGTATCACACTCCCTTACATTGGGTGATGATCATGATGTCTCACACCATTGACAATAGTTGTATGTTGGGCTTGATGAGCCACGTACCTTGTTCAAGTGTTGACATAGTGGAACACTAACCATATCTAGTGAAGAGCACAACTTCTCCCACTCATTATGAGATATAGGGCATTACCCTATTGATTGAGATTATAGGCTTGTAAGATTGGTCATAGATGTCTGAGTTATTCCATGGTCTAGCCAACAACTAATATTCCGGGTATGTGGACACTTACATATGCACATACTTAGTTTATATAGGAGGGTTCAACATATAGATATATAGATATATATATATATATTATTACTATATATATATAGTGACTGATCTGACATCTATTTCGGCCATGAACCGAAGAAGGTAGAGATTCTAGGTGTCTTTTTGGCACTTGAGTGGGAGGTTATTTATTTATTAAACATATTTCATTAATTACTTATGACTGCACACGATTTAGTTATCAGCACTACTTGGATTACGAGTGGTCATCATTGGTTGTGGCCTATTGATATTTTTATCTCACACCCTACTCGGGCTGCCTTTGGTACCTAGGAAGATTATCTATCTACAATTATGGATAACGGAAAGCATCCTTTTATTGTATCTTGATATTATTAATTATAGATGGAGCATAAGAGTAGAAGACAGGGCATAAGATCGAGATGATAGTGGAGCAGTTTTTGTCCTTCTTTTCTTTTTTTAATTTATATAGCATGATTACATCTACCTTTACCATGTTCCATTTTTAAAATCAACATGCCATGCATCCATGTGTATCACACTGTTTAGTGGGTCTTTTCTGCAATTCAGTTATTCCGTTGTTTATTCTTACGTTGTTTTATTTATTCTACATATTTATTTATATGCTTATGCTATTGTATGTTTTTGGTACTATACACTATGACACTATGATATGAGGGTATAGTATCCCCACCATACCACATGTACACCATCACTGCTAGTCAGTAGCATCTGGAAAGAGTGGAGGCACGCTTGAGGCCATGAGACCCACTAGCTCGGGGCACGAGTTAGGTGGACCCTGAGCCGGAATGTTAAAAGGTGGTATTAGAGATAAAACTTTTCATTTGTCTTACTATTGGGTAATAGATAGGAGACTAATGGGATTTCGAAATAACCCTATGCCTAGATGTATCTAACCCATGTATAAGGGAAACCCAAATTACCAAGGATGGGAAAGATTTATTATTGATGAATCCATTTATAGTTGATATGACTTGATTATTGGTATACACCAATGTATTATGATATTATTGATATTAGTATTATTGAAATGATGATTTATTTTCTATGCCTTGATGAAATGAGGGATTTGAATTAGACCATGCATCATTATTAAACACACTAGGACTAATATGCCATGAATTTTAACATAACACATATATTTTCCACATGAATATTCTTATTGCGTATTATTAGTGACTTGATTATGTATTTAATTGTTTTGACATTTCATATATAGACTATAAAATATAACTAATACTTATACTTGATACCTTATCCTAATAGTGTTTTTCTAAATAGGTTAAAATAGACACCTTAAGCATTAAATTATGGCACATTGATCCATAAACTATTGATATCATGGGTTGGAATGTGTTATGGTGTGGGTTAAGTAGATACCATATTTTGGTTCATAATGTGGATGGGTCCTTATGAATTAGAAATTGTAATCCACATAACTCATCCATTGAAAGTGTTTCAACAATTTTAATATGACCAAATTTAAAATAAATATTACTTATAAGGTAATATTAATTATCTTATACATGTGTAAAGAATACTCATACGTAGACCCAATCATAGTAGTGGCTAGATAGGTGTATCTTATGCTCTGATAGCCTATTGCGGTCTCTTTCTATCATCTGGACCTAGATTTTGTTGCAGGCTAAGAGGGGTGATCTTATATATAGGAAGGATTTATACTTGTCCTAGTTTTCAATCTTAAATCTTCTTAATTTCTTAAATATATTATAAGGAATTTGTTTGTAATTGCAGTATCATGCCTCCACAAAAATCTGTAGTCTTATTCCCTAAATGCAGTGATGACTATGCACTTGAGGTGGCGAGCCCTGAGCCACTAGTGATTTATCTTATTGTGCCACCTATGGCACATTTTCCTGTTCTTGATATATCCACTGATTCCGAGTTATGAGACAGATTCATACTTATTATTTAGAATATGAAAAGCATCAATCGACCTTCCCTGAGTATAGTTGAGTTGGCTCGGGAGTTCTAGCAGCATCATCCTCCAACCTTTTCGAGGGATGTCAGATATCTTGCTACAAATTCTTGGCTCAAATCTATCAATTATATATTTGATCATCTATAGATGACCTCTATGCGATTTGAGTATGAGATGGTATATTCCATCTCGTCATAGGTCAATGTCTTCTGGTTGACTACCATTTCTGAGATCATTTACCAAATGCTTTATATAACAAGAAATTTGAGGGAATATGACTGTGAAATTTAGGGCGGTTTGACACCTAATGAAATTACTGATTCTTCTAGTGGATGAAAGCATCATTTTGAGGCTTCTCACTATGGTACCTATAGTTATTCTCCCCGTGTAGATTGTTTATTGATATTTAATCTGTGTAGAATGCTATGAAATACTAAACCTCAAGGATTGTGGGATATAGTGATGTCAAGAATCTATAGAAGGATAGCTCATATAAAATGTTTCTATAGAACATTCCCATAATTGACCAGAGAGAAATAATTTATACCTAATCAACATATAGGAGCATGGACAATAGTATCACGACTAGAAGGAAGCTGAAATACCACTGGCCAATCAAGACGAGGGGCAGTTGAGGCAGAGGCAGTCGTACCTATGATTCTTAGGGATAGTAGAGAGGGATTACTCAGGGAAGCTAGATAGTGACTTAAGGTTTCTATACATTCTAGTTACATGCATTTCAACCTAATTCGAAGGAACACAACAACAGACGTTCTACTACAAGAGGTACTATTTTAGTATCCTCCACTTTAGTGCCTATTTTATTTGACACATGCACATATCAATAATTTATATTTGAGGCAATAATAGAGTGTTTGAGCTATGAGATTGAGAAATTTCATGGAATTATGATGGTATATACCTCATCATATATTTGATCATAGGGTGTTTTCTATTGTAAGGACTATCCCCTTGAAATAGGTAGTTAAATTTTCATGTGGAATATTTTTATCCTCAATAAGATGGGTTTCAATGTAATCTTTTCATGTGAATAAGGGAGAATTATATTTCATTGTGGTAGGAGTAGGACCCCTACAATAGAAGCAGGGTAATGTGACATCTCAGATAGCCATTCTTTTCATTAATGACCAGGGGTTATGACCAACTTTTTTTCAACTTGTAGTGGAGTGATTCATGGATGTATTTCCTGAATAATTATCTTATATACCTATGGTGTGATAGGTAGAGTTATCTATTGAGATGGTACTAGGAGTAGTACCAATGGCCATTCCTCCTTATAGGATATCACTTAGGGAGCTTCTGTAACTCCAGAAGTAGGTGTAGAATCTAGAAGCTAAAGGATTTATATTCCACAACACTTATCCTTGGGGCTCAGTAGTCCTTTTTCCAAGAAGGCATATGGTACCCTCAAAATCTACGTGGATTACCATCAACTAAACTAGATCACGGTAAAGAATCAGTATTCACTACCTTTAATAAACAACCTCTTTGATTAAATATGAGGATAAGAAGTGTTTTCAAATATAGATATGATTTTAGGCTATCATTAGGTAAATTTCAAGTTGTTATACATATCTAAATTTTTTTTTGGAGTAGTTATAGTGTAACTTCATGGTTCCAAGCACCACCCAAAGGTGCCCCATACCCCATTGGTCATATGGTTTCAAGTGAATTTCCCCAAACACCAGAGGCTACCGACTAGCAATGAGGGCCTTGGGTGTGATAGTGATGAAATTATTCCTTCATTGGTGCAGTAATATTGTGTAAAAATAATAATATACAACAGTGGATGCAGTAATACCATACAATAAGCAAAACACGGAAGACTAAAAGTAAATAAATAACTGGATCACATATATAAATGATGCATGTCACATATGTGTAGGAAACTAGCCAAATATGTCACAATGCCATAAATACGGTACTAAACCAAGGAAAAATGAAAAAAAAGTAAAATCAAGTAGCATCACAATCCTCAGATCGGTCCCATGGTCTCCAGCTCGACAACCATTAAGTACCTAAAGTAGAAGGAACTTTCCCTTATCTATAGTTGCAACAATATAATCAGTTTGGGCCTAAAAGCATGACCTAAATAGGGTGTGAGATGAATCCTATTAGGAAACCACCCAAATATATGTGCCTAACTATTAGTGAATATATGTAGTATGAAACATGAAAAATTAAGTAATAAATAAGGAAGTACTCAAAAGTAAACAATCCTATATTTTTGACTACATTCATTTACCTTTATCAAATATTCAACCAATAATTCACAACAAACCCTCTGGGAAATTCCTCACGTCCTAATATACCACCTTTACACCCTCACTACTAGTTGGAAGCCTCTGGAGTATAAGGAGGCACACTTTAGGCTGTGTGACCCACCGGATGGAAGCACGGGTTAAGTGGACCTTAGGTCAGTATGTTACATATATGATCTTTTATAACATCTTATTACCTGATTGTTAATAATCTTTAATTTTCACTATTTTTTGGGTGTTAATTTTTTTATTTTCTCCTGCACGTTTCATCATGAATGTTCAGGATATTGATAATAGGTTTTAGGTACATAATCTCTATAAGGATATTAATGTTATAAATATAATTTTTCTCAATATATATATATTAAGAATAATTATTTAATTTTTATCATCGAGAATGAATCACATCGCTTCATGGAGATATTAGGTTGTACATACACAAAAGTGATGTTATCATTTCTTTAGTGGGAGAAAGGGTAATAAAGTGTATTGTATATTAATTTTAAAAAATAAATATAATTTCATATGTATCATGTATATTCATTAAATATTTACTATATTACTTTCTATGTAAAGTGTAAATGAAAAATGAATCACATTATTTCATCAGTCGGTAGCCCGTCATACACGTGAATAGTGTTATTACATTCTCTACAGAATGGAATGTAAAAATGTATATATGATATTATAATTCTAAGGGTATAATTATAACATCAATATCATTTATAAAATTAGATACATCATTATATCAAGCCATTGTAAGTGGTTATGGAAAATGAATTGCATCAGTTTGTTAGGCGGTAGTCCTCCATACACACGATCAAAGGTTTCATTTCCCATTGAAGGGAGAATAAGTTTGTATTATATGATTAACTTAATATATAAATGTCCCATTATATGGTATATATTTATTTTATAATATAATAATGGTTTAATAATATTTTAATGTGGTTGGATAAGAAATATAATAAAACTCTCAGTTGAGGACATTTCCTATTATTTCAACAACTTCTACTAGTTTTCACATGAAGCCTTCCTAGGTTGGATATAAAACTAAGAAACGGACAGTAGAATTAGGGTTGGGAATTAAGGAAGTTAATTTCCCAGTTCTTGGTTAAACCAATGTGTTTAGAAAGTGTCAAGTGGAGATGATAGTGGGTTGTCTTCCATAAGCGGAGGTGAGGATACATTTGGAATTTTTGAAAAGGAATAATTCAACCTAATTTTTTCGCATTAAACAAGGCATAAACATGAAAATTTTAAAGTATTAGAATATATAAGGTATTATGATCATACGATATAAATTGTAAAAGGTTTGTTTCATTTTTAGTCCTTATCGTTTTAGTTTAACCCATGGTAAACATGTTTTACCTTAAACATGGTAAATAATATTTATAATTTTCACTATTCATTATGGCAAAAAATTAAGTTAAACTTATTAGATGATATAAATTTTTCTAACTCCGATCATCGATTCCAATTTCCTAAATTAAACTCACATAAGTGGATTAATTTAATTTAAAATTAAACCCACAGACGTGTAAAAAAAACAGTTTTTCCAAAGAAAACATTCAAAACTTTTAAAAGTTTTTATATTAAATTTAAATATAAAAAATATTCCAATGAACAAAATATGTTAAATTATTTTCTAATTGAAATAATTTTACTTTAAAATTTTTTAAAATATAATTTACCTTTTAAAATAATTTAAATGAAATAGCACTTTTCAATAAAAAAAATCAATATTTTCACTAATTATAAAATAGTAATCCTTTTCAAAAAATTATCCAAAATTAATAAAAAAGAAAAAATTTATATTTATATTTCAAAAATGATGATTATTTTTTCATGTAGAATTATAAAAAATTTGTAAAAAGTACTTTTAAATTATATGAACAAAGGGAAACTAATTCTCCTTTCAGAAAAAGATTGTTTTTCATAAAACATTTCATTTTCTATAAAATGGTTCTTATTTTGTTCGAATCAATAGATAAGAATTGAATTTATTTCATAAATTTTTAAAACATAAGTTTCATAATTTAGTTATTTCAATTCATACTTTCCAATATAACAACTAGGTTATAATGGTCATGTTTAAATAATAATATCATAATAGTGTATCACATTTCATTTAAACTCGGTGTTGTGTGCATCAAAAGCTATTGTTTTTATTGAAATTACTTAAAAGGAAATATATCATTAAGTTTTAGGGTGTCATATTAGATTCTATTATTGGTGTTTAACTTCAAATATGATATCCAACATGATATTACTATTTTAAAATCTTAAGCGTTTACATACTTGAATACAAAAACGTTATAGAGATGGAGAACTAGACTTTTTTAGAGAATGAATAGAGTATGAAAAGTCCCATAGGTCTCCCTAAGATATTTTGTGAGAAATATATAAATTAATTTACATACTTATTCAACAGGAGTCTATCCAATCTAATTGGACAATATCTTCTTCAAATTTGTTGGTATAGAATAAATGTTGGTTTCAACCACCTCAAAGTCATTGGGGGAACTCCCATATGCCCAAATTATTTATAAATAAATAGAGATGTTGGATTATAAATCAAGATCATGTTACTTTATGGGATAATAAGAAAACGAGTTTGGGTTTAGAATTGAGGAAATAAATCTTTGAAAGGAATTAGAAGTTAAAATTTAATCTACAATGAGGAGATCTCGTGGAATGATCAAAGCCTGTCAAAAACAATGATGGGAGAAAAGTATCTAGAATATTTTTTTCAACTGGATATTTTTATAAGAATGTCAGGATAAGAAACATTAAGGAATATGGTGGAGTAATTTGAAGATGAAGTGGAACAAACTATAATAGTGCTACCAAAGATAAATATACTTGGGAGTTCAAGTACTATGGAAGATTGAGCATTAGATGTTCACACTCTAGAATATGAAAATAAAGATATTAACCATAGGGAAAATTTTAGAGATATAGTAGGGAGATATAAATAATGACAATTTATAGTGATAGTTTTCACATTATTATTCTATCATACAATGAAAATATTGAGAGCCTAAAGGAGTAATGAGTTTTTATAGACTCAGAATAGCATGATATAACCATGAATAAGGAACTTGATTAACAAATTGTGTATAAAAGTTTGGAGATGATGTAAAGGACTATAGGGAATAAGTTTCTTAAAAAAGATTTATTGGTTGAAGGATGACGCAGATGGTAAAAGATGGTACCAGACCATGCTATTAGTGAAGGGATTATAACAAATAAATGTTATAGATTTCTAAGAGATCCTCTAACCATTAGTTTTAAATGAATATAATAATGTTTATAACTATGGTTTCATGATAAAGATTTATCTAGAGAATTTGGAGGTAAAGGAAACACTGCTGCATAGGGACTTATAGGAGGAAATTTTCATTGAGCAACCAATCCTTTTCAAAGTGCACAAGATCGAGGGACTTATTCATAATATCAAATATTCTAATTATGGTTTAAGGAATGAAATGAGGTGTTAGAACATGAATTTTAATGACATAATGAAGTATTCAAAGGTATTATGTAATGATTCTGACCATTTCTATTACTGATTTTTTTGGTGATGGTAATTAAGAAAACACGAGAAAACTTTAAATAAATTTCACATCATTTTAGTTAAATTTTAAGTAAATTTTGAAATAATATATTTTAGATGACTGCAAAGGATTAGTTCAATTGGAGACTAGAAAAATAATCAAATTGTTTCCTAAAAAATAATAAACATCTTAAAAATATTTTATTGCCTCGTATCCATCTTATACCTTTATTAATTAAAACGTTTCTTCAAAACATAGGGAAAATGAAAAAAAAATAATGTCTATTTTGAGAAGTTATGTGAATTTAAATATGGGAGAAATGAATTAATGATCATATACATGAGTAAGATATAAATAAAAGTATGATAACATTATTATAAATTAAAGTTTCATTCCAAATTAGTTATAGACTATAAATCACGAGTCATGGAATAACTTTGTAGTATTTAAAAAGACATTAGTCATCCGAGTAAGGAATCATCATTAATTAATTAGGAGTCATGAAATGATATCATAAGTGTAAGATACTGTAATAGGAATTGTGGAATAATTATTAGCATAAAAAATAATTTCATTATTAAAGTCTTACATCAATGATAATCATAGTGGATCGAGGTCTGTAGTGGATTGGGTTTTCTCCTAATTCCATCATTTATGTAACACCCTGAGAGTTTGTGAACTTATTTATTAAAATTAATTTATACTTATTGATAAATTGTTCTATAAAAAACAAAAATTCCATATTTCATTACACACAACACTATGTTTGTCTTGTGTTGTACACAATACTATATTTATCTTGTATTACACGCAATACTAATTTTAAATGAAACTTGTCTTACAATTAAAATAATATTATTTAATATGAAAGGTATCACATAAAAGTTGGAATTGAGGGTATGAATATGATTAAATAATTTATGAAAATATGGTTTAATCTTTTTTATATAATTAACTATTTGGTGAAAAATTAATTACATATTAAAATAAAAATATTATGAAATTAAAAGGAAATATGTATCTGAAAAACTACATTATGAAAACAAACATGTATTACCTCAATAAATTAATCAATTTTTTTTGAATTATTTAAATAAAATAAATATATTATATATTTAATAAACTATTCAACAATCATATTATGTGTTTTGGAGATAAGATATAAGAATAAACCAATTTTTTTCATACAAATGTTTTTCTCTAAAAGAACCGTTTTATCACCTTTTTATGAAAAAATATTTTAAAATAAAAATAAAAAATTTTATAAATTTAATTTTATTAAATAAAAATAAAAATTTGAATTCATAATATAAAAATTATATTTTGATTATTTCTTGTGATTTTTCTGAAAATTTCATTTTTTGATAAATAGAGAAAAATACTGAATTTTAATTAAAAACTACCATTTTGATCAATTTATTTATAAAGATAAACTATATATTAAACTAGTTTTAAGATTAATTATTTAAATTATACATCCATTAATCCAATTCATGTCATTGTAATAAATTTCACATTGATGTTGGTTACAAAAACATTTCAATCTTTTGAACATTTACACTTTAAAAACTCGTTTTATCATCACATATACAAGATTAATTTTAATTTTTTTTCCAATTCTATGAATTTAATGTAGAAATTTTGATTAAATATTTGGAATAATCATAATTTTTAATGTCTAAATTCGAAAAATTTATTTTTCCGATAATTATTTGTGAAAATAGTTAAAATTGGTCAAGATTATTAAGAGAAAAATGAGTTTAACAAGGGAATAAACATTAAACATAATAGATAAAAGGACCTAGATGTGAGTTTGAAACCCATTTCAGAAAATAATTTAACCTTATCACTTTTATTATTGAGATTTTTACATTATTTTTGACCACTGTACATGGAAAAACATGGGTGGGATTATCTCTTTAAAAACATTTCAAGTTTTCCACTCACCACACTTATAAAAGGCCTCCCCCTATCCTCTCTTCTTAATATCTGTCATGTCCATTTGGATCAACCAAGATCAACCGAAATCACATCCCAAATTCCCTCTCCTCTTATTAGAATTCTTTCTTTGGACATAAATCTATCCAAGGAAGTATATTAGGGAAAACCTAAGGAGGATACCCGAAGAAGAAGTAACGATCATCATTGCTCTCTTTTAACTTATTTATTAATTCACCCCATTATATTATTTTTATATCATTATTATATAACAAATTTTGTATCCAAAATATAAAGGGATGTCATTATATTATGATAATTACCAAAAACCATACACACTTCCAACAAATTTGTTTCAAAATCAACATTCGTGTGTACGGTAGACTACCTCCTCACAAACTGATGTTGTTCATTTTTTCATTACCACCTCTCAGGGTTAGGAATACTGGTGTAAAAACTATTTATATATTATTTTTATTGAAATTATTATTCTTTTATAATTTTTATATGGCACATATCTTCATGCCTTCATTTTTGTGGTAATATTATAATATTGTTTGTGTGTTTGGAGGACTACCACCTCACAATGCGATGTGATTCGTTCATGCTTTACATGGAATGTATTAAGGATGAGTTTAATAAAAATAGGTTATATATATAAAATATGTATTTAAATATAAAAATAATATACATATATATATATTCCATTTACTTTTTACAATGATAAGGAAATGGAAACATCATTCATGCGTATATACGGCCTACCATTTCTAGGAACGATGTATTTCATTTCCTATCTCTATATTTTATAGGAAATTATAAATACATATATAATGATTATATATTATATTTATATCTTGATTATGATTTTTTATATGATTAAATCATGATGAAAAAATATAAAAAATCAAAATATATACAAAAAACAAAACATTTATTACCCGAAACATAACTTTAGCATGGAATTATTAATAAAAGGTTAACAAAAGATCATAAGAAAATAATATATAGTATTATATTCATGAATATGGATATATAATATATTTATAATAAAGTTCTATTAATTATACACAAGGTTTTAAATAGTAAATGAGATGTTAATGTATGTGGTAAGGGATTTCCATCTCACTTTTTACTTTTGTGAGACACATGCTATATTCACTACCTATTTCATTTATGTGGTGTATAAAATTCCCATGAATTTATTTATGATTCTTCCACAAAACATAATTGGTATTTAAAAAACCATTTTAGTATCTCTCTTTCATGGGTTTACTGTTTCAATGCTACCAAATTGGTAAGAGTGTGTTGTCTTAACTTTCTTTCTTTGAGACACATGTTATGTTATGCCCCTATATTATTTTATGAGGTGTACATACTAAATCATTGATGTGTTATATCATGAATATAATTATTTTCATAATATTTTATTATTCATTTAATGTTATTATTTCATGGGTATTATGATTCAATATTTCCAAAGTGGTAAGAGTTTATTGCTACAATCTAATATTCTATCAAGATTGGTTATGATTATGCATCCATTGATAAAATAGTTAGATCAACATGTCAATAATTCTCATGAAATTTATTTTCCACTTATTTTTATTAATATCATCTTGTAATGGTACCATTTTCACTCTTTTGTAGTTATGAAGATTAAGATAATGTTTTAAAGAAAATCTATCTTTATTTTTTTTATTAGAAATCTGTTTTCCCTCAAAACCATGTTTGATAATTTTTTTAAATTGTTAAAATTTCACATAATCGGTTTTAAAATAAATTTTACCAATTTTTATTCTTTTTACAGTTTTTATTTAAAAATGAATATATTTTTTATTTAATTATATTTGACTTATACCCAAAATATGAAAGGAATTTTTTCATATAAAAATTGATCACCTTCATGATCACTCCATTCATTTAAGATTTAATTATATTTTTAAATTATATTTTAAAATGGGAAATGTTTTCCAAGATAATTTTAAAATATTTTTATTTCAAATTAAACTTTCAAATATTTTTTTTGAAAATGTTTTTTGTTATAAAAAGAGTTTTAAATGATTTCTAAAGGTTATTTTATAAGTTTCCAAGGATATTTTTCAAATTAAAGGTTTATGAAAATATTCTATGTCTAAAATATTTTTTAAATGATTTTTATATATTAATTTATATTTTTTTGAGGTTATTTTCATTGAAAATTGTTTTGAAAATGTTTAATATTTTAAAAATCATTTATCAAATAGGAAAAGATATTTTCCTCAATAAATGTTATAAATGATCTTTAAAATTTATTTTATATAAGTGATAAAATATGTTAGTGTTAACTTTCACTTATTAGGGATATAATCATAGGATAACATCTATATTCATTCTCTGAATGGTTTATGTTTGATGGAATAATGTTTATAAAACTCGTTTCTCTTCCACGAGTTATACCATGAGGAAATGCTTAAGAAACCTGCTTCTTTTCACGGGTTATGATATGATGAAGTGATTATGAAACCTATCTCTTTTCTATAGGGTATGATATGATAAATTTTTTATAAAATATATTTAATTTAATGGTTTATGATATGTTTAATGTTTATGATCATTTGGAACATGTATGTATGATTTCATTATATGAATGGTGGGACCTATGCCAATGAGCCTGTACTCGAGTGGTAGAAGATCCTGATTGGAATCCATGAGAATTAGGATCATGTAAGGGTGGAGGAATATTTCTGTGATACTATAGTAGTAATGTAGTAGGTACTATAGTAGATTATATAGTAGGTATTGTTTCTTACTATAACAGCTAAAAATATTCATACAATTGGGTTTTTGGTCCACTGGTTTGGTCCTACGAGTCTTTAAGGACTTAGATCCTCCTAGTACTTTGAGACATTCAAGATTTCAGGCCACATTTAGGCCTTCAAGCCACCCCATGACCTTCGGGAAACTTCATGGCCTTCAGGTCATTTGATGTATAGAAGCAACCAGACATTCTCTCTAAATATTAGGCTCTAAATGGGGATTTTGAGCCGGTAACATTCACCATAGTAGAGATAAATGGATTTGGATGAATGAGAGGGTATGCAAATTTATATTGGTACCATTCCTATGAATCTATGCAAGGATAAACTAGAAAAACATCCATGAAAAGTTGGGGAGCTCACCATACTGATATAGACGCGGGGGAGGGGTATTTCTAAGTAGTCATAAGTCTGGGATGATTATGGACTTATGACTGTAAGACCTTCAGTTTATTTATTTTGTCTCTAATTATACAAGCTATGTAAAGGTACCCCCTCAAACCCTTAAAGGGGAATTATCTAAAAAATGTGAAAAAATATAATTCCTTTGGGCCATTTAGGCATGGGTGGGACCCATATCTCCCTCTAGTGCATTGTGTAATTTTTTTTATCTCATGTAATGAAGATGGAAAATAGGTCAAAAAACTTGATCCACCATAGGAAACTAGTGTGTCCTAATCCAAATTGAGAAATTGGTGTGTCCTGATCCATACTGGGAAATAAGTCTATTTTGATCCCCAATGGGAAACAGGTGAGTCCTAATCCACTATGTTTACAGTCTTGGGAGTAAACCTTGAATACTACATGTAATTTGTGGACTTGGTATCATGTCAATATGTATATGTGAGGGATTTATTTCATGTCCATAACTTAATGAGTGAAACAATTTCAATTTACACATTTTTAACAATGTAATGAGTTGATGTATATGGCACAAATCTATCTATTATGCCTATGTTATGTTCTTATGTCTGATGTGATTTGGTTAAATTATGATTCATGTCATATGAAATGAGAATATTTAGGACATGAATAACGATTATTATCTTTGATATACAAGGTAAGGTTTTGAAATGTTATACTGATATCCCCACAACCTTTTCATCATGTTATTCTTTCATATATCCCCAATTTACAATTACTGAGCATATGAGGTCACCCTTTATTATGTTTCCTTTCCCCAGGTTATGAAGAATGGTTTTAAGTAAGAGCACGAAATGTGATGAACTATATGGGAGATATTAAAGATCATTCACCATGTTAGAATATTATGATTCCATGATTCCAAATTCACTAACAAATTATGTTACTCATGTGTGTGTTTGTATAATGTAATCAATATTTATAAAAATGATGTAACATCCATGTATGAAAAGCTTAGGTATCTATAGTTGGTATTAGAGATAGGTTTAGATAACCTTTAGAAACTAGGATGAGAATAATTTAGTTATATACCTTGTTATATTTCAAAGGATATGTCTAAGGATGTCACTAAGGACAAGTTTAAGGTTTTATTAAGGTATTGGATAATTTCATGGATTTTTGGTAAAAGATATAGCAAGTGGTTTCCAATAAATCACTTCCCCATCATGATACTAAAAGTGGATGTGGATTTGGCATAGATGTACCTAGGGGTAACAAACCTGAAAACATCATATTGGGCTATACTTGATCAAGAACTATTTCATAAAAATGGGACTTACTACACACCGGGTTTGAAGCTACTTGGGGTAATTATTTGGAAATTCGCAAACTCTTTATGACCCATAATGAAGGATTTAAATAGAATATTATCTTGGATAAATTTTGAAAATAATAAGGTTTTATATAATGTGTATTTATTTAAACATACTAAATTATTTTCTAGCTATGTGGTTTTCTATTATGATTAGCGTTGGTCAAAATATGTTTTTTAGTCCTAGTCAATGGATGAAACCCAAAGGAATTGTGTTAACGAGGAATAAAATGGAAAATGAAATGATTTGAATCCTAAGAAACCAAATGTTATGGGTTATGGAATGAATAAAATTGTATCTATGACCACAAAACTTTATCAATCCATGAATCATGATGATCTTCTAAACAATCAGTGGAGGGAACACAATTTTATTGAATCCTTTATAAGGCAATGTCTACCATATTTTAGTGGAATGAATGATCCAATAGTTTTTGAGAAATGGATTTGTACCACTGAAAAAATATTTTATGTTATACATCATTCAAAATAAGAAAAATTTATGTCATACACCCATCAATTGGATAGTGAGGTGAGTTAGTGTTAGACCATTATCGACAATATGTGACAACATGATAAAATTGACTGCATGGTTTGGGAAAATTTCAAGAACATATTTTTCAGTATGTAACTTATTTGTATTATTTTTATGAAAATGGAGATTAGAGTTACCCATCAATCACATGGTTATGATAAGAAAAGAAGGAAAAAATTAAAATAATACTCTAAAAACAATATGGATAAGAATATGATATTTACTTTATGCTTAATGTCTGGAAGGAACCATGGGGGGAATTGTCTTTAGGGGATTTATAAATGATTTAAGTGTTGATGGAAAGGTTATGAAGTGGATGAATTCCCAAGTAGTGGGCATAAAGATAAATCTCCAAAGAATTCACATCCCACAATTCAATGTTTCAAATGTAAGTAGTGTGGGAATTATGATAACAAGTTCATAAAACCAATGGTTAATGATGATGATCGGTAAAAGAATTCTCTTAAATAGAGTGATAAGGTACATATTTTATAATCAAAATGGATAAAGTGAATCATGATACTTAGGGAATAATTATCATCTCCTTCTTAGTTGGGATCTTCATATTTTATTTTTTATGAATAAGCCCTATGAATTTTTTATTGTTTATCCTTTAGTGAAATTTCATGTGATTTTGGGAATCAATTACCTCCCTCTACATGGATTCTTGAATAATAAAATTACATTTGATAATATATAAGTACAAGGATAAAACATTTTTCCAATGAAAATTATTTTTATAATATGGGATCTTATATAAGGAATTAATTGGTAATTAACTTTTGGATGAGTTCATGTCTTTATGTAAAATTAACATAAGAGTTATAGATACTTTCATTGGATTATGAGTTTAATGGTGATCACGATTTTAAGTTCATTGAGACCCCTTATGAGGTTTTATGTGATTGGAGTTTATCATGATTAAGGATAATGGGAGATACATTTATGTCAATGAAACCATTTGGTATTATCTCTAGTGACAAAGTTATTTAAGGAGTTATGCCTTTTCAACTTATGGTTATATGATTAAAGGATACCCAAAGATCTTGTCCAGTAGATAAAAAACATCCACATTTTGAGTTCTAAAATAATGATAACATTTTCTTGAGCATTTAGATGGCTATTTATGAAGCCATTTATTGAAAGAATTGAATAACTCCAACATACTAGAACAATGTTTCAGAAAGAAAGCCATTGGGACCTAAGAAAGCTGATTAGATAGAAGAGAAGGTTATGTTCCATTCAAAAACACACAAAAAAAGTTAAAATTTTTTTTATGCTGATAATTATTGGAACGACATAGAATTTTATGTTTGTAATATATCCATTATACAAATTTCCCCAATGAATAAAGGACGGAAAACTAAGCCCTATGTTTATTGGTCGCATTAAAATAATTTATCTTATCGGGATAATAGTTTATCATTTGGCGCTTCCACTGAACCTATCTCAAGTTCATGATGTATTCCATGTATCACTCATAAGGAAGTACATACCTGATCCATTACATGTACTTAAATAATATGTTATACCATTGGAACATGATATTTCCCATGAGGAATGACTGGTACAGATTCTAGATTGAATAGAGAAAGTTCTACAAAACTAGACCACTCACCTGGTAAATGTTTTATGAAAAAACCAACAGATTAAGGAAGCTATGTGGGAACCTAAATATATGATGATGTAGATTTATCCTCATTTTTTTGTATAATAATGAATAATTTTGGGGAAAAAATGTATCACCATGAGATTTTGTTGTTGTTTTTTCAAATTAATTTAATATTTTTGATAGCATACACAATATGAACCACTGGGTTTATATTTCATTAAATTCTATACAATTTTTTTATTTTGGTACACACAATACCTTGTTTAGCATGCATTACACACAATATTGAGTTTAAATTAATTGTATCATACAATTAAAATAATATTATTCAATGTGATTGTTATCACCTATCTATATAAATTTTGGTTTCAATCAGATTAAATAAATTGTGAATGTATTTTATACACATGTTTATATAATGGATTATTTGGTGAGTAATTAATTATAAATTAAGATAAAAACCATATCAAAATAAATGGAAATATTTCTTTACAAAACTACTTTTATGAAAACAAACAAGTTTTACAACAACAATTTAATCAAACTGATTTTGGTAAATTATTTTAATAAAATAAAAATATTAAATATCCAACAAACTATTTAACACGCATATTATGTGTTTTATATATAATAGTTAATAATATATACAATTTTATGATTATAAATGCATTTTTCTAAAAACCAGTTTTCTCACATTTTTATAATGAGAATATTTTAAAAATAAAAATTTATAATTTTAGAAAAATAATTTAATAAAATAAACATAATTTTTTAATTTATAATATAAAAATTTTCTTAGGATTATTTTTTTTGCTTTTTCTAAAAAGTTTCATTTTTTTAGGAATAGTGAAAAAATACAAAATTATAAATGAAAATTACATTTCAGTTCAATTTTTTTTATAAATTTAAACTATAAATTAAATTGATTTTAATGTTTAATTATTTCATTTATAAGCACATTGATGCAATATATGTCATTAAAATTAATTTCACACTTAAATCAGTTAAAAAACATTTCAAACATTTGAACACTTTACCTTTAAAAACCCGCTTTCTCATCATATCAGTAGGATTAATTTTAAATCATACTATTCCACTTATATGAATTGAATTTAGAAAATTGATTCCATATTTTTAATTATAATTATTTATTATTTTTAATAAATAAAAATTTATATTTTAACTATAATTATTATGGAAAAAAATTAAAATTCATCACAATGACAAAGAGAAAAACCAGTTTACAAAGGAACTACTCTTTAAGGTTAAGGAAAAAAATGACATAGAAAATTTTCAAAAACCAATATTATGGAAATATTTTGAACATATATATTATATAATAAACATTGGTCTATTATTTGTTTTATTTTACATGAAGAAAATTTAGGTTGAATTCTATATTTAAAAAATTTATAGGTTCGCTACTCACCTTGCTTATAAAAGGCCTCCCCCTATCCTCACTTATTCACAACTCTCAGGCCCCTTTCAATCGACCAAGTTCTAACTGAATCAATTAATAAATTTCCTCCCCACATCCAATAACACTTATTTTGGGAATAATCCATCCAAGGAAGGATTTTAATGAAATCCTAAGGAGGATACTCGATAAAGAGGTAATGATCATCAACGATAGATTTTATATTATTTATTTCTCCACACACTTATATTATTTTTATATCATGATTATTAATACCATAAGAATATTTCATTTTATTATATCATGGGTACAACTTAAAACCACATAAACATCCATCATATGTGTTTTGAAATCATCATTTGTGTATAAGACAGACTACGACCTTGCGAATCGATGTTAGTTGTTTTTTACATTACGACATCTCAAGATTATGAATAATGATGGACATAAAGTTTATATATGATTTGAATAATATTAATTATATTATTATAATTTTGGTATTTTTATGTCACTCATACTTTTCTTCTTTCCATTTTTTGGTAATACTATAACATCATTCATGTGTACGAAAGACTACCGCCTCGCAAAGTGATGTGATTCATCCCTGAATTATGTGGAATTTATTAAGAATGGATTTAATAAAAAAATTTGATATATATGAAATAATAATTTTACTACAACGATTATATATATATCATTTATGTTTATATATGACAAGAAACTGGGGACATAATTCATGTGTACGTACGACCTATAGTCTTCACGCACGATGCATTTCATTTATTATTTATATATTTTATATATTATTATAAATATATATATACTATTTATATATGATATTTATATCATTTTTATAATTCCTCAACTGATGAAATCATGATTAAATAATTATTTCCGAAAATATAAAAAATCCAAACTTATATAAAAAATAAAGTGGTTATTTCTTGAAACATAACTTTAACAAGAAATTGTTAATAAGCATGTAATGAAAGGTCCTATGAAAATAATATATGGTATGATATTAAAGAATATTGTTATGTCATATATTTATAAAAAATTATATTTATTATACCTGAGGTTTGAATGAGTATAATGGAAGTCAAGAATTATGGTAAGGGATTTCCGTCTCCCTTTTTTACTTTTGTGAGACACATGCTATATTAACTACATATTTCTCTAATATGGTGTGTAAAATTCCCAAGAATTTAATTTATGATTATTAAGAATAACATTATTGGTATTTACAAATCTATTTGAGGATCTATTTTTCACAGGGTTACTATTTCAATGATACCAAAGCGGTTAGTGAATTTAGTCTCAATTTTCCTTATTGGAGACACATGTTATGTTATGCACCTATATTATTTTGTGATGTAAATATAATTCCATTAAACCTGATATATCTTGAATCTTATTATTTTAATGATATTTTATTCTTCATGTAATTCTATACTTCCATGGGGATTGTGATTCAATGTTACAAAAGTGGTAAGATTTTATTGTTATAATCTAATCGTTTATTAGGATTGTTTATGAATATGCTTCCATTAATTAAATCATATGATACCTATATGGTGAACTATAAATAATTTTCTTCTCCTATGTTTATCAATGATATATTTATGTAATAGTACAATTTTTCTAATCTTTTTTACTTATGATAATTAATAAAATGTATTTAATAAAATATTACTTTATTTCTCTCTTTGGTCAGAAAACTAATTTCTCCCCAAACCATGTTTTTTAAAGAAATGATTTCAAAAATGTTTTACTCTTATACAATTATTTTTAAAATAAATTTTTACCCATGTTTTACCATTTTAAAAAATGGTTTTAAAATTATTCTTCTTGTTATTTTTCGATCAATTATCCTTTGACTTATACTAAAAATATGAAAGGAATATTTTTGTAAATATTTCTGAGCCGTCAAGACCACTACATTCATTAAAACCAATATTATAAATTTTAAATAATATTTTCAAAATGAAATTGGTTTTTAAAATATTTTAGAATTATTATTATTTTAAAAATTATTTTCAAAGAAAAGTATTTCAATTTTTTTCTATGTTTTCAAAAGTGTTTTAAATGATTTCCCAAGATTCCTTTATAATTTTCAAAGGATATTTTAAATGAAAATGTTTTTGAAAATGTTTTATGTTTATAAATTATTTTAAATGATATTCAAATATTGATTTATAATTTATAATTGTTATTTTAAAATAAAAAAGTTTTCAAAATATTTTACATTTAAAAAATTAATTTTCAAAGAGAATGAATATTTTCCAATATAAATGTTTTAAATGATATTTAAAAATTATTTTCCATCTAAGAAGAAATATATCGGGGTTACATAATCCTTACCAGAGATATGTTCTAAAGATACCATTTCTATTATTTTTCTAGATTGTTTATTCTTGCCGGCATGATGTTTATTAAACCCGTTCCCCTTCTATGAGATATAGCATACCAGAATACATATGAAACTTACTTCTTTTCATGGGTTTTTATATGATGAAATGATTATGAAACCTCTCACTTTTAAATAGCTAATGATATGATGATATGTTTATTAAATCCATTTCATTTCATGGTTTATAATACTTGGAATTTTTATGATCATATGGACCACATTTCTATTATTTCATTATTTGATGGGTGGGTTATATATCTCCATCTAATGCATTGGATAATGATTTATATCTGATGATATGAAAATGGGAAACAAGATGACAACTTGATCCACTATAAGAAATAGGTGCGTCCTAAGCCACTATGTTTATAGTCTAGTGATTGATCCTTGACTACCATAATTTTATATGTAGACCTAGTTGAATATCCATATGTTTTTACGAGGGAATGATTTCATATAATTAACTTAATGGGCGAACCTGATTCTTTTAACACATGTCACAATGTTATAAGATATTGTTTATTCCAAAAATCTATGTATTATTCAAATGTTATGATCCCATGGCCCTTGTTTTTTTATTTTGTTATGATTCATGTCTTATGAACTTTTAATAATTATGACATGAATCGTGATTATGATCTTTGATATGTAGGGTATGGTAATAAACGTTATTCTCATGTCCTCACAAACTATTTTTCATGTTATGTTTATATACCTTATTTAGTTACCCTTATTGAGTATCTGAGATCACCCTTTCTAATGTTTCCTTTCCATAGGTTACAAATAAAGTCTTAAAAAAAGTGTACTAATGGTCAAGATCATTATGGGAGACATTGAAGATCATTCACCAAGTTAAAAGTTCATGTTTTCATGTTTCCAAAGGAATTAAACTATTACGGTCCTTGGGAATTTGTTTGTTTATTTTAATTAATATTCATAAAAAATGATGTAATATCCATGTATGAAAATTTTGGGTCACTATAATTTACTTAGTCATGATTAACTCCCAAGACTATCATAGTGGATATAGTTCCTTACTGAACTATATTCACTCCACAATCTACACCATATTAAATCATGAGATATCAATCAATTCCCAAACCATTAGATGAAATTAATGGACCCACCAATCAAAAAATAAACAATATACATATCCGTTCCTAATGTTTATAAAAAAATTCATCAATTCCTTATAGCATAACCTATGGAAAAGAAATATGTTTCATGAGAATTTCCTAACCACATAATCATAATCCATCTAAATAAATAACATAGATTTTATCATTTGATCACATCCCTAGTGAATCATAATAAAAATTAAAGGATGTTGACATAAATGAAAAATACATTTAAAATATATTTAAAATATTTCTTAGAAAACATGAGAAAATATAATTTTCCTTTAGTTTCATTGAAACTAAAAGTTTCCAAAATATCATGAAAAATATTTACACTGAATGTATCCATGGAAAACTAAAACTTCCATATCTAATTATACATATTATGACATGATTTTAAGAATAATTTTCTATTAAATACAATCCTAGTATTGAAAACTATAGTTTCCTTAGATGACTAGGTACATAATTAGAAAACCTGAAACCTAAATAAAAATATTTTTATTAATATTACATAATGATATCTTGACTTCCTTTGAGATCTTATATCCTCATAGGATATCCTCAAGAAAACATAGACAAAATGGGTGTCCTAAATATCCCAGCATGGGAATAATAATGGAAAAAAGAAGCATATCACATGAGTTAAAGGCATAACATGACAACATAATAGTCCCACCACATGAATAAACATTTAGTGGATTATAATAAATAAAATTTTATCATATGATCTAGGAAATATAAGAATGTGGTAGAAACACATAACATGACATTAACATTATCCAAGGCTGACTTCCCAGATGGTATCCCATTGTGAAAAAAGTCTTATATTGGATTAGTTTTAATCACTATTCCCATATATAATGTCTCATGAGTCCAAAAAAATTACACAATGCATTAGAGTGGTATCTAGGAACACACATCATAATATTTTCATCTATATATGTGACACATAAAGAATCAAACATAAAAAATACACATAAGGGTTACCCGTGGAAAGAAATGGGTATCATAAGCATGTCATAAAGAAAAACCAAGGGGTGCATAACAATGGTATCCATGAAGTAATAGATTTAAATCATTTTTGGTCATTCATAAAGGGAGAATAAGAATATATCATGAATAATTATGTCCAAATTAATTTGAAACAAGAAATAAAATGGTTAGGTAACAATAGAAATTTCCCACTTAAGTTTAGTTTTAGGGAAAAGAATAATGAGTTTTTAAAGAGGATAAAAGAATAATTGTTTTCATAAAATTGTAAATTAATTAAGATAGTTTTTCTTTATAAAATTAGTGATTATAGAAAAATATTTATGTCTTAATAAAATTTCTAGAGTTTATATGAAAATGGGTATGAAATAGAGAAGTTCCCTTTAAACAGGCATGCTTATAGAGAGGAATTGAGAAGGGAAGATTTTAATAAACGTATTTAACCATAAAAGAAATATGAATTGATCTAGATAAATATGTGTGGACTATTTATATATAATTTAGGGGTTTTATATATGAATAAGGAATAATTCCATTAAGGTAAAGAGAGAGAAGGTGCAACCTAAATGAAAAAATTGATGTTCTGAGAGATGTCATACCTTATGTCCAAATACATTCTTCATTTTCACTTAATGTTATGAATAATAAAATTATATTAATTAATTAATTATTTTAGAAATTATTTGACATATATATTTTCTTATTTTTATTAAGTTCATTTATGGTTTTTTTGCTGAGTTATAAAGATTAATTTCATCATTCTGGGAGCATTCATTTCACAGTTTCATGGTCAGTTATCTTATTTATATTTTTGAATTTTATTTGAAAATTTAAATAGTAATATAGAAGTGAAATTATATGGTATTAATTGCACTCTATAAATATTAATGGACCCATGTACCATTTTTTTCTAAAATGTGGATGATTAATTTTCCAATGACAAATTTTTTGTTAATTTTGGCAGTTTTTATGACCATCACAAACTAGTATCATTTTATTATGTTTATAAATTGGTTTCAGAGCATGAAATAAGTTATAATATAAAAATTTAAATCTTATTTAACCATAATAATGGTTTTATTACTATCCTTAAATCTGATAATGGAAAAAAAAAACTCAACATCCTTGAAGGTGGTGAACCGACATACCACAGTAGATGTTTCAATTCTAAGAATAAAACGAGAATATAAGAGATTTGATAAGGGGTATTACATTAAAATAATAATAATATAGTATATGTGTTATACTAGATTTATCATGTAACTTTTTTTACGGGGTGAGGATGAGGTAGGATAAAGAAATAAATTAAATGAGAAAGATGGAGGATTTTACCTATTTATTGTCATCTCATTGAGAACTTCCTTAAAGAACATGGAATTTTTATTTGGTGAGATGAGAAATACCATTACATTGAGAAGAGTATTGGGAGAGGAATTGGATAGAATATTGGCAATATTAATGTCTTATAATATGTGATCAGAATGGGTGTTTTTTATAAGGGGAGGAGATGGGTTTTTATGATTATTATATTCATTAGTATATTATTTTGGATCAATAGTATTAGTAATGTAGATGCTTGATACTACATATAGTAAATTGTTCCTGTCAGAATGATATAATGGCTTCCTATATTATTCATGACTCAAAGATTCATGTATTTTGATTATAGTGTTAAATTACATAAAATATAATATTTCACTATTAATAAAATTCCACTATTTTAGAAAATTAACAAAAAATCACCCTAAACATTTTTAGATGTTTATATTTCAAAAATATGATCAATTTTATAAAAATAAATTTCTAAACATGAGAAATTTAGTTTTCATATAAAAGTATCATTGATTCAAAAAATATAGATATTAATAAAAAGTTGATTTTATAACCCCATGAAAAATTATTTATTGTCTAATAAAATTATATTAATATTATAATACAACATAATAATAATTTATGAATCCATTTCATGAATATAAATTTATAAGTAATTATATTTATTAAAAAAATCAAATAATTCATTTATGCAGTAAAAAAATACCCAAAATTAATTTATCAATTTTTAAACATTTATCTACCTTTTCAAGATATAAATATATCATATTATTATTTAAAACATAACTAAATATTATTACACATTTTTATAGGTATGTTTACTATTCTAATGGTTAGATTACTATTCCTACTGACCAGATTACTATTCTAATGGCCAGGTTACTATTCCAATGGTTAGATCTATAACGGTCATATGAGTTCACTAATTTCTACAAATACCTATTATTTCATTCATTATTCATTCACTTAAATATTCTATCAAAGTTATATATAGATTAATCTTAAAAATAAATATTTTATTAATGACATTGTGTTTTATTTCTACATATTTTTGCATGAGTGTAGTCATTATGGTAGATTGAGAAAATCCATATTTTCACAATTTCATATTTTTATTATCTTATTTTATATTTATTACCCTTCTATAATATTATTAATTCATATTATTTTGTTTGATTACTAATTTAACATCATTCATTAATGAGAAATTTTTTTTTATTGGGTTCCCAAAGTGGTATTTGTGATTTGTAATAAATGACTTAATTAGAAGAAGCATAATTCCATTGTTAAAATTCCAAGTCATTGTATTCTTCTACCTAATAACATCTCTCCCTAAAAATTTATTTTTTACAAAATAATCTGGAAAAAGTGAGGGTAATTTTCCTTTATAACTTCCTTTAGTTCCCATGTTACCTCTTTGTACTTGTGGTTCTTCTATAGTACTTTAACTAGGTGAGTGGTGTTTTTGTATATAACTTTTTCTCCATGATCCAAGATCTTCATTGAATACTCTTAACAAGAGAGATAGTTTTCTAGATGTATCACCTTTGAATTCAGTACATGTGAGGGATCTGGTATTTTTCTGGTGAGATATGTAGAATATATCATGTACCTGAGACATGGTTGTAGGATGTGCTAGTCGATATGCCATAGTTTTGATGTGATCAATAATATAATAGTGGAAGATATATCTGGGACTTTGAATTCCCTTTTACCCTAATCTCATGACTCTTTTCCATGGAAATATGCATAGGAATACCTTATCTCCAACATTAAACTCCAAGTTATATCGATTATTATCAACAATGTTCTTCTGTCTATTTTAGGATTCCATGATGTTCTGTTGAATTTTTTTCCCCTTCACTACCATTTTGTCGACGATTTCAAGTCCCAATGGCTTATATTCACTAAAAGAATCCCATCATTTTGTTTTTCTACATCTCTTCCCTTAAAGGGCTTCATATGAGTTTATTTTTATGTTTGAGTGGAAACTATTGTTGTATGAGAACTCGACCATTGAAAGATATTAGTCCGAACTTCCATTAAAGTCTATCGATCATGCCCCAAATATATCTTCAAATGTATGAATAAGCTACTTCGAATGGCCATGAGTTTGAGGGTGATAAGTCATACTAAAGTTTATCTTAGAGTTTAGAGAATTTTTAATACTTTTACAAAACATAGAGTAAATCTCATATCTCTATAAGATACAATCAACAATGATACTCCATTCATCCTTACCAATTATTTAATATATATCTGTGCAAGTTTATTGAGTGAGAACTCCGCTCAGATTACAATAAAGTGATATATATTTTTATGATAATCTATATTAACCCATATATCATTATTTCTTCTGGATGTCTTCAGAAGTCCATTAATAGTGTCTCTGCCAATTTTTTCCCATTTCCATGTAGGTATAGGTAATGGTTTCATCATATCCTTAGACTATTGACTTTGAAACATCACTTGTTGACATATTTTGAAATTTGATGTACAATCATCAATCTCTTACTTTATATTGTCCCACAATAGTTCCCTTAGAGATCTCGGTGAATATTTTTTGTCGATTAGTGGAGAGAGAAGGCCAAGCTATATGCATCATCCTAAGTCTTTATATCTCTCTTAGGATTGTATTTTACACATATTGGTGACTTAAATCATACATCTCTTTCCTCATCAATTTCAAAATAAAAGTATTTACCATTTCTAATAGATTCCACCTTCGGCTGAATTTTCACATCATTTATTTGAGAATCTATTATCTTCTCTATAATGGATGGTTGAGAAATAATTTTAGAAATAATTTTTTATGTTCCTTCCCTTATTATTCCCATGTAAATCCTTTGTAAGTCTAAGAAGATTATATCCGTAATGACATGAAAATTACATGTAATTTTTTTAAATTATTTTGAACTATTATGAGTCTGCAAAAATTGATGGTGTGTGATTTCGAGGCCCAGTGTGCCCGGAATGAATTTCTGAACATTTTTAAGGTACGTTCAGTAAAAGTACGGGTGACGTTTTCTATATTTTGAACTAGTACTCGAAATTGAAATCTAAGGACAATGTTGAATCCGCATCCCCAGGATTCACTTAAGGGAAGAATCACTTTGACTATAGTAGGTCGGGAGAAAAATATAAATTTTGGTATTTACAAAAAATAATAATAAAATAACCTAAAAAAGTTATTTTATTTCTTTTATGTAACTATTGAGTGGTGGTGGCTGGACCGATGAATTGTCAATCCGTTTAATGGATTGACCCTTTGCTTTCGTAACCAATCCAATGAGAGAGATGGAATGTGAATTAATTAACAAATTAATGAACCTCATTAATGATTCATTGCGTTAGACACTCATTCTCTGTCTATTTAAGTGAGGATCAGGGTGGAGTTTTGACACGGATTCCCCAAACAAGGAACCTTTGGAGCAGTGATGCGACATATTCCCCCGAAGAGGAACAGAGGCTTGGACATTGTTGGAGGAAACGATGATGAACACTGACGGCTTCCACGGACAAGGATTCTCCTTCCACCACTGCATCATCTCCAATGAAATCTGAGGTAGGGGTTGTCATTTAATTCAAGAAATTCTCATAATTATTCTCCACATACTTGATTTTTTGGGTGGTCGTTGCGGGGGATTTGAATGAGGTTTATCATTATTTTTTTAATGTGATGTGTAAATTACTCAAACTTGAGATAATGATAACGAGGAGAGCGCGGGCCAAATGAACAAGGCCCAGACCTTCCACTACTTGTTTTTCATTGCGTTATTCAGAGGCGGGTTCTCCAACATTACAGAACCATAAAAACCTGGAGGCGCGCAATGAAGGTGGCATCCCAGGAGGCCTGAAGGTGAAATAGGAAAAGAACACGGACCACTAGATCTTACCTAGTGGCCCGTGGAAGATTCGCCCGCACATAACCGACACCAACAAGCAAATGCGGCGGCAAATGCTTGTCGGCCGCGGAGGAGGGCGGTGCTGCCCGACACTACAGTGGTTGGATAGGTGGACGACAACAACCAGTTGTAGAGACAGGAGGCGGCGCACCATCATGCACCTTAGCGAGACAGGACGTAGTGAAGGTAGGGACCCAGTTCTTGTGGGTCCTACAAACGACGAGGCAACGCCACATGGTACAACAAATTAAAAGAGCCTAACAGCTCTTTGATTCATTTGAGATTGAGGGGCTGTGGATTCAAATTCACGACGGAGGCACAAGGGGCTCCCTGTAGGCCCTGCGGGTGATGAAGCGGCGCCACCTGGTGCCGCCATTCAAGGAGTTGAAGGGATCCTTTAAGACAATCGGCAGGCGGATCCCGCGACCCCCTCGTGGGTCGTGCCGGCCAGTGGGTTGGACTTCTCGGCGGGACGTGCCTACCGTGACCCCGCATCACCAGGTCAGGCCGGGCTGGCCTAGTCCAGGTTGGGTGGGTCAGTCTGACTGGGTCAGACTGGACCCAGACATCTCTAGGGCCCAGATATGCTTAAGTGACCATAACTAGTGAACCAGGCATCCGTTTGACGAACCATCTATGGTGATGGGATCCTTGGAGCGAGACGGTCCTTTTTAGGTACTCTAAGAGAGTTTTGGAGAAAATTGAAGTATGACCGGGTTGGATCAACTTCGAATCCAATCGGTCCATGGACACTAAAATTCCAATAACATACAGATTGAGCGTTCGGTTGACGCTCTGTCTATTGCGTAGGTACCCTTATGAGGTGAGGGCCATTGGGTAACTTCTACGTGGGACTTAATGCCAGTTGAAATACGACCAATGGCTAGAGCAGCGATTTCTCCCAGAGACAAGTGTACTATTAGTGGGAATCCTATGATTAGATGAGATGTGAAAAATGAAGAGAGAATATGTGTGAATCAGCACCAAGTGATTCTGTGTGAATCAGAACCCAATGATTCTATGTGAATCAGAACCCAATAATTCTTTGTGAATCCCCACCCAGCGATTATGTGTGAATCAGCATCCATCGATTCTGTTTGAATTAGCACCCAATGATTCTATGTGAATCAGTACCCAATGATTCGGTGTGAATCAGCACCTCGTGATTCTGTGTGAATCAACAACCAACGATTATGTGTGAATCATCACCCAACGATTCTGTGTGAATCAGCACCTAGAGATTCTTTGTGAATCAACACCTTACGATTCTATGTGTATCAGCATTTATTGATCCTGTGTGGGTCTTACGAGGGTTAGTACCTATCAATATTATGTGGGTCAGCAGCAGTTCCTCTTGACGTAGTATGATGATCTACCCTTATGGCTAATCATCTGTACTGCTGTACTCAGTTATACTTGGTTTGAGTTGTGTTTATTTCTTTTTTCTTTGTGATTGAGATCATTCTTGGGTTATTCCTTGGTGGAATTATGAGAGACCTTAGGGGGTATCAGGGTCCCGACTGAGTATTGTTATACTCAACCCTCCACATGCTTTTCCCGCACCATGTTTTGTCTTGGGCATACAATGGACTGCTCAACTGGGAGTATATGATCCAGGATCAGGCGGTACATGGAGGTGACTAGCCAAAGAGGACAGTAGTGGATATGATTTGTACCTACCCTATAGGTATAATCCTTGGTGGATGATCACAAGAGCTGTTTTTTGTGTTCTGTTGTAGTTATACATTTTCAGTTAGGTCTCTATTTTGGCCCCCTTTACTTTCAGTACACTATTTTACTACTGTAGTTTTACTTCGTGGTTGCATCTTCTTATGTTCTTGGGTTTTTTATTTCTACAGCTTCAAATGAAATGCCTTCCCATTTTAGGTATATTAATTTTCAGTGCCAGTCTCCAACCCCTGGCCTATGGATGGTAGGCTTGGGGTAGTCACAACACTGCGCCTGGGGGACAGGACGTGACAATGTGGTATCATAGGAGTTGGTTCTACCAAAGAATTATGAATCTAATATTTTTAAGGGAGCAATAGTGCTAAGTATGTTGTGTATGGTTTCCAGTTCTAGGAGTCCACTGTTGGTGCGACCATCGACGTATCCATACACCAGGACCCTGAATTCTGATTTTTTACTCGGTACATGAAAAAACTAGTTTTGTGTGTTTTAAAAATGTTGTTTTCTCTTTGATATCTTTTCATTCTGCACACCAGGTATAAATTATTGAGCGTGGCACTCCTGTTTCATTTTAGGATGAGACAGTGTAGACAACTAGCTAGGATTCTCGAGAGAGTACACAATGACGGCCCAATGAGCGACGGGGCTTCAGTGCAAGGCTCTCTTACATTGTTGACACCTTCAGGTGGTGTACTAGAAGCACCACCACTTTGAGGGAAGTAGTTTCCACTAGCCCCACTAGCGTATGGTGCACGCCAACTGAGAACATTGCACGAGTTCCAGTAGTATAGGCCTCCAAGGTTTCAAGGTGAGACAGATCCCTAGGCAGCTGAGGACTGGCTGGAGGCTATGGAACAAGTTTTACGCCTAGTCAGGACACCAACGGAGAAAATGGTGATCCAACATGCTAGTATTTTCCTGGGAATGAAAGGAATATGGTGGAGTCTGACGCTCATGTTACACGATGAGGCGACCCTCTCATGGATAGACTTTTAGAGACTCTTGTGGGTGGAGTTCATTCTAGAGACACTATGCTCAGTGCATATCTAGGAGCTGCTGCACTTACAGCAGGGTAGCTTATCAGTGGCCCAGTACTCGAAGAGATTCACTAACCTCTCGTTCTACACCACCGACATGGTACGAGACACGTTCTTTAGGGCCCAGACCTTTGATAAGGGTATCTGGTGGGAGATCAGAGCTTTGATGATATTGTTGAATATCCTGACACCTATTGGAGTGCTCAAGCAATAATTTCAGGTGGAGAGATTCTTAGATGAGATGGCACCAGCAGTTAGAGCCACCACCGAATGACAGGTAGCCGAGTCATCTGCAGGAGGCAGTAGAAAGAAGACATAGAGGTCCAAGTAGACCAGATCATCTAGAGGGTGACCACAAGATTTAGGGTCATAGGTGTGGAGATCACGAGGTAGAGGAGGTTATTAGGGAAGAATATTGTGCTTCACATGTGGCGGGCCTGGCCACATGGCTCGCGACTGCCCGACCCCAAGTACCGACGATCAGCCGACGGTTGAGGGACATCCAAGGTAGCGACTGAGGTTTGAGTGAGGAGGTCTGTAGGAAAGTAGACATGGAAGAGGAGCAGGTCGTGCTATAGGTGGTGGATGATACTTTGAGGTTTTACCACAACCACCCCCATGTGGTCTACCCCGGCCATAGAGAGCAGGTGGACAGGGGTGAGCTCAGTTACAGGAAGCAGAGGCCTATAACCACGACAATCTGGATATGATTAGTGATACGATCTATGTCTATTCAACCCCAGCTGTAGTACTTATAGACACATTTTCCAGTCACTCTTTTATTTCCATGACACTCGTTTGGAGCTCGGAGATTCTGATGGAGTCGTTGGCTCGATCCTTGTGATTAGAGACTCATACGAGAGAAGATCCGCCGATTAAACTATGGTGTAGGTAGTGTTATATCACTCTATGAGGTGAGAGATTTGCCTGGGATCTCCTAGTAGCAGCGTCGGGGCCTTATGATGTCATCTTGGGTATGGACTAGCTATCCTTAGTCCAAGCTCAGATCGACTATTTTAGGCACAATGTGTGGTGTGTCTGCGGGGATGAGATCATGTTTACCTTCACCGGTGAGGATGAAAACATTGTAACATAGGATGGACTATCTCAAGGGAGGGTGTAGCTAATTACTCATAATTTGACTAGTCTAACCCTTAGATAAGTTGACTCGAGGAGTCTGAGTTATCCGGTAGTGGTGGAAAATTATGATGATGTCTTCCCTGATGATGTTTCAGGACTACCTCCTCATAGAGAAGTATAATTTCACATCAACCTATACCCCAGGATGACACCAATATCTACACCAACATATCGGATGGATCCCATGGATCATTGCGATATGAGGGTATAGTTGGAGGACTTGTAGAGAAATGGGTTCATAAGGCCCAATGTTTCTCCATGGGCAGCCCCGATTTTGTTCACCAAGAAGGAAGATGGGAGCTTGAGGATTTGTGTGGACTATCAGCGCCTAAACCAGGTGACTGTGAAGAACAAGTATCCACACCCAAGGATTGATGATCTCTTCAATTAGCTGAAGGGAGGTTGATGGTTTTCGAAGATAGACCTGAGATTAGGCTATCAACAGCTCAGGGTACGAGATGAGGATGTACCAAAAATAGACTTCATATGTCGATATGGATATTACAAGTTCGTGGTGATGCCTTTCTGCATGACCAGTTCTTAAATAGTGTTTATGTGGCTCATGAACAATATCTTTTATCCATAACTCAATAGATTATTGGTGGTCTTCATTGAGGATATCTTGATATACTCGGCATCAGAGGAGGAACAAGCCACACACTTGCGGAGAAGGGGAAGCCTTTCTTGTTGATGGAGAAGTTCCAGTAGAGTTTCCAAGAGGTGAGGAAGAGATGGATGAGTTCCCTCATCTTGAGGCTACCAATAGAGGTCATTGGGTATGTTCTATACTGTGACGCATTAGGGACCAGACTCGGTTGTGTCTTGATGTAGGAGTGAGTGATGATTTCCTATGACTCACGGTAGTTGATAGAGCATGAGAAGAACTATGCTATACATGAAATAGAGTTAGAAGAAGTGGTATTTGAGATAAATATGTGGCTTCACTACATTATGGGTGATCAGTTCACTGTTTACTATGATAAAAAA
Source organism: Viscum album (assembly GCA_963277665.1). Lineage (NCBI taxonomy): Eukaryota > Viridiplantae > Streptophyta > Magnoliopsida > Santalales > Viscaceae > Viscum > Viscum album. The sequence goes on along the minus strand of OY728130.1, from coordinate 1,799,553,178 downwards.
TTTCTTAGGTATATCTTCTCACAGAAAGACTTGAACCTGAGTCAACGATGATTGCTAGAGTTCCTCCATAACTATGACTTTGATTTAGTCTATACTTCCGGTAGGGGGAACATATAAGCAGACACGATCAATAGGAGTTCTCATCTATAGCTGTTGATTGAGGCGACATAGCAGCTAATAGTGTTGTAGATATCCTTTGTGGATAGAGATGGAACAGTTTACCTCTAGTATATGATTTTCACTCCCCCACTTCTAAAGTGAGTCAGGGAGTCATAACTTGTGGACATTGACTACAAGGCCCGACATGCTCAGATATATATAGGACAAGCTTGTGAGGGATTTTCTAAATGTAGGGAGCACATCGTTCTCTTCAGAGGATGCACTATTGTACCTATGATGTTTCGAGAGGAACTATTGAGGGAGTTCCACACATCCACATTAGCAGTACATCCTGAAGTAGCAAAGATGTACCAATACCTTCAGTGTCAGTACTAGTGGCCAAGTATGAAGAAATCAGTTCAGAGTTTGTATCATGATGCCTCAGTTGTCCATAATTAAAGGCCAAGCATTAGGTACCAGTGGGCTTAGCTCAGCCACTCGAGGCATCAGAGTGGAAGTTGAATGATATCTCTATGGACTTCGTGACAGGGCTACCACTTACATCCAAGGATCATGATTCCATATGGATGATTTTTGACTAAATCACAAATTTGTCCCACTTCCTATCCATCCAATATCAGGGATCAGTAGAGGGATTGGGATGCCTCTATGTGCGGGAGATTGTGTGACTTCACGAGGTGACATCGATGATCATCTCAGATTGTGAAACAAGTTTTACCTCCCACTTGGGGAAAGAATTTCAGGAGGCATTCAAGACTCTACAATGCTTGAGAATGACCATCCATCCTTATATAGATGGTCAGAGGGAGCATACTATACAGAAACTTGAGGACATGCTTCATGCCTATGTCCTTGATTTTTTCCATAGTTGGGAGGACCACCTGCCACTGGTGAATTTTTCCTACAACAAAAATTATCACTTCACCATTCTCATGGATCCATTTGAGACATTTTATGGAAAACCATGTAGATCACCTCATTACTGGACATACCCTGGGGAGTTAAAAATTATGTGTCCCGAGTTGGTATATGCTACCACAGAGAAGGTGCAGATCATCCGAGAGTGGATGAAGACTACATAGAGATGACACAATTATTATGTTTATAGGAGGTGAAGACCCGTGGAGTTTGAGGAGGGAGACCAAGTCTTCTTATGGGTCTCACCCCGACAAGGGTTAGAGAGGTTTGGCCGAGGCGGCAAACTTTCTTTGAGTTTTATTGGACCCTTCCAGATCCTCAGTAGAGTAGGCGATGTGGAGTACCATCTAGCTCTTCCTCCACATATGCACTGGGTGCATAATGTATTCCATGGGTTGCAGCTGAGTAGATACGTGCATGATCCATCACATGTTATGGACTGTGGCAAGATGGACATCGATGATGGGGAAACGTTTATGGAATTCCCAGTGGAGATAGAGGATCGATAGGAGTGGGTCCTTCATGGATGGTCGATCCCTCTGGTGCGAGTTTTTTGGTAGTTTCGGAACCTCTGGGAGAGAACATGGGAGTGGGAGGCTCAGATACATGCTCAGTACCTCAATTTGTTTCCCTAGTTTGGTTATATCTTTTGAGTACAAAAATATCTAAGGTGGAGAGAATGTAAAGACCAAAAAATTTAATGTAATTTTTTTAAATTTTTTTAAATTATTACATGTTTTCAAAAATTGACAGTGTGTGATTCCATGGCCCAGTGTGCATGAGATGCATTTTTGGACTTTTTTAAGGTATATTCAGTAAAGGCATGGGTGGAGTTTTCTATCTTTTGAATCGGTATTCAAAATTGAAATACAAGGACACCATTGAATCCGCAGCGTTGAGATTCGCTTAAGGGAAGCTTCACATTGACTGTAGTAGGTTAGGGGAAAAATATAAATTTTGGACTTCACAAAAATAATAATAAAATAACCTAAAAATGTTATTTTATTTATTTTTCTATAACTATTGACCGGTGGTGGCGGGACTGATGACTTTTCAATCCATTTAATGGATTTTCCTTTTTTTCATAACCACTCCATTGAGAGAGATGGGAGGTGCATTAATTATAAATTAATGAAACTCATTAATGCTTCATTGTGTTAGGCTCTCATCCTCCATCTATTTAAGTGAGCTTTGGGTGTAGTTTTGACACGACTTCACCAATCAAGGAACCTTTGGCGAAGTGACGTGACATCTTCCCTCAGTGAGCAACGAAATCTTGGACGTTGATTGGGGAAACGACGATAAACAGTGGAAGATTCCATGGAAAAGTATTATCCTTCCACCACCGCATCATCTCCAATGAAACCTGAGGAAGGGGTTGTCATTAAATTCAAGAAATTCCTACTATTTTTATTCTTGTACTTCAATTTGTGGGTGGTCCTTGTAGAAGATTTGAACGGGATTTATCATTATTTTTTAATGTGATGTATAAATTACTCCAACTTATTATAATGCTAACACAGAATGTTTAGGCCAATCAAACAAGGCCCAGACCCTCTGCCTCTTGTTTTTCATTGTGTTATTCAGAGGTGGGTTTTCTAACTTGACGAAACCTTAAAAACCGAGAGGCACACAACGATGACGACATCCCGTGAGGCCCGATGGAGTAAGTGGAAAGGAAAATGGACCACTGGAGCTCGCCCGGTGGCCTGTGGAAGATTTGGCAGCACTAACAACCAGTGCTAGGAGACAAAGGCGGCAGCCGGTGCTCACCGGCCGTAGAGGAGGGTGGCACCGCTTGGCGTCACGATAGTTAGACTGGTAGCGAACAAAGGTCGGTCGCAAAAATGGGAGGCATCATGCTCTCTTGCTCCGTAGTGAGACAGGCCACAACTTAAAGTCGTGACAAAGGCAGTGACCCACTTCCTATGGGTCCCACGAAGGATGAGGCAGTGCCACATGGTGCCTCCAATGAAAAGAGCTTAACCGCTCTTTGATCCATTCAAGATCGTTGGGAAATAACTTGAAAGTCGCGGTGGAGGCGCAAGTGGAACCACTCCATGTGGGTCTTGTAGGTGATGAGGTGGTGCCACTTCGAGCAGGAAATCAAGGATCCAAAAAACTCATTTGATTCGATTGATTGGCGGATCGCATAACCCCCTTGTGTGTCGTGCCATCCAGCTGACCGAACGGCCTGGCGGGCCGAGCCCACCGCAGCCCCGCCCAGCCGGGCCGGACCAAGCTGGTTAAGGTCAACCCGAACCCCGTAAGGTTGGTCTGGGTCAGTTCAACTAGGTGGGACCGGACCCGGACCACTCTTGGGCCCATATATGCTTAATTGATCGTAACTTGCGAACTGGATGTCCGTTTGATGAACCGTATGTGGCGATGTGATCCTTTGAGAAAGACAGTCCTTTTGAGGTACTCCATGAAAGTTTTAGAGAACATTGGAGTGTGGTCATGATGGATAGACTCTAAATCCAACAGGGCTATCAGCACTAAAATGACAATAACTTATAGACCAGGTGTCTGGTTGACATGCCATTTATTGCGTTGGGACCCTAATGACATGATAGATCATTGGGTGACTTATATGTGGGAATTCATGCTGGTTGAAATACAATCGATGGCTTGAGGAGCAGTTTTCCCAAAGACAAGCATATTGTGAGCGGGAATCCTGTGACTAGATAATACGTGAAGAATGAAGAGCGATTCTGCATGAATTAACACCCAACGGTTCTGTTTGAATCAACACCCAAGGATTTTGTGTGATTTAGCACCCAATGATTCTGTGTGAATCAGCCCCAAGATATTCTGTGTGAATCAGCACCCAGGGATTCTATGTGAATCAGCACCCATTATTCTATGTGAATCGGAACCCAACGATTCTGTGTGAATCAACACCGAGCAATTCTGTCTTAATCAGCACCAAACAATTCTTTGTGAATCCGAACCTAGTGATTCTGTGTGAATCATCACCTATCGATCTTGTGTAAGTCTTGCGTGGGTTAGTACCTATCGATCCCATGTGGATCTGTAGTAGTGCCTATTGACAGAGTAAGATGATCTAGCTTTATGGGTAATCATATGTACTTCTGTACTCAGTCATACTTGGTTTGAGCTGTGTCTATTTATTAGTGATTTTTTATTGAGATCATGCTTGTGTTATTCCTATGTGGAATTATGAGAGAACTTCGGGGGTCTCGGGGTCCCTACTGTGTATTTTTATACTCACCCCTACATGGGCATCGCCCGCACCTTGTTGTGTCTTGTGCAGATGACGAGCGGCTCGAATGAGACTGTAGGAGCCATGACAAGGTAGTACACCGAGGTGATTGGTTGACATGGATAGAAGTGCAGATGAGTTGTTCCTACCCTTCAGGTAGGATCCTTTGTGTACGATCGTAGGATCTATTTTCTATTTTTACTTGTATTGGTACCTTTTTAGTTGGGCTTGTATTTCGTCCCCCTTTACTTTAAGTACACACTTTTACTACTGCAGTTTTACTTCGTGGTTGGATCTTGTCATGTTCTGGGGTTGTGTGTTTGTACTTGTTCAAATGCAATGCCTTGTCATTTTAGGGACACACCTTTCTGATGCTAGTCGCTAACCCCTGGCCTATGGAAGGTAGTCTTGGGGCAGTCACGGCAAGGGCCCTGGGGGACGGGTCGTGACAATATCCTCCACAATTATCATTATTGATAATATTGCAGAATCCTTTCTACTTAGAGCATCATCCATGTTATTGGCTTTACTTGGATGTTAGTTGATTGAGAAGTCATAATCCTTGATTAGCTCTAACCATTTTACTGTAGAACATATCACTATTTCTATGTGAAAAAATAATTGAGTCTGTTGTGTTCGGTGTATATCTAACACTTCTCCCCATAGATATAATGCTTCCAAATTCTCCACACAGTGATCAAAACTTCCAATTCCAGATCTTTTATGGGGTAGTTTTTCTTATTAAATCTCAGATACCTAAAGTCATAGGCTATCACTTAACCATTCTGCATTAGTAAATAACCTATAAAATTCTTTTAAGTATCTATGTATACCAAAATGGTTTCCCCACTAATATATAGAATAATTAATGATATATTGATAAGCCTGTTTTTCAACTCTTTGAAGTAGTCTTTATATTCACAAGTCTTAAAAAAATTACCCCTTCCAATTCATATTTTTTATTGGGATTGAAAATCATGATAATTTCTTTAAAAATTGTTTATAATACCCATCTTGACTAAGGGAACTTTTGATTTCTGTTATATATCCTCACATGGACCATTCCTCAATTTCTTTTGTCTTATAGGGGTCCACATAGATCACATTACTAGTGGTAAAATTCCATAAGAATGATAATTCATCATACTAAAACTCATATTTTCTATAATTTTAACATATTTTATCCTTTCATAATGTCTTTATCACAATATTACAATGGTCCTCATGCTCCTCATTGATCATGGAGTGTATATGAATATTATCTATAATGACCAACATAAATTTTTCCAGGTAATCTCTAAAGACTCCATTAATTAAATTCATTAATATTTTTGTAGGATTTGAGAGTCCAAAATGCTTAATTATTAACTGATAATGTCCTTAAATTTTTTTAAAAGGGTGTCTTGGGAATATCTTCCTTCTATTCCTTTACTTAGTGATATCCCGACCAAAGGTCCGCCTTAGAGAAATACTTGGACCCATGTATTTGATCAAACAAGTCATCCTTCCATGGAATGGGAAAATTGTTCTTTTTTGTTATTTTTTTGATCTCATGATAATAAATGTAGAGGTAAATTTAAATATCATTCTTATTGAAGAATAGGACTAGCGCACCCCATGATGAAGCACATGGGCATATAAAACCTTTGTTCAGATTATCTTGTAACTGCTTCTTCATTTCTTTAAAACTCAATAGTGGCCCTTATATAATGATTCTTTAATATGGACAAAGATCTAGGTATAAGTTCAATTGATATTTGAAACACTTATTCAGGATGGAGAACAAGAAATTATTCAGGGGACACATCAGTCTAGTCCCCCCATAATAGGCATGTCTTCAATCATGATCTTATCCTTTGACTCAATCATTTGATCAAGATATTCTTGATTATAATTTAATAGTATCCATTCTTGAGAATAGTATCCCAAAGGATATCTACCCTCTTCCTTAAATTTGTGAAAAATTGGAGTATTCCTCATGATGTGAAGAGTGATATCCATTTCTAGAGATTTAATGTTGGATTTATAGAAATATATAAAATCCATGCCCAATATAACGTCAAACTCCACCATAGGAAGTATAATGAGATTTTATAGGATATTGAGTCCATGAACACTGACCTAGGAGGTGTTATATAAGTTGGATGAAATAATTTCTTCATTAACTATTCTAGAAGATAACTCAACATCGGTTTTTGAGGTGGTGTTTGAATAGTTCTACTAAAATTGAATAATTTTAATGAATTAATAGAACCAATGCTATTTTATCTCTAGTATTTAAAATATGTGACCCCATGGAGATACGCTCACGTGTAGGAATTCATTTCCTAGATTCTCAAAGAGTAGTTTCTTCAATTCATACACCTCAATTAGGTCCATTGTATTTGTAGTAATTTAAATTGTTTTAACACTAGGTATATATTTTATTAAAAACTAAAGTTCAAAATTCAAGGGAATACATAAAAAGTATTCAAGAAATAATTCAACATATTCCCAAATAGTACACACATAATAAATTTTTAGATTCTCCCTAACCATTTTACATAAATATTCCCCATGATTAGGAAATAATTCCCACATAAAAAAATTTAATTTCCATTGGATGTTTGTATTTATAATCACATTAAAAATAATCATAGGTTGATTCAGAATATCTAATGTGTCTTCACATCGTTGGAAATTGATATGGGATAAATATAAAGAATGTAAATCTATGACCAAAATAAAATCTAATTCAGCTTGAGGAAGAATCCAAATATTTTTAAAAATAATATTCCTAAAAACTTCTATTAGAGAGGGATACAAAATTGAGATGTGATCATCATAATATTTAATATTTTCATTAATAATTAAACATCTAATCACTGAGCTAGTGATATGATACCATTAATAAATTCCTATGTTATAAAAGAGTGGGCATAACCAAAATCAACGAAGATAGTTTCAATTCTATAGGGATTGATAAGGGTACTGTTCACCACTACATTCTCATGATACACTTTTTTAGTTGTGATCGCATGATATTTCCTATTATCTAGGGGATAATAGGTTATTAACACTGATTATCATGATTAGACCATGGATTTTTGAACTAGTTACGGTAATTCCAATACTTCTTGTAGTTGTATAATTAGAGTGTGGGTGGTTCTTTTAAATGAAAATTTCCCCATTATTTAAATTATATATCCTCTTCAAACCTCTTCAACATTCACTTTCTTTATGGCCTTATTTTCCATACATGAATCATTTACTATTACCGTATAGAAAGTTTCCCAATGTTTCTTTCCACATTTTTAGAATAAAGGAATATTCATTTTCATTCTTATATGGGGTTTAATATTATAATTTACATGAATCTATATTTTTTTTATCAAAATAATGAAAATAGTGGAAACTAACCCCTCCATGTTTACCGCGGTTGAACATAAAATTATTTCTTCATAACTACTAAATTCTATTATGGCTAGTGCTTTTTTGGAACATGGTTTTAGGCCATTAAGAACTAGTAAATTTTTTTCCAGGGAAAATGATAAAACCATAAGTACATGTTCCATAAATTGTAATATTTTATTCACATGTACCAATACATTTATCAGTTTTTTTGTTAAGCTCAATAAATTCCCTTTCTATTTACATGAATGGATTTCTGGGAAAGTAATTACTTTTAAATATACTCTTAAAAACATCCCATTCATTAGATTAAATTTCATCCTCTTTCCTAATATTAAAAATAAGATTCCACCATTGTTATACTATTTCTTCAATGTGGTACAATACTAGGACAACTATTTCATGTTATGATCACTGAAGAATAGAAAATATCTTTTCAGTAGTACTAATCCATTACTCAAAAATTACTAGACTGAACGATCCAATAAAAGAATGTGGATATTGCCTCATGAAATAATAAATAGTTTTTTATTAACTTATTTTCTCATTTTTAATATTATTATGATTTATGTTTTGAATGATTTTTGTTATAATAGAAGAATAATTTTTCATTCCAGCTCCACTGCTATTCAACTTCTCAAGAGGAAAATCATTGCATTGTTCATAGAATTTATTATTGACATGATTCCTAATAGTTTAAACCATTCACTAAAAAAATGTATAGTTTTAGCATCATTAAATTAAAATCAGAGTGGGAAGCCATATAATCATGAAAATAAATCTTGGGATTTACTAAATTGTGAAACATTCTTTTCAACCAAGTACACCTTTTTCACTCTATATCACTTTTAGTTACTCATAATTTATACTAATTTATATCATAATATTAATAATAAACTAATCTTAAAAAAGAACTAAACCTACCACTTATACCAATTGAGGAGAATCTAGGGTACTATATATAAATATTGTATCATTTAATATGAATATTCACTACATTTTACAATAATACACAGCCGAGAACCAAAAATGTTTAGTGTCTATGGAGACTTGATTAAAAACAAAATTAATTATTAAAATATATTCAAAATATATTCATAATATCTTCCCCCATAGTACCATTCAAATACAATTCAAACATAAAACCTTTCTTCAAAACCTGGGGAATATAGAAACATAAGAAAGGGTGAATTAAGATTCTCAACAAAGGTCAGAATGGGAGCTATCAAACGATGATCTGTTACAAAAATAAGATATTAATAAGGATATCTGATTATAGCTTATAATGTTCATACCTAATAATTCATATATCATAAATCATTAGTAATGGAATAAATATTTACCATTATAAAATACATGAGTCATAAGAGTGAGTAATCAGCATTATTACACAATGAGTCATGAGAGCAGATCATAAACAGAAGAATGTGTCATAAGAATTTTGAAATAATAATACGAATATAAAATAATTTAATTTTTCAAGTTTCACTTATAATAATATCAAAGTAGACATAGTCCAATAGTGGATTGGGTTCAATCTCTATTAAATCATTTACTTATTCAATGTTCACTAGTAATATTATCATAGTGGATTGAGTCCCTTACTAAACTGGGATCACTCCCCTTTCAATTTCATCTTACCTTATGTGATATCAATCACTAAAAAATGAAATTTAGGGATTCAGAAGACCCACCAATCACATAATTAAAACCATACACATGTGTGCCGCATGATTATAAAATCATCCATCAATTCACCATAACATAGTCCATAGAAAAGAAATGTGTTTCATAACCATCTCATCATCACATAATAAAAAAATATATGGATAAAGTTCATGTTTGATATCAATAGATAAAATCCCTTGTGAAGCTAAAGTAACATTAAAGGATGTTAACATAAATGAAAAATATCATTGAATGGTATTTTAAACATTTCATTGAAGTCAAGTGAAAATATTACTTTTATTATGTATATTTAAAAATAAATATTTTCAAAATATTGAGAAAAATATTATATTTGTAAATATACGTGGAAACATTAAAAGGAAACATGAATGTAAGTAATGGCCATGATTTTGTAAAAATCATTTGGTACTATAATCATTAATTTTTTTTCTATTTCTGGTAAAAAGTACAAAAAGTACCTCATTTGAAAAATGAAAAGAAGGAAACTTTTCAAAGATTCAATAGAAAGTAAAATATGATTGAAAATTTATTTAAATTATCATTTTATAATATAAAATAACATTATTTAAAAAGAATAATTTCATTTACATAGATGAAAAAGTTCATCGACCAAAGGGGAAGTAAGGTCATCTTTTCTTAAAAAAATCACGATCATTTTAAGGAATAGTTAGAGTAAAACTGTACTAATGAATAATAATTTCATAAATTAAAAATGTGTGAATAAAATACATGTTGTTTAAAAGTTATGTATTACATAATTTCACACAATGGAATTTTAATATAGGAAATCTAGAAAAGAAATGATATTGTAATAGAAACCCTTACCCCAAGTCCTGTATAGAATCATTTGAATTAAACCAACCTATATAATAAAAAATATATTTATTATTAATATATTATGTATCCACATTCATATATAACCTACCATTTGTCATTACATTATAATTTAAAATTACTCTTTTATTAAATATTCTTTATTAAAATGAACTTTTGTGAGAAAATTTATATATTTTCCAAGAATGTTTTAGTTCGATGATTCTGGTCCATGCACCATGATCATGGTTTCATCATCATCAAAATAATAATCATGTTATAAATATAATATTTATTTATTATATATAATTTTATAACCATTCTTTTAAATCTATGATAAAAAATGAATTACATCACTTTGTGAAGACAATAGTCCATAACTAATTAGGAGTGATATTTCAACTTTTTTTATGGATGAATGGAAATAAATTTGAAAAAAAAATTCACCTGTATTGAATAATAATTTTATAAAAAATATCAATTATACACATAAAATTTCACCATATAATCTTACATGAGAGTAGGAAATTAAAAATGAATCACATAACTTCATGGAGGTGGTAGACCACACATACACATGAGAAACATTATCATTTTCCAATGCATGGGAATGAGATTAAAATTGGAATAAAATTAAAATAAAAACATATCATTGATGTAAATATAATTATTCCATCATGTTAATATGGTAATAAAACATTTTTATGAGGTTTAATAAGAAATAAACATGATTTTTTCGGTAAAAACGTATACTTCTTATTTGGGTATCCTCATTTGAATTATCCTTTAAGGTTTCTTGGATATGTTTTCTGGGAAGACCAACACTTCAAGGTCATGGATAAAGGAGTTGGGAGAGTATTTAATTATATATTGTTAATTTAAATGTCTAATGTAGTGTGAATATGTGATTATAGGATGCTATAATTTATATGTGAGGTGAGTGGATTACTTAATATTATAAAGAAAATTAAAATATAATAAAGTAAATCTCATGGGAAAGTGGGAACCAATTGGACCAATATAGAATAAGAAGATATAAGATCGATTTAAATTTATGAAATAGGATATACACAAGTTTTTAGGTTAGTATAACCCATATCCGATTAGTTTAACCCATAATCAACCCATTTAACCTTTACGAAAGTAATGAATTTTACCTCAGTTATTATACATTATAATAGAAAATAAAAGTGGCCTCACCAAGAAATTTAAAAATTCTAATTCTGAATATATAAACCATTTTAAAAACCCAAATTCTTATAAGTGTAAAAATTCAATATATAATGACCCAATGTTTTATAAATGAAAATTTATTTCTTATAAATAAGTCATGAAATCACAACATAATAATCTAATAAGTGATATGTGACCTTTAAAAATAATTTTTTTACTTCTGTGTTTGGAATTTCAGAAATCTGACATACATAGTTGTGATCAGTTAGTTATTTGGAGTTCGATAAAGAAAACTTATTTTTTGGTGAATTGTAATCTACCCTTATGAATAGTAATATATCCTTATGAATAGTTATATAACCTAATGAAGAGTAACCTTTCATATTATAGTATTAAAATAATATTCAAGTGAAATTATGATGTACCTATATTTTAGAATAAGTAAATGAATGTTTTAAAACTGGGTTTTTAATAATAAATTGTGATTTTAATTAAATATTAAATTAATCATATTTAGAAAATTATTTTTAAAAAATCTACTACATTTTTGGATTCACACAATCAAAAAATGGAAATGGTGAATTTTTGGGATTTTTATAAAATACTTGAAATTTTGATGAATAGTAAAATATGATAATTTACGATAATTGAAAAATAAATGAATTATGAGGTAATAATATGATGTATGGATAATGTAAGGACATTATCTCGAACTCAGATGAACAAATTACTATTTTTGGTCATGGAATCATCACTATTTATGGACTTGAGGGAAATTAATAAACTAATGATTATAAAATTATGAAAACCCTTCTCTCCTCCACTATAACCCCCCTCCCCCCCTCATTCCTTCTTCTCTTCACTACTCTAAAGAATTGTGCCTTGCCAATATTCTACCCAAATCTCTCCCAACCTCCTCCCCCACATCCAACAACCCCTAGTTTCTTCAAAATACCAAAACCTCTCCACTTAAGAGGTTCTCAAAGGAGGTAGACTCAAGAGGTAAATTCCTCTTCCCAATTCTTTCTTTTCTTGTATGTTCTTTTCTTTTCTTGTTTCTTTCCTCACCTCCCTTCACCCAAATGGTATGATAACTCCAGTATCACATATGTAATGTAATTTTGTTGTGATAATGGGATATTTCATTATCATCTCTCTTTTCCATATCTTTATTTGAAGGAAATGAAAACACTATTTGAGATGTGTTAATTTAGCACATTCAAGGACAACAGTTTATCAATTTTGATTATCATATTTAATTATGGTCATAGAACAATTTGTGTTGTTTTTGAATTAGATTATTATATATGTAATATATCCTTGGTAATTTTCTGTAATACTTTTGTACAAATGGAAGTAAGGTATAAAGAAAAACATATTCTTTGTAATCAAAACCACCGATTAACCCAAAACGTTTGTCACTAATGTTATATATAATGGTTCAACTTAAATACGAGTAAAAAAATTATTTTTTAACTATTTAATCTCATGGATGTTCACTAATAACATAGAAATTAAATTATGGACAACCACTTTCATCAAAGGTGTTTTCCGAACATGGATCAATCATTAAAACCAAGAAAGCAAACATGCCTAAACAATGAAATTGATCCTTATAACTAATCAAAATGGCCTTGAATGAATGTAAAAAGGTTATAATAAATATTTTAAATATATAATAGGTTCTTTAATTATTAATTAATAAACCTAATTTGTTAATTCAGGTCATTAATAACAAGTGGAGAACACCACCATACTTAAGGTAAGGGATCCTCTTCATTTCACTCTTAATTAAGATTTACTCTATGCTATGAATTTTTATGTGTAATCCAAAATGATGGGATATGTTTTTTCACTTACCCATTCTTTATTAATGATGTATAAATTTTGGAAAACTTCTTTTTTTTCTCTCATTAATCTGTCTTAGGTACACCCGACACCATGCCAATAAACCGTAACAGATTCTACCTGAATCCTTTTTGTTCTTTTGGGTTGCCTTATATTTATTTAAATAAAAATGGAGTTATATTATCTATTTATGTACAGATTATAAATTCTGTTTAGTTTTAAAAAATTTATTTATTAATACCCTTTCATCACTCTCTTTCGGGGATATACATGTTTTTAAAATATCCCCCCTTATAACTTTCCGATAATCAAACCTATTTTAAGGGAACTTCCTCATTTTTTATCCAATTTCAAGTGCACTATATTCTCTCTTTTAAGACACCATTGTATTTATAAAATCAGTCTATTATGAAATCCTTCTAGGCTAAATTCTGGTTTTATATAAAATATTATCCTCTTTTCTGTTTTAAAATCTCTATAGTATTTTCCTTAATACCACACAAAAATGTTTTAATGCTAATGTTTATCAAATAGAGTTATTATATATTGTCACTTATGTATGAAACCACATAACAAGTTATATGAATATTCTACCTTATGAATGTCCATGTATGTCCTAATCCCTTTATTTCGTGGACACTTTCATGATACGCTCATCGGTTATGCTTTATATCATGATTGTGGTACCCAATTCATTTCACGGGTATCCTTATGTTTATGTATGGGTGATTATGTGTGATTATTTATGTGGAAAGAATATTCATGAACATTTTGAGATGGGTTCACCTAGATAGCATTCCAATTCTTTGGGTAAACTTAAGTCTCAAGATATGTGATGTGAAACAGGATTGGTGGTTAGCCTTGACCCTTACTAAAATAGGAATCTGGATTCGTGGTTAGCCTTGACCCATACTAAAATTTGAAATGGGATTGGAGGTTATCCTTAAGCAATAATAAAGACATTTTTTATGATTCAACACCATTTATATGATTCCATGTTTATATTATCCCATGCTTATATGATATTATTTTATATGTTCCATGTTTTGTATATCATTATGTCATGCTTCTTAACTCATGTTATTAATTTTTATCCTTGATTTCACTCCCTTAATTGGATTTTTAGCTTATCCCTTTGTTCATGTGTTCCCTAGGGTACCCTATCCAGATGTAAGGGCTCAAAGGAAGTTAGGATCTCTTTATAGAGATTAAATAAAGAGCTGTTTTTTTACCCCAAGTTTTATGTTCTATATACCTAGTCTTCCAATACACTAAAATCAATGGTCCTTGGATTGTGATATGATGTATAATTATGATTAAAATCATTTAATGTTATAGGTAATAGACTTTGGTCTCTATAGTTGGTATCAAAGGATGGTTTATTTATTTTTGGAGATTAGGAATAGAGCAGCTTAGTGAGAACCTTAAGGACAAGACTAAGTATAAGAAAATATTCCTACATTTTGGTGAGTATTGAGTAAGTGGTTTATCAAGAAAATAAACCCCTTTCTAGATATGAGTAGGTAGAGGAAGCTCTGGCATAGATGTATCTAGGGGTAAAACCCAAAACACTGCTTTGAGTTAGACACAAATAGAAATTGGTGCATGACAACGTGACTTACTACACTCTTGGTTATGACACTCACATGGGAAATGATTTGGTAGATTCATGAGCGTAATACATACTATTTTTAATGGGAAGAAATCCCATAAGAATATATGTTAAGAAATAGATCGAGGATAACCTAGATTTAAACATATGGAATCAAATGTTAGGATACACTTCTTTTTTAAAGTTTATCCTTTTATGTTCAAAAGTTTTCTTTTTTTTTGTTCAATAACTATGTATTTAAGCCCTTTAATTATATGTTATTACTCTTAGTCAATAGAGAGAAATAGAATAACATGTTCAAAAAATCAATGTGATAGGAAATGTGAAGATTATTTTAATTATATTCTTGATATGACAGAAGCGGGTGCTCAATACTTCATGACAGTACATGGTCAGCTGGGTCTAATTATGAATAATAACTTGAATCATATATAATGATCTCCTCCTCTAAGGAAATTGAAATTTTACATAGAATCCTTCATGTGGAAAAGGGCTCCCATGTTTAGTGGATCTTCTGATCCCCTACTCACGGAACAATGTATTAACTCCATTGCAAATATATTCTCCGTCCTCCAGTGCTTGGAAGAAGAGAAACTTGTACTACCAGTCTATCGTTTTGATGGGTAAGTTGATCAGTGGTGGAAACTGATCAAGAATAAAAAGTCAGAAGAGGAAATTGATTCCATGGATTAAGAAGAATTCAAGAGGTTGTTTTGCAAAAAATATTTTCCTCGAACAATCCATATCAATATGGAAAGAGAGTTACTTAGACACAAATAGAAGGAAGATGAGTCTATCAGGGCATATGAAGAAAACATTACAAGGCTTGCAAGGTATGCCTCTGGCATTTTCATGAACACCAAAAGCAAGGTGGATTTCTTCTTTAATAGACTAAAGACTATTCTACAAAAAATGTTGGCGATTTGAGACTTTGAGAGTTATGAGGATATTGTCCATTGTACCCTCAAGGTTGAAATGGAGATTGGAGGCTCTCTGTGGTCTTGTGAGCCCTGTGGCAAGAAGGAAAAAATGTCAAACAACATAAGTGGTTCATCGAACAAATCCCTTGATGGAATGAATCCAGACTTTTACCCTTGTAAAATTTTAGGGATTAAGCATCCTGGGAACTGTCTGAAGGGAACCAAGAATTGCTTCAAATGTTGAAATATTGGTAATATAGCTAAAAACTGTCTACAAGATATGAAGAATCCTGCTAATGCGGAAGAGGAAAGGAAAGTTCATATCAACACTCAGAATGTAGTGCAGCGTTAAAACTGCAAGGAGCATGGTAATTATGAAAAAAATTCCTAATATGAGGGTTGTCAGAGGAAATCAACAATAACCTCCAAGGAAAAAAGGAAGGGATTATACTATCACTATAGATTAGGTGGAGCCGGACAATGATTTGGTGACAGGTACACTAGTTATTAATTAAATAATAGTAGACGTACTATTTGATTCTGGTTCTATGAATTATTTCATATATTTCAAGTTTAGTATAACTATTTAAACACCACATAAAAATTTGGAGGAAAGGTTATCTATGAGAACAGTGAATGTAGAAATTGTTGCGTCAATAGTTTCTCCTCATCGATTAACGTTTGTGGACTGAGTCTCCCAGAAAATCTCGTCATACTTATTTTAGTGGGGTTTGATTCTATATTGAGCGTGTATTAGATATCTTTATACAAATAAAACATCAAATACCAAGAAAGGGAGATCAGTATTCACATCCCAAAGCATCCTACGATTCTTTATAAGTGTAAGGAGAATGAAGAATATCCTATAGAATCATCATCATAAGTGTGGATATTGCTGCCTTGTGAGAAATCATATCTAGATCAAATAATTATGACAAAGGAGAGAATCATGCTTGAAGAATTTCCCATCGTGAGGGATTACACTGATGTATTCCCTGAAGAGTTTCCTAGTCTTCTTCCCGATCGTGAGGTTGAGTTCTCAATTGAACTTATCCCTCGATCTCTGCCTATATCAATGACACATTATAGATGACCACCTTAGAACTAGAAAAACATAAGAAGCAGTTTCTGGAGAATTTAGAGAAGGGTTTTATATTCCCGAGTGATTCACAGTGGGGTGCACTAGTCCTCTTCATCAATAAGAAGGATAGATCAATGCGTCTCTACATTGATTATTGTGATCTCAATAAAATCATGATAAAGAACATGTATCCCCTTCCATGTATAGATGACTTGTTCAATCAGCTTTGTGGGCCTGTTATTTCTCAAAGGTGGAACTTCAGTCCGGATATCACCAACTAAATGTGAGGAAAGAAGATATTCCTAGGACTACCTTTCGAATGAGTTATAGACATTATGAGTTCACAGTGATTCCCTTCAGACCTACTAATTCTCCAAAAATTTTAGGAATTTAATGAATAGAGTATTTAGAGATTACCTCAACGAATTTTTGGTTTTCTTTATTAACGATACTCTGACATACTCCAAGAGAAAATAGGAACATGTGAAGCATTTGAATACTATGTTGAAGTCAGTGTCAATGGAGAAGTTGTATGAAAGGAACAATAAATGTGAGTTCTGGATAGAGGAAGTATAATTTTTGGGGCATGTTATCACTAGAAAAGGGATATCTATGGACCCTTCCAAGGAAAATGCAATTGAACAGTACCCCATGCCAACTTCTCTAACAGAGATCCATAGATTTGTTGGTCTAGTTGGGTATTATTGACGATTTGTGAAGACATTTTCATGGTTTTCAAACTCAATGTACATGATGACACGGAAGGGGGTAATGTTTGTCTGGAATCAGGAATATGAAGACTGTTTCAAGGAGTTGAAAAAGAGGCTTAGCACTGTGCTAGTACTCACACTCCCAATGAGTTGAGAAATATTTGTGGTGTACTGTGATGCTTTAAAGAAGGGCTTAGGCTTTGTGCTGATAAAAAATTATAAAGTGATATCCTACACCTCAAGGAAGTTTTGAATCCACGATTAAAACTATCCGACACATTATCTGGAGATGGCGGCTGTGATCTTTGCATTGAAAATCTGGTGTCATTAGTTCAATGGGGAGAAATGTGGGACATATAATGATGACAAGAGTTTAAAATAAATATTCATACAGAAAGATCTTAATATGAACCAATGAAGATGGATAGAGCTCGTCAAGGATTATGAATGTTCAATCCACTACCATCCTAGTAAGGAAAATAAGGTGGCAGATGCTCTATGTAGAAAGGATCCCACATCTTTATCAATAATGATAATTGAAAAGGATACGACCTTATTATATTAGAAAATGATATGAATGGAAATAATTAAGGCAGAAACATCATCAATCCTTTATCAAATGATTACTCAACCATCCCTCTCATTGAAAATAAAGAATTATCAAATAAAGGATGTCGAAATTCAAAAAAGGGTGGAAGATTTTAAAAATGGGAAATCCTCCAAATTCAAAATTGAAGAAGAAGGAGTTGTAATATTCTGGTCACGATTATGTGTACCATCTGATCCATAGATAAAGAAGGAACTTCTGAATGATGCACATAGCTCAACCTTCTCTATCCACCCAGGGAGCATAAAGATGTATCAATATCTTCGAGAAAACTTTTTGTTGTATAATATGAAAAGGGAGACTGCTAAATATACATCAATGTGTCTGGTATGTCAGCAAGTAAAGTTTGTTATGGAAAAGTCTAAGGGAATGATTCAACCACTACCCATACAAATATGGAAGTGGGAGAACATTACTATGGACTTTGTCACTAGACTTCCAAGGACATCTATAGAAAACAATGCTACATGGGTTATTGTGGATCATCGTATAAAGACAGATCACTTTATCGTGATTCGATAGGAATTCTCATTAGATCAACTTTCACGGATTTACATGAAATAAGTGGTTAGGATTCTTGGAGTACCACAAACTATTGTGTTTGATAGAGACCCAGGATTCACCTCTATGTTCTAGAAAAGTCTCCAACTAGATCTAAGCACTAAACTGAACTTCAGTATAGCCTATCATCCTCAAACTGATGGCCAATCTTAGGGAACTATCCAGAAATTGGAAGATATGTTTAGAGCATGTTATATATAATTCAAAAGAGAATGGGACCAACATCCTTAACTGGTTGAATTCTATTACAGCAATAGTTTCCACATGAGCATCTGAGTGACACCATATGAAGTCCATTATGGGAAAAGGTTCAGAATTGCGGCATGTTAGGATGAAGTCTATTAGAGTAAGCTGCTAGGACCTGAAATGGTTGACGAAATAGTAGAGAAGGTTAAAACCATTCAGCGGCATATCAAGGCAGCCCAATGTTGACAGAGGAGTTATGCAGATAACCATTGATGAGACTTTGAGTTCAAATTTGGTGACATGGTATTTCTACACATATCTATATGGAAGTAGGTAATGAGGTATGAAAAGAAAGGGAAGTTATGTCCCATGTATATCGATCCCTTTGAGATCCTTGATTGAGTCGGAGATGTGGCCTATCGACTGGTACTTCCACCCACTATGTCAAAAGTACATGATGTCTTTCACGTATCCCTCTTAAGCAAGTACATACTAGACCCTTCACATATACCCTCTTCCGAGGCGGTACAGTTAAAGGATGATCTTTTCTATGAGGAGCAGCCAATGAATATCTTAGATCATAGAGACAAATTTCTATGCAACAAGACTACTCATATGGTCAAGGTACTATGGTGAAAAAATAAGTACGAAGAGGCAACATGGGAACTAGAGGAAGAAATGAAGGAAATGTACCAACACCTATTTATGGCTTAGAATGTAAAACAAAATTTTGAGGGAAAAATTTCATAAGGGGGTAAGAATGTAATGATAAAATGTTTTATAAATGGAAATTACTTTCTTATAAAGAAGTCATGAAATCAAAAATTAATAAACTACTAAGTGTTATGTGACCTTTAAACATAATTTTTCACTTGTGTGTTTGGAATTTCAAAAATCAGACATACCTGATTACGATCAGTTAGTTATTTGGAGTCGGATAAGAAAACCATAATTTTTGGGGAATAGTAACCTACCCATATGAAAAGTGATATACCCTTATGAATAGTGATATACCCTAATGACTAGTAAAATTACCTATGATAGTATAAAAATAATATTCAAGTGAAATTATGATGTTCCTATATTTTAGAATAAGTAAATGAATGTTTTAAAACTGGGTTTTTAATAATAAATTATGATTTTAATTAAATATTAAATTAATAATATTTTGAAAATTATTTTTGGAAAATAGACTTCATTTTTTCATTCTTCATGTCAAAAAATGTTTAGGGTGAGTTTTTGGTATTTTTCTAAAATACTTGAATTTTTTATGAATACTAAAATACAATAATTTATGATAAATGATAAATACATGAATTATGATGTCATCAGTTGATGTATGGATGATGTAAGGCCATTATCTCAAACTCGCATGCACAAATTACTATTTTTCGTCATATAATCATCAATATTTCTGGTCTTGATGGAAATTAATAATCTAATGACTATAAAATTATGAAAATCTCCCTCTCATCCACTATAAAATTCCATCATTACCTCTTCTATTCACCACTCTCAAGAATTGTACCTTACGAATATTCTTCCCAAATCTCTCTAAAATATCCTCCCCCACGTCCAAAATACCCTAGTCTCTTCAAAATACAAAAAAAAATTCTCTCCTTAATAGGTTTTCAAAGGAGGTACACTCAAGAGGTAAATTCCTCTTTAGAATTATTTCATTTTTCAAGTTCTTTTATATTCTTGTTTCTTTCCTCACCTTTATTAACCCAAATGGTATGATAACTCTAGAAACATTAATTTACTTTAATTTTGTTTCTATAATGTCATATTTCATTTTCATCTCTCCTTTCCCTATATTTTATTTGAAATAAATGAAGACATCATTTGAGATGTGTTAATTTAGCACATTCGAGGACAACAGTTTATCAATTTCTATTATCATATTTAATTCTGGTCATGAAAACTTATGTATTATGGTTGAACCAGATTATTAAATATTTAATATATCCTTGATGTGGTTCTTTAATATTTTTTTACAAATGTTATTAAGTTATAAAGCATGACATGTTCTTTGTAATCAAGCCCACCGATTAACCCAAAACAGTTGTCACTAAAGTTATATATAATCGTTCAACATCACTATAAGAAACCAAATTATGTTTTTGATCATGTAATATGCTTGATGTTATCTAATAACAAACAAATTAAATTCTGGACAAACACTTTCATCATACGTGTTTATCTAAACATGAACTAATCACTAAAACCAAGGAAGAAAAGAAGTCTAAAAAAATAAATTGAACATTATAATCAATAAAAATAGCCTTGAATGAACTTAAAAAGGTTATAATAAATATTTTACACATAGAAGAGGTTCTGTAATTATTAATTAATAAACCTAATTTATTTTTTTCGATAATTAATAACAAGTGGAGAACACCAAGATACTTAAGGTTAGGGATCCTCTCCATTTAACTACTTAATCAAGATTTCTTCTATGCTATGCCTTTTTATGAGTAATCCCAAATTATGGGGTTTGTTTTATCACCTCCCCCATACTTCCTTCATGATTTATAAGTGAATATAAACCCCTTTTATTTCTCATAAATACCTCTTAGGTACACCTGACCCCATGCCAATAAACCATAACCAATTTTACCAAAACCCCTTTTGTTCTTTCGGGTTCCCTTATCTTTATTTATATCAAAATGGAGTTTTCTTATATGTTTATGTACATATTATAAATTCTGTTTATTTAAAAAAAATACAATTAGGAATACCCTTTCTTCACTCCCTTTCCGGGATATACATGTTTTTGAAATATTCCCTCAGAACTTTTCAATAAGTAAACCTGTTTTAAGGGAAATTCCTGAATTTTTACCCAATTTAAAGTACAATTTATCTTCAATTTTGAGAAACCATTGTATTTATAAAATCATACTTTTTATTGTGAAAACATTCCTAGTTCAATTTTGGTTATATATAAAATATTGTTCACTTTTCTATTTTAAAATCTCTATAGTATTTTCCTTAAAACCACACAAAAATGTTTTAATGCTAATGTTTCTCAAATAAATTTCTTATATGTTGTCGCTTATGATCGACACAACCTACCATGTTATATGCCTATTTTAACTTATTAATTTCTATTTGTGTTCGAATTCCTTTCTTTCATGGACACTTTTATGATATGCTCATCAGTAACGCGTTATGCCATGATTGTGGTACCCAATTCTTTCCATGGGTATGATTATGTTTATGTGTGGTTGATTATGTGTGATTATTTATGTTGAAAGAATGTTTATGAAAATTTTGAGATGGGTGCACCCAGATAAAACTCCAATTCATTGGGTAAAGTTAAGTCTCATGAGATGCAATGTGAAACGGGATTGACAGTTAGCATTGACCTGTACTAAAATAGGAATCAGGATTGGCATTTAGTCTTGACCCATACTAAAATTGGAAACGAGATTGGCAGTTAGCCTTGACCCGTACTAAATACATTTTTTATGATACTTCCACATTATATTATTCCATGTTTATATGATACCATTCTTATATAATATGATTTTATATGTTCCATGTTTTGGATATCATTATGTCACGCCTCCTAACTCATGTGCTTCAGTTTTATACTTATGTTCACACCTTTAATAGGGTTTTTAGCTCATCCCTTTGTTCATGTGTTCCCCAGGGTACCCTATGTAGATATTTGGGCTGAAATAAAGTCAGGATCTCTTTATGGATATTAAATAAAGATGTGTTTTTTGGACCCTTGTTATATGTTCTATGTACCTAGTCTTCCAAGACACTAGAATTAACTATCCTCGGATTGCACTATGATGTATTATTATGCTTAAAATCATGTCATGTTATATGTAAAAGCCTTAGGTCACTTAACATTTTAAAATAATTGTGAAAAATACATTGAATACCATATTAGAAAAATGAATATTTAAGAATAAAACAAATATTATTCACATTACATGCATTGTAATAACCATTAAATGTGTGTTAAACTATTTTATCTAATTTGTTATATACAAATTTCAATAAAATAATTCATCAATAATGGTTAATTTAATTTATCAATATAATAATCTATTGAATTCATAAAAAAAATTTCAGAAAAACAACTCTTTTCTTATTTAATATTCTATTATTTTAATTTATAACCAACTAAAAAAAATTCATTTTATAAATGTGTAATTTTTTTCATAATTTAGTTAGACATATTCATACATATCAATCAATGTGTATGTGATAAATGACATATTTAATAGTAATATTTTAATATGTATACCATCGTTCAATAAAACTTAGTGTTTCATGTAATGAAAGATATTAAAAACATAAAAATGATTTAAAGGGAAATATATCATAAAATAATGTTCTTTTATAATAATTTTTATTCTAATTCTATAAATTGATTAAATAATGATTTTTGTAATGATGAAGGAAATAATAAACGAGTTAAAGGCTAGGTTTTATGAACATTTCAAGATGGAGGAACTTAGTCTTGTGAAGTGTATTTTGGGGATTCAAATTCTAAAAGAATAATTTTCCAATAAAATTTACAATAATTAGGAAGAATATAATCATTTGATATTGGAGTGCATTATTATTATGGTGGTGAAGCTAGTTTTGACACCCCTTATTATAAATATGAACATTAGCAATGAGATATTTCCATAAATTAATATAGTGTTAGAGTACATAAAGATGGTTCCATATGCATTATATTTTAAATGTTTCATGTTCTCCTTGTTTTTTAATTATAAAAAAATTTCAAAAGAAGTGGGATCCATCAATTGTTTTTTTCAAACCTAATAAACAATAATTGGGAGGGTTTTGAATAAATTATGTATTATTTGAATGGTTCGAGATGCCTCAAACTTTTCAATAGAATAGATGAATATTTTTAGGGTTTTTGATAATTTTAATTTAGAATAGATTCTAACACAAAAAAAAATTCCTCCCAATATGTGTTCGATTTTTGTGAAAAGTTTTTAATTTTTATGTTGAAGTATTAGCTAGTGTTTTCATAGTTGATAATGGAAGTTGAGTGCACTGATTTTATGGAATCAGGGATGTAGTTGGTACAAATGAGAGGGTTTCTGGAGGATCTTGGAAAATTACTAGAAGTTGGTATACAATTTTCTCTCTCACACATTTAAGGATTCAATTGGAAATAAATGTATTTTTTTATTCTAGGACGAATAATAATTAGTTAATGTACCACTTCACCTAGAATTGTTGGAGGATATAGTTTTGAGCATAAAATGAATTCCCAATCTGGAATTGGTATTGACAATGGTGTTTACTAAGGATATGTTGGGGTGGTATTGTGCCTTAATTGAACATGGGTGACTGGTCACTATGGTTGGATAACCATTAAGTTTTTTAAATTATGTTTAGAAAGGGAGAAAGTTTTTGGAGCTAACAAGGGGATTTTTCATAGTGATTCCTTTCAATGAATCTCATATGGAAAATTTTTGGGAAGTGTGAGATTAATTGTTTTGATGGAAAAAAATAAGATCAATATAATAGTAAGAATTATAGCGTCCCTACTTTTATTGACTTTAAAGTTGACAGAGTGATAATGGATAAAATTAATTAATTGGATGATATTGAGAGATGATACCTAGGATGTATAGTGGCGCCAATAACTAGAAATCTAGATAAATAGTGGTTGCATAGGATTTTATATTATGGAATTTTATTGGAATGGAAACAATACAATAAAATAGATAGTTAAGGTGGTGGGATACTTTGAAGTGGTGAATGGAATTAAAAACATGATTACTCTATTTATGTGGAGTATATTCACATTGTTTTGGATTAATACTATTAGTTATTTTTCATTTTAGATATATTTACTTCCTTTTAATAAAATTAATGTAATTTTTTCATCATGGATTAGGGAATAATCTCAAACCCCATAATCCTTATTATTCTTGTACCTTGGTTTTGTTTCACTCATTTCATTTGATATTATTTATTGTATTTTTTCGTGGTTTTATTTTACATTATGGTGGCTTGGGATAATTTTTATTCCATATTTTGGGAGCTATAAGAAAAGGTTCATTATGGAGATTTTGTTTATTAGAAGGATGTTATCATGGTGTATCATCTGGTGGGTTTATCAAAATTTGGATATTGATATGACATATAGGAATGAGATTACTTTAAATAATGTCTCATAGGATGTTGGACTATAAAATGTTTATTTATAATTGAATAGTTATCGAATAAAAATGGTTTCTCGATTATGATAGATTTTAGAAAGTTGATTTATCCTTTTTTCCTATGTTTTTAAAAAAAATCTGATTTCAAGACATAACATTTAATTTCTAAAGTGTTAATTTGGTGATTCTCAAAAATAGTATTTAAATGTTTTGTATTAAGTTTTTTGGTTTTGAATGATTTTTTAAATCGATATTAGTATTGTTTTGGTGGGTTATTTTCCATATTGTAAATTACGTGTTTTATTTTGGATATGGATGGTATGTTGGTGTTATTTCACCATTTGATATGTTAATTCCCATCATTAGACAGTGGTTCTTGTATTTATTCTTCTATATATTCTTGTTATTATATATCTCTCCCACCCAAGAACTTTTATATGAATCCTTTAATTGTTGATATAGATTAATTACCATGACCCAACCCTCTAATTGATCATAGTTTGGTTTTATATACTATTCAGGATGTTTAGGGTATATATAGCAGTATGAGACATAGTTTACCAAAAGATAGATATTAGAACTTGTAATTGCAATACCATTCTCCACCTATGTTAATGGGAGAGCAACATTCTTTAGAATCAAAGGAGTGTATAAATAAGATTAAATAAATCTACTATATGATTGTGATTCTATATTTTTTTAAGGTTAGATATGAAATTTTCATTTTTAAAGGTCATATTTGGAAATGGTAGAATTCCATCACTTGGGGTCATCCATGGAAGGATAATTCTTGTAAAAACTACAAGGAATAATTTATTCAATTTTCCTACTATGAATCCATGAATTTCACAAGGGATATAGAGTTCTATTATAGCCCGTAGGGTTATCATTCGATGTTAGAATATTATTTTAGTTTCTTTAATTTGGTTCCATATCTACCTAAGATAGTCTATGATGATATTATGGAGGCTCAATGTTTCAAAAGGGTCCTTATCTATGTTTCTAGTTAAATCTTCCTTTGCATTATTGACCCTATTATCTGGAAATGATTTCTTAATCCTTTGGAATATAACTCAATCCTTTGGTAATTAGGGTGGAGATTTAATTTTATATATACTTCAAAGTGGCCATGGAGGGTTGAATAGTGAAAATAGGAAGTAGGACTTAAATTATAAGTCTCATATGTATCAAGAAAACAACATTACTTTATTATTCACCATCCACCAGGAGTCAACCCCACATATTCCATCAATATGAAATTCCATTCCACAAGAACCCCACATTCAATGTTAATCTAAATATTTTCTTTTGTTGTGTCTGACTATGTAATCCTTGATGGTTTGGTATGGGTTTTTATAAGAATAATTGGAAAGTAAAATTTTAGGGAATTCTTTAAAACTTGTGTTTTTTGTTTTTATTATCCTTTTAATGTTTTTTACATATAATGTGTTATTTAGTGATCTTTTGTATAGATCAATGGATAATTTAATACATAGTGATTTCAATGTTCAAAATATGATGTATTGACTTATGGTTGTATTAAATAATTTTTCGCGAATGGTGTTGGGAATTAATATTCCTTATAAGTTCAATCCATATCACATTATGGAATCACTAAGGATTCACAATTTCTTTATTTTTGTCATTATCATTTCAATGATTCAATATTTATGAATCATGTGGTCCAGTAAAACATTTATACATAATGGGTAGACCCCCCACCCAATGAGTGGTATCTTCTCAAAGTAGATGATCATTAATTTTTTATCCCTTCATGGTCTCTACCCAACCACTCCTAGGATATCAATTGAGTTTTCTATGGATTTTTTCCTTGGGAGTTTATCTGACACTGGTTATTGTTGATTTTAAGGTTATTTATATATTGATGATATGTATATATTTTATATTATTTCCTATATGGATTAATTAATAATGAAATTATAGGAATAGAAAGTGGCATGATTGGGAGAATTTTGACACCCCAATCCAATGTTGTTCATTTTAAATTATTATTTATTCAAATTTAGTATTTTTATATGGTTTTGAGTGTGGGAGGTTTGAAAACATTAATTTTTTATTTGAAAGTCTTAAATCATGGTTAGTAATAACAATATACTCAAACTATGTGAGTGGGAGGGGTTTCTTCATCTGTGGTTTAGACGTTGGATGCACAGTTTTCCAAATCGTGCAACTTCCTAGGTGAACTATTCATGATACTTAAATTTATAGGTTTAGGGTGAATTATTGGAGCATGGTTGGATGAAACAGTGCAAAAAAACCATGTGAGATAAAACTTATCTATGTTATTTAATGTTTTAACACCCTTATAATTGTTACATGGTTTTCCAAACCATTCATAAAAATTATGCAGTCTTACCAACTTCAAAAAAATTAGAACTTATAAATTTCACATTTTTGACTTTAAATTAAATTCTCAACTCATTCTCTATACTGATCCATCCTAGATCATGTAAGAAATGGGTCACTCAATATCATATTTGGTGATTTTCATTGGATTTTAGTGAATTTATTCATAATAAAATCTCTATTTCTCATGGATTTATCCTCCTTTATCCTAAATATTTGTTCATCAATTTTCTTCTTGAGTTATTTCCTTAGACAACCACAATGACCATTTATATATATAAGTTCGGTTTCTAAAGATGAATTTATTGTGTTTATATGCACATGAGGAACCCTTCATCTCATTTCTTATTGTTTTTAACCATGTTTATGAGTTTACATTATATTATACATAACAAACTATTTTATATTTTATGGGTTTAAAAAACAATATTTTGTTGCAGATTTCTTTTTTTATTGACTATAAAGACTTTATTGTATGATAATAATTCCCATGTGTTATTTTTTTTATTCTATATAAAAACTCACATGGAATTAAGGTAGATTTCTATTTTTAAAAATCTATAATTTATTTTTTTTAAATTATTTATCGCAAGGTGTTTCATCAAATGCATATAGTGTGTTTAAAATTGAATAGTTATAATATAATATATTGATAAATCATCTATGATTTATAATGGTTTTATAATTAGTTTTGTTACTAGGACTTTAGAATGAATTGTATTTTTCATACATGAGTGATTTTATAAAATCACTTATTTTTTTCATGTAAAAGAATGTTTTATTATAAGTAAATACATGTTGTATTTTTCTTATCTATAAAGTCAAATTTATAAAATGAATTAAAAGCTTTCACCATGTTGTTTTACATAATTAACAATAACCATGGTATTTATCCTGTATTTTGATATTGTGCGAAATTGGATTTAAATCCTTGTTAGATTGTTTTATTATCATGAAGGGTTTGTTTATCTGATGGGTAATTCAAGGTGAGATTTGATTTTAGGCCTTTGTTATGAAGGATTCATAATGATACACAGGTATATATATTTAATTGATCAGTTATCTCTATTTGATAACATGGTCCCCATTGGGTTTCCCTTTTTATGTTTCGAGTAATGTTACTTCTGTAGTTAAGATTAATCACTGAATATTTTCTATAGTGTTGTATTGTGCTAATTATAGGGGTTCATAGTCACTTAAGGAGTCTATGGAAGAGAAAAATGATCGTTACTATAGTTTATAATCTTCAAATTTATATACAATGTTTCACTATTAATAATTTTCTCAGAATATCACCATGGTGCCTTTGTAGTTTTTCATGATGACAATTTTTGTTTTTTATATTGTTGATATCATTGAACTTGCTATGGATACTTATTTATATTTCCCTTGGTTATGTTTATTGTTTCTATATTTATATATATGTCTCATATTTAGTATTATTATTTTATAAAGATGAGGGAATATAGTTTTAATTATCATGATCTTATCCTTTTGAAATGTGGTTATTTATAGTAAAAGAGATTTGAGATTTCCAAAGGTTAGTTTTGGAATGTTTTTGAATAAAATGATTGTTTGATTAATGGCTTGTTTAAAGTTGAAAAGTTATGTTTTTATTAATGTATTCACAGATCCTTTATTCTAATGTTGTTTTTAATTTAAATTTATGGTTTTTATTCCTGAAATTTTATAGTTCCATTCATTCATTATTCAAAATGAATTATTTCTTAGAAAGTAAGAAAAATATTTTATTATTTGGTTTCTAAAAAGAAAAAGGATACATTAGAATATTAAAAATTTCAAACTAGTATATATGGATTTATTTACAAAAGGAATTGTAAAGATTAATTATGAGATCCTACTAGGAATGTTTTTCTCACACCCTATATACACAAACTATATGTGTATATATAGGAGTGTATTCATCTTCTACAATCTCTTCATGCTTTGTTGGATGTCTATAGTTACCATGATGTTATATTAGGTATGACTGAGGTTCCAAGTGATATATGTATTCTTTATGTATAGTGGATGGTAGTTTGGCCTTATTTATGTTTACCTTTCACTCTTAGATTTTTTGTATCACTTATAATACTACAAAATAGTCCATTAATATATATAGAAATTGTCTTTATCGGTGCTAGAAAATTAATGACTACTTGAGTGAGGTTAAAATCCCTGGTCATTTATCAGCGTTGGAAAAGTTCTAATAAATGGGTACATTATCGACACTAAAAACTCACCGATAAATTGGTGCTTTATTAGAGAAAAAAAGTGTCACTAAAAGCACCATTTATAAGGGATTATAGAAGAACTGATAATGTATAATTTATTAGCGCTTATAAATTTGATGATAATGGACCATTTATCAACTCTCATAGAAGCACTGATAATATAACTTTTACAATGCTCATAGAAGCACTGATAATATAGAACTTTATTAATGCCTTTAAAAGTGATGATAAATGTTTCCTTTATCTGTGCTTTTTAAGTTACTGATAAAGGGCATAGTGTGCTGCAATAGAACACAACAACACCACTTCAATGTGTTGTAATAGAACAACACAATACCATAAACACACTAGATATCAACAAAACAACCCCAATAAAGGATTTAAATGAAATTAAATTTTCAACACAATAAAAATAAGAAAAAAAGACTATATTATAGACATTTCAAACATTGGTTTATACAATTACATAAATACAAATTATTAAATACATTCAAAAACATCAATGTTACTTTGTCAATTAATCCTGAATCGACTCATGATATTTCTGAAAAAACCCACCCTTAATCGAAAAAATAATGTACCTTCAGAAGAAAAAATTCTTATGTTATTAATAATATAAAGAATAAATTAACAAAAAGTGTCAATTTTACTAAAATTGATGTCAATTTTAAATAAAATGATGCACTTTTAGTCATATCGATCACACTATGCATCAGATTAAGGCATGGATGATTCCAACACTTCTCAGATGATGTGTGGATCATTGTAATAATGTATCAAAAAAATCAGAATGTGTTTGATTGGTTTTTTGTACGTCGGTTGTATTTTTTACTAAAATGCAATTTTAAACTGGAAAGAAAAACTTTGGACACTTTTCGATCACATTGTGTATCGTATTAACATGAAATATATTCCTACACATCACAAATGACTTATTAATTGTTTTCATAAATTGTCAAAAAAATCCAAGTGTGTTTGATCGGTTTTAAGTGAGTGACACTCTTTAAACTAAAATGTTGATTTTAAACTAATAACTAACACTTTGGTATGTACTAGACACATCGTGTATCATATTGAGGTATGAATGATTCTCACACATGTAAAAAATGACTTATGGATCATTTTCATAATGTATCAAAAAAAATATGAATGTGTTTTCTTGGTTTTGAGTAGGACAACTGTCCATTTTATGAAAATTGTTGTAAATTTTAAATAAAAAGATGCAATTGGAGTCATATCAGTGACACCGTAAATTATATTAAGGTGTGGAAGATTACTAAACATCTCAATTTACATGGGGATAATTTTCCAAAATTATCCAAATAATCTGAATGTGTTTTCTTGATTTTGAGTTTGTCAGTTGTCTTTTTCACTAAAATGTCATTTTAAAATTAAAACATGCACTTTGACTCATATCGAGCACATCATGTATCAGTTTTACGTGAAACCAAGTCTTACATGTCAAAAAAAGTAATGAATAGTTGTCCTAAATTATCAAGAAAATACAAGCATGTTTGATTGGTTTTCAATGAGTGCAACTTTTTGAACTAAAATATTGGTTTTAAAATGCTAAGTAACACTTTGAGTTATACTAGGAACATCATGTATCGTATTGAGGTGTGGATAATTTCTACACATCAAAAATTAATTATGTATTTTTTTATTTATTATTAAAACAATATGAATGTGTTTTCTTAGTTTTGAGTAGGACAACTGTCCATTTTACTAAAATTGATGACAATTTTAAAGAAAAAGATGAACTCTGAGTCATTCCGATCACACTGTACATCAGATTGAGGTGATGCTAATTCTTACACATCCAAAAATACATATGGGTCATTTTAATAAATTATCAAAACAATATGAATATGTTTTCTCATTTTTGAGTATGACACTTTACTTTTTTACTAAAAAATCATTTTAAAATAGAAATGTGCACTTTGACATATACTTATCACATCATGTATCGGTTTTATGTGAGACCAATTGGTCAAAGTAAAAAATTAATTAATAATAGTTTTAATAATTTATCAACAAAATAGGAGTGCATTTTTTATTTTTTCATTTAGTGACACTTTTCGAACAAAAATGTCAATTTTAAATTGATAACCGACACATTGAGTCATATTGGGCACATCTTGTATCTGATTGAGGTTAAACTAATTCCTAAAGATAAAAAATGACTTATGGATTATTTTTGTAATGTATCAAAAAAATATGAATGTGTTTTCTTTGTTTTGAGTAGGGTGATTTTCCATTTTACTAAATTTGATGGAAATTTTAAATAAAAAGATGTACATTGAGTCATACTAGTCACACCATGCATTGGATTGAGGTGAAGATAATTATTACACACCCCAAATGAATTATGGATCATTTTAGTAAAGTATAAAAACAATATGAATGTGTTTTCTTGGTTTTTATTATTCCACTTGTATTTTTTAGTAATATGTCATTTTAAAATTGAAATATGCACTTTGACTCATATTGATCACATTGCGTATCAGTTTGACATGAGAAAAATTTGTACAGATCATAAATTAATTACGAATAGATGCCATAAAATTATCAGTAAAATTGGATTATGTTTTCTTGTTTTTCATTGAGTGACACTTTTTGAACTAAAATGTCAATTTTAAACCCATAATAGACACATTGAGTCATATTGGGCACATTGTGTATCAGATTGAGGCCCAAATGATACCTAAACATCAAAAATGACTTATGGATCATTATACTAAATTATTTAAACAATATGTATTTGTTTTCTTGGTTTTGAGTAGGTAAGTTGTTCTTTTTACTAAAATTGATGTCGATTTTAAATAAAAACACACACTTCGAGTCGTACCGGTCACACTATGCGTTGGATTGAGGTGTGGTTGATTTTTGAATATCTCAAATCCCATAGGGATTGTTTTCCAAAAGTATCAAAACAATATGAATGTTTTTTTTGTTTTGAGATGGTTATTTTGTTTTTTTAACTAAAATTGATGTCAATTTTAAATAAATACGCACATAGAGTCATATCGGTCACACTATGCATCAGATTGAGGTGAGGCTGTTTAATATATGTTCCAAATGACTTATTGATTGTTTTATTAATGTATCAAAATAATTTGAATGTTTTTTCTAGTTTTGAGTATGTCACTTATCTTTATTACTAAAATGTATTTTTAAACATGAAACATGAACATTGACTCATATAGATAAAATCATGTATTTGTTTTATGTGAGACTAATTCCTACACAAAAAATGATTTATGAATCTATTCCATTAATTATCCAGAGAATACCAGCATGTTTTATTTCTTTTTAGTTAGTGACATGTTTTAAATTCAAATGTTTATTTTAAACTAAAAAGAGACAGATTGAGTCATATCGGGTAAATCATGTATCAGATTGAGGTGTGTATAATTCTTATACATCACAATTGACTTGTGGATAATTTCCACAAAGTAACATAATAATATAAACATTTTTTCTTGGTTTTGAGTATGTAAGTTATCTTTTTTACTCAAATCTATGCCAATTTTAAATATAAATAAGTACTAGGAGCCATATCAGTCACATCATGTGTCATATTATGGTGTAGTTGATTCATACTTGTCCAAAAGTGTAACAAAATCATAAATGTCAATGTTACCTTGATTTATATTGACATTATTTATCTAACTACCAACACTTCTTGAGAATCTTCAAATAAACTACCATAACTGGAAACAAGAATCCACGTTTATTAGAACACAATTATTATCGGTAAAACTAAAAATAAATAAATTGAAAATAAATATGAAATAATACATTAATTCTATGGATAATGAGTTTACGATGAAAATACCAAGATTACCTCTATGATTGAGAATTTTAGGTAACATGAAGGAATGCGATAAATGTCAACACTACATGGGTGAAATGTTTTGAGGGAGAAGAAATCTATGGTTTTTTTGGTATAGGAAGGCATGAATAATGGATAGATCACCCAAACACGAAAAAAAGAATCCACTTACATAATAAAACAATTATTATGTGAGTAATACTAAAAAAATAAATTAAACATAAATATGAAACAACATATTAATTCTATGGACAATGATTTTATAGTTAAAAAATCAATATTAATTCTATAATTGAGCAGAGGCAACGCCATTTCTCTTATTATAAAGGTAGTGGAGAGAACTTGAAGGAAAATAATAAATTCCACACTATAGGGGTGAAAGGGTTTTTAGGTAGAAGAATTATGTGGATGTTTTGGTGAAAAAAGGAATGAAAGATGGACAAACCACCGTAACTCAAACAAAATAATCCACCTATTTAAGAAAAAAATTATTTTGAGAGAAATACTAAAAAGAAATAAATTAAACATAAATATGAAATAATAAATTAATTCTATATACAATGACTTTATTACGAAAACATCAATATTACTTATGTGATTGAGTAGAGATTGATTCATTTTTCTTATTGCACATGCATGACATATGGAAAGAAATCTTCTAAAATAAACAAACCCTAAAATAAATAATGAAAATTAAATCTATATTCCATTATATTGATTTTTAATAAAATATAGAAAATATATCGTAACATTACCTTTACATATTCTTAAAGGGTTTCCTTTATTATAGTTTTTTCTTCTAAGGAATTGGTAACATCATCATGTCAATAAGACTCTGTTTACATGAGTAGTCAAACATTTAATTTATATTACATTAATACAGTAGGAAACATATAATATTATGAGGAAAACATAATATATTACAAAACACCTTTACCATCTCACATAAATATCTTTATTTTTCTAAAGGATTCAAGGATTTGGTTCTTCTATTGAGAATCCAAATCTACTCTTTGTGGTCCCCTATAATGTACCATAAATTTTATACATTGGGACCAAAATGAACTGATTGTGATATCCCAATGAAAGGGTAATCCTCAATTGAATTTTCATATGACTCGACATTTGTTATAGTCTCCCATAGTATAATTGAAAAATTCTTGTATGTTTTATCAAATACATAAAATAATTGCTCTACTTTTGATACCATTACGAACGACTCGTCATTTTCCCCTTCCACACTGAAATTCACTTTCAAAAATCAAATTTCATCAACTTTCACTCCATTGATATTGTAAATCCATTTTCAATAGGAAATAGACACTTAAAATGCTGTATAATCCAACTCGTAAATCTGTTTGACAATGCCAAAATAGGACATGTTTGAATAAATTAGATTTATATCCTTCAAACGAAATATGTGAATTGCTTCAACCACAATCATAACAACACTATTTTTTAACATACTGAATTCATCATGTTATTTTGTATAGAACATGTAACCAATGATTACAACACCAGAGACAGATATAACATTTTCATTTGGTCCTCTGGCTATCCATTGAATTCATTCAGTAATTGAATTCATATTTTCAAATAACTTATTATAAATTTGATCTATGAACCATCCTATAAACTATTGGTTATGTGTATTTTATATCTATCCTTCATCCCTTGATGGATTCAAATTTCTAAGAATTTATTTGTGGGCTTCAATGTATGGACAAAAATATTCACTATTATGTAATATGTAAAGGTGTGATTTCTCCCTCTATGTCAAGGTAATTGTTACAGCATCTCTTCTAGAAATCAATTTTCATAGAATGTGTTCATTGTGATGAGACTTTGGGAGACTGACACTTTCAACATCTGATAGGTAATCAGTAAAAAATTCAACAGATTCTTTAAAAATATAACATTATTCAATACAACCTTATGACCCACTTCGATTCCTGACTAACCTTTTCAAAATATTTATATACCATTCAATGGGGTGCATCCATTTTTAATGGAGAGGACCACATAGTTTAACCTCTATAAATAAGTGAATAATCAGGTGGACTATTATATCAAAGAATTATTGTAAGAATGACATCTATAATTCATATAATATGACTGTAATATTCTTATTCGTGATGGGAAACTTCATCAAGTATACAACTTTACTATATATGGATTTGAAAAAAAGTATAGTCTGGTTAACGCATGTCATAAATTTTTTGGTAAAACGAAACAGAAAGAAACATGCATTAAATCTTGCATCAGAACATGAAAATCGTGTTATTTTAGTCCTTATAACTTCAAATTAGTCATTGACACGACATTATTGATATTTGATGAATATCATTGTGGAACTTTTACACTAGTATGGAAAAGGAAAAATTGAAACTTTTCCTATGTGGATAGAGTTTAAGATTCTGGAGGAAGAAAAGTCTACATTTTACCCTTCACTAGTGCCAAATATTCCCTTATACCCATTTTCATAAAGTGCAACCTAGCCTTGATTCAATTTTAAATTTTTTAGGAACATTTAGTAGTGTCCCAATTAAAGTATCAAATACATTTTTTATACATGCATTACATCATTAAAATTTCTGACATACAAACAATTCCAATATATTAATTCAATGAAAATTGATCTCTTCTTCCAACATGATTTTCTATGGTTTTTGGAAAATGGTTTACTAAAAACAGTGTCAATATTTTTTAAATTATTGTACAGTTGATCGCCTGTTACTGTATTTGGTGTTTTTGTAGAACCTTAATATTTCATGGTATGTTATCTTCAATATCGTTTATTGTACGCAACACCTATTTGGATTGCGTAACACACAACACGAGTCTTTACAAAACAGCGCTTTAGTGTTAAAATTATGTATAGGATATATTCATAACTTAAACATTAAATATATCAATATAAATATAATTAAATAATTTTCAAAAGTTATTTATAATGTTTTCACATAAATAAAACATATTTATAATGAAATGTATAAGTTTCGGTAAAACAATTATATATTTTGAAATACTATTTTCTTAAAAGAACTACCTTTTATGTCCTTTTGAGAATAGTAATAAATTTTATTTTAGACAATCATATAAATTTTGTTTGCTAAAATAGACTTCATTCTTCAATTAAATATATAAAAATTATATGAGGGTTAAGTTTTTGTATTTTTCTGAAAACATTTATTTTTTGACGAATAGTGAAAAACACTGCATTATTGTTAAAAGAAAGAATTTTTTATTTAAATAATTATTTTAATTTTTTTAAAGTCACAATAGATAAATAATTCATATATTAACCAAATTTACATTATTGGAATCATTTTTATAATAAAATTAGATATAAAAATTCATTGATCTGTTATAACGTCTTTTTACCCGCCTCGTAGCCAATTTTACAGACGAGCATTAAACATGATTTTTCCACTTCTTTGAATTAAATTTCCAAAATGCAACAAACATGGTAGCAATCAGTATAAAAAAGTTGGTCTATTTGGATCAAAATAATTTTTTGGTGAATAGTAACTTTTTAACATTATTTACCCCGATTAAAGTTTAATAAGGTAATTAAAAGCAACAATAATATTATAATAATAAAAAAATTACTCTAACACTTTTACTAATTTAATTTTATAAGCATGTTTCGACCAAAATTAGACTTAGGTATAAAAAATTATCCTTTTTAAGGAACTTGTGTTTGACTTGGACATTTACTATATTTTATTTAAAGAAGAGTTAAAAGTGTCATATTCAAATTTTAATAACCAAATAATTTTTAATATATGGTTATACATAAGAACAATTGGACTATAAATATAAATTAGAAATCTGAGAATTTTATCTAAATAATGATAATTTATTTATAATTTTAGGACATTAAATAATTAAATTTAATTACGACACAATGATGAAAAAATAATTGATTTATCAAAGGAAGAATAAAATAAATGATATTAATAATAATAAAATAAATATAATTTGACTGAAATTAATGAAATAAACTTATTTTATAGATAACTTATACAAGTTAGTGACATATTGGATGTATGTTTTTGATGTTATCAAGTTTTTTTTGATATTTTTTTAAAAATGAAAATATTGAATAGTATTAAAATTAACATAAATGATATTTTTAAATAAATAATATTTAATTAAATGATATAAAAGTCATGAAAATATAATTTTAGTCCAAATAACTTGTATAATGTCAATTATTTCATAACTGATCTAATTGGGATTATTTTGGCATTTTATTGTAACTATATTAACCGTATAGTGTAGAAATACAAGAAGAAACGGTAAGAGTTAAACTGTTTAACTATGGGTTAAATACAAAATATAAGGTTAATTTTATGACCTTAACATGTATAAAGTTCATTGGTTGAGAGTATTTAAAGGAATAATCATCTTATACTCTGAATAAACAATTTTTAATCTATTTTAAAAGGAAAATAAATTTATAATAAATTAATTTTTTAAGATCTTCGAAAAGTTCCCCCACCTCTCTTATAAAAGGGAACATCTCCTTATGTTTAATTCATAGCTAAAAACCCCTTTTATCTACAAAAACCTGCCCATTTAATCTCCCAACATCCCTAAATACATCCTATAGGCTATTATTTCGTTAAAAAGCCTTCTTACAGAGTCCTTTTTTTCAAATAAAAAAGAGACACCCGAAAAAGAGGTAATTGTTTTATCACCTCTTTCAAAGTTCTTTTCATATTATACTTACTATTACAATGTTTTTTACATACTAAATTTATAAATACATCATATAACATATTATTATATTTTGTTATTATTATTATAAAACCACATTACTCATTTTACCCATCCTACAAAAAACAATATCACCATGAGTACATATGTACGACTTACCGTTTCCACATCATGGTGCAAACAATTCTTCATTACACTTTATTTATATGGGTATAATTATTAATATAAATTATTTAAATTATAAATATAACATGACATTGTTTCATCAAAATTCATATTCCATCAAATTCCATACCATTTAACCAATATGTAAATGATATCATCACTCATGTGTACGTACGACTTACTGTCTCCACGACGCGATGAAATTAATTTTCCATGTTTACCATTAAAAGATG
Source organism: Viscum album (assembly GCA_963277665.1). Lineage (NCBI taxonomy): Eukaryota > Viridiplantae > Streptophyta > Magnoliopsida > Santalales > Viscaceae > Viscum > Viscum album. The sequence continues at coordinate 1,799,514,616 of OY728130.1, read as the reverse complement.
ATTTTAAAAATTAATATTATTAATAATTATGATATATATAACATAATAAATTTAATGTTATAATATATATATACATATATGTGTGTGTATTTACATATATTTCATTCACTTACACCCATTCAATATGATAAGAAAATGGAAACATCATTCATGCGTACGTACGACCTACCATCTCTGTGAATTGTGTATCCCATTTCATATATCTATCTATTATATATATTTATATTCTGAATATATATGATATATAAATCATTTTATACACAATTAAAGTAATTAAATCATTATCTAAGTTAAATGATCCAGAATAAAAAGTCATAACATGTACGATAAGCAAAGCATTTATTATCCGGAATGTTTATTTAAAATGGAATTTATTAATAAACAAGTAATATAAAGTCATAAATGAATCATATATTATATCATAAATATTATTATGGTTCTGGTAGAAGTTAATAATATATTTTAAACCATTATTTAGGAGTTTCAGACATGTACAAAGAGTATCATACCTATGGTAAGGGAATTCCATCTCACTTTTAATTTCTATGAGATATAAGCCATGTTCACAACCTATTTCTTATGTGTGGTGTATGTACTACCTATATTATATTTCATATAATCAATAGATTTACCTTCATGGTATTTAAAGATTCATTTGAAGATATTGGGATTGATATTTTATTTTTCAATGTGGTATGGGACACTTTGAAGTTGAAAGAATTAATCCTTTTTCCATTTAAATATTCTTAATTTTATATTAAAAAACTATTTATATGGATATAAGAGGATTATAAAGGATATTTTATTTATATTTTTAAGTTTATTCAAATGTTTTCAAAAAGGAAACTTTTTTATGTTTTTATTTCATAATCTCATTATTATTTGAGATTTTTTATATGTAAGTATCTACTAGGACACCTTTGTCATCCATGTCCTTGTTTTTAAAATGGTTTTAAGGATTTATTTATATGGACATGAATGTTTTAAAATGTTAATTTATTTCAAAATCTTCAACACAGTACGAGACACTTTGATTCAAAAATCTCTTTTAAATGTATTATTTTATAAATTTACATACTTTTAAGTGTTTTCAAAGAGATATTTCTCTCAAAGGGTTTTAATGATTTTATTAGATAATTTTCATCTATGTCAACATCCTTTGTTGTATTTTATGCTTAATTGGGATAAATTTTTTATAATAAATTATATTTAAGGGTTTATAATATGCTTGACTTTGGATGTGGTACTTTAGATACCATTCTTTGTTTATGGTTAAAGTATTAATAATTCATATACTAGTTTTGAATATGAATTATTATGTTTTTTATGTTTCTCCATTTTCATATGAGGAATTTATTGGACTTAGTAAGTGATGGGAATCCCCTGATATACCCTCTAGATGCATCAGTAGGTCTAATTAGATGAAATTAGTTGAAAAAAACCCTTCACGTTTGTGTTATAAGCAGTTTAATAATGCAAGGATGATAGATATTGGCACAAATCAGACAAGTTTTACCTAAAGGCTTAAATTATCATTAGGATAGATCTTAATTGTAGTTATCATGAGGATATATCTTGATAGTGAAAATGTATGACATTATGCATTCCCTCATTATGATATTAGTTATGGATATTCCATTTAGTTATTAAACTAGTAGAATATCCATGGTTATGCTTATTTTATATGGTGCTATTTATCCTTGCCATATTATGATCAAGATTATGTTTAAAGGGCTTGTGTTTCAGTTATACATCTTTCCTTGAGGTTTATGATTATTTATTCATAGTAGATTCTATTTTATGCTTACCCTTACTAAGAATTTGAGCTCACCCATTTATTAGGTTTTATTTCCCCAGGATTGCATTTAGTTTATTATGACTAATATGTAGGGTTAATCTAGGTGAAAAAAGATGTTCTAAAGGGATTGTCTATGTTGTATTCTATGTTTTGATTTGTAATTTAAGGTTGATTAATGTAATCTATTTTCCAAGACTGCTAAACTGATAGGTACTTTAGGATTGGATTCCTTGTAATCATCCCAATTTATTAAAATAATTCATTAGCTCTGAGCTTCTGGGGTTTAGGCGTTACAGTTGGTATTAGAGGAAGTTTAGAAATAACCATAGAAATTAGATTTAGAAGGATTATATTAGGGATCATAACCCTAAGATTGAATTTCAAAATAAGTTTATAATAACATCCTAGAATTTTGTTTAAATAGAAATTATGTGGAATTTCCCAGAAATAAATCCCTATCTGGATACTACAAATGGATGTGGTTCTAGAATAGATGTACCTAGGAGTAACAACTCTGACAAGATGTTCTGGGCCAGACTCAGGGTAACTTGGTACATGATAAGAGGCCTTACTATGCACATAGTTTGACACTCATAGGGGATATTCTTAGGGTAATTCACATTTTATTTACAGACCATTATAAAAGATTTAAAAGTAAATATATTCACAAATAATAAATGTTTATAATTTGGAGATTAGTTATACCTAAAATTTCAATTTAGGTTATGTGATTCACTATTTTTGTGATTATATATTATTTTATGATCTAATGTAGTGAAAGTCATTGATTAGAAATGGAACATAGTGTAAGAAATGTACATCATATCAATGAACGTAATCCATGTAGGAATTTACCTCCTATACAAGGTAATGATGTTGGAGCTAGAGCTGCAACTGGTTCTGAACAACTTATAAAAATATTGGGAAAACTAACTTATCTTATGAACAATAACCTTACCTGTACAGAGTGGCTTGATCCACAATAAGGAGAAATAATGTTAGACAGCTTCATGAGACAACAGCCTCCAGTAGTTAATGGGACTACATATCCATTTATAACTAAACAATAGATAAGTTCCTTAGAAAAGATATTTATTGATTTGTGAAGTAACGAAAGGGAAAATGTTTCCAGGGCATTTTATCATTTATCAAGAGATGGAGATGAATAGTATTCATTAATTCAAAACATTAAGGAATATGATGAAGTAAAAAATATGGAATGGAGGGAGTTTAAAGAACTTTTCATAGAAAGACACTTTCCTCATGAACAACGATCTGATATGGAAAGGAAATTTCTGAGTCGGAGGAAAAAGGAGGATGATAATGTAAAAAATTATGAGTATAATTTCACATGTTTAGAAATCTATGATACAGATGACATACGTAATCCAAGAAGTAGGATTGGTCAATTCTTTGATGGGTTAAAAACATTCCTCATACGGACACTGATCTCATAATATTTCTCATAGTACGAAGAGACAGTATCATGTGCTATCAAGACTGAAAATGAATTCTCTATGTATTATGAATTTAAAAGAAAGCAAAAGAAGAATATGATGGTGGAGTAAGAGACAGATAAAGGGTATAAGGGAAAGAAGGATTTTCCCACAGGTGATAATTACGGAAAGAATGAACTTGGGAAGTTCTTGAAAATATTAGGTGTTTTTTATAAGTGTAGAGAAAAAGGTCACCAAGAAAAAGAATGCAACAGGAAGAATAAAAATAATGACATTCAGTGTTTCAACTGTAGTGAAATTGGGCACTATGAAAATAAATATCCTAAGTGTTGAGTTAATATAGCTCATAAAAATCAAAGTGATCATGGTCATGCTTTTTTTGTTACTAAAGATAAAGCCAAATAATTAAGGTATTTGTGTTTTTGGTATTTAAGAATTATGCAATTTGAATATTTTATTAGCAATGTAATGGTTATAAGAATTATGGAATATATGAGGATTTTACTACAATAATTCTTATTTAAGGATTTGGAGGCATGAATGATTTCATTAAGGTTTTTAGGTGATCAAATATTTGGTATGTGTCAATAAGGGGTACATTACATTTTTTGGGGAATCTGATGTTATGATTGATTTTGGAAATTTAGATACCTTTTTAGACTGTTAATTTAGATAGAAGAATTTTGGAATAATCTTAAGGTTGAAATGGAGTAAGTTAAACATCAGATATTATTTTTTGAGGTTAAAGTATGATTTATTGAATACATAGTTTTGACCTTTATTTTTTGTTTCAGTAAACATTTAGAGGATTAATGAAATACATGTGAATCTTATGACTTATCAAAAGTGCTTCAGGTGTGAAAAATTCATTTTGAACATTCATTTCTAGGCGTAAGGGATGAAGTGAAAATAGATTAAAGCACAACCAAAGGATGAGATTATTCTTATGACTTGGAAGGAAATCAATTAAGAGCTTGTCTGAATAGTGAAATGATTCTTCAACTCTGAGGAAAGGATCTTGAAAACAAAAAATCTATCCTATTACTTTTTCAAATAAATCAATTGATCCCCTTAGATGATCACATATTTATATCTTTTTGATTTTTAACTTTTTCCTCTTCATGTTATCTAACACTCTCCATCATAACATGATGGTTACATTTATCTTTTATTTCCATGTTTTCCTACATGGAACCCTAGTATTGTTTTTCTATGGTGACCTTTATACATCCCTTTCTTTATTTTAAAATTGTGGTCCCATTAATCAATTTTCCCATGTGGGATTTCAATAAAGATATTTTGAAAATCCCAACCATAGTTTTTGATTTCGGATTTAAAATGTGAGTATGCAATTTATTTAATGAGGGTAGAATATAACACCCATGTATTTCATGGTACTTTATCTTTAAAAACTTGTGTTTCAGGAAACACCAACTTGGCTTTTGTAACACGAATGATTGAGTATCTCAGAAACAATACTTTAGTGTTTAAATTATTTAAATGGTACATAAATTACTTATCAAATAAATAGAATAATATAAATTGTAATAAATAATTATTAAATGTTATTTATAATGTTTTCACCTAAATAAAACACATTTATAATGAAATATGTATGTTTCGGTCAAATAGTTATATGTTTAGAAATGTTATTTTCTTAAAGGAACTACGTTTTATGTTCTTTTGTGAACAATAATACTATTAATTTTAGGAACTCATATAAATTTAATTTGGTAAAATAGACTTCAATCTTGAATTCATAATATCAAAATTAGTTTAGAGTTAATTTTTGGTATTTTTTTGAAAACATTCAATTTTTGATGAATAGTGAAAACCATTGCATTATTGCTAAAAACCGACTTTTTCATTTAAATAATTATTTTAATTTAAGTTTATTTCAAAGTCACAATAAATAAATAATTCATATGTTAACTCAATTTAGATCATTGGAATCATTTTTATAATATAATTAGAAAGAAAAAATCACTGAACGTTTTATCGTTTTTTACCCACTTTCTAGCCACATTTTTATATTATCATTAATCATATTTTAACACTTATACTAATTGAATTTTGAAAATATGACACACATGGTGGTAATAAATATGAAAAATGTGGTCTAATAAGATCAAAATGATTTTTAATGAATAGTAACTTTCTAATTTTATTTATAACGGTTAAAGGAAAATAAGAAAATTAAAGGTAGAAATAATATTCTAATTGTAAAGTCCCAGACCCATACAGCTACTCTAACGATGTTAAATGGGTCGGGTGTTACTACCTTAGGTATACATCCCTGAATTCCAAAGGCTTCCGACTAACAGCGAGGATCTGAATAGGCATAGTGGGGTGGCTATAACCTCTCAGAGGATAATAATGGTACTGGTCTGAGTAATAATATATAACATGCAGCGGAAATAAGAGACTCAGAAAACTCAAACCCAAACCATATAGAGGAAGCAAAACAATATCAAATAAATGGTGGATGCAATAAATAAATACAAGAAGTGGAAAGTAAACATAACAGCATGATAAAACCACTAGTAACAACAACTAAAACAGACAAGTCATGCATCCATAACACGTCAAGAAATAAAAAGGGTTCCAATGGATAACCAATAGTAGTTGTAGTAACAAAAGAAGCATTCTGATACATGATGAAGATAAAAAAAAGTAAAATCTTGTTAGGCATGACCTCAAGGTCCATACCACCTCCATGCTAAAGAGCACTACAATCTTGATCCTGAGGCTGATCCTTTACCTGTACCTAAAAACATAAAATCTACACACATCCCAAAGAGGCCATGCAGGATGTGAGACGATTATCAGTATGATACCACCCATATGGTGTGTAACAAGTATTATCATTTAATAAGGCATTCATCTCTATGTAAATTAAGTAGTGAAATGCAATAAATAAACACAACATCCACTGGTGCTCAACATCCACAATGGAGTGTCACCTACTTCAGCCAATGCTGAAATATATGATGTAAATAGAGTTTTGGACCATGGACCAAGTACCCATATCATCACAAATCTCATGTGAACCCTCTAGTTCCAACTCATTCATGTAACCCATCACCATGTGCCTCTTGACACCTCGTATCTCCAGGTACCGACGTCCGGAAGGTATGGCCAAACAAAAGTAACTCGGAGGAATAGCGATGCCTGTCCTCAAATACGTAACCAGAGGGACATCAATGTCTACCCTAAAATAACGTAACCATAGGGACAATGATTTCTTTCCTCAAATAAAGTCTCTCAGCACACAACCTCAATCATGGTGAGCCTTATCCTCCAACCTGATAGACCCATTGTTATCTCCTGATGGCTTCTCTCCTTCCACGTGGCCTCCTATAGAAAGCACATTCAAACCAATGTTTACTAAATCACAAATATCGAGGGCCTCTACCCACATGACTAGTCAAAACCACCACATCAAGGAGTCTCTCTATGTGTAAACTACTCAAATCAAGGGTGAGCAGTAATAACGAAATAGTACCCAAGCCACAACATCTTTGGCACCTCGTGACCCTGCGACCATGTCGCTCAGTATCCGATGGCCTTGGCACCCAAGTAACCCATGCCATGCCCAGCCTCATATTCTCACTACCTCAATCTTGACGTCCATGACATGCAATCCTGTGGTCAAAACCACCTAAAGTAATCCGGGCCAATACAAACCTGTGCCCAAATTCACTCATGAATATACGAGCAACGCCCAACACACCCCAAAGGTTCCTTCATTTACAATTTAGAAATAACATATTTATCACATTTAAACAAATCACATAAACATGAAAAACAATCTAAATATTTGAATTTCACTAGACTAATGGCTATCACACAACAACACTATGGTCTTGAATGCCTCTAAATTGAGTAATCATGCTTTACTAGATTAAACACACTAGTTTTAAACAAAGAGGGCCAATTATAACCATTTTGGAACCCAGGGCAAAATTCCCCAATGAGCATCGACCTCTCTCTTAACCTTTCTCAAGAGAGTTAGGTAATAGGGTATTCCCAAAGGCATCCCGTTGGTCGAACAATTAATTGAATATACAACAGAAGAGAAAACAGTTCCACCTCAAAAATACCCAATGACACAGCAAAGTCCATGCCACACAAACATCCATAGAAACACAAAACAAGGTATGCACCGCCTACCTCAAACACGTACGATGAACCTCTTCTGGTAATGACCACCAATTCGATCTAAATTGAGGTAGATCTACAAAAGAATAAAATGTTATAAAACCCACATAAATTGGTTTAGAAAAATAAATAAAGAAGAATAGATCATGGGGAATCAAGGCCTTACCTAGGGGTTTCCAACAGATCAAGTGGTGTTCGAATTGGGTTTAAGATAGTCGATCAGGTGAAAAATTGGCTCCTGATGCTTTGATTTATGAAACCGAACCCCTCACTGTGAACACTGCCACAAATTGAGGCTACTGCCCATTTTAGCGTAAAAAATAAAATTCATGGCTTGTACTTAGGACAACATGCCATGTGGGTTCTTTAAGTATTCCAAATATGGTTGGCCTACATTGATGACTTGCCGACATGGCTACAAGGCATGTACCTAAGGGTACACCATGTGTAATTCTCTACCTGATCTACATCCCCAAAATGCCTTGTATATCCCAATACATGGCCATACTACATGGCGTGGATACGAAGTACACATCGATTACTTGGTTAAACAATTCTTCCCAACCAACATGACCACATTCCATGTATGGCATCCACACACAGCCAAGGGTGCACGACGTGTATCCCTAAAATTTCTAGAACTTCATAAATTTCCATGTTTCCTAAAAAACAACCCAATAACAAAAAAAACTGACCCATACCTCAAAGAAAGAAATGAGTTCTTACAAACTTCCCCCCTTAATGAAATTTTTCAACAAATTTTCCTACTAAGGGTGGCGAATGAACATCCCAGGGAGAACTTTAACCGAAAGATTAAATAAAACAATAGTTCACTAACCTGTTTCCGGACTCACGGTCCACCCGTGATGTATCTTCACTCCCGCACCTCATCGGTGCTCTCGTGTCCCTTCTTACAACCTACATATCTGCACCACATTAGTGTCTACCTCAATGAGGTCTTTTATACCATGGATGATCAAAACAAAACTTGGTTCCATGAAACACTAGTAACCCACAATCTCGAGGCCCTGATTCCCATAACACCTCAAGAAGCCTACATCTCATCGATGCCCTGACGCCAATAGAACCTCAAGTAACCCACATCTAATTATTTTCCTGGTGATAAGAACCTCAAACACACACACACACACACACACAGATATATATATATATATATCACACCCGATATGGTGCCAATCCCACTTACCAGCATCTGATTAGTCCACATATATCCTTGTCACCTCATGCCCTCAAAAAGAATGTTCCCCAACCATCCATGCCAAAACAAGTAAAAACAAAATAGATCATGGCCACACCTATGGTATACCTCTAACCGTCATTGGCTCACTAGCCTACTCAGCCCATGGTAGCTCCACGATGTGCACCTGGCCTAACACACATCTGCCTTATGCCTATCCTCCCTATGGTACTACACCATTCACTGACCACTTACCCATCATATGGGTCCCACTGTCTCTGCCACTTCCTCCACATGCAGTTAAAACTCGGCTACCCACTCTTGGTACCAAACCTGAACCAACTTCATATTCCATCATCTGTCATTGTTCCTTATTACCGGCCCTATGTGAAGGTTTCTTGAAGAACTTCTCAAGATGACCAACCTGTCCACATGCCCATCAATTCTTTGGAGGCCTATCGCATGGAGTTCTGACATGCCCTAGATGCCCTCACTAAAATCAAACCACTACCGAATGATTACAAGGTGGTATAGTTCAGTCCTTGTCCTGACCACCCTTCTGTTTCTCATCCCGACCTCGATTCCGACTATCTGAACCATCACCTCAAGTTGTAGACCTTCTTAAATGGGACCTTTCTATCATGTTTCCCTTGGCTATCAGTTCCTGATTCACTGCCTCTGAGAAAGAGGTAATCCTAAAGATGTTTACTTGCACCCGGATGGCTTGCCGTAATCCATCCTTAAAACGCATCTCCCTTGAGGTTTCATCACTTACCATACTAGATGCAAAGTGAGAAAACTCAGTGAAAGTATCTGCATATTCCATGATAGACATGTCACCCTGTTGAAGGCTCATGAACTCTCGAGCTCTCTCTGCCCTCAGTGTCTCTAGGAAGACGTTCTTGAAGAATCTGTCCTCGAAGTCCTTCCATGACAATTATTCGTGTCTACGAGCCTCTAACTACACACCCCACCAGCGCTTTTCCGGTCTTTGCAGCAAGTATGTGACCAGTTTGACCCTCCACCCTGGAGGCATATCAAGATGCTCAAAGATCATCTGCATTCTCTCTATCTAGTTTACAGCTTCCTAGGACCACCCTCATCCTAGAAAAGTAGTGGGTGTTGTGAATGGATCTCCCACATCAAATATTCCATAGAGGGCTATGTACCAACATACCTCTGTCAATCCCCTACAAGACACAAACCAGACTAGACCAGAGCTGCTCATCGAGCCATGTCCCGAACGCTGTCAAACTCGTTAGCTATCGTATCTACACTAGATCATAAACACAATCCTATACCAGAGCATGTACCTGCAGGTCATTCTCTTACTGCCTCTAAAGGATTTGAACCTGATCATACTCTTGTGGCACTATACCAGTTTCCACCTGATGCTCGATCGAGTTTTCTAGGAGGTACCCGATGAATACCATAAATTTCCAGACATCCTATATATATCCCAAAATATATATAACCTATATAAGGAAAGACGTAAAAGGAAGCGCATAACTACTACCCTTACTCTCCCCCACCGCAATAATTCCCATGATATCCCAACCTCATGGCCTCCAAACCATCCCTCAATATATCCACGTATCAAAAGTACCTTGGACCATGCCCATTCTAACAATAAACTTTTCCTTAAACCGAAGACATAGTCGCCCAATCCTGGTGATTAAAATCACATCAATCATAGTTCTTACCTACTTATACAAGAGCCAAGCCCAAATCACCTGCCACATGCAATTCAAAACATATAATGCATGGCATAGTACATTTCAATAAACTAGAAATTCTAGCAGGAATTTCACCTATAACATTTCAAAAGCATTTAAATCACGACATTTATATTATTCACATGGTATTATCACTTCACAAATCTTACATGAAGTTATGAAATTGAAATACCTAAAAATGTGCCTCTCAAAAGCCAAGAAAACTCTCCTTTCCATACTTGGCCAAGGTCCAATTATCCCTTACTACATTGGGTCTAGGATATCATATCACAATCAATAATAGCACAAACCAAGTGATACAACAAAGAGGAAATCATATATATTGTAATCTAAGAAAAAGAAAAACTATAATTCCCACCCAAGGAAACTCGGTCCATCCCTCATTCATAGGGCTATAGGCACCTAAGAACAAGAAAGAAACCCAGTTCTAATAACAACCTATCTTCAGTCTACCATATCCCAAAAAGTAAATCAATAGAAATAAAGAAGAGAAGTCTCACACTCATTAGTAGTAAGAAAAAAAATACTAATAAATTTCTATCATGAACTCCTGTAATACCACTTTGTAATGCCCTGGACCCATACAACTACCCAAACAGTTCTAAACAGGTCAGGTGTCACTACCTTAGGCTCAACTCTGTGAAAGACAAAGGCTTCTGACTAGCAGCGAGGGTATGAATAGGTATAGTGGGGAGGATATACCCTCTTAGAGGATAATAATTTTACTAGTCAAAGTTATAAAATATAACATTCAATAGAAATAAATGACTCAGTAGACTCGAACTAGACCTGCATAATGGAAGCACAACAATATCAAATAAATATTGGAAGTGATAAATAAATAGAAGCAGTAGAAAGTAAACATAACAGCATGCTAAAACCACTTGTAACAACTACTAAAACAGACAAATCATGCATCCATAGCATGTTAAGAAATAAAAAGGGCACCAATGGCTAACCAATAGTAGCTTTAGTAATAAAATAAGCATGATAATACATGATTAATATATAAAAAAGTATAATCTAGCTAGGCATGACCTCAAGGTCCATACCACCTCCATGCCAAACAACACTGTGATACATCTCTTGATGCAGATCCTTTACTTGTACGTAAAACCATAAATTCTACACATGTCCCGAAGGTCCCGTGAACAGTGTGAAACGAATCTCAATAGGATACCACCCAGATCTTGCATACATAGTATAAGTGTTTAAGAAGGCATACATCACTATGTTAAGTAAGCAGTGTAGTGCAATAAAAAAACACAACATCCACTGGTGCTCAGTAGCCACCATGGAGTGTCACCTGCTTCAGGAAATGTCAGAATATCTTAATTAAATAGAGTTCTTGTCCCATGGCCCAAGCACCCTTGTTGTCACAAATCTCAGGTGAACCCTATGGTTCCACCTCATTCAAGTAACCTTGATCCCAGTGCCTCTTGACACCTCGTGTCTCAAGGTAACGACGTCCCCAAGGCATGCCCAAACAAAAGTAACTCAGTGGAACAATGATGCATGTCCTCAAATAAGTAACTGTAGGTACAACTATGTCTTCTCTAAAACAAAGTAACTATAGGGACAACAATGTTTTCCCTCAATTAAAGTGTCTCGGTGCATGACCTCAATCATGGAGATCCTTATCCCCCAACCTGATAGCCTCATCACTATCTCCTGAAGGCTTCTATCATTCAACATGGAATCCTATGACAAGCACCCCCCAAAACAATAGTACATAAACCACAACTATCAGGGGACTCTAACCACATGAGTGGTCAAAAACACCTCATCACGGAGACTCTCTGTGTGCACACTACTCAAATCACAGGTGAATGGTAATAACCAAATATTACCCAAGCCACAACATCTCTAGCACCATGTGCCCCTATGACCATGTTGATTAGTATCTGAGGACCTTTCCACATAAGTAAACCAGTCCATGCCCAACCTGATAGTCTCACTACCTCAATCTCGACGTCCATGATGTCGACTCTTGTGGTCGAACCGCCCAAATTAATCTTGGCCAAGCCGAACCTGTGATCAACATCACTCAAGAATATAAAGGCTATACCCAACACACCCTAATGGTTCCATCATATACAATTCAAAAATTACATATTTATCACATTTAAAAAAATCACATAAGTAGGAAAAACAATCTAAACAGTTGAATTGAACTAGCCTAATGATTATCAAAAAAACAACACTAAGCTATTGAGTGCCTCTAAATAGAGTAATCATTCTTTACTATATTAAACATACTAGTTTTAATCAATGCAGACCAATTATAACCATTTTGGCACCTGACCAAAATGTCTCAATGAGCGTTGGCCTCTCACCCGGCCTTTCTCAAGGAATTTAGGCAATAGGGTATTCCCTATGTAATCCCATGGGTCTCACAATTAATTCAATATAAAATAACAGATAAAATAGGTCCCAATCAAAAATACTCAAAGACGCGTCAAAGGTTGTGCCACCCAAACATCCCCGGAAACACAAAACAAGGTAAGAACCAACTACCCCATACATGTACGATGATGATCCTCTAGTAACAACCACCATTTTGGTTTAAATTGAGGTAGATCTAAAAAATAATAAAAAACACTGAAACCCATATAACTTGGATTAGAACCTAAATCAAGAAGAATGGATCAAGGGGAATCCAAAACATACTGAGGGGGTTCCAAAAGGTGAAGAGGTGTTTGAATCAGGTATAAGATAGTCAATCGGTTAAGAAATTGTCTCACGGGGCTTCGGTTCATGAAACTAAACACCTCCCTAAACACACTGCCTCAAAACAAGGCTACTGCCCCGTTTCAGTGAAAAACAATAAAATACACAGCATGTACTTATGACTACATGCTATGTGGGTTATTTAACAATCACAAAGATGACTGGCCTACTTTTTTGAGTTGCCGACATGACTACACAGTGTGTACCTAAGGGTACACAATGTGTACTTATCTACCCAACTGACATCCCCAACATGCCATGTATATCTCCCTACACTGTAACGACCCAAAATTTCATTAATAAAAATCCCTCTTGATCTAATTAAATGTATCTTTATGTTTATATAAAATGTAAACTTATTTGGTTTTATGTCAAGAATTTTGACCGTTGCTAATATAGTCTTTGAACAGTGATCACATGATTAGTATAAATATAGGACTTTAACAAATCCAATTTACTCAGACAAAGGAAGCCATGGCCTCATCCAGTAGAATTGCCCCATACGAATCCCATTTTTCAGAGCTCGGAAAAGAGGTGGCATCGTTGGGCTTCACCATTGACCAAGCCCAAGCTGAGCTTCATCATTTCAAGCTCGAACGTGACCGTTTACGGGAAAAGTGGTAGTTGATTTAAATTACCACTCGAGTGATGTTATCTGAGACACCCCAAAAGTCTGTCACCATCGCACACCTTACCCTTAGGTCTTATGCGGCTGTTTTAAGGGGTTATGTAACAAATAAGTAGTACTATGTTCATGTACATTATTTTTGTATAGAATAATAAATATAATTTCTAGTCATTTTTGATACATTGTAAATAGTTTTTAAAGTACAAATGATGTTTTTAGTTATTATTTAATTAAGAAATATATTTTATTAAATTAAGGGATTTTTGAATTAAATAATATTTTAATAAAATAATATTATTATTATTAAATTAATTATTATTAAATATAAATGATCTTATAATTTTATGAAAGCAATTAAAATTTTTATTAAGGTTTGAAAGCCATTTCTGTCAAAACTAGTGACTTTTCGATAAATGTCAGTTTTTATTTTAAAAGTGAAAATTAACATATTTATAAAATTATATAGATAAAATAAATGTTATTTATGGAATCAGGACGTCGAAATTATCCAGCGGTGAATTTTTCAAAATTTTCTGAGACAGTCAAAGGTTTTGGTAAAAATTAAATACCGTTTAAATATATAATGTGTTTTATGACATCATAATGACCCAATAGTGATGTAATAAAATACTATAATCTTTATGTTCGGCCACAATATGTTTTACCATTAAAATAATGTGATTTTGGGTTTGTTTGAGTTACTTTTCAAAGCATTAATGGACTCCTCCAGACTTATTCAACACCTTGCCTTTTTAAATTAATTTCCATGGGACTGTGACTCACCTCCACATAAGCAACCCTAATATTTTAAGAAGTTCGTACATTGGCCTTATAAAATATTGTTTTCCTCTTCCCTTTTCCAAAAACCATGTGCAAAAACCATGGGATGGTTTTTTGTTTGGATTAATTTAATGTAAGGGGACCCAAACATAAATAATAAAAAATTCCCTCACCTTTCCTATATAAACCCACCCAAGATCCCACTTCTGCCTCCCACAAAGACCTTGGATTTTGTCCAACCTCTACCCTACTCTCTCTATAATCCTCCCATGGTGCCCCAAGCTCCCAATAAACCTCTCACAAGACTCTCTCTATCCTTTGGAAGCATACTTCCAAGTAAGGGTTTTTCTTCCTTTCTCATTATTGTCCAATTTTCTTTAAGTTGTTTTGCCTTTTAATTTCAATTATGAATGTTGGGGTATGGTTTCGCACCTCCCCCATACATCCCTCTTATTTTTTAATGATGGGAGACCCCTTTCTCTCTCATTAAATTCCTCCCATGTACACCTGTTACTATGCCAAAATTCCGAAAGGAACTTCTCTCTCTTCTATTACATTCATGCAATAATTTTGTATCATTATCTAAATTCCATTACAATTGTTGGTACATGTATCTATATGACTTACTTACTTTCCATTACATGTAAATATAATGAGGAACCCTTTCTCTCTCATCAACCATTTTTATGAATTCTTATGTCACGTTGTTACGTTGCCGAAATCGCACTGATTTTCTAAGCCAATGCCATTGTGTAGTGGATACCATGCCCATTTCTCCATCAAGGGTATCCACCTTTATGAACCATTACTTTTTGATTACAAAGTTTCATGTATGAATTCCAGATTCCATTATCCTAGAATAGATGGTTATGTTTTATGAATCCATGTTTTATGATCCATGTGGCACACTTATGCATGAAATGAAATGTTTAAGAAGGGTGTGCCCTTATAGCGCTCCAATGCATTGGGTAAAGTATAGTATCATGATACGTCATGTGAAATGAGTGTTGACTCATGCTAATTCAATTGAAATGAGAGTTTACTCGTGCTTTATGTGCAATGAGGATTTACTCATGCTCCATGTGCAATGAGCATTGGCTCATGCTAATTCCATGTTAAGTGTTGTTCCCACATTTCAATGTTATGATTATCATGCTTTATCATGCCTTTATGTTCATGTTTCTTTTATGCTCTATTGATATTCCTATTGTCTAACATGTATTTTATTCCTCATGTTATTCCTTGTCTACTCCCTTACTGGGCTTTATAGCTCACCCTTTTCTTATGCATGTCCTTTGTTTATCCCATGCAATGCTAAGTACGAGGGAATGTAGTGGTCATGTAAAGGATGTTTTCAATAAAGATGTTTTATTTCATGTTTTAAGTTTTTTTGTAATGATACTAAGCCCCAAAGACATTACACCTCTCGATCTTCTTATTGTATCAAGTGAAGTTTTATGTAATAAATCATGTTTAAGTTTGTAAGAAAAGCAGGGATGTCATAGTTGGTATTAAAGGATAGGTTTAGTTATTTTTGAGATTAGGAAACCCTAGTAAAGCCTTAGATACAAGACTAAGTATAATAAAAACATCCCTAAGTTTTGGTAAGTACTGAGTAAGTGGTTTATCAAAAAAATACATCCCTATCTGGATACGAGTAGGTAGAGGCGGCTCTGGCACAGATGTATCCTAGTGGTAAAACCCGAAAACACCGCTTTGAGCTAGACTCGAACGGGAACTAGTGCACGACAATGGGCCTTGCTTCACTCTTGGTTACAACACTCCTAGGGGATATGTTTTGATAAATTCAAAAGCTTAGTATGAACCCTTGTTAAGGGAATGAAAAAAAAATTCCCCTACGAATATATGTTAGAAAGTAGATCATGAAAATCCTAGATTGAAGCCTATAGACTCTTGAGTTAGGAAATAAAAGTTTATTTATAAGTCATCAACTTTTGTCTTTGGATTACCCTTTTTGTGTTACCCCTAAATTTCCTTTTATTCCAGCCAATGGCTGGTAATAGGAGGACTCGGGCTAACAACCGTTGTGATGATCAATTTGATGACTGTACTAATGGGATGCCCAATCTAATGGGTGCGGGAATCACGAACTTTTTCATGCTTCTCTCTTAGATAACTAAAGTTTTGAATAGAAACACGGGTCAAGAAGAATGTTCAACCCACCCTAAGAAAGAACATGTGGCTATCGAGAGCTTTATGAGACAAAGACCTCCTAATTTTAGTGGATCATCTGATCCCACAATCGCTGAACAATGGATCAACTCCATTGAAAAGATATTATCCATTCTCCAAAGTTCTGAACAAGAGAAGGTTCTCCTAGCGGCTTATCATATGGAGGGTGAACATGATCAATGGTGGACATTGATCAAAAATATGAAGCCTGGGGAGGAGATTGAGGCGTTGGAATTGAAGGATTTCCGGAAGATGTTTTTTGATAAATATTTTCCGTGCACCCTCTAGCTTAAGATGGAAAGGGACTTCCTTTCCCTCAAGCAAAAAGATGAAGAATCTGTTGTATCGTATGAGGAAAACTTCACAAGGCTTGCATGATATGCTTTCGGCTTTGTCTTTACCCCTGAATGCAAGGTTGACCGCTTCTTTCGTGGGCTAAAGCCTAGCTTTCGGAAAGCATTAGCGATCCGTGACTTCAACAGCTATGAGGAAATTGCCCGATGTGCCCTCAAGGTCGAAATGGAGATCAGGGAATCAACGGGGTATCATAGGGACAAGAAGCATAAGGTGGACTTCAATGCTGGTGGTCCGATGGATAATCCAATGGTGCTAAGAAGATCCAGCACCCCACTTGCCAAAAGTACAGAAAGAAGCACCCTGGAAATTTCCTTAAGGGGACGAGAAAATGCTTCAGGTGTGGAAGAGAAGGGCACCTAGCTGTTAACTATCGGCAATAAAGATCCGTGGATGCGAAAGAGAAGAGGAACGCTCCGTTCGAACCTCAACACGTTGTTCAATGCTACAAATGCAAAGAACAGGGTCATTTTTCAAATTAGTTCCCTAATCCAAGGGTTTTTAGAGACAACCAACAACCTCCAAGGCAGTAAGGAAGAGCTTTTGCCATCACTTCTTCCAAAGTGAACCCCGACAATGAAGTGGGGACAGGTACGCTAGTTATTCATTCAAGAATAGCGAACATACTTTTTGATTCAGGTTCTACACATTATTTTATATCTCGAATGTTTAGTAGAACAATCCCAACACCACTAGAAATCATGGAACTAAAGATGTTGGTGAGTACAACAAATGGGGAAATCAATGCATCCCATGAATATAAGTCCTCCCCTGTTATAATATGTGGTTTGAATTTCTCGGAAAACATTGTCAAACTCCCTCTGGTGGAATTTGATGCAATTCTTGGCATGGATTGGCTTTCCTTATATAGAGCCAACATAAATTGTTGGGAGAAGGAAATCACACTCCATATAGAGAATCGACCCCCGATTCTTTACAAGTGTCAGGAGGAAGATGAATCTCCTTTAGATCCATCATCTCAAGCATGGATATTACTACCTTATGAGTAAGCGTATCTGGGTCTGATGATTGAGTCCAAGGAATAAACTATCCTTGAAAAAATGCCTATTATGAGGGAATTCACTGAAGTGTTTCCCGATGAACTGTCTGGTCTTCCTCCTAGAAGAGATGTTGAGTTCTCAATTGAACTTATACCTGGGGTGCTACCAATATCCAAGACTCCATATAGAATGACTGTTGTTGATCTTGAAGATCTGAAGAAACAACTACAGGAGAATATGGATAAAGGGTTTATACGCCCAAGTGCTTCACCATGGGGTGCACCAGTCCTCTTCAACAAGAAGAAGGATGGGTCAATGCGGCTTTGCATCGATTATCATTAACTTAACAAAATCACGATAAAAAGAACAAGTATCCTCTCCCAAGAATCGATGACTTGTTTGATCATCTGCGTGGAGCACAATACTTCTGTAAGGTGGATTTGCGGTTAGGATATTATCAAGTAAGGGTAATGAAGGATGATGTCCCCAAGACTGCTTTTCGTACAAGATACGGGCACTATGAATTCATAGTAATGGCTTTCGGACTCACCAATGCTCCAGAAATATTCATGGACTTGATGAATAGAGTCTTTAGAGATTACCTTGACAAATTTGTGGTAGTCTTTATAGATGATATTCTAATATACTCCAAAACCAAGGATGATCATGAGGAGCATTTAAAAACTATACTAGAGACTTTGCGCAAGGAGAAGCTCTATGCAAAGTATAGCAAGTGTGAGTTCTGGTTGAAGGTGGTCTCATTCTTGGGCCATATCATCACAAGCAATGGGATATCTGTGGACCCCTCCAAAACAGATGCAGTTGAGGGATGGACGAGGCCAACATCGATAATGGATATCCGTAGATTCTTGGGGTTAGCTGGATATTATCGACGATTTTTGAGAAATTTCTCACGATTGTCCAACCCTCTTACCAAGCTAACTCGAAAGGGAGTAAAGTTTTCATTGAGTGATGAATGCGAAGAAAGCTTCAAGGAGTTGAAAATGAGGCTTGTCACTGTGCCCGTGCTCACTTTACCCACAAGTGGGAAACGTTTTGTTGCTTTCAGTGATGCTTTAAAGAAGGGCTTAGGCTGTGTGTTGATGCAGAATGATAAAGTTATATCCTATGCCTTAAGGCAGTTGAAAATCCATGAGAGAAACTATCCAACGCATGATATGGAGTTGGTGGCGGTGATCTTTGCCTTGAAAATCTAGTGGCATTATCTTTATGGAGAGAAATGTGAGATATATACTGACCACAAGAGTCTTAAATATATATTCACACAGAAAGAGCTTAATATGCGCTAGAGAAGATCGATAGAGCTCATCAAGGATTATGACTGTTCAATACATTACCACCCTAGGAAAGCGAACAAGGTGGCAGATGACCTAAGTAGAAAGGACCCAACAATTCTATCAATGATGAGAATTGAGAAGGATCCAATCTTCTTAGACTTGATGAAGATGGACCTGGGAATCATAAAGAAGAGAACATCATCAATCCTTTCAAAAATGATTGCTCAACCATCTCTTTTGGAATGGTTAAAAGATGATCAAAAGGATGATATGGGAATTCAAGAAAAAAGTAGAAGCTATCAAAAAAGGGAAATCCTAAGCATTTAATGTTAATGAAGAAGGAATTGTGTGTTTTGGGAAAAGACTATGTGTTCCACCATGTCCGGAGCTAAAGAAGGAACTTTTGGATGATTCACATAGTTCAAATTTCTTTATTCACCCAGGGAGCACAAAGATGTATCGAGATCTCGGAGAAAATTTTTGGTGGGATAATATGAAGAAGGAGATCGTTGAATATACATAAAAGTGACTGGTGTGTCAGCAAGTGAAGGAAGAGAGGCAGAAGTCTAAGGGGATGATGCAACCATTTCCCATACCCGAATGGAAATGGGAGAACATCACCATATACTTTGTCATTGGACTTCCAAGGACATCCAAAGGAAACAATGCAATCTGGGTTGTTGTGGATCGTCTTACAAAGACTGCACACTTCATTTCTATTCTAGAGGATTTCTCTTTGGATCAACTGGAATGGATATATATCAGGGAAGTGGTAAGGTTGCAAGGAGTACCACAATCTATTGTGTCTGACCGAGATCCAAGATTCACCTCTATGTTTTGGAAGAGTCTTCAACATGCTCTGAATACTGAACTGAACTTCAGTTTGGCCTATCATCCTCAAACTGATGTCTAATCTGAGCGGACTATCGAAAAACTTGAGGATATGTTGAGAGCATTCTCAATAAACTTTAAATGAGGATGGGATCAACATATTCTTCTGGTTGAGTTCTCTTATAATAACAGTTTCCACTCGAGCATCCAAATGGCACCATATGAAGCCCTATATGGGAAAAGGTTCAGAACACTAGCATGTTGGGATGAGGTCGGTGAACGTAAGCTTCTTGGACCAGAAATGGTCGAAGAAATAAGGGAGAAGGTGAAAACCATTCAGCAGCATATCAAGGCAGCCTAGAGTCGACAGACGAGTTATACAGATAATCATCGATGAGACCTTGAGTTTAAAGTTGGAGACATTGTGTTTCTACACATATCTCCGTGGAAGAAAGTCATGAGGTTTGGAAGGAATGGGAAGTTAAATCCAAGGTACATCGTCCCCTTCAAGATTTTTGATCGTATCGGGGATGTGGCCTATCGACTAGCACTTCCACCTTCCATGGCCAAAGTACATGATGTATTTCATGTATCCCTCTTAAAGAAGTACATACCGGACACTTCACATGTACTCTCTTCCGAGGTGGTACAATTGGAAGGTGATTTTTCTTATGAGGGGCAACCAGTGAAGATCTTAGATCATAGAGAAAAAGTTCTATGAAAGAAGACAATGACCCTCGTCAAGTTGTTATGGAGAAAACACAAGTTTGAAGAAGCGACTTGGGAATCAGAGGATATTATGAAGTTGAGTTACCCACATTTGTTTTAGTGTGGGAAAAGGAAAATTTCGAGGGCAAAATTTCTTAAGGGGGTAATATTGTAACGACCCAAAGTTTCATTAATCGAAATCCCTCTGGATCTAATTAAATGTCTCTTTATGTATATATAAAATTTCAACTTCTTTGGTTTTATGTCAAGAATTTTGACCATTGCTAATATAGCTGTTGAACAGTGATCACATGATTAGTATAAATATAGGACTTTAACAAATCCAATTTACTAAGAAAAAGGAAGCGATGGCCTCATCTAGTAGAATTGCCCCATACGAAGCCCATTTGTCGGATCTCGGAAAAGAGGTGGCATCTTTGGGCTTCGCCCTTGGCCAAGCCCAAGCTGAGCTTCATCATGTCAAGCTCGAACGTGACCATCTATGGGAAATGTGGAAGTTGATTGAAATTACCACTCGAACGATGTTATCCGAGCCACCCCAAGAGTCTGTCACCATCGCACACCTTACCCTTAGGTCATATGCGGCTTTTTTAAGGGGTTATGTAACAAATAAGTTGTACTATATTCATCTACTTTTTTTATATAATATTGAATATAATTTCTAGTCATTTTTGATACATTGTAAATAGTTTTTAATGTACAAATGGTGTTCTTAGTTATTATTTAATTAAGAAATATATTTTATTAAATTAATGGATTTTTTAATTAAATAATATATTAATAAAATAATAATAATAATAATAAATTAATTTTTATTAAATAGAAATGATCTTTTAATTTTAGGAATGCAATTAATATTTTTATTAAGGTTTTAAACCCATTTCTGTCAAAACCCGTGAATTTTCGATAAATGTCGGTTTTTATTTTAAAAGTGAAAAGTAACATATTTAGAAAATTATTTAGATAAAATAAATTTTATTTCAGGAATCAGGACATCTAAATTATCCAATGATGAATTTTTCATAATTTTCTGAGACAGTCAAATTTTTGGGTAAAAATTAAATACCGTTTAAATATATAATGTGTTTTATGACATCATAATGACCCAATAGTGTTGTAATAAACTAATAAAATCTTTATATACGTCTAATATATGGTTTACCATTAAAATAATGTGATTTTGGGTTTGTTTGACTAACTTTTCAAAGCATTAATGGACCCCTCAAGACTTATTCAACACCTTGCCTTTTTAAATTAATTTCCATGGGTGTACGACTCACCTCCACATAAGCATCCCTAATATTTTAAGAAGTTTGGACTTTGGCCTTATAAAATATTTTTTTACTATTCCCTTTTCCAAAAACCATGGGAAAAAACCATGGGATAGTTTGTCGTTTGGATTAATTTAATGTAAGGGGACACAAACCGAAATAATAAAGGATTCCATCACCTTTCCTATATAAACCCACCCATGTTCCCACTTCCTCCTCACTCAAAGAACTTGTATTTCGTCCAAAATCTTCCCTACTCTCTCTAGAACCTTCCCAAGGTGCCCCAATCTCCCAAGAATCCTCTCACAAGCCTCATTATAGCCTTTGGAAGCACACGTCCAAGTAAGGGTTTTTCTTTATTTCTCATTTTTGTCCAATTTCCATTCAGTTGTTTTGCCTTTTAATTTCAATTATGAATGTTGGGGTATGGTTTATCACCTCCCCTATAATTTCCTCTTATTGTTTTAATGATGGTAGACCCCTTTATCTCTCATTAAATGCCTCCCATGTACACCTGTTACTATGCTGAAATTCCGAAAGGAACTTCTCTCTCTTCTTTTACAGTCAACCAATAATTTTGTATCATGAATCTAAATTCCATTACATTTGTTGGGATAGGTATCAATATGACCTCCTTACTGTCCATTACATGTAAATATTATGAGTAACCCCTTTCTCTCTAATCAACCATTTTTATGAATTCTTATGTCACGCTGTTACGCTGCTGATATCGCACCGATTTTCTAAGCCAATGCCATTGTGTAGTGGATACCATGCCCATTTCTCAATCAAGGGTATCCACCTTTATGAACCTTTACTTATTGATTAAAAATTTTCATGTATGAATTACACGTTCCTTTATCATGTAATAAATGATTATGTTTTATGAATCCATGTTTTATGATCCATGTGGCACACTTACGCATGAAATTAAATGTTTAAGAAGGGTGAACCCTTATAGTGCTCCAATGCATTGGGTAAAGTATAGTATCATGATACATCATGTGCAATGAGTTTTGACTCATTATAATTCAAGTGCAACGAGGGTTTACTCGTGCTTTATGTGCAATGAGGATTTACTCATGCTCCATGTGCAATGAGCCTTGGCTAATGCTAATTCCATGTTAAATGTTGTTGCCACATTTCAATGTTATGATTATCATGCTTTATCATGCCTTTATGTTCATGTTTCTTTTATGCTCTATTGATATTCCTATTGTCTAACATGTATTGTAATCCTCATGTTATTCCATGTGTACTCCCTTACTGGGCTTTATAGCTCACCCTTTTCTTATGCATGTCCTCAGGTTAACCCATGCAATGCTAAGTATGAGGGAATGTAGTGGTCACATAAAGGAAGTTTTCAATAAAGATGTTCTATTTAATGTTTTAAGTTTTTATGTAATGATCCTAAGACCCAATGAAACTAATCCTATAGATATTCTTGTTGTTTCAAGTGATGTTTTATGTAATAAATCATGTTTACGTTTGTAATAAAAGCAGGGTTGTCATATACACGCCCAGACTACATGACATGTACAAGGAGTACACGACATGAACTTGGTTGAACAATTATACCCAACCAATATGCCCACACACCATTTATGGAGTCCACACATAGCCAAGGGTACATGACATGTAATTAAGAGTACATGGTATGTATCCCTAAAATTTCCAAAACATCCCAAATTTCCCAGTTTCCTCTGAAACAACCCAAAAATGAAAAAAATGACCCATACCTCAAAGGAAGAACCAAGTTCTTACCCTAATAATAAAAAATTACCCTAAAACTTGTCCTAATTTCATTGGATAAGTATGTTTTGACCAAAATCAACCTTAGGTTGAAATTATTATCCTTTTTATGCCACTTGTGTTTTATTAGGACATTTATTATATTTTATTCAAACAGGAGATAAAAGTTTCATATTCAAATTTTTTTAACGAATTTTTTTAATATAGGGTTATAGATAAGATAAATTGGACTATAAACATTAATTATAAAGATAATAAATTTACCTATATCATGATAATTTATTTATAATTTTTTGATATTAAATAATTAAATATAATTATGGGACATTTATGTTACAATAATTGATTTAGTAAAGGAAGAATCAAATAAAGGATATTAATAATAATAGAATAAATATAATTTGACTTAATTTATGAAATCCACAAAATTTATTGATACCTTAGAAATTTTTATGTTTTTCTTTAATTTTATCATACTGGTTTTTTAATTTTAAATAAGAAAAATATTGAATAGTATTAAAATTGACATAAATGATATTTTAAAATAAATAATATTTTAATAAATGATATAAAAGTAATAAATATATAAGGTTCGACCAAGTAACTTGGATAATGTCAAATAAGTAATTAAATCTCAAATTGGGGTTCTTTTATCATTTTATAGTAACTATATTAACCGTATTGTGTAAAAATACCAGAAGACACAGTTAGAGTTAAACCATTTGACTAAGGGTTAAATCCAAAGGATAATGTTAATTTTATGACATAAACGTGTATAAAATTTATTGGATGAGAGGATTTAGACCCACTCTAATCCTATCCTTTAAATAAATCACATTGTATCTCTTTGAAATGAAAAATAAATTTAAAATAAATTAATATTTATGATCTTCCAAAAGTGCCCATCGCCTCTCTTATAAAAGGGAACTTCTCCTTCTATTCAATTAACAACTGCAAAACCCTTGGTGAAATGACCCAATATTGATGTACATAGACATTAAATTTATTTTTTGGAATACTTAATACATGAAAAAAAATATTCACAATCATCCTATTAGTTTAGTGTCTTTGGAAACATGGAACATAATATTTTAACTTGGTGAAAAATCTTCAACATCTCCCATAAGGATTATCCCCTTCAGTTTTTCAAACTAAAACCTTTTTTTATATCCCAGGGAAAAGAAAACAGAAAAAGGTTTAGCTCAAGTGATTCGTAACGGTAAACATGAAAAACTTTAAACAAAACATAAACATAATAATGTGAACAGATGAACAGAAATTTTGGGTATCTAAATCATGAGTCATGAAATAAATCTTGGTAGTACATAAGGAATAGTCCATAAAGGAAAATTAAACATGGAAAAATAGCATTGGCATAAAACATGGAATTGTGGAAGAGAAATAAGAAAATAATATTATTTCCATAGTAGCCAGAACATTGTTTCCAAGACCATCATTGTGGACAAAGTCCATTACTGAACTGGGTTTACATGCTCTTCTAGCCATGCATTACTGGACCAGATTTACATGCCATTCTAGCCCTGTATTACTGAACTTTATTTACTTTCCATTCTATTCATGTTTAAATAATGAGAAATAAGTCTTTACCCAATGCATTTAAGGGAGATATAGATCCCACCTATCTCATAATTAAATCATTCTTACATATTCCATAGAAACATAAATCATTCATCATAGCATAACCCCTGAAATAAAATAGTTTTATTGAGAATCATTCCAACATAACATAATAAATATAAAATATCATTCCATCATTAAAATAATAAAATCATTATAATAATATTTATAGAAACATAACCCTATTTAAGGGTGTCATATTATATGTAAAATAATTTTAATAAAACAATTGAACTTAATTCTTGAAGAAAATATCATTTATTCTTCAAATATATTTTATTTTCTCAAAAGTCCATGCAATTTTAAAAGAAAATAATTTAATTACTAAAATGAAATAGTTTAGAGGATGCTTCATAGAAATAAGTCTCCAGGAATCTTTAGAGACACAAACATGAC
Organism: Viscum album; assembly: GCA_963277665.1. NCBI lineage: Eukaryota > Viridiplantae > Streptophyta > Magnoliopsida > Santalales > Viscaceae > Viscum > Viscum album. The sequence continues at coordinate 1,799,488,665 of OY728130.1, read as the reverse complement.
GTACATAGAAATTACATTGCTTTTGAGCAATATGTAACACATAACAAAAACAGACTCCCAATGACCGTATTAGTTTAGTGTCTCTGGAAACTCGAAACACAATCTTCTAATCATGGTGAAAGATCTTCAAAATCTCCCATAAAGATCTTCCTCTTTTGTTTTCTTACCTAAAACAATTATTTATATCCCGGGGAAAAGAAAACATAAAAAGGGTGAGCTCAAATGCTCAGTAAGGGTAAACATGGAGAACATAAAACAATCCATAAACATTTGAATGTAAAAACATGAACATGACATAAATATTAGCAGTACATAAGGCATAAGTCATAAAGGAACATTATTCATGTTAAAATGGCATGGGAATAAGACATGTAATTTTGGAAACCATTTATCACATGTTATGATTTCTATAGTAGACAAGACATTGCTTCCAAGACCATCATAGTGGACAAAGTCCATTACTGAACTGGGTTTACTTGTCGTTCCAGACCTGTATTATTGAAGCAGATTCACTTGCCATTCCAGCCATGTCTATCTCATGAGATATAAATCTTTACCCAATGCATTGGAGGGAGATATAAGTCCCACCCATCTCATACTGAAATCATTCTTATGTGTGCCACAAAACAAACATAAATCATTCATCATAACCCAAAGAATAAAATGGATTTCATAAACATCATCCCATCATAACATAATGTCACAACCCGACCCTACCCGGGATCGAGCCGCAACTACCCCAATCCCGCCGCCATAGGACATGGGATGGCGACCAGTGCCGAAGGCTATACAACTTGGGGAGGACTTTTCCTAAGTACCTGTACACACACACGCAGCACACTCAATGAAAAAGTGCAGAGTAAAAAAGAAATGCAAAGTAGAAGAAAAGTGAAACTGCTATAAATAAACCACAAATGTGCATCGACCTCTAAAAGTACAAAGTAAAAACTGATGGTAAACAGAAAAGAAAAATTGAAAAACACGTGCCCAACCAGAAAAGTTCCACAACCCGGAAACAGGTAAACAAAAGAAAATAGTTGGGAGGGTCCCACACCTAGAACCAGACTACGATCACCGCACGCGGTCCAAGTTCCTAAACCCTTAAGCTCCTCTGATGTCATGACCAACCTGTCCATCATCTGCAAGGGCACACCAAGTTCGGGCAAAGCCCAAGCATGGGTGAGTATAAAAATACTCAATAGGATACCCCAAAGACTCGAGGGAGAAACAAAGGAGGTACTGAAGGGTGAGCAGTAGATTGAACAGGGAAAAGTAAGGAGTACAATCGAGAGTGCAGTAAAGAGTAACAGTAGAGATTCCATCTCAACCCAATAAGAGGAAGGAAGTAGACTCGTCCTAACACAATGAGCTAGGAATGGTGAGAATATGAACTTCCCATAGAGCTTTCGCTACCAATAGCAGGAGAGTAGACTCATCCAACCATGAGAAGCTAGACACGGAAAAACGTGGCATACCCCAGGCGTCTTCGCCTCTCTTGGAAGGAGAGTAACCAAACCCAAGAAGTGGGTACTGGAACAAGGTATATACACATATATATACTCTGTCAAGAAACCAGAACAAGATTGTAAGGGGATCTCCGTCCTGTAGCCCAGCCCAAGAAAAGTGAGTCGCCAATAGTCCCAGAAGATAACACCATCGATGACCAGCATCCCACATGTCTGCACCGAACTGCAAGTCAAGGGGCTCAAATTAATGCACCTTGAAACTATCCGCTTTGGGTAGCACTGAGTCACCCGCACGGTTTTAAGTCACGTCACAAGGACACGTCTCGGTGGGGAAAGCACCCCTTGTACTTGAGAGTTCTGGGGGAACGTCAAACCACACCTCATCACTGCCCATTTGTTGAGAGGTCTCGTAAAATTCTAGGTCATCCCATAACTGACACGTACAACCAAGGGTCCCCCTACGGTAGTCACAGAGAAAAGTCACCGACTAGCCCCATAAGAAGGCTTGAGTCTGAAATGCCAACAGATGACCCACAGCCTAGCCCTGCTGGAGGGTAAACCCTAATACATCATCAGGGGACCCACTTCCCAACCGTACTAGAGGGTAAACCTAGAACAAGTCGACAGGAGAGCCAATTCCCAATCACTACAGGAGGGTAGACCTGGAAGAAGTGGACATGTGACCCACAACCCAGTCTCTGCTGGAGGGTAGACTTGGAAGAAGTCGACATGCGACCCACTGCCCAGTCTCTGCTGGAGAGTAGACTTGGAAGGAGTTGAAAGGAGACCCACTGCCCAGTCTCTGCTGGAGGGTAGACCTGGAAGAAGTCGATAGGTGACCCACTGCCCAGTATCTCCTAAAGGGTAGACCTAGAAGGAGTCGATGAGCAACCCACAGCCCAGCCCTACTGGAGGGTAAACCCGAAGATGTCGATGAGAAACCCACTGTCCATCCCCACTGGAGGGTAAACCCGAAACTGCTCTGGCCATACCGACTGGAAAAAACCTCCTGGGTAGAGAATCGGTGCCCGCGTAGTGTTGGTCAGACCGAGATCCACAATAACACTACCAGGGAACACGAAGAAGCTCTGTCGGCCAAACCATCAAGAACAGATTCAGGGAAAAACCTCTCAACCCTTCTGGTTGACACCATCATGAACAAGACTAGGGAGAATCTCAACCCTGATGGCCAACAAACGAGAACAAAACCTGGGGAAACTCAACCCTTCTTGTCAGCAAATGAGAATAGAACCAGGGGAAAACTCAAGCCTTCTGTTCAAATGAACAAGAATAGAGGGACCCTCTACGTCGCAAGAGGTCAAGGGTACAAAAAGTAGAACATGACATGCACATGGGGCCCACACGACGTGTGGCCCCAAGTCACATCCAACCAAGTGCACAAAGGTTCTTAGGTACAAACAACCACATGTACCTCCAAGCGTTCCCGTATACTCCCAGAGTATACCACATTTCCATCCCAAAGGCTATCACGCACACGACACCCAACGTCAACACGAAGGCATAAACGTAACAACTCCAACTTTCCACCTCATCAGCCCAGGCATGGCCAACTATATCTCTTCAAGCATTTACGTCACTCACACAGGAGTGAACGCAATCACACATCAAGGGTCCACCACAAAAACAGTAGGACGAACCACCAACGGAGCACCTTACTTGTTTCTTCATTTAATAAGATCACGTAAGAGGCTCCACTCACCTGAACAGATTACACCATTGTAATCCTTGAGGAAAAACATGTGAGATAGACTACTTACTCGCCTGAAATGGATATCCAACGGAAATGTCTTCCAACACCGCTTTAAGCCCGAACGACATCCCGTGATCCCAAGCCTCGACCCCGAAAATAGTCGGGTGCATCGCACCATTGCGATCCCCATGGTAAAACACATCAAAAGGACTGCTCGCTTGAGTGAAACGGATATCTGGAGAAAAATATGCATTCCGACATGCCAAACATGAGTAGTGCTACGTGGGACCCGCATCTCGGCCCTGATGTACAACAGACGGATTGCACTGTTGCGATCCTCTCGAAAAAGCACACAATATGGACTATTCACTTGTCCAAAACGGACACCCGATGATAAAGGTTGAAATAACCGCCAACTCCCAAAACGGCCCTTGCGGGTCCCACACCATCATGCAGAATTAAAGCGGGAAGATTACGCCAATGCAATGCCCTCAGAAAAACACCCAAAATCGACTACTCGCACGCCCCGAACGGACGCTCGATGAAAAAGTTACAAAACGCCGCTCGAAGCTCAACAAACGGGCCGTGGGGCCCACGCCTCATCTCCGGCTTCAATGCCCGAAACCACAATGGAAATCTCCATCTCAACCACAGGGTCGCAATTCCACTCATGGCGCTAAATTCGGACATGATATGTGTATGTGCTGTCCAAAACAAGAACCCCCAAGAAAAACACCCTTCTACTTAACGTCTTGTCGTGCCATCGAACCCCTCGTCGCGGGAATTAAAAATTCCCGAGACCATATAAAAAAGATAATCTCAACGCCAGAAATGCACTGTCGCAGATGGCATGTATAACGGAAGCCCGTAGCGGAAATTACGGGCGTCCGAGTCGAGGGGGGCAAAGCCCCTTGGGCTGGACCAGCCTGGACCCGCCGGTCGGCCTGACTCACAGCACTGGCCCGCGGATTAACCTCTAGGGCTAGCTGTGGACCCACGGTCCACCCGCCGACTGGCCACAAGGCTGGTAATCCTTGTCGTGTGAAGACCCGCGGGACGCAGGTCTTTGTCCCCCGCTGGGGCCACGCACCGCGACCTCGGAGCTCCCTTGCGCCCCGCCTCGCGCCGCCTCGCGCCGACACCCTGGAGCCACCACCTTGCGCCAATGCCTTGGATCCACCTCTTGGATGCCCTGCTTCGATCCACCACCTTCCGCTGCACTCGCCCGACGACGCCTGCTGCTGGATCCCCCAAAACCGACTGGAGAACTCAAAAAAACCACCGGAAAACACCCTTAAACCTACAAACTTCGACGGACGGCTGCGATCACCTCTGAACTCGGATTCCAATTTCGAAAAGTGCATCAGATAGCACCGAAAAAGTACTATGCATACATGGTATTTGTTCGAGGATCAAACAACAATTCAATGTGACTAATCAAGCTCAAAGTAGGTGCGAGAAGGAAAATAAAATGAAACGCACGATCCTACTTTGTTGGGCGTTGCCTGGAGCTTTGCCGTAGGTCCGCCGGAGTTTCCGTGCCTCGCCGGAGTGGTGGAGGATAAGGAAGGAGCTCCTCCTTCTTCATTGGTAGGGTTTTCTCCAGGCAGAAACAAAACAATGGGGGGGGATTGTTTAAATAGAAAACACGGAAACCCCCACCCGTAGGTCCCGTACCCAAACCCTCAGCAGGGTCGAGGTTAAGCCTCCCCTTGGGTAAAAACATACTCCTGAGCACAACGAAGGCCTCAAAATTTTAATCTGAGGCCCCATTCAAATGTTAGTAAACTCAACGTCTGAGGCCGCCAAATTACGAAAATGCCCCTAGGACTATTTTCCACAAATGGCCCGCGCCCACGAAAGCTACACCCCTATTAGGGTAAACGACACGTTCCAAACTCAACGATTCCCTCAGTTTTCCAATTTGAGCTATCCTTTTAGATATACTTGAGTTTACAATTAAACAATTAAATTAATTATTTTACTTATCCGTTTAACATTCCGTTAATGGGCGAGGGGTCCCAATGTCCCGAACCAACATGTTTTATGTCGTTCCTAGGGTAAACACTCCATTTCAGACCCATCTGTACACTCAGATTTAGGATCTGAAGCACCATTTAAGAGTTATCCCATTTATTTGGTGTACCCAGTGTGAATGCACTGAAAATTTAATTCCGGCCACATCGGGCTCGGAATCGCACGCCATCTGAAGGCGCTGCTCTGGAATAAAATCAAGAATATTCCAAAGTATTTTATAGAAAAAACCGAGTTCTTACATTATTCCCTTTTTCATGCTTTTTGTCCTCGAAAAGCAAAACCACGGAACAACTCAGGGTGCTAATCCCACACCTGGCTCTCCCGTACTGAGAAGAACTCTTGCACTGTACCGTGTCACCGCACACAGACCAAAGGGTTTTATTTGTTCATGCAAGGTCTGCCCTTGCCGATGACGTGCATATGAGTATGCGCACATCTCCTCAGGTAAGCCATGCGGGAGACTTCGTGCACCCACTCCAGACTTTGGGGTTAGGGAAAGGTGGTAGGGAACCTCGCCATCCCTCTGAAAGGTCTCAAACGGCCCGAAGGCTCTTGGGGGTAGCTCACCTCCCCGATCAAACCTCTACGCCGCATGCCGCGACTGAAATCACTTCCCGCACCTAGAACAAGGCCCGGTGATTCCCTCCTTCAGAATATCCATACGGTGGAACACCTAAGGATATATGGTCACACAAGGTTTCATAGTCGATGTCTCGCAACCAAGACTCTCTTACACGCTCAGAGGGAGAAGGAGTCAACACCATCGACTAAAGAAAAAGGTGTCACGCCTTTTACCTTACCAACACAGGGTTACACCGACGCCCCACGTCACCCCGGTAACAACTCAATCAATGAGCAAGGAGAAAAGCATTTCACACATAGAGTATAACATTTATACTAAAAAAGTAGAACAAATGTAGAGAGTACCTCTTATCACCTCATGTTATGTAGGTTCATAGGCATCCAAAGAACACGACTGTCCGCAGTCCCAACTGTCAGCTCCCAGAGCCTGACGTGGTCCGCCTGGTGGTGATGGGAAGACCTCGTAAGGCCGTCCTCCACTTCCAGCTCCTCCCGGTCCTCTGCAATCACGACCTATTTGGGCGCTAATCTGAGATTCAATGGTACCCTCTGGAACCAATGTGGTGTACGACCACGCCCCTGTGTCCGGTTATCGGAATTCCACCTGCATTGAGGTCCTGTCAGCCGACTCCCGCTAGCTGCGACAGACGTCTCGGCTCTGGCGAGCCAGCTTCCACCACCAAATGTAGAACACGACATGAAACTCTCTGTCACCAGCGCCTACTCTAGCACCCCGGAATAAGTGGGAATTCCCAAGGGTACTATGATAGCATGAATCTCTCGGTGAAGACCCTACTCAAACTTCCATGCTCGGAAGTTGCCGTCATGGACCAATTTTGGGTAAAAGAGTGCACAGTCTGCGAAACTAGACGCGTACTCAGCCACCATCATCCCTCCCTACTGAAAATACAGGATCTCTTGAATCCGAACAGAGTGTAAGAAATGGGGAAAAACTCATCACGAAACAACAACTAAAAGTCTCCCCACGAAAGTGATGACTCGTCAAGAAACTGAGACACCAGACTCCGCCAATGCCAAGCTGCTCTGCAGAAAAGGTTGGCGGCCAAAGCCACCATAAGATCAGCTAGCGTCTGCACAAGCCTAAAAAGGAGAACCACTATCTCCAGCCAAACCTTTGTTGCCTGAGGGTCTGACTCACCACTGAGCCTTAGCGGTCTCTGCCGCTAAAACTCGTAGAGCATGCTCTGCCTGCACTCAAGCCCAGTATGATCTACTAGAAATGTCTGCTACTCAACAGGTGGGGGTGCTGAAACTGGCCCACCCGAATAAAGGGGCTCGCATGATGGGTCTGGGACTGAGGCCTCATAGCTCACAGGGTCGTCTTCACGAACCAAAGCTGGTATCCTGGCCGGCTGTCTTCGCAGAGAAATCCTGAATATTATCAAGGAGTGCCGCAATCAGATGAACATATATGTATATAATAGTATCAACAATGGGGAGCTGGCTCAAGAAGGACAGTCAACGACTCAATCCTATGTGATGGACAACCAATTTTCCCTGCAATAAGTCTCTTAGCATGCCGAGTCGACAAGCGGGTTGTCAAGGTCCTGGTGAGTGGATACATCAGCCGCCACACCATCACTGGACTCCCTGGACGGAGGGCCGCTCTCGATACACGTTAACACTGTTTCCCTAAATCCCAACCAATTCCTTTTTAGGGACATCCGAACTACGTCCCATGGAACGAACCACCTCTAATACCACTTTTTCATGACCCGACCATACCCGGGCTTGAGCCGAAACTACCCAAGCCCGCCTCTATATGCCAGGGGCTAGCGACTAGCGCCGAAGGCTATAAAACTCAGGGAGGCCTTTTCTTAAGTACCTATACACACACACACACGTAGCACACTCAATGGAAAAGTGCAGAGTAAAGAGAAAAGCAATGTAGAAGAAAAGTGAAACTGCTTTAAATAAACCAAAAATGTGCATCGAACTCTAAAAGTACAAAGTAAAAGCTGATGGAAAACTGAAAACAAAAAGGAAAAAACATGCGCCCAACCAGAAAAGTGCCACAACCCAGCAATAGTTAAACAAAAGAAAACAGCTGGGAGGGTCCCACACCTGTAGCCCAACTACGACTACCGCATGCGGTCCAAGCTACCAAACTCCTAAGCTCCACTGAAGTCATGACCAACCTGTCCGTCTTCTGCAAGGTCACACCAAGTGTGGGAAAAGCCCAAGTAGGGGTGAGTATATAGATATTCAGTAGGATACCCCAAAGGCTCGAGGGAGTAACAAAGGAGGTACCGAATGGTGATCTGTAGATCGAACAGGGAAAAGTAAGGAGTATAACCAAGAGTGCAGTAAAGAGTAATAGTGGAGAGTCCAGCTCCACCCAACAAGAGGAAGGAAGTAGAATCTTAATAATATAAGGAGCTAGGAAAGGTGAGAAGATGAACTTCTCGTCGAGCTTTCGCGACCTATAGCTGGAGAGTAGACTTGTCCAACCAAGAGAAGCCAGACATAGAAAGTATGTGGCATACCACGTGCATCTTTGCCTCTCTTGGAAGGAGAGTAACTAAACCCAGGAAGTGGGTACTAGAACAAGGTATATACACATATATATGCTCTGTCAAGAAACCAGAACAAGATTGTAAGGGGATCTCCATCCCGTAGCTGAGCCCAAGAAAAGTGAGTCGCCAAAAGTCCCAGAAGTAAACACTATCGATGCCCAGCAACCCGCATGTCTGCCCCAAACTTCAAGTCAAGGGGCTCAAATAACCGCACCTTGGCACTATTCGCTTTGGGTGGCACTGACTCACCCGCATGCTTTTAAGTTGCGTCACAAGGATGCGCCGCGATGGGGAAAGCACACCTCGTATTTGAGAGTTCTAGGGGAACGTCAAACCACACATCATCACTGCCCTGAAGTCGAGAGGTCTCCTCAAAGACTAGGTCATCCCATCACTGACCCATACAACCAGGGGTCCCGCTCCAGCAGTCACTGAGAAAAGTCACCAAATAGCCTCATAAGAAGGCTTGAGTCTAAAATGCCAACGGGTGACCCACTACCCCGCACTACTGGAGGGTAAAACCTAATACATCATCAAGCGACCAACTTCCCAGCCCTGCTGGAGGGTAAGCCCGGAACATGTAGACATGTGAGCCACTGCCCAGTCTCTGCTGGATGGTAGACCATGAAGAAGTCGACAGGCGACCCACTGACCAGTCTCTGTTGGAGGGTAGACCTGGAAGAAGTCGACAGACGACCCACTGCCCAGTCTCTGCTCGAGGGTAGACCTGGAAGAAGTCGATAGATGACCCACTGCCCAGTCTCTGTTGGAGGGTAGACCTGGAAGAAGTCAACATGCGACCCACTGCCCAGTCTCCGCTAGAGGGTAGACCTAGAAGGAGTCAATGAGAAACTCACTGCCCAACCCCGCTGGAGGGTAAACCCGAAACTTCTCGAGCCATCCCTACTAGAAACAACCTCCTGGGTAGAGAATCAGTTCCCACGTAAAGTGTTGGTCACACCGAGATCCACAAGAACTCTACCAGGGAACACGAAGCAACTCTGCCGGTCAAACAATCAGGAACAGAACTAGGGGAAAACCTCTCAACCCTACTGGTCGAACCCATCGTGAATAAGACCAGGGGAAACTCAACCCTACTGGTCAAAAAACGAGAACAAAACCAGGGGAAACTCAACCCCGCTAGTCAAAAAACAAGAATAGAACTAGGGGAAAACTCAACCCTTCTAGTCAAACGAACGAGAACAGAAGGACCTTCTACATCGTGGGAGGTCAAGGGCACACAAAGAAAAAAACGACACGCACATTGGTCCCACACGACGTGTGGCCCCAAGTCACATCCAACCAAGTGCACAAACATTCTCAGGTACAAAAAACCACATGTACCTCCAAGCGTTCCAATATAATCCCAGAGTATACCACATTTCCATCCCAAAGGCTATCACACACACGACACCCAACGTCAACGCGAAGGCGTAAACGTAACAACTCCAACTTTCCACCTCATCGTCCCAGGAATGACCAACTACATCTCTTGAAGCATTTACGTCACTCACATGGGAGTGAACACGATCACATGCCAAGGGTCCGCCACAAAACAGTAGGATGAACCACTACCGGAGCACCTTACTTGCTTCCGCATTTAATAAGATCCCGTAAGAGGCTCCACTTTCCTGAAAATATTACACCATTGTAATCCTCACGGAAAAACATGTGAGATAGACTAATTACTCGCCTCAAATGGATATTCGATGGAAAATTCGTACCACACTGCTTTACGCCAGAACGACGTCCCGTGATCCCGAGCCTCGGCCCCGAAAATAGTCGGGTGCATCCCACCATTGCAATCCTCTTGGGAAAACACGTCAAAAGTACTGCTTATTTGAGTGCAATGGATATCCAGAGAAAAAGATGTGTTCCGACATACCGAACATGAGAGGTGCTATGTGGGACCAGCATCCTGGTCCCAAAGCACAACAAACGGATCACACTGTTGCAATCCTCTCGAAAAAGCACACAAGATGGACTATTCACTTGTCCAAAATGGACACCCAGTAATAAAGCTAGAAATCAACGCCAACTCCCAAAACGACCCTTATGGGGCCCGCACCATCGTGCAGAATTAAAGCGGGCAGATTGCGCCAATGCAATTCCCTCTGGAAAAGACCCAAAATCGACTGCTCGCACACCCCGAACGGATGCCCGATGAAAAAGTTACAAAACACTGCTCGTAGCTCAACAGACGAGTCATGGGACCCATGCCTCAACTCTGGCTTCAACGCCCAAAACCACATTGGAAATCTTCGTCTCAACGCAAGGGTCGCAACGCCACTGACAACCCTCAATTCGGACATTGGATGTGTCTGCGTCGTCCAAAACTAGAACCCCCAAGAAAAACTCCCGTGCACTTAATGTCTTGTCGCGCCACCGAACCCCTCATCTCGGGAATTAAAAATTCATGAGACCATCTCAAAAAGCTCATCTCAACACTAGGAAGGCACTGTTGTAGAAGACATGCAGAATGGATGCCCTTACCGGAAATTACGAGCGTCCGAGTCGAGGGGGCAAAGCCCCTTGGGCTGGACCGGCCCGCGTCGGCCGACCCGGCTCAAAGTGTCAGCCCATGGCTCAACCGCGCGGTCTAGCTGTGTTCCCGTAGTCCACCCCCATACTAGCCACAAGGCCGGTTGTCCTTGCTGCAGGAAGACCCGTGGGACGCAGGTCTTTGTCCCCCGCTGGGGTTGCGCGCCACGAACCCGGTGCTCCCTTGTGCCCCAGTGAGCACCGCCTCGCACCGATGCCTTGGAGCCACCGCCTCGTTTCGACACCCTGTATCCACCACCCAGACGCCCTGCTCCGATCCTCCACGCTCGCCTGATGCTGCCTGGTGCCGGAACCCCCAAAACTGGACGGAGAACTCAAAAAAACCACCGGAAAGCACCCTTAAACCCGCAAAATTCGACGGACGGAATCGATCGCCTCCGAACTCGGATTTAAATTCCGAAAAGTGCATCGGATAGCACCGAAAAATTAATACACATAAATGGGATTTGTTTGAAGATCAAACAACAATTCAGCATGATTAATCAAGAACAAAGTATGTGAGGGAAGGAAAATAAAATGAAACGCAAGATCCTACCTAGTTGGGCGTTTCCCGGAGCTTCCCCGCACATCCTCCGGAGTTGTTGTGCCTCGCCAGAGTGGTGGAGGAGAGGGGAGGAGCTCCTATTTCTTCATTAGGAGGATTTTCTCCAGGAGGGAACAAAACAAAGTGGGTGTTTAAATAGAAAACATAGAAACCCCCGCCCGTAGGCCCCGTACCCGAACCCTCAGTAGGGTCAAGGTTAAGCCTCCCCTAGGGTAATCACCTCCTCCCGAACACAACGGCTGGCTCAAAATTTTAATCTGAGGCCCCATTAAAAAGTTATTAAACTCAACGCCTGAGGCCGCCAAATTATGAAAACACCTCTAGGGCCATTTTCCAAAAAAGGCCCGCGCCCGCGAAAGCTACTGCCCTCCTAGGGTAAACTGCACATTCCGAACTCAACAGTTCCCTTAGTTTTCCAATACGAGCTACCATTTACGAAATACATGAGTTTACCCATTAAATGAATAAATTAATTATTTTTCTTATTGGTTTAATGTTCCGCTAACGGGCGAGGGGTCCCAACGTCCCGTGCCGACATGTTTTATGTCGTTCCTAGGGTAAGCACCTCATTTCAGACCCATACGTACACTAAAATTTAGGATCTGAAGCACCGTTTAGGATTTATCCCATTTATTTGGTGTGCCCAGTGTGAACGCACTGAAATTTAATTCCGGACACACCAGGCTCGGAATCGCACGCCGTCTGAAGGCGCTGCTCTGGAATAACATCAATAATATTCCCATGTCTTTTATAGAAAAACCGGGTTCTTACACATAATCCATATAAAACAAATAAATATAATTTCATCATAAAAAATAAATCCATGTAAATAATAAATACATTATGCTTGAAACATAACCATATTAAATAATGTCATCATAGATGAGAAATAGTTTTTATAAAACACTTGAAATGATTCTTGAGGAAAAATATCCTTTCTTCCAAATCATTTTTGTTTCTCAAAATAACATCCAATTTAAAAGAAAATAATTATGTTCAAAGAAATCATGAAATCTTATAGAGGAAGCTTTATTTAAATAAGGCATTATGAAATCATAAAAATCTGTTAGCGCCGTATAAGTTAAAAAAACACTCTCCTCGTACTTTTAACAGAAGAGTCAAAAAGTACAACATATGGTAAACAAAAGAAAGATTCCTTCCATAAAACAATGTAAAAGTAAAATAAAGGTAAAAATGACTTTAAAAATACATGGATGAATATTAAACACATTATGAAAAACATTTTTATGGACATGGATGCAAATATAACATCAGTAAATACTTACGTATAAGCAATCTCGATTAAAAATGAGATTGTAAAATTATCCCTTACCTTAGGTCTGATATGCTTCGTACATATCCAAACCTCTTGTATAATAATTTAAATAATGTCATTGACTTATTCCGGAATCATATTCATTGTTATGATATCATATATGGTCATATTATTATCTTCTTATTAGTAATATTTCATTGCTACTAGTTATTCGGGTGTTCATTACTTTATGTTAATATGTGTGTTTTGTTGAATAAATTATTATTCCTATTTTTAGGTTATAGAAACATCATTTATAGAATGGTATTAGTGTAATTTATATATCATATTTATTCATTCAATTCATTTAAATAATCATTATTCAATGAAGATCATGTAGAACGAGTCACATCACATCCTGGAGACGGTATGTCGTACATACGCACGAGCGATGATATCTTTACCATGATTGTGGAATTGTATTGAAGTGTATGGTGTATAATATTTCAGAATCAATATCACTTTACAATAATCATATTTAGTTATTTCTTCCATCCGTATTCCCATCCATGTATGTTAGTGTAGAAATAAAATATTACACCATGGCATGGAGACGGTAAGTCGTATGTACGCACGCGTGGTGAATTCATTTTTTAATAGGATGGATAGAAGATAGTATATGGTTTCTTCATATTCAAAATAACATATTAGTATTCAAGTGATACTGGAGTTATTACTTAATAATGAAACAACTCATATAGAGGAAGTAGGAGAAGAAATAAGTTTGATAGAATCATTAAAGGATAGTACCTCTTCTTCGACGCGCCTCCTCTTAACCTCCTCTTAGGGCACTAAAGATGGTATTTTATCAACAACAAGAAATTTAGTGAGTTTCCAGGGATGTGTAGAAGTGAAATGGGAAGGGTTTGGAAAAATTTGAAATCTCGAAAATGGTGTAAACTGGAGAGGGAGGAGGTGCCCTTTTATAAGGGAGGAGAGGGGCACCTTTGGAAACCTAAATAATATTAATTTATAATAAATTCAAAAACCACTTAAAACCCTCATAAAATGACTCAATTAAAATATGAGATGCTATAGGGTTTTAATATCATCAAAAAATAAAATTTATACAAGTTTTAAGTTTATTTTAAACCTTATCGTTTTGATTTATCCATATTTAATATATTTAATTTTATTTGTGGTAATAATATTCTAAATTTTAAATTGTTATAAATACATACTTATATGTTGTAAATTTCTCATAATTGGATACTTTATAACCTTTTATACCATATAATTTTCAATTTTTAATTTTTAAATATTATTTGATTTTTAAATAATTTAATAATATGTTGTTTTTATAAAATACCAATAGTCTAAATTTTGACACTATTTATTTATTCGAATTTAATTAAACTAAAAAACAATAATATATTCAAACCAAAATATTTACTAGCTTCCTAACATGTCGTAGTAATCTAGAAAATTCATGGAGCATATTAATTAGTTCATATAATTTTTATTTTATTATTTTTAAAACCATTTATTTGGTATTTTTTTAATAAAATAATTACTGCAACATTTTTGTATAGTTATTTAATAAACTTATTTGTTGAATAAAAATTAAAAATTTATACTATGGTGAATTTAAATCCAATATATTTTATAATAATTCTTTTAGTCGAATTTATCTTCTAAAAAAATCAACTTTTAAAATGTTATGTTTATTAAATTATGAAGGTGACCACTTTGACATCCTTTAAAATAAAATAATATGAGTGTCATAATTGATTTTATAAGGCTCCAAATGGTTGAAAATTAGACCTTTTGATGATTTTGGTTTATATTTACATGACCAAAAAGTTTTGGTCAGGTGTTTCACCTATTATGGGTATTATTAGTTTAATAAAAACTATATTATTTAATTTTCACTAAATAAATAATTTTTGCATTATTAATGTATAAGCTATTAAGGTAATCATATATTTCTTAAAAATTAAAAATAAATTACCATGATAAAGAAAAAAATTTATCTTTAAAATGAGTATTTATAACCAATTATATATTCTGTATTTTCTTATATTAAAAATAATTTAATTATTAAAGTTTGAGTGAGACATATTTCACTTTCGTTTAAATAAAATAAATTAAAGGTCTTAATCACATACAAGTGGGTTATAATAAATACCATTTCGACCCAAGTATATTTTGGGATGAAATATAATCATCCAATTATATTAAGACAAGTTTTAAGGTAATTTTATAATATTAAATTTACCCACAATTACTTAATTTACCATTAACTGTGGTAAATAAAATTTACCAGAGTTACTATTCATAATGCCCAAAATAAAAAGTATCCTATTAACATACTTTGGAAAAACTGATTCCAAATATGGAATCCATTTTTCTAAATTCAAAACATAGAAGTTGTAGTAATTAATTTAAAATTAATCCCGTTGTCGAACAAAACAGGTTTTTGATTAAGACATTGCAAAAGATTGAATTGATTTTCCCTATGAATTCAATGTAAAATTAATGATAATGAAATAAATTATATTAAATGGTAAAAATATATTCTATTTATACTTTAAAAAATTTACTCTTATAATTTAACCATATAAATTATCTCAATGAAGAAGTTGTTTTTAATTAAAATTTAGCGTGTTTTTTCTATTTATCAAAATAAGAATTTTGTCAGAAAAATATCAAAACATTATCCAATGTAAATTTTTATATCCTAATTCAAAATAAAAAGTTTATTTTGTAAAATTAAACTTATAAAATTTTCAAAAATTATATTTAAAATGGGTGTGCCCTTAAAAGGCGGCAAAACTGCATTTGTTTTTTGAAAAATACTTATTTTATCCAAAAAATTGATTTTGTTATCATACCTCATTCTAGAAAATGTGTAAGATGAATTATAATGTTATAAAATTCAAAATTAGGTTAATACTATTCATAATGGCTAGTTTATAATAATATTATAACAATATATCATTCTGTAGTGAAACTCGGTATTGCGTACAACACACGCTGTCGAGGAAGGTCTCTCTTGCGTACAACACAAGCCAAGAATAGTGTTTGCATATACTATAAGCTAATATGGTGTTGTGTATGGTGAAAGATAATCTTGGTGTATCGTATAACTGAAGACATGAAAGAAATTAAAAATAATATTTCTCATAAAATCTCAGGGTGTTACATTCTACCCTCCCTTAAAATAAATTTTTTCCCTCGAAATTCATCGGGGTTATAAATCGTTTACTACTTGAAAGTTTATTTCATAGAATCCTACATCAAAAAAAGAAATACTAAAACTTAATTATAAAAAGTAAAGTATAAAATGTAACAGTTACCCAAATTAACTCATCATTGGGTTTCCATAAAGGAGAATATAGGTGAAAATATGGATATGGAAGAGAAATATAACCATCATGTTCTGATGGAGAGTGAGAGAGAACACGGCTATGAAAAATCCAACAATCACAAATCCATAAATTTGTGATTATCTAAGGTACCATTTGATTCATTGGATATGAGGGTACTAGGACAACATTTCCTTGGTTTTCAAGATCATTTCCCTAAAGTTGAAAATTTTGAATTAGAAGAAATGATTACTTTATTTTGGTAAAATCTCACTGTTGTTCATGCCTTGAACAATTTATACTATATCTCTTAATCAAATGATGTTTAATGTATCTTCCATGAAGTGTTAGCAGATCATGCGATAGAATGATAGGTCATTCCATCTATCTCAAACATAAGGTTAGCAAAAGTTATATACATAAGTCCATCTTTGGTGAGATTAATCATATATGGTTCCAAAAATGGACTTATACCTCATTTATAATACCAATTAATAAAATAAAACTATTTTCTACTAACTAGAGACTTCCTGTAGGCTAGTCGTAGGTGATAAAGGCAACTCACACTTTGGTTTTAGGTTCGATTCCCACAACCTTGTTCGACGCAACAGGTTATCGCCCATCCAAAGGGTTGTCCTTTTTCTAAAAATATACTATTATAAAATTTCAAAAATAATATCATATTGTTATAGCCTTAAACAATACTATCTGATGTCTAACATAATCCAATAAAATATTTAGGCTTATCCAAAATACTTTTCTCCAATCTCATAGTATAAAGAAGAAGATTACTTGAGAGGTCTTCTACCAAGCATGTGATTACCATCATTTTCTCCCATATACCATAAGATATATATTGTTGGTCATATTCCAAACATGTGAATTCCTTAATCATGTATTCTTGAAACATAAATTACCAAATAACCTTAGATAAAACATTAATTCTTTCAAAAGTTAACTCTTTCCACATACCAAAATCCTAAAATTTCTAAATACTCAAACCATGATGTCACTTTGTCCTTATATCAGTCATGAGATCATTAATACTATCAAACATTTTATTATCTCTTTATAACATCATTATGAGCATTTCATCTACTTTCCAAAAATATTTCAATCACTTTTCATGGTTACCGGTACCAAACAATTATTGAAAACCACAACAAACCAATACATAGATATTCCAATATTCCATGATACTAAAAATGAGATTCCAAAAAACTATTTTGGAATCCTGTTACATAAACATTTAATCATTCCACCAATTCATTTTCATACTCAACATCACCAATAGTGATCGCAAGTGACTTACGTTTATCCTTTTCCTTAAGAGGTTGTTGATGTCGATCATCATTAACCCTTGGATGAAGGCATTGGTTAGCATAATGCCCCATTTCCTTGCACTAGAAGCATTGAAGTGTTGGTGGTGCGTTCTCTGTAGTCTTTTCTCTATTCACATCATTAGCTAACTTTTTCCCATTACTTCAACACTCAGCTTCTCGATGTCATTCTATTCCACACTTAAAAATTTTTCTAGTCCCTTTAAAACAATCTTTATCATTCTTCTTTCCACACTTTGAGCATAAAGAAACATTCATATTCTTTTCACCACTGTATTGAGATTTTTCCTTGAACTCCATCTTTTGTTTCTTGTAAAAACCATGATATGGATATGTAATACTAACTTATAGTTATACCTTGATATCACAACACACAATTTCATCATAGCTACTAAAGTCTCTTATAGCTAATTCCCTTCGAAGACTACGTTTTAAGCAACTGATGAATCGATCAACTTTACTTTTAGGGTGGATGATAAAGCTATATTCATACCTTGCAAGCCTTGTAACATTTTCCTCGTATATACCTACAGATTCATCATCCTTTTCTAAATCTCAAGGAGCTCTTTTTCCATCTTTTTTTGAAGAATACGACGGAAGTACTTATTGAAAAACAAGTTCTTGAACTCGTCCCATTCCATGGATTCAATTTCATCTTGGGGCCCTGTATTCTTAATTAGAGTCCACCACTATTCTGCTTCACCTTCTAAACGATAAACAGCTTGAATGACTTTTTCATGTTCCGAAAAATGAATTATGGAAAATATCTTTTCAATGGTACTGATCCATTGTTCAGCAATAAGTGGATCAGAAGACCCATTGAAAGAAGTTGGACGTTGCCTCATGAAGGACTCAATATAATATTGTTCCCTTCTCTGCTCATTTGGAAGTCCAAAATGATTCATATCTTATGTAAGTATAGCAATAATATTTTTCACTCCATCTCCCATAACATTTGTTTGTTCAGGAGGAAAATCATTGCATTGTCCATTACATTGATCAACACGGTTCCTTCGGGTTCCAAACATCATCTAAAACCCGGAATTAATAGTGTGAGAGGAAAAACTCATGATAGGAAAAAAACATAATAAAGGGGGAGTACCTACAATATATAACATTTTAGGTTTAATTCTAATATCATTACTATAATTCTAGGACTATAACCTATACTGATACTTAACCTTAGGGACATCCCAAGACATACCTTAGAAATATATCTAGGGATCTCACAAAAGTTTTCAAATCCTAGTTTCCAAAGGATAACTAAACCTTCGTTCTGATACCAACTGTAGAGACCCAAACATGACCTACATAGACATTACATTACTTTTGCGGAATGCTTAATACATAACAAAAAACAGATACCCAAAGACCATATTAGATTAGTGTCTTTGGAAACTCAGAACATAATCTTCTAATCATGGTGAAAGATCTTCAACTTCTCCCATAAAAATCTTCCCCTTTTGTTTTCTTACCTAAAACCTTTCTTTATATCCTAAGGAAAATAAAACAAAAAAAGGGTGAGCTCAAATTCTCAGTAAGGGTAAACATGGAGAACATAAAACAATCCACAATCATTTGAACGTAAAAACATGAACATGAAATTAATATTAGAAGTACATAAGGCATAGACCATAAATGAACATTAATCATGATAAAATGGCATGGGAATAAAACTTGTAATTTTTGAAACCCTTAAGAACATGTTATGATTTCCATAGTAGCCAAGATATTTCTTCCAAGACCATCATAGTGGAAAAAGTCCATTACTGAACCAGGTTTACTTGCCATTCCAGCCATGTATTATAGAACCAGATTCAATTTCCATTCCATCAATGTATATCTCATGTGATATAAATCTTTACCCAATGCATTTGAAGGAGATATAGGTCCCACACATCTCATATTGAAATCATTCTTACATGTGCCACAAAAAAATCATTCATCATAACCCAAAGAATAAAATGGGTTTCCTAAACATCATCACATCATAACATAATCCATATAAAACAAATGGATATCAATTCATCATAAGAAAAATCAATCCATGTAAATAATAGATACATTATGCTTGAAACATAACCATATTAAATAATTGTTTCATGTTTTTCAGCTTTCGGCCTTGAAACACCCAACGACTCCGTATCCGATGATGGATAGACCTGCTTTCCAAAGGCAGGCGTTTGACGGATGGTCTAACCAGCGACACTTAAGAAATCACATTGGTCGAGAGGATGGGAAGTCGGTCTCATCACACCCTTTTTGCGGGGAGTTATTGCCTGTTCTGGGACTCTCTTATAGGTTTAAGACGTATTCATATGTTCGCGAATCTTTGGTTTATACCCAAACATAGTATCCATGGATTCAACCATGGTGGGAAATGGCCAGCTGAACGTAGGGACTCAGAGTCATTTAATCCTAAGTTTTACCATCCCTGATTGGATTAATGACCCCAAGGAGTCTCGACTCACAGAGGAGGTACAAGGACTTGCGCGGTGAGCCGATATGAAGATAGTCAGATCGACCGGTTGTCGGGCTTGAACTTCTTGGAGGCTTCCTACGTACCCTACCTAGGAGATAGGGATCAAAGTCCACGTAGTTCACTCAGTGGGGCTTACACTCTGAGGAGGCCCGGAGTGACAGACTGGGGCTTACACTCTGAGGAGGCCCATAGGAGTATTTCATGGTCGATGCTTACTTTAAGCCCACATGAGTCATGCTCGTTATGAGAAACAAGAGGCAATAAAGACCAGATGATCACGTCGTGAAAGGTGCGTCCCTGAGGAATGGAGTGGGGCTTACGCATGGAGCGGCCCATAAGGTTGGGGCTTACTCCTAGACGGATTCCCATGGTGTCTCCCTCATGTCTGTCCATGAGGTAATCCCAACCCATTGGTGGATTGAGGAATATAATGGGGGCCAATGCCTATGCGCAAGTGCACAAGTGGGATAACACCAAGGTCATTGGAATCAGTCCAAACAAAGGGAGATGAAATGTGTGAATCACATGATCAACATTCGGAACACAGTGAAGGTGGAATGATGATGGAGGATAATTGTTGACCATGATCGAAACATAGCATTCATATCACGTTAGGCTGAAACGAGGACAAACAAATGAGCGTCGACTGATGACCATGATCGAAACAAAGGACGTGACTCGAAGTGTTGTCCAAAGTCTTCCGGGGCATTGGCCCAGGACGGTAGGTGAGCCGATGCGGCATGGGACCAGGCCGTTAGGTGGTCCCTTCAGACATGGAGGTGGATGAGGATCTGAATGAAGGAAACACAATGTGTGGGGTGGAGTGATGTAATGTTTGAATGGGTTACAACATTCTTGAAATTATGCCACTGTGATCAGGATGTTAGGCATCTTATGCTTGGAGCATGAGGAATCTCTTGCATGGAGCAAGAGACATCCAATTATTGAATGATAGGGAATGCTACAGTTTATAGTCATGTAGAGAGGACTGATTCCATACAGTTTAACGTCATGTGGTCAGGACGAGGGCCATATAGTTTAACATTATGTGGTCAGGACGAGGGCCATACAATTTAACATCATGTGGTGAAGATGAGCCTATGCGCGAGTGCACAAGTAGGATAACGCCAAGGGAATTGGAATCAGTCGAAACAAAGTGAGATGAAAATTTTGAATTACATGCCTGACATTTGGAACACAATGAGGGTGGCATGGAGATGGAGGATAACTTTTGACCATGTTCTAAACACATCATTCACATCACGTTAGCCTGAAATGGGGACAAACTAATGGGGGTCCACTGCTGACCGTGTTCAAAACATAGGATCTATCTTGATGTGTTGTCCAAAGTCTTCTAGGGTGTTGGCCCAGGATGGTTGGTGAGCCGATGTGGCATGAGCCCAGGCTATTAGGGGGTCCCTTCAGACATGAAAGAGGATGGAGATCTGAATGAAGGACATGCAAAGCATGGGGTGGAGTGATGGAATGTTTGAATTGATTCCAGCGCTCTTAAAATTATTCCACTGTAAACATGGCATGAGGCATCTTTTGCTTGGAGCATAAGGAATCTATTGTTTGTAACAAGAGGCATCCTGTGTTTGGAACATAGGGAGAACTATAGTTTATAGTCATGTAGAGCGGACTATTTCCATATAGTTTAACGTCATATGGATAGGACGAGGGCCATACAGTTTAACGTCATGTGGTCAGGATGAGGGCCATATAGTTTAACATCATGTGGTCAGGACGAGGGTCATACAGTTTAACGTCATGTTGTCCGGAGGACTAGGTTGGAGAGACCTAGCAATGGTTGGTGTGGGAATTACGCAAGGGCGGCCTTTTGGATGAAACTAGGAAAAGGAGCTAGGTAATGGGGTTATATGAGATTCATGAGGAGTAGCTCAACTCATGGCATGTATAGGATGGATGCTGGGGTGGCATAAGGGTGTAGTGGAAAATACTATTGACCCAGGCCAAAAATTTCACGGTCCGACTCTCCATTTTTCATGGGGGTTAGTGACGGTAGCGAAGGGACCGGCCCGACACTGATCCCAAGCGGGGGTGCAGGGGCACAACCCCCGCGGTATGAACCAATCGAGTGGATGGGGGTTTCTAGTTGGGGCGGGCCGCGTAGGAGCTGGCCACGAGGAGTTGGCCATGACGGAACGACCGTGGAGGAGCTGTCCGCGAAGGATTGTCCGCACTTGGTTCGCGGTTTGGTTGTCTGTGAAGGATGTCCGCGGAGGAGCTGGCCACGAGGGAAGCTGGCCGTGAAGGACTAGGCCGTGAAGGAAGCTATCCGCGAAGGAGGCTCTCTGTGAAGGATGACTTCTGAGGAGGAGGCTGTCTGCAAAGGAGGCACTCCGTGAAGGATGATTTTCGTGGAGGAGGCTGTCCGCGAGGGAGCAGGCCACGAAGGACTAGGACGCAAAAGAAGCTGTCTGCAAAGGAGGCTCTCCGTGAAGAATTATTTCTGCGAAGGAGGCTGTCCGTGAAGAAGGTTTTCCATGGATGAGATGGACATCCACGAAGGGTGTCTTCAGAGGGGTTAGCGCCCATCCTACATCGTGACCGCGGAGGGGTTCCGCCTCCATTTCACGAACAACACTGGTCCGTGGAAGGGGTGGCCAGGGAGGGACTATCTATGACAACCCTACTTTTTATTACAACTTAAAAATGATTTATTACATAAAAATTCACTTGATACAACAAATAATATTGAGAGATTTAGTGTCTTTGGGGCTTAGGATCATTACATAAAAACTTAAAACATGAAATACAACATCTTTATTGAAAACTTCCTTTACATGACCACTGCATTCTTTCGTACATAGCATTGCATTGGATAACCTAAGGACATGCATAAGAAAAGGGTGAGCTATAAACCCCAGTAAGGGAGTACACATTGAATAAAATTAGGAGTACAATACATGTTAGACAATAGGCATATCAATAGAGCATAAAAGAAACATGAACATAAAGGCATGATAAAGCATGATAATCATAACATGGAAATGTGGCAACAACACTTAACATGGAATTAGCATGAGCCAAGGCTCATTGCACATAAAGCATGAGTAAACCCTCATTGCACATGAAACACGAGTAAACCCTCATTTCACTTGAATTATCATGAGTCAAAACTCATTGCACATGACATATCATGATACTATACTTTACCCAATGCATTGGAGCGCTATAAGGGCACACCCTTCTTAAGCATTTCATTTCATACATAAGTGTGCCACATGGATCATAAAACATGGATTCATAAAACATAAACATTTATTCCACGATAAAGGAATGTGGAATTCATACATGAAACTTTGTAATAAATATTTAAAGGTGCATAAGGGTGGATACCCTTGATGGAGAAATGGGCATGGTATCCACTACACAATGACATTGGCTTAGAAAATCGGTGCGATTTCGGCAGCGTAAAGGTATGACATAAGAATTCAAAAAAAATGGTTGATGAGAGAGAAAGAGGTTCCTCATCATATTTACATGTAATGGACAGTAAGGGGGTCATATAGATACATGTCCGAACAATTGTAATGGAATTTAGATTCATAATACAAAATTATTGCTTGAATGTAAAAGAAGAGAGAGAAGTTCCTTTCGGAATTTCAGCATAGTAACGGGTGTACATGGGAGGAATTTAATGAGAGAGAAAGGGATATCCCATCATTAAAACAATAAGAGGGAAGTATGTGGGAGGTGTAAAACCATACCCTAACATTCATAATTGAAATTAAAAGGGCAATACAACTTAAAGAAAATTGACAAAAATGAGAAACGAAGAAAAAACCCTTACTTGGAAGTGTGCTTGCAAAGGCTAGGGAGAGGCTTGTGAGAGGCTTCTTGGGAGCTTGGGGAACCTTGGGAGGATTCTAGAGAGAGTAGGGAAGAGGTTGGACGAACTCCAAGGGATTCTAGAGAGGAGGAAGTGGGAGCTTGGGTGGGTTTATATAGGAAAGGTGAGGGAATTCTTTATTATTTAGGTTTGGGACCCCTTACATTAAATTAATCCAAACCAAAAACCATCCCATGGTTTTTTCCCATGGTTTTTGGCAAATGGAAGAGGAAAAGAATATTTTATATGGACCAAGTCCGAACTTCTTAAAATAATAAGGTTGCTTATGTGGAGGTGAGTCACACTCCCATCGAAATTAATTTAAAAAGTCAAAGTGTTGAATATGTCTTGAGGGGTCCATTAATGCATCGAAAAGTAAGTCAAACAAAGCCAAAATTACAT
This sequence comes from Viscum album, assembly GCA_963277665.1. Lineage (NCBI taxonomy): Eukaryota > Viridiplantae > Streptophyta > Magnoliopsida > Santalales > Viscaceae > Viscum > Viscum album. The sequence goes on along the minus strand of OY728130.1, from coordinate 1,799,464,523 downwards.
TATTTTATTGATAAAACATATATTGGGCGAACATAAGGATTATGGTATTTTATTACATCACCATTGGGTCATTATGATGGCATAAAACACATTATATATTTAAACGGTATTTAATTTTTACCCAAAAATTTGACTGTCTCAGAAAATTATGAAAACTTCACCGTTGGATAATTTTGACATCCTCATTCCAGAAATGACATTTATTTTATCTAAAAAAAATTCAAAATATTTTAATTTTCACTTTTAAAATAAAAACCAACATTTATCGAAAATTCACGGGTTTTGACAGAAATGGATTTCAAACCTTAATATAAAATTTTAATTTCATTCATAAAATTATAAGATCATATATATTTAATAAAAATTAATTTAATAATATTATTATTATTTTATTAAAATATTATTTAATTCAAAAATACCTTAACTTAACAAAATAGATTTCTTAATTAAATAATAAATAAAAACACCATTTGTACTTTATAAAACTATTTACAATGTATCAAAAATGACTAGAAATTATATTCATTAATATATACAAAAATAATGTACATGAACATAGTACTACTTATTTTTTACATAACCCCTTGAAACAGACGCATAAGACCTCAAGGTAAGGTGTGCGATGGTGACAGACTCTTGGGGTGGCTCGGATAACATCGCTTGAGTGGTAATCTCTATCAACTTCCACTTTTCTTGTAGACGGTCCCGTTCAAGTTTGACATGGTGAAGCTCAGATTGGGATTGGTCAAAGGAGAATCCCAAGGATGCCACCTCTTTTCCGAGCTCCGACAAATGGGCTTCGTATGGAGAAATTCTACGGGATGAGGCCATCACTTCTTTTGTCTGAGTAAATTGGATTTGTTAAGGTCCTATATTTATACTAATCATGTGAGCACTGTTCAATGGCTATATTAAAAATGGTCGAAAATCATAACATAAAACCAAAGATGTTGAAATCTTATAAAAACATTTTATATAAAGAGACATTTAATAAGATCAATAGAGATTTTCCATTAATGAAACTTTGGGTCCATACAATATTCCCCCCTTAAGAAATTTCGCCCTCGAAATTTTCCTTTTCCCACACTAAAAAAAATGTGGGTAACTCATCTTCATCATATCCTCTGATTCCCCAGTCGCTTCTTCAAACATGTGGTTTCTCCACAACACCTTAATGAGGGGAATTTTCTTATTTCATAGAACTTTTTCACTACGATCTATGATCTTCACTGGTTGCTCCTCATAAGAAAGATCGTCTTCCAACTGTACCACCTCAGATGAAAGTACATGTGAAGGGTCTGATATGTACTTCCTTAAGAGGGATACATGAAAGACATCATGCACCTTGGCCATGGTAGGTGGAAGTGCTAGTCGATAGGCCACATCCCCAACACGATCAAGAATCTCGAAGGGGTTGATGTACCTTGGACTTAACTTCCCTTTCTTTCCAAACCTCATGACCTTTTTCCATGGAGATATGCATAGAAACAACATGTCTCCAACTTTAAACTCAAGGTGTCGTCGACGATGATCTACATAACTCTTCTGTCGACTCTAGGCTGCCTTGATATGCTGCTGAATAGTTTTCACCTTCTCCACCACTTCTACGACCATTTCTGGTCCACGAAGCTTACGTTCACCGACCTCATCCCAACATGCTGGTGTTATTCACCTTTTCCCATACAGGGCTTCATATGGTGCCATTTGGATGCTTGAGTGGAACCTGTTATTATAAGAGAACTCAACTAGAGGAAGATGTTGATCCCATCCGCCTTTAAAGTCCATTGAGCATGCTCTCAACATATCCTCAAGTGTTTGGATAGTCCGATCGGATTGGCTATCATTTTAAGGATGATAGGCCGTACTGAAGTTTAGTTCAGTATTCAGAGCATGTTGAAGACTCTTCCAAAACTTAGAGGTGAATCTTAGATCTCGGTCAGATACAATAGATAGTGGTACTCCATTCAACCTTACTACTTCTCTGATATATATCCGCGCCAGTTGATCCAAAGAGAAATCCTCCCGAATAGCAATGAAGTGTGCAGTCTTTGTAAGACAATCCACAACAACCCAGATTGAATTGTTGCCTTTGGATTTCCATGGAAGTCCGGTGACAAAGTCCATGGTGATGTTCTCCCATTTCCATTCTGGTATGGGCAATGGTTTCATTATCCCCTTAGACTTCTACCTCTCTACCTTCATTTGCTGACACACCAGGCACATTGATGTATATTCAACGATCTCCTTCTTCATATTATCCCACCAAAAGTTTTCTCGAAGATCTCAATACATCTTTGTGCTCTCTTGGTGAATAGAGAAATTTTAACTATGTGCATCATCCCAAAGTTCCTTCTTCAGCTCCGGACTTGATGGAACACATAGTCTTTTCCCAAAACGCACAATTCCTTCTTCCTTAACATTAAACTCCGAGGATTTCTCTTTTTTGATAGCTCCCACTTTTTCCTGAATTCCCACATCATCCTTATGAGAATCCTTTAACCTTTCCAAAAGAGATGGTTGAGAAATCATTTGTGAAAGGATTGATGATGTTCCCTTCTTTATGATTCCCACATCCATCGTCATCAAGTCTAAAAAGATTGGATGCTTCTCAATTCTCATCATTGATAGAATTGTTGGGTCCTTTCTAATTAGGGCATCTGCCACCTTGTTTGCTTTCCTAGGGTGGTAATGTATTGAACAGTCATAATCCTTGATGATCTCTATCCATCTTCTCTGGTGCATATTAAGCTCTTTCTGTATGAATATATATCTAAGACTCTTGTGGTCAGTATATATCTCACATTTCTCTCCATAGAGATAATGCCGCCAGATTTTCAAGGCAAAGATCACAGCTTCCAACTCCAAATCATGTGTTGGATAGTTTCTCTCAACGATTTTCAAATGACTTGAGGCATATGATATCACTTTATCATTCTACATCAGCACACTACCTAAGCCCTTCTTTTAAGCATCACTGAATACCACAAAAAGATCCCCACTTGTGGGTAAAGTGAGCATGGGTGCAGTGATAAGCCTCCTTTTCAACTCCTTGAAGCTTTCTTCGCATTCATCACTCCAAGAAAACTTTACTCCCTTTCGAGTTAGCTTGGTAAGAGGGTTGGACAATCGTGAGAAATTTCTCACAAATTGTCGATAATATCAAGCTAACCCCAAGACGCTATGGATATCTGTTACTGATGTTGGCCTCAGCCATCCCTCAATTACATCTGTTCTAGAGGGGTCCACAGATATCCCATTGCTTGTGATGATATATCCCAAGAATGAGACCTCCTTCAACCAGAAATCACACTTGCTGTACTTTGCATAGATCTTCTCCTTGCGCAAAGTCTCTAGTACAATTTTTAAATGCTCCTCATGATCCTCCTTGGTTTTGGAGTATATTAGAATTTCATCTATAAAGACTACCACAAATTTGTCAAGGTAATCTCTAAAGACTCTATTCATCAAGTCCATGAATATTTCTAGAGCATTGGTGAGTCCGAAAGGCATTACTATGAATTCATAGTGCCCGTATCTTGTACAAAAAGCAGTCTTGGGGACATCTTCCTTCTCCACCCTTACTTGATAATATCCCGACTGCAAGTCCACCTTGGAGAAGTATTGTGCTCCATGCAGCTGATCAAATAAGTCATCGATTCTTGGGAGATGATACTTGTTCTTTATCGTGATTTTGTTAAGTTCATGATAATCGATGCAAAGCCGCATTGACCCATCTTTCTTCTTGACGAAGAGGACTGGTGCACCCCATGGTGAACACTTGGGCATATAAACCCTTTATCCAGATTCTCCTGTAGTTGTTTCTTCTTTTTTTTCAAGCTCTACAATATCCATTCTATATGGAGTCTTGGATATTGGTAGCTCCCCAGGTATAAGTTCAATTGAGAACTCAACATCTCTTCTTGGAGGAAGACCAGGAAGTTCCTCGGGAAACACTTCAGTGAATTCCCTCACAATAGGCATTTCTTCAAGGATGGTTTCTTCCTTGGACTCAATCATCTGAGCCATATATGCGTGCTCATAAGGAAGTAATATCCATGCTTGAGATGATGGAGCTAAAGGAGATTCATCTTCCTCCTGAAACATGTAATGAATCGGGGGTCGATTCTCCATATGGAGTGTGATTTCCCTCTCTCGACAATTTATGTTGGCTCTATATAAGGAAAGCCAATCCATGCCAAGAATTGCATCAAATTCCACCAGAGGGCGTATGAAGAGATTCGCTGGGAAATTCAATCCACAGATTATAACAGGGGAGGACTTATACTCATGGGATGCAATGATTTCCCCATTTTCCGTACTCACCGACATCTTTACTTCCATGATTTGTGGTGGTGCTGGGATTTTTCTACTAAACTTTCGAGATATAAAAGAATGCGTAGAACCTGAATCAAAAAGTACGTTCTCTATTATTGAATGAATAACTAGCGTACCTGTCACCACTTCGTTTTTGGGGTTCACATCGGCAGAAGTGATGACAAAATATCTTCCTTGCTGTCTTCGAGGTTGTTGGTTGCCTCTGATAACCGTTGGATTAGGGCACTGATTTGAAAAATGACTCGGTTCTTTTCATTTATAGCATTGAACAACGCGTTCAGGTTTGAACGGAGCATTCCTCTCCTCTGTCGCAGCCACGAGTCCTTCTTTCCGACAGTTAACAGCTAGGTGCCCTTCTCTTCCACACCTGAAGCATTTTCTCGTCCCTTTAAGGAAATTTCTAGGGTGCTTCTTTCCGCACTTTTGGCAAGTGGGGTGCTGGATCTTCATAGCACCATTGGATTTAACCATCGGACCACCAGCATTGAAGTCCACCTTACGCTTCTTGTCCCCATGATACCCCTGTGATTCCCCGATCTCTATTTCAACCTTGTGGGCACATCAGACAATATCCTCATAGCTGTCAAAGTCACGGATCCCTAATGCCTTCCTCAAGCTAGGCTTCATCCCACCAAAGAAGCGGTCAACCTTTCTTTCGGGGGTAACGAAAAAACCGTAAGTGTATCATTCAAGCCTCATGAATATTTCCCCGTACGCTCCAACAGATTCTTCATCTTTTTTCTTGAGGGAAATAAGTCCCTTTCCATCTTAAGCCGGTGGGTGCACGGAAAATATTTATCAAAAAACATCTTCCGGAAATCCTTCCATTCTAATTCCTTGAGCTCCTCCTCAGGCTTCGTATATTTGATCAATGTACACCATTGATCAACTTTACCCTCTATACGATAAGCCGCTAGGAGAACCTTCTCTTGTTCAGGACATTGGAGGATGGAGAATATCTTTTCAATGGAGTTGATCCATTATTCAGCGATCGTGGGATCAGATGATCCACTAAAAGTAGGAGGCCTTTGTATGATGAAGCTCTCGATAGAGACTTGTTCTTTCTTGGGGGGGGGGGGTTGAATGTTCCTCTTGACATGTGTTTCTATTCAAAACTTGAGTTAGCTGAGAGAGAAGCGTGACAAAGTTCGCGATTCCCGCTCCCATTGGATTTGGCATCTCATTAGTACAGTCATCACACTGATCTTCACAACGGTTGTTAGCCTGAGTCCTCCTATTACCGGCCATTGGCAGCAATAAAAGGAAAGTTAGGGGTAACACATAAAGGGTAATACAAAGACAAAAGTTGATGAATTATAAATAAAATTTCATTTCCTTAACTCATGAGTCTATAGGTTTCAATCTAGGCTTTTCATGATCTACCTTCTAACATATATTCTTAGGGGAATTTTTTTTAATTCCCTTAATAAGGGTTCATACTAAGCTTGTGAATTTATGAAAACATATCCCCCAGGAGTGTCGTAACCAAGAGTGCGGCAAGGCCCGTTGTCATGCACCAGTTCTCGTTCGAGTATAGCTCAAAGCGGTGTTTTTGGGTTTTACCCCTAGGATACATCTGTGCCTAAGCCGCCTCTACCTGCTCGTATCCATAGAGGGATGTATTTATTTGATAAACCACTTACTCAGCACTTACCAAAACTTATGGATATTTTTATTATACTTAGTCTTGTATCTAAGGATTTACTAGGGTTTCCTAATCCCAAAAATAACTAAACCTATCCTCTGATACCAACTATGACAACCCTGATTTTTATTACAACTTAAACATGATTTATTACATAAAACTTCACTTGATACCAAAAATAAGATCAAGAGGTTTAGTGCCTTTGGGGCTTAGGATGATTAAATAAAAACTTAAAACATGAAATAAAATATCTTTATTGAAAACTTCCTTTACATGACCACTACATTCCCTCGTACTTAGCATTACAGGGGATAACCTGAGGACATGCATAAGAAAAGTGTGAGCTATAAAGCCCAGTAAGGGAGTACACATGGAATAACATGAGGAGTACAATAAATTTTAGACAATAGGCATATCAACAGATCATAATAGAAACATGAACATAAAGGCATGATAAAGCATGATAATCATAACATGGAAATGTGGCAACAACACTTAACTGGGAATTAGCATGAGCGAAGGCTCATTGCACATAAAGCATGAGTAAACCCTCATTGCACATGAAGCATGAGTAAATCCTTGTTGCACTTGAATTAGCATGAGTCAACACTCATTGCACATGACGTATCATGATACTATACTTTACCCAATGCATTGGAGCGCTATAAGGGCACACCCTTCTTAAACATTTCATTTCATGCATAAGTGTGCCACATGGATCATAAAACATGGATTCATAAAAGATAAACATTATTTCCACGATAAAGGAATGTGGAATTCATACATGAAAATTTGTAATCAATAAGTAATGGTGCCTAAAGGTGGATACCCTTGATGGAGAAATGGGCATGGTATCAACTACACAATGGCATTGTCTTAGAAAATCGGTGCGATTTCAGCAGTGTAACAATGTGACATAAGAATTCATAAAAAATGGTTGATGAGAGAGAAATGGGTTCCTCATCATATTTAAATGTAATGGATAGTAAGGAGGTCATATAGATACATGTCCCAACAATTGTAATGGAATTGAGATTCATGATACAAAATTATTACTTGAATGTAAAAGAAGAGAGAGAAGTTCCTTTCGGAATTTTGGCATAGTAACGGGTGTACATGGGAGGAATTTAATGAGAGAGAAAGGGGCCTACCATCATTAAAACATTAATAGGATAGTATGTGGATGTGTGAAACCATACCCCAACATTCATAATTGAAATTAAAAGGGCAATACATCTTAAGGAAAATTGAAAAAAATGAGAAAGGATGAAAAAACCCTTACTTGGAAGTATGCTTCCAAAGGCCAGAGAGAGGCTTGTGAGAGGCTTCTTGGGAGGTTGGGGAACCTTGGGAGGATTCTAGAGAGAGTAGGTCAGAGGTTTGAAGAACTCAAACGGATTTTAGTGAGGAGGAAGTGGGAGCTTCGGTGAGTTTATATAGGAATGGTGAGGGAATTCTTTATTATTTAGGTTTGGGTCCCCTTACATTTAATCCAAACCACAAACCATCCCATGGTTTTTGCCCATGGTTTCTGGAAAAGGGAAGTGTAAAACAATATTTTATAAGGACCAAGTCCGAAATTCTTAAAATAATAAGGTTTCTTTTGTGGAGGTGAGTCACACTCCAATAGAAATTAATTTAAAAAGACAAAGTGTTGAATATGTCTTGCGGGGTCCATTAATGCTTTGAAAATTAAGTCAAACAAACCCAAAATAACATTATTTTAATGATAGAAAATATATTTTCCGAACATAAGGATTATGGTATTTTATTGCATCATCATTGGGTCATTATGATGTTTTAAAACACATTATATATTTAAACGGTATTTAATTTTTACCCAAAAATTTGACTGTCTCAGAAAATTATGAAAAATTCACCATTGGATAATTTCGACATCCTGATTCTATAAATGACATTTATTTTATCTAAAAAAATTTAAAAATTTGTTAATTTTCACTTTTAAAATAAAAACCAACATTTATCGAAAATTCACGGGTTTTGACAGAAATGGCTTTCAAACCTTAATATAAAATTTTAATTGCATTCATAAAATTATAAGATAATTTATAATTAATAAAAATTAATTTAATAATAATATTATTATTTTATTAAAATCTTATTTAATTCAAAAATCCCTTAATTTAATAAAATATATTTCTTAACTAAATAATAACAAAAAACACCATTTGTACTTTAAAAACTATTTACAATTAATCAAAAATTACTAGAAATTATATTCATTATTATATACAAAAATAATGTACATGAGCATAATAATACTTATTTGTTACATAACCCCTTAAAACAGCCGCATAAGACCTAAGGGTAAGGTGTGCGATGGTGACAGACTCTTGGGGTGGCTCGGATAACATCGCTCGAGTGGTAATCTCTATCAGCATCCACTTTTCCCGTAGAAGGTCCCGTTCGAGCTTGACATGGTGAAGCTCAGCTTGGGCTTGGTCAAGGACGAAGCCCAAGGAGGCCACCTCTTTTCCGAGCTCCGACAAATGGGCTTCGTATGGGGCAATTCTACTGGATGAGGCCATCACTTCTTTTGTCTGAGTAAATTGGATTTGTTAAGGTCCTATATTTATACTAATCATGTGAACATTGTTCAACGACTATATTAACAATGGTCAAAAATCTTAACATAAAACCAAATAAGTTGACATCTTATAAAATTTTTATATAAAGAGACATTTAATAAGATCAAGAGGGATTTTCCATTAATGAAACTTTGGGTTGTTACACTATCCGTGAATTAAATGGCCGCTATGGGCTGGCCGCGGAGGATCTGGCCGCATTTGGTTCGTGGACTGGTTTCTCCTCTCCATAGAAGAGTTCATCCACGGACGATATGGGGTCCACGGGACACTGATGGGAGCGATTCCTCTAGTGTCTCCCCACTGGTTTTCACCCGTCCTTCCACTCTCTTTTTGGTTCCTATTGATGATTATTTATAGAGTCGTGAAGAGGCAGTATTAATGGGCACACTTCACGATTTGCAGAAGCCCATGAAAGAACCCCCACCCGCGGATGACTCAGTCAACTGAGGATTTTTGGAACTGAGGTCCGCGGAATTGCTCCGTGGCTTGGTACCACTCAGCCTCTATCCCGCGAACGATAGTAGTCCACGGAGGTGGAGACTCGCGGTGGTGGACCGGCCTGGCACCCATCCTGCTTCATGCCCGTGGAGGGTCTCCGCCTCTATTTTGCAGAAAAAGCTGGTCCGTAGAATTTGTGGGAGGGCGGTTTGCCGAACCGGTCATGTGCTGTTGCTGGGAGACGGTGCGCAGACTGGCTCGGTCCATTTCTGAGTATTTCAGTAATTGGATTTCCTCCTTGCGGGATTTTCAGGAACCTAAAAATGACCCCATCGGAATGGGGTCTGATCAGAACGAAGAGGAGTCCATTCTGCTGTAGAGTGGTCTTGAAAATTGACGAGTGATTGAACAATGCTCTAAATTTTGCCTGAGGCAAGGGACTCAGCGAGCATAGTTCGTCTTTTTCTAGGGTATTGTAGGAAAACCCCACTAACTTTTTTGTCTTTTTCTTTCTAATGCCCTCATTTTTCCTAGGCACATTTAGTGTGGACCTAGCAGGTATAACCCGTCTTTTTCATAGGTCGCCCTTTTGGGTTTTCAGCCTAACGGGCTTTGTGCCTCTTTTTGTTTTGTGAGCGGTTTAAAGTCCCACTGACAATACTATCATTACTGATGTTTTAGGTCAAACAGATTTGACCAAATATGGTGGGATGAGGGCCCCAATGGGGTTCAACTGATTAAAAGATGTCTCAACACCCTTCAAACACAAGTGGGGGAAAATGTATTTAAACTTGAGTGACATGCAGGGCACGTCTCAATGTATAGGAGTCGCGTCGACGTACAGAGGTGGGAAGAGCATTGCCTAAGGAAAACCTGCCTTTGGTAGACTATCCAGGGGCAATCAATATGCAGAGCCACCGGGGGAATGGTATGCATAGTCATACAAAGGTGTCCTTAAGTCAATGACCTATCCATTCCTAATGGCCAGAGGACGTCATGGAAGCCCGGGTTATGGAATACACCATGGGTGGCCTAGAAAATGAATGTTCCATCTGATAGGGTTTTGAGAGCATTCGTACTAATCAAGAGTGCGGTCAGAAGAAAAATTTCCTATGCATTTTAGTTAGCATAGGCGATGGTTGAGGCTTGGCGCAGTTTAAGGTCATGCAGCTGGGACATCATTTAAAATGGAACGACTTCTCCTGGCTCTCAATAATCTTGTCAAAGACGTTCCACCACATTCAGGCAGGGTTGTGAGAGAGGTTGGTAAACTATAGCTCAGAGGGTTTTCGAATCTCGGGATAAAATAGGGGCCCAGAGGCCAAGAGGCGTACGGAGAGAAGAATTTCCTAAGGAAATCTTGCCTTTGGTGGACGGGACAAGGGCTATCAATATGCAGAGCCGCTGAGGGCATGGTATGCATAGTCGTACAAAGGTGTCCTTAAGTCAAAGACTATCCACTTCCGATAGCTGAGCAACTTTAGGGAAGTTGAGATTTGGGACCTCCAGGGGTGGATTATGAGAGTTCGGCTTTTTTTCAGAGTACAGAGTATGTCTTATGATGAGAGGGTGCCTAAATATGTGGAAAATATCTAGACTAAACTTCCTGATGATGGGTGAAGTAATTATTTCTCACGCCAATGTGAGGTGGTGGTTCGTGCAGGTCTGATCCGTGCAATGATGGATGGAGAAAAGCCTCTGTTTCACATTGAACCCATGACAAGTATGACCCTGTAGTTTATTGGAATGCAGTTGGGACATATTCTATGCAGTTTAGCGTCATTCGGCAAGGACGGGAGATATTTTTGAAGGTTGCCATGCAGTTTAACGTCTTTCAGTGAGGACATGAGGAATTTTTGCAAATGCTCATCTTCATCAGAATGTAGCTGGGCTTGAATACCTCAACATGCCTCAGAGGTGGGGGGTGATTGGTGTAAATCATGGTTCCGGGGTTTCATAGATCCGGAAAAGTGATATGGGGGCTTTGAGGCCGGTAAGCGTACAAATCTAGGAAGAGCTTCGCATGTGGAAATCATGCCTTTGGTAGGCGGGCCAGGGGATATCAATATGCAGATCCACTGAGGGAATTGTATGTATAGTCGTACAAAGGTGTCCACGGGTCGATAGCATTCCACTTCCGATGGCCATGAACGGTTATGAAGATCTACGATTATCCGATCCATGAAGTCTGTCATTTGGCAGGAGAATGTCTGGTCATGTCGGGGATATCCGTCTCTGGTTGCTGTTAAAGCTTAGAGAGATCCCTACAGTGATTTATCTTTCTTGAAGGGGTGTTCCTTCATTCCTTGCATCTTAACTTCATGCGGTAAGGATGGAGTACTCCTAGTTTATCGGTCATAGAGCTCAAACTATTGGGTGACTATTGTTGTAGTCTCTTGACGGATAACTGGGTCAACATGATCTGATATGCTTGAAACAAGGTGGGGGATGAAGGTTGTAAACTATAACTTTGAGTTTTCTAGGATCAGGAGGTGTGGTTTGGGGGCTTTGAGGCCAGTAGGCGTACAGAGCTAGGAGGAGTACCGTCCGAGGAAATCTTGGCTTTGATAAATGAGCTAGGGGCTATCATTATGTAGAGCAGCTGAAAGCATGGTATGCATAGTCATACAAAGGTGTCCCCGGGTCGATAACATTCCACTTCCGATTTCCATGAATGTTTATGAAAATCCGAGATTGCTCATAGTGCAGAGTTCGACATGTGGGGATGATGGTGTCTGAGCATACAAGAAACATGTTCACTACAATTGTCCGTTGATTCAAAGTAGCCTAGTCCTGGCTTGATGTTCGCTGATGCGGGTCACTATGTGATACACCAGAAGACACATTGGCTAACAAGATAGGGGTATCCTGACGACATTTGGATGAGAAAAGGGGAATGAACTTGTAAACCATTGCTCCATAAATTTTTGGATCGGTAGATGCGATACGGGGGCTCTGAGGCCGGTAGGCGTACGGAGCTAGGAAGAGTACCGCCCAAGGAATTCCTGCCTTTGATGGACGAGCTAGGGGCTATCATTATGAAGATCTACTGAGGGAATGGTATGCATAGTCGTACAAAGGTGTCCCCGGGTCGATAACATTCCACTTCCGATGGCCATGAGTGGTTATAAAGATCCATAATTGTCTGGGTCGTGGAGTCTGATGTATGGAGAGGATGCATCCAAATGTGCAAGGAGTATCTCCATCTCGAATCGCCACATGTCTTTGGAGGGTCGTGACGAAGTCCGTGCAGTTTAACGTCATGTGGTGAGGACAAAGTCTGTGCAGTTTATCATCATGAGGTAAGGACAAAGATATACACCTTGTGTAGGTCTGGCCCGTACACGGGGGGGGGGGGGGGAGGGCATTTTTAATTTATATTCGGGAGTGGCTGTGCTAGGATAGGGGATCCTGGCATCACTACATATCTCGCTAGGGCATGAATCATTCCGCACGTAGTTTTGTGAAATCCGTGCAGTTTAACGTCATGTGGTGAGGACGAGGGATACACCTCGTGCAGGACTGGTCCGTACATGGGGGGAAGAAGGCATTTTTATACTTTTATTGGGGAGTGGCTGGGCCAGGATAAAGGATCCTAGCGTCACTACGTATCCTACGAGGGCAGGAATCAAGCCATACGTAGTTCTCTGGAAGATGATACACCCCTTGTAGGTCTTGTCCGTACACGAGGGAAAGGGGGAATTTTTATTTTTTGTTCTGGGGTGGCTTGGCCAGGATAGGGGATCCTGATGTCACTATGTATCCCGCGAGGGTAGGAATCAAGCTGCACATAATTTTGTGAAATCCGTGAAATTTAACGTCATGCGGTGAGGATGAGGGATACACCCCATGCAGGTCTGGCCCGTACACGGGGGAATGCACATTTTTGTTTTCCTTTTTGAGGTGACTGGGCCAAGGTGTGGAATTCTGGCATCCCTACGTATCCTGCGAGGGAAAGAATCAAGCCTCATGTAGTTCTCTAAAATATGATACACCCCATGAAGGTCTGGTCCATACATGAGGGAAAGGGAATTTTTAAATCATCTTGTCCATGCAGTTTAATGTCATGCGTTGAGGAAGAAATACTCATAGTTTGAGATCATAGAGTTTGGACCGTTGGGTGCTTGGCAGTTTAACGTCATGCAGCTCGGACGAATAGTACACCCCGTACAGGACTGGTCCATACATGGGGGGAGGGGCATTCTTAACTCTTGTTAACTATGTAGTTTAACGTCATGCGGTGAGGACGCAGTCCATGCAGTTTATCGTCATGCGGTGAGGACGTACTCCATTTGGTCTCTACGCTAAATAATTATTTAGGAATCTCGTATTCGTAGGAGCGGTGGTGAATTTCCCGTCCATGGAGATTAGGTCATATGCTTCGTTGGAGTAGACCTTGTGTACAACATATTGTCCCTCCCACTTGGGCTCCAACTTTGGAGGCTTCTTGTCGGGTATCATTGGGGTCTAGTGGACCAACACCAATTCTCCTTCCAAGAAAGACCAGAGGCAAACCTTTTTGTTGAAGGCTCGTGCGATCTGGTTCTGGTACACTTCCATGTGGTGTAGAGTGTACAACTGCTTCTCGTCTAGAAGTTCCAATTCACCTAGCCACATTTTTGACTGCTCGTCATTGGATAATTGATCGCAGATGGAAACACAGAGTGAGGGAAGTTGGAGTTCAATGGGCAGGACCGCCTCTATGTTGTACACCAATGAGTACAGGGTAGACAGAGTAGCGGTGCAGATTGTGGTTCGATAAGCCCACAATGCATGAAGGAGTTTATCCGGCCATGACATCTTGTCTTTGTCCACCATTTTCTGGAGGATGTTGGGTAGGGTCTTGTTGAAAGCTTCTATCTGTCCATTGGTCACTGAATGGTAGCGGGATGAATGGTTAGCCTTGATACCATACTCGTGGTGTAGATTTTCTAATTCAGCAGAGCATAAATTGGTGTCGTTGTCCATCAGTATGGTATGAGGGACACTAAATCTTGTGATGATATTGGTTTTCATGAAGCTGACAATGTTTCTTGCCCCGAATTCCTTGAAGGGCATGGCTTCTTCCCATTTGGAGAATAATTTGGTTGTCATGAGGATATACTTCATCTGTTTGGATGTGGAGGGAGGATATGGTCCCACGAAGTCCATCCCCCAGATGGAAAATGTCCATGAGTACTTAGCTTGATGAAGTAACTCCGGGGGTTGGTGTACGAAGTTGGAATGAATCTGGAATGAGTGGAATTTTGCAGTAAAACGCTCGCAGTCTCGTGCCACTATGGGCCAGTAGTACCCGAACCTTCAAACCTGATGGGAAAGCTTGGTCCCTAGTTGATGTGCTCCACACGCTCCTTTATGTACATCTGTCATGAAGGAAACAGTTTCTTCTCCATCAATGAATCTGAGGAGCACTCCATCGAGGCCTCATTTGTAGAGGACCTCTTGCTGGACCGCGCCGCCATATAGGACAAAATTGATTTCCCTTCTCCGTATTTGCTCTCATTTAGCCCTGTATGATTGAAGTTCTCCTCGTTAAAGGTAGTTTATAAGGGGGGTCATAGCCGGTTGTATGAGCATATGGCTCGGGGAAAGGACTGACTTCATGGATTTATTCTGTCTTGGCTTGGACAAATGGCAATACCATTCGACGGTGAGAAATACTGATGATTGTTTAATCCCGGTCTAGGTCACCTAGGGCTATGGTCGCATTGGCTAATGCATCAGCCTGAGCATTCTGAGACCGGGGAATATAGGTCAATGTTGGTTCTGTGGAGAACTCAGCCATTAACCCTCAGACATGATCGAATAGGGGAATAAACTTCTCATTTTTAATGGCATAGTCACCATTGACTTGCTTGATGACCAGCTCCGAGCAACATTTTACCTTAAGGTGATGTACGTGTGCCTGGAGTGCGAGCTTCATGCCTGTGATGAGAGCTTGATATTCCACTTCATTGTTTGTACATCCCTCTGACAGGTGGAAGGAATATGGAAAAACTGCATTTTCTAGGGACACGAGTATTATCTGCAGACCCACTTTGTTGAATCTGGGATCCTCCATCCTCTTCCCGGTTGGGCTCCGGGACGCGCCGTCAAAGTACATTTCCCATGCTGGGAGTTCCTCTTGAACCGAGACGATATATTCATCAGGTAGTTCGGTGTTTGGTGTAGCTGTCCCTGTTGAAGGGTGCTCTTCCAGAATGTCTGCTAATGCCTGGCCCTTGATGGATTTTTAAGGCACAAACCAGATGTCGAACTATTGTAGGATGACGACCCATCGGGATAGGCATCCGGTTAGCATGGGGCGGCTAAGGATGTACTTGAGAGGGTTACTCCACGGGATCAAATGGACCTCATGATGCTGCAGATAATGTCATAGCTTTTGAACCATGAAGACCAGGGCTAGACAGCTCTTCTTGATATTTGAATATCAAGTCTCAGCATCAATCATGGTTCGACTGTGGTAATAGAGACTGTTTTTGCTGCCGACGTCGTTCTTTTGGGCAAGGAAGGCTCCCAGCAACCTCTCTAAGGCTGTCACATACAAGATGAGAGGTCTTCCTTTAACCGGGGGCATGAGCACAGGTGGGCATAGGAGGTACTTCTTCATGTTGTCGAATTCCTCTTGGAAGTCGTTCGTCCATTAGTACGTGACCCCTTCTTCATCAACCTGGTGAAAGGAAAACATTTTCCTTCCAGGTAGGCTATGAACAGCCTAATATAGGCCAGATGTCCTTGGAATCCCCTCAACTTGGTGAGATTTTGGGTAGGTCGCAGGCCAAGGATAGCCTTTGTCTTATCAGGGTCAACTTCGATGCCACGATGGCATACGACAAAGCCAAGGAATTTCCATGAGGTGACCCCACAGGCACATTTCAAGGGGTTCATCTTCAAACTATGATGTCAGAGTTTTTTGAAGACGGTCTCAAGGTCCGACAGGCGATATGAGCGCTATCTAGATTTGAACACCAAGTCATCCACGTAACATTCAACAAATTTCCCTAGGAACGACTTAAAGATCCGATGCATGGCACGCTGATATGTGGCGCCAGCATTCTTGAGGCCAAAGTGCATGAACCTGTAACAAAATACCCCTTGAGGGGCCCTGAAGGTAGTGACTTATTCGTCTTCTCAGGCCATCCTGATTTGGTTATAGCTGGAAAATCCATCCATGAAGGACAGAGCCTCATACCCGGCTGTTGCATCAATTAACAGCTCGGTGATTGGAACCGGGAAGTCATCTTTCGGACAATGCCGTTTGAGATCTCTGAAGTCAATGCAGACGCGGATTTTCCCATTCTTTTTCTTGACATGGATGATATTGTCCAACCAGATGGGGTATTGGACCTCCCTTATGAAGCCTCCTTTAATGAGCTTATCAACTTCAACCTCTATTTTGGTAGTGTGTGAGGGGTGGGTCCTTCTGGAGGCCTGTTTGTAGCCCCGGTGGTCTTCTGGAAGACCCAGGTGATGTGTCGCTACCTCGGGATCGAGTCCTGGCATTTCCGTGTAATTCCGAGAAAAAACATCCTGATGTTGCCTTAGGAAGAAGGTATATACCTCGTGTTCCTCATGAGACATGGATGCACTAATGAGAGTGGGTCTCGGGTGTTCCTCGGTACCGAAGATTATTTCCCTGAGTTCGTCCACAATGGTGGAGATACCTTCCTCAAATGCGGGAGGTGAATCCCTGAGATCTTCCCCCTCTTCTTCCCCCAAATCCTCATCCTCTTGATCTGACAAGGAGAGAGCTCCTAACATGAGCTCTTGGGAGTCCAGAGGCGAGGTGTCATGGGCGTCCTTGCTTGAGCTTCCGCCCCCCGATTGAGGGTCAGCGGATGTTCCCACATTGTCACACTCGGCCGTTATGGCTGAAGTCATGAGGATATCCGAATGCATGCCCGGTCTTGAACTCCTGCCCTCCACATGCTTGATGGGCATGACATAATCACTACCAAGCTTCTTGAGGGGGTCATCAGGGACCATTTCTAGTCCATTTGGAGTGGGGATCTAGTCAAATCCGTTGACCAAAGTCTTCTTCTTCTTTTGCTCATAGAACCCAGCGTCGATGTAATGTGACTCGAAGAGCTCAAAAGGGGCCTTGTCGGTGTGCAACGTCCCACCTTGTCCATTGATGCAATACTTGATACACTAGTGATAGGAAGAAGGAACATCCAAGTGCTTGTGGATCCATGGCCTTCCCAGTAGGGCATTGAATGTTGTGCTCTGTCGGACCACCAGGAATTCCATGTAGGCTACCAGGTCACCGAAATGGGTCCTTAGCTTAATTTGTCCCATGGGCTTCTGTTCGTTCCTATCATAACCCAATAGAGTTGTGGCCAAGGGAATTTGATCGTCCCCACTATAGCACAACATGCGGAGTGTTCATAGGGGAAGGAGGTTAACTCCAGAGCCATTGTCTATAAATAATTTCCGGATCTCAATACCATTCAGAGTACATGACACATATAGTGGTCTGATGTGTCCTTGCATGATGGTATCTTCATCCTGATCGGTGAAGGAAATCACCGCATTGCATTCAACTGGGTTAGTCTCCGTCTGGTAAATCTCGGCGGCAACTACCTCGGCTTGAAACTCTTGGGGGCTGATCAAAGCTTATATAAGAGCCTCCCTAAGGTCTACTGACAAACCTAGGGCATCCAGGATCGACTGCTTGGCTGGTACTGATGCCAGATGCTTAAGGATATCATATTTTGGCTCCACCGTCCGACACTTCTCCATTGGAGGGAGAGTTCTAGCAGGCACTTTGGAAGTCGAGGCGTTTGACGAGGAGGGGAGGGCCTCGGGGACTGATTTTGATGGTGTTCCCAGGTTTTGAGGACTTGGCCCGGCCGGTCTGTTTGTGTGCACCGGGCGACCAGACACTTGCTCATCCTCTGGTGGGTATTACAGAATAACAGGGATAGAGTGACTGCTTTTGGAGGTAGAGGGGCATTCCCTCTCCTACTGAGTCTGCTGAAGGGTTCTCCCACGGGTCTCCGTGATATTAATGGTTTGGGCCAGGGTACAACCTTAGGGATGGTTTCAGTCGCTGCTGCGCCTCCCCTGGTATCCCCTCCCTCTGCGATTCCGACTTCTGGCTCCTCGTGCAGGGAGCTCGGGTTCGTAACCATACCCTTCATTAGGTAATGATTCCATGAGATGGATGACATTGATAGAACCAAAGATTGTCTCTTCATCCTCTGACAGGTCATCCTAGTTGGTTGTCTCTGATTGTGCCATTTGGCGGGTCGGTGCCTGTGGCACCAAATGCGAGGGCATATAATCTGCCAGGGTCGGGACTAACTTTGTTCCCGTTGCGGATTTCTCCTCTTGTGATTGTTTCTTCCTTCTACTCTTCCCGAATGACCGACTTGTAGAGGATTGTGAGGCCAATGCTTTCGACTATGCGGCGTCAGGGGCTATTGGCGGCAACACTGGCTGCCGTAGCTAATCTCGGAGTATGCTCTGGGCTCGGTTAAAGTCTTCCGAGTCATCCAGTCATCAAACTTCCTCCCCTGCTTGCTGGTGACTTTCTTCCACCCCTTCTCTTTGTCGGAGTTGGTGGTAGAGATACATGCCAGATGTGCTGGGGGTGGTCCCAGCTCGACCTGTCCGGAGTCCACCATCCTCTACAGGAGGTCTTTGAAGACGAAGCATTCTCAGATACTATGCCCCAACATCCGATGGTAGGGGAAGTAATATGGCATGTCATTGCGGCCTACTTATTCAGGTTTCCATGGCTCCAGGAGGCGGAGAAAGTTGCAGTTCATGGCGGCGATGAAGTAGCCACGAACTTGATCGTCTCGGAATGAGTAAACTTTTTTTCTTCGTTCCTTAAATTGGTTCTGATTCGATCCTCTATGATCGTCCTATTTAGGTGGAGGTGGCCGCTGATATGCAGGGGGGCCTTGACATTTTGGTGGAGGCCTAAGTGGTAGAGTGGGCACAGGGTCAAGCTTGAGTGTGACAGCGGACGCTTCAGCTCTAGGGGATCTTTTCGCAGGAGCCTGTGAGGCTATTCAGGACTTTTAATTAGTCCGCTGCAGGGAGTCCTCAATTCTCTGTGAAATGGCTGAGAGATGGCGGAAGCTAGTGGTGCACTCCACCGGTATAAGCGGTGTTCATAGCTCATATCTAAGATTATCGATGCATATGGATAGCATTTCATCTTGAGGCATTGAACTATTCAGATAATAGGTCAGACCTTTCCATCTGGCAATGAAATCTGAGACCCTCTCGTTCTCCCTCTATTTTTAGTTCATAAGGTCGCTGACTGTAGTTTTAGGCAACGTCGAGCTGAAGTGGAATAGGAACTACTGTCGGAGGTCCTCACAACTCTTTATCGACTGGGCCAGCAGACTCATGTACCAGATGAAGGTGGATCCTTGCACGGTTCGTATGAAGCATCTGAGTTTCATTGATTCTTGTTTTTCTAGAGTTCCCATCATAGGGTCTCAATAGGATGCGCAGTGCATCAAATGTTGTTCCGGATCACCTGAACCGTTGAAAATGGGGAATACAGGGCTCCCAAAATTGGGTAGACGTGGTGTGTTTGTCACCCAATCTGGGTAGGGTTTCCACTCTGGCTGTATCGGAGCTCGTCGACCTTCCATCACTTCCAATCGAGCTGTTAGTGCCTCAATGGTGTTGGTGAGGCCCTGGTTTACATCATGTTGGGCCCGGTGCTGGGCAGGCGTAGCCCGAGGCATGACCTGAGGATCCAGATTTGCTGGCAACAAGGGTGCATATTACATTTGGGACACCCTCGGAGGGTTCAGGCGTACCTGCTCTGGTTTCCTCCTATGTGGATGGAAATCTTGGTATTCATCATCCACATTTAGGTAGTTGGACGGACCAGGCGCCTCATTGGGCAGGAGCCCTGATCGTGCTTCGCTTGTCGTGGCAAGCCTTAGCCTTTGAGGTGCACTCGATGGGAGTGCATGATGTGGCTATTCTTTGGATGCACTTTCAATATGGAAGTTCTTCTAGAACTGCTCACCGTTAAGTCTCCTTAATTCTTTCATCTCCTCTTCCTGTCGAGCGAACCTCTCTTCGAGCGTGAGTGGCTTGTTTTTATCGAGAGAAGGAGGCGTGTTAAAGGTAACCAGTCCCTTATTCTTATCCTTATTATAAGCTTGATGGGTAGGCAGAGGAAGGTTAGCTAAAGGGGTGTCCATATTTAAGGCGGCCCTCTGGTTCTGGGTGTTCACACCTGGGGGTTCGTTGTGAGTCATAGCCTAACCAGAACCTTCGTCTCCTAATCCATCCGGATTTTCATTTTCCTTGGTCTCACCTACGAGGTTAGCCTCTATGGCATTGATGAACGAATATTGCGGAGTGGAGGGGACATCATATTCTTGATAGGAAGAGGATATCCCGCGTCTTCTATTGGCCCACCCTTTCATGACTTGGGATTGCCCCCGGACTTCTTGGCGAAGGGTGACGCGGAGAGTTCTTTGATGCGACCTTACAGTGCGCCTTCCTCTTAGAGGAGATGATGATTCATATGATGGGATAGGACGAGAACTCACTCTTCTAACGGTCCTCCCAAGACGATAGAATACTGATTCTCATGGGGGAGGTTGTTGTTGAGGGGGTAATAATGCCCCTAGCCCTGAGGGCTGGGGTTGGCTCCGTTCCCTGGACTTTGAGTCTTTTATCGGTTTTATTGTTTTTAAGGGGGAATTTGTTGTTAAAAATTCCCCCAGCCCTGCAGGCTAGGGTTTACCCTAGATGGCAGCATTGGCTGCTGCTATTGTGACCTTTCTGATCTCACGTTCCCCCATTCGGGGGTGAACCAGATTTGGTGCCGAATTCACCTGTGGATCAATCCCTTCTGGGGAGGTAGGAAAGGATTTCTGATTGGACTCTCTTAGGCAAGAGGCCTACTGTAGGCTCTCGACGGCCTGATTCCAGAGTTCTTGAAAGGCTCGTTCCTGCCGGGCCTGACACTTCTAAGACTTACTTAAGGCCCGACTCTGTTGGGTGTATTTCCTTTCTTGAACAAGGGGTCCACTCGATTTCCATATTGACGTGATGACGTTATAAGACACTATGACAAACAGGTTCTTCTAGGCAGGGAGAGGAGTGAAATTCAGATCTCCATGTTCCCCCCATCCCCTGATATGGACTCCCACTGGAGTGTCGCCGATGAGGCGGCGCATCTGGTTCAGTGCGCGAAGGCAGGCTATCTCCATGTTTCCTTTATGTCTCTCAGGGCGCTGTTTCCGTGCCTTAGGAAGGGCCTCCAGGTCTATGTGATGCAGGAGGTCTCCTATTGTCTTGACGTGGTCTGCATACCCTTCATGTGGAAAGAAGCTTGATTTCAGCCGGCGAAGGGTCGTCCATATATTATGGCGGATTCCGTGCATGCACTCTTCCGACAACTCTCTGGGTATGTCGAACTGAGAGGTGGTCGTGGGCCAAAATATAACTGGTATATCATCTATAGCCAGTCATTTCCTCAGGTTCAACATATCGACATACTCCTCTACTAGAAACACCTCTACCTAGTTAGCCCAACTGAGACACTCACTGTCAATGTGGTCAGAGGCAGTGGGACTGGTAGGTGCTGAATCATTATGTGGGTGATTCCGAGGTGGTTTAGAGGATGAACGTGGCCCTGGGACAGCTCCTGATCGAAGAAGGGTGTCATTAGCGACAAACTGGGAATTTGACTTGATCGACCCTATCTTTCTGAGTGCCTCAACATACGAGGGCTTTTCGGTGCTTGATTTGGCAGGAGGAGGACCTTCCTGTCGAGATAATACATCATCGCGGGGAGGACCTCCGCAATGGCGGTTGTAATGGCGAGGACTACCATTACTGCTTGATGCTTCACTGCATAGAGGAATTTTGCAGTGCACACCATGGGGAGGACCTCCAAGGATTGTCGCAGCAAGATGAGGACCTTCTGGCTGCATAGCGTCGTTACGAGGAGGACCTTCGCAACAACTGCCATCATGGTGTGGATGACCATCATGGCTTGATGTTCGATGTGCATCCTGGGGAGGACCTTCAGGACACACTGCGACAAGGGGAGGACCTTCTTGGTGCTTAGGGGCATTTCGGGGAGGACCTTCGCAATGGCGGCTGTGGTGGCGAGGACTACCATCACAAATGCGGCAATGGCGAGGAATACCATTACTGCCGCCATAGGGAGAATATTAGCAGGATAGACCCTGGGGAGGGCCTCCAGAATGTACCAAAATGGGGGGAGGGCCTTCTCGTTGCTTGACGTATCTACGGGGAGGACCTTTGTCATCAGGGTGGCGAGGGCTACCACTGTGATTTGATGCCCGACTGCGTGGATTGTTGTTGCGGCGTAACCCCTGGGGAGGACCTTCAGGGCATGCCATAATAAGGGGAGGGCCTTCTTGTCGTGATGAGATGTCACTATGGGGAGGGCCTCCGTAGTTGCGACTATGATAGCGAGGACTACTATCACAATCTGTGGTCCCACTGGATGGAGAGTGATTGTAGTGTATATCCCGGGGAGGACCTTTAGGGTGGACCGCAGTAAGTGGAGGACCTTCTTTCTGCTTGATCTTCTAGCCACGTGGAGGGTTTCCGTGACTCGCATAAAAAGAGGAGCTCTCATGATCGTTCGTTATATGACCACGGGGGAGGCCCCCATGGGTGCTCTGGGGAGGACCTTCAGAGCTGTTGGTAGCAACATCACAGGGAGGACATTCGCAACTGCTACTGCCAATCTCATAATATGGTAATGTGTGGGCTGGGTTCCGAGCCTGTGATATGTGATTAGTGGCGTTGGGAACCCCAGCGTCCAGCAGAGCAAAGTCATGAACCCGCTCTTTATTTTCCGGTTGCCTTAAGAGCATTCAGGGCGCTCTCTTGGGGGTAGCCGGGACCGTATACTATTGATAATGGCCTTCAAATTCTTTGGGTCCCTGTCTAATTGGGTCCCGTGATGCCGCTAGGATACGCTGACGAACATCTTCACTTTTAGTAGGGATATATGCCTGCTTTGGAGCATCCACCATGATGGACGGGTGTCCCCCAGTTGGAAAGAGTGAAGATGCTCGATCTGGTTTCCCTTGCATCACAGAATACGACCGGCGACCCTCCTGGGCAGAAGCATGGATGCAGATCTTCTCTGAGGCGGAAATCTCGTCTCTTAGATGAGTCGCCTCAATTGGGGAGACGAGCTCACGGGCCCGAGTCCTTGCTATTGCCGCCGATTCAATTACATTCTGGCAATTCTGCAAGATATGATCTGGGATCGATACCTGCTCCTCCATCATTGACAGGATATGTAGTGAGACATCTTTGGCTGGAACGGGTATGAAGTCCCATTCCGGTATCAGAGTAGAAATATCCTACTCCGGTCCTCCGGTGTTAAGTGGGTACTGACAATTCTCATGTGTCGGGGTAGGTGAAAGAATCTGCCCTTGTAATGGGATACGCCAATTTCTCTCTCCATTTTTCGCCACATTGGGGTGGCAGACTTTACTCGCATCTGCAGGGATCTGGCCTTGCATATATTGATTTCCCATCGTATCGAGTAGGTGGACTTTGTTGGTGGGGAGACATGCCTGCCTATGATTTTCCGCCACATCTGGGTGGCGGGCTTTGTTGATCACCACCATGCAAGGATGGTGGGAGTCAGAAACCTCTGCTAGGAGCTGGTCCTACAGGCGCTGGGTCGCCACCACGTCAAGCTGGTGGGCTTCACAACCCTGGGTAGGGAGAGGTTCCTACTGGGTAAGTGTCATCCTACTTGAGCGACGGGCTTGATGGAGCTCGACGGGGAAGTGTGATGGCTTGTATGATGCCGCCATGTCTGGACGGCGGGCTCGAGAGGAGAGAACAGGTGTAGGTGCCCATTCATGGTACGTCTCCATGGCTGGGCAGCGGAGCTCCTCCACAGGGACCAGGGTGATGACCGGTCCCTGATTGTACGTCTGCCACCCTCGTTGGGCGGTCCGAGGGTCTGTAGCTCGGGGAGCATGGGCCTGACTCCTCGGGGAAACATCCTCTTCAGCGCGCGGATGTCGAGTCATGGCGTGACCGTGATGACGCCTTTCGGCGGGGGCCTTGGAGCGGAACCCCCATTTGGCAGGGATGAAGTCCTCAACATTGACCTCATCCGCCTCCCTAAGATAAGGGAGGTATGCATTGCCTCGTTCAGTGGATAGACTCCAGAAACAGTTGGAGACAGTGAAAGGGGCTGTCTGGATCTGCCTTTGCGGTTTATGTTGGGAAGGCGACCGAAAAATCTTGATGGATTGGAGGCCATGCATGGCCGCCTCCACTATTGGGAGAGTACCATTTGCGTGGTACTCTCAGATCAACGCATTCAAAACCTAGTGCTGAAGAAGCTAGGTGGGTGATGGGGTCCTCCATTGTTGAGGAAGTCTCGTCCTTGCATTGTTGGAAGCACGCACTTGTGAGTTCCTTTGCGATACCATTGGATTGAAGGGAGCTCTGAAGGTACCTGTAACATATTTTAAAAAGTACACAGAGCGAACCCATCAAAGCAGCATATCATGATCCCATGCGTAATTAGTGACCTTGCTTGGCCCTCCTTGTGAGTATAAGGGGGAACATGGTGAGATTTGGTTAAATCCATCATGTTTGGTTAAAGATTCACGTCGGGTTCACCAATTTTTGTTTTGTGGTTTTCAGCTTTCGGCCTCGAAACACCCAACGGCTCTGTATCCGATGATAGATGGACCTGCTTTCCAAAGACAGGCGTTCACCGGATGGTCTAACCAGCGACACTTAAGAACTCACATTGGTCGAGAGGATGGGAAGTCGGGCTCATCGCACCCTTTTTGCGGGGAGTTATTGCCTGTTCCCAGACTCTCTTTTAGATTTAAGAAATATTCATATGTTCGTGAATCTTTGGTTTATACCCAAACATAGTATCCATAGATTCAACCCTAGTGGGAAATGGTCAGCTGAACGCAGGGACTCGGAGTCATTTACTCTTGAGGTTTACCATCCCTCATTGGGTTAATTACCCCGAGGATTGTGGACTCGTTGAGGCGGTAAAAGGAACGGCGTGGTGAGCCGATATGAAGATAGTCGAATCGACCGGTTGTCGGGCTTGAACCTCTTAGAGGATTCCTACGTACCCTGACTAGGAGACAGGGATCAAATTCCACAAAGTTCTCTCAGTGGGGCTTACACTCTGAGGAGGCCCAGAGTGAAAGACTGGGGCTTACACTCTGAGGAGGCCCGTAGGAGGATTTCATGGTCGATGCTTACTCTAATCCCACCTAAGTCATTCTCGGTGTGATAAAAAAGAGGCAACAAAGACCAGATGATCACATTGAGAAAGGTGTGTCTGTGAGGAATGGAGTGGGTCTTACGCATGGAGCGGCCCATAAGGTCAGAGATTACTTTTAGATGGATGCCCATGGTGTCTTCCTCATGTCTGGCCATGAGGGCATCCCAACCCATTGGTGGGTTGAGGAATATAATGGGGGCCAACGCCTATGCGCAAGTGCACAAGTGGGATAACACCAAGGGCATTGGAATCATTCCATACAAAGGGAGATGAAAAGTGTGAATCACATGCTCAACATTGAGAACACAGTGAAGGTGGAATGACGATGGAGGATAACTGTTGACCATGTTCGAAACACAGCATTCATATCACGTTAGCCTGAAATGGGGACAAACAAATGAGGGTCGACTGCTGACCGTGTTCGAAACACAGGACCTGACTCGAAGTGTTGTCTTATGTCTTCCGAAGCGTTGGCCCAGGAAGGTAGGTGAGCCGATGCGGCATGGGACCAGTCCATTAGGGGGTCCCTTCAGACATGGTAGTGGATGAGGATCCGAATGAAGGACACGAAAAGCATGGGGTAGAGTGATGGAATGTTTGAATAGATTCCAACGCTCTTGAAATTACGCCATTGTGATCCTGACGTTTGGAATCTTAGGATTGGAGAATGAGGAATCTCTTACATGGAGCAAGAGACATCCAATTATTGAATGATAGGGAATGCTACAGTTTATAGTCATGTAGAGAGGACTATTTCCATACAGTTTTACGCCATGTGGTCAGGACGAGGGCCATACAGTTTAAAGTCATGTGGTCAGGATGAGGGCCACACAGTTTAACGTCATGTGGTCAGGACGAGCCTATGTGCGAGGGCACAAGCGGGATAACGCCAAGGGTGTTGGAGTCAGTCGGAAAAAGGGAGATGAAAAGTGTGAATTACATTCCCGACATTTGGAACACAATGAGGGTGGCTTGGAGATGGAGGATAACTGTTGACCATGTTCGAAACACAGCATTCACATCACGTTAGCTTGAAATGGGGACAAACAAATGAGGGTCGACTGCTGACCGTGTTCGAAACACAGGACCTATCTCGAATTGTTGTCCAAATTCTTCTAAGGTGTTGGCCTAGGATGGTAGGTGAGCTGATGCGGCATGAGGCCAGGCCATTAGGGGGTCCCTTCAAACAAGAAATAGAATGTAGATCCTAATGAAGGACATGCAAAGCATGGGGTGAAGTGATGGAATGTTTGAATGGATTCCAGCGCTCTTGAAATTATACCATTGTAAACATGGCATGGGGAATATTATTCTAGGATCCTAAGGAATATATTGTTTGGAATAAGAGGCATCCTGTGTTTGGAACATAGGGATAACTACAGTTTGTAGTCATGTAGAGAGGACTATTTCCATATAGTTTAATGTCATATGGATAGGACGAGGGCCATACAGTTTAACTTCATCTGGTCAAGACGAGGGCTATACAGTTTAACGTCATGTGTTCAGGATGAGGGCCTTACATTTTAACGTCATGTGGTCAAGAAAACTAGGTTGGAGAGTCCTAGAAATGGTTGGTGTGGGAATTAGGCAAGGGCGGCCCTTTTGGATGAACCTAGAAATAGGATCTAGGTAATGGGGTTATACGAGATTCATGAAGAGTAGCTAGACTCATGGAATGTACAGGATGGATGCTGGGGTGGAATAATGGTGCAGTGGAAAATACTGTTGACCCGGGCTGAAAAGTTTGCGGTGCAACTCTCCATTTTTCATGGGGGTCAGTGACGGTAGCGAAGGGACCGGCCCGACACTAATCCCAAGTGGGGGAGCGGGGGCGCATCCCCCACGGTATGGACCAATCGAGTGCATGGGGTTTTCCCCTTGGGGCAGGCTGCATAGGAGTTGGACGCGAGGGAACGGCCGCAGAGGAGCCATCCGCAAAGGATGGCCGCATGTGGTTCACGGTTTGGTTTTCCGTGAAATATGTCCGTGGAGGAGCTGGTCCCAAGGGAAGCTAGCCGTGAAGGACTAGGCCACGAAGGAATCTATCTACGAAAGAGGCTCTCCGTGAAGGGTGATTTCAGCGGAGGAGGCTGTCCGCGAAGGAGGCTCTCTATGAAGGATGATTTCAGTAGAGGAGGTTGTCCACGATGGAGGAGGCTGCGAAGGACTAGGCCGCGAAGGAAGCTGTCTGCGAAGGAGGCTCTTCATGAAGGATGATTTCCACGGAGGAGGCTGTCCGTGAAGGAGGTTGTCCACAGATGAGATGGACGTCCACGAAGGGTGTCTACAAAGGGGCTGGAACCCGTCCAACTTCGTTCCCGCTGAGGGGTTCCGCCTCCATTTTGCGAACGACACTGGTCCGCGGAAGGGTCTCTGCCTCTATTTCGCGGACGAAGGTGGTCCGTGGAATTTACGGGAGGGCGGTCTGCCAAACCGGCCATGTGATGTTGCTGGGAGCCGGTGTGTGGAAAAGCTCTGTCATTTTTTGAGTCTTGCAGTAATTGGATTTCCTCCTTGCGGACTTTTCAATACCCTACAATAATGTCTTCATAGATGAAAAATAGTTTTGATAAAACACTTGAATTTAATTCTGGAGGAAAAATATCCTTTTTTCTTCCAAATCATTTTCTTTTCTCAAAATGACATCCAATTTAAAAGAAAAGAATTTTGTTGAAAACAATCATGAAATCTTGTAGAGGAATATTTATGTAAATAAAGCATTATGAAATTGTAAAAATCTATTCAAGCCATAATAGTTAAAAAAACACTCTCCTCTTACTTTTAACGGAAAAGTCAAAATGTACCACGTATGGTAAACAGAAGAAAGATTCCTTGAATAACACGAAGTAAAAGTCAAAGAGGGGTAAACATGAATTAAAAAATACATGGAAGAATATTAAAACCTTTATGAAAAACATTTTTATGGACCTGGAGGCAAATATAATCCCATTAAATACTGAAGTATAAGCAATCTCGGATAAAAATGAGATTGAAAAATTATCCCTTACCTTAGTTCTGATATGTTTCGTACGTATCAGAACCTCCTATATAATGATTTAAATAATGTAATTCACTTCTTCTAGAATCATATTAATTGTTATGATGTCATATATGGTCATATTATTATCTTCTTATTAGTAATATTTCATTGATACTTGTTATTCGGGTGTTCATTGCTTTATGTTCTTATGCATGTTTTGTTGAATAAATTCTTATTCCTCTTTTTAGGTTATATATAAATCATTTAAAGAATGGTATTAGTGTAATATGTTTCATATTTATTCATTCAATTCATTTATATAATCATTATTCAATGAAGAACATGCAGAACGAGTCGCATCACATCGTGGAGATGGTAGGCCGTATGTACGCACGAGCGATGATATCATTCCCATGATTGTGGAATTGTATTGAAGTGTATGGTGTATAATATTTCAGAATAAATATCACTTTACAATAATCATATATAGTTATTTCTTCCATCCTTATACCCATCCATGTATGTTAGTGATGAAATAAAAGATTAGACCACGGTGTCGAGACGGTAAGCCGTACGTACGCACGTGTGGTGATTTCATTTTTTTCACAGGATGGATAGAAGACAGAATATGGTTGTTTCATATTCATAATAACATATTAGTATACAAGTGATACTGGAGTTATTACTTAATAATCAAACAACTCATATAGAGGAAGTAGGAGAAGAAATAATTTTGAGAGAATCGGTAAAGGAATATTACCTCTTCTTCGACACGCCTCCTCTTAACATCCTCTTAGGGAACTAGAGATGGAATTTGAAGAAGACCATGAATTCTAGTAGGTTTCTAGGGAAGTTTAGAAGTGAAATGGGCAGGTTTTGGACGAATTTGAAAGCTCAAAAATGGTGTGAAGTGGAGAGGGAGGATGTTCTCTTTTATAAGGGAGGAGATGGGCACCCTTGGAAACCTAAAAAATATTAATTTATAATAAATTCAAACCCCACATAAAAACCCCCGAAAATGACTCAATTATAATATTCTATGAGAAAAGGTTGTAATATAGTCACCCAATAAAATTTAGACCTGTTTTATATTTATTTTATACTTTATCATTTTAATTTTTCCTTAATTAATCTATTTAATTTTATTTGTGGTAATAATATTATAAATTATAAATTGTAATAAATACATTCTTATATGTTATCAATTTTTCATAATTGGATACTTTATAATCTTTTAGACCATAGAAGTTTCAATTTGTAATTTTAAATATTTTTGTGATTTTTAAATAATTTAATCATATGTTATTTTTATAAAATACCAATAGTGTAAATTTTGACAGTATTCATTTATCTGAATTTAAATAACATACACAGAGAGAATATATTCAAACCAAAATATTTAATAGGTTCATAACATGTCATAGTAATTTATAAAATTCTTGGAGCATATTAATTAGTTCATATAATATTTAGTTTAATATTTTTAAAACCATGTATTTGATATTTCTCTTAATAAAATAATTACTACAAAATTTTTGTATGATTATTTAATATACTTATTTGTTGCATAAAAATGAAAAATAAAATACTATGATTAATATAAATCTAATATATTTCATAATAATACTTTTAGTTGAATTTATCTTCTAAAATACTCAACTTTTAAAATGTTATGATTATTAAATTATGATGGTGACAACTTTGACATCATTTAAAATAAAATAATATAAGTGTCATAATCACTTTTATAAGGCTAAAAATGGTCAACAATTAGACCTTTGGATGATTATGGTTTATATTTACATGAACAATATGTTTTGGTCAGGTTTTTGGCCTTTTTATGGGTTTTATTAGTTTAATAAAAACTATATTATTGATTTTTCACTAAATATAAAATTTCTGCATCATTAATGTATAAGCTATTAAGGTAATTATATATTTTTTAAAAATTACAAATAAATTACCATGATAAAGAAAAACATTTTATATTTCAAATGGGTATTTATAAACGAATTTATATTTTTAATATCCTTATATTAAAATTAATTTAATTATTAATGTTTGAGTGAGACATATTTCATTTTTATTTAAATAAAATAAATTAAAGGTCTTAATCGCATACAAGTGGGTTAAAATAAATACCATTTCGACCCTAGTATATTATAGGACGAAATATAAATATCCAATTATATTAATCCAAATTTTAGGGTAATTTTATAATATTATTTTTACCCTTAATTACCTAATTTACCTTTAATTGTGGCAAATAAAATTTACCGTAGTTACTATTCATAATGCCCAAAAATAAAAAAGTAGCCTATTAAAATAATTTTGACCTACTGATTCCAAATATGGAATCCATTTTTCAAAATTAAAAATATAGAAGTTGCAGTAGTTAATTTAAAATTAATCCCGTTGTCGAAAAAACGCGTTTTTGTTTAAAACATTGCAAAAGATTGAATTTATTTTACCTATGAATTTAATGTAAAAATAATTCTAATGACATACATTATATTAAATGGTAAAAATATATTCTATTTATACTTTAAAACAATTTAATATTATAATTTAAACATATAAATTTTATCGATGAAAAAAAATTTTAAGTAAAATTTTGCATGTTTTTACTATTCATCAACATAAGAATATTGTTAGAAAAATATAAAAACTTTATACAATGTAAATTTTTTATCATGTTTCAAAAGAAGAAGTTCATTTTGTAAAATTGAACTTATAAACTTGTCAAAAAATAGATTTAAAATGGGTGCGCCATCAAAAGGCGGCAAAACTGCATATTTTGAAAATTACATCTTTTATCTGAAAAATTGATTTTGTTCTCATAACTCATTATAGAAAATGTTTAAGATGAAGTATAATGTTATAAAATTCAAAATGTGTTTAATACTATTCATAACTTCTATTTCATTATAATATTATAACAATATATCATTGTTTATTGAATCTTGGTATTGCGTACAACACACGCTATCGAGGAAGGTCACTCTTGCGTGTAACACGATCCAAGAATAGTGTTTTCGTATACTAAAAGCTAATACAGTGTTGTGTATAGTGCAATCTAATCTTGGTGTAGTGAATACCACAAGACCTGGAATAAATTAGAAAGAATATTTCTCAAAAAATATCGGGGTGTTACAGAAACTATAAAAAAGTCCATTCATGCCGTATAAGTTAAAAAAACATTATCCTCATTCATTTTCCAAAAAAAGACAAAAAATACCTCATATGGTAAACAAAAGAAGTATTCCTTCCATACCATGTAGTAAAAGTAAAAAAAACAGGTAAAAATGACTTCAAACATACTTAGAATAATTGTAAAAATTTTATGAAATCATTTTTAGAAATCATGGACATGGATTATAAATATATACCTAGTAAATACTCACATATAAACACTCTAGAAGAAAAATGAGATTTCAAAATTACCCCTTACATTAGGTCCGATGTTTTCTATATGTGTCTGAAACTACGATATAGTGGGGTTAAACATATTATTAACTTGTAAAAAAAAATATTAATATTTATGACATCCTATATGATTCACTTATGACTTTATATTACCCATTCATTTATCAATTCCATGTTAATGCAACGTTTCGGGTAATTATCATTTTATTTATCATACATGTTTTGAATTGTTATTATTGATATCATTACTTAGATTATGATTAAATTACTTTCATAATGTATAAAATGATTTATATATCATATATATTTAGTATATAAATATATACAATAGATAGATAAATGAAATGGAATACATCGTTCATGGAGACGGTAGGTGGTACATACGTGTGAATTTTGTTTATGTTTCCTCATTTAATTTAATGGAAGCAAGTAAATGAACTATATATATAAATCCAGTAGAATTATTATGTCATAAATTTACTTATTATGTAATATATATACTTTACAATTATTCATTAATGGTTAATGTGGGGAATGAATGTCATCGTGTCATGGAGACGGTAGGCCATATGTACGCACGAGCGACGATATCATTACCTTGATGGTTAAATAGTATGTAATTGGATGTTATATGAATTTTATAGAATAATTTTTATTTTATATTCATTATTGATTTAAGAACCCGGTTCTTATTCATGAGGTACAATTTTCTTCTTTTCTATTTTCCTTAAGTGTTTTTGAGAAAACAAGGGAAATATGGGAAAATCCCAAAATTTACGGGCACACGCCGTATACTTTGGCCATGTGGGATGAGAATACCGGGCGTGTTGGATTGTCGGTGACTAAGGGTGTAAAAACAAACTACACGCCGTGTACTTAGTAATACACGCCGTGGGATCAGTCGGCAGGGGAACAGTAAGGCGGTGGAAGTAGCTGACAAAGGAATTATATTACACACCGTTAACTTAGTAATACACGCTGTGTAATCAAGTCGAAAGATGAATAGTGGGGTGGTGGAAAGTAACAGACAAATTAATAGTTTAAAAAGGAAATTTCATGGCATGTACTTGAGAGTACACACCGTGTAGTTAGGCTTTTTCATTAAAAACAGACAGTAGTCTCCTCATTTGACATAGGAGGTAGAGAACTCACCTAGAGACGAAGGAGAGGAGGATGAGACTTAGAGGATCTCTAGATTGCTCACTGAGACTCCGATTCTTCCGTCGTCGATCTCAATTGAACTGTGCAGGTAAGGTCTTCCCTCTCCTTGAGTCTCTCCTTCCAATTCTTTTTCTAAGGGAAGTTATTTAGGTTTGAGAAGATAATCATTTATCTCAGATCTACATCATTCTTGTTCATTTTGGGAGGCACCTTTCACGTGTATCGATTAGATGAGATCAAGGTAGGTGGTCTTGTGTTCAATTACAACTATCGAGTTGATTTTTTTTACCGTTGTTCCATTCACCCATTTTTAGGGTGTCGTATGGCTGAGACATTGACTGTTGAGATACCTATAATTGCATTGGTAATCTATTGAATAAGTATAAACTTTTATTTGGGATCATTGCTTTGATATAGGGAGACCCTGAGGGTTTGGTTCCCTTGTTTAGTCGTTTTCCCAGGATTCCCATGGGTATTCCATGATTATAGCATGTTTTGAGTTTTTCATGAGAGGAAACATATATAAATTACTTGCTTATGAGTTGGGCTTGGCCAGGTTACTTGATTTTCCTATGAAATTTCTGAGGGTAGTGTTTTATTTAGCTTTAGGGAAATGAGTTGTTTAACATGAGGGAAACATTTCTTATGCCTGTGGGCAGTAGCTTCTGGGCCTTAGGGAGATATCTCGTATACATAAGGTCAATATTTGTTAGGCCTGAGGGAAGTCACCAGAGGGTTTTGTTTCTTATTTCCTGAGGGTAAGGAAGTGTATGTCTGAGGATAATGTTTACTTTGAAGATAACCTATTGTGGTTTCAGCTATGGCACTGTTATAGGAGATTGTCAGTTGAGGCCGAGTCTCGGAAAACATAGAATTTAATTATATTGAATTGTTAAATAATTATTAAAATGACTATGTAACTGGTAGGAATGGTTAGTTTTGAGTACTTCCTAGTTTACATCATTTCATTATTGCACACTACTGTTGCACTTTTTCATTAACAGTCTGGCACGGGCCTTTAGTGGTTGCCTACTGCGATATATTTCTCACACATTGGTTGGGTCATTTCTTGGGACAAAACAGATTATATTTCTACAATTGTCTATAAGGGAAAGGGTCCCTACACATGTACATGATTGTTACAGAGGAGTAGGAGAGCTTGGGGTTGAGCTTAGGCTTGCGATGCTGCTACGTTCTTGCTGCACTATTTTTGTATAGTTTTGTTGTACTTGGTACCTTGTGCTGTATTGTATCAGATTATAGTGTATCCTATTTCAGCTGCTTTCTTAGAAATGGATACATATTGTAACATCATATATATGACTATTGGTTATCTTTAACTCCAGTTCAGTCATCCATTTCAGGTCTATATTGTTTACTACTTCCTCTTTTGTATGTTTATCTTTATTTCTGCTGAGCTGCACTTTGAAAAATGATGGAATAGTTGCCCCACTATCAGTCTTAGACCCTCACTGATAGTCAGTAGCCACAGGAATTTGGGGAAATGCACTTGAGGTTATGTGATCAACCAGTTTCGAGGCACCCGTTGTGTGACACCCGGATCCGGGACGTTACAAAGTGGTATTGCAGAGTGTTTCTTTTCTTTGACATATTTTTTGGAGCCTATAGACAAGGATAGGATGAAATTGGAACTTGGTAATGAGTTTTTCCCAGGAGTAGCTAACCCATTTTTAGGGAAAACACAATCTACCTCGTTTAATTGTAATGTTTCTGGTTTTTCAATTATTACAGTTGATGTTCTTTCACCGTAGGGTGATGCACTTGTGGTGTGCTGTTTATATTTTTTACTTGGGTTTTATTAGTTGCAACTATATTAAATGAGGGTATTCCTTCTCATGCATCATTTAGGCACATGTTAGAATCACATTTCATGCATAATTTCCATGCCATGTAGGAGAATTAGAAATGAAATGTTTTTCTGATACTTGTTGTACTAGAAAATGCATGTTGTTGTGATAGGTACCTTGATAAATACACCTACTGTTCATCGGGTATTGTTTGTATGAGGTTTTTTTAATGGATGCCAAAAATTGGTTCTTGAGGTGTTATGGCCCCTCATTGCCTGGAATTTGATGGATCATTGACTTGTTTACCATGTTTATAACATGTATAAGATTCCAAGCTTTGATTCGCAGGGAGTATAGGCCCTCACGGATTGGAATTTAGCAGTTTGGTGATCATTTCAGTGTTTTTATGGGCTCTAGAGTAGTTTATGAGGCTTACTATCGGAAAATACCAAGAATACACACTGTTTAGTTTTGACTACATGCCATGTGTTCTTCTGTTCGGGAAGAAATTATTTTTCTTATGTACAGGCCATGTACCTTATGTACACGCCTTGTAGTCTCTAACTGTTTCATTGCCCATGTGGCTAGAGACACGGTATAGGGTATTTTTGTAGGAATACATCGTGTACTGGTTATACACGCCGTGTAGGGTTGACCATGTTTCCACCTACGTGACTAACAACACAGACGAAAAAATATTAGCTTATACACACTGTGTCAATTATGAACACGCTGTGTAGTATAATCTTGGGATCCTGTTGTGTAGCTAACAACACGGGTCATTGTTATCTTTTCAAGTACACGTCTTGTCCTTCTGAAACATGCCATGTAGTGTGAGTCATGTATCCAGTCGTGTCTTGAACAACACGGGTCGGTAAAGATCATCTAGTCCACATCGTGAACTTG
Source organism: Viscum album (assembly GCA_963277665.1). NCBI lineage: Eukaryota > Viridiplantae > Streptophyta > Magnoliopsida > Santalales > Viscaceae > Viscum > Viscum album. The sequence goes on along the minus strand of OY728130.1, from coordinate 1,799,428,957 downwards.
TGGTACACGCCGTGTAGTCTTGACCAGTGAGAGACCGTATGGACTTGGCCATGTTGCTGGGGAAACATGGTGGTGTACATGTCATGTGCGGGTGTAACACACCGTGTAACCTTGTTCTAAGGGGATCTGTGTGGCATAGCCATGTAGAAGGACTCAGGTAGGGGAAGAAAATTCAAGTACATGCCGTGTGTAAGGACAACACGCCGTGTGTTTGGGGTGTTACATGACCAATTCTGGATGGAGTACACGCCCATGTGAAAGACTTAATGGAACACACTATGTAGTTATTATAAATTATGTATAGTCTTGTTTTGTGAAACATCAATGTTTTCTTTCTCCTGCTCTCTTCTTATGTTTCTAGTTCTTAGTCCTTTATGATATTAATCTAAGGCGTGGGTTTAACCTTGTAGAGTCATGTAGTCGAGAATACCACTAGTTGTTCGCCAAGAGAGTGGTAACAATTATACCCCAGAGATGGTTGTCCATGGGCTACCGATGGATCCTCCAACAGTGCCAGATGCAGTGCCAGCCATTATACCGGACGCAGGCGCGAATGTGCAGTTCCGTAAAGGCTTCATGCAGGTCATGCAGACCATCCAGGGAGCACCGCCAGTTGCCACATCTATGGCAGAGCTAACACACATATTCCAACAGCAGCATATGCCTACGTTTTCATGGGATGACGAACCTTAAGCTGCGGATTCATGAATGGAATCTATCAAGACGATCTTCAAGAATCTAGAGACACCTCGTAGGAGGAGGGTCAAGCTTGATACTTACATGTTACGTGATTCCGCCAAGAGATGTTGGGATGTTACCACCCAGACTGAGCATCACCCAGAAATGGAGTAGGATGATTTTCTGGCGGTCCTCTATGACGTTTTCTTTTAAGAGAAGATAAGGGAAGGTTGATCTCGAGAGTTCATGAATCTACAGCAAAGAGCCATGTCAGTGATGGACTATTCTACTTACTTCACTGAGCTACAATGTTTGTCCCCTGTTCTGGTCAGTGATGATACATTGAGGGATAGATGCTTTGAGGATGGTCTTCGATATGACATCCGAGTGCTGGTGAATGTTTTCATGTTTCCTACAGTGCATGCTTTCATGAACCAGACATTCATTACTTATCAGAACAAGTGGGGAGCTAGTGGTGCGGACCAGGGCGGTTCAACACCGGTCTCTGGTACTGTTTCTACCGAAAAGAGGAAGAGGAAGATGTATTTCTCTCATGGTTGTAGTACTAGCCAAAATAATTTTTCAGGTGTCCAGGTAATGTTCTACCAGTGTGGTAATGAGGGGAACAAGAGACCTCAGTGTCCACGTGACCAAGTGGAGTACCGATCCTATGGTAGGATGGGTCATCTTCAGCGTTTTTTGTAGGGAATTTCCACCAGTGACTAGTGAGAGGGGTTCTGTGCAGACTTTGTGTGTAGGAGCAGGGCCAACAGCTTCTTACCAGTCATGGAATTGGAATACGTCAGGATGTTTAGGCCGTGGTGGTGGTCATGGCCATGGTTTCCAGACACCATGATCTTGGAGATATTAGGGTGGGTCAGCTCAGGGTATCCAGGTTGTGTCACAGGGACATGACACTGGCTAGACATATGCCATGCAACAGACCCAACAAGAGTAGGATCCCGAACCTTCCACTGTCCGAGGTACTATTTTAGTTACTTCTATTTTATCTTCTGTACTTTTTGATACTGGTGCTACCCATAACTTTATATCTGTACCCATTTTGGAGAGCCTTGGACTCTGTGTTTATTCTTCTTATGATGTCAGGATTCTAGACACTCCGTTGGGAATTAGAATGGTAGGAGTGCGTTAGTGCAAAGAGTGCCCCTAGAGGATGGTGGGTATCACTTTCTATGGGACCTCTATGTATTAGATATGACATCCTATGATGTCATTCTTGGGATGGACTAGTTGGTACCCTTTCGACCCTTTGTAGATTTAAATCATTTCAGGGTGAGTTTCATGTCACTAGTGGGTAGAGAGTTTCTATACAAGGGTGAATGGGAGGTCTAGGAAAGCCAAGCTAGACCCGAGCATTGTGGGCGAGTAGGAGTTATAGCCCAGATTTCAAGTTTATATCTGGATGACCAGGGAACTTGTCAAGAGTATTTCCCTCTAGTGGTAAATCATTTCAGGGATGTCTTCCCAGACAACTTTTCAGGTCTACCTCCAGAGTGAGAGGTGGACTTCTCTATTGAGATTGTGCTAGGAGCAGCACTAATGTCCATTCCTCTTTATAGGATGGCTACACTAGGATTGCAGGAGCTCAAGAGGCAGTTAGAGGAGTTAAAAGACATGGGTTTTATCTGACACAATATTTCTCCCTTGGTTCCACCTGTCCTATTTGCGAAGAAGGCGGATGGTACCCTTAGACTCTGCGTGGATTATCAGAAACTGAATCAGTTTACGGTCAAGAACCAATATCCCTTAATGAGGATTGCTAATATTTTTGATAAACTTTGAGGAGCACGAGTGTTATCTAAGATTGACTTGAGATCCGAATATCATCAATTGCACGTTAGACCATCAGACATACCGATTATAGCCTTTTGGAGGAGATATGGTCTATACGAGTACTTGGTCATGCCGTTCAGACTCACAAATGCGCCAGTAGTTTTCATGGCTCTGATGAATCGAGTGCTCCATCCATATTTGGATTCCTTTGTGGTGGTCATCGTGGATGATATCTTGGTGTACACTCACACTCAACCCGACCATGCCACCCATCTTGAGATCGTACTGAGCACACTATGAGAGCAGTAGTTATATGTTAAGCTCTCAATGTGCCACTTTTGGATGGACCAGATTCACTTCTTGGGTCATATTATCTCAGATGTAGGAGTTGTAGTAGACCGAGAGAAAGTGAGAGAAGTATTTTCTTGGGAGTAACCTAAGAACGAGTTTGAAATATAGATTTTCTTGGGGATGACTTGTTACTATAGGTTCTTTATACAGGACATCTCCCACTTATTAGCACTGTTGAAGGGTTTGAATTAGAAGGATATGAAGATTGTTTGGTTAGAAACTTGCGAGACAGCCTTTCAAAAGTTGAAAGGAAGGATGACATTAGCACCAGTCCTAATACTTCCAGAGAAAGGGAAGTGATATATAGTTTATTGTGATAAATTAGGTATTGGGCTGGGAGCAGTGTTGATGCAGGGTGATCGAGTAGTTGCGTATGGGTCTCGACAGTTGAGGCCACATGAGAGGAATTACGTGACACATGAGCTCGGGTAGCTTGCAATTGTTCACGTGTCACGATATTGGAGAGATTATCTATTGGGAGAACATTTTATGTTGTTTACGAACCAAAAAAGTCTTAAATATATCTTTACCCAGTGTGACATGAATTTGAGATAGCGAAGGTGGGATGAATACCTTCAGTCCTTCAACTACGAGCTTTCCTATACACAAGGTAATGGTAATGAAATAGATGATGTACTGAGTATGAGGTCTCAGATACAGGCAGTGCAGGAGGCCAGTGGTGAGTGGAATCTTATGGCTTTGTTCTCAGAGATACATTTGGAGGTGCACGATGGTCAGGGGAAAATGTATCTTACATCTTTAGTTATGGATTCTACCCTCCTGGCTAGAGTGAGCATGAGATAAATATCAGATTCAGAAGGCCTAGTTCTACGAGAGTCTATGGAAACTGAGGACCCTCCTCTTAGTTGGACGATAGGCGATGACGAGGTACTGTGAATCCATGGACGAGTGTGGGTTCTAGGGGATATACGTGAGGAGTTGATGCAGGAATTTCATGCTTCATCTTGGGAAGTGCATGCCAGAGTTACCAAAATGTACCATGACTTGAGACTTCAATATTGGGGGATGAGTATGAAAAGAAAGGTAGCTAGTTTTGTTACGATATGTTCCACCTGTTAGCAGGTGAAGGTGGAGCATCAGAGGCCAGCCTGAATGTTACAATAGTAACCCATTCTGGAGTGGAAATGGGTTGATGTCGCGATTGAATTTTTGACTAGGTTGTCGAGGTCACCTCGAGGCAATGATTCCGTATGGATTGTTGTGGACAGAAATACCAAGGTAGCTCACGTTTTTCTAATTATGGAGACATTCGGTGTTGACGAGCTCATAAAGTGGTATATCCGAGAGGTAATACATCTTCATTGGGTCCCTCATTCTATCGTTTCAGATAGGGATGCCCATTTTAAATCTTGTTTCTAGAAGAGTATTCATAGGGTATTGGGTACACAGGTAATTCTGAGCATAGCTTACCACCCTCAGACAGATGGCCATTCAGAGCATAAAATACAGGTGATTGAGGACATGTTGCGTACATGCATCCTGGACTTTGGGGGATCTTGAGAGAAGCACATACCCCTGGTCGAGTTTGCCTATAATAATAGTTTTCAGGAAACTATTGAGATGTCAACTTACAAGGATTTGTATGTTAGGCCATCCCGATCACCCTTGTACTGGTTGGAGGTAGGTGAGGTAGCTTTACTGGGACCACGTCTCATGTAGGGGACTTTAGAGTAGGTTCAGTTGATTCAAAAGCATATTTCTACTACATAGTCTTATCCAAAATCTTATACTGATCACTGCAGATGACCCTTGGAGTTCGTGGTTGGGGATCAAGTTTTCATGCGTGTTTCACCGAGGTTGGGACACAGGCGGATCAAGAGACAGGGTAAACTTTCACCGAGGTATATAGGGATGTTTGATATTCTAGAGAGAGTTGGGATAGTTTACAATCGGTTGTAGTTACCGTAGAGGTACCAGGCCATTCCCGACGTCTTCCACGTATCTCAGCTGCACCGTTATCACTCAGACACATCTCATGTTTTTTAGCCAGGGGAGGTTGAACTTTATGTTGATGCATCCTTTGAGAAGCATCTGATTCGTATTGTTGATATGAGCACGAGGGTTCTCCAAGGCCGGTCAATTCCTCTTGTACGGGTGCTATGGCAGCATGACCAAGTGTAGGACGAAACCTGGGAGCGGGAGAACGACGTACGTACTCAGTGTCCAGAAATGTTCTCATCTTTATCTTAAACACCCTAAGAAGGGAAATTTGGGGACGAATTTCTTTAAGGGGGGAAGTTTGTAAGAACCCAGTTCTTTTTCATGAGGTACAAGTTTTATCCTTTTCCTTTTTCCTTAAGTGTTTTTGAGAACACAAGGGAAATGTGGGAAAAATCCCAAAATTTATGGGTACACGCCATGTACTTTTGTATACACGCTATGCACTTTGTTCGTGTGGGATGAGAATATAGGTCATGTTGGAATGTCATTTATTAATGGTTTAAAAAATAAATACATGCCATATACATAGTAATAAATGCTGTGGGATCATTCGGCAGGGGAACTGTAAGGCGGTGGATGTATCCTCAAGAGGAATGATAGTACAAACCGTGTACTTAGTAATGCATGCCATGTAATCATGTCGGCAGATGCACATTGGGGTGATGGAAAGTAACAACCAAAGGAACAACTTAAAAAGGAAATTACATGCTGTGTACCTGAGATTACATGCCATGTAATTATATTTTTTCATTAAAAACATGCAGTGTCCTCCTCATTGGACAGATGAGGTAGAGAACTCTCCAGGATCCGCGGGAGAGGAGGCCGATACATAGAGGTGCTCTCGATCGCTCACTGAGACTCTGATTCTTCCGCCGTCTATCTTGTTTGAACCATGTGGGTAAGGTATTCCCTCTCCTTGAGTATCTACATTCAATTATTTCAATAAGGGAAGTTATTTAGGTTTGAACAAGTAATTTTTCATCTCAGATCTATGTCATTCTTGGTTTTTTCGAGATGTACCTTTCACGTATATCGATCATAGGAGATCGAGGTAGGTGGTCTTGTGTTCAATTCCCACTGTCGAGTTTATTTTTTGTACCATTGTGCCACACACCCATGTTCGTGGTGTTCTATGGCTGAGACATTGACTATTGAGATACCTATAATTGCATAGGTAATATATTGAATAAGTATAAACTATTGTTTGTGATCGTTTCTTTGATCCAGGGTCACCCCGTTGGTGCTGTTCCCTTGTTTAGCCATTTGTCCAAGATACCCATGGGTATGCCGTGATTATAGAATGTTTTGAGTTTTTCATGAGAGGAGACATATATAAATTACTTTCTTATGCGTTGGGCTCGGCCCTGTTACTTTCTTTTCCTATGAAATGCCTGAGGGAAGTGTTTTGTTTTGCCTTAGGGAAATGTTTTGTTTAACCTGAGGGAAACTTTTCTTATTCCTGTGGGTAGTAGCTTCTATTCCTGAGGGAGATATCTTGTATACCTAAGGGAAATATTTTTTAGTCTTGAGGGCAGTCACCTGAGGGTTTTGTTTTTTCTTTCCTGAGGGTATGTAATTGCATGTCTGATGAAAATTTTTACTTTGAAGATAGCCTGTTGTGGTTTCTGCTATTGCACTAGTATAGGGGATTGTTGGTCAAGGCCGATTCATAGAAATCACAGAATTTAATTATATTTAATTGTTAAATAATTATTAAAATGACAATGTAACTGGTAGGAATGGTTACTTTTGAGTAATTCTTAGTTTATTGCATGTCATTATTGCACACATCTGTTGCAATTTTTCACTGACAGTTGGGCACATGCCTTTGGTGGTTGCCTATTGGGATATATTTCTCACACCCAGTTTGGGTCATGTCTTGGAACCAAAAAGATTATATTTCTACAGGTGTTGATAAGGGCAAGAGTCCCTACATAGGTACATGATTGTTGTAGAGGAGTAAGAGAGCATGGGACCGAGCTTAGGCTTGCGATGCTTCTAGGTTCCTATTGCACTGTTTTGGTTTAGTTTTGTTGTACTTTGTACCTTGTGTTGAATTGTATCAGATTGTAGTGTATCCTGTTTTGGGTGCTTTCTTAGAATTGGAGACATATTTCATCATCATATATAAGACTTTTGGATATCTTTTACTTCAGTAATTTCATCCATTATAGGTATATATTGTTTACTGATTCCATTTTTTCATGTTTATCTTTATTTCCGTTGCCCTGCACTTGGACAAGTGAGGGCATAGTTTCCCCACTATCAGTCCTAGGACCTCATTGCTAGTCGGCAGCCTTTGGCATTTGGGGAAATGGGTTTGAGGTCATGTGACCAACTAGGTTTGGGGCACCCATAGTGTGGCACCCGGATTTGGGACGTTACAATTGAAATCCATTATACTCAATAATATACTAATCTAAATTAAGTATTTTTTAATAAAAATTACACCACGACATGGAGATGGTAAACCGTATGTATGCACGCATGTTGATATTATTATCCATAGGATGGATAAAAGGAGGTATAAACATCTTCCATTATTATAAAATATCAACATGTATAAAATAATGGATTTATTACTTTTGTATGGAAACAACATAAGAATAGGAAGTAGAAGAAGAAAATAATTTTGAAAGAGGTGATAAAACAATTACCTCGTTTTTAGGTATCTTTTTTGGTATACATAAAATGACTCCTCAAGATGGTTTTATGCCCAAAGGGTAGCCTCTAGGATTAAGTGTGGGAAGTATAAGGAAATTTTTTCATGTTTTGGCTGAGATAAAATGATTTTTATCTGTGATTAAAAGAAAAGGAGAGGTTCCCTTTTATAAGAGAGGGGAGGGGCACCATTGGAATGTCTTGAAATATTATTTTATTATAAATTCATTTTCTATTTATAAATCTCAAAACTAATTTATTTAGAATATAATATGAATATGGTTCTAAATAATATCAAATAGTAAAATTTATATATGTTTTTATTTTATTTTAATTCTTATCATTTTGATTTATCCTAATTTAATCTATTTAATTTTATTCTTGCTAAAAATATTCTAAATATTAAATAGTTATAAATATTTACTTATGTGTTGAAATTAGTTCATAATTGGATAAATTATGAAATTTTAGACCATATAATTTTCACTATGTAAGTTTTAAATATTTTTGTGATTTTTAAATAATTTAATAATTTGTTATTTTTATATAATATTGGTAGTGTCAATTTGAGACTATTCATTTATTTGGATTTAAATAAATTCCGAGAAAAAGATAAATTCAAAAAAAAAAATTAATACACTCCTGACATGTAATAGTCTCCTATAAAATTTGTGAATAAGAATAATTAGTTCATATGTTATTTATTATAATATTTTTATAAATATTTATTTCATATTTCTGTCAATAAAATAATTTTTACATCACTATTATGTCGTCAATAATGGTAATTATTTAATCTCTAAAAATTATAAATAAATTCACACGATGTATATAATTTAATTAAATATATAGAAACTATTTTTTTATGTTTTATCATGTTTATCACTATATTAAAATTATAATACTTACAAGATATATGAGAGTGACATGTTGTGACTTTCTTTTGTTTTAATTATTATTACGTCACTTTTATGGAAAAAATTCATTAAATGAATCCATTATGGCCCATATATGATATTGGTTGACATTAATTCATCAAATAATATTTTCTTAGGAGCGAAGTTAATTTTATTATCTTTGTCCTATTTTTAGTTACCTTAATTTACATGATTTTCCTTTAACAATGGTAAATAAAAATTACCAGAGTAACTATTCATAATATCAAAAAAAATAAAAAAAAATAAACCTATTAACATAATTTGGAACCACTAATTAAAAATATGGAATCCATTTATCATAATTGATAATCTAGAATTGGAAGATATAAATTTAAAATTAATTCCTATTGTCAAAAACCAAAAAGTGGGTTTTTAAGAAGTAAAAACTTATAAAAAGATTGGCGGGTATTTATATACAATTAAAATGTGAATTTAATTCTAATGAACAAAATTGTATTAAATTATAATAAGATAATTCAATTAAACTTTATATAAATATAAATAAATTAGACTAAAAGGTAGTTTTGAATTAAAATACGCAGTTTTTCACTATTAATCAAAATATCAATTTCATCAGAAAAATAAAAGTGTTTCAACCAAGTGAAATTTTGATGTCCTGCTTCCAAATAATATGTTTATTTTCTCAAATTGAATTTATAACAGTTTAAAAAAATATATTTAATGTTTGTGTGCCAATAAATGTAGAAAAACAACTATTTTTGAAAAGTACTTCTTTTTTCTGAAAAAATAAATTAGTTCTAATATAATGTTCTAGAAAATACATAAGACGAATTTTAATGTTATATGAAATTAAAAATGTGGTTAATACTATTCATAACAGCTAGTTTATATCCCATAAAATAATAATATTTTAATAATATATCATTGTTTAGTGAAACTCGGTATTCCATACAACGTAATCTACCGAGGAAGGTCATTCTCACGTATAACGCAAGCCAAATCAGTTTTTTATATAGTGAAAGAGTTAGTTGTGGTTACATATCATATAATATGAACATATTTATTTTATACATTAAAAAAAATATGGACTCAGTGTGGTGTGTATCGTACACTAACTCAGTGTTGCGTGTAACATACGACAAGTCGATTTAGTGTGAAAAGAATGTTTGATATAGTGAATTGCAAGATATAAATGAAAGTTAACATTTATTCAAAAAATGGTTCATAAAAATTTGGGGTGTTACATTATTCCCCCCTTAAATTGATTTTTTTTTGAAATTCATCGGGGTTATAAAGGGTTTACTACTTGAAAGTTTTATTCATGGAAACCCAAATCGTAAAAAGAAATACAAAAACTTTATTTTTAAAAGGAAAGTGTGAAACATAATGGTTACCCAAAGTAACAAATCATTGGGTTTCCATATAGGATAAAAAATGTGGGATGTGAAAACATGGATATAGAAGATAAATATAACCGTCAAGTTATGGTGGATAGTGGTAGAGAATAAGGTTTGGAGAAATTTAATTACCAGAAAGACATAAATCTGTGATGATTTAAGTGATCATATGATTCATCATATGGGAAGGTACTAAGATACTTTTTTGGTTTTTAAGCTACTTTCCCCAAATTTGAAGAACATGAGATGAAATACTTACTTTATTTTAGTACAATCTCACCATTGGTCTTTCCTTGAACAATTTCCACTTCATCTCTTATTTAAAGAAATGAAGTTGAATTTTTCATTCTTGAAGTGTTAGAAGATCATGTAATAGAATGATAAGTGATTCCATCTATCTCAATAAATCATTTATGACATGTAATCAAATATGTACAAGTCCACCTATAGTGAGATAATAAATTAATCTAACAAACATCAACCCGAAAATAACTCATACTTTCCATAAATGGATAACATTACAGTGCTTCCAGAAACTGAAAATATAAAACATTAGAAAGATGTGAACAAAATAAAAATAACATTTATCTCCCATATCTCACAAGGTAGTTCTTTGTTGTCAAATTCAGTACAAGTGAATTCCTTAATCATGTATTCTATTAAAACATTGTAATAATATGAATTAATATAGAACCTTAGTGAAAACATGAATTCTATCAAAATTAACTATTTCCACACACCAAAATACCAAAAAATATATATAATCAAACCATGATATCACTTTTTACTTATATTAGTCCTGAGGTCATTAATACTACAAAACAAATTAGTATCTCTTTTCCCATCATTATTCACATATCATGTGTTTTCCAATAATATTTGAATTAATTTTCATAGTTACTAGTACTATTTAACATATACTTTCATATACTTATGAAATAAAGTGTAACAATCCTTAGATATTTGTTTATTCCATTGTATCATAAAATTACGTATACAAAATTATCCATGAAAAACATGAAATCATTACACTATCCTCTAAGACCATTAACCAAGCTTCATCATTTTATTCCTTAACACAGCTTTCATTTCATATTTCATTTGTAGTCTCTTCATTGTCAACAACATAAATACTACCCATATGACCATGATGATTCTCTTAATTGGATTTTCCCTTAGGGAATCGATTTTCATAGTTCCCATACATTTCACATTGAAAACATTTAACTGTCGTTGGTGTCTTAGGAATACCACTATCCTTGTACATTGTGTCAACTAGACCTCTTACTTTTCAATTACTCACTTTGTGTCCTTATTTTCCACACCCAAAGAATCTTCAAATTCCTTTGAATAATTCTTCCTGATTCCTCTCCCCGCATGATTTACATGAGGAAAATTGAACTTTATTTCCTCTATGAGCACCATAAAACTCCATTTTTCTATTATTAGTTGGGTAAGGAAACTCACCAAAGTTCAGATTATTGATCATAGTATGAGATTGATGATTAGGGATAATAATGATTTTTTACATTCCAATTTCCATTTCATTTGGTTTCTCACAAAGAATATTATTCCTTTGTTCATAATCATCTTCATTAACCTGAATCCTCATGTTTCCAGCCATTTTCTAAAACCCAAAAAGAATAGTGTGAGATCCAGAAATCATACTAGGAACACAATATAATCAAGGGGGTTTACTTAGAATATATAACATCTTAGGTTTAGTCTTAGTTTATTCATGGTATTTACCATAATTATAGGATTGTAACCTATAGTTAGACCTGCCCTTAAAGACATCCCTAGACATACATTATAAATATCTATTGGGATATCACTAATGTTTTCATGTCCTGGTTTCCAAAGGTTAACTAAACCATCACTATGATGCCAACATAAATGACCAAAGCTTGAATTACATAGACATTACATTTCTTTTGGGGAATAATTAATACATGAAACAAAAATATTACCAAAGACCATATTAGTTTAGTGTCTCTAGAAACATGGAACATAATATTCTATCTTGGTGAAAGATATTAAAAATCTCCCATAAAGATCTTCCCCATTAGTTTTCATAACTAAAACCTTTATTTATATTAAGGGGAAAATAAAACAGAAAAAGGTTGTGCCAAAATTCTCATTAATGGTAAACATGAAGGAAATCAAAAAAAAAACATAAAAATATGAAAGTGAAAACATGAACATAAATTATGAATATCAAAATCGTGATTCATGAAATAAATATTGGAATTACGTAAGACATAGATCATAAAATAAAATTAACCATGATAAAATAGCATTGGAATAAAACATAGAATTAGGGAAAACAATTAATAACATAATATAATTTTCATAGTATCCAAGGCATTACTGGCAAGACCATTATAGTGGACAAAGACAATTACAGAACTAGGTTTACTTGCCATTCCAACCATGCATTACTGAACTAGATTTACTTTCCATTCTAGCCCTGTATTATTGAACCAGATTTACTTTCCATTTTAGTCATGTCTATCTTATGAGATATAAATCGTTACCTAATGAATTAGAGGGAGATATAGGTCCCACCAATCTCATAATGAAATCATTCTTACATGTTCCACCAAAACATAAATCATTCAACATAGCATAACCCTTGAAATAAAATGGGCTTCTTAAGCATCATTCCATCATAACATAATCCATAAAAAATATCATTCCATCAATAACATAATAAAATCAGGGTAGTAATAGGGATATAAACACAACCCTATTTAAGAGTTCCATCTTAGATTGAAAATAATTTTAATAAAACACATGAACTTAATTCATGTGAAAAATATCATTTATTCTTAAAAATGTTTTCTTTTTTCAAAATTCCATGCAATTTTAAAAGAAAATAATTTCATTAAAAACAAAAATGAAACAGTGTAGAGGAAGCTTCATGGAAATAAGGTTCCATGAAACTGTAAAAAAAAATCCATTCATGCTGTATAAGTTAAAAAAATATTCTCCTCATATATTTTACAGAAATGTCAAAAAGTACCTCATATGGTAAACAAAAGAAAGATTCTTTTCATACCATGTAGTAAATGTAAAAAATGGGTAAAAATGACTTTAAATATAAATATAATTATAAAAAAATTTCTGAATTTATTTTTAGGAAACATTTATATCGATGATAAATATATACCCCATAAATACATACATATAAACAATCTTAGATAAAAATCAGATTGCAAAATTATCCATCACCCTAGGTCTGATTTCTTTCATATGTGTACGAAACTATTGTATAGTGGGTTTAAACATATTATTAACTTGAAACACAACCATAATAATTTTTATGAAATCATATATGATTCACTTATGACTTTATATTACCGGTTCATTTATCAATTCTATGTTAAAGAAATGTTTTTGGTAATAATCGATTTACTTATTATACGGATTTTGACTTGTTATTATTGATATTATTACTTAGATAATTATTTACCTACTTCAAAAATGTAAAAAATGATTTATATATCATATATATTTAGTATATAAAAATATATAATAGACAAGTAAATGAAATGGAATACACCGTTCATGGAGACGGTAGGTCGTATGTTGGCATGAACGCTGTTTTTGTTTCCTTATTGAATTGAATGGAATTAAATGACACACATACACAGAAACACACACACACACACATATAAATGTAGTATAAATATTATTTTATATATTTAATTCTTATTTATTATATATAATTTATAATCATTTTTTAATGGTTAATGTGGGGAATGAATCTCATCGCGTTATGGAGATGGTAAGCCGTATGTATGCACGAGTGACGATATCATTCCCTTTATGGTTAAATAATATGGAATTGGATGGTATATTAATTTTACAGAATAATTATTATGTTATATTCATTATTTACTTCCATTATACTCATCAATATACCCATCCAAATTATGTATTGTTGAAGAACAATTACACCACAATGTAGAGACGGTAAGCCGTATGCACACACTCATGATGATATTGTTATTCGTAGGATATAAAAAAGGATGTATAAGGTTTTCCAATTATTATGAAATCTCATAATTTATAAGATATTGGATTTATTACTTTAGTCTGGGAAAAACATAAGAAGTGTAAGTAGAAGATGAAAATAATTTTGAAATAGGTGATAAAACAATTACCTATTTTTCAGGCATCTCCTTTTGTTATGCATAAAAGGACTCCTTAAGATGGTTTAATTCCCAAATGGTGGCCTCTAGGACTAAGTGAGGGATGTTAGGAGGAGAATTGGGTAAGGGTTTCCCGATCAAAAGGGATTAAGAGGTGTGATTAAAAGAGAAGGAGAAGTGCCCTTTTATAACAGAGGGGAGGAGCACCTTTGGAAATTATAGAAATATTATATTATTATAAATTCATTTTATATTTATAGAGCTCCCAAAATCATATATTTATAATATAAGAGGATTATGTGTCTAAATCCTCTCAAAAAATAAAATTATATATGTTGTTATTTTATTTTAATCCTTATCATTTTGACTTATCATAATTTAATCTATTGAATTTTATTTCTGGTAATAATATTTTAATTATTAAATTGATATAAATATTAAATTATGTGTTGAAAATTTTCCATAATTGGATACTTTATGAAATTTCAGACCATATAATTTTCACTTTGTAAATTTTAAATCTTTTTGTGATTTTTAAATAACATAATAATATGATATTTTTATAAAATATCATTAGTGTCAATTTGACACTATTTATTTATTTTACTATAAATAAAATCCACGAATAATATAAATACAAAAACAAATATTCAATACACTACTAACATGTCATATTCACCAATAAAATTGACACCTATAAAATTCGTATAACACATTAAATAGTTCATATGATATTTATTTTAATATTTTTTATGACCATTTATTTCATATTTCTACCAATAAAATAATTTCTACATCACTATTGTGTCATCATTGATGGTAATTATATAATCTAAAAAATTATAAATAAGTTCACATGATTTAGATAATTTCATTATATTTCTAGATACTATTTATTTTTGAAGTTTTATCATGTTTATAATTGTATTAAAATTATTATACTTATAAGATATATGAGAGTGACATGTTGTCACATTATTTTGTTTTAATTATAATTACTTCATTTTCATAAAGGAAAGTCCATTAAATCAATAAATTTTTACCCATGTGTGATATTGGTCGAATTTAATTCATTCAATAGTATTTTGGAAGTTGTTAGGGTAATTTTATTATCTTTATCATATTTTTAGTAATCCCAATTCACCTGATTTACCTTTAATAGTGGTAGATAACAATCACTGTAGTTACTCTTCATAACACCCCAATAAAATAAACGTAACCAATTAAAACAATTTGTACACACTAATTATAAATATGGAATCCATTTTTTATAATTCAAAATTCATAATTGGAAGAAACTAATTTAAAATTAATTCATGTTGTTAAAAACCAAAAAGCGAGTTTCTAAGAAGTAAAAACTTATCAAAAAATTGTCATGTATTTATGTCCAATTTAAATGTGAAGTTACTTAAAATAACCAAAATTGGATTAAATGATAAAAATTTAATCCAAATAAACATTATATATATAAATAAATTATACAAAAAGACAGTTCTGAATGAAAATAAAGTGTTTTTTACTATTCATTAAAATATGAATTTCATCCGAAAAATACCAAAATTTCAACCAAGTTACATTTTTATGTCCTGTTTCCAAATAAGTTGTTTATTTTTATCAAATATAATATATAAAAGTTTTAAAAACCATATTTAAAATTGGTGTGCCATCGAATGGTGTAAAAATGTTTTTTTTTAAATCTTTTATCTGAAAAATAGAATTTTTTCTTATCTCATGTTCTATAAAATACATAAGATTAATGTTAATGTTATATAAAATTCAAAATGTAGTTAATAATATTCATAACAGCTAGTTTATGTCCCATTAAAAAAATAATATTTTGATAATATATCATTTTTTAGTGAAACTCGGTATTGTGTACAATGCATGCTATCGAGGAAGGTCGCTCTCGCGTGTAATGAAAGATAAGTTAGTGTTGTGTGTAGTGAAAGCTTCATTTGGTGTTTCATATAACATAATCCAAATATATTTCTATTATAAATTGAACAAAATCTATACTCATTGTTGTGGGTATCGTACACCAAGTCAGTGTTTCATGTAACATACGTCAAATAGGCTTTGTGTGAAAGTAATGTTTGACTTAGTTCATTGCAAGATATAAATGAATATTTTAATTTATTCAAAAAAATGGTCTACAAAAACTCAGGGTGTTAATCTTTGTCTTTGACAACCCCTAACCATTTCATCCCCCAACATCTGTCACTACATCCTAGAGGCCATACTTTGGGCATAAATCCATCATAAGGAGTCCTTTTTTGCAATCCAAAAAGTGACACCTTGAAAAGTGGTAATTGTTCTATCACCTCTTTCAATGCTCTTTTCTTCTTATACTCGATATTCCTATGTTGTTTCCATACTAATGTGATAACTAGAGAATATAATATATTGTTATATTTTGTTATTATTATTTTAAAACCATATTACTCATTTTACCAATCCAATACAAAACTATATCACTATGTGTGCGTACATATGACTTACTGTCCCCACACAGTGGTGTAAACTATTTTTCATTACACATTATTTCTATAGGTGTAAAGATGTGTATAAATGATTTAAAAAAATGATATCGATTCTGTAAAATTCATATTCCATCCAATTCCATTCCATTTAACAATTAAGGAAATGATATCGTTGCTCGTGCATATGTACGACTTACCCTCTCCACGACACGATGAGATTCATCTTCTATGTTCACTATTCAAAGATGATTATAAAGATATATATTATTAATAAGTAAGAAATATGTGACATAATAATGATACTAAAATAATATATATAAATATAAATATATATGTATGTATGTATGTATGTATGTATATTTCATTCAGTTTCTTCCATTCAATACGACAAGAAAACAGAAACAACATTCATGTGTAAATACAACCTACCATCTCCTTGAATGGTGTATTTAATTTCATATATATATCTATTATATATATTTATATTTAGAATATATATGATATATAATTCATGTTATACATTCTATAATTATTTAAATCATGATCTATTTAATATGATCAAGAATAACAAGTCATGACACATACGTTAAACAAAGAAATTATTACCCAGAATGCTTATATGACATGGAAATTATTGATAAACATGTAATATATAGTCATAAATGAATCAAATATGGTATCAAAAATATTATAATGAGTCTATTAGAGGTTAATAATAAGTTTAAAAGAATTATACAGTAGTTTCAGACACATTTTGAGAGTATCAAACCTACGGTAAGGGAATTCCATCTCACTTTTAATTTACATGTTATATAAGCCTTGTTTACCACCTATTTATTGTGTGTGGTGTATGTACTGTCGATATTATATTTGATACCACAAATACAATTATGTTTATGGTATTTAAATATTCTGACTGAAAATTAATTTTTATTTCGAAACACTTTTAGGAAAAGTGTGAACCGAACAACCCTTAACACCGGCCAGAATACGAATTGAAACATACATAAAAGGACATATGCCAAACAACCACAGACCAACCATAACACCACAAGACTACATATCATAATACCCTTAATCATATCCGCATCCCACACAAGAGTCCCCTACTACCGTAGTCGTAGCCGATTCCCACTCAGAGGACGATTTATATCACCTCAAGTAGTAGTTACTTTGCTCAAAGCTCCCCTTCTGGTCCAGTAAAGGCTGCACTGGGCAAGGTTGTTTGATCAAGCTATCTTTTTTGATGGAAAGAATCACACCTTTGTCCCGCTTAAGGGAATATCTAGTACACATCTGCCGCAGAAGGTAAGAGTAGTCCTTCCTTGTTCGTCTTCTTGGTGTAGCAGATAGAGGTTCTGCCCACTCAGTCATCCTATCAGTCCCATTCTAGACAATGTCACTGAATGACAGTAAACCTAGACCACTAATATTTTCCTTATTACCCCTAGAAATATTTTTCCCTTTGGTCTTAGATGTATTACCCTTGCAACTCTAAGAGTTACCCATCCTTGTCACCGGTGTGTTCATATCAATCGGGGCAAGACATTCAATCGATGCAGCATCCTCCTCTCCTGCCTTAGGGACATCTTCGTGACCCATCCTGACTAAAATGTGCCCTTCAACACAGGCCCCCTCAACATCACCACCAAACACAGGACAAGAATCCAAGCCAACTTCAAAAATGTCTTTTGAAAGCCCTTCAAACCTGTTGGATAGCGTGAGGATGGGTTAGGCTGAGGGGTCTAATCCTCTAGAACCCCCAGTACCGTTCGGGCTGGTCACACCCGAGGTAGTTCCCTTTATCCCAACCCTTTGTTCCTTCCCTGAGATTTCCCTATCCATGTGTTGCACCATACGGTGTTCCTGGAAACCCGATCCAGCCTCCTTCCTAGCCAAGGAAATAGAGGGACCCTCCAAATCCTGACGTAGCCTGTTGAAAACCTCTACTACCATCGGGTTAACCTACGAGGCCAAAAAAATGGATTTTTAGCAGTATAAACACCCCTTTCCGTCACCGTGTTGGCATCCTTCTCGATATCCTTATCTACCTGACTCAGAGTGCCCCCATCATTGGGTCTCGAAGCCTCCCTGACCAGACCAGGCATCACAGACACCTCTGTTAATTCTTCATATGCAGCATTCACTCATGCCACAACCTGCTTCCCCTTGCGTCTACCCTCCAACGACGAATCAATGTGACTCTTACGGAAAACCTCCAAAGAGTGGCCAGACACTTGAAAAATGGACAGAAATTAGTCCAATTCTCATAAACCACCCACTACTTCCACCTGTAATCTTCTTCAATAGTGACCTAAACATGGTCGAAGGGAAAATGATAAGCATCCACATCGATACAGACACGAGGATTCACCGAATGACACACAGCCTCAGTGCGGCTATCCGAACACATAAAATGTCATACGAGGTTTCCTAACATACGAATCACCGAAGGATTCTGAAAAGGTAAGGGAATATTTGGGAAACTTACCCATACCACCGAGGAAGGAGAATCTGGATTCATATGTAAATCGATGTTCCACCGTAGGTGGAAGAAGTGAAAACTGTTGAAGCTATGAGGTGATTTCGACCATGCCTTGATGAGGTCCACTTTAGTTTCAAACTAAATCATGATATGTCAGCTATCGAGCAAACCAAAAACCGCCATTTCATGGATATCCCATCTACCCAAGATGAACTAGTCGAAGAAGACGATTGAAGGTCGTCTGTTCTTAAATCAAGCAACCAGCGTACGATTCAATAGGGTTGAGGTTTCTGCAAACTCGGAGGATGAGAGCTGCAAATTAGGGATGCCATCAAGAATGTCTGGAACCTTCGGGAAAAGCACAACTTCCAATAATGGGTTAGAAATTCTGGGTTAGTGAATGGCCGGAAGAACCCTCCTTGCTCGTTTAACGATGATTCCCCCTCCCCTACGAAGGGGGGAGGAGCCGCTATCAGCACCGTCATCACCGAAGGTAGGAGAACAGCCCCGAAGGGCTAGGATTTTCTTTCATGGTATTTAAATATTTATTTGAAGATATTAGACTTGTTATTTAATTTTTCAAAGCAGTATCCGATGCTTTGAATGTTTAATGAATCAATCCTTTTTACAATTCAATATTCTTAATTTTATCTTACAAAACTATTTATGTGGATATAAAAGTATTATAAAGTAAAATTTATGTCTATTATTATCTTCATTTGAATTTTTTAAATAATTTATGTTCTTATGGTTTTATTTCACAATCTGATTATTTTTTTAGGTTGTCTATAAGTAAGTATCTACTGAGACACCTTTGTCATCCATGTCTATGTTTTAAAAATTGTTTTAAGGATTTATTTATATAGAAATTAATTTTTTTAAATGTTAATTCCTTTAAAATGTTTCAATGTGTTATGGGACACTTTGATTAAAAAATCGCTTTTAATTTTATTCTTTTAGAAATTTTGGGACTTTTAAAAGTTTTCAAAGGGATATTTCTTATGACAGTCCTTCTTTTATTACAATCATAAACATGATTTATTACATAAAACTTCACTTGATACAACAAGAAGATCGATAGGTTTAGTGTCTTTGGGGCTTAGGATCATTACATAAAAACTTAAAACATGAAATACAACATCTTCATTGAAAACATCCTTTACATGACCACTACAATCCATCGTACTTAGCATTTCATGGGATAACCTGAGGACATGCATAAGAAAAGGGTGAGCTATAATGCCCAGTAAGGGAGTACACATGGAATAACATGAGGAGTAAAATACATGTTAGACAATGGCCATATCAATAGAGCATAAAAGAAACATGAACATAAAGGCATGATAAAGCATGATAATCATAACATTGAAATGTGGCAACAACACTTAACATTGAATTAGCATGAGCCAAGGATCATTGGACATGGAGCATGAGTAAATCATCATTGCACATAAAGCATGAGTAAACCCTAGTTTCACTTGAATTAGCATGAGTCAACAATCATTGCACATGATGTATCATGATACTAAACTTTACCGAATGCATTGGAGCGCTATAAGGGCACACCCTTCTTAAACATTTCATTTCACGTATAAGTGTGCCCCATGGATCATAAAACATGGATTCATAAAACATAACCATTTATTCCAAGATAAAGGAATGAGGAATTCATATATGAGACTTTGTAATCAATAAGTAAAGGTTCATAAAGGTGGATACCCTTGATGGCGAAATGGGCATGTTTCCACTACACAATGGCATTGGCTTAGAAAATCAGTGTGATTTCGGCAGCATAACGGCGTGACATAAGAATTCATAAAAAAGGTTGATGAGAGAGAAAGGGGTTGCTCATCATATTTACATGTAATGGACATTAATACGGTCATATAGATACATGTCTCAACAATTTTAATGGAATTTATATACATGATACAAATTTATTTGCTTGAATGTAAAAGAAGAGAGAGAAGTTCCTTTCTGAATTTCGGCATTGTAAAGGGTGTACATTGGAGGAATTTAATGAGAGAGAAATGGGTTACTCATCATATTTACATGTAATGGACATTAAGGAGGTCATATAGATACTTGTACCAATAATTGTAATGGAATTTAGATTCATGATACAAAATTATTTGCTTGAATTTAAAAGAAGAGAGAGAAGTTCCTTTCGGAATTTCGGCATAGTAACGGGTGTACATGGGAGGCATTTAATGAGAGAGAAAGGGGTATCCCATCATTAAAAAAATAAGAGGGCATTATGGGGGAGGTGCGAAACCATACCCCAACATTCATAATTGAAATTAAAATGGGCAATACAACTCAAAGAAAATTGACAAAACAGAGAAAGGAAGAAAAAAAACCTTACTTGGAAGTGTGCTTCTAAAGGATAGAGAGAGGATTGTGAGAGGATTCTTGGGAGCTTGGGGAACCTTTAGAGGATTCTAGAGAGAGTAGGGCAGAGGTTGGTAAAACTTCAAAGGCTTTGAGTGTGGAGGAAGTGGGAGCTTGGGTGGGTTTATATAGGAAAGGTGAGGGAATTCTTTATTATTTAGGTTTGGGTCCCCTTACATTAAATTAATCCAAACTACAAACCATCCCATGGTTTTTTACCATGGGTTTTGGAAAAGGGAAGAGGAAATCAATATTTTATAAAGCCAAAGTCCAAACTTCTTAAAATATTAGGGTTTCTTATGTGGAGGTGAGTCACACTCCCATGAAAATTAATTTAAAAAGGCAAGGTGTTGAATATGTCTTGAGGGGTCCATTAATGCTTTGAAAAGTAAGTCAAAGAAACCCAAAATCACATTATTTTAATGGTAAAACATATATTGGCCGAACATACGGATTATAGTATTTTATTACATCACTATTGGGTCATTATGATGTCATAAAACACATTATATATTTAATCGATATTTAATTTTTACCCAAAAATTTGACTGTCTCAGAAAATTATGAAAAATACACCGTTGGATAATTTCGACATCCTGATTCCAGAAATAACATTTACTTTATCTAAATAATTTTCTAAATATGTTAATTTTCACTTTTAAAATAAGAACCGACATTTATCGAAAATTCAGGGGTTTTTACAAAAAAGGCTTTCAAACCTTAATAAAAATTTTAATTGCATTCATAAAATTATAAGATCATTTATATTTAATAAAAATTAATTTAAAAATAATAATAATATTTTATTAAAATATTATTTAATTAAAAAATTCTTTAATTTAATAAAATAGATTTCTTAATTAAATAATAACTAAAATCACCATTTGTACTTTAAAAATTATTTACAATGTATCAAAAATGACTAGAAATTATATTCATTATTATATAAAAAAATAATTTAAATTAACATAGTACTACTTATTTGTTAAATAACCCCTTAAAACAGCCGCATAAGACCTAAGGGTAAGGTGTGCGATGGTGATAGACTCTTGGGGTGGCTCGGATAACATCGCTCGAGTGGTAATCTCTATCAACTTCCACTTTTCCCGTAGAGGGTCCCGTTTGAGCTTGACATGGTGAAGCTCAGCTTGAGCTTGGTCAAGATCAAAGCCCAAGGATACCACCTCTTTTCCGAGCTCCAAAAAATGGGCTTTATATGGGACAATTCTACTAGATGAGGCCATCACTTCTTTTGTATGAGTAAAATGGATTTGTTAAAGTCCTATATTTTTACTAATCATGTGATCACTATTCAATGGCTATATTAGCATTAGTCAAAATTTTTAAAATAAAACCAAAGAAGTTGAAATCTTATAAAAAAATATTTTGCATAAAGAGACATTTTACTAGATCAAGAGGGATTTTCCATTAATGAAACTTTGGGTCGTTAGAATATTCCCCCCTTAAGAAATTTCGCCCTCGAAATTTTCCTTTTCCCACACTAAAACAAATGTGGGTAACTTAGCTTCACCATTTCCTCTGATTCCCAAGTCTCTTCTTCAAACTTGTGGTTTCTCCACAACACCTTGACGAGGGGTATTGTCTTATTTCGTAGAACTTTTTCTCTATGATCTATGATCTTCACTGGTTTCTCCTCATAAGAAAGATCATCTTCCAATTGTACCACCTCGGAAGAGAGTACATGTGAAGGGTCCGGTATGTACTTCCATAAGAGGGATACATGAAAGAAATCATGTACCTTCGCCATAGTAGGCGGAAGTTCTAGTCGATAGGCCACAGCCCCGACACGATCAAGAATCTCGAAGGGGCCGATGTACCTTGGACTTAACTTCCATTTCTTTCCAAACCTCATGAGCTTCTTCCACCGAGATATGCGTAGAAAAACCATGTCTCCAACTTTAAAATCAAGGTCTCATTGAGGGTTATCTGCATAACTCTTCTGTTGACTCTGAGCTGCCTTGATATGCTGCTGAATGGTTTTCACCTTCTCCACCATTTCATCGACCATTTCTGGTCCAATCAGCTTACGTTCACCGACCTCATCCCAACATGCCGGTGTTCTTCACCTTTTCCCATACAGGGCTTCATATGGTTCCATTTGGATGATCATGTGGAAATTGTTATTATAAGAGAACTCAACCAGAGGAAGATGTTTATCCCATCCTCCTTTAAAGTCCATTGAGAATTCTCTTGACATATCCTCATGTGTTTGGATAGTCTGCTCGGATTAACCATTAGTTTGAGGATGATAGGCCGTACTGAAGTTCAGTTCAGTATTCGGAGCATGTTGAAGACTCTTCCAAAACATAGAGGTGAATCTTGGATCTCAGTCAGACACAATAGATAGTGGTACTCCATGAAACCTTACCACATCTTTGATATATATCCTTGCCAGTTGATCCAAAGAGAAATCCTCCTGAATAGCAATGAAGTGTGTAGTCATTGTAAGACGATCCACAACAACCCAGATTGCATTATTGCCTTTGGATGTCCTTGGAAGTCCGGTGACAAAGTCCATGGTGATGTTCTCCCATTTTCATTCTGGTATGGGAAATGGTTGCATCATCCCTTTAGACTTCTGCCTCTCTGCCTTCACTTTCTGACACACCAGGCACTTTGATATATATTCAGCGATCTCCTTCTTCATATTATCCCACCAAAAGTTTTCTCAGATATCTCGATACATCTTTGTGATCCCTGGGTGAATAGAGAAATTTGAACTATGTGCTTCATCCAAAAGTTCCTTCTTCAGCTCCGGACTTGATGGAACACATAGTCTTTTCCCAAACCGCACAATTCCTTCCCCATTAACATTAAACTATGAGGATTTCCCTTTTTTGATAGCTTCCACTTTTTCCTGAATTCCCACATCATCCTTTTGAGCATCCTTTAACCTTTCCAAAAGAGATGGTTGAGCAATAATTTGTGAAAGGATTGACGATGTTCCCTTCTTTATGATTCCCACGTCCATCTTCATCAAGTATAAGAAGATTGGATCCTTCTCAATTCTCATCATTGATAGAATTACTGGGTCCTTTCTACTTAGGGCATCTGCCACCTTGTTCGCTTTCCCAGGGTGGTAATGTATTGAACAGTCATAATCCTTGATGAGCTCTATCCATCTTCTTTGGCGCATATTAAGCTCTTTCTGTGTGAATATATATTTAAGACGCTTGTGGTCACTATATATCTAACATTTTTCTCCATAGAGAAAATGCCACCAGATTTTCATGGAAAAGATCTCCACCGCCAACTCCAGATCATGCACTGGATAGTTTTTCTCATGTATTTTCAACTGCCTTGAGGCATAGGATATCACTTTATCATTATGCATCAACACACAACCTAAGCCCTTATTTGAAGCATCATTGAATACCACAAAATGTTCCCCACTTGTGGGTAAAGTGAGCATGGGCGCAGTGATAAGACTCCTTTTCAACTCCATGAAGCTTTTTTTTTGCATTCATCACTCCAAGAAAACATTACTCTTTTTTGAGTTATCTTGGTAAGAGGGTTGTACAATCATGAGAAATTTCTCACAAATCGTCAATAATATCCAGCTAACCCTAAGAAGCTACAGATATCTGTTACTGACGTTGGCCTCAGCCATCCCTCAATTGCATCTATTTTGGAGGGGTCCATAGATATCCCATTTCTTGTGATGATATGGCCCAAGAATGAGACCTCCTTCAACCATAACTCACACTTGTTTTACTTTTCATAGAGCTTCTCCTTGTGAAAAGACTCTAGTACAGTTTTTAAATGCTCCTCATGATCCTCCTTGGTTTTGGAGTATATTAGAATATCCACTATAAAGACTACCACAAATTTTTAAAGTTAATCTCCAAAGACTATATTCATAAAGTCCATGAATATTTCTAGAGAATTGGTGAGTCCTAAAGGCATTACTATGAATTCATAGTGCTCGTATCTTGTATGAAAAGCAGTCTTGGGGACATCTTCCTTCTTCACCCTTACATGATAATATCCTGACTGAAAATCCACCTTGGAGAAGTATTGTGCTCCACGCAACAGATTGAACAAGTCATAAATTATAGGGAGAGGATACTTGTTCTTTATCATGATTTTTTATGTTCACGATAATCGATGCAAAGCCACATTGACCCATCCTTCTTCTTGACGAAGAGGACTGGTGCACCCCATGGTGAATCACTTGGGCGTATAAACCCTTTATCTAGATTCTCCTATAGTTTTTTCTTCATCTCTTAAAGCTCAACAACAGCCATTCAATATGGAGTCTTGGATATTGGTAGTGCCCCAGGTATAAGTTCAATTGAGAACTCAACATCTCTTCTAGGAGGAAGACCAGGCAGTTCCTCGGGAAACACTTCAGTGAATTCCCTCAAAATAGGAATTTCTTCAAGGATGGTTTCTTCCTTGGTCTCAATCATCTGAGCCAGATACGCATGCTCATAAGGTAGTAATATCTATTCTTGAGATGATGGAGCTAAAGGAGATTCATCTTCCTCCTGACACTTGTAAAGAATCGGGGGTCGATTCTCCATATGGGGTGTGATTTCCCTCTCCCGACAATTTATGTTGGCTCTATATAAGGAAAGCCAATCCAAGCAAAGAATTGCATAAAATTCCACCAGAGGGAGTATGAAGAGGTTCTCCGGGAAATTAAATCCACAGATTATAATAGGGGAGGACTTATATTCATGGGATGCAATGATTGCCCCATTTTCCGTACTCACCGATATCTTTACTTCCATGATTTGTGGTGGTGATGGGATTGTTCTACTAAACTTTCGAGATATAAAAGAATGCGTAGAACCTGAATCATAAAGTACATTCTCTACTCTTGAATGAATAACTAGCGTACCTATCACCACTTAGTTGTTGGGGTTCACTTCAGCAGAAGTGATGGATAAATCTCTTCCTTGCTGCCTTAGAGGTTGTTGGTTGTCTCCGAAAACCCTTGGATTAGGGAACTGATTTGCAAAATGACCCATTTCTTTGCATTTGTAGCATTGAACAACGCGTTGAGGTTTGAATGGAGCGTTCCTCTCCTCTTTTGCAGCTGTGGGTATTTCTTTTCGACAGTTAACAGCTAGGTTCCCTTCTCTTCCACACCTGAAGCATTTTCTCATCCCCTTAAGGCAATTTCTAGGGTGCTTCTTGCTGCACTTTTGGAAAGTGAGGTGCTGGATCTTCTTAGCACCATTGGATTTATCCATCATACCAACAACATTGAAGTCCACCTTACGCTTCTTTTCCCTATGATACACTTGTGATTCCCCGATCTCCATTTCGACCTTGAGGGCACATTGAACAATTTCCTCGTAGCTGTCGAAGTCACGGATCGCTAATGCTTTCTGCAAGCTAGGCTTCATCCCAGAAAAGAAGTGGCCAACCTTGCATTCAGGGGTAACAACAAAGCTGGAAGCGTATCGTGCAAGACTCACGAAGTTTTCCTCGTACGCTCCAACAGATTATTCATTTTTTTCTTGAGGGAAAGGAAGACCCTTTCCATCTTAAGCCGGAGGGTGCGAGGAAAATATTTATAAAAAAAAATCTTCTGAAAATCCTTCTATTCCAACGCCTCAATCTCCTCCTCAGGCTTCGTATTTTTGATCAACGTCCCCCATTGATCATCTTCACCCTCCATACGATAATCCACCATGAGAACCTTCTCTTGTTAAGAACATTGGAGGATGGAGAATATCTTTTCAATGGAGTTGATCCATTGCTCATCGATCGTGGGATCAGATGATCCACTAAAAGTAGGAGGCCTTTGTCTCATGAAGATTCCAATAGCGACTTGTTCTTTCTTAGGGGGGGGGGGTTGAACTTTCCTCTTGACTCGTGTTTCTATTCAAAACATGAGTTAGCTGAGAGAGAAGTGTGACAAAGTTCACAATTCCTGCTCCCATTGGATTGGGAATCTCATTAGTACAGTCATCACACTAATCTTCACAACGGTTGTTAGCCCGAGTACTCCTATTACCGGCCATTGGATGGAATAAAAGGAAAGTTATTGGTAACAAATAAAGGGTAATCCAAAGACAAAAGTTGATGACTTATAAATAAAATTTTATTTCCTTAACTCATGAGTCTATAGGCTTCAATCTAGGATTTTCATGATCTACTTTCTAACATATATTCATAGGGGAAATTTTTTTAATTACCTTAATAAGGGCTCATACTAAGCTTTTGAATTTATCAAGACATATCCCCCGGGAGTGTCTTAACCCAGAGTGTAGCAAGGCCCATTGTCGTGCACCAGTTCCCATTCGAGTCTAGCTCAAAGTGGTGTTTTCGGGTTTTACCCCTAGGATACATCTCTGCCAGAGCCGCCTCTACCTACTCGTATCCAGACATGGATGCATTTGTTTTATAAACCACTTAATCAGTACTTAAAAAAACTTAGGGATGTTATTATTATACTTATTCTTGTATATATGGTTTTATTAGGGTTTCCTAATCCCAAAAATAACTAAACCAATCCTCTGAGACCAACTATGACAACCCTACTTTTATTACAAACGTAAACATGATTTATTACATAAAACATCACTTGATACAACAAGATGGTTGAGAGGTTTAGTGTCATTGGGGCTTAGGATCATTACATAAAAACATAAAACCTGAAATACAACATCTTTATTGAAAACTTCCTTTACATGACCACTACAATCCCTCGTACTTAGCATTGCATGGGATAACCTGAGGACATGCATAAAAAAAGGGTGAGATATAAATCCCAGTAAGGGAGTACACATGGAATAACATGAGGAGTACAATACATGTTAGACAATGGGAATATCAATAGAGCATAAAAGAAACATGAACATAAAGGCATGATAAAGCATGATAATCATAACATTGAAATGTGGCAACAACACTTAACATGGAATTAGCATGAGCCAAGGCTCATTGCACATGGAGCATGAGTAAATCCTAATTGCACATAAAGAACGATTAAACCATCATTGAACTTGAATTATAATGAGTCAACACTCATTGCACATGACGTATCATGATACTAAACTTTACCCAATGCATTGGATCACTATAAGGGCGCACCCTTCTTAAACATTTCATTTCACGCATAAGTGTGCCACATGGATCATAAAACATGGATTCATAAAACATAATAATTTATTTCACGATAAAGGAATGTGGAATTAATACATGAGACTTTGTAATCAATAAGTAAAGGTGCATGAATGTGGATACCCTTGATGGGGAAATGGGTGTGGTATCCACTACACAATGACATTGGCTTAGAAAATTGGTGTGATTTCGGCAGCATAACGGCATGACATAAGAATTCATAAAAAAGGATTATGAGAGAGAAAGAGGTTCTTCATCATATTTAAATGTAATGGAAATTAAGGAGGTCATATAGATACATGTCCCAACAATTGTAATGGAATTTAGATTCATGATACAAAATTATTTTCTTGAATGTTAAAGAAGAGAGAGAAGTTCCTTTCGGAATTTCGGCATAGTAACGGGTGTACATGGGAGGCATTTAATGATAGATAAAGGGGTTACTAATCATATTTACATGTAATGGACATTAATTAGGTCATATAGATACATGTCCCAACAATTGTAATGGAATTTAGATTCATGATACAAAATTATTTGCTTGAATGTAAAAGAAGAGAGAGAAGTTCCTTTCGGAATTTCGGCATAGTAACAGGTGTACATGGGGGGCATTTAATGAGAGAGAAAGGGGTATCCCATCATTAAAAAAATAAGAGGTCAGTATGGGGGAGGTGCGAAACCATACCCCAACATTCATAATTGAAATTAATAGGGCAATACAACTTAAAGAAAATTGACAAAAAAGAGAAAGGAAGAAAAAAACCCTTACTTGGAAGTGTGCTTCCAAAGGCTAGAGAGAGGATTGTGAGAGGATTATTGGGAGCTTGGGGTACCTTTGGAGGATTATAGAGAGAGTAGGGCATAGGTTGGACGAACTCCAAAGGCTTTGAGTGGGGAGGAAGTTGGAGCTTGGGTGGGTTTATTAGGAAAGGTGTGGGAATTATTTATTATTTAGGTTTGGGTCCCCTTACATTAAATTAATCCAAACCACAAACCATCCCATGGTTTTTGCCCATGGTTTTTATAAAAGGGAATAAAAAATCAATATTTTATAAGGCCAAAGTCCAAACTTCTTAAAATATTAGGGTTGCTTATGTGGAGGTGAGTCACACTCCCATGGAAATTAATTTAAAAAGGCAAGGTGTTGAATATGTCTTGAGGGGTCAATTAATGCTTTGAAAAGAAAGTCAAAGAAACCCAAAATCGCATTAATTTAATGGTAAAACATATATTGGCCGAACATAAGGATTATAGTATTTTATTACATCACTATTGGGTCATTATTATGACATAAAACACATTATATATTTAATCGGTATTTAATTTTTACCCAAAAATTTGACTGTCTCAGAAAATTATGAAAAATTAACCGTTGGATAATTTCACCATCATGATTCCAGATATAAAATTTACTTTATCTAAATAATTTTCTATATAATTTAATTTTCACTTTTAAAATAAAAACCTACATTTATCGAAAATTCACGGGTTTTGACAAAAATGGCTTTCAAACCATAATAAACATTTTAATTGCATTCATAAAATTATAAGATCATTTATATTTAATAAAAATTAATTTAATAATAATATTATTATTTTATTAAAATATTATTTAATTATAAAATACCTTAATTTAATAAAATATATTTCTTAAATAAATAATAATTAAAAACACCATTTGTACTTTAAAAACTATTTACAATGTATCAAAAATGACTAGAAATTATATTAATTATTATATAAAAAAATAATTTACATGAACATAGTACTACTTCTTTGTTACATAACCCCTTAAAACAGCAGCATAAGATCTAAGGGTAAGGTGTGCGATGGTGAGAGACTCTTGGGGTGGCTCGGATAACATCACTTGAGTGGTAATCTCTATCAATGTCCACTTTTCCCGTAGACGGTCCTATTCGAGCTTGACATGGTGAAGCTCAGCTTGGGCTTGGTCAAGAGAAAAGTCCAAGGATGCCACCTCTTTTCCAAGCTCCGACAAATGGGCTTCATATGGGGCAATTCTACTGGATGAGGCCATCACTTCTTTTGTCTGAGTAAAATGGATTTGTTAAAGTCCTATATTTATACTAATCATGTGATCACTGTTCAACAGCTATATTAACAACGGTCAAAATTCTTAACATAAAATTAAAGAAGTTGATATCATATAAAAAAATATTTTTCATAAAGAGATATTTAACTAGATCAAGAGGGATTTTCTATTAATGAAACTTTGGGTCGTTACATTTCTACAAAACGGTTTTAATGATTTGATTAGATTATTTTCATATATGTCAATATGGACATAAATGTGAATTACATAATTATAAGAGAATCATACATTGTAACACCTATATCCAACATCAATTTTAGATTTGTGATCAATGGAGCCAAATAGATATCAATATCATTCCCGGGTTTCTTTGGTCCATATATAAGTAGAGAAGACATAATGTATTTGTGCTTAATGCATAACAATGGAAGAAATTTATAATTTACCATCATGATGGTCCATGTACTGTGAATACTACTATGTACACCAAAAGGATTTATTCTATCTATAGATAAGGAAAGATTCATGTTTCTCGGCTCATTCCTAAATTTAGGAAACTCGTAATCAATTTTCCTCCACTAAGGAGAATATTCTAGATTTCGTAGGTTCCCATCTTTAATTCTTGTATCTATATTCCATGTTAATTTTCTCATAGTTTCCTAACATCTATATAGTCTTCTAAACCATTGAATTATAGGAAAGTACCATACATATTTCAAAGGTCCTGATTCATTTTTCTTGTATATATTTGTGCCACACTTGGGATTTTTATGAGTTATTCATGGTCCTTCAGAAACAATATGAAATAATTTTGAAAAGAATTTATTTATTTAGATATCATACCCATTGAACATAGAATTCATTTAGCATCATTTGTTTGGCATGGTAGTTCATTTTCTTCTGGTATCGTATCATTCAAGAGACCAAGTGGTTCTGAAAATCTAGTGCCAATCCATCCCCTACCAACTTTTAAATTATATAACTTCAATACATATAACAATGTTGTGTATTTAGTAAAAACAGTATACAATGGTTTCTTGGAAAAAATATTTAAATCCTCAAATAACGTTTGACAATAATGAAGGTAATATTCAATTTCCATTGTCATTTCTTCCATGCGATCTCCATCATCATTTACAAATGTATCCATATCAAACGATTCAAAAACCATAGTATCATCTCAATCAATGTCAAAATTCTATTTACTCATTTTTAGTCAAAAATTTATATATTTTATCTATTACAAAACAAATAAAATGTTCTTCCAACTATTTTGGACAAATTTGTCTTGAATAATAACAATGTAAACTCGGACAAAAGATTTTAGAAGGTTCGCCTACATGCACTCTTGCAAACTTGATGAACTCTTTAACTACATATTTATAATTGTTTGTCAAATGATTAACATTCATCCATATTTGATTTATATAAATCCTATTGTTAGTAAGAATTAGTGAATTTGGTAAAATACTGAGCATCATTATTTGTAGTAAGAATTAGTGAATTTGGTAAAATCCTCAAATTACCCTTGTACAATCCTTGGATGAATCCTAGTGAAGGTGAACCAAGTAAAAATTGTCATTTATCATTCATGATTCCATTTTTATTCATATATTTATATGGATGAATAGAGAAGTGTGTTTTGTTTAATGACCGAACTAGTTCTGAAGGGGAAGTTGTTTTAATATTTTATACCACAATTCAACCCATAAGGGTATTTAACCTAATTGCGAGGACACATGATTATATGAACGATCACTTTGATTAACGATTAATGATGGACATGCTAAAAATTTTGGTTTTATAAAGTGATAGAATATAAGACTATGAAGTTGATGTGGCGACACAAACACTCAAATATTGAAGTATGTTATTTGAGAATATTTAAATAAATTCCATTATATCATGAAATTTTTCTAGGAATGTTATTTCATATCCTCAATGATTATATGTGTAATTAGTAGTGAGAACCCCAAGGGTATGATGATTGCATCTGAATTCATGGATTATTCTCTAATTATAATTTCTGGTAATGTTCTTCAGGGAAATATCCTTATTATCATTCTATTTGAATTTGATGTTATACTAGTCATGGATTGATTTTTCTTATATAAACCCCCACATCAATTTCTGAGGAAGGGTAGTCACATTGAATTTTCTAAAACCAAGCTATAATTTCATACCAGCATGATGATAAATATAAAATTTTAATAGATATTAAATTCATTATATGAATTTTTAATATAACACATACCTATAGGTACACCTATTAGAGATAAGTAATATTGACGGGACCCTATGGAGGTTTATGAATTAATGAAGAAACTTTAAGAGAATCTTAATAAGTGATTCATTTGTTCAATTTTTTCACATTGGGGTGCACCTATTAGTTTTAAATAGAATAAACAATGATCAATGTTACTCTACAATGATTATATAGAATATATCAAGATAACAATCAATAATATGTTTCCTTTTCACCATATTTATGTTCTGTTCAATTAATTATGAGGAACTACATATTTTCTATTATAGATCTTCAATATGGATACTATCAGTTAAGGGTCAATAGTGAAGACATACACAAGGCATCCTTACAAATGAGGTATGGACACTAAAAATTTATTGTGATGTAATTTGGTATTACTAATTCTTATTAAATATTTACAAATTTAATGAATAGAGTGTTCTGATATTACCTTGATCAGTTTGTGGTAATCTTTATATATGATATTCAAAAGAATTACAAATGAAAGGAAGAGCATGAAGATCACTCAAGGATTATATTGAAAACCCTAATGAAGGATAATAGTTATGGAAAATTTACCAAGTGTGATTATTGGCTACAAAAAAGTTTTATTTTTTGTTATAAAATCTACAACGAGGGTATGTTAGTGGATCCCTTATATATAGAAGTTGTTTATTTTTGGCCAAGAACAACTTCTATGAAGGGGATTTATATTTTTTAATTGATTGATAGATATTTTTGATGCTATGTGAAAACATTATCATGAATATCTAATCCACTCACTATGTTAACTCAAAAGGGTGAGAAGTTCATTTGGATAGATTAATGTGAGGAAAATATCATCAAACTAAAGAGAAGGTTATTTAGTGAACATGTGTTACAGTTCCCTACAATTGATAAGGGTTGTTGATCTATAGTGATCCCTCGATGAAGGGACTAGGTTGCATGCTTATATATTTAGCATCCTGACCCAAGAGGCATGTGACCTATCCCCTAGATTTTTGGGCCACATGACCTTAGTTTCTTCTCCCTAAATTCTAATGGAAGTCGACTAATAGTGAGGGTCTGATTAGGTGATAGTGGGGAGACTATACCCTATAGTGATGATAAAAATAAACACCACAGAATAATAAAACATTTTTGAAGCATAAATACCATCCTTAGAGTAAGAAAAAATATATAACGACATTAAGAAGAAAAAAATAAAAATCCATAAATATCAAATAAAGTATACATATCAAAATGTCTTACAAAAATAGACATGTAAGGTCTCTCATGGATGATCATATGAGAATGTAATCAAAGCCCCAATAAGATCTCATACTCATAATAATGAACCACCATGGCCCATATTTCAGTAATCCCATTCCCCTATGTATCCCAAATCACTATAGTCTAGATAACCTTCCCAATCTCAGAACTAATATCAAAACTATAAAGTCTACATGTGTCCCGAGGGGCCCATGTATGGTGAGAGTATGAACATAGTAGGCCACCACCAATGTCTTCCCATCTTACATCCATATTTATATAGTGTATTAATATATAAAAAAATAGAGTCAAACCACACATAAAAATAAATAACTCTCTCTACTTGGGCTCAAGATCCATAAGTGAGTGTTACTAGATTTATCTAACACTAGTTCATCTCTGAATATATGCCATTAATTTTATATTTTCATAAATTACATTTATTAAAAGATATATATTCGTTGAAAAAGACATGTTTATTAATTCCTCAGCATAAAAATAATTATTTCATACTAGGAGACCATTTAGATCCATTAAGGAACATATCCTCAGAAACTCGGGCCATCCACACATCTTGTGACACTATTCAGGTAACTATAATCCCTTTATCATGCCCATCAATACATCCTAAGTCTGTAAAACCTCCATTGAAAAGTAACCATCATATCAATAGCTTGATATCCCGAGGTATAGTGAGATCTAGCCTCCCATATATAATAAATTAAAGTCAGGTCAACAACCCTTCATCCAAGGCATGAAAAGTTCCATCCTTCAACAATCTTGGCCCATCGACCTCAAATATATATATGGAAAGTCTCATCCCCTAACCGATTGTCTCCAAAAACAACTTCATTGTCTTTCTACAATGCGAACCTTCTCTATAACTGATGGTTTCGACCATCCCCTATGTTGATATAACTATAGAGTCCCCCAACCATAATGTGTGGTCAACACCACCTCAACTAAGTTATATTTGTGTGCACCCAACCCCAAAGACAATGTTGGCCAACAACGGTAAGTGACCATCGCAAAAATTACACGAGCAACACCATCTAGAAACCTCTTTTCCACATTAAAACCTCATCACCCATCCATGACATTTTCATCACCATTCATCTCATCATGGTGGTGATATTTCCTTAGAATTAATGGTCAACCCCATCCCATATATCTCAATCACACACTCATCCTGAAAAACGTCACCATCTTTGCCTTGATGATCAATACCACATTAATACATAAGGACCTACACCTCACATTTCCATAGAACTCATGCAGTCAAATCATAATAAAATTAATATAAACAATTGACATAATCTTCCAAACCAACAACAAGCCCCATACCCAGCGTAGCATATTTAAATATGCTAGAGCATTCCCATTGTCATCCCATAAAATCTATTAAATAATTAATGTAAAATGATTAAATTATTATGTTTTCCCTATAAAATCCACATATTCCTATTTAGGTACATATCCCATAACATGTCTATGTTTGAGGAGAAATCCAACCACCACCTACCATATACTCACATGTGTTCACTCATTGAATATCCTAATCTCATCCGATATGAAATGATAAAATTAGGATTCTAGAAAAATTCCATAAAATATGGAAAATAATATTGGATAAAAATATCACTCCATATGATGAGATAAAAGAAGAAATGAAGAAATATGATTGATTGTCTTTCCACTAGTTACCCAAAACACATGATGGTTTTCAAATAGAAGCCTAGATAAAGGAGTTCCTTGGGACCTATGGGGAGGTAATAGAGGAGCTCCATGTTATGAGGGAGGCATTAAAATGTGAGGATGAAAAAAGATGTTGAAGAAAATATAAGGGACGGGAAATTTCATAATTGTTTAGCTTTAAATAAATCATATAGTTATACTACATAATTTAGCTAACTATGTGACAACTATACAATGTCATTGTCCAAGGGGAAACCACTTTAAAATATGTTGAATGGTTTGGAAACATAGTTTAGATAGAATATTCACCGACCATGCACACTCACTCCTCAAGTGGAACTAATCATTCCTGCTAGGCTGTATAGTTTGTCAAACCATGCACAACCCATTCACACCCATTTTTAAAAAACTGTAGTCATCTCACATGATCGTTCACCACACCTCACTAGGAATAATTAAAAATTATATAGTTTAAATAAAGGATTCATTAATTCAACTTATGGTCCTCACTATTTAAAAATTCATTCTTCTCTGCTTTCACTTTCTATAAATGAGTTTTCTAGAACTGATGGTCTAACAATTCACTGAAACCCCTGAGGTACTCAATGCACCTTAAAACCCATCTAAAAAGTTACCAATTCATTTTAAATATTGAAATAACACTCTAAAACATAATTTAAATGTTTCCTAGCCTAGAAATCTTAAAATTCAAAAACACTCATAAATTTGACCTATTAAAAAACCCATGATGTTATACTATCCCCACCTTTCAATAGCTCCTCCCAGAGCTATGTGGTCTCAGACCGAGATGGTACCAAACATACCCATCTCATATACATCACCTCAGTATACCCTGATTTCTTAGTCATAGGTCAATTCCTATTTTGGATCCCCACTTTAATAATTACTTACTAGGTCACATCCCAACCAAACTAAATATTCTGATCATTCCACCCTCCAGCCTTGGTACAAGAATGTCCCAAAATGAAATACCATCATTCCTACACCTCATAAAATTATCAACCATATATGTGTTATACATGACACGCATATGGTCCAACACCACAATTGAATCCCAAAATATCCAGCATCACATCTGATGCTAAATTCTTCTATGTGACATCTATGACTACCATAAGGTTCTGAATCACAACTGATGGTCAAGAACCTAAAATCTCATCTAATTTAGAAAAAACCCTACATCATATATATATATATTCATTCCCATAAAAAGTTGATATTCTTATATATCTCATACAATCATGCATCATACCTGATTCCCACATACTAACCATCACCTGGTTAGTTCAATTACAACACATTCCCCACATGTACTCTTCTCAAACATGTCCAGAAATAAAAGGACACAACCTGAAAAAGGTGGACCTCTAATTTGTATAGTTTCCCTGACCTAATTTGACCCTTTCATCCCCCAAAACTTCACCTGGATAGAAGCATAATTTCATGAGTTCTGACCTCCCTATAAAGGTGCACCAGCTACATGCCACTAAAACCAATACTAGGTCTTTCTCTCTTCCATGACCTAGACTCACTATATAATTTAGGTAAATAGCTCCTGGTACTACTATTGATCCTACTTTAGATCCCTAAGTATAACCATTCCAAAACTCCCGATTTAATGAGAATCCTTATTGTAGAACCTCTCCATGTTCTCCATATAGTTGTGTGCTCGGTACTCCTTAAGAGGTCACACACAGTAATTACAATCAAAATTTGACTTTCCACACTAGAATCACACAATAGATGACCCACTCCTATAAATTATACGCAAATATATGGCCTGGATTCCTTGTTGAGGCCCCTCACAACCCAAATTTTATCTCCCTGAAGCATCACTTCCAGTATGACATGGAACTGTCACCTGGATCAGATATGTTTAGACCCTTAAATTTCAATCATCTACCAAATCCTTCTATACTACCTCTATTAATGAGGTTAATTTTTATATATTTACTTGTAACCTAATGTAATTTCATAAACCATTACTAGAATGCCCCACCCTAGAAATTATGTCTCCTACTATAGAATAAAAGAAAAAAAACATCTATGAAACTCATCGTATAATCCATAATTGGTGTATTAATCTACTGTCGGTTCATAAAATAATGGGATTATTCCTCCCTTAATGTCTATATATTGAAGTGCTTGAGGAACCATTACTTGAAATCCTTCCATTCCATTTCCTAATGTCTACCGGCCTAGATGTGTTTGTCCCACCAGTGATTTGATGGTCCTCTGAGAATATATGTTATTAGCTTCACACTCCAACCTAGGGTTGTCTCGAGCAGGTAAAAAATTGTCTTCACGGAATCAATACAGTTTTCTACTACCTTTAGTCCACCATATCCAAAAATACAATGGTTTGTGCTGATATTGTTACTCACAAATCCAATAATCCATGGACAACTCAACTCCCTATGTTCACCTGTCAATAATTTTGATGACCCGCACTATGCTTTTCTTAAGCTAATTGTCTATCCATGGACTAATATCTTCCATCATTTTTGGTTTTCACTCCAAAATCAGAGCCTATATGTGTGGATCATGATTATAACAACCCTCTGAGGCCTCACCTAGAATATCAGGGGCCTCATCACATGCATGATCTAGTGGAACCACATATCTAGCCTCCTAAAACTCTATTGGATCTCGTCTAGGTGTCATCACACTGAAGTCCAAACACCATGGTCAATAATAATAGGAAAAATATATACATCATAAATATGGATATATATATATAATGTAGTGCATCCCACCACCCTTACACTACCCAACAGTACCCTTATCCCATATAAACTGGCCACATAACCCCTACTTATCCATAACAGATTCAGGCATCACATGTCATTCTCCCTCGTAACCCACTATCTACCCATAACTACGTCATGTATCACATATCATGTATTCCAGATAGCATCAATATGTGGAGGCTGTGTAAAAGGCCACTAAAAGGATATGAAAGAACATTTTGTTTATCTTTTTGTTGAAATTTATAGTGGTTCACCCCTATTCATTATTCTTTCATACCCATAATAGATTCAGGCTCCTATATATACCATATAAAAATATAATCACATACTAATCTCATATGGAACCACATACATGGGATGGATGAGTATAATTGCACTTAAAATGATTTATAGGAAGACACTATTTTTTTGAAATAATAAACATCACAAACCCTCATATGGAAATCCATGTCTATAATGAAAATCAGAATAATATACACATATAAAATGAGCCAATGTGCATATCATAAGGAATAAATACTCTTCCCTTTCAATACATTTCCAAGGGTTAAAAACTATATAAACTATAAAAATCAATCACAAGTGTGCACATCAAGGAATAAATTAATCAATGGTAAAAGAAAACATCATAAAATCAATTCCTCTCCCCCAGAGATATGGTCTTTTCCCCGTGCCAGGGCTTGCAATAACCAAACATGTTCTCTTTTCCATGTTATAACTAGATCCTAGTCTCCAGTATACCATAAAAAAATAGTATGATCGAAAAGGAAAAGAAACACCATTAATTACACTTGTTGTCACCTGAATCGATATCCACCTAACATGTTCTTTGGGATGGTGGGTAGTTGTGACTTAGGTTCCCCTCCCTATACACCAATGGCTACCAAAATTCACTTAGGGTCCAATTAGGTGATATTGGGGAGACTATATCCTCTTATAATGATTCTAATAATGTTCATATGATAATAAAACACCTTAGAATCACAAATATGATCATCATTGGAAGAAATAATAGATAATGACAATAATAAGACCAAATAAAAAACAATAAAAATCAAATGAAGTATACATTTCAATTAGTCATACAAAAAAAGTCATGTAATATTGCCCACGGATGATCATATGGGAATATACTGAAATTCCAAAAAATAACTCTATTGAGTAGTGAAGAAAAACTATTTTTCATCTTCCATATATCCCATACACCTATAAATCCCTAATCACTATGGTCCAGAGCATGATTCTGGTCCCTAACTTGATCTCAAAACCATAAATCATACACACATCTGTAGGGTAATACATAGGGTGTGATTTTGAACATAGTAAGACTCCAACTGTCACAAACCAGGCCAGGTCACCATCCGACCCGATGCCCGACCCGGTTCGCGGAAAGGCTCGAAGGGCGTAGCCGGTCCCAATGGGCTGGCATAAGTGTCTGGGTATCAAAAAAAGAAACTTGTGAATGATTTACCCAAATAAATAAATATAAGACAAACAACAAGCTGAAAAAAATTGAAACTAAAAATAGATAACCAAACATGACCTTAATCTATAGTCAAAATATAAGTTTACAACTCCAACCAAATTCCCAAAAAAAAGAACGACAATAAAGGAAAAAAACTAAAAA
This sequence comes from Viscum album, assembly GCA_963277665.1. Classification (NCBI taxonomy): domain Eukaryota; kingdom Viridiplantae; phylum Streptophyta; class Magnoliopsida; order Santalales; family Viscaceae; genus Viscum; species Viscum album. The sequence continues at coordinate 1,799,388,956 of OY728130.1, read as the reverse complement.
TAGTAACTCAAACCTCCAACCACCATGAGGTGCAACAACCTCAAGCTACAATCACCAAACCAACATGAGGACGCCGCTGGCATCGCAAACCACCAATGCTGTGCATGATGCCTCAACCTGGAATGCAGAAGAAATAGAATCTACATACTCTCAAAGGTGTGTGTAGGGTGTGAGCTAAAAGCCCAGTAGGATGCCACTGAGAAAAGGTTCCACACATAATTATTAAATGACGAATACATATGCAGTTTAATGGAATAAAAATAAATAAGTGCTTAATGAATTTTAATGAAAACAGTTTTTAATGGAAAACTACTCTAAATGTAAAAAAACTTAAATCAACACACACGCACACACACACACTTTATTGGTAACCCCAAAGTCACACCATGTGCTGACAGTGAGAACATAGCAAAAGAGAAGCACAATACATGGGAGAGGCCCTAAAGATACTAGCAAGAAGTGGGACCCTAGAACATCACGTTTCGGTGAACAAAGGTACATGAACACAACAATATACATTCTCGTGCATGAGAGAATAGTAGGGCAACACACCCATAACCTAGCGATCTCCAAAAATCATCCAAAAGTTTAGTAAGTGTTGCAGTTGTCAATCCAGCTAAGTGAAACTAGGCTGATGCCACTTCTAAATCACTAGCGCACTAGTCCTAGTCCTCCCACCTAGTACCCATGCTTTCTATTTGTGCTCAAGTAGTTTAGAGTTCATGTCACATGTCATAATCATACACTCAAACCCAATAAGACACTAAACATGCCAAAACAACCATTTTCACACACAAAAACCATTTGAAATAATACATCGCTAAAACGTTTTCCAAACACTATTGACATAGTCTAAGAAACCACTTAAAATGTTTATAAAACAATGGAAAATAGTGTCACATGGTTTTAAAGACACAAAAGTAACCATTTATAAATCCAAAATGTAGTCCAACATTGTACGCAGTCAAATAAAATATAAAGAGTGACCTGCACCACCCAAATAGTCTGATGAAAAATGATACACCACAGGTAAGATGATTTTGCACAAACTACAGAACTTAATAAGCCAAAATAAAAGGTTATGATACAATTTTAAAGAAGTAACTTGGAATCACCTATTAACCCACACAATATTTTCTATTATGATAAGATGCATATGACACTAGGTAAAAAAACAGTTCACACTAATTGCACAACATAATGAGCTAACCGCGTAATTTAAAAATCACTAAAAACTCAATATGAGTTTTCAGCAGGAGACTCACGCCTAATATAAACATGCTACCAGAGAATTAAAATGAAAATCCAACATCAAATAAGATCAATTTCACACAACAAAAATTAATTAAATAACATACTAAATAAATTAAACTTTCAAATTAATTAATCAGATAATAATTAAGAGTGGAACCGCCTACCTCAACGCAGACCAACTTCGAAAATTTTGGTGTGTAACTTCAAATTCTCTCCATTCGTGCCACAACAACACAAATCGAAAGCTAAAAACCAAACATTGAACCCAAATCATCACAAATGGACATTAATCACATGGAAAACTAATTTTCAATTCTACCAAAGAGAAGAGGAAACCATCCGAAGAAAAACGCATGTGCGGTGTGAGTTGCGGGAGGCCAAATGAAGAGAAACACACCTTTAGCGAGGGTGCAGAAGCCTGGCCGATCAAGATAGGGTGGTGTCGGATGTGTGCCACGTTGTACAAGAAAGGTCCGGTCAAGATATGAAAGTAGTGTGCAACTGTGCAGAGGGAAGAAAGGCTCATCCGACTCCTATTTGAGGCGGTTGTGTAGTTTGGGGCGGCTGAGGATGGTGCGGTGCACCGGTTTGAGGGCTCCCAACTGAATTCACATGTCGGAGAGGGGACACCATCTAGAAAAACATCCTGATAGGGTGATGGAAAAAGGGGATGTGCAAGATAAAATGGGGTGGCGAGAATGTGTGGAGCGAGGTGCTTGTGATGCTCACCAGAAAGAGAAAAACACCACCAGGAGGAGAGCATCCGAAGCAAGGGGCGGTGTTGTGATGCAGAAGGTAGTGGCGTGAGGAAAAGGAGCGTCGCAGGTCGGTGTGAGGCTGGTTATTGGTTCGGTTTTCCGGAGGAGGAAGAAGGAGCGGGTCCGAGAGAGGGGGAAGAGGTAGGATAACAGGAGGGAGGGGCGTGACGGGATAGGGGAAATGGGGGGGATGGGGTGATGCAGGGTGGCACAAAGGGAGTGTGATAGGGGTCGATGTGGTGTGAGGGAAGCCAGAATGAGGGAGGGGATGTGCGCCAACACCCACGAGAGATGGGGTTAGGGCTCACGCCACATGCAGTAGAGGGGAAGGGGCCTGTTCAGGTAGGGTTTCAGCAAAAGGGGGAGGCAATAGGAGAGAGTGAGGGTGAGGGAGAGGGAGGAAAAAAAAGAATAAAAGAAAGAAAAGAAAGGAAAGGATAATAAAGAATCAAAGGGAAAATAAAATAAAAAGAAAATAAGAGGTTAAAAACACCCCAATAAATAATAATGAATTTATCCCTAATAATAAAAATAAAATAATAATACCAAATAAGATAATAATATCATTATTAACTGAGTTTGGACATTGAACACGGTCACGGGCGCGGGCGCGGTCGCGCGCCCATTCGCATGCGTGGTCACACGCCCATCTAATAAAAAAATTTAAAATAATTAAATCAAATAAAAATATCAGATAAAGGTAAAAAAATTAAAATTATTGCTGATGTGCGAAGTCAGGGCGTGACAATTCTCCCCACCATGACACCTCCCAAAAAGTCCTAAAAGACTGTCAACCAAGGGTTCCAAGAAAGACCATGACGATGCTTAAAAAAACCTCAATCACCCGAAGGTCGGCCATTCTAAACACCCATGACCTGAAACTTCAAAGAACTCAGAAGCAGAATCACCAAAACAAAATAACCAGCAACAAGGAATTCACCACAAGTAGAACTACAACATGGATCCCCATGACCCCTAACTTATGGATCACACGGGCCACTCGAGATCTCCAAGAATGCTCGTCAAGAGACCCACTACTCAAGAAATCCAATTAGAATGGTCGAGGTTGGGTAGAGCAGAAGCAAGGGGTTGCTCTGCCAAACGCACTTTGAAAACAGAGCCTTACACAAGCTCGTCCTATGGTGGTCTCCCCACCATATTTGGGTTCTCGTCAAACCTTGGTTCTTCAAACCAAAACAACTCACAACTCATACAACCTTTAACACTAGCTTGACCCTCAAAGTTTCCTATGTTTAACCAACACAAGAGGGGACATCGGTGAGACCTGTATATGGTCTCCCCACCATTTTATAATTTCCTAACACCGCGGAACCCACTGTGGGCATTCCCAATTTACTTTGAGAAATAGGGACTGAACTCCTCAACACAAACCCACTAACGCAGGTCGACCTACAGTAATTACTCCTACAGTGGAAAAACTCTCCTCCATGAGATGGTTTTGATATCAGAAACCCATAACCTAGTGGAAAACTGGACAGACATGGGTTAATTCCACAAGACATAAGCATCTCTGAAACAAGTACAATTTCGATCCATAACCAACCACGATAAGGTTCACAGTGCACGCCCACCGGCTTTACAAGAAGACGGATTATCTAAACCTTTTTAAGGCCTATAAGGAATCCCACAAACTAATACTGCAACAAGAATACATGACCTTCATACCCCTCACAAAAAAAGAACACTTCATAGGCGATACCGCAATATGGAAATTCAAGTCGTCACCATCCATCATTGCAGACTTACGTCGGACCAAACTCGTACCACGTCCGATGAGTTTTGACTGCACACAAACTTCACCCCGAGACCTATGGTTGGGGCCCTGATGTTTGATGAATCTACCACCTCGCAGTCATAAGCTGACCACCTCTGACTGGAACTTCCTCCACTGGAATAGCAGCCTGCTTAATACTCCTCGTCCCCCATGCAGACACTTCATCAATATACCAACTAATAATTGCAACAAACAACTTAGGGTGTCCGACTGACAACAGTAGCGGTAGGATATTGAGTGGTCTGTCAAACCCGCGACACAAATTGATGAGAGGGGCACTCCGAGAACAAGTCCCTTTGGTTCATACTCTTCATCGGATGAGGAACCTGCACTTACCAAAATATGAGACCGACAACTATTATGAGCTTTAAGCTGATTATTCCACACAACCTCTAGAGAAAATGAAACTAGCTCAACATAAAGGTCAACTCACCCCCTCACCGCCTGTTGACTAGTCGATCTCCTATGAGATCCACCAATTTCTCTCACCTCCACTTCCTTAGGTACAACCACAGAATGTGGTTAGTCTTTAGTATCACTCACAAAATTCCCATTTGCAACGAAAATAGAATGATTACCATTTGCTGGTGTAGTCTATCTCCTCCAGACACACTCAAGAAAACATACACTATCACAAATTTTGGAGTTCCTCAAAAACTGGACACTTAAAACTTCCCTAAAGCATTCAACAATATCAAACAGACCTCAACATCTACGAACAATCTACACCACCGAGCATAACCCAACTCCGCCACTCCCCTGGGAGTCTGGGCTGAGCCAAGAACTGAAAGACTTGCTGGAAACCGATGGGAAATTTCTAAGGGGAATATCACAAACAAGAAACACAAAACATCCTTCCACAAATCCAAACACATCGCAAATCAAACATCCATATATTGGACACAAATCAAACAATCTCAATTTAAAACATCAACTCATCCTTAAACAAAAACACCCGCTTGAAAAACCATGCACAATACAATAAAACCCAACAACACTTTTGAACACATAGCTTTCACTTCAGGCTCAAAACCATTTTCCAATTCCAAAACCATTTAAGCAAAAAAACCCCCTTTTTGAGAAAATCCCACTTTTCGAGAAACAAGATGCAGCTTTTAAAAAATCAATCACTCACCACTGATATTCCTGGATGCCTCACAGATTTTCATTCCCGTTCCACCCAGTCACCCATCCACACAATCCACAAACTATACATTAATCACTTCTGTGTGCCCACACGAGCATCCATAGGAATACCACATGGAAAAGTAAGGTTCTTCCGCTTTCAAAAATAAAACATTTTCAATATTTCAAAAATACTCTTCTTTTTTTTGAAAAATCATTTCAATGATTCAAGTCAAATTTTCAAAAATGCTTTCCATTTCTAAAACAACCCACTTCAATTTCAGATAATCCATGAAATTATTTTAGGAATTCGATTTTCAACAAATCAAATGCCAATTTCCAGAAACAAGGTTCAAAACAACACACCCGAAAAATTATGTCAAACTCAAATTAATAGAAAAATAAGAGAAACCCCAGGGTTCACCTTGCTTTAAAAATAAAAATAATACAATTTTGCACCAACCCAAAACTGAAAACAAGACAGCCCAATCATTAATGAACCTGGACGAAGGACTCGTGGTCGGGTCTAACCTGGATACATGTTTTAGCAGACCATGACCTAGGCAAGCACCAACCACTAGGAGTTTCGAACCGTACTCTCGGGTATCACATGGGTCACTACTCCATGTGAGACCGCACGCAGTACCTATTTACTCCTACTAGCATCCCCCATCCACACAGAGCAAACCCAAAAACTTAAATCGCAGACTACCCCTGGCTACTCGAGGATCGGAATGAGCAAGAGTTCACGGCGCTCTTCTCGCACCTACACCTCGAGTACCAAAAATCCTATTTTCGTTCTACCTAACACCCCAAAAAACAAGAACAAAACCTCCTCTGATACCATTTTGTCATGAACGAGGCCGGGTCACCATCCGACCCGGGGCCCGACCCGGTTCGCGACAAGGCCCGAAGGGAATTCCCGACCCCCACGGGCTGGCACAAGTGCCCGGGTATCAAAAAAAGAATCTTGGGAATGATTTACCCGAATAAATAAATATAAGACAAACAACAAGCTGAAAAAAAATTAAAACTAAAAACAGATAAACAAACATGACCTTAATCTACAGTCAAAATTTAAGTTTACAACTCGAACCAAAATCCAAAAAAAATGAACAAAAATAAAGGAAAAAAACTAAAAATAGTAACTCAAACCTCCACACACCATGAGGTGCAACAATCTCAAGCTATAATCAGCAAACCAACATGATGACGCCGCTGACAATGCAAACCACCAATGATGTGCACGATGCCTCCACCTGGAAAGCAGAAGAAACAGAATCTACATACACCCAAGGGTGTATGTAGGGTGTGAGCTTAAAGCCCAATAGGATGCCACCGAGAAAAGGTTCCACACATAATTATTAAATGAATAATACATATGCAATTTAATGGAATAAAAATAAATAAGTGCTTAAATAATTTTAATGAAAACAATTTTTAAGGGAAAACTACTCTAAATTGAAAACAAATTAAATTAACACACACACACAAACACACACAAACACACACACTTTCCTGGTAACCCCAATGCCACACCGTGTGCCGATGGTGAGCACCGAGAAAAAGAGGAGCACAATACATGGGAGAGGCCCTAAAGATACTAGCAAGAAGTGGGACCCTAGAACATCACGTCTTGGTGAAAAAGGTACAGGAACACAATAATATACACTCTAGTGCACGAGCCACTATTAGGGCAAGACATAAATAACCTATTGGTCTCCATACATCATCCAAAAGTTTAATTAGTGTTGTAGTCGTCAATCCAGCTATGTGAAACCGTGATGATGCCACTTCTGAATAACTAGCGCACTAGTCCAAGTCCTCCCACCTAGTACCCATGCTACCCGTTTGTGTGAAAGTATTTCAGAGTTTATGTCACATGTCATAATCATACACTCAAACCCAATAAGACACTACAGACTCCAAAACAACCATTTGCAGACACAAAAACCATTTGAAATAATACATCACCAAAACGTTTTCCAAACACCTTTCACACTATTGACATAATCTTATAAACCACTTAAAAAGTTTATAAAACAATGGAAAAAGAGTGTCACCTAGTTTTACACACACAAAAGTAACCATTTATAAATCCAAAACATATTCCAAAATTGTACGCACTCAAATAAAATATAAAGAGTGACCTGTACCACCCAAAAAGTCTGATGAAAAACCTTACACCACAGGTAAGATGCTTTTGCACAAACTACACTAATTAAAAAGCCAAAATAAAAGCTAATGATACAATTTTAAAGATGTAACTTGGCATCACCTATTAACCCACACAAAATCTTATTTTTTGATAAGATTCACATGACACTAGGTCAAAAAAAGTTCACAGTAATTGAAAAACATAATGAGCTAACCGTTCATTTTAAAAATCACTAACAACTCAATATGAGTTTTCAGCAAGAGACTCGCTCATAATATAAACATGCTACCAGGGAATTAAAATGCAAATCAAACATCAAAGAAGATCAATTTTGCACAATGAAAATTAATTAAATAACATAGTAAATTAATTAAACTTTCAAATTAATTAATCAGATAATAATTAAGAGTGGAACCACCTACCTCAACGTAGACCAACTTTGTAAATTTTGGTGTGCAACTCCACATTCTCTCCATTCGCGCCAGAACAACACAAATCTAATTATAAAAACCAAACATTGAACCCAAATAATCACAAATGGACATTAGACAACACGAAAAACTAATTTTCAATTATGAAAAAGAGAAGAAGCAACCATCTGAAGAAAAATGCATGTGCAGTGGGGGTTGCCGAAGGCCAACTGAGGAGAAACGCACCTTTGGAAAGGGTGAGGAAGGCTGGTCGATCAATAAAGCGTGGTGCCGAAGGTGCGCCACGCTGCAAAAAAATGGTCTGGTCAAGATATAGAAGCAGCGTGCGGGTGTTATGAGGGGAGAAAGGCTCGTCTTACCCATATTTGAGGCGGTTTTGCAGTGCGGGGTGGATGAGGAGGGTGTGGCACACCGGTTTGATGGATCCCAACTAAATTCGTATGTCGGAGAGGGGAAACCAGCTTGAAAAACATCCAGATTGGGTGATGGAACAAGGGGGATGTTCAAGAGAAATTGGGGTGACGAGAAAGGGTGGAGTGAGGTGCTTGGGATGCTCACTGGAAAGAGAAACAAAAACCACTGGGAGGAGAGCAGCTGAATCAAGGGGCAGTGGTGTGATGCAGAAGGGTGTGGCGTGAGAAAATGGAGTAGCGTAGGTCAGTGTGAGGTGGGTTATTGGTCTGGTTCGCCGGAGGAGGAGGAAGGAGCCTGTCCAAGAGAGGAGGTAGAGGCCGGATAATAGGAGGGAGGGGGCGTGATGGGATAGGGGAAATGGGGGAGATGGGTTGATGCAGTGTGGCACAAAGGGAGTGTGACGGGGGCCGAGGTGGTGCGAGGGAAGCCAAAATGAGGGAGGGGATGTGCGCCGACACTCAAGGGAGATGGGATTAGGGCTCATGCCGCATCGAGGAGATGGGAAGGGACCTATTCGGGTAGGGTTTCACCAAAAAGGGGAGGCGATGTGAGAGAGTGAGGGAGATGGAGAGGGAGAAAAAAAAAAGAATAAAAAAAGAAAATAAAAGAAAGGATAATAAAGAATAAAAGGGAAAATAAAATAAAAAGAAAATAAGAGGTTAAAAAACCCTCCAATAAATAATAATGAATTTATCCTTAATAATAAAAATAATATAATAGAACCAACTAAGATAATAATATCATTATTAACTGATTCTAGACATTGCAAATGATCACAGGTGCGGGCGCGGTCGTGCGCCCGGTCGCGTGCACGGTCACACAACCATGTAATAATAAATTAAAAAATAAATAAATCAAATACAAATATCTGATAAAGATAAAAAAATTAAAATAATTACTGATGTGTGAAGTCAAGGTGGGACACCAACTATATGTGACTATCTTATACCCATATATATTCAGTTTATTGCAACATAAATAAATAGTATCTACCCATACATTAAAATAAATAACTTGATCTACTTGTGCTCTACACCCATAAGTGAGCATTTTCCTTCTTCATCCAACACCAACACATATATGAATATATCCCATCAAATAGATATTTTAATGCATTACATATATGCAATGATATATCTACACAGGTAAGAACATTTGACCTAATGCACTGGCATCACCATAAGGATTCTGTACCTGGAGATCCTTTGGGTCCACCCATTAACATATCACTATAGCACCTCATTCCATCCAAAACATCATCTTCCACTAGTCGATTAACCCAAATCCAATCAGTATTCCCATCAATATGTCTTACGTCCCTTTGATATCAATTAAAGAGTCACTAGTAGCTCAACATCATGAAATCTTGAGGTGTGACTATATCCATCCTCCGAATATATAATTAACTAGCATTGATTTGAAAGATTAAAATCCAAAGAACAATGAGATCTATCCTTCAATAATCTAATCCCATCATCCTCAAATATAAATTGAAATCCTCAACCCCCAATGGATAGTATCAAACACCATCATCAATGGTTTTATATTGTAATAACCACATCCATAAATAATGGTCTACACCATCCCCAAACCAACTATAACTACGGTGGCCTGCACCCACAACCGGTGGTCAACACCACTTCAACTGAGTCCTATCTGTGGTAAAAAAATCCAATGACAAAAATAAATAAAATGGTGAGAATAAATCGACAACCATACATATGAAATACCATCTTGCAAGTTCATTTACAAATGTAAACCTCATCGGTCATCCATGGCATGACCATCACCATCCATCACATCTAGGAGATCATATTGCCTCAAACCTGATGGTTAACACCATCCCATATATGATGATCCATTCCCTCATCCTAAATAACCTCCACGTCTTAGTACTAGTGACCGATATCACCTCTATACTGGAGACCATGAACCTTATATTCGCATGGAACTCATGCATTTATATCAAAATATAATTGATTTAAACAATTTAAACATTCGAAATAAACTACCCATCCAACCACAAGCCCCATATATATCTTAAATTTTTTAAATAGTATAGATAATACCAATAGATATATCATAACATGAATTGAATGATTTAAATTGAAGAATTAATTTATTAAGGGTTTCACTCAGAAAACCCACATACGTGTACTTAGGAACACATCCCATAGTGTTTGTATATTTAAGGGGATATGTAAGAACCACATACATTATACTCATAGGTTCTCACCTATTGAATATTAACCTATAATCCATGATGAAATTATAGAAATCAATAATCTATACAAGTGAATTTAAAATGGGGAAAATTATATCAAAGGGAAATAACATTTTGAATGGAGAGTCAAAATAAGAGATAAAGAAAGTGGATTGATTATATTGTAATTAGATATCCAATGAACATGATGACCTTTAAATCAGATCATAGATAGAGGAGTTCCGAGGGATCCTAGGGGAGGGAGAAGATAAGATCCATCACTTGAGGGAGGAATACAAATGGGAGGATAAAAAAGGGCACGAATAAAATGGATTGGAGGTGTGGTATTTTAATTTCACCCCTTTAAATGAATCAAATTATTAAGATGTATAGTTTAGATAACCATGTCTCAAATATGTGGTGGTACTATCCAAATGGAACCTCCATTAAAATATTTTTCATGGTTTGTCCATACCATCCACCAATCATGGAAAATCAGTACCTAAGTGGCACTAAGCGTGTAGGCTAAGCCCCAAAATTTCTCAAACTGTGTTCATCCCACATTGACCTTCTATAATTAACAATAGAAATATTAAATGGTTGTGTTCACCACGTCACACGGTTTTCCTAACCATGATTCATTTCAAATATTGTATGCACAGTTTCACCTTAAGGGACACATGATTTAAGACAACCATGTTCCTCCACCCGCAATTTTTGAAAATGAGTTTTCAGGGAATGATGCTTATGAAACTCATCTGAAACCCCAGTGAATGCAATAGTAATTAAACTACATCTAAAAGAAATGCAATAATGCATTTTTAATCTTGAAATTATGCTTCAAAACCCAATTTTAATGTTAGAAGTTCAACCAATTTTAAAGTTAAAAAACATTCAGATATTCATCCCATTAAAAAACTGAGACATTATAATGTTGAATGATATAGTGATAACATCTCCCTCTTGAAATTTTATGGTTAATGAAATAAATTCCCCAAATAATTATTTGGATTCATTTGAGGAAAATTTTCATTACCTATATAAATACATTATCTTTATATAGAAAGGAGTGATATATATAGTGATCATAAATGTTTAAAGTATATATTCACTAATAAATAATTGAAAATGTTCTCAAAATTGTGGTTAGAGTTAATTAAAGATTATTACTGGTCAATACATTACCACCAAACGAAATAGAACTAGGTCGAAGAGTTTTTGTGTGAAAAGGATTATTCTAGCTTATTTATGATGTGGATCACAAAAGAACTATTTTTTTGGATTTGAAAAGTTTTTATCCAGAAATATTAAATGATGGGGAGAATATTATTAGTATAAAATGAGTGTTCAAACATCTATTCAAGTGAATATTAAAAATTTATAGAAGGAAGATGTAGATTTGGAATGTAAGGTGATAAGAGTTTTTGTGTTAAATCTTTATTGTGAGGAAATGATAGGTTTTAGAACCATATGTGTATCTCATTGAGACAATATTTGAAGAAATAACTATTAGATGAAGTTTTTTGTTCATTATTATCTATTTATAGAAGAAGTATAAATATTTATAGAGATATAAAAGAGTATTTAATGTGTGAAAAAATGAAGATAAATATTATAGATTATGTATCTCGGTGCTTGATATGTTTTTGATTTATGGTAGAGAGACAGAAGTCTATGGGAATTTTACAAATATTTACTGCACCAGAATAGTAAAGGTGTATCATCACTATATATTTTTTCATCAGAATCCTCAAAACAACTAAAGGAAATAATGATTTTGGAATTTTAGTCGATTTCCATTTGAAGTAAGCACAAAAATATTTCTATATGATAATAATTGTCCCTTGATCTTCATTCCTGAATATACATTAAATAAGTGGTATGGTTTCATGAGGTAGCATGTTCTATTGTTTCTTATCTAGGTATGAGTTTTACCATGATTTTATAGTGACGTCTTCAATGAGATATGGAGTTCGAGTTGGGTTTTAGTACTACTTATCACCCTCAAACATATGGTCAATTTGGGAGAACCATTAAAAATATTAAAGACATTTTGAGGTGTTATGATGCTTATTTCAAAAGTGGTTGGGGTCGACATCTTCATATAGTCTAGTTTTCATAAAATAATAGCTTTCAGTTGAGAATTCAGATTTCTCCTTAGAAATACCTATTTAAAAATTAGTGTACAACTATATTGTAATGGGATGAAGATGAATTGACTAATCTATATAGACTTGAGATAGATGATTAAATGCCAGAGAATACTATATCTATTCAACAACACATTAAGGAATCTTAGAATAAATGAAATGTTATACATAAAATCATTGGATAAATAGAAAATTTTAATTTTTTTAAATGGTATTCATATTAATTTATCCATTTAAAAAATTTTATGTTATTCAAAATGAATGGAATCATGATCCATATAAATATTTTACCTTCAAAATTCATGATTTAGTTGGGATGGTAGATTTCTCTTGGTGCTTCCACCGAACCTCTCTCAAGTTAATGTTGTTTTCCATGTATCTATCCTAAGGACGTATGTACTAGATCTTTCACATGTATTAAAATCAGTGTTTGTATGGCTGGATCATGTCGTTTTTATATGAAGAGAAACAATAATAAATATTTGATCATATGAAAAAATGTTATAGAAGAAGAGTACTAACTGGGTTAATATTCTCTAGAGGTATCAAAAATTCGAAGAACCTATATGGGAATATAAGGATATGTTGAAATTGAGGTATCTTCATTTTTTTGTTATAGTGATGTAATTTCATGAGAAAAATACACTTGAGGGGTTTTATAATGTAACACCTCTATAGTTTATTTCTATTCAAATAAATATAATTTCTTCAATATCTTGTTGTTCAAAAAAAACTAGAGTCTAAATAAATATTTATTTATTATACCATTACAACATAGTTAATAATTTTTTAGAATGAATAGTAATATTTTTAAAAAAAATATACTTAGTGGTTTCTGATAGTAAAAATATATTAATAAATATGTTTTCAATTTTTAGTAAAGTGTTTATATGCTTCAAAAATACATTTTCCTTCAAAATGATTTTATTTCTCCTCATATAGAAATAATAAAATTTATTTTTTTCCACATTTAATAAATTTATATGAAAAAATTAACTTCATTTTTGGAATCATCATGTTATGTTTATCGTATACTAAATTTTTGATAATTTTTTGAAAATATTGAGATTCCAATGAATAAAGAAAAATTGATATTTTTATTGAAATGTTCCTTTTTTTATAGAATTTAGAATATTTTTTTTTCAAAATGGATTAAAATGTAAAATTAGTTCATTTATATTATTAATAATCCAATTTAGGTCATTAGAATCAATTGTATGTTTAATTTTGATAAAAAGTATTTTTTCTGGAAACCACTTTTCCCCATATTTTTCCATTGAATATTAAATTAAATTATTCAATATATGTGATTTGAATTTGATAAAATGGATTCTATATTTAGATTTATATTTTTTTTCATTTATAAAACATTATTTTTTGGTAATAATTATTAGCAAAAATAGTTAAAACGTTTTACTACAGTTAAGGTTAAATGGGGTTACAAGTGTGGTTAAACCAAGATATAAGGGTACATATTCTCATTAAAATTGTCTAAATACTATTAGGTGTCAAATTTTGGACCTCATCCTATCACACCTTTGAATCTATGGTCAATTGTAATAATTTTTCATAAGAATTTCTTTATTATAATTTATTATTTTATGGAATTCCATGTGTAGCCTCTCCCCCACTTATAAATGGACACCCATTAATTTTCTTATTTATACCTCATTGATCCATTTATCTTGAAAAAACTGAATAAAATTCTCTTATAATATTCCCTATACATGACATAACTCTGGTTGTCTTCTTAAACTACTATTACAATGGTTCTTGAGAAAGGACCTAATAGAGGTCTCTAGAAGAAGAGGTAATAATCCTACCCAACATCTTTCAATTTATTTCTTCTTATACCTCTAATAAATCAATGTTATTAATTATAAAATGATAAATTAATAATCACAAGAATTACTAAATGTTACTATTATTATGGAACCTATGATATCTATCCTATATTTCATCAAATTAAAAGTGAAAGTATCACTCTTCCATATGTGTGGACTACCACATCCACACAATTATAGAATTCATTTTCCATCACCATATTTCATATAATGTTATTATAATGTGTTAAAATTTTATAAATGAAGTTATTCGGAGTGGATACTCAAGAGGGGGGTGACTTGAGTTCCTATTAAAAATTTCCATTCAAAATTTTTATATTGAAATCCCCAAATTCATAAAACAAGTTGAACTTTAGTGAATTTGTAACGATTGTAAGTGTTCAATTAGTTTCTCAAATATTGATTATTTCTCAATTAACTTAATCTGAAGATTAAGTTAGCTTTTGAAACTAACTTACTGGTTCAGAATAATTAGAAACACTTGCTAGTTCAACTATCAGAGTTACTTTATAACAAATTTGAATTTCCAAGTAATTAGCAGCGGAATATTGAAAATAGTTTAACTAAAATAAGATGAACAACAGTTTTAACCAAGTGGTTCAGTCTCAACCTGAGACTTATTCCTCTCAAACAGTTTATATAAAACTTTTATCCACACCCCAGATTGGGGTTTACAACAGTACTCGGACTGTCCAGGTCCTCAGACCTCTAACAAAGTTTTACATGGAATACACAAAGGTGTAATGAGTTTGGTGTGAGGACTTCAGTATCCTTCAGTTCAGTATAGGAGTCAATGTTTTTTCAGATAGACACAAGCACACACATTATTTGTAATGTAATAAAAATGATCACATCAGAGGAATAATTTGGAGATGAGTTTATAATTCTCCTGTATGATTTCAATGCAGTCTGGACTCCTTTAGATTGAAGAAGATAAATCATTGATTCATTCTCTAGATATTGTCTAGAAAACATAATGTCGTGGTGAGGTTCCTTTACTTCCAGTACAGGTGTTCATCGTGAATGTGAGAGTATTCCTTGCAGCACTTGAATCTTCTCTTTGAACTTCTATTCTTGACGTGTATGAGTGTTCTTCGAGTTCTTCGTGTTCTCTTCTTGTATTTTTCTCTTTTTTCATTCTCTATTTCACACTTTATATGCATCTTTGATCTTTATTTTATAGCTCATGCGGTGGTTCGACATAAGTCAGGATTACTTCTGCAAGTACGAGGTACGGTTCCCTGACATCCAACAAACATCATTAATTAATTTCAGACATAAGACATGATTACTTTTGAAGGTATGAGTTACCATTTCTTGACATCCATCAAAGATTATTAATTAATATCATTTGCCTTAAAATCACAAAATATGATTGTTGCTAATAAAAAATAGAGATAGATTTTAGAGAACTAGTGACTGGTTTCCATCGGTAGCTCTTTTTATCTGTGAACTTGTAGCGATGGACTTGTAACGGTAGGTCTTGCATCGGTAGATGTTACTATCTGTAATGGTAGGTTATTTGTATCGGTATCTCAATGTGTAGAAGTAGCTCCTTTTATCGGTAGCTCCAACTGTCGGTAGCTTTTCATAATGATGAACTTCTATCGGTAGATATTACTCGCTATTAGTAGCTATTAACATCGGTATCGGTAGCTCTCTCTATCAGTAGCTTCCTCTATCGGAAAATCTATTCCATCAGTAGCTTGTATCAGTTACCTTGTCTATCAGTAGACTTAGTCTATCAGTGACCTTTGTTTATCTGTATCTCTGTCTGTATTAGGGACTTTAAAACTTGAATGCTTATAAAGTATATGTTCTATGAAATTAATTTCTAGATTGAGTTAGTTACCAAGATTAATCATCGGTAAAAATTTATAATCATAAATAAACATTGAATAACATATTCCAATGATATGATATGATCATTTTGGTATTCATATAAACTCATTAGTATGATTTAATAAGTAGAAATTATAATTAATATATAGATAGACATTATTTGGGATTATCAAATAATATCTGAACATAATTGAGATTATCAAAACATGTGAGTCCAACTATCTCCCCCTTTTTGATAATCACAAATTATGTCACTATAATACAGAATAATCTTTAATGAATTAGAGTAAAATACATCTAATGGAATTTCTCAGCGTGTTCAGATCATAACTCTCAAATGCATCAGAGTTAAACTATGGACAAACATTAGAGAAAAAAGAAATAGAATATGTATTTTCCCAAAGATACATATTAAAATTTTCTCCCCATATTTCCCATATTTTAATTTTTCTCCCCCTTTTTGATTAGAAAAAAGAGAAAAACAACAGTTTAGAGAATAAAAAAATAAGAGAGAAAATAGAAATTTTCATTTCACATGAAAAAGTTACATGAGATAGTACAAAAGAAATACAAGAAGTACAATGATTCCAATCAAATTCCTAGACACTAATCAATCAAACTCCTCAATAGGTAATTTTGATTTGGATTTGGGATTAGAAGAGGATTCAGTCTTGGTAGGCATAGGTGAAGGCTTGGGAACACCAGTGATGATCAATGGTGGTTGAGCTACTGAAACACTGTCGGGCCTGTAATGGGTACTCATTTGTGTGATCATAGTAGTAAGACTTCTGATGGATTGAGCTGGATTCAACTGAGGTGTGGAAGTATACTGACAAAAGGCAGGCATGGATGGAGGTACAACAATAGGGGTACTGTCCACATGAAGGAATGGCAGTAAGAGATTCCTGAAATCCATGCTGATACCTCCCCATTTATCCATATCAGAGATAAAATCATCCTTGTTCTCCATAAATTTGTCCAAAGCAGGGGTAAACTCCTTGATCTTACTAACTTTTTCATTGAAGGCTTGAGTAACTGGGGGTAGTTTTAGATTCTCTAACAGTATCTTGAAATGATTGTTTAGTTGATTCTTGGTGTACACTCTCTGAAAATAGTAATCAATTTTGTATTTTATTTCCTTCTGGGCTGCAGTAGCATGTCTCAAATAATCTTGGATGATTTTTATGAAATCCCTGGTGGTAATAATCACCTAGGAATCAGATGAGCTACTGGTACTATCTTGACCAAGTTCTTCTTTCAGCACAGATCTAAACTGTTCAACATCAACTAAAACCCTGGAGGTACCAAGAGGTTTTACAGTAAAATCTACTGTTTGTTTGAAGGATTTTGTCAATCTACTTATCAAATTATTCACAACAAAGTCTTGAGTACTGACATGTATTTTTATGGTATTCTTAAAATCTTCAAACACATTCAAAAATTGTTTCACTACACCTCGAATGTGGTTGATGTCAGTATAAAAATGAGATTTATAACTCATGAAGGTGTCAAATGAAGCAACAGATTTCTTAAAAAAATCAACAAACTCTGTCAAACTTTTAACTTTATTTTGACATTATTTAACTTCATCCATCAATTCTGTCACAAAACTTGACATAAAATCTCCCAAAAAAGATACCAAAGAACTTTGCATCTTACTTAGCTCTTTAACAAAACATGTTTTCAATTCAGATTTCAATGCATAAAGATCTCCTTTTCTCACAGTGTCTTTAGGGAGAGCTAGGGGAGCTACTGGTTAAGCAGTAACTTCCTCTGGGAAAATATCATAAGACACATGATGTCTTCTAATGGGTGTCTCATAATTAGAATCAGTACAGTCTAGTCACAATACAACAAATTCTGGATCCACATACCAATCTTCCACTTTATATGTCACAGAAACGGATCATATCCTTACAAGTTGCTCCCCCTCAACCTGAGCTTCCATCACTATATCTATAGCAGCACCAGTAGCCTCATTGGGTACTTCTTCTTCAGAAGTGTCATCAAAAACCATATTCATATCCAAACCAGGTTTCACAGACTGGGGTATGTCAGCAATAGGAACCAGTCTGCATACTTCAGGGATCTCCTCAACAGGCATAATAGAGTTCTCAATCAGAGTACTGAGACTCAAACATGTACTTCCATTCACATATACTTCTTCCTCTTCATTATCAATATTATTTGAATTTGGGGGAGTCTCCCTATGATCTGATCTAGGAAAGTCTTCCTCATTTACAGATATTTCTTCAACACATTCTCCTTGAACTGCTTCCTTCACAGGTGGACTTTCCATTTCATATGATTCCTTTTCAGCAGCTGGGCTTGGAGGAAAACCAGGACCCCCTCCATCTTCTATATAGTTATCCTCCTCAGCATCATCATCATTGTATTGAGCTACCTCCTCATCAGGTCCTAGACCTGGATCTCTCTTATCTATTGGCTGATTTGGATGGTCAACGAGGTTAAATTTATCATACATTTTCTCATTATCATTCACCCAATCCTTTTTTCATGGGTTCCATCCCATCTAATATACATACAAACTATTTTGGTAATAAAAAAGTTGTCTCTTACAACCACTATCTCATCCTGAGACTCATTCAAACCTTTTATATTGATCATCAAAGAGACCATCTTTGCAAATAATAGAGCATTTGTTCTCGATTTTTTCCAGGTCATATCTTCAATTTGAATCATCAGAAGCCTACACAAATTCAATTTGTCACTATGAATTAGCAGATAAAACAAGAATATATTTTGGATTTTGAGGTTTGAAAAATCCCCTCTTCATGGACTTAACACATGCTGGATAAATTTGAACAGCAACCGGTTCTCTCCATCCATTTCTATAGCAACTAGTTTTCTTGGTGTTCCATCTCTAGTGAGATATTCAAAAGCAGATTCACACTAAAAAATGCCTCTAGTGGGAGGTACTGACTTTGAGAAATATCCAAATTCACCCTCGTGTGGAACTTTCAAGAACTCAGCCCAATCAATGGAATAAAATGATATTATCTTGTCATTTACTATTGATACCATTCTATTCTCACTTTCAGATTTCTCAAAATGAACAAACTTATAGAATTCCTTTACCAATTTCTGATAATAAGGACCATTTTTATTCACAAAACATTTGAGCTACCCTTGTTCCTCCAAAATCATTAGAATTCGATATCTTCTAGGCCAGAGCTATTCTGGATAGAGTTCTTTCATGATTACGATATTTCAATCCAGTAATTGCGGGTTCACTACACCCTTCTCACTACTTGTTCCACTGCCACTTCACTTAGATCCTTATTTCTACATCTTTGAACTTGGTGCATCACCTTAATCTCAAAATACCGACCTTTTTACTCTTTGCATTTCCAAAATGAAGAACATGGGGTCCGCATGAAATGTGGGGGTTCGAGAAGTAAGGTTTTAAGAGAAGAGAGTTTGCAGTGGATTGAAACGTGAATTAGACTTAATTTTTATCATTTAGGAATTGATATGTAATAAAAATAACTACATTAAAAATAATAATGGTTTCCATAAAGAAAATGGAATCCAGATAGCTCAAAACATGTCGATAACAACTAATGGTGAGAATTCTTAACTGCGAGGTCCACTAACAGTGAGGTTATAATAGTGAGGTCCACTAACAATGAGGTTATAACGATGATGTCCACTAACTGTGGGGTTATAATGCTGAGGTCCACTAACAGTGAGGTTTTAATGATGAGGTCCACGAACAGTGAGGTTATAACGGTGAGGTTCACTAACAGTGAGGTTATAATGGTGAGGTCCACTAATAGTGAGGATTAAGGAATGTTTATCATTCCTAACTCATGTCTAATGTAACTTAACCTATCTAAACTTAAGGGCTTGGTGAATATGTCATCTAATTGATGTTCAATGCCAATAAATTCAAGAGTAATATCACCCTTTTGATAATGGTCCCTTAAAAAGTGATCTCTTACATCAATGTGCTTAGTCCTAGAGTGAGATATAGGATTCTTGGAAATGTTGATTTCACTAGTGTTATAACATTTTATAGATACATGCCTAAATTGATATCCATAGTCCAATAAAGTGTGTTTCAACCACAAAATGTTTCCACAACAACTACCAACTACTATGTACTCTGTTTCAATAGTAGACAATGCAACATAATTCTGCTTTTTACAACACCATGATACTAAGGACTTACCGAGAAAATGACATGTTCCAGAAGTACACTTCCTATCTAGCTTGCAACCAGCTAGGTTAGCATCTTAATAGCTTGTTAAATCGAATTATTGTAGTTTTGGATAAAATAATCCTAAATTAGTAGTATGTTTAAGATATTTAAAAATCATTTTAACAGCAAGAAAGTGTGACTCTTTTGGATTACCTTGAAATTTTTCACACATACACACACTAAAAAAAATATCTGGTCAACTAGAAGTAAGATAAAGTAAACTCCCAATCATACCTTTATAACTGGTTTGATCCATTGGTTTCCTAGTTTCATCTACATCCAATTTACAAGTGGTACTCATAGGTGTATCACTTTCCTTATTACTATCCAAACCAAAAAAATTTAGAATATCCTTTGTATATTAACTTTAATTTAAAATAATACAATTTTCTTTTTGGAAAACATGAAATCCAAGAAAATATTTGAGTTATCCCCTTAAACTCATTTCAAATTCACTTTTCATACTCTTTGAAAAATAAATACATAAAGCATTTTTAGAAGATCCGAAAATAATATCATCAACATATATTTTTATATTCAAAACATCTTTGTAAATCCTTTTGATAAAAAGAGTTGGATCAGAAATCCCTTTAATAAATAATTTTTAAATAAGAAAATTAATAAGTCTATCATGCCAAGTTCGTGGATCTTTTTTTAAACCATAAAAAGCTTTTAGAAATTTTAAAAACATAATTTGGAAAATTAGGATTAGTAAATCTAGGTGGTTGTTCAACAAAAACATCTTCAATTATAAAACCATTTAGAAAAGCAAATTTAACATCCATTTGATATAACTTGAAATTCAGATGAGCAACATAAGCAAGTAGGACTTTAATAGCTTATAACCTAGATACTGGTGCAATGGTTTCCTCATAATCTATTCCATCTTCTTGACTATATCTTTGTGTAACTAACCACACTTTGTTTCTAACTATATTCCCAGATTCATCAACTTTATTTCTAAAAACCCATTTAGTGCCTATTGTCAAGGTGTCTTTAGGTATGTCTACTAATTCCCAGACTTTGTTTCATTCAAATTGATTTAACTCTTCTTGCATAGCCATTACCCAAAATACATCATTGATAGCATCATTGATATTTTTAGGTTCTCACTATGAAAGAAAGGCTTGATGGTCAACCTGATTTCTTAGAGAAGCCCTAGTATGAGTCCCTCTATCCAAATATCCTACAACACTATGTAACATATGGTTTTTAAGGGTCCTAGTTGGTCTAGAAAAAGTAGGGCTAGAAATTCATAGTTCATTTACAAGTTCAGGTTCAACAGAAATTCGTTCTGGAAAATTTTCAGAACAGGTTGTCTTAACAACAGGTTCACTATTTTTTCATTAAGGTTTAGACTTGACATATCTTCTTCAAGATTTTCAAGAGGGGTCTTAGTTTCAAGTGGATCAATTTCATAAAATTTTATGTTTAAATATTCTTCCACACATTTGGTCCTCTTATTAAATAATCTATAAGCTTTACTAGATATAGAATAACCTAGAAATATTCCTTCATCATTTTTGGATGCAAACATATCAAGATTATCTTCAGTATTTAGAATAAAAAATTTACAACCAAAACTCTAAAGTAACTAAATTTAGGCTTTCTATTATTCCAAATTTCATAAGGGGACTTTTTAAGAACAGGTTTAATCAAGAATCTATTTATAATATAACAAGTGTTATTTATAGCTTCATCCCAAAATTAAACAGGTATGTCATACACATTGAGCATTGTTCTTGCAATTTCCTAAAGGTTTCTATTCCTTCTTTCTACTACACCATTCTATTGAGGTATCCTAAGGGTATAGATATTATGTCTTTATCTATTGTGTGACCAATAGGTGTTAAAGTCATGATTTTCAAACTCACGATCATGACCACTTGTCAGGATCTTAATCTTAACTCTAATAAGGTTTTCTAAAGACTTGGAGTATTTAATAAAATACGAACAAGCTTTAATTTTGTTAGCAAGAAGGTATACCCAAGTGTATCTAGAAAAGTCATCCACTAGGACATAGACATAGTGCTTCCCATTTAAACTAGAAACTCTAGATGGTCTAAATAAATCCATATGAACCAACTCGAGAGGTTGAGAAGTTGAAACTTCTTTCATTTATTTGAATGAAACTTTATGTAGCTTTCCCTTTTGACAGGGATTACAAAATTTGTCTGTTGAGAATTTTAGTTTGGGAAGGTGTCTAACTAAAGTTTTCCCAGTCAATTTCTTATCTGAATGAAAATTTTAGTGTCCTACTCTTCTATGCCATAACCAAGATTCTTTATGAATGGAATTTAAAAATTTACCTTTTGTTTGGCTAAAGAATTTAAATGTACAACATATACATTTTCATTTCTTAATGCAGTAAATACCAAAATATTTTTAGAATTAAATACATTACAAGCATCATTTTCTAATTTACCATTGAAACCATCATCACACAACTGAGAAATTCTTTATAGGTTGTATTTTATTCCATAAACAAATATTACATTAAAAATTAAAATTGAATCATTGTTACCAATCTGGCATACGCCGATGATATTTCCTTTTGAGTTATCACCAAAGGTGACATGCCCTCCATCAAATTTTCTTAAGCTCTTAAAGAATGAGTAGTCTCCTATAATATGACTTTAACATCCACTATCCAAGTACCATATCTTCCTACAGGAACATTTAAAGCAAGTTTCCTAAAAAATAGTTTTAGACAAAAGATAATTTTGGTACCCAGATTTTCTTTGGTCTAGAAAGATTAGCAAGTAATACTTTAGGCACCCATATTTGTCTAATGGATTTTCTATAATTAACAGATTCAAACAATTTTGATAAATAAACATCGTTTGGTCTATAAGAATTTGAATAACTAGATAAAGCATAAGAGTTTTCATAAAATGAACGAGCAGCATACTATCCAGATTTTGGAAAAAATTTATTCTCAACAATCTGTCTCTGTCCAGGTTGGTATCTTAAACCTGTAGTATACTATGGTGCAACTTGTTTTACAAGAATTTGAGTTAGATTATTCTTTCCATTTGTGAACTTCTCAAAGTCATTTCTAATTTTATCATTGGAAAATTTTAGTTCAGTGTTTTCCTTTAACAATTCAACATTCTTTTCCTTTTCTATACTAAGATTATATTTAATAGTACTAGTAAAGGAATACTATTTATTCTATGATTTGTACTCATCTTTCAGATCATTACAAGTATCTTCCAACATATTACAGTATTCAAATAATTCAACTTTAGACATATTATCATCATTATTTGAATCACTTTCATTTCCCAGAATAATAATCGTTGTGCATAAGGGAATTAAGTGTTACCTTAGATGTTTCAGTCATGAAACACATGTTTCCATGATTCTTTTCTTCAGAATCAGATGCTTCAGATCCACTTGAGCTATCTTTAGAAGCACTCCATGTAGCTTTCATGGATTTCGTGAATTTCTTATCCTTGAAATAAAATTTCTTCTTAAACATCAATTTTGGACAGTCAACCTTAACATGTCATTTCCTTTTACATTCATAATAGACGATTTCATCATATTTATAAGCTTTCTTCCAATCCCTCCTCAAATTACCTCATTGGTCATACATACCATTATAATTTGATTTTCGGAAAAATTTCTTCTTCCCATATAATTTCTTGAATCTCCTGGATATATAATCCATCTCTTCATCACTTTCGGAATCTAAACCTTCACTTGTTGAGATTTTTATAGGTATGTGAACTTTCTCTTTGTCCTTCGTCTTTGAGGCAGTAGACTTAAAATCCACTGACTTCTTCTTAGGTTCATCATCTTCCTCTTTGTTTAACTTTAGCTCCTCTTCATACATCATAAACTTACCAATCAGCTCCTTGATAGGTAGCTTGCCAATGTAACATGATTATCGTATAGAGATAGAGGTTCATCTCCATCTGTCTGGAAGGAATCTCAGTATCCTCATGATTTTCTCTTTTGATGGAACAACTTTTCCCATTGAGCTAATTGTATTTACTATCTCATTAATCCTGAGATACATATCATAAATAGATTCATCAGGTTTCATTTTAAAATTATCATACTTAATAGTGTATGTATTTAGTCTCATTTTTTTAACATTAGTTGTTCCCTCATGGGAAACAAACAAAGTATCCCAAATTTCAAAAGTAGTCTTATAGGAAGATATTTGATTAAATTATTCATCTCCTAAAGCACAATACAGTGCATTCATTTCTTTACAATTATTATTGTAATCATCTTTCTTAGGTTCATCCGATGTAGTTCTAATAGTTTCTGGAATCTTATACTGAGTCTCTATAGCAGTCTAGATGTAAAATCCCATACTTTCTAAGGGAATTTTTATTTTGATTTTCCACTGGGCATAATTAGAACCATTAAATAAAGGTGGAAAGTTGGTAACTACACCTTCAAATATATTATCCACAATAACTAAATTTTAAAAATATATATAAAGATATAAAAATTTACAAATAATAAAAATTTTGAGATCTTTAAGATATAACTAAAATCACAATTGAAAACTTTTCACAAACAGAGTGTTTTGGAAAACATTTAGCTACTACCTTTGATACCAAATGCTGGTCGGAGTGGATACTCAAGAGGGGGTTGAATTGAGTTCCTATTAAAAATTTCTATATAAATGATTTATATTGAAATCCCCAAATTCATAAAACAAGTTAAACTGTAGTGAATTTATAAATAATGTAAGTGTTCAATTGGTTTATCAAAGATTGGTTATTTCTCAGTTAACTTAATCTGAAGATTAAGTTAGCTTTTGAAACTAACTTACTAGTTCAAAATAATTTCCAGCACTTGCTAGTCAACTAACGGATTTACTTTAAAACAGATTTGAATTTCAAAATAATTAGAAGCAGAATATTGAAAATAGTTTAAACTAAAATAAGATGCACAACTGTTATAACCAAGAGGTTTAGTCTCAAGATGAGACTTAGTCCTCTCAAAAAGTTTATATTAAACTTTGATCTACACCCTGTATCGGTGTTTGAACAATACTCAGACTATCCCGGTCCCCAGACCTA
Source organism: Viscum album (assembly GCA_963277665.1). Taxonomy (NCBI): domain Eukaryota; kingdom Viridiplantae; phylum Streptophyta; class Magnoliopsida; order Santalales; family Viscaceae; genus Viscum; species Viscum album. The sequence goes on along the minus strand of OY728130.1, from coordinate 1,799,363,709 downwards.
TACCACCGTTCTATTTGGGAAGGCAACAACAGTAGCACATAGGCTATCCAGGTCCTCAGACCTCTACCACATCTCTATGTGGGATACAAAAAGTTGTAAACATTTTTTTGTGTGGATTTCAGTATCTTCTAGTTAAGCTTAGGATTCAGTGTGTGTTCAGACAAACAAAATAACACACACTGCTCGTAATGTAATAAAAATAATCACAGCAGAGGAATAATATTGAGATGAGTTTAGAATGCTCTTGTGTGATGTCAATTCAACACTGGACTCATTTGGATTGAATAAGATGAAGCATTGAGTCCTTCTCTGGAAATTGTCTGGAAAACCGAGTGTCGTGGTTATGTTCCCTTACTTCCAGTAAAGGTGTTCATCTTGAATGTGAGAGTAATCCTTGCAGCACATGAATATCCTCTTTGAACTTCTGTTCATGATGTGTATGAGTGTTCTTCGAGTTCTTCATGTGTTCTTCTTTTATGTGTCTTTTTTTTAATTTCTTATGTCACACTTTATATACATCTTTGATCTTCCCTTTATAACTCATGCTGTGGTTCGCCATAAGTGATGATTACTTCTGCAGGTACGAGGTACGGTTCCCTGACATCCAACAATCATCATTAATTAATTTCAGACATAAGACTTGATTACTTTTGTATGTATGAGGTATGGTTTCCGAACATCCATCAAACATTATTAATTAATATCAGTTTCATTAAAATCACAAAATATGACCGTTGCTAATAAACAAACAGAGATAGAGTTTAGAGAAACAATGACTGGTTTCCATCAGCATCTCTTTGTATCAGTGAACTTGTAGCGGTGGAATTGTAATGGTAGGTCATACATTGGTAGCTGTTACTCTATGTAATGGTAGCTTGTATCTGTAGCTCCATGTGTAGTGGTAGATCCTTGTATTAGTAGCTCCAACTATCAGTAGCTCTTTATAATGGTGAACTTCTGTCGGTTTCTCTTCCTCTTTATCAATAGCTTTTAACATCAGTAGCGTTAGCTCTCTCTATTAGTATCTTCCTCTATCAGCAACTCTATTCGATCGATAGCTTGTATTAGTTACCTTGTCTATTAGTAGACTTAGTCTATCGGTGACCTTTGTTTATCGGTAGCACTGTCTGTATCAGTGACTTTAAAACTTGAATGCTTATAAAGTATTTGTTCTATGAAATTCATTTCCAGATTGAGTTAGTTATCAATATTAATCATCAGTAAACATTTATAATCATAAATAATCATTGAATAACGTATTCCAATGATATTATATGATCATTTTGATATTCATATCATCTCATTTGTATGATTTCATAAGTAGAAATTATAATTAATATATAGATAGTTATTATTTGGGATTATCAAAGCATATCTAAACATAATTGAGATTATCAAAATAGGTGAGTCCAAGAAATCACATTTATTAAATAATTATTCTTATATAATTATAATATCATATCTACCTTCTTACCATCTAATATATTGTAAAGTAGTAATGTCGCTTGTGCGTACGTGCAGACTACCACCCCCCAAAGTGACATGATTCTTTTTTAATTTCCTATATACTTGGATGGTAATAAGGATATATTTAATGAATGTATATGAAATATATGATATAAGAATTATTCTATAAATTTTAATTATTATTTAACTTTATTTCAATCCATCCATCTAAAATTGAATATATCATTCATTCATTTATAGGACCTACGTAACCATGAATAGTTTTATTCATGTTTATATATACACTTTTTAAGGATGAATGTAAATATACATATAGAGAATATATAAGATATATTTATCATGATTAAAATTCTAATGATAATTAAACCGTTATCATTTTATGAGGTCTAAAACTAAAGAACATAAATTCTCCTAAAAAGTGAAACACTTAACCAATGAAAATTTGGATTCTAATAATAAATTTCCAATAAATGTGTGTTGAAATTATATAAGTGGAACATATATGATATTATAATTATTTACATGACTCTATTATATAATTATAATAAATCTAAAATTATTATATGGGTAGTTATATTTTTTTCTAGTAACTATAACTCGATGTAAGATATTTTCATCCCAATTTTAATTCAGGGAGATAAATTCTATATTCACAAATTTTTTCATTTATGCAATGTATATAATTCACAAAAAATTATTTTATTATTATTATAAGGAAAATTATGTTTATTTAAATATCTATATATTTTTATCCCTTTCTTAATGTTTAGTTTTGAATGATACCAAAGTGGTAATAAATTTATATTACAATCTCATTATTAAACACAATTGTTTGTGATTATGTTTATGGTCATTAAATTTTACGAACATATCTAAAAATATACTTAATTTTATTCTCATCAAGCTATTTTTGAATATTACATATTTCACTTTCATTTTTCAATATTTAGTAACTCAAGACACCAAATTAATGTTTTTAATGAAAATTGACAATATTTCCCTCTTCATTTGGAAATCCTTTTTCTTATATATCTTTGTTTTAAAAAAAATCATGTCTGTTTTTTGTATTCTCATTTTTTAAAATGTGAATTGAATATTTGTCTTAACATACACGACAAGAATGGAATTTCCTATTATTATGAACCCTGAATTCATTGATGATTAATTTATATCATTCATAGATTATGTATTGATGAAAATTAATTCCTTAATATTTGGGTAATTTTTATATTATAAATATGTGATTTCAATGTGAAAATTGTATTTTAACCATGAAATGTTCTAGTGATATTTTAAAGGCAATTTTCATCAGTGGTAATATCCTTTTATATTACATATGATTTAATGGGGTTATGGTACAATCATACCATCCAATTTCCTTATTTTTATTTATTATGATGATTAACATTTAAGGTTCTTATATGAAACATATTTCTTTCCCATGGATGAATTATGTTATGAGGAAACCCTTAAGAACCCCATTTATTTTCCACATACTATGCAATAATAAACTAATGAAATGTTTGTGAAACCCATACCCTATCATTGGGTTATTATATAATAAATGTTTTATTATATTTTTAAACACATATTAATTATTTTTATTATGTTATGGGTGGTACTATAGTGATTATAAACCACGATTTAATTGAGAAAAGATGGATATATTTTGAGATAATAAGGACTTGAATGGGGATTAAATATAGTTTAGTAAGGGACATTATCCATAATGATAGCCATTGGAGTGAACCTAGAATTAGTACATAAAAAAATAGTGAGTGAACCCAATCCACTGTGATAGTCTTGGAAGTTATACTTTTCTATGGAAATTTTTTTATATTCTCTTACATATGACAAAATATTTTGAATTATTTTGATGTTATGCTCCCAAGGATCAATTCCATTGATTCCATTATGATTGATATCTTAAAAACCACAAAACACAATATCATGATTCAATATAAGGATTTATGATATTATATATATGCTCTTAAATTTTTAATATGATGTTATCATTATTGTGATCACAAGTTATACAATAGTGGTAATTAATAGAACCTTCATTTAACCTTACTGAGTATCTAAGTTTAACCTTTCCTTTGTTTAGTTTTTATAGGTTATCAATAAATATTTTTAGTAGGATAAGTCTAATAAGGGTGATATTTATGAAGAAATTAGTGGGATATGATGTGGATATGTTTTTAATAGGTTGTTCGCTTATCAATGTTTTTAAATTCATTGAACCTATATGATTCTAGTGGGGATCATAATGTGATGTATTGAATCTTCATTTGATAAATGTGATATTTATGTATGAAAATTATAGTTCTAAATATAATATGATGTCATATATTTTAAACTAATAAAAATAAAGATACAATATATAGGATCATGAAGGAAGAAAATTAATTATTACATTCAAGACATAACCATTTGTGAAAATAGAACATGGTAATGTTAATCATGTATACTTTTCAGAGAAATGTATTGATGTAACAACATGAAATGATCAATAGTTATAAAACATGTAATATTTGATAAATATATTAAAAGATACAATAGGAGGAAAAGAAAAAAGCCTAGAAACATATTGATTTGATAAACTTATATTTGTGAAGTCCTTTGATGAGGATTTAAACCCATTAATACAAGAATTCCATGACTTTCAATGTAAATTATATAGTATTGGAGTTGTGTTTTTATAATAATCTCATCAATAAATGTAAATTATAATAAAAAATATATAATATTGTTTTTGAAAGTTTCTATCAAACCAAGGGTACCAAATTTGATAAGTCTTTTTCTCTGATTATAAGGATTTTTTTATGATATATAGTTAGAAAATTACAATAATTTCTAAATTGACATGAAATCATCATTTTTAATTTACAAACATGAGGAATAGGTCTAAATAAAAATACTAAGAGGGTTGATACTTGATAGAGATAATTTTCTGGTAGTTATAATGATGAATTATATAAATAAATCTTAATTATGAACCATAAGAGTGGTATTAAAAGTTGGAAAATAACTTATGGATTTTACAACTCATGAATTGCCATGTTGATTATTATATATATATATATATATATATTAATGGATATTATATCAACTCACTCATTATGATTGTGTCTATCGATGAAACTATTTTTTTCGTAAATAAAGAGGATACTTTTGATGAATCATCCATACTAATGAGGAATAATATTAGGATGTTGATGATAAATTTTTTTATAATGATGTATGATAAGAACATGTAATTATGGATTTATGTATATTAAAATAATGATAATATAAGAGATATAATTAATCAAAATCCTACTTCTTGACGGGACATATTTATCTGGGTATAATTCATATATTAGAACTCCTAAAAGAATTTTTTGTCACATTGATAATGAAAGAAGTTAAATATGTTACAGAATCTTGAGTCTCGACAAAAATGAAATAGTTATAGTCAAATATTTAAAACATGAGGGTTAATAAGTCATAATCATATATTATTGTAGGAAAAAAAATTAATAAATCATTCAATGAATCTAAATAAAATTCAAAATTAAAACATATTGATACCATGTATCATATTATTAATGAGAAAGTTTGTAATAGAAATTTTTTAGTAAATACTTTCCCATAATTATATATCAAGATGAGTGTATTTTATTTCAATAAAAAAACTAGGTCCAAAACCTTAATACATTAATAAAATAAAATTATTAAATATTAACGTTATACTATGGACATTAAATATTTGTGTATCAATAGAATTATACAATATATTAAAACTATATAAAACTATACATATTATTTTATGTTTTATTTCTTTAAAATACTTTTGTTTTCCTCATTTTTTTATTAAAAATAATTATTATCTCATTTATAATTATAGATTTATATAATTTAAATATATTTTAAATTTGACATATTAAAATCATACTAAGATATGTTTTTTTCAAAAAAAAACATCGATATTTATATTAATAGTGAAAATAACGTTTTTTCTGAAATTATGACACTTATTACATTATATGTATATTAGAAAGACCTAGAACATTTTAAATTTATAAAATATGGATTTAATAAAAAAATGTATAATTTAAATACAGTTTTAATATTTATAAATTATATTTTTAACTAAATTTTTTTAATATTTCAATTATTATGAAAATAGTTTCTGATCATCTCATCTAGTTAATTATTTAATTATTAAAATTCATTATTAGATTATTTTTAAAGATATATACATTTTTATTTTATTATAAATCATTTTGTGTCATTATAATTGATAATTTTGACAACTATAACTTACACATATGTTTTAATCTTGAAAAAAAATCACTTAAAACCCTTTTTTACATGTTCTAAGAATTTATTTTAAAATTAATGATTTAAACTAAAATAAATTTTATTTGATAAAATTACTTTCAAATTATAGATTATAAGATTTATATTCGGTTAAATGTTAATTTATAAATTTTCCCATCAAAATTTTAAATTTTGGATGAAAATTAATTACCCAGGGAGTCATAATAATGGTCAATATTTATTTACTAAGTAGAAATGACCAAAAAATGTTAAAAAGAGTATTTTATAATGGATTATAAAGGTTTGAATCAATATTAACTCACATAACCTATCTTTTTATACCTTATTGATCCTTTATCTCATGAATAATAAATTTACATTGTTGAAAATATAAATGGTGCATCTAAAATTGCCCCACTCTTCAGTTATAAATAGGGATTACTCCAACCAAAACAACTAAAACCATTCCCTTTGAATTTATTCTAAAAAACATATCATCTTTCTCTTAATATAACCACATCCCACTTCTTCAATCCTATTACACCATTAGTTATCTTATGGACTTCATTTTTAATGACACTTTTAAGTGAAAACTAAGTCTCCCAATGTAAGTATTACTTATTCTTTAATCATTTATTCTTAACCATCATTTTACAAAACTTTTATAACCATAATAATATAATTAAATCAGTATAATTAATATTTCATGATGATATTTTGTTAATTTAACAAACATTATTTTTTCTTTCCCACCCACATAGAAAAAAGAAGGCTAATTGTGCATCTTGTGGACTAACACCTCCATGAAGCGTTGTCTGATGTTTTTCATAATCATATTTCAATGATGTTTTTAAAGATGATAACGATGAAATATATGAAATATATAAATTATATATGATTATTATCAGAAAATTTATTATCCACCTTTACCCCCTCTCATTGTTTTTAGAAATTATTACGTTAACCATGGGTACGTGCGGACTACCGCCCCTATAAAATATCATTTTTTGTTTCTCATATAATATTTCTATTATTTATAAAATTAATATAAAATATTATTCAACAAATTAATTAAATAAAAACAATATCATGATACTTCTATAAAAAATATATTATTACCAAATTAACACATAGCCATGTGTATCAATTAAATTGTGGTACATTATTTTTGATTTAGTTTAACCACCAACTTGATAAAATAATATCCTGGTTGACTATGAGAACCTAAATTTACAATCTATGTTATAAATAAGAAAATAAATATTTTATTTTTGTTAAGGGGTGATAAAATTAGTATTAAACTCATTATTTAATTTACCAATGCGCATTCATTAAAAATCACTGAAACACACTCATTGATTTTTATATAGTTAAGGATAAGAACAAAAAATAATATAGAATGGAATTATAAATTTTATATAATTAAAATTAATAAATTATTGTTCTTCTTATAATTATTAGATTATGAACTTGTGATAACAACAAACAAAAACACTAATATTTTGAAACTAGTTCAAAATGATCAACACTTCTCACACTTTAAATTATAATTGTATAAAAACTAAGTAATATAAATTTAGAGAATAATTTAGATTAATAAAGTGTATAAATATTAATATGTTCATGAACAAGGTGATTAAGATAGTTATTACTTTTATACTTGAGGTTAATGAATATCGGTGGTAACCAACAAAAAAGGCATGGGATTCAATTACTGAAAATTATTCCTTTTAGTTAAAAGACTTATTATTGGATTTATTTCCCATAATTTCATTACAATTTTTGATTTTAATTGTTTTTATATCTTATATATATGAAGAAAAATTGTTTTAAATTCATATCCACTTATATGAAGTGTTTTATTTTAATAATTATTTAATATTACAAAGGAAGTTTTTTAAAAAAATACTCGTGAAAATTAATTTTACAAATAGTATTACAAAATGTGTTTTATAAAAAAACTATATTATGATTTGTTATTCATTACCCTTCATATTTTTAAAAGGATCAATATCGAATGAAATTTTGTTTCATGTTTCAATCAAAAAAATTCTCTTATTATGTGATTTTTTGGGAGATCATGGTTTTGATGAAAATTGGGTAAATTTGTATTTTTGTACCATTTGGAAGTGTTGTGAGACCCATATTTATTTCCGTGGGCTATTTATGTTATTAATAGCGAATAAATTGATTTTATAACTTTTATGAAATAATTATTTTCCATGTGTTCTTTATGAAAATTTAATTATTTAAAATTATATATTTTACGAAACCTACTATATTTGAATGGGTACTTTTTGATTTATAAGTGAATTATTTTCATGAGGCACTCATAAGTATGAATACTGATGGGTGAGGTCCTATATATCCCTAAAATTAATTGGTTAGAATTTAAAATTTCCTAAGATATGTATACATGAGCACAATTCAGTTGTTTGATTGTTTGCATGCATGTGTGTAACCCATGAAGTTGATGTATACATGAGAACAATTAAATTTTCTTTAAAACATGGGCGAGAATATATTAATATTGAATGTAATGTTTCCCTATGTTAATGTTTGTGCCACATTTTATTGATGTTTTTTATTTTGATCATATTATCTCATGACTTAGGTTTTATGCTAAATGGTTTTATCTCATGTTGACAAATTTTTTCTTTGGATAATATTAATGTTGTTTATTAAATATAATGTTTTATATCACATGAATGATAAAAAATAAAGGTATATTTATTTTGAGTTTCTATTTATGGTATTATATGAAATGATTTGGTTATTATTTAATATAGGATATCTATTTTTTATAATTAGGTATTGAAATCCATATTTGAAACCCTTGAGATGAGTCTATGTATAATATGATATCCTTATTTTTTTTGTAAAGTCTTAGTTTGTGGTTTTATATGAAATTGAATCCTTAACTGGATGATGACAACTGTATATGGCTATCACACTAATCCATATAGGGGTAATGACCCCAACATGTACTGATTTAATGTTGAATCAATCTTCACATTGGTGAATTATGAGTGTGTCTAAGACTTCAAACCTTGCTAGACTCTCCAAAGGGATATGCTTTGGTGATTCACATTTCATTTAAAAACTTTTAATAAGGAAATGAGATATTTATTATTGTAATTTTAGGGATTCACATGGGATGTAAACAATGAATAACCTAGAATGGAGATTTAAAACTTATATGTTAATGCACACATGTTATTTATTATTCTTACAATGTTTAAAAATATATTTCATTTTAGATTATGTTTTCAAACCCCTAAAGTTTCTTAATTTAAGAAATGTTTTGATCTTGGTGAAACTTGGTTAAAAATGGTTTCAATGGGAAATTCATATATTCTACCAAAATATAAACTAATGAGATAATAACCAATGTGGTAAACCTTATGATTATTCCATATCATCAATAATATTCATGATAAAAAATGTGATCATATTTCAGTTTCCAAACACACTAAATAACAGAATTATTGATCATCATTGATGTTTTGGTGATGAAATTGATGAAGGCATGATGAATTAATTAATTAATTTTTATAAAATTGGGCTGTGGAGAAATGGATAATGTAATAAAGTAAGTGGAAGATGTTTTATTTATTGAAAATGTTGTAATATAGCAATTAATTAATGAGGAAAAGTAAAGAGATTAGTAGAAATTGTGAAAGTAAATAGAATTTATCTTGAGTCACAACTAATAGTTCAATGTATGAAATATAGTTGACATGGACATTATCTAAGTCAATGACCAATCCGAGGGATAATTATTATAATAAAAACCAAAAACATCCAAAATAGGGGAATTCTTATAGAACCACAACTATATAAGAGGGTTATGTAATCAATATGATATAAGGAATATAGATCACCAAATAAATAACTATGAGTTTTGTACTTTTATCTCATCAACCAACTACTTTATACCTAGTATATTTACTAAGAACATTAAATGATCACCTAGATTGCTAGATATTGTATTTTTTTTAATAAAAAACATCATGTTGTATGATAATATTATAGCATTGTTATGTTTATTGTATAGTTCCCTATTGAATTATTGTTATTTTTTATTTAGATAAATTTTTTGTTTTCTTGAAAATATATTAGATATCTCTATACATAATCCATATCAATTAAATATTTAGATAATTTTTTGAACAAAAAATAATATTATGCATCACTTAAATTAAATAATCATGATAAAAACTTTCCTAGTAAAATATTTTGAGTTTTCTTCAGTGATATTTGTATTAAATATTTAGATAAATTATCTCTATAGAGAGATGTTTGATATAGATACTAATAAAAATATCTTGAAATATATATTCTCATAGAAATAGTTGAATATTATAAAAAGGAGTTATTTATAATTAATAAAAGATTACGAATTTTAAATACATTACCACCTAGTAAAGGAAAAAAGGTATATAATTCTTTGAGAATGAAAGCTCATTCTATGTTATCTATAATGATGATTTAAAAATACTGAATACTCATGATATTTCAAAGAAGGAATCATAAATTCCTAAGGTAATTTGAGAAATCATATCTTTCCAAATTGACTGCTCAATCGTCCAATCACTTGAAGTTCAAAGAATCACAGATGGATGATTGTGATCTAGGGAAAACATTAATGAGTTTTTTATGGTTCCAAAATGATAAATATGGATTAATAAGGTCTGGAAACTGTATATGTGTTCCATAAAAACACGAACCAAAGAGGTAAATTTTTTATTATTCTTACAGCCCATACTTATCTATTCACAAATGAATCTTAACAATGTATAAATATATAGAAACACACCTAGTGGGATAATATGAAGAGGGGGATTCTAGAATACATATCTCAATTCATGAAATTACATTAATTTATGGATAAATAATAAAATTAAAATGGTATGTTGAAATCGTTAACCACACGAATATAAAAAAGGGAAAATATTACCAAACAATTTATCCTAAGTCTCCCTAAAGTATCAAGTATCTATAATCATATGTATAATGTACTTGACCACATTTATATGTCAATGTAATTTCTTTCCATAAGATAGTATTTTTCTCTTGGATAACTCACAATGATATACATAAGGTAATTTTTAAATATGCATGGTGTTAAACTCTCCATTGTATTTTATCAGGATTTTAGGTTTACCTCAAGGTTATAGAGAAGTATTTAGAAATTTCTAAAGAAATATACGAGATTAATCACTACTTATTATCCTAAAATAGATGGTAATTATGATAGGATTATTAAAACTCTAAAATATTTGATGGAATATTATTTTTTTTATTTCCCAAGATTTTTCGATTAACACATTACACATATTGAGCTCTTATGTAATAATAGTTACTACCTTAGAATTCAAAATGGATTTATGTAATGTTTTGTATGACTAGATATGTAGGTCTGCAACATGTATGGATGATGTTGGAGAGAGGAAGTTGATATGTCTTTACCTTATCAAAGAAAAAATATAAGAGGTTAAAAAAAATCAACAATAGATTAAAGTTGCACAAATTTGTTAGATGAGTTATCAAGACAATCCCCAATGAAATTTGGAGATTGAAGTTGTTGATAAGGTGTTCATATAGATATCTCTGTATAAAAGGATTATGAGTCTTGGGAAGAAGTGGAAACTGATCCCTTATAACATCGGTCCCTTCCATATCATTGAATACATCATCTGATAACTTATCTATTAACACTACCTATAAACCTCTCTCAAATGCATGGTGTTTTATATGAATTAATGTTGTGTAATTACATAACTGACCCTTAAAATATATTGAACTTCAATTTTGTGCAATTGGAACATGGTCTCTCATAATAGGGACAACAAGTGGAAATCATGGATTGATGAGATAAATTTATTAGGAACAAGACCACATAGCACTTCAATGTTTTATATAGGAATCATATATTCAAGGAAGATACATAGGAACCTGAGGATGTTATTAGAAAAAAATACCCACACATTTATTCATCTGAGTAATAATACATCAAAGATGAAATTATTTTCAAGGGGTGTAGAATGTAACAACCCATGATTTTTGTAAATACATTTCCATTATTAAATATCATGTTGAGTGGTTTATCATATAAATAATACCAAATAAAAACAAAAACCACAACACAGTAATAAAATTAAATTATTAAATATTAATGATATATTACAAAAATTAAATTTGGAGGTGTAAGTATATGTAACCACCCTAGAAAAACTACATAATATATATCATATTGATTTCATTAAAATACTATAGTATTCAACTATTTTTTTAATTAAAATAAATTTCTATCACATTTTGTACTTTATTTTTATATAAATTATATAATTTTTGAATTCTATATATCAAAATTATCCTAATAAGTCTTTTCTATATTTTTATAAAAAATTATTTCTATATGAAAAGTAAAAAATACTTTTTTTTACAAAAAAGAATTTTTATTATATTATCAAAATTAATAAAATAATTATAATTTTATTTAATTAATAATATATGTATTTAAGGAAAAAAGTTATTCATTTGAAATATATTTTTTATTTATAAAACCTATGATTAAATTTATAAACTAATAGTAATAGTTTAATCCTAATATTTTTTTTGGATATTTTATTTTTATTAAGTATTTGAATGTTAAATTTGGATTTGGATTTTTTTAAAATCCACATATATATTATTATTTATAAAAATCAAATTTATGACTTGAAAACTAATAAATTTGAAAACATGGTCTTATACATAAATTTTAATCATTAAAATACACATTACAAAAATCTATTTCTATGAATTATGTGTGTTTTCTTTAAAAACAATGTTTCACACAATTATAAATTTTGTTTGATAAAATTATTTTAAAATTTGACTTTTTAGGTTAAAATTAGATAAAAATTGAAATTGTGATTTTTTATTAAAATTAATTACCCCTATAAATGTAAAAATGGTAAAAATTGAATTGCTAAGAGAAAATGACACAATACATGTTAAAATAATTTCTATGATGGATGCATGAGGTATTTCTATATTAAAAATACCCTCCCATACACTCCAATCATTTTTTATTCTTCGTCCTTTGAATATTAATATTTCATTTTGGAAAATTTAAAGTGTGCTTCCAAAATTTTCCTTCTATTCACTTATAAAAAGGGTTCACTCCCATCACTTGATGTTATGTACTAAATTTGGAATTTTTTGTTGAATCAGTACCATTTGTTACCTACTAGAAAAAAATTTGACTTAATTAATCATTTGTTCATCATTTTTTTTCTTAATGCCTTAATTTCTAAGGAGACTTCAAAGATAAAACTCAAGCTCCAGATATATGTTTTGCCTCCTTAATACTTTCTTCTTAATCATCCTCTTTATAAAGTATTCTAAAAAAATTAATATAATGAGAAAATATATTTTATATATCATTATTTTATTATATTTATGTAATAAACTTTATTTTTTACTTCCAAAACGCTTATAAAAAAAATAAAATTCATCAATTTTTGTGAGGACTACCTTATCCATGATGCAACATCTTCTATTTTTCATCACTATATATCAAGAATGGTTTTAATAACAGTAGTAATGAAAAATTATGATTTATAAAACATATATATTTTTAGAAGGAAATTTATTATCAACCTTTATCCCCTATCATTTACTAAGAAATGATGAACTACGAGAGATTGAAAAATAACAACACCAAGATTAGAAAACTAGCTCCAAACGTCAAGATTTTTGACACCTAAAATTGAAAATAGATAATAACTAAATAATGAAAATTAAGATAAAAATTATAAGTTATTTTAATAAATGGTTATGTATTTGAATAATATTCTAAAATATGTGATTAAGATAGTTATATTTTTATATTGGAGGTTAAATAAATCCTATGAAAACCAAGATTAATGGTAAGGGATTTGATAACTCAATATTCACCCTTCATGTTATATGAATTATTCTTAAATTTATTTATAATATATTCAAAAAATATTTCATTTTGAATGATTTTATGTTTTAGATATATAGGGTGGAAAATATTTTTTAATTCAAATCCACTTCCCTAAAATGTTTTCTTTTTTTGTGTTTTTATAGAAAACTGAGGATTTTTTGAAGAGACTCATGACATTAAAATTTACATAGATAATTATAAAATGTTAATCTTTTCTTAAAAAAAATTTATTTGGTTTTTATCTTTATTTATTTCCCCAAAAAAATAAATATCTAATGGTGTTCTTTATCCAGTTTCTAGCTCCATTTTTTCTCTATTATGTGATTATTTTTGGGTTATCATTTTTAAACTGGCTGGGGATAACCCCCTTTTTATTAAATAGAATAATCCAATTTTATACCTAGAAGAGGGAGAAACTTTTAATTTACGTTTTAGGACCAATGGTAATTAAAATTTAATATAACTTGCCTGAAGTTCAATGGACCAAGGGCCCATGAAATGTCTTGTAGGCCTAAGCCTGCCTAGCCTTACCGTTGCCTGTGAATGGCCCTGGCACCCTGTTGACTTTCATGTGTGGCCACTACTACCGTACCGACACAGTACATGGCCACTAATAATTTGAATTTTTTTTTGGAATGAAAATACTACCACACCTTATTGTTTCCACATTTCCTGGGGCCCCGATGTTATCATCTACTTCACAAGCCACCCCACTGTCTGCATCTCCAGTAACCTTTCCATCTGGACTATCCGTTCATGACCCCTTACATATATTTTCCAATTTAACCACTTTTAGGGAAGAAATCACATAGAAAAACAATATCATTCCATATTTATGTGGAATATGACTATCCCACCCATAAATGTTTTGTTGAGAAATGTGGCTGCTTTGATTTGACCCTCAGACTACCTGGATGTAGTTCACATAACATGAACCAGTCCGTTGTAGTACTAGGTACAACTTTTTTTGATCATTTTTTTATTCCAATATATTTAATTCATGTTTGGTATACTATTTTTAAATATTATTAAACTAAACTTTATTTCCATGGGCTATTTATCCTCTAAAAGGTGAATGATTTTTCTTTTAATTTTCTTTATGAAACCAAATTTTATCTCCATTGGTTTATTAAGTTAATTTAATGATTTTAATTTATATTTTTTTAAAGCCATTTTATTTTCATGGATTAATCATTGTTTGATATGTTAATTATTTTCAAGATGCAGTCATAATTATGGATAATGATGGTTCTGTTCTTATATTACCCGAAAATGAATGGGTTAAAATATTAAATATTATGGGATATATATACATGGTAAAACATTTTCAAGCATTGGTGAAGGTGTGGGACTCATTAAGGTGATGTATACATGGGTATAATTATGTTTTCTCTTAATCATGGGTGAAATTATGTGACATATGAATGTAATGTTTCCATATCCTAATGTTTGGGTCATAGTTAAAAGATGTTATGAATTTTTATCTCAATATCTCATGATTTGTTACTTAGTTTATATTTTTATGCCATGTTGTGGGTATTATGTTTTCTTATTGATATTTTGAAGCTTTAAATTCTTATTCCTTTTCCTTGGATACATAGTTATATTTTATGATTATCACTCATGATGATATGATACTTCTCTGATGGTTATTTTATTATTCTTATTAACTCATCATTTATGTATTTTTCATTTTTCGCTCACTAATTATTTTAGATAAATACCTTTTATATGTTTCCATTACCATAGATAAGAGGATGAGTTTTTCTAATGATATATTTAGGTGCTGGTCTAGTATGGCGTAGTTAAAGAGTGGTCTCAAACATTGAAAAATAATATGGTTATATATTGAGTCTCAAAAGACACTAAAACTATCTATCATTAGGATATTTTTATTGTTATTTATGAAATGTATTATTTTATATCACGTGGAAGATATAAAATAAAGGCATGTTTTTATTGGGTCCCTATTAGGTGGAATGAAGTGAGATTTATTTGGAGTATGTTTTACCCAGGAAAATGTTACAAATATTATTATAATTACTCTAACAAAGGATGAATTCCAACTCATGCGAATATTGTTAGATTTTAATTATCTGAAAAAATATTAGTATTTAATCCATTTTTATTTTATATCTTCTAGTTCATTACATTTTTTAATAAACAGTGAGAGAATAATGATTATTTTGTAAGTAATGATCAAGGGGGAGAAGTGAATAAAAATAGAGTTTCATAATATTGAGGGGGACAAGAAGAGTTATTCATTGATTTGTGGGGAAAATGTCATTTCTTATTTCAGATGATGCCAAAAAATATAATGGGGGAGAATAAAGAGCCCCTTTAAAGAAATTAAAGAGAACTTTATGAATGTGGGATGCAGGTGAATGTTGGATATTTTAGAATCCCCTCATGATGGGTATTGAAAAAGGTGATATATTAGTTTTTTAAAATAGGTATAATGTCTTATGATAATTGATCACACATCTAGGGTTAAAATACTCTTAAAATCATTATGTTCTATATTGTGGTGTATCAATTGCCTTTACATTAGTAGCATGATTTTTTATGTTTCCTAAGGAAATTCATTCCTGAGTTTTATACGTATTTTAATTATTTGTTTATTGAAATAATGAATAAGGATGATTTGGATGCTCATATAAACAGACTAGATTTCAATAGGCACGATGAACAATTTATTTGCAGTATACCATGACATGAATAGTTTTTTTACAAACTGGTAGGATAGTACTAAAAAGTGTCTTAGTTTGGCCCAAATGCCTTATTCTATATATATTTATATCTCACATTGAAGGAGTCTAAGTATTTTAATCAATCATATGGGAGTCATGGTAAAAAAAATAGTTTCTCTATAAAGTGTTTTCATATTAATTTGTAGGGAAATGTTCATGAAACATATAATTACATATCAATTTTTAGAGTGTTTTTGGTTTAGAAGTAGAATATAGTCATTCCTAAAATATTTTTCTAACACTTTAAGGTAATGGATAATTTTATAATGATATTTACCACTAGAATTTGGTTCCTCAATTGATTTTAATTAATAATGTCCCTTAAATTTAAAAGATGGAAGTCACAACATAAAAGAGGAATTCATTACATAACCACTAACCCATGAAAATTTTGTGATTAACTGGTTTATGAGTTATTGGATTCATATTAACATAAATGCATAAATAGCACCATAATTCCAATCATGTGGAGATAATTCTTTTTTGTGATTATGTTCCCATATCTCTTAGATATTATGTTTATTCAATAAGTTATAGAATCACACCATATGTTTTGTCGAGCCTATAAATATAAGGGGATAAAATAGTGAGTGACTGACTACTAAAAAAGAGAAAAATATCTTAGAAAACTAGATATACATTCTAGGGATATTTTGTCTAGGACTAGGGATTATATTAACAGAGGAAAGAAGTTACAACTTCTAAAGTCTTTGATGAATAAGAGATGTGGAGTGTAGCTGAAATATCATTTCACATACTTATTTATTATTCTTTTATGTTTAGGGATTCTCCATACTATATTCCTTGATATTATTGATAAAAAATATGAACATGTGTTATATGATTTTAACTATTTCTCACAAGGGATTAACAAATTGATAAAAAGAGATATTAGACCAAATATTTTCCCTTTTTCAATGTGTGTTATTTCTCACTCTATATCAAATTCTAAAATAATCACCATAAAAATCCAAACATAATAAATAGTGATGGGAAAACATGTATATAATGGTTTTTGTTTTAGGACAACTACTTATTCAACACCATATCAGCATTCATATACTCTCTCTTGGTCCTATCTTATTAAATAAAAAAAAAGAAAATGGGGGATATTATCTATATTAGTATTTAATGATATATAAAATACAAAAAAATTTAAAAAACTAATAATATATCTTCATATTTGTAATAAAAAATATTAGTAATTTATTCAAATGTAATAAAATACATTGTGTACACAATTGATGGTTTATCGAAAAATTATATTTCTATGTAATCTAACATGATATATTAATCCCCATGAAGTAATTCCATTTGATGTTTTGACCTCAAAAAAGTAAAATAAACTGCATGCATGAACCAACAATATTCTAACCACCTATAATAGTTATCACCAATGAAAATGAATTATTTAGTTTAATGCATATTAAATCATTCACATCTAACTCGGCCACTTGTTACATTGTTGTATTTTTTAAGACCTCATCACATGAGTCTATTTAAGAATATTTAAGTGATGATTACACTCTTTATAAAATATATTTCCTATAAAATTACAACAACAATTGTTTACTTCCATTCATTAAAGAAAAAATTATACATATCTCGAAATAAGGAAATTTTCCTATACTTTCATGTTTTCCAACACATCAATGAAATTATTTTCAAAATTTATAAAGGCATGATGAGGAAACTAATTTATCATTTCTCATTTTATTTTAGTACTATCGGTTTACACTGATTTTATTTATTCCCCCATATGCAACATAAATATATTTTCTATCTTATTTTTTTACATTATCACCCATGACTGCTTAATTTTATAATATTAAACATCAATATATTTTAAGGTAATATATTTTCAAGAATTTTTATAATATATATTAATAATAAATTAGAACATTTTACATCATATTTTTATATAAACTTTCATTGCAACATCTATTAGAGTTGTACAATTCCTTTTTGGAAAATTGTTTTCTGTTATAATTTTGTAGTTTAATGTTTTAGAGATTCTTTGAAAAAGATGTGTAATAAAATTACACAAGAACATTAAATAGTGTACCATGTGACATTATTAGGGAATAATTTCAATAAAACTTCTTTTAGAAACTTTTAGTGGATGCAATTAAAACATTCACAGGAATATAAATTGAAATCGTCATCAAAATCTCCCACTAGAAAGTTACACTAGAAACATACACTAGAAACATCAACCTAATAATTTTATTGGATAATTTCATTTAGAAATTCCATTTAAATATTCCAAAACAAAATTAATGTTTATGTATCAATAGAAATGTCTATTTTAGATATTTACACTAGAGGACACGAATTTTTTTAATTTATATTTTTACTTTAAGATCTCAGTTAAAATAAAAAACAGTATTATATAAACTAAAAATAATAATTTTATAAAAAATACATATAAAAATTTTTGAGTATCTATTCAAAAATCAATAAAAGAGGATACGATAAATGATCTTGTCATAGAATCATAATTAGATCTTAATGTATGTTAATAAACCACTATGTAACATTCATCATGCATTGCCTTCTCTTAGAACTATATAGTTGAATAAACATATGGTCTACATTTCAATGAATCAAGTACCCAAAATTAATAAACCTAAAATATATAAAATTTATATAAACACATGAATCAAGAAAAAATATCAACCATCTATTGTCAGAAATAAAAAAGGAAATATTTGAATGAGAAGATAAAAAAATCAAAGCTATCATAAAATCATTCCCTAATACCACACAATTAGAGGATTCCAAAATCAAGTGCCAAAACATTTCAACTCCGTTCAACTATGATTTTTTAATTCCTAATTACAATCACATTTACATGGTATTTAAAATGGGATTTGTAGAATATTTATGCAAATAGTTTCTTCATTTTCATATACAAAAACCGGTTTCTATAGTAATCCATGGAAAATGATATGATAAATCATTCTTTTGAGATAATCCTAATTTGTTTTATAATTCATGATTTATTATATTCACAACGTATTTCTAAAATTAATATACTATTTCAATAGTATTTTTATTTAAATGTTATAAGAATCATGAAATTAAATAAGGATAGTAATATTCCACATTTTACTAAATGAATCTTTATAGATTATAATGTTTTAATTTAGAAAGAACTTGGGAATTAATTGAATGAATCAAGTGGGGTATTTTTTTATAATATATATTATAGGAAACTTATAAGGTAATTTTATTAAAAAAAAGTCTAAAATATATAGTCTATTCAGATGAACATAATATTGGTGTAACCCCATCATTTAAAAAGAGAACATCATCTATGTAATGTGCTATTTTAGTTTTAGGGATTTAAATAATTGTGATGATTGAGTTGATGCCCATTAATTATAAAATAATCATTTAGAATGGATACTGGATTATAATAATTTGAAGAAATGAATAAAAAATAAAAAAATTTAGTAGTTAGTATTCAATAAAATTATGAAAGTTGTTGAGGGTGTAATTCAAAAAATAGAAGTCCAATAAAAAATTTAGATTCATGAAATATAACGACCATGGAAAACGATTAATTAAAAATAAATTTAGGTGTCTACTGGATAACCTAAATTGAAGAGTGTGTGATACATGATTTTAAGAGAATATAGAGACATAATATCATAATAATAAACTGATCACAGAAAATAATAAATGTGGATTAATTTTAAAGGTATGCGATATTTTCTGTAAAAATGTGGATTAAATGAAGAAAAGAAAAGAGTAATAAGAACAATAAACACCTACATCAATATGAAATATAGAAAATAAAAAAATAACTATTCCCTAGAAAATATTACTGATTAGGACTATTAATTCATGTGATTAAAAATAACAGAAACTGGACTTGATATATATTTATTGATCTAGGAATTGAAAAAGGACACCAAGTATAAAAAATAAAAAAATTATAGTAAGTAGATAAAATGAAAGAAGTTTGTGATATATATATTTTCCTTAATTGTAATTATTTCATAAGTATATTATATAAACATAAAATGAATCCTTATTACCTTCAATTTAAAGCATAAGTAAAAAATGAATCACATAGATTTGTAAGGCGACAGTCCCATGTACACAAGAGCAACATTATAATATTCTCTACCAAATTCAAATGAAGAAGGTATATATGATGTAGTGACTGAGAAATTCCATGGAATTTTTTTTATTAAAAACTTGAGAATTTTACGAGTCCGCAGTTTCTAATGGCGCGTGATTCCAAGGCTCGGAGTGCCCGAAATGATCAGTCAAAGTTTTGTTAAGCTTAAATTAACGCATGTATGTAGTTTTCCTGAAAAAGTGAAATAAATCTTAAATGGTTACTCTAATCAGAAATCCAAGGCCACCGTTGCGCTCAGGATGGTGGGTTTACCCTAGGCGTTACTTATGTTTAGTCGGCGCGGGCCTCCTATGAGAAAACCCAAAAATGTAATAACCGTAAATAAAATAATTAAAGAATGTTATTTTATTTTTCAAATGATTGTAACTCACAAACTGTAACTCAGATTACAAATCTGAGACCACCGCTAAACTTGTGAGGGTAGGATTTATTTATGAAGATACTAACTTGTGTCGGCGAGGGCCACCAGAGAATGTTAGTTTTTGGCCCCAAATAAAATAATTATTTGACAATTATTTTATAGTAAAACTCATAACTTTTAAACAGTAACTCGGATTGGAACTCTGAGGGTACCGTTGGGTTCATTTGGGCATGTTTTACCTAGGCAGAGCCTAACCTCGACCGTAGTGGGTCGAGGATGGCTGTTAATAATTTTACGATCTTTTTTTGGGTACGTTCAGTAAATGTACGAGCGGGATTTTATATCTTTTGAATCGGTGCCTGGAATTGAAATTCGAGGGAATAGTTGAACTCGCAGCGCTGGTATTCGCTTACGGAGACCTTCACCGCAGTTTCATTTTATTGTGGTAGGAAGATAATTTTTGGGGTTTCTAAATAAATTAAATAAAAATATGTCTAGCATATTTTTATTTGAATGGTGGTTTAATCCTCCAAGGGGAGGTTGGAGGTGGGGACCACCCACGCATAACCTCCCATAGGACGATATTATGTGGCTGGGCCCACATGAGCTCAAACCCCCTTAAACCCCCTTTAACCATTGAGTTCCCCATTAATGGGGGAAACTCATGATTTCCCCCTTTATGGTGCTTGCACACCTAAGAGATAATTAATTCCTCAATTAATTAACTTTTGAAAAAATTTGAATCCTTCCACCACATTTAATTTCAAGAGTTGTTTAATTTAATTAAACACAACTCTTGTGTGTTGTTGTGCCAACAAATAATGGACTCCTCATATATTATATTTGGTTGGAACATAATATGTTGGTCGAGCCTTGGAGAAATAGAGAGAGCATACTCTCCAAAGAAGAATGATATACTCTCGAACAAACAAGGATATCCTCTCCATTGAAGAATGCCCGTCTTCACCAAGGAATGATGATGCCATCTTCTTCATTTACAAACAAGGCAAGAAAGGGAAGATTCCACCCGTGAAGAATGTCACCAACAATGACGTCATCTCCTCTCGATGCCGCCTTCCCGCGACTCCACCGAGCGAACACCGATTACAAGGTTGGGGGATTTGAATTATTTTTAAATATGAGATTAAACCACCATTCTTCATCGTAAAAGTTTCTGGTTTGGAAATCCAAATGATATCGTATGATGAGGATGGTTCGAACTGCATGAACACGGCACGACCCTCCTGCCTTTTTTTTGTTTCTGTTTGATGACGACGGAGGTGGGCCGCAAAAAGGAGTCGATGATGCAAGGCCACAGGGTCATCGCATGGGTGCAACACAGCCATGCTGCTCAGAGGAACCAATTCGTGGCTAGGCGGGCCGCAGCGGTGGCGAAGAGGGGTGGTGCTGTTGCACCATGCCAGAGAGAACGGTGGCCAGGAGGGCCGTGGCGGATGGAGAAGTGTGGCGCCGTCACGTAGTGAGGTGGAGCCGAAGGCCGCGCCAGGTTGTGCCGTGGTGGTGGAGGCGCGGCGCCATCGCACATTGCAGAGGGAATTAGGACCGAGGTGCCGTCGTTCCATGGTGGAGGTGCGGAGGCGGTCGGTGGGGCTGGCCACCGTATAGCCAGACTAACAGGCGGGACCCTTCAGGTCCTGCGGGTCAACTAAACCGGTGCCTAGCGCCGGATTCTTCGGAGCGGAACATGGGGGTGACACCCCCTCCCACATGTGGCTAGCCGGGCCGCCACCGACCAGGCCACCCACAACCAGGTCACCCTCAGCCGGGCCACCCTCGGCCGGGCCGCCCATGGGACGTGCTTCTTATGGTCAGGCCTCCCTCGGGTTGGGCCGCCCCTTCAGGCTGGGCTATTTCCTCGGACCGGGTCAGACCCTCAGACCGGGTCGGGCCGGGTCGCTCCGACTGGGTTTGACCAGACTCAGACCTCCTATAGTGACCCATACTTTACATACATGGTTATTACTTCAGAATTGAATCATACTTATTACAACATATAAGAAAACCATGATAGGACTGTATAGGTATTGTGTCTTTAGAAATTGGGAAACATAAACAACTGGTTCAAAAACCATCTACATTACCTCCTGTTTATTTCATCATATCTAGATTCCCTTTTGACATATCCTACTTAATACCCTTCTTCCTGACCTAGGGAAAAGAAAACAAACAAAAGGGTGACCTCAAATGCTCAGTAAGGGTAAACAAAAGAAATATCAATCATATCATATTCATAAAAACATAACATTTTGAAAATCTTAACCTGCAAAAGAGATCATAATATCATAACATGGGATAAATCATAGTAGTGAAATGTAATCACAATAATCATAAATTAAGACATGAAACTTTGTGGCATACACACATAATGATAGAAAATCATTTCATATTAGTCAAAGATCATTTCCAAGACCATCATAGCGGACAAAGTCCATTACTGAACAGAGTTCACTCCTTATTCCAGTCCTGTATCACTGAACCAGATTAACATGTCATTCATGCCATGCCTATCTCAGGAGATATAATACTTTACCCTATGCATTGTAGGGAGATATAGGTCCCACCCATCTCATAATGAAACCATTCTTATGTGTTCCAAAAAAAATCATAAATCATAGCATAACCCATGTAATAAAAATGGGATTCTTAAACATCATGCCATCATTACATAATCCATATATAATAAAAGTACATCATAAAACTAATTCCATCATAAAATAATCAAATTAATGTAAAAATAGGGTTAGAAACAGAACCCTATATTATCTTATATGTAAAATAACTTTGATAAAATACATGAACTCCATTCTTGAGGAAAATATCCTTTCTACTTCAAAAAAACATTTTTCCTTTCTTAACATGTCAAACAATTTTAAACGAAAAGAAGTTGATTAAAAATAAACATGAAAACTTGTAAATGAAGCTTCATGGAAATAATGTTCTATTAAATCATAAAAATCCATTCCTGCCATATAAGTTTATAAAAACATTCTTCTCGTACTTTTTCCGGAAAGGTCAAAAAGTATCTCGTACTGAAAACGTTAAAAGATTCCCTTCATATATTTTACTAAAAATTCACCAATAGATGAATTGGATTTAATAAATTTTAGGAGGATATAAATAATGTTACATATTGTGGAAACATGGATGTTCATGATAAATATGCCCCAGTAAAATCTGAAGTATAAACAATCTTGGATAAAAATGAGATTGTGAGATTTTCCCTTACCTTAGGTCTGATATGATTTTTACGTATCCAAACCTCCTGTATAATGATTTAAATAAAGTCATTGACTTATTATAGAATCATATTCATTGTTATGATATCATATATGGTCATATTCTTATATTCTTATTTGTAATATTTCATTGCAACTTGTTATTCGGGTGTTCATTGCTTTTGGTTCTTATGCATGTTTTGTCGAATAAATTCTTATTATTATTTTTATGTAATAGATAACTCATTAAAAGAATGGTATTAGTGTAATATATCATATTTATTCATTCAATTCATTTATATAATAATTATTCAATGAAGATCATGTAGAACGAGTCGCATCACCTCGTGGAGACGGTAGGCCGTACGTACGCACGAGCGATGATATCGTTCCCATGATCGTGGAATTCTATTTAAGTGTATGTATACTATTTCAGAATCAATATCACTTTAAAATAATCATATATAGTTATTATTTACACCATTATACCCATCCAAGTAAGATGGTGGGGGAAAACAGATTACACGACGGCGTGGAGACTGTATTCCGTACGTACGCACACGTGGTGATTTCGTTTTCTGTAGGATGGATCGAAGGTGAAATATGGTTGTTTCAAATTTATAATAACATATATGTATACGAGTGATACTTATGTTATTACTTTATTATGAAACAACAAAAGAAGAGGATGTGGAAGAAGAAATGAATTTGAATGAATCGGTAGAGGATATTACCTCTTCTTTGAAACGCCTCTTTGAAACCTCCTCTTAGGATACTAAAATTGGTATTTGAAGAATAACAGGACCTCTAGTATGTTTCTAGGGAAGTATAGAAGGGAAATGGGTAGGTTTTGGTAGATCTTGAATGCTCAAAGTTGTGTAAAGAGGAGAGGCAGGAGGAGCCCTTTTATAATAGAGGAGAGGGGAACCTTAGGAATAATGTAAAATATTATTTTATAATAAAGCCATATTCGGTTAATAATAGATCCAAATTGATTTATTTCTAAGATAAAGTGGTTATGGTTGAAAACCCTCTCAACCAATATGTTTTATAGAAGTTTAGGTTACTATTTTAACCTTATCATTAAGATTTAACTCTAAGTTAAATAATTTAACTTTTACCGTGTCTTCTTGTTTTCTTACACTATATGGTTAATAAACTTACTATAACAAGCCAAAATAACCCCAAGTGGTTAATTATTAATATATATAACATTATCTAAGTCATTTGGCCGAACCTTAGATTTTTATAAATAGAATAACAATTAATAATATAATATTTGTTTTAAACACTAGTTTATGTCAATTTTGAAACTATTTGGTAATTTATTTTTGTGAAAATCATAACAGTAGTATTAGTTCGAAAAAGTTAATTAAATAAATAATAGCATGTCACATTAACCTAGAAAATTAGTGTAATTCATAAAAAGTTACAAATTACATTTATTTTGGTATTTATAACATCAATTTTGTTAATATTTCATTAATAAGGTAATTACTGTATCATCATTGTATCATAAATAAATTAAATTATTTAATGTCTAAAAATTATTAATAAAATACCATTTTGTAGGAAATCTGTTTATCTTTATAATTAATATTTATAATCAAATTTATCTTTTGTATAACCCTGTATTAAAAATGTTTCACTTATTAAACATTGATTTTAACTCTTTTAACTCTTCATTATCTAAAATAATAATAAGTGTCCTAATCTAATCCAAGTAGACCTAAAGGGTATTATTTTATTCCTAAGGTTTTTTTGGTCGAATTAAACTTATTCTATAGAGTTATGACATGTGTTAGGGTAATAATAATATCATTTTTACCCTTAATTACCCTATTTTCTTTTAACTGTGGTAAATAAAAGTAAAAAGTTACTATTCACCAAAAATTATTTTTATCTTATTGAACACTATTTTACTCTTAGATATTAACCGTGTCTCTCGGATTTTCGAAATTCAATTCACAAAAGCAGTAAAATTATGTTTTATGTACAATTGCAAATGCTCTTAGGAGGTGGGTAAAAGACAGTGAAAAGTTCAATAAAATTTTTATATATCTAAAATTATTATAAAATGAATCCAATGAATTACATTGAACTTATATAAGTATTGTGTATCTATTTTAACCTAAAATAAAGTTAAATAAAATAAATGATAATTTAAATAAAAATTCGTTTTTAACCAATAACTCAGTGTTTTCACTATTCATCAAAAATTGAATGTTTTCAAAAAATACCAAAATTTTACCCTAGGATAATTTCGATATTCCAAATCCAAAAATGAAGTCTATTTTGAAAGATAAAACTTATACAATTTCAAAAAGTGGGTATTACTATTCATAACGACTAGTTTATATAATATTTTAATAGCATATCGTTGTTTAGTAAAACTCTGTATTGCGTACAACACACACTATCGTGGAAGGTCGCGATTACGTGTAAAGCAAGAAAAGATAGTGTTGTGTGTATTGAAAGATTCCTTTTATGTTTCATATAACATAAAACATAAAAAAATTATATACTTCTCATAAACTATCAGGGTGTTACGCCCGCAATGGCCATTTCCACCTTTCCGCACATATCTTGGCCTATGGGTGTCCGATCGACGAACAACCTATGACGATGGAATTCTTGGAGTGAGATGATTCTTTTGGAATACTACACATGAGGTTCAGATGCTGTTGGAGTACGGTAAGGTTTGTTTGAGCCAAAAAACCAACCAGACCCCTGGAACTGAAATTTCAATAACTCTCAGACCGGGCGTCTGATTGACACGCTGTCTGTCGTGTTGAGTTCCTTATGAAGAGACGGAACAACGAGATAAAACAAATTAGGACTTCAGGATAGTTGATGTATTGGCAATTGGATCGAGGAGCGGACCCTCCCGGAATCGAGCGTGCTATGTGCGGGAACCCTAGGGCTGACTGCGACTGAGATGTACTGGAATCCTCCGTGGGTTCGACAGTGATGACTACTATACCAAAATCCTCCATGGGTTCGACAACAATGACTACTATAACATAATCCTCCATGGGTTTGACATCAATGACTACTGTACCAGGAACCTCCGTGGGTCCGACAGGTCATACTTCTGTTCCTGTATCCTGTGTGGGCCTGATAGAATAGCTGGTCCTATATCCTCTGTGGGTCTGACAGTTTAGCTGGTCCTGTATCCTGTGTGGGTCTGACAGCTTAGATGAATTAGTGACTACATCTGATCATCTCTATCACTCTAGAATAGATGGTCCTGTATCCTCTGAGGGTCTGATAGCTTAGCTGGTCTTGTATCCTGTGCATGTCTGACAGATTAGATGAATTAGTGACTACATTTGATCATCTCTATCACTCTAGAAAATATATATATACCTGTGTGAGATAAGTCTTGACTTTCAGTCATTATCATTGTGGTGATTGACTTTACTTCCTTTGTGGATTGTGTTGTGCTTGGGCTTGAGAGTTGGAGCAGAACTGTTATTGGAAACTTAAGTATATGTATGGGCATATACCTAAGTAAGGTTGGTTGAAACTTCGTGATTGTATATTACTTCTATGGTTTATCCTTAATGGATTCTGGGAGACCTTTGGGGGTCTCAGGGTCCCCTACTGAGTTTTGTTATACTGACCCCTATACAGGCTTCGCCCGCACCTTGTTGTGTTCTGTGAAGATGATGGACCGCAGTGATCGAGGCTAAGGGTGATGGACGTGAGGCTTCTCAGAGCTGGACAAGACGGGAGGTACCTCTGGGAAAAGTTGTTCGAGTTCTTTAACTACCCTTCAGGTAGGATTCCCCGGTGGAAGATCCAGGAGCTGTTTTCCCTTTTTACTTGTACTTGTCCTTTTTGTTTAGTTTGGTTTGTATACTGGACCATTTACTTTCAGCACTACCTTTGTATTCAGTTTTACTTAGTGTTTTGATTCCAGTTGGGTACTCTAATCGTGTGTGATTTATTTTTATAAAGGAAATGCCTTCCCAGCTTAAGGATTTGCGCCTTTGGTGTTAGTCGCCATCCCCTGTCCTATGGAAGGCGGGCTTGGGGTAGTCACGACACGGGTCCCAAGGACGGGTCATGATAGATTGGTATCATAGGAGAGTTGGTTCTACCCCAGAACATAGGACTTTGATATTTCTTTTCTGTGAAGTAATAGTGCTAAGAGTATTGAGTGTGGTTTTCAGTCCAGGGAGTCCAATGTTGGTGCTGCGACACACGTATCCATACACCATGACCCTGACTTCTGATTTCAGACTCAGTGCACAAAAACATTGATTGCGAGAGTGTTTTCAAGATTCTTTTTTGTGAACACTTTGAGTCAGCTCACCAGGTATAACTTATTGACCATGGAGCACCTGTTCCTTATCAGGATGCTGCTGCGTAGACAGCCAGCTAGGTTTTTCTAAGAGAGTACACAATGACGACCCATGAAGTGAAGAGGCTCCAGTGTAGGGCCCTCTTACTATGTTGGTGCCTTCGGGTGGTGTACCAGCGACACCACCACCCATTGGGCAGCAGACGCTACCAACCGCATTGGAGGACGGTGCACGCTGATTGAGCGCGTTGCACGAGTTCCAGCGGCAGATGCCTTCGAGGTTACGAGGTGAGACAGATACTCAGGTAGCAGAGGACTGGATGGAGGCGATTACTTGAGTTTTACGCCTAGTTGAGACACTAGTAGATCAGATTTTGATCTAATATACTAATTGATTTCATTGAATGCCCATGAGGATGGTCCGCATAGTGATGAGGTTTCGGTACATGGACCAATTTCCAAGATGGTACCATCGGGCAGTGTGCCAACTATATCACTGTCGTTGGTTAGCAGACACTACCACTAGTACCAATAGAGTAAACTTGTAGGATTAGTGCCATACATGTGTTTCAACACCAGATATCCCTCAAGTTCCAAGGCGAGCTCGACCCACAGGCAGCTAAGGACTGGCTTGAGGAGGTGGCTGAGTGTTTTCTAGAGCTTATGCAGTTTCGGCAAGACTAAATGTCGGTAGTTGAGTATTCATTGAAGCGTACCGACCATTCATGGTACTCGATGAATACGATGTGAGTAGTGCTTTAGAGCATGGACCTCTGAGTGAGGTGTGTTTAAGTATAACTGAGCTAGAAACTTTTTTCTTCTATGCATTCCTACTTATGTTATGGTGCAAGAGTGAACCTTTGTGGTTGAATGTTCATTGCCTGAGCAGATACATCCAGTGAATGTTAGCAGTTGGAAGGCATGAAACTAGTTCTAGTCTTAGAGACTTTGGTGTGTGAGACGTTTCGAGAAGAGTAAGTGTTAAAAACAGATGAATCTGTAAGGCAGAATACATGGATGTAGTGCTAGGAGAGAAGCATGAGTTGATGAACATTTAGACATGTTACAACCACTTGCCTTTGTAGTCCCCGCTATGCTCAGGGAGATGGAGGGTAGGGGAAGAGAGTAGCTGCTTGCGGTCAAGGAGTGTGACCAAAGGGCTGTAGGAATTATTTGAGGTATGGTATCGTTCTACAACTAGCTACTGTATCCATAGACATAGGTACCAATCATTCCTTCCTTCCACGGATATTGTCATAGACCTAGAGTTTTTGGTTAATCCGTTTACCTGACCATCACGAAAGGATATACCTTTGGGAGGATACTCGATAATCACACTTACGCTGATGGTGTGATTAGACCCTTGAGGTGAGAGTTTTGGTTGGAACCTCTTAGTGGAAGCGTCGAGGCCTTACGATGTTAGTTTGGGTATAGACTGGGAAACCACTGTTGATACACAGATTGAATGTATTAGGCAAAAAACATTGTAGTTTATCTACAACACTGGGATGTGGTTTTCCTTGGTTGGTGAAAAGGAAAACCCATGCAGCACAGGATGGAATCATGCAAAAGAGGGTGCAGTCGATCACTCATGAGTCAGTCAAACAAAACCATTGTGACAGAATTATCCAGAGTTGCAGCACCACTATCAGCTTTGGTGAAGAAGGGGCAACCCTTCGTGTGGTCAGAGAGATTCTAGAAGAGATTTCAGGAGATGAGATAGAGGTTGACTAGTGCACCCATATTGAGGATACAGGAGGAGGGTGTTGGGTATGTAGTTTACTACGACGCATCAGGGATCAGACTCGGGTGTGTCCTAATGCAGGAGAGAGCAGTGATCCCGTATGGTTCTTGGAAGTTGAGACCGCATGAGAAGAACTACGCTACCCATGACATGTAGTTTGCAGTAGTGGTATTCACCTTGAATATTTGGGGGAACTATATGATGGGAGAGCTTTTTACAATCTACTCTGACCACCAGAGTCCCGGGTACATCTTCTCGTAGAAGGACTTGAACCTGAGATATCGAAGATGGCTCGAGCTCCTCCAGGACTATGACTTAGAGAAAGTATATACTCCAATGAAGGTGAATGTTGTAGCATATTATCTCAGTAGGATATCAGGTATTTAGCTGCTAGGAGAGGCGATAGATCAGCTAGCCGTGTTGCAAGTATCCTTTGTGGATAATGATGGAGCAGCCTTTCTGTAGTCTCTCACAGTCACTCCTCCACTTTTCAGTGAGTTTGGGAGGCACAACGTGGGGATGTTGACTATGAGATGTGATGTGCTCAGATATCCACAGGACAGGCACCTGATGGATTTTCTGAAGGTGGGGAGCACGTCATTATCTTTAGAGAACGTACTATGGTTCCTGTGTCACTTCAGGAGGAAGTGTAGAGGGAGATTCACACATCCCCTTTATAGGTACATCCAGGAGTGGGGAAGTTGTACTAGGACCTTTGACGACATCACTGGTGGCCAGGTATGAAGAAGAAAATAGCAGAGTTTGTCTCTCGATGCCTCACTTTTCATCAAGTGAAGGCGGAGCATCAGGTACCATCAAGATTGTTTCAGACTTTAGAGGTCCCAAAGTGGAGGAGGGATGAGATATCCATGGACTTCAGGATGGGTCTTCCACGTACATCCAAGAGACGGAGATATCTGTGGTTCAAGGATGGTGACCACGTCTTTCTACGGGTCTCATCTAGAATAGGTCTACGGAGTCTATGCCGAGGCATAAAGTTATCTCTGTGATTCATCGGACCTTTACAGGTTCTCAGTAGGGTAGGTGAGGTGACTTACCACTTGGATCATCCACCTCAGTTGCAAAGGGTGCACAAATTCTTACATGTATCTCAACTGAGGAGATACATGCATGACCTGTCCCACAACATCGACCACGGGGGAGCTGGACATCGATGACCGGGAAACATTCATAGAGGTTTCAGTGGAGATTGAGGAATGATAGGAGCAGGTCCTACATGGATGGTCGATACCTCTGGTGCGTGTTCTCTGATAGCACGAGAACCTCCAGGATTGCAAATGGGAGCGGGAGGCTCAGATGTGTGCTCGGTACCCCCATTTGTTCCCTTAGTTTGAGTTGTAGATTACGGGGATGTAAAACCCTGATTTGGGGAGAATTTTAAGACTCTTAAATTCCATGGAATTTTTTTTCTTAAATACTGGATAAATTTATGAGTACACAGTTTCTTACGGCGTGTGATTCTGAGGCCCAGAGTGCCTGAAATGATCCGTCAAATTTTTGTTAAGTTTAAATTAACGCACGTATGCAGTTTTCTTGAAAAAGTGATATAACTCTTAAACAGTTACTCGGATTAGAAATCTGAGGCCACCGTTGCGCTCAGGATAGCGAGTTTACCTAAGGCCTGACTTATGTTTAGTCAGAGCGGGCCTCTTGTGAGAAAACCCAAAAATGGCATAACCGTAAATAAAATAATAAAATAATGTTATTTTATTTTTCAAATGCTTATAACTCACAAATGGTAACTCGGATTAAAAATCCGAGACCACCACTAAACTCATGAGGTTAGTCTTTCTTTAAGAAGATACTAACTTGGTTCGGTGAGGGCCACCAGAGAAATTTAGTTCTTGGCCGCAAATAAACTAATTAAGTGACAATTATTTTATTATAAAATTCATAACTTCTAAACAGTAACTCAGATTGAAAATCCGAGGGTACCATTGGGTTCATTGGGTAGTTTTTTACCTAGGCAGAGCCTAACCTTGACCTCAGTGGGTTGAGGATGGTTGTTAATAATTTTCCAATCTTTTTCTTGGGTACGTTCAGTAAACGTACGAGAGGGATTTTATAACTTTTGAACTGATGCTCATAATTGAAATCGGAGGGCCCCGTTGAACTCGGAACGCCGATATTCACTTAAGGATACCTTGACTGTAGTTGCGTTTTATCGTGGTTGGAAGTTAATTTTTGGGGTTTATAAATAAATTAAATAAAAATATGTCTAGAATATTTTTATTTGAATGGTGGTTTAATCCTCCAAGGGGAGGTTGGAGGTGGGGCCTATCCGTGCATAACCTCCCATGGGAGGATATTATGTGGTTGAGCCCACACGAGCACAAACCCCCTTAAAACCACTTAAACCCTTGAGTTCCCCATTAATATGGGAAACTCTTGATTTCCCGCTTAATGGTGCCAACACACTTAAGAGATAATTAATGCCTCAATTAAATATCTTTTGAAAACATTTGAATCCTTCCACCCCTTTTAATTTCATGAGTTGTTTAATGTAACTAAACACAACTCTTGAGTGTTGTTGTGGAAACAAATAATGGAATCCTCCCCTATTATTTTTGGTTGGAACATAATACTTCAGTGGATCCTTGGAGAAATAGAGAGAGAATCATCTCCAACGAAGAACGATATCCTCTCCAACGAAGAAATATACCATCTCCAATGAAGAATGCATGTCTCCACTGAGTAACGACAATGATGTATTCTCCATTTCAAACTGGGGAAAGAAAGGGAAGACACCACCCGCGATGAATGTCACTAACAACGACATCATCCCCTCCCAACGTCAACGGAACGACGATGCCTTCCTGTGACTCCGCCGAGCGAACACCGATTACAAGGTATGGGGATTTGAATTATTTTTAAATATGAGTTTAAACCTCCATTCTTTGTCGTACAAGATTTTCGTTTGGAAAGCCAAATAATATCGTATGATGAGGAGGGTTCGGACTGCACGAAGACGACCTGACCCTCCCCCCTTTGTTTGTTTCTGTTTGTTGACGACGGAGGTGGACCGCAAGGAGCCGGCGGCGCAAGGCCGCCGGGTCACCTCATGGGTGCAACACCTCCATGTCGTGCAGAGGATCCAAGCCGCGGCCAGGTCGGGCCACGATAGTGGAGGCGTGGTGCTGTCGTGCCGCGTGGAGGGTAGCAGGACCGCGACGCCGTCATGCCGCTGTGGAGGTGCGAAGGCGGCCGGCCGGGCCAACCGCCATGGATCTAGACAAATAGGCGGGACCCTTCGGGTCTCGCGGGTCAAAAAAACTAGCACCTAGCGTAGAATTCTTCGGAGCAAAATAGGGGGCACCCCCTCCCACGCGTGGACAGCCGGGTCCCGCAGGCTGGCCAGCTGAGCCATCCTCAGTCGGGCCGCCCACGGGCTGGGCCTTCCACACCCGGGCCGCCTTCGGCCGAGCCGCCCTAGGCCGGGCCACCCACGGGCCGGGCCCCTTACTACCGAGCCACCAACAGGTCGGGATGCCCCTTTGGGGTAGGCCCCCCCCCCCTCGGGTTGGGCCGGATCACTCCGACTAGGTCGGACCAGAACTGGACCTCCAATGGCCATTTCCACCTTTCCACCCATATCTTGGGCTACAGGTGTCCGATCGACGAACCGCCTGTGGCGATGGAATTCATGGAGCGAGAAGATTCTTTTAGAACACTCCACTTGAGGGTCATACACAGTTGGAGTATAGTCGGGATTGTTTGAGCCTAAAAACCAACCGGGCACCTAGAACGGAAATGCCAATGACTCGCAGACGAGGCGTCCGATTGGTGCACTGTCTATCACATTGGGATCCTTATGATGAGGAGGAACTACAGGATACATCAACTCAGGACTTCGTGATAGTTGATGTATCATCACATGGCTCGAGGAGCGGACCCTGCCAGAATCGAGCATGCTGTGTTCGGGAACCCTAGGGATTGCTGTGACTGAGATATATCAGAATCCTCTGTGGGTTCGACAGTGATGACTACTATACTGGAATCCTCTGTGGCTTCGATAGTGATGAATACTATAACAAACTCCTCCATGGGTGCGACAATGATGACTACTATATCAGGATTATTCTGTGGGTCTGACAGTTCTAACTTGTATTCCTGTATCCTGTGTGGGTTCGATAGAATAGCTGGTCCTGTATCTTCTGTGGTTCTGATAGCTTAGCTTGTCCTGTATCCTGTGTGGGTCCGATAACTTAGATGAATCAGGGACTACATCTGATCATCTCTATCATTCAATAATAGTTGGTCCTGTATCCTGTGTGGGTTTGACAGCTTAGCTGGTCCTGTATCCTGTGTGGGTCCGACAGCTTAGATGAATTAGTGACTACATATGATCATCTATATTACTCAACAAAATATGTATACCTGTGTGAGCTGAGTCTTTACTTTTATTCATTATCATCGTGGTGATTGACATTAATTCTGTTTTGGATTGGGTTGTTCTTGGGCTCGAGAGTTGGATCTGTACTGTGATTGGTAACTTAGGTATATGTATGGCCATATATCTAAGTAAGGTTGGTTGATACTTTTAATTGTATCTTTCTTTTGTGGTTTATCCTTAGTGGATTCCGGGAGACATTAGAGGGTCTCGGGGTCCCCTACTGAGTATTGTTATACTCACCCATGTATGGGCTTCGTCCGCACCTTGTTGTGTTCTGTGCAGACGAAGGACATCAGTGATCGAGGATGAGGGTGATGGACAGTAGGCTACTCGGAGCTGGACTATATGGGACGTACCTCAGGGAAGAGTTGTTCGATTTATGTACCTACCCTTCTGGTAGGATTCCTCGGTAGATGATCCAGGAGTTGTTTTCCCTTTTTACATGTACTTGTTCTTGTTGTTCAGTTGAGTTTTTATACTGGCCCATTTACTTTCAGCACTACCATTTTATTCAATTTTATATAGCGTTTTGCTTCCAGTTGTGTACTCTGATTATGTGTGATTTCATTTTATAAATGCATGTCATTCCCAACATAGATTGTAGTACCCACGATCGATAGTTTTTTCCCATTTGAGGGAGGCAGAGGTAGATGTAAGTCATTCCATTAACATTAAAACATATAAGTGTAGGTAAGAAACAATGGTTTTTATAATATCATGTATTAATAGTATTTTAAGGATATGGAGTATGAAATAAAAATAAACGCTCATTTAAGGATGTCACATCTTCTTTAGAAAACATATTTTGGTTTCCTCCAAAGCTATTCTAGGTTGGTTTTTTTTAAAAACAATGGATTATAGGATAATGGGAGTTAATTTCAAAAGTTATTTTCTAGGAGTATTTAATACCAATGGATTTTGAAATTTTTTAATGAAGTGAAGAGTAGTGGGATTTTATGAGTGGGGTTAGGGACACACTTCTAAATTTTGAAATGAATGAATTCCAACCACATTTTTTACCTAAAAAATGATCCTAAATGGACAATTTTATAATCTTATAAGATATAAAGTTAAAATATGACCATAAAATAGGAATTAAACATTTTATATGTTATTTTATCCCTTATCTAATTATTCAATCCATTGTAAACTCATTTTTACATTAACAATGGTAAATATTTTTTCATCATATTACAATTCATTATGGCCATAAATTAAGATGAGAATTTTAAATAATAAAAAATTCGATTATTCAAAATATTTAATCAATTTCTATAAATTCAACATGCATATGTGCCTATATTTAATATAAAATTAAACTCACATATGTGTTGAAGAAAATATTTTTTTCAAAAAAACCTAGAAAAGTTGGTTTTTTTAATGAAAATTGAATATGAAATTAATTCCAATTTCCTAATTTGGATTAAATAATATATAATTTTACAAATTTAACTTTCATAACCACATGAAAATAAAATTTACATGTAAATTATTTAAATGAAAATATATTTTTCAATAAAAAATAGTACTTTTCATTATTTATAAAAAAAATAATCTATTTAGAAAACCCTAACAATTCACCATAATATATTTTTTATATGCTCATTTAAAAAATAATGAATACTTTTTTAAATTAAATTATCTAAATATAGTAAAATTTTTTTTTTTCAATTCATGACTAACCCACATCTAGAAAAATATTGTTTTTAGAAAACATATCTTTTTCTTTGAATTTGTTTTTATTTTATTTTTAATTAGTAGATAACCATTGAATTTATTTTATAAATTTTTAAACAATAAAATTTTTCACATCTTATTTAGTTATATCCATACCCACTAACATCACATATTGGATATAATAGACTACTTTAAATAATATTATATTAATAGAGGGCTGTGATTTTTTTAAACGCATTATTGTTTTCATCACAAGAAATCAAATAGATTGAATATATTTAAAAATAAATATATCATAAAGTAAGTGTTCATTACATTGTTCCCCCATTAATTAAATTTCCCCTTAAAATTTTATATTATACACCATGGTGAATACATGTTAGGGTACTTCTGCTTCATAACCTCTTCCAGTTCCTAATTTGCTTCCTCAAACATGTGGTTTCACCAAAAAACATTGATCATGTGAGTTTTCTTATATTGTAGAAAATTCAATCTATGATCTATGATATTCAATAACATCTTCTCATATTATTGTTCTTTTTTACAATGTTACCACCTACAAATTCCATACAAGAAAGTACTCAAGTACGCACTTCCTCAAGAGGGATATATGGAACACATCATGTACATGAGATAAGTAAGGTGGGAGTACTAGTCGGTAGGATACTTCTCTTATAAAATAAAGGATATCAAAGGTGTTTATTCATACAGGGCTAAGTTCTCACTAATTCCCAATCCTCATGACATTATTCCATTGTAAATTACAGAGGAACACCTTATCTCTAACCTCAAAATATATGTCTCATTGAAGACTGTCTACATAGATTTTCTGTTGATTTATTTCGAATTTAATGGGAGGTTTAATGGTTTGGTCTTAATATTTCATATATTATTATTGATTATATCTCATAATCTTCTTCTCTGCAACATTATCCGAGCATGTCAGGGATTGACATTTCTTCCTATATAGAGCCTCATAAGATTCTATTTGAATGATTCAACGGTAACTATTATTATATATGAACTCTACTATGGTAAGGTTATACTCCCAATACCCTTTTAAATCCTTTGTAAAATTCCTTAGAATATCCTCTAGAGTTCAAATGGTTCTCTCAGACAAACCATCGATATGATGGTGATCAACATTACTAAATTTGGGTTC
Organism: Viscum album; assembly: GCA_963277665.1. NCBI lineage: Eukaryota > Viridiplantae > Streptophyta > Magnoliopsida > Santalales > Viscaceae > Viscum > Viscum album. Next base: position 1,799,326,171 of record OY728130.1, on the reverse strand, counting down.
TGTATTAAATGGTTTCTGAAGGTTTCTCTAGTATATTAAGGTGAACTTCATATCTATATCATATACAATATGGATTTTCACACTATAAAATATAACCCCTTCTATTATTTATATCTCAGCAAGTTGAGAAAAAGATAAATGTTCCTTGATAGTAATTAAATTTTATGATTTTTGTATGATGATTATCTAACACCCATATGTTGTAATTTCCTTTCGCTGTCATGTGGATTCCTATGTTGAAATCCATAGTTAGGTTTTAAAATTTACATAGTGGGTTGAAAAATGGTTTTATCATACCCTTATAATTATATCAATCATCCACAACTTTTTGGAATACCATGCCTCAAATAGGAATTCAGAAATCTCCATCTTAATGATAACTGATTAGATATTTCCCTTAAGATATCTATACATATTATTTATTCCTATAAGAATAGAGAAAATGAGATATAAAAATCATCCATAAGATCCCTCTTCAGCTCTAGGTTTGCTGGGACACAAATTTGGGTTCCAAACAAATGGCCCCATTTTCAAGAATTTTGAACTCCCAAATATTGACTAACATTTTTTGTAGAAGATCATCCACCTTCTAAGCCTCCAGGATCCTCTAAAGAATTTATGGTTGAGAATTTATTTATGAAAGATGAGATGAATATCTTATTAATATTCCTATATAAATCATTTTAAAATCAAATATGATTAGATATTTTCCAATTCTCATCATCGATAAAATCATCATATCCTTTCTACTTTGAACATATTCCACTTTTTTTGGCTTCCCATGATTGTAATGAATTAAGAATTCTTTTTCCTTGATTTTATCTAAGAATATTTTATAGTTCATATTAAGCTCAATATATGTGAATATATATTTGAGGATCTTGTTATATGAAAATGTTTCACGGTTTTTCCCATAGAGATAACATCTCTTGATCTTTAACATAAATATCACTATACTAACTCTATATCATGTGTTAGATAATTCTTCTCATGAACATTCAACTACCGTGAAGCATTGTATATAAATTTTTCATTATGAATTAGTACAGACCCCAAAACATTTTTCTAAGCATCACTCTATACCACAAAGGTCCCCCACATGAGGGAAGTGTAAGTATAGGTGTAGTGATAAACCTTTTTATTAACTATTTAATTCTCTATTCACATTCACTGGTTTAGAAACCCTCACTCCCTTTCAGGTTCGATTCAATATTGGGATTTACAATCATGAAATGTTTTTAAAAAATCCGTGTAAATACCCATCTAGTTTAATGAAACGCTGGATCTTTGTTATAGATACTTATCTAGGCTAGTCCATGATTACCACAATCTTAGAGGGGTGCATAGATATCCCATTGTTTATGATACTATTCACCTTGAATGTCACTTCAATCATCCAAAAGTCACATTTACTCTAATTTTCTTGTATCTTATCCTTTTCTATTTCCATTATCAATATAAAAAAATTATTCCATTTCTCCTCCTTTCACTTGTGGTATATCTTCACATCATCTATATAAACTAACAAAAAAAATTTAGGTAACCTTGAAGAATCTATTAATTATGTCCATCCAGATTTCTGGAGCTTTAAAATAGTGTCCCAATATTTTCACACATATATATTACATCATTATTTAAATAAAATTTATTACATTACACAAACGCATTCTTAAGTATCATAATGTTGTAGTGAATTTTTAAACATAAAAAATAAACAACTGGTTCATAGGTAAACTACAATAATTACCACTACATTTTTCATAACCATCAACATTATTAGAAATATCATATGTAATAAATTTCTTCACAACATGGGGGAGGAAATAGAAAAAATAGTGAGCTCAAATTCTCATTAATGGTAATCATGGGTGATACGTAAGCATAACATGAAAATAAGGGTATGATAACCTGATAATAACATATGGAAATAATACCCCCATATCAAAAATCATAATCTTGTATCATGAAATAAATATAATAATTTCATCTAACATGAATCCTAAAAAAATGAAATGAAATGATCCATGAGATAATAATATTTGTATATGATATATATTTTTACCATACACATAGTCATAGAAAATACTATGTCAAGGATACATACCAAGGCATTCATAAAATGTTACGCTTTGTGTAATCACCCATATACCTACTTCAAGCATGAGATGATATCACGTGTGCCCTCCTTTGAGGCTTGGGATAAACACCCATTCCCCATTTGATATCATACAACATTAATCATTACCCAAAATATTCAATGGAGATATAGGCCCTAACCATCACATAAAGAGATTCATATGTATATGTTCCACAACATCATAAAAAAGTTATCAAATTATAAAAAATTATATGAAATGTGCTTCATAAATATTTAATCATATCTTAAATTGTGTAATAAATATTAGTTTCATAATAATTTCAATGTTTTATCATAGTATAATCCTTAAAAAAAGAAGAAGGTTTTATAATAATTTTATCATGATTTAACCAAATCTAGAGAAATTGGTTTCATAAACATCTTATCATGAAAAAACTTTCAAAGAATATATAATAGTGATAACCTTTGTTCATACCCCTAATAAATAATATTCTACATAAATGGTGGTCATCTTAGATGGAAAAAGATTTAAAAATATTACATAGAATTTTTCATGAGGAAAATAAATTTTCCAAACTGAAAAACACAATTTAAAACGTAATTCTTTTTGAAATTTATTTTAATTGAAAATAAACATGAAAATTTATAAAGTAATTCAAAATTAAAATATTTGTCAATATTTTGAAAAATTATATCCATGTTGTATAGTTTAAAAAAGATAACATTCACATTTTCAATAAAATCTAAACAAGAATTTCATGAAAAAATGACATGAATGTTCTATTTTTTTAACTAAAACAAGGGTAAAATGTTCATTAATAAATTGTTTTAATGAGTTTAAAAACAATTATGAAAACATTTTTAGAAAAAATTGTTTTTGAAAAAATTGGATTTTTGATCGAAGTGAGAAATAAAGTCAGATTTTCCTAAAAAAACATTCTTTTAAACATTTGAGAACATAAAAAGAGGAATATAAATGGAAAAATGTATTCTAATGAACTTACTAGAGGATAAAAAAAATTATGAGTTTTATTAGGGATGGATTTTAATATTTCTACATCGAAATAATATACCTAAAAAATCCCATAAACGATGATATTATACTATAAAACTTTTACCACATTGGTAACATTGAAGTGTAAGCTACATGAAGGAATTAAAATTAAATGAAACAGAAAATATCATGGTAATAAATAAAATATCTATATTACTTATCAAAGGTGATGTATATTCACCACATAAAAGAAGATATCTTCATAACCTGACATAAGTATCCTTGAGAAAAAATTGAGACAAAAATCTATTACCCATTTAGTAATATTTTGAGTAATAATCCCCATGAAATAATAACATAAAATGAAACATTTCAGATCATGAATTTAATGGGATTCATGATATATCATTTCATAGGGACAATATATAATACACATAAAAGAAATGAGTGGTGATTTGGCATATGTCCCCCAAAAATAAAAGAGATACTTGAAATCCCTTACCTTATGTCTTGATTTCAGTCATATATGTCCAAATATCCCTTTTAATAATTAAATTTTTATAATAAATCTATTAATGAACCATATATATATATATATCATACCATATATGATGTAATTATGAACTATTATTGACCATTTATTAGAAATTATATATTAAGTTACATTTTGGGAAATAACTACTTCATCTTTGATTTATGATTAGAATATTTATTTTTTCCTATGACATTGATCACGATTTCAACATATAAATAATTTTATGAAAGATATAAATATAATATATATTCACTATATATATATTTGTAGTGATTCATAAAATATTGAGATAAAAAAAAGAAATATACCGTTCAAAGAGATGGTAGGTCATAAGTACGCAGGAATGTTATTTCCATTTTCCCAAAAGAATTAATGGAAGAAAGGTAGATAATATATTATCATTTCATTAAAAGACTAATTTCATATAGTCACATATTTTCATTTAATCCATCCTTGTTAACTTCCATGTAACATATGAATGAATCACATCACTTCATGAGGTGGTAGTCAATTGTACCCACAAACGATATTACCATATAACCACATAATGAAATGTATGAAGGAATGTATGCTTTACCAATTAAATTATTTTAAAATATCATAAATACCATATATAAACATTAAATCCATCATTAAATCCAACTTTGAGTGGTGGTAATGGAAAAAGGAATTCCATCGATCGTGAGGTGGTAGTCTTCTATACACATAAATGGGTATTTCAAAACCCATTTAATGGTGGCCGAGATGTTTTCAGGTAATTAACTTATCATAAAAACATCCATGCACATGGAAAATATTTTTTTATTATACTAATATAGTTTAATAAGAGTTGATATAGGTGGATAAAGGAAAAAAAATAAAAATGCTCGATGAAGAATGTCCGAATAGCCCGAAGGACTTACTTTATTTTATTTTATTATGGGTAATCCCCCTTTTTAAGTGTTGAAGGGGAACCCATACATGACCCGTAGGCCCAAGGCACAAGGCCCAAAAAACCCGCAATTCAGGACCCGACGGTCCAGAGGCATACCATGCCCAATACATGACCCGTAGGCCCAACCCACTTGAATTGCCCCTCCCCATCTTTCTGTGTTATTGATCTCCTAGCTCCCCACCTTCCATTACTGATCAGATAGAATTGCCACGTACAAAGCTACACGGTGCCTGGTCCCGATGGAGGCTGCTATACCCTCTCATTCTTCCAATCCAGTTAGCTCTACAACTGGTTGCTGCAACTCCTGTTGCTCTGATCCTCTTCTGGGGCATGTTCTGTGTGAACTTGGCTACTCCATGGTCTATGTGACCCGAAGGCCCTGTGAATAAGATATGAAAGGGGGTGAACTTTTATATGAGAGGTGTGTGGCACAATTGTAATTTTTTGAGAAGAAAAAATGTGTAACCATGTTTTTTTCAAGACAAGAGGACCAATCAATAGATTATTATTGATAAATAAATATTTTAGTGTTGAAATATTACTAGAAAATTGATTTTATACATGTTTTTATATCATTTTAATAATCATCACATCTAGTTTAACCCCCTAGAAAATCCATTTTAACCATAAGTGTGGTAATTAATTTTTATTATTTTAACTATTAATTTTGGTTAATTTTTTTTACCTTATTGGATATTATAAATTATGATTCTAAAAATATCGAATTTATTTCACCAAATTTATTTCAAAGAAGTGGATTTTTTTAAAAACATTAACCCACAGATGTGATGAGAAAGCGAGTTTTCAATGTGAAAAAATTTCAATGATTATAATGCTTTTATATACAATTTCAATATGAAATAAATTAAAACTGTCTAAATCATATTTCTATAAAAATAATTTAACACTTTATATATTAAAATTAATTCAATATATAATTTATATTTATAAATTATTGGAATGAAAAGGCAGTTTTCAATTAAAATTTAGTATTTTATATTATTCATTAAAAAAAGTAAATCATTAAGAAAATTAAAAAAAGATAACCCTAAAAAAAATTTATATTCTTATTTTAAAAATTATTTTTATTTTATAAAATTTTATTTCTAAACGTTTCAAAAACAAATTTTATTTTTTTAACTAAAACAAATAAATAAACATATTTTTAGAAATTTATATTTTCAAAACATTTAAATACTTTATAAAAAAACTAAGTACTTTTTTATAAATATTTGTTTTTTTAAAACCATTAGACTTAAAATTTAAAAATTAGTTATTAATATTTATATCAATATGTATAACGAATGGGTTTTAAGGGTCATGTTTGAATAATTTTAATGATATATCATAGTTTTATTAATAATATATCACAGTTTTGTTAAAACTCAATGTCATTTGTAACCCAAGATAAATATAGTGTTATTTTTAATACAACATTAACATGGTTTTTCATGTGTCATAAGCTATCAATGAAATTTTATTTATTACAAAAAGTTCTACATAAAATCTCAAGGTGTTAAATTATAACCCCCTTAAAATAAATTTCATCCTCAAAATTATTCACTATGATACAAAAATACGAGGATACTTATTCTCATAATTTCCTTAGGCACCCATGTATTTTCTTCAAACTAGTAATTTCACCAAAAAACATTGACCTGGTGAGTGGTATTTTTTACTTAACATTATATATATGATCCATAATCTCCATTGGTTGTTCCTTATAATAATGATCTTTCTCTAGAGGTGTGATCTCTAATTTCATTACAGAAGAAGGGTTAGGAAAGTAATTATTTAGGATAGATTCTTAGAATACATCATGGATTGGATAGAGGTTTGGTGGAAACACCAACTGATAGTTTATTATCCTATTATAATCACTAATTTCAAATGGACTGATATACCTAAGGCATCAATTCCATTTCTTCCCAAATCATATAACTTTTTTCCCTGGATAAATTCATAGAAACATCTTGTCCCCAACAACAAATTCCAGATCATGTCGGTGATTGGCAGTATAAATTTTTTGTTGACTCTGAGCTTCCTTGATGTGTTACTAAATCACTCCAAACTTATCTTCAATTTCATTATCTATCATATGTCCCAATATCTTTCATTCTCCAACTTCATTCTAGCAGAATGAATCTCTAAATTTCCTTCTATAGAGTTCTTAATAAGGATCTATATGAATGATTGAGTGAAATATATTATTATAATAAAATTAACCTAGAGGAAACTATTTATCCCCACCACCTCTGAAATAAAAAGAAAAAGATCTCCACATATCCTCTAGGGTTTTAATTGTTCTCATGGGCTTACCATCCATCTGAGAGTGAATCAGAGTTCTGAAACTCAAAACTATATAAAGACATTACATAATAAATCACCCAAAAATTTAGGTAAACCTAAAATCTTAATCGGACCTAATGGAATGTAGCACTTTATGAAACTTTACCCCTTCTTAAATGTAAATAAATATTACACTATCTATAGTGAAGTCTTCTGTAATTTCGGTGAAGTCTCTTGAATTAGTAAGGATATTTATTACAAAACACATATCATTATTCTCTTTGTATGTTTTGAGGAGTACAATGAAAAAAATACATAGTGATTTTTCCAATTTCCATATTGGTATGGGTAAATGTCATATCATATCCTGATTATTTTTTCTATCATCCTTAACTTATTTCCATACCATGCACCGACATATAAAATCCATGATATCTCTCTTGATTCTATATAACTAGTATCAATCATTCAAATATCTATACATTTTCATACTTCGAGGACTAATAGAGAAAGAAGAACTAGTAGATACCTCTATCAAATCCTTCTAAAACATTTTCTGGATAGAATATATACACGGTTCCTGAACCATATCATTCTATCATGATCGAGGGTAAAATCTATAATATTTCAGACCTTCTTTATTATCACTACATCATAACCTTTCACCTCTTTAATCCTTACATATATAGATGTCTGAAAATCTAGTTGATAAGAACATGATTTATCCCCTACCATTAATATGTCCAAATCCGTCTATTTGAAATCATAAAATAATGGACTTTTTGTTATCGTCACCATAGATAACCTTCATAATCATGTTGATAGAAAGAACCAACTACCATGTTTTCTGTACCAGGGTGGTAATGTATTTATTAATCATGATCATTAATCAACTCAAACCAATAATCTTTAGTACATATTCAACTTTTTCAGTGTGAATATATACTTCAATATTTTGCGATTGGTATATATATCTCACTTTTTTCTCTAAATATTATCTCTGATGCATTTATGAAAAAACTACTATAGCTAACCCTAAATATAGAGTTGTGTAATTTAACTCATGAATCTTCAATTTTCGTGAGTCATAAGCTATAACCATGTCATTATTCATAATAAAACATACCAAACCAATATTGTATGCATCACTATATCTTAAAAACCCATCTCTATTATAGGGTAAGATAAAAAAGGCATACTGATTAATCTCTTATTGCGTTCCTAGAAATTTCCCCCACATTCATCTATCAAGAGGAACTTGTCTCCCTTACAAGTTAACATGGTGTGTTGATTATACAGTCATGATAACTTCTCTGCTAAATTTTTATAATACAAAAATAAACCAAGAAAACTATTGATATCATCTACCATAAATGGTTTTGATCCAATAGTCAATAGCCTACAAATTTGATGGATCTACTAATATACCATATATTGAGATTATATGACCCAGAAAAATGAAAACTTTTGAATCTAAAATTCACACTTTGTTAATTTTTCATAAATTCTAACCTTCATTAGGCTATTTTGTACCATTATCAAGTGATCATCAAGATCATAATTAATATTTTCATCAATAAGAATATAATCTATAAAGACTTCAAAAAAATGATCAAGGTGATCTCAAATGACTCTATTCATTAAATCCATTATGATAGAGGGGTAATTATTAAGAAACAATTGCATCACTATATATTCATAATTTCTATACCTTGTTTTTAATGTGGTATTGGGTATATCCTTCTTATTTTATATCAATTGATGATATCCAAAATTAAGATAAATCTCAAAAAGTATTGAGAACCGCACCTTCAATCAAATAAGTCATCAATATGGGGAATTATGTACTTATTCTTAATTATGATCATGTTTATCTCCTGATAATTAATTTAGAGTCACATTGGAGCATATTTCTCTTTAACAAAAAGAATATGTGTACCCAAGGTGACAAAATATGATGAATTAATAGCTTTTCAAGTATTTCCATGATTTTATTCCTTGATTCCTATAACTAAATCAGTGAAATTCTATAGGGAGTCTTCATAATTGGTGTGGCACCATGTATGAAATCTATTCAGAACTCAAATTCACGTTTTTATGGAAGGGTAAGGAATTATTCTAAAATTATGTCAATAAATTTCTACACAATAGGCATATAATCGAGGTTGATTTTCTCAACATCTATATTAGATAATCACCCCTCTTAAATAATAATCAATACCCATATAGTGGATGTGATTTCCATTGAATGATCGTGTTTACTATCACACTGATATATGATCATAATTTAGTTTATAATATCAAATATTAATTACCTTCCATATAAATGGATGTGGGATTTTTGTATAGAATTCCAATATAATCCTATGATACCATAAAATTTAACTAGAGGAATAATAATAAGGTTTATAGGGATAACATTATCAAAAACATCAACTACATAAGATTCATAGAATTGGGATGTGATTATCACACTATTATGGGTTTTCACTATTAATTATATATATAATCACATAGGTGGAATCTTGATATCCTTATAAAATTCCTCAGATAGGAATGAATGGATAATTCCTAAGTAAAATAGGGCATTGATAGTTCTAGATTGTATGGTAATTACACCTTGGACCACATTATTATCTCACCCCCTAATAGAAACACTGATCTCATTTGATTTCCCTTTATCTATAATATTAATAGGTTTCTACCATTGGTCACCCTTATTAACCCTTATATTTGGGAACATGTTATCATAATTTCTAAACTCTATTCAATTGAATAACTGTAGTGTGGGAGGTCAGTTATATAGAGGTTTCTCAGTATACATATCATTAGATAACTAATTCTCGTTACTTCGAAATTCATCCACTCAATGACATTATTTTCAATATTTAAAATTTTCTGTAGTCCCCTTAAGATAATTTCCTCTATTCTTCTCCACACACATTGAGCATGGAGGTATTATTTTGTTCTTCTCTCCATGTTTCTTATATTTTCCTTTAAATTACACTTTTATCTTATTATCAAAACCAAGATATTGATATAAAACCCCATCCTCCATTTCCAGATTGATGGCATAGTGAAAAATCTCTTCATAGTTACTTAAGTCACTCATGGATGATGACTATCAAAGACTTAGTTTTAAGATAATAATGAAATGTTGAAACCTACATTAATGTTGGATGATAATACAAGAAGTGTACCACATAAGTCTTGTAATATATAACTCATACGTACTAATAGACTCATGATCCTTTTAATTATGCTCAAGAAAATGCATCTCTATATTCATACAAAGAATATGGGGAAACTAATTATATAAATATATGATCATAAACTAATCCCAATCTATATATTCAATTTATTCATGTTTCTTTATGTTATTGGTAGGATTAAAACATTTATTTACTTCACCTTTCACCTAGTAGAAAGCTAAAAATTAATTTTTCGTTCCCAAAAAAGAAATTTTCATGCAAAAAAAAAGAGAATAGAAAAAAACTTTTCAGTGTTTCTGATCCATTTTTTAGAAACCAGTGGATGAAAAAACCCACTAAAAGAAGATGGATGGTTCCTCATGTAAAATTTAATAAAATTTTGTTCCCTACATTGAACTTTGGAAATCCAGCAAGATTCATATTTTTATAATGATTTCTAATCAAATGAATAATATTTTTCATTCCGTCTCCCATGATATATTAATTTTTAGGTGTAAAATCATTGAATTTTATATAACACTCTGAATTAAAACGATTCCTTTAGGTTCTAACCATTTAATAAAATAAAAAATTATATTCAAAGAAACAATAATCAGAGTGGGGAATAAAAAAATCCTGAAAATTGACTTATAGGATGTCTCAATCATGATACATTCTTTTTAATCAATGATACATTAGGTTAATACATCTTAATTCATAGTTATAAAATATTTACATACATCGTGATGTTTCATATATATTTTTTGAATTTCCAAAGCATATCCACAAGGAGTGTCAAACCAGTTCTGTAGAAAATACCATTGTCGTGCAACGAGTGATGATCAATTCTATCTCAATGAACCCTTTTCAGAGTTATTATAGCTAGGAACCTCTGTTATAGAGTAATATAAAATTATTATATCCGAATAAGGAAGTAATTTCGTGGAAACAACTAACTCTATCCTTTACCAAAATTACATGACATTTTCCTATATTTGATCCATCCATTGACATGACCTTAGACATGTATATATGGATCTAACTAATGTTTTCTAATACAAGATTCTAGATATTAACTAAATAAATCCTAAAATTCCAATTACAGAAACCCAAGATTTATATACATAGATATTACATTAATTTTTGATTAACATATATGGGATCACACACCAGAGGATCATAAAGGTGTAGTGGATTTCGAAATATAGAAACACAAACAAATAGTTCATAAGTAAACAACTTAATACCCCACTATGTTCTTCATTAAGAACACCCTACTTAAACATATCATGTGTAGTAAATATATTAACAACTTGGGGAGGGGAAATATGATAAAGTATATGATCAGAATCCCATTATGGGTAATTAAGGGAGATACATTAGCATAACATGAACCTAAATATATGATAACCCTAGAATAACATTTGAAAACCCTATTTTCATATAAAAAAGCATCATCTTGAGTCATGAGATATGTATTGGAAGTTCATAAGACATGAATCATAATATTATAAACTAATATGATCCATGAGAGATTAATATATCATAAGATATAGATCTATGGCATATAAATAATCGTAAGAAATCATATGTTATGGTCACCCACCCAAAAAATCATAACAGGTTAGGATTCAGCTAACCAACCATGAACCAACTTCAGTCTTGGGATGACCTCTTGTGTACCCTCTTTCGAGGTTGGGATAACCTCCTGTATATCTTTTGATGTCATATAATATTAATCATTACAAAATGCATTAGAGGGATATTTAGGTCCCACTAATCACAAAAGGAGAATCATATGTATATATTTCATAGGTTTAGAAAACACTCATCACATCATAACCCATGAAATTAAATGGATTTCATAAACATTTCATCATATCATATCCTATGGAAAAGTGGAAATTTTATTAATCACTTCATCATTGCATAACTTTATAAAAAAGAGAGTTTCATAATATTTTTATCATTGTAGAACATGTGGATGAGAAATGGGATTTATAAACATAATTATATGATAATCCAATTAGAGAAATAAATAAAATGGAATCCATACATCATATCCGTAATAAATCATAGGTTACACCAATAGAGGTTATCTTATATGGGGAGTAATTTTGAAAGATCACTTGGAACATTTATCGAGGAATATATCTTTTCCACTTTAAAGAACAATTTTTTTAAAATAAAATTTTTTTAAAATTATTTTACATGAAAATAAACCTAAAATCATTTAAATTAATATTTTATTTAAATAATGGTTTTGGTTTATGAAATTTTTTTTTCATGTCATATAACTTAAAATATATATTCCTTTTATATTTTTTATAAAAGATAAATGGTCATTATTCGGAAAACAATATGAATATCCCTTCCAATTTTTTTAATAAATAAAATATGTGAAAAATGTTCATTAATAAATAATTTGGAGTATTTTTCAAACAATTATAAGAATATTTTTGGAAAAAATTGTTTTGGATGAAAAAGGATTTTCGTTCGATGAGAGAAATAAAGTAATATTTTCTTAGAAAAATTTATTTTAAACCCATGAGTAAATAAATAGAATAAAATGAAGGGAAATAATTTATTCTCATGACATAACCATATCCGAAGAAAATTATGAGTTTCTTGAGGGACTAATCCTAATATTTCATTATCATAATAATAAACAAAAATAATCTCGATAAATAAATAGATTGACACATTAAACTATTACCACTTTTGTAACATTGAATTTTAAGCCCCATGAAGGAATAAAATCAAACGAAACTTAAAATATCATGATAATAAATAAATTAATGATAGTACATATAAAAAGGAATTTATATACACCTTATAAAAGAATATATATTTGTAATATGGAAAAGGTCTCAATGAAAGAAAATTGAGAAAAAAATATATCACCGATTTTTTAATCTTTTGAATTATAATACCCAATAAAGAATAATGTCAAGTGAAACAAATAATTATATTAAATTAATTTGATTCATTATATAACATATTAAATTGGTAATATGTACACCACACAAAACAAACAAGTGGTGAATTTTCACATGTTTCCCACAAATAAAAGAGAGACTATAAATCCCTTACATTTAGTTTCAACTCACATCATACTTGTTAAAAACATTTTCATTATAAATATTAATTTATTATAAATATATTATATAACCAAAATTATATATATAATACCACATATGATTTAATTATGACCTTTTATTACCCTTTTGTTAAAAATTTCATGTTAAAGTCATGTTTAAGGCAATTACTACATTGTTTTTCATGTATCTTATGATTTTTTATTTTTCTTCTACTTAATATTATCATGGTTATATCATATAAATAATTTTATCTATGATATTAATATCATATATTTTCACTAAAAATTTATTTATAGTGATCCATAAAATATATATATAAAAAATAAAATACATCACTCATTGAGATAGTAGGTCATACATATGCATGAACGCTATTACCATTTTTTATAATGGAAATAAATAAATGAAGGTAAAATATATATTTTCAATCAAGAGTAACTTTTTTCATATATATCATAGATTTTCACTCAACCCATCCTTGTTAATTTCCATGCAATGCATGAACGAATCACATCACTTCACGTAGTGGTCGTCCACGGTACACACTAGCGATGTTATTATATTCTTGTAGAATAGAAATTATAATGGTATGTGTGATATAATAACTATATATTTATATAAATATAATAAATATAATATATAAATACTTTATCCATATTTATAACCTGCTGTGAGAGGTGGTAATTAAAAAATGAATGACATCAGTTTGTGAGGCATTATTCCTCTGTACACACAAATGATGATTTTGTAAGCCATTTGATAGAAGTTGAGACAGTTTTATATCTCCAACTTATCAGAAAAATATTATTATATGTAAGATAATATTTTTAGTATATAATAATGGTTTAATGATAGTTGAATTATTTATATAAATAAGTAAAAGGAAAATGCTCGATAAAGAACATTACCGCTTCCTCATGTAACCTCATTAAGTTTTTCACAAACACCATTCCAAGGTCAGATTTTAGAAAAATATAATTCCTCTAGGATGAGATGATAAAATTATTTAATATATTTTTTTAGCTATTGGTAGAAAAAATGGGTTTGAAGGTATAAGAGAAGAGAGGAGAGTGGGTGGCCTTTTATAAGTGAAGTGAGTGTCACATATGTAATATTTTGAAATGAAAATGGTGTACCTATATGTTTCTCATGTGAAATTGATCAAAATTGATTATTATATATAATTGGACATTATATGGTTTACAAACATTCATAAAATAGATATTTGACCTGGTTTTACATCATTTTAACCATTTTCTTGTAAGTTTCACCATCAATAAACCCATTTTACCTTAATTACAGTGTTTAATTTGAAATTTTTTAACAATTAATTTTAGTGGAAAGATTATTTGAAAAAATTATATTCTATAAATTATGGTGATTCAAATTATTTATTCTATTTCCAAAAATTCAAGTCAATTAAATCTGAAAATTTGATTTAAAATTAATCCTACATACATGATGGGAAAGCAGTTTGAAAAGAAAAAAATCACCAAATGATTAAAAAGATTTTATCTCCAATTTCATTGTGAAATTGATTCCAATGAAATAAATTGAATTAATAGTTACATAATTGAACTACTTTTTCTTTTAAAAAATTTAATATTTAAATTATCATTATAAAAAATTTAAATAAAAAAGAAGTTTTCAATTAAATTTTATTATTTTTCATTGTTAAGCAATAAAATAAATCTTTTTAGAAAATTAATAAAAATACACACTAAGATATTTTTGAAAAAAATAATAATATTCTGTAGAATTGTTTTTATAAATATTCCAAAATTTAATTTATTCTTTTTTCATAAAAATAAATAAAAACATATTTTTTGATAAAATTTACTTTTTGAAACATATAAAGAGTTTATCAAAAAATTAAATATCTTTTGTCAATATGTTTTAATTATATAAAAACATTTTACATAATTTAAAAAAATTATTTATTATAATTCATATATATTTGTTTAACAACTAGGTTATAACGGTCCATTTTGAATATTATTAATAGTTTATCAGGATTTTTTTAAAACTCATTGTCATGTGAATTGTAAGAAAAACCCAGTGTTACATGTTGCACAAGATTAACTTGATGCTTCATGTAATATAAGTCATCAATGAAATGTAATTTTAAAAAAATCCTAAAAATTAATAGTGTTACAATTAGCATTTCTAAAAGGAATATATATGAACACATAGTCTTCATACCATGTTCGAATGGATTTTTTTGGGAATATGTTACTTCACTCTTAATCAGGGATATCATAACCAAAGACAATCCTTAGAGAAATAAATATAACCCCATATTTGATTTAAAAAGTTGTCTACCAATAGAAGAGGATACTTTTTCTTTATCGTTTTTTTGTTTATCTCATGATAATCAAAGTTTAGGTGCTTCGCCCAACCATATTTATTGTTAAATAGGATAGGTTCAACCCATGGTAGAGCACATGTGTGTATAAATACATTATCCATATTATCCTATAGTTTCATCTTCATCTCCTAATTTTTAGAAATATAAATTTAATATAGATTCTTACATATTAGAACTGATCTAGATATTAGATCGATTTAAGGTTCAACCTATTAGCTTAGTAGAAGAAAAATACACTATTTTGGAAATAGAATCATATAATCCATCAAAATGTAAATTTCATCAATCATGATACTATATTTAGTATTAATCATTTGATCAAGATACCTTTTCTATGAAGGGAAAAAATATTTTTCATATGACGATACCAAAGTAGAATCATCCTCCACATTGAACATGTATTGAATTAGAGGGAGAT
Organism: Viscum album; assembly: GCA_963277665.1. Classification (NCBI taxonomy): domain Eukaryota; kingdom Viridiplantae; phylum Streptophyta; class Magnoliopsida; order Santalales; family Viscaceae; genus Viscum; species Viscum album. The sequence goes on along the minus strand of OY728130.1, from coordinate 1,799,310,243 downwards.
CTATTATTAGGAGGGTAATTTACTTTTCTCATAATTGTATGTCGGTTCAATATAGTTATTGATAATACATGACATTATTTTCATCAAATTAATCTAAAAAATGTATTATAATGTAATTTTGGGAAATTTTATCCACCAAATATGGATAAGGGATGAATAATAGTAATGGGATGAAAATGACTTAGGTTCAATCTATGTTGATAACTAAACATACATGCTATTAGGAGGTACTTGAATAGTTATTATAAACATTTGTGATATGAAATAATGATTATAACTAGAATAAAAATGTTTTTTCACTACTCTTGAATGAATAACAAGTATACATTTCACCACTTCAATATTGAGATCCACCTCCACAATTGAGATCACCTTTTTCTCTCAATTCCAAAAAGGTTGTTGTTGTTGGTTTTCATCATCATCCAATAACTTAGTGGATTGGTTACAATGGTTTCCTTCTTACATGTAGTTATAAAATTGGATGATAGGATGAGAGTTAGTTGGAGAATTCATTTCATCTATAACATTAGATTATATCTCTTATCAGTAATTAAATGAATTTTTCCCTTCATTCCCACATCTAAATCACTTCCCAAAACCCTTTAAGAAATTTAACAAATGCTTCTAACCGTACTTTTGACAAGTTCTACATTGGACTTTTTTCCACTGTTATATTTACCCATCGTACAACCATAGTTAAAATCCATTATCATATTCTTATCTCTGGGAGATACTTGGCATTCAATGATCACCATTTTAAAAATAAGTGAACATCATAAAATTTCCTCATAGTTTTCGAACTCTTGATTTTAAAATAATTTTAGTATGTTACTAATTATCCCAATAACTAAGTTTTCAATGTTATATTTAGGGTGGATGAAAAAGATAGAGGTGTATCATGCAAGTTTTGTTTGAAGATTTCATCATATTACCCAATATATTCTTCTTCCATTTTCATGAGGATAATTAAATCTCTCACTATTTTTGTCACAGAGTTCCCAGAAAATATTTGTCAAAAATCATTTTCTATAATTACATCCAATCCATCACTTTAATATCTTTCTCATGCTTTATATTATTTATCAATTTACTCCATGGATTGGATTCTCCCTTTGTATGATAAAAACCATTAAAACCTTCTCTCACTAAGATCAACGAAGTATAAATAATAGCTTTATAATAAATTCTATCCATTATCTACAATTAAATAATTAAAATATCCACTGAATATTGTTGCAGTTTTGCACATAAATTTTTCAATTTCAACATGATCATTATTTGGGGGATTAAAGTGTTACCCCTAATTCATGTTTTAGTTCAAAACATGAGTTAGACGAGAGAGTATTATCATGAAATTCTTGAATCCATCTTCTATTAGGATGGTCATCTCATGTAGATACTCATCACATTTTCCATCAAAATGGTTTTTGACTGAGTTTCTCCTATTTCCATACATTTGAGGGAAATAAAATGTTAAATAAGGATGAGTATTATTTAAACACAAAACACATACACATGAAACTATCAAAACTAAATATATAAAATATTATTAAAATATATTCTTTATCCTATTAAATTCTAGGATTCGACCAATGTTATCCTTGATCTATTTCCTAATATAAAATCTTATGGCTATATTTGGTCACATCATAATGGTTCATAAAGTGTTTTTTAATTTCCAAAACATATCCCATAGGAGTGTAGAACTTGGGGCACAGTACGAAATAATCTAATATACTATGTTATACTTGATTCAATCCATACACACCTTTCATAAATTTATTACCCCTAGGTCCATTTATTCCAGAACCACTTCCCCTTATAGTATCGACATAGAGATGTAATTCCCCTCAAACAACCCGCTCTAAAATTTAAAAAAAAATTCTTGGATGTGCTTCCAATATATATGTTTATACATAAAAATATCTTTTGTCTTTACATTTCATATATATGGGCTCATCCATAAATATATCCTTTATATTTTACCTGGTGGTTCACTAACAATTTTCCATTATAGTTTCCAAAGGATAACTAAACCATTTTTCTAATACCAACAATGGTGACCCAAACCTTTTTAATCATATTGTTTCAGGACTTTTGACCTAAATTTCCAATAATTATAACACAAGGAACATAACATCCAAGTGTATTGGGAAGATTGCGTTCATAGTTCATCACTGGAAACTAAGACATGGGATCATTATTTTATTCTACAATATGAGCTCCTATAACATATTTGGGATCCTAAAACTGCATGGGATAACATGGGGAATATATAAATAAATGGGCGAGTTAAAAATCTAAATAATGGAATAAACATAATAAGTATCATAACATGTAAGTCAAATCTAAAACATGATATCATAAAAGAGAAGGTTCATTAGTTATTGTATGGTAGAATGTTATAGGGAATGTGGTATAATAAGATCATAGAAACATGGTAAATTAGAAATGGAATAAAATATGACATAATCATAAGCCAAATATAACTACCAGGACAACATCTCATGGTGTACAGAGTCCTGTATTAGATTAGGTCCACTCTCTGTTAACATATATAAAATCTCCTATGATTAAAACATTACTAGATGAATTTAGGGGATATATAATTACTATAATACCCATAAAATTCATTTAATCTACATGCATATGTCTGTAACATATGGATATGAATCATAATTCATAATAATTGGAATTAACCATGCGAATAAACGGGTTTGAAAATCATGTCCCATTACATAATCAAAAGTGATTCCATAAAAAGGTAACAAATATATGGATAAAAAGAATATATTACCATGTTAATTCATGGGAGAATAAGTATGTTATACATGTGATAAAAATATATACAGATTTTAGAATCATTCCATCACTTGAAAGAGGTTTAATGCGAGTTAGAGGGAGATTTTTCATAACCCATAGAAAATGGTGGGATTGAGAGATCCCTTATCTCAAGACCAATTTACCACATGCATTATTTATAATCCATAATAAATAACATAAGTTAATTATTTAATTTCATATGAAACTTTTTTATGTTTATTATATTTTTTATTTTAATTATTACTAATTTATATTCAGTTATATAACTAATTAATATCACATTAGATGTTTTAACTATAAAGAAGACATGTATAAAAAATAACATTGACAAGTTAACTAAGATAAAATATATTATTAATTAATCCAATATAGAATAGTAAACATTAAATAAATATAATTTTTATAAAAATACTATAATTTTTAAACAAACCATGAAATATGGTTATGAAAAATGATTTACATTACAACCACGGAGATAGTAAGACACACATAAGCATGAGTAACACATCCATTTTCAATGACCATGGTGGAATGAAGAAAAATGTAATTTTTATCTTTCCTATATGATAATTATTTCATTAATATAATTTTTATTTATATACCATTATACATACCATTCATGTTATGCATTAATAAAAATGAATCACATCACTCTGTGAGGCGGTAGTCCATCGTACAAATGAACCATATCATAATTTATTCAATGAAAAATACGAATAGAAAGTATATGATATATTAATCTTCTAGAAATATTTAAATTTCATTAATATCATATAAAAAAAATAATTTTAAGCCTTTTTTATCAACCATGTGATGAGTAAGGTATGTTTGAATCACATCGCTTCACGAGGCATTAGTCTTCTATAAACCCAAGTGACATTATTTTATTCTCTATAGAATTGAAATTAAGAAGGTATATATGATATTATAATTCAATAAGACTAGTTATATCATAAATATCATATATAAACATTATATAATGATTTAAATCTTCTGTGATAAGAAGTGATGTAAGAAAATTACATTGGTTCATGATGTGGTACTCTTTCACACACATGGTCAGTAGTTTCATTTCCCATTTAGGGGAGGAGGTGATGGTTATAGTTCATTCCCATAACATAAAAAACCTAATTTTTTATAATATAATAAGTTTATTATATCATTATGGTTTAATAATATTTTATTTATGGTTCATTAAATAAAATAAAACACCCAGTTAAGGATTTTACCACTTGTTCAGAAAACATCTTTTGGTTTACACCAAAATCCTTCCTATGATGGCATTAGGAAAACATAAAGACTTATTGGATGAGGGGAGGAAACTAGGGATGTTATTTAGAATATATTCACTATATCAAGAAGTTTTGGATGTGTGGAAGATAGAGGAGAGTGGGTGACCTTTTTTAAATGGGGGAGAGTACGTGCTTGGAATTTATAAAAATATTGAATTCCACCCATGTTTTTCACAACGAAAAGGAATAAAAAATTTAACATTTTAGAACCTTATAAGAAATATGGTCTAAATATTACCATAAAATAGGATTTAGATATGTTTTGGGTCATTTTATAACCTACATTTTTAGTTTAACCACCTGGTAAACCAGTTTTTACTATAACCACGGTAAATAATATTTTTTTATATTACCTATTAATTGTGGTCAAAATTATGTTGAAACAATTATATAAAATAAATTATTCTAATTATAATTATAGAATCCATTTTCTAAATTAAACTCATAGATGTTCCATAATTTAATTTAAAATTATACTCGTAGACATATAAAAAATGGGTTTCAAAAAGAAATATTTAAAATGCAGAAAAAGTTTTTATATCCTAATTCAATATGAAATTTTTTATGAACATCTAATTTGGATTAATTAATATTTAATTTAAATAATTTTATTTTTAAACAATATTAAAATAAATTTCAGTTTTTATATTCTTTAAATGAAATGGATGTTTTTAATATGAATCAGTATGCATCAATATTTGTTAAAATATGAATATTTTTATAAAAAACCCTAAAAAAAACCCTCAAATAATTTTTTTTATGAGGATTTAAAAAATTATTTTCATTTGCTAAAGTAAATTTTATAAAATTATTAATAAATATTTTTAAATTATATGTTCAAGTATGACTAGAAAAACTTTTCGAAAATAACAATTTTAATAAAACATTTTTTATGCATAATTGTTCATATATTATCTATATTGAGTATATAAACATTGAGTTTATTTTATACACATGTAAACCATATAATTTTTCTTAATTTAGTTAGTCCTTTTCAGACCTACCAACTGAACATCCTCATTATAATTCTCATCTTTAAATAATAATATATTAATATGGTATCACATTTTTTTGAAAAGGGTGTTACATGTGTCACAAGATATAAAAAAGATAGATTTTATTTAAAAATAACTATATCATAAATTTATAGGTTGTATTACTTTGAATTGTTAGTGGATTCATTATAATTTCAAAAAATCCTATAATTTCGATCAGAGGTATACTTTAGTTCCCTATCCCCGGTGGTTTAGATTTTTATCACTAAATCAAATGTTCCAAATAAGATATAATTACTTCTTAGAACTTAGAAATAAATAATATAAATACTAAATATATACATAGGGTTGATCCTCTTTATCAAATTACATTTATATGATTATTTATCATTAAAACTAGAAAATTATTATTTTTAATTTGTATGTACCTATAATAATAGATTAATATTGTTATAAAATTTATTAATATATTAAAATTACTTTTATACTTTGTGTTTCATATAAAATAAAAATATATAAAAATTATAATTTTGAAAGTATTGGTCTTTGTATTTATTTTTTTCCACCTTCACCTTCATGTTTCTAAACAATTTATTAATATTTCACCACCTTCCAATTTTGTTTTCTATTAAAGTTATATTATTATATATTTGTTATATAAGGGTAACCTAAATTTACCAAATCACTCTATTTAATTATGGTACTAATAAATTTTAAAAAATAAATTAAAAATTTAAATGTATTATAATATCTCTTATTTGTATCACAAGAAAGAGTTATCATATTTATTCACACATGTTTTAATTATTTGTAATATTTTTACAAAAAAATAATTTTTTTCACCAAATAAAATATTATATCATCTCTAAATCAAAATAATAGATCATGTTTTTCATTTCAACCTCCTCAATATATGTTATTCAGGAAATAATCTGACATCAACTCAGTAATGTTTTTTAAAACATGGAAAAATAATTAATCAAAGAACTAAAATTTTGGACATAAATATTGGACAATTACACTTGTTTCATCAAATGAAACACATAAACAATCCTCACATTAAACAATTACAGAGAAATAAATATGTGTAACTATACTCCTATTACATGGTTTTATAAATAAAAAACTATTCAGTGGATATTTGTTTTTAAATAAATAAAATAATAATGGTGTATAATAATAAAATTACAAATTGATCAATGAATGGAAAAGGAAAATATTTTGTACTGGATTATCCTTTATCTCTAATTTTCCATAATTTCATGCTATAATTTGTTTTCTAAAAAACCCTATAAAATGCACGAAGAACTCTATAACAGTTCACATGCCAAGACCATAATATTTTTCTAAACCATTAAAAATTTCAAAAATCCAAGTGTAATGAAAATCCAATGTAAAATTTACATTGAAAAAGAAATGTTCCATCTTATGAAAAACATATAAATCATTTTCTCCTATTATTTTCTGCCACCGTATTCTATTCATAATGAAAAACAATCTTGATTAAAATGTTCCACATCATGGTATTGAGAAATAAACCTATGAAACGTAATAAGACACTATATCCAGATATAATTTAATTCAATAAAATACTAATTCCAATTTTGCATCATATGTCATTGAAAAAGGCTGTGACAAGTTCTATAGAGAACATCAAAAATAGATTTTTATTTACTTTATATTCATTAGTAAATAATATTCAAGGTACCTTTTTTATGTTCCTTTATTTATTATTTGCATTAATAAATTGAAATAACACAATGATTGATTATATAACTAATTTCCCATAATAATTTAAAAATGTTATGGCTATTTACCCAGAAAACATATATAAGAATATAATCACTATTAGTGATAAATATGTTTAAAATATTACAAAATATCCAAATAAAATATATTATACCATTATCTCTAAATTAAGTGAGAAAATATTTTATATTGTTCATACATATCAAACTAATTAGGGTACAAAAATAATGGGTTTTCTTAATATTTATATCTACATAATGTAAAATGTTACTTATTGCACTATAAACCAATTAATTTTTACATATTCTACAAAAAAATCAAATGATCCACATTAATGTTCCAAAAACATCCCATTCTCCAACATTATTTTTCACCATTGAAAAATAATAATTTGGTTTAATATCTTTAAAATAATTCTCATCCTTCACCAACACTTGTATTTATTTTATCTTAATTTGGATCTAATTATATGGGTCAATTAATGACTACAAAAGGGGTGATTATTTTCTCCCAAAAATAAATTATAATAATATTTTTGAAAATTTAACAAATTGACCCCCATTAGAGTAAGGGGACCAATGCATGCTTCGATACAAGGATATTTCACAACATGTTCATATATATAAACCATTCTATAACTTCTTATTATACATGGATGAAATAAATACTAACTTATCATTCCTACATTTTATGAGTTATACTAGTGTATTGTGAACCCATGTAGTCTTGAATATATTATATAAATATAATGTTATTCTTAAATTGATTTTAACATCGTCCCCAAGGATGGTTTAATATTTGATGATGCGAAATCAACATATTCTATAATGTTATCCTTATAAATATTTTTATAAAAACATACATCCTAGATATAGAAACATTTACTTCCTAATTCCTTATATACTTCCATTACAACAACCACTAGAACTGTATAGTATTTTTTTTAAATGGGTTTGCAATGATAATTTTAAAAACATAAATTTTATATACAAAAATGGGAATAAATTTTCAATATAAATTCACTATAAACATACACCAATTCCCTTATAATGTTAAAATATAAATTTTAATTTAAATAATACCGAAGAAACTATCAATCAATATTTATAGTGTAATTTTGGGTGAAACTTCCAATTGAAACTTCATGTGTAAAATTAAAGAAAAAATTTCTTGTGATACTTGTAGCGAAACATCATGTTGATTATTTTAATTATTATACTAAAGAAATCTAGTAAAAAATTTCACAAAATACTGGCACAAAAAATTACATAAAGAATATCAATTTCCACTGTCATTGGAAATATCCACTGGAAACTATCACTTTAAACTTCAATTAAAAACTTCTACTAAAGAAATTTATCAAAATATTATACCCAAAACATCTAGTAGAAACATTCATTAAAAATATATACTATGAAAATATTATAGTTAATTTCACGAAAAATATTCATTACAATGTTCCAAAAATAATTACACTATTAATATCAACTATAAAATCACTAAATAAATTTACTATTTGAGAAAGTAATGTTAATTTGAAATTTATATTTTTAGTTAAAAATACAACTTTAATTAAAAAAATACATTATATCAAGTAAAAAAAGAAGTATTTCAGTAAATAAGTAGAAAATAATTTCTTTACCATCCATTTAATGCATATAAAAATTGGCTACAAGTAATTATCCAATTTGAGAAGCATATAAGAATCATTTATTACATTAAGAAGCCTATTTATAAATTTATTATCACACTTTCCTCACCTAGTATCACTTTGGTAAGTTAGTATGAGGTTCAATTTTCATTGGATCCAATTAACTAAATCAAAAAATCATAATTGACATAGAGAACTTGTACTCAAAAATTGAAAACAAAATCAACAACTATCCATTGATCATAAACCATGAGGATAAAAACATCATTATTAAGAGACTAAAAATCTACAAAAGAATAATATTTTTCTATATCTCTAAAAAAATTTACTCTTCCAAAATTTAAATCTTTAATTTTTCGACGTCACCCTTTGATGAATTTTTTCTACCCAGATGAAATTATCCATTAAATGATAGCTATGACAATTTTCATACCATGTGTAATTTTTTCTCTAGATATTATAAGTGTAACTATGTTTCTACCTATCTATAATGTCTAGATTTATCCCTTTTTATAGACTACACCATTTGATTTGTTTATTCCATTAAATTAATCAAATAAAAGTTAAATAAGCCTAAAAACCCTACCCACAAAACATGTCTTTTAAGTGATTAATTTTAATTAAATGGTTATATAAATATTTAGAAATAATATAATTTTATAATTATATTAGTTATTAAAATAAAAGAAATATTATATACGAGGTAAAAATAATTTAATATATTAATTAATGAGAATAATTATTTATAAAATAAGTAAAAAAACTATGTAGGTGGTGGTAAGTTTCAAACACTCTCTTAAACTCCACTTCTCATTCTTTCTACCTCTCTCATACTTTCCCCTTCTCATTTCTCTCTTATTCATAAATTTTATGTAATTTCTATTATTGAATTTTAGAATGTATTTTAAAAAAAATAGCATAAAATCAGGTGTTGGTGGACATTATTGGTTGGTCTTGGATTGGATGTGGTTATAAGTAAAAATTATTTGATCATACTTCCAATAGATATTAAATTACAACACACTCCTTACATTTGATAAATATAATTAATGTTCAACATCTATTTTCAGGAACCAATTATTCATTTCCCAAGTAAATTATATCTATGAATTTTTATATGATTTGATAAAAAAATAATTTCATTCTATACATGCATGTGAAATTTTTGTTATGACATTCCATGATATTGCTTCCGATGATCTATGATGATATGATTTAATATGTCATGGAATATATATTGGTTACTATTGTGTAAATTTGTTATGAATTGACAATTATCAGTATTTTAATAAATTCATTTCATATGTTGGGGTAATTTCCTATGTGAATTTCAAATTATATGAAACTTTAATTATGATTTTAGTTTTTTATATAAATTATAATTTATTAATGATAATTGATAATGGATAATGTTGATAGAAAGTGATAATTTAGTAGTAAATATTATGAAGTTCAATTATGTATAACCTATATGAGAAATCAGTTATTATGTATAGAATTATCAAAGAATATTATCATTATATAATTTTTATTGGATGTGATAAAGGAATGTTAAAGTAAATGATGACTTTTAATGATTTAATATTATTAATTAATTGGAATGTAAAATGATGATAGAAAATAATTTATGTTTTATTATTTAATTTTCAATAATGACTAGTCATGAAAGAATTTTATAACAAAATTATAGAGCATGATGATTGTTTATAATAAAATAAATATATATCATAGACATTGTATGATATGTTGGAGTTATTTCGATAAATGTAACATTATTTACCTAATTTTGATTACCAAAATACATGTATTCAGTTTGATATATGAATTTATGATTCTTGTCACGTTATATTTACTTTTATATATGGATAATTTTATTAGTTCCTTGGAATATTTTTCACATCAATGAGATATATCAGTTCTGTTTATAATGAGAACTAGGGTATGTATGGAAAATATTCATAAAGAATTTCATACAGTATATATATATATGTATCTTTGAAATGATAAAATAGTTTCTCACTGTTAGGTGTAGTGGTTATATACGAATTAGGATGCTAACTCATGAAGTTTACACTTGGTTATATCCAAATGGATTAGATCATGTGGGAATACCCATCAGTTGGTATTATACATAATGTATGTCATTTGAAATTACTATATGTGAGCATGTGAAATATTCCTTTTACTTGAGATTAATATTAATGTATACCATGAATTTCACCCATATATGTCTCATGGAAACTATAATGGATGTGACCATGTTAATGTAACATGAATCAGGTTTATCTAAAGTAGTTTGATGTTAACTCTAAGAATTTTTTTCCTTTTTTAGGGGTTGAAGAAGATATTTCTGGCCATCTAATTGGGATTAAAGTGCCTAACTTTAACACATTAGAATGGGGATGATATGAATGGTATTAAAAAAAATTCTAAGAAATTTATATAATTCATTATTAGATGATAATATGTTTATGTGTATTTCTTAATAAGGTATCAGATGAGATAGGGATTATTTAGTACAATTAATTTTTATAGAAATTGTATCATTTCTATGAAATTTACCCTTACCTATGGAATCTATAATGTGTTACTAGACACCAATATTGGTTTATGAGTTGGAATTACTACTATTGGGGAAGTGACCTAGACGCTTCACATTTAGTGTATCCAAAGGTCCAATAGATTATATAGATTTTGATTTTATTCTAAAACCAATATTATTTGAATGAACTATTTATATTTATTTTTTGTTGATAGTAATTCAATATCAATTTATTTTTTATAAGGTATTAAGTTAGATGAATTTATACTTATTATATATATATTATATGAGTTAATGAAAAATGAATATTTATTTAGAGAGATAGAAGACCAAGTTAATGTTCCCAGTATATATAACTATACAATATTGTTAATTATTATTTAGGATCCATCTAATTATATTTTTAAATAGTTATGTATTTACAAAGCTATAAATTAAATAATTGTAAATAAATTAAATAATAATAATTATTATTTGATGATAAATTTAATGAATTTTAATGTAATATTGTTTATTTTTTTACAAAAAATGGGAGAGACCCTTTTATAGTTAATTGTTTTTGGAACCCTACATATATTAATTCAAATATATTGGTTAGGTAGGTTTCTCCTCCAATGATATATTTTTTGGTTGATATATAAATCCACTAGGAAGTGTCTCATTACATTCTTACATGATTCCCCTTAATGAAAAGGAATGTGAAATTCCCTATGGAGAATAACCACTAGTATAAGGACTGTAAGGGGGTAAAATTTGTTTGATCTTCTATATGGGTGAACCCTTAACCAAGAATGGTACTAGCACCATGTTCCCACTAAAGTACCCAAGCCTTTCGATGAGGTACTACTATGGTCCAAGGCCTAAGTTGGTATAAAATATCTTATAATAGATCATTATTTAATAACAGTATGATAATAATTATGTGTTTCAAATCATATAAAAAATCCATTGAAAAAATGAGATAATTCAATGAAAAATAAAATTTAGAATTACCCTTTAGATTGGGAAACCATCTATTTATTCCTGAAATGATTTAATAGAAGCATGCCATTTATTTATGAAAAATAATTCCATTAAAACAAGATTTGTTAGTACACACTAAGGTGTATTTATATTTTTAACATGCATTTTGTGTATGTTATAATATTTGAATATTTAGTTATGACTTATAATGAACATCTTACTTTAAAAAAAGTGTAAATGAAGATTGAATAGGTACATAACATTATTTCATCATCATAAATATTAAATCACACATTTTTTATAAAAATGAATCATTTAAAAACATTAAGCACTCATGGTCATTTGAATAAAATAAAAAATTACTTCTAACTACATCTTGGGACCACTAGAAAATTTTAAATTATTATTTATCTTGTGATACAAATCATTTTATTTAACAAACTATTATTATTAATTTAGAAAACCACAATAATAGAAATAGGACAAACTAATGAATCCATGAAAGTGAGAACACTTGTTAGAGATCCATAGTCTAAAAGTGAACTCTCCAATAGGGTGTAGATGACGCTAAGTGGGAAAGTATTATTCCTAGGAGTAAAACAACAATGAGTTTCATGTGTTTTTACTTGACATGGACAAACAAACTTTACACATGAACCCTATAAAAAGGATTAATTCAAACATAATGAGAGAAGTGCATAGAAGCGTGGAAGATTATAGAAGAATGTAACAATACTACAAAAGAAGACTTTAACATTGATGACCTTTATCAGTGTTATAAAAAAGTGTAAATAAAAGGATCCTTTTAGCAGTGGTTTTTTCTGGCGCTGATAAAAGACACCCTTTATCATCGCATTTTTTAATATTGATAAAGGGTCCCCTTTTTCAGTGCTTCATTTTTAGCAATGATAAAGGCTACCATTTATCAATGCTTTATTTTTAGGACCCATTAAAGAATCCTTTATTGGAGATTTTTTAGCACTGATAAAGTCTGAATAATATGAAATAATTAAATAAATATGAAAAAAAGATTTTATTAAACAAATATTAATTTTTTTATTAAATAATTATAAGTAAAAATGAATAAATTAATTGTAGTATATAAATATTATAAATACTAATAAAAATTCTATAATAAATATATAGATATATGTAAAATCCAAATTAAATAAATATAAATTTAAAATAAGTAAATTGAGAAAAATATTAAACATGTTAATAATTAAATAATTATTGATAAATTTAATAAATAGTATATATTAAATATATATATATATATATATGAATTTATATAAGTATTATTTATATAATAAAAAATATTTATTCTTTTCATTAAATAGTAGTATATTTATCGAATATTTGATTATAATTAAATAAAATATGAAATAAAAATACTCACTAATTGCATCGAGTAGTGGTATAATTGAATTTCATTTAATTTTTTAATTCAACATAGATCAAACTTATTATATGTATTTCACATATATTTTTTATATCATTTTTATATACAACACACACAAAAATAATTATTTTTGGGAATTTAATAAATTTATATTATTTATTATATATATATATATTTATTTATTTACAATGTTTAATATTTTCAATATATATTTGTCATTACTTCAATATATATCCATTTTTATTGATTTTTATTTAATTATTCTAACTTATCATATTTACAATATTTTTAATGTGTAATCATATTTAATTATTCAATTTTGATAATTTTTAACATGCATGAACTTAAGATTAAATATTCATTAATAATGTTAAAAATATATTTGTAAAAAAATATTTATAAATAAAAATATTTATAAATGTATATTTACAGTTTTTATACTGATATAATTATAAATAAATAAAAATTGTTTTAAAATTTTTTATATGATTATAAATAAATAATTTCATATATTTAAATTATTTTAAAATTATAATAATATTATTTAAATAATGAATAAATTTACTATATTTATATTTATATATATTTATTGTATATATATATATAATTATTATATATATATACATAATTAAATAAATATATATAAATGATAGAAATATTATTTTTTAAAAAAGTATTTATATAATTATAAATAATTAATTATGTATTCAAAGAATTATTAAATTATTATTTTATAAAAATTATTATTAAAATTATTATAATTATATACAATAATTCTACTTTTTTAAAATGTATTATTTTTGAGAAAGTATAATATGTATTTATTAGCACTTTTGGCGCTGATAAAGATAGATTTTATCGATGCTTTTTTAGCTCTGATAAATCTCTATCTTTATCAACACTAAAACAATGCTGATAAAGATTCCATTTAACATTGTCTATTAACTTAGAGTAGATAAAAGGTATCATTATCCATGATTATTTTAGAAACACGCCTAAAAGTGTCCCAATCTATTTTAAAAACCCCAACCATCGCGAACTAGTTCACAATATCTGATGCTCTCTACGGAAGCCACCATATACTAGCACTCATTGCTGTTGACTCCAAGCTTGAATCTATGATAGAATCTGAGATCCATCTATTCTGAGGCTCAAATCCAAGGCTCGAGAGATTCCAAGGTTGAACCAAACTAGGGCTCGAATGAAATCCCTATTTTTTGATATCTCTAATTTCCCTCAGTTATCCACTAAACATTCTCATCCCACATATGTGTATCCCAACAAGTCCAGTTTCACTATCCTATAATAAAATAACAAAAAATACATTTTTTAGATATATTGAAGTATCTTATTCCCCGATATATTGTGAATATCTTTGGGATAACATTGGTACTCTGCGACTTGAAATAAATCAAACCCAATATTGGGTCATATTGATTTGAGGTATAATTGGCTTCTAATACACATATTCTATGAAATCTACCACTTTTCAATCATTAGCATTGAAAAAAATCATCCATATAGCATTCAATGTTATCATTGGTTTGGAATATTACATTGAAAATCCCTTGAGAACCACATTTCCATATTTCAATTGAGAAAATAATGTGAAATGATTTCCTTGATTCGCCTATAACCCATTGAAAATGTTTCACAAATCATAGACATCTCGATATCATACCTGATAGGATCCACAAAAAATTTCATTTTGATTTATCCAATCCTCAAATATTTTTTAGTAGACATATTTGTGTACAATCCTCCTTTAATCATTCACCTTTCTAATGTAGACGCTATGATCAAATCTACCTCACTAACAACCAATCTTTCTTATGTTTTGATCCAACCTTAAATACCAGGTCCTCAGTAATTTCGTTATCTTGAACAAATATTTATTCAACTGGAACCCATTTCTATCATTTTCATCCTTAATAAACCCATTAGGTTTCTAAATGTGAACTCTCCCCTTAAGAACTCCATTGAGGAACATAGATTTTACATCAATTTGGTATACTTTTAACTACATTTTCACTGAAATATCAATGAAAATTCAAACAGTTACCGACTAGACTTACGAGAGTAAATTTATGATAAATACAAATTCTTTTTATAGAGGATTTACCGTTACACACTATCCATTATTTATTTGGATCCACTTTTCTATAGTCAATGATTTTATTATTGTACACCCACTTGGTTTTGATAACATTTATGTCTTCCATCCTTGGAACAATTTCACAAGTAGCATTGTTCCTAATCTAATCAAGTCCCTCATGCATATATTTTATCCAATTAGCATTTTTGTTATCCTAAAAAATAATTTTTCACTAATTGAGAAAAAAATGAGGTTTTTAGTAGATTCATACTCTTTTGAGTTTTCACTTAAAATATCTGATTACTAATCAAATATTATTAATTGATTTCATCCATTCTTTTATTTATTGTAGTTGATAATCACTATTTAGTTTCTCTACCATCATTGTCTTATTTTGAGTCTACCTCATCCTTGTGTTCTCTCCTCTATGTGACTCAATTCAACATTAATTTCCTCGGATGTTTCATCATTATTATAATTGTTAACAATCATCCCATTCTAATTAGTAAAAATTATTTATGAATTTTATCATATCATTATAAAAACATCTCAACCCACCCTTTTTAAGTCAGAATTTAATTTTCTCATTATCAAATATGATATACTTCTCAGTACCAAAAATTGGTTTCCTCTTTCAAACACAATTACCATAAATTTTTATATACCCAAAATATAAAAATGGTTCAGCTTGTTTTCAATAGCATTTAAAAATATATCCTTATTTTAAATGATAACCAACTCATTTATACTTCTTAAAAACCACTTCATTTCATTTATCTCACTTATAATAAAATATATGTATCTAATAACAACTGTTAAACAGATTTGACGATGAGGATGAAAATTGTCAATAACATTCACCTTTGGATGAATTCATAGGATAAAACATATCATAGTGGACTAAATAATTTATTAAATTAAATCACCTATTTTCTTCAAATAATACCTAAATTCTTTGAAACAAACAAATAATGAGTTTCCCTTATTAGAAATATATATAAATTTCACCTTTGATAATTAATATCTTATGTCTATTTATTTATTTACTATACAAAATGAATATTTTATGAACCCAATAGTATATCTTTACTTTCTCTTAGACGATTCAAATCTAAAACCCAAAGTATCTTATTTTATCCTCATCTTCCTCACATATTGATTGATTTTTCAGAAAGATCTATTTGTGATTTGTTATCCTAATCCCTTTTTACTATCTGTATATCCCTATGGTCAAAAAACTTTTCATAGTAAAATCATTATCCATTGAATTAATGTATTATTTCATATTTTTGTTTAATATATTTCTTTTTTCTATTACAAAAATAATAATTGTTTTCTTATAAAGGTGGATTCATTTTTTTTAATTGGGGTTGTTTTTTCGAATCTTCTAATGATTCTAAGAGATTGGAATTAGATCCTACATCTATGACAATTAAAACATGGAAATGTATCAAGAATTTATAAAACCATAAGAAAAATGTAAATTCCTACTACTAATTTTATTAATTATCTCAACATTTTATGAACCATCTGTATGTTAATTTCCTTACCATTTTTTTATAATACTTATTTAGTTTTCTAGACATATTTTGGGAAGTCATATTTTACTTTCAACTATCTAAAATAAGCCATAAAAGAGATAAAATGGTTATTTCTTCCAAAGTTAAGACCTTATTAAATTTCAATTCCTTTCTTTTTCAATCTTCCAACACTATATATAGATTTAATATTGTTATATGAAAAATATTTTTCATTTTGGAAATATAGAAGAGTAGATAAATCTCATGTTCCCATTTTGGTGACTTCAAATGATACAATGAGTGCATTATCTTCCTCTTCTCTTATGACTTTCAACAATGAGAGTGGTTTTTCAGCTAATAACATTGATTCAATATGCTATATTGCCAGTTTGACACAGAAAGTGAATGGAAATGTGATAACATTGGAAGTTAATAATTTTTTGAGAATTTGGGATGTGTAAGAATCCTAAACACCTTAATATGACACATGGTTTGATGGGTATGACTCCTTGTTCTTCGTTTTATTTAAAATTGACATTAATTTTAGTAAAAAGGACAACTGATACACTCAAGAATAAGAAAAAATATTCTGATTTTTTTGTCATTCCATTCATGTCTATGTCATGAGATATAAATATTTACCCAACTCATTAAAGGTAGATATAGGTCCCATCCATCTCATAATGAAACCACTCTTACTTGTGCCACAAAAACATAAAAACCATTTACTATAGCATAACCCGTGAAATAAAATAGGTTTCTTAAAAACAATTCCATAATAATTGATATATAACAAATGGATTTCCTAAATAACATTCCATCATAAACAAAATCAAATCATTGTAATAATAGGTATAGATTTACAACCCCCTTTAAATAGTATCATCTTATATAGAAAGTAATTTTGAGAAAACATTTGATATTAATTATTGAGGAAAATATATTTTCTTCTTCAAAAATGTTTTCCTTCCTCAAAATTCTACACAATTTTGGAAGAAATCATTTAATGTGAAAATAATTTTTTAATAATATTGGGGAAGCTTCAATTGAATAATTAATTATTAATGTGTAAAAATCTATTCATGTCTTAAAAGTTAAAAAAACATTATTCTCGTACTTTTGACGAGAAAGTCAAAACGTACCTCGTACCAAAAACGACAAACGATTCAATTAATATCATTTAGTAAGAATTTACCAATGGGTAAAATTGGTTTTTAAAAATTATAGAAGGATTTAAATAAAATTATGTAATAAATATTTTAGAAACATGGATGAGGATGATAAATATACCCCAGTAAATACATACGAATAAACAATCTTGAATAAAAATGAGATTTGAAAAGTTATCCAATACCTTGTACTTTTAGTTAGTAGTGGGTGTGGTCACAAAATTTATAATTTTTAAATCATGTTATTAAATTATACTAGGACAATATCAATATTTATGATATCATATATACTTCTATTATATTATTTTGATCATAATATTTCAATATTAACATTACTTAGGGTGTTAACTGCTTCGTTTTCCCATTCCATTTTTACCATGTAAGTCATGATTGGTATAAATAGGATGTTTTTTATTCATTAAATTATGTTCATAATCATTATTTTCACTAATCATATAAATTTTATAATCATTCATGAATTGATAAAATGGAGAACGAATCTCACCGCATCGTGGAGACGGTATGTCGTACGTATGCACGAGCGACAGTATCATTCTATTGATGGTTAAATTGTATATAATTGGATGGTATATTAATCATATATAATAATTATCATGTTAAATTTATATTTAAATCCACTATACTCATCATTGTACCCATCATAATAAAGTATTTTTTAATATCAAATAACACCATGGCGTGGAGAGGGTAAGTCGTACGCACGCATGCATGGTGATATTGTTATTTGTAGGATGGATAAAATGTGGTATAAGGTTATCCCATAATTATAAAAACAAATCAGAATGTATAATACACGTTATTTATTAATTTATTATGGAATAAACATAGAAAGAGAAAGTTGAAGAAGAAAATAAATTGAACTGAATTAGTAAAGCAGTTACATATTCGTCATTCGACTTCCTTTAGATCTCTTCTTAGGGACACAAGGGATGAACTTTTGTGAAAATACAAGACCCCTATAAGTTAACTAAGAATTTTCACAGGATAATTGGGCAGGGGTTGGCTAAACAAGAACGCTCAAGGAGGTATGATGAAATGTGGGAGGAGATGTTTTTTATAAGATAGGAGAGGGGCAGTTCAGGAAACACTCAAAATAATAAAACATAATAAGAACATTCTAGATCTAAATAATAAAAAATGGAAAATAAATGAAATGTATAACACATTTTCTACCATATATTATCCTATTGTAATTATTTAACTTCTTTCGTGATTTTTAAATAATTTAATAATAAATTAATTCAACAAGATATTATTATTTCCAAATTTAATACTATTCATTTGATTTGACTTAAAATACAATAAGAAAATTTGGGGTTCGAATATAATGAATTAACACATCTATAATATATCTTAATGATCTTATAAAGTTTTTATACACAATAAGTAATCCAAAATATAACAAAATTAATATAAAAAAAATTCATTTATTCTATTTTATGTTAATTGAATAAATATTGTTTTAGAATTGAAGTGACGTTGAAGGTAATTATATAACTTGTAAAACTAATAATTAAATTTATATAATGAAAATGGTGTTATGTATATCAATATATACATTTAGATTCGTTCATAGCTTGATTTGGTCCCTATGTGGAAACATAAAAGATACAAAAATACAAGATAGTGATATTTTGTAACTATCATTGATTTAAATAATATATACTTTATTTTCAAGTAAAAGTGTCCATTAAATAACTTAAAATATATAATTGTGTTATACATGTTGAATCTTGTTCATCCAATAATTTTTTGGTTTTTTTTAAATGATAAAATTTTGATTTACCCTTAATTAATTCATGTAACTCTTACAATGTCAACGTGTTTTTTATTTACTAAGGGTTTATATAGTAACTATAAAATCCAAAAGGTTACATAATTGACCATTTTTGAAATATTTAACTTCATCAAAATTAGTTGGCTGATGCTTATATTTTTATTAATTTTAAATAATTTAATGAAAGATTATTTACTTAAAATATCAATAGTGTCAATTTTGACACTATTCATTTGTTGAATTTTTAGAAATTTCATAAAATTAATATATGTTCAAAAAAACTCATTTAAACCATAAATAATATGTCAATGTCATCAATAAAATTAGTTGATGATATTAATTTACACAAATTATATTTATTTTAATCTTTCTAATGTGATTTTTTCGATATTTCTATTAATAAAATAATTTCTACATCACTATTGAGTCATCATTAAAGATAATTGTTTAATCTAAAAAAATTATAAATAAATTTCTATGATTTAGGTAATTAAATTATATTTTAAGAGACTACCTATAGTCAATTTTATTCCCCTGTAATCTCTAAATTAAAATTAATATACTTATAAAAAATTAGAGTGTAACTTTTTGTCACATTCATTAATTGTTTTTATATTCAGGTCATATTAATGGGAAAGATTCCATTAAGGGATTAAATTACGAACCATAGATTATAGGCTCAAATTTATTCATCCATTATAATTTTTAATGTTTTTAAGTTAACTTTAAAATATTATTTTTACCTTTAATTAACCAATTTACCTTTAACCATTGTAACAAATATAATTAATACTGTTACTATTCATAATTCCCAGATTTAAAAGTAACCTATTAACATAATTTGAACCCACTTATTCTAACTATAGAATCCATTTTTCATAATTCAAAACACATAATTGGTAGATATTAATTTAAAATTAATTCATGTTGTTAAAACAAATATGAGGGTTTTTAGGAAGTAAATATTTTTCAAAAGCTTGTCATGTGTTTATGTCCAATTTAAATTTGTAATTACTTTAAATGACCTAAATTGTATTAAATGATAAAAAAATAATCTAATTACACTTTAAAAAAATTAAAAAGTTAATCTCACTATATAAATAAATTAGAATAAAAAGCAGTTTTGAATTAAAATGCAGTATTTCTTACTATTCATTAAAATTTGAATTTTATAAGAATATTACCAAGAATTCAAAAAATTAAATTTTTATGTTCTGATTCGAAATAATATATTTATTTTGTGAAATATTATATATAAAATAGTTAAAAACTAAATTTAAAATGGGTGTTCCATCAAAAGGTGGCAAAACTGTATTTTTTGCAAAATAATTCTTTTATCTGAAAAATTGAATTTGTTCTTATATCCTGTCTAGAAAATACATAATATGAATTTTAATGTTATATAAAATTAAAAATGTGGTTAATACTATTCATAAAGGCAATTTTATATCATATTAAATAATAATATATCATTGTTTAGGGAACCTTGGTATTTCATACAATGCAAGCTATTGAGGAAGGTCGCTCTTGCATATATCATAAGAAATGTCAGTGTTGCATTTAATTCAAGATAATATGGTATTGAATATATCTCAATATAATAATTATATAGTGTACAAAACAAGACATCAATGAAATTAAAAAGAATCAATCTCTTAAAATCTCAGGGTGTCACATTCTACCCCCTTAAAATGAATTTCGCCCTAAAAAATCGTCGAGTTTATAAATTGTTTAGTACTTGAAAGTTTCTATCTATGAAAAAACCATTGTAAAAAGGAATACTAAAACTTAATTTTAAAAAATAAAATTTAGAAACATAATGGTTACCCTAATTAACTCATCACTGGTTTTTTATACAGAAGAACATAAGTGAGAAGTGAAAGCATGGATATATAAGAGAAATATAACCATAAAGTTATGATTGATAGGGATAGAGAATAAGGAATGGAGAATGTTAACTACCAGAAATCCCTAAATATAAGAAGATTTAAAGGACCATCTCATTCATCAGTTAAAAATTTACTAGGATAATATTTTTGGTTTCAAGATCCTTTTCCTATTGTTGATGAATTTTTGCATGTGGAGAAATAATTACTTGATTTCAGTACAATATCACTATTGATCATTCCCTAAACAATTTTCACTAAATCTACTATTAAAATAAATGATTCTGAATTTATCATTCTCGAAGTGTTAGTAGATCATGCGATAGAATGAAAGGTTATTCCATCTATCACTACAAAAAAGGTTAGAACATGTGATCAAATATGTATAAGTCCACCTATAGTGAGACAATACATTAATATAACAAACATCAACTAGAAAATAACATATACTATCCATCAATGGATAACATTACAATCCCTCTAAAAAATAAAAATATAAAACAATAAAAAGATCTGAAGATAATCAACTTAACATTTTTCTCCCATATTTCATTTTTCAGTTCTTGGTTGTCACATTACATACATGTTAACGCCTTATTAATGTATTCACTCGAAATATGGTATTGACCTGAATTACCATGGATCCTTAGTGAAAACATGAATTCTGTCAAAATTAACTCGTTCCACAAACCAAAAATACCGATAATTTTATATACTTAGACCATGATATCACTAAAAAACATCCCACTATTTCATTATCCCTTCATTATGAGAATATCATGTGCTTCCCAAAAATATTTCAATCACTATTCATGGTTACCGGTAACAAATAATTATGGAAAACCACAATGCACCAATACATAGATATTCCAATATTCAGTAACACTATAAAAGAGACCATACAACACTATTTTGGAATCCCATTACATAAACACATAATCATTCCATCACTTCGTTTTCATACTCAACATCCCCAACAGTGATCGCATGCGATTTGACATTGTCTTTGGCCTAAAAGGGTTTCTAATTCCAATCACCGTTAAGCCTTGTTTTAGGTAATTGGTTAACATTATGCCTCATTTCCTTGAACTTGTAGCATTGAAGTGTTAGTGGTGTGCTCTCTGTAGTCTTTTCTTTATTCACATCATTTGAAACATTTTTCCCATTACTCCGGCACTCAACTGCTCGTTGAAATTATATTCCACACTTGAAACATTTTCTTGTCTCTTTAATAAAATCTCCAAAATTCTTCTTTAAACACTTTTATCATAAGGAAATATACATCTACATTTCACCATTGTTTTGAGTTTTAACTTGGAACTGCATCTTTTGTTTCTTTTCAAAACCATGAGATTTATATGTAACACCAATATCCATTTATACCATGATAGCACAATAGACAATATCTTAATTGCTACTAATGTATCTTAAAGCTAATTCATTTCAAAGACTTGGTTTTAAGATACTGGAGAATCAATCAACATTACTTTCAGGTTGGATTAAAAGCCCAAAAGAATACATTTCAAGGCTTGTAAATGTTTCCTCATATGTACTAATAGATTCGTCATCCTTTTTTTAAGCTCAAGTAACTCCTTTTCAATCCATTGTTGATTAATATTAGGTATTTAATTTTTGAAAAAAAAAATCTTGAACTCGTGCTATTCCATGGATTCAATTTCATCTTGCTGCCTTGTATTCTAAATTAGAGTCCATCACTGGTCTACTTCATAATCTAAATGATAAAAAACCAAAATGTATTTTTCATGGTCTGAATAGAGAAGGATGGAAAATATATTTTCTATGGAACATATCCATTGTTCAGAAACTAGTGGATCATAAGACCCACTGAAAGAAGGAGGAAGTTTCCTCATAAAAAACATAATAGAATGTTGTTCCCTTATCTGCTCATTTTGAAGTCCAGAATGATTCACAGCTTGTGTATGCATAGAAATAATATTTTTCATTCCATCTCCCATAACATTTGATTGTTCAAGAAGAAAATCATTTCATTTCCAGTGCATTTATTGTTAACATGGTTACTTCAGGTTCCAACCAAAATCTAAAACCCCAAAATAATAGTGTTAGAGGAAAAAATCATACTTGGAAAACAATATAATCAAGGGGGAGTACTTTCAATGTCTAGAATCATAGGATTAATACTAGGTTATTCATTATCATTAGCATAATTACAAGACTGTAACGTATAGTTAGACTTACCATTAGTGACATCCCTTGAAATACCATAAAATATCTCTATGACTCTCACTATTTTTTCGAATCCTAGTTTCCAAAGGGTAACTAATCTTTCTCTTTTATACAAACTCTAACGACCCAAGATTGATGTAAATGGACATTAAATAAATTTTTTAGAATACCTAATACATGAAAAAAATATACCCAATGACTGAATTAGTTTTATGTCTTTATAAACATAGGACATAATCTTATAACTTGGTTAAAGATATTGAACACCTCCCATAACGATATTCCCCTTTATTTTTCTTACCTAAAACCATTATTTTTATCCAGGGGAAAAGAAATCAAAAAAAGTGTGAGATCAAATTCTCAAAAATGGTAAAAATTGAGAACCTAAAATAATCCATAAATATAAGAATGTAAAAACATGAACATGAAGTTTAAATATCAAAATCATGATTCATGAAATAAATAATAAAAGTTTATAATGCATATATCATAAAGGAACATTAACCATGATAAAAATAGCATTGGAATAAAGTCCACTACTGAATCGGGTTTACATGTCATTATAGGCATGTATTAGTGAACCAGATTTACTTGTCATTATAGTCATGTCTATCTCATGAGATATAAACTAGTACCAATGAATTTGTGGGAGGTATAGGTCCCACACAACACATAATGAAACTATTTCTAATTTTTTCCACAAAAACATAAAAAACAATAACCATAGATTAATCCATAAAATAAAATGGACTTCTTAAACATCGTTCCCTCATAATTTATATAAAACAAATGGATTTCTTAAATAACATTCAATCATAAAAAAATTAAAATCATATTAATTAAATGAATATAAATATAACCCTATTTAAAGAGTTTCATCTTAGACGGAAAATAATTTTGAGAAAGAACTTGAAATTAATCTCTTAAGAAAATATCATTTATTCTTCCAACACATTTTCCTTCTTTAATGTTCCATAAAAATTTGGAAGAGATAAATTTATTTGAAAATAACCATGTAATATTGTACAGGAAACTTCAAGGAAATAAGGCATTATGAAAGCTTAAAAATCAGTTCATTCCATACAAGTTAAAAAAACATTCTTCTTGTACTTTTTATGGAAAAGTCAAAAAGTACTTCATACCAAAAACGACAAAAGGTTATATTCATACCATTTAGTAAGAATTTACCAATGGGTAAAATTGGATTTTAACAATTATAGAAGGGTATAAAGAATATTTTTAAATATATATTTAGGAATCATGGAATTGAATGATAAATATACCCCAATGAATACTTACGAATAAACATACTCGGATAAAAACGAGATTTGCAATGTTATCCCTTACCTTGTACTTTTCATTAGTCTAGGGTATGGTCACCTCCTTTATAATGGTTAAATAATGTCATTAAATTATACTAGGACCACATACATATTTATTATATCATATATGTTCCTATTATATCATTTTTCAAATAGTATTTCAATATTAACATTATTTCAAGTAATAATTGGTTTGTTTTACCATTCCAGTTTTATCGTGTAAGTCATGTTTTTTATTCATATGATGTATTTTATTCATTAAATTAGGTTCATAATTATTATATTCACTCATCATGTAAATTTTATGATCATTATTGAATTGTTAATGTGGAGAAGGAATCTCACCACATCGTGAAGATGGTAGGTTGTACATAGGCACAAGCGATGATATCATTCTCTTGATGGTCAAATTGTATGAATTTTGATGTCATATTAATTATACAGAATAATTATCATGTTATACTAATTATTTAAATCCATTATACTCATCATTATACCATTCCTAATAAAGAATTTTTGAATTACAAATTACACCACGATGTGGAGACGATAAGTCGTACGTACACACACATGGTGATATTGTTAATTGTAGGATGGATAAAAGGAGGTATAATGTTATCCCATAATTATAATAACATCTCATAATTTATAATATATTGGAGTTATTACCTTATTATGGAATCAACAAAGAAAGTGTAAGTATATTTAGAAAAGAAATTTAGTTGAATTGGAAAAGAAATTACCTCTTCTTCATTGGACTTCCTTTGGATCTCTTCTTAAAGACACTAGGGATGGAATTTTTTGAAAAACAGGTACCTGCAGAAGTTAAATAATAATGTTTTTAGGTGAAATCGGAAGGGGTTTGTTGAGCTATAAGGATCAAGGATGTCTTTGGAAATGTGGGAGGAGATTTTTTTTATAAGTGAGGAGATGAATAGTTTATGAAACAATAAAAATAGTAAAATATAATAAGACTATTATAGATCTAAATAATAAATAATTGACCATAAATGAAATTTATAATACATTTTTGACCATATCTTATCCCCTTGTGATTATTTAACATTTTTGTGATTTTTGAGTAATTTAATAATAAATTAATTCAATAGATATTATTATTTCCACATTTAATACTATTCATTTAATTTGACTTAAAATAAAATAAGAAAAAGTGGTAATGAGAATATAATGATTTCTTAAATCTATAATATATCATATAGATCTTATAAATTTGTTAGGCACCATAAATAATCCAAAATATAACAAAATTAATATGATTAAAAGGATTTATTCTATTTTTAATTTAATTGTATACATATTGTTTTAGAATAGAAGAGACTTTTAAGGTAATGATATAACTTATGAAAATTAAAATTAAATTTATATAATGAAATTGCAATCATTTATATCAAAATATACAGTTATATTCATTAATATTTTTATTTTGGCCCCATGTGGACACATATAAGATATTAAAATACAAGATATTGATATTTTGTAACAATCATTGATTTAAATAATATATAATTTATTTTCATGTACAAGTGTCCATTAAACAACTCAAAATTGATCTTATTGTGATATATATTGAATATTATTCAAATGATAAATTTTTTGGACTAGTTTTGGTTTTATTTTAAACCTTATAATTTTTATTTACCATTAATTAAATCCTTTAACTCTTACATAGAAATATGTCTTTTTATTTACTAAGGGTTAATATAGTAACTATAAAATGAAAAAGAATACATAAATGGAATTTTTTTGACATATTTATCTCCATCCCAATTATTTGTCCGAATTTTAAATTTTTTTGAAATTTATATAATTTAATAAAACATTATTTCTTTAAAATATCAATAGTGTCAATTTTGACGCTGTTCATTAGTTGAATTTTTAGAAATATCATAACATCGAGACCTATTCTACAAAACTCCATTAAACCAAAAATTACATGTAAAAGTCATCCATAAAATTAGTGTATTACATTAATTCACTAAAATTATTTTTATTTTAATATTTTTAATGTCATTTATTTGATATTTCTATTAATAAAATAATTTCTCCATCGTTATTGAGTCATCATTAATGATAATTATCTAATATGTAAAAATTATAAATAAATTTCCATGATGTATTTAATTCTATTAAATTTCAATATACTACCTATAATTGATTTTATTCCCTTGTAATCCCTAATGTAAAATTAATATACTTATATAAAGTGAGAGTGTGACATTTTGTAACATTCATTAATTGTTTTTATAATCAGGTCATATACATGGTCAAGTAGCCATTATGTTATTCCATTTCGAACCATATATAATAAGGGTCGAATTTATTCATCTAATATAATTTTTCAAAGTGTTATGGTAGTTTTATAATATTATTTTTACCTTTAATTACCTGATTTACCTTTAACCATTATAATAAAAATAATTACAAAAGTTACTATTCATAATTTGAAAAATAAAAGTAACCTATTAACACGATTTAGACCCACTGATTCTAAATATGGAAACCATTTTTCATAATCTGAAATATAGAATTAGAAGAAATTATTTTAAAATTAATTCCTGTTGTTAAAACCAAAACGCTAGATTTTAAAATGTAAAATATTATCAAAATATTGTCATGTGTTTATGTCCAATTTAAAAGTGAAATTACTTCCAATGACCAATATTTGATTAAATTATAAAAACAAAATCCAATTATACTTTAAATCCAATTAAAAATATAACTGAACTATATAAATAAATTAGTACGAAATGCGGTTTTGAATTAAAATGCATTATTTTTCACTAATCATTAAAATAAAACTTTTATCAGAAAAATACCAAAAATTAAACAAAAGTAATTTTTTGTTTTAATTCCAAATAAAAATTTTATTTTTAAAAATATAATATATAAATGTGATAAAAGAATTAATAAAAATTGATTCACCATGAAAAGGCAGAAAAACTGTTTGTTTTTGCAAAATACATCTTTTATCCAAAAAAATTTTGTTCTTATATAATGTCTAGAAAATTCATAAGATGAATGTTAATATTTTATAGAATTCAGAATTTGGTTAATACTATTCCTAATATCTAATTTATATCCAATTAAGTAATAATTTATCATCATTTAGTGAAACTCGGTATTGCGTACAACGCATGCTGTCAAGGATGTTCGCTCTTGCATGTAACACAATCCAAGTTAATGTTTCATTTACTGCAAGCTAATACAGAATTGCATATATCTCAATCTAATCTCGGTGTACTGTATAACACAAGATATTAATGAAATTAAAAATAATACATCCCACAATATCTAGGGGTGTCACATATAGGGATTAGTCTCACCTCTAAACGATATGTGATGTGATAAGTATGAGTCTGTGTGCATGTTTCCAATTAAAAATGAAATTTTAGTAAAATAATCAAATGATATAATCAAAACCAAGTAATTAAATTCATATTGTTTTTATACATTAGGAAAATGATTCATAAGTCATTTGAGATGTCTAGGAATCATGGTAAATTCAATCCTACACATGATGGGACTAGTATGACTCAAAGTGAATATTTTTATATAAAATAGACATTAATTTTTTTAAATGGTACAACTGAATTACCAAAAATTGATCAAATGAAAACATATTGTTTTGGATCATTGGGTAAAAGACCCATTAGTCATTTGTGATGTGTAGGAATTAGTCTCACCTAAATCTGATACATAATTTCATTAACATGACTCAATGTCTTCGTCATCAGTTTAAAATTGATAATTTGGATAAAAAAAATTACACTCACTAAAAACAAACCAAAAATGATAAGATTTTGTTGATAATTTATTAAATTTAGTCATAAGTCATTTTTTGACATATAAGAATTAGTCTTACATCAAATTGACACATGATGTGTTCGGTATAATTCAAAGTGAATACTTTTAGTTTAAAATGACATTTTAGTAAAAATAGACTTGGGGTTTACACAAAATTGAGTAAATTCATTCATATTGTTTTTATACTTTATAAAAACAAAACATAATCCATTTGGGGAATATAAGAATTAGCCTAAAAAAATTTGATTCCCGGTGTGACCGATATGACTCCAAGTGCATATTTTTATTTAAAATTGACATCAATTTTAGTAAAAGGAAATCTAAACTAATCAAAACCCATAAAACTTATTTACATTGTTTTGATACTTTATAAAAATTTCTATATGCCATTTTTGTTGTGTATAAATCATACGCAACTCACTCTGATGCACGATGTGACCAGTATGACTCTAAGTGTGTGTTTTTATTTAAACATGACCTCAATTGTTAGTAAAAAGGAAAACTGGCCTACTCAAAACTAGTAAAATGCATTTCGATTGTCTGGATAATATAGTAAAATGATACATAATTCATTTTTTATGTATATGAATATGCATCAGGTAAATATGATACATGCTGTTCCTGAGATGACTAAATGTTCCCATTGTCAGTCTAAAATTGGCATTTATGTTCAAAAAGTGTTACTCCCTAAAAACAATGAAAACACGCTTATATTGTCTTCATAATTTTATAAAATGATTAGTAAGAAATTTTTGATGTCTATGAATCAGTATAATATAAAACATATATATGATGTGACCAATGGGTGTTAAATTGCATGTTTCTAGTTCAAAATGATATTTCAGTTAAAAAGACAAGTGACATACTAAAAATTGAGAAAACAATTTCATATATTTTTGATAAATTAGTAAATTGATACATAGGTTATTTGAGACATGGAGGGATCATACTCCCAAAAATCTGACATACCACATGAACAGTATGATTAAAAGTGCACCATTTCAAAATATAAGTGTCATTTTAGTTTAAAACACACACCACATCCCCAAAACAAAGAAAAAACAATATTTCTTTCTAATAATTATATATAATATTATATAATTAATTTACAAAAAATTTTATATTATATATATTTAGTTAATTTCAAAATATACAATTCTTCAATATGAACTATAAATAGTGTGACATGAAAGAATTAATGAAAAATCAATCTGATACACAATGTTTCTGGTATGACTCAAAGATTAGTTAAAAATTAACAATTCTTTTAATTTATTTTTTTATATTGTTACTAACAGAAGATATTTTTATCATACACAAGGTTATTTTTTTCTTGAGAAGGGGTTATTATCAAAATACAAAGGAAGACTGCTATTTTTCAAGGTATGTAATAATTTATATGCATGTAATTTTATAAACCAATGTTTGAAATGCCTATAATATAGTTTTATTTCATGTATTTGTGTTGTAATTTTGTTTCATCTAAATTCTGATTTGGTACTTAATTTTGGAAATTTCATGGAGTTTTTGGGGCTAAAATGTGCTCTTATAGAACACTACATTGGTGTTACAGTGTGTTGTTGCAGCAAACTGCAGTATTCCCCTTTATCAGAGCTTCTAAAAGAACTGATTTAATGGTCCTTTATGATTGCTTAAAAAAGAACCGATAAAATGATCCTTTATGAGCACTATTAATTGTTTTGATAAAGTATCCCTTTATCAGTCCATTTTTTGCACAGATAAAATATATGGATTTTAATATCACTCTGATTATTAGTGCTTCTTTATCCCTGATAAAGGCCATTTTTAACGATGTTAAAGTCTTATTCTGTAGTAGTGGATCATACCATTAGATTTCACGTGTGAATGAAATTTAGAATAAACTGTAAGGGAAATAGAGGAATGGAAAGGGGAACATCCCCCACACATGGTGGGAAAATTAGGGGGGGTATTACCCCTATTTTTATGTTAATGATTTTTATATCATAATATTTTTATAATTATAATATCTATTTATATTTTAAATGTCTCATTATAGTTTATTATTTCCATTAAAAAGTAATATTTCAATTATTAATGTGATTAATTTATCATTATTATTCTATTATATTGAAAATTTTACAAAAAGTAATTATATAATAATATTAATAATAGAAAGATATACACATGAGATCTAGTGACACATATATTTTATTAGAAAATATATGTCAAACATTTGAATTACTATTAATTAATCATAATATAATGTCAACCATGAAAAATAATATAATAATAATCCAATATAAAACTATAACATGTCTTGATAAGTGTACACAGAAAATTTGATGTTTTAGGTCAACTTTATGAATTTCATGGTAACCTAGAAAAACCTCTAGGACCATGCACTGAATAAGTAAAAATAACAACCCCACTAAATTAACATTACATGGTTGTCTTCAATGGTCAGTTGGATCAAAGGATGACTATAAATTACCTAATTTTTTTTAATAAAATCAAAAAATTACTATACCTTTTTTCAAAACTATCAGTTTAAAAAAATTTAGCTAGAAATAGAAAAAATAGTGCCTTATATATTGATTTGAGTCAGTCATATGACATGAATTACAGATGCACAAAACACATCATATACATTAATGACAATATGTTATACTAAAATATTTTTTTATTAAATTCGATCATATCATAGTTTATAATTTAATATAACTAAGGAATGTAATATGTTTCAATAAATATTAAGAATGGTATGAGTTATTTATGTTATGAGATAATTTATTAATTTAATTATTCCTCATTATAATATTTCAATGTTTGTATCCATGAATCATTATATGGTGTATTTCAATAGTAATAAAACAATCATATAAACCCCTTATGTGTTAAGTGATTTAGGGGTGTTGTGAAGAAACACATTTTAAATGTTATAATTTATACGTTCATGTTTTATTTTAATGAAATGAATCATAAATGGATAAAGACATGAGTAATATCCTTATGTTCATAAGTACGAAGAATTTATACATTTAGGAAAAATTTCAATTAAGAGTTAGTGATATATTCATAGTGATAATCTTGAAACCTTACAACTCTTTTTCTATTAGTCTGCATTTTCACTAAAATTATAGAAAGAAATATAATCAGTTTGAAATCCACCCAAGATGTTTTATTGTTGATTCATAAAGCTTCTAGATATATTTAGAGCAGAGAATATAATTTTTCTATAAGGATCTCTTTAAATTATTATATATATAGATTTTAAATCAAATGTAACATATATTATTTATCATTCAGAGTCAACCTAAACCAATCATAGGTGGACATAATAGGTATTTTTGATCATTTTCACATTTAAAAGATTTATTGATATAAATTCAAAAACTATATTTTTATAATTTTTATATAGAGTAACTTATCAATTCTTGAATAGTTCTAAATATATCACATTGATGTGGACACCACAAGCCAACTAGTGTTGTTATATATCTTACTTTAATGGTTGGATTATCAAATTATTAATATGGTGGCCATAAAATTTTCATTTATTTTGGTTACATTAGAATGGTATATTATTCTAAAAGAAAGGGAAAACTTTATAGAGGCCCCATCATAAATTAATTACCTTTGGACCACGTTAGATATGTTTTTACACAAAATTATCGGGTGTTCATGACCATGTGATAGAGGTAAATGAGTATTTGTTACAATAATGTTTATAGTTTTATTGATTTCATATATATTGTTTTGTTAATTCATGAGGTTTTGAGACTGAATGAAAGATTTTTTTATTAAAAAAGATTGTTAGAGCCAATCAAGGAACATCAAAATAACCTAAGGAGGTCTGAAATGGTGAATTCAAAGTGAATCCCCTTTGAAAAAGTTCTGAAATTCAGAAGGAAGAGAAACCAAAATATTAAAGATCAGGAGGGGATCCTAAATACTACCAACACAAGATAATGAATATTCTGCGAAGTTAGCATCCCTCAAGGTATGATGATTTTTTTTACTAGAACTAAAGTCCAATGATAACTATCTAAAGAGATAAATCAGTTCCCATTGAGGGTTATTCTTCCCTTGTGTAGTATGCACCAACACCTCTGAGTCCGACTCAATTTCATTAACATGTGCCTCAAACTCCATGGACAACATGATACTCAAATATAAATGAAGAATGCCTGCACTCATGGAATTCCATGGATCATAAATGGCACAAAAGGTATGTAGAATAGAGACTATAGAGTCACGATTAAGACCCCCGCTATCATATATCTCACCATGAAGAATCCATCAATGTTGAGTTTATTTACCCTTAGAGAAGGTAACCATTTGACCCAATGATTGAGATAATTGGCAGAAACCACTAAACAATTAAAAACACTACACAAAATCACCAACTTCATCGCTCCCTTTATTAGTGATCCCAGGTCATTAATCAGGACCCTTAGTCTGATCTAAATGTAGGATAATGATGGTTGCATACCCATCCTCACGATATTCTTTGACTCCCATATCTCAAAACATATGGAAATAAAAGTAATCCCATGAATATTTTCGTCCATCACATTGCCCTCTGAAACCCAAAACCAGTAGATGATGAAGGCATACATGGAGATATTACTGAAACTTGTGAACACATGTCAGTTCATCGATGACCGGAGTTGAATAGACCAGTCTCCATGAAGAAACCGGTGGGAGACTAATTCCTTATGAGGAAAAATGATACAGAAACAACAATATTCTAAGGAAAGTCCACATTTCTGAACATTATCATCTATGGAAATTTCCTCGTTCCTCACCCTCCATGTATGGATGTTCATTCATGGGGGAATATCCTTTCCCCATAATCTATCATCTCACTCGACATGTGTAGACTCAGAATGAAACAACCACCTAAAATCACGAATGTTGAAATGACCAGAACATGAAATAGTGATGAAATATTTATCTTCCTCTCCATTTAATGTAATGATTTTGAAATTATCCATATATTCACTATTTAGAATGCCCCCCTTCATGGGAAGAAAACAACTAGCCTCCTTAAATTTCATAACAGGAACCATGAATCCTTGGAAGAAAAGATTAACACTCACCCAATTACCCTTCCAGAAGCTGATATCACCTCTCCCACACAATCCAATGGGCCACCTCCTTATGTGAATCTAGATTCCCAAACAGACACTTATCCTGGTTAGAGGGACTTGGACTATTCCTTCCCCATTCCTCCCAAACGGTTCCATATTTCCACTGAAAAAATTGTCCCAAAGATACTTCCCTTCTAAAATATTTGAAGCCAGGTGGCCCTATATAGCTTGAATGGACTCATCCACGTCCCACAAATTGATTCCCCCTTCCACCACCAGTTTCCCCATCTACTTCTAGGAGGCACAATGACAGCATCCCATATCATTAGAATACCAAAAAAATTAGTCATGATATTCTCCATCATCACGATCATCTATTTTTTTGGGTATAATGGTTACAAAATTGTGCATGTGAATGGATCGTAAAACAAAATTGATCAAAGTGTCCTGCCCTCTAAAAGACAATAATTTTTTCTTCCAGTTGAAGGTATTTTCCATAATCTTGTTGGTAGTATCATAAAATAGGGATTTCATGACAGAACCTTTAAAAATAGGTGCCTAAAGAGATATCATTTTGGAGTTGTTTCCTTTGCACACAAAAAATATCATAAATCATCATGCTTCTTCTATTAGAACATTTATTGGAGATAAAGAGGCTACTCATCTTCAGGTTCACATGCTTCCCACTCAAGTCACCATAAATATCCATACACTCTAGGATTACATGAAGTTATCTCTAACTTCCATTTGAAATAATATGTAAGTCATCAGAAAACATATGATAGGAAATAGAGACCTCCACAAGATGCATGAACCGAAGTATCCTTCCTTCCTCAATACATCTATTTATGTTCCTAGAAAGGACATCCTGTTCCTAAATAAAGATATTGGGGGACAAGGGATATCCTTTACTCCCTCCTTTCACACTTTTAAAGAAGCTGAAACCCTTTCTAATGAGAAAAATGGAAATACAGGGAGAATAATAACACTGAAAACAAAGATAAAAAAACCAATCATTAAAGATAAATACCATCATTTGAAAAATAACGAATCTCTATTCAAGGTTGTCGTAATATTTTTCCATGTCCATAAGAATCACAACATTGGAACCAATAGACCATATGTTTAGGTCTTCCACGATCTATTTTGCGATGCCAATTTCCCCTTAGATATTATGGCCATTCATAAATACATGTTTCTCTTGAGAAGTAATGTGAGGGATAACTCTATTCATCCTTCTAGAAATAAGGCTTTCCATGATCTAATAGGAAACAATACACAAAAAAATCTTCCTATACTGAGATAGGCTAGATGGGTCCTCGACTTTAAGAATGAGGACCACCATAGAGGATCAACAACCTCTATTGAGGGATCCACCCCAAAAAAACATGAATGGATTGGATCACATGTGCCCACAAAAAATCCCACATAGCCATATAGAACACCCCTGAGAAACCATCAGGTCCCGAAGTGCTTTATTTCTCTATGTATACACCCATGTGGAAAACCCAATATGTTTTATGTAAAAAATATTATTAATGAATTATATGTATTCTTTATTAAATATTATGGGATGTAATAATAGTTAAAGAATTTGAAGGAGGATAATTTAGTATAGTTTTGGTAAAATCCATTTTTTTCAATATTTGAGTGAGGTACTAGTTACATGGACTATATTGTTTATATTTATTGAATAATAATGGATTTATTATTTTCCATGAATTTAAAATAATCGATATGTTTTAATGTAATTCATAATATTATGGTTGTATGAAATGAGTTAATATCTATATTTGATATGGTTTTAGTTTACAGTAATCATGGAAAACCCAATAATTTCTGAAATACTATGTATCCTATATATGGGTAATTTAAATTTTTTATTTAATTATAAAATTTTAATAATTTTTTTCATTACAAATATAATTTACATTACCTTTAGTATTAAAAAAAGAATTTTATCTAGTCATAATTAATGGAAGAAATATATAGAAGGTATGTTAAGTTCAGTAAAAGACACAATTCTCTTGGGATTAGATAGTCAAAAAATTCATGTAATTCTATTTTAGATGTATAAATTTGTATTGGTGGGTATATATTTTAAAAAAATGAATTTATAATTTAAATTTGTTTGAGAAACATAATTATAATTTATATTTTATTTTCATAGAGAGTATGAGTATTTGTTAACAATTACCCTAGTGATAAGTGAGATATTGTCTAAAATATTTGATCTTGGGATAATCATTCTATATTACAAGGTTTAGATTCTTGTGATGGCTTATACAAAATTGTGAGTCTCATAAATAATATAATTAGACTTAGGGTTTTATTATCATGAGAATGATTTCTTTGGATAATAATGGTATAAACAATGTCTTTTCATCATCAATAATTATTTTACAATCATATTTCTATTTGTGTTCAAAATAATAATGAAAAAAATTTATTCCCAATTAATTTTTATTTTATTATTATTATAAAATTTATAATTTCCTCAGTGCTTTGATCAATACATATTTTTTCACAGTCAACCACATTGTATTTTATTCATCTTAAAAAATAAAAAATTTCTATGTATGAAATTTATAGTTTGATACAAAGGCCATAATTTTATGTCTTGCTAGTATAATCATGCATGTGAATTTTTTTACACATTAATCACATTTATTTTATATACGAATTTTAAACCAATACACATTACTCGATTGAACTATTTAGAATAAAATATGTTACATTATTTGGTGTTAGAATTGTTTTTCACCGTCCATCCCAAATTTATTTTTGACAGTAATAAATTTAAGAAGCATCATAAAAATGGACACAAAATATGTATGAACATAATGTTTTCATTGAAGACTACAATTTTGAGAAAATAATACATAATTAGTGATTGATAAAAATATTATTTTGTATAATTTATAAATATTTTTGTGTCTAATATTTGGCGAGGTATGTGTGTGTTATATAAGAAATGTGACTTGCCATATTTTTTCCATACATTTTTTAAAATTTTTAAAATTTTATTTTAATATATATATATATATAATTTAACTAGATAAAAATGGGAGGGGTGAAGGTCTTCAAATAGAGAATGAAAACCTTAAGACATTAATTTTAAATATAATTTGAAGGCATTTCATCTGTGATGGTATTTTAGATTCCTTAAAATTTTAGGGATAGTTTGAAGACCACATATTTGATTATTTAACTAGGGATCCAAAGAGTTAATGTTGATAATTAGGTATAATTTCAATCAATTAATTCTTCAATATTAAGATGAATTATACAACATTTTTTCTCAAGATCAATTACAATTGAGTTGGCCTGCAAAATTGTTCATGACCTAATTTTTATCAAATTTTTTAACTTTAAATATAATTTACAAAGGTGAGATTTTAATGACTCGGGTTTTGATATATTTATCCGATGAATATTTCTTGGAAAATATATGGGGTTTTCCTCATTGTTATCATGGTTTTTGGGTGTCTCGGGACCCTGAAATTAAAATATTTTAATTTAGTTGTATGGATAGATTCAGTGTTAAATAATTTTATCTTTGTTTGGGACATTGGAAAAAATATCCAAGACCACTATTGATTCAAAAAAATAGTTTATACCCTAGGAATGACCAATGGTTGGAAAATGTCGGATGTCTGGTTGGGGAGCCTTTGGTTAGTGAATTTAAAAAAAATAATTGAGTAATTTATTTATTTTATTTATTTTATTTTATATATCCCAACATGGAGAATCATTTATAAACTTATAATTATAATAAATGTTCAAGAAAATATGAAAAAGTATGGGATGCTTATAGATTTGGGTTTGTTGTTATTCATTAGGGAATTAGACTGAAGAGTGATGTACTATCAGATTGAGGTGGATTAAGAGAAAACAAAGGTAGAGGTTCTTTTTCATCACTACGGAGAACATTATTCACAAAAAAATAGATCCAAATAAATTTAGGTCTTGTCTTTTTTGGTTTCATCCCTTTTTATTAAGTGATTTTTCATGGAATTCTATATATATTTATTTTAATCTGTGATTTCTCTCACTTCACAAAAGATAGTTCAATAATTTTCATTGTTTAAATCAGTTTTTATGCCATGTTATCCACTATGAACCTAGATATGTGATCATTGGCCTGGATCTCATTTCCATAAATTATAATTACCTCTTTTCTTGTGATTTCCCTTCACTAAATCCTTTATTTCTTCACTACTGGCCCATATAACTGTAGTTCGATATTTTCGTGGAGGGTTTGAGCTTGATTTAACCCCTAGATTCATAAATATTTCAAGACTGATGCATGAGATGGTAATTTGTAGATAGTTAAAGTTTCATTTTGGGATAAAGAAGATGAAATCATCGATCTTGGATTTGGTGTAGCGATGAACTATATTGCGATGCGATACAGGATTCATACGAATAGATGGATTTCATTTTCCAGAAATCAGAAGCCTCAAAACAATTTCCATTGGATTTTCCTCCAATTGAGGGTGTTCAAAAGGTATAATTCATGAATCATTAAAGAATGTGATGAAACTAAACAATTAACTGTAAAATGTAACTATATGCGGTGTGTTGTTTTAGAACACTCACTGTGTACTTAAATTTTCATAACTAATAGGGATTTTATCCATTTAATGGCACACATGCTATGTGGATAGACCCACAGACTATGTGAACCTACCTAGGTAGCCAGGTCATGTAATAATAGAAAACGCCCGGAACCCCATGTGGGAATACATGCCTAGAAATCTAGGGTTACATGGGAATTCCCAAATATACAAAGGCATGACCCAATATGCAGGAACAACTAGGTAAACATAAAAAATACATAATCATAGACTAAAATAAACCATCATGGCCCATAGAACATAAGAAGGAATTGAGTGGATGAGACATACATTGTATCACAAGTGCACTCTATTTTGTATGACATTGTTTCCCAAAACAATTCTAGAGGAGAACATAGATAGGTGATGAGGCGGATTCTCACATTATTAGACCCCCCATAAATTTCATTTACTTCTCCCAGTAAATTATTTCTATCATATAAATTTTATTAAGATTGATATTTTAGATCATTATTGGCCTAATTTAAGTGTCTTTTCATGTAGATCATGATGGTCACATTAATTTTGGAATGTGAGATACAATGTGTGCTATTCCAAGTGTGATGTTTCCATCGGAGATTCTTGAAATTGGAAATGATTGAGGAAAGATCATTTGAGTGATATTGAAGTTAGAACTACCATATCACAACAGGGAATGGGTCCCCCATACTCTTTATATAGGCAATGTCGACACTCCCCTACACTGAGTGTGGTTCTTCTATCATTGGAGTGATAATCCCCCATCTTCCTGATTATGTCGAATGTTGGTCCACCATGGGAATTATGGCTCCCTCAACTAATTAGTAGAATAATGAATAGCATGCCTCACCACCTAGATTATAGTTATGTAGCATTTGATTTTGGACATAAGTGAAATAATTATGGATATGTAGAAAGAATATTATTTTTTGGCTAGGATGTGAGATGGATATTCCTTTTTCTCTCCCTAATGGGTTTATTTATGAGTATATATATTGGGTTTCCTTTTCCTCTTTGATTTGGGTTGAGACGACTTAAAATATATCATTATATTTCTACCTTTTTAGTTTTCATAGAATCATACAGGTTATATATATACACTCACACATGCACATGAGTTTCCCACAAAGGTCATGCCTTGTGCAGATAATATGCAGGTTGATAGAGA
The DNA here is from genome assembly GCA_963277665.1 of Viscum album. Classification (NCBI taxonomy): domain Eukaryota; kingdom Viridiplantae; phylum Streptophyta; class Magnoliopsida; order Santalales; family Viscaceae; genus Viscum; species Viscum album. The sequence goes on along the minus strand of OY728130.1, from coordinate 1,799,270,165 downwards.
CATTAGTGGAGCATAGGAATACTTGAGTGCATTGACTATGTATAGTGGTTGGGATATAGAGATAAGGAACTATCCTCCCTTATTTTTGAATTATTCAATTTTTATTCAGGTTGTGGCTTCATTTCTAGTTGGGTGTGTATTTCCCCCTTTTCCCTATGTATTTATAAAATCATACTCTGTTGTATTCCCTAGAGGTTATTAAATCCATGGTATTTCAATTGATTCTACAATATTTATTATATTACAATACACTTTTTCATTGAGATATATGAGTAAGTTTATATAGCTATATTTTGAAAAGGACTTCCATTTTATTTGTTCCTTTTCGGCACTTATCATCATCCCCTATCATGTTGAAGGTGGGATTGGGGTCTTGATGGATCGTCCTTCCACCATCCATGTGGACCCCAATGGGTTGGGTAATTATAGAGTGGTATCAGATTAGTTCATTTATTATGATGGTTAGTGAGTTTTCCCTTTTTGGGGAATTGGTTGGGACATGAGAAAATGATGTTGGAGTGTTTCAATAAAGACCAGATTATTGTCTGGAATACCAAGACATTGGTTGACGGAATCAATGGTACATGTATCATATAGGATTGAGTCCTATGAATTTTTTATTGGGTGGGATTACCATAATTATATTCCCATATGGATTTGGTACATATTTATTAATTTCAAGATTCCTCTTTGAATATAGATATTCAGTTTACTAATTCAAGATCATGATGATGATCTAATCTGTGATGAGGCCTTAGTTTAGGGGCCCTCTCATGAGGTGTCTCTTCTATGTGTGTAGGGAGTAGTATCCCCAATATTTGAGCGACAAATTCTACCAACAATTTAGGCTAATGATGCATGATTTATAAGAATGATAAAGAAGTTTTATAATTAAATAACCCCAAGGTCCCATGGTGAACTAGATCCACATATAGCAAAGGATTGTCTTGAGTGAGTGGTGGGATATTCAAGTTTGTTTAGATACTAAATGATCATATATTTATACTAGAAGCCAGTATTTTCCATGGTGGGGTAGGGAACTAGTAGAGCCTAGTTACACAAACCCATGATGAGATGATTCTCCCATTTTAAACTTACAGTAGTTGTTTCGAAAGGATTACTACACATCAGGCTTGTGATCAGTTCAGATCCTAGAGATTCTTAAACTACAATAGGGTGATATAATATTGGATGAGTATTCCATGAGGTTCATTGAACTTGTGTGGTACTGGCTAAATATTTTAATTGATAGTTTCTTACATGCAAGGATGTTTTAGTAGAGTCTCTATAGAAACATTTTAGATAGTGTTGTCTCTTTATGCCTCCCCACTGAAGTGAGAGTGCTAATGATATAATTTGAGATTGATAGATTCCCTGTAGAGGGATTCTTCATGGTTGGATATGGGGGTGTGAATCAACTGGATGAGTTTTCTACATAAAGTAAGAGGCATTACATTACAATGTCTCAATAGAGGATGCATTCTCAGTCTCTAATGTGGGCATGTGCATCTGCAACATAAGGATTACATAATGGATCCAATCATACTAAAGCGGGGAGATGTTATTAATGAAATCATAAGGGTAACTTGTCTTGTGATTTTCTAATGCATCATACTGATGTGGAAAGATAGAGAATAGATAGACCACTATGGTATAAGCATCACTTTGACTAGGCATCCCCAATGTGGGGACATGGAGAGCCATAGTGAGGTAGTTCTAGAATAGGAGAAGGAGGAACATGGATGGAGTAGTAGTTAGTAGTGGAAAATGATACGAGCTACTCTCACCACTAGTATATGGACCAATTCAGTCTTAGGGAGAAAGTGGTTAGTGTCATGGGTAGTTCCAAGACATTGAGGGCAATGACCAGGTGGCATATTGGATGATTTGAGTTATTATTTATGTATTATCTTATCTTTACTCAGTACTATTATAGTCAGGAATGAGTCATTACATCATCTCCTTATACTTGGTGCAATATCCAGAGCTATTGAATGAGAATTTATCCCCGAACATATTCCTATAAGTCTCTATATGGGGAAACTATTCCATATCGCATATCTACCAGTATTGAGATCTATATCTTGTTAGAGAGAGTTTATCATGGGATATCTTACTCATCATGATGAAACCTTACGATTTCATCTTGGTTATGGATTTATTTTCCATTGTTCATTCCTAGATTAGCTATCAAAATACATTAGTTAGATTCCTCTAGATAGATGAAATGAGATTGTCCTTTATGGGTAAGATAGATCTCATGGAAGAGCTATTGGGTTTTACCAAGAGAAAACTAAAACCCATCACCCATTAGTTTGCAAGTTTGGGATATGGTACAGTGGGATCTTTAGGCGTATTTATCCATTTTTTAGTGGAGGAAATTATGAAGATCCCAATCAAGGATTCACTGAGACTACCTCTATGGTGGGATATGGAATTCTACATTGAATTACACCTAGGGACAACATAATATCTTCTGTGGCATATCAGATGGCCCCAACTAAACTCTAAGAGTTGAGGGTTCTATTGGAGGACCTTCATGAGAAGGGTTTCATTAGACCCAGGTAACACCCTAGGAGGATACTATATTGTTCATTAAAATGGAAGATAGGGGGTTGAGGAAATTCATTGATTATCATCATTTGAACATGGTAACAATTAAGAAGAAGTAATACCTTCCATGTATTGACAACCTCATTGACCCATTTTGAGGAAGGAGTTGGTTCTCAAAGACCGTTTTTATGCCTTCCTACAACTAGTTAAGGGTTTACAAGGATGATATTCTGATAATGGAATTATGATGTCTCTATAGAAACTATGATTTCCTAGTGATTTATTTCATCTTGGAAAATGTTCTGTGGTGTTGGATCTTCCATCTATACATTGACTGATTTGTGGTTGTCTTCATTGAGGAAATACTCACTTACTCTAAATCTTATGACAATCATATAGAGCATACGAGGATGTTCCCAGGAATACTCTGAGATTACTATCTTTATGGTATTCTATTTATGTGATATTTTCATATTTTTGAGGTTAAATTTATGAAGAATTTCATTTTTGAGCAAGGATTAGATGTGAACCTAGTGAATATGGATGGAATTCTTTCTTGGGATCCACCCAAAAGCATGTCATAAATGCATATTTTTATTGGACTTCATATATGAGTTTTGTGGATGACTTCTGTACGATTTAAGACACTTTAACAGCCCCAAAATACAATGGGAATATGTTTACCTAGACCAAGTAGTATGAGTGATCTTATAAGGAGTTGAGGCAGAGGAAAACCATTACTCCTATTTTGAGATTATCGGAGGATGGCATGGAGTACATTGTGATTTTCAATTCATCTTGAGCTGGGATACACTGTGTGTTTATGTAGATGAATTAAATGATCAAAAATGGGTTAACACATTTGAGACCCAATGGGAATAACTAAATTACTCACAAACTATAGTTGGTAGTGGTTGTCCAATATCTGATTATGTGGAGACACTAGCATCCGGGAGATCACTTTATTGTGTACTCATATCATCAGGGTCTTGAGTATATAGTCACATATATAGATCATAACCTGTGGAAGTAGAATTGATTGGAGTTATCAGAGGATAATGACTTCATTTTATTCTTTTTTTTACGAAGGGAGACATTATAGTAGATTACCCTAACAAGAAGTCCAATTTTCCCATGGTTGAGGAAGCATATGAGTAGTTGGATTTGTTACAGCTTACCCTAATAGAGGATTAGAGTGTATTTTTGGTCTTTTGATACTGTTGAATCCTCTATTTCATTAATGTCTGAGAGATGATCAGTTGGGAGACATTGACTGTGAGGTTCTACATGACTATATCTTCAATATATTCTAGTAATTGATTCAGTAAAGGATGGGATAACATAATCATATTCTAAACATAAATGGCGGTTCTAGAGATGTTGCAAGAGGAGGTTATGAGAGAGTTTCATACATCCACCAGGGTTGTACGTCATATTGTAGAAAATATTTCCAAAGAAATTCAATGTCTATTTTTGTGGAATGGCATACGGTGGAGAGTAGTTGAGTTCATCTCTCGGTGTCTCAAATATCAGTATGTGAATATTGAGAACTAAGATCTAATAGGTTTTACATAACCTCTTGAGATCATAGAGTAGAAAATGGATTCCATATCCATAGAATTTGTGATGGGGATTCTATGTACATCAAGTGACCACAATTACATATGGGTGATAGTTGACTAACTTATCAAGTTGACACACATCGTTACCACTATTGAGTATAGATCAGTTTAGTGTTTTGTGGATGTTTTATGTGAGGGGGATTAATAGAATCCAGGGGGTACCCTCAATGATTTTCTCTGACTATGATACATGGTGTACATCACGGTTGTGGAGAGGCTTGATAGAGGCATTCAGGGCCCACTTGAGGTTGATTACAACCTTCCAGACCCAAACAGATGAGAAAACCAAGCATACTATCTGGGTGTTATAGGATATTCTTAGGGACTAAGTGTTAGACTTCATCTAGAGTTGGGAGGATCATATTAAATTGATATATATTTCTTATAATAACATTTATAACATCACTATTAGCATGAAACCTTTCATAGACATATACATGAGACCTCACAGACCACCCTTATGAGAGAATAAGACTGGAAAGGAATCTATGGTTGGGATATATATGGTGTAGCTGAAGAATAATATGGTTTAAGTGATATGTGAATAGATAAGGATATCCTAGGATATATATAAGTATTACATAGATCAACATCACAGGCCCTAGGTGTTTGATTAGGGATACAATGTGTTTCTAAGAGTCTCCCCATGATGAGGATTACATTGTATATGTCTGTTAGGCCTGAAAAACCTGAGGTTCATTGAGCTATTCGAGATCCAACAAAGGGTTTGTGAGGTTTATTATCTCTTGGACCTTCCCCTGTATTTGTATTGGGTGTAGGAAATCATCAATGTGTCAGATTTTTGGAGATATGTGAATGATTTGATACATTTTATTGATCTAGGAGAGATGAACATCAATGATGGAGCCATCTTCATGGAGTTCCCTATGGAGATCGACAAATAACAAGAGTTGGTAATTTAAGGGAGGACCATTCCCCTAGTTTTAGTACTTTGGATACATAAGGGGCATGCATTAGAGATTCTACGACTGTTAGAGCTAGATGTGAGCATAGTATCACCATCTCTGTGTGGAGATTCTACTTTTCGAGGAAAAGTACTTGAAATTTTAGAGAATTTAATGAATCTAGTTTTGATGGAATTTTTCCTTGAATATATATATAAATAAATATATATATATATATATCCTCAAATTTGGTGTGGTTTTTGGGTGTATTAGGACCCTAGAATTAATATATTTAAAATAATTATATATTTTAATCCATGCATTGTCATTGTTTCAATGTTACTGGATTATATTGTCATTTCGGAGATAAGATGAAAAATCTGAGACCATGATGGATTCTAGAATATGGTTTTCTCACTTATCATAACCTATGATTGGTTATCACTAGATGTCTATTTGACATAACCATTCTCTAGCGTGTTTAATTAAATTAAATACACAACTTTTTTATTTTATTTTAAATGACATAACTTATATAATCCTCTATAAATTCATCATTATAAAAAAATACCACTTTTAGCCATATAACCCTGGGTGAATTTTAGTAGAGGTTTTAACATTCTTCATTTCTAAATTAGTTCAGAGAATGATAAGCGATTAGATCATGGTGGATTATGAAGCTACAAAAGTAGGTGATCTTCTTCATCCCTGGTGAACACATTCTTTACCATCAATTGATAAAAATAGATACAAGGATCATTATTTGAGATTCATTCCCTTTTGATTAAACGATTGAACATGTATTTGTATATCTTATTATACTGATCATTGATTTATCTGCCTTTTCATGAGCCCATTCAATAATTTGATCTGTTTAAATTTGATAATTGTTTTATGAAATATTATCCCGTACAAACCCAAACTAGACATTATTTTTCAAGATCTCATTGATAAATGGGGATAATAAATTTTGTTCTTTTTCTTTCCCACACCTTTTATTCACGTTCTCCACCATTTGACCAATGGGCTATTGTTTAACATTATTGAGGGATTTAAAGAGTGTTCGAATGCCCATATTCTATTTTATTTAACAAATAATTAATGAGTAGTAAATTTATGGTTTTATTGAGTTTCTTTGTGGGATTTGGGTGATGAATTAATTGATCTAGGATTCATAGAGGAAAAAGGAAATGAAGTAGGATATGTGTGGATAGTCATGTTTTTTTTTCAAGCCACTCGAGTACAAAAAATGATAGCCAGTGGAATTTTACTCTAATTATGGGTTTTTAAATAGCTTATTTTATGAAAAAACTAATAGATTTGGAAACTATGTGAATAAAATAACCATTCTGAAAAAATGTGACGAAATTCCATGTTGTAAAAAAGATCACACTGTAACATCCCAGGTAAATAATGAATAAAACATTTTCATATTTATTAATATTTACGTATTAAATATTAATTTTACTTTAAAGGGGTTTCTATGTTCGATAGCGTAACTGATACGTAACAAATAGTTTTTTTTTTGAAATCTTACGTTGCACACCAGTAATAATATAATATTATTTTAAATGGTAGCTAACACGTAGCTGTTGTATTGGCGGGAATGAATAGAAATAACTAAAATATGATTATATATGTTTTTTAAATGTTTTTACATATATCCAATAAAGGATTAAGGCTTAAAATACGAAAAGAATTCAATTTTAGGCATATTTACTCTAATTTTCACTAAAGGTCCACTTATCGCCTTTTGATGGTGAACCGTCATTAAATATAGTTTTGGTAACTCTTATACATTCTATTGTAACAAATAAAATTCTTCTTTAGAATCTAGACATCAAAAATTACTTTGTGTAAGTTTTTGGTATTTTTCTGATAAAGTTCATTTTTTTAATGAATAGTTAAAAATGTTGTATTTTAATTCAAAAAATATTTTTAATCTCAATTATTTATATGATTAGATTATCTTTTGAATTGGGTTTAAAGTGAAATTATAATATATTTTTACCATTTAATCCAATAGTGGTCATTGGAATTAATTTCACTTTAAAATTGGACTTAAACCAGTATCAATCTTTTGATATATATTGTTTCATAAAAACACGCTATTTGTCTTGACAGCGGGAATTAATTATTAAATTAATTAATGTAACTTATATGTTTTTAATTTTGTAAAATTGACATCATTTTTGAATTCGGAATATCAAATATATCTTAAGGTAAAGTTTTGGTATTCTTCTGAAAAACATTAATTTTTGATGAATAGTGAAACCACTAAGTGGTACTTAAAAAACTGATTTTTTGTTTAAATGAAACTTTACCACCTCTGTGTTTTGAATATAAAAAATCCGATATACATGGTTGTAATTAATAAGTAAAATTTGGTTCAATGGGATTAAAATAATTTTTGGTGAATAGTAACTTTTATGTTTTTAATCGCGATTAGAGGTAATTAGTGTAGTTTAAGATAAAAATAATATTTTAATACTATGAAATGACCTTGATACATGTCCCACCCTTATTTTATGTGTCATGGACGACCAATAAAATCCATGGGTAAACTTGGGGACCCCATGGAGCCACTTTGGTAGGAAAATGACTTTAATTACTTTTTATTTAATGTTAAAAAAAATGTCACAAACATGTATTATTTTACTAAAAGAATTTTTAAATGGGGTTATACAAGTCATATTTTTGACTATAAATATTTATTAGAAATCTAAAAAGATTTCCTACATCATGATAGTTTTTTTATAATTTTTAGACATTATATAAATTAAATTATTTATGAAACCATGATGATGCAGCAATTACCTCATTATTTAATGATTTAAATAAAATGAAAAGATAATGTAAAATCTAAGACCTACACTTGTAAAAAACCTATTGGATGGGTGGATTTAGAACTATTATCACCTTATCCTCGAAATATATAATTTTGGGACCTTTTAAATCCGAAAATAATTTTATAATAAAGGATCCTTTTATAACTTTCCAAGAGTGCCCCTCCTCTCCTCTTATAAAAGGCCCCCACCTCTACCACCTTACCGACACCTCTCAAGCCTTTGGATTGGCTAAACCCTACCCATTTTGTCTCTCCACAACCCTCTATTACTCCTAGAAGCCTCAATTTGGGAAGAAGTCTTCCCAAGGGAGCCTTTGATCCTAAATCAAAAAGTGTTACCCGATTTAAAGGTAGTGTCTTCTCTTGTGTTATTATGTTTTATTTTGCTTATCCAACCCCCTAAACTCTTTTTATTCCATTATTTTGTAAAAAACCAGTATATTCAATATACTAGGATGTTGTTATGAGAGGTATTAGAGATAAACTGACACACACCTTTGTCTAATGGTTAAAGAACATACTGTTTCTGTGGTTGGCGATTTTCTGCCTCACGAAACGATGATTGTTCAATATTCTTTTAACATCTTTCATGGTGTCCATTAAGATGTCACAATATTTATATATGATATATATTATGTTTATGTTTTCTTTATGCTTCTGTTTTTTTTCAAGTGTGGCATACCTTTATGGTTTCCATTGTGGGTAAACACGATAATTTCATTTTAGGAAGTGCGGACTACCGCCCCCTCAAAGTGATTTGATTCGTTAATGCCATATGTGGGCTGTATAAAGGATGGAGTTAATGTTATTATATATGATGTTATACTGGAATTATAATATACCCTTATATCATTATGATTTCACTACATTAAATAAGAAATAGAAATGAAAGTAGCGTTCATGTGTACGTACGGCTTACTATCTCCATGAACGGTGCAATTCATTTCTTACCTCTAAATGTTATGTACTATTATAAATACATGTACATGCTGGATATATATTATATATATGATATCCAAATCATAAATATCATTCTGGATATAATAAAACTTTGACCACATAAACAACATGTAATTCTAAGAAGTCCATTTTTGGCATAAGTACCAAATATCGACAAAATGAACTTTATGAGATTAGATGATTAAATAACGTTTATAACATGGAAATAAGTTATATAAAAGGAAAAATAAACTTGAAAAAGGTTCTTAAGCAAGTATAAATTAACTTTAGGTTATTATTCAAAAGATTAAAGAGAAATCGAGTCAGGTCGGACACGAGGTAAGGGAATTCGTCTCAATCTCCTTTCATTGAGGCATATTTTGTTCTAATATAAGGCTTTCTTTTATACGGTGTATAAACCCCTTTGAATTTTAATTTTATAAAAAAGGAATATTTTTCTACAAATTGTTTTACTAAATGAAAAAGTGGAATTTTTCTTTTAACATACGTGGTGACAACGACTTTTTCCCCCGCCGCGAGTATTATTTGGTCTTTGGCTTCCTCAACAAGCCTTAATGTTTTTAAAATGAAATAAATACCATATACTCTTTTATATATTTTGGTATTGAAAATAGTTTTTATAATGGATTTGTTATGTCAATATATTTAAGTGATATATTGTGATCAAAGTGTGGAAATTTTTTCTTTCCAATATATTTGTTTTATGTATTATGATTTTATAATGGTACTTGGACATTTGATGGGTGGTTACATGGTAAACCATATGACGGGTGGTGCCATCAATACCAAGATGGTTGGTTATGTTATAACCCCCAATGAATTGGGTATGGAAGTCGGCCATATGGCTATTCCGTTAAGTGATATGTGTGGAAGTCGACCGTATGGTTATTCTATTTAAGTATGTTTATGTCCCAAGTTATCTTTATATGTTATGTGTTCTTTATATGGGTTTTATGGTAATCTTTTGGTTACAAAAGGGTAAGTAATGATATTTTATTCAGTGAAGAGTTTTTACTACATCATAGAGGTGAAAAGTATTACTTTGATAAAGTATATATGGTTTACTTGTTGTTTTGAAAAACTAATAGTTTTAATTCTCTGTGTATCCCTTACTGAGCTTTTTATGCTCACCCCAAGTTTTTTTGAAATTTTTTTCACAGGACATAATGTGGAGTCGGGTCAAGAATGGGATCAAGGGAAAGTCATGCTATATAAAACATGGAACTAGATATGTTTCTTTTTAAGAGTTTTTATTTTATGGAAACATAGTAGAAGTGTCTACTTTGTAATATTTTTAGATGTAATAGTTATGTCCTAATTCTGTAAAACTCTAAACCATGAAAAGATCCTCAATGTGAATTATTCATTTAATTCAATATTAAGTAAAGTTTAAGTCCAGGGCCTTATAGTTGGTATCAAAGGTCGGTTTAGACAACTTTAGGAGTTAGAAAATTGTTAAATTATATATTAATTTACAGTATGATTGAAATTATATAGCATTTAAAGATTACCATGTTGCTTCACCTAAGATATTTCTGTGTTCAGAATGGTTTTTCGCAGAGGAAACAAAGCCGCTATGTTGGGATGGCATCAGGAGGAAGAAAACCTTCCAAATCAGCATCCTGAGAAGGTCGGAATTGGAACTGAACAGTTTGTTGCAGTGATGGAACATTTGAATCAGGATATAAATGGTGGTGGTATCCATGCATGAGATCAGCCATATCAACCGCAGAGGAACATGGAAGTGGTGGAACATTTCATGAGGCAACATCCCCCATCATTCCGAGGATCATCTGACCCTGTGCTAGATGAAGGATGGATTAAAGCACTGGAGAAGATTTTTGATGTCATGGGATGTTCAGAACATCAAAAGGTTAGTCTTGCTATTTACCGTTTTGAAGGTGAAGCAGATCAGTGGTGGTCGATGGTTAAAAATATTAGGAACGCTGATGAGATTGATGCTCTCGACTGGGATGAATTCAAAGGTATGTTTCTTGATAAGTATTTTCCAACGGTGGTTCATCTTAGTATGGAAAAACAATTCCCAGAATTGAGGCAGGAGGATGACTCAGTGGCTGCTTATGAAGAAAAGTTCACTCAACTGGAAGGGTATGCTCCAAACATCATACGAGATCTTGATAGTAAAATTAATCATTTTTACTCAGGGTTAAATCCAAAGTATCGAAGGGCTTTAGATTCTTGTGAGTTCATAAGTTATGAAAAAATTGTTCGATGTGCGGAGAAGGTGGAAATGGAGTTTGTCGTTGATCAGGTGTTCTTTGACAAACAACAGAATAAGTGGTCCAGTTGGCAGGCAATGGGGAAGAATTCATCAAAGAAATAAGGAGGTAAGAAAACCAAATATCCATCCTATGAGAAGTGTGGTAAAATGAATCCGAGAGAATGTTTATCCACATCTGGAAAGTGCTTTCGGTGTGGTAAGTCGGGTCATATTGCATGCAACTATAAGGAAGATGATCAAGCAAGTAATGAAAAGACAATAATAAGATGTATTAAGTGTAATGAAATAGGTCATTATGCAAATGAGTGTCTAAAAAATAACTAAATTGGAAGAAAGTAGCCAGACTACAAGCAGAAAGGGGTGGTGAAATCCTTTGCAACTACTTTAGCTGATATTGGGCCATCAAATGAATTAGTATCAGGTACACTGTTTGTTTGTTCAGATTATGCCAATGTGTTGTTTGATTCAGGGTCTACACATTATTTCATTTCTAAGATGTTTTTTAGTAAATTGGGAATTCCGTCTCAAGATATGAATCCCGAACTTATGGTAAAAACACCCTGAGGAAACATTGAGACAAAAAGAAATTATAAGAACCTTTTTATCCATGTGTGCGGAAAGAATCTACCTACAATCCTTATTGTTTTTCCACTAATAGAGTTTAATGTTATTTTCGGAATGGATTGGCTTTATGTTTATCATGCAAAGATTGATTGTAGAGCTAAAATGGTTTCTTTTCAGAAGGATTTTCAATTTGTGTACAAGAATGAACCCTTGATTTTGATAACATATCAGGAAGTTGAGAAACTAGTAAAAGATGGAAATGAATGTTATCTTGCAGATATTGTAGAAAATAAAGGAATTGTTCAGATTAATGATGTGCCAGTGGTAAATGAGTATCTTGATGTTTTTCCTGATGAGTTTCATTGTATTATTCATGATCGGGAAGTTGAATTTACTGTTGACTTAGTTCCTGATTATAATCCCATTTCAAAACCCCCTTACCGAATGGCTCAAGTTGAACTTTTATAGTTAAAGAAGCAATTGCAGGAGTTATTAGATAAAGGTTTCATTCGATCTAGCACATCACCATGGGGTGCTCTTTTCATATTTCTTAAAACGAAAGATGGTTCAATGAGACTTTGCATTGATTATAGAGCCTTGAATAACATTACTGTTAAGAACAAGTATCCTTTGCCTCATATCGATGATTTGTTTGATCAGCTCCAGGGAGCTCAGTATTTTTCGAAGATTGACATGAGGTCGGGGTACCATCAGTTGAATGTAAAAGAAGCAGATGTTCCGAAGACTACATTTCATACTAGATATGGCCATTATGAATTTGTATTTATGCCTTTTGGGTTAACTAATGAACCTTTTATATTCATGGACCTTATGAATAGAATTTTCCATGATTTCTTGGTTATGTTTCTGGTTGTTTTTATTGATGATATTTTTGGTGTTTTCTAAAAGTAAAGAGGAGCATGAAAGTATTTTAAGGGTTATCTTGAAAACCATAAAAGAAAAGAAACTATATGGAAAATTCAGCAAGTGTGAGTTTTTGTTACAAAAAATTTCTTTCCTTGGTCACATTGTTTCAAAAAATGGCATAACTATTTATCCTGCTAAAACAAAAGTTGTTGAAGAATAGCCAAGAACCACAAATGTAACTGAGATCCGTAGTTTTCTTGGTTTGGCAGGTTACTACCGATGGTTTGTTGAAATGTTTTCCCCATTATCTAGTCCAATGACAAAGCTAACTCGGAAGGGTGTTAAGTTTATCTGGAAAAAAGAACGTGATGATTGTTTTCAGGAGTTGAAAAGTATATTGGTGAATGATCCAGTATTGTCACATCCTTCCAGGAATGGTGAGTTTGTTATCTATAGTGATGCTTCATTGAAAGGACTTGGTTGTGTCCTAATGCAGAATGATCAGTTAATTGCCTATGCTTCACGTCAGTTGAAAATTCATAAGGTAAATTACCCTATACATTATTTGGAATTAGCTGCTGTTGTTTTCGCTTTAAAAATTTGGAGGCATCATTTTTATGGAGTAAAGTGTGAAATATATACTAATCATAAAAGTTTAAAGTATATATTCACTCAGAAAGAATTGAATATGAGACAGAGGAGATGGCTGGAATTAATCAAGGAATATGATTGTACAATACATTACCATCCGGGAAAAGCAAATAAAGCGGCCGATGCTTTCAGTCGAAAAAGTAATGCTTCATTAACCATGCTACGTTTGGAACGAGACCCTTTGGTTTTTGATTTGATGAACTTTGTCATAGAAGTTTTTGGTGCAGGAAGTTCTTCTATTTTGTTTCAGGTATCAGTGAGATCATCCCTATCAGACAGAATTAAGAAAGCGCAGAAGAAAGGCAGTGGGTTGCAGAAAAAGGTAGAGCTGGTTCAGAAGGGTAAGTTGCCTGAATTTAACATTGATAATGATTTTGTTTTGAGGTTTGGGAAGAGATTATGTGTTCCTGGTGATTCACAGTTGAAGAATGAGTTGTTATGTGAGGCTCATAGTTCCCCGTTTTCAGTTCATCCTGCCAGTACTAAGATGTCAGAGATCTGTGGGAGTATTACTGGTGGGATGAAATGAAAAGAGATATTTCTGATTTTACTGTGAAGTGTTTCACTTGTCAGAAGGTTAAAGAAGAGCAGCAGTTACAGAAAGTGATGCTTCAGCCTTTACCAGTGCCAGAGTGGAAATGGGAAAATATATCCATGGACTATGTTGTGGGATTACCAAATACATCTCTAGGTAGTAATGCAATCTGTGTTATTATTGATCTATTAACTAAATCCGCTCATTTCCTTCCTATTCGAGATACTTTGTCTCTAGGTCAACTTGCTCGGTTGTATATTAAAGAGATAGTCAGGTTGCATGGAGTTCCCCACTCCATTGTATCTGATCGTAATCCCAGGTTTACATCTAACTTTTGGAAAGTCCTTCAAAAGTCGTTGGTTACTAAATTAAATTTTAGTACATCTTTTCATCCTCAATCAGAAGGGTAGTCAGAACGAACAATTCAGACTTTGGAGGATATGCTACGTGCTTGTTTGATGGATTATTAGGGAAGTTGGGACCAACATCTTTCTTCGGTCTAATTTTCATATAATAACAATTTTCATTCCAGTATATAGATGGATCCGTTTGAAGCATTATATGGTAAACGGTGTTGAACTCCAGCTTTTTGGGATGAAGTGGGTGAAAGGAAGCTGATGGGACCAAAATTGGTAGAAGAGATGGCAGAAAAAGTTCAGTTGATTCAGAAACACATGAGAACAGCTTAGAGCAGGCAGGAGAGTAATGTAGATAACTGGAGGAAGGATCTATCTTTCAAGTTAGGTGATCATATTTTTCTCAAAGTTTCACCATGGAAAAGTGTGATGTGATTTGGCAAGAAAGGAAAGCTGAGTCCAAGGTTCATTGGGCCACATGAAATTCTGGAGAAAGTTGGATCAGTTGCATACAGAGTGGCATTACCTCCGTGTTTATCTCAGGTACACACTGTTTTTCATGTTTTGATGTCGAGAAAGTATATTCCAGATCCATCTCATGTTTTGGGCCCAGAGGTAGTTAAGTTGGAAGAGAATCTCTCTTATGAAGAACAACCAGTCCAAATTCTTGACCGTAGAGAGAAAGTATTGCGAAATAAGGTAATTCACCAGTTAAAGGTTTAATGAAAAAACCATATGGTTGAAGAGGCAACGTGGGAATCTGAAAATGCTATTAGGGATAAATACCCCCACTTCTTTTGATAAGTGAATAAAATTGTGAGGACACAATTCCCAAAAGGGGGGAAGGATGTAACACCCCAGGTAAATAAAGAATAAAACACTTTCATATTTATTAATATTTACTAATTAAATATTAATTTTACTTTAAAGGGGTTTCTATGTTCAATAGCGTACCCGATACGCAACAAAGAGTTTCTTTGAAATCTTACGTTGCACACTAGTAATAAAATAATATTATTTTAAATGGTAGTTAACACATTGCAGTTGTATTGATGGGAATGAATAGAAATAACTAAAATATGATTATATATATTTGTTAAATGTTTTTACATTTATCCAATAAAGGATAAAGGATTAATATTCAAAAAGAATTCAATTTTAGGCATATATACTCTAATTTTCACTAAAGGTCCACTTATCGCCTTTTGATGGAAAACCGTCAGTAAATATAGTTTTGGTCACTCTTATACATTCTATTGGACCAAACAAAATTCTTCTTTAGAATCGGGACATAAAAATTTATTTGTGTAAATTTTTGGTATTTTTTCAATAAAGTTCATTTTTTAATGAATAGTGAAAAATGTTGTAATTTAATTCAAAACCTATTTCTAATATAATTTATTTATATGATTATACTATATTTTGAATTGGTTTTAAAGTGAAATTAGAATATATTTTTACCATTTAATCCAATAGTGGTCGTTGGAATTAATTTCACTTTGAAATTGGACTTAAACTAGTGTCAATATTTATATATATATTGTTTTAATAAAAACACGCTATTTGTCCTCACAGCGGGAATTAATTATTAAATTAATTAATGTAACTTATATGTTTTGAATTTTTTAAAATAAACGTAATTTTTGAATTCAGAATATCAAATATAGCTTAGGGTGAAGTTTTGGTATTTTTCTGAAAAACATCAATTTTTGATGAATAGTGAAACCACTTAGTGGTACATAAAAAACTGATTTTTCATTTAAATTAAACTTTACCACCTTTGTGTTTTGAATTTCAAAAATCCGACATACATGGTTGTCATTAAGAAGTAAAATGCGGTTCAATGGGATTAAAATAATTTTTGGTGAATAGTAACTTTTAAGTTTTTTATCGCGATTATAGGTAATTAATGTAGTTTAAGGTAAAAATAATGTTTTAATACTATGAAATGACCTTAACACAGGTCATACCCTTATTTTAAGTGTCATGGCCGACCAAGACAATCCATTGGTCAACTTGGGGTCCCCATGGAGCCACTTTGGTAGGAAAATGACATTAATAACTTTTTATTTAATGTTAAAATAAAAATGTTACAAACATGTATTGTTTTACTAAAACACTTTTTAAATGGGGTTATACAAGTCAAATTTTTTACTATAAATATTCATTAGAAAGATAAAAATATTTTCTACATCATGATAGTTTTTTATAATTTTTAGACATTATATAAATTAAATTAATTATTACACCATGATGATACAGCGATTACCTCATTATTTAATGATTTAAATAAAAAGAAAAGATAATATAAAATCTAAGACCTACATTTGTCAAAATCCTATTGGATGGGTGTATTTCGAACTCTTATCACCTTATCCTTGAAATATATAATTTTGGGACCTTTTAAATCCAAAAATAATTTTATAATAAAGTAACCTTTTATAACTTTCCAAGAGTGCCCCTCCTCTCCTCTTATGAAAGGCCCCCACCTCTACCACCTTACCGACACCTCTCAAGCCTTTGGCTCGGCCACCCCTGCCCATTTCATCTCTCCACATCCCTCTCTTACTCCTATAAGCCTCACATTGGGCAGAAGTCTTCCCAAGGAATCCTTTGACCTTAAATAAAAAAGAGTTACCCGATTTAAAGGTAGTTTCCTCTGTTATGTTCTTATGTTTTATTTTGATTCTCCAACCCCTAAACTCTTTTTATTACATTATTTTGTAACAACACCAGTATATTAAATATACTAGGATGTTTTTATTAGAAATATTAGAGCTAAACCTACACAAAACTTCGTCAAATAGTTAAAGAACATACTGTTTCTGTGCATGGCGATTTTCTGCCTCACAAAACAATGATTGTTCAATCATCTTTTAACACCTTCCATGGTGGACATTAAGATGTCACTATATTTATATATGATATATATTATGTTTATATTTTCCTTATTATTCTTTATTTTTTCATTTGTGGCATACCTTTATGGTTTCCATTGTGGGTAAACACGATAATTTCATTTTAGGATGTGCGGACTACCGCCCCCCTCAAAGTGATTTGATTTGTTAATGAAATATGTGGGACGTATAAAGGATGGAGTTAATGTTATTATATATGATGTTATACTGGAATTATAATATACCCTTATATTTTCATGATTTAACTCCATTAAAGACGAAATATAAATGAAATTAGCGTTCATGCGTACGTACAGCTTACCGTCTCCATGAACGGTGCATTTCATTTCTTATCTCTAAATGTTATGTACTATTATAAATACATGTACATGCTGGATATATATGATATATATGATATCCAAATCCTCAATATAATTCTGGATATAATGAACCTTTGACCACATAAACAACATGTAATTGTAAGAAGTCCATTTTTGACTTAAGTACCAAATATCGAGAAAATGATCTTTATGAGATTAAATGATTACATAACATTTATAACATGGAAATAAGTTATATAAAAGGAATAATAAACTTTAAAAAGGTTCATAAGAAAGTATAAATTAACTTTAGTTTATTATTCAGGAGATTAAAGAGCAATCGAGTGACGTCGGACACGAGGTAAGGGACTTCATCTCAATCTCCTTTCGTTGAGGCATATTTTGTTCTAATACAAGGCTTTATTTTATACGGTGTATAAACCCATTTGACTTTTACTTTTATATAAAAGGAATATTTTTCTAAAAAGAGTTTTACTAAATGACAAAGCGTAATGTTTCTTTTAACATACGCAGTGACAATGACCTTTTCCGCCGCCGCGAGTATTATTTGGTCTTTGGCTTCCTCAACAAGCTGTAATGTTTTTAAAATGAAATAAATACCATATACTCTTTTATGTATTTTGGTATTGAAAATGGTTTTTATAATGGATTTTTTATGTCAATATATTTAAGTGATATACTGTGATATATGTGTAGAAATGTTTTGTTTCCATTATATTTGTTTTATGTCTTATGATTTTATAATGGTACTTGGACATTTGACAGGTGTTTACGTGATAAACCATATGACGGGTGGTGCTGTGAATACTAGGATGGGTGGTTACGTTATAACCTCCAATGCATTGGGTATGGAAGTCAGCTATATGGCTATTCCATTAAGTGATATGTGTGGAAGTCGACCATATGGTTATTCCATTTAAGTAAGTTTATGTCCCATGTTACCTTTATATGTTATGTGTTATTTATATGGGTTTTATGGTAATCTATTGGTTACAAAAGGGTAATTAATGATATTTTATTTATTGAAGAGTGTGTACTACTTCATAAAGGTGAAAATTATTACTTTGATAAAGTATACATGGTTTACTTGTTGTTTTGAAAAACTAACAATTTTCATTCTTTGCGTATCCCTTACTGAGCTTTTTATGCTCACCCCAAGTTTTTTTGAAATGTTTTTCATAGGACTTATTGTGGAGTGGGGTCAAGTATGGGATCAAGGAAAATTCATGCTATATAAAACATGAAAGTTGACATGTTTCTTTTTAAGAGTTTTTATTTTATGGAAACTTAGTAGAAGTGTCTACTTTGTAATCTTTTGAGATGTAATAGTTATGTCATAATTCTCTAAAACTCTAAACCATGAAAAGATCCTCAATGTGAATTATTCATTTAATTCAATATTAAGTAAGGTTTAAGGATGGGGCCTTATACACAGGCCATGTATTTCATTTTCCATAGAGGAAAGGGTTTTCATAAAATTTATGGATTGCACACCATGTGGATAGACCAACACACCTTCTGACCTTACTCGGGTGGCCTGGTTGTGTGCTAGATTCACATACCAAGTTCCCCATGAAATAAGACATGCTAGGTAATTCGAGAATACATGGGAACACCTATAGATATAATGGTATTGTTCAGTACCTAGGTATAGATTGGTATAGGACTAGGTACGTGGGAATGAACCAAAATACATGATCATGAAAAGTTTCACATGGGAAGGCCTCATGGGGAAGTGAAATTCCATGTATCACCAATACACGCCATATAGTATGACATGACTTCTCATTCCATGTCATGATCATAACAAAACTAGAAAATAAGGCAATGTCACATGCTATGTAGAACCCCATTCACATAATTCACATTTCCCAATAACTTCTTCCTCTTGTATCTACTTCTCTACGACATGGAATTTGGCCTACAAGTACCATATACTATGTGTTTTTCTACTTAGAACATGATGGTTTCTTTTATTGTGGAATTTAATATAGGATTTGATTTGTTCTAATAATGAAATGTACATTGGTGATGTTTGACTATGGAACTGATTAGGGAATGATCATCATAGATATTTCAAATCTAGAATTCTCTTATTCCACCTTGGTGAGGGTCCCCTGTATTCAATATATAGGCAGAGACGGTACTCCCTTACCATTGGCGCATGGCCTCAATATAGAGAGTATTACTACACCATATTTTATCTCTGGTGGAATGAGGATCCTCTAGGAGAATTTTGGATCCCTTAGCTATAGATTTTAATTGAGGGGAGTGATCCCCTCCATGTGTGGGTTTTAGGGCATCCAACTAGGTATGTATATAGCCACCCCTGCATGAGGTTTTACCACATGTGTTATGTCTTTTGAAGATGGCAGGAAGATTAATAGATACATTTACGGAGCTTAGGGATACATGGGTGAATGGACCCTTATGGAGGTTTGGACATGGAGATCAGGATGTGGGGGCTCTTAGTTTTCATTTTCCTGAATTGTTATCAAGTTGGGAATTCATTTCTATTTGGGTCTGTAATTTTTCACTTTTCAATTAATATTTTTATTTTCATACCTTCATATATTCCATAGATATTATTTCATTCATGGTTTTACTCTATATGTTTTAGTCTTTATTATATTCTCCTTCACTATTTCATATAGATGAATGGATTTGTATGTATATGTATATTATGCAATAAACACCCATTTTAGTAATAAATTATCGGTGCCTATCGCCAAAGTCTATCCTATTGGAGTTGGGAATGAGGGTTGGATTGCTCTCCCATCTTCCAGCTAGGTGGGACTCAGTGGGATGGGTCATAGTAAAAAATATAAATTTTAATGAAATAACATAAAAAGTATAATTACTATAAAAAAAAATATAGTGATTATAAAAATTAAGAGTGATAATTATACAAGAGCATATAGGGTATACATACAATATCACAGAGTAAATCCATATATAACTAAGGTAAATTTTCTAATAGATAACACAATGAAATATCAAAAATAATGAATGATCTTTTAGGTAGATTCATTTTATGCCCTAGCATTAACCCTTATGATTCATAATTAGTTTTCATGATAGATATATCAAATAAAATGTAATACTATTCACTAGTGTTCAACCATATTAGGTAGGGATAAAGACATCCACTAAAAATGGTATTGGGCCGACACTATCTTGATAAAAATCATAGTCTCATCCTATGTATTCATGAAATTATATAATGATTTATCCAACTTATAAAGGTCACCATTATCATGAAAAAATGTGTAAATATTCCAAGGAAACCCCATTAATTTTTTTATCAAATTTATTTAATCAATTTAACAATCCATTTTTCATATATACTTTATAAACAATTGTTTTCTAAATAATTAAGAACCCAAATGATAATTATGTTATAAATATTAGAAGTTATCATTGTAATCAAAATATTATAAGGTAAACAAAAATAAATTACTAAAACATTATGAAACACATAGTTTTGAACAAAAAAATGACACAAGGAGTGACATGTAAAATTATGATAAAATCTATTGGCTCAGGTTCTCTTACAAAAAAATTGGATGTATGGTATTTTTATGTTCTAAAATGAGAACATAATAATAAAACACTCTCCTAGAAATTGGGTGAACATAAACACTAGAAAAATATGGTTGTATGGAATGTGTAATTTTTTTAAAAAAGAAGGAAATCATTAAAGTATGAAGAGAATATAAACCTACTAGGAGTTATTTTGGTTTTATGATAATGAAATATACACAATTTTAAGGCTTCAAGATTATGAGGAATGGTGATAAATGGATACTGATCTAGATAGTTTTAATGGGGAGAAAATAAGAGTAAAAGGTTGTTAAATCAAGCTGTGGTGGTATTGTAGTTTCTTAATATTAAATTTATGGCTACTCTCTATGGTTTGGGTACATTTTTTGGTAAACCATGTGCCATATTTTTCAAAGAAAATAGAACCCACCCTAAGGATTATATGAGTTTCTATAGGAATTTCTGATTAACCACCATGGTTCACCATAACTTTGTGCTAAAAATCCACCTCTCACCCTATGTGAGGAGACAATGATGATTTTTTACTAGTCTTCATACAATTAAGATTCATAGTTTCATAACAGTGTAACTCAAACTATAAAGGTGTAACATCCCAGGTAAAAAATGAATATGAAATCTTTCTTATATATTAATATTTTTGAATTAAATATTAATTTTACATTAAAGGGGTTGTTATGTGTGATAGCGTACCCGATACGCAATAATGGGTTTCTTTGAAATCTTACGTTGCACACTAATAATATATTATTATTATTTTAAATGGTAGGTAAATCCTAGCCATTGTATTGGTGGTAATGAACAATACTAACTACAATATGATTATACATGATTGTTAAATGCATTTACATTTATCCAATCGAAAGTTAAAGGCTTAAAATACGAATGAATCTAATTTTAAGCATAATTTACATTAAAAGTCATATTTACCGCCTTTTAATGGAGAACCATATTTAAATATAGTTTTTGTCACTTTAATAATTTCTAATTGACCAAATAAAATCCTTCTTTAGAATGGTGACAACAAATTTTACTTTGGGTAATTTTTTGGTATTTTTTTATAAAATTCATTTTTTAATAAATAGTGAAAAATATTGTATTTTAATTCAAAAGTTCCTTTTAATCTAATTTATTTATATGGATAGATTATCTTTTTATTTAGTTTTAAAGTTTAATTAGAATATATTTTTACAATTTAATCCAATTTTTTTCATTAGAATTAATTTCACTTTGAAATTGGATATAAACAAGTGTCAATCTTTTGATAGATATTGTTTCTTAAAAACACGCTATTTGTTTTGACGCCGGGAATTAATTATAAACTTAATTAATGAAAATTCTATGTTTTTAATGTGGTTAAATGAATATCATTTTTTAATTTGGAATATAAAGTATAGCTTAGAGTGAATTTTTGGTATTTTTCTGAAAAACATCAAATTTTGATGAATAGTGAAACCACTAAGTGGTAGTTAAAAAACAAAATTTTTCATTTAAATGAAAATTTACCTCTTCTGTGAATTGAATTTCAAAAATCAGACATACTTGGTTGTTATTAGTAAGTAAAATTTTGTTCAATAAGATGAAAATAATTTTTGGTGAATAGTAACTTTTGACTTTTATTTACCGTGGTTAAAGGTAAACAGGGTAATTCAAGGTTAAAAGAATATTATAATAATTCACAATTACCTTAAATCTTGTAGAAATCTTATTGGATTAGTCATTTATGACCATGAGCATCTTTGGGTCGGTTTTTGAACCCCATTAATCCACTTGGAAGTGATAACGACAATTTAGATTAATTAACTTAACGTAATGGCCAAAATGACAAAAGCAAATAGATTTTAGTAAATTAATTTTTAGATGGGGTAATATAAATTATATTTTATACTATGAATATTCATTATAAAGATAAAAATATTTCCTACATCATGGTAGTTTTAATATAATTTTTAGACATCATATAAAGTAAATTATTTAGGACACAATAATGGTGCAGTGTTTACCTCATTAAAAAATGATATAAATAAATAAGAATATAATGATTAAATATTATCTAAAACATGTCCAATTATCATTGGATGATTTTATTTCGAATACTAGTCATCTTATCTTCAACATTAATGATTTTTGGAACATCTGAAACTGAATAAATGTTTATAATAAAATAATGTTTTCACAGTTTCCTACAGAGCCCCTCCTCTTCATTATTAAAGAAGACCACTTATAACCAATTCCTCACACCTCTCAAGAATTTTGGCTCATCCAAACTCTGTCCAATTAATCTACCTACATCCCTCTTCTCATCCAAGAAGCCTTACTTTAGGCAGAAGTAACTTCAAGAGTCCTTTTGGTTCAAACCAAATGGAGTTACCCAAATTAAACGTAACCGTTTCTCTTAAATTGTTTCCTTTTATTTTACTTCTCTAACACCTAAACTCTTTTTATACCTTTATTTTGTAACAACAGCAGTCTCCTAAATATACTAGTATGTTTTTATGATATGTATTATAACTACACATACACACACCTCCATCTAATGGGTGAAGAACATAATGTTTCTATGGATGGAAACCAAACGCCTCACGAAACGATGATTGTTCAATTATCTCCTACCGCATCTCATGGTGGCCATTATGATGGAAATGTATTTATATATGATATATATTATTTTTATGTTTTCTTTATGCTTATGTATCTTCAATTTATATCATACCTCTATGGTTTCTATAGTGGGTAAATACGATAATCTCATTAGAGGAAGTGCAGACTACCACCCCCTCAAAGTGATATGAATCGTTAATGCCTTATGTGCGACGTATAAAGGATGGAGTTAATAATATTATATATGATATAATACTGGAATTATAATATAACTATGTATCATTATGTTTTAATTCCATTAAATTAAGAAATATAAATAGAAGTAGCGTTCATGCGTACGCACGGCTTACAGTCTCTATGAATGGTGCATTTCATTTCTTACCTCTAAATGTTATGTACTATTATAAATACATGTATATGATGGATATATATGATATATATGATATCAAAATCATGAATATAATTTTGGATATAATGAAACTTTGACCACATGAACAACATGTAATTATAAGAAGTCCATTTTTGACTCAAGTACCAAATATCGACAAAACGAACATTATTAGCTTAGATGATTACATAATGTTTATAACATGGTAATAAGTGATATAAAAGAAACAATAAAATTTAAAAAGGTTCAAAATCAAGTAGAAATTAACTTTATTTTATTATTCATGACTTTAAAGAATGAACCGGTCAAGTCGGACAGGTGGTAAGGGATCCTACCTCTCTCTTTCTTTTTAAGTACTCTCTTTTATGTCACTTATTCTAAGATCATATTTATTATGTTAGGGGATGTTATTTTATATTTATCATACTATAAAATTTAGGTTTTTATGATTATAGAAACTATTTGATCTCATCAATCCATTTTTGGATGTTTTATGTGGCGCCGTTAGGCTACTGAATTTTCGTAAGGGATTTCTTATCTCATTTTCAATTCCGTGAGATTTCCATTGTTCGCCACTTATTTATTTCATGTGGTGTATGTAATGAACATTAATGTATTCACTATGTAATAAACATTAATTTATGGGTAATTACGTCTTCATTTTATGATCCTTCTTTCATGTGGTGTATGTTTCGAAAGTTACCAAATTGTAAGGGAACCTTTCACCCTCCTCTTTTTAAAAGACTTCTTTTTCTTATGTCTTTAAATTTACATCTTCTTATGTTGGGATATGTTCTTCTATATCATTATTGATGTAAATTTTATGTCCATGTGATGAGATACCATTTTTATCTCATCAAATCGTTTTCTGAATTTTAATGTGACGCCGTTAGGCCCTCGAATTTTTATAAAGGCACTTCTTAACCAAATTTCAATTCTTTGGGTTAAACTTTTACTTGTTGATTATGTCGTGCTATAAATATTTGTGAATGACCTCTGATTGTTTAACACTTAATATACACTTATATTGGGAGTATATATATTTTTCACACATAAATTATTTCAGTGATTTATCCTTAATCTAAGGATACCGTCTTTATAAGGGATTGCGTCTCAATTACATTCCATTGAGACTTCATTATTTTTATCCACCGATTCACTCTTATGGGGTGTATATAATATCCTTTTACATATTATATCATGAATCCTTTTATTCTCATGATATTATAAAGTTATGATTATATGTTATTCCTCAATTATTTGTATTCAAGCATCTCTCATTTTGTTAAAAACTCTTTAACTAAAATATCATTTTAAATGATATAAAGATTTATTCTTATAAATATTTATCATCAATGTCCATGTTTTCAAAATGGTTTTGGGATTTTTTTTATATGGATATTAATGTTTTAAAATGTTTATTTATTTAAAATATTCAAAGTGTTATGGTACACTTTGATTAAAAAATCTATTTATTAAATGTTTTAAATGGTTATGAAAATGGTTTGATAAAGGATTGTTTATTTCAATATCTTGATATGATATGTTGTGATTGGAATGTGGAAATGTTATCTTTCCATTATGCTTGTTTTATGTGTTATGTTATGGTTATTGATAATTTTTTACGTATACGGGTGGGTCCGTGATAAACCTAGGGTGGGTGAACCCGAGATAGCTCTCCAATGCATTGGGTAACGTGACGAAGGTAAACGTGAATGTTTCTCCTAAGAGAATTAGGGAATATACCATGATGGGTATTCCAAATGTGACTCCCTATGTAGTTGTGATAGCTACAATGTAAGTATGTTATGAATTCTATAAGTTACCTTTATGATTTATGATTTCTTTGTGTTATTCATAAATCTTATGATTTTGTAAGGTATGTTATGATTGAAATGTATTGGTTTTATTGATTTGTAATTATTGATGGGATAATTTTTTCTTTCCTAATTTTATAACCCTTACTGAGCTTTTTATGCTCATCCCAATTTTTTGAAATGTTTTTCACAAGACTCAAAATGAATAGTGTCAAGAAATGGATCAAGGAAATGTCATGCTGTCTAAAACATGGAACTAGACGTGTTTCTTTTCAACAGTTTTTATTTTATGATAAAAATGATACTGAGTAGTATTTTCTACATGTAATCTTCAATTTTTTATGTATTAGTTATGACCTAATTCTCTAAAACTCTAACCCTGAAAAGATCCTCAATGTTTATTTATTTTTTAATTCAAGATTATGAATTGTTTTAAGGCTAGGCCCCTATAATTGGTATCAAATGTCTATTTAGACAACTTTAGGGATTAGGAGTTTTCGTTAGACACATGGTTAGTCCATATGTCTATTATTTCAGTTAAATCCTTGTTTTATAACTTTTTCAGATCCAGGAAAGTCGGTTACAAATGGAAGGATGAGGATCTCAAATGACATTCCTATCTCTTCCTGATGACATGCTTTCAATAATTATTGCAAAGTCATGTTCAGATGATTGTAAAACTTTTTCTAGCACACAACTCACTTGCAAGCAGTTTTTTGATATATCAAACACCTCCACTATACCTTGATATCATCGTGGATCATGGGTCATATTTAATAAAATCCTATCTTCAAAATATTCTCATATTTTCAAGAAAGGTAAATATTATCAAGAGATTTTTAAATATTTTACCTTATCACAAGATTTTGAAGAATATTATGATTTTGAAAAAGGTGGTTAAGAAGGAGACCCTTGCGCAACCTATTTATATTTGATTTTAAAATATAGTCTCTCACCACATGCTTATGGTATTTTAAAAGGACCATTGATTGAATGTTTCAACTCAAATTCGGTTCGACTGTTTTATAAAAACCAAGTTTTATCAGATGTTTCGAAATTATATGTCATGTAATATTATTTTCCAAAATCATTTTTTTGTGAACACACATATGACCCATGTTGTACCATGTGTATTTTGATGAAAGAAGCAAATGATTTTGAAGGATCTCTAAATCATTGTTCCAATGCATGGGGATTCTACCAACGAGAACAAGATGATGATGAAACCATATGGATGCCATGATGAAGGTATGTTTTTCCTTATATTAGTAATAGTTTTATTTTCTCATTCAGAGGTAAAATAAAATAAAGTGAAATATATATATGGTTTCATGAATTTAAATGTTGAAGTATTAATGTGTTGGGATTAAAATGAATGTTATAAGAAAAACGTGGATGTTAAAACATTTTATGGTTATTTTTTTGAGTTTTATAAAAAAATGAAAACCTGTAAGATGGGTGACAACCTGTCACATCTGGAAAGGCCATAGCAATTGAACCCACAACCGAACGGAAACAAGGGTGCAACGCCTACCACTAGCCTACATGAAGTCCCTGGTTAGTATGACATACTATTTTAGTTAAATGATATTATGGAACAAGAATAAGTACATTTTTGGAACTTATGTTTTATCAAATGGATATAATTAGTATAAAAGAATGATTTTAGTGATTAAGTGATAATGGTTGTTTTGGAAGATGTTCTCTATTTTGAGGAAACACTATATGCCTAAGGAATATAGAATACAATGGGATTTAAATTGTGGAATATTGGTTGAAAAGTTTAGTTTGGATGAATCTATGTTTTTATTGTGGATATATGACGATTCAGTTTATTTTTGAAAATGATTAGCCTATCATGGATAATATGTGATTAGGTTAATTACTTTTCAATATGAGACCTTGTGAGTAACTGATATTATTTGAAGATAAATGATAAGATTTATCTTAGAATACTATGTAATTAAATCCTTATGAGATTTGGGTTTCAATATTAGTTTGGATTACTTTTGATGAATTTTATGGACAGTTGCTTATTGAAATATATTTTTTGAACTTTGGGTTTTGATTGAACAATTTTGGAGATTAAGAGTAGTTGTTGTTTTTGTAAAAGATTGTCATTTTTGGGTATTATCTTATCTCCCACTAACCATTTTGGTTTCAGTTGATGTCTAAAGGCGAGGGAAATATATAGATCTTCTTTTGAGGATTATGTGATTCTCTAGAAGATGATTCTTGTGCTTTTGATGTGACCAAGTCTTTTTGAATGATAATTGATTGGACAAAAGATTAGTTTTTGGTAGAAACAAATTAAAGGATGATACTCTACTTGATGGTAAGTATATTTCCTTATGTTCTTATTATATTTAGTAAATTAATTACTCAAAATTACGAAAAGTAACATAAAACAAAAATGTTGTTGGTTTACGTTTCCTACTAGGTAATTAAAGACCATTTAACGCATCATAAGTTTGTGATTTTCTAGTGGTTAACTTTCTCCTAATCATGTTTTCTATCAATCTCCATCAGAACAGGACCATTTCTTTTCCCCTCCATATCAATGTTTTTCTACATGGAATCCTACTATGGGGTATCTCGGGTGACCTTTGTACTTCACTTTCTTTCATTAAAAGTGATATTTTTACTGACTCTTTTCTGATATGGGACTTTTAATGAAGTTTCCAAGCCCAGTTTTAAAATTGCGAGGATGAAATTCCCAAAAGGGGGGAAGTATGTAACATATCAGGTAAATAAAGAATATGACATTTTTCATATTTACTAAAATTTGTGAATTAAATATTAATTTTACTTCAAATGGGTTGTTATGTGCGATAGCGTACCTGATACGCAACAATGTGTTTCTTTGAAATCTTATGTTGCACACTAATAATATAATATTATTATTTTAAATGGTAGTTAACTCCTATCTGTTGTTTTGGTGGGAATGAAAAAAACTAACTACAATATGGTTATACAGATTGTTAAATGTATTTACATTTATTCGATCAAAAGTTAGAGTCTTAAAATATGAATGAATCTAATTTTAAGCATAACTTACATTAAAAGGCCGATTTACCGCCTTTTAATGGAGAAACCTCTTAAAATATTGTTTGGGTCACTTTAATACATTATAATTGACCAAATAAAATCCTTCTTTAGAATGGGGACATCAAATTTTACTTTGGGTAATTTTTTGGTATTTTTCTGATAAAGTTCATTTTTTAATGAATAGTGAAAAATATTGTATTTTAATTCAAAAGTGCCATTTAATATAATTTATTTATATAAATAGATTATATTTTTAATTGGTTTTAAAGTGTAATTAGAATATATTTTTACCATTTAATCCAATGTTGGTCATTGGAATTAATTTCACTTTGAAATTGGATATAAACAACTGTCAATCTTTTGATAGATATTATTTCTTAAAAACACGCTATTTGTTTTGACGTCAGGAATTAATTATAAAATTAATTAATGCAACTTATATTTTTTTAATTTGGTTAAATGAATATAATTTTTGAATTTGTAATATCAAATATATCTTAGAGTGATTTTTTGATATTTTTCTGAAAAACATCAATTTTTGATGAATAGTGAAACCAGTAAGTGGTAGTTAAAAAACTGACTTTTTCATTTAAATGATATTTTACCGCTTCTATGAATTGAATTTAGAAAATAATACATACATGGTTGTTATTAGTATGTAAAATTTGTTTCAATAAGATGAAATTTTTTTTGGTGAATAGTAACTTTGGACTTTTATTTACTGCGGTTAAAGGTAAATAGGGTAATTCATGATTAAAATAATATTATAATAATTCAAAATTACCTTAACACTTGTACAAACCTTATTGGTTTAGTCATTTACTACCATTATCATCTTGGGGTCGATTTTTGGAACCCATTAAGCCACTTGGGAGTGATAATGACAATTTGGATTAATTAACTTAAAGTAATGGAAAAAATGACAAAAGAAAATATCTTTTAGTAAATTAATTTTTAGGGGGGGTTATATAAATTATATTTACCACTATAAATATTCATTATAAATATAAAAATATTTCCTACATCATAGTATTTTTTATATAATCTTTAGACATGATATAAATTAAGGTATTTATGACAGAATAATGATGCAGTGTTTACCTCTTTAATAAATGATTTAAATAAAGAAGAATATAATGATTAAAATATTATCCAAAACATGTCTAATTCTGATTGGATGATTTTATTTCTAATATTATTCATCATATATTTGACTTTAATTATTTTGGTGCCTTTTGAAACCGAATATATGTTTATAATAAAATATTGTTTTCACACTTTCTTAAAGAGCCCCTCCTCTCCCTTATAAAAGGCATCCACTTCTAACCAATTACTGACACATCTCAAGAATTTTGGCTCATCAAAACTCTGACCAATTAATCTCACTACATCAATCTACTCCTCTTAGAAGCCTTACCTTATGCAGAAGGCACTTCAAGAGTCCTTTTGGTTCAAACCAAATAGAGTTACCCAAATTAAAGGTAACAGTTTCTCTTAAATTGTTTCCTTTTATTTTACTTCCCCAACCCCTAAACACTTTTTAATCCTTTATTTTGTAACAACACAAGTATTATATAAATACTCGGATGTTTTTATGAGAAGTATTATAACTACACATAGACACACCTCCATCTAACGGGTGAAGAACATAATGTTTTTGTAGATGGAAACCAAACGCCTCACGAAACGATTATTGTTCAATTATCACCTACCGCCTCTCATGGTGGAAATTATGATGGAACTGTATTTATATATGATATATATTATGTTTATATTTTTTTATACTTCTGTATTTTCCATTTATATCATACCTTTATGGTTTCCATAGAGGGTAAATACGATAATCTCATTAGAGTAAGTGCGGACTACCGCCCCCTCAAAGCGATATGACTCGTTAATGCCTTATGTGGGATGTATAAAGGATGGAGTTAATAATAATATATATGATATAATAATTTAAATATAATATATCTATGTCTAATTATGTTTAAATTACCTTAAATTAATAAATATAAATGGAAGTAGCGTTCATGCATACGTAAGGCTTACCGTCTCCAGGAACGGTGCATTTCATTTCTTACCTCTAAATGTTTTGTACTATTATAAACACATGTATATGCTGGATATATATGATATATATGATATCCAAATCATGAATATAATTTTGGATATAATGAACCATTGACCACATGGAAAACATGTAATTATAAGAAGTCCATTTTTGACTCAAGTACCAAATATCGACAAAACGAACATTATTAGTTTAAATGATTACATAATGTTTATAACATGGTAATAAGTGATATAAAAGGAATAATAAAATTTTAAAAGGTTATAAATAAAGTAGGAATTAACTTTATTTTATTATTCAGGACGTTAAGGAAAGAACGGGTCAAGTCGGACACCAGGTAAGGGATCCTACCTCTCTCTTTCTTTTTAAGTACACTCTTTTATGTCACTTATTCTAAGCTCCTATTTATTATGTTAGGGGATGTTCTTTTATATTAATCGTAATGTAATTTTTATGTTCATATGATGAGAGACCCTATTTGAACTCATCAATCTATTTTTGGATGTTTTAAATGGCAGCGTTAGGTTGCCGAATTTTCGTAAGGGGTTTCTTATCTCACATTCAATTTCGTGATATTTCCATTGTTCGCCACTTATTTATTGAATGTGGTGTATGTAATGCCCATGAATGCATTCCATGTGTAATCAAATTTAATTTATGGGTAATTTCATCTTCATTTTATGATCCTTCTTTCATGTGGTGTATGTTTCAAAAGTTACCAAATCAGTAAGGGAACCTTTCACCCTCCTCTTTTTAAAAGACTGCTTTTTTATGTCTTTTAATTTACATATTCTTATGTTGGGATATGTTCTTATATATCCTTATTGATGTAAATTTTATGTCCAAGTGATAATATTCCCTTTTTATCTCATCAACTCATTTTCTGAAATTTAAAGTGACGCCGTAAGGTTGTCCAATTTTTGTAAAGGGACTTCTTAACCAAATTTCAATTCTTTGGGTTAAAATTCTACTTGTTGATTATGCCGTGCTATAAATATGTGTTAATGACCTATGATTGTTTTACAATTAATATCCAATTATATTGTCTGTATTTATATTTTTCACACATAAATTATGTCATTGATTTATCATTAATCTAAGGATACCGTCTTTATACAGGATTGCATCTCAATTTACATTCTATTGAGACTTCATTGTTGTTATGCACCAATTCACTATTGCATGGTGTATATACTATCCTTTGAAATATTATATCATTAATAATTTTATTCTCATGATATTATAAAGTTAGGATAAAATTTTATTCCTCAATTATTTTTATTCAAGCGTCTCTCATTTTGATAAAAACTCTTTAACTAAAATATCGTTTTAAATGTTTTAAATATTTATTCTTATAAATATTTATCATCAATGTCCATGTTTTAAAAATGGTTTTGGGATTTATTTATATGGAAATTAATATTTTAAAATTCTAATTTCTTTAAAATCTTCAAAGTGGTATGGGACACTTTTATTCAAAAATCTATTTATTAAATGTTTTAAATGGTTGTTAAAATGGTTTGATAAAGCATTGTTTATTTCAATATCTTGATATGATATATTGTGATTGGAATGTGGAAATGTTATCTTTCCTTTATGATTGTTTTATGTGTTATGTTATGGTTATTGGGAATTGTTTACATATACGAGTGGTTTCATGATAAACCTTGGGCGGGTGAGCCGGAGATAGATCTCCAATGCATTGGGTAATGTGATGGAGGTAAACATGAATGTTTCTCCTAAGAGATTTAGGGAATATACTGTGATGGGTATTCCAAATTTGACTCCCTATGTAGCTGTGATAGCAACAATGTATGTCTGTTATGAATACCATAATTTACCTTTATGATTTATAATTTCTTTGTGTTATTCATAATTCTTA
This sequence comes from Viscum album, assembly GCA_963277665.1. Lineage (NCBI taxonomy): Eukaryota > Viridiplantae > Streptophyta > Magnoliopsida > Santalales > Viscaceae > Viscum > Viscum album. The sequence goes on along the minus strand of OY728130.1, from coordinate 1,799,237,456 downwards.
TGATTTTGTAAGGTATGTTATGATTGAAAAGTATTGGTTTCATTGATTTGTAATAATTGAGGGGATAATGTTTTCTTTCCTAATTTTATAACCCTTAGTGATCTTTTTATGCTCATCCCATGTTTTTGAAATGTTTTTCACATGACTTAAAGATGAATAGGGTCAAGGAATGGATCAAGGAAAAGTCATACTATCTAAAACATGGAACTAGACGTGTTTCTTTTCAACAGTATTTATTTTATGATAAAATGGATTATGAGTAGTATTGTCTATATGTAATCACTAAGTTGTTATGTATTAGTTATGGCCTAATTATCTAAATACCTTAACCTGAAAAGATCCTCAATGTGAATTATTAGTTTAATTCAAGATTATGTATTGTTTTAAGGACGGGTCCTTCTAAAAGGGGTTTCTTTATATATGATTAATCTAAAAAATTACTACTAATTTTTCACCAACTATGTGTTAACAGTGAATATTCTATAGTAACCCATATTAAAAAAATTAATGGAATTTAAATCCAAATAAATAAACATGGTTATAAATAAATGAATAATAAATATCATCCCTAAAAATAATACAACGAATGTACATATTCTCCCCACTATATTAATTTTTTATTCTAGAATGTCTACTCAAAGAGTGATGATTATAAATGATATGAGGCTATTTCCCCCTCATGAAAGATGTTTTCTCAAATATCTATTGAAAATCACTCATGTACATCCATAAATCCTAAAAAGTTGAATAGATTTTCCAAGAAGTAAATTTCAATGGGTGTCAATAATCTAGATCAGTTGATATGTTAACAAAACATCCCAATATATATCTTGAACTTCCTAGATCAACACATTTTATGGATTGGTATGATATTTCTTTTCAATGTTATAAAAAATACATTATAAATAGATGTATTCTATTGAGTTATCTCAAAATAGTAAGAAACCATCTTTATCATCTCAATCATATCAAAGGACCCCACATTATTTTCTATAAGAATCCATTCATTACAGAGCTATAGATGACCTAAATGAGGTGATACTTTTTGAAACAAATGTTCACCTACTGAGAACTAAAAAATAGAGGGATGATAATCACCATGATATCATAAATGCTCTAAATCCATAACTTATCACTATTAAATATCAAAATATTTTATTTCATATTAGGGACAATTAATGTTCCTAGTAAAGAAGTCTCACATACTTCCATATAGTAGATAGGGGATCGAAATTACTAATAATATAAATCATCAAAAGGATCCATCTAGATAGAGGATTGGAAACTTTTATTAAAAAAGGTGAACATATTCCATATGGGTTTCCAATATCCTCTAAAGAAAAAGAAAAAGAAAATAATATTTTCCTCTAGAATTTAGATCACTCACATAGTCTACGATTCTATTTAAGAATGGTTTTCCAAGCTCAATATTACTTGGGATCCCATGGCCACTTGAATGCGCATCAAGAATCGATATGTAAACCATGGATCATCCCCAAAAATTATTGTAGAATTAATTCTTTGTAGTTTTGTAATATTATAAACATACAACATCGCAAGATCCTCCAGCATTGTGTTATCCTTAATTTGGATTAAATAAGATAACATGATCAACCAATCAATCACAAAAAATAGAATTCTTCCCCCTACGAATATGCATTAGTATGATAGTGATTTCCATGGATATGTCATCCCACTTATGGTTGGTAAAAGAATATGCTAAAGGAAACTAGATGTATTATGATTTTATAAATTAATATATTTATTAATATAAAATATCATCACCAAAACCAATATGTCATGTTTCATACCATGTTAAAAATATCTATGTTTCATATCATTAAACATCTTGGATTCTAATTAAAGGAATCCCCCTAAAAGGTTATGTAATCATTCATCACTACCTTACTGATGGATTGATGAACTACATAATAGTTCTTATAATATAAGATTCCCATGATAGATTGGGACCACTTTTTGATGGTCTTCTCACAATATACAATTCACTTGATACACTAAGACAAATAATCACTAGGTTTTTATTCATGAATAATCTCAATAAGATAAGGAGTCAGTTAAATATTATTAAAGAACATTTTCTCATTCCCTTATTCCCACTTTATGTGAATATCAGTAAAGATACATATTGAGTTTTACTCCTCAAAAGATTCCTTTGTTGATTTTGAAAACAACAATTGACTTAAATCATCAATGACAAAATATCCTTCCCCCTATGACTAAAAAAATTTGATATCAAATATTTGAAGTTATTGTAACCATATCATTTTCCTATTGTTAAAATAATATCATTAAAATATATAACTCAATAATTTATTATCAACATAAATAATAAATATTTCACTAATGAGATAGTGCTTATAATAGTTGAGGGAATTTAGAACTACAAGTAGCTCATGATCATGAGTCATGTCATTATTTAAATATGGAACAAGATGAAGAGAAATGTATGCCACAATGTGATCACCCAATATAATAATTAAACCTAAACCCCTTATGGATGCATCATAATACATGATAGAACAAGACCATACCTCAGGTAAAAATATGATATGGCATAATTTCAAACTTCACGTTAATTAATAAAAAATTTCATGGAACATGTATCCAAATATGATTCGCATCCTATTACATGTGTGAGTAGTTGCGGGAGATTAAATCATAGGTATTTTCTTGAAATATCAATGGAATTAAGATTATTGGACCCAATAACAAACATTTCCCAAAGAAATTATTCAGTTAATCCCAATACATAACTACCTCAACCTTTTCAAGACGATATAGAATGCCTCATATTAAGGACATACCATTAGAACAAAAAATACAAATTTTGTAATATACACAATGATTTTTTTAAATTTGATAATTATGGAGAGTTCTTAATGAAATCATCACGTGACATTCATTCCCATATTCAATTTCGGAATAAACAATGTTATTATCTAGGAATACCAAAATAAATATTTTGAGGTGTTGATGGAATATCTATATATAAATATCTATGAATATTGATGAAGCATTGGTTAGACTGAGGAACATCAGAATATACTCAATCTGACCAAATTGTTTTCCTAAAATAAGACTTAGGAATTCCAAACTCCCTTACCCTGAGCTAATAGTACCCTGATATGAAGTTGGCCAACGACAACCACCAATTACCTTTAAATTGATCATCTAGATCAATAATTTTAGTCAAGGGGTAATTATTATTTATATTCACTTAAAATATGGACACAATATATGATGGAAATCAGAATCCTCACACCTTATTCTTACCATGGGGTGTGGCTTTATCAATAATATATGACATAAGTTTATATAAAAGACTCAATAAACACATAAAATAGGTAGATAGAAATTAATGAGAGGAACACACATAAAATAAAAAAATATCTATAAATAATTCATCAATAATTATTCCTCAATAGTTTCAAGACATGTATCATATTTCATAGGGTATTTCTCTATAACATAAAATAGTCTCACCTCAGAGTGAGTTTGTGGCCAATCACTCACCTAAGGCCCGGTCCCCATCTGTATATTCCCACAGTTGAAGAACCTTTTTATACATTCCATATATATATACTTCCTTCCACTTTAATGGATTCATTATGAAATGTGTATCCCCTTGGAAGTGATTATACAACACCACTCCTCTATGGGATATTATCCCTATAAAACCTTTGAATATAAACAAACTTCCCCTCAACTATGACAAGCTTAGGTTTATTGACATAAAAATTTCACATGCATATTCCTGTCAAATTGATGAAATATAGGATGTACACATCACAGTAATGTTAGTGATATATAGTTTGAAGGGTCCCTAGATCCACTACCACATCTCCTCCTAAATGTTTCAGGATTCTTTTTTTCCTTCATGGAGAGACAAGTTAACATTATCTTGGATTAAAAATTGTCTTGATGATCCTTTTTATACATTCATGGTGTATCCCCACCATCAAGGCTTGATCCACCACTTCAACATAAATGGAATCTTCTACTGAAAATCCTAAGATCAAATTCTTGGTCGAAGGACCATTTCAAAATACCATGATTTCAACATAGCATTCTGAACCATATTAGGTTTGAGTTGGTGAATCTGTAGAAACTAGTAATCATATTTAATAACCATATTATATCCTCATCAAATGCATAAAATCATTGAAGACTTTTCAATGTCCATTATATCCAGATATAACTACAGACCGAACCTGACCATGAAGTCATTACATAAGAGATTTACATATATCTTAGAATTAATTATTATGCACCACCATTTTTGGATGTAGATATAGACAAAGAACACAAAACACTTTAATTAATGAGAATCAAGTACTTCATATTTTATTTCTATATTTTCTAACCAATACTACACCTCCTGAGGAATTTTGTTTCATAAAAATGATATAGTCTTCCATTGAAGGAGTTATTAAGATCGTTCCTTATATATGGACCTATAATTTATTATTTATCTTGTTTAAAGAAAAACCAAACCCCTTTTTCCATATATTGATCTTTAAATACCATTTTATTACTTAAATTTTGATTTAACGGGGTAATATCTTCTAGAAATTTATAAACGAATCCCTAATAAAGATTCACATCAGGACGTTGAGTAGATATGATAGAACGTAAAATAAAATAAAGGATATTAATAACATAAAAATAATAAATAACATTACTTAAAACTACAAAATCCTATTGGACAAGTATAAGGATAGTGAAAATGAATTTAAAATAAGAAAAACATGAAAATCAAAAAATTCCCCACTTTAAATGGTTTGACTGCATTATTCATTATACGATGTGACAATTGTATGGTTAAAGTTAACATCAATATTTGGTCAATTATTTTTAAAAACCATAAACTTAGAATAAAGGCTACATTGGATCTCTCCTCTATCATGGGATATACAATTACTAGGTGGTCTGCATATATTATCCCAAAATTATGCACTCTATGAATGGACTATATTCCTCTATTAATCTATATTAAATAAATTAAAATACAAAAATAAATCAAGATACAATCAAAATAAAATTTTCCCAATATCCCATATATAATTATGGTTTTTTAGATTGGGTGCTAGAAAAATACTGACCCATAAACTACCCCTCAAGTCATGATGCTACTATATCCTTTCAATAATACCATCCCATATAATATATAAAAAATAGGCTTTGATACTTTTTTTTCATGAATTAACCTAGGAAAAAGAAGACATAGTACTTGGGTTGACAAAGGTAAATCCCAAAAAGAATTACCGATCCACACAAGCTAGTGACTAATTCCTTATCATTAATGATTCACCTTTGGGAATGGTTTTTCCCAAAAACAAAAAATACTTTGTTTTTTTCCCGAATACCCTATAAGAAACCACAATATATTTCCATTTCAGGTGATATAAAAAAATTATGATATATCAACACAACCAAACATGGAATAATATAAAGGAATATTAAAAAAATCCCAAAGAAATTCTTCATGAACTATATCAATAACTATTAAAAAATATGTTCCCAACCAAGTATATATTCAAATTAAAATTCTTAAATAATGTAAAAGAGGAAAATGTAACCCAAATATGATAATTAGATATAAGAAACTGATTTAAAAAAAATAAAAACTACAAAAAACATTCCCATATTTGTATAAGAATATGGATAAATCACGCCATGTCAAAACATCCAAATATGATCATAGATATCATGAATATTGATTTCCTATAAGTGGTTCCCACTATTATCTATAACAAATTAAAATAATTTGTATAAACACTGAAATTGTGATTGTAGGGTTTGACCATGACAAGCCTAGTAAGAACCAGCTATGTACTCCATATAGAACAAAAAAAAATTACTTTTCTAGTTTAAACTATAGTTGATATAGTTATTATATACATTTTGAAAACATAATGTAATAGTTATAATTTCAGTTTTAACAATTCATTATTGAAGGATGAAATTATGACTGAAAAGTAAACATGATAATATATGGAATCCACACAATATAATTAGGGAGAACCTTTAATAACTAAGGTTGATTGATGTTGAGATACAAAAAGGATATAAACAAAAGAATGAAAGATCCACTAAACTAAATCATACCAGGCCTTAGCATCAACCCATATATATAAATACAAATAATATATATATATATATATATATATGAATATATATATATATATATTAATCTTTACTTTCCATTCACTATTATGCACCCATGATGCATAGAACTATGTATATCTACTAAGAAGGGTATATTACCTAATCCTAGCTTTATATAATTCTTGGGCCCCTAAAAATAACCTAAGGCTTCCCACATTGATCTATTCTCTTTATATGTATCACTATTACCATGAAAAAATATGTACTTATTGTTTGAAAACCCACTAAATCATTTAATCAACCACTTCATTAGTAATTCAGTAAACCATGGTAGATTTATAATTTTTAAAAATTATTCTTTTAAAACATTTAGAAGATAAATTAAAATTAAATTTTGATCATTAAAAGTCCTTATTATTATATAAAAATATTTTAATAAACATAAATGAATTTAAAATACATCAAGAAATACATGGGTTATAACTATGGTAAGACATAAGGATTCTCTTACAATTTTGTGATATAATATAATCATAATTGTTCTTTTCTACTAAAATATAAAGTATGGGATCCTAGAATACCAAAATAAGACCCTGAAAAATAAAACTATCACATTATAATTATAAAAAGACAATCCATTGGCCAAATGGCTATAGAAAAGGAGTAAATTCCTGGAAGTGGAAGGGAAAAAATAAAATAATTAAAGAGTAACCACTCACTGGATGATTTAATTATGATATGAGAATCAATTAAATAAATATAGAAGGATAGTAGATGGAGAGGAATTATGTATGATGGTTGGGGACTTAGAGAGTTGTAATGGAGAGAAAAGAAAGGGAAAAGGATAAACTTCATCTAGCTTAGTACAATATTTTTTTTTAAAAAAAATCAAATTTTGTATGGTTTGGATTCTGGTTTTGGTAAAACATTCGCAAACAATGAGAATGACAGAAGAAGCAACATCATATACCAATAGTTTTTCCCTAAAAAGGTATAATTAATTCAAATAATGAACCCAAAATATTTAGTAATTGTTCATCTCTCACCCAACATGTAGTAAATACTCATTGTTTCAATTTTCCCACATATGATTAAGCTTCCACATTTCCTTAACTTTGTTTCAAACATGTGTAATATCCCAAAATTTTATTGAGTATGTCCTTAATTAAATTTTGGTTTAAATCACTAATATTTGGTTAATGAAATTCTTACTAGGTGTATGAGGAGACGGAAAATTTTTCCAATGTTTTGGGACATGAAAGAGGGGAGAAATTGGTCATCCAGTGCATGTTGCATGTTTAGTGTAGGGTTAGTAGTAACCGTGAGCCCTAATCATGTTTTCGTGGAGGTGGGGTGAACTGTTTATGAAAATGTGAAAGGGGTGAAAAAAAATCATGAAATCTTGGATAAAGCTATCCCACATGGTTTGTTAAGCCATGTGGGCTACCATGGATACTGGAAAACCTAGACCCCTATTGGGTAGTGGGTGTCACCTATTTGGCACACGGTTTGGCCAAATGTGTGGCCAAACCAAATGCCCCATAAGAAATACAGGATATTACCTTTTTTTCCATTGGATTTATGAAACCATACCAATATTTCCTCATCATTTATCCTACAATATTAAGAGTGATGATGAAAGTATCCCTAAACTCCCCAAGAATCTATCTCCCACATTTCTAACTCTTTGGATCATCTTTGGGAGCACATCGAAGCTTCAGGTTATTCTAACACTACAATTATTTCATTTTTCAGAATTAGGGATGAAGTTATTATTATTCTTATTATAAAGGATTATAAACCACTTTTTTCCGTGGATCATAGGATAGGGATTCAAAGGGTGTTCTAATTTGAATCAAACACTAATGTTGATCATGTAGTTGTCTACAAAATTCTGATAGGTATTCTATAAGTTATATCCCCTAGTTTTGTTGATATATTTATGTGTATGTGGTTATTTTTTTATACTTTTACATTGTCTGTTTGGATCTCCATGGTACAAGTGATGAATTAGTTGTTTAATTGATAAATTTGAACCCTCATTATCCTCGTGTGATGTATTTAGGTTGATTGGTTCAGGTTAAGGGTCACCCATGGGGTGTGCCACTTTGGAAACATGGGTTTGGATTATTTAGATTGAATTTAAGAGAGGTTATGAGATATAACCCATGATAATTATGTTTCTTATGTTACCATGACTTTAATAAAGGAAACCAATGAGTGTTGTCTTTAATTTTTTAACATTGATAATCAAATTTATTTTATGTCAATTATGTTTAGGTGATAACATGGCATACGGGGTGTTTGGTATAATGTAAATAAGTTAAATAAATTATAGTGTATGTGTTAAATAATAATGGGTTATATTAGAAATGTGTAAATGGATGAGGGTATGTGAATGATTAATGTGTTAAATGGGATATGATATAAAAATGGAAATTTTATTGAAGTGTTGAGGCATGTAAATGGAAATTATACTAATGGGTTTAGGCATGATGTTCGATTATGTGATGATTAAATTATTCTTGGAAATGATAAATGTGTTTAATGGTAATGACTGTTTTTTATGGTTAAATATTCATTGGAACATGTCTTGCTAGTATGTGGGGTATTAACCTGAGGTTCTATTCCTATGGATATAGTTGGACTAAGGCAGAAAACTCCACTCCTAGAATGCATGGGTTAGGGATTCAGACTGAGGATCTATTCCCCTAACTATTACATTGGATGAGACTACATGGACTAAGGTTCTAAGTTTATTATAATTTAATTGTTTATGAAATGTTTCTCCCTTGTGAGATAGGAAACTCAACTTTTCCCCTTATTCATCGTAGTTCTCCGGCATAAGCTATTATGTAATTGATGAAAATTCCTAACCCATAGAAAAAATGATGCAAATGGATTATGTGAATGTGGTGAACTAAAAGAACTAGAATTATCTTTTCATTATATTTTCATTCATACAGTACATTAATACACAATCTATCTAGACTATATATTTTGTAGACACCATTGGTGGTGACATACTATGTTGTACACATGCCCTACTTGGGTCACCACTGGGAACCTGAGCATATTTCATGGTTGAATATTAGTATAAGGGAAAGGGACCTATTATAGATGGTTGAGTTGGGTGTGGGATGTGCATGGAGGATACGAGATGACGTGGTGATTGGATTTATTTTAGGGGTTTCATTATTTTCTCCTTATATTGGATTTTTTACACATGGAACTGTAGGACATGACATACCATATTTACAATTCGGTTATAAGATTCAACCCTATTTTCTGATATGTTTGGAAATTCATGTTTATTTAATAATATATTTCCTTTATTTTGTTTTGTTATCTTATGTGGTTTACTATGATAGTGAGGGTACAATATCCCCATGTGTTTTAGAAGTCCCTCAATACTAGTTGGCAGACTCTGGAGACCGGGGATGAGCAGATGAGGTTGGAAACCTAGAACATGGCATTGGTTTAGTAATTTCCAGGTTCAAGAAAATACACTTATTAATTAAAGTGGTTATTTTATATTGATTTACAATTTGTAATTGTTATATGGGAGACTAGGATGTGTCTGGCCTTGTCAATGAGATCATGCATGGGAGTAGATAACACTTGGATGGGTTGAAAACCCAAGTACCCATGGTTGGATTGTTGATCAAAATGTTTAATATTATTATTGGATGATATTTCACCTAGGGTTATGTACTTGTTGTGTGATGTGATTATTTCATGGTATTTTTATCATGGATAGAGTGGCATGAGTTTGTTCATACATGAATCATTTTAGGAACTTAAGGATATTTGTGAATTTCCTCACGGTAGACACACATGGGAACGAAATGTTGGATGTGAGGGAAAAATGACTTTTTACATCACTTGAAATTTGAATGAAATGGTGTGTAATGAAGATGATACATAAACTTTAATGGAAATATCATGAAGGAATGGTTAAAAAATAATTCCTAATAAAGAGTCATTAATGGTTCAAAATCATATTGTGGCATGTTTAAAAAATGTAAAGATTCTTAAATGGCAATAAATTATGTTTTAATAGTTCAGTGGTTAAAAAGGGTTTACTATAAAAGGGTTTTATCGATGTATTATGGTTTACCTATGTGAAAAAATAAAATTGGTAGTGATGGATACTGGTAGTGTTTATAAATTTGACATGGTCTTTTGGGATAGTGTATAAAGAATGGGTTGTTCATTGCTAATAGAGATCCTTCTTCTGTGGAAACTAAGGGAGTTTTATGTAATGTGATTTGAGATGTCTGTTTGGTATTATAAGGAAATTATATCATGATTAGATGTGTTAGTTAGTTGACATGAGAATATCACCAAGAATGATCCTCTGGAAGTGAAGTAGGAAACCCATTTGATCTAGGGTAACTGAGTGGATGATCAGTTCTATGATATCATTGCATGTTTTATTTAGAGGATGGAACGAGACCCAGGGTTGTTTGTGTCCAGTATGATTGATTTCTGACATTTTCAAGAGAGGGTAGGATTGAGTGCCAAGTGTACAGAAAGTTGGAACATTAAGGTACATGGGAAATGTGTGTTTCTAGTGTTTTAAACATACCATGTGTATAGGGTGTTTGGGTATTGATATTGCCTTAGTTTTGATACCTTGGAAAATTTGATGTGTTGAGTAGAGGGGTGTTCCTTATTGTGATTTTTATTTATCTATAGTCATAGGGTTGAGGGTAATCATCTAGTAACATGTATTTCGTAACCCATGTGGGATTTGATCGAGTGGAACTCATTGGGTTTTGAAATGGATGTCTTGGTTCATGATATTTTTAGTGGTGGTTACGTGTTTATAGGATTGGAACCATGAGTAAATACTTTCTTTAGTGCATTGGAAAAAAAATTAGAACGGTTGTAGGAGATCCACCTGTGAGGGGAAATATTTTAGACGTTTTATGAATATAGAATAGATATAGGGTGTAGTGACTTGTTACCCCTAGCACTAGTTTGGGGATTTAGTATCTTTAGACCTTCTAGAGTGACCCTTGAGAGGGTTCGATCATGTTTTCAATGATCTTGGATGCATGTAGAATAGGTGAATGTTTTCGATTTGGACTACAGTAGGATTTGACAAGAGGGTTAATTAGGAATGTTGATGGTTTTGTATACATGAATCGAGTTGTGACTATGAACTATAAGTCTTTGGAAAATCGAGGATTACCTCAAGGGAGGTTAGCCCATTGTCTTAGGTGCCTTGTAATATAAAGCATGGGAGATGCTTTAAATAAGGAATCGATGCATAGTGAGGACCTTCTTGATTCATTAAATGGTTTGGTTGTGCCTTGATTCCTTTTTGATAATCATTTTAGTTGCTATGGATGGTTTTATAGTTGGATCTAAGGGAATGATAGGTGAAATACGTAATGCGATGGTGTTTAAAACATTTTATAAGGGAATCAATATGAATCTGGGTGGAAAAGGAAGGATGATCAAATAATGAATGGATTATATGGCTATTTAAGTGGTACTCAGGGTGAAGGTTAGTCATGTGGTTGTACTTTTTTGAGAAATGGTTGGTTGCTAGAATGGAACATTGATAATTCATCGAGTATAATAATCATGACGTACTGAGATGCATAGTTAGTGTGTGATTGGGCATTGGGGCTTGCCAAGGATGCATGTTTTTTGGGATATTGAGTTTACGTTGGTGATTAAATATAGGGAAGCTATTAACCTCGAGGGTTCTAATGAGGTTTGAGTATTGGGAAAATTCTAGAGATACACATTTTGGTAGGAATATGAACATTGGTGGTTTGGCTGTAATCACATGCGATTTTCCATGGAATCAAGTGGGGGAAGTACTGGTGATTCCAGATACAGTATAGTTTTATTGAGGTGTTTCTATTATGGATTACCAAGGCTGTTCTAGATTTACATTAGAGGTGTGGTGGAAGAATTTCTTGGGGAGGCATTGATTCATGGTTATATGTTAGAGAGTTGGAATGTGGTGGTGAGTTCTGTTCCAAACCCCACATGAGTTGTGGTGGTTGGGTGTTGATGAGGTTTTTATTGGTAGGAAATCCTAAGACTTTAAATAGGTCAAGGTTTCTTATTAGTGGGAGGTGATATCAGTGATGGAGAATTATGGTGGTGTTCATTGATGACTTGTTGGTATACTTTTTTCTAGCGACGATCATGCCCAATATCTTATCATCATCCCGAGTATTCCAAGAGAGATCTGAATTTACACCTTGAAACATGGATTATTATTTGATGGGCATGGGATCTATTGGAGTCTACACTCATGGAGTGGTATGTGTAGAGCATAATGATAGTAATCCCACTATCGATCGTTTATGGGTGAGGACCTCGGGATGGACCGAATGTTGACGAATGTTGTAGGTGTCATTCTTGGATACCAAGAATGGGGAGAGGTTGATGTTGGATTATTTTTATGGTGACAAATATATGGCCACGTCTATGTTCTAAGAGTTTTTATTATTAATGATGTGTGAGTCAGGGTGGATGTAATTTCTTGAGGAATGTGGGGGAAATGACACACTTAAGGCGGGGAGCAGCATATAACTCATAGTGGTGTGTAGAAAACAATGGAGTAGATGTGGTGGAATTGAGATGACAATGAAAAAACTATGAGGTGCCTGTTTGGGATCCTCGAGAGGTCTAGGTGGGTATTGATTATGGTTATTGGTCGAGCCAAGTGTTGTCTTTAGGATTTGGGTGGTTCTATGAGGAAATCTATATGCATGTGTTAGAATCATTTATGGGGAATACAATTGCGGTTTAGTGTTAAAACTTCATAAAAAATTGAGCATTGACTCAGATGGGTGCTTTTGGGTTACCTTGGAATGTATTTTATGGTAGAATGTGACTTGGTTATGTGAAGTAGTGAAATTCCAATAGTAAAGTTGGATGTTTCTAGGATCAGTCAGTCAGGGACCTATTTAATCAGTGAGGGAAAGGAATGAAAGTTGGTGGTTGTAAAAAAATTTTGGTGGATGTTTTATAATTATAAGATCATTTATAAAGTGTGAATGTTTTTTGGGGAAGAACTATGTTATCTCATTCACTGTATGGCTGGGAAAGATTATTGTTTTAAGAGAATTTATTGGTGGATAATAGCATGATGATGGATTGAAGTGTAGTAGATTACTTGATGGTGGAGTTTTATAGGATATTAAGGAATGAACTTAGTAAGTGTGTAATATGATAATGATAGGACTTATGTGATAAGGATCCATAGGAAGGTGAAGGGTGTCTTGTGTGAAATAGTAAAGATGGGTGTTTGGTGACAAGCCAGTTGGGGGTCGTCTGAAATGATATGTTAAAAAGGAAAAATTTGGTAAGCTATGAACCGCCTATGGTTTGATTTTATTAGTGGGAATTTATTTTAAAAAAAAAATTATAATTTGAGAGAGGTTAAGTTGATCTATGTCAAAAAATCGATGGTGTAGGTATGTCCTTCAAGGAGGTTTCAACATCAAGATGGATGGTAATAATGGGTTAATTATTTATAGATGTTTAGGTGTAGTGAGTTGGGAAATGCATTAGGTATTTTGTGAAAAAAGAGTTTATGATCCGGTGGTCTTTTTAGATAGTGGGTTTTCTAACCTCTAGAAGATGTTAGTGGTGAGATAAAGTGTATTGAGTGGAGAACTTCCATTGGAAAGTGGTTATTTGATGACATGACCAGTGTTTTGGGTTGGATAGACTCAATTAAGTGAAATTATGGTGATGTTTCCTTGATAATGAGCATTGTATCGTGTTTGAACAGTTGAGTGCCTTGAGTGCCTTGAGTGTTTTTTTTAGATGTTTAGTTATGGAATGAGACCATCAGTCCTTGATTTGAAGATCAACCTAGGTCAAAAAATGTGGTTGGAAAAACAGTGTGTTTTCATTGGGTGATGTTAAGTTTGGGACACTTTTAGTGTTTTTGAAAACAAGATAAGATGGAGACAATTGATTTACGCCTTGAGTTGCGAAGAGGATTGAAAAAATTGGCCTCAAATTAGCTCTTCCATGATGTTATGGTGATATGTGTGATGTTTCCTTATGTCGTGAGTTGGAAATGTTGACTTATCTTTCTTACGAGGATCATGTTTATAGTGTTGAACATGGGGATGATGAATCCTTAGAAGAGAATCCAATTTATATTGAGGATCACAATGAGAAGTATTGTGGGGAAAGACCATTCTATCAGTTCACGTGTTATATTAGCATGGTATCCATTAGTAGGAAACATGGGAGAGTGAGATAGATATTTCATCCCAATAGCCTGATCTCTTTACATTAGAAGCATAGTAATTCATGGGTGTGTAGTTGGTGGGGAGGTTTTAAGATACTATAAATATTTAGGTATATACTTGTTTAAATTATGGTTTAAATCCCTAAAATTTGGAAAATTAAATGCTTTCTAAGTTTATAAGGATAATCAGGGGTGTTCAAGGGGTTTAGAACATGAAATATAGGAGAATGTGTCCATCCACTACATGATACATCATTGGTGCATGGTTAATAGTAAACGTTCTCCCTAACCACATTTTCTTGGACGTGCGGTGCATGATTTAGGAAAGCCTAAAATGGGGGAGGAAAAAATATGTTGGTTGGGACAAAGACGTCCCACATGGTCACTATATGATTTGTCAAACCGTGCAAACTCCCCAAGAGACCATGTGACCCAGCCCCCTCTTGTATAGAGTGTGACACATAGATGTCACATGATTTGGCCATCCATGTGTCCAAACTACACTCCCCATTAAAAAATTTGGATTTCACCTTCCCCGCCCCTTTGGATTTAAGAAACCATACACATTTTTTGCTTATTTCTACTCCATCAAAAAGTGAGATGAACTAAATTTCATTAAACTACATGAGAATTGATCTCCCATGTTTCTATGTGGTTGGCAGCAAAGTTGGGTGTGGGTCGAAGCTCTCAGTGAGTCTAACACACATCTTACTTCATTTAATCTAGATTAAGTTTTGTATAGTTGATATTAGTATATAAAATCCTTAAAAATCTCTTTTATCATAGGATCATAAGTAAGGCTTAGAAGGGTGTTTGAATCCTAATAAAAGGAAGAGGTTGATCCCATAGTTGTCAATAGAATCAAGGTAGGTGGTCTGTATGTTATATCCCATTGTATTTGTGATTTATTTACGTGTATGTGGTCATGATTTTATGTTTTTATGCTTTCCATTTGGTTTTCCATGGAAAAAGTGGTGAATTATTGGCTATTTTATATAATATAACCCACATGATACTCGTGGGATGCATTGTTGTTGACTGGGTTGGGTTAAGGGTCACCCATGGGGTCTACCACTTTGCGAACAAGGATTCAGGTAATTTAACATGAAATTAAGATGGGTTACGATATTGAAACTACGATAGTTATGTTTGTCATGTTACCCTGATTTTATAAAAGGAAAACAATAAGATTTATGTTTAATTTGTTAACATGGATTGTGAAATGGAGTTAATGTTAATTGTGGTTGGGTGATAACATGGAATAAGGGGGTGTTTGGTATAATGTTAATGGCTTAAATGAATGAAAGTTGATTTTCTAAATAATTGTGGGTCATGATAGTAATGTGTAAATTGAAGAGAGTATGTGAATGAGGAATGTGTTAAATGGGTAAAGATATAAAAATGTAAAATGGGTTAGTGAGATAAAGCATCTAAATTTAAATTCTACAAATGGGTTAAGGAAAAAAGTTTGAATATGTTAATAATGAATTATTATTGGAAATGATATATGTTTTTAATGGTTATGATTGTGTGTTATGGTTGAAGAAGAATGTGCTCATGGTTCTGTGATATGTGGGGTATTGATTTCATGTTTTAAACCTACATGTTGGGTTGGACTGAGGCTATAAACCTCGACCTTATAATGCTTGAGTTAGGGCATCAAATTGTGGTTCTATTCCTCTAACAATTATACTGGATGAGACTACCTGGATTGGGGCTCAAAGGTAAGTGTGATATAATTTTTTGTAAAATTGTTTCCCTACTAAAATAGGGAACTTGACTTATCCCATTATCTCTAGTAGTTAGATGGAATTGGCCATAGTGTAATTGATGAAAATTCCTATCTCATGGAGAAAATGATTAAAATGGTTTATGTTAATGTGGTTAGCTAATGGAAAATGGTTTATATTTTGTTTATCTTTTCATTAATTTATTACATACATACACTATATTTTTATAGTGATTATTGTGTAGACAACGTTGGTGAAAGCCTACTGATTTGTACTCATACCTTGCTCGAGACACCATTGGGTAACTATGAAGTTATCATGGTTGCGGGTTAGGACAAGTGAATGGGTCCTCTCGTAGAGGATTGAGTTTGTCAAGGGATGTTCATGGAGGAGGGGACCAAAATGGGTGCCGAAACCCATTTTAGGGATTATTCAATTGGTACTTATTTTGGGTTTTCCTACGCATGGAACTGTAGGACATGACATATCATATTTACTATGCGCTTGTGTGCTTGTACCATATTTTGGGAGATGTTTAGTATTTCATGTTTGTTGGTCATTCTATTTCCATTATTTCTTATAGTCATTTTATGAGGCTTAATAAGATAAAAAGGGTACTGTATCCCCAATTTTTCTGCTAGAATATTGTTGATAGATGAAATACTCTATTGTATGGGGAGGCACACCTGAGGTCATGTGGAAACCTAGCATGGGGAACTAGTTTTGTCGATTCCATGTTGGGGAAGTTACACTATACAACTCACACTGCTAAGTGGTCTACAAGTATATGATTGGGTTTAACTCTTACTACTAACATTTTTATAACCATGTACTAATTTTTATGATCCCACTACATCCCTTTTTCTAAAAAAATTAATGTAATGTAATCTAAAGTCATTAATTGAGGAAAAATTCAATAAATAATAAATCACATAGGAACTAATGATACCATGACCATGACACATACTTCATCTTCATCTTATCAAACTTATAAACTCATATATTATACTTCACCCCATTAATATTTTCCATATACATCCTCTCATACTCTTATCGTTACACTTCTACAAAAATATCATGACATTTTTACTCACTTTCAGGACCGATACTTGATGATTCAAAGAATGCATCCAATTACTATTGGATAACATACCTATGATAATACTATTTCACATGGTACAACAACAAGAATACTTGGAAGGGGTTTATAGAGATGATGAAACATGAATCTTGTATTTTAGGGGGTTACCCTTTCCATTGATCATGACAAGAATGTTTTTATTCTATGAACTGCTAGTAGTTTTTATTTTATAATCTTATAATATATTTCACTTAATATTCCAGAAAAAAACCGTTAATCTATGTACCCTAAGTTGATATTTATTTTTATATCATATAAAATGGATAACAAAGGAAGTAAATACTTCTCATATAGGGACATATTTTATAATTAATATAGTTATTACACCAGATATAGGGATTCCTTATTTGTTTCATAGACTAACCCAACCCATTTAGTTTCCCATATTATCATTCATTTATTTTATTATATAAATAATTAATTTTATTGTTTTAAATTATTCATAATTTATTTTGAAATCATAATAATGATGGACTCTAATTTTTTGAATAATAATATTTTAGAATTTTAATTTTAAGTTAATGAGAAATAATAAAATTAGATCCCCTATAATATATTTAATTTCATGTATATTATATAATGTAAAATCCTTTAATGATAATATTTTATATTCTATATTTTTATATCAAAGAGTAATAAAAAGAATATATAATCAAGAAGATATTAAAATGTATATTATATGATAATTTTCTATACACTTTAATACATGGAAATAAGGAATATATATATTAGTTAATATATTTTAACATTCCATAATATTGAAATATTTCACTATTGAGATAATGGTTTGGTAATCATTTTATTTAAATTTACCACTTTGTATTATATATTTTTATTATAATAAATTAGTTTATCACATATATTTTGAGATATTGGACATAATTGAGTTTCAACATTAATTTTATCATAATTGACATCATCATGGTATATAAATAATAAGTTCCATTATATAAATTCAGTGGGACTAAAATTTTATTTCTTTGGTTGATATAATATTGATATTTTTTCTATCTAATTATAACATATACAAATTCTACCATTTGTATGTCCATTAGGATAATTCAAGAGGAATAATTTGATATAAAAAATAATTAGGAGATAATTTTTTTTTCATAATATACGTTATGTATATTTTATTTATCAATTTATAATTTTATATGATTTATAAATTATTTCCCTAATTTTTATAAAATTTATTAATATTAATCATTTATTGGGTAAATTGAGAAGTAGATTAAAAATATCATCTTACAGGGTGGGAATAAATTATCAACCAAAACGAAACCCATAAAAAATATATTCATTAATTGAACCATACATCTCAAAATTCATTTATTGTGGTATTATTAAAAAATGATATTTCATATAACTATATGGATGGAATGGAAAAAAGAAATCCACTTTATTATGTGAAATTATCAAATAAGTAAATATATGTGGATTATCTAAATTTTTTTCATAACCTAAATGATATAGTCAGAATAATATCTAATAAAGTTAAAATTAGTCACTTATTCTTGATCTATATATATATATATCTAACAAAAAAGTATATAATATTTAAAAAAAGTTATCGACAAATTAAGTGGTTTTATCAATCAACGATTCATTGGATTTTGAGAGAAATAAAATTTTCAAATTATTGGTAAACTATTATAATATTTATTTTTATTTTCATAGTGAGTGTAGTAAATAAGTCTGATTTCAGTTCTAGACACCTTTAAAATTGATGAGAGACTAGATATAATTTATTATCCTTGATCATCTAGAATGTATCAAAAAATTATTTAAATAATAAATAGTTAAATATGAAAATGAATATATTTCTACTTAAAAGAATCTTTTTAACTTTCATCACATTTTTTGAAAACTGTTGTGTTATTTATTTATAGTGTTCCTAATATAAAATAAATTTAAAATGTTAGGTGGTTAATATAAAGGATCAAAATGAAAAGGAACAAAATAACTTCTTTGATTCTATCCTCATTAACATGGAACCAGATCAACGCATGTTCACCCACTCTTGGTCTAATAAGTTCAATACCAAAGATTTTTGAAGGCTCTTAACCCCCCAAGCTCACTAGGACAACTGAAAAAATATTGTGTGGTATAATAAACTCCTGACCAAATATAAATTTCTAGTTTGGTGAATTAGGAGCTTTGTAATTCCATCAGATGAAGTTATCATGAAAATGGGCATCAATCTTGCTTCATGCTATCAATGATGCAAAAAAAGGTTGTAAGAAAACACTAACCATATATTCATTGAAGGGAAGTGGGTGCAAGACATGTGGAAATTCATTGGATATTTCATAGAGATCACTTAACCTAACATTATGGACATTTCATTCATGGAGAAGTGGTTTCAGGGGACTACAGATAAAGGACCTGAGGGTGCAGTAAGGTCAATTATCCTTAGTACTAGCTGCTAGTGCCTCTGGAAGGCTCAAAACAAGGTTAGATTTGAGGGGTATTCCTCCACAGGATGGTCCATCATTATAAGAACCGGAAGCCTGTTGATTGATATGGTTACGCTCATTGAAAACTGGCACGAAGATCCCTCCCTTCATATCCTATAGGTTTGGTCCCCATCAACAAATCCTCTCATGGATAGAGCTTGAGGACATTGAATTAAATGGATTCCACCAATAACTAGTTTAAATTAAATACACAGGGATCAGGCATCGTAGATGACATGAGAGGTGGCAGAGTGGTTCTCAATCTTGGAGGGAGTGTTTTCCTTGCTTTCACGAAACACTATGGTGATGACATTACACTTAATGGGAGGATAATGCCATCCTCATGGGGACAAATCTATGAAAATAGAATAATATTTCTATCTCTATTGTGGAAAAATATTCAGGAATTATACATGATTCTATGTTGGGAAGAGGTGCCACTCCTTGGTCAGTTTTATACATAATCATCAAATGAAAACCGCTCCTCAACAGCCAGCTTTGGGTCACCCAAACCTAGAGAGAGGGGAGAATGTTCTGAACTACTTCACCTCTCTCAAATCCGTGGGCTTCTCTATCACATATCTTCCCAATGCTATCTCCCTCAAACATGAGGGGGTTAATCTTATTCGTAGAGACGCCCTAAGTCTCCAATATTTTAGACCACCCAATTCTGGGGTCCTCTGGTGTTCCAACCCCCTTGTATTATGTAATTTATTCTTTGAATAAATATGTAATGATAATGAATAGATACATTCTTATTTTCTCAATAGATGTGGGGTGATGATCCATGATAACCCAAATGTTATAGGATCCCTAATAAAAATATTTACTCTTATATATTTTTATTTCCAAACAAATATAATTAGTCATTTTACATGATATAATCAATATTAATAAATTATCTAGTATTCCTTTTAAATGGTTTAATAAATATCAACAATTCTTATCTAAATAACATGGTTGAATAAATAACAATGATATAATAATAATTGAAATCCTTTATAATTATTTTACATATCCCATATAAATAAAGAAAAATAAAATGAGCCTTATGAAACTATTTATATATATATATATAACTATTGATATCCACCAAAAAAGACATATACACACATGTGTGCATGCATACGTATGAATACAGACAAGCACATATATATGCACACCCACCCACACCCACATACTCATATATATATATATATATATACCTGTGTGTATGTGTGTACATAGATAGATAATATTATAACCTAGATAATGTTAATAATAATTTAATTTAATGTCTAGTTAATAATCATGATTAGATTTTTGGAGTCATACGAAATATACATATTTTATTAATTTTTTCAATTGAAAAAGGATGAGATTTTTCTAACCAAATTAATTTTCTTGAATTATACGGTTTTATTTTATAGATAAATATATATATTTTCACTATTTAATTTTATAAAATGGAATTCATTTTTGATATCATTATATAACATTTATCATAGGATAATGTTTTTTAATTTTTCTTAAAAGATTGGTTTTTGTGTCAATAATGAAGAAATACCATTTTTTATACAGACAATCAATAAATTGGAAGAATTTAAAATGTAGAATTACTTTTTTATATTGTATTTAATAGAAAAACATATTCCTTTTCACTAAAAATAACTCAAATAATTCCATAATATTTATTATTGCACCTGATTTTGGTATAATGTTATTTCTGTACTTAAAACATATAGTTTTTTAAAAATAGTTTTAGGTTGTGTTTTTCTAACTTATATAAAATCTAATTCCACCTTCTTATGAAAATTTTATATTAAAAAAATTGATCTAATATTTTTAATTATCGGTTAAAATTTATTAATATGTTCAATTTCATTTTTGGTCATATTGAATAATAATAATGGTAAAACGTTTTCACCACGAGAATAAGTAAAACGAGTTAGTTAAGATGGAAACTAAGTGATATTTTTAGAAAATACTATCTTTAATATTATTTTATGAGATTATTTATATCATGAACACCTTATCCTAAAAAATTAATTGATTTTAGGAAATAATACCTTGATTATGATAGTTATAAAATATAAAAGTTATGAATAATTACATGAGTGCCACTCCCCTTACTTGTAAAAGGGAATCCATATTTTCCCTTATTCACATATATTGAGAGATTTAACTAATCTAGTGAATATCCAAATGACTTCCTAGAATCCCTACCAACTTCGTTGAGTAATATTTTTCACCAAATGACCAGTCCTAGAAGCCTTATGGTGTAATCCAAAGGAGGTTTCCCAAAGAAGAGGTATAACTCCTATATCGAGTCCTTTCAGGATTATTTATTCATCTACCCTTGAAAATATTATTTAACCATGATTATATAATGAAATAATTATCTCAAATATAATTATGTTTTTTTATGTTGATTGAGAAACCATTTCTGTAAACTATTTCTTCCTATGAGAATAGAAAACATCATGTGCGTGTGGTTACTATGCACTAGCATCTCCATGATATGATGTATTTTTTTCCATATTCGTACCATATGTATGTTTAAAAAACATAGTAAAAATAAATATATATGATATTTATTACATAGTTACAAATTTTTTATTATAATATATCACTTACCATCTAATACTTGAATTTGTTGGAAAATTATAATGTTTGTCATGCGTACACGTGGAGAACCACCTATATGAGGTTATGTGATTTGATTTGTATTACTGCCTCACATGGATGGTAATAAGGATTGAAATAATGAATAAGTATTATATTTATAACATATTTATGATTATTGTATATAAAATTATTATCATTTTTATTTATTTTCCACCCTGTATAAAAATGAAAATGTCCTTCATGCATATGTAGCGACTATAGTCTCCATGAAACGATGTGCTTCAATTTTTATAACCTTCATACCTATTTGGTTTTAAAATTTTATTTAATGAAAATTTTTAATTATAAATTTTTTTAAAAAATTATGAGACTGAACATTATCATCCTTGACAAAGGTCAACACACCAATGTTATTTTAAGTTTACAATTGAAACAAACAAAAAACCTCTAACGAAAACCTGAACAATTTAGTAAATAAATATAACTTGATAAAAAATGAAATAAAAAGAATAAATAAATTGGAATTAAAATTAAAAAATTTCTCATTAATTTAAATAAATAATATAATTCTATTATTTAGTAGTTATATAATTTTAAAAGATAGAAGTGATGGGTATGAAATGTTTTCTTTCAATCATTTTTTAATGTATTACATTCAAACCATTTTTTTCCATATCCATTAATTTAAATATGATGAAAGAACTATTTTATTTATGCAAAAAATATTTTTAAATATTAATTTTTATAACGATTTTCTTTCTTTTAATTGGGTTTAAAATTTATATTTTTACAATAATTGTATAGGTTATTTTGAATCCTTTACCCAAGTGAAAAAGAATATTTTTTAAATATATAAGGTTTGATTACATTTTATGACCATCAATGACATTATTCATTATAAATATTCATCTAATTTTTTTTATGTTTTTTCAATGAAGATCATTTTCCCATTATTTGAGGGATATTTCACCTAATTTTTTTTAGAAGAAAGTGAATTTTCTCCACATCTTTTTTGTGGAAATCAGATTTTATTTTTCATATGGGTTAACCTGAGTTTTTAAAGGTTCTTATTATTAAAAATATAAATATTATACATTTATGTTAATAATATTACTCTTGGGCATTATATATAATGAGAATTGATCCTAATATATCTCTGAATGATAGGTGAGCCTGATATAGCTCTCAATTGTATTGGGTAATGAATTTTATTTTATGGTGAAAAATGAGTGAGATAAACTAGAAGATTACTCCTATGAAATCAAGTTCCATATAGTGATTTTTGATATGTTTAAAAAAAAGTGAAAATAGGTAATGAGTAATATGTTCAAATATTATTATTTCAAGATTATTAAGGGTTTTATGGAAATCATTTTATTCTATTAGGAATTAAAATTCTATAAAATTGAAATGTTTAATAATTCATTTTTTCAAAGAATATTTTCATTAAATATCATATACCTCATGCGTAATTTTTTATTTTGTACACTACTAATGGGTTTCAAAGGTTTTCTTTGAGTATGAGTTGATTTTCTCTTGTTTATATTTTTTATTTATGTGCCTATATTTTATTTTGAAAAAGGTAAATAATTTCATGGGTTTTCATGATTCTCACGAGGCTAATGTGATTCCTTTATCTTTGTATCCCTCACTATGATATTTTTTCCTTCCAAAATGTTTGAAATATTTTCATTGGATTTTTGGATGTGTATGAATTATATAAAGGTCAATGATAACAAATCTTTATTGAATTATTAATTTCATGAAAGAATATAGGGTGTTAATTAAAGAACATAATTTCCTTGGGAAAATTTGACACTGTATAGAAGTGCCCAATTAGTCTTGTATTTTTACCTAATTCCCAATATATTTAAACTAAAAATAACTAATAAATGTAAATAAGTGACACCACTATTATAAATCACCTAATTATGAGTTTATTTTGTTACAAGGTGTTATAGTTGGCAACATAGAAAACGTTTTACATAAATTTAAATGATAGGATGCTGTTAAAAGACACTTTTAAGGGATTATAATTTATGGTTATATTATGATTATAAATATTTTCAGGATTTATATTTAAAATTTCCCAATAAATGTCTATTCAAAATGGATTTCCATATTAAAAATAGAGTAGATGTAGTAGGATTACATCAAGGATATTACAACTTTACAAATCAGCAACCTAAAATCGTCATGTCAGATCAGTTTGTGTTTGGGTAAACTAAATTTTTATAAGTTATTAATGGTGAAACCCAATAAATCAAGAGACCAAAATCTATAAAGGGGAACCTTTGTATAGAGTAGAATATCATGTAACTGACTGACTGAAAATTATTTTTTCTTATTAAGAAAAAACTTTTAAGGAAAAAGTGGGAAACCAAGATACATGACTTCATCGACTTAAGACATCAAACCGTGCTTCAATGGTCCAAAATTTAAAAAACAAGATCAAACAAAAAAGAAGGCCCCACCGCAGCATAAAAAACGTTAAATCTATTCTCAACCATTCCAACATGCACAACAAGCAATCCCATACAAAGATGGGCCGATACTGATGGCCAAGGCCATACCCTCTCAATCATTCAAAACCAAAACACATAAGTTTGGTGAGAACATAAAGCTCTAGACCTCATCTGAAGCAATCTCTGAATAAAATCTAGAATCAAGAACTTTGAACAGCATGTCGCCGGCAAACAACAATCACAGAAAGAAGACAAACTTCCCACCTTCAGGATCAAACCAAACTCACAAAAAACTTCCACCAATCACATAGGGATTCCTAGAGACAGTAAAACCTTTACCAAATCATCAACATCGAACAAATCCAACAACATCGATTATTGTTTTGAGGTGAATTTGATAAATGGTTTTCTCAGATTATGTTTACTAAGGAAATTTAAGATATTGATCACATGTATTGGATGATCATTAATGATATTTTTCTCCATAAGTATTTTCAAAATTTTATTGAACATTGAATTTAATTGTAATTTTGGAAGTTGAAAGAAATTAATATTACCTAGTGTATTTTTGTAAAATAACTTTTACTAAACATACTAGCTATGCACTGAATTTCATTCAAGACCATTACAGAAAAAATGATTGATTTTTCACAGGTCCAAAAAACATGTTTATGAAAAATGATGAGCTATCATGAATTAAAATGTAATGAAGAGGCTTTTCATTATATTATAAATGGTGAGTTGGAGTTTTATGAAACTTATAATTCATCAAAACAAGGTTAGGAATTTGTCAAGTCAGAAACAGTTTTAGATGTATTAATCAAACAAATTTGGTGGTAACCCTAAAAAATTAGGTTTGACAAAAAATATTAATTAATGATTGTTAATATTAGGTAAGTATTATCAATGAGGTATGCTTGGAAATTTGGATCATGGTTTCCCATAAATGGTTTATGATCATACTTGTAATGGGAAACAAAATAGTTATCCAATGGTGAGATACATTAGCTACAATGAGTTGGAATATTATCTTAATAAATGTTATAAGTTGTTTACTCAAGATATGAATCAAAATGATCTGAAACAGAAAGGTGTGTCATGGTCTTTTTATACTACTATGGATGATGCATAACCCTAAAATGAATTGGTGATACTAATAGAACATGTTTATATAGGTCATTCCAATGTGTTATTTGATTCTGGATCAATCCGTACTTTTATTTATGTAAACTTTGAAGGTATAATTGGAATAATATATTAATAAATGATGTTAGAGATTTCAGTAAACAATCAGATGGTAGTATTAAGAATACCAAGAATTTATAGAAATAATCCTATCATTATATAATGATGGATTTTTTTAAAAACCTTATTGTTTTTCATTTAGTATAGTTTTACATTATTCTGCGTGTGTATTTTCTTTCAATTCGACATGATATGATAGATTTAATATCTAATGTAGTTATACAATGTACTTACAGTCGGTTTGAATACATATATATGAAAAAAAATTCATAACTTTTTCAATATATCTTGAAAGTGAGAAAAAAATTATATATGGGAGTAAATGTTGTCTTTAAAATATTTTTTAGATAAAGGGAACTATTAAAATTAGTGATTTTCAAATAGTGAATGAATTCATTGATGATTTTACTAGTGTTATTCATGATCATGTGGTTGAATTTATTTTTTAATTAGTGTTGGATGTTAAGATAATTTCAAAAACCCCTTATCGAATGGATCCAGTAGAATTTTTGGAACGGAAAATCTTTTTAAAAGAATAGATTAATGAGGGTTTCATCTAATGTTCCGTATAATTTATGGACCACTGATATTGGGGGAGGGGTGAATCCGTGGTTATATTTTAAAATTTCATTCAATGATGAAATTAAAATCCCCATAATTTTAATATTTTGAAAAACTTATATTTATAAATCACCCTCACTCTCATTCGATGATAAATAAAATAAACCAATCCATAAATGTTTTACAATGTTCAATAAAAATATGGATATCTAGTCCTTTCTACGTTGAATCCCACTGATCCATGAACATCCCTTATATGAGAAAAGTGAATAAAAGTGAGACAAATTCAATAAAAATCATTCAATATCATGATGGTAAATATTTATGGTTCCCACTAGCTACAAGATTTATTTCATCTTCTTAAGAAACATAATATTGGAAAATTGAAAGCTACTCAAAATGAACCCTAACTAGAATAATCTTTTTGGACCATTAGTAAAAAAAATATATACATCTGGACTCTCAACTATGAATGCTCCTAGAAAATGAAGCTACATTGTCAGTAGAATTTTATTTGGAATGGGAACTCTTCTTCAAACCTTATGATTTTCAAAATAATCACATTTTACCTCACATTTAGTGTTTGTTCACAGGGTAATCTAAAAAACATAGCCACTTGACTTGATGGGACTCACCAATTTATATACATATTCATATCCTAAAAATTAAGAGATATGTGGAGTGTTAACTCCTCAAATTTCACATGTTCATAAGTATGATGTAAAAAATTTAAAACATTAATAATTTTTAGAGTCATCATAAATATCCACATATTTTTTTGAACTTAAATTTTAAAATATCCCTGAAAACTCAGTTAGAATCAGAAACATGATTTAGAGAATATTGAACATTGATCATATGGATTAACATCATCATAAATATTTTTAATTTAGAAAAACAAAATATTTGTGCTAAATATTCTTGTAAAAATTCATCCATTGTAATCAATAATTTTATTTTCAAATTCTATTTTGCACTTATTTTATTTCTACCACTTATTTTTATCAGCTAATATAATCTTTCACACAACTGTGTATGCATGAATTAAATTTTCTCCTTGTATTTCCACATTACATTTCCTTATTGAGTTTACCCATACTTCTAATAATTGTTCCTAAATGTTTCAACATCTAAAATAATTTTTCCCACTAAATTAAAATTCATTATTCTATCAAGTATTTATTATGGTGAAATATACTTATGATTAATACAATAGAATGTATCACATAATCTTTTAAGAATAGTTACTCAATATTGTTTGGATAATCAGAAAACAAATTTTAACTTTGATACTTTATGTACTATTGTTTTTAATTCTTCTAATTCTCTTCTAATAAAAAATCATAGTCGCATGACCATCTCACTTTTCTTCTTATTAAAATTCATCCATAGAACCATTATTCCACAAGAATATTTTTATTCAAAAAATTATCATTTTTACTTTTCATCATCCAAAAATCCATCCATAACACCAAAAAATATCCAAAATATTATACTTCAAAAAATAATTAGCTTTATTGAATTTAAGAAAATAATAACATGTACAATTATGAAAAAAATACAATGACATTACAAAATAAAACTATATTTTATTCAATCCCCCTTTGGATATTTTGGAAACACTATCAATACCTCTTATATAAATATTCCATCAATCAATAGACTACCTCAATGAAATGTTTCATGAAACCATACTTTCTGTTTTATAAATTCTTTATAAGAAATTACATCCCTCAGGGATAGTAAAATTATTTATGTGATATTGAAATGCCCTCTTAACCATCTTCATATATTATTACTCCCATTACCATTATTCCAACTTTATATGATTAAACATATTTCATATTAACATAAGGTATTATAATGACTTATACTTATTCTCTGTCATTAAAAATAGAATCGAAAGGAAAAACCTAGTCACTTAGTAAAATTATTATTTTATAAGTTGAGGCTGAACATATAGTTTTATCCTTAATTAGTCAAATCATTCCATTGGAATATCTTTAGTGATTATATCATCAATTTGATATGTCATTTAAATATTCCAAATATTTTCATCTCCCCTAGAAACACTTTCCTAGATGAGATGATATTTATTATAAATGTACTTATATATATATCTTCCACCATATTTTCAGATATACCATTTTTAGTTTTATTTCTACAAACAAATTGAAATGGATTTTAAACATTCACACTAAAATATTTATTTATTACATTCATCTATATCATTTTCATAGATTTATGGGTTGAAAAAACATATTATACATTAACTATACTAAAAAATAGAACATTTTTAACAACTCTAGATCACACAACATTATTTTAGAAAGAAAATATACCTTATTATGATTTTTGATCATTAATATATAATTATCAATTAAAATTAGTGAAACCAAGTACACTCTATTAATTATAATATCTATATATCAAGAGATAATTTGATATTATATTAACATACCAAAGTAATCATTTTACTACCTTCATGTGTGATTCTTTCAGATAATTATGATATTATTCACATAGGGTTAAAAAATAAATAGTGACTATTATTTAAGAATCAAGTTAAAAAAAACATTAACCTCCAAAATTAATTATAATTCACACTTTTCTATGCTTCATATTTTCATAATTTCACAAAAACAATAGTGGGTTTGCTAATATCAATTAATTAATGAAAGATAAATTTAATTAATAATTCTTTATCTTACTTCTCTTTTGTAAGTAATATTTATCTTCCTTTCTATTGAAATTTTTTTCCCATAAAAATTTCATCCCATAAAGAATTTAAATATCAATGTTTAGCATCATCTATTTTGTAAATTATTTTAATTAATTAAAACCTAACCATAATGATTATATCATCAACATAAAAAAATAAAATCTGGGTACCTATACTCATCTCATTCATTTATATGTTTTAATAAATATTTTCTTTAGAAAAGTTCATCTACTTTAAGAAACAATCATGTTTTGAATACCAGATATGAGAGTACTATTTCAACCCATGATAATATTTCATTAATTTGTATACTGTGGTCCCATTATTATCATGTATTAACTCATCAGGTTTCTTTAGATAATATTATTCTTTGAATTCTATGTCATTGAATGATGACTTAAAATCCATATAATATACTTTGAAATGTTCATGGGTAGTGATAACTAAAAAATTCAAATGGTTTTATTTCATCAATAGGGGAAAACATTTCTTCCAAATAAACACCTCCAACTAGTGAATAACCATTGGAAACTAATAGAAATTAATTTCAATGAATTTTTGTCCTTTAATTGAGTTTATTTCTTAACACCAATTTTGTTTCAACAATATTTTTTCCTTCTATTTGATGACATGATCCCATGGTTTTTTAAAATTTGATCTTACTATTCAATTATCAAATTTAACCATTCTTATATACTAAAATTATAATGAAAAGAATTTTATTTTTTTGAGATATTATATGTTTTATTTTCATACCTCAATTATCATATGGTGTAAACCAGATATTCTTGATTCTTGAGGATATTATGAGGTTATAATATGATCTATAATGTCTATAATTTTTTGTATTTTTATTATAATCATACTATCCACATCACTGGATTAATTAGAATATATATATATATATGTATTTCGTTAGTCTTGGAGTGATATTACATTTCATTAACTTTGCCTAAAGACTTCATTTTAACTTTTGTTAAATCATAAAAATCATCTTAAAAAAAAATGTAAACATGGACTTGTTTTCAATGAATTAAAATTCAAATAAATCAATATATATATATATAAATTTTTTTTCAATAACAAGTATCTTCTTACATTTGAGTAAGAACCAATGAACACACGCACTTTCCCCTTATAATTAAACATCTATAATTATGTATTTTTAATCACTACAACGTATGAAATCACAAAAAACTTAATCTATTTTACTATGGGGTTTATCTTATAAGAAATATAATAGAGAATAATTGTTTATTATGTTTGAACATGGAATATACATTCAAAAATGTATAATTCTACATACAAATTCCCTCCAGAAAAACTATGAATTTTTTGATTCAGCGAAAATTCTTATTCCCAGTCCACTAGACTTATATTTTTTTCTTTCCATTACTCTGCTTTATTAGATAGTGTACATAGTGCAATAATAGTGATTAATTTCTTTTTTATTTGGGTATTATATGATAGAGTTACTTGTGTAATATATTCCATTGTACATTCTCAACTATAAAATATAAACACAAAACACATCCTCTACATCCCTAATGAAAATTTTGAACAAATCTACTATCATTGATTTACATTTCATGAACATTATATTGGTAATCCAAGTGAAATAATCATAGAAAATAATAATGTATAAATCATAATTTGTTGACCGATTTCTATTCAGACCACATATATCTGAATATATGAGATCAGTATGTCTAGTAAGAGGAATTTCAATAATATTATAATTTACTCTAACTATCCTCCTTTTTTGTAATGTTATGCCAATGACATCATCTCTTATGAAACTTCCAATGAAAGGTTTTTAATAAACTTCATGAAATGATTGATAAGTATTTTGAAATAGATTATTTTCATCCATAGTACTCAAATACAATGAATTACAAGGATCTCTATTCAGTAATAGATTAATGTTGGTTCTTTATCCCTCAGAAAAAGCATCACCATCACTCAAACATTGGATAAAAAATTAATTATTTATGAAGATAACTTCCTTTTAATCAATAGATATTTGGATACCACTC
Source organism: Viscum album (assembly GCA_963277665.1). Taxonomy (NCBI): domain Eukaryota; kingdom Viridiplantae; phylum Streptophyta; class Magnoliopsida; order Santalales; family Viscaceae; genus Viscum; species Viscum album. Next base: position 1,799,206,119 of record OY728130.1, on the reverse strand, counting down.
AATATGTTATGTATAAATCTATCAAGAAATAGAACTTGATATTATATTAGCTTATAAGCTTCTATTTTATATATTTATGGCACTATTTTTTCCATGGGTAACTAATAATCTCTTATTTTATTTAATATTTTGAGATTTTCACATCACCTCTCATATGTGACATATAAGTGCTATCTAGAATCTATTTTATTTCCTTTTTCCTATTATTGAGAGAAAATATTAAAAATAAAATATTTGTCTTTAATCTTACTTTTCTTTTTTGGAATAAGTAATTACCCCCATAAGTGTTTTCATGAGAAATTTATCTTAGAGTCTCTTTTTATAACACATTATTTAAATGTATTTTTAGAATTAAAATAAAGTTTTCCTTGATGGGCTTTTTAAAATTAAGAATCTTCTCTTTTATATATTCCTTTAACATTATGATATTTCTAGATTTTCATCCATTTTTACTCCAACTACATTTTTATAACTCACTAGGAGAGACATAATTTTTCTAATATTATATGATTTTTGTTCAAATATCAAAAAACACCATCTATATCCATTAAAACTCAATGTTTTATAGAATTATAGTTTTCATTAAGATAATTTTTTTTGAAACATAGTGAATCACACCACATATCATTTCCCTTTTTATGGGGAATCACTCTACTAGAAGTTAATTTGTACTTATATTGATGTGGTATATTTCGACCATCCTTTCAAAACCCATGATCTCATATTATTGGTTTTTAAATATAATATGTTAGTAGTCTAATATATACTTTCAAATTTATAGAATTTATTTGTCATCTTATTTTTGGATGAGTTATTTAAATTGCTTGATATGTTTCACCCCCAACATTGATGCTTTTGAGGAATTATTGTTTATCTTTCTCAATGTACTTTCAACCTTGACACATCTTTAATATTCATTACATAGATCTTATTCAATAATAGTATCTTTTTTCATCATTTTTTAACCATTTTCCCACGTTTTTGACCATTATCTTTAGTGTTTTAATTTCTCCAATGTACACATCAGCATTTTTTGGAAATCATTACCTTACATTATTTTTATGTTAACTTTAATTCATCAATACTCTATATTAATTCTTATGTTTCATGTTTTTCACATGACATGCCTCATGTTACGATCTCAATATATGTTCTATATAGTTTTCATTATATACTTATTCCTTAATGTGTGAAGTATTTTCCTTTTTTAATGTAATCCATGATGGTTCTTATCTTTTAAGAGCATCATATTCAGATATAACATGGTCAGAAGAGTCATATTATACAGTTTCCACTCAACATATTTTTTTCCCTTTCAATGATCTTTTTCTTACTTTGGGTAGATTACGTAACATCCATTGATGTTTTTTTATCACGTATGCTTCTAATATTTTTCATTATAATCATTATTATCTTATTTTCCATATATCTTTTTTATATAATTTAATAAAAAATGGTTGATACCCCCCCAACAAAAAAAATTCAGTGAAAATTTTCCTTTATAGCTACTTATGCAATTTGGGAAATTCCTAGAGATAAGGGATATAATCCTCTAATTATCATCATAATCAAGTTAATTATCCTTATATTAAGGGTTTACCATTATCAATACTTCTAGTTCTCTTATTTTAATCTTCAAAATATCTTAAAATATCACTGCTTACTTAAAGTTCATTTTGAGTACAGGATATTTCATCATTCCATACTCAACAATAATGTTATATAGTTCATCAATAGAAAATTTATCTCTATATTTAAATGTAGATCCTTTAGGATTAAAAATATTTGGAAAGTACCTCATCATTTTAAATAATATCTGGATATTACAATACATCTCTAAATTATTGTATATTGATGAATATCTCATAAACTCAATAGAAGGAATCATTGATTGTTTCTTTTTCCACCATCTAGATATATTTGAATGTGTTTATCCTAATTTGAATAAATGATTCCTTTACTTTTAAATTACCACAAAATTTTATTTCATGTTTTTCCTATGTTTTATCTTCTATTTTGAGACCCATAAAATTCAAATATTTTTTTTTAAAAAAGATATTAGAATATAAATCCATTCTTTTCCATAAAACCCATGATTTACTTTTTTAGTAATTGACATAGGAGTATCTATCTCTATGGGTGTAAAACCTACATTTGTCACAAAAATCACCTCTAGTATAATAGATATAAGATGAGATATCCTTATATTATTCAATACATGATAGTTAGTTATATTTCAGGGAAAAGTGCCTATCATAAAAACAATTATTCTAAGACCCTAAGACTTTACACTATTTTCCTTTTAGAATAAATTTAATTTTTTTCTATCATGATTCATATGCAACACCAAGTTAATCAAACACTACATGAAACATTGATAATTTATTCATTACATAATTTTAATATTTATATACAGTGAACACCGAGGTTATAGTACATTACATGTAATAATGACTTTCTTCAATGGATTGCGTAACACGCAAGGCTGAGTATTACGGAACAAAAATATATTATTAAAATATTATAATATAATATAATAAGATATAACCTAGATGTTAAGTTGGAAGTTATGAATATGGTTAAATAAATTATGAAATTTTATAGTTTATTTTATTGGTAAAAAATTAATGAGATATGAATATAATAACCAATTGAATATAAAGGAAATGTTTTTATAAAAACTATTTTTATATTTACAAAGGTGTTTTATCCAAATAAATTAAATTAAATACTATTAGTGAATTATATTAATGATATATATATATATATATTATTCAATGAGTTATTTTTTACATTGATCGAATATATTTTATAACCTTAAGATAAGAGAAAAACCAATTTTACACTTAAAATACTATATTTTTAAAAAGGAATTTTTATCGCCTTCTAATGGGGAACCTATTAAATATATAAATTAGTCACTTTTTTAAATTTATATGTCAAAATAAATTTAATTTTTTAAATATTAGTGTAAAAATTAGATTTGGATAAATTTTTTGTATTTTTCTTTGATGTTACATTTTTTTGATGAATAATGAAAAGTAATGAATTCTAATTGAAGACTACTTATTAGTCTAATTTATTTGTAAAGATAAATTATATTTTAAATTGGTTTCAAAGTCACATTATACCAATTATATATAAATTAAACCATTTTTTATTTTAATTGATCTCACTTTGAAACTATATAGAAAAACCTAGAAATATTCTAATCATTTTTACTTTAAAAAACCCGCATTTTCATCCCATATGTGGGACTATTTTTATATCAATTTCTACTACATATATGATTTTAATTTGAAAAAATGGACTACATATTTGGAATAAAAATAATTTAGAATTTATATAATGGGAAAATTTGTTTTTTACCAAAACAAATTAGTGAATTTAATTAAATTTAATTAAAGTGATTAAGAGAAAAAATCTTTTAACAAGGGACTAAATTTTAATCTTAAGGGCCAAAATGACCTAGAAAATTGTTCAAAATCGATTGGCTAACCATATTTATGACACCCTAAGATATTTGTAATTTATGTTTTTTGAATTAATTTATTATTTTTATATATTCAATTCATGTAACGCTGAATATATATATATATATATATATATATTATATAATAGCACTACATTTTGGATTAAGTTGTATGCAACACCAAGTAAATTGTATACTAAATGAAACACCAACTTGGCATACATTACACACAACTCTGAGTTTTTTTGAAACAACTCTTTGCTGTTATAATGGTTTAAATAGGATAGTTATAACCTAGACATTAAAATTGTTATATAAATAGTAATAACTAATTTTTAAATATTATTTACAATGGTTTTGATAATGAAAAAATAATAATTTCTTGTAAATTCATTGTATATATAAAACTATTATTTTTTAAAATGAGCTTCTTTTCATACCCTTCTATGAAAAATAATAAATTATTTTCAGACACCCATATAAATTTATTTTGATAAAATAAATATTAATTTTGAATTCAAAATTTCAAAATTATCTTTGGCTTATTTTTTAGTATTTTTCTGTGAAGTTTCAATTTTAGATGAATAGTGACAAATACTTCATAGTTGTAAAAACCGATTTTTTTCATTTAAATAATTATATTTTTAAATTAAATTTATTTTTTTGTCACAGTAGATATATAATACATACATTAATCAAATATAGGTCATTGTAATAATTTTTATAATATTGTTAGATATTAAAAATTATTGAACATTTGAACGTATCCTTTACCTACCTTCTAGCCACATTTGCTGGATTAACAATAAATTTAGTTTTACTAATTGTGTGAATTGAATTTATAAAAATAGACATAAATGGTTGTAATCAGTAAGAAAAAATTTTGTCCAATAAGATAAAAATAATTTTTGATTAATATTATCTTTTTAAAATTTATTTACCGTGTTTAAGGGTAATTTGGGTAATTTAAGGTAAAAATAATATTATAATAATATAAAACCAACATTACACATGTCCTAATTTAATTGGATAAGTTTATTTTGACTAAAATAAATCTTATTCAGAATATATGATCCTTTTTATAACACATGTGTTAGATTTGGACCTTTATTATATTTTATTTAAAAAGACTAAAAAATGTCAGGTTCAGAATCTAATAGCTAGATAATTTTAAATATATGGTTATATATATTAATACATAAAATATAAATATTAATTATAAGTATAATAATTGTATCTATATCATGATAATTAAAATATAATTTTTAGACAATAAATAATTAGATTTATTTATGACACTATGATGATGTAGTAATAGATTTATTAAAGGAAAAATAAAATAAATGTTATTAATAATATTAAAATAGATATCATTTGATCAATTTGATGCCATATATGAATTTTTTGGATTACTATGAAATGCAAGAGATGATTTAATGTATTATTTTTTAAGGAATCATTTTTTGTGATTTCATAAAAATTCTAGAAATAAATAGTTTCAAAATTGACATAAATGATAATTAAAAATAAATAATAATTTATTGAATGATAAAAAATCATTAAAATTATAAGAGTTAGTCAAATAACTTGGATATTGTCATATATTTCATAAATTTTTCAATTGGGTTTCTTTTTCATTTTATAGAAACTATATTAACCCTCTGGTGTAAAAAACATGTTGTCATGTTAAAAAATAAATTATTTAACTAAAGGTTAAAGCCAAAAGATATGGTTAATTTTGTGACCTAAACATGTATAAAATTCATTGGTTGAGGGGATTTCGACCAATACTGATATTGTCCTAGAAATAAATTACATTGGAGGAATTTTAAATCGAAAATCATTTTATAAAAAATTATTAGTTTTGGAATTTCTAAAAGTGCCCCTACTTCCCCATATAAAAGGGCAGATATCCTTCTATTTTATTCACACCAATAAAGCCTTTTGGTTCAGAAAAACCCTACACATTTATTCACAAAAATTACCTCCCTTTATCCTATAAGATATACTTTTGGAATAACGAAATTTAGTGAAGGATTTCGGCACAAACTAAAAAGAGTAACCCGATTAATAGGTAACGTCTTCTCTCAACCTCCTTTCCTAATTTTTCTATATCCACCCCTCCACTCAATTTATTCAATTATTTCATGTCATAATTAGTATCATAAATACACTGGTATGGTTTTATGTTAACATATTAACCTAAAATAATAGACACCTCTATCCAATGGATATCAAATATACTATTTCTGTGTGTGATGAACTACTACCTCACAAAATGATGATTGATCATTTTTCCTTTACAACCAATCATAATGACCGTTATGTTGGACACTATATCTATATATGTTATATATAATATTTATTACATCTCCAATATTATTTATTCATTTTTACAACACAATCCTTTTTACTTTCTATTTAGTGTTAATGTGATAATGTCATTTGAGGAAGTGTGGACTACCACCCCCTCAAAGAGATGCGATTTGTTCACACACCACATGGAAAGCATTAAGGATAGATTTTGTGAAATTATATGATATATAATCATGATAATTGAATAATTATATATATATTTAAACACATTTCATTTACACATTTTCTTTCAATACGGTAATTAAAACCGAAATAATGTTCATGTGTACGTTAAAATTACAATCTACATGAATGGTGTATTCCCTTTCAAACTTCTTTATAATTAATATTATTATAATATAAATATAATGGATATTAATTATATTTATATAATTATTGACGTACTCAAAATTGTGATATAATTATAAGGAATAACAATATAACAAATTTAGACACATTAGATGAATAAAGAGAATATCACCCGAAGTGAACCCTTAACGTAGGATTGTTAACAAGCAGGTAATATATGGTAATAATCAGACCATATTTGGTATTATATATAAGATTATTATTTGGTAAAATATTAAAATAAAATTATATTTATTATATAAGAATATTTTTCATTTACAAATAGTTTCAAGACACAAGGTATAGGGATTTTTTCCCATCTTTATTTCTATGAGACACATCCCTCACACACTACCTCTTTCTTATACGTGGTGTAAATACTACACATTAATGTATTTTATTAGTCTTATATATAATATTGTGTTACTTATTTATGATTATAATTTTCATTTTACATGTGTCATATGATTCTATTGATAGATAAGTGATCAGTGTTGATTTCACAATCTCTTCCATATTTGGGATTGTTTTGTTTTAAGTCTCCATTGGGTAATGTTTATCATCTGTGTCAATGTTTTATAAAAAATATTAATATTTTTTTGTTATAATATATATTTTTAAATTCATTTTTATACATATTTTAGTTTTTTATACATGTTTTGAAATAATTTTTTCTTTCATTTTCCAAAAGAAGTACCTTATGAATTTTTCGGTAAAAGTATGAGAATAATTTTATATTTTAACTTCTACGTTAAGAATTGATTATTTTGATTTCATAATACCTTATTTCCGGGATTCTTACCCTAAAATCATACATGGTTATTTTCAAATAAAATATTTCTTTTTAAAATTATGTGGCATTTTAAGAAAATAAAACTATTTCAACAAAGAAAGAATATTTTCCCCATGAATTGTTTTCAATGATTTTCATGATACATTTATATTTTTTCAAATAAGTTTCAATGAAAAGGGTTTTAAATATGTTTTATTTTTTGAAAAGTGGGTTTTAAAGAAAAAATCAGGTTCTGAGTGATCTTTCAAAATCCATCCCCACCTATGATGACATACTTTGTTATTGTTTAAGAATACCATTCATATTCATTCACTAGATGGTTTATGTTTTGACGGCCTGATGTTTAATAATCCCCAATTGTTTTCATAGGTTATGATTTTGTTGAAATGATTATGAAACCTGTATCTTTTCTATAGGTTATGATATGGTTACATGTTTATTAATCCGATTTTATTCCTTAGGTTATGTTTATGGTAAATGTTTTCTGCTTTTGTGGCATATGTATGTCTGATTTCATTATGATATGGGTGGGACCTATATCTCCCTCCAATGCATTGGATAAGATTTATATCTCATGAGATAAACATATATGGTCTTGGTAGTGACCCTTGATTGCGAAGATGACCATGGGAGTGAACCATGACTAATAAGATGGTATAATGAGTGAACACATGATAATAATATGTCCATGGGAGTGAACCATGACTACTAAGATGTAGTGGGGAGTGAACCCATACTTCTAAGATGGTCTTGGAAGTGATTTATAGGATGGTATCGAACTCAATATATTCTTATGTGTTTTCCACACATCTATGTTTTATTCCCACATTATGATTCCATGACTCATGTTCTCTATTTTATAATGATTCATGTTTATGATCATGGATATGCAGGGTATAATTTTCTATTTTCATAATCATGCTATATTACTATTATGCTCGTGATTGTGTTTAAATGTCTCAATTGTTTACCCTTAATGATAATTTGATCTCACCCTTTTTCTTATGTTTTATTTTCTCTAGGTTATAAAGAATGGTTTTAGTTAGGGGTAATAAAGGGGAAGATCTTCATGAAATATGTTAAAGATCTTTCAACAAATTAAAAGAATGTGTTCCATGTTTACAAATTCACTAGTCCAATTATAGTATTTCATCATCTATTTTTATAATGTCTAAGTATAGTTAAAATGTTATTCAATGTCCATATACATAAATCATGGATCTTTAAAGTTGGTATGAGAGTGAAGGTTTAGTCAAACTTTGGAAATTCATATTCGAAAACATTAGTGAGATCCCTAGAGATATTCATAAGGGTATGTCTTGGGATGTCCAAAGGATAAGTCTATATATAGGTTACAATGCTAGAGTTTTTGTGAAAATTATGAAAAAACGAGGGTCAAAACTAATATATCAGAAATTGAAATATAATAAGTAATTTACCTTCCTTATCTATTTTTAATCTCTAATATTTATTTATAACACCTTGCTTTCTAGTCTTATCCAATAGCATGAACTAGATAGAAAATAGTTATCCTTAAATGTATCCTATGTGGAAAGTATGGTAATTATGAAAACCGATTTCCTAAGTGGAAATCATATAAAGTGTTTCATAAAGGTGGTAAAATTATTAGTTATAATACTGAGGATAAAGAGACTACAAATGACATGTGAAAGGTTTTGGATGTTATAGCATTATTTTTTAAATTAAGCCTAAGAAGCTCGGTTAGATTATGGTTGAGGAACCTTAAGACATGATTTATATTTTAGGAAAGAATATAATGATGGAAATCGAGTAATGGTTTAAGAATAACGTTGAATGATTGAGGTGTTTAGGTTTCAGAAATCAATGATTATGTTATATGAATCATGAAATATATAAGTGTTTTCAGTATAATCTTTTCATTAAGGATTGTGAAGGTTATGATGAATAGTTTTAAGGACCTAGAAATGTGATTTAAGGGTATGTTGATATACTTGAAGAACACATTATTAATGGAATGATAACCCTTAATATGTCCATTATATTTACATAATGATGTTTGTATAATGATATGTTGGATATGAATAAGAAAATCATATGATACTAATTTATTGGGAACTAATTATGGATATATTATAATAAGGGTTATCCTATCATGGATGGAGTATACAAATTTTGGGGAATTAAAGAATATATCCAAAAAAATTTGGAATAAAGAAACATGCATGTTTTAAATAAGGTTACATGGTAATTTAGGTTGTTACCATGAAATAAGAGAATACATGATGTCGATGTCCAAATTTTGGGAATGTGACAACCAAGAACAACCTTTTTTCTTTAAAAGAGACAATTTTTAAGCTGATTTAGTGCACTTTATTCTAATGTTTTCGATTTTCAGCTTTCATAAGGATGTATGGTTATCCATTTATGGAATTTTTAAGTTATAATTTAGACATGTTTGTGAGATTAAAGTATTATCTCACTATAGGCAGGCTAGTATATATTTTATAACTTTTTCTAACCATTTTTTAACGATATATAGAATGACCTATCATTATTCTCATGATTTGCTAACACTTCAGGAATGACAAATTAAATTACATTTTTTCAATAAGAGATGAAGTGTCAATTAAACATGGAATAATAAAGGGATTATGAAATGAAGTAATTATATCTTCCCAAAAATATTCATTAGTATTAGGAAAAATGGATCATGAATTTAAAGAGTTTCCGATTATAATCATTTTTATGATATGAATGACCTCTTTTATGCTTATTTAGTTTTCAGTTTTTTAATGTTAAATTTATCTACATCACCCACTTCCTTGTGATCAGTGATCTTTATCAATGTCTATGATTATTTACGCTTTTTCTCCATGCCCAAAACATCTCCTATGCTCTTCTATGTAGATACCTAGACAAGATTTACTTTGGGAAGATGTTATTTTCCAAATATTCAAGTTTGAAAAGAATGTTTCCTACCTTGTTTTCAGGATGTAGGTTTTAATATTTTATAACCCCAACGAATTATGAAGGGAAAATTCATTTTATGGGGTTTAGAGAGTAACAACCTAATATTTTGAGAATTTATTTTTTTGAAATAAGTTCATATTTTTATATTTTTACTTAACAAAACACATACTGTAAATTTTTTATTATATAATAGCACTATGTTTTGGATTATTCTATACACAAAACCAATCAAAGATTAAACTATATAAAACACTGACATGGATTTCATTACACGCAACACGATGTCTCTTCCAAACTATTCATTACTATTATGATTATTTAAATAAGATAATAATAACAAAGGTGAAAACTTTTAATATTAATAATAATAACAACAAATTTTTAATTATTAATTATAATTGTTCTGATAATGAAAAATATAATTTCTTTTAATGTTTTTATATGTTTACAACTATAATTTTCCTCAAATAAACTGCTTTTCATGGACTTTTATGGAAAATATTAAAATTAATTTTATGAACTCATATATTTTTTTTGATAAAATAAATATTATTTTTGATTTCATAATATCAAAATTATATTACAGTGATTGTTTAGCAATTTTTAGAGAAGTTTAAATTTTTGATGAATAATGAAAAATAATACATAGTAGTTAAAAACCACTTCTTCAATTAAATAATTTTTTTTTTAAAATTTAATATATTTTGAAGTCAAAATAAATAAATAATACATATAATAATCCAATTTTTGTCATTTGAATCATTTTTATAATATAATTAGATATAAAAAATTATTGAACTTTTGAACATCTCTTTTACCCGCCATCTAGCCGCATTTACTAGATTAGCAGTAAACAACATTTTACCAGTTTTTGAATTGAAATTAGAAAAATAGAAATACATGGTTGTAATAATGATGATAATTTGGTCTAATAGGGTCAAAATAATTTTTTATGATTAGTAATTTTTGACTTTTATTTTGAACTATTAAAGGTAAATAAGTTAATTGAAGTTAAAAATTACATTTATAATAATATAAAATTACCCCAACACATATAATAATATAATTTTATATTTTTTACCCAAATAATCCTCATGCATAAAATATGATCCTTCTTTTCCACTTCTGTTTCAATAGGACATTTATTATATTTTATTTAAAGAACAGTTAAAAATGTCATATTCAAAAATTAATAACTAAATTATTTTTAATAAATGGTTATAAAAGAAGAAAATTTCAACCATAAAAATTAATTAGATATATAACAAAATTATCTACATAATGATATTTTATTTATAATTTATAAACAGTAAATAATTAAATTTAATTTTGACACAATAATGATGTGGTAATAGATTTATTAAAGGAACAATGAAATAAATGAAATAAATTATATTAATATTGTTAATATAAATATAATTTGAGAAATTTTATTCCATAAATGAATTTTTTATAAGACTATTACATGATAGAGATGAGTTAATTTATCTCTTTGGATAGAATAAAGTTAGTATTTTATAAAACATCAAGTAATAAATAGTGTCAAAATTGACATAAATGATATTTTAAAATAAAAAATAATTTATTAAATGCCATAAAATTCACAAAAATATAAGGTTTAGAAAAATAATGTGTATAATGTCAAATATTTCATAAATTATCGAATTTCATTTCATTTTTCATTTTATTGTAACGATAATAAAAATAATGTGTAATGAAATAAGTTGTCACGGTAAAAGGTAAATTATTTAACTAAGGGTTAAAGACAAAAGATAAGGTTAATTTTTTATCCTAAACATGTATACAATTCATCAGTTGTGGGGATTTCAAGACATAATCCTATTAATCTCTAGATTACTCACATCAGATCTATTTTAAATTGAAATTAATTTTATAATAAATTGATAGTTTTGGAGTTTCCCAATGTACCCATCCTCCCTCTTATTAAAGGGACCTCTTCATCCCTTTTATTCACACCTCTAAAGCATTTTTACTCAGCCAAACACTACCCATTTCTTCCCCCAACATCCATCCCTTTCTCCTAGTATCATTCCCATAGGAATAAATCTACTCAATGGAGAATTTTGGCACAAACTAATAAGAGTTACCTGATTATGAGGTAACATATTCTCTCCAAGCTCCTTTATTAATTTTCCTTCACCACCACATACACTCTCTTTATTCCATAATTTCATGAAAAAAATAGTATAAAATTATACTATTATTTTTTATGTTAAGGGATAGACCTAATCTTACACACACCTCTATCTATTGGATATCAAACATATTGTTTCTATGTACGATGAAATACTGCCTCACAAAACGATGATTGTTCATTTTTCCATTACCACCAATCATGGTGGCCATTATGATAGAAACTGTATATTAATATGTCATATATAATATTTATTATTTATTAAAGCTTCTTTATTCCTTTTTCCAATATATACCTTTTTTTTACTTTCCGTTTGGTGTTAATACGATAATCTTGTTTGAGAAATTGTGGACTACTGCCCCTTCATAGTGATGTGATTCGTTCACATACCACTTGGAATGCATTGAGGATGGATTTTGAGAAATAATATGATATAAAATCATTATAATTGGATAATTATAATATATATATATATATATATACTGATGTCATTTACATACATTCATTCAATATGACAATTAAAACAAAAACAATATGTATGCATGCATACAGCTTACCATATGTATGAACAATGTATTCTATTTCATACTTATTTACTATATATATTATTATAATAAAACATATACTGGATATACATGATATTTATATCATTATTTACTTATTGGAATGATTTTATAAGTACAAGGTCCAATGATATAACAAATTTAGACACATGTGAAGAACAAAGCGACTATTACCCGAAGTGAAATATTAACAAAGGGTCATTAAAGAGTCTTTAATATAAATTCATAATAAAACTATATGTGGTATTTGATATAATATTATGATTCTTTAAAATATTTATAATAAACTTAAATTTGTTGTTCAAAAATAATTTTTGAGTATGAAGAGATTCTAGAAACAATGTAAGGAGATTTTCATCACAACATTATTTCTGTGGGACACATGCCTCATACATGACTTGTTTCTTCTATGTGATGTATATATTACCCATTAATGTCTTTATTGATTATTATAAAGAATATTATTATCATTTCATATTCTTATAATTATCTTTTTACATGGGACATACAATTCAATTGATAGATTAGTGATGTGTTCTGATTTCACAATCTCTTCCATATTTGGGATTCTTTAGTTTTATGTCTCCAATGGGTATTATTTATCATCCATTTATATGTTTTATAAAATTATTTCTTCCCATTTTTAATTATAATGTATACTTTTAAAGTTATTTTATCCACTTTTGACTTTTTATAACATGTTTTGACTAGAATATTTCTTAAATTTTCCAAACAAAGTATATTTTTACTTTTCTGATAAAAGTATGATAAGAATGTTTAGTTTTATCTTATATGGAATGAATGATTCTTTTTCATTGATAAATTATTATTTCCATGATGATTACCCTAAATGATTAGGAGGTTATTTTCAAAAAACATTTTCTTTTAAAATTGTATGGAATTTTATGAAAAAAAACTATTTCAACAAGGAAATGATATTTTACTCATTAATTGTTGTCATTGATTTTTATTATTAATTTATATTATTCAAATTAATCAAAATGAAAGGGGTTTTGAAAATTTATTATGTTTTAAAAAGTGATTTTTAATTAAAATTCATGTTACGAGTGATCATTCAAAATCTGTCCCCATATATGATGGAATACATTATTATTGTTCAAGAATATCATTCATATTCATTCTCAGAATGGTTTTTGTTTTAATGTCATGATGTATAAGAAATACAAATTCCATTCACATGTTATGATTTTGATGAAATGATTATGAAACTAGTGTCTTTTACATAGGTTATGATATGGTTACATGTTTATGATTCCCATTTTATTCATTTTTTATGTTTATGTTAAATATTTTATATTTTTGTAGAACATGAATGTACGATTTCATTATGATATGGGTGGGACCTATATCTACCTCAAATTAATTGGGTAATGATTTATATCTCATGAGATAAACTAAGATGGTCTTGGGAGTGAACTTCGACTAGTAATATGGCCATGGGAGTGAACCATGACTACTAAGATGGTATGAATAGTGAACTCATGCTACTATGATAGCCATAGGAGTGAATCACGACTAATAAGATGATATGAGGATTGAATCCATACAACCAAGATTGTCCTAGAAGTTATGCCTTAGTTACTATAGAAATCCCTATATTCTTATTCATTTTCCACACTTCCATGTTCTAATCCTATGTTATGCTTCCATGAGTCATGTTCCTTATTTCCTCCTGATTCATGTTTTATGAACTTCTAATCATTATGACATGATTATTTTTTAAGGTATATTATATGTAGGGTATAATATTCTATATTCAAGATCATGGCCTCTTAATATTATAATCATGAGTATGTTTACAAGTCTCCATTGTTTACCCTCACTAAGCATTTTTTCTCACCCTTTTTCTTATGTTTTATTTTCTCTAGGTTATAAATGAAGGATTTAGTTAGGGGTAATAATGGGGAACATCTTTATGAAATATCTTGAAGTTATTTAATGAAATTGAAAAAATTTGTTCTCGGGTCATCAAAGGCCTTTGGGCCATAGGGCCTTCAGGCCACATAGACCATGTAGTATCCCAGTTCACAAAGAGCAGACCCTATAAGAGGATCAGAGAAACAAGAGTAGTAGTCACTATAAGTAGAGCTATCCAGATTGGAAGAATGTGAGGGTATGGAAACCACCATCTAGACTAGGTACCATGAATCTTTATATGAGGAAATTCAAGCTAATCAGGAATGAAAGATGGGGAGATAGTCAATCAATGATGCAGAATCTGGGGAGGGGCAATTCTAGTGGGTTGAGCCAATGGTTCAGGTATTGAGCATGGTATTCCTTTGGGCCTTCGGGTCATATATTTCGGGTCAAGTAGGGCCTTGTACATTGGGCCTATGGGTCATTTATGGTTCCCCATTAAACCCTTAAAAAGTGGATTGTCTATAATAAAATAAAAAATAAAGGCCTTCAGATCGTTCAAGGTGTTCAATGATTCCAAAGGCACTAGACCAATTACAGTCTTTGGGCATGTGTTTGTATTAAATTTAAGTATTCCAAAAATGTATTGTAATTTCCATGTATGTAAAGCTTGTTTTTTTTTAATATTTTTCCATTATCCTCAATTTTATGTACTTTGGTTCATTACTGGAGCCACTCAACTTGGAAAAAACAGGGATTGAATTCCCTTTTAAAAAATTTTACAAGAATGCCACTCCTCCTTGACTATAAAAAGGAACTCACCCCTCCCACTTATTCACACCTCTCAAGACATCTGGTTCAACTGAACTCTACCAAAATAATCTCACTACATCCCTCCCATCCTCCTAGAAGTATCACATTTTTCATAAGGAAATCCAAGGAAGTCTGTGGGTATAAACCAAAAGGTGTTACCCTGTAAAGACTCGAAAAATTCAAGGGAAATTTTTTCTTAATTTTCTTTGAAATATTACAAGAACGCGGTTTCTGACGGCACCTGATTCCGAGGCCCAGAGTGCCTGGAATCAATTTTCCAATTTTGGCTCGGGTACGTTCAGTGAACGAACGAGTGGGAATTTCTAACTTTTGATCCGGTGCTCGGAATTGAAATCCGAGGACACCGATGAACTCGCAGTGCCAATATTCGCTTAAGGAGGCCTTTTCTGAGGTTGCGTTTTTTTTTGCGGAATGAAAGTTAGTTTTGGGAGAAATTATAAGAAGTTAAATAAAAATGTGGAAACACTTTTTATTTTTAACTTGTTAGTTAACTCCTCTCAAAGGAAGTTAGGGGTGGGACCCACACCCACATAACCTTCCTTGATAGGATTAAGTGTGGTGGGGCCCACACGAACCCTAACTTTTCATCTTCTCTTTTTAAAACTCCCAATATCCCCTCTTTAATTAACTTTTCAACTTGGTTAATTAATGGAGTTGAATTGTTTGAATTTCAAAACTTTGAAATTCAAATTGAAAATTGTGTGAATAAAATAAGCCTTAGCTTATTTTATTTGGGTTGGTCTCCTTATCCATCTTGAGAGGTTTTGAAGAATTCTCTCCTTCTTCTTCAAACTTTGGCGAAGAACGCGAAGAACATTCGGACTTCGATGAAGAACGCCACGTTCTCGGGAACCGTCTTCCGCGACGCCATACCCGCGACACCGACGACGTCACCTTCCGCGTCCTCTCTTCCACGACGGTTTTCCATGACAAAATCGCCATTAAAGAGATTCGAATCCTCGCTTCACGACATCGACATCTTTTTCTGCGACGACGACCACCACGATGCTCGTCTTCCGTGGGTCGTTGACGAACATCATTCTTGAAACCGAGGTAGGGGTTTGTTGTTGATTATTTATTTACTCACGTTCTTGGTTCTAGAATGACAATCTTGTGGATAAATATTTAAGTGTTATCGTCTAACGAGAGGGGGGCCGGACCGCACGAACACGGCCGAATCCCCCCTCCATTGTTCTTGAATATTATTATTTTCTTGTGGATGAACGAGATGGCGTGGTGCCGTCGCACCACGCGGGAATCACACGGCAAATATTGTGCGGCGCCGTCGTGCCGCGCCATGGAAAGATTATCATGAACGCGACGCCGTCGCGCCGCGTCGAACCGAAGGCACCGCGGCCGGAGCGGGGCTGCGGCAGAGGGGCGCGATGCCGTCGCACCGCGCCAGATGACAAAGACCGCGGCCGGTTCCGAGCCGCTGCGGAAAGGGGAGACCGGCGGCCAGCCGGGCTACCGGTGTCGGAGGCCGGAAAGGGACCGGCTTTGCCGGTCCCGTTGAAGAAGAACCGGCCGGCCAGGTCGGGCCGGCCGGAAGGGGAAAAACCAGGGGAATTTAATTCCCTCGGCCAACTTAAATGGCCCCCCATTAAGAGGGGGGGCCAGTTTCACAAAGGGGGGCAGGCGGCCCCCCGTTTTTCTCAAAAGCAGGCCCCCACGTGGGGGGCGTTGATCAAAGGGGCGGCTTTCACCCGCGCCGCCAGCAATGGAGGCGGGGGATTTGCCCACCGCGCGTGGCACCCGAGCGGTGCCCAGGCCGCGCCGCCGCCGGCCGGGCCGGGTTGGACCCAGGTCGGGTCGACCCGGTTCGGGCCGACTCGGGGGGGGGGGGGGGGGATCGGGCCGGGTCGGCCCGGACCCGGACCCCCCGTTTTCGAATCGACTTCGGTCTTTTGCCTATAACTTGAGCTACGGACTTCCGATTGACGAACCGTCGGCGGAGATGCGATCCCTAGATCGAGACGGTCGATTCGGTATATCGCACTCAAAGTTTCGGAATACTTTGAGTTTGACCAGGTTGGTTCGTACATGAAACCAACCGGGCCCTCGGAGAGGAAATGCTCATATCTTGAGATACGGACGTCCGATTGACGTGCCGTCAGCTTCGTTGAGTTCCTCTTAGTAAGACGGATCTTTTAGCATACTAGGCCCGAGGTTTGGACGCAGGTGGAGTACGGTCGGGTTGGTTTTGCCTTAAAAACCAACCGGGCCCCTGGGACGAAAATGCCAATAACTCACAGACCAGGCGTCCGATTGACGCGCCGTCTATCTCGTTGCTTTCCTCTTGATGAGATGGAACTTTTGGCATCCTCCGCCCGAGTTTTGGATACAGTTGGATAGTGGCCGGGTTGGATCGCACCGAAATCCAACCGGGCCCCTGGATCGGAGAAGCTGATACCTTTCTGACAGAACGTCCATTTGACGAACTGTCAGCAGCGTTGGTGATCTCGTTGAGAAACGGTCCCTATGAGTATACCCTATGAGTGTTCAGGGTATAGTTGAGTTACGACCGGATTGGTTCGCACACGAAACCAACCGGGCCCCTGGAACGAAAAGGCTAGTAACTCACAGACCGGGCGTCCGATTGACGTGCCGTCTATTGCGTTGAGACCCCTATGATGAGACGGTCCTTTGAGATTCATCTTCGTGGGAATTTGAGATACTTGGAGTATCGACCAGTAGCTCGTGGAGCGGTCCCTCCTGGAGACGAGCGTGCGGAGTATGGAGACCGTGTAGCTGACTGAGACCCGACGACTGCTGATCAGACGACCCGGTGTGTTATAGAGGTGCGCTTGGTTGTAGCGGCATAGGGGTGCGCTTGGTTTTAGAGGCGGACCCACGACAGAGGTGCGCTTGGTTGTAGCATCACATGGGAGCACTTGGTTGTAGCGGCAGACCCACGACAGAGGTGCGCTTGGTTGTAGCGGCACATGGGAGTGCTTGGTTGTAGCGGCAGACCCACGACAGAGGTGCGCTTGGTTGTAGCGGCACATGGGAGTGTTTGGCTGTAGCAGTTGGCCCGCGGTACTCGTCAGGAGGAACACCTCAGCAGTCTTAGGTTAGTGACCAGTACCTCGGAGTTGTGACAGGACCACTGTACACTCCAGAGACGGAGCTCTTCAGTAGTTACGGTTTCGATAACGAAAATCCTGGTTTGAGCTGAGACTTTTGACCTTTGTGTTTACCTCATGATTGAGATGGGTCACTTGATAACTTAGGTATATGTATGGGCATATACCTGAGTAGTGGTTATCCATTGATTTCATGATCCTTGTGTTTCCTCATGATTGAGATGGGTTACTTGATAACTTAGGTATATGTATGAGCATATACCTAAGTAGAGGTTATCTGTTGAGATCTTATTTTTGGTTATCCTTGTTGGTTTAGTGAGACCATGAGGGTCTCGGGATCCCTACTGAGTATCGTTATACTCACCCCTGCACGGGCTATGCCCGCACCTCGTTGTGTTGGTTGGAGACGACGGGAAATGCTGACAGAGTCCGAGTGCTCGAGGACTGGACAGTACCTGGAGGTGGACTATTATGACGAGATTGTACCCGGAGGAGGACCTCACGACGAGACGGTACCCAGAGGTGGACGTGACAACGAGGAGGTACCCGGAGGTGGAACACTGGGCGGGACATACTCGGAGCAGACGGCGGGACCCGAGGAGCAGAGGAGCTATCTGTACCCACCCTTCAGGTGGGATTTCTAGTGGACAGCTCGGCGTAACAGCTTTACTTTTCAGTTGTTGTTTTCCCTTTTGAGTTGTACTTTACAGTTGGGCTTGTATTTCCGGCCCCTTTTTACTTTCCGCACTTACTGTTGTATTCAGTGTTTACTTCTTCCGCTTGTACTCTGTGTGATTGTTTACTTTACAAAGTCAATGCCTTCCCTTTTTCCGGGATTTACGCCTTGGTGCTAGTCGCCAGCCCCTGGCCTATGGAAGGTGGGCTTGGGGTAGTCACGGCACGGGCCCCGAGGACGGGTCGTGACAAATTGGTATCAGAGGAGTTCGGTTCTACCACGAACTCTGATCTTTTCTATGTGAAGCAATAATGTTTAGCGTATTGAGTGTGGTTATCAGTCCAGGGAGTCCAGTGTTGGTGCGGCGGCCGACGTATCCGTACACCAGGACCCTGACTTCTGATTTCTGACTTAAGTCACGAAAACATTGATTGAGTGTGTGTTTCAAAGTTTTCTTTGTGATTACTTCATATATCAGCTCACCAGGTATACTGTTCTGACCGTGGCACACATGTTTCCTCTTCAGGATGGCCCGACGATGGCAGCCAGCTAGGGTTCCGAGAGTCGAGCGTGACGACAGCCCACTGAGCGACGAGGCCTCGGTGCAGGGCCCTTTGTCAGCAGTGGCACCGGCGGTAGCTATACCCGCAGAGCCACCGATGCTTCTAGCACCAGCCGCTGACGATGCACGTCGCCTTGGAGCTCTGCATGAGTTTCAGCCCCAGCGACCGCCTAGGTTCCATGGGGAGACGGACCCCTAGGCAGTAGAGGACTGGCTGGAGGCAGTGGTACGAGTTTTCAGGCTAGTGAGGACACCAACAGACCTCATGGTGATCCTTGCTGCGAGACTACTGCACGCAGCAGCAGGACGATGGTGGAGCTTGATGCTCGAGGTGCACGATGAGGCATCTCTACTTTAGACGGACTTTGAGAGCCTTTTCCGCTCGGAGTTCATTCCAGCCACCCTTCGTGCGGTGCGTATCCAGGAGCTTCTTCAACTGCGGTAGGGCAGCATGAAGGTCGCTCAGTACTCGGTGAGATTTACTGATCTTTCATGCTACTCGACCGACATGGTACGGGACCCATTCTTCCGGGCCCGGACCTTCGAGCAGGGACTGAGGCATGAGATCAGGGCTTCGATGATCTCCCTCAACATTCTGACTCAGGCATGGGTGTTAGAGAGAGCCCTCTTAGTGGAGAGTTTCCTTACTGAACAGTCTCCAGCAGCAGGACCCACCACTTACCGGCATGCGGTAGAGTCTTCTACAACGTGCAGTAGACGGATGACGCAGGGGTCTAAGAGGACTGGACCTACCGGTGATCGACAACATGACTCTGGATCGTTTGCACGAGGCACTCGGGGTGGGCAACGACTTTCCATGAGAGGGCAGTGTTACTCCTGCGGCGGGGTTGGTCACATGGCTCGTGACTGTCCGACCCGCCATACGGATGACCAGCAGACGAACGAAGGACCCCCTAGGTAGAGGCAGTGGTTCAATCAGGGCGGGCCGCAAGGAGCAGGCGGCCATGGCAGGGGAGCTGGCCGTGCAGTTGGACGTGAATGACGCTTCGTGGTGTTGCCACCACCACCACCAGGAGGTCCACCCCGACCGTAGGGGACAAGAGGACATGGGAGAGCTCAGCTTCAGGTAGTTGAGGCCTACGATCATGGGGCTCCGGGAGCAGATGGACAGGAGCGGGACTAGCTCCATACCTGGAGACTTTTGTTCATGTTGCTTCTAGTTTTGTTGATGTATATTTGTAGATGCTTTGTGTCTTTGTACTTGAGCTGCAGTAATAAAAGACACCTTTTCATGTGGCATTTACTTCCCTGTCCTCTCTTGTGTTGTTACTAAGAGGTTTTGGTTTATACTGTTGACTTGACCCTCACTTGAGAAGCACCTACTGGAGGAGACCCAGTTACCACACACTGATGCCGACAGTGTGACTCAACCCTTGGAGGCGAGAGTAACGGTTGGATCTCTTTGTAGTAGCGTCGAGGCCTTACGACGTCATCCTTGGTATGGGTTAGTATCATCCATGTCAGGATTGACAGTATTAGGCGAAGAACATGGTTCATCTAGGGAATGAGACGAGATTTCTCTTATCGGCAAGGAAGAAATCATAGCAGCTCTTGTGGGACCAGAGGTGGTCTAGGCCACGACAGAGAAGGTCCAGGTCATCCAAGAGCGGATGAGGACAGCACAGAGCCGACAGAAGTCATACGCTGACAGGAGGTGGAGGCCACTAGAGTTCTAGGATGGCGACCACGTCTTCTTTCGGGTCTCACCTCGACGTGGTATTCAGAGATTTGGCCGAGGCGGCAAGTTATCTCCACGCTTCATCGGACCCTTCCAGGACCTCAACAGGATTGGCGAGGTGGCTTATCGCCTGGCTCTACCACCTCAGTTGCACCGAGTACATGACGTCTTCCATGTATCTCTGCTGAGGAGATACGTGCACGACCTGACGCACATCATTGACCATGGGGAGCTTGACGTTGACGATGGGGCGACTTTTACGGAGGTCCCGGTGGAGATAGAGGATCGACATGAGCGGGTCCTACGTGGGCAAACGATTCCTCTTGTGCGCATTAGATGGCAGCACGGGAACCTCCAGGAGAGCAATGGGAGCGGGAGGCTCAGTTGCGTGCTCAGTACCCTCATTTGTTTCCCTTGTTTTGATGTATCTTTACGAGGACGTAAAGCCCTGAGGTGGGAGTAATGTAAAGACCCGTAAAATTCAAGGGGAATTTTTTCTTAATTTTCTTTGGAATATTACAAGAACGCGGTTTCTGACGGCAACTGATTCCGAGGCCCGGAGTGCCCGGAATCAATTTTCGAAGTTTGGCTCGGGTACGTTCAGTGAACGAACGAGCGGGAATTTATAACTTTTGATCCGGTGCTCAGAATTGAAATCCGAGGACACCGATGAACTCGCAGCGCCAATATTCGCTTAAGGAGTCCTTTTCCGAGGTTGCGTTTTTTTTTGCGGAATGAAAGTTAGTTTTGGGAGAAATTATAAGAAGTTAAATAAAAATATGGAAATACTTTTTATTTTTAACTTGTTGGTTAACCCATCTCAAAGGAAGTTAGGGGTGGGACCCACACCCACTTAACCTTCCTTGATAGGATTAAGTGTGGTGGGGCCCACACGAACCCTAACTTTTCATCTTCTCTTTTTAAAACTCCCAATAACCCCTCTTTAATTAACTTGTCAACTTGGTTAATTAATGGAGTTGAATTGTTTGAATTTCAAACCTTTGAAATTCAAATTGAAAATTGTGTGAATAAAATTAGCCCTACCTTATTTTATTTGGGTTGGTCTCCTTAGCCATCTTGAGAGGTTTTGAAGAATTCTCTCCTTCTTCTTCAAACTTTGGCGAAGAACGCGAAGAACATTCTGACTTCGACGAAGAACGCCACGTTCTTGGGAACCGTCTTCCGCGACGCCATACCCGCGACACCGACGACGTCCCCTTCCGCGTCATCTCTTCCATGATGGTTTTCCGCGACGAAATCGCCGTCAAAGAGATTCGAATCCTTGCTTCACGACATCGACGTCTTTTTCCGCGATGCCGACCACCGCGACGCTCGTCTTCCGCGGGTCGTTGACGAACATCGTTCTTGAAACCGAGGTAGGGGTTTGTTGTTGATTATTTATTTACTCACGTTCTTGGTTCTAGCATGACAATCTTGTGGATAAATATTTAAGTGTTATCGTCTAATGAGAGGGGGGCCGGAACGCACGAACATGGCCGAATCCCCCCTCATTTGTTCTTGAATATTATTATTTTCTTGTGGATGAACTAGATGGCGTGGTGCCATCGCACCACACGGGAATCACACGGCAAATATTGTGTGGTGCCGTCGCGTCGCGCCGTGGAAAGATTATCATGAACGTGACGTCGTCGCGCTGCGCCGAAGGAAACCGAAGGCACCGCGGCCGGAGCGGGGCCGCAGCGGAGGGGCGCGATGCCGTCGCACCGCGCCGGACGACGAAGACCACGGCCGGTTCTGGGCCGCGGCGGAAACGGGAAGACCGGCGGCCAGCCGGGCCGCTGGTGTCGGAGGCCGGAAGGGGACTGGCTTTGCCAGTCCCGTTGAAGAAGAATCGGCCGGCCAGGTCGGGCCGGCCGGAAGGGGAAAAACCGGGGGAATTTAATTCCCCTGGCCAACTTAAATGGCCCCCCATTAAGAGGGGGGGCCGGTTTCACAAAGGGGGGCAGGCGGCCCCACGTGTTTCTCAAAAGCAGGCCCCCACGTGGGGGGGCCGTTGATCAAAGGCGCGGCTTTCAGCCGCGCCGCCAGCAAAGGAGGCGGGGGCTTTGCCCCCCGTGCGTGGCACCCGAGCGGCACCCAGGCCACGCCGCGGCCAGCCAGGTCGCGCCGCCATGCCAGACCGCGCCGCCGCGCCGGGCCGCGCCGCCGCACCGCTCTGCCGGACCGCGCCGCCGCACCGCCGGCCGGGCCGGGTCGGCCCGGACCCGGACCCCCCGTTTTCGAATCGACTTCGGTATTTTGCCTATACCTTGAGCTACAGACCTCCGATTGACGAACCGTCAGCGGTGATGCGATCCTTGGATCGAGACGGTCGATTCGGTATATCGCCCTCAAAGTTTCGGAATACTTTGAGTTCGACCGGGTTGGTTCGTACACGAAACCAACCGGGCCCTCGGAGCGGAAACACTCATATCTTGAGCTACGGACGTCCGATTGACGTGCCGTCAGCTTTGTTGAGTTCCTCATAGTGAGAAGGATCTTTTGGCATACTCCGCCCGAGGTTTGGACGTAGGTGGAGTACGGTCGGGTTGGTTTTGCCTTAAAAACCAACCGGGCCCCTCGGACGAAAAAGCCAATAACTCATAGACCGGGCGTCCGATTGACGCGCCGTCTGTCTCGTTTCTTTCCTCTTGATGAGACGGAATTTTTGGCATCCTCCGCCCGAGTTTTGGATACAGTTGGATAGTGGCCGGGTTGGATCACACCGAAATCCAACCGGGCCCCTGGATCGGAGAAGCTGATACCTTTCTGACAGAACGTCCATTTGACGAACCGTCAGCGGCGTTGGTGATCTCGTTGAGAAACGGTCCCTATGAGTATACCCTATGAGTGTTCGGGGTATAGTTGAGTTACGGCCGGATTGGTTCGCACACAAAACCAACCGGGCCCCTGGAACGAAAAGGCTAGTGACTCATAGACCGGGTGTCCGATTGACGTGTCGTCTGTTGCGTTGAGACCCCTATGATGAGACGGTCCTTTGAGATTCTTCTTCGTGGGACTTTGAGATACTTGGAGTATCGACCAGTAGCTCATGGAGCAGACCCTCTTAGAGACGAGCGTGTGGAGTACGGAGACCGTGTAGCTGACTGAGACCCGAAGACTGCTGATCGGACGACCCAGTGTGTTACAGAGGTGCGCTTGGTTGTAGTGGCACAGGGGTGTGCCTGGTTGTAGCGGCAGACCCATGGCAGAGGTGCGCTTGGTTGTAGCGGCACATGGGAGCGCTTGGTTGTAGCGGCAGACCCACGACAGAGGAGCGCTTGGTTGTAGCGGCACATGGGAGAGCTTGGTTGTAGCGGCAGACCCACGACAGAGGTGCGCTTGGTTGTAGCGGCACATGGGAGCTCTTGGTTGTAGAAGTTGGCCCGTGGTACTCGTCAGGAGGAACACCTCAGCAGTCTTAGGTTAGTGAGCAGTACCTCGGAGTTGTGACAGGACCACTGTACACTCCAGAGATGGAGCTCTTCAGCAGTTACGGTTTCGATAATGAAAATCCTGGTTTGAGCTGAGACTTTTGACCTTTGTGTTTACCTCATGATTGAGATGGGTCACTTGATAACTTAGGTATATGTATGGGCATATACTTGAGTAGTGGTTATCCGTTGATTTCATGATCCTTGTGTTTCCTCATGATTGAGATGGGTTACTTGATAACTTAGGTATATGTATGGGCATATACCTATGTAGAGGTTATCTGTTGAGATCTTCTTTGTGGTTATCCTTGTTGGTTTAGTGAGACCATGAGGGTCTCGGGATCCCTACTGAGTATCATTATACTCACCCCTGCACGGGCTGTGCCCGCACCTCGTTGTGTTGGTTGCAGACGACGGGCAATGCTGACAGAGTCCGAGTGCTCGAGGACTGGAAAGTACCTGGAGGTGGATTATTACGACGAGATGGTACCCGGAGGAGGACCTCACGATGAGACGGTACCCAGAGGTGGACGTGACGACGAGGCGGTACCCGGAGGTGGACCACTGGGCGGGACATACTCGGAGCAGACGGCGGGACCCGAGGAGCAGAGGAGCTATCTGTACCCACCCTTCAGGTGGGATTTCCAGTGGACAGCTCGGCGTACCAGCTTTACTTTTCAGTTGCTGTTTTCCCTTTCGAGTTGTACTTTACAGTTGGGCTTGTATTTCCGGACCATTTTTACTTTCCACACTTACTGTTGTATTCAGTGTTTACTTCTTCCGCTTGTACTCTGTGTGATTGTTTACTTTACAAAGGCAATGCCTTCCCTTTTTCCGGGATTTATGCCTTGGTGCTAGTCGCCAGCCCCTGGCCTATGGAAGGCGGGCTTGGGGTAGTCACGGCACGGGCCCCGAGGATGGGTCGTGACAAATTTGTGGAGTTCTAATCAGACAGGCTCCCGAAAAGGAAGGTGCACCTTGTTGACATGAGTCATATCATTTAGTCATTTAACCCTTTATCATTTTGGGGATGTTACATACCCGAATAAGAGGAAGCATCCTCCAACGTTCACTTTTGTTTTATTTAATCAGCCCCCTTATATTAATTTTATATCATAATTATATAATAACATAAATATATTTAATATAATTAGTTGTTTTGATGCTAATAATTTCTACCTACAATTTCACGGAAATCCATCAAAATGGGATACACAATAATCATTCGTTTGTGTGGAAGACTACCACCTCATGAACCGAAGCCACTCATTCTTCCATTTACTGCTATTAATAGTTATAAATAATTATGGATTTATAGTTTATATATTAAATAAATTATATTTATGATTTCTCTATGATTTCATTAATTTTTTATATAACACGTATCTTTATTATTTAAATTTTATTGGAATACGATAACTTTGTTTGTGGATATATGGACTACCGCCTCTTCAAAGCGATGTGATTTGTTCAAGATATACGTGGAATGTATAAAAATTATTTTAATTACAATATGATATATATAATACAATTATTATAATATAATCATAATATACATATATACTATTTTCTTATCAATCTTTTAATATGAAAATAAAATGAAAACAACGTTCATGCCTACATATGGCCTACTGTCTCCATAAATAGTGCATTTAATTTCCCATCCCCAAATACTATGAATTATTATTAAAAAATATATAATGAATAAAAAGGATAATAAAATCACGGTTTACATTCTATATATTTTTAAATCATGATCTACATAAGAGTTAAAAACATAACGAGTCAAAACATACTTGAAAAGAAAATAAATTAACACTCAAAATAGTTAAAATAGTGAATGATGGTTATCAAATGGGTAATAATATTATATTACAAGATAATATATGATATTTCTTATGGTCATTTAATATTATATTACTTTTTTAAGACCCTAATATATGAGGATAAATGATGTTCAACCAAAAGGAAGTGCAAGGTAAGGGATTTTTGTCTCAGTTTTTACATTTGTGAGATAAATGTCATATTCACCACATAATTATTTTGTGTGGTGTATATAATGACCATTTTAATTTATTATACAATAAATTTACTTTATATAATGATATTAAAATTTTCAATTGTTGTTACGCTTTCATGGATCCCATTTTTTAAAAGTTAATCAAGTAGTAAGGGATGTCATCTCAATTTACATTTGACTGAGATATATTTGTTATTATACACTAATTCACATTATTGTTGTATATATACTAAATCTTTATCATTTAATATCATGATTAACTCATAATTCATAATATTTTATGTTTCAATTTTAACTATTTTATTCATGTGGTTTGGACTTGAAAACAACTAAGTGGTAAAAATTATATTTACAATATCCCTTTCTCTTATGATTGTTAACATTCTCATAATGCAATCACTCCATTATGATAATTTGTGTTGTAAATTACATTTTAAATCTCGATATTATCTTAAAATGGATATCATTATTTCCTAATTCATATACATTTTTTATATATGGCCTTCACTATGAAAATTATTTAAATTTTTGACAAATCTGTATCTTTTACTCAATATATATAATAGATGATAAGGCATGTTGTTAATTAATTAAATTTATTATTAGGTATATGAGGAATGTGTTGGATATGCACTATATAGGTTGGTAATAGGTAAATGTAATCCCTCATGGTTGGGGATCGATTAATACAAGCCATGTGATGCATCATTAGTCTCGTGAGACAAATCAATTGGACAAATCAGAATAGTTTATAAAATCATGAGAATAAATCTTGATGGTAAATATATCATGTGCATGGGAAAAATAACAAGCAATAATTAAGAATTAAATTTATTTAGGATTAATTTATTAATATTACCGATGATATCTTTTCTTTAACATTGTCCATGGATGCATTTATTTATCAGTTTATTAATTAATTGGAATGTGGTTCAGTTATCTAATGTTCAATGTCGATTATGCCTTATAAAGATATTTATATTGTAGTTGTGCTCAGTTATTTAAATTTACATGATGACTATGAAAATTGATTCATTATTTATTCCACTTTAATTACCCTTACTAAGAATTTTAGATCCCTCTTATTTTGTTTAAGTTTCCCTTATTATGTGGAAAACATACTTGAATGAGTTAAAAGGATGCATTTAATTAGATTTTGTTATGTATTATGCCTAATTTTATATTTAGTAATGATAAATGGGTATCATGTATGTAGTTTTGTTTTCCTAAATTACTAAACTTTTGATCCTTCAGGATTTTATTCCTTGTAATCATCGAAATGTAAAAAAATTAAGGCACTAGCTATGGGATTCTGGGTTCGATGCATTATATTTGGTATCAGAGGATGTTTAGTATAATCCTTAGAAACTATGTTTAGAAAACATATATTAGAGAACATAACCCTAAGATATATGTTTATTATAAGTATATAATAGCATCATAGAATTTTTGTAAGGTCAAGATTATGTGGGTCTTCCTAGAAATACAACATTGTCTGGATACTATAAGTGGACGTGGTTTTGGAACATATATACCTAGTAGTAAAAAATCTAAAAAGGTGCTTCGTCCCTGACTCAAATGTAGTCTAGAATAAGAAAATTTACCTTACTATGTAAAAGGATTGACACTCATGAGGTATAAGATTAGGATACATTATATTTTCTTTACAAACCACTATGAATGATTTTATAATTAGTGATGTCCCCAAAGAAACCAATGTTATGTTTCTAAGATTTAAGATTCATGAATTTATGTTATGTGATATATCTTATTTGGAATTATAAATTATGATCATATGAGATAATTTAGTTTACACCATTTTTTAAAAATAGTTCCCAGAAGGATGAAGTGTATCAAAAATAATTGTAAATGTAGAGGTTTTCCTACTGAGAAATATGATATAGTTGGTATTATAACTAAAAATATATTGTATATAGTTGGGAAGGTTAATATGGATATGAAATATAAAGTTTTTTGGATGGAGAAACCTATTCCAGAACAAAATTCTCTCACATTGGATCTCATTATACAATAGATTCCCCAATAATTTAGTGGGACTACTGATCTAATGGAAGTCGAGCGATGGACTAAGAAATTAGATAAGATATTTATGGACTTGTGACATGGTCAAGATGAAATGGTTAATCATTGAGGTTATTCTCTCAATGGAGATGATTTTAAACGGAGGTCATTGATCTGTTATACTAGGAAGGAAGAAGAAATATAACTAATTGAATGGAGAAATTTTAAGGAAATAATATTTAATAAAATTTCCCCCATGAGAAACAAACTTAGTTGAAGAGAATGTTCCTTATTTTTAAGGAAAATGAGTAATAAAAGTGTTATAGATTATGATGATACCCTTACAGGGTTAGAATAGTGTTCTACAGACATTATACATAATGTGGAATAAAATATTTAGCAATTATTTGAATGTATTAAGACCATTCATCGAAGGGAATTAGTTTCTAAAACATTTTCTTCATATAATGAAATATTATTATGTTCTATCAAGATAGAGAAAGAGTTATCAAAGGATTATGAAATTAATGAGAAGAAGAGAAGAGTAAGATGGAAGAGAAAGTAATGGATAATGGTAAGAAGGGAAAGAAGGATTTTCTCACATGTGATAATTTTGGAAATAATCATAATGGAAAATTATTTAAAGAATTAAAAGATTATTATAACTGAAGAGAATAGGGTTACCTAGAAAATAAATAAAAGGAAAGAATGAAACAATAGATATTCAGTGTTACAACTACATGTCTATGGGGAACAATGAGAAAAAATTCCCCAAGCGTCAATGGAATATACCACAGAAGATGCTAAGGGATAAAGGTCATGAATTTTTTTTTTACACAAGTCAAGTGGAATTATTAATGTGCTTCTATATTCGGATCCAAGAAATATGTTTTTTAATAATTTTATTTATAATATTCTCCTAATATTTATTATCAAATATATAAATATTATAATATAAATCTTTTTCATTAAATATTATAGATCATATATTGAATTGTATTAAGAAAATCGATTTTGTATCAATGTATACTTTTTGGAAAACACATGGTTGAGGGAAATATAATCCCTAATATATTAATAAGTTTCAGATAATTATTCATGGATAAAGAAATGAGTGATATAAATAATGTAAATTTGATATTATATAATACCTTGAAATTGATTCTAATGTTTTTTATCGTAATATTTTTAGGGTTCATAAGGTTAACCATTTATGAAATTATTTAAGTTGAACCTTAGAAGATGTTTTAGATATTATTGAATTAATTCACCCAATGATGAAACTTGTGATAAGAAATTAATTATAGATAGTTAAAGGTATAGAAAAATGATACTATTGTGTTCATTAAAAAGAATCTTATATTAACTTATATTTTTAGACGGGGAAAACTACTATATAACTCTGGAAAAAGGGTCTTGAAATGAAAATGTTTTCTTATTATAAATATTTTTGAGGATATCATTGTCCTTTTAATAACTTTAGTTTATTAATTTATAGTTCTAATCTTTTAGTTGAACATACTCTTTATCACTCTCCATGATAACTTGAATATTATATTTCACATCCATGTCTAGTTTTTCACTAATGTTCTTATATTCGATGGCCTAGTATTGTGGTGACTTTCACATTTCCATTTACTTATTATTAAGAATATGTGTTATAAACTATATTCATGATGTGGTTTTCAATAATATTATTTTTAAATATCAAAACACTTTATTATTGAGATTATGTTTAAATTTTGAGGATGTAATTTAGTTAAGTTGTGGATAATGTAACACATCATGACATTACAATATTCTACTTTCAAAATAAATGTAATTTTTTTCCTAGTATGCTTTATAATCAACATAATGTTAATATTATGCTACATGAAAATTGAAAATTCATGTTCAAAATAATTTTATCAATCTTTACATGTATGATTGGGGTTATATTTCATTACATGCAGTAATGAATTTATTCAAAAGCGTTAGTTACACGCAAGTCCATGTTTTACTGAACAAGAATATATTATTAAAATATTATGATTTAAGATAATAATATATGAAATATATGTTAAGTTGAATATTATTAATATTATTAACTAAATTATGAAAATGTATGTTTGAATTCATTTTTTTCAAATTAATCATTAATGAATATAAGAACCAATTGAATATTATTGGAATGTTTTTATAAAAACTATTTCAATGCTCACTAAAGTATTTTATACTAAAAAATTAAATTAAATACTATTAATGAATGATATTAATGAAATAAATATATTATATATTAAATAAAATATTTTTTAAATTCATTTAATATATTCGATAAGCATAATATAAGAACAAACCCAATTTTACACATAATAAATAATATTTTTATAATGGCAGTTTTATCATATTTTAATTGAAAACATATTTTAAATTTAATTTTTTTAACTTGTATAAATTTTATATGTCCAAATAAACTTAATTTTTGAAATCATAACATCAAAATTTTCATAGGGTGATTTTTTTGTATCTTTCAGTGAAGTATAATTTTTTGATGAATAGTCAAAAATATTGAATATTAATTGAAAGTGGCTTATTCATATAATTTATTTATAATGATAAATTATATTTTAAATTGTATTCAAGGTAAAATTATATCTATTATAAATATATTTATCCAATTTTGTTCATTTTAATCTTTTTCAATTTTAAATTGGATATAAAAACTTAGTAAATGTTCAAACATTTTTAGTTTAAATAAATATTCATTGTCATCCCATGTGTGGGATTACTTTTAAATTAATTTTTTCTACTTATGTGATTGGAATTGAATAAAATTTTAAAATATCTGGAATAATATTAATTTATACTATACAATAAGTTCAATATAGTTTTTTAACAAAAATATTATTGAAGGTAATTAAAATTAATTACAACAACTAAGAAAAACATTATCTTAACAAGCAACTAAACCAAAAAATGAAGGGCCCAAATGACATATAAATATATAAAAGATCCATTTTATAGAAAAGTTTAAACCATATTCTACCTTGTAGATAATTGGGTTCATTATTAGAGCCAGTTAAAATGGAAAAAATTTGGGTGGAATTCCCTTTTAAAAAATTTTAAAAAAAATTCACGTCTCCTCCACTATAAAAAGGTGCTCACCCCTCCCAATTATTCACACCTATCACAAACTTTTTCTCTACCAAAAAAATACAAATAATCTCCCCAATACCTCCCCTAATCCTATAAGTCTCACTTTGTGCATAATGAAAACCACAATAGTCTTTTGTTATAGACCAAAAGGAGTTACCTGAATAAGAGGTAATGTTCTTCAACTATCACATTTGATTCATTTAATTATCCACCACATTGATTATTTTTATATAAATATTATGTAATAATATCAGTATCGTAAATACAATGAAATTTTTATGCTAATAGGTATACACATACTTTCAAAATCATTCATCAAAATGGGTTACACAATCCTCATTCATGTTAAAGACGGACTACCGCCTCACGAACTGATTTCATTTTATATTCCATTTACCACCATTTAAAGTTATAAATAATGATGTATTAATATTTTATATATTTTATATATTTTATTTATGATGTTTTTGTGCTTCTTTAATTTTTATATAATGCATACATTTGAGCTTTCCATTTTGTGGGAATACGAACCTCCATTGTGGACGTGTGGACTATAGCCTCCTCAAGGTGATGTGATTCATTCACGCTATACATGGAATGCATAAATGAAGATTTTAATTAAAATACGTGATATTAATGATATATATAATAATATAATTACAATATACAAATATTCTATTTAATTTTCATTGTTTTAATATTAAAAAAATGAAAACATTGTTCATGCTTACGTACGACCTACCATCTCAATGAATAATGCATTTCATTTCCTATCTCCAAATGTTATGGATTATTATAAATAAATATATACTGAATATATCTGATCGTTAAATCTTGGATAAATTATAGAGATGATGAAATCATGATCAACATTAGAATAACAAAAAATGACAATTCACAACATACTGGAAAAGATGGGGAATTAATACCGGAAATAGTGATAATACTGAATGATTGTTAACAAATAGGTAATAAAATATAATAAGAAGAAAATATATGATATTATAAATATTATTATTGTTTTGGAATATGTTATTAACTTTTTTAAAAACATTATATATGAAGTTAAATTAAGTAAACCTAATTGGAAATTCCTGATAAGGGATTTTCATCTCACTTTTTACATTTTTGAGATAAATGTTATATCCATCACTTACTTATTTTTATTGCATATGCACTGCCCATTTTGATATATTATATCATTAATTTCCAATATTTAATGTTATTAAATGTATCAATTGAGATTACTCTTTCATGGAACCCATGATTCAAAAGTTACTCATGTATTAAAGGATTTCATCTCAATTTAGATTCAATTAAGATATATTAGGTGTTATACCCCAATTTAATTTAATTTAGTGTATATAATTAAAAATTTTCATTTAATATCACAATTAAATCATAAGTTATGGTATTTTATTTTTCACTTTGAACAATCTCATTCAAGTAGGTTGGACTTGAAAATTACTAAGTGGTAAAAGTTATCTTGCTAATATCAGTTTCCAATATGATTACTAAAATTATATTGAAAAAAATACATTTTAATTATTTTTATTGAAAATTAAATTTTAAATATCCATATTTTGAGGAAATCTAAATCATTATTGTCTAAATTGAATTCTATTTTTACATACATTTTTTAGCTTCACTATTTTTTAATATGTTGATATATTTATATCTTTTACCCAATATGAATATTCGAGGATATGGAATGTTGTTCATTAATTAAACTGATTATACGATATATGAGTAATTATTTGGATATTTACTATATGGATTGGGTAATGGTTAATTCATTCCCTATGGTTAGTGAATGGTTAATGAAATCCCCACGATGCATCATTATTCTCCGGAGATGAATAGGTTAGCCAAATATGAATAGTTTAAACTATCTAGGGAATAAATAATGATAGAAAAGGTATCAAGTTTCATGAAAAATGAATTCAAATAATTAATCATGGCCTTTATGTAAAATTTAGTTGTCATTATTATGCATGAGATGTTTTATTTCAAATTTTCTATGGATTCATTTCTTTCTATGTTTATTAATTAAATGTAGTTTTTTGAGTTATCTACCATGCCATGTTTATTATGCCATATTGAGATATTTATATGTAATGTGTGAACAATTATTTAACTTTATGTGATGATTGTGCGCATTCATTCATTATTGTTTCTACTGTACTTACCCTTACTGATCATTTGATTTCACCCATGTTTTGTTCCCTTTCCATCATTTATGGCATGTGTTCTTAATTATTTTTTCCCTTTCCCATTTTAGTCATGTATGTCTGTCAGGATTTGATTCCTTGTAATCATTATAATATAATAATGTAAGGCACTGAATCTGGGATTCTAGACTCGAGGAATTATACTGATAAGTTTATGGATGATAAATAATATTGGAATACTTTACTCAGAACCTTCCCATTGATACCAAATTATGTGACCAATAATGTATTGACCACTGAGTGGAGGGGGGGAATCAATAGCGGTCTCTAAAAAAATACCTCTATAATTAAATTAGCCTCTAAAAATTGTTACTGTTTTTATCATGAAAATATTATAACTCAATGTAAACCACATTCAATGATAATTAAAATAATTCAAGGAAGACTTGTTTTTTCAACGTTCCCAAAAAATGTGGATACCCAGTTCATAATGTGTGGACTCCAACGGATATATATATATATATATCAACTATATAATTGAATTGAATATAGGTGATCCATTCATCCTCATAATATATCTATCTCCCAAAATAAAATATTACTGGTTCACTCCAGATAAAAAATAGTATATTCTTCTATGTTAATATTATATTTTGACATTGAAAGAGGATAAAAATGAAATCTATTTGAATTAATGATTCCATATATTCATTTATGGAAGTGATACTTATGGACTCTCAACTTTTCACACATCTAAGAGTTTGGACTCTCTTCTGAACAAAAATATTTCTATAAAGACAACCCTTTTTTATCCCTTTAAATTTTCTAAACAAAGATAGTCAACCTCACATTTAGTGTTTTTACAGTTAGTAATCTCAAAATATTTATAAAATTTTTCAATGTATCTTTCCACTTTATATACTCATATGTATCTTACAAAAATATTATATATATGAAATTTAATCTCCTCAAATGTCACAAGTTCTAAAATATTGTTGAATGCCATCAAATATTCTAGAAAATGCATCATAACCTTTAATATTTACCAAAATATATGTCAAATAATCATTTCAAATATTCATTAAGACCCATCTAAATTACCGAATATCATTTCGGGAATATTAATAATTTATCATCCATCTCAGCATCTTTACAAATAATATTTTATTTTCAAAAAAACAACCAATTTTAATGGATAAGTGGAAACCCAAAAAATCTGACACCAAATGACAAAAATAGCCATAAGAAAAATACCAGGATAAGCAGATATCTAGAACCTAGTTAAGTGAACTAGAAGAATCTAAGGGGAACCAAAATCTACTTCCAAGATAGTTACCTGATGTCAATTTTTGTATTGATACTTTGAGAGTACATAATATTGAATAAAATGAATTCCAAGACCTTCTGAAAATTTTTGTGGGAACGATAGATAGATCCAGGCTTCTCTATAGCAGCCAAAAATTTCAATTTAATCCAGTTCAGCAGTTGTGGACAAAGCCCCTCTAGAAATATCTCCTTATTAAATTTTCCACATCAATGATGTCTTCCATTATTGTAATATTAAGCACCTTTTTTATAAATATTTCCCAAATCTATCATATATGGTTTTCCTTATTCCCAAGATGTTTGAGAGGTAGCAGTTTATCCATTGAACATTACATATCTCGGTCTCTTCCATCACCTTTGAGCCTTCATCTTGAACTGGAAATTATTGTTTCACCTCCTACCAGGAAATTGAATACTCAAGAGATTTTATTATTGGATTTAGGTATCCTCCTCCCTAGGCCTTTGCATCATCACTTTTTTCAGGGGAATTATTATATTCATCTTCATCTAATCCCTTAACCACTTTAGGTTGGAAAAATTATTGGAATCCTGTTTCATGATGCTATTTCTCTCCCATGGACCTTTTAATTTTCAAAATCTTTCTATTTTTATTAAAGAGTCCCTGATTATCATAAATATCAGGAATTGTATTTATGATTATAGGGACTTAGGATTCCATGGTTTTCCCCGCTAATCAAGTCACCATAAGATTAGGAAAATTGGAGTATTCTTTATATCATCTTGTCTTATTCCAAAGAATCATATTATAACCTTCAGAATATGTTATTCCTTTCTTCCATTTTTTTATTCCATGAAAATATACATATATTTATTGTTCTACCTTCTAAACTGATGAATCTTGTGAGTCTACACCAATTTCTATGTCAACATTGATGGATTTAGCAGTAAACTACCTCAAAACTCATTGGTTTCATGGTCAGCATCCTCCACTATTGCTTTATATGTTATTTTTTCCTATAAAAAACAATTTAACACCATGAATCATCCTCTTTAATATTATATCCCTACAACATGTAAAATTTATTTTGAGTTTTAGTCAAGGTTGAATCCTTCTGACCTTCATTCTGATCACCATCCACCCCTTCCATGGGAGGGATAAGATGGTCATTCAAGGTTGTGTGGTATCGAGGAAGAAACAATCCTCCTTAAATCGTATCACCACCTAATTTTCCAGATAAAGAAAGTAGAATAAAGAATAATAGAGGGAATGGGCGGGAATCCTATCAACATGACAACATTCCAAGATTCTTCTCAATGAGTGAGGGACTTTCCGAATACTTGTGTTGACATAAATGGGAACACCATGTTTCAAGATGTTATTTATCCCCAGATTGTAGTCAGGGGGAATATCATAAAACTTTTGGATTTTTTTATCTGAATATTCCATAATAAAATGCTTAGGATATGAAACTAGACATTATACACCCTTTCCACAGTGAAATTTCAATGTCGTATGACCCATTTGAGATCAGTTTGAAAAATAGTCTATCCATGATTCGTAAACAACATATTTCTTACTACTATACTCCCATTAAATTTCAATCCATTTGAAATTCACAGGGGACTTCTAATAATCAACCTCCACATAAATACAAGGATAAATAGGATGGAAAATCCCTTTTGTTCTTCAGTCTATACCTATGATACACCCAAGAAATCTACCAATCATCCTAAGAATGGAGGGTTTATGAAATGGGAGTGTAAACCAAGGATACAAACCCAAATAGATAGGTAATCCAGATCACATTTCAAATGATATTCAAATGAAAACATGAGAAGATAGAAACATGAATCATTGAGGGATTGTGGGGTGTTGGACCAAGTACGCACCATGTCATGTTCATATTTGAAACATATAAGGAAATACCATAGATCGTGTAGTCTATCCACCACCAGATTCTATAAATACCATGATTCCTTAACTAATTTATTGATGTTTCCAACTAGGGGATGCTACAGACTAAACCGATCCATGAGGGGAAATTCAAAGCATGAAGATGTCATTGTGAACATCGATGGAGAAATCGGCTGGGAAGGATCTCTATCCTTGAATCCTAAAACATTACGGTAGAGAGGGATTTCTATAAAAAAGGAATTTTTCTTGAATCATTATGAGGGATAAGGCCCTTAGGAGGAGGTAGATAAGAATCAGGAGTCCCCTCCCGAGGAGAGGGAGGGCTTGGGAAATCAGTCATGGCTGACTAGTGAATTAGAAAGGGCATAGACTAAAAATTGAATCATCGTCATAATTATTTTAAATTCATAAACATTTAAATTATATCTGGAATATTTTAGTGAATGTTGTTATGATATGATTAATAATTATAGTTTTAACATTGTTTTATACTTCTTCCATTTTTCCTTTGATATTTCTAAACTAAAATATTCTTTCATGAATTTTTTTATACATGCATTGAGTTTACTCCTCCCATTTTAACATTTATTTTCCTTCTTCCGTTTACTCCTCCTTATATAAATTATTCATCTAAATTTTATCTTTTTAAATGTTCTTTATACTACATTTACATCAGTTATTCAACCATGTACTTATTTATGTAAAATCTTCTTCTAATGAACATAATATATTTTATCATATCTCAGTCAAAAAATAATTAACTTAGTCTTGTTCTGATTATGTAGTAACTAATTATAATTCTTATGCTTTTGGTTTTTTTGTTCATCAAACATCTAGGTTTCTTTAAATAAAAAATTTCTTTTATTCTCATATCACACTTCTAATTATAAAACTTATTCCGAATCACCTACCATAATCCAAAATATTTTCCTTCCAAAAGCACTAATAATTAAATTTCTTTTAGGAAAATCAATCATAAAAATAGGACTTTATATTTAATATTTTCATTCTAAAAATTATTACCTATTCTTAAAATATAAAAACATTCACAAATAAATATTGATAAAAAATAATTCATTCTTACATAATTGAATGATGCGTTCTTCATCATTTTTCTTAACACTCCACCTTGGGTGGATCATAATGTTTTTGTATAAAGGAGTATGGTTCCACGAGTATTTTCATTGATTATAGAGACCTCGGATACATATTTTTTATGAACATGTATTTATTTTCCCATATTGATGACTTGTTTGATCTACTCTATCGTTCCCATTATTTTTTAAAGATAAATTTTCTGTCCAGCTATCACCAGATGAATATAAAGGAGAAACACATTCTATGGACAACATTCCATACTATGTATGATAATTATGAGTTTTTGGATAGAATTTTGGGATGATGAATAAACCCAGTTTATTTATGGATATTATTAATATATTTTTCCATGTGTATTTTTATAACTTTATGATGGGTTTCATTGATTAAATTTTGG
The DNA here is from genome assembly GCA_963277665.1 of Viscum album. Classification (NCBI taxonomy): domain Eukaryota; kingdom Viridiplantae; phylum Streptophyta; class Magnoliopsida; order Santalales; family Viscaceae; genus Viscum; species Viscum album. The sequence goes on along the minus strand of OY728130.1, from coordinate 1,799,167,267 downwards.
TTCATTCTAAAATCTATCAGGAACATGAGAAACACTTAAGGATTTTTCTAAAAATATTAAAATAAATATTATTGTATGTGATGTTTATCAAATGGGAATTTTGGTTAAAAATGATTTCATTTCATGGCCATATTATTTCTAAATATGACATAAATACTATATTTCTAAAATTAATGTCATGGAAGAGTTTCTAATACCTTCAAATGTCACTAAGATTTTACATTTTCTTAGATTAGTGGGTTACTACTAATTTTTTTTCATAAACATTACTTGGTTATCTAACCCACTAACATAGTTAACTCAAAAAGGATTAAATATCACATGAAAAATGGAATGTCATGAATGTTTTTAATAAATAAATAGAAGTTTGTTCAAATCTCCATTGGTAGTATTTCTAACAATGGTGAATTTTTTTATTTATAAATATACTTCACTGAAGGGATTTTATTGTTCCTTAATGCAAGATTATCAGGTAATTTTATATTCTTCATGTTAAGTCAAACACCATGAGGAAAATTCCCTACAAATGATCATGATCATGTACTAGTGTATTTTACATTAACAAATTTTATGGATGTGTTATATGGGGTCATAATTTAAATATATACTGACCATAAAAGATTAAAATATATATTCAGTCAAAATGAGTTGATCATGAGGAAGAGAATATGGTTTTAAAAGATAAATAATTATGATTTCATAATTCCATATCTTCTCAATAATGAAAATAAGGTATATTATTCTTTGATTTGAAAAGATAATGTATCATTAACTATTCATTATTTAGAGCATGATCCTTTGGTTAACGATTTATTGAATATTTCCATAGAAACATTTAATATTGTGACCCCTCCCTTTTGGTTTAGGTGTCAATATAGTCATATTTTTTATGTCATTATAATGAATACGAAAATATAATGTTAGTATTTGAAATAGAATTTGAGAATTTTCTAGGATGTGTATATTTCATGAATTTGTCCATGATAAAGAAACTGTTAAAATATTTTTAAGGAGGATGTGTGTTTGTTTCCAACACTTTCGTTGGGGCGTGTACATCCTTCACGCAGAGGACACGCTGCTGTTACCCCAAATTCCCGCTTTCCAAAGGAGAACGACATATGCTCCTTATTCAGGGACGTCTGCTCCTTAATCGAAACAGGATGATGAGATGTCGGTTATTCCATCCGTGGATTCCTCCTCGGAACTTGTCACCTAGTCCGGTCTCCCTCATAGATTTAAGATGTAGTTCATGAAGCTCTTCCCGGCACCATATCTTCATGGACACTAGTTAATTACACCGCTTCTGTCAGGAGCTTCCAAGGGGTCCGGTTAGGGCAGAAAACTTTTTTTAAGAGAGTAGTCACATTGGGCAACATTGGCGTGTCATGACACTGGGGATTGGAATGTCTGTCTTCTTTCCCTTATTAGAGGGATTCTTGAGGTCGGAGAAGCCTGAGGAATCCCACATCGGATGTCGGGAATTGTATTCCATAGGAATGTATATGAGGTCTTACTGATATCACCATGTTTAACATAGGGTATGCCGCAAGTTTAACATCTAGTGGAGATAGATCAAACTGATCGGAACTCTGGTTAATGTGGATCAGATGGGCGCAACCCTGACAGGGACACTGAGGTTGGGGCAGATGCGTGGGTGGCTTCGTGAATGCTCTTAAATGAAATTAGTTATGAGGTGGCATGATCTCACCGGGATGTGGCGTCCTGGGATAGGATCAGGATGGATGAGGGATTTGGGATTTAGCCTCAAAAAGAATTCCTACGTCTCCCCGTGGTGGGGAATCAAAGTCAGGGTAGTTTGGTGGAACGATGGAGCACCAGCGGAGGCGACCCGCGATAATGGGGGCATAGATGGGGCCCAGAGGAAGTGGAACCTTCGGGTCAGGGCATGAGCTTCCCGAGAAACGTGGGCTCGAGGGAGATTTCAGGATGAGACATGGGTGGTGGGATTGAACCTCGTGGAGGCTTCCTATGTATCCCCATGGCGGGGTTTCAAAGACCATGTAGTTTAGATGGAATTTGGGGATTACGCTCTAAGGCGGCCCATGGTGTCGGTAAACCGACGTGAAGGTGGACCTGGGGCCTGGATGGAGGGTGGGCGTGAACCTTGTGAAGGCCTCCTACGTAGCATGCCTTGACAAGAATCAATGTCCTGATAGTTCGGGATGGTGGATACAGTTTATCATCATGTGGGGCGGGGGCATACCTGACGTGGAGGAATGACCGAGTGGTGGGCTTGAACCTCATAGAGGCTTCCTACGTACCATGCATTGACATGGATCAAAGTCCTTATAGTTTGGGATGGGTTGGGTCTTACACTCTGAGGCGGACTAATGTGGAAATGGGGCTTGGCAGACTGACATGGAGATGGTCGAGGCCAATGGTGGTGGGGCTTGAACCTAGTGGAGGCTTCCTATGTACCATTCCTTGACATGGATTAATGTCTCCATAGTTAGGGTATAGATTTTAACATCATGCGTGATGAGAGAATTTGGGTGTTATGCTCTGGGGCGGCCCAAATTGTTGGTGAACCGACGTGAAGATGGCCAGAACGACCGGGTGGTGGGATTGAACCTCATGGAGGCTTTCTACGTACCATTCCTTGACATGGATCAATGTCCCAGTATTTTGGGATGGGTGGGGGATTACACTTTGTGGTGGCCCAAAGTGTTGGTCATGGTCGATGCATACTCTAAGCTCATGTGAGTCATTATCGGGGTGAGAACCAACATCCAGCAAAGACCCGACGATCACATCACGAAGGGTGCGTCTATGGGAAATGAAGAGGGGCTTACGCATTGAGTGGCCCAAGAATTCGGGGCTTACTTCAGGATGGAGGCCCGTTGGGGACAAAACGCAGCGGTAGAGGGATTTTGGGACTGATGAAATGAGGAGCCTCATTCCCTATCACGCCTTCCGCTGGCCTTGGGGACCAAAGATGAAAGGAGGAGCACCGTTCCCCATCACGACCTTGGCTGGATTTGGTGTTGAGGGAGTGAGGAGGAACATGGTCACTTCCTCCTACAAGAAAGGTTAGGGGCTTACACCAAGGTGGCTGCCCTTCCCCGCGGACAAACGCCACTCCAATAAGGAGGATATCACCCCTTATGCGGGATGATCCCATCCCTGTGGAGACGAGTGGGCATGGAGAATGTCCAAGGCGGGGGGACCAAGCGTGCGAGGCACGGCGCCATGTCACAGTTTAACGTCATCTGTTGAGGATGAGGTGCTTGGCAGTTTAACGTCCTGCAGCTCAAACAAGGTGGGTTTGCTCCGCACCCCTAGGACTTACATAACCGGTACCCTCTTCCCCTTGTGGGAGGGAAGGCATCGACAAGGCCATACTGAGGGGGTGTTGCAGAGAGAAAAATATAGGGGTCCACATTAGCGTGGCTTTGAGAAAAAGCAATATCCATTAGCGTGCCTATGCGAAGAAGAATGAGGCGAAGCAACACGATGGGAAGAATTGTCCACGAGACTTCGAAGTTACTTCGTACAAGCCTAGAATGTCGTACGGGAACACCATGTATGATACGGATGCCTAGGGTGCACAAGGTAACTATGAATGGCACCCAGAAGAGGGGCATCAGGCGTTCGCATAATGGGGGGGGGGGAGCTCGAGGAGCACCGTGGTGAAGGGACCCAGAGAATTGTGTGCAACTGTTGAGGCTTGCGTGAAATAAGGGGACCCTACGCGAAAAACCCCTTGTTGGTGCAAAATTGGTGATGCTTGTGTGAAACAGGGGGGCCAAGGTTTTGCGCGCGACTAGGAGGATTGTGCGCAAGGAGTATGAATTATGTGCAAGCGGCGAAGGTCATGGGCAATGGAATGGGTGCGTGCAAAGTAAGGAATTGCTCGCAATTGGATGGGCTACGCGTAATGGAAGGAATTGCGCGCAAGGGGGGAACCCCGGAGGGATTGAAATTTAGTCTAAGACAAGGGGATCTCGTCTGAAGGCGGACCCTGGGGTGATTAGGCATGAAAATAACCATACCTGAAGGCCATATTTCCTATTCGTGGAAAGCCTATTTCACACATGAGAGTCGGTTCAGATTCATCATCCCTGAAATGGATGAGGTCTCCTTCTGTTTATAGGCACCCATGGGCGCGAAATACAGGAATGCGTGAAATAATTATGCGACAAAGGCAGCGATGCGAAATGTCCACCGCTCGGGGCGCGGGAGAGATATTATTTCACGCAGGCGATGTGGAATATTCGTGAATCCCAGTGCATTTTCCATGGGGCAGATTTTTTCGCACACTTCACCATTTTTTTCGCACAACCCTTCAGGGCCCCCTGGACCGGGTCTCCGGGTTCGAATATGACTTCTCTTTATTGTTTCGAAACATTCATCAAAACTTAATCACTTTTCGGCATCTTCAAATGCCCCCCTCGGAATTGGATCGGCGAGGGGTTGCAATGATCAGATTTCGTGGGAAATGCCGAAATGCATGGCTTCGTGGGTCCCATGTGCGCAAAAATCTGAAGTAGCACACAAAGATCAACCAGGCACGGAATCCACTTTTCACATGGGTGTGGAACCTAGGCTTAGCCTATAAAAGAAGTTGAGGGTCCCATGCTCCGTATCACTTTTCTCTCCGGATAATATTTGAGCTCTCGTGCACGAAATTTCTTATGCTCCTATGCAAAGAACTGCCTCGGAAGTGAGTAATTCAATTGATATTTGGCGGCATTTTACGCGCAAAACTGGGGTATTCTGTGCCACAACTTGATATTTCACGACACTCACCATTTTTCCCCAGATTTTGTGCCATCCTTCCAGATTTCTCACCAACTGTCAAGATTTCATGCCAGCTACTGAGACACTTAGTTTGAAGAAGATGGCTGCACACAGGGTTTATGAGTGGGAAGCCGCTGCTCGCAGAGCTGAAATGGTTGGGAACCCAGAGGTTTATAGTGAAAAAAGGGCTATCTCCAATAACCATACCCTCTTCAACATGCTAACCCCCACCTAAATAGAGTATGCCCTGTCTGACAATCTGCCGCTGTGGGACTTCGGCATTCTGAAGGAAGTCCCTTTTCTGGGTTTCGAGGTTGATACACCACGATCATGGGTGACCCGTGAAGATGACCTTACAAGATACAACATCACCAATAATGGTCACCCTACCAGAGAAACTGGGAATATGGATGTCTATGTCCTAAATCCCAGAACAAGGACCATTGCTGGGGGTGACCCTATCGTGGAGAGTTTGTCGGCCCTCTACACGAGAACCTTCAGTCAGAGCGTCACTGATGATACAAAAGGTTGGATGCAGAACTGAGATCTGCAGTCCTGAAGAAACTTCACCAGTGAGTGGGTCTGGCCGTACTGGGTTCGCCATACGTTCGACCAATTTGGGGCCGAGCTACGACACATTGGTCTGTTTGAGGTGGAGTGGACGTTGCAATTCCACATCTACTGCTAGACTGAGCTAGGGCAAGATCTGTTCACCCGGTGGTCCCCTGATACCAACAGTTTTCATCTTCACCATCTAGAAGTCGACATCAGTCTCTGGGACATCCACTGCATAGGGGGAATCCCTTTGGATCTCAATCAATATGATGAATGCGTCCCGTCAATTAACATCTGGGGTGACAGATCTCGAACCTCCATACTAATAGGGAACCTGCTGGATCTGGCCAAGGAGAAGCTGGGGATCATGAAATTCCTAAAGGATATCACCTACAAATACTAGTTTAGCCTATTCTTGGAAAAGGATCTAGAAGTCGAGAAGCCAGGGCGGGGAAGAAGATGTCTGATCGTGGCTCATAGGAGCAAGAGCGGATCATTCTGAAGGATCTTGGAGGTGGGGCACTACCAATCCTGGGGATACCGCAAAAATGAGTCCCAGGACCCGAATGTTTGATACGATGGATTCCTCACCACATTCCTAAGCAGATGGATCTTGCCGGTGAGGTACGCAACGATGGGCATCCGTCCAGTGACTCTAGTGATGGCTGGTATCATGGGTTCCAACAAGGGGTTCGACCTGGGGGTCCCCGTGCTGGCTTGGTTGTACACCGTCTTGGGACGCATCTTGAGAGGGGGATCACTTAGGAGAGTATGTGGACCCTTTTAGATTTTCCATGGCTGGGTTGCGGCTCATTGTGTCGGATACACTTTCCCTAATGCCATCCATCCTCCAGGAAATGCCCTGCGGCCCTCTCACCTGAATAATTTAGGGGTCATGACGATGACGCTGAATGAAGAGGGATTACAGATCAGGATTGGTAACCATTCCAACATCGCCTTCAACCCATTCCTCACCCCAACTGGTCAGCTGATAGATGATGGGCAAGGCTCACTAGAGCAGGAGTACTTCCAGAGCATCAGAGGCAGGGTTCTTATGGCCCAGATCGATGGGAAGATCTTCTAAAAGCCTTATATGTCATCTAGGCTCGCCAGGAAGTTTGGGTGCCTCCAGAGAATACTAAAAAAGGTATACACAGATGTCTGGGAGGGGAGGCATCCATGTTTTCTTCATCAGCTTTGGCTGATGTTCATGACTTACAGCTCTAGTGACATCATCACCTTTCCTCTAACCATAGTCAATGCTAGCCTCTCAACCGAGTATGATAAACATTGGACAATAGCATACCCTGAGTGGTTTTTGCAGAATTGAGTTCAGAAGCTCAAATTCTCTAGTGTGAAACCTCATCGGCGAGAGAGAATTCAGGGTGCCTCTAGTCGGGGAGGATTTGAAGCGCCTCAGGCTATGGGTCCCGCATAGGCTGGGACCTTAGCAGCGAGGGCATCTCATGGCGTGGTCGTTCCCTCGTAGCCTAGAGGAGGGGGGGGGGGGGGGGTCCCACAGAGCGGCCTGAGAACTTTCTGGGAAGAAAATAAGATACTTGCTTCAAACTTCTTATGATTCCCTCTTCCCTGCTCTATGGTCAGCTTCGATAATCCTGTGGCAGTCAACGAATACCGAAGCCCTCTGGCAGAAGATAGTGCGAGACGAGATCTAGTTGCTGGAATTCATGCATGTTCGGATTTCCGAAAGAGTGAACTTCCATCGATGAAATACATATCTAAATCCATGGACACATACGCATTCCAACGGGGTCAGTGTGTGGGGCCACCTTTATTGTTGAAGGTGATGCTCAACCATGAGCATGATTCGGAAACAATGTCGCTGGTGGATGATTACAGTGATGAGTCGGAGGGCGGCGAGGTAGGAGAGGAGGCATATGGAGAGGGGGAGGGTGAAGGCGATGAGGAGCCTGAAGGTGAAGGGTCTCAGGGGGTGTCCCACCAAGGGAGTCTCTAGGAGAGTGGCGAGATTGTCAGCTCCGATATGGATGTGACTGAGCTGCTCGAGGTATGATTAGAACCTTATCTTATATTGTATTCTCTTTCCATTGCAATCCTTTGGCCACATTCCTTATCATACTCAGAAGAAAATCAACGCAAATCAAGCATCTCCAGTTGAAGGAGGGGAAGAAGTACCAATGGAACAAGGTGGGGCACTGACGCTCATTGTCGAGGTTATGAGTGGTGAGGGATCCCCCTCCACGGTAGCTCCTATAGTGTCCAGAATGCTGGAGGCTGGCGCCATGGGTTCCCGTAATTTTCTTACTTCAACACCGATATTTTCTGTTGCAGGAATCAACTGATTAGGGAGATTCTTCTCTGGAAAGTGATCACGACATTGGAGGCTCGTCAGGCTGCAGAGCCGAGACCTTTCGTGAGAGTGCCGATGGAAAATGTACTGCCCCATCCAGAACATGCCTACCCAACTGAGTTGGCCCCAGCAATTGGAGAACAAGGAGCAGCGGACACCAGTGGTGCAGCTATCGGGGCAGGGCCATAAGTCGAAGAGGGTGCCACCAAGATCGAGGGAATAGAAGAAGGTAACCAAGATGCTGAGGAGCCTATTCCCCTAGGAGGAATCTCTGAGGAAGACATTGTTGCTGGCCTATTGGCTATCTTACCTATCTATTGGCCCACTGATCCCGAAGAAAATGATGATTCAGATTCGGAAGCGGCCGAGGAGAGCCAGATGACGTGACACAAGATATGTAAGTGCATCCTATCTTTTCTAAATCAACCCCAAGTGGAATGGATGAAGTAGATAGGGTCACTCCACACCTAGCTGCGTTTCTTGTGTGATGGAGGGGTATATGTTCAACGCCTTCACCTGACGGTCCCTGATTACATGGTCGAGATGATGCATGAGAGAAGTCAACGCGCCGACGTCACCCATTGTCGGGTGGATTCGGGTTGTACCTGGGCACTTCTGAGGGCAGATCAGGAGGTCCATCTTTTTTAGGAACAGGCGAAAGAAAAAGAGATATTCATCGTAAACTGCTCTGAGATCATGGATCAGTTGAGGGCGTAGATGGAAGAAGCCCAAGAACAACTCATGGAAGCGAGTCACCGAATTACTGAGCTCCAGACTGAATAGGCATAGGCACCGGCCAGGGTCACCGAGCTGCACTCCATGGCCACCGATGAAAAAAGGGTTCTTAGGGGATGGGAGGCAGTCCTGGAGGTCACCAGCCAAAAGGTGGCGGCATGGGAGAGATCAATCCATGAAGCCGACCCTTAAGGGACCTGTTTTGGCCGAACCCATAATATTACCTCGCCTTACTGCTTCTTTTCTCCTTTTTTTGAACTGTATGTATGGAAAAATTTACTTACTTGGCCCTTTTCTTAACATACTTGTCCCTTTTTTTAACATGCTCAACCATAATCCCGAAATAAATAGTAATCCATCCCTATTCTCACATGAGCCGTACCTAATGTGAGAAACAAATGAGTCTCGTACTATCACTTAGTTTGATCGTGGGAGCGTCAACCAAGCTTCTAGCATTCAAAATTCGATCGTAGATTTCCGAGGAGACGAGCGAGGCCCGATCAAAGGAAGAGGACCTCAGACCAATAAATATATCGTCTTCTCTATGTACTCTATCACACAAGTGGGTCAATGCCATGGGAATTGGAATCAGTCTGAACATAGGGTAATGAAAAATGTGAATCATGTTACCCAAATTCGGAACATTATGGGAGGGGCCTGGAAATAAAGGATGACTTTTGACTGTGTTCGAAACACAGCATCCCTATTGCATTAGTGTGAAATGGGGACAAAAAATGAGGGTCAACCACTGACCATGTTCACAACATGAGACCTAACTCAAATATTGTCCATCATTCTTCCAGAACGTTGGCCCAGGAAAGTAGGCGGACCATAGGTCGAGCATTTGTATTGTTAGGGGGTCCCTTCAAATGTGATCAGTCTTCCGGAATGTTGGCCCAGGACAGCAACCAGACCATAGTTTGAGCATCCATACTATTAGGTGGTCCCTTTAAATGTAAAAGAGGATGAAGATTTGAATAATGGGGCACACAAAATGTGGAAAGTGAAGTGGTGGTTTGTTCGAACAGAATCCAACAATCCTGAAATTACGCCATCGTAGTGGAAGAACATTGGGAGGGTGCGTTAATCTGATCATGGATCATCCTTACTTTTAGACAATACCTCTCTAGTGAGGGAATTATCACTTCCCAATGTCATCAAGGGGAATCCTGAACTTGTTCGGTGCAAATAAAGTAGTTACAGAACTACCCAGGGGGGTCAGGCCAGGAGGCCTACTATGGGGAAAAGGATGGGATTTGGGATTCCCGGGGCTAGACCCGAGATGAAATGTCTAAGAGTTCCTACGTATCTTATAAGGATATGTTTCAAGCCACATGTAGTTCTGGAGAGGTGGCACGGTACGGTAAGGTACCAGTGCAAAGGATGAAAGGGGCATGCGGGTTTATCCCTCGCACCAAAAGAAGTGGCATTTGATGTATCTTGTTTGTCCTTTAATGTGAATGGTTTTTCTTTTGTGGAGTGACCGGCCTAGTGTAGAAACTCCTGGAATCACCATAATAATCAAGCAGTATACAGGCATTGAAAAATGGTATGGTAAATGACCGATACCCAACGTGATGTCCTCTATGATGAGGTCATCACAATGTAGTGTTGTTTTTCGTCGTATGGCCGGGATGATATTATCACAGTTTATGGTCATGTGGTAGGACCAAACATCACAGTTTAAAGTCATATGGCTTGGACATGGAGGAATGTGCATGACATGATAAATCATACCCACCGTGAATGTGGACGAGGTCTAGATCATCACTATGCGCACCTTTGGGAAAGGAGCATCGAGCCAAGAGGCTAGCTAGGGTCAGAGGATAAGGGGCAGGAGAAACTAGCTCCCAGCTGAGCTGGACCCGGAAGCACGATGTATGGTTGATCCCATGTATTCCATGGGGATGAGTATTGAGTCACACATAGCCCTTAATGAAGATCATAGTTTATAGTCTTAGAGCCCAGACCGTGGGAGCCCTGAAGGACGCTATATTGCAGCTTTTTCTCCCTGACGTGTGGAGGTGCACTGAGGTATAGTGCCAAGAGTTTCAAGATTCCACCTAGACATGATGGTGTGGAACATAATGTGAATCATGCAACCAACATTGAAGGCTTTAAGGGGCTGGTGTGATGATGGGGATTACTGCTGACCGTGTTCACAACACATCATCCTATCACGTTAGCCTGAAATGGGGACAAACAAATGATCATCGACCGCTAACTATGTTTGCAATGTGGGATTTTTATCAACTTGTTGTCTGAAACCCTTGGGGGGCATTGGCCTTTAATGGTAGGAGAGCCCCTAGTCGTGGTATCCATGCCATTTTTGAGGGTCCCTTTGGGTGTGAAAGAAAATGAGGGCCAAAATGAAGTGGATCACAAAGCTTGACAAGTGAGAAGAACTTGCCTAAGTTGAATATGAAAATCCTGGTCTTAGACCAGAGTACTCTGAACACATTGGCAGAACACTGCAAGGGGACGAGGGACTCAACATGAGGGAGGCCAAGAGATAGAGGATTCCCAAGATAAGGGGGAATGGTGCCAAAAAACCAATGCGAAGAAGGGCATACCCTTGTACCACACCTATATATCCCCCTTGTGGAGAGGGATAGGCCAATGGGCCTAGGTGACTGGGAGATCGTGAGATATCTTCGAGATAGGATTGGACCCGAAATATAAACATTCAGGAGGTCCTATGTATCCCATAAGGATGGGAATCAAGCCACATGTAGTTCTTGAAGATACAGTTTAATGTCATGCGGAATGACATACATTTTAACATCATGTGGGTTGAGCGCGCAGTTTAGGGTCATGCGGGACTGATAGTTTAAGGTTGTGCAGGACCGTAATCCAGTTTAAGGTCATGGGGGATATTAAAGGCCCAAATGTGGGACCAAAATTAGTTTAAGGTCTTGCAAGACCAAATGATTAGGGAAGGTACTGCTTGGGGAACCTAGGATTGGTGGGAGGATTAATACGCTTACCATCCATGGTCACCAGGGGAGTATGCTCCATTGGGATATACCTTATGAACAATTAAAGGTCCTTCACACTTGGGCACCAACATGGATGGCTTCATGCTTAGGATCACTGGTCCCCTAAGGGCTAATACCAAATCTCATTGAAGGAAATAGAAGGGGCGAACCTTCTTGTTGAAAGCTCGAGCCATCCTGCTCTGATGCCTCTCTAGGTTGTGCAGGGCACGAAGCCTATACCTGTCCAATGATTGCAATTCAGCTAGGCGGATCTCAACCACTCTATCCTACGCTTGCTGGTCAAAGACCGTTGTGTGCAATGAGGGAAATTGAATCTTGATGGGCAGGACGCCCTCAGTACCATACACTAGGGAAAATGGGGTCACCTGGGTAGAATTACGAGTCATCATCCGATAATCCCAGAGGGCGTTGGGGAGCTTATCCAGCCAACACTTCTTCTTCTGACCATCCATTTTCTGCATAATGTTAGAGAGGGTTTTATTGAACACCTCAATATGTCCATTTTCTTTCACATGATAGCGGGAGGTATGGTTGTAGATAATGCTGTACTTGGTGTACAATTTCATCAGCTCGGCTGCTCAGAAGTTGGTGCTCTTATCGGTGAGGATAGCGTAAGGTACTTCAAATTGATAGATGATATTGGAACTCACGAAGTCGATGATAGAACATGCCAGGACTTCCTTGAGCGGAATTTCCTATGCCCACATAGGAAAGAAATCTGTAGCGGTCATAATTAATCATAATTGGCGAGACATCACTGGTGGGTATGGTCCTACAACATCTATTCCCTAGACTACAAAAGGCCAAGAGTACTTGGTATTGTAGAGAGCTCTAGTGTCCGATGCACAAATTTAGCATGAACATTGCATGCAGGGAACCTCTTGGAAAACTCGATGCCGTCGTAGATAATGGAGGGCCAAAAATACCTTAATCTCCAAATCTGGTGAGGCAGTTTTGGCCCAGCCTGATGGGCACCACAGGAACCGGCGTGAACCTCTTGCATCACCTGTGGAATCTTAACCCCTTGAATGCAACATAGTATAATACCATCAAATCCGTGTTTATGGAATATCTTCCCAAGGATGGGACCACTCTGGAGAGTAAAATGCAGCACGAGGCATCGAATTTGCTTGCGCTCATCCCGGTCTGACGAGAGATTACAATGATGGAGGTATTCGTCCAAGGGTGTCCTCCAATCGACAATCACTTAGATCACTGCATTCGGATGACCTGGGGGTCCTGATGTAGAGGCACCGACGGTAATATGGCTTACCTAGGGCCTTCATATCCATCCAGGATAGCATGAGCTATGCCTCTCTGATGTGCCATGTGGATAATCAGATCATCCTGCTCAGGCTCTACAAGTGATGCGGCTAAACTGCTTAAAGCTTCCGCTCCACCGTTCTGTGACTGAGGGACATGGATAACCTCTGGCTGAGAAGTGAACTGGGGCATGATCTAGAGAGTGCGTTTTTACAATGGTACGAGTTCTGGCTTCCTGACAACATAGCTGCCATTGACCTTCTTAATAACTAGCTCGGAGTCCCCTTTCACATGAAAATGGGGCACATAGATCTCAAGGGCCAGCTTGAGACCAATAATGATGGCCTGATACTCTACCTCATTATTAGTGATGCCTTTGAAAAACATGTATGAGTATGGAAAGATGGCTTGTACAGGGGTGATAAAGATGATAACCATACCTACTATGTTGAGCCTAGGAGCATTGAGCCTCCTACCGGTGGGGCTATGAGAGGCACCATAAAAGTACATTTCCCAACATGGGACGGCCTGATCAACTAAGAGGATGGACACATCGGGAAAATCCAAGTCCAAGGACTGGTTCGCAGAGGTTGGATGGGTAGCTAGGAACTCTTCCAATGCCTGTCCCTTGATAGAATTCTGGGGGACGAACATGATGTCGAACTACTAGAGGATTACCACCCACCGTGCTAGTCGGCCATTCAACATGGGGAGATTCAGAATATAATTAAGCAGGTCTAATCAAGACATTAGTTGTACCTCATGGTGCTACAGGTAATGCCGCAATTTCTGCATAGAAAATACAAGCTCAAGGCAGCTCTTCTCTATGGAAGAGTATCTGATTTCTATATTTAGAAGCATGAGGCTGAGGTAGTAGAGGTTGTTCTCTATCCTCTCATTGTTCTTTTGGGCAAGAAGGGCACTGAGGGACCATTCTAGGGTGGTGACATGGAGAATCAACGGCTCCCCGAAGATAGGCGGCATCAAAACCAGAGGCTTGTGCAAATATTGCTTCATTTCCTCAAAGGAATTCTGGCACTCTTCTTCCCACTCATAAGAAGTGCCCTTCTTCATGAGTAGAGAAAAGGTCTTACACTTTCCATCCAAATTCGCAATGAATCGGCATGTGTAGGATAAGTGTCCTTGGAGACCTCGAAGCTCCCGAATATTGCCCGGGGAGGCATCTGGGTAATGGCCTTGATCTTCTCTGGGTTGATCTTGATGCCCCGGTACCGGACAACAAAGAAAAGAAACTTTCTAGAAGTGACCCCAAAAGCACACTTCAACGAGTTCATCTTCAGGTGGCGGGAATGGAGGAAACCAAACACATTCTCAAGGTCCCTGAGATGGTCCTAGAACAAGCAGGATTTGACCACCAGGTTGTCCACATAGAATTCCACCAATGTTCGTAGAATTGGCTTAAATATACGATGCATGGTCCGCTGATAGGTGGAACCTGCATTCTTCAGGCCGAAGGGAATAACCTGGTAACAGAAAGTACCTTGGGGTGACCTAAAAGCTGTGGAATCCTCGTCCTTGGGGGCCATCCAGATCTGATTATATCCAGAGTAACCATCCATGAAGGAGAGGTCTTGGAACCCCAACATAGTGTCAATCAAAATTTCGTCACTTGAATGGGAAAATCATCCATCGGACAATGGCGGTTGAGATCTCAGAATTCGATGTTGACTATGATCTGCCTATTCTTCTTCCTGACTAGCACAATTTTGGTTAGCCACATGGTGTATTGGACCTCCTTGAAGAATTTGGCTCTGATGAACTTGTAAACTTCGGCCTCGACCATGGCACAATGAGAAGGGTGCATCTTTCTGGGAGGCTGCTTGAATCCGTAATGATTTGCTGGATGACCGACGCAGTTGATGGCTACCTAAAGATCTAGTCCTCGCATCTCATCATAACTACAGGAGAATACATCACAGTGCTGTTTGAGGAAGCCTACGTACCACTGATGCTCCTCAGGGGACATAGTGGCACTGATCAATGTGGGTCTTGAATCTGCCTCGCTTTGGAGGTACACCTGTACCAACTCGTCGACCGTGGCTGAGACGCCTTCTTCAAAGGCAGGGGGAGTATCCTCTATATTTTCTTCTCCACTTATGGAGGTATCCTCCATGGGGGAAGCTTCTTATGAGCTACGAAACCATGATGGGAGGCAGCTACCAGCTTTTATAGTAGTGGATATTGCATCGGGGAACTCTGGGCCTACCGAGACCATGGATCTGAAGGTTGTCGACCTGATCCCATCTGGTCTCCGGCCCAAGCGGCCATGATTGACAATATCGAAGTAGTAGTGGCACGTCTTCCAAAGACAACTTATTCTAGCTTAGCGAAACAGAAAAGTATGACGTACTACCATTACCATGAACCGGACGTCCCAATACCTGATAGGAGTGGGAGGCTCCAGGACCACCAGAGCCTAATTTGTATAAGAATACGAAGTGATCTTCCAACACCGCCTAAATTTGGGAGCATGATTCCCACTTTTACTAAAAATGACAAAACATTTCTCCATATCAGGGGTAGTGGCCTGCAACCGATGGATCGGGAAGACATAGGTGTCATTCAGGCCTGCCAAAGGGTTGGTCGTAGTGGTGACAAGCTTAACTTCACTTTCTTGGAAATGTTTATTCTTGATCTTATAATAATCAACATCCAAGTTGCGGGCTTCACAAGAGACGATAGAAGATGCATCACCTTTGAGTACACCCACTCGACCATTAAAGGAGTACTTGAGGCAATGGTGATATGACAAGAGGACCGTTGCATGCAAGTGGAGCCATGGATGGCCCATCAATGCGTTTTACACAGTGTCCTGGGAGACAACCATGAACTCAGTGTTGGAAACTAGGCTGCCGAACTGGGTCTTTAGATGGTTCTTCCGACCGGGGTATGCTATATCATGTTGAATATCTGGATTCTTAAATCGGAGGGAGTCAGGTCATCTTCAAATAACCCTATCTTCTGTAGTTTCCACGTCGTAATAAGGTTGATCCTAGATCCGGTGTCAAAAAGACTGCGGCGAACCTCCACGCCATTTAATTGACCGGTGATATACAACGGGCTGATGTGCCCCTATATGGGGGAGCCTTCATCCTATCCAGAGAATGAAATGATGCCCTGGAATTTGGCATCCACAACTGCTTCAACATGGAAATATTTTGTAGTTGTTAACTCTGTCACAAACTGGAGGGGGCACTTTAAAGCCTCGGTGAGTGCTTTGTGCATATCTACTGACATGCGAAGGGCTTTAAGGATAGAAAAACTTTCTGGGATGCCGCTGAGGTGCTTGAAAACGTCGTACTTCTGAGCCAGGTGTGAAATTCTTCTTACAGGGGACCGCTCTATGATAGAAAGCATGGCGGGCCCTACCGGCCAAATTGACGGCAGACTCGTGTTGGGTATATCCCACTGATCAGTAGTTGAAGCTCATAGAGTAGCTGCTAGATGAGGACTGGGCGATTGAGATCAGCCTGTAGCAGGGCGAAGCTGGTCACGGTATGGCCGATGTGGCTCTGCCTGATCTAGTAGCACAAGCGGTGGCAGAGGTGGACCTCTTGGCACTAGATGGAGAGGCTGTGAGTGCTGAGCTCTGAGCTGGGCCTGCTGTCTAGTCTCAGCGGCATGCACGGCCTGGCTGGAGGTGCCAACTGACGTGCCCTGATGACCCATATGGCCATGGTTCCGCTGACGTTGGAGTCATCTAGGGACGTTGGGGAGGTTCTCCTGGCGCTCCCCTCATCGAGAATCATATAGGGGTTTACCAACTCGACAATATTAACTAAAGCATTACCTTGGACATCACATGACAAATAATCCACCACTGGGCGAATCCTAGAGGGAATCACCTTCTCCAGGGGCATAAAATCACCAAGAGTGCGAGAAAATGGTGACAATGGTGGGCCACATTGCATCTTTTTTCACCGCCGATGCTTGCACTTCTTGGAAGAGGTCAGTTGAGATGATGGCGTAAAAGTGGTTGCCAGAGCTACTGAAGGATCCGACTGATTCAGTCATGCACAGATAATGCCATGGGCGTGAGCGACCATCCTGTGAGTCATCCTGTCGTTATAATTCTGGGACTCGCAGTCATAAACCTACTACCACTAACCTTTGTCGTCGCTAATGTTATCTGATCTCACCAACACACCCACCAATTGTGCCAAGGATGGGCCCAACCTGACTATGTTGTATTCAATCTAGTCTTGGAGCCATTCCGGGAAGACATAGCATTTCCAGATGGATTGCCCCAATATCTAGTGATAATAGCGGTAGTTTGGGTGATCAGTGAGATGCACCTCTTCTGGCTTTCGGCACTGAGGCAGTCATACAATTCTCTGCCCTGAGCCACTGTAGAAGTAACCATGGACCTGAGCCTTGTCAAATGACTAGGCCTGATTCCTTCTATCCAAAAGGGGGCTCTATGAGTCTGACCCTAATGGCGGGTTGGAGGAGCTTGCTGAGGAGGCGGAACTAGATTATCTCTCCTAGGTAGTGGTGGCGCGTTTTGTGAGGGAGCCTGCTGATTTTGGGGTGGGCGCTGATGGGCTGGAAACTGTGCCCGTGGCGGGGGACCTCTGTTGGGATGAGGAGCGGGATCCACTGGATGCAATTCTAGCTACCTAGGGGCCTCTATGTGGGCCACCATAGTGGGCTCAGCTCTGGCAGCCCACCTAGTTGGGATTACAGGAGGCAGGAGGCATGCTTGACTGGCCTATTGCAGGGCTTCTTCTAGGCGCTGGGCCTTATCCGAGAAGTCTCGGAACCCTTCGGGATAGATCTGAGTGATCAGGGAGGGAACCAGTTCCGTCTTGACATTTACGATGCACATATTCTATAATATCTTCTGAGTCAGTGGCATGTCAAGGGAGTATGTGAGCCCCTTCCACCGGGTGATGAAGTCTGTGACTCGCTCATCAGGGCTTTTCTTTCACCTGAAGAGGTCAGCAATGTTCGTCTTCTGGGTGGTAGAGCTGAACTTGTAAAGGAACTGCCTGTCATGGTCTTCCCAGTTAGTCACGGATCCAACAGGGAGCTGGCTATACCAAACGAATGTCGTCCCCTCCAGTGTTTGAACAAAGCAATAGAGCTTGGCAGCCTTCTCTTGTGTTGGGGTCCCTAACATAGGTCCACACCTCGAGTTCAAGTGGGCCAGGTGCTGCGGCGGGTCCCCCGTACCATTAATGATGAAGAAGGTGGGATTCCCAAATCCCGGGGGTGATAGCATGTCATCCACCCATGCCAGATATGGATTTTCGTCAGGTGGGATGGCCACCTGTCGCATTTCCAAATCCTTTAGGCGGGCGATGAGTTCCGCCATTGGATCTTCTAGATGCAGGTCCCTGTCCTGATGGGGATCCCTAACCACGAGCGCGTTGCAGGGCTCTTTAATGCAATAGACAAGCTCAGCAGCCCGTGGAGCGGCTAGTGGAGAAACTCTTGGGGCTGCCGTAGGAGCCTGAGCTCGCTCACATGGATAGTCACTCCATTCAAGAGGGTTCGGTGAGACATACCATGCCCTCTTGCTATTAGCACCGGCCTCTCCCCTTTCTGTATGGACAGGATGTTCAGGGTTACCCGAGGGCAATTCGCTAAGGAGAAGTTGTGTCTGTCCCTGCTTGACTAGCCGTGGGTCACAATAATCCGGACACTGTTCCGCATCGCATTCGGCCAGGAGGTCATCAACCAGCTTATTCTACTCGGAAAGCTACTGGCATAGCGTGACCTTCTCGGGATATTCCTCTGTCTTTTTCCCTAAGGCAGTTTGGTCAGAGTGTTTAGTGACACCAATATGCTCCTTTCCCTTACCGAGATTCTGGCTGAGTACCAATGCCTCGGTGGGCGGAGGGAGACCGAGGAGGTTCCTCTGCTGGCGAGTAATCATCCCTTGTGGGACTAGTGGCGGCACATCCCCCGGGGGGAAATCCCCATCAAAAGGTCCCAGATCATTCTCCACTCTTGTCAGATCGGTCATGTTGACCACCACTCTTCATGGGGGTATGTCCTCACAATCGCAAAGTGACTCATGTTGTCAGTGAATCGTACTGAAGAGGAGGGCAGCGTACTTCCCCCAGCCACAGACTTGCGCATGGGGGGTAGCCTCATTAATAACATTGCAAAGTACTTGGAAACTCTGGACACATTGCTGTTGGAGGGTCTTGTGGTGACCAGGTGACTCAGGGTGCTATACCACGGGAAGTGTGGTTAGGTCAACCAGATGGCATTTTTCGCCGATGTCTTCTAGGTTTTCTTGGCTCCCAGGATAATTCACTCGCCGGTGGCGAAGACGGAAGTGAGTCTCCCAGAGGCTCTGGCAGAAACGTTCAAACTCCTCTAAGGTGAGCGATTCTGGCGTACCAAAATTCGACCATGCGACCGGCCAAAACTTCTTGGGGAAGTGTCCCGCTGCGAGGATGGTCCAGAAGCTCCTCATCTTAGACTCAGGGTCTATCCTTTTATTGCCCCACTCATCAACTGAGGGTGGCTAAGGAACTAGCAGTGGCACCGAGGTAGGCCGCTGGGCCTGTGGGCTGGCCGGCGGAGAATATGACGAGTGGGCCGATTGGTTGCCGAATCTTGGGTTGTCCCTTGAGGGTTGCAGTGACCTGGCCGCCATGTCATGATAGGATGAACTGGTGAACTATGCTCCTGCCACAACATCAACATCTGCTGAGGGTGTACTATGCAATGACTCTTCCGCCATTGACCCCCAGAATAGCTCTCTGCCATCTTTAGCTGAGGCAGAAGGAGCTTCCGGAGATGATGGTGGCAACTGCGTGGTCAGTCCTTGGGGAGATTCTAGGTTTTCATCCTCCTAGATATACCATCGGAGGGAGGTAGGGATCTTATGGACCTCGCATTCTGGGAGTAAGAAGTTGATTCGACTCATTCCTGCCCCAGCCCTTGACTTGAAGGGCTGAGAAGAGGGCTCTAGTGCCGAGTCATTCTCTGCCTTAGAGTATGAGAAGCGGGATGGTTTGATTCATGTCCATCCATCCCCAAAATTCTTCTTGGGGTGGAAAAGACCCACCTTCCTGACATTTGGTGGCTCCTCAGGGTAGGGCGGATTTCTGACATGGGGTCCTCCGGTCGTACTGGCGCTGGGGCGGAGAGGGTTTCCCCCCGAGAAAGCCGTGGTGTGGGGAGCACTGAGACAAATGTCTAAAAGGACATGGGGAGGACCTTTGTGTTTTCAATTGGTGAAGTGGGGTTGGACTCCACCTCTCCGATTGTTGGGGTGAGGAGGACCTTCGCCGATTGGAACGATGGCATGGGGGGACCTCCATGTTGGCAAGTGAACGGACATACAATGTCTCCATACTCGAGGTCTGTGGCAGGAGGAGTGACCCCGTACCCAGTGTAGTGAGAATAGGACAGACCCCCAAATGGGGTGTTGCTGTCATGGGGATGACCCTTATTTGGGATGAAGGTGGCGCCAGACAGACCTCCATGTTGAGGTTCGAAGCAGGGAGGGCATCCACCTTCCGTAATGGCGGAATAGAGTAGGCCTTCACAATGGGTGGCATTGCTATATTTTGGTCCATAGCGACCATCACATGTGACAGTGACCAGGAGAGTCGACCAAACCTGCCCATGGGATGGTTGGGGCCTCAATCCGGATCGGGCGTATAGCTACCCCTACTCAACGTATGCCGGGAGTTGGTGAAATGAGTCAGCGGTGGCTTTGGCCACAATAGTCACTGACGTTGATGCCCCATGGTGGGCGCCTTCTTCCATTTGCGCTCGACGCTGTAGTCGGGTAAGATAAACTGGAGCTGGCGGCGCAGGCGCGTGGCTTTCTTCCTCCTTGGCTCGGGGAACTAGGTGGCGGAGCTGACGCGGCCTAGTAGGAGAACTCACCGAGAGCCCATGAAGAGGGACTCCGATTGGTCCAAACCGGACATCCCCTACCACGTCGGCGTAAGGGAGGGAGTTTTCAAGGTGTTCCAGGGAAAAGATCCTAAAACTATTGAATGTTGGGGTGGGGAGAAGCGTCTCCATGCACGGCCCTCGGGGGAGGCATTGACGGTGATGCAAAGATGCCTCGTGATCCAAGCAAGCCATACCCCTACTGGGAATGACCCCCACTTCATCATACATTCCTACACAGTCATTAATTATCCTTCGATGGATAACATATGATGGGGAGAGGGTGCGTGTGCGCCCATCAGCCGTTGCAGTTGAGACCATCGTGGAAGAGGCAGAACCGCGTGGGGAGGCCGCCTCGATATTGCCCCTACTCATGCGCTGGTGGGAAGGTGATCGGGCCCCAGATGCAACAACATGGTTCCTGAAAGTAGGGAGATGAACTCATTAATACTGATAGGAAAAGGAATCGACAACCAGTTCCCCAATGCCATTCTATCTTCCGTGGCTGGTAAGAGGTATCCACGCTGACAACGTCACAGGATGGAATGCCCAACATCCCGACTATCCCAACTTCTGGTGAGTTTCACATCAGGCCTGCTTGGTGGGACCTGGTACCACATGATGAGGTCAGATGAAATGCTTATCCACTGATTTCCCGAACACTACCAGACTCCATGTTGAGGAGAAGACCTTCCACGTTGGGTTCACTATTTTCTGTTTCCAACGCTTTCGCTGGGGCACACACATCTGTCACACAGACGACGCATTGTTGTTACCACACCTTTCCTACCTTCCAATGGCGGGTGGCATCTTCTCCTTGTTTTGGAACGTTTGATCCTTGATCGAAACAAGATGATGGGAAGTTGGTACTTCTATCCATGGATTCCTCCTTAGAACACTTCTTCTATTCCGGGTCTCCCTCATAGATTTAAGACGTAGTTCATGAATCTCTTCCCTGCGCCATATCTTCATGGACAATAGTTAATTAAGCCACTTCTGTCAGGACCTTCCAAGGGGTCGGATCAGGAAAGCGTCCTTCTGTTAGGAGATTAGTCTCATTGGGCTTCACTAGCATGTCTTGATGCTGGGGATTGGAATGTTTGTCTTCTGTTTCTTAGTACAGGTCTTCTCGATGGCGCGGAAGCCCGATGCATCCCACATCAGATGTGGGGAATTGTATTTCACAGGCATGTATATGAGGTTTTCCTAAGCTCACCATGTTTAACACAGGGTATGCATCATGTTTAATGACCAGTGGGGATGGATCAGACTGATCGGAACACTAGTTAGAATGGATCAGATGGGCACAACCCCAGAAGGGGACACTGAAGTTGGGGCCGACACGTGGGTGGCTTCCCGAATGTTGTTAAATGAAATGGGTTATGAGGTGGCATGATCTCACCGGGATGTGGTGGCCTGGGTAAGGATCAGGATGGACGATGTATTTGGGATTGAGCCTCTAAGAGACTTCCTACATATGCCCATGGAGAGAAATCAATGTCTGCGTAGTTTGGTGGAAAAATGGGACACCTATGGAGGCGACCCGCGAGAATGGATGCATGGATGGGGCCCAGAGGAAGTGGAACCTCTGGGTCAGTTCATGTGATTCCCAAGACATGTGGGCATGAGGGAGAGATTAGTATGAGACATGGGTGTTGGACTAGAACCTCATGGAGGCTTCCTACGTATCCCCGTGGCGGGGAATCAAAGACCATGTAGTTCAGATGGTATTTGGGGATTATGCACTGAGGCGGCCCATGGTTTCGGTAAACTGACGTATAGTTGGACATGGGGCCAGGATGGATGATGAGAATGAACCTCATGGAGGCTTTCTATGTACCATGACTTTACATGGATCAAAGTCCCCGTAGTTCGGTATGGTGGATACAGTTTATCCTCCTGCAGGACGGGGGCGAACCTGACGTGGAGGAACGACCAAATGGTGGGTTTGAACCTCGTGGAGGCTTCCTACGTACCATGCCTTGACATGGATCAAAGTCCCCGTAGTTTGGGATGGGTTGGGGCTTACAATATGAGGATTCCCAAAGTGTAAAATGGGCTTGGCACATCGACCTGGAGGTGGTTGAGGCCAATGGTGGTGGGGCTTGAACCTCGTGGAGGATTCCTATGTACCATGCCTTGACATGGATCATAGTCCCCGTAGTTCGGGTATACAATTTACCATCATGAGGGATGAGGGAAAATGGGTCTTATGTATCGAGGCGGCCCAAAGTGTTGGTGAACTGACGTGAAGATGGTCGGAATGATCGGGTGGCGGGATTGAACCTCGTGGAGGCTTCCTACGTACCCTGCCTTAACATAGATCAAGGTCCTCGTAGTTCGGGATGGGTTGGGGCTTACACTCTAAGGCGGCCCAAAGTGTTGGTCATGGTTTTTGTTTACTCTAAGCTCATGTGAGTCATGCTCAATGTCAGAAACAAGAGCCAGTAGAGACCCGACAATCAAGTCATGAAGGTTGCGTCTGTGGGAAATGAATACGAGCTTATACGTTGAGCAGCAAAAGAAGTCGGGGCTTACTCGAGGATGGAGGCCTGTGGGCGACAAAGTATAGTGGGAGAGGGATTTGGGACCAAAGAAAGGAGGAGCCTCGTTCCCTATCATGCCTTCCGCTGGCCTTGGGGAGCGAAGATGAAAGGAGGAGCACCGTTCCCCATCACGCCCTTGGCTGGCTTTGGTGCCGAGGGAGTGAGGTGGAACTAGGGCGCTGCCTCCAGTAAGACAGGTTAGGGTCTTACACCAAGGTGGATGCCCTTCCCCGCGGACAAATGCCACTACAATAATGAGGATATCACCCCCTGTGCGGGATGATCCCATCCCCGTGGAGACGAGTGGGAATGAAGAATGTCCATGGTGGGGGGACCCCGCATGCGAGGCACGATACCAGGTCATAGTTTAACGTCATGTGTTGAGGATGATTTGTTTTACAGTTTAACGTTCTATAACTCAGACAAGGTGGGTTTTCTCCGAACCACTAGGACTTACATAACCGGTACCCTTTTCCCCTTGTGGGAGGGAAGGCATCGATAAGGCCGTATTGAGGGGGTGTTGCGGAGCGAACCATCGAGGGGTCCACGTTAGCATGGCTATGCGAAGAAGCAATAGCTGTTATCGTGCCTATTTGAAGAAGCATGAGGCGAAGCAATGCGACGGGAAGAATTGTCCATGGGACTTCGAAGTTACTTTGTACAAGCCTAGAAGGTCGTACGGGAAACCCATGTATGATATGAATGTCTGGGGTGCACAAGGAAGCTGCAAATGGAACCTAGAAGAGGGGCATCCAGCGTTCGCTCAAGGGGGCGCCCGGGGAGCACCTAGGTGAACGCCCCTGGGGAATTACGTGCAACCCTTGAGGCTTTCGTGAAATAAGGGGACCCTGTGCGAAAAATCCCTTGCTGGCACGAAATCGGTGATGCTCACACGAGATAGGGGGATGAGGTTTTGTGCATCACTAATAGGATTGTGCGCAAGGAGTATGAATTTCCTGCAAGGGGTGAAGGTCGCATGCAAGGGCAGGGGTGTGCTCAAGGGATGGAATTGTGCGCAATTGGTCGGCCTGCACGCAATGGAAGGAATTGCGCACAATGGGGGAACTCTGGAGGGATTGGAATTCAGTCTAAGACATGGGGATCTCGCATGGAGGCGGACCTCAGGGATACTTGGCATGAAAAGAACCATACCTAAAGTCCATATTGCACGCGTGCGGATAGCCGATTTAGCGCATGATAGCCGGTTCAGATTCTTCAGCCCCGAAATGGAAGGGGGTATCCTTCTATTTATAGGATCTTGTGGGAGCTAAATACATGCATGTGGGAAATAATTGCGTGACAGAGGCGGCGTCATGAAATTTCCACCACTCAGTGTGCGGGCACGAAATTATTTCGCACCGGCGCTGAGTACTCTTTTTGATTCCTAGTACATTCCATGTGGGACAGATATTTTCGCGCACTTCACCATTTTTTCGTGCAAACTCTGTGGGCCCCCTAGACCAGCTCTCCATGTTCGAATATGACTTCATTTTTCTATTTTGAAACTTTCTTCAACAGTTAAGCACTTTTCGGTGTCTACAGTGTTCTTGTTTATTCCTTGTGCGGTAACATCATTCGAATGATTTCTAATCATATATAATTAGGGTGGTATTAATATGTAAGTCGCAAACCTATAGGCAGTATTCCCAATCTATTGAGATATCTTATTTCTCATATGGAGTGTGACTCATGTGAGTTTAGGGATTTATAATGATCATTCAACTAACATAATAGAAACCCCTCAATATGGGAAACCTCATTGTATAAGAACATTAACAATCATATATTGTACACTTTGCGACATGTTTGATCTTCTACCATATCTTGTATCTCATACTGGGCATGAATAATGTGGGAATATTGATTTTAGGTGATCATGTTAGCAGCATGACACAAATACATCTAAAAAATGGGCATTCATCTGGGAAAATAATTGAACATTGATGAAATCGGTTCCTATTATAATTGAGATATATACAATTCCATGATAAGGCTTGAGCACCAAGCATAATTCCTCAATTCCCTCACATACATACTCTCCATGTAAAATTAAGTTTCAATGCATGGTCTCATACAGACAATGTGTGTTATGATTCTTGTTCCCATGGGGTACATAATATACCTCTCAAAGGCTCAATCCAAATATGAGAATACCATTCACCTTCTTGATGGATAGTAGACTCAAGAGTTCCTAGTCATATTTATTAAATGTATAAGGATTCATTAATTGTTAGGAAATAATTGAAAATATATAGAGATCCATTGAAACATATTTACATTTTCATTTATATATACCCCTCTTGCATGTACATGGATGAAACAACAGATAGAATTTTTAGGTTAACTAGTCCTATTACAATATTTTGGAATGATTCGTGATTATATATTAAATCTTTAAGAGAGACCCATTATAGAAAAAAATTTCCCCTAAAGGTTTACACTAATCTTGACCTCCCATACTATTGAACAATGTGTGTTCCTCACTATCATTGGGGTTAAAACCACATATGAACATAGTCCGTTGGAATGTGTTCTCATATCTCACTATGGATATGTGATTCATTGGTAGTTTCTATCAGAAATATAAATAGAGACACCAATTTCAAACTATTAACCTATATCAAACATTTAATTAATATAAAATGATAGATTGGTCAGTTCATATAGTTCCATTATTTTCCACCTTTTGTTGGCAAAAAAAATGTTGAACATGATGTGAATCTTTCTGTAATAACACTCAACCGAGTTCCAAAAATAGGTCTATTTGTTTGAATCCCACATTAGTAAAATATCCAAACTCATATGTATAATCAAAAGTTCTGTTAACCCTACAATGATAATTGATCATGTCTTATACTTCAAATGATGCAGTTATTGGATAAATTATCTCTTGTTTTACAGGTGAGTGAATATATATTTTCTAACAAACATCACCTCGCCTGAAGACCATGACATCATCATAAAACCATGCTAAAATATTAGTTGTGATAGTAACTTCATCATATCACAAAAAAAATCATCCCAGACTTCTTTAATATTAGTTGGACACCCCTATGGTTAGGGAGTACCTCAAATTTGGTATGATTCAGACCCTCGAGGCCACAAGAAGGGGTTTCTAGATATTGAATCATGCAAGAAAACCATGTCCAGGGATGTTTGTGATTAAACGGGTGACACATATCACCCATGACAACTAGTTTGGGAGATAATCCTCCAATAATGATTGAGTAATCCTTCATGTATTAGGGTTGGAAATTCCCCACCATATTCAGTTCCATGAATGTTTCTAAAATGACTTCATCCTAGTTTGGGATCTTTTATAGAGTCCTCATTTCATTAACCCCCACAAGTGTTGTCTCATCAATTCCCATCAGTCTCCTACAAAGGGAACTACCTTACTTGTCACCACACTAGATTCTCATACCCAAGAACCAAGGAGATCCTATCCAGTGGAGTAGCTATAGATCAAGGGGAGTGGGCTCATATCTAAACATCCACTGAGAAATTATTCCAAATAATTATGGTAGTCGGTAGTGAGAAGGCTCATATTTCTAATCAACACCAATTCTACCCTCATATCCTGAAAACAATAATGGGGCAGTCAAATATCCCAACCCCTAAACATGAATCCCAACATCATATTTTGATGGAAAATAGAGTACATGAGCAAGAATACATACCCACTTCAATCGAATACATATTCCAGTATATCCTGTAGACCTAGAATGTGAACAAATATATCCCTAAAAATTCATTGGTAATGGTCCATTATATTATGGAAATGATTGAAGTGATCCATTAGCATATTTCAGAACTGGTGTTGATATAGGGATATGTAAATATCTATATCCAAATAGTTAGAGTACCATATCACCATGTTCAACATGTACATGTGGCTACTCTATAAAAAGAACATATTCATTATTCCATACAAAAGGATTATCATCATATATCAATAAAGGTATAGAAATAGGGCAAGGCTTGTATTATAATTTTTAATATGGCCTCTCAACATAGTTTTTAAATCACCGTACTATAACAGCACATTCCAACAAAGGAAATTGAGTAGCGTAATCAAAATGATAATCATGGTTAGAACCAGAACCCCACTCTAATTGTTGTCTATCAGTATGGTGTGGAAATCACCTCAAGGTAGGATTGTATCACTAACGAGGAAGCTACTCAATATATTCTAGTAGATTAAAAGAGTTAGGCTTATAATCCGTATCTCAGTAATAAAGTACTGCAATAGCATCCTGTAGATGCAATAAAATTGGAGGACCATATCTATTTTTCCATTCCATAGGGTTGTCTATATATTCTGATATGGAATTCATCTCTAAACCATGATCATACATCATCTTTAACAAGGGACTCCCATAATATTATGATTACCACTGAAAGGTAGAAACATTTCCCTACCAATAATATTGTAGCTCACCAACATACTTCAACAACTCATCAGTAGTGGGACTATGTTCCCATTTAAGAAACATTTATTTGAATATTTTGGATATTATCTTGTAGTAGGCTCGTGCCCCTTCTCAACCCCAAAGGCTAGTTAACATATTATAAAAATGGCACCAGAAGAGGCTCGTGTACTTACTATTCTCAATAATAGTGACCTTAATAATGTATGATGCATATCAGCATAAAATATAGGGTCTGTCAACTCTTCATCTAAAGAAGAATGTGTAAAATACAATGATAGACCTCCACATTGTAGTAGAGAGGTGGATTATTGGATCTCTAACCCTATTATCTGATGGGTATAACCCCCTCAATGTAAAACCTCGCATATTAATAGAAATAATCCCATTTTAAGACACATTTTTATATAATGGTTCTCTAAAAAAATTGGGTTAACCATATATAGGGACTATTAAACTATTAGAGACACCTTTCCTCAATCATCAGGTGACCCAGATAAGTGATATCTATGTTCTAGCTTGGTTGGGGAATATTAACCGGATGAATAATGTTTCAATATGGATATATGGATGGATTAGAACATATAAAACATCCCAAATATGTTTTGGATCATTGGTACTTTTGATTATGATGTCCCAGAGGGTGACTTATTTGCCATAAAAACACTCAGTTTTGAAATACCCCAAGGCGATTTCACTATGGCATGATGCCCAATATCTTAATGGAATATCAAAAGCATACAATTCACTTGCCTCTATAGCATAACAGCTCTCTGGTAGTTTATTGCTAAAGAAACATCAGAAATACACATTCGAGGATGGAGTGACGGTGGATAACTTCAATTCACTCTATCATAAGGATAGTAAATCTCACAGGATGTTGTATCCTGTAATTTCATATCCTTGTGAGAGATCATGAGACCAAACAACATGTAGGCTAGTTGTTTAATCCAATGAATCTCCTTTTATTTCAAAATTCGAAGACATTATCAATGAGGAGATAGTTCCACCAATAGGATCTTAAGATGGCCGAATCGAAAAAATGGTATCCTACCTCAAATATGGATGATGATTTCTAGGATTACCCAACATATTCTCATATTAAGCGACTAAAATCACAAGTTGTCACTACATAGGGACCATTTTTGAATGAAATGATGATTAGTAGTGAAGATAAAAAATCCAACCATGATTGTGGGGGTATTTTTATCTCAACCACATCCATGGGGGTCATAAAATCTCATAGGGTCCTGATGAAATTGGTGGTGGATTCAAATCATTCACATACCGTAGGAATGGGTTAATTTTTATCTCGACCACAACTCTTGTGGTTGTGAAATACCATAAAAATGATCACATTGTGAAAAAAATGATTCCAAATCAGCACCATCATTAATGTGTAGAGGGATTTTGAAAATAATCTCAAATGAAATCAGGTTTCTTCATGTTAGAGGGTAAATACCAGTTACCAACATCCCATCTAATCCTATCACCAAAATACATACCCCTTTCATTTAGATCTTGATCAAAATCATAATTAGAAACTCTTTCACGGTCATTATTCATAAGCCATGATAATATGATGATCTTGTAAGTATAATCAAAAAATGAATGATACCTAAACCAAAATGGTCTAAGAAGACCGAGGGTCAGGGGAAATACCATGAAATAACTCTCAAAAGGGTAATGGGCACTAAAAAAATGCATATTAACTAGAAAGTGAGGTGGTTAAAACTATTTCCAGATATGCATTAGTGAACATCATCTCCACCAATAAATTAAATGATGTTGACCCAGAAGGGTGTAATATAGAATTAGTAACTTGAGTAGAATATTATATTTATTCACATAGTGTGACATCATATTTGAATAATTAGAAAAGAAATCATAACGTGGAACCTTTGAATAACTATATTCTATATAATCAATGAAATTAATCCATGGATAATGGGAAATGTGTGGCTACATCTAACTCACCACCTAGAAGGTCTAAAATCACCTATAAAGAATAATGGATATCACAATACAAGATTGAGACCCACAACCTCATAAATCTCAGTGTCAAATTAATCAAAGGTAATATTCCCACTTGGTATAGCCTTTAAAAATAAATATATATCCCCCCACCCATGGGGAAAGAGTTAATCCATAGTCAAGGATAGTTCTTAGGGATCAGTTTGGTTCTGTATCTAGGAAACACATTGACATAAACAAAGAAGTTGAAGTTAATTGAGAATTTCCTCCATTATTGAGATAACCTCCTCTTTATTGAGGTGATCATTAAAACAAAAATTAATTGAAAATTACTATGATAAGAAGTGTAACAACCTGAGATTTTATGAGAATTATTCTTTTTAATTTCATTTATTTCTTGTGTTGTACGCTACACCAAAATTGTCTTCTACTATACGCAACAGTGTATTAGCATGCAGTATACGCAACACTATTCATGGATTGTGTTACACACAATTTCACGTTCGTTTTGTGGAAATTATTCTACGCACCATTAAGTATATATTTTGTTTAATGTATAAATGAAATATGTTTTGATTATGTTATACACAACAACAAAAAGATATTTCACTACACACAGCCCTGACATGGATTGCATTACTCGCAATCAAGACCTTCCTTGATAGGATGTGTAGTACATAATACCGAGTTTCACTAAATGAGATATTATTATAATATTATTATGAACAAGCCGTTATGAATAGTAATACCCACTTGTTGAAATTTTCTAAATTTTATCTTTCAAAATGGACTTAATTTTTGGATTCAGAATATTGAAATTAGACTAGGTCGAATTTTTGGTATTTTTCTAAAAACTTTCAATTTTTGATGAATAGTGAAAACACTGGCTTACTATTTAACACCCGAATTTTTATTTAAATAATTATTTATTTTATTTGAATTTATTTTAGGTCAATATTGATACATAATACCTTTATAAATACAATATAATTCATTGGAGTCATTTTATAATAATTTTAGATATATAAAAATTTTATTAAAAGTTTCACCGTCTTTTACCCACCTCCTAGGAGAATTTGAAAATTTACATAAAACATAATTTACCACTTCTATGTGTGGAATTTAGAAAATCTGAGAGACATGGTTAATATGAAGGAGTAAAATGTGGTTTAATAAGAAAAAAATAATGTTCGGTGAATAGTAACTTTTTACTTTTATTTACCACGGTTAAAAGTAAATAGGGTAATTAAAGTTAAAAATGATATTATTATTACCCTAACACATGTACTAATTCTATTGGATAAGTATAATTCGACCAAAAACAACCTTAGGAATATAATATTACCATTTAGGACCACTTGGATTAGATTAGGACATTTATTATTATTTAATTCAAAGAAGTGTTAAAAGAGTTAAAATCAATGTTTAATAACTAAAATTTTTTTAATATAGGGTTATACATAAGATAAATTCTACGATAAATATTCATTAGAAGGATAAAAACATTTCCTACATAATTTTATTTTATTTATAATTTTTATACATTAAATAAGTTAATTTATATATGACACAATGATCATGCAGTAATTACCTTATTAATGAAATATTAGCATAATTGATGTTATAAATACCCAAATAAATGTAATTTGAAACTTTTTATAAATTAAAATAATTTTTAGGTTAAAATTACATGTTAGTATTGATTTAATTAGATTTTTTTGAACTAATCAGGCTGTCATTATTTTCACTAAAATCAATTATCAAATAGTGTCAAAATTGAAATAAAATAGTTTTTAAGAAAAATATTATATTATTAATTGTTATTCTATTAATAAAAATCTAAGGTTCAGAAAAATGACTTTTATTAGATTATATATATTAATAATTAACCACTTGGGGTTCGTTTGGCCTGTTATAGTAAGTTTATTAACCATATCGTGTAAGAAAACAAAACACACGGTAAAAGTTAAAATATATAACTTAGAGTAAAATCTAAATGATAAGTTTAAAATAGTGACATAACTAGTCTAAAACATATTTTTTGAGAGTATGGCGACACATATCCACTTTATCTTTGAAATAAATCAATTCGGAGCTATTATAAACCAAATATGACTTTATTATAAAATAATATTTTAAGTTTTTCCTAATGTGCCCCTCTCCTCCCTTATAAAAGGGTATCTCCTCCCTCTTCACTTTACACAATTTTGAGCCTTCATGCTTGGCCAAACCCTGCCCCTATCCCTTCTCAACTTCCCTAGAAACATTATAGTGGTTTTTTCTCCTCAAAAGACCAACTCTAGTGCCTTTAGAGGAAGCTTAAAAGAGGTGCGCCAAAGAAGAGGTAATCTCTTCTACCGATTCTTCCAAGTTTTCTTTCTTCTTCAACTTCCTATTCTTGATTTGTTTCATAATAAATTAATAACATCAGTATTAATAATATAATTATATTTTATTATAAATATGCAACAACCCTATTTCATCTTCTATCGATCCTACGGAAAATGAAATCACCGCGCGTGCGTAAGTACAGAATACCATCTCCACGTTGTGGTGTAATCTGTTTTCCACCACCACCTTACTTGAATGGGTATAATGGTGTAAATAAATAAATATATATGATTATTTTAAATATATATTGATTCTAAAATATTATACATACACTTCAATACAATTCCACAATCATGTGAATGATATCATCGCTCATGCGTACGTACGGACTACCGTCTCCACAAACGCGATGGGATTCATTTTCTATGATTAACAATTCAAGTATGATTATAAAGTATATATAAAAAATAATCATGAATGATATTACATAACAATTATACTGGATTTATGTACATATATGTTTCATTTACTTAATTACATTTAATTCAATAAGGAAACGAAAACAGCGTCCATGCGTACGTACGACCTATCATCTCCATTAACGGTGTATTTCATTCCATTTATCGATCTATCATATAAATTTATATGATGAATATATATTATATATAAATCATGTTTTACATTTTGGAATTATGTAACTCAGGATATAAGTAATAATATCAAGAACAAAATGTCGAAACACATACGATAAATGAAATGATTTTACCCAAAACGCTGCTTTAACATGGAATTTACAAAAGAATGGGTAATATAAAGTCATAAGTGAACCATATATGATATCATAACAATGAATATGATTCTGTAATAATTCACTAAAATTATTTAAATAATTATACAGTAGGTTCAGATACATACGAAGCATATCAGACCTAAGGTAAGGGATAATTATTCCAATCTTGTTCTTATCTGAGATTTTTTATTCGTAAGTATTTACTGGGGTTATATTTATCATCCATGTCCATGTTTTATAAAAAAGTTTTCATAAAATGTTTATTATTCTTCCATGTATGTTTAAAGTCATTTTTACCCTTTCTGGACTTTTACCACATGGTATGTAAGCAATATTTCTTTGGTCTACCGTATGAGGTACTTTTTGACTTTTCTGGAAAAAGTACTAGGAGAATGTTTTTTTAACTTATACGGCATGAACAGATTTTTACAGTTTCATAATGCCTCATTTTGATGAAGTTTACTCTACAATATTTCATGGTTATCTTCAATAAAATATTTTTTTAAAAATTGTGTGGAATTTTTTGAAAAGAAAATAATTTTTATGAAGAAAGGATATTTTCCTCAAGAATTCTTTTCAAGTGTTTTATCAAAACCATTTTCCATCTAAGATGAAATTGATTTATATGGGTATTTTTCAAGTATAATGTCTCTATGATTTACATGGTTTCACTTTTCTTATGATGAAATGATATCCATTTGTTTTATATGGATTATGTTATGATGTAATGATGTTTATGAAACCCATTTTATTCTTTAGGTTATGATTAATGATTTATGTTTATGTTGTGGCACACGTAAGAATGATTTCATTATGAGATGGGTGGGACCTATATATACCTCCAATGCATTGGGTAAAGATTTATATCTCATGAGATAGACATGTCAGGA
Source organism: Viscum album (assembly GCA_963277665.1). Taxonomy (NCBI): domain Eukaryota; kingdom Viridiplantae; phylum Streptophyta; class Magnoliopsida; order Santalales; family Viscaceae; genus Viscum; species Viscum album. Next base: position 1,799,133,774 of record OY728130.1, on the reverse strand, counting down.
ATGGAAAGCTAATCTAGTTCAGTGATACAGGACTGAAAAGAAGAGTTATCTCGATTCAAAAAGGGACTTTGTCCACTAAGATGGTCTTGGCAGTAATGCCTTGGATACTATGGAAATAATAACATGTGTTTAATGGTTTCCACAGTTACATGTTTTATTCCCATGATATTTTATCATTCTTAATGTTTCTTTATGACCTATGCCTTACATACTGCAATGTTTTATGTCATTGCTCAATATTTTGATGTTTAAACATTATGTTTTTATTTTTTTAAGTTCAAACGTATATTATTTGTTTTATTTTCTCCATACGTACCCTTACTGAGCATTTGATCTCACCCTTTATATGTTTTCTTTTCCCCAGGATTTAAAGAAAGGTTTTAGGTAAGAAAACAAAAGGAGAAGATCATTATGGGAGATGTTGAAGATCATTCACCATGATTAGAAGATTATATTCCGAGTTTCCAATGACACTAAACTGTTACTGTCCTTGTGTGTCAGTTTTTGTTATGTATTATGTATTATGCAAAAGTATTGTAATATCCATGTACATCAGGCATCGGGTATCTGCAGTTGGTATCAGAGGGAAGTTTAGTTAGCCTATGGAAACTAGGATGCGAAAACATTAATGAAATTCCTAGAGCTATTTCTATGGCATCTCTAGGGATGTCTCTAAGGATAGGTATAAGTATAGGTTACAGTCCGAGAATTTTGATAATGATAATGAATAACCTAGGATTAAACCTATGATGTTATAGATTAAAAGTACTCCCCTTGATTATGTTGTTTTCCTAGCATGATTTTATTCTCTCACACTATTCTTTTTGGGTTTTAGAAAATTGCTGGAAACCGGAAGATTCATGTTAATGGAGAATATGATGGACAATGGAATGATATTATTCATGATCAATAAAACGAAAGGGTATTTGGAAGGAGAAACATTGTTATTATGACTAATCAGAAATCTCATAATATGATCAATAATCTCAACTTTGGTAAGTTTCCTGACTCAGTTAATAAGAGAAAGAAGGAGTTTCATGATGATCATATAGGAAAGAATGTTCAATTTTCCTCATGTGAATCATGTGGGAAAAGTCATCAAGGATAATTTTTCAAAGGAACTGGAAGATGCTTTGGTTTTGGAAAAGATGGACACAATGCCAGTAGTTGCAAAGGAAATGGATAAATTAACACCATGGACAAGGATAATGGTATTGCTAAGACATCAAAAATGGTTAAATGTTTTAAATGTGGAATGTACATGCATTATGCAAAACAATGCCATAAGGGAAAGTCTCATGAATAGAATCCTCTTGGTCATATGGGTAGTATTTATGTTGATGATGATGAAGAGACTACAAATGATATGTGAGATGAAATAATTATTGAAGCTGAGTCAATGGTTTAAGAATATAGTGGAATGATTTATGTTTATCAAGAGTTATGTTGTATAGGTAATGGTACTATGGAATAGAGACACATCTAAGGATTGTTACTCTATTTTTTTTCCTATAGTATTTGAAAGTATATATTAAATGGTAACGATAACCATGAAAAGTGATTGAAATATTTTTGGAAAGAAGATGATATGCGCATAATTAAGGGATAAAGATAAAATGAAATGATCTCATGACTGATATAAGGACAAAGTTATATCATGATTTGAGTATATATAAATTTTGGGATTTTGGTATGTGGAAAGAGTTAGCTTTTGAAAGAATTCATGTTTTCACTAAGGTTAAATTGGTATTCATTTTTCAAGAGAAAACATGATTACGACATTTTAATATTTGAATGTGGCCAACAAGACATATCTTATGATATATAGTGATAAATTATGGCATTTACATGCTTTGTAGATGACCTCTATATCAATCTTTTTCCATATAAAGTGAGTTTGGGTAAGCCTAAAGATTGGAAAATATTATGTTAGAAATCAGATAGTATTGTTTAAGGCTAGAAAATTTAGATATTATTTTTGGAATGATATAATAGTATAGTTTTATAAAAAGGAAAACCCATAGGACGGTCGACAACCCGTCGTATCGGACAAGGATGTGGGAATCGAACCGACAACAGAAGTGCGACATGACTTTATCGCCTACCACTGGCCAACAGGAGGTCCCTGGTTAGTATAAATTAGTTTCAATTTATTATGTGGTAAGATATACGAAGTATATGTCCATTTTAGGAACCATATAAGATTAATCTCACAATAAATGGCTTTATGGATATAACTTTTGCTAACCTTATGTTTGAGATAGATGGAATGACCTATCATTCGATCGCATGATCTGCTAACACTTCACGGAAGACAAATTCAACTTCATTTCTTTAAGAGATAAAGTGGAAATTGTTCAAGTCACAACAACGGTAAGATTGTACCAAAATCAAGTTAGAATTTATTTTAATTCAACAATTCCTCAACTTTAGGGAAATGATCTTGAAAACAAAAAAATGTTGACCAAATAACCTTATTTTCCATGAATCAGATGGTACCTTAAATCATCACAAATTTATGGCTTTGTGATTGTTGGATTTTTCATTTCCATGTTCTCTTCCACTCTTCATCAGAGCATGATGATTATATTTCTCTTCCATATCCATATTTTCACATATGTTCTCCTATGGGGAAACCGAGTGATTAATTAATTTGGGTAACCATTACTTTTCATACATTAGTTTTTAAAAATAAGTTTTGGTATTCCTTTTCACGATGTGGGTTTCTATGAAAGAATCTTTCATGTAGTAAACAATTTATAACCCCGACGAATTTCGAGGGTGAAATTCATTTTTAGGGGGGTAGAATGTAATAACCCAAGATTTTATGAGAATTATTCTTTTTAATTTCGTTGATGTCTTGTGTTGTACGCTACATAAAAATTAACTTGTACTATACCAAACACCGTATTATCTTCCAGTATACGCAACACTATTCTTGGCTCGTGTTACACACAATTTCAAGTTCGTTTTGTGGAAATTATTCCACACAACATTAAGTATATATTTTGTTTAATGTATAAATGAAATAAGTTTTGATTATGTTATACACAACACCAAATGGAGATTTCACTACACGCAACCCTGACTTGGCTTGCATTACATGCAATCAAGTCCTTCCTCAATAGCGTGTGTAGTACGCAATACCGAGTTTCACTAAACGAGATATTATTATAATATTATTATGAACTACACATTATGAATAGTAATACCCACTTTTTGTAAATTTATAAAATTTATCTTTTAAAATGGACTTCATTTTTGGATTCAGAATATTGAAATTAGTATAGGGTAATTTTTTGATATTTTTTTGAAAATTTTCAAATTTTGATGAATAGTGAAAACATTGGGTTACTATTTAAAAACAGAATTTTTATTTAAATAATTATTTATTTAATTTAAATTTAGTTTATGTCAAAATTAATACATAATACCTATAGAAGTTCAATGTAATTATTTGGAGTCATTTTATAATAATTTTAGATATATAAAAAGTTTATTAAACTTTTCACCGTCTTTTACCCACCTCCTAGGATAATTTAAAATTTTGCATAAAACATAAATTTACCGCTTCTATGAGTGAAATATCAAAAACCCGAGAGACAATGTTAATATCAATGAGTAAAATGTGGTTCAATAAGATAAAAATATTTTTTGGTGATTAGTAATATTTTACTTTTATTTACCACGGTTAAAAGTAAATAGGGTAATTAAGGGTAAAAATGATATTATTATTACCCTAACACATGTCCTAATTCTATTGGATAAGTATAATTTGACCAAAAACAACCTTAGGAATATAATATTATCATTTAGGTCCACATAAATTAGATTAGGACATTTATTATTATTTAATTCAAAGAAGAGTTAAAAGTGTTAAAATCAAAGTTTAATAACTAAAACATTTTTAATATAGGGTTATACATAAGATCAATTCGTCTATAAATATTCATTAGAAGTATAACAAGTGTTAAAACGTAATGGTATTTTGTTTATAATTTTTATACGTTAAATATGTTAATTTATTTATTATACAATAATCATGCAATAATTACATTATTAATGAAATATTAACATAATCGTTGTTATAAATACCCAAATAAATGTAATTTGAGACTTTTTATAAATTAAAATAATTTTTTTGGTTAATATGACATGTTATTAATTTTTTAATTAACTTTTTTAGAACTAATCATGCTGTTATTATTTTCACCAAAATCAATTACCAAATAGTGTCAAAATTGACAAAAAATTGTTTTTAAAACAAATATTATATTATTAATTGTTATTATATTCTTAAAAATCTAAGGTGATTCAAAATTACATTTATAAGAATATATATATTAATAATGAACCACTTTGGGGTTTTTTGGATTGTTATAGTAAGTTTATTAACCATATAGTGTAAGAAAAGAAAAAGACACGGTAAAAGTTAAAATATTTAACTTAGAGTTAAATCTAAATGATACGGTTAAAATAGTGACCTAAACTTGTCTAAAACCTATTGGTTAAGATTATTGATACCCATATCCACTTTATCTTCGAAATAAATCAATTTGGAGCTATTATAAACCGAATATGACTTTATTATAAAATAATATTTTATGTTTTTCCTAAGGTTCCCCTCTCCTCCCTTATAAAAGGGAACTTCCTCCATCTTCTCTTTCCACAGTTTTGAGACTTAAAGCTCGGCCAAACCCTTCCCAGTTCCCTTATAAACTTCCCTAGAAACATTATAGTGGTTCTAGTCTCCTCAAAATATGAAATCTAGTGCCTTAAGTGGAAGCATAAAAGTGGTGCGCCGAAGAAGAGGTAATCTCTTCTATCGATTCTTTCAAGTTTTCATTCTTCTTCAACATCTTCTTCTTGATTGGTTTCATCATAAATTAATTACATCGGTATCAATATTATACTAATATATTATTATATAATTAATAAACCCTATTTCATCTTCTATACATCCTACGGAAAATGAAATCACCACACGTGCGTACGTATGGAATATCGTCTCCACGTTGTGGTGTAATCTGTTTTCCACCACCACCTTACTTGGATGGGTATAATGGTGTAAATAAATAATTATATATGATTATTGTAAAGTTATATTGATTCTGAAATATTATACAAACACTAAAATACAATTCCATGATCATGTGAATGATATCATCGCTTGTTCGTACGTACGGACTACCGTCTCCACGAACGCGATGAGATTCATTTTCCATGATTAACCATTCAAGTATGATTATAAAATATATATAATAAATAATCATGAAATATATTACTTAATAATGATATTGTATTTATGTACATATATGTTTCATTTACTTAATTCCATTTAATTCAATAAGGTAATGAAAACAGCATTCATGCGCACGTACGACCTACCGTCTCCATGAACGGTGTATTTCATTCCATTTATCAATCTATCATATATATTTATATGCTGAATATATATTATATATAAATCATGTTTTAAATTTTGGAATAAAGTAAATTAGGATATAATTAATAATATCATGAACAACATGTCGAAACATATACGATAAATGAAACAATTTTACCCAAAACGCTGCTTTAACATGGAATTTACAAAAGAACGGGTAATATAAAGTCATAAGTGAACCATATATGATATCATAACAATGAATATGATTCTGTAATAAGTCAATGACATTATTTAAATCATTATACAGGAGGTTCGGATACATATGAAGCATATTAGACCTAAGGTAAGGGATAATTATTCCAATCTTGTTCTTATCTGAGATTGTTAATTCGTAAGTATTTACTGGGGTTATGTTTATCATCCATGTCCATGTTTTCCAAAAATGTTGTCATAAAATGATTACTATTCTTCCACGTATGTTTAAATTCATTTTTACCTTTTTTGGACTTTTACCACATGGTATGTAAGGAATCATTCTTTTGATTACAATAAGAGGTACTTTTTGACTTTTTTGGAAAAAGTATAATGAGAATTTTTTTTAACTTCTATGACGTGAACAGATTTTTACGATTTCATAACACCTCCTTTTCACTAAGTTTACTCTAAAATATTTCTTGGTTATTTTCGACTAAATACTTTTTTTATATTGTGTGGCATTTTGTGAAAAGAAAATGATTTTTAAGAAGAAATGTTATTTTCCTCAAGAATTATTTTCAAGTGTTTTATCAAAACCATTTTCCATCTAAGATGACATTATTTCATATGTGTATGTTTCAAGTATAATGTATCTATGATTTACATGGTTTCACTTTTCTTATGATGAAATGATATCCATTTGTTTTATATGTATTATTTTATGATGGAATGATGTTTATGAAACCCATTTTATTTTTTTGGTTATGATGAATGATTTATGTTTATGTTGTGGCACACGTAAGAATGATTTCATTATGAGATGGGTGGGATCTATATCTCCCTCCAATGCATTGGGTAAAGAATTATATCTCATGAGATAGACATGGCTAGACCGACAAGTTAATCCGGTTTAGTGATACAGGACTGGAACGAGGAGTGATCTCAATTTAGAAAGGGACTTTGTCCACTAAGATGGTCTTGGCATCAATGCCTTGGCTACTATAGAAATCATAGCATGTGCTTAATATATTCCAGAATTACATTTTTTATTCCCATTCTATTTTATCATGGTTAATGTTTTATTATGACTTATGCCTTACGTACTTCCATGTTTTATGTCATCACTCAAGATTTTGATGCTTAAACATTATGTTCATGTTTTTTTAAGTTCAAATGTATATGATTTGTTTTATTTTCTCCATACTTACCCTTACTGAGCATTTAAGATCACCCTTTATATGTTTTCTTTCCCCCAGGATTTAAAGAAAGGTTTTAGGTAAAGAAAGAAAAGGGGAAGATCTATATGGGATATGTTGAAGATCTTTCACCATGATTAGAATATTATATTCTGAATTTCCAAAGACACTAAACTATTATGGTCCTCGTGTGTCTGATTTTTTATGTATTAAGTATTCTGAAAAAGTAATGTAATTTCTATGTACTTCAAGCTTTGGGTATCTACAGGAAGTTATGAGGACCACATCATGCCTCACCCACTTCCATATATACAATTCATTTTAATCCATGATACATCAATAACTTCACTAAACCATTGATTCCTAGACACTTGGATGAATTCCATAGAGGGGTGGTGTTCCACTGAGAAACCCAAAAAGAAGCAATATCCCAAATGGTTAGATGAAACATTTCCCCTTCTAACTTTTGGTAAATAGATATTCTATGAAATGGATGAAATGGGTTTCCAAAATAGCATATTATACACATTGTATCATGAACAAAGACCCTATGATGGCCTATGCGATTAGTATGATTTGAAAAATTGATATTCTTTATAAAAACTATAGTAGGTACGACCATCAGATGGTCTAATAACCTTACTAAAATATTCATTATGGGATATGAATACATTTAACATCAATTACATGATTAATTTAGTTCCATTCTCTAGAAAACAATGATATTAAAACTCAAATATTTCAATTAGTGGGAAAATGATAGTATCTCTGACTTTATCACCAGATTGATGGGTCTAGCATACTCATTCAGTATCCTACTCTTTTAAGATAAATTTCTTGTATTTTTTTTTCTATGAACCTCCAAGATGGGATAAAAACACCTTTGATCCCAATGAAACAACCAGGTGGATTCTAAGAGTTCAAAGAATTATAAAAACTCAAAGAAGGTTACATTTGGTGAACACATGACCAATCTCGACCCACACCCAAAACACAATGAAAAAGGACTCATAGAGAATAGACTACTACTATTACCCACATACAAGAAATGATTCTTATCATAGCACATATGAGGTCCCTGTATTGCATGGCGCCTCACACTAAGTGGAAATAACTACCAAATCATACTCTATCAGAGGTATAAAGAGATCAAGGCTATCCATGACTTGAGGAACATATGAACATAGAATATTCCTTATAAAATTAATATGTTCTTAGTTATTTCCACATAGCTATAGGGAATAACATCCCCAACCTACTATAGCATATGAAACCTAATGATGGATACCTAAATAACCACACTGAAGATTTTAGATTTCATAGGAGGTTGGGTAACCAATCTTGAAAAGCATAAAATTCAAATAAATCTTCCTGGGAATGATTGATTCAGGATCAGTGATACTGGGAAAACCCCATTGTAGGTTCCATGTGTTCCCACCACCGAAATACAAGATGAATGAGATTGGAAAGTAGTTCTAGCTAGGTGTTAATAGAGGTTTAATAACATAATGTATCCAAGGATAGTTGACGAAGCTCACACCACCCTAGGTGATCAGGTTCGTAAAATAATAATATGACTAGAACCTAGGTAGATGTAATTGTATATTCCTCATAGAAGTATATGAAACTATCAGAAACATGAAAATTACCAAGAGAACACTTCATATCAAAATGCAACACTCACTCTAACTCTTTCATATTTCATTTCACCTATGTATCATGAATTAGAATAGCCCTACCAAATAGAATCTTCATCGGATGAAAATGCCATTTTTTTATGTTAATGTTATTCACTTAAAAGAACATTTCTGTGATAATGGAAACTACCATGAGTAATAGGTCTGAATACCTTACAGGGGAGATGGTGGTAGGGGAAGTATAAGCATATGGTATAATTGATGGAAAAATAGTGTTCAAACCCAACACTTTGTTCACTTCCCTTCCTCATCCATATATGTAACCTAGAACTCTAGGATAATGTTATATAAAGACCAATAGAAGAACAATGATTCCTCAAAACTCTTTAATGGTCACCTAGATCCAATCATTTTAAATGATCAGTTTGGGGGTGTAACATTATAATCAGGCTGGATGAAAGAGTTGGCCAGAACAATCTACACCATTAGAAAAAAATCCCCCCTTAACCTCCCCCATGACTCAGGAATATATTCCTAAGACACGTACGATCCTATGTTTCATGCTATAGAGAAAACCCACCATAGTACGTATGGACTTCAAGCACCTAAATATGATATTATTAAATAATTAGCAGTGTTCATTGTCAAACTCCCAATCATGGATTCTCTCTATCTTTAAAAATTAATTAATGAGTCTCTATAAATACCACAAGAGTTTGAGACTAATTCATTCAATGATGAGGTCTATCGAGTTGAAAATACTCCACAATAATTTCATAATTCCATCTAATTCATAGAGAAATAATGAGAAAATTCTATCATGTGACATAATAGGACCGTGCACATTTTAGGAAATCTCAAAAATGTTGACATCTAAAGGTCTCTAGTTGACCATGGTTCTAAAATCAAGGTCATCCTAGTTTGGATCATCTAAAATCTATGATATATAATAAATGATTTTTCTTTAATAAGGATATACATCTAAGGGTATAAAAAATAGGGAAATGGACCCTATAAAAGATCAATCTTAAGGACCAATTCAGAAGCCTCATGACTAATACTGAGATCATGGTTATCTAGTAGGACACATTATAAAATATATTAATCATAATACCTTTGATTCATTAACATTTGGTTGTGCCATAAACTTTCCACCAACTTTTGAAATTCCCCATTAATAGAATGGTTAACAGACTACATGGTGACATCACCCACATTGAATTTTACAAACTAGTATATTCTTATGAATGTTTCTATAATAGGTACGTAAACCAAAAAATGATGGATAGTGAACTGAAAGTTGTTGTTCGCAATGGCTTGGTAACTGCCACTAAAAATCCCTTGATCATGCTTAATAGTTTTTGTGTGCTACCTATAATACTAGTAGGTGTAGTGAACTCAATCCTAGTGTGATTTTATAAAAAAAAACCAAATTTTACTTATGTATATGTGATAATGATTTCACAAGATAAAGTTGACGCACCAAAGGATATCTATACTAGTTCCATATTGGGATTAAAAAAAGTCAATTTTCAACATTATAAGAGATTAAAAACTCACTCAATACATTATCTCTAATATTGGATGTCCACAGCTATCTAGACCCTTTTTATAGAATTAAAAAAAACAAAAAACCCCAAAATCACCCCAAACCAACTCTTCTTTTTTTATATCACAGAATCACCTTGTGGACTCTCTTACATAGATAGGTATAGAGATAACCCCAGAATTATCCACCATATAGGAAGATATCATCACAAACATAGAGATGGAAGAGGGAGTCGATGACCTTAGGAACACCCCTCCCACATTTGAGTAAGGCATCCCCACCACCATCAATGAGCTCAAGAAAGTTATTTTGGGATCATAAGAAGACAAAAAAATTATGTTGATTAGTGACACCATTCCTCTTAATGAGAATGAGATGCATAATTATTTTGTAATTAATCATTGAAACTTTTTCACTTGGATATATATGCATGTTCTCTAGTTGAACCCTATTGTGGATACTCATCATCATAGATTTATATATGACCACCAAGGTTTTAAGAATGTAGGCATCAAAATACAACTAGCCCATACTTAAAATTTAAAATATGAATGTTAATAATAGATCAAAGAGGGAATCAGCCGAGAGGTGAAGTACTAAAAATGAATTTACAACATTGTTATTATCATGTTAAAGAATAGGAATATCAGGACTTGGATCAATTTTATAGACATTAATCAACCCTAATTTAACTATGATTTACTGGTACTGATTAGAGAAATTTTGATCAATGAAATAGGTTGCCTCCAGTCCATGTCCTTTAATGATGCATATTCAGGGTATATCTAAGGGAAGATAGCCCCGTGGGATGAGTAATCAACTACCATTAGAGTCCCTTAATGTAAATTTTTATACTTTATAAATCCCTTTAGCTTAAAAATATTAGATCAACATATCAATTTTCCATGCATAATATATCTAACTGATTCCTAGAATAGTTCACAATGTGATATGTTGATGACTAGTTTGTTAAATCTAGATAACTTTGGGAGCACGTCACTGATACTGAAACAATATTTGAAAAGTTCTATCATAACAACTGGAATATAATCCCCATGATATTCACTTTTGCAGTAACATCAGGAAAAATACATATCATTATCTTCCTTGGAATTGAAATGAATTGATAGGTATCCAAGAGTACAATTCTTATATCAGATATTTCATAGCCATCATGGAATGAAAATATCTCCCCTTTACTACATTAATGAAGAAGGGGGTTTCCTACTTGTGGGATTCAGGTATCCTGGTTGATTTTAGGAACCTTATGTGGTACCCACTTCATCCACCAGTCTTGGTGCTTCTGGTGGGAGGGAAACCTAATATCTTAAACAAGGCCTCTATGATATGATGTCATGTTTATGTCCATACACAATAAAATGTTACAAGGAATGAAAAATTTACTTACAATATTACATGAACATTTTTAGGTAATGATAATTAATTTTATAAAATTGAGAAGAAATTCCTATAAATCGTCTTCATAGTGGAAAATCTGAGGCATTACTTATAGCACAACAAAGTCCGCATATTCTCTCGTATTGACACACTATTGTATATTATTTTACTCCCTATATAAAAGGAGTGTTTGGCTTGATGGGTGGTTATTTTTCAATAGTATTACATTCAATTAATGTCATATAAAAATACCAATGGGTAGGAACTAATTTATTTCCTTATGAAACATTCCACCATTGAAAATATGCTAGTTGACACCAAAATTATAGACAAAATTTTTTTCTATGTAGGTGAAACTCCCCAAAGAATAGAGACTTATTTTGACAGTGCTTCTTGATTATTGTGTAGTAAAAAAATATAAATACTAAAGGTCAACAGTGTTTGTATTGGAATTATATTTTTCTCTTGACAACGTAAATTCCCCCAATTCCTTCTCAATATTTAAAGCCCACAGAATATTGAGGAAGAATACCATTCCCTTATCACATGATTGGATCCAACCCTGTATCTACAGATTTCTTACATGAATGTCAAAGAATATTCAGAGTTTGTGATCAAATACATCAATAATGAATATTCAATAATGAAGGATGAATTGTATCCCATCATCAGTTACATTAGGGGATTGATGGTGGATCTTCATTTCAAACCAACATGGTCTCACATCCCTCAATTAAATAAATCTTATGTCGATGTAGTGGCTAATACAACTATATGTATGGTCGATCCTAATTTGGATGATATAGTCTTGTATATAAAATAAAAAAATGATAGTATCACCCATAATTTCCTGTGAAATGTTAGAAATTAATCATATCAATACTACCCTAGAGCATGATGAGCTGACATACACCCCTGTATAGATGAACCAAATAATATAATTCTTCCAAATTGGGACCTTCCTGTTGGATCGAGATAACATGGAATAGATTTGACACAAATCAATGCACATTTTTCTTTTTCATGGTATAAATTATGAGGAATACATATATAAATGAGGATTTAATGGATTTGTTTTTATTTGTATTGTAGAAGGAGAAGATCCTGTATTATGAAGGATGTCCATGAATTCTACAATAGTGCTCATAAGTCTGGAACTGGTTTTACCCACCAAATTAAGAGTAACAGTCACTATAAGTAGTATATTTCAAAATAATGCATAAAATTATCCTTGAAGTGTCACACATGTCATATTGATGAAAATTATATACATCTTCCCTTAGATTCTATGTATACATATTGATATTCTTGGATATTTAATATGTAGGGAATGGACATTTTGGGGCCAAATCACCCAACTAAAATGAAGAATTGTAATAACAACCTTACTAATACTGAATTTATATGTATGCTATTTGATCCCATAGACATCAATATATTTGTAATGAAGAATATAATCAACTTCATGATATCTAGTATTATCACTAGAATTTGTGTCACCCACATCATATTTATGGATAATGGCACCGATAACTATTCTTATGAGTAATAGATGCAATATCATAAGTATAACAATGAGTACAACAATTTATCTCACAATCAATTAGTGGAAAATGAATAGACATAGAGATTCAATATTAATCTATCATATGTACTCTAGAAAATTGTAGACTAGGATAACTGGTCTTGGCGAAAAAATCTATGGTATTATTTATGGGCTGATTATACCATTATCCACACTACTATTATAGGAACCCCATATTCATTGGTATATGGGTCATAGGCATAATTTCTCATCAATTCTCAGTTTCACTCAATCTAAATAGAAACACATGGACAAGTCATAAATGATGAACAACCACCAAAGCTACTGCATGAGTTAGAAAAACTTCATGAGAAAATGTTTCAAATGGTGCACAACCTTATTATACATTAGAAAACGATTACATGTGCCTTCAACAAAAGGGTTGACCACAAATCATTCCTTAGAGTATAATTAGTATTTTTTCTCAAAACATACATTATACGAGGTAAGAAACCCCCAATGTTGGTACAAAAGTTTGAAGGACCTTGTGTTATACTATTTGTTTACTACAACAAGGTATACTCAATAGACACAATGGATGGATAATGCACTAAAACCCCAATAATTATATCTTTCATAACTATTACTATGGGTAAATTCCATCATGAGAAACTAAGTCCTAGAAGAAAGACATTAACCATCACAGCAGCACTAAGTCCTGATAGGAAGACATTAAATTACAAAACATCACATTGTCCTAGAAACAAAACATTAAATTTCCCAAAATCAATATGTCCTGGAAGAATTATTTTAAAATAAAAAAACATTATAAGAACTACATGTGAATTGATTCCTATTATAACATGATATAAAGTGACAGTCAGGTATTTAATTATGAGTCTTTCTATAATGTAAATTGAAAATTACCCTTCCTTACATATTTGGAAGACATGTGTAAGACATTTTCTATACTAGAAACACATATGGTCTGAATCCTATTATCCCAGGATATATAGTGTCACACATTTCACTTATCATAGGTATAGACACAATATAAAGAAGGAAGAAAAATACCCCACCCCAACACAGGGGTCAACCTTATGAATAGAATATATATATAAGACATACTGGTTTGTTGAATCCTACTATCACACAATATGTAGTGATGCCCAAGTCCCCAATCCTAGGGACAAAAAATGAAAATGAAAATTACCCTTCACTTGTGAATGGGTCAGACCTGCAGAAGGGATTATCCTATACAAACTAACTATGAAATCAATAATAATAGCACCAAATATATAGTGATTCCAAAATCTCAATGACTAGACCCATAAAAAATATAAATGTAAAAAAAAATAGAATTAAATTACCCCTCTCTATATATGATCCAAACTAATACAGGGACCTTCCTTGAGATCTATGTGCGTGCTGATTCCTATTTTCAAAAGATATATATTGATGACTAGATCATTCAATTCCAACACTTACACAGATTATTATCTCTTTCATCTAGATTCATCATGAGAGTCATTTAAATTTAAAGGATCCAGTCCACATTAAAAGGTGAACACCCATACTAATTCAATATCACACAAACTCACAAAACTCAATCAACTAACTAGTTGTCTTTTTTTCCTCATGACATGCATGATTCATGTGAGATTAGTGAACCTATCATGTCACTCTAACTAGTGAGATCATGGTTCATTATATTAAAGATAGGGGAACATGTCCTTGATACATGTTGTTAAACTACATGGCTACGTCCTAGTTACATGGCAGTAAATTGCACAACCATGTCAAAGTATCATGATGTTAAACTACATCACCATGTCCTTGTTTCTTGATGTTAAACTGCACAACCAAATCCTTATCACATGAAGTTAAACTAAATGACCACATCTTTGACACATTATAGTAAAATACATGAACAAAGGACTTCATGATGAATTGATAATTCCCATAATATATATAATCATTAATTACATGTTCTATCCCTTCTTAAAAAACATTTTCAATACACACTAACATAGCCTTTAGGGTACTCAACTCTTCTTGAACTGTACATTGTCCATTAACCAACTTCATTTCTACCCCATTCGAGTTAATACCAATCAATTAATTTAGTTAATATACTTCTCTTGACACTCTGTGAACCTTGATCACATACTCTTGGTTCCCTTATTGTAAACTAGTAATACTGAATAGATAATATGAAAGGGCATCCCCCCATGATTTGATGGTGAATAACCCAAAGCCATATAGCATGCGCCAAGTGGATGTTTTCATCATGGAGAAGACACTCCCCTTAAATATAGGATATTTTTTCTAACTTTCTGGGATATTGGATCCCTTGCTTACTAATTTCGAACCTATACCCACCTATATTCATCTCCCATTAGCTTAAATATTCATGGGTTATGATTTACACTTCACAAAATTCAACTATTCCTACAGATTCATATACCCTCTATGTAACTAATCTGTGTATTGTACACATTATTAATGAAGATTAAATTATTGTGGTTTTATACCCTTTTATTATAGGGTGTGTATTATCAATGAAGACCCTACTTCCATGAATTCCTAAATAACTTTCCACATCACCTTTTACAACAAACAAACTTGAAACCCCTTTATGCTTGTCAATATTTCTATATAACATGACTGTATATTCTCTTTTCATTTAATGAACCTTGAACGCATGAACTCATGTTTCTTCCTTACAGTATTTTGGAAATAGGAATTTCCCAATCATGATGGAACCCTGCTAGTATTTGCTAGGGAATAACACAACACTTCATAGAATGCACCTGGAGGAAGATTATGATTCTAAAGGAACAACACTAGGATTCTCTATTGAAGAACCCATTTCCTCATATATTCTTCTTCATGGATGTTTTTCTCCCATGTTAAAAGTCCCTCTTAACTCCATGGGCCCTTTTTCTAATGATTTGATGTTAATATTTCCAATCATTAAAGAATCATCATTGGCATATGTGTTTAATGGCATGGAATATCTTATACATTTTTCCTATGTATAGGTTGGATAAATAATAACTCAATGGTTTGTGACTTCATATTATAATTCTTGGTAGAAAGAATTTTTAATGCACAATATCCTTATAAGAACCAAGTGTTACTTAATTACTGTTATCACAAGATATTTAGTGATACCGAGATGCAAAATATTGAGTCTAGCTACAATATAAATCGAAAATTCCCATCCATGCATATGGGCCGGATCTAAGAAGGGAATATTCCTTATAAGAAATACTTGTGGCTTTATTCTTGTTAAAAAAAGAGACATAGTAATTCTGATATCTAAAATCATGGTCCCAACTATAATAATATATATAAATAATTAAAACACCCATTTTCTTGTATTTGGGGTCATACATGCATGGGGGATTTTATCATAATAATTTCACATGGCATGATTCCTAATACCACAAGATACAAAGTGACATGTGGATATCAAATTATTAGACTATACACAATACATAATAAATACCCCTTCCCTGCATATGGGTCAAACATATGTAGCGTTCTCTCCATATAAGAAATTTGTGTGTCTTGATTCCATTAATATTGGATATGTAGTTAAACATAGATCTTTCATTTCATCGTTGACCATGAATTCTCATTATTAAAAACTATGTTCGTTGATAAGAAAAACATTTATATGGGGAATCCTACCCATGAAAAATTATTGATGCCCCCCTATATTCCATATCACACTAACTCACATGGATTAATAGAATCCCATTTTCCTCTTGATTCTAACACCGATCATGACTCATATAAGCTTAGTGAACCTGAAATTCCATTATGACCAATGTGATCGAGGGGAGTTCAATTAAAATATAGTGAACCACATAATACACTCATTATGTAAAACCACACGAACACATCCTAGTCACATTACATTAAAATGAATAATCACGTCTAAATCACATGATGTAAAAATACACAACCAAGTCCTAATCAAAAGATAATAAACTACACGACCACATCATTGTCATTTATTATTAACCTATGCAACCTCATCCTATTAACATGATATTAAACTTCATGACCATTTCTTAGTAGACTGAAATTAAACCGTATGACCACATTCTAGTTGCATGTCATTAAACATTCTGACAAGAGGAATATCTGCTGAATAGACCATCCCCTAAGTGACTGTGTACTCATGAATTAAATGTTTTATCCCTTAATCCCAAAAATTAGTTTAATATATACTAGAATATAATTTTTGGTGCTTGAACCCATATGGAATATTATATTCTCTATGAACCGACATCATACCATTTATATCCATGTTAATACAAACTCATTACTAGAGGTGAAATCCCAATATTGGATCCCCACGGATATTGACCACCCATTCTCTATCTTCTGCATATAGAATACCAGTAACAGAGTTTGGTCAATCCAAATAGACCCCACTCAAATTCACCGGTTAATAAAACATTACATCAGGGTTTTCACCAAGTGGATGTTAATGTCTATAAAGAGATCCCCCCTTAAATCAAAGAGCTATTGTCTAGACTATGTGGGATATGGGATCTCACCATTTTTAGTAGTAGACCTATACCCACCAGTCATATTCTCATATTGGATCATATATTATTGGGTTATGATTTACAATTACCATATCACAACTATTTAAATGGATTAAATTAACCTTAATTTTACCCATCCATATATCATACCCATTTAAAAGAAATATTATAACATCGTCTTCTTATACCCTTTCATTTAAAGGGAATTTATATTTAGTGAAAAACCCAAATGCCATAAGTCATTCATTCCCCTCACCAATAGATCCTCTTCACACACCATTAAACAAAATTGCATAAGTTACATAATAAAAAGACCTAAAACCGATAGTTTGAGCCATCATATCTAACTTATCCATAAATATATGTTATATACGAGAGTTTAATCTTTACACTACGATGGGGTATAAAAATTAAATTTACATATGAATGAACAAAATCTACATAGATGACCCATTAGAAGACTATGATGAAATGTATCACCAGTAGAACATAAAATATATCTCATCCCTACATATTTTTAAGATATATATAGGGATAATTATCTTATAAAAAATATATGATGATATATTTAGTACTTGTCAAGATACCTAGTGACACCTGGGTATTTAGTCCTTGGCCCAATTACAAATTTACCACTCTCACAACCATCCCCAGAGCATGATATATATTGAAAGTTGTGAATATTTTTTATCTGTAAGAGTGTAAAGATACTCCCACCAATGAATTCATCTCCCAACATGATATCCATTCATCATGATGGCCTCAGGGGTGATTAGAGATCCTACACCGATGCAATATTGGATGAATTCTCTATCAAGGGGAACATAACCCACTCCCCTACATATTTTACTAGTCTATGTAAGGGGACCATTTTGTTCTATAGTACTACACATAGATTGATACCTATTAGTATTGGTGACTTAGTGATGCTTGGAGCACCTGTCACTAATCCTAGATATGAATCCCAAAAAAATCCCCTCCTACCCATAGGTTTTAACCATTTAAATGATAACTAACTTCCTTGAAGTATCTATGATAAGGTAGGGGTTGATTATTTGTTCCTTTACATTGTCTTGATCCTTAAAGAGGAAACATCACAAATAATGTGCATGTCTGGAAAAATCTTCCCCCTCCGTACATATGAGTTCAAACTATATGTGGAGCAAGATGCTAACTATCTTTGGAATGATTATTTCTCTTACAAAATATCTAGGGAAACCCAAGGAATACCATACCTGTAAATTGAATGTTCCTTAAACATCAGTCTATCTTGAATGGACATAAACCAATTTCGGTTGGTTGAGTCATGTAGACTCACTTTCCCTGTGTATTTATTAGTTTTATATACATCTTTATTGATAATGAGATATATTTTCATAGGATTGGCTCTAGTATATGGATACCCACTACAAGGCCTATGAAATGATAAAATATTGCTACATAATCTGAATTCTCCTAATCATTTCAAAGTTTCATTAAGGATATCTTACATAAATCCACATCAATTACAACATCCTTACAACATGATGTTAAATATCAAGGAATACATCCCAGTCATATGAAATTAAACTATATGAAAACTATTCCCACTCTATTGGATGTTAAACTAGATATAAATCAAATACCAACTATAAATCATTGAACTTTATGAACCATCATTCATCATCACCCCTTATAAACATACTGCAAGAGCCTGACGTTGGTCAACCAATGTTTAGGGTGCCTCCCTCATCATTTCGAGAACCTAAATCCATAAATAATAGTTAATTCCTTGAAAAAATTGGGTTTCCAAAAACCATTAGTGGAACTCATAATGTATAAAATGATTCCTATTATTAACCATTTATGGGTAAAATATTAATAAGGGATTCATACCCATCAACCATAGGTATTTTGTCCTCATAAGAAGGGATTTATAATTTTTCTGATATGTGAAATCAATGTACTAAAACTCATTACTATAGTGTGATTCATTATCTTCCTTAGTATGAATGTCACATTTCATTACTCATTATTTGATAACCCTAATAAATGATTTAAAATATTTCCATCTCATTATCAAATGGGTGATGAAGTACAATGGTCCTTGGGAATCATAATTAGGTTGTTGTGTAAAACTCCCATGATACCAGGTCCGTGTGCATCAGGACCTAAAATTGTATTCTCTAGGGTTGAAGTTGTATGAAAATAGAAATTAAGAATTTATGTACCAAGTCACATGACCATACACTTCTTGTGAAAGATACATAAAACTTATTTTAAAAAACACCTAGAAAGGGAAGTATAAGAAAAAAATACGTCTCTTCTCTCTATAATCCTCATTAACAAAGTTTAGAAAAACGTTAAATAAAAATTTAAAATAAGAAAATGTCCTTGGGAACATCTTTTGGACCTAGTAATATCCAATCCAGGCTCTTTTTACCCTTATTGTCTAGGAAAAAATTAGAGTAATTATTTATGACATCCCTTCTCAATGATAATGTGCCCTATAAGTGGGGGCATAACATTAGGGTTCCTGAATACTATCGTAAAATAACATTTTCCATAAACCACCTTGATGCCTTTGATGTTTTATCTAACACCCACTAATAATAGTAGTGGTTATACTTATCCTAGAACCCCATAACCATGAATCATACTCGATACCTCTCCCCTATTGTGTATTGGAAATAATGACTAACTAATCGAATGAAATCCCACTTGGATTCACTTGAATTCAATGAAACTCTTGAGAGATTTTACCTAGAAGATGTTTTGTTTCTTGTAGAAATATCCCCCTTGAATACATGATCTATTTACAAAACTATGTGAGATACTATTTTCCACATTTACAATGGTCATCTTTTACCCACAAGTGTCCATTTTTAGTAGACACAGTTATTACTAGACCATGATTTAAAATTTCAATGACTAGACCATTCTAGTGGATTCAACATACATGATGTTACCTCACAATGTATTTTACCCATTCAAAAAGAAAGGATTTGGTACTTGATTATCAATCCTTTTTGTGTCTCTTTCTCTTGTCCTGAAACATCATAATGTAGAGTATAGACATCATGAATAAAAAAAAGCTACCCTCAGGTTTAAAAAACACATCTTGGAGACCCCTTTTACCCATATCTTACCCAAAAAGCCCGAGAGCCAGGAGGCCTGCTCCCATAAAATTAAATAAAAGTTAAAACAGTACAAGACACTCAGAAAGGGGGAGCCTTACACAACCATGTAAACACTATACCAATCCTATCATTGTGAACAAAATCATTGCAGTACTCAGGGAGAACAAAGTACCAGCTAGAACTCACCTCAAGGATTGCTCTTTTTGACAATGCATCCGCCACTTGGTTCGCTTCTCTGTAAACATGAGAAACCTCAAGAGAAAACGATTCAGCAATTTTGAGAGCGTCGATCCAAGCAGGGAGCATCCTCCATGGAACCATCCTGGACCGCTCTTTAAGAACCCTCACAGCAGTAGAAGAGTCCGATTCAATCCACATCTTCCTCCAGCCATAACGAGCAGCATACCTTATAGACTTTATCATCGCCCATAACTCCGCCTCAAGAGCATAACTGTTTCCAATGTAATGAAAGAAGCACCCCTTTACGAAACCTCGGCAGGTACTGAAGACGCCACCACAACCAGCAGGACCTGGCGCGCCAGAAGCTTCCCCATCCACATTCACCTTCAAAAAACGAGCAATTGGGGGAATCCACCTAATGTGTTTCATCACCTTCGGCTTCCTCTCCCTGCCACAAACACCAAGAGATCTTAATAAGATGAAATCAGACATGTTGTTGTGCATGCAGCCAGTTTGCTTCTCCGAAGCAAGCTTAATGTTTCGGTGAACCGCCATCAATCCCTCTTTGAAGAAGGGTCTGCCGCCGTTGAACACAGTATTATTCCGAGCCTTCCAGACGTAGGAAATAACAAACACAACAGCAGTAATAAGCAAGGAATGAACCTGCCCACTATTTTCCTGATGTATAGCAGAATTCAGCAATGAACCAACCGATGTTAGATCCAAGCTACAGTGAATAATTCCTGTGATATAAAGCCAGAACCGAGCAGCAAAATAGCAGTTGATAAAAATGTACTCAATAGACTCATCCGCAGCAAGGCAGAGTGGGAAAACCGAGGCCAAACTCAAACCTCTCTTTTGTAATGCAGATTGAATTGGAAGTCTGCATTTCCAAATCCGCCATATGAGAAGGGAATCAGCTGGCGGGATGTAAGCTATCCTCACTGCCATCACCCATGCAGGAGTTGGATTATTGTTGCCGCACTGCATAGCATAAGCTAGCCTGCTAGAGAAGACACCAGCCGTGTCAGGCTCCCAGATCAGAGTGTCCGTGTCCATGAAATCATAAGCTGAGAATTCCACTTGGAGAGTAGCAGGAAGTAATGCTCGGGCCTGTGTATTGACCTAAAAATCACCAATAGATAGATCCCGCAGGTTTAAAGGAATAGTAGCAGCATTATCAATAGGGCATGACAACCATTTTGTCATCCAACAGTTCAGATGAGAATCAGAGCCGACAAGCCACTTGGACTGCAGCATGATCTCGGAATAGGTACTCCGAATTGCGGCCCATACAGAGGACCTCAGGTACACATTCGACCTTCGACAAAGCCTGTCATAAAATCTGTTGTAAAGAAAATCCAAGGAAAAATCAGAACCAGCGAGGAGTCTCCAAGTGAATTTTTGTAGCAAAGCATCATTAAAAACCCTGACGTCTTTAACTCCCATTCCACCATTTGAAAGAGGCCTAATGCAGTCCATCCATTTAACGGTAACCAATTTCCTCTGCTGAATTGAGCCAGTCCAAATAAAGTTCCTGATCAAGCAAGCAAGATCCTTGAGCAAAGCGACAGGCCACTTATATAGTGAGAATGCATACACAAACATTGATGTGACGACTGAGTTCACAAGACAAATCCTACCCGCCTGTGACATTGATTTCCCCTTCCAACTGGCCAATTGATTAGTGATTATAAGAGAAATATCCTCCAAGTAGACCCTCTTAACTCTTCCCCAAAACATAGGCAGTCCAAGATAGGTAAAGGGTAGGGAGCCCCTTTTAACTCCAAGCCTTCTGGCCACTTTATTCTGCTTAACAGTTCGAACGCCTTCACCAAAAACAACAAAGGATTTACTCCAGCTTATGACCTGACCTGAGACTTCCTCATAGTGATTAAAGATAGTCATTATAGAAGTTATGGTTTTTCTATCAGCCTTAGAGAAGAGTAGGATATCATCATCATAGAATAGATGAGAGGGAGTGAAGCAGTTCCTCCCATACACCATTCTCTGATAGATCCTAGAGTTAACAAGATCATGAAGGTAGGTGCTCAAATAGTCCTCGGCCATGGAATATAACAAGCCAGATAAAGGGTCACCCTGCCGTACACCCCTAGAACATTGAAAGAACCCCCTTGGCGATCCATTGACCAGTACGGATAGTCTAGCACTTTCCAAAATGGCTTTAACCAAGCAAATAAACTTACTTGAGAATCCATGCATGTTCAAAACAGAGAAGATAAAATCCCATCTGATAGTATCGAAAGCCTTTGAGATGTCCATCTTGAGCGCCATATTTCCATGCCTAACCTTTGTTCTCATGATGTTGACACATTCTGAAGCAGTAAATAGACAGCTCTGTATATTCCTGCCAGGCACAAAGCCGAACTGATTAAAAGAGATGAGGGACCGAGCAATAACACCAAGTCTTGTTTCAATAATTTTGCTAATGACTTTGGGAATGGAGTTCCCAATGGAAAATGGTCTGAAGTCCTTGATATCAAGCGCATTATCCTTCTTGGGTAATAAGGCAATGAATTTTGAATTCATTCCAAAAGGCATATAGGAATGATAGATGAATTCCCGGACTGCTTCTGTCACTTCCTCGTGGAGGATTTCCCAGTAGAACATGAAAAATTTGTTGGAGAAGCCATCAGGCCCAGCCACACTATCAATGTTCAGAGAAAAGAGGGCAGCATGGATTTCTTTCATGTTAGGAATATCAGTAAGTTTTTGGTTTTGCAGCTCATCCAAGCTTGGTTCAATACATCTTATGACCTTGTCTAAGATGTCCTGCCCTGATTCAGAATAAAGATCTTTAAAATATTCAGTCACAGAATTTACAATGTCATTCTCAGAGGTGTGCAGGATTCCACCAATTCTCAAAGCCTTGAGATTTCTCCGAACTTTCTTCTCCTTGTGCATGCAATGAAAGAACCGAGATTTCCTATCCCCCTCTTTTAACCATCTTGCACTGTACTGATTTCTGGCCAGGTTTTCCTTAAGACCTAGAAGGTTATCAAGCCTTGAAGCTGCCAGTACCTCTTGTGATGATACAGAATCATATGACATGTTGTCCTGCTGACATTCATACAAGTGAGAGTCTGCCTCTTTGATCTCCTGGTCAGTTCTGGAAAACGATTTCTTACTCCACTCCCTTATTCCAGCCTTAACTGCTTTCAGTTTCCCGACAAGGACATGAAAAGCACTACCTTGTACAGGCTCCGCCCAAGCTTTCAAAACAACGTCCCTGCAACCAGGGACCGTTAACCAGGCATTGTTGAACTTAAAGGGTAAAGGTGCTGACCGTGAAGTGCTAACACAAATATCAATTAAAATCGGATGATGATCAGAATGTAGCGTGGACAAAGTGATGCCAGAAACTTCCATTTCCTCACTTTGACCACTAATCTGCACTAAGCATCTATCCAACTTGCTTGCTTTCCTCCCGAGGTGAGTATGCCTCTGCCAGGTATAATCAGCACCTAAAATTGGTATTTCAATCAGATTACATTGATCAATGCGGGTGGAGAAATCCCACGCTACTGCACGACAAAAGTTATTCCCAGTTTTCTCCTTCGGTCTCAAGACTGTGTTAAAGTCACCAAGTAAAATCCATCTTTTATCCATATTCACAGAAATATTCACAAGACTACTCCATAAACTTCTCCTCCTAACATACTGGTTAAGAGCATAGACAAAAGTAACACAAAATAGATCTGACTGAAGGGCGCACGTTAGAGAGACAGACTGACAATCTGATTGAACAGATTCAATACTCACAGTATTGTGATCTAGAACCCATAGAGCCTCAACATCACTTTCAGACTGATTTGGAGTAATAAAAGAGTAACCTAAAGTCGACCAATTGAAGGACATCCAATTGGAAAACTTGATTCTGGGCTCAGCGATGCCAATCAGCATTGGTTTGTTGGTCAGAATAATGTGTTTCAGGACCTTGACCGTAGGGGAGTTCCCCAGACCCTGAAAATTCCAAAAGAGGACTTTCATTGATGAGAGGCATGCTGCCTAGTGCATGGTCCAGCATATCTGGGTGCTATGCTTTCCTTTGTTTCATTCAAAAAAACCTCCCCCTCTTCACTTAAAGAACAGCCATCAGTGGAAGTGACAGCATCATCATCGGACAAGGATGAGTACCTGTTAACTAAGCTGAGTGGTTCTGTCAAGGTAGAAGGGAGTTTCCTCCTTGCCACCTTCGAGACATGCACTTGGGAAAATTCCCCATCAGCCTGCACTGCCAAAATCCCAGCATTGATAGGTTCCCCCTGCCCATCACTTCCAACCACCTCTTCAGACATGGGAGTCTCCTGTTTGTCATCCTGATCACCAGCAGAAATCTCCACATTTTCATTACAGACCTCCACGTCTTGAATTCAAACAGGAGCATCAAGTATTAAGCCCTGCTCATTTTCCTCGGCCACTTGATCCTCAACAGAAGCAGCAATTTGATCATAATGGCTCACATCCTGCGGCCTCTCAGCACCCTCAGCCTCTTGTATCTTCTCACAGGTGTCTCTTTATCCTCCCCCAACCGGAGGATCCTTAATGTCAGTCTGCTCATCAGCAGGCGCTTCCACAGGGACCACAGGCTGACCCATCTCCTTCCCTTTCTTTCAACAGTGTAGATCATCATGGCCATTGATTTTACATAACGAACAGAATTTATTCCTGTTACACTCAGGAAGTGTGTGACCAAAAATACGACAATTTGAGCAGAATTTTGGCATCCTTTCATAACCAATCTCAAGGGTAATGCTGTCATCCCTAGTAGTGAAATCAACCTTCTCAACCAAGGTGCCAGCCATATCAACCTCTACCAGTATTCTAGCAAAATGTCCAAAATTGGGATTGTCGGTCTGTTTGTGTAACCTAATAGGGTTCCCAACAGAAGAGGCAATGTCCCAGAGGATATGAGGATGCCAATATAACCAGCTCAGCTTATGAATTCATATCCATACCTGTGTAAAGGAGTTCCTGACAGAGCTGGGATCAAAATTCCTATCCCACTCATGAATACGAAGGTAACCCGGGTTCAAAGAGACGGACCCCAGACGCCAAGCACGCCGCTTGCACTCATCAGTGGGAAAGACAATATGGTAGAAACCTTTCCCCATAGCCGTCATCTTCCAGTCACTGAAGCCCCAGATCTCCGCCAACCTACCTGTCAATTCATGAAACTTCCATGGCCTTACACCCTTCGAAATAATTACCCGAGCAATGATTGAAAATTTGCATAACCTGACACGCTCCTCAACAGCATCTTGATTTGCAGATACATGGGCGATGCGCCCCTTCCTAATAATTCTCCCAGAGCTCTCAGAACCACAATCCAGAAAGGAAACACTCCCATTTTTCTTTAACACCTCCGCGAAGCTCTTCCCCTGATTAGAGCCATCCGTGCCACTCAATTTTCCAGTATTTCGCTTCGCGCAAAGGGCAAAGAGATCGCGATGCCCAATCAGATCCACATCCTTAACAGCGGCATCAAATTTCCCCACATTAGCAGCATTATCCTAGTTAGGGTTACCACTATTCACCCCATCGTCGCTCGTCCCTTCGAGAGTATCCATCTCCTCAAAAGAGTATAATTCTTTTTACCCATATCTTACTTCACTGTAAAAATGTTTGAAATTTCAAAAAACATTCACATACCTTAGAAAAGAGTGGGGACCCCCTACTTGACCATGTTGTAAGCCCTGTGGGATCATGACTAAGGTCTTTCGACCAATATGATAGAGTAATATCACCCTTATAGGAATGGACCCCAAATCCTTGTGTTTCCCAAAAACATTGCAGTAGAACTCATCACCTTAGAGAGTTTTTCAATCATAATTGAAATGCCTTCCCCATCTCATCACTATAGTTCATACTCTTGGGTTATGACTTAAAAAATAGAAAATCCAACTATGCAAGTGGATTATACAGACATAACATTATAATTAAATCTAGTAGTATACATGGAAGTTTGGATTTGTGGTGTTCGAACCCATCATGAATATCCAATCTTCAAAACTTCTATATTAATGAAGAGTTTTATAATTCTACATAGATACACAATCTTTATAAATTCATCAAGAATGTAGGATGAAAGAACCTTTCATAAATACTTATTCATAATAACCTCAATTGTGATTAAGGGTGAATATACCCTTAATGAATATAAGACATCCATGTCTTTAATATATAATTTTAATAGTAGGTTCGTTCAAGAAAAACCAAAACTAAATAAATGTAATGTATGAGACCAATGATGATAAACTATAGAAACAAAATGTTCTATGTTAGACTACCCAAACTGTAGCGATAACATGTTCAAGATATAAGCCACTAAACTATAGAAATAATAATTCCATACTAGAACGACCTAAAATATTGAAATAGATGTTATGATCTAGAATATACTAAATAGGAAACCTCACCGGTCTATCATGTAAGACCATAAATTTATAATTGAAAGAGACCTAAATATCACGAATTTGAAATCCCAAAAAAGGGACCCTATGAGAATGATGGGATGCTACTCACTAGACAGACAACCTCTGTGATCTATGAAAAATTGGTCACTTAAGGAAGGTAAAAGGGACATCACTTGTTAATATGAAACCCAATAAAGGAAAGATTAATAAAAATCAACGGAAAAATAATATTTTAGGGATTAAAAGAAGATATAAAATGATTCTAGGAAACATTATCCATCCCCAAAAATATCGATCTATAATCACCATGTAACGGACCAAACAATCTTAATTGGAAATAACTCATGATCTAATTAAATGTCTCATTATGTAAAATGTTTATATGAAATATGAACTTCCTTGGATTTATGTTTTTTAATTTTAAATTATCATTAAGAATTTTGACCATTTCTAATATAGCTGTCGAATAACCATCACATGATTTGTATAAATATAGGGATTTAAAAAATCTAATTTACTCAGAAAAAGGAATTGATGGCCTCATCCAGTAGATTTTCCCATATGAAACCCATTTTTCAGAGCTCATAAAGGAGGTGGTGTCATTGGGATTCTCTCTTGACCAAGCTTAACCTGAGGTTCAACATGTTAATCTTGAACGAAACTATCTACAAGAGAAGTGGATGTTGATAGAGACTACCACCCGAGCAATGTTATCCACACCACCCCAGGAGTTTGTCACTATCGAACACCTTACCCTTCAGTCTTATGTGGGTGTTATAAGGGGTTATGTAACAAGACCTTAACACTATGAATATGCACATAGTTTTTGTATAAAATAACTAATATACATTTATTTTGTTATTTTTTATTTGTAAATAGTTTTTAAAGTGGAAATAGTATTTTCAGTAAATATTCAACTAAGAAATATATTTTGATGAATTATTGGATTTTTGGAATTAAATGATATTTTAATCAAATATTATTATTATTAGTAAATTAATTTTTATTAAATATAAATGATCGTATAATTTTATGAATGCAATTGTAATTTTTATTAAGGTTTGAATGTTGTTTTTGTCAAAAACCACAAATTTTGAATAAATTACGATTTTTTTTAAATTAAAGATTCAAATATTTTAAAAATTATTTAGATAAAATGAATATTATTTTTGGAATCAGTAGGTAAAAATTATCTAACGGTGAATTTTTCATAATTTTCTGAGACAATCGAATTTTTGGGTAAAAATTAAATATCGTTTAAATATATAATGTATTGTATTACATCATAATGTTCCAATAGTGATGTAATAAAATACTATAAATGATATTTTTTTCCAATATATGTTTTACCACTAAAATAATGTGATTTTAGATCTGTTTGATTTATTTTAAAAAACATTAGTGGACCCTCCAAGAGTTTAAAATCATTTTCACTTTTTAAATGAAATTCCTTGAGAGTTGGACTCACCTCCTAATATGAAATCCTATTGTTTTATGAATTCCATGCATTGGCCTTATAAAATATTTACTTCCAATCCCCTTTGGCCAAAACTATGGGAAAAAACCATGGGATGGTTTGTGGTATGAATTAGTTTAATGTGTGGTGACCCAGACCTAAATAATAAAGAATTCCCTCTCCTTTCTTATATAAACCCACACATGATCCCACTTCATCTTCACTATTATCCTTTGAAGTTCGTCTAAACCCTTCCCTCCTCTCTATATAATTCTCCCAAGGCACCACAAGCTCCCAAGAATCCTCTCTCAGGCCTTTCCAAAGCCTTTGGATCACCCTTCCATGTAGGGGATTTCTTCTTTTCTCATTTTTGTCTCAATTTCATTATGTTGTTATATCCTTTTAATTTCAATTAGAAATTTTGGGTTATGATTCATCAACTCCCCCATAATTCTCTCTTTATGTTTGAATTATGGGAAAACCATTTCACTCTTATTTAATTTCTCCCATGTACACCTGTTACTATGCCAAAATATTGTAAGAAATTGCTCTATCTTCATTTACATTCAAGCCATTCCTTTGTATTATGAATATAAATTCCTTTACTAATGGTGGGACATGTTTTTATATTAACCTCTTACTATAAATTTCATGTAAATATTATGATACACCCCTTTATCTCTCATCAACCTTTTTTACAAATTTTTATGTCACGATGCTATGCTGCCGAAATTGCACCGTGATTTTCCAATCCAAAATCATTGTGCAGTGAATACCATACCAAATTATCTATCAAGGGTATTCACTAGTATACAAATATATATATTTAATGGTACTTTAATTTTTGTAGTCTAAATTTATTAATCTTGGAATAACTTATGATGTTGTATGATTCCATGTTATATGATCTATGTGGCACACTTATGCATGAAATGAAATGTTTATGAAGGGTGCACCCATATAGAACTCCAATGCATTGGGTAAATATTATTATCATGATACATCAAATGTAATGAGGGTTTAATCATTCTAATTCAAGTCCAATGTGGTTTTACTCATGATCCATGTATAATAATCCATGGATAATGCTAAAATCATGTTAAATGTTGTTTCCAAATTTCCATGTTATGTTAATCATGTTATATCATGAATTTATGTTCATGTTTCTCTTATGACACATTGATATTCCTATTGACTAACATTTATTTTATCTTTAATGATATGACTTGTTCACTCCTTTATTGTGCTTTATAGATCACCATTTTCTTATGCATGTCCTCGGGTTATCCCTTGCAATGCTAAATATGAGGGAATAAAGAGGTCATGTAAAAGAATTTATCAATATAATGTTGAATGCTATGATTTAGGTTGTAATGTAATGTTCCTAATCACCAAAGACACTATACCTCTTGATCTTCTATATTTTATCATGTGATGTTTTCCATGTAGCAAATCATGTTTAAGTGTGTAATAAAGGGAATTGTTTTCATAGTTGGTATCAGAGGATATGATTAGTTAATTTTGGGATTAGGAATAGAAAACCATAGTAAATCCTTAGAGACAAGACTAAGTATAATAAAAACATCCCTATGTTTTGGTGAGTATTGAGTATGTGGTTTATCAACAAAATACATCCATGTCTAGATACGATTAGGTAGAGGCGGCTCCAGAATAGATGTACCTAGGGTTGAAAACGCAGACAAGGAGTTTCAGCCTTGACCTGGGGTATCCTAGTACACGACAGCAAGCCTTGCTGCACTCTTTGTTACGACACTCTCGGGGGATATGATTTGGTAAATTCACAAGAATAGTCTGAACCCTTATGAAGGGAAAAAAAATCTACTAAGAATATATGTTAGAATATATATCAAGAATAGAATTGATTTAAGCCTATGGATTCATAAGTTAAGGAAATAAAAGTTATTTATATGTCATTATTTGTGTCCTTGGATTACCCTTTATGTGTTACCCCTAACTATACTTTTATTCCAGACACTTTCCAGTAATAGGATGACTCAGGATAACAATCGATGTGAAGATCAATGTGATGAATGTGGTAATGAGATGACTGATCTGATGGGAGCGGGAATCACAAACATTTTCAGACTTCTCTCTCAGTTAACTAAAGGATTGAATAAAAACGTGGGTCAGGAGGAACGTTCATCCCCCCTAATAAATAACAAGTCACTATTAAGGAAATCATGAGACAAAGTCCTCCTACTTTTAATGGATCATCTGATCCCTCAATAGCTGAACAATGGATCAACTCCATTGAAAAGATCTTCTCCATCCTCCAATGTTTTGAACAAGAGAAGGTTCTCATGGCTGCTTATCATATGGAGGGTGAAGTTGATCAATGGTGGATGTTGATAAAAAATATGAAGCCTGGGGAGGAGATCGAGGCATTGGAATGGAATGATATCCAGAAGATCTTTTTTGATAAATATTTTATGTGCACCCTCTGACATAAGATGGAAAGAGACTTCCTTTCCATCAAGCAGAAAGACAAAGAATCTGTCAGAGCATATGAGGATAAATTCACAAGGCTTGCAAGATAAGCATCCATCTTTGTCATTACCCCCAAATTCAAGGTTGACTGATTATTTTGTGGGAAGAAACCTAGCATATGGAAAGCGCTGGCAATCTGTGTGTTCGACAGCTATGAAGATATTGTCCGATGTTTCCTCAAAGTTGAAGTGATTATTAGGGAATATTAGGTGCATCAAGGGGATACGAAGCATATGTTGGACTTCAATTCTGGCAGTCCGATGCATACATCCAATAGTGATAGGAGAACCCAGTACCCAACTTTCCAAAGGTGCATAAAGTAGCACCCCCAAAATTTCCTGAATGGGATGAGTAAATGCTTTAGGTGTGGAAGAGAAGGGCACCTAACTATTAACTATCAGCAAGAAAAACTTGTGGTTGTGATATAAGAGAGGAAAAATCCACTTGACCCTCAACATGTTTTTCATTGCCTCAACTGCAAATAACCGAGGAACGTTGCAAACCAGTTCCCTAAGTCAAGGGTTTTTGGAGGCAGCCAAAAATCTCCAAGGTAGCAAGGGTGAGCTTTTTGCATCACTACTGCCGAAGTGAAACCTAACAACGAAGTGGTGATAGGTATGCTAGTTATTCATTCAAGAATAGAGAAAGTACTTTTTTGTTTTTCTTCTAGGCATTCTTTTATAACCTGAATGTTAAGTAGAACAATCCCAACACTACTACAAATCATGGATGTAAAGTTTTCGGTGAGTATGGAAAATGGGGAAATCATTGAATCCCATTAATATAACTCCTACCCTGTCATAATTTGTGGAGATAACTTCCCAAAAAACCTATTAATACTCCCTCTGGTAGAATTTGATGCAATTCTCAGCATGGATTGGCATTCCTTATGTATAGCCAACATAAATTGCTATGAGAGGGAAATCACTCTCCATTTGGAGAATCAACCCCTGATTCTATACAAGTTCAAGGAGGAAGATAATCTTCTTCATCTCCATAATCTCAAGCATTGATATTACTACCCTATGAGAATGCGTATCCACCAAAAATGATTGAGTCCAAGGAAGGGACCATCCTTGAAGACATGCCTATTATCAGGGAATTTGATGTAGTGTTTCCTAAGGAATTGCCAAGTCTTACTCCTAGAAGAAATGTTGAATTCTCAATTGATCCTATACCTGGGGTGTTTCCAATATTCAAGACTTCATATAGAATGTCTATTGTAGAGCTTGAGGAGTTAAAGAAACAACTATAGGAGAATCTAGATAAAGGATTTATATGCCGAAGTGCTTGACCATAGGGTGAACTAGACTTCTTCATCAAGAATAAGTATGGGTCAATGCGCCATTGCATCGATTATCGTGAGCTTAAAAAATCATGATAAAAAACAAATATCCTCTCCCATGAATTGATGACCTGTTTTATCAAGTGTGTGGACAAAAATACTTCTCTATGGTGGATTTCCCGTCGGGATATTATCAAGTACGGGTGAAGAATGTATATATCCCCAAGACTCCTTTCCGTACAATATACGGGCACTATGAATTCGTAGTAATGCCTTTTGGACTCACCAATGCTCCAAAAATCTTCAAGGAATTGATGAATAGAGTATTTAGAGATCACCTCATTAAATTTGTGGTAGTCTTTATAGATGATATTCTAATATACTCCAAAAAAATTAGGGTCATGATGAGAATCTAAGAACTGTACTAGAGAACTTGAAGAAGGAAAATATCAATGCAATGTATAGCAGGTGTGAGTTATGTTTGAAGGAGGTCTCATTCATGGTCCACATAATCAAAACAAATGGGATATCTATGGATCCCTCTAAGATATCTACAATAGAGAGATAGATGAGGCCAACATTGGTAACATATATCTATTGATTTTTGGGGTTAGAAAGAAATTATCGATGATTTTTGAGAAATTTATCATGATTTTCCAACCCTCTTACAAAGCTAACTTGGAAGGGATTAAAGTTTTCTTGGAGTGGTGAATGCGAATAAAGCTTCAAGGAGTTGAAAAAGAGTATTATCACTATGCCCATGCTCACCATACCCACAGGTGGAGAACATTTTGTGGTTTTCAGTGATGCTTAGAAGAAGGTCTTGGGATGTGTGTTGATGAAAAATTACAAATTCATTGCCTATGCTTCAAGACAATTGAATGTTCATGAGAATAATTATCCAAATCATGATATAGAGTTGGTTTCGGTGATCTTCACTTCAAAAATTTGGCGGTATAATCTTTTTTGGGAGAAGTGTGAGATATATAAGGACCAAAAAAGCCTCAATTATATATTCACACAAAAAAAGTTGAACATGCACCAACGAAGATGGTTAGAGCTAATAAAAGACTATTACTTCTCAAACCATTACCACTCTGGGAAAAAGAACAAGGTGGTATATGCTCTATATAGAAAGGACCTAGCGATTCTATCACTTATGAGAAGTGATAAGGATCCAATCTTCTTAGATTTGATGAAGATTGATATGGGAATCATAAAGAAAGGAACATCATCAATCCTTTCACAAATTATTGCTCAGCCATCTCTTTGGGAATGGTTAAAGGATGCTCAAAATGATGATGTGAAAATTTAGAAGAAAGTTGAAGTTATCAGAAGAGGGAAATCCCTGGAGTTTAATGTTATTAAAGAAGGAATTCTAAGATTTGGGAAAATACTATGTGTTTTATAATGTTGAGAGCTGAATAAGTAAATTTTTTATGATGCACATAGTTCAAATTTATCTATTCACCCAGGAAATGAAAAGACGTATAGAGGTCTCCGAGATCATTATTGGTTGGATAATATAACGGAGGGGATCGCTGAATTTACATCAACGTTCCTGGTGTGTCAACAAGTGAAGGCTAAGAGACAGAAGTCTAAGGGGATGATGTAACCATTACCCATACCAGCATGGAAATGGGTGAACATCAGCACGGGCTTTGTCACTGGACATCCGAAGTCATCCAAAGGCCATAATGTAATATGGGTTGTTTTGTATAGTCTTACAAAGTCTGAACACTTTATAACAATTTGGGAGGATTTATCATTGGATCAACTAGAACAGATATATATCAGGGAAGTGGTATAGCTGCATGGATTACAACAATCTATTCTATCCAATCAAGAACCAAGATTCACCTATAAGAATTGGAAGAGTCTTAAACATGCTATGT
Source organism: Viscum album (assembly GCA_963277665.1). Classification (NCBI taxonomy): domain Eukaryota; kingdom Viridiplantae; phylum Streptophyta; class Magnoliopsida; order Santalales; family Viscaceae; genus Viscum; species Viscum album. Next base: position 1,799,099,437 of record OY728130.1, on the reverse strand, counting down.
GTATTGAGTTAAACTTTAGTACATCTTATCTTCCTCAAACTGATTCCCAATCTGAGCAGACTATCCCAACACTTGAGGACTTATTGGGAACATGCTCAATGGAATTTAAAGGAGGATGGGATCAACATCTTCATTTGGTCAAATTCTCCTATAATAACAATTTTCACTTGGGAATCCAAATGGCACCATATGAAGTGCTTATGGGAAAAGGTGCAGAACACCAGTGTGTTGGGATGGTGTCAGTGAGCATAAGCTGCTAGGACCAGAAATGGTCAACAAAATTGTGGAGAATTTGAAAACCATTCAAAAGAATATCAAGGAAGCCCACAGTGAAAATAAGAGTTATGTAGATAACCATCTATGATACATTGAGTTTAAAGTTGGAGAAATGGTGTTTCTATGAATATCCTCATGGAAGAAGGTCATGTGGTTTGGAAAGAAAAGGAAGTTAAGTCCTAGGTACCTCGGCCCCTTTGAGATTCTTGATCATGTTGGGGTTGTGGCCTATTGACTAGAACTCTCACCTACCCTGACCAAAGTACGTGATGTCTTTCATGTATCCATATTAAGGAAGTACATAGAAGAACCTTCACATTTACTTGATCGCGTTGTCGAGCACGTCAAATTAGTTGTTTAATTTTGACTAGAATTTCTATAGTGTAGCAGCAACCCGAGGTCATCTCTCAACCAATCCTGAGATCATTCATTTAAAAATATGGTTTTTATTATGAATGTAGAAGGTGAAGGAGGTTTTGTAAAACTTTTGGGTTTGATGATTAAAGATGAAAATATAAAGTTTAAGTGACAAAACAATGTAGAGATTAACAGAATTAATTAAGCGTGATCAACCCGGGGTACTCTCAGGATGTATATCCTTCATCGCTTCATGATATAGGGTTATGATATTTTAATACCTATAATGTAACACCAAGAACCATAAAATTACTATTTTATACTAGGATACCTCCTAGGGTTCAGTCAAAAATAGACAATGATTCACCGGACACTGCCGATGATTGGGTGATTTGTGTTTGACTTCATAACCGAAACTCACCAAGGCAACACATGAAGAACTAGATGTGTTGTCCATGTTTGAATGTTTTTTCTTTTTGATACCATGAAATAAACATACATGGCCTTGAAAGATATTATTTGAGTTCAATTGACCAATATGAACCACACAAACACCGCAATTGAAAGGGGGAAATGGAAGTGGTGAACGTTGTGTGAAACATCACATGAATGGGTTCCCCCAAACATGATCATATGAGTTGAGTGTGACATACCATTACATAACCCAATAAAATGAAAATAGATTATGAAGAAAAACAACATACAACCTGGAATTAAAAATATCATTCAATATAATACAAAAATGAAGCTTGGGATTACATCACGTTTCTCCCCAGGTTATCACAAGGGGTTTAGAAAACCAAGAGAGAGAGGAGGAAGAGAAAGATTTTGGGGTAGAACTTCCCATAGCCTCAAGAACTTCTAGTGATGTTGAGAAGACTCCTTGGGGACTCAAAATGGCAGTACCTTGCCTCTTGGCCGAACTCTCAAATGGGGATCCCAAGGTGCCATTTTATAGGAAAATTGGAAGGTTGTTTTAGGCACCCAGATTTCATCAATCCATTTGTACCATGCGTTTCGACCAATAGACAGCCAAATATACCTTTTGAAAAAACTTTAAATTTGTATCCCCACTTCCTGAATATCTCCACTGAATTTTTGGCATCAATTGTACAAGTGTATCTGGAGATATGGACATATTACAGAACATCACATTTGACTTGTGAAAATTTTATTCCAGGGACAAATTAGTTTGGTTGGGCCCCTTGAAGGCCGAATTGGGCATGTCTTCCTTCAAAAGTGTTGTATCCCATTATATTATTCACTCGTACACAAAATGTGAGACAATTTGGATGCACGTAATTTTCTATAATTGAACAATAGTGGACATGTCTTCATGGATCCATGCAATTTGGGCCCATTTTTTTTCCACTTCATCAAGGGCCCTCCAAATCATCTCCTCCTATATTGCAATAATAAAAATAAGTAACATTTCCCATTCTAATATTTATTAAAATTAATTAATTGATTCAAATATAATGTACAATTTATTATTTTATTTGTAATATTTGTTACAAGACTAGTTTAAAACAGCGGTGTAAGGGTGGAATATAACAGTGAATCGTGGTATGATCACACCCCCACACCTAAACATTTTTTCTCCTCAGAAAATTCACATATCCAAATAAAATGATAAATATAAATATTCCCAAAATCATGAATATTTTACATTTGATGAAATTTTAATTAAAGTAATGTGATCAATGCACAAACCACAACAAGGAGTTCTTCCTAGTGAAAATAGAAAAAGATGTCTCATAAATCATATCATAGTGAAATTCAAAACGATTCCTGATAACAAATTGAGCAAGGAATTTAGAAGTCAACCATGACACTGACTCTCCATGTATGTGTTTGAAAACCATTCCATGCTATTCTTCCCACTTGCTTACCAATAAATATAGGTAATTTTAACATTTTTCAGCATAAATGATTTTATCCACCGAACCTACCTTACATCCTTTGCAATCATATTTCAAGACCCACTCACATAAGCATTCCTAGAAGTCAAATCATAAGCTTTCGACCTAGATATCCCCATATGTTTCACATTTCATCACTCCCCTCATTTATTTATTTTTTTAGAAGTTACATTTAGAGAAAATCTCACACTCATCTCTCAACCCTTGTTTCATCTCCTCCTGACACTAATTGAAATAGTTATAACAGGATAACAGGTTGAGGAGGAGTGGTTTTTGACATGACCAAGACACAACCAATTTTTTTTGAGGGCGTACAACTATTGGACATTAGGTAAACACACATAGGTCAATCTGGTATAGTAAAGAAACAGATCGGATAAGGAACAAACGTGTGGAAATATCATTCAAAGATGAAAAATATTAACCTAAAATATATTTACCTTATATTAAGTTATAAATATTCACACTTTGAGGTGTGGTGAAAAACATTGTAGAGATATTAGTGACATAGTTTTCCCAAAAACTACTCAAAAGGTCCATCAATCATCTCAAAGGTTTCACATAGATACGACCATTTATATCATTGAAAGTAATCCAATTCACTAAAAAAATCACCCCTGATGTTAAATTCATTCAAATATTCTTTTTAGTCTTCATTATGGTATTTTTACATTCCCCCCTTTATGGTCACCAATTCATGGAACTTCGAAATTGTTGATGGGGAAAAATGAAAATACCATAAAGAAGGCCAAAAAGAGAAGAAAGGAGAAAATGATGAAAATTCCTAACTAACCCAAGAATGTATCCACCTCCCACACCTAGAATGTGCAGTGTCCTCACTGAAATAATTGAGAATGTGAGATGGAAGGATGAAACCTGGTGTTTTTTATTGGTATGATGCATCGAGAAGGTGGATTTCCTCCAATTGATTCTTTGGAAAATCCACGTAGAAGTGTTTAAGTCGCTGCCCATTGACGGTAAGACTTCATCCACTCTGCTCATGAAAAGTATGTATTGAACCAAAACGGTAAACATTAGTACCAGTATAAGGACTGAGCCATCATGAACGAAGCTTACCTGGGTAGAGCTTAATCCTAGAATTGTACATGAGGACCTTCTAACCAATATGGAACTTCCGCTACTGAATCATGCTATCATGAATATCCCTTGTCTTCTCTTCATAGATTCCAGAGTTCTCATATGCATCATGTTGAATTTCTTCCAAATCTTGAATTTGAAGCTTTCTTTTCTCACCTACATCTGAAAGGTTCATATTACATTGTTTAACAACCCAATATGCACGTTGTTCTACCTACACTTGGATTTGATAAGCCTTTCCAAACACAATTCTGTATGGTGAAATTTCAATTAGGGTTTTAAAAGCTGTACAGTACGCCCAAAGCGCATCATCCAAGCGCAAACTCCAATCTGTCCTATTGGGTTGTACCATTTTTTCCAAGATTCGTTTAATTTCCCAATTTGATATTTCTACTTGTCCATTAGTTTGGGGGTGATATGAAGTGGACACATTATGATCAACCCCATACATACGAAGAAATTTTTTCATGTTGCGATTGCAAAAATGTATACCCAGATCACTAATAATGAACCTTGGTAAACCAAACCTACTAAAAATTTAGGACCTCACAAAATTAACAACCACTTGAGAGTCATCGGTCCTGGTGGCCTTTTATTCCACCACTTTAGATGCATAGTCAACAGCCAATAAGATGGAAGAAAATCCAAATGAATTTGAAAAAGTCCCCATGAAGTCAATGCCCCATGCATCAGAGATCTCACAAAATATCATGGGTTGTTGGGGCATTTCATTCCTCTTGGAGATATTCCCTGTGAATTGACAATGACTACATGACTTGAAAAATCTATGGGCATCCCTATATAATGTTGGCCAATAAATTCCTGAGTCAAGGACCTTTCGAGCTGTACGTCGAGAGCCAAAGTGGCCCCCACAAGCCAAACTGTGGCCAAAGGTCAAAAGAGAGGTGAACTCATGGTCAGGGACACACCCACAAACTACTTGGTCACCACAAATTCTCCAAAATTATGAATTATCTCAAATGTACCACCTAGAATCATGTTTATGTCTTTGGTATTGTGAAGTCTTGAAATCGATGGGAACCCTAGATGTTGGTAGAAAATTCACAATGTCTGCATAACAACGGGTATGGTCCACAACATCACAAATGTTCTCATGAGGAAGGAATTCTCCAATGGGGAGGTATAAGTTAGCATGGTGGTCCAGTGGTGAAGAAATCGTACTAATGTGGTCAGCTACAACATTTTCCACCCCCTCTTTTCTCTAATCTCAAGGTCAAAATCTTGCTGGAGGAGCATCCACCTTATGGGACAAGGTTTGGATTCGTGTGTCTTTAAGAGAAAACGAAGGGCAACATGATCAAAGAAGACGATGATTTTTTACCCGATAAGATATGAACGTAATTTTTTCAATGAAAACACAATAGAAAGAAGTTCATTTTCAGTGGTTGTGTAGTTTTCTGGGTAGGGTCAAGGGTACGTGAGGCATACACAATTACATTAGGATTCTTCTCAACCCATTATGATAAAACTTCCCGAACTGAAAAGTTAGAGGCATCACACATAAGCTCGAAGGGGAGATCCCACCATCGTGGTTGGATAATGGGAGGTGATGTGGGACTCTTTTTTAGTGAATTTAATGCATCCTCACAATTGTTTTCAAACACAAACATAGAATATAATTTCAAAAACTAGGAAAATGGAAGTGCAATCTTACTAAAGTATTTAATGAATCAGTGGTAAAAAAAACAGCTTGACCAAAGAAATATCGCACCTCACGAACAAATTTTGGATATGGAAGGGGTGAAATTAATTCAATTTAGATATATCAACTTGAATTCCCTTATTTGAAATGACATTCCCAAAAACTATCCCCCTCTCTACCATAAAATGACATTTCTCATAATTTAAAACAAGATCTTTTTCAATGTAGTGGTGGAGGACAGAACCTAGGTGTTCCAAACAATCATTAAAATTAGATCCATATATCGTGAAATCATCAATAAAGACTTCCATACATCTCTCAAGGTACTCAGAAAAAATATTCAATATACATCGCTGAAAAGTACATGGAGAAATACATAGACCGAATGACATCCTTCTATAGGCAAATGTGCTGAATGGACAAGTAAATGTTGTCTTTTCTTGTTTCTCAGGGGCTATATGGATTTAGAAAAGGCCCAAATAGCCATCAAGTAAACAATAATGGGACTTACCAGCCAATTGTTCTAACATTTGATCAATGAAAGGTAATGGAAAGTGGTCCTTTCACATGGCTTGATTTTGTCAAAGGTAGTCAATACAGACTCGCCAACTGTTTCGCACATGTGATGGAACCCATTCATTCCTTTCATTTGACACAACTTTTATTCCTATTTTTAGGCACAATTTGCACTCTGGTATCCCATTTACTATCAGATATAGGATAAATGATCCGCACAACAAGTAATTTCTTGACTTCCAGTTTTACCACTTCAAGGAGAGTGGGATTCAACCATCATTGATATTTTATTATGGGTTTAACCTCATCATTAAAAATTATATGGTGCATACAAATATATGGGATAATCTTGGGAATATTAGCCAATGTCCATCCTATTCCCTTTTTACACTCTCTCAAAAGTTTGAGAAGTTTCAATTCTTTTGTGGAGAGAGTTTATTGGCAATAATGATAGGCAATTGGTGAATACCCTCAAGATAAGCATATTTAAAATTAGAAGGAAGTTGTTTATGTTCACACACGAGTGGTTTCTGGATTGAGGGAGGGTATTTAGGGGGAGTAAGGTCCATTAAACTATCTATCTTCTCATGTTTATTCCCTAAAGATAGAAAATCTATAGAAATGTGATTTTTAGAATCATCGACGGTCATGGGTACCTCAGAATGAACACAGTCATCAATTAAAGCACAAAATTTACACTTTTATGAACCCAAAAAACACTCCAAAGATAAATCAAAACTCAAATCATCCATGGGTGAAGAAAAAAATGAATCAGAGTTTGGGTTGAGGAGATAATTGTGTGTGTGTGTGCATCGTTTGAGAGAACTTCCATCAAATAGACAGGAAGAGTGGAGTGCTCTTCACGGGGTGTTTCATAGCCACAAGTATGTTAAAACATACCTATTCTCCTCCAAATTCCATGGAAAATGTACCATTTTGAAAGTTAATGATCGTCTTTGCTGTTTTTTGGAATGGCATCCCAAGTATGAGAGGAGCATGTCCTTGAGTTCGGGTATCTTCCATTTAAATAATGTAGAAATCAACAGGGAAGATGAGATTCTTCACTCATACAAGGACATCCTCAGTCACTCCTGTTGGATGCATTATACTCTGGTTGGAAATTTTCCCAAAAATTCCAGTTGGTTGAAGCTCTCAAACCTATATAGATGTATACACGGAGTGAGGCATTATAATAATTAAAGCACCAAAATTTTTCATAACATCAGAAAAGAAAGTCTCCCCTATGGTACATGGTATTATGAATGTGCCCGGATCCTTGCATTTGTTTGTCATTACTGGTTGAATCAAGGTCGAGACATTCCTTCCCAAGTTGACCCTCTCATTCCCCTTCATCCTTCGTGTATGGGGGAAAAGTTCTTAATAAAATTTGGCATAACAGGGAATTTTCTTGACTGCATCCAACAATGGAATATTAACATGAACTTTTTTTAAATGTATCCATTATTTCATTGTCAATCTCATTATAAATGTTTTTCATAGATTTAGTGTCTTTGAGGGAAGGGAAGAGGAATTGATTGTTCATGGGAATCCTTAATGATAATTTTATTGTCATTATTTTTTTTCTTCATTGGAAAATTTTATGGGTGGAGAGAGAGTGTTTTCAAGAGGGGGACATACCTATAGAATATAATCAGTAGATGGATAAGCATCTTTGCCACTACGAAGTGCAATTGCACATACATTACCTTTGTCCTTCATATTGGAAATGGGTTGAGAAGGTAGTTGTCCAGAACCATGCATCTTAAGTTCATCGATGGTGTTCTCCAATTGTCCCACTTGAGTTCGTAAATTGTGAATTTCTGATTGTGTGGTTTGTTAGAACTTGAGGTTATGGGTTTCCATTTGATTCACCATATCCTCGAGGCTTGGTTCAGATTTGGGAGGAGGAGGATGATTGTTTTGAGATGTTAAAGGATAAGAAGGTTGAATACCTTTTCCTTGTTGATACCAATTCTTCTTGGGGTAGCTTGAGTTTCCTCCTTATTAGTACTGGGGTTGTGCTTTCCACCCTAGATTTGGATTTGGCCTGAATTGTTCTTGCTTGGAGGGTGGTGATTGTTGGAATGGACGCCCGGGGGACACAGCTACCCACGAATCAGATGAATCTTGACGTTGTGGTCACTAGTCATAAAAACGAGTGTTATTAGAACAAATACCACAATGTAAATGAATAGAAGAATAGTGAGAGTTACCTTGTGATTGAGTTAATTTCCTTAGAACGGTATGCATCTCCTCATGTTTCGTATCTACCTTTTATTATAGGGATGAATGAATTACCTCATGAACTTGTCGGGTTGGTGAAATTGGTCATGTCCCAAATTGTTGTACATTTTGAACCATGTTGGATATTAAGTCACGAGCGGAAGAAGGAGTTTTATCAACTAGGGAACCACCAGCTATATCATCTATCATTCCATGATCCATGGGTATAAGTCCCTCATAGAATTATTGGATTAACATTTGTTCACTAATTTTGTGGTGGGGGTAGCTTGAGAAAAGTCTCTTGATTCTCTCCCAGTATACATGAAGGGCCACTCCTTGTGATTTCCTAATTCCATAGATTTCTTTCATAATTGATGAAGTTTGGGAGGTAGGAACGAACTTCTCCAAAAAGAGTCGTTTATGGTCATTCTTACCCCGAATTTTGGTATCCAGATAGTATATCCTGTCATTGGCTACACCATTAAGGGAGAAAGGGTTGGCCCTAAACTTAATTAGGTCCTCGAGACATTTTGGGGTTTCATGGTAGAGCACACTATGTAAAACTCTTTGAGAAGTTTGTGAGGGTCCTCACCGGGAAGACCATGGAATTTAGGAAGAAGGTGGATGAGACCTGATCTCAGCTCAAAATTGGATGCTTCCTTGAGATATTGGATGTACGCAGGTTGGTACTCCACATCAGGGGTGGTTAGTTCTTTTAAAGTTTGATTATTTTCATCCATGTTTTCATAGGTCTAATTGGGTTCAATTTTGGATTGGTTTAGGACAACTTGAGGTTCCAAAATGGGTTTCTAAATGTTACTAGATTGACCTTCTCAAGATTCCTTGATTTGTGTGTGAAGTGACTTTTTAATTTCAGGGTCAAATTCAAGTAGTGTTTCTTTACCATATCAGGTCATGAAAATAATTTGTAAAGTTTATTTTTTTGAATATGGATAAAATAACTTAATAAGGGTTAAAAGAGAATGTAATGTTATAATACAGAATTATAGAGATGGAGATGGAGAAAAAGTGGATAGGGAGATAGAAAGAACAAACCAAAAACAACCAAAAACGATGAAAAAACCCAAAAAAACAATCAAATGGGGGTGGGGGATTTAAAATAGTAATAATTTAGATGTAAAATAAATAAATAAAATGAAATAATGAAAAAAATGATCTTGGATCCCTAGAAATGGCCCCAAAATTTGATCTTGTTGTCGAGCGCATCAAATTAGTTGTTTATTTTTTACTAGAATTTCTACAGTATAGTAGCAACCCTAGGTCATCTCTCGTTGGAGGCTTTGATCATTAATTTAAAAATAGGGGTTTTATTATGAATTTAGAAGGTGAATGAGGTTTTTAAAACTTGTGGATTTGATTATTAAAGAAGAAAACAGAAAATGAAAGTGACAAAACAATGTAGATATTAACAGAATTAATTAAGCGTGATCAACCCGACGTACTCTCATGATGTTTATCCTTCATCGCTTCATGATATAGGGTTATGATCTTTTAATACCTGGTTTATAACTCCAAAAACCAGAATGTTATTGAGTTTATAATAGGATACCTCCTAGGGTTCATTAAAAAAACACACAATCATTCACCGGACACCGCCGATGATTGGGTGATTTGTGTTTGACTTCATAACTGAAAGTCACCCAGGAAACACCCAAATAACACGATGTGTTGTATAGGTTTGTATGTTATTTATTTTTGATACCATGACATAAACATACATGGACATTACAGTTCTTATGTGAGTTCAATTGACCAATATGAACCACACAAACACCGCAATTGAAAGGGGGGAAAGGAAGTGGTGAACAGTGTGTGAAACATCACATGAATGGGTACCCCCAAACATGGTCATATGAGTTGAGCATGACATAACAATACATAAATCAACAAAATTAAAATAGACGATGAAGAAAAAAAACATAAAAACTGGACTTAAAAAGTCCATTCAATATAATACAAAAATGAATCTCAGGATTACATCACATTCCTCCCCGTGTGATGACAAGGGGTTTAGAAACCCATGAGAGAGGAGGAAGAGAAAGATGTTGGGGTAGAACATCCCATATCCTCTAGAACATCTAGGGATGTTGAGAAGACTCCTTGGGGACTCTAAAATGGCAAACCCTGCCTCCTAGCCGAACTCTCAAATGGGGAGCCCAAGGGTCCATTTTATAGGAAAATTGGAAGTTGGTTTTAGGCACACGAATTTCTTTAATTCGCTTGTACGATGAATTTAGGCCAATAGACACCTGAATCTCCCTTTTTACAAAACTGGAAAGTTTTAGCCCCACTTCCTGACTATCTCCACCAAATTTTGGGCATCAATTAGAAAAGTGGATCTAGAGATATGGACAGATTACAGAACACCTCATTTGACTTCTGCAGATTTGATTCCTTGGATATATCAGTTTGGTTGGGCCCCTTGACGGCCGAATTGGGCTTGGATTCCTTCATAAGAGTTGTATCCCATTATATTTTTTACCCGTAAACAAAATATAATCCCATTTGGATATACATAATTTTTTATACAAGCACAAAATTTGACAGGTCTTCATGGATCCATGCAATTTTATCCCATTTTATTTCCACTCCATCAAGGGCCCTAGAAATCATCTCCTCGAACATCAAAATAATAAAAAAAAGTAACATTTACCATTATTATATTGATTAAAATTATTTAATTGATTCAAACATAATGTTCAATTTATTATTATATTTGGAATATTCATTACAAGACTAGTTTAAAACAGTGGTGTAAGGGTGGAATAGAATAGTGAATCGTGGTATGATCAGTACTCTCTTCAGAGGTGGTATAGTTGGTAGATGATAATTATTATGAGGAGAAACCAATAATGATCTTAGATCCTAGAGAAAAAGTTCTATAAAATAAGGAAATTCCCCTCGTCACGGTTTTGTGGAGAAACCACATGTTTGAAGAAGCGATGTGGGAATCATAGGAAATGATGAAGTAGAGTTACTGACATCTGTTTTAGTGTGGGAAAATAAAATTTCGAGGGTAAAATTTCTTAAGGGGGTAAGATTATAACGAACAAAATGTTCATTAATGGAAATACCTCTTGATATAATTAAATGTCTCATTTTGTAAAATTTTTATATCAAATATGAACTTCATTGCTTTTATGTTTTTTGATTTTAAAATATCATTATGAATTGTTACGATTTCTAATATAGTCTTTGAACAATGATCACATGACTAGTATAAACATAGGGCTCTAACAAATCCAATTTACTCAGACAAAGGAAGCGATCAACTCATCCAGTGTTCTTTCCCCGTATGAAGCCCATTTGTCAGATCATGGAAAGGTGGTGGAGTCATTGGGATTTTATTTTGACCAAGACCAATTCGATCTTCAACGGGTTAAGCTTGAATGGAACCACCTATGAGAGATGTGGAAGTTGATAGAGATTAACATCCGAGTAATGTTATATGAGCCACCCCAAGAGTCTGTCACTATCTCACACCTTACCCTTTGGTCTTATGCGGGTGTTATAAGGGGTTATGTTACAAGACCTTAGCACTATAAATATGTGCATTATTTTTTTATATAATAATTAATATACATTTATTTTAATATTGTTACTTTGTAAATAGTTTTTAAAGTACAAATAGTATTTTCAGTTAATATTCAACTAAGAAATATATTTTGATGAATTAATGTTTTTATTGAATAAATCATATTTTAATAAAATATTATGATTATTATTAAATTAATTTTTTTTAAATATAAATGATCGTATAATTTTATGAATGCAATTGTAATTTTTATTAAGGTTTGAAATCTATTTTTTCAAAACCCATTAATTTTCTATAAATGTTAGTTTTTGTTTTAAAAGTTAAAAAATCACATATTTAGAAAATTATTTAGATAAAATGAATTTTATTTTTGGAATCAGGACATTGAAATTATCCAACAGTGAATTTTTCATAATTTTCTATGATAGTCGAATTTTTGGGTAAAAAGTAAATACTATTTAAATATATAATGTGTTTTATGACATCATAATGACCCAATAGTGATATAATAAAATACTATAAATAAAATGTTCTTCCCATATATGTTTTAACATTAAAATAATGTGATTCTATATTTTCTTGATTTATTTTACAAAAATTTAGTGGACCCTCCATGAGTTATAATACATTTTCACTTTTTAAATGAATTTCCTTGCCAGTGTGACTCACCTCCACATAAGAAACCATATTATTTTAAGACATTCAGAAATTGGCCATATAAAATATTTTCTTCCAATCCCCTTTCAGAAAACCATGGGCTTGTTTGTGGTATTGATTAGTTTAATGTGTGGTGGCCCAAACCATAATAATAAAGGCTTCCCTCTCCTTTCCAATATAAACCCTCACAGGATCCCAATTCATCTTCACTAAAAGCCTTAAGAGATCTTCCAAACTCTACCCTACTCTTTCTATAATCCTTCCAATTCTCCCCAATCTCACAAGAAGCCTCTCTCAAGCCTCTCCCGTGCCTTTGGGATCACACTACCATGTAAGGGATTTCCTCTTTTCCCATTTTGGTCTCAATTTAAATATGTTGTTATATACTTTTAATTTAAATTAAAAATATTGGGGTATGATTTATCACCTCCCCCATACTTCCCTCATTATTTTTGAATCATGGGAGACACCTTTCACACTCATTTAATGCCTCCCATGTACACCTGTTACCATGTTGAAATTCCGTAAGGAATTTCTCTCTCTTCATTTACATTCAAGCAAGTCCTTTGTAATATGAATCTAAGTTTCTTTAATAATATTAGGACATGTATCTATATGAACCCATTACTGTCCATTTCATTTAAATATGATGAGACACTCCTTTATCACTCAACAACATTTTTTACAAATTTTTATGGCACACCATTATGCTGCCGAAATTACACCATGATTTTTCCAAGACAAAATCATTATTTAGTGAATACCATACCCATGTCTCTATCAAGGTTATTCAACTTTATGCACATATAAATATTTAATGGTTCTTTCATGTTTGTATTCCACATTTCTTAATCATAGAATAACATATTATGATGAAAATTTTAATGTTATATGATCCATGTGGCACACTTATGCATGAAATGAAATGTTTAAGAATGGTGCACCATGATAGCCCTCCAATGAATTGGGTAAAGATTAGTCTCATGATAAGTCAAGTGAAATGAGGGTTTACTCGTGATAATTCAAGGGAAATGAATGTTTACTCATGCTACATGTGCAATGATCCTTGGACCATGCTAAAATCATGTTAAATGTTGTTGGCACGTTTCCATGTTATATTAATCATGTTATATCATGAATTTATGTTAATGTATCTCTTATGCTCCATTGATATGCCTATTTCCAAACATGTACTGTATCTTTCATGTTATTCCTTGTTCACTCTATTACTGGGATTTATAGCTCACCCTTTTCTTATGTGTGTACTCAGGTTATCCCATGCAATTCTAAGAACGAGGGAATGTAGTGGTCATGTAATGGAAGTTTTCAATAAGATGTTGCGTCATATGCTTTAAGTTGTAATGTAAGGTTCCAAAGACCCAAAGACATTAGACCTCTCGATATTCTACATTTTATCATCTAATGGTTTCCATGTAACAAATCATGTTTATGTGTGTAATGAAGAGCAGTATTGTCGTACACCACAATCATTAACATAGAAACAAATTAAAGTACTATCCATCTGGGATATATTTACCCATATTGACCCCTTTGAATCAGATGATCATGAAGGGACTAACATGGAAATATCAATAAGGTTGATAATACAATCAAACATTCATGTAATTATTTTTAGGAAATTATCATGAAAGTTCTCATATGAATTGTCCATTTTAGTCCAAATTGGGGTTCACTTTGTATTATAAAGAGATTGGTGTCTTTGAAAATCTATAATATTACCAGATGAAGAAGTTACATGAACATGATTACAAAAATAATTAATGATTGGTAATATTTGATGTTTGAAATTTATTTCATCAATAACATACAAAAAAGAGAAATCTCTACAGCCTAGAGTGTCTCTGATGATAAATTAAAGGATATACAACGAGATCACTCTAAAAATTGATCTTATGAGTTCTCCATGTCATACATTTCCTAATTAAAAGAATTAATTGAATGTTGAATGGCTGTTTGATCCATTTCATTTTCTTTCTCTTGTGGTTGAACAACCATGATCAAGTAGGACAACTCCTGTGCGTATTTTTGAGTGGCATAAATTAATGAAAATAACTTTGTGAAATAATACTTCACATGATCTATGATAACATCATATTAGAATATCCTTGTATCCAAGCTACTCAGTTGATCATACTAATGTGTGGTTGTATTACAATTTTAATTGAGTGCCTTAAATGCATCCCTCATAGATTTAAGAAGGAAATTTTTAGGGTCGTCAACCTGAAACACTTTCTTACAATCAGATAGCTATTTTTGTGATAGGAAGATCAGTGGTGTGATATTGTATAATATATAATAATTAAATCTACCATTCCCTATGTATCAAGAAATCTAGTGGATACACTTCATTAGACCATGAGTTTCCTCCAAGGGAGTCTTAATATTTAAGGTAGAAATATGGTTCTAAATCCCTCTTCACATCATCCATCTCTCAAAAAGCATTTCATAGGGTGGATCGCCCTAAAAAATGATTTGTGGGACATATTTAGGTATCCAATATGTAAATGTAATGTATGAAATAGCTAATGAATATGTAAAAAAGGGTGTCTTGGATGGATCATCCTTTCCTAATGACAGGTTTCAACTCTCTTAAGACCAGTATATCATCGACTATTGGTGTTTAGGGGATATTTTTTGAATAAATATGATTTATCAATTTAATAATATTAATCATGATGTGGTATTGTTTTCTAAGGTATTATGGATCCATGAACATGTTCAATTGATAGCATGACCAATGGATTCAGGGAGTCATAGTGTGTATCTTTCTGACATACCATTTTTTCCATTATATCCTATAAGAATGATTCTATCTTGGATTAGTCATAGTCCTGAGATAGGTAGGTGATAGAATAGATAGGTTTAAATTCAATCATGTAATTATAATCCTCACATTCCAACGTCACCTATAAATGATGGATACTCCCAAGATATCATTCACCTCACACTCCCACGAATGAGATATAAGACAATTACTATAACGACCCAATGTTTTATCAATGGAATTCCCATGTTATATTTATTCCTTATAGTATAATCAAATTATAAATCACAATGAAATATCATGATTCTAAATACTATGTGATCATAGAATATAAAATTTTCCACTTCTATGTTTGGAATTTTGAAAATTTGACAGACATGGTTGTGTTCAGGGTGATTTTTGGAGTCTAATAGAACAAACGTAATTTTTGTGGAATAGTAACATAACCTTATGAATATAAATTTTATGCTTATGGATAGTGAAATACCCTTATGAATAGTAACCTCACTTGTGATTGTATATATATACTATTTAAGAGAACGTAAAATGTATAGATGTTTTGGAATAAATAAATAAATGTTTTAAAAACAGTATTGTTCAAGTGAATTATGATTTCAATTGAAAATTAAATTAATCATATTTAGATTTTTTTTTGAAAAATGGTCTTCATTTTTTTATTCAACACATAGAGAAATTGTTCGGCTAATGTTTTCGTATTTGTCTGAAATACATGAATTTTTGGTGAATAGTAAAAGACAATAATTTACCATAAATGCTAAATACATCAATTATGATGTCATAAGATGATGTATAGATTATGTGAATCCATTATCTCAAACTAACATGAAATTATTACTATTATTGTTAATGGAACCATCATTGTTACTTGTCTTGTGGTGAAATAATAAATTAATGTATATAATGTTGAGAAAACTCGTCTCCCCTCTACTATAAATACCATCCCTCACACCCTAATTTATTCACATATCTAAAGAATAAATACTTGTCTAAAATCTAACCAAACATACTACCTAGACCCTCCCCCACGTCCAAGAGATTTTTGTCTCATCAAAAGACCAATCTATGGTGACTTAACGAGGATTCCAGAGGCAATTCATATCACTCTCTTTTCCTTTATCACCTTTCAATTTCATGTCCTTTTCATAATCTCTAATCACATATCCTCATCCACATGGTATGGTCAATCCAGTGTCCAACATATAATATAATTATATGATACCAATGGGATAATAAATAATCCAACCCCCTTCCCCACTTCTTTTTATTTCAGAAATTAAAACGTTGTCCCTAAGGTGTTAATTTATCACCTTCAAGAACAACTTGTGTTCTTTCTTACTTTTCCACCATCAAATATGGCCAAAAATACATTTTTATGGTTGAAACATATTATTTTATATATATTATATCCTATTTAATGTTTTGTAACAATATTATGTACATATTAGTAAATGTTAAAACAAAACATGTTCGTTGTGATCCAAAAACCTCCAAAATTATCCTAAAATTATCATAATTAAATTTTAAGTAATGATTCGTCTACATTTTTTATAACATAATTCATTATAAGATAATTAATAATCCTTTCATATAATTGATAAAATTTAAT
Source organism: Viscum album (assembly GCA_963277665.1). Taxonomy (NCBI): domain Eukaryota; kingdom Viridiplantae; phylum Streptophyta; class Magnoliopsida; order Santalales; family Viscaceae; genus Viscum; species Viscum album. The sequence goes on along the minus strand of OY728130.1, from coordinate 1,799,082,757 downwards.
ATCATTTCTGGATTTTTATCCATGTTCTACACAAACTTCTATTCATGAATACAAGTGAACTGTTCAAGAAAACCATAAAAATGAACATTCCTGAACAATGGATTTAAACAATAGATCTTATCCAAAGGCCCATAAATTAATATAAGGATACCATAATGAACAATATTAATCTATAAAAGGTTTTTTAATTGTCATTTAATGAATAAAATTTGTTTATATTGGACATTAATGTCAATAAAGCATTCATATACAAGGTAAGGGAAAATTATTAAAACCAACTTTCTTTATTTCAGTTCTCCCTCTTTCACACCATTTACTGTATGGTTACTCCTAAATTTTTTTATCATAATTATCATAAATTTTTTGGGATATAAATGTTTTCTACTTATGTTTATGGAAAACCCAATGTTTTCCTAAATAACTATTCATTCGAATAAACACACTCACAATGATTGATTATTCTTCACTCATCGTTGATTGTTCTATATCATAAATGTTATTCCATATATATTTTTGGAACCAAATGTTTATTAATGTATTAATTATGATTTTAATCCCATTTATTTCCATGGGTTATTTTAATGGTGACTTTTTACATATGTTCTATATGGAATGCATGATATTCTCAATGTTATGGTGTGGAAGGTGTGCTTGGAATTCTATAGCGCAATATGAATGTTTTGATGTGACTGTTTCTCTTGGAATTATATAGTGCTCCAATGCATTGGGTAATGTGATGAATCCTTGGAGTAAAATTAAAATTATGCATGAACATGATGAAATAAGTTTTCAAAACTATGTGTGGTAGTTAACCACTATGACAGATGTTTCATTATTTATGCATTACCACATTCCAAGTCTTCTCATAATGTTTCTTCTCATTATTATCATCATATTCCTATGTTATGATGATAATTATTATTCCCATCCAATTTTATGGTTTTATATATTCTTATTTATCCCCTTATTGGTATTTTAGCTCTCCCTTTTTGATTTAAATCATCATGTGACTACATATACAAAGGAGAGGTGAAGTGCCCATAAGAAGCTAAAGAATGAAGAATTAAATAAATGTGTATGCTTGATGTTTAAATTTTTATGCATGGTTTTATATTTCCCAAGACACTAAACATTTGGATCCTCTATTTGTACTACTAATATTTTATTTTCTTTAAAATGATTTAATTTTAATGTAACAAAATGTAAGGTTGATATAGTTGGTATCAGAGTTAATGTTTAGTTAATTGAGGAAAGAGGATTCATAAATCCTAGAGAAAAAATGTTGTATGAGACTAAATAAAAATATGTACACTAGAAGGTTTACATAGTGATACCATAAGTCATCCTTTTAGTGTAATTTTTACAGATGAATTATATATTTAATCAGGAAATTTTGAGTCATGTTTTGTTCTAACCCTTTCTATTTTTGAAAATGGTGAAAACCAGGAGAAACGAGGCCAACAACCAGTTTTAGGGACAATGCAATGATTTTTCCAAACGACATACCCAATTCTTTTGGAGGTGGAGTTTAAAACGTCATGGATATTCTTACCAAAATATCTCAGGTTAGGAATAATAATCTAAAGAATGGGGAACATCATCCTTCACCAAATAGAGAGAAATTGGCAATCAAATGTTTAATGTAGCGACGAACACCGATATTTAGTGGGTCTTCTGATCCACTAGTTGTGGAATAGTGGGTCTACTCTGTGTAGGATATCATTTATGTGCATCACTTTTGTGAGATGTAGAAGGTGACACTAACTCTTTATCATCAAGATGGTGAGGCCGATCAATGGTGGGATTTGATTAAGAACATGAAGACATGGGACGAATTTGAAGAGATGTAATGGAATGATTGTAAGATCATGATTATTAACAAGTATTCCAATGAAATATTCATATGAATATGGAGAGATAATTCATTGAGCTCAATAAAAAGGAAGTATAATCTATAACAATCTACGAAGCTAATTTAGAAAGGCTAGAAAGTTACGCTTATGGTTTTGTCATAAGAAATGATAAAAAAATTGATAGATTCTTTAGTGGATTAAATCAACACCTTTGAAAGGATCTTACAATTCAAGACATTGGGAGTCATGAATAATTTGTTCGAGGTGCACTCAAAGTGGAGATGGATTTTGGAGAATGGTCCCATGGTTATGTTCATAAGAAATGAAAGATAGAGTTTCAATATGGAGGATCTAATAAAAAGGTGAGAGGAAAACTCTATGACCAATATGCCAAATAAATGTGGGATGTTGCATCTTGGGAACTAACTCAAATTGGTGGGGAAATTCTTCATGTATGGGATAGAAGGAAACCATTATCAAGAGTTTTAGAAAGATATGAAAAGGAAGGATAATGTAGTGGATGAAAGGAGAGAACCACCCACTGTACAATGCTATAACTGTAGTGAGAAAGGGCACTATGTAAGCCACTGCACTAAACCTCGAGTTCTTGTGGGTAATCAGTGTTAGAAACCACTCATGCCAAAGGAAAAAAGGGAAGGCTTATGACATCACTACTACAAAAGTGGATCAAGATAATTAAGTCGTACAAGGTATGCTTCTTATTCACCCATGAATAGAAAAAATATTATTTGATTCTGGTTCTACGTATTCCTTTATATCTTGTAAGTTTTCTAGAACTATAGAATCGATGCCTCTAAACCATGAAGTAGAGATATATGTAAAAACACGAAGTGGTGCAATCATTTCATCCCAAGTGTTTGACTCTTCTCCTCTTGGTGTATGTGGGAATGTTATTCTAGCGAATCTTTTAATACTTCCCTTGGTGGAATTCAGTGCTATAATGTGAATGGATTGCCTCTCATTATATTGAGCGCATATAAAATGTGGAGAAAATGAAATATCTTTTCCTATTCCGAATCATCCCATGATTGTCTAAAAATTCAAGGATGATCATGAAGGTTATTTGAAAAATCTTTCAATTGTGTGGGTGTTGATTCCCTATGATGGCACATACCTCACCCAAATGGTTGAGTCAAAAGAAAGTTCCAACCTTGCAGAAATTCCCAACGTGAGGGAATACAGTGATGTATTTCCCAAATAGTTACCTGAACATCTACCAGATCATGAGGTTGAGCTCTCAATAAAACTCATACCCTAAGCTACTCCTATCACAACGTGTCCATATTGGATGGATCATATCAAATTGTAGGAGTTAAAAAGGAAGATGCAAGAGAATTTGGACAATGGGTTCAATGCCCTTGTGCATGACCTTGGGTGAGCCAATTCTCTTTGTGGAGAAGAAATATGGATCAAGGAGGCTATGTATCGATTATTGAGAACTCTACAAGATCACCATAATGAATAAGTATCCTCTTACAAGGATTAATGACTTGTTCAAATAGTTAATAGGAGCTCAATACTTCTCTGAAGTGGATATTTATTCTGGATATCATCAAATAACAGTGAATAAGGATGATATTCAGAATACTACCTTTCATACAAGGTATGGGAACTATGAGTTTATGGTGATTCACTTAAGACTTACTAATCCCTTGAAATCTTCATGGATTTTATGAATAGAGTTTTTAGACATTACTGTGAAATTTTTTTGGTAGTGTTTATCGATGATATTCTCATCAAATCCAAGAGCAATGAGGAATATGAAGAACATCTAAGACATGTGTTGGTGATATTGATAAATGAAAAGTTGTATTCCTTGTTCATAAGGTGTGACTTTTCGATGAATAATATCATGTTCTTTGGACATGTGATCACATGTGAGGGAATTTCTATAGACCCTTCAAAAACAAAGGTGATTGAGGAATGGCCCAGACCCTCTAGTGTCATAAAAATCCAATGTTTTCACTGATTATATGGGTACTACCGATATTTTATGAGAAATTTATCAAGATTATAAAACCATCTAATTAATTTTACATGGAAATGGGTAAAGTATATCTGTATGGAAGAATGTGAGAAAATATTAAAGGAGATAAAGATAAGGATGATCACTGCACCGTTATAACATTACCAAAAAGTGGATAATTGTTTGTGACATATAGTGATTCTTCAAAGAAAGGCTTGGGTTTTGTACACATGAAAAATGATAATGTGATAGCCTACGCCTCATGGCAGTTGAGGATCCATGAGCAGAACTACCTGACACATGATATAGAGTTGGAAGCCATGATTTTTTCCTTGAAAATATGTAGGCCCTAACTTTATTTTGAAATGTGTGATCTATACACAAAACACTAGAGAATAAAGTATATATTCAAAAAAGGAGCTCAACATGCATCAAAGGATATGGTTAGAGATAATTGAGGACAATAATTTCTGTATTCACGATCATCCTAGAAATCAAAATAATATTGTTGATTCTCTAAGAAGAAAAGAACCTACTACTCTATCCATGCTACATATTGAGAAAGACCCTATCATCTTGGATATGAAAAGGATGGATTTCAAAATAATAAGGGTAGGGGATACATCCTACCTTTCCCAAATGATTGCAAAACCATCAATATAAGAGATGATTAAAGAGCAAGAAATGGATGATATGAAGCTACAAATGAAGGTGAGTGTAGTAAAGGAAGGGAAGATTCATGAGTTCAATATAGACAGTGATGGTGTGATTCAATTTCGAACGTAGTTTTATGTGACTTCATCACCCTGGATAAAGAAGTAGCTATTGAAAAATGCACAAAGCTCAATAATCTCTATCTATGTTGGTAGCACCAAGATGTATCAAGATCTCCATGAACACTTCTAGTGTGATAACATAAAGAAGGAGTTCACAGAATATATCTAAAGGTTCTTGGAATGTCAAGAATCTAAAGAAGAGAGAGAGAAATCCAATGTGATAATGCAAAAACTGCCTATACCAATGTGGTTATGGGATCATTTCAATATGGACTTTATCGCGGGTCTCCCACAAACGTCGAAGGGGAATATTGACATATGGGTGGTGGTTGACAGACTCACCAAGACTGTGCATTTTATACCTATTCAGGAATATCTCTCACTTAAACATCTTGAAATGATATATGTGGAGGAAGTGGTGAGACTGTATGGTGTTACACTATCGATTGTCTCTAATTATTATCCCAGGTTCACATCAAAATTCTAGAGGAGTCTCCAACATGCCTTGAGTACTGAATTGAATTTCAGCATATCTTATCACCCCTAAACTGATGGAGAATCTAAACAGACTATTCATACACCTGTACACATGCTAAGAGAATACACATTAGAGTTAAAATGTTGACAGGATCAGAGTCTCCCATTGGTTGAGTTCTCATACAACAATAGCTTCCACTTGAGTATTCAAATGGCTCCATATGAAGAAATTTATGGAAAGTGATGTAGAACTCCAAACTATTAGGATGGAGTTGGATAAAGAAAACTACTTGGAGCTGATCTTGTGAAAGAGATGATAGAGAATGGTCAATTCACCCAGAAACACATCAATGCTTCTCAGAGTCGGCAAAAGAGCTACGATGACAACTATCAAAGGGACTTGGAGTTCGATGTTTTAGATAATGTCTTCCTTTTAATATAACCATTGAAGAGAGTCACGTTTTTTAGAATGAAAGGGAAGTTAATCCCAAGGTACATTGTCCATGTTGAGAACCTTTACCGCATAAGAGATGTGGACTATTGGCTTTCATTTCCACCTAATATTGCTCAAGTTCATGATGTGTTTCAGGTATCACTCCTGAGGAAGTACACACCAGATCACTCACATGCACTGAACTCAAAGGTGGTACAACCGGAAGATGATCTCTCATAAGAGGAGTAAACAGTAGTGATTCTAGACTAGAGAGATAAGTTCCAATGCAACAAGACAACCCATCTTGATAAAGGGTTGTCGTGGAACCATAATATTGAAGAAGAATCTTGAGAACCAGAGGAGGTGATGAAGAAGAATTACCCTAACCTGTTTATGTAAAATGAAATTTTGAGGGCGAAATTTCATTGGGGGGAAGAATGTAACGACCCAACGTTTTTTAATGGAATTAACTTCTTAAAATTATTCCTTATAGTGTAATCAAATTAGGAAGCTCAATAGAATATCATGATACTAAACACTATGTGATCATCCAACAAAATTTTTCCACATCTATGTATCGAATTTTTAAAATCTCACATACATAGTTGTGTTTATGGTGTTTCTTTGGGTTTAATAGAACAAACATAATTTTTTATGAATACTAACATACCCTTAGGAATAGTAATGTTACCATTATAAATATTGACATACCATTATGAATAGTAACCCCACCTATGATAATATATATATAGGATTTAATTGAATGTATGATATAGCAATGTTTTATAATATGTAAATAAGTGTTTTAAAAACTATATTTTTCATGTAAATTATGATTTTAATTAAAAAATATTTAAATGATATTTAGAAAATTATTTTTGAAAAATTGACTTCAGTTTTGGATTCTAAAAATCGAAAAACAGTTGTGGTGAATTTTTGGGATTTTTGTGAAATACTAGAATATAGGGTGAATAGTAAAATATGATAATTATGATAAATGCTAAACACATGAATTATAATTTCATAATATAATGTAAGGATGATGTAAGGAAATTATCTCCAATACATATGCACTTATTACTATTCTTATTTATGGAATCATCACTATTACTTTTCTTGTTGAGAAATAGTAAATTAATGAATACAATATTGAAAAAACCCCTCTCCCCTATATTATAAATAAAACCCCTTACACCCTCATTTCTTCAAAGATATCAAGCTTCAATCCTTATCTATAATCTACCTAAACATCATCCCTATCCCCCCAACATCCAAGTGCTTATGGTCTCATCAAATGACCAATATAAGGTTCCTTAAGGAGGATTCAAGAGGTAATTCCTCTCTCTCTCTTTTCTTTTAATTTCCTTGGAATTTCATGTTCTTTTTTTAATCTATCCTCATCTATCCTCATCCAAATTTTATGATAACTCTATTTTCCTACATATACTAGAATTTTATGATACTAATGGGATAATATATCATCCAACCCCCTTCTCCGCATCTTTATTATTTTATAAAGGAAAAAATTGTTCGTGAGGTGTTAATTTATCATCTTCAAGAAAAACATGTTTTCTTATTTCATTTTCCACCTTTATATCTAGTCCATAAATCATTATAAGATCATTTAATTTTAACTAATTATTCTTCCAAATGGTATGTGAAATAATTCATTATAAGATCATTTAAACTCCAGTATTATCATTAATATCATGTAATATTATAATTGTATGTTTATCCATATTTTACATGAACATACATTCATGAATACAAGATAACGGTTCATGAAAACCACAAAAAGAAACATTCTTGATCAATGGAATTAAACTCTACCACCCATCTAGATGCACGGGTCCACATCTGCTCACCTAGACATCTCATTCGCCCTTATGAAGAAACGATCTACCCTATAGTGATGTGAAACTCACCCTACGGTTGTAACAGTCGACAACTAACTAGAAGGGAACTAACCAGTCCATTCCTAGAATGACATCATAGCATGACATCTCTTGGACATAAAGGTCCCATAAGAAGAGACACCGAACAACCTCTTGAGGGAACTCCTTGCACTGTCATACACTAGTCGTTCTAGTCCCCAACAGAGTGTCTAGCATCAAGATATTAGCAGAAGAAAAGATGTAGAGCCCAAGGCTCTCTACAACGACAACATATATAAAGATATGTGAATACACAATATCGAAAGGAGAAGACGATAAAAAAGAGGAAAATAGGATCGTACATCGAACTGTAGAGGGTTCAGGACCCTAATCTAGCTGAGTCTGCACTACTACAAAAGTATGACCTACTTCGTGGCCCTCTGACCCTACCTGACAACTCTGAGCAGATCTGACCAGATGTAGCTGAAAGACTGGCGACTGAATACCACATCCACGACCTCCACCTCAGCCTAAATGGACAGAAGAACTCCAGTTCCTAGACTCGTGCGAAACTGGTGATGCTGCTCCTAAACGATGAGTCATAGAAGAACTCCTATCAACTGCAGCTGGTGAAAAGATATGACGGATATGATGAAAATGACCTATCTTGCCCCAAGATCGACACACCACTGGGTATCTCTGGAAATGTGGCCTCATATACCCACTCTTACCGCATTGATACACACCAAATGGCTACTAGAATAAGTGTCTCGCCTCATGGGATCACCGTGCAAAGACCCACATCAGCACTTCCTACTCTTAGTAAGTGGGATAAAAACTCTAGATATTGAACCTCCAAAGCTCACAACTGCATAATTCCTCAAATTTCACTCCATGATCTACGCCTAGTTGAATATAGAAGTGATGGAATTCAGCATGAAGATGTTCACCTGAGATCATATGTCATTCCTGAGACCGTCCTCAAACATCCTTACTAGGAATAACTCATCACCTCCTAGAATAGGCATGAAACACTATAACTCTATGAAGTGAGAGGAATACTCCATAACTGAATGAGTACCCTACTCCAGAATCATGAACTCTCAGGCTCAATTGGCCCTCAAAGTCCTTGAATAGATGTAGTCAAAGAAGTTACACTAGAACTCATCCAAGGCCATGAACTAATGGCATCCCTCTTGTGAGATCACATCCCACCATATCTTGGCAGAATCCCGAAACATATAGGAAGCGAGCTTAACCCTCCTCCTTCACTCCATTTACTATACGGTTATGTTTAGACTCTCTGAGAAATCACTCACTGTCAATTTCCCCTATAGTCTCATATCGGTAAATAAAAGGAACTATGGGGAAGCACTTATGTCTCATTCCGCTTTTGGCCCATGTCGAGGAACTACAGACACTCTTAGGATGCACTTACGTCAATTCCCCCTATGGCCTCACATCATAACAGTAAAAATAGAGCCTATGGAGAAACCCTCACATCAATTCTCCCAATGGTCTTCTACACCAGGTTCTCACGGTCCTGTGTAAGTCAAACAAGAACAAAAATAAATAGTTTCCAAAGTAATCCTCAAGAAAAACATGGCTAAACAGTCTATATCATAATAGCATGTCAGATAAATAAACACTCCATCCTACAATACTAGGAATGGAAAGAAAGCGGCAGCCTAACAGGCAGAGCTAGACCAAATTTTCAAAACAAACAAACATGGGAAAAGCCACCAAGGCATAGAAATTAACCCTATTCACATTAAATTAACCAATACTCAATCTTACTAGAATAACAGAAAATTAACAGGGCTAAAACCATAAACACGCAATTCCCCGTTCTAGGGTATTGGGAACTTTTGCACATATAACTCAAAGACTATCTACATATAGGCACAGACCACCTACCTCAGCGTCGTGAGATCATTATACAAGAACCTCAGGCCTTGAATCGCCCAAGAACACCATTGATCTACAAAAATGCAAAAAAGGATAAAATGAAGATAACTTGGGAAAGAGGAAGAATTAGGAAACGATGTTCTAAAAGATGGAAGAGCTTACCGAGGTGATCCCAATGCAATCGATGGCGGTCGAATTGGAAAATAGACGACGACTCGGGGGGGGGGGGATCAGAAAATATTCGATGGTGTACGAATGCTCCTGGATGAGTCTGACCCTAAAGGAGGTGTTTCTGTCGATTAGACATGACCCCATTCCATTTAATGAAATAAATAGAAAGTACACGGCCTGTACTTTAGAAGTATACAACTTGTACTTGCTTCTACCAGTCCCCAAAATAGGCGCTCTCTACGTCGCCACACGCGGACGTGTGCAAGGATGTTACATGACCATCACATAGCTAAATTTGGTTACTAAGTACACAATGTGTACTTATAATGTACATGACGTGTACTTAAGAAATTTCCAGAAAACTTCACTTTTCTTCAAAAGAACCAGAAAATGGAAAACATACCTGAAAAGAAGATCTACATTCTTAAAAAATGCATGAATTATGATGTAATAATCTAAGTTAAGGATGATGTAAGTCCATTATCTCTAACTCATATGCACTTATTACAATTCCTGGTTATGGAATCATCACTATTACTTGTCTTGTTGAGAAATATTAAATAAATGAATATAATATTGAGAAACCCCTCTCCCCTCTATTATATATACCACCTCTCACACCATCATTTCTTTACACCTCTCAAGCTTCAAGACTTATCTAAACTCTGCCTAAACATCTTCCCTATCCCCCCACTTCCTAGTGCTTCTGGTCTCTTCAAAAGGCCAGTATAAGGTTCCTTACGGAGGATTCAATAGGTAATTCCACTGTCTCTCTTTTCCTTTAATTTCCTTGGAATTTCATGTTCTTTTATTAATCTATCCCCACCTATCCCCATCCACAATGTACGGTAACTATAGTATCCAACATATATTATAATTTTATGATACTAATCAGATAATATATCATCCAACCCCCTTATCCACTTACTTTTATTTTAGAAAGGAAAACATTGTTTGTATGGTGTTAATTTATCATGTTCAAGAAAAACATGTTTTCTTTTTTCCTTTTCCTCCTTTATATCTAGTCAGAAAATTTTTTTTATTGTTGACCCAAAATATGATATATGTAATATATCCTATTTAATGTTCTGGAACAAGCTAATGTCCATATTAATAAATGATAAAACAAAACATGTTCATTGTGATCCAAAACCACCCAAAATCACCAAAAACGATCATCATTCAATTTTAACTAATGGATCATCCACATGGTATATGAAATAAGTCAATATAAGATCATTTAAAATCTTCCAATTAATGTGTCGCGATGATCGTTCTTCAACTGGATCGAGGTAGGGGTTGTTATTTCAATTCTTCTTCCTTGTTCTTGGATTTAACAGTGAATGTAGATCAACCCACGAACCAGTTGATCCACAAATTTGTATGTTTTTGAAGGAGGGTTTTTATTGGGTTGATCTCGGATAATTAATCCATATTAGATTATTGTTTTGTTTCTGATTTATTTGACCCAAATAACGGGAGCATATCAACGTCGTCACGAACGACGACGGAGGTTCATTCCTCGATTTTTGCATTTGGATTTCTTTACCCTTTCTTTTTCTCATGTGTTATTCACTTTCTTTGTGGGGTGATGAGGAATGGATCATTTCGCATCCGTTTCACAACAAAACGATCCCAAACTGGGGATCTGACATTATGGCGACCTAGTGGATGTGCGACTGTGATGGTGGCAGATGAATCGACCCGGTTCAGAAATAATCGTTCTTTGACCGTTCTTCGCATGAATGATTGAAACAGGTTTTTGTGGCCGATCGAACCACCAAAACCTCCCAAAATGTTAATGTAATAATCATGAATCCTCAAACCTTCAGTTTCTCAATGATCGGATGGATGAATCATGGATCAGAGGAGCCCTGAGGTGCGGCGACGAAGAACGTTGTTTCTGGAAATTTCAGAAGAACATGGTCTGTATCCCAAAGAACAGACCATGTGGGACTGGCTCAACGACAGCTAGGGTTCTGCGATGCACGATGAGATGACATGGCGTAATCAAAATGAGGTACTAGGACTACTGATCATAGCCGTATGAACACCTCAGTAGGTAGGGAACTCAGAAAGCTCGGTCCTGTCTTGGTCCGCCCAGGAATTTGTCAAAAGGCTGCTCATCTGATCAAGACATGATACTTGTGGAAAAGCCCGTGTAGGGGTGAGTATAACAATACTCAGTAAGAGACCCCCGAAAACCACAATGCAATACACCATGTAAAGGTATAATCATCACTATATAGTATCTATCTTCCTGAACATATTGTGAGGGAAACAGAATCCAGATATACACAAAACAGAGACCCACAATCTAGAGAGAAGTCACACAATCTCATACCCCCTCTAGGGATGCATTACGTATATTCCACGAAGCACTCATCTCGGAGAACACACTCCATGACTCTGACAGCTCTGATGTCGTCCGTCCAAGAAGTAATGTTTGTCCGAAAAAGCCACGAGAGAAAGATACACCCACTTTGGGAGAACACACTATTGAGTGGGGAAAGATCACGATACACAGATGAAGATCACTTCAAGGGACTTGGTGAATACCATGACTCATCTGAATTAACCTTCTAGGTAGAGGATCGCCACCCCGTGGGAATAGTCAAATCGATACGAGAATCTACCTTGGGTCAAGAATGGATAGAGGATCTCTCTCTGGGCCTCTCGGAGAGATACCTGACTCTATCTCAAGAAGTCTTGTTGAAGGGATCATACTCCTGAAAAAGGAAACGATACCTGAACTTTAGGGAACCAAGAAAAAGGGACACTAACTCAAACAAAACATGTCCAAGATATGATGGAAAAGAATACCAATTCATGTACTAAAAATTACATGGCGTGTAGAAAGGGTACACATGGTGTCCTCTGACCCTGGGTACTGCCTGTGTACAGTGGCCTGGGTTGCAAGGCTCGTCATGTAAAATGAAACTACACAGTGTGTAGAAAGGATCACATGTTGTGTCAATGTAACTGGGGTCCACTCCGTGTATGTTGTCCATGTGCTCGTACATGGCCACAACCCATGTATGCTAACCTGTGTATTCAGTACATGGCGTGACCTGCATTATTGTCCTCTTCTGGCCGTGAGGTGAAGTACACGACCCTGTACTCCACCTCGTGTCTGTGTACCCTCTATATACACGCTGATTCCCACGTAAGGACCCACATGATGTGTTATTTGCGGAACACGTTGTGTCATCTCTTCGTGCATCGTGGAACCCTAGCCGCTGCTGAGCTAGTACCACATGACTTGTTCATTGGTATACAGGCCGTGTTCTTTGAAAAATTCCTAAAATGACGTTCTTTGTTTTTTCACCTTAGGGATCCTCCTAGCCTTGATCCTGCTATTCAATTTTTGCGAAACTGAAGGGTTGAGGTCTCCAGATCATTCCAACAACGTTTTGGGAGGTTTTAGAGAATCGATCGGCCCCAAAAGCTTGTTTCGATCATCCGTGCGAAGAACGGTTGAAGAATTATTATTTCGGAACCATGTTGATTCTTCCATCACCATCACCGTCACACCTCCACTAGGTCTCCAGGATGTCAGACCCCCAATTTGGGATCGTTGCATTGCGAAACAGATGCGCAACGATCTATTGTCTGTCTCCCAATGAATAATGTGAAGAACACATGAGAAAAAGAAAGGGCAATGAAATCCAAAAGAAAAAATTGATAAACCAACTTCCATAGTTATTCGCCATGGAATTGATCCGCTCCCCTTAGTGTGATCAAATAGAGCAGAAACAAAACAAAAATCTAACATGGATTAATTCCCTCAGATCATCCCAATAAAAACCTTCCTACAAAAACATTAGAATTTGTGGATCAACCTATTCGTGGGTTGATCCGCGTTCACCGTTAAATCCAAGAAAGAGGAAAAAAAATTGAAATAACAACCCCTATGTAGATTTGGTTGAAGACCAATCATCACATCACGTTCATTGGTAGAGTTTGTCGAATCCGAAATACGTCGATTGATCGCATCATCGTCATCCGCGAACGAGTTCTCATCTAAAGCCTAATGAGGCTCTCTCTCAATTCGTAGGGTTATGAGGATAACCCTGCGAACTTTCTATAAGCATGAACATATATGGGATGATTTTGTCTTTGTGCACAAAGGAAACATTCTTAAAGAATAAAAATAAATTATTAAATTATTGTTTTTTTATCTCCACTAAAATGTCCAAAAACTTACTCTCACTGCTTACCCACACTGGAAAATGTCAGGCCCTTCCTAAGGTAATGTATCTACTCTTATTGCAATGTTTCCCTCATATTTCTGACCCAGAAACCCATTTAAAAGATATTACACTTTTTCATGAAAACCGTTCGTGCATTCAGTTTAAATGTTTAATTTATTTCGAACATTTATTCCAAGCACTCTGGGCCTCGGAATCAAACGCCGTCGAAAATCCTGGTCTCGTAATAATTCGATTTAAAATTTAAAAATAATAATCCGAAAAATAAAGACAATAAATTCTCCCCACTCTGGGTATTTTCATCCTCGAAAATAAAAAACAAAGGCTACTAAAAAAGATGTGGGTATTGGGCACAAATCTAAGCCTCCCACTCCCACGTGCTCTCCTGAAGATTCTTGTGCTGACACCGAACGCACGCCAAGGGAATTGATCACCCTTGAAGGATCCTATCCTATCAATACTCAATCTCTGTTGGGTACTCAGCAAAGGTTTCTCCATCCTCGATATCCATCTCGCCCCATTCGATAACGTGATATGGGTTATGCATGTACATCCTCATCCATGACACATGGAAGATATCATGTACTCGGTGCAACTACGGCAGTAGATCTAGGAAATATACCACCTCGCCAACACTGTGTAGTATCTGAAAAGGTCTGATGAACCTCAGATATAGCTTTCCACCTTGGCCAAATCTCCATAACACTCATCGAGGTGAGACTCGAAGAAAGATGTGGTCTCCCCTCTTGAACTCTAGAGGTTGCCATCATCTGTCAGCATAAGACTTCTGCCGGCTCTATCCAGTCATCATCTACTCTCGAATGATCTAAACCTTCTTGGTGGTAGCTCACACCAAATATAGACCAATGAGTGTTAACTCTCTAGGGTCAGTCCAACAATGTGATGACCGGTAGGGTCTCCCATACAAGGCCTAAAACAAGGCCATACCAATGGTGGAGCAGTAGCTATAATTATATGAAAACTCTACTAGTGGTAGGTGGTCCTCCAAACTGCAACCAAAGTCCAAGACACATGACTACAACATATCTTCCGGAACCTGAATGGTCCTCTTTGTATCACCATCGGTCTGGGGATGAAACGTCATGCTCAAGCGTAGCTGAGTCCCAAAATCCTTCGTCAATCCTTTCCACAAACGGGATGTGAAGTGGGAATCTCGATCCGATACTATCATCGCAGGGACATCAAGAAGACGAACTATCTCCTACAGGTAGAGGCTTCCCAAGCTCTCTATAGAATTCTTTTCCCTCATAGCTATGAAGTGGGCCGACTTAGTGAGCTGGTCAATGATCACCCAGATGGAATCAGGCCCTTTGGACGTCCATGGTAAGCATGTCATAATGTCCATAGATATTCCATCCCACATCCACTCTGGATCTTCCAGGGGTGAGCTAATCCTGATAGAACCTGGGGCTCAGCCTTCACCTGCTAGCACATAAGGCACCGTGAAATGAACTCTTCTACTTCCTTCTTCATGTCTGACCACCAGAAATTTCATCGGAGATCCTGGTACATCTTCACCAATCCAGGATGTACCAGTAAGGGGGATGTATGAAAATCCCTCAAGACCTCTTCTTGTAATGCCACTGGTACAACCGTGCATCCTCTAAAAAAAGTATGTTCTCCCTACCTTTTGAATATCCATCAGGAGCATGTCATATGGATAACTGAGCACGTAAAGCCTCATAGTCGATATAGCCAAGTTGTGCCTTACTAACTCACTGTAAGAGTAGAGGGGTGACTACCATCGACTATAGGTAAGCTGCATCCTCTTTTTCCAAGAAGAATGACAGCAACATGGCTAACTTCTTTGTCATCTCACTTAACAACTACGAGCTCGACCTTCTGCTAAGGGCATTCGCCACCTTGTTCCCTTTTTAAGGAGTACAGATAATCTCGATATCATAGTCCTGGAGGAACTATAGAAAATTACTCTCTCTCAGATTCATATCATTCTGTGGAAATATGCACTTGGGGATCTTGTGTTCAGAGTAGATAATGAACTGCTTTCCTATAAGGTAGTGTCTCCACATCTCCAATGCGAAGACTACTGCCGCCATCTCAAGATCATGGATCTTAGAGTTCTTCTCATGTGGCCTAAGCTAGTGTGAACAATAAGCAATCACTGCCTATCTCTACATCAGGACACAACCTAGATGAGTCCCTGGAAGGGTGCAAAAAACTATATACTCGACACCCTCCATCGGTAATCTCAAGATTGAGTCACTTGTTAAAATATGACTCAACTGCCTGAAATCCGGTTGGAACTTCTCCATCCTCATGAAGGGTATCCCCTTCCTATTCAAGGCTTTCATTAGTGTTGATATTCTAGATAAATTAAGAATGAATCTATGGTAATATACTACCATGCCAAGGAAGCTCCGCACCTCCGTCACACTCTAAGGTGGCTCCCATGCTAACATTGCCTCTACCTGGGATTGGTCCACATATACTCCATCTGCTGAAATGAAATGCCCCAGAATGTGGACCTCATGAAACCTGAACTGGAGCTTTGTGAGCTTCCCATAAATCTTGTGCTCCTAGAGTATATCTACAAAAATACACAGGTGCCTCGTGTGTTCCTCCACTGAAGTCGAGTACACAAGGATTTCATCGATGAATACCACTACAAACCAGTCGTAGTATGGCTGGAAGATCAGTCCATCAGTCCCATGAACACTGTAGGAGAATTTT
This sequence comes from Viscum album, assembly GCA_963277665.1. Lineage (NCBI taxonomy): Eukaryota > Viridiplantae > Streptophyta > Magnoliopsida > Santalales > Viscaceae > Viscum > Viscum album. Next base: position 1,799,066,355 of record OY728130.1, on the reverse strand, counting down.
TCAAGACGAAAGGCATCACCAAGTACTCATAGTGACCGTAGAAGAATCTGAATACCATCATCGGTATATCCTCATCCTTTACTTGTAATTGGTGATAACATGATCGAAGGTCAACCTTCAAGAACAACTTCCCCATCTCAGCTGTTCGAAGAGGTCATCGATCCACGGTAGTGGATACTTGTTATTCACCATCACCTAGATCAGGTTCCAGTGATCCACACACAACCTCCATCTCCCATATGCCTTCTTGGAAAACAAAACTGGGGCGGCCCAGGCTGAAACACAAGGTCTCACGAAAACCCTTGCCTTGTAAATCCTCTAACTTCACCCTCAACTCACAAAGCTCTGCGAGATCCATCTGATAAGTTGGTGAGGAAATAAGTGCTATCCCGGGGTGTAAGATGATGTAGAAGTTAATTTCCTAGTGGGGAGGTAGTCCTACAACATCTTCAGGAAATACATCCTCGTACTCCACCACCACTGCTGGGAACTAGAATCTCACAACATCTACTACTCTGAGGGTAAGGATAGCCAACTCATGATTGATCAGATGCACCCTCCTATGGATGAGCCCATTCTGTGTTTCCTGGGTCCCCTTTTCTCCAACAAAAGAAAACCTCATCCCATCACTAAGGACACACCACACCCTTCATGTAAAATAGTCAATCTGGGCATGGACCAAAGATAACCAATCCATTCTGAGAATGATGTCATAAGGAATCGACGCTACCACCAAAAGGTTCCAACCGAAACTCTCGCCTCCAAGGGTAAGATCACACTTTTTGGAAAATGCGTGATCAACGAGTCTCCTCCCATAAGTGTCTCCAAGAGTAACGATTGAGTCCCCGAATCTACCGGAATCTCAAGGTTTTGCACAAGACATGTGGTGAGGAAGGAATGATTGGAGCCTGTGTCTATAAATATGGAAACCAAATAAGATAAGACACAGATCACACCTAGGATCATATATGGAGTCCCTGGGTCGTACGCCTCGACTACATGCACCTATCCCCGCCCCTATCCCCCAGCTCCCTAAGCCTAGTGTGGATCTCCTGGGGGTGGTGGTGGAATAAAATCGAAACATCTACCACCACCTACATCTCTCTCTGCACCTCTACCACATCCTCTGCCTGGCGGGTCTATCTTCTCCACTCATTGCCTCTTCCTCGGTGGTCCATCTTCAGCTTCCCTATCCGCATCTCGATAGGTTGGAAAATCTTTAGAGAGATGTCCCCTACCGTCGCATGAGTAGAACTGCTTGTCCATAGGCTGACTGGATCCAACCTAAGAGCCCTAGAATGTCGATCCCTTATCCTCGTTCCTCCTATGACATCTCACACATCCTCATCCCTATGCTTGATGTTAGCTCCCTACTGCTAAGGTCTATGCACTTGTCTGCCTACTACTGACTGTCGTCGGCTGTCTCTGCTCTGCCAAGAAGCTCTTGATCACCATGGCTCATTCGAGCACTCCAGCTTAAGTCAAAATTCAAATAGGCACGACACTAGGTTGGATGTACCTTCATAAACTTCAATCTAAGGTCCATGATTTGTAGTACTGATCCCTAACAATATCCATCAAGTACCTGGCATGGTTGGTGAACCTCGATGAATAGTCATCTACTATCAAACCGCCCTACTAGAGTTGAAGAAGCTCCTGGATGTACACTGCTCTCAGTGTAATAGGAGAGAACTCCTCCATAAAGACTCTCTCAAACTCTGTCCATGAAAGAGTCTTCTCATCACGAGTTTGTGTGGTCAGACTCCACCATCCTCCCACTGAACACTAAAGATGGTTCTCTCCAAGGATCACCATCTAGTCCGATGGTTTCCTCACTAGATAGAAAACCCTATTCACCACCTCAAGCCAGCCCTCAGCTGCCTGAGGGTCGAGCTCACCTCAGAACCTGAGGGTTCTCTATATCTGGAACTCATGGAGAGAACTCAGCCTACACCCCTCATTAGTCAGTACTATGGTTACCATGATCTACTCCATAGGTGGTGGTATAGAAGGCGCACCCACTAGTGGAAAAGCCTATGGAACTAGTCCCTATATCTAAGCCTCTTCGCTGAGGGGTTCATCCTCATGATCGCTCTGCTGAATCCTAGTAAGAATGCATCACAGAGGGAATAACAGGTGCACCACCTAGTTGGTGACATATCCTCAAGAACATTTCCCCAAATGTCAGAGGCTGTCGACTAGCATCAAGAGCCTTGGGTGTGATAGGGCGGAAACTATTCCATCATTGGTAGAGTAACACAGTGGAAAATAAATCAAATTAAAATAGGGGAAGTAGTAATAATACCATACAACAATAGACATTCGAAGACTACAAGTAATACTACTGGAGCACATAAATAAAATGATGCATGATATATATGTCAAAGAAAACACCCAAACAAGCCACAATGATGAAATAAAATACAAAACTAAAGTAAAAAGAATAACATGTAAACAAGTAATCAGTGTTGCAAGCCATATATTGTTCCCACACTCTCCAGCTCCATAACAATCAAGTACCCGAAGCAGATGGGAGCTTGCCCCTATCTAGAACTACATAAATATAACCTATTTGGGTCCAAAAGCATGACCCAAACAGGGTGTGAGGAAAATCCTAGTTCGAAACCACTAAAAGATATGTTCCTAACAGTCATTGAATATATATATGGCAGAAAATAAGAAAAAGCAAGCAGTAAACAAGGAAGTACTCAAGAGTAAACAATTCCACAGTTCAAGAATTCAGTTCTGAATAGCAAGTAAACGACTTAACACAAGGAGGTCACCCTCTAGGAAGCACACACAGCCTAAACCCTCTTGTTTAACAAAGCATCACTAGTACAAGAAACCCTATGGTAAGTACACATAGTCTAACCCCTCTAGTTCAACATAAGCATAGACTCTCTGAGAAAGAACTCACCATCAATTTCCCCTATAATCTCGGATTGGTAACTAAAATGCACTATGGGGAAACAATTACATCTCATTACTCAAGTGGCCCACATCGAGGAACTACATACACTTTGAGAAAGCACTTACGTCAATTCCCCATGTGGTCTCGCATTGTAACAGTAAAAATAGTTCCTCTGGAGAAGCCCTCCTGTCCATTCTCTAGATGGTATACTACACCAGTTTCTCACGACCCTGTGTAAGTCCAATGAGAACAAAAATACATAGAGGCCAAATTATACCTTCAGAACTACACGGCTAAATAGTCTACAATATAACAACATTTCAGATAAATAAACACTCCATCCTACAATACTAGGCATGTAATGTAAGAAGCAGCCTAACCGGCAGAGCTAGACTAAACACTCAAAACAGATAGAAAAGGGCGAAGCCTCCATGACATAGCAATTAACCCTATTCACATTAAATTAATCTCTAATCAATCAAAGAAGCACTGTAGACAATTACTAAGGATAAAACTGTAAACACGCAATACCTCATTCTAGGGTATTGGGAACTTTTTCACATATAAATCAAAGACTATCTGTGTAAAGGGACAAAACTCCTACCTCGACATCATGATATCATTATAAATGAAACTCATTCCTTGAATATCCAAAGAACACCATAGATCTAAAAAAACACTAAAAACAGTCAACTGAAGATAACTTGAGAAAGAGGAGGAATCAGGAAACGATGTTCTAGAAGAATGAAGAGCTTACCAAGTCGTTCCCAACACGATCGATATCGGTCAAATTAGAGAACAGATGACAAATCGGGGGCTCGGATAAGATTCGTCGGCGAACAGATGCTCCTGGATGAGTTGAACCTAAAAGGAGGTGTTTCTGTCGATTAGATGCGACCCTGGTCCATTTAATGAAATAAAAATAAATTATATGGTGTGTACTCTAGAAGTACATGGCGTGTACTTTCATTTAATGGCCCTCGAATTCGGAAGTCTCTACTTCGCCACACACGGCCGTTACATGGCCATCACAAGGCTACCTGTGGTAATCGAGTACACGACACGTACATATAAAGTACACGGCCTATACTTTTCCAATTTCTAGAAAACTCCTCTTTTCCTAATAATCACAAAAAATGGAAAAAAATACCTGAAAAGAAGATCTAGGTTATACAAACTCTCCCCTAAAGAAAATTTTCCCCGAATTTCCCTAAAAAGGTGGCATAGAAGAAGAATTTTCAAACAGCTCTGGCCACTATGATCGTACATCAGTCTCCCTTTGCCAAGTCTCATTTTGTATTTTCCCGTGCTGTCATAACACTCATACCAGAGGAACAGACTATCTATAGAGAACCTTCACACTGCAATCCATAATCCGGATAGGAGGATCCTCGAATGATGCATCCACTTCCAACATAGCCTCCTCGGACTAGAGGACATGAGACGGGTTTGAGAAGTAACATCGTAGCTATGAAACATGGAAAAAGTCATGCATATACCGGTACCTATGAGGTAACTCTAACCGATAGGCAACTAGCCCAACTCTCTTCAAAAACTCAAATGGCATGACATACCTTGATGAAAGGTTTCCCAGTCTCCTAACCCCCCAGTGTGCCAACCTCGGCGTGACACACATTAAAACCTGATCTCTGACCTTGAACTCCTGATTTAGTCTCTGTCAATCCACATAAGACTTCTGTCGAGACTTCATAGTATCCATCCTATTCCGAATCAACTCTATATACTCTGTGGTATTTGGATAAGATGAGGTCCCAACATAGCTTCCTCTCCTACCTCCGGCCAAAATAAGGGTGATCAACATGGCCTAGCGTACAAATCCTCATAAGGTTTCATCGGAATAGTTTCATGAAAACTATTATTGTAGGAAAAATCCAAAATATTCTTGTACTTCTCCCAAGATCCTCCAAAATCCAAGACGCATGATCGAAGCATGTCCTCAAGCACCTGAATCGTATCCTCAGACTGGCCATCTATCTGGGGGTGGTTAGTTGTACTCAAAAGTACCTGTGAAGCCAAAGCCTTTCGAAGTCCCTGCCAAACCCAAGAAGTAAAACGTGGGTACTTATCTAAAACAGTGGAGTGTGGAACTCAATTAAAACGCAAAATCTCATAGATATACAACCTTCATAGGTCATCAACACTGAAGGTCTCCTTAATCAACAAGAAGTGAGCAACATTTTTATGTCTGTCAATGAAAACCCAAACTGCATCATTCCATTGAGGTGAACTCCGAAAATCTATCACGAAGTCCATCGTGACATTGTTCAACATCCACATGGGAATGGGTAACTGTGGAAAAAGTCATGCTGCTGGCTGATGCTCCTCCTTCACCTGTTGATAGGTGGAACCTGTCATGACGAAACCAACAACATTCCTCTTCATACCTAGCCACCAATTCCAAAGGTGTAGATCACGATACATCTTGCAGACACCAGGATGAACTCCCCAAACTAAGTAATGAAATTCCCGCATCTGCTCCTCACGTATGTCTACAGACACCCATATTCATCCCTAAAAAATCAAGATCTAATCCTTGCTTACTGTTCTTCTCGAAATAGAGTTCCCTCTTGAAAAACTTACCCGTAGTACCCATCCTTCTAAATCTGATAGCTACCCCATTCACACACGATCAAGTAGAGTAGAGTTAATAGGTATAGAAGAAATAAATTTCTACCATTGTTTTTCATGAACCTCCAAATGAATCTCAGAGAATAGAGCTATAAGCTTCCACTCACTACTAGCCTCCTGAACTGCCTTTATCTGCATCATCCAGCTCAACGCATCTACCATAGCATTGCATTTCCAGGCATGTAGGCAAGATCAAAGTCAAAGGACTGAAGGTACTCAACCCACATTTGTTGTCTAAAATTCAGGTCATGTTGAGTGAAGATATACATGAGACTTTTGTGGTCAGTGAAAACAACAAAATTCTGTCCCAGAAGATAATGTCTCTAACAATGTAAGGCATGAACAACTACAACCAACTCGAGATCGTGTGTTGGGTAATTTCTTTCATGTGGCCTCAACTGCCAAGAACTGTATGCAACGACTCCATCCACCTGCATAAGCACTACTCCCAGCCCGATACCTGATGTGTCATAGTAAACAGTGTATCTCTTACCCAGTTTTGGAAATAACAGTATCAGTGCTGAAGTCAACCTCCCTTTTATCTCTTGAAAGGCTGACTCACAAGAATCCGAACACAAGAACTTTGCACCATTCTTTGTTAGACCCATCATTTGTGTTGATAAGAGTGAAAATTTCTATATGAAACGTTTGTAGTTTACCTCTAGCCCTAGAAAACTTAGTACCTCAATGAAGTTACTCGGATGCTCCCAGGAAACAAATGATCTCACTTTATATGGGTCCTTTGATACTCTTGTCTCTGAGATTACATGACCCAAGAAGTGAATCTGGTCTATCTAAAAGTGGCATTTTGAGGGATTATCATACAACTGATTATCTCTCAGAGTACTCAAAATGATCTCAAGATGGATAGCATGGCTATGTCGAGTGTGAGAGTACACTATGATATCATCCATGAAGACTACCATGCAAGAATACATGAATGGATGGAACACTCAGTTCATTAGGGCCATGAAAACTGTAGGCGCGTTCGTGAGACCGTAGAACATGACCATACACATATATAAACCATACCTACTCCATAAGGTTGTAAGAGGTATATCAGATGGTTTAACATGCACCTGATGATAACTGGATCACAAGTGAATATTTAATAACACCTAGGCTCCTTGAAGCTGATCGAAGAGATCATCAATCATCGGCAAGGGATATGGGTTCTTGACCATCAACTAGTTCAACTTCCAATAATCTACACATAGTCTAATGGTACCATCTACATTCTTTTCAAACAAGATAGGCGAACCCCATATAGAAGTATTGGGTCAGATGAAACCCTTTTCCAGCAACTCCTCCAAATGCTTCCTGAGATCCTACAACTCTGATGTATCCATTATATAAGGAGTAATGGACAACAGTATCGATCCTAGAACAAGCTCAAAAGAAAAACCCACATCTCGCTCTGGAGGAAAACCTAAAAATTCATCAGGAAAGACATCTCTGAAATGATCCACCATTGGAGGAAATCCCAACTGTGAAGTTCTTTGTTCATCGAGATATAAAATAGAAATATAGGATGTAAATTATCCCAACCCATGATGCTTGGGTCTCGCTCTGCTCTCCTGGACATCCCATCCTCCCTTATAAAGAACCTATCTACCCTCTGGTGATGTGGAACTCACCCTACGGTGGTAACAGTCGATGAATGTCTAGAAGGGAACTAACCAGTCCATTCCAAGAATGAAATCATAACCTAACATCTCTAGGACATAAAGTTCCCGTATGAATTTACACCCACCAACCTCTAGAGGGAACTCTCTGGACAATCATACAGTAGCCGTTCTAGTCCCCAACTTAGTGTCTAGCATCAATATATCAGAAGAAGAAAAGATGCATATCCAAAGGCTATCCATAATGGAAAGAGTTATAAAGATATGGGAAGACCCTTAATCGAAAATAGAAGAAGATAAAACTGAGGCAACTAGTATCGTACCTTGAACTGTAGAGGGTCCGAGATCCTGCTCCTGCTGGGTCTACTCCACTGTAAAAGTCTGACCAGCTCTGGGGCCCTGTGACCCTACCTGACCACTCTAAGATGATTTGACCTGATGTTGCAGAAAGATTGGAGACTGACTACCATGACCAAGACCTCCACCTCAGCCTAAACGGCTGAAATAACTCTAGTTTCATGACTAGTGTGAAACTGGTGGTGCTTCTCCTGAATGAGGAGTCATAGAACAACTCTTGTCACCTGCTACTAGTGAAACTATCTAACAAAAACGCTGAAGATGACCCATCTTTCCCCAAGATCGACACTCCACTAGGTCTCTCGGGCAGTGTGTCCTTGTATTCCCACACTTCCCGCACTGGTAGCACACCACCTGGCTACTAGAAGAAGTGTCTCACCTCCTTGGATCACCATTATAAGACTACCTGTGGTGCTTCCTGCTGTCAGTCGGAGGGGTACTAACTCCAGATGTCAAACCACTCTAGCTCATAACTCCATAATCCCTCAAATTATGCTTTGTGATCAACTCCTGGTTGACTATAGAAGTGATGGAAGTCATCTTGATGATTTTCACCTGAGATCAGATTTTGTTCCTGAGACCATCCTCAAACTTCATTTCTATGAATAACTCGCCACCTCCTAGAATAGGCGTAAAATGATGTAGCATTGTGATACAAGAGGAATAATACCTAACTAAAAAGTACCCTTCCCTAGACTCATGATCTCCCAGGATCGATCGACCCTAAGAGTCTCCGGATAGAAGTAGTTGTAGAAGGTACACTATAACGCATCCCAGGACATGACCTGCTGGCCTCCCACCTTTGAGATCACATCCCACCATCTCATGGAGGAATCCCAAATCATATAGGTAGCAAGCTTGACCCTTCTCTCCAGAGGCTTCTCTAGATGCTCAAAGATTGAAACTATGGCCTCCAACCATTACTCTACAGCCAGAGGTCCTCCTTCCCCTATAAAAGTGGGAGGTTGCTGCTGTTGGAAAACCCGCATCAACTCTACCATAGACGAGGCAGGATGTAGTACTCGTCGGATGTTCTGCATGATCCACATAAAGCCCTCTCAGAAAAATTAATCAGTATATGTGCTTGGAATGATGGATGGTGCCAAGAATGGCACAACTGGAGGATCCGCTGGTAGTCCCTGATCAGCCATGTCTGGTGTCTTATCACTTGCATGCCACTGGCATACAACCAGAGGACATCTCGATGGCATGACTCTGAAAGGTCAAGCACACACATTAGATCAATATTATTAAGTATTTATAACTAGATGTGTGGGAATGGAACATGATAAAGAAAGCATTAGAGATTTCAAAACATGGATACATGGGGTGTATACATAACTACATGGAGTGTGCCATTAAGCTGTTCACATGGGCGTGTACTTCTGAAAGAACTGGTCGTGTAACACCCCAAATACCTGGCGTGTTGTCCTAACACATGGCATGTACTTGAATCCTCTTCCCTTTCCTTATTCCTTTTACAAAGCTATGCCACACGGTTCTCCATGAACCAGACTACACTGCGTGTTAGTGCGAGACACAGCATGTACAAGACGAACTTCACTAACTTGTGTTGTTAGTTACATGGCTGGTTACACAACTAACTCTACACAACATGTTTATGCTACACAAGATGTGTACTAGAAAGATTTCCCAGACCAGTGTTATTCACTAAATTGCCAGATACAAGGGTTACACTAAAAGACATGTTCAACTGTGACACATCTTATATAACCTAAGTTTCATCAAACTTTGTCGTCAGTCATATGGGTGGACACATGGTCTACCTAACACATCGTGTACAATTGGTACATGTTGTGTCACCCCAAAGATTTCACAACCCCATTTCACTACCCACAAAACCAGCAAGACGGTTAGAGACAACATGAAGTGTACATACAGTACACAGAAAGTACTAAAAAATAGTTCATTCCCAAGCATAAGAACACATGGCATGTATTCATCAATACACGCTGCTTATTCTAGGTTTTTTTCCAGACAGTAAGCCTCATTAACTACTTCGAAACCCCTAAAAAACCGAAACAAACATTAGGGTTCCAAATTATGATCCGTGAGGGTCCATACTCCCTGTAAAATTAATATTGGCATCTCTTACATGTCATAAACAGGGATAACAATGAAATGATCCACCAAATTCGGGTCTTTGAGGGCCCATAATACCTCAATAACCAATGTGGCATTCATTCAAACAAAAAATAACACAAATCAATACCCTATAAAACAACATATATTCTATCAAGGCATCTATCACAACAACATGAATATATAACACACCATCTATCACCACAACATGAAATTGATAATACACCCTAATTGGCATGGATAGAATGCATGAAATGTGATTTTTAGAAACTTCCTATATGATGTATGAGATAGAATACCCTCATCTAATAGGGTATCAAAAGAAAAAGAACCTTAATAACATCAACAATAACTTCACAGTACATGTGAATCACCCAAAGGTGAAAATCAAATCAACTATAAAATTGCAAAACCAGAAAAATTACAATAACATGGTAAATTGGATTCTCCTTGTACACGGGTTAGCTACTCCCAGGAAAAACTTATTACCAAGTACTTATTCCTTCCTATCCCTGGATATCGGCTCCAAAAAGTAAGTCAAGAAGAAAATAATTTCTCTCATACCACTTTGTGACATCTCGGTTCTAGAAGCCGCCCAGAGGTGCCCCATGCCTGGTTTGTCACATGGCCTCAAGAACATTTCCCTCAAATGCCAGAGGCTGCTGACTAGCAGGGAGGCCCTTGGGTTTGATTGTGGGGAAACAATGCCCTCATTGGTAGAGTAACACAGTGGAAAATAAATCCAATAAAAATAGTGGAAGCAGTAACAATACCATACAATATTAGAAAGCCGAATACCATAAGTAATACAACCGGAGCACATACAAAAAATGATGCATGATACATATGTCTTGGAAAATAGCGAAACAAGTCACATTGCTGAAATACAGTACTAAAACAAAGTAAAAAAAGAATATAATGTAAATAACTCATTAGTATCGCAAGCCATTGCTTGGTTCCATGCTCTCCAGCTCTATAATAATCAAGTACCTAAAGAATAAGTGAACTTTCCCTTATATATACCTACAATAGTATAATCTCTTTGGACCCAAAAGAATGACCCAAACAGGGTGTGAGACAAATCCTAGTAGGCAACCACCAAAAGACATGATCCTAATAGTTAGTGAATATATATGGCAGGAAACAAGAAAAATGAAGCAGTAAATAAGGAAGTACTCAAAAGTAAACAATTCCATAGTTCAAGCATTCAGTTCCACATAGCATGTAAACAACTAAATACAAGCAGGTAACCCTCTAGGAAGCACTCATATCCTAACCCATCTAGTTAAACCAAGCATCACTAGTACAAGAAACCCTTTGGGTAGTACACATAGTGTGACCCCTCTGGTTCATCTTAAACATAGACTTTCTGAGGAAGCACTCATTGTCAATTTCCCCAATAGTCTCTGATCGGTAATGAAAATGCTCTCAGGGGAAGCACTTACATCTCATTTTACCTATGGATCGCATCAAGGAACCATATACACTCTGTGGAATCACTTCTGTTAATCCACCCTGTGGTCTTTCATTGTAATAGTAAAAATAGTCCCTCTCGAGAATCCCTCATGTCCATTCTCCCTATGGTTTAATACATTAGGTTCTCTCGGCCCTGTGTAAGTCAAACGAGACCCACAATACATAGCGGCCAATTTGAACCTCAAAACCTACATGGATAAATATTCTACAACATAACATCATGTTAGATTATTAAACACACCATCCAACAATATGACGCATGGAAAGCAAGTAGCAGCCTAACCGGCAGAGCTAGACCAAACTGTCAAAACAAACAATCATGGGAAAAACCTCCAAGGCATAAAAATTATCCCTATTGAAATTAAATTAACCTCTAATCAGGCATACAATCATAACATGAAATTAACAGGTCTAAAATTGTAAACACACAATACCACATTCAAGGATATTGGGAACGTTTTCACATATAACTCAAAGCCTATCTACGAAATGGCACAAACCACCTACCTCGGCGTCGTGAGATTGTTATACGTGATCCTCTGGCCTTGAATCTCCCAGGAGAACTGTAGATCTAAAAAATGGTAAAAACCCTCAACTAAAGATAACTTGAGAAAGATGAGGAATTAGGAAACAATGTTCTATAAGAATGAAGACCTTACTGAGGCGATCCCAACATAATCGACGACAGTCGAATCGATGAATAGAAGAAGACTCGGGGCCTCAGAGAAGATTATTCGGCGTACATACACTCCTAGACTAGTCAGACCTAAAAGAAGGTGTTTCTTTCGATTAGATGCGACCCCGATCCATTTCACAAAATAAAAAGAATGTTCAAGGCGTGCACTTTAGAAGTACATGACGTGTACTTTAGAAGTACATGGCATGTGTTTGACTTTACTAGCCCCCACATTATGCAGTCTCCACATTGCCACACATGGCTATGTGAACGACCATTACATGGCCATCACATGGATACCCGCAGTAACCAAGTACATGGTGTGTACATATAAAGAAGATGGTCTTTACTTAATAAATTTTCAGAAAACTCTCCTTTCCCCCAAATTGACCAGAAAAAGGAAAACATACCTAAAAAGTAGATTCGGGTACTTACAAAATACTTGAATTATGATGTCATAATATAATGTAAGGATGATGTAAGGAAATTATCTCCAACTCATATGCACTTATTACAATTTTTGGTTATTGAATCATTATTATTACTTTTCATGTTGAGAAATAGTACATTAATGAATATAATATTGAGAAACCCCCTCTCCCTACATTATAAATACCACCCCTCACTCCCGCATTTCGTTACACTTCTCAAGCTTAAATCCTTGTCGAAAATCTTCCTAAACATCTTCCATATCCTCCCAATTCCATGTGATTCTGGTCTCATCAAAAAACCAATCTAAGGTTCCTTATGGAGGATTCAAAATGTAATTCCTCTCTCTCTCTCTTTTCCATTAACTTCCTTGAAGTTTCCTGTTCTTTTATTAATCCATCCCCCCTATCCTTATCCACATTGTATGGTTACTCTAGTATACTACATATAATATAATTTAATAATAATAATGGTATAATATAACATCCAACCCCTTTCTCCTCTTCTTTTTATTTTAGAAAGGAAATCATTGTTCGTGAGGTGTTAATTTATCACCTTCAAGAAAAACATGTTTTCTTTTTTCATTTTCCACATTTATATCTTGTTTGGAAACCATTTTTATTATTGACATAGATTATTTTATATGTATTATATCCTATTTAATGTTTTTTAACAAAATTATATACATATTATAAATTGATAAAACAAAACATGTTAACTATGATAAAAAACCACCCAAACCTAAAACGATCATCATACAATTTTAACCAATGATTCATCCACATGGTATATGATATAATTCATTATAAGATCATTTAAAATCCTGGAATATAATTAATAACATGTAATATTATTTTAGTAATTTTATCTATATTCTACATGAACTTCCATTCCTGAATACAAGTGAACCATTCCAGAAAACCATAAATACCAACATTCCCGAACAATGGATTTAAACTCTATCACTCATCCAGAGGCCCATAAAATAACTTAATAAAACCATAATGAATCCTATTCATGTACATAGGGTTTTGGAATCGTTAATTAATTAATCTAATGTGGTTATATAGGACATTAATGTGAAGAAATCATTCAGATACAAGGTATGGGGAAATTCTCGAACCCAACTTTCTTTCTTTAGGTTCACCCTCTTTCACACCATTTTTGGTATGGTTACACCTAAAAATTAATTTTTTCATCATTATAATAACTTTTTTGTGATATAAATGTTTTCTACATAAGTTCATGATGAACCCAATGTTTTCCAAATGAGATCTTCTTTCAAATAATCTGCCTCTCAAAGATTGTTTCTTCTTCACTCATAATTTAATGTTCTTTGTCAAGAATTTTATCCCCTCATCATTTTTGGCACCAAATGATTATTAATTTGTTCCTTATGATATGAATCCCATTTCATTCAATGGGTTATTTTTATTTTCCTGATTTATATATGTTCTATGTGGCATGCCTGCTAATGTAAATGTTATGGTGTGACAGGTGTGCCTGGAATTATATGGTGCAAAATGAATGTTTTGATGTGATGGGTTCACACCAAATTATACAGTTCTCCAATGCATTGGGTAAAAGGATTAATCCAATTATTTAATGGAAAATGAGGTGTGATCATGATACTATAATTTTTCACAACTATGTGTGGTAGTTTAACACCAATACTGGATGTTCCATTGTTTATGCGTTACCACATTCCAAGACTTCTCTTAATGTTTTATCTCTTGGTTATGAGCATATTACTATGTTATAATGATAATGATTATTCCATTACCATGTTATTTTGTTTCATGTTATTATTTATCCACTTAATTGGCTTTTAGCTCACCCAATTTTGATGTATATCCTCAGGTGAATACATGTACTAATGAGAGGTAAAGTACCAATAAGATGCTATAGAAGGAGTTATGTAAATTATTATGTTTGATGTTGTCAATGTTATGCATGTTCCTAGTTTTCCCAAGACACTATGACATTAGATCCTCAATTTGTTATACTATTATGTTGATTATCTTTAAAATGATGTAATATGAACGTAAAAAAATGCATATATACTATAATTAATTTTTTTAATGGATCTAAAAAAATATTTAAGTGGTGTACATATTTCAAATAATTATATCATCTCAATGGGATGAAATAACACCATCCCAGAAGGATATTTTACATGACCTCTTATCAAGGGAGTCACATTTGTCTTCAATGATCAGACTAGAGGGTGTGGGGTGGGGAATTAAATTAATGATATTATGTTTTCTCAGTATGCTGATAGCCTCATTGATATCTTATGTAATATCCTTTATCCTAGATAAATACATATGTCAAGAAAAGAACATATAATAAGTAATTTCAGTGGAATTATGTTACCCATAACACATGAAGTGCTCACTTATACATCTATATACATATTAGATGGTCCAAGTAATCTAGTATGGGGTATTATCATGATGAATATGGATGCGAAGCTGATAGAGAAAGGAAAGGATTGGTACATATACTTTGAGAGTCCTTCTATCTTCTAATATATTTGAAATCACCACTACATAGATCCAAATTCCAATACATGCTTCACCAGTAAGTAAAATATTTCTATTCAGAAACATGTAAAAAATACCACTAGCCATATACATGAACATACCTATGGTATCACCCCATATCCCCATGAAGTGTACTATATCGAATCCAAAGTTTCCCAAATATATCTCGTGTTGTATGGGACTTATCAAGAATGAATACTATGTTGAAGTATCATAGTTCGATGAGACGCATATTGTTAAAGAAAAGTGTTGATCCAATCCTTGAAATAAATTATCAATATTAGGTTAAATACTTATTTAAAATCTATTGAAAAATGGTAAAAATATCTTGAGAAAAAATAAGATAATTTTTTTGGTTCATTTGAATCATTTATTGTAGGGATGAATTAATCAAACATCACCCTAGGATGAGGTAATCCTAAAAGATAATAGATGTACCATGGGATGATTCCTACCTTTCCAAGGGTCAGATTATAGTAATTGGTATCCAGAGACCTATTAATAATTAGTTCTCAAATGTGTTCCTACCAAAATTATATGATGAATTAAGAAATCCACATCACCACTTAGGTGTGTGTTTCATGTAGTTAATAAAAAAATTCTGTACAGCCATGTCAACCCCTGAATAGCCATTCCCATTTAAACTGAAAATTTCCTTCTTAGAGAAAATCCCATTTCAAAATCTATCCTTCTTTCATATTATCCAAGGAAGAGACAAGTATGTTTGAGTAGCTCTTAGAAATTAGTTTGTGAGAAATATGACAACCATCTGGACATAGAGATGAGTGATTCAATATGTGGGATGACCCCTATAATGGTTCTGGGATAATATAACAATTCATGGAGATAACCATCATAAGGTAGTTAATGGAGGATGAAAACCATCTATTCTAAAGATTGTGGTTGGGATAAGGAATGGATACATCATCCAAATGGATGAAGATATATAGAGGCATTCTATAGGAAAGATTATTGTTATTGAAATCAGTCAATATATATCCCCTTAGAACATCAATGTTAAATAATACATGATAGCGTGGATCATCATTGTTATTCCCATTGATCATATCCCTCCCAAAATCTATTTTGGAATATTTCTAAGACCATGGAGCCATATAGAACAAGACATAAGAAGAATGTAATATAAAAATTTCAAAATCACCAAAATAGTGTATTTAATGGGAAATAACATGAATTGGATGGACTCTCACAGAGCACATTAACCAGCAGTGAGATCATAGTCTTATAAATCATGCAAGGTCTAGGGATCATAGTATTTGTTTTGAGTCACATGAATGAAGGCCCATGGGAAGGTCACATGAGTCATAAAAATTTTATTTTATCACACAAAAACCATTATGAGACACTATAATATTTAATAGAATCCATATGAACAATTGTGAACAACATAGGCAATGTAACTTATTGTTGATGAATTAGTATATTGGATACCTGATCTAACATGAAAATTTATTTATAGGGGGACATCATGTGATGAAATCCCATGATTGGATAAAACCATCATATTACCTGAATGGTTCTCATTAAACGATCATGTGAAGTAGTCTTGGGAAGATATCACAATAGAGAAACATCTCAAGAGCTCTAGTGGTTTGATTCAATGTTAAAAATTGACAGCCCACTTCCCTCTTATGTTTAGGGGATCTCATGAATGACCTACTAAATATTAGAAAACAAAAAAAGAAACAAAATACATACTAGAGGATGTTTAAGAGACTGAGGAAGGCATTTAATTCCTCAGAACTAGGTCCTTTTGTTTGGACAACATTACTTATGAGGGGGGAATTTGTTTGTGCCCACCAATTGAGAGTCCAAAAATTCAAGGTTGAATAAATAGCATAAGAAATCCAATTAATATCCCATAATTGAAACCATAAAAAATCATTTCCCCATGGAGAACAAGATTCATGGCCACATGAGTTGCGCAATATTCAAGAATACTGGTTACCTCATGACCTTAGGAATATCACAAAAACGGCTTATATGCTTCACGTGATCTCTTCCCCAATCATGTGAAGCCCCATTAGACAGGCCACATTGATCATGATAATATTAATATAAGAGTATTTTTAGTCACATGAAAAAACCTAATAAAAAATATTTTGATCATGAAAAATCGACCAAATCTATATTCATCAATAATGTGACATTTATGGAAACAAAATCATGACAATCATAGAGTATTTCATTTGAAATATGCTAAATTGATGGTATCCTTAGGTGAAAAGTGTTGTGATGATTTCATGAAAAAGGATCATGTATTTCTTATGATCAACATAATTACCTCACACTAATCAACCAAATCATGTGTCATGTTAATATACAATTTCTAGAAAATATCTGAAGGTATCATTTGATTAAAGATAGAAATAATGGGATCCTTATACAAAATGAGTTAGGTCAATTTTGTTGTGTAGGGGTCTATCACATCAATTTATTAGTTTATATATCACATAAAATTCACACAACATTCTTCATAGATCATGTAAATGTTGTTGGGAATCCTGGATTGTGTCATGTGAAGACTTTCATACACTTCATCCTAATCATGAAAAGGCTCTTTGACATGTTGGTTTGATCACAAAAATTCCCTTTGGAATTCCATTGGTATAAAAAACATTGAAATGATTGAGTGATCTTATGGTATCCATTTATCACATCATATAAGTAAGACATTATTAATGGTATACAACATGATCATGTGAATTTCATGATACATTATTGACTTATGTAGAGATCATCACTCATCCACCACCTCAAGAATGGATATTATACTTATTCACCATAAAATGAGTTATAGATACTAGGAAGTAATTCAAACCCTCTACCCACACACACACACACATAGATAATACCACGATATAGGAAATAGAGAAATTTATAGAGTGAAATATTATTCGATATCAAGAGTCTTCTATCTGATATGTCTTATGAGTAAATTATGTTATTACATGGTAGATTTATAATCATAACATGATCAGTTCATTGACCAAATTATAGACCTTCTTTATGTGCTTCTAATCAAATGGGGCCTTAGTAGTCAAACTCTTTACCAAAAATGAAGTCTTAATGTGACCGAGGCTAGAAATTATGGAATAATCATGAAAAGGAAGATACAATGATATTCATGGAAATGGGACATGTTTTTCATGCGATATATTCATTGATAACAAGAAAAAACTCTAGATATTCGAGATATATGATGTGAATACACCATAACATTTCAAAACCTTCATGTGAATTCTTCCATACAAGGCAAAGAATTCACATGAAGACACATAGACAAGTTAGAATGATCATGAAAATCACGTAGGACTTGTGACCTTAATCATGAAAATATAATCGAGCATGTCAATGAGTACATAAAAAACCATTGGATATGTCCGCATGGTCAGGTAAACACAACAATACATTTTAGTGGGATCATGTAAGGCCCTTTTTACAAGTCATCACAGGTTTTGTTAATACCTTTTGAAATGTCTATGAGATCACACGAAGAAAACCATACATGTTAATGGAATTATGTGAATTCCTTAGGAAATTTCATCTTCGTTCATATAATGCCATATAGAAAAGTAATACTAGTTCATGTAAATCCATATGGATATGTTAGTGAGTTCATGTGACATTCCTCAGACATGTCATCTAGATCATTTGATGACACCCAGACATGGCTTTTTGGTTTACAAAATTACCTATAGGTATTCCATATTTGTCTGTAAACATGATTTAGAATATACAATAGAACCATGTGAACCCCCCATGCCACCATCCATTGTTTGAGTATTCCCTTTCTATATAGAGTTTCCATAATATATCAAGTCCAATGCACTCATTAAACCTTATCTAGGAATATTTAACTGACCTCTCATATTCGCCAAACATCGTCTATCATAAGGTATGTTATGGATAAATAATACATAAATCCACCTAGGTGTATGTCCCTTGAAATTCAATAAAACCCACTTCCTATGGGCCTATCGAAATTAATTATCAATTAGTAGATTAGGTGCCAAAGAGAACTATGAGGAATCAAATTATTTTCATTAGTGTGATTTATAGGATGCCTTCCAAAGTCCTAATCACCATATCAACTTGAATATCATACCTTTAATTGGGGGGGGGGGGGGGGTGGGTCATCTCTTTCATAGTATTTATAACCACATCCTTTCAGTTCTATTTTAATGCATATATCCCACACCAATAGGTAGTGTGATCAATCCGTTGTGACCTATTATTTCTAACATAGGGCATGATTCAGGTGAGATTATAGATTTATAATTACTATTACACTAGGAAAATAGAGATCCCCCTATTATACATACCTCTGTGTTTCGTCCATAGAGAAATCCAATCTCATACCCTTAATGAAATGATTGATGTAATGGTATCTCTTTATTCTCACACTCATCATAAATCATGTGGTATTACATATTTTCGGTGATAATGTCAGCAAAATGATAAAAATTGCTCCAAAAAAATGAGAATTCTTCTTGGTAAATTAACAAAAATATAATGACTCAGATTCCTTTTATAAAAGGTAAAAAATTAATCATTAAAAAGGCATGATATCTATAATCAATTATTAAATTCCCTCAAATACATCCTTTCATAATGTCATTAAACTATATAGTTTTGTTTCATACTAACTTGGTGGGTTTGGATCCCTAAATAAAATATTAGATGTTGGATGTCTCATAATGGATCAATCCCAATCTTAGAATATTATTCACCTTCTGGGATGGTATAAAAATCTAACATTCCATGTAATAATAATTTAAACCATAATAATTATTAAATTTTAATGAATTTATATGAGATATATAGAAATAATTTGATACATATAGACCGTCTCATCAATAGAAAACACTCTCATATGTACAAGGAAGAAATTGATGATCATTTTATTTGGGTAACCAGACCAGGAGAGGGATTTGGGATTGATTAATGAACATATCTTAAAACTATATAGATTCCCAGAGAATGAAAAAAATATTCCCATCCTCTCAACCAATTTTATTTCCTATGTTTTATTGGGTTTGAAGCCCCAAATGACTATCTTCCATTGGAAATAATTTATGTATCTTTTTCTATATTTGGTAATAATTGGGATTTTCCATCAAAAATATAAATGGTGAACCCAATATTAAACTATTAAACTAAGTAGTCCCTTTAATTAATATAAATGGATAAATTTTCAAGTTCATATAGGTCAATTTTTTCCCACATTGTTTTGGAAACTAATTATCATAATTGAGTAAATATTAAAATTTTACAGTAAGAGACTTGAAAAGATGGATAAGATCAATGATATTCTAGTTGATCAAAGTAGGACAATAACAGTCGTACATGAATAAATTTGAGAAAATAACCAAATTTTTTTTGTATATGAAGGTGATGAAGAAGTAAAATATTCAACGTGATTTAAAATGAATGAATAAGATTTTGATAAATAATCATATATTGATGATAGTGAAAAAATTACTACAAGGTAAAAAGACATACAATAAGGGATAAAATCACTGGAGGAAACACTATTAGAGACCAGAAAGATTTGGTTAAAACATGAATAATGAAGGATCTAGATAAGGTTTCCATTATATCATTGGTGGAACCCAAAATTTAAAAATAATACCCAAATAAATAGATTCGGGTTAGGCTATAGTTGAAAATCTTGACTAAATATGGATATATATAACATGGGAAGTTGTATTGAGGCCATGTAAAAAAATAAAGTCATTATAATAATGTGGATACTCCAAAATAAAATTAATAAATAACATATGTTAATCTGGAACTGGACACATATTGTTCCCTTGAAGTATTCTAAAATTAAAAAAAAACCGAGGTTAATGAGACATATGTGCTTGTAGTATGACAAAAATCCATTAGTTTATTAATATCGATGGTGATTCAAAAGTGTTTCATGTAATATGAAATGGATATATGACCTACCTTTTTTAATATATTCTTTTAATAGGATGTTTACATCAAGAATCCTGGTTTTTTTCTCATTGTGGAAGATTTGGGGAATGTACTTTGACTGAAGAAGTAATTTTATAGCCTTAAAAAATCATCATGAGCATGGTATTATAGTACATATCAATGTATAAAGAATCACAATTTCTATAGAGGATTATTTGATCCAAACCTATCTATATATAAGGAGAATGTTAATTGATTTATGTTTCTCATCTCTATTTATGAGATAATTTTTTAGGCTTGGATTACAATAAAAGAAATTATTTTTCATAATGCATGGTGTGTGAATTGGATATTTAATTAATTGGTCAAATAATTTTTCCATTGGATTCCATGTTACTTAAAGTGTGGGTGTGATATTTATGTTAAAAACTAAATATTCCAGGGATGTTTTATGAATATTTAAGATGAAGGATTATAGGTCTATGGATAATTAGTAGGAGGTAACACTAATATTATCAAAAAATGAGAAAGTAATAGAGGTTTATGTTATCATGTTTTGAAAAATAATTTGGAGTTAACACTATTTGACTTCCACTTGGAAATATATTATGTTCTTTACATTCAAAAATTATAGATTTTAGTGTGATCCTAAGGAAACACATATTAGATCAATGAAAATAATAATTAAATATACTAATCCCATGATAGAGTTCTGAGGTTTCAACTACAATGATTCATAGATGAATTTATTTTGGTTTGTTGATGAGTATTAACTGGTTTGGTATATTGTCAAAAATAAACATCATGTGGATCTTTTTATCATAAGAGTACATGTATGACATTGAAATCAATGAATCCATATGGTATATATTTGATCACTACCAAGTATGAGTACATTTATACCTCTCAATCACGAACCCAATTTATAGGAATGAAGATACTACTTGATGATTTTTGTGTTGTGGTGATTTCGCATCTTCAAATTATGAGTGATAACCCATGTGCACTCTATTACACTTTTATGTTTTATGAAACATATTTTTTAATTAATATAATATTTTGAATATTCTATATTCCACAAAACACTGCATATATCTTGTGTTATTTGAAAGCACTACTTTTTTTTTCATTTCACACAACAGCAAGTTAGGTTTTCACTACACACAACATTTAGTTTAGAATTCATTACATTCCACAATGTTTTCCCCTATGTTACATACATTGTTGAGTTCCTTTGATAGCTTTCCATATACACAATGGTGAGTTTTTCAGAACTACAATATACTAGTATAATTAAAATATTGAAATATTTATCACCTCTCTATTGGAAAGGCATGGATGAAGGATAATGAATATATTATGAAAATACAGCTTACATATGTTTATAAAAGTAATTAATTAATTAAAAATTAATTATAAATGAAAATAAGGACCCATTTAATATAAAGTATGTGTTTTTATGATATCAATTTTTTTTTGACCAAAGTGAAGTTTTATCATAATAAATTAAATTAATCCCAATAATTGAAATATATTAATTAATTTTAAATTTTATGTTTTTAATAAAATGTTTTGAAATGAATCCAATATTTTTTATTGTCTTATGATAATAATAAATTCAATTTTAAGAATAAAGTTATCTATATTTTTAGAAGGTAATTTTACCACCTTTTAGATGTTAAATTTTTTAAAAAAATGAAATTTTAAGTATTTATAGTTTTTATTTATATAAATAATATTTATTTTTGAAATAGGGATATCAAAATTTATATTGGGTGAATTTTTGGAATTTTTCGGAGAACTATCATATTTGGATGAATAGTAAATAATACTGAATTTTAATTGACAATGGATTTTTTTTGTCCAAATAATCTATAGAGTTAAATTTTATATTCAAATTGTTTTAGTGAATAAATATAACTATTTTATATCATCTTAATCCAATTTTATGTCATTTTAATCAATTTCACAATGAAATTGGACCTAAAAACATTTCGAACTTTTGAACATTTTCACTACAAAAACCTATTTTCTTATCCCACCAGAGGGATTAATTTTAAATTATTTTAAAATAATTATAGGTATTTAATTTGAATTAATGGATTCAATATTTTTAATCAACTATCAATTAAGGTTAACTTAGTTTTTTTTACCAAAAACAATAGTGAATGTAATTAAAATTAATTACAGTTATTAAGGTAAAACGAGTTAACTTTGTGGTTAAAAATTAAATTATGCTTCTAAATTACATAATATCATATCCAAAATCAATTTTATGGACATATTTATAAAATAGGATCAATTTTTTAGAAAATGGAAAAATATTGGAGATACAATATTAATGGGAGTCACCTTAATAGTGTTCAACTTTTTGTATTTACATTACTGTCACTCCTCCACTATAAAAGGGAATTCTACCACCACACTTCTCCACAACACCTAGTCCCTCTGAATCCTATACAACATGACCACATAAGATCCAAAAATCCCTGATATCAGCCTACAAGAATCACTTTTGGAGTAAATCAATCCATGTTGGTCCTTTGGTGGAAACAAAAAGGAATTACACAAAGAAGAGTCAACATCCTTCAAAAAAGAATATATGTTTTATTTATTTATCTATAAACTCAATTTTTCTAGTTCCATTATTATATAATAAAAAATTATCCAAAATACAATGATTTTTTTTTATTTTATGGTTTTGACAAACACAAAAACACACTTCATCAAATGGGATACACACTCATCATTCGTTTGTACGGCAGACTAACACCTCACAAAATGATGTCGTTCATTATTTGATTACCAAATTTCATGGTTTTTAATATTGATGGAATTAATATTTTTATATGATATATATTATATTAATTATTTATTCTTGTTTTTTAATTATTATATAATACATACCTTCATATTTTTCATTTGTTGGGAATATGATTACTTTGTTTGTGGATGTGTGGACTACCGTCTCCTCAACACGACCTAATTCGTTCAAAAATTACATGGAATGTTTTAAGGATATGTCTAGTAAATTTATATAATATATATGAAATTATAATTATAATTTAACGATTATATATATATATATATATATTTAATTCAATTTATTTTTTTCAATAAGATAATAAAATAGAAACAATGGTCAAGCGTATGTACGACCTAACGTCTCAATGAATATTTTATTTCATTTCATATTTCAATATTTTATAGATTATTATATATACTTATATAATTAATATATATGTTATTTATATCATTTTATATATTTTGTAAATAATTAAATCATTATCTAAGAAAGATGATCAAAGATTGCAGATCAAAACATATACCAAAAACAAAGCTGTTATTACCCTAAACATAACATTTACATGAAATTTTTAAAAAATAGGTAACATAATGTCATAATTAAATAACATATGATATTAAATATGAAAATATAATTATTTTCCAGATTTATAATATACTTATACTTATTATTGAATAGGTAATAATGTTTAGGAAAAAAGTTATTACACAAGGTAAGGGTTTTCTCGTCCAACTTTTATTTCTTTGAGATATTTGATATATTAACCACTTATTCTAGGTTTTTAGTGTTTATAATGCCCTATTAAATGTTATATAATATATTTACTTAATTTAATGATATTAAAGGTTTCAATTGATGTTATTATTTTAGGGATATAACAATTTCAATGTCACTCAAGTAGTAATGGGATTTATAGTCTCACTTTTATTTCAACAAGGCTAATGCCACATTCACCACTCATTTATTTTGTGTTGTGTATATACATACTATGAATTTATTATATGATCCTAATAATTAAATTTATTTGTATTTAAATGTCCATTTTACGAAATTTATTTCATGGGGCTATTGGATTAAAAGTTACCAAATCTGTAAAGTATTTTTGTCTCAACTTTCCTTCTTTGAGATACATGTTACAATATACACCTGTATTCATTTACACAGTGTACATACTACACATTTCAAATGTTATATCAGGAGTCTTATTATTTTCAAGATATTTATATTCTTAATTTAATTTTATTATTTCATGGGTATTATAATTCAATTTCACTAAATTGGTAAGAGTTTATTGCTACAATCTCATCGTTTATTGTTATTTTTTTATGATTACACTTCAACTAAGGGAATATAATGATCCATATCTTAATAATTCTGATTAATTTTTGTCTCCACTAGTTATATCTAACATATTAATGTAATATTATGATATTCAACAATTTGTTACTTAAGATAATTAATAAAATGTTTTTATGAGTCTATAAATTTATTTCTCTATTTGGGTGCAAATCAATTTCCCCCCAAAAACTATATTTTCTAAAAATATTTTCAAAAATTTCACACTCTGTGTTTTAAAATAATTATTTACCCATGTTATAGATTTTTTTAAAAAAATTTGTTTAAGTGGAATATTTTTTTGTTTTGGAATGTAGGAACTTTTGTAAACATTTACGCTGCAAAAGGAATGTTCGACATGTATAGATTTATGACATCGTTCCAATAATTTCATTGAAGTTTCATTTGAATGTTTACAGGGATATTTTTAAAGAATATGTTTTCCTAATATTATTTTAAATTTATTATTTTAATGTGGTTTTATGAAAATTATTTCTTTATGTTTAAAACGACTATTAATGTATTTTAAAGCTCCCATTATAAGTTTTCATAGTTATTTTCAGAGGGGAAGGTTTTCATAATGTAATATGGTTTAAAAATATTTTTTAAAATATGGAATTTTATTTTCCTCTGGGAACATTATAAATTATTTTTAATAGCTTCTATTATATGTTTTTTCAAGTGGGTTTTCATGAAATGAATTTGGAAAATTTTTCATGTTCTAAAGAGTGATTTTCAAAGAATGATTATTTTAATAAAGAAATGTTCCATGTGGTATTTCAAAATATTTATTTATATAAGATTAACTAAATTTGATATTGGATAGGATTTAATTGGGGTAGGATCAAAGGAAACCATTCTTTTCCTTTCTTTTAATTGTTTATGTTTATGATGACATGTTATTTTTGAAACCAATTTCTCTTCCACGATTTATACCATGATGAGAAAAACTTTCATTCATGGGTTATTCATTGTGAAGTGATTATGAAACCAGTATATTTTCCACTGTTTATGATAATATGAATTATTTATATTACCCATTTCATTTTATGGGTTATAATATAATTTTTATAAAACCTATCTCTTTTTATGGGTCATGATATGATCTGTATTTTATTATTTTTGTGGCACATGTATGAGTGGTTTTTTATAAGGTTGGTGTAACCTATATCACCCTAAAATTCCTTGGGTAATGGAAAATTTTATATTATCTCAAAAGGGTACATGGGAGGGAATCCCAATCCCATAATAAGAGAGGCTGGGAGAGGTTATCCCAATATTGTAACATGTGGGAATACATGATGGAATCCCAAGCCAATAAAAAGAGGGTATATGAGAGGGAATACCAAGACCATAAAAAGAGGGTATAAAGGAGTTAATACCAAGGATGATACAATAGGGTGTATTGAAGGGCATTCTAAGACTGTAACAAGAGGGTATACGGGAAGACATACCAAGCCGGTAATAAGAGGGGATCCTAAGACCCTATGAAGAGGGTATACATGAGGGCATCACAAGACCATAATAAGAGGGTACATATAAGGGAATTCCACACCTGTAATAAGATGGTACATGGGTTGGAATCCCAATCCTGTAACAAGAAAGAACTTGGGAGTGGTTTCCAATCCCAAAACAATAGGGTACTTGGGATGTAATCCCATTCATAAACCAATATGGTGAATTGGTGGCCATCCCAAGAAACAATAAGGTGAATGGGTGATTATCCCAAGCATAACATGGCACAATGTTCTTGGTAGATATCCTTGAAATAGGATTTTCTATACTTATGTGTATTTCACAATCCCTTGTCTTATTCCTATATTATCCTCTAATGTATTAATCTCTTGATTCCCTTATGATGCATATCTTATGAACATCCAATATTTAAGATATGACTCATGATTATGATCTATTATATGAATGGTATAATCATATAATCTTATGGTAATGTTCTCATACACTTATTCCCATGATTAGACTTACATATCTCCCTTTTTTCCCCTTACTGATAATCTGATCTCACCATTTATTCTGGTTCATTTCCCCTTGTTATGAAGAAATTTTTTAAGTAGGAAGGTAAAAATGGGATGATATATATGAGTGATGTTGAATATATTTCAACAAATTATACTAATGTGTTCCCAGATTCCAATGATACAAAAATATTATAGTGCCCAGGGATTTAATTTTTTAACATGATGACTATTAATAAAAAGTGATGTAATGTCCATGTATGTTAAGCCTGGGAAACAATATTTTGTATCATAGTAAAGGATAAGTAAACCAATAAAAACTAGGATAAGAAAAAATTAGTTATATCCCAAGGAATATTTATAAGGATATTGGTCTAACCCAAATTTACCGAATATATTAGGTTTAAGCGGTCTCTTTTAGTTTAGCATCGGTTATCGAATCCTGAAACACTTAATAAGAAACCTTTAGACACATACATTCTATGGAATGTTTTTAGATATTAAGTGGAAAACATGGTGTTGATTTTAGATGGGTTTAAGTGAAAACGAAAAGTCTTAAGTGAATTGAATTTAAAAGAATGAGTTGATCCAAGGTTATCACTTGGGGTGGATTGGATGTATTCCTTTTTCAACTATTTCAATTTCTTATATTTGAGATGGGTTCATATGAGAAGATCAAAAAACATCAGAACATAATATTTTAATACATAATAACCTTAATACTAATCATTTATACACTTATAGGATCATGGTTTTGAGTACTCCAAGTTAAAGGATTGAATTATCACTTGAAGTGTGGGTCCTTAAAATCCAACATGGAAGAAGATGTTTAAAATCATCAAATAAAAATCTAAATTGAAATAAGTGATTAGAAATTAAAGGAGTGATAAATAACATACAATACAGCCCTTTTCTACTCCATTGTATCAACCTAGAAGTTG
Organism: Viscum album; assembly: GCA_963277665.1. Classification (NCBI taxonomy): domain Eukaryota; kingdom Viridiplantae; phylum Streptophyta; class Magnoliopsida; order Santalales; family Viscaceae; genus Viscum; species Viscum album. The sequence goes on along the minus strand of OY728130.1, from coordinate 1,799,038,582 downwards.
GTTAGCCCTCCATTTATTCCATGGTTTCAATGGAAGCGGGAAGTAGACTCATGAAGGAGTAATTTAAGAAGTAAAAAAAACAATAAAAATAAAACTACCACTCCACCATTGTGTGAATAATTTTACAAGTATTTCAATGAATAAATTCAAACCTTGAGGAAAAGGTATCAATTTGAGAATAAAAAAACATTTTAATTGAATATGAATAATTTCTATGGAAAACTAAGGTGATTCGAACAACTTACAAGTGAAGAAGAACAATAAAACATCAAATGGGAAACATAACATTTAAATGAAAAAAAGCACTCAAGATTAATTAATACTCTAACAAAACGACATTAAATAGGAATTTTTAGAGCCTTGGGTAGAGCCTCTAATAGTACAATTCTCCTTAATTAATTATGGTAGGTCATAAATGGGTGGAAAGTTGATGGAGAGTTGATTTTTCCACCATTGACCCGAAATGGCAGCCAGCTTGAAACAACCAAATAGAGGCTCCTAAATGAACATATATATTGGAAACTTTTAATGGGATATAGAAGAAATATATATAGAACTAGATGGATCCTAATAGACAGTAAAATTTCATCCTAAATGTAATTATGGTGTGAGAGATTTTATTGAAATGGTGGGCTGTTTTTTTGGGATTTTGAATCCGGATAAGAATTTCATCTTCAGCTTGGGCTGCTTGGAAAACCATTAAAATATAGGAATTAGTTTTAGAAACTATTCAAAAAAATGTTCCCCATGATTTCCTCTATCTTATGGTAATTTTTTAGAGTCATTGGGATTTAATCTTGGATGCTACAATACTTTTCATGGGTTGTTTTCCAGTTTAATTCAACGAGAATGTTGTTTGATCAAGGACCACTTTTGTGGTCTTACAATGTGAATATTAAAGTTCTCAAAAATCATTAATTATTCTTTATATAATGGGATACATTAAAATAAAATATGAAAGTAAAATCAAGACCATTGTGTTTATTAGGATATGTTTAAAAGTGCACCATCTAATAGGGAATTTTAAGAAAGAATTACAATCATAATGTGAAATAATGTTCAAATTGTAAAATTAAAAAAATGGTTCTTATCAATGATAAATAACATAAATATTATCATATAGAAAATAAATATTATCCAGTTTTGGTGCTAATCACATCCTCTAACATGAGTTTTACTAGACTGGAGCAAAATGTATCTAAACAATGTGAAATTCAAAATCTCTTTTTAAAAAACATTTTAGTAGATAATTCTCAACAAAAGGACTTATAAAAAAAATATTAAACCCATGAAAATAATTTAAAAAAAAGTCTATTCCATAAGAATATCCCTTGCCCAATGTTGTTCTTTTGTTAAAATTCATCACCGCATTTCATCCAATTTAAATTATGTATGATGATATGTTGTGTGTCCGAAAATACACGTGGGTTCATTTTTATTCAAGGGGATTTAAGAAGGAAGCTCTATGTTGAATGAAATTTCTATATTAATATGTATTTTCTGTATTTTTTTTCAATGTTCCCATGTTAATTGAAATTTCACTCAATTAAATCCACCCATGTAGCGAGACATTGCTGATGACTCCAAAGCTCAAAGACCTTAGAGAACCAAGTGAATCCAACGTACTCAGGAATCATCTCCAGTTTACTCAATCAAGAAAAAATTCAAATTACCAAAAATAGAGATTAAATTCTATAATATGGGATATAAAACTATGGATTCATGATCCCCATGATCTCAATGCCACACATTAGGTCAATCCATTTCATTACGTGCAAAATTATTGTTTTTTACTTGTTTTTTCTTTTCTTTTCTAAATACTCATTTCACAGTTAAAATTATCACCAAAACGATGCAATTTATTATGGTACCCCAAAAAATTAAACTAATACTCCATGATCAATATGATATGTGTTGTGGATTTGTTTTATTAATTGAATGGAAATATAATGGTGAAAAAACACATCAGACCATTATACTTTCCAAAATATATAATCATGGACTTTAACATCCAATAAAATCATAATCAAAGCATGAAAAAATATTTTGATATTAAATTTCAAGTTATTAAATGTGTATTATCATGTTAATGGTTAAATTAATTTTTCCTTCCATGCATTTTTAATATTCTAAAACATTTAGTAAATTTTTCCCTCAAAAGAAATTTTTTATTTCATCTCCCCCAACATAAAAAACACTATTCCTAGTATTTAATGAAAAGATGATTTAGATGGGGTTAGAGGTAGAAGAGATTAGTTCTAAAAGTAATTTGTACAAATAAACATGGAACAAGGTCACTTGGTTTTTGAAGTTGATGTTCATGACACTCCAGATTATTTATTTGATCTCTATGCTACTCATGGACTCCCAGTGGTGGATGGTATAAAATTTTATAAGTTCTAGATATATTTTATTTCCTTATAAAACCATTTGACCTCAATAGCCTATTCTTATCACACACAAAATAAATTTTAAACCATCCAAACCCTGAGAGGTTCCCATAATTAAAAACAGACAAATCCAAAAAACATACCTGTTTATTTTAGCATACCAAAAACAGATACTAGTATCATGTAATAATAGTAATGATATATATATATATATGTCAAATATAAGTACATATACAAAAATAATAGAGGACAGAAGCACTATAAGTCGTAGGTCACTGGGAAGCACGTTCCCCCATCTCCCTTTGGTCCCAGGTTTGAGTCCCCACGGCTGCGCTGGTTGTGATGGGGTTTTCCCCACAACCTACAACATGTACTTTTATTTTTTTTAATTTTTTTTGTATTATTTCTTTAAAACTACAAACATATAAAAATAAAATTAAGTAAACTGATGATACATTGTTTTATTTTTAAATTTCTGGGTAAGGTATTACTCAGGGATCACACCACGCGACCCAAATGAATACGGAACTCCCCTTTAATACCGATCCATACTCATAAAAGTATAACATTTCAACAGTTTAAGGTACAATCATATTCAGAGTTGGTTTATTTAAAAAATAAAATAAAAAATGATTCATCAATCCAACTTCAAAAATAAATATTATGCACAATGATTAGAATCATGAAAACCATAGGTTTCTTCCCATGCATCACTTCTGTTTAATGTCATTATCTAAACATGGACACTAAATCAATCAATATTTTTATAGTTCATTGGTTTTCTCAGTTAACTCATCCTTTGTTTTGTGTTTACTGAATGATTCATGAATGGTTTTAACCTATGACCATTGACATTGAAAATATGTACACATGGGGGATCCCGAATCTCTACTGCCCCATGGGGGTACACATGAAGCATTATATATGGACCTAACCATCTAGAACATAAATTTCCTATTTAGAAATGATGTTTTGAAATATACAAAAGAAAAAATTTTTCTGGTTCAATGTGTTGGACTTTGAGATTCCAAGATTGGAAGGCTTGAACTCTAGCATTATTTATCCTCGAATTTTTAGAAGAATCCCTCTTATGTTACTCAAGTTCATTTAGATCTAATTTCATCTTTACATATGCCAAAGAAATGTCAAGGTTTATTTTTTTTTGGTTTTTGAAAAGCCCTTATGCTCAATTTTAATAGGTAAATGGCATGTTTTTCTTAAAACCAACTTCAATGGTGACATTCCTTGGATAGTTTTGAAAGCAGTGCGATATGCTCAAAGGGAATCCAAGAGTCTCTCAGACCAATATTTCCTAGAGGGATTGATATTCTTTAATGAATTTTCTTAATTTTATTATTTTACAACTCACCTTGACTATTGGTTTGAAGATTGTAGTCTGTGGAAACCCCGTGAGAAACCCCACACTTATACATTAGTGAATCGAATGGTCTATTGCGGAAATGGGTTCCACAATCACTAATGATAGATCTAGGAATTCCAAGTCTAGAAAATATATGCTCTTTTAGAAATCAAATCAAAACTTAATGATCATTGGACTTAGTGGGAATGGGTTAAACACATTTTAAATCATAATCAATAGCCAAGAGGATGTAGATATATCCCCTAGATTTTAGGAATGGTCCCATGACATCAATTCTACAACAATCAAAGATTTCTATGATAAAAAATCGGAGTGCGGGGAATTTGATTCATTTTGGAAAGGGATCATAATTTTTGACATTGAGGAAAATGTTGGTAGAAATGGTAGGAATCCTTAGTGAGGTTAGGCTAAAAGAAACCACATTGGAGGACCTTTTCAGTGGTTTTTGTTGTGGAAAAGTGTCCTCCACATGACTCTACATGATAAAATCTTATAACAGACCCATCCTCAGACTTAGGAACACATCTCCTAACGATTTGATATGGAAAGAACTTGAAGAGGTATAGATCATCAAACACATATTGTCTGACATTAGAAAATAATTTCCTCATAGCTTGGGTCCCAAGAAATTTTTGAATCTCACCGTTAACCAAGTATATTTCTATGTCATAATACCATGGAAACTCACTCATAGAATAAAGGTTCTCAACAGGAAATGAATTAGACACAGAAAGGTGATGTGAGTTGTATTTTAATTCAATACTAGATAGGTGATTAGCTACAACATTTTCAACACCCTTTTTATCCTTAATGGATAAATCGAACTCTTGAAAAAGAAGGACCCACCTGATCAATATAGACTTGGAATCTTGTTTTTAGAAAAGGTATTTCAGGGTTGAATGGTCAGTTAATACAATGAAAAGTGATCCTGGGAGATAGGACCAGAATTTAACTAAAGAAAAGACAACAACCTGAAAATATTTATCATGGTGGTGTAGTTGATTTGTGCATCATTTAGTGATTTGCTTGCATAAGTAATTCCACATGGAGTTTTCTCACCTCATTTTCCTAAGACTGCACCTACATCAAAGTCACTCGAATTACACATGAGCTCAACATGAAGTTTCCAATTTAGATATTTCTTGATAGGTGGCGAGATAGGAGTTGACTTATGTGTTGATAATTATTCCACATAGCTTTATTTCAATAAAAATGGATCATAATTCACCAATAGGGCACAAAGTGGTTGATAAATAGAGATGAAAATACTAATGAATCTTCTATAGAAACCATCATGTCCCAAGAAGGACCTCACTTCCTTAACAGTTTTAGGAGAGGGAAGGTGACGAATGTTGACGATCCTAGCTTTATCAACTCCAATCCCTCTACTAGATACTAGATGGACTAGAAAAATTCCTTCCTTTACCATGAAATGGAAATTTTCCCAATTTAGTATGAGATTCCTATCCTAACATCTTAAAAAAACCATTAAAAATTTAAGAGTCCCTCAAAAGTATCCCCAAAGATAGAGAGTTCATCCATGATGACCTCTAAAAAATCTCCCACCATGTATGAGAAGATTACCATCATGCACCACTGGAAGGTGTTAGGGGCATTACATAACCCAAAGGGAATGTGCTTGAACGCAAATGTGCTGAATGTAGAAGTGAAGGTTGCTCTTCCATCATCCTCTAAGGATACCTCAATTTGATTATACCTTTAGAATCCATCTATGAAGCAATATAATTGATGACATTCCACACTCTCAAGAACTTGATCAATAAAGGGAAGGGGGAAATGGTCTTTCTTGGTAAAACATTTGAGCTTCCTATAGTCAATATAGACTCTCCATCCACTATTGACCCTTTTGGAGAGAATTTCACCATCCTCATTGGTGATCACAATGATTCCAAATTTCATTGGGACAACATGGATTTTTATTACCCACTCACATTCAAGAAAAGAGTAGATGATACCCGCTTCCAACAACTTCAGATGTTCATTCCTTACCACATCCATAATATTAGGACTGATTATTCTATGGGGTTGACAACAAGGTTTAGAGTCAGATTCAAGAATAATCTTATGAGTTTAAATGAGTGGGCTAATCCCTGGAATATCAGAAAGGGTCCATATAATTATATTCTTATTTTTTTAGGACCTTCAAAAGAATCCTCTCTTGATTAGATTCAGGAGGGTAATAAATAACAATAGGAAAGGATTGAATGTCCCCTAAGAAATCATACTTGAGTGATGAAGGTATGACCTTTAATTGAAGCTCATATTGGTTAAAAATTTGGAAATAAGGGCATGCCTTTGTATCATACTCAATATCACTTTCTAGATTTCTCAACAGAATTGTCTTCATTTGAACAAAAGTGTCAGCCATCAGAGTGGAAAAATTAGATTTATTAATAGGTATAGAATAAATTTTATTGATTTCACAAATGGTATCATTGATTGGTGATTCAGGAAAATCATCAAAAGAACTATCTATAAGAGATTCAATCCTTGGATAAAAACATCTCCCATGTGAATAAAGGAAGTCAATCTCTTCAAGACCTAAAAATCCTTCAGTAATTCCTTGATTTTTCCCTAGTTCCCTATTAATGCCACCAATCATATTTACCTCATGGATCTCTTTTTCATCCCCAATTTTAGAGTTGGAATTGTAGATTTTTATATCAAGGCTCATGTTTCCAAAGGTTATTATCATGTTCCCATTTCTAACTCAGATGACTAGGTTTATTGTTTCTAAGAATGGATTGCCAAGGATGATGGGTGTTTTCTCCCCAGAACACAAACATGGGTGATTTTATAGAAAAATGAAGTCATCAGGGTAAATTAAATTTTCAACATACACTAAAACATCATTTAAGATACCCTGATGAATTCAAACACTACAATTATAATGTTGTAGAGTGAAAGATGTGGGTTGGAGTTCCTCAAGACCTAACTGACAATACATGGCATATGGATTGAGGTTAACACTAGCTCTTAGATCAAAAAAGGATATGAATTTTATTTCTCTCCTATCTCAACATTGATTTATGGAAATTATGGATCTTTTAATTTTAAAGGAATAGTCCCTTGAATGATCCTACTCACATTAGCAGCCAAAAGGACGTGGTTTTTATGGGAAAATTTCCTTCTAAAAATGACCCAGTCCATATGTAACATTGATTAGGCATGAATGGTTTCGATTGCACCAAGAATAGGGATATTCAACTTAACCTAATATAATATTTCCCTCAAAGTCTCATTCAGTTCTAGTTTAGATTTCCCGCTCATGCGTTACGAGATGGGATTAGGTTGTTTGATTTTTGGGTGTGGTTGTGGTTGGAACTAGTTATGGTTTTGAAATTTTGATAGAGGGTAGGGGTTTGGTCCTTGGGGGTGGCTTGGTTGTTGGAATGGGTTGTTTATTATCTTTACAATAGATTCCTAGATGGTCATTGTACCTTGGGTTGAATGTGTTTTGGTGTTGTGGCTTCAGAATTTTAAGGGAATTAAACTCTGCTGGTGGTCCCCCTAAAAGAACATCCTCAATGGAAGGGATATTTGGGATGTTGGTAGTCTTGTGGTCATTCTTTTCACAAATTGTGCTACTAGGTTCAACAGTTTGAATTTCATGGACCTTCATAAGATCTATCTCATTGACCCTCCTTGTGAGTGCAACAAGTTTTTCCCAAAGGCTTTATTATTCCATAAGGTTTTTATTTCCCCTAAATTTGGGTGGCTTCTCTTGGTAAGGTGATGTTCCCCATGTTTATTTTTGTTCAGAAAGGATTTCTAGATACATGTAACCATCATTTGGGTCTTAGTTATTAAAGGTACCATTACTCAGCATGTCAATTAATATTTGTTCCCTGGGGCCATATCATCATAGAAAATGATTACTTGTTCTGGAATAGAAAACCCATCTTATGGATCCATGTTTAGGGTGTCTTTGAAACTATCCCATGTTTCATAGAACGACTCTCCCTCTTTTCCAAAACAGTTTTGGATGCACTTTTTAAGTGAAATTGTTTTGTTGTGGGGAATGTATTTTTTGTATAATTCTATTTGTAGTTGGTACCATGTGTTTATGGATGATTCTATCAAACTATTTATATTTTTTTTGATTTATCCTTTAAATAAAAAGGAAGAAAATCATCTTATCTAATTCTTGTTTTTGTGGGGGACACATGGTTTCTAAAATGTCATTGAACTCTTTAGCGTGAAGGTAGGGCATCTAAAACTCCATTACATGGAATGTGGGAAGGTGGTTTAGGATATGTGGTTTCAAGATGAAGTAGGAATATCCTAGGTAATTGTGTCTAATGAATGAGGGGGAATAGGTTCAGGCAGGTGTGAGGTAGTCATTCATGTTTTGATCGAATGATTTCCACATGTTTATGGCTGCCGAATTTAGATTTCCATTTTGCTTCCCACCCCGTATTATGAGTTGGTTTATTTGAAGACCTTCCATTGAAATGGGCTCAATTTTTTATTCTGAAGTATTAGGAAGATTAAAATCTAAAGTAACTAGTTCATTGGTTTACTTGACTCCCCTTTCCTAGTATTTTCCACCCTAACAAGCCGTTTTTATTGGTCACGGGTATAGGCAGACATGCACCAAGAAAAGTGAAAAAAAGAAAGGGGAAAATATAAGAGAAGTTTAGAGGAGAAAAGATAAATGGGGGAGAATATAATGGGTGTTTCGATGACTTACTTGGGTCCTTGGAAATGGTGACATAATTTTCTCTTTCCCAACTTTACCCAATATTTTTGGTTTAAGCGGTTGCTTGAAGTTTAGCTCGGGTTGTCGAATCTTCAGAGACCTAAGATGAAACCTATTGACCTGTAAATTCAATGGAATGTATTATATATTAAGTGGAAAAATTTTGGTTGATTTTAGATGGGTTTAAGTGAAAAATAATTGTCTTAAGTGAATTTAATTTAAAATAATTAGTTGATCTAAGGTTATCACTTGGGGTGGATTCGATGCATTCCTCTTTCAACTATTTCAATATCTTATATTTTAGAAGGGTTCATTTAAGTTGATCAAACAACTTCATCACTTACTATTTTAATACCTACACACCTTAATACTAATCACTTATACTCGTGGAGGATCATGGTTTTGAGAACTGCAAGTTAAATGTTTGTATTATCACTCGAAGTGCATGGCCTTAAAATTCAATAAGGACGAAGAAGTTTAAAATCCTCAAAAAAAATCTATATTAGAGGAAGTGATTAGAAATTAATGGAGTAATACATAACATCCAATTAATCTAATTTCTACTCTCTTGGATAAAATCATAAGTGGGTTATCCCCCAATTGATTTTATGGTTTCAATTAATACGAGAACTAGAATCATGAAGGAGGAATTGAAGAAGTAAAAATAATAAAAAGAAAACGATCGCTCCACCATTGTGTTAATAATTTCACTGGGTTTGGTGTGAGTAAATTCACACCTTGAGGAAACAGTATCAATTTTAGAATAATAATAATATAGTGAGAGAAGATGAATAATTTCTATTAAAATCTATGATGATTCGAACAAATTACAAGTGAAGAAGAACAATACAACGTCAAATGGGTAGCATAACATTTAAATGAACCAAAGATATAGAGTTGAATAAAACCTTATACACCAATGCCTTAAGTAAGAATTTTTAGAGCCTTGGATTGATCTTATAATATTTCAAATCTCCTTAATTAATTATGGTATGGCATAAGTGGGTGGAATGTTGAGGGAGAGTTGATTTTTCCACCCTTGACCTAAAATGGCAGCCAGCTTGCAACCACCGAATAGAGGGGCCTAAATGACATTCTAGATGGAAGAATTTTAGTGATAAATAGATGAATAAAACAGATCCTGGATTTCATCTAATAGACTATAAATGTTTATCCCAAATAGAATTTTGATTTGCAAGATATGATTGAAATGGTTGGCAATTTTTCTGGGACACAGAATCTGGACCATAATTTCATCTTCAACTTGTGCTGCTTGAAACTCCATTAAAAATTCTAAATTATCTAAATCCACTATTGAAATTAATGTTCCCTCTGATTTATGCTATCTTATATTCAATTTTTTTGAATCATTGGGTATGAAACTTGACATCTATAGTACATTTCTTGGGATTGTTTCCAGTTTACATCATCTATAATGTTATTGGTTCAAGGCCCACTTTGGTGGTCTTCCAATGTAAATTTTCAAGTGATCCAAAATCATTAATTATTCCTTATAGAATGTTATACCTGAAAATAAAATATTAAAATAAAATCAATACCATTCTGTGTCTTAGGATGTGTTAAAAAAATGTATCATCTAATAGATCATTTTAAGAAATAGTTACAATCGTAATTTGTAATAATGTTCAAATTGTAAAATGCACTAAAAATGATATTTATGAATAATTAAGGACATGAATATTATAATATAGACAATGGATATTAGCATGTTTTAGTGTCTAATCAGATAGGTATAGGGATGTATCTAAGGATAATCCTAAGGTATCATAGACTTAAAAGTGGGTGTCATGATTTCAGAATACTCTAAGTATTAATTCATGATTATGTATTTTTCTTAAATGATATGTGTTTCTCACACTTGGTTTTATTGTCTTTCTTAATAGTGTGGACTAGAAGGAACTCAGTTAACATTTAGTATTTCATATTTTGAAAGTATCAAAATTACAAAAATTGGTTTCTTAACATGAAATCTCATGATGAGAATACAGAAGGTGGTATTAGTATTGGTTATACTGCTAAAAATAAAGTGACCATAAATGAAATGTGAAATGCATGAGATGTTTTAGCTGTATTTTTTACGTTAAACATAAGAATCATGATTATATTATTGCTGAGGAAAATTAATACATGATTCAAATTTCCAATTTTATGAAATTGGTATTAATGAATAATAAGATGAAGCTGGAGTAATGGTTTAGGAATAAATTTGGATGATTGAGGTGTATTTGTTTTTGAATTCAAATATTTTGATATATGAATTGTGAAATATATAAGTATTTTCTCACTAAGTATTCCATTATGGATTTAAAATTATATATTTAATGGTACTAATGACTAAAAAAAGTTATTCAATAAAAATGTGATATTTTTATTAAGGGAAGGTAACCCTTAATGTTTTCCTGATGTTGAAAAAGTTTCTCTCATCTTGGATAAATAGATGATTTATATGCATAATATATATTGGATAGTAATGATTACCATGGAATTGATTATAGATTTTTTTTAAAAATTATTGTATGTTATCAAGTATAATGTTTAAATATTTTTCTGTGTTTAAGGAATATATCTAGCAATAAATAGAATATGAAACCATGAATGTTTTCTATTTGGTTTTATAGTAATTCAGGTTATTACCATGCTTCAAGAGAAAACATGATAATGGTATTCACATGTTTGGTTTGTGACAACCAAGAGATACTTTATGATATATGGGGATCAATTTTAAGATGATTTTGAGATATTTAGCGACATTAATTAAAATGTTTATGATTTCTCTATTTTGGAAGGGTTACAAGGTTAACAATTTATGTAATGGTTTAAGTTATACATTGGATGAGGTTTTAGAGATTAAAGTATTATATCCCCATATGAGTATTTATGAATATTGGATAATATGTGATAACCCAATTGAAGTTAGGTTAAATAATGAATGATGGAATAAATTATCATTTTTTTTGGATATCATGATATGTTAGTTCTTAAGGAATGAAAAATTTACCTCCATCCCCTGATGTAAGAGATAAAGTGATAATTGATAAATTCACAACCAAAGAGTGTTATTTTGTATATAGAATGGAATTAAATCAATTATATCACATTTGTAAAACTGTTCATATCTTGAAGAATGACATTGAACAAAATTTATCCTAATAAATTTATTTTCTTGAATCAATGGTCCTATAAATCATCGCAAATTTATGGTTTTGAGGCACTTAAAATTCCATTAATCATTAACTTTTTTGTGATCAATGAAATCCATAATTTTCTATAATTATGTACACTATTCTTCTATATCCAATATTTCCTTCCCACATATGTTCTCCTTTATGTAAACCTTGTTATGAGTTACATTGGGTAACCATTATGGTTCCAAAATTCCCTTTTAAATGATGTTTTATTAATCATTTTTATGATGTGGGTTTTTATAAAAATAAATTTCATGTATTAATCCCTTTTTAACATAGAGTAATTATCAAGGATAAATTCATTTTAAGGGGTTACAATGTAACTCCCCATGATTTTCTGAATTTTTTTGAATTAATTTAATCTTTTTGACATTTTGTATTTCATGGAACACTGAATATAGCTTTTGTTATATGAAAGCACTATGTTTGGTTTGAATTGAATAATATACCATGTTAAGCATGAACTACACACAATATATATATTATCTTTAACTATACCCAACACTATGTTTTCCTTGTTTTACAAACAATTTTGAGTTCCTTTAATAATGTTCTTTACAAACAAGATCGATTTTTTCCGAACTATAATATACTACTATTATTAAAATATTTAAATAGGTACACATAGCCATTAAGACAGAATGAATTAATTATATTACCTAAATAATGAAAATATATGTTACATATGTTTATAAAAATAAATTATTGTTTTACAATATATTAGAAATGAAAACAATGACCAGTTGAATGTAAAGGAGTTGTTTTTATGAAGAACAATTTTTAAGAGAAGAATAGAGTTTTGCCTTAATAAAATAAATTAAAAATTATCTGCGAAAAATATTGATGAAATTTATATTTTATTCTTTTAGTCAAATTATTTTAAAATAATCCAATCATTTTTATTGGATTAATATAGTAATTAATTGAATTTTATAAATAAAAGTGATATATTTTTAAAAGGTAGTTTTAACACATTTTAAGTGATGAATTGTTTTAGAAATTATTTTTTACACTTTTAAAATTTTCAATTAAAAAAATAAACATCAATTTTTAAACTGGTAAATCATAATTTTGATTGGATGAATTTTTCTTATTTTTCTAAGGACTTACATATTTTAATGAATAGTAAATAATTTCGAATTTTAATTGAAAAATGCCTTTTCATCAAAATAATTTATAAAATTGTATTATATATGTTAACTGGTTTTAAATTATAATTAAATCATTTTTTATAATTTTATACAATTTAGTTAATTTTAATAAATTTTACATTGAAATTGGATATAAAAACATTTCATCCTTTTGAACATTTTGACTTTTAAAATTCATTGCCTCATCCCATCTACAGGAATAATTTTGAATTAATTTATGCCACATCTATGTTTATAATTTGGAATAATTGATTAAATATTTTTAATTACGATAATATTTACTTTATATTAAGGTAAAATTATATTTTTACCCAAAATATTAGTGAATGTAATTAAAACTAATTAAAATGAATAAGGTAAAAACAAGTTTACTTAGTGCTTATACATTAACATAAGGGGAATAATGAACAAGAAAGATGTCAAAGATCCATTGGATGGACATATTTAGACCATATTTTCTATTTTATCTAAAATATAGCACTATTGGAGACACATGCTGTAAGGGACACCTCTGGATACTGTTGACCTATTTGTATTTAAAAGAATGTCACTTCTCCTCCACTATAAAATGGCACTCACCCCCTCACTTCTCCACACATATAGAGCCCATTATATTATAAAAACCCCTGCAAAAAGAAGCTCCAAAATTAAATACTATAACCCAAGATGTATCACTTTTTTCATAAAGAAATCCACGTTATTCCTTTTGTTCGAAGCAAAAAAGAATTAACAAAAGATGAAGTGACAACATTAAAAAAGAATTTTGATTTATTACTTTATTCATCCACAAAATTCACATATTACATGATTATTTAAAAACCTTATTATCCTAAATAAACTTATATTTTATTATGTTACGATTTTAACTTACAATCAAACAAACTTCTATCAAATGGGATACAAAATCATCATTAGTGTGTACGGTGAACTATCACCTCACAAACCGATGTAATTAGTTATTATTTCCAACTTTCACGGTTGGGAATAAGGATGGAATTAATAATTTTATATGATATATGTTATATTAATTATTTATTTATGCTTATATAATTATAATATAACACATAACTTCCTTCTTTTCATTTTTTGGGAATACAATAACTTCGTTTGTGGGTGTGTGGACTACAACCTCCCCAAAGCGATGTGATTCATTCACACTTTATAGGGAATGTACTAAGGATGGGATCAGTAAATTTATATGATATTTATGAAATTATAATTCTACTAGAATGATAATATATACATATATAAACACATATCTAACTTTTGATTTATTTTCAATATGAAAAGAAAACAGAAACAACATTCATGTGTACGTACGACCTAATGTCTCCATGAATGGTGTATTCAATTTCATATTTATATATTTTATAGATTATTATAAAAAAATATAAATAGATTTTATATTATATTTATATAAATTTATATATTATTTATATAATTAAATCATTATCTTTATAAGAGGGTGAAAGTTAACAATTCCAAATATATATGAAAGAAAATCAGTTATTACCCAAAAATTATATTAACATTGAATTTTTTATAAAATAGAAATATAAATACATGATAAAATAATATATGGTATGATATATAAGAATATTATTATTTTTTACAATTAAAATAAACTTATATTTATTATACTGGTTTTTTGAATTTGTTTGATGAAAGTCAAAACTTAATGTAAGGGTTTTCTTTTCTCACTTTTATATCTTGGAGATATATGCTATATTCACCCCATATTTTTTTTTTGTGTTGTATATACTACCCTATGAAATTTTATATCATGAATATAATTTATTTTATGGAATTAATGGTTTCAATTGTTGTTATTATCTCATAGATCTCAGGATTCAGAAGTTACTCAAGTAGCAAGTGGATTTATAGTATCACATTGTTTTCTACGTGGCTAATGCCATATTCACCACTCATATATTTTTTTGGGGTATATACTTAAAATGAATTTTTTCTATTATTATTATAATTTAATTTATTTTTATTCACATATTAATTTAAACAAATTTATTTTATGGGTTTTACAATTCAATAATTATCAAATTGGTAATGTTTTTGTCCCTATTTTCCTTTTTGAGATACATGTTACCTCATGAAACTATATTATTTTACAAGGTTTATATAATTCCCATTTTACATTTTTTAATAATTATATTTTTATTTTAATGATATTATATGTTTCATGTAATTTTATTATTTCATGAGGAATACAATTCAATGTTTCCAAAGTGGTATGTGTTTATTGCTTCAATCTCATTGTTTATAGAGATCTTTTATGATTACACTTACATGGATGGAATCTTATGATTCACCTCTCAAGAATTATAATTTCTTTTCTTCTACTCTACTTATTCATGATATCTTCATTTATTTATACCATTTACACTCTCAAGTACATAATATAATTATGAAAATATGTTTCAAAAAAATACAACATTATTTCAATTTTCTGTAGGAAATCTATTGCCCCCTAAATCATGTTTTCTAAAAAAAATAAAAAATGAATTAATATGGTTTTTGAAATGAATTTTTAAACATGAAGTAACTTTTTAATATAATTTTTTGAAATGTAATCTTCTTTCTAATTTTTAATTAAAGAACTTTTATAAATGTTTTATGATGAAAATGGAATGTTCAACATGTATGGATTTACCTATAGTGTTGGCCATAATTTACTTGGAGATTCATTTGAATGTTTAAAAGGTTAATTTTAAGGATATTTTTTCCTAAATTTTTTGAAATTCATTATTTCATTGTGATTTTCAAATATATTTTTTACAAAAATGATTTATTTTCAATAGGTGTATTAATTGATTTTAAAATAATTCCTTATAGTTTTCAAGGTTATTTTCAAAGAGAGTGGTTTTCAAAAAACAATTTCATTTAGAAATTTGTTTTTAAAGTGGAATGTATATTTTCTGAAGAAATGTTTTAAATTATTATAAGAAGCATCTTTTATAAATTTTCAATGTCATTTTTAAAGAAAAGTATTTTAAATTTGTTTATATTTTAAAGAGTGATTTTCAAATAAATATTATCTTTTTTTAGAAATGTTCTATGTGATTTTTCAGAATCTTTTTATATATAACATGATATTATTTGATTTTGTTTAGGATTTACTAGGGATAGGATCCAAGGACACCATTATATTAATTTTTTTTTGAATGGTTTACGTTTATGATGACATGTTATTAATGAAACACATTTCTCTTCTATAGGATCTACCACGATGAAACCCACTTCCTTTCACAGGTTATTCTTTGATAAATTGATTAGGAAACTTGTCTCTTTTCTCCAAGTGAGGATATTCTGAACTATTTATAATCCACATTTTATTTGGTGGCTTATTATATGACATTTATGAAACCCATCTCTTTTATGGGCCAGGATATGATGAGTGTTTTTTTATATTGTGGAACACGTATGTATGATTTCATTATATAACAGGAAGGTCCAATATCTCTCTCCATTACATTGGGTAATGGTAAATGTTCTATGAGATCAAAAGGGCATATCTGTGGGAATCCCATGCCCGTAATAAGAGGTTATATTACAGGGAATCACAAGGCTTTAATAAGAGGGTATATAGGAGGGAAACCCATTCCCATAATAAGAGGTTATATGGAAGGTAATACCAATACCTTTATAAGAGGGTTTACAAGATGGAATCCCTTTCTTATAACATTAGGTTGTACATGAGGTCACCCTATGCCCATAATAAGAGGGAATAATGTTGGGAATCCCAATCCCATAAAAAGAGAGTACTTTGGAGGGAATCCCAATCTCGTAACAAGAGCGTACATTGGAGGGAATCCATATCCCAAAAGAAGATGGTACAATGGTGGTCACCCCAATCCCAAATAAGATACACTAGTGATTCAGAAAAGACTAACATGTTAAGATTATCATACTAGTTTTCCTTAACATAAGATTTTATATACTTATGTGTATACCATAATTCCATGTATTATTCCAATGTTATGTTGTCATAGATTATGATATTGATTATCTTATGATTCTCATCATAGGACTACAAAATATTGTTCCATGACTCTTAATTCTGATCATTTATATTCATGGAATGTGCTTCAATTGTTAAGATCTTGTTCTCATTACCTTATGATCCGGATTATTCTTATATATATCCATTTTTTACCCTTACTAATAATATTATCTCACCATTTCTTAAGTTACCCATCACTTGTTTGTGAAGAAAGGGTTTATGTAAGAGTACAGAACATGGAATATCATTATTGGAGATTTTAAAGATCTTTCACCAAATTAGAAAAATGTCTTCCTACCTTCCAAAGACGCTAAAATATTATAGTTCTTGGGAATGTAAATTTTTAATTTGATGAATGTTAATCTAAAAAAATGTAATATCCTTTCCTTTTATTTAGGGGTGTCTATACGATCAATTATAGAAAAAATCATATTCGACACTCATGGACTAATCGCATTAATTTCAAATGTCTCTTCATAAAGGATAAGGTGGATCTAGGATTTCTATTTCTATAGTATGTGTCAACTCATGATCTAGTTTCTGATATCATTAAAAAGGAATAGGCTAAAGTGGTTTTTTAGAATCATCAGTTGACTCTTAGAGTCCAGTCACTTCCTTCCACATAATTTTCTCTCAGATGGATCCCCACTCCCTATAGTAGAGTTCATGATTGAGATTTGTTTTTCTACAAAAATTTGGAATGGGTGAAGTTTATTATGTGTGGATAGTACATCAATTAATTGACAATTAGGGAGACATGTGAGCGTCAAGGTAATCCTTGTCGCTAATAGATAAGGATCTTGTTTCCTACAAAGATCCACAACTCCATAGAATTTGATAATAAGTTAATACCTGAAGTGATATGTGGTTATTTTTCTCACTATATAAACACATTTATTTCATTGAAAATGATGATGGAGAAGTAAAAATGTGGGATTCTAGGTTTTTAAGAGACTATTTGATATTGTAAAATAAATTATTAGGGGATGTTGTTAGACCCTAAATGATGTTTTGAGTGGTATTGGTGAAAAATGGATTTGATGACAATATGAAGGTTTTTGTGGATGGTTTGATTTTTTAAAGTGATTATGTTGAAGGAAATTGGATATTATAGCCAATCTGATACAAGTGAAAATTTGTTATGTGAAATTAATTGTTAAATTAAATGAATATATGCCTATAATAATTATTTGACTAAATATATATGTGACCAAAATGGATATGTGAGAAAATTGGGTACATGGCTTGAACAACTACTTGAATTCACTACATGGCCATAATAGACATGTTAATCAGCTTCATAGTAATATAATATATGTCAATAAAGTTTCTAAATGACTATCCACCACCATTAACTATGTCTATAATTTGGTATGTTGACTATGGCTATGTTACAACATGGCTACATGAATTCAGTTATGTTGACAGTGAATGTTATTGTGAGGAAATTTTGAGATACATAAATTCAAATAGATGCATGAATGTTTTTCCATATATATTAATAGATGTTCAACCATATTATTTGGGGGTTTTTATTATCATTTTTCCTAAAATAATTCAAATATGTTAACCATGATCTTGGTACAATAATTATTAGTTTTTTTATATTTATTGATGTTCTTTCTAGTAGATGGAGACATTATAAGGGAGTTATTTCATTTAATGTATTTTGACAAAAATACATATGGTTATTAAGATCTTTATTAGGTGATAAATATATCAAAACATGAATAAATATAATAAAAATTAATGGAGGTATTTATGGAGGTATTGTAGTATGTATTTAAATATCTCATATTTAAGGTTGATGGTAGAAGAAGGTGATATTCTAAGAGCCAATTTTTCTATAGATGATGAAAATATTTATACTAAATAGAAACATTATCCCCTCTATATATCTAAAATATCATCTCCTGAATATGGAATGATACAATATATAGAGTTGTGATTTTTTTGTCGTAGGAGATCAATGATTTCTTAATTGATTATTATGGTGAACCAAAAGGATAAGTGAGACTGCTAAAAATTTATGCACATAAAACCAATGTAATTTAGTAAATATTTTGCATAGTTTCATTAAAATGTATAATCCTTAGAGTTTCCAAGTGTGGGTGAATCATGTAAAATACATTTTTTTTATTTATTACTTTCGTATAACTTTCACTTGTAATATAGAGTAAAAATAAATTGTTTGTTAAGGTTACAAAATAAGTTCCTCATGAAAGGAATAATGTTTTAATTTCTATACACTAACCCCTCGTCTATAATGGTGTAATCCATTTTATGGGTCTCAAAATTGCATAACATATAAAAAGAAAAAATTGATGAATTTGGATAAATAAATCAATAAAGAGTCATCACTGGGAATCCCAAAAATCATTGATAGTGTTTTAGTTCAAAGAATTTGTATAGAAGTAATCAATTAGACAAAAATATTAGGGATATATTATTTTTTAACCAGGACTAGGAAATATTTCCATAATGCTGACTGTATCCATAATAATAATAATTCCTTTCATAATATTATTTAAAAAATAACACATATTAAATATCTATAAGAGAAATTGTAATACAAATTAATTACAATAATGAACATAATAATATTATTTTGGAATAATTATGGAAATTATTTTAAAAAACCATTTGTTAAAAAAAATTAAATTCATTAAAAATTGATTATGAAATGAACCTTCCTAATCTACAAATAAAAATTTAAAGGAAATATATTACATCGGTTAAAATTTCATGTTTATTCCAATAAAACAAAAAGAAACCACAATCATATTCTCAAAAATTATATCATGATTATAGTGAAAAAATAGATGTGTGATAATTGGATGGGTTCCACCTTATAGAATAAGTATTTTCAGTTCAATATTATTTATCTATTTATAGGATGTGAGATTGTTTTATCTATTTAAAATTCATCAATAATGATTATTTCCTCCACTGTAAAGAGCATGAATATTTTCTTTCATTACTTTAAGAAAAGGAAGGATAGAGTATGGTGATGGTTTTCTTTCTTATTTTCTTTCCAATAGAGGTACAAATAAGTTAGTTACAATGAATTTAATTTTTTCTTTCCATATAGTCTCAAAAATAAATTTACAATTAATTCCCCTTATAAAAAATTTAATTATATCCTTTTATTATAACTATTTAATACATTATAAATCATTTTTCTCTAGAAGTGTTCAACAACCCATAACATTATAATAATGGAATTTTTATGCTATGTCACTATGATAATATAAAATCATATATACAATTTTCTATGAATTGATTAATTATTTGAAATGATTTAAACAATAATTGACGAAGTATGTGTTTAGTTTTGTTCAAAATAGGATCTTAAGGGATAATGGACAAAAATATAGAACATGAGATAATTGGATATTACACATCCTGAAACCAGATTACACGATGTGTAGTAGGGTCTCATAGAATGATGGAAGTCTCAAAGGAAGTCATGGATAACTTAATGTAGAGAATCCATTACATGACATGAGTTGTCGATACAGGTAGTGAAGCCTCCTAACATGACTTATAGAAGAGTTTCATAGTATGATTCAAGTCGTAACAGAATTCATGGAGAATATCAAGTGGTGAAGACATTACATTATGTGAGTTTTTGATACATTCCATGAAAGATTTTAATGTAATTCTCACTTCAAAGAAAATTCTCAAAGAAGATACAAGTCCGGAGTCATGGATACATGTCTTGAAAAGAGTCATGTTTAAAAATATCTGATGAGATATTCTCGAGATACGCGTAGATTCAAAATCCATAGAGAAATCTATGTCTTTTAATTACATAGTGTGAATTCCCATTACACGTCGTGTAATATTCCATCTATATATCCAACAATAGGGAACCAAATTTGGACGGCCCCCAAACTACACAAACTTTGTTTCTTTCATTATTCCACCATTAACCTCTACTCCCTCTCGCCAAACATGAAATTCTTTATTTTATTTTCATTTTTTATTCAATATAGGAATTGAGGATCGATTTCAAGGAATTTTTTTATTCATCTTACATTAATGACGTTATTTATCCCAATTCTCATTTCGTGTAAGAATTACACGATGAACCATTGGCATGATTGTTAAAATCTGTGTTTTGATAAAGTATTTAATTGAATTGGGATTGTTTCGAGATCTATATTAGTTATTCCTAGTCAAATGTTTGTTAAATGGTTATCCTTAATCATTAAATATTTTATATCAATTTAATCTTTGTTTTTTCTAGAATCTTAAGAATAATTTTAAATTCTCATATATCCACATTCAATTCAACCATGTGTGACTAAACCCCTGATGGTAAGGCTCTTTTAGTAGTTGTATATGAATTTAATAAATATTTAATTTCCAATATTTTAGCTCAAAGGATTAATGAAGAAGATAAATAAAAAATGTACATCCAATTCATTCAGACATCACTAACCATGACAAATTTGAAGGAAGGACCCTTTCCTAGTTGGATGAGAAAAGGCTATGATCAATATCATAAGAAACATTCTTCCATATAAGCTAATATTAATGAACTTATGCGGTGATTATTTTCACACTAAGGAATAATTGTCTCTTATGTATAACTAGTTGGTATGACTATAGACAACTAGAAACCTATGCTTTCTTCGTAGCATAAATATTAAAACCATACCATGTTAGGATATAGATTATCTTTTACCAGAAAACCCAAAATTAATCTTGATCCCTTCTCTATCTCTGATTCCAAACCATATTTCTTTAGTAGTACATTTCCCAAACCGAATCAAACTGATGAGTACTCCAACCCCAAAGGGTTCCAGGGTAAATACTTCCTACGTTAGCTCATTTCTCTATGGGATCGATCCCGAACTATCACTATAATACGTCTCATTAGAATGTATTGTTTTGTAAATAATCAAATCTTATATGATAACAGCTCACATGAATTGAATATAGTTTGTGGGCATGCAAAATTTTGGCACCATTTATTGGGATATATTATGCTTCTCATAGGAAATCTTTCATCCAAATGACATTGTATTACCTCTCCCTTTCCCCATTTCTATTTTATTTTCCACACTTCTTCTAGACACCACTTCATCCATACGTCTTATAGTACATTTCATTCATCAGGCCTCTTTGAATCATTCGAGGAGCCTTGAAGAACAATAATAAACGACCTTTGAACAAAAAATCAATAGGTGACTATTTTAAAGATGCTATTACCACATGGATATCCAAAACAATCTTGTGAGACCCAACCCACCGAACCCTCCAAATATGAAATAGTTAATTCATGGAGTGAATATGACATAATAATAATTCAGAATCATTGATTATGGCTTGCCATCAGTCCATGGTACTATGACAAGTATTTTGTGCCCTCTTATTTAGGCCTACACATTTGAAAATAAACGTAGACTCATTCATATGATCCCAGAAATAGACCAGTTATGTGGAATTCAATGTGAAGATCCCCATGAACACATTTTAAACTTCTCTGATCTGTGTGATACATTTTTCAACCAGATACTCTCTTCTAATGCTATTAGACTTTAGGTATTTACTATATCTCTTTGATACTAATCCAAGTATTATATCAAGTGTCAAGATCCTGAGTCAATCATGACTTGGGATTATATAGCCATTATGTTTTTAGACAAATAATTCCCACCAATCAAGAATTGGATGCTTAGGAATGATTTACAAAACATCCCTCAGATTGATTGAAATTATACATGGGTTTCTAGTGAAAAATTCATGGAACTGATAGGGAAGGTTCCATACCATGGACTAGACATGTGGATCCAGCTCTAGGAATTCTAGCATGGCCTCCAACCAACCACACACACAGTCATCGATGTAGCTTCCAATGGAGGACTTATGATCAAGTTATCGACAGAAGTCTAAGAACTTTTGTATAATGTATACCACAATTCCAATATGTGGTAGATTGATAGTTGTCCACCTCGGCGTGAAATTCACTATGTGGAAAAAATACTAGACTAGAATCAAATTTCAAAGTGCTCAGAAAGAAATTAAAGTCATTCCAGCTACCTACTATGCCACCCATCCTGCACCAATAATATAGATATAGTCATGTGAAATGTGAAGTGTCCCACACATATACCAAGACTAAAAGTCTGAATTTGAAGGGAAAAAACTCATGATTTTAATGAAATCAATTACAATCAACAAAATCCCCTATTTCAATCGTAACAAGAGTTCAACCAGCATAGGTCATCTCAGAAGCCACCTTGAAAGAACCTGGGATATTATCAATAGATAAGTTTTCACGGCCCATTTTGTACAAAAGGACCAGCGGCGTACCAACCCATGATACTTGTTCCAAGAACAAAAACAAATTTACAACAACAACCTTTAACACATAGATAAAATATCAGTTTCAAACTGCTCAACCAAGACCTCACAAGAAAGCATCACCACTCAAGTATAACATAGAGGACCTCATGGATATTTTTTTTTCAAAAATAAGACTAGTGAATGTATACTCAATATACAAAGATGTATAATCAAAGAGCTTCCCTATGAAATCTCAAAATTTAGATGGGTCAGATCTCAATGAATTTTTCAAACAGATTACCATGTACTCTACCTGGTAATATAGATACATACCTAAGGTAAGATCATAATGCTTTAGTGTTGAGAAGTTGAAAAATATTTGATGTTCCATATCCATGTGGATGAGATGAATGGGAAACTGAGGAACCAAGAAATCATTCACCAGTAGAAGAAGAATAAGTTTATGGGACCACTCAAGTAATACCCCAGGATATATAACAATCCACAAACACCCAATCACCTAGCCAATGAAAAGATCTCATCCATATTCATCCTATACCATACAATACACCTATTCCTTCTCCAAAAATAGTAATATAATGAAGACCATAGGAAGAGAATAATAAGTTCTTGGAAATGTTCATGAAATTGAATATCAATTTTCCCTTTGCAGAGGTTATTACTCAGATGTATGTTTATGAAAAATTCCAAAAATATATGCTTTAAAATTTATAAAATGGAAGATATTGGTGTCATCACATTGAATGAAGAATGTTCTTCTATTGTTTAACCGAAAATTAGAACAAAGATAAGTGACCCAGATTTTTTTAAATTCCATGTGTTATTGGAGAGTGTAAATTTTGAAGAGCTTTGTATGATATTAGAGAAAGTATTGACCGCATGTTGATGAGTTTATTTTGATTGTTGGGACATCAAGAGCTCAACCCAACATGAGTATCACTAGAACATATAGACTAACTAGTAAATTACCATAGATGAATTGTCGAGGATGTGTTATTCAATGTATATAAGTTCATCTTTCAGGTAGACATCCTAGTTTTAGACATGGATGAATATGGTTATGTCACCATTATTCTTGAAAGACCTTTCCTTGACGTAGTAATAGACCTGATAGATGAAAATGAAGGTATTTTAATCATTCTAGTTAGAGAAGACCTGGTTGTCCACATACCCATCAAATTCTCTAAACAATCATACTTTTTTCTATGATTTCAACACTATATCCCATGATCAAGAGAAAATAAATATATGGAAAAATAAGAAGGCAATGAAGAGTTACCCCTTGATGAAGAATATGAGAATGATTTTGACGAAGTTTCATTCAATGAAACTCTCACAAGAGATACATTCCCACATTTCTTCACCTCAATTATTCAACCACTAACAATGGAGTTAAAAACTCTACCTAGTAATCTTAATTAATTATACCTAGGACCTTCACCCTCTATACTAAAAATCATCAAGTCAACACTATATTTGTTACAAGAGGGAAAATTTGATGATGTCTTAAAATGAGACAAGAAGTCAATTCCATAGGGAGTGGATGACCTTAATGGAATCAGTTATTTGTTATGACCACATAAAAGTTTTCTTGAGGAAGGAGAAAACCCAAAATGATAAACTCAAACGTTTCTCAGACCACTAATGAAGTATGTTCTTAAAAATTATGTACTGAAACTTCTAGATGCAATAATAATATTTTAAACATCTGATAGCATGTGGGTGAGCCCTCCCTATGTAGTTCCCATGAAAGGTGGGATATCAATGGAAAAAAACTAATGAAAATGAATTGATCATAACCCACACCATCACTAAATAGAGTGTTTGTCTGGATTATAGAAATTTAAATTAGGCAACATAGAATGATCATTTTTTCCTTTAGATATAAAATTTTAGAATAAATAGTAGGGAATTAAATCTATTATTTTCTAGGTGGATATTCTAGATATAATCAATACACAGTCGACCTAACTGAGTACAATATATCCACATTAGTATGTCCATTTATATCTCTTGCCTATAGGTGCATGTCATTCGGTATGTGTAATGTGACATAAATATTTCAAATATGAATGGTACATATATTCCATGATATGGTAGTGGAATTAATATAAATCTTCATGTATGACTTTTATGTTTGTAGGACATCTTTTAAAGTCTACTTAGGAAATCTTCAGATAGTCTTGTGACGCTGTGAAGAGAAATGTGTAGTTTTGAAATAGAAAAAATTTAATTTTATGGTTCAAGGATGTATAATCCTTATATTTAAATTTACAAATAAGAAATATAATTTGATCTAGGAAATATAATGTTCCTAAAAGATTTACCTTATCCTTCAACAGTTAAGTGTATAAGGAGCTTTCTTGGCCATACTGGATTCTACATAAAATTTGTAAAAGACTTTTAAAATGTTGCCCACACCATGACACAACTACTATCAAAGGAATTTCCATCTGAATTAAATGAAGAGTTTTGATAGACATTAAATTCATTAATGAAAATCTTGATAGCATCCCCTGTAATCATTTCACCTAACTAGCTCAAGGAATTTGAATTGATGTGTGACAGCAACAACTTTTATGTTGGAACAGGTTTAGGATAATGAGTTAGTCAAAACTTATGACCTATCTACTAATCTATCCACACACTAAATGAATATAAAATCAACAATCCAAGTACAGAAAAATAGATAATTTATGCTGTGTATGAATTTGAAAATATTTTTCCTTATTTGGTCTTGATTAAGATGATTGTACACACTAATAATACATCCCATAAGTATTTAATGAAAAAAGGATTCCAATCAATGTATGATAATGTGGATCATACTCCTCTAAGAATTTTTTATTTTTATCAAATATACTAAAGGCATGAAAAATGTTATTACTGGTTATCTTTCCCAACATCCTCTCCCACTCATCAAGGATGACGACGAAATCGACATCCACGTAAATTTTCATAATAAAACCCTTTTCGTCATTAAGGTGAAACCCTAGTTTCCTAATATTACGAGTTATCTTTCCAGGGGATTTCTACACCATGATCAATTTTACTAGTAATATATATACTTTTTAGCTAAAGATACACATTACCACAGGGATAAACCAAAAATGTTCAAGAACTATATTTATGGCTTGTTGCAACGTTGTGTTCGGGAAATTGAAATCCCAAATATGATAGAAATGTGTCATATGTCAACAAATAGATGAAATCATGGACCCAAGTGCACAATAACAATGATTCTACAAAGTGTACTTCCAATGGCCATGCTACACCATGATGATAGGGACTTCAGTCAATGCTGTGATAGGTGCCATCAAATGAAAACCATTGTGGAATAAAAAAAATAACTCAAGGACCAATAATAGAAGACAAAATCATTGATGTATTGTGCATAGATTTTATGAGACCATTTCCCAATTCACATGGTATGTACTATATTATTTTTGGCAATGAGTACATCTTTAAATTGGTAGAAGTTGAATCTACCTCGCATGATACAACAAAAGTGGTCATGAATTTCTTGAAAATGAATGTGTTCTCAATATTTGGATTTCCTAAATTACTCATTTCTGATTGAGGAACCCATTTTATCAATCAAGATATTAAAGTATTTCTAAAAAAAATACAAAATCTAGTATAACATATGAATTCCCTACAACCCAAAAATGTGTGGGGAAGATGAATTATGAAATAGGGAAGTCAAACAAATCTTAGAGAAGATAGTGAACACAAGACGATGTGATTGGATTTTAAAATAGGATGATGCAATATGGGCATACCACACTATGTGAAAAACACCCTTGAAAACTGGTCCTTTAAGATTGGTTAAGAGAAAAGTAGGTAATCTTCTAGTTGAAGTAGAGAATTTCTTGTAATGGGAAATTAAGAAGCTAAATTTGGTTTCTATGAAATCTATAGAATCTTGGATGTTACAGTTGGTTGAATTGAAGAAATCAGAATACATGATTATGAAAATTCAAAGATCTACAAATAGTGAACTATGAAATGGAATTATCAATGCATTGAAAAAAGAATATTTACACCAGAAAATAAGGTGCTTTTATTCAAATTATGATTAAAATTGTTCCATGGGATGATAAGAACTACATGGTCCACCCCATTCAATGTCATTCATGTTTTCCCCGATAGGACAATCGAAGTTTAGAAAGAAGGTGAACCACCTTTCAATGTTAATGGTCAAAGGTAAAAAATATATCAAGAACCCTACCATGAAGGCTATTTTATCTGGATGAAATTTTTCTGAGCCTTAAAGCATCAAAATCTTGGTACTAAAGGAAGTATTGACTAGAAAGCAACCCATCATTGGTCATCATAGACTAGATTAGTTTAAAAAAAGCCTTAGTAATGCTTAGTGATTATAGGGAGAAAATAACCAGATATTCCATTAAAAAATACGCAAAAATTTCAATTAAATATTATGTAATCCTATCTCATGATATGTACTATTTATTCCAACATTTCATAAAACATTGAATTTAATGTCATGTAATGTTTTTACACCTCATGTAATGAAGTTAACCTATTTTTAAAAATAGGACGTAATCCTAGGGGTCACGAACCAACCGTCTACCTCCCCCCGAGAACCTCCCCCTTCCATCTATCTCAACAATGAAACCCGTACCCCTCCACCCTTATTATCCCCTAAGACCCTCCCCCTCAGTTACGATACCCTTACCCCTCTCCTCCAGCTACTAAAAAAACACCACACCTCCCCATTTCCCTCATCTCTCGACCACACAAATCCACCCCCTCCTTCATGTCCATGAACCCACACCCCAATCCCTCTATATATATAGGTTTACACTAAACCCCCATCATCTTCATTATCATCAGAACCACTCATCCCTACTCCCGGTATGGAATGGAAAAAAACAGGGTGCCCATTACCTTTAGAGACGAAGTAAGATCTTCATGATCAGACTCCAATGGAAATCCCATGAGGTGCTACACCACCTCCACCTCACCACCTCAAGGAACATCCCCTCTACCTTTTTCTTCAAACCATGCAAATCCCTCTGATCAGGATGACTCCCAATACAACGTTGAAGAATCA
The DNA here is from genome assembly GCA_963277665.1 of Viscum album. Lineage (NCBI taxonomy): Eukaryota > Viridiplantae > Streptophyta > Magnoliopsida > Santalales > Viscaceae > Viscum > Viscum album. The sequence continues at coordinate 1,799,010,321 of OY728130.1, read as the reverse complement.
ACTGGGGATGAAAACCCACACGTGCACCCCATCCTAAATTTCTTCAACCTCAAGCATCATGTATCCCTCAAAGGTATTCCAGAAAAGGCAATGAGGATGAACAAAACCCTCGATATGTCCATTCCCACCCACCTGAACCTCATTGATGAGATCCTAGAGCTCCATAACAGGATCCATATTTCCTACATTATTGAGGAATGTGAGGAGATGTACCAAGAGATGTTCTTAGAGTATCTATCTATATTCTAGGTCACAATAGGCATCTTCTACTTTTGACATGGAGATCATCATCATGAGATTTAATTTTCTCAGATTTGTATTTTTCTTGGTATTTAATCATAGGATTTTTCTATGTTATTGGTATTTTGTACCATCCATCTCAATCCTATTTGGATAGTTACAATTAGACTTTGGTGGATGATCTCCTGAAATTCTCAGACAGTACATGGCCCCAATATTACCAAATTCACACATCTATCTAACCTCATTGTCATGACACGTCAAATTGATTACATTTATAAATATGATTTATAGTCTAGGAAGGAGCCAAGGTAATCTCTCAAGGAGCATTGAAAGGTTTAGAGTGTGTGTTTTTACAATGATGTAATAAAATAGGGGGTGGATTTGAAAATAGTTTTTGGATGAAATTACATAGTTGAACAGTTAAAAGTTGAGAAACCAAATGGATTTTGAAAAATATGAGATAAAAGGGTTAATTATGAGTTCACTAAACACATTCTAGTTCATCATTATTGGATATTAATTTAGGTTTGTTGTAATTCATTGGTTGATATTAATTAGAATACCGATTTATTTCAAAGACATTATTTCATTGCCTGAAGAACCAGACTATGACATAAAAATCATATGTTAATGGTCCAGAAAATTTGAATAGAATATGATCTTACAAATCTGATGAAATCTCATGCAATTGGGTAAGAAAAAGATTCATATGTCACCCAATCAGAACAACACAAGTCACACACTCAAAACCTAATGCCGATTAGTTTGAAATTAAGAGCATCTCATTCACAAGCATCAAAAAAATCATTCAAATATGGAAGTATTTAAGATTCATGTAAATAATTGTTTTAACACCAAAACTACTTCAAACCATTATCTAATATATGTTTTGGAACTCCCTTAACATATGTGTATCTCCCTCATAACAAATGCCCACCGTTTTTCTCAACGTCAGGTGGTGGAGGAATATCGGGTGGAACTCCTTCTTCATCCTTGACCCTCCTATGAGGATAGGGGCTCCCAGAACCTATAAGGTTATGAAATGAATCCATTAGGACTTCAAATTAGCTACACCTAACTTTTGGTTCGAAATCCCAAATGAGGATCCCATTCTTCCATTTTTTATGTAATGTGGATGGTGGTTTTGGGCCCACAAATTGTGTAAAACGTATTGGCCCATGGTTTTCGACCACTTGATAGTCGAATATCGAATTGGACAAAACTATAAACATGTTCCCTCACATCATTAATTTCTCCACTGAAATGTTGACATCATTTCGACCACTATATCTCTATATATAGATAAAATATAAAACAATACATTTAAATTTGTGCAGATTTGATTCTTTAGAAAGATCAGTTCGAATGGGAATTATGGAAGCCGAACGGGGATTTGGTTCCTTCATAGGAAATGAGGCCCATTAGATTTTGTACCATCCTAGAAAATATCATCCAATTTGAATACACGGTTTAGTAGCAATTTGAGCCAGAGTTAGGGGTTATCTCAAATGTACCAACGAGACTCATGTTTTAGATGACTAGATTGGTTTTTGTTGAAAGCAGTAGGAATGCAAGATGGTACCAAATATTTTACAATTTCTTCATACCAAGAAATATAATCGTTCACTCTGTAAAATTGATAATTTGGAAACATATCATTTATAGGAACACATGGGGATGCGTCATTGTATGGGGATTTGGGAATCCTGCTGATATGGTCAGCCAACACATTATATGATCCTATTATATATCTGATTTCTAAATTGAATTCCTAAAGGAGGAGCCTCTAGAGAATAAGACACAGATTAGATTTCAGTTTCATGAGAATATACTAGAGGGTTGCATGGTCTGAGAAGACAATGACTTTGGAAACCAAAAGGTATGACCTAAATTTTTCCAAGGCAAACACATTTTAATGGTATTATTTTTCCATTGTGGTGTATTTTTATTGGGAAGGGTCCGAATTATGTGAGGCATAGGCAATGACATGTTGATCTCGATCGACCCTTGGTGACAAAACTGCCCGATCTACATTGTTAGAGGCGTCACACATGATCTCAAATGGTAATTCTCATAGAGGTGGTTGGATTACTAGTGGTGATGTGAGACTCTATTTTAACGTATTAAAAGCTTCATCACATTCATTATCAAAAATAAATTCCTTTTCATTTTGGTGTAACTAGGAGAGTGGGAGTGCAATCTTACTAAATTCATGAATGAAACGATGGTAAAATCTAGCATGACCCAGGAAAGACAGCATATCCTATACATTTTTGGGGAATGGCCGGGAAGAAATGACATATAATTTTGATTTATCTACTTGGATACCAATCCTAGAAATGACATTTCCCAAAACTATACCTTGTCGCACCATGAAATGGAATTTCTCATAACTTAATATGAGATTATTTTCAAAAACATTGTGTAGGACTAAAGCAAGAATTCCAAAAAATTCTTCAAAAGAAGAGACATAAACACTGAAATCATCCACGAAGACTTCCATGAAATTCTCTAGGTAATACGAAAAATACTAACCATGCATTGCTAAAAGTACTTGGATGATTGCACAGAAGAAATGGCATCCTCCTCTATGAAAATGTGCCAAAGGTAAAAGTGAAGGTTGTCTTTTCATGATCCTCAAGGGAAATATGGATATAAATTTATCCAGAATAACAAACAAGGAAATAGTAGTGGGACTTACCCTCTAGCCTCTCTATAATTTTCTCAATGAATGGAAAAGGGACATGGTCATTCATAGTGTGTAGGTTTAGTTGGAGATAGTCTATGCAGACACGCAAACTATTCTCTACACGAGTTGGAACAAATTCATTATTTTCATTTTTGAATACTGTTAGGCAAGTGTTTTTAGGAACTACATGAATGGAACTGACCCATTGTCTTTTAGAGATGGGATAAATGATTCTAGTAGCCAATAATTTTATTATCTCCCTTTTCACAACTTATAGATGGTTTCGGTTTAGTCGATGTTGTTCCTGCCTCACTATTTTAGCCCCAGAATTTATTAAAATGTGATGTGTATAAATTGATGGTTCAATACAAGGAATGTTATCTAGTGTCCATCCCAAAGATTTTTTATACTCCCTAAAATGTTCATGAAGTCACAAGTCATGATTTGGAGGGATTAAACTAGAAATAATAATAAGAAACTTGTTTCCATTCTCAAGATATAAATATTTTAATTCTTGAGGTAGTTTTTTTAGTTCCAATTCATGTGGATCTTGGATTGGTGGGGGTGTGTGTGAATGTGAGAGGTCACTGATCTCATATAACTTCTCAATGGTATCATCCTCAGATGAGGAATGGGATTTTACATGTTTAGAAGTATCATCAATGATCATTGGATCCTCAGTTTTCAAGAAATTATCAATTAATATATATACATGAAACTTTTATATACCACTACAAAAATAAATGCACGATTCCATTCCTAGAATTTCAATCAATAATGAAAACTCAGAAAGGGGATTGGGTGAAAGAAAAGTTGTTTTTCAGGGGAAGGGAGTACATCAATTGAATTAACAGAGAGATAGGAATGTTCTTATGAGGGGTTCTTCATGGAATCAAGGAAGCTGAAGTGGAATATGTCACCAACTAATTTCATAGATAATGTAACATTATGGAAATTAGTTATGGCTTGGGCAGTTTTTATGAAAGGTCTCTCCAATATAATTGGGGCAAGTCCATTCATCTTATAATATTCCATTTTTGCATATAATAATCTGTAAGAGAAATTTAAATTTTCACCCTCACAAGAACATCCTCTACCACACTAGATGGGTGTGTGGTACTTCGGTTGGCTAGTTGAACAAAAATTCCAGTGGGATTCAGTTCATCAACCTACAATGTAGAGTAAATAGAGTGGGGAATCACCTTTATAGAAGCACCTAAATCTTGCAAGGAATTTGAAAATGAATACTCCCTTATAGTGTATGGAATGAAGAATGTCCCAGGATCTTTGCACTTGGTGGAATGTTATGGCTCTATCAATGTTGATATGTTCTTCCACAAGCTCAATATTTCATCTCCAAGAAGTCATCTTCGGTGTGTACACATCTCCTTCAGAAACTTTTCATATCATGGAATTTGTTTCACAATATCAATCAACGGGATGTTTACATACACTTTTTTGAAAGTTTCTAGTATTTCCTTATCTAGTTTAGTTTTCTTTTGTTTCCTAGGTTTGGTGGCCCTTTAGGGAAATGGAAGAGGAATGGGTCAGCTAGGAGACTAATCGATATACACACTCTTTCATTTGGAAGGACTTCTCTTAAGACATGGATTTTCAATATTTGGAACTTATTAAATGTTTTGGATGGAGGTTTCCTCTGGAGTGGATGACTCTGATGGAAGATTGATTTGGGTATTATGTTTTTTTTTCACTCCTAAGGGTGTTGGAACTAACATTTACCTTATTTATAAGGATAATTCCTAGTCAAGCAGGTAGATTACATGATCCGTGACTTTGTATTTCACAAACTAAGTTAGCTAGTTGGACTAATTGGGTTTTGAGGCCTTGTATGGATTCACAGGTGGTTTGATGGGATTAGATAATGTTGGAATCCATTTTTTATCATATCTTCTATGCTATGATCTGGTTTAAGAGGGGGAATTTGGAAAGGATTTGGGGTTGGTTGAGGATTTCTGGGTGGTGGTGGTGGACGACTACTCTGACCTTGTTGGTTCAATGGTTGATGAGGCTGGTTTGAATACCCCATTTCCTATAATCTTGGTTTTCTTTCCACTAATAGTTAGATGGATAATATGGTTCTTTCCAAAATGGTTGGATATAGGGGTGTCCTGGGAAGATTGCCTCACAACACTCAGAATTTTCCCTGAATTAGGGGAATTAGTCCTAATAATTTGTGCAAGAAGAGTAGATTCCAAAATGGAATGGAGGAGGATATTTAGATTTCCCATGGGATAGATCATGTTGGTATAGATGGGTGCTAACCTTCTGAAACATCATGTCCACCTTCTTCTCGAATTCAGTACTTTGAACCTCATTGACACCTCTAATGGGTACATTGGACCATGAAGAGAATTTTTGAGTGTTTTTCTCCATGTTATCAATCAGGGTCCTTGTAGCAATTGGGGTTTTATCCACTAGTGCACCACCTATAGCAGCATCAGTCATGTTATAATCAATTAAGCCTTCATTAAAATATTGTATTAAATGTTTATCACTTATTTGGTGGTGTGGAAAACTTGAACATAATTTTTTTAATGAGTTCCCAATATTCATGTAATGTTTCCACTTGTGATTTCCTTATACCATGGATTTCTATCCTTATAGTTGTAGATTAAAAGGCTGGGGAATATTTTTCATGAAAAACACGTTTCATGTCTACCCAGCCACTAATTGGTGAATAAACATAGTAAATCCAGTCTTTTGCAGTGTCTTCTAATGAAAATGAGAATGCTTTGAGAATTACCTATTCTTCATACACATTTATAGGTTTAATGTAGAAGACATAGTATAAAATTCTTTGAAGTGTTTATGTGGATCTTCTCGAAGAATTCCATGGAATCTTGGGAATAAGTGAATTAGACCGGATTTCAGGTCAAAATTGGGTGCCTCGCATTGTATTTGAATATATTTGGGTGGGATATCAACACTAGGCAAGGTATGTACTTTTAATGTTCGATTATTTTCAGCCATTTTATAATCGTTAATTTTAGGTTCTAATTTGGTTCTAGAAGTATAGGGGTTTATAAAAGTCTCCAGTTGTGGTGTGTCCTCCTTCAAAGAGTTGTCTTGGGCGTCTCGAGGCTGTTGATATAAGATCCTATCCGGTTCGGGTTCAAAAGGTGGTGAATCTCCCAGATTAGAATGCGTCATGAACCAAACCTACACAATAATTAAATCAGAACACAATGGTATAGGTAAAGGTATAAGATAAAACAAATAAATACTCAAACAATTTACAAAAAAAAACTTATAAAAAACATGCACTAATCCACAACGCTCCCCAGAAACAGTGCCAAAATTTGACCGTGTTGTCCTGGCACATCAAATTTCTTATATTTATAACATTTATTTATAGCCTAGGATAGACCCTAGGTCATCTATCAAGGATCATTTCATGGTTTTGAGTGTGTGTTTTTACTAGAAGTACTAAAATAGGAGGTGGTTTTGAAAACATTTTTTGGATGGTATTACTTAATTGAAATTCTAAAATATGATAAAAAAATGGATTTTGAAAAATATGAGATAAAATTATTAATTTTGAGTTCACTACACACTTTCATGTTCATCATACGTGTAGATTAAATTAGTTTTAGAGTCATTCTTTGGATGAAATTAATTGTAATCCGGATTAATTCCCAACCCTTTATCTCATTTCTTGAAGAACCAAAACTTAACATAACAATAATATTGTGAAGGTACAGAACATATAAATAGAATAATATCTTCAAATTAAGTTTAAAATCATAACAATGTGGGTAAGAAAAAGATTCCTTTTTCACCCAATCGGAACAAAATATTTCACACACTCAAAACCTCACGCCAATAGGTTAGAAATTAAGAGCATCCCATTCACACGCATCAAAACAAGAATTCAAATAAGGAAGTATTTAAGATAAACAGAATGAAGTGTTTTAACACCCAAATTACTCTATACTAGTATCTAATATATGCGTTGGAACTCCCTTGACATGTGTGTATCTCCCTCACAATGAACGCCCACCGTTTTTCTTGACATCAGGTGGAGGAGGAAGATTTGTTTGAACTTATTCTTCATTATTGATCACACTATGAGGATATGGGCCTCCAGAACATCCAAAATGAGTAAATGAATCCTATAGGACTTCAAATTTTCATAACATCACTTTTGTTTTGAACTCCAAAATGAGGAGTCAAATATTCCATTTTATAGGCAAAGTGGAAGGTGGTTTTGGGCACACAAATTGTGTAAAACCAATTGGCCCATGGTTTTAGATCACTTGATAGTTTAATCTAGATTTGGAAAAAAGTAGAAAAATGTTATCCCATCTCTTTATTGTCTTCACAAAAAAAAGTTCACTTTTGGAAAACTACAACTTGAGATATTGATAAAATACAGAACACCTCATTTGACTTTATGTAGATTTTATTCTTTGGACATATCATATGGGAATCGTAGAGGAAAAATGGGGCTTCCATTACTTCATATGAAATGAAAATCATTAAATTATGGACCATCCCACAATATTTCAGAACATTTGGATGCATATTTTAGTACAAATATGCAGTTGAGTCCACTAGTGTGCATGGATTAGGCGCAGCTTGGCCCATTTTTCTTGGACTTCATCATGGGCCCTCCAAATCACCTCCACCTTCAAGGAGATTATCAAAATAAGTATCATTACCCTTTTTAACAGTAATAAATACAAAATTATTTAATCAAACATGATGTTATATATTTTTATTATTTTTATAATTTTAAATACAAAACTAGTTTAGTACAGTAGTGTAAGGGTGAATATGAAATAGTGATCCAGAGTGCGATCACTATCCTAACAATTCAGATCCTTCATAGTTCCATAACCCATGCTTGACTTTCTATGAAGAATATCATGGAAATGTGTTTAAGTTAAATTTTATCATCTTAGCATCATCCATGGGTAGCACCTGCCATCAACAAGGCTGCATAGTCCTTCTATAACTATAGAGTTCACACTTTGTAGAATACAGGAACATTGATGAGCACTTCTTTCATCACCCGCATGGATGGCCATCTTAGAGTATTTTATGCTTCCCTTAATCTCATATCCCATATACCAATGTATCCCAATTACTTTATAATGTTACACAAGATTAAGCTCCTTGTTAGGGATGATGAAACATACTGATGGGTTCTATGAGTCCATGAGGAAGACGAAGAGGCACTAAGGGATCTTATAGTGGTCCTTGCACCTATTCCACCCACCACTTCACCTCTAAAATCTCCTACCCATATCTCTACCTCTACCACCACCATATCCACTCTTGATCCACCCACCCATCCCGCCCCGATAGATCTCTTGGTCATGCATTTTTACATCCCTGAGAACCTGAGAGAGGCCTCATCCCATCTTCACCCACTTTTCGAATCATTCCCATTTTACCACCCATCAACCACCCTATTACCCCCACGGGCTCTTAGGCACCAACATAAACTACTGGTCCCTCCTCTTCTACCATGATATCCCCACCCACAGACCAAACTTTCCTACCTTCAAAGATCTCTGACTATACTTCCCAATAGAAGTACCTCACGGAGCAGGCCTCATATAGCAAGGGGTCGGCCACTTCACCATCAACCAAGGTTACATTTTTTTTATCCTACTTCAAGACACCTGGGACCACTAAGGATTAATAAATTCCCACCAACTACCCCAGCTCATCTTTCCTGCACCCTGACTCCACCCTCCATCGCCGATCCACCATCCCCTTCTACAATCACTACCACTAAGCCAGTTGGATAGCTTCCGCCACCACCTCATTAGGATTTTATGTTGGAGGAGCTTTTTGATTTCTATGTATTATCTTAGTCTTCCACCATGATTTTGTTTTATTTTTATCATATGTATCAGGTCTGTTTATTTTTCTATTTATTCTGTGCATCCTTTATTTTTGTAATGTTACACCTTTCTTAATATATGGGAAAATGTTTTTTTCTCTACATTACATGGAATAAAAATTAAAAATTTATAATTTTATAGTTACCTTATCTAGATCCTTTTTTTATTATATGGTTATTGATGCACTTGTACCACCATAACATATGGTCTAATGAGTGACTCAGTATATGGACATGATCATGAATCAACTTTAGAATCTCTCACTAGATATTCATACCCAACATCAACCACCATGAGCATATATACCTTTTCTTCCACATAAACATTGTCCATAATATGCACATGAAGTGATCAATCAGAAAAAAAGACACCGAGAGCTAGAGGAAACATTAATGAGTAGCTACACATGATAGAGGAAATACAAATACGATAGAAAAAATTGCAAGGATCTTTGATCCATACCTCTGGATAATAATGTTTTTTGAGTAATTTATTAGACGCAAACCATAATTCATCAGTTTTCTCATTTGAGTTTTTATAAAGATTATAGTTCTATAGTATTTTTCTTTTTTGTTATCATGATTTCCTTTTATATTTATTTTATAAAACATCACACATTTAAATAAAATTGGGTTTCATTACTCATCATACAGTGCACCAACCATTACAAATTCTTAAATATGTTTTAAACCTAGAGAATAATGTTCCATCTATGGAAATATTTTTATTTCTATCCCATTTTATAGGTAGAACATTTTCAACTCATAATTATCCACATTCCACCATAGTATTATACTTTTTGAAGGGAGATCTTGATTCCCTTAGTCTTTAATTATTCAGTTTCCATTTCATTTATCTAAGATTTAGTTAACAGAACACTCCCACAATACTTCCCTAGAATGTGCAGACACTTCCTCATTCTCTGTGTGGGGGGTTATTTTTTGATTTTCACTTTTGATACACTATAATTTTTTTCCACTTAAAATTTTTCGAGGAGAGATTTTTTAAATTAGAAGCATGATTTAAAAATCAGAATCAATTTATCCATTTTAATAAATGAAAATGTTAAGTTGAAAATTGATGGAAATCTAATTTTTATTCCTTTTTATATTTTTAGAATGATTGCTAAGCATAGTGATTTAATTAATATTCATTATTTGTGATAATACAGTTAATTGAATTATTTTTTTGTTTTATAACGTTATTGATTTATAGATTTTATATTTATTCTCATTCTTGAGAGGATTCTGAGCATAAAATTTCAAATTATTTTCAAATCATGTTTCTTGTGTTACAGTTGGAATGTAATCCTAATAGAACTTGTACAAATATCTTATTGAGCCTATGACTGAACAAATGCAATTTTAAAATGATTGAGGATATCTTGGATGAGTGAAATTTTCATGGAACCACCATACATCTTTCGCTCATTAAGCTTGTAGTTGACATGAATGACCTTATATGATGATGAAATTCCAAGCCGATTATCCCGTTCAACCTTGATATTTGTATAATGCATGACATTACTTTGAACAAGTGTGTGGGAAGATTTCAGTTAGAAATGGACGAGTTTACCATGGATAGGTATTTTTATTCTCATTAGACCATCTGATTCTAATCCTTATGTACTTTGTATCATTTCACATCTATCATTTTCATTATAAAATACAAATGAAATGGAAAAATTGGCATGGGTTGTGTATTATAAAGTTAAAAAATCACAGTTTCTAGACTGATTAATCCCCTGAAGTGTAATATGTTGTTTGGGGATAGATATGTGATCTAGCCTAGATAAAAATTTTGAAATATAAAAAAACAAAAGAAATGGAATGGAACCTGATACCCTTCTATCACTTACTTGATATATATATGGATCCAACTTGATCAGTGGTGATCATGGACATTATTAGCTATAAAGGAGCCATTTTATTACACCTATCAGAAAATTCATTCATTATACTTCTGAGACTACCCTCATTTTTGAGATATTTTTTTTAACTATTTAACTACATTCCCATATCCTCAATGTAATTAGAACTAATTGTTGAAGCGCTCATGATTGATTTTCTATTAATATTTATAAAGTACATATGATAGAACCAATAAAATCATATGTTTAGGAGCATGTAACCAAGCTAAGAGCATAAATATAGGCTAATTTTACGATGAGAGATGAGAGAAAATTAATTATGAGGTAAATTTAAAATGGTTATTGAATTCAATGAATAGTAAATAGATTGTAATAAAAATATTAAAAATGCGATTTAAATGACGATCTATATAGAGTAACTGATTTTCTATTCACGGATGATTTTAGAGAAATAATTATTATACTTACACTTAGTATTATTTTCCTTGATATTATGAATGTTTTCAGCTCTAAAAATTGATAACCCTTTTGAAATCATTATTGAGATATTGTTTCTTAAGGGAAATACATTGTTCAAGTGTGGGGGGAATTTGATAACCTTAAATCATATATACATTTTTCTATCATTTGATTAATATTTTAAATGATTTAAAATATAATGTGCATGGTATGTTTTTATTTCTCAAAGAAGTAGGATTTCAGGGTTTAAAGGATAAAAATATAGAAAAGGTGATAAATTAGCTATTAATCATTAGGAAACCTCATAGTATGACGTGTATTAGAGTTTCAACATATTCTAAAAGTTGTTATGGATGTCATGGAGAACATCAATTGAGAAATACATTACTTGAAGTGAGGTGAAAATACCTGTAGTGAAATCTTTGAATTAAATTCCCACTATGAAGATAAATCTCTGAAGAAGATAAAAGTCTTGATTCCCAAATATATATCATGAAAGGAGTCCAATTTACACGTCTCATACAAGATACATGAGAAATACACATACATTCCAAAACAACTAAGAAACCATAAATCATCATTACATGACATGAATTCCCGTTACAAGTTGTTTAATATTCCATCCATATATACAGGAACAATGCACCAGATTCCGGATGCCCGAAGAGTTGAAAAATAGTGTTTCATTCATTCTTCTCTCATTACCCTATACTCCGTCCACCAAAACATGAAATTATATAGTTTATTTTTATTGGTTAACTTCAATACAAGCATTTTTTATTTATTTAAAGGATTTTTATCATTCCTTTTACATTCCCGATGTTGTTTCACTCATTGTCCATTTCAAGTAACAAGCCACAACGAACTGTTTGCGCGATTGTTCTCGTCATTTTTAAAGTATGTAGTTAATTTAATTGTGCTTGATTTGAGATATATTTTTATTGGTCCTAGTAGTAAGCTCATTAATTTTGTTACCAAAATCATTTCATTTTTTTCAAGAATTTAATCTCAATTTTTTCTTGTATGTTATGTATATTTTCAATTCTTCATTTATTTGCATTCGATTCTACCAATAGTTTCCAAACCGCATAGGGAAATGATCTAATGTATGGGTTTTTCAATTTAATAAATCTTTAATTATCAAATTTGTAACCTTAAGGATTAGTAATCAGGATAACTAATAATTATCTATCCAATTCATTCAAACATCCCTGACCATGGGACATTTGAATGAAGGACACTATCCAGGTTAGAGTAGAATAGACTATGATCAGTGGCTTATGAAACATTCAACCTTATAATATAAGATTAATATACTTGGATTGAGATTATATCTAGACTAAGGATTAAATGTCTCATAGGTAGAACTACTTGGTTTCACAGTATTCAACTAGAGACCTTCATTTGTTTCACAACCTATATCATTTGACCAAACCAAGTAAGGATAGAGAAAATGTTTTACAAAAAACACAATAATTGATCATTATCCCTCTTATATATTTGAATCAATACATTAATTATTTAGAAATAGTTTTCCAGAACTGAATCAAACATGTGTGAAATCGTACCCCATAGTGTTCCCAACAAAAATTTTATAGAATCAGCTCATTTCCCCCTAGGATCAACCCTGGACTATCGCTATATTATTTATTAGTAGAATGTAATGTTTGGGAAACAATAAAATCTAATATGACCATATCTCATGCGAATTAAACAATGCATGATGGCACGTCATATGACCACATGGTCTTTGCAGCACCACCGTTGAATATAAAAATACAAAATAATTTTAAATATATAATATAGTTATTTAGTTTTAGACCTAACAATTACATGTTATTTGGATCAAAACCAAGTAACATAACTTATACCTCTCATACGAAAAAGAAATTTCTTCAAACACAATAATTATATCATAATTTTCATTCGAAATCCTATTTAGGATATTTTAATTTTTTCACATGTTGAATGCATGTTTTTTTATTAATTAATATTAAAAATTAAAAACAATTCAACATATCATTAAAATATGAAAAAATTAAACCCAATGATAAACTTCATGTTGCATAGCTTGAGAAAATCATAAAATGTGTATGAGTTGTTTTACAATAGTGAAATTTCAATACAACTTTTTAGTGAATCAATGCTTTAAAATTAAAGAATTATTTTATTCTCAATCATAAAAAAATTTGGGTTATTACATCCCTTGAAAAATAGATTACAATAAAACATTAATTTCTAAAAATTCATGCATGTTCAGTTATTAACTATATTTTAATACCCTGATCAGGGTCTTTTCTTATGCTCATAAATATATTATTCAACTTATATACTTGGGAACAATCAATATCAATTATAAAACCTTCAAATTATTCAATGTTAATCTATTCATCAAGGTTAAAATTCAAGAATGCTATTATCAAATCCATTTAGAACACATTTTAATTATGATATTCACATATGATAGGAAATAAATTATTTTTTTGTGAATTGTGATAGTATGAAAATTCTTATTAAATTATATACCATAAATTCGAGAGTGATATTTATATACTAGATTATATATGTTTCTAGTTAAATGGCATCTCTCATGGAGTTTGTTTTTAAATATCAACATCATCTTGATATTTTTATTTTCATTGGTAAGTAAAAATTACTTTTAAGTGTCTATATTCAAAATCTAATTATCTCATCTTACATCAATACAATCAAATCCTTATATTATAATGTATCATTAACACATTTAAATTAAACAAGATAATTAAAGATATTCTGATTGAAAATTCTATGTATTCATCAATCATAAAAAATATTTCTACTATCTTAATGGATTTTTTCATTCTTAACATGGTCACTATGAGTTTAGAACATTTATCCTCCAAATTATGGTATTTATTCATTAATGATGATTTTCAAATCAACATGGTTTGTTTGAAAACTTTCCATAACATTCATTTTTCTCCCATGCTACCACAACTTTTCTCATTTAGGGTATTACTTCACATAATCTATATAAAATGATATTATAAAAAGTTTTTTATTTTCCAAAATATTATCATAGCTATTATCAATTTTTCCCATATTCTTTTAAAAAATTTGTAAACCCATCCATCGGATGTATATACATATATTATCCCCGTATCATCTTTACCATAAAAAATTCCCAAAACAATTACTTTGATATTCATATGACATTGGCCATGAAATAATTTTAAACCCATTGCATTTTTATTATTTCCAAACTACACCAAATAAGGGGGTATTCATTGAATTTGGTCATAGTAAGATCACATTAATGATATTGATAGCTACTGTGGTTGAGCTGACCCGATCATAACATACATAAATATTACACCGATTTAGATGAATATTTAATACATTTCAGAGTAGTAAATGACCGAAGACTATAATGTTTTAGTTTGATTGGAGACTATAATATTATTTTATAAAATATTTGCAACATATCAGATAAGGTTTATATGTCATATTAACCTTCTTAGAAATATCAAACATAATACCATTCTTGAAAACACAAAGAATAAGGGAACATATGATTGGTTGTTCTCAAATATTCAGAAAGGGTAAACGTCGAAGATATCAATAAATGGTCACAACTTAGAATGCGTATAAGGGTATGAGAAAATGATAAAAACATAAGCATGTCACACCAAATCAGTCAATGATATCTAATCTTGAATCATGGAGTAAAGTATTTTTAATAAAAAAATGCCTAAGAATTCATAATCATCAATAATCAATCATGCCAGATGAGAAAATATCATAAGAAAAAGACATAAGTTTGTGGAATATACATGAGAATATAAAATTATTTCCCTTTTCAAGTCTCACTTCCAAGGATACCATAGTGGATTGTATTTACTACCCATTCCTTTATTTCCTTAGTCAATGTTCACTCATAAGACTATCATAGTGGAAAGATTCCATTACTAAAATACATTTACTCCCCACTCATGTCTTTATTATCTAATTTGATATAATTCATTAACTAATGCAATTTTGGGCTATATAATTCCATCCACAACCCTAATATAAGGAAAACATACATAAGTGTCCCAAAATATCATATAAAATTAATCATACCATCATTCCATAACCTATAAAAATAACTAATCCTCATTAAAATCTCATCATCACATAATCAGAGGCCATATAATGAGAGAATATGGAAGGTTTCAAATGAGATTTCATTATATCATTACATATTAATTTACCCATGAGAATGAAATGGTTTTCATTTAATAATAATATGATCATAACCATCATAATTCATCACTAAATTTTGATGTAATCATATGACAATATCCCCAATGAATCATAGTATAACTTAAAGGATGTTGATAAAAATTACGAATACTATTAAAATAATATTCAATAATTTCTTTGAAAAAATCAGAATTATATCCTTTTATTTGGATATCATTTTAAAGATAAATTCTAATAATAATGAGATAATTATTTTCTTATTAAACAACCATGATAAAATACCACAAAATATTCAATCAAAATAATTTTCATTATGGAATGAAAATCTATTCATGTTTTATATGTTAAAAGAGAAAATTCTTTTCACACTTCAATAAATAGTAAAAAACCTTATTCAAAAAACATGTTATCAAAAATTTTCCTTAAAAAGTGGTAAATAAATTAAATGTTAATGAAAAAACTTTTAATAAAAATTAATTTATTTGTCAAACTTCCATAAAATAGTTCTTAAGAGAAAGTATATAGAAGAAAAAGTTCATCGATCAAAGAGGAAATTTGGTAGGAATGTCATTAAAAAATTATCTATCATATAAGTAACAAAGGGAGAAAAATGATTATATGAAATGAAAAATCTTATAATAAATATAGGTCAGTAAAATATATAGGTTTCAAAGTATAATATCCGTATGATTTCACTCAATATAAATTAGTATACATAATCCCAAAATGAAATGAGATTGTAAAAATATTGTTACATCAAATCTCATCTTTCCTCATATGAATGAAAATGACCTGTTTAATATATATAAAAATTTTACAAATACGATAGAAGCATATTCAAAAATATTTTTTTTCATCGTCCCTTTATAATTTAAAATTATCCTTTTATTAACAATTTCATTATTAAAATGAATATTCCAGAGAAAATTAGTTATTTTTGCATTCATGTTTCAGTTCAATAGTTTTTCTACATGAAATGAGGTCATAGTTTCATAAAATCGTGAATATTATTCCACACATAAGTATCATATTTAATCATAATATAAGATTTTCTAACCCCTCGACAAAATCAGTCATCAAAATGAATTATATAACTTTGTAGAGATGGTAGTTCATATATATGCATAACTAATATTTCATCTTTATATTGGATTGAATGAAATAAAGGTAAATTAAAAATCACCTTTATTGAAACCATATAATATATTAAATATCATATATATTCAATAATATATATTTATTACCATTCATGTAAATTAGATATGAAAAAACAAGTCACATATGTTCGTGCAGGAGGGAGTCCACACGTACACATGAGCGACACAATCATTTTACAATGGATAAAGTATATAAGATATTATAAACATTGAAGAGTAATTATCTCAAAAAATGTATATACAATAATTAAATACTTTATAAATCCCATCCATGAATAATGAGGATGTAAAATTAATCATATTTCAATATGGAGGTGGTAGTCAATACATTCACATGGGTGATACTTTTACTTCAAATTTTATTTAATGATGATGAAAAACTTTATTTATATAATCATAATAAAATATATGTATATTAGTGATTCTTGATTCATCATGTTATGATCGATAAAATAGATTTATATAATGTAGAAGAATAAATAAAATTTGAAAGACCCGGATAAGATGATTAAATCCTCTATGAGAGACCTCATTTGGCTTACACGTTACTACTTCAAATGATATTCCTAGAGGAATGAATTAATATCAGAAATAATGGTATGTAATATAGTATGGATTTATCATAGGTATTTATTTATCTAAATGGATAAAATCTTTACATTAAGGGAGGAGAGAAGGTTTCTTTTTATATATAAGGAGGGGACACACTAGGTATTACATGAAGTAATTAAATATAAATATTGTATTTATAAATAATAATTCATGAAAATAGATATTTATTTGAAACATAACATTCTAATAAATAAATAAAATCATTAAATAAAAGTTATATAGTTTTTTATGTATTCAAAAACATTTTTAATTGGTTTAATCACTTTGTAATATTTTTTAACCTCATCCTTGGTAACAAATGTTTTAGAAATTGAGGGTAATGAATTTTCATTCATGGTTACATATGTATCAAAAATGGTACATGGATGAAATTTTATACCATTACACATTTAAAATTTCCACTTGTATGATTATTATGATTTGAAAGTATTCAATTAAATATTATTTAGCAAAAATTTTTATTAAAGACATATTTTAGATGATTCATTAAATTTGACTTCAAAGGCAGTAAGGGAAAAATGTATTTATAATATAAACATATTAATTATGATTTATACATTAATGTTACTATAAAATTCATGAAATACAACAACTTAAAAAAAATATTATATATATTATTTTTGAAATAATTTTCCTTGATATTTTGTTAAATCCATAAATAGTATATCAATTTTTCATAAGCATTTAATATAATTATATTATAGAAAAAAATAAATTATTGAAATTAATTTATTCAAATTAAAAACAAATCATAATATTCATTCATAAATTTTTATTGTTATTACTATAAAATATAATAGAAATTATAATGAAGATACTTCCAAATTTGATTTATCATTATCTTAAAAAAATATAAATATTATCGAGAATTCAAGTGGAAATAAATTTCCATATATTCATATATATTATGAATTTTGTTTTACACCACTCATATAATTTGATAAAGTAATGTTTTAGGTATATTTTTAGTCTTTATATCAATATTTATACATTGTTCTAGTAACGCCCCAACCCCATTTACCCAGAGTAGGTGCATTATTACAAAACATTGGCATGATCACATGGGATGAAATCCTGAAAGACCGATCTATTTAGTATCCTTAGAAGTAATGGATACATTCATAAGTTTTACATTACATTATAAAATGAAAAACAACAACATCATTGTCTCCATTGGCCACATTCATATCCCTTAGACTATCCCTATAGGTCAGTCATAATACACTTCTTCGCATACTGAAAAAAATAAAACATAGAAAGGGGTTAGCTCAGATGCTCAGAAAGGATAACAATATAGGAGAAACATTCATAAATATGCATAAACATTTAAGGAAATGTATAAGACTAAAACAAAATCCTTTAAACACATAAACATCAACATAATATGGAAAAGATAAATCAAATAATTCCATTTAATTTATCACATGGATATTCAACTAGTTGAATAATCACATGTATAATCAATAGATAATCTCATAACGATGGAATGAATAATAATGGATATCATAACCACATAGTCAAGGCTTCGCTCCAAGACTACAAATAATGATTTTGTTAAGGCCATGTGCCAAGACATTAGTTTGTCTCATGAGATGTACCGATGCATTGAGGAGTTGTAGCGGGCTCCACCCACCACCTACTAAGTCAAATACATTCTTCATATGAAATAGGTGAAACATAATCTAAACAATCGTATAAAAACTATAATATTAAATGTGAACACATTAACCAGAAACTAAGAATGGATTAAAAATAGCACGTCCGTAGTCAAACATAACTTATTGAATACAATAAGTAAGATTGTATAATTATAAATCAAAATCAATAAATAATAAAATACAATGAAGTATATTGACATAAATGAAAATAGTTATTAAACCTATTTAAGAGAAATATCTCCTTTTTCTTGAAAACATTTAAAAGTCGCACTACTTATCAAAGAAGTCATTTAAAACATATTTTTTAATCAAAGTGTCCCAAAAAAATATGAAAATTTTAAAAGGAATTTTATTTTATAAACATTAATTTCCATTAAAATAAATACATAAAAACAATTTTTAAAACATGGACATTAATGAGAAATATTTAGAAGAATAAATCATTAAAACATTTAAAATGATATTTTAGATAATGAGTTTGTAACCAAATAAAAGATGATTGAATACAAGTAATTTAAGAATAAAATTAATTAAAACATTATAATATCATGATAATAAAGGAATTCAGAATATATATTATGTTAAAGGAAATTATATACAACATATATAAGTGAATTGGTGGATAACAACAAGGAAGTCTCAATGGAATGTAAATTGAGATGAAATCCCTTATAAAGACCGTATCCATATATTAAGGATAAATAGAGGATATAATTATGTGTGAAAAATATAAATACACTAAATATGATTTGATATTCAGCATAAATAAATCCGAGGACGTTCACACATATTCTTGTAAAAAAACCAATGACTTGGATGTTTAACTCAATGAATGGAAATTGAGTTAAGATTATCCTTATCAAGTTCATATCAATGTCATGGGAATTTATAAATATAGTGATTATGTGTAACAAAAGTATATCCACATAAAGGGTAGTTTAAATTAACACATAAACAAAAAATTGTTTTTTCACACATAATCATTGAGTAAAATGATCAATGAGGTATGCGTAAAACCCAATGGGTGGAAATTGAAATTAGAAATTCCCTTACCGATTTGATAACATACGAAACATATGCCCCATGAATGAAGGATAACAAAATGAAGATTAAAATGCCCATAAATTATATTATATTACACAAATAATACAATCATGGGAAGTACATACACCACACAAAATGAAATAGTGGAAAATATAGCATGAATGTCACGGGAATAAAAAGTTAGATGAAAACCATTTACCACGTTGCAATCAAACGAATTGAATAACAAAAAATTAATATCCACTGAATGATTAAAATAATTCCCTGAATATAAATAGAATCATGATAATATATATCAAATTTCAGTACACAATACATCACATTCAAGAAATAAGTGGTGAATTATGGAAATCACACCGAATTTAAAGTAAGATAAGAAATCCCTTACCACGTTGTAATGAATCAAGTCGTAAGACCAAAGGTTAATAGATACTAAATGAATCAAATAATACCATCAATATAAATATAATCATGATAATATATATCAAATGGAAGTACACAATACAACACAATCCATAAATAAGTAGTGAACAATGGAAATATATAGAAATAAAATGTGAGATAAGAAACCCCTTACCATGTGTCCGACTTGACCCGTTCTTTTTTAATCTCTTGAATAACAAACTAATGTTAATTTAGACTTGATTCAGATACTTCTTCAAATTTATTATTTCTTTTATATCACATTTTATCACATTATAAACATTTCGTACTCATTTAAGTTCATAATGGTCATTTTATTGATATTGGGAACATGAGTCTAAAGTAATCTTCTAATAATTACATGTTGTCAATGTGGTAAAAGGTAATTCATCTTAAAAATGATATTAATGAGTTAGATATCAAATATATCTTTTATAGCTGTTAGGTTCAATAGGGGCCTATACAACCTGAGAGGGGGGTGAATCAGGGTATGGATATTCTTTTTCAATGTTCTTCCCACCCCACTGGATCTTGACCTCTTTATTACAAGGGTCACTTTATCTTCTCTTGGGTGTAAACTATGATCACTTATTTACTTATTTATCTAAAGATGATTCTTTGAATAAAATGTAGAGAAGAAAATAGGAAAACACAGAGATTTTTACTTGGTTCACCCTCACTGGGATACGTCCAAGGAGCATAAGCCGACAAGTTGCCGGTCGTACCATGTTCCACTATTCTTCACTAGATGTGGATACAATGTTCGGGCTATATCACTTCTATGCCTAGGCCCACTGCCTTTACAATTTTTAGGGTCAGCTCACTACTTTCCCAAGGGTCACTCCCTGTTTCTCTCTTTATGGCTCACTGCCGGTGGAGAGGATCACCTTCTTCCTCTTCCTTTGCTCACTGCTTCAGAAAGGATCCACTCACAGTTTATAGACCTGTAGGTCTCTTCATTTGCATAAAGGAATGCATCTTACTCTATAAGTAGATTCTCTATTGAAGTACAACTTTCACCCGTAGATGAATATCTCTTTGCACCGAATGTATCGGGAAAACTTCCAGCTTCCACGCAGCCCGAAAATCACTGCTGGAAATAAACCTTACATGGCGCGCAAATCTATCTCAGCGCGCAAGTATCGGCGCACAAGTCACAATGGGCGCACAATTCCTCCTCAGAAACTTGAGGGACTCAAGCTTCCTCAACTCCAAACCTGTGTGACTCACTTCCTTTTACACCCAATCCAATATTGGCGCGCAACTCCACACTGGCGCGCAACTTCAAACACTGGTGCACAACTATCACCCTGGCGCGCAAGTCCCACCTGTGCGACCACACACACCACTTGCGCGACCACCACACCTGCGCGACGGGAGCTCTGATTTCTCAAAATGTTGAACTCTGGTGGTAAGAATGAAGAGGGATGGTCTAGTATTTATAGGCAAATTTACCACCCTACGTGACGGCGCGCAAGTCACCTGCATGACCCAGTGTCGGCGCGCAAGTCTTCTGTCCTCCTAGACACTTGCACGACCAATTCCCGAACATGCCAGAACCGGTTTCCTTTGCCATATTTTGATCTTCTGATCTTGAAAAACATATGGCACGCAAGTTTCCTATACTCCAAGTCCTCGTTTCACAAGTCCCTTTTCCAAAAACACTTTTCTTCATTTGTCGATTTTCAGGCCCAAAAATTTGGCAAACACTGGAAAACGGTGCCACCTTGTATCTGTTCTTTTTGTACTGCCTCCAGATCATCCATTCCTTTTGTCTACATTCTTGAAACAAACATGGATCGTTGAACTTAGCTCTTGAACTCGACATTCCATCATGAAATCCTCTTTGTCAACAAATTTATATGTCATTGTTTTGCTTTTTCAACAATCACCACTCAGATATCCACTTTTTCAACAAACACAATCACCTCAAAAAATGCTTCAATGAGGCCTTGAGGGATTTTTTTCCAACAATATCCCCCTTTTGGTTTGTTGAAAACTCTTTCATAAAAAGATACATCATTGATTCTTCAGCCACCATTCACCTTTTTTGATTCTTATAGTGATCAATGATTTACTCAACACATACTCTAAGCCCACATGAGCAATGCTCGGTGTGAGAAACAAGAGTAAATGAAAAGTTAGTCAATAAATCACTTCATATCTGAAATCCACTGTTGACACCAAACTGATACCAATTTGTACTAAACTGATACCAATTATTGAAGGACTTGTTGGAAGACCAATTTTTGTTTAGAAATATTTTTACCACATTCCAACATTACTCTTTTGCTTTTATCACGATCCACAGCTGTCGTGATATCTATTCTTTGATCGATCACTTCTAGTATCGCCAGATTTAGTACGCTCCCCCTTTCTGTTCACAGCTTCATCCCTTTTCAGCTTCAAAACCTCATTTTCCCTTTTTCCTGTGTTTTCCAAGATAAGCTCTGGCTAAGCACATTCAACTAGAATCAACTCCCCCTATCTGGATGCTCCACCTGTCAGCTTCTCCCCATATCATTCATGATTTATCAAATCTCCACATTGTCTCCCCCTTGAACAATCACTATTTTCTCCCCCTCTTGTCAATGAACCCAAAGGAAACTCCTTTGTAGTATGTAACATAGTAGAGAACACATATCATCACATTAGGGAAAAACACATCATACCTCGGGGAGAGGGGGGGGGGGGGTTCCACATCCACACGCTTCTAAGTGTGGGGAAGCAACTGAACTCCCATAGGCATTCGATTCCTTTCGAATGCTTCCTTGGGTAAGACCTTTGTCAGAATATCTGTAACCTGTAACTCTATAGGAACATATTCCAACTTCACAAGTCCTTGTTCCACTTTATCCTTGATGAAATGATAATTAATCTTAATGTGATTTTTCCTTGAATGATGGACGTGATTTTTGCTAAGATTTATAGAACTTGAGTTGTCAGACTGGATTCTGATCGGAGACTTCACTTCAACTCCCATATTGTCAAGCTGCTGCTTCATCCATAATAACTGTGTTCATGCTTGAGTGGCCGCAATATACTCAGCTTCTGCAGTGCTTAATGAAATGCAATCCTACTTCTTGCTTAACCAAGAAATACATAGTCCACCAAGATAGAATGCACCTCCAGATGTTGATTTCCTATCATCCGCTGAACCGGCCTAATCTGCATTAGTATATCCCAATAAATCTTTATGATATTTATCATTATATGTCAAGCCGAATTCTACTGTTCCCTTGATATACCAAAGTATTCTTTTCACTGCGAGCATGTGACTTTCCTTGGGCTTACTCTAATATCTCACTACTTGGCATGTGGCGAAAACAATATCAGGCCTTGTTGCAGTCATGTACAACAAACTTCCAATAATTTTCCTGTATTCTCTGATATTAACTGCCTTTCCATATTTATAATTTCATAATTTCATCCAGGTAGCAACCAGAGTCTTCATCTCTTCGGAAATCTCCATTCCAAATCTTTTCAAAACCTCTTTGGCGTATTTGGATTGTGAAATGAAAGTTCCATTACTTCCTTGTGTCACATTTATTTGATCCTCCAAATATTATTTCATCGACATAAACCAACAACATAATTCTTTGATTACTTTCATTTCTAAAATAAAGATTGTAATCAACTCCACCACGCTGAAAACCAAGCTTCTTCAAGTACTGATCATGCCTTGAGTACCATGCTCTTGGTGATTGTTTCAGCCCATATAATGCCTTCTTCAGCTGAAAAACATTGTTATCATCCTCATGAATGGGAAAACCATCTGGCTGCTCGATACACCCTTCTTCCTCTAGAATTCCATTCAAGAATGCTGATTTTACATCCATCAGGAACACTTTGAACTATTGTTGTACTACAATGGCTATGAATAATCTGATTGTCTCCTGCCATGCTACTGGTTCTAATGTCTCATCAACGTCAATACCCTCTATTTGGGAGTATCCTTTGCACACCAGTCGATATTTGTTCCGAATCACTATTCCATATTCATTCATCTTGTTGAGATAGACCCATTTAGTTCTGATGAAAATATTATATACTTGCCTCGAAACAATCTCCCATGTCTGGTTCTTCTCAATCTGGTCAAGCTCTTCATTCCAATCCTGAACCCAGTTTTCAATTTCATCTGCATCAGCAAAGCGTTTCAGCTCTACCTGAGATAGGAAATATGTCTGCTGTAGTGACTCCATTATTCGTGTTTGAACAGAAGCTTCCTGATTACCAATGATATTCTTTCTATCAATTTCAGCTCAGCTTTATGGCTTCCTTGTAGGCACAGACTAGACACTTTTTTGTTCATCATTGGTGTCTTCTTCTAAATTAGCATTATCCACTTCGGCTTCCCTTGTGTTTCTTTCTTCCTCAACACATTCATCAGGAAATTGTTCACTAACTCATTCTTCAGTTGCTTCATATCTTTCTGCTACTTTTCTCTGTGTCATTGTTCTATGATGTCATTTCTTTGAACACCATCTCTCATATTTTTGTTGACACACCTTAGAATTTCTCTCGCAGCTTCTTGGCATCCTGAAAGCAGTCAGCTGATACCACATTGTTAGAACAAAATAGATAATCATGAAAACCTGTGTGTTGGTACTTTTCCACCAATCATTCTTCATGAGCATAGACATTCATTCTTCATATCATGTTGAGATCATGCATCTGATTAGGATATAGAATGCTCCCCCTATGTTATGAAACTCTCCCAGTTGTTAGGCCCAATAGTTTAGACCCATAACTAGTCTTTTCCTCCTGCATCATTTGTTCTCATCTTCCACTCAGATTTGAGCCATTAACAAAATCTCTGAGCCTACTGAGTTGAAACTTGGTGTAGGAAACAAGAAGTAATGTCAATAACACAATCACTTACTATTGTGATCTGTTTCTCCCTTTCTTCTTGAACTGTTGTACCTGATTTGAGCCAATTAAAAATCTGGATCACATCACTTCTCCACATTTAATATTTAGATGCCACTACCCCTTGGATTGTATCTCCCTAAATCTTGAAACACATGAATCATCAGTTAATAGCATTTATATACATAGAGAGAGGGGTAGTCTTTCATAATTCTCAAGATGAGGATTGTGGTTGATCCTGATGGGTCAACCCTTTGACTCTTTCCTGTAGAGTGTCACACTCTTTCCTTGCTTCTTCTAGTTGCCTTGCCAACTTCAACTGCTCTGGCCATATGACTAAGCATTATTTACCCATATTCGGAGCTTTTCTCTAATATGTAGATTCAACAGACTTACCCTTTTCACCATTTGGGGTTTAAACCCACTTGTATACATTTCTGTCCTTGATGTTCCACCAAAATACAATTTACTTTGATTCCTTTTCTTGGTAGGAACCTCTATACTTTTCATCTCCCCCTGCTTCTTCCACCATTGGAAGGATCTTGCACCTTCCTCTACATTTTTCTGTGGAACACGACATGCAAATTTTCGATAAATTCTTTGTTCATATTTATTTTATCAGATGTCTTAGTCACCTAACTCTTTTTCCCCGTTGGTGAGTCCTCCATTGAACGTTTATTCTTCTATATCATACCCGGAGTAGATCTCCCCTTAATCATCCAGGTTTGTTCACATTCTCTTCTTGAGAGCTATTGTGAGTATGATATAGGAGGTGACTGATACACCTTTCATTCAGCTCCATGTGATTTCCCTGAGGATCTAAGCCTATTCTTCTCCTTACCACTTTGTCTCCCTGTATAGGCTTCTTTCTTGTACACTTCCGGCGGTGGAGATCTCTTTTCAGGTTCTTTTTCCTTTATTTATTTCTTTTTTCTGCAATGACTTCCCAAATTCCCATAACTAGAACATATAAAACATGTTCCACCAAATGCATACCTCATTTCATCAGTCCTTTGTTGAGATGTTGATGCATATTGAGTTCTTCCTCTGATATTGAGCTCTTGAGCTTCCTGACACATACTCATGGTGTGTCACATTCTTCCACAATAATAGCATCTAACAAATGCTTTCCTCTCAGAGACACTTCTTTTTGATTTCTCACGACGCTTCATCTTATTCTCAGATTTTGTACATTTTCTATTTTCACAATACGAAATGTATTCCTGAGCCTCTGAACAAAAACTTGATGTGTGACCATGAATCCTGCGGAAATAGAACATGTCATCACTTCTTCTTGAAAATGTCCTCTTAGGCCTATCTCCAGCACCTATAGTATTTTCCTTACTTCTGGAGATTTTCACTGCATTTTTCTTACCAAGCATAGTAGTGGGATCATCATATCCAATTCTAGATTTTCCCAAAATGGATTGCCTTTGGGATGATACAATCCTTTCATGCTTCTCCTCTGATGTAGCATATTTGGCTTTCATTTTATCATCACTTTCTGAAGGATAATCAAATAATAAGTGCATTGCATCCTTCAACATGGGCTTATCTTCAGATTTAGATTTCTCCATTTCTTTCTTGACCAATTCTATTTCTTCCTCCTATTACTGAATCTTTTTATCTCTTGACGCAAGTTGAGCATTAAGTTCTTTTTTGAGATTCTTATGGCTACTCAACCCATCTTCAAGTTCCCGTGTGAGATTTTCCACAATTTCACTTTTCTCCTCCACCTTCAATTTTCCTTGAGCAACATATTTAGAGAATGATTCATTCTATTGTTGTAGCCATTGATTCTTCTGAACTTCTTCGGACAACTGTGTTTCTAGATCATCATTTCTAGCATTCAGATTCTGAACGTTATCTGTCTTTTGATTCTCTTCATAATTAGCAGCCTTCTGTTTTCCTTTCATTTTAGCCATCTTTTTTAGTTCTTCACCTTGATAATCATTCTTCTCTTTTAGGTCAGTAGATACATCAATAAACCTTTGATTCAAACTTCTTAGCTTGTTGATCTCTATTTCTCGTGTTTGGATCCGAATATCTTTAGATTTAATTTCATCAGTTTTTTTAACGTCACTTGAAATATCATG
Source organism: Viscum album (assembly GCA_963277665.1). NCBI lineage: Eukaryota > Viridiplantae > Streptophyta > Magnoliopsida > Santalales > Viscaceae > Viscum > Viscum album. Next base: position 1,798,983,101 of record OY728130.1, on the reverse strand, counting down.
TTCTTCGATACACATGACTTGATCTTCCACTTTTCTATTCAAGCCATCGATCACCCTTTTCTGTTCGTCAATCTTAAGCATATACTCACTAACCAATTCTGAGTTCTCTCCTATTGATAACTTGAGTTTCTCAATTTCTTCCATCATCTCAGACTTCTCTACTTCCTGCTGCTGCATATAGAGTTTGGCATCATGAACAACATTGTTAGATTTCTTTGTTCTTTCTCTCCAAACATCTATCTCCTCAAGAGAAGTCTCTAACTCAACTCACATATCTATTCTTCCTTCAATTTCTTCTTCTCTTTCAGCATCACTCTGATGCTCATGTACTTCACTCATTCCAACATCATGATTGAGTGAATCAATATTTTCCTTATCAGATTCATCCATACCTCCCTTCAGTAAACTGTTTGATTCTTTTAGTTGAATCACTCATTTTCCAAAAACACTTCCACACTGAGGGAAATTACCTAACTTCTGATTCTTCTTTGATGTTTTTCCTTTTCCCATGGTAGATTGAGATAAGAGAAAACTGTATCTTGAACCACACAGATCGACTACACCAAGTCGAAGCAAACAAATCTGATAAAAGAAGCCGTCCCTCTGATACCAATTATTAGGACCAATAGGGGCCTATACACCCTGAGATGGGGGGTGAATCAGGGTATGGATATTATTTTTCAAAATTCTTCATACCCCACTGGATCTTGACCTCTTTATTACAAGGGTCACTTTATCTGCTCTTCTGTGTAAACTATGATCACTTATTTACTTATTTATCTAATGATGATGCTTTGAATGCAATGCATGGAAGAAAACATGCAAACACAGAGATTTTACTTGGTTCACCCTACTGGGCTACGTCCAAGGAGCATACGCCGACAGGTTGCCAGTCGTACCAAATTCCAGTATTCTTCACTAGATGTGGATACAAAGTTCGGGCTAGATCACTTCTATGCCCAAGACCACTACCTTTACAATGTTTATGACCAGGTCACTACTTTCCCAAGGGTCACTCCCTGTTTCCCTCTATATGGATCACCACCGGTAGAGAGGATCACCTTTTTCCTCTTCCTTTGATCACTGCTTCGAAAAGGATCCACTCACAGTTTTAGATCTGTAGGTCTTTTTATTTTCATGAAGGAATGCATATTCCTCTGAAAGTAGATTCTCTGTTTAAGTACAACTTTCACCCGTAGATGAATATCTCTTTTCACCAAAGCTATTGGGAAAACTTTCAGCTTCCACACAGCCTGAAAATCACCGCTGGAAATAAACCTTACTTGGGGCGCAAGTCTATCTCGGCGCGCAAGTATCGGCGCGCAAGTCACAACGGGCGCGCAAGTCCTCCTCAGACATTTGCGCGACTCAAGCTTCCTCAACTCCAAACCTACGTGACTCACTTCCTTTTACACCCAATCCAATATTGGCGTGCAACTTCACACTAGCGCCCAGCTTCGAACACTGGCACGCAACTATCACCCTGGCACGCAAGTCCCACCTGCGCGACCACACACACCACTTGTGTGACCACCACACCTGCACGACGGGAGCTCTGATTTCTCAATGTGTTGAAATACAGTGGTAAGAATGAAGAGGGGTGGTCTAGTATTTATAGGCAAATTGACCACCCTGCGCGATGGTGTGCAAGTCACCTGCGTGACCCAGTCTCGACGCGCAAGTCTTCTGTCCTCCTAGACACTTGCGCGACCAATTCCCAAACTTGCGCGAACCTGTTTTCTTTGCCATATTTTTATCTCTTGATCTTGAAAAACATATGGCGCGCAAGTGTCCTATAATCCAATTCCTCGGCGCGCAAGTCCCTTTAGAAAAAAACACTTTTCATCATTTGTCGCTTTTCAGGCCCAAAAATTTGGCAAACACTGGAAAACGACGCCACCTTGTATCTGTTCTATTTGTACAGCCTCCAGATCATCCATTCCTTGTGTCGAAATTCTTTAATCAAACATGGATCATTGACCTTATCTCTTGAACTCGACATTTCATCATGAAATCCTCTTTGTCAACAAACTTGTATGTCATTGTTTTTCTTTGTCAACAATCACCACTCAGATGTCCACTTTGTCAACAAACACAATCACCTCAAAAAATATTTCAATGATGCCATGAGGGATTTTTGCCCAAAAAAAGCCATTATATATATGTATTTTTAATAGTACATAACATTTGGAGATATGAAATGAAATGCACTATTCATGGAGATGGTAAGCCGAACGTACGCATGAACGCTAATTTCATTTCTATTTTGCATTTTTATGGAATTAATACTTAATGATACATAGGTATATTATAATTCCAGTTTAATATCATAAATAAATTCCGTAACTCCATCTTTCATACGTTCCACATAGGGCATGAATTAGTCATATCACTTTTAGGGGGCGATAGTCCACACTTCCTGAAATGAAATTTTCACATTTACCCATTATGGAAACCATAAAAGTATGCTATAAATGAAAAATAAAAAAGAATATAGAGAATATAAATAAAATATATATCACATAAAAATAATTCACAATCTTATTGGCCACCATAAGAGGTGGTAGGATATAATTGAATAATCATCGTTTCGTGAGGTAGTATTTCACCGTCCATAGAAACAATATGTTCTTTTCCCATTAGATGGAGGTGTGTGTAAGTGTTGCTCGAAAACATCAAATAAAAACAACCTAGACTATTTAGTATACTATAATTGTTATTAAAGAATGTAATAAAATGATTTTAGGGGGTTGGATATGTAAAATAAAAGAAGAGAGATTCAGGGAAGACATTACCTTAAAATTAGGTAACTCCCTTTGGGTTGAAGCAAAGGTATTTCTTGAAGTGCCTTATGCCGAAAGTAAGGATTATAGGTTGAAGGGTGGGATCCTGAAAGATTATTGGTGTAGATTTTGGATGATCCAAAGAGCTTTAGAGGTGTGTGTAATGGGTTATAGGTGAGGGATTTTTATAAGGGGGAGGAGGGGCTCTCTAGGAAGCCTTGAAAATATTATTTTATTATTTAATTATTTTTGGTTTCTATAGATCCAACCCTCATTGAAGGTGAAGATAAGATGACTCATGATTGAAATGAAATCATCCAATAAGAATTGGATAGTTTTTGGATATTGATTAAATTTTTATAATCTTATTTATTTAAATCTTTTTTAGTGAGGTAAAAACTGCAACATTATTATGTCATAAATAAGTTTATTTATATGGTGTATAAAAATTATAAAAAATACCAGGATGTAGGAAATATTTTTGTCTTTCAAATTAATATTTATAGTCAAAGAGATAGTTTATATAACCTCATGTAAAAATTAATTTACTAAAAGATATATGTATATGTTCTTTTTGTCTTAACATTAAATTAATCAATATAAAGTGTCATTATCACTCTTAAGTGACTCCAAGGGGTCCCAAAATAGACCCACGGATTCCCATGGTAGAAAATGTACCAAAGAATTGGATTAGGACACAAGTTAGGGTAATTTATTATTATTATAATATTATTTTTACAATGAATTACCCAATTTACCTTTAACTGCGGTAAATAAAAGTCAAAAGTTACTATTAAAAAAATCATTTTCGTCTTAATGAAAAATATTTTACATAATAATAACAACCAGGTTTTTTAGATTTCATAAATTCATTTCATAGAAGCGGTAAAATATCATTTAAATTAAGAAGTCATTTTGTAACTACTACTTAGTGTTTTCAGTATTCATCAAAAATTGAAGTTTTTCAAAAAAAACCAAAAAATTTAGAATAAGATATATTTGATACTATGAATTCAAAAATGATTTATATTTTACCAAATTAAAAATATATAAGTTGCGATAATTAATTTAAAATTAATTCGCATTGTCAAAACAAAAAGAGTGTTTTTATGAAATAATAACTATCAAAAGATTGGCACTTGTTTATGTTCAATTTCAATTTGAAATTACTTCTAATGACCCTAATTGGATTAAATTGTAAAATTATAATTTAATTAAACTTTAAAACCAACTAAAAAATAATCTATCCATATAACTAAATTGGGTTAAAAGGCAGTTTTGAATTAAAATACAGTTTTTCTCACTATTCATTAAAAAATTAACATTATCAGAAAAATACAAAAATTTCATCGAAATTAAATTTTTATGTCCAAATTATAAAGAATAATTTTATTTTGTAAAAATGAATATATAAAATTGTCAAAATATTGGATTTAAAAAAGTTTTTGCCATTAAATGGTGATAAAATTGCATTTTTTTACAAAATACATCTTTTATCTGAAAAATTGAATTTTTTCTTATAATATATCTATGAAAAAAATAACATGGTAGAAAAAATCATATAGAGTATATAAAATTAAAAATCCAATTAATACTATTCATGACTACTTTTTGAACGGCTAGTTTGGTATGTCGCCGTGCACTCATACTCGGTGTTATGTGTGGTGAAATCTTTTGAATTACATTAAATAGATAACGTACTATGAAATATTACAGTGTTACATTCTACCATCCTTCAATAAATTTCATCCTCATAATTTATGCTTGGGATTTAATACATGGGTTTGGACATTTCAAAATATCTTAGTTGAAATCCCACATCGAAAAATGGATAAATGGGGCCTCTATTTAAAAAAAAGGTATGAATGATGGTTACCGAAAATAATACATACTAGGGTTCCATGTTGGAAACATTTGACATGGAAGAGAAATATAACCATCAAGTTCTGATGGAGAGTGATCGAGAAAAATATTAGGAGAATGTTAACGATCTGAAAGCCATAAACTTGTGATGGGTTGAAAGGCCTTTGATTACCATGTAGGAAAAGTAAACGGGAAACGTTTTTGTTTTTTGTTCCTTTTAGTAATGTTGATGAATATATTTATGAGATTAAATAATATCATAATGAGATATACTTACATTACATGTATAGTTTAATCCTTTAATAAATTTCTATTATAAACTCATCTTTTCTCCAAACGATGAGTATTCATGTTGACTAGGTCACACTTGAAGCACCAGAATCAACTTATTGAGAATCAAATAATCCACAAAAGATGAACTATATATTTCTATTTCCATTAGTTATTAACCAATACATAAATGGTTAGTACAAGATCATATGATCCCCAAAAAGGATAATCCTTTATAGAAATAAATACTACTCTTAATCTCAAAAATTAGACAAACAATACCCAAAGTTCAACAAAGACCATTAAAAAAATTGCCCTTAAAATTCTTCAAAATAATCCAAACTAATTTTGAAACCCGAAATTCAGAAGGATTTTATCACATAGTCTTCCACAATAAATCATATCATTTATTTCTAAATAACATCGACTACTCTTAAGGTCCCATACTTAAAATTAATTAACCTAATCCAATATTCTCTATGTTGTGTTAATCATTTCCATAAATAACCTAAATTTCTATAAGTCTGCTATAAAATACTACATTCTTCCAAAATTAAAATCCCCCATTACTCATCAAAATGAAATACCATTGTATTTTGTTTTCCATAGGCATATAGTGTTACCTAAAGTGCTAATGACTTTGAAAATAACATTTATCACTTAATCACCAAATCATTTTATTATACTATGGATAAATCATAAGTTCCCAAATCAACATATTCATGATCCATAAAATAATTTAACTAAAAATAATTAGTCATACTGACCAGGTACTTCATGTAGTGCAGTGATTGGTGATAAATCCCTGACGCACTGCGGTTATGGGTTCTATTCTCACAGCTTTTCCTATGTGACAGGTTATCACTCGGTCTATGTGTTGTCCGTCTCCAAAACAATATAATTTTATAACATTCCCAAAAATGAGATAAATTCCCCCAAAATAACCAGAACATATTTTAACCATAAATGTTATCTCATACCTTGTATTTTCATCCGAAAAGTAATAACCTGTAATTAAATGGCTAGATTGACTAAAACCATAAAGCATAGTGTGAGTCATAAAATCATTAAGACAAATATCATTAAACATTATTTTCAATCTGAAACACCTTAGGATTAAACAAGGTCATTTATTCTCATCTTATATTAAAATCATTCATTTCGGTTTGTAAAACAAATGTGAATTATCCTAAGCATATCTCCCGAGAGTGTCGTAACCAAGAGTGCATCAAGACCCATTATCGTGTACCAGGATAACTCTAGTCAAGCCCAAAACTCCTTTTTGAGTTTTCAATCCAAGGTACACCTATTCCATAGCTACCACTACCTACTTGTATTCAGATAGGAATTTATTTCTTGAAAAATACACAAAATCTCTACATTTCGAAAATTCTACGTTGTTCTTCTATACTAATCCTGAAATTCTATTTTAGGGTAGAATTATCCAATTAAGGTTTTTCAAAATCCAATTTCCAAGGATTGTACTAATCTTCCTCTGATACCAACTGTAACACTTCAGCCCCATTTACCATGAGTCATTGCATTATTACATATCATTAGAATGATCCCAAGGGATCAAATCCTGAAAGACCAATCAGTTTAGTAGCCTTGGAAGTACTAGATACATTCATAAGTATTAAATTACATTATAAATTGAAAAAGACCAACAACATTGTCTTCATTTGACACATTCATATTCCTTAGACTATCCCTATAAGTCAGTCATAATACACTTCTTTGCATCCTAGGAAAGATAAAATATAGAATGGGGTGAGATCATATGCTCAGTAAGGATAACAATATAGAGGTAAATTTCATAAATAATCATAAACATTTATGGAAATGTATAAGACTAAAACACAATCCTTTAAAACATAAACATCAGTATAATATGGAAAATATAAATCCAATAATTCCATTTACTTTTTCACATGGATATTCTGCTAGTCGAATAATCACATGAAGTTTCAATAGCTAATATCATAATGATGGAATTCATAATAACAAAAATCATAACCACATATTCAAGGCATTGTGCCAGGAATACAAATAAATATTTTGTCAAGGCCTTGTGCCACGACATTATTTTGTGAAATGAGACCTACCGATGCATCGAAGAGTTATAGTGGGCTCCACCCTCCACTTACTATGTATAATTTATTCCTCATATGAACGGTTGAAACATAATCTAAACATTCGTTATAAAACTAGTATTCAAAATGACAATACATTAACTAAAAACTATGAATGGCATAATAGTAGCACATCCATAGTCAAACATAACTCATTAAATACAATATGGAAGATTGTATTATAATAAATCAACCTAAATAAAGAATAAAATTCAATGAATGATATTTACATAGATTAAAATAGCCTGTAAATCAATTTAAGAGAAATATCCCCTTTTTCTTGAAAATATTTAAAATTCGCACTATTTATCAAAGAAGTCGTTTAAAATTGAGTTTTGAATCAATGTGTCCCATAAAAATTTGAAACTTTTGAAAAGAATATTAATTTAAAAACATTAATGTGCATATAAATAAATAAATAAAACCATTTTTAAAACATGGACATTAATTAGAAAGACTTAAAAGAATAAACCATCAATACATTTAAAACGATATTTTAGTTAAAGAGTTACATACAAAATGAGAGATGATTGAATACAAGTAATTTAGGAATAACATTAATAAAAACATTATAATATCATTATAATAATGGAATTAATGATATAATATGTCAAAGAACAGTATATACACCATATAAAAGTGAATTGGCGCATAACAACAAAGAAGTCTCAATGGAATATAAATTGAGACGAAATCCCTTATAAAGACCATATCCATAAATTAAGGGTAAATAAATGAAATAATTATATGTGAAAAATATAAATACACTAAATGTGATTGGCTATTCAGTGTAAACCAATCATAGGAAATTCACTTATATTCTTGTAAAAACAAAACCAATGACTTGGAAGTTTAACTCAATGAATGGAAATTGAGTTAAGATTACCCTTATCAAGTTCATATCAATGAAATGTGAATTTATAAAAGGAGTTATTATTTGTATAAAAAGTATATCCACACAAAGGGGAGTGGGAATTACTAAATAAATAAATAAATAGTGGTTTCTCATATAATCATAGAGTAAAATGATCAATGAAGTATGCACAAAACCCAATGGGTGGAAATTGAAATTAGAAATTCCCTTACCGATTTGGTAACTTATGAAACATATGCCCCAAGAAAGAAGTATCATACAATGATAATGTAAATATTCATAAATTACATTATATTACACCAATAATAAAATCCATATAAGTACATACACCACACATAAGGAAAAAGTGTAAAATATAGCATTAATCTCACGAGAATAAAAAGTGAGATAAAAACCACTTACCACATATCAATGCATTGAGTCGTATGACCAAAAATTAATAACCACTGAATGATTCAAATAATACCATTAATATGAAGATAATAATGATATTATATATCAAATGGCAGTACATAATACAACACATTCAATAAATAAGTGTCAAACAATGGAAATCTCATGGAATTAAAAGTGAGATAAGAAACCCCTTACACTGTTGTAATCAATCGAGTCGAAAGAACAAAAGTTAATAATCACCAAATTAATCTCATAATACCATGATTTTAAATAGAATCATGATAATATATATCAAATGGTAGTACACAATATATCTCATGCAATAAATAAGTGCTGAACAATGGAAATCTCACGAAATTAAAAGTTAGATGAGGAACCCCTTGCCTTGTGTCCGACATGACCCATTCGCTCTTTAATATCCTGAATAAAAAACTAAAGTTAATTTCTACTAGATTAAGAACCTTTTTAAAATTTATTATTTCTTTTATATCACTTATTATCACGTTATAACCATTATGTACTCATTTATGTTAATAATAGTTGTTTTGTTGATATTTGGTACTTGAGTCAAAAGTAAACCACTTATAATTACATGTTGTCCAAGTGGTCAAAAGTAATTTATCTCCAGAATTATATTCATGATTTTGATATTATATATAAGTTATACATCCAGTATATATATGTATTTATAATAGTATATAACATTTGAAGATAAGAAATGAAATGCACCATTCATGGAGACGGTAAGCCGTACGTACGCATGAACGCTACTTTCATTTCTATTTAGTATTTTTATGGAATGAATACTTAATGATACATAGGTATATTATAATTCCATTATAATATCAAATATAATTTTAGTAATTCAATCCTTTATACATTCCACGTATGTCATGAACGAGTCATATCACAATAAGGTGGTGGTAGTCCACACTTCCTCAAATGAAATTATCGCATTTACCCATTATGAAAACCATAAAGGTATGCTATAAATGAAAAATACAAAATAATAGACAAAATAGAAACATAATATTTATCAAATATAAATAAAGTTCTATCTTAATGGCCCCTATAAGAGGCAGTAGTAGATAATTGACCAATCATCGTTTCGTGAGGCAGAATTTCGTTGTCCACAAAAACATTATGTTCTTTTCCCATTATATGGTGGTGTGTATAAGTGTTGCTCGAAACCATATCATAAAAAAACCTAGTATATTGAGGGTAATTGGTTTTTATAAAACAATGTAATAAAAAGTGTTTAGGGGGTAAGAGAAGAAAAATAAAAGAGAAGAACTTTAGGGAATACATTTTTTTTAATACCGGGCAACTCCCTTAGGATTGATGCAATATGACTTCTTGAAGTGTCTTCTGCCTAAGGTAAGGCTTTTAGGTGGTGGGAGGGATCATGAGAGCTTATTTGGGCAGATGTTGGATGAGGCAAGGGGATTTAGAGGTGTGAGTAATGGGTTAGAGGTGAGGTATTTTTATAAGGGGGAGGAGGGGCTCTTTAGGAAACTTTGAAAATATTATTTTATTATATAATGATATTCAGTTTATAAACATCCAAAACTCATTAAACATGAATCTAAGATGACTATGGGTAGAAGTAAAATCATCCAATAAGAGATGGACTATTTTTTGGATATTGTTTTAATGTTTATAAGATTATTTATTTAAATCATTAATTAATGATGTAAAAACTACATCATTATTGTGTCATAAATTTTATTTATTTATTTGATGTATAAAAATTATAAAAAAACATGATGTTGGATATATTTTTATCTTTTTAATTAATATTTATAGTCAAAGAGATAAATTATATAACCCCTTGTAAAAAATTATTTACTAAAATAAATATGTTTATGTTATTTTGTCCTAACATTAAATTAAGGAATATAAAATGTCATTATCACTCTTAAGTGACTCCATGGGGTCCCAAAATAGATCCAAGGATTACCATGGTTGGCTATGTATCATCCAATAGGATTAGAACACATGTTAGGTTAATATATAATTTTTATAATGTTATTTTTACCTTGAATTTCCCTATTTACCTTTAACTGTGGTAAATAAAAGTCAAAAGTTACTATTCACCGAAAAATATTTTCATCTTATTGAACCACATTTTACTTACTAATAACAGCCTTTTATGTCATATTTTCAAAAATAAATTCATAGAAGTGCTAAAATTTAATTTAAATGAAGAAGTCAATTTTTTAACTAATACTTAGTGTTTTCAATATTCATCCAAAATTGAAGTTTTTCAAAAAAAAACAAAAAATTCAGCATAAGCAATATTTGATATTCTGAATTAAAATATGATGTCTATTTTAACAAATTAGAAAAATATAAGTTGTATTAATAAATTTAAAATTATTTTCTATTGTCAGTACAAAAAAGCGTCTTTTTAAGAAATAATAACTATCAATAGATTGACACTTGTTTCTGCTCAATTTATAATTGAAATTACTTCTAATGACCAACAATGTATTAAATGGTAAATATATAATCTAATTATACATTGAAACTAATTAAAAAAATAATATAACCATATAAATAAATTAGATTAAAAGGTAGTTTTGAATTAAAATACAGTATTTTTCACTATTCATTAAAAAATGCACATTATCCGAAAAATTCCAAAATATCATCCAATGTAAATTTTGATGTCCTGATTCTAACGAAGAAATTTTATTTTGTCAAATGGAATATATAAAAGTGTGAAAGGATAGATTTAAAAAGGGTTTACCATTAAAAAGTGGTAAAATTTCATTTCTTTTTGAAAAATACTTATTTTATCAGAAAAACTGAATTTGTTCTTATAATATGTCTAAGAAACACTTTATATGGAAGTTAATATTATATGGAGTATATAAAATTTAGAGTCTAGTTATTACTATTCAAAACTGCTTTTTGAATGGCTAGTTTGGTTAGTCGTCGTTCGCTCGATCTTGGTGTTGTGTGTAGTGCAAGCTATTGAATTACTTTAAATAGATAATATACTAGAAAATATTGGGGTGTTATATTCTCTCATCCTTCAATAAATAGTTTCCTCACAATTTAATATAGGGATTGAAAACTTAGGTTTTGATATGTCAAAATATCTTAGTTGAAATCCCACATCGAAAAATGGATTAATGAGGCCTCTATTTTAAAATAAAGGTAAGTATGATGGTTACCAAAAATAACACATACTAGGGTTCCAGGTAGGAAAACATGAATATGGAAGAGAAATATAACCATCATGTTCTGATGGATAGTGATTTAGAAAACAATTAGAATAATGTTAATGATCTGAAAGCCATAAACTTGTGATGGGTAGAAAGGTCTTTGATTACCTAGTAGAAAAATTAAACATGCAATGTTTTTGTATTAGGTTACTTTTCATAATGTTGAGGAATTTATTTATGAGGGTAACTAAGAGAATAATGAGATATACTTCTTTTACAAGTATAGTTTCATCCTTTACTAAATTTCTACTATAAACTAATCTTTTCTCCAAACGATGAGTATTCAAGATGACTTGGTCACACCTGGAGCGCCAGAATCAACTAATAGAGAATCATGTAACACACAAAATATGGACTACATATTTTCCTTGTATTTATTCATTAAATAATACCAAAATGTTTAGTACAAGATCAGATGATCCCCAAAAAGGATAATCCATTATAGAAAGAAATAATACTATTAATCTCTAAAATTAAACAAACAGTAAAAAAAGTTCTACAAAGTCCATTGAGAAAAATAATTTTCATTAAAACTATTCAAAATAATAAAAACTAAGTTTGAAACCCAAATTTAAGAAGGATTTGATCCCATAAACTTCCACTATAAATCTTATCATTTATCTCCAGATAACATCGACTACTCTTAAAGTCCCATACATAATTGTAATTAACCTAATCAAATATTTTATATGATTTGTTAATCATTTCCATAAATAACCTAAATTTCAATATGTCTACTATAAAACCTACATTATTCCAAAATAAAAATCCACAATTACTCCTCAAATGAAATCATATTTTATTTTATTTTCCTTAGGCATATTGTGTTACAAAAAGAGAGAACGACTTCCAAAATAACATTTATCATTTAACCACCAAATAATTTTCTTATACTAAGGATAAATCATAATTTCCAAAAATCAACATATTATTGATCTATAAAATTATTTAACTAAAAATAATTAGTGAGACTAACCTGAGACTTCATGTAGTCCAGTGCTAGGTGATAAATCATAGTTTCACTTTGGTTGTGGGTTTGATTCTCGCAGCTTTGTCCGACGCGATGGGTTGTCACACGGTCTATGTGTTGTCCTTTTCTAGAAACAATATAATTTTATAACATTCCAAAAAATGATTTAATTCACCAAAAATAACCCTAACATATTTTGTAACACCCCAATATTTCATAGTACATTATCTTTTTAAAGTTATTCAATATCTTACGCTATACACAACACCGAGGTCGAGCGCATGACGACTTATCAAACCAGTCGTTCAAAAAGAGATTATAAATAGTATTAACTGAATTTTTAATTTTATATACTCCATATAAATTTAGAATCCATGTTATGTGTTTTATTAGACCCGATATAAGAACAAATCCATTTTTTCGGATAAAATAATTATTTTTCAAAAATGAAATTTGATTGCCTTTTAATGAAGATCCTTTTTTAAATCCAATATTTGACACTTTTATATATCAAATTTATTGAAATTACATTATTCATTATAAAAGGGGCATAATAATTTAGTTTGGATAAATTTTTGGTATTTTCAGATAACTTTCATATTATGATTAATAGTGAATAATACTAAATTTTTATTACCAAAAACTTTTTTTAATTGAAATAATTTATATTGTTAAATTACCCATTTGAATGGTTTTGATGTATAATTAGATTATATATTTATTATTTAATAATATTTAGCTAATTATTATTAATTTCACATATAAATTGGACATAATCCAATGTCAATCTTTTGATAGTTTTTACATTTAAAAAAAATCCACTTTTTAGTTTTGACAACGAGAATTAATTTTAAATTAATAAATGAAACATCTATGGTTTGAATATGGTAAAATAGTGTTTATTTCTGAATTATGAATGTCAAAATTATCATAGGGTGATTTTTTGGTATTTTTCTGAAAACGTTTAATTTTTTGATGAATAGTGAAAAACACTGCGTTATAATTAATATCTGACTTTTTATTTAAATAATTATTTATTTGATTTAAATTTATTTTAAATCAGAATTGATATATAATACCTATATACGTTCGATGAAATTAATTGGATCCATTTTATAATAAGACTAGATGTATAAATTTTTTTGAACTTTTTACCGTCTTTTATCAACCTTCTAGGCACATTTGAAAATTTGAATAAAACATAATTTTACCGCTTCTATGAGTTGAATTTCAAAAATATGAGAGATATGGTTAATATCAGTAAGAATTTTTTTTTTCAATAATATAAATTTTTTTTTTGGTGAATTGTAACGTTTTACTTTTATTTACCACGGTTAAAAGTAAATAGGGTAAATAAAGGTACAAATGATATTATTATTACCCTAGAACATGTCAAAATTCTATTGTATAAGTTTATTTCGACCAAAATAAACCTTAGAAAAAAATGATCCTTTATGTCCACTTGGATTAGATTAGGATATTTATTATTATTTTATTTAAAGAAGAGTTAAAAGTATAAAATTCAACATTTAATAATTAAACCATTTTTAATATAGGGTTATACATAAGATATATTAGAATATTAATATTTATTAGAAAGTAAAATAAATTTCCTAAATAATGGTATTTTTGTTATAATTTTTATACATTAAATAATTAAATTTATTTATGTCACAATGATGATTTAGTAATTACCTTCTTAATAAAATATTAATGTAATTGATATTATAAATATTATAATAAATAGAATTTGAATGTTTTTATTCCATATATGAATTTTATAGATGAATATGACTAGTTAAGGTTTATCAAATGTATTTTTTTTAAGAAATCAAGTTTTTATGACTCAAAAAAACCAAATACTAAATATTTTCAAAATTGATATAAATTTTTTTTTTTAAAATATTATATTAATAAATGATATAATATTTTTAAAAATATATGTTAAGGGAAAATGACATAAATAGTAATATATATGTCATTAATGAACCACTTGGTGTTCTAGGGGTATTTTATCGTACGTTTATTAACCATGTAATATAAAAAAAGGAGACATGGTAAATGTTAAACTATTTAACCAAGAGTTAAATATAAAAGATAAGGTTAATATGGTAACCTAAACTTGAATAAAACCTATTGGAGGAGAGCGTTTCTACCCATAACCATCTATGTCTGAAATAAATTCATTTGGTGCCATTAGAAACCGAAAATTATTTTACTATAAAATAATATTTCAATCTTTTTCTATGTTTCCCCTCACCTCTCTTATAAAAGGGCACTTCCCCTTCCCTCCAAATCACACGTCCAAATCCATTTTTCTCGGCCAAACTCTACCCAAATATCCTCCCATCATCCATAAATTAAATCTAAAGGTCTTTCTTTTATCATAAATAAAAACAATGGATCATTTTTGTTCAACTTAAAAGGAAACACCTGAAGAAGATTTAATAATTTCACCACCTTTTGTCAAAGTATTTTCTTCTTGCACTTCCACATTATTTGTTATTCCCATACCAAAATAATAACTCTATTACCTTATACAAACTGTGATTTTATTATAAATATGGTACAATTATATTCATTATTCTATCCATCTTATGAATGACTTGTCATGTCACGACCTCCTCCCCACAAAGTGTACCCCTTAGGGGATGACAATGTGAGAAGGGAGATAATGACCCCCGGGTTCCGCCTCCAGTAGGCCCTGGGTTGGAGACTATCTCCGAGTGTATAATAACACACCTATGGGAGGCATTACCCTCTAAGAGAACACATGCGGAAGGGAGAGATAAGATAGAAACCAATCAACCCCATCTTAGGACAGGAAATATAAAAGAAGCTCAAGTGAACATATGTAACGTCATGCAAAAGTTCTACAAAAAACGAGGGAAAACTGGATGTACCCAAAAGAAAGTAAAACATATGAAACCACAAGCCCGAATAGATCCTCTAGACACAATCTAGTAATAACCAGATCGATCTCCAACCTACTCCATGTGTCCGGAAAAATAGTTTATGTAAACGTAGGGTGATTATAACAGTATACTCAGTAGGATCATCCCCGAAGCCTCTCGTGCAAAAGTAAACAAAGCATGCTAAAGCACAGTGAACAACAAGTGAAACTATCTCGTCACCTAAATAGGTATACTAAGATCCCAACCTCACCATGACTACTCTCACCAAGTAACCCATATAAGAATATATCATATAGTAAATAATAACAAGGGTACCCCGCTACTACCTCTCCACTGGTTTGCCGATTTTCCCCAATGACATATGTCCTATGCATCTCTCTCCAAAGGCTTGACCATAGACACAGGGGCTAAGCTTGACAATCCACACCACATGCACCAAAAAGGCTTGCCCGCTGACACATGGGCTAAGATCCACACCATCCTCACAACCAATAGTAACCAGGTAGTTTCCGAGAGCCATCATAGCTCGCATAATGTGTATCATACATCAGGTATTATACCTCAAGCCATTACAGCCCATACACCAAGTAAGGATCCTCATTCCATCACAACCTATACACGTTACACCTATTGTAGTCGATAGGATACTATATCCAGAATATAAGTGTGTGAATAACCACAAGCCATTACAACCCTCTACACACATATATGGGGAAAACTAACCGCTATTCCTAATAGAACTAGTATCTCCCAAGAGAATAGATCACGGTCAATGGGGGTAGTTAGCAATTAATCCTCCCATAGGAATGTTGGGGAAAACACCCCCAGGGCTCAGAATCCCCAGGGTGCTAGTTTCCCTTACTGATAGGGTGGAATAGTTTATAGAAACAAAAAAAGTGCAGAATATACAATAACTCAAAACCACACTATGGGCATAACCTAGTCTAAAACACAACTGCATCTAACATCTCTTAGACTCCGGGTATCCACTTCTAAGACTAGGTATCCTATAAGAACACAACCATTTAAGGGATTTATTATATTACTTCATTCCATTTTTATCAATTCCACTATACATTAATTAATTTTTCAAACATTAATTAACCAAGAACAATTCCACATTAAATTCCATTAACATCACATCCAAAAACCATTGTACCTTCAAAAGTTCTCAACCTCATCATTAAGATTCAACAAAATCCAACCCCGTGGGTTAACATCATTTATTAAATCATTCATTATTGAATCACTTTCCCATATTCCCATGCATTCTAGAAAAGAATCCAATGCTACTAAACACAATGGGCTCAACACGGTGAGTAGATGTACTACCCGTCGAGTCTTTTCCACCTATAGAAAGAGTGTAGACCCATTATCCCTTGAGAGGCTAAACACGGAAAGCACATGGCATACCTTGCGTGTCTTCACCTCTTTCAAAAGATGGGTAAGCAAGACCAGCTGTCTTGAGCATTGGGGAAAAGTAAATCAGATAAACAACCAAGAATCAACCAGCATCCAAAAATCACATCCATCCCATTCCATCTTCCCTAGTGTCCTCCCGACACCCACATGCATAAACTGATGCATCTTGCCACTCTAGTCATTATCTGCTGCCATTACCAAAAGGCCTCTATGCCTCCACATATCACAACCCCCACCAGGGTCACATCACAACACAATCAGCCGGAAAAAATCAAACATCACATCAATTTGGGCACTTGGCCCTTTAATAAGGCATCTGGCCTTCAAACAATAAACACCAACATATTACAGGTTTACTAACCAAATGAATTAATCACATACATCGGCATCAATTTGATTAACCTAAATTTGGATCAACAACAACAAAAATAATCACCGGATTCATCTATATGCCTCTTTAACATTGGCCAATTAATTATCAATTAATTATGGATTTACGTTCTTTATCAATTTCATCAAGAACAACATGTTAACAAGCAAGGCATAGATATCACACTATCTAGAAAATCAAGAGGTGAACTGTTATCACAGTACAAGGAAACAACATGAAATCAAACCAATTCTTTTAATCCGGTTCAATTATTTAATTAGGTCAATTTCATTATGATCCAAAGAGATAAATCTCGCTAACTCTACGATTGCACATAAACAATTAGAGAGGCCCCAAATCCCCTACCTCAATGGTTTTTGAGGAAAACCACAACCGTCAAAGAACGCCAATGAAACTAGGTCGATTCTCCATGAATCCTCATTAGATCTTCTCTCCTAACACAACCAAGATCAAATCTCATCATATTTGACATCCACACACTTAGATCTACACATAAAGGGTGTAGATCTACGAAATATATAGAAGAGGATAAGTAGATCTAAATAGATCTAAGAAACCAAACAAGAACTATCACATACCTCAAGACAACGACTTCGATTCGCCAAGAGAAGCCTCCAGACCACCTCCAAAATGCTTGGGAGTGGTTATTCTACCTCCAAAAAAGGGTGATCCCGAGATATGGCCGCTTAGAAACTTAAACAAACCATTTAAAGGAAAAAGCATTCAGATCCACAATTTTAGGATCTAACTTTAAGTGCCCACATGGTTAGTCCACACGGTTTAACAAACCTTGCGCTAATGGTGTGTTAGCTTCTGCCTCGTCAATCACTCATCACACGGTTAGTCCGCACGGTTAGAAAAACCATGTGCTAACCATGCGTTATCCACTTCCTCCAAGACCAACCTTGCATGGTTTGGCCACACGGTTTAGGAAAACAGTGCGCCTCCCGTGAGAAAGTTAAACCCCTTTATCTTTCTTTATAAGTCGTCCCAAATGAACCCCAAGTCACCTTGACTTCTTGGAACACCTCTAGCAACACATTTTCACAAATTAATGGACCAGAGAGTTCCGATCCATTACATATGATACCTCTCAAAACATTCTCATTATCGAGAATCCAAAACCCACCTAAAGAGAAAATGAAACATGTTCTGAACAACCACCCATCAAGATACCTCTCAAAGGAGACAACCCACCAAAGAAAAAAAGGGTTCCATCTCATAAAAATGAATGTTCCACAACCACATAAGTTACAACGATATATGAAAAGGGTTAAACATCAAACAATTCTGGGTACTGAGCATGTATTTGTTACTCACGTACCCAAGTACTCTCTTTCAAGACACCGTGACGCAACAAGACATGAACTAAAGGGATGGAACGCTCTCAAAACACCTTCTACTCGTGGTCTTGGATCTCCATAGGTTGCTCCTCAAAGGTTTCATCATCATCAACATCGATCTCTCCCCAATTGATGATGTGAGAGTCATCATGAAGATAATGACGGAGCTGTGATGCATGGAAAAAATCATGTATCCAACACATCTGAGGGGGAAGTGCTACTCAGTATTCCATAGCTCCAACATGAGCTAACACCTTGAAAGGACCAACAAATATGGGAGAAATCTTACTTCCATGACCAAACCATTGCTGCCCATGATGGGGAGTCACCTTCAAAAACACATGATCCAAAACATTGAACCCTAAGGGTCTTCTTCTTTGATCAACATATGATTTCTGACGATCTTGCCCTGTCTTCATCCTCTCACGAATCACCTAAACCATCATTGTTGTATTCTACACTAGTTCCAATTTGAGAATTAATGACTCTCCAACCCCAATACAACACAACAGGGAATAGAAAGCCAGCCATAAAAGGCTTCAAACGACGCCATACCGATGGTGGAGTGAATGCTATTATTATAATCGAACTCCACCAAGGGTTAGTGCCTCATCCATGATCCTCCAAAATCTATAACACAAGAGCGTAACATGTCTTCCAGAGTCTGGATAGTTCGCTCTGTCTAACTATCTCTTTGAGGAAGAAAAAATGTGTTAAGGATTAGTTGAGAACCCAAAGAATGTTGGAAACCTCTCCACACCCTGGAGGTAAATTGAAGATCTCTATCAGAAATGATCATCCCAGGGACTCCATGAAGTATCACCACCTCCTCTAGATACTGCCTCGACAAAACCACCACTGAACATGACTCATTGATCGCTATGAAGTAGGCCGATTTTGATAAACGATCCACTACAACCCAAATAGCATCATATCCTCCCGGAGATCAAGGTAAACTAGTAACAAAGTCCATTGAGATGTCCTACCACTCCCACTGAGGAATATCTAATGGCTGGAGAAGACCACTAGGAACACGGTTTTCATCCTTCACCTTGTGGCAGACTAACCATCGAGACACAAAATCCATAACCGCACGCTTCAGCCTAGGACACCGAAACTAACTCCTCAAGGATCAGTACATCTTTGTCACGCCAGGATGTACTGCTATGTGCGAACTATGGTACTCTTTGAGAACCATATCGCGCATCTCGAAGGGAACAAAAAGCCCTCCATGATACGACACTCAGTGTTGTTCATCCTCAGACAAACCATCATGGGTCTCACCACAAACAACTCGGTCTCTCCATACCTCCACCTCAAGATCCCCCAACAGGGACTCTTCGACCTTATGCATTAGAGATGATTGTAAAGTCATCTGAAAAATACAACCTCTACCCCCAACTTCTCCCATATCAAGATGTAATTCTTCCAGTTCTTACATTACTCTCCAGGAATCACCGGATTCACACACAACATCACTATGCGACTTTCGCCTCAGCGCATCAGCTACAACATTCCCCTTTCCAAGTGTATATGATATTTCAAAGTCTTTCTCCTATAAGAACTCCATCCACCAATGCTGTCGTAAGTTCAAGTCATGTTGGGATAAAACATAGCTCAAACGCTTATGAGTAGTGAAAACCACAAAGCGTTCACCAATGAGGTAATGTCACCACAACTTCAGAGAAAAAACCATGGCTGCCAACTCAATATCATGGGTGGCATAGTTGAATTCATGGGGATGCAACCGCTGAGACCCATAAGAAACAACTGACCTCTGCTGAATGAGGACACAACCTAACCGCAGATGTGAAGCATCTTAGAAAACATGAAACTGAACTCCCTCTACAGGAAGACAAAGGACTGAAGCACTTACTAACTTCTATTTTAGATACTTGAAAGCTACCTGATACTGATCAGTCCATATGAAAGCCTGATCATTCCCGGTCAAAGCTGTCACAGGAGTTACAACTCGGGAGAAATTGGCTACGAACCTCCTGTAGTAGCCTGTAAGACCAAGGAAACATGGTACCTCTGAAACAATCATGGGGGTTTCCCAAGACACAAATTCTTCTATTTTCGATGGATCCATTGCTACTCCCTATTGGGACACAACATTCCCCAAGAAATGGACTTCTCGAGCCCAAAACTCAGACTTCGACGACATCCCGAAAAACTGATGTCGATGAAGAACTCCCAAGAAGGCTCGTAGATGCTCTACATGCTCCTCTTCAGATGTGGAGTACACAAGGAATTCATCGAATAAAAATACCACGAACATGTCCAGGAACTCACGGAATATATCATTCATCAATCCCATGAATATAGTTGGAGAATTCCTTACACCAAATGGCATTACAGAAAACTCATAATGCCCATGATGACAACGAAAAGAAGTATTCAGAATATCCCCATCCTACACACGCATCTGATGATATCCTAACCACAAGTTGATCTATGAGAACCAACTTGTACCCTTCAATTGATCGAATAAACCATCGATCCACAGAACAGGATAATGATTCTCTATTGTCACTTTGTTTAAGTGACGATAATCGACACACAACCGCAAACTGTCATCGACCTTCTTCTCGAACAGTACCGGTGAACTCCATGGTGACACACTTGGTCGAACAAAACCACACTCCAACAGACCATCAAGATGTATATGTAGCTCTTTTAACTTAGAAGGGGCCATCCTATATGGATACATAGAGATAGGAGATGCTCCTGACTATAGCTGGATCCCAAAATCGATCTCTCGTTGAGGGGGTAGTGCTACAACCACTTCTGGAAATACATCAGGGTACTCCTCCATGACCCTAGGAAAATCCAACTTTTGAACCTCTGAGGAACTCAGCATCATCTCATCCATCATGGAAGATAATGATGAAACACGCCTATAACCCGTCCAAGGGTCTCAATCACCAACAAACACCACTTTCTCTCCATCTGCACCAAGGAAAATTACCTTATTCCTGAAGTAATCCACGATACCCTGCACCGAATACAAAAAATCCATGCTAAGGATGACATCATATAGTTGTATTCGTAGACATAAGAAATCTCCCCAAGAGCAGTGTTGTCCCAACACTAGCTCACAGTATCTACATAATTAAAACAAGTCAGCTCGACCACCAACTGGCATAGTCAACGCCACTGGTATTGGAAGCCTCTCTACCTGAAGTCCCAAAGCATGGACAACGGTAGGTGATAAGAAGGAGTGTGTCACTCCTGAGTCAAACATGGCATACAATAAGGTAGAAAACAAGAAAAGGGCACCTCGAATGACATCTAGCTCGCCTGGTGCTGTAAATGCTAGAGCATGAAGCTGACCACGACCTCCTCCATGACCTCTCTGACCCTGATGACGACCACCACCATAGCCTCACTCTACTCTCTGAGGATGGGGAGCGGCATGGGGTTGTCCTCTACCTGCCCCATCTACCCTCTACTGATCTAAAGCTGATGCAACTGGCTGTTGATGCCTCGATGGAAACTGCCTCAACGGAGGAACATAGAGCGTAACAACTGATGCACGATGACCTCTCTAAAAGGTCGGGCACTCCCGCTACTAATGGAAATGACCAATACATGAAAAAAAGCACTTGATCTCTTGTCATAGGCCTGCGAGTTGATTCCTCTGATGAAACAAGATGTGAAGGGCTGGGACCTACCCCCGGCTGAACAAAAACTCTTCTACCCTGAAAACCAAGTACCACAGACCACAACCAGGATTGGTGAAGGATCATGAAGATCCACTTCTCGTAATGATCCAGTCCTGGGGAAATTCCTCTCAACAACCTCTTCCATAGCCAGAACCTCAAGATATGTCTTCAGCATAAATGGGGTGACATGGTGCTGGATCTATGGATGCAAAGCCTCCTTGAAATGCCTCGCCCTGGCCACCTCATCTGGTAACAGGTTCGAAGCATATCGTAAAAGGTTCCTGAAATAGATTCCAAACTCTCGAATAGTAGATCTCCCCTGTCTAGGGGAATGAAGCTCCCGGAGACTAGATGCCTTCGCATTCAAAGAAAGGAACTTGACTCTAAACTTGTCTTGGAACTCCTCCCTTGAGATTGCTAACACATCACAATTCCAGAGGAACAACTACCACCACTGCCTTGATTCTCTACACAGCATCATCACAACCAAGGACACCTAGTGATCCTTTTGAGCACGGATCGAACTGAAGCCTATCTTGACCTCCTCCTACCAGTCTTCTGTGACTGCATCTGAAATGGAGCCCTCATGCTTATGCAGTCTCTGGCGCTGAAATTCTCAGAGTGTCTTCCTTCAAGTTTCGTCTTCGTAAAACTCTACCATGTGACGATCTTCTAGAACAGCCTGCTGGACATTTTCCGCACAAACCTGATGAGGCCATCGACATGGAGCCATACTTGTAAAATAAAAAACATATAGAGATCCTATTCCTAGAATATGGAAGACTCAACATTAATTAATTAATTGTTATCATTTATTCGTTTTAGGTTAACCTATCCCAAGGTCTACCCATTCAAACACAAGCCCAATGAAGAATGATGCATGATCCTTTCCTAGGTCTCTACCCTGCAACCAGTATCACCTTGTTCAGTAGCCATTGTAAACCTAAATTTCCATGCATCTAATCATAGGGGGCCCTATACATCTATGTCTCAGCCGGTCTCCAGTGTTTACCTCACTTGCTAAACATGAATGACACTGTTGCCCTACCAACCCATGCAACCTCACCTCTGCCTAACTCCAATATTCATCATATCCCTTAACCAGACCTCCGACACCACTCTGTCACGACGCCCTCCCCACAATGTGTACCCCTCCTAGGCTGGAAATGTGATAAGGGAGATAATGACCCCCTGAGTCCCTCCTCTAGTAGGCCCCGGTTTGGCGACTAGCACCGAGGGTGTAATAACACACCGATGGGAGGCATCACCCTCTAAGAGAACACATGAGGAAGAGAGAGATTAGATAGACACCAATCAACCCTAACTAAGGAATAGAAATATAAAAGAAACCCAAGTGCACATATGTAATGTCATGTGAAAGTTCTATAACAAAAAGGGAAAAAATTGGAAGTACCCAAAAGAATGTAAAACAGCTGCAACCACAAGCCCGAATAGATCCTCTAGCCACATGATCGTAATAACCAGCATGATCTCCAACCTGCTCCAAGTGACCTGAAAAATAGTTTATATAAACATAGGGTGTGTATAAAAGTATACTCAGTAGGATCCTCCCCGAAGCCTCAAGTGAAAAAGTATGGAAAGCATGCTAAAGCACACTGAACAACAAGTGAAACTAACTCGTCACCTAAACAGGTATACTAAGTTCCCAACCTCACCATGGATACTCTCACAAAGTAACGCATATGAGAATATATCATATAGTAAATAATATCAAGGGTACCCCACTACTACTTCCCCAATGGGTTGCTGCTTTTCCCCAACGACATACGTCCTATGCATCTCTCTCCAAAGGCTTGTCTGTATACACCTAGGCTAAGATCCACAATCTGCACCACATGCGCCACAAAGGCTTGGCTGCATAAACCTGCGATAAGCTCCACACCAACCTCACAACCGAAAGTAACCAGGTTGTTTTCGGGATCCACCACAGCTCACATAATGTGTATCATACATCAGCTGTTATACCTAATGCCATTACATACCATACACTGAGTAAGGATCCTCAAGCCATCACAGTCTATACACATTACACCTATAGTAGTTCATAGGATACTATATCCAGAATATATGTGTGTGAATAACCATAAGCCATTACAGCCCTCTACCCACATATATGTGGAAAACTAACCGCTGTGCCTAATGGGACTAGTATCTCCAAAGAGAAGAGAGCAGGGTCAAAGGGGGTAGTCATCCATTCATCCTCCCACAAGAATGTTGGGGAAAACACTCCCCAGGGCTCAAAATCCCCAAGGTGCCAGTTTCCCTTACTGAAAGGGTGGAGTAGTGTATAGAAACACAAAATATACAGAATATACTATAACTCACAACCACAATATGGGTGTAACCTAGTCTTAGACACAACTATAACTAATGTCACTCAGACTCCAAGCTTCCACTTCTAAGACTAGGTATTCTATAAGCACATAACCATTTAATGGATTTATTAGATTACTTCATTCTATTTTTATCAATTCCATTGTACGTTAATTAATTCATCAAACATTAATTAACCATGATGAATTCCACATTAAAATCCAGTAACATCACATAAAAAAAACCACTGTCCCTTCAAAAGATCTCAACCTCATCATTAAGTTTCAACAAACTCCAACCCCATGGGTTAACATCATTTATTCAATCATTCATTGCAGAATTAGTTTCCCTTATTCCCAGGCATTCTAGAAAAGAAACCTATGCTACTAAACACATGGGATTCAACATGGTGAGTAGATGTACTACCCGTCGAGTCTTTGCCACCTATAGTAAGAACGTAGGCCCATTCTCCCTAGACAGGCTAAAAACAGAAAGCATGTGGCATACCCCACGTGTCTTCACCTCTTTCCGAAGATGGGTAAGAAAGACCAGCTTCCTTGAGCAATGGGGAAAAGTAAATCAGATAAACAACCAAGAATCAACAAGCATCCAACAATCACATCCATCCCATTCCATCATCCCTGGTGTCCTCCCTGACACCCACATACATAATCTGATGCATCTCTTCACTCTAGGCATCATCCGCTGCCACAACCAAAAGGCATCTACGCCTCCACATATCACAAAACCCCTCTAGCGTAACATCACAACACAAGCAGCAGGAAAAAAAACAAAATATCAATTGGGGCTCCTGGCCCTTTAACAAGGCATCTATCCTTCAAACAACAAGCACCAATAGATTTTAGGGTTACCAACCAACTGAATTAATCACATACATCGGCATCAATTTGATTAACATCAATTTGGATCAACAACCACAACAACAACAACAACCAGATTCGTTTACATGCCACTTTATCATTAGCCAATTAATTATCAATTAATTCCAGCTTTAGGTTCTTTATAAATTTCATCAAGAACAACATGTTAATAAGAAAGGCATAGATATTACACTATCTAGAAAATCAAGAGGTGAACCGTTACCACGGTATAAAGAAAAAACATGCGATCAAACAAAATCTTTTAATCCGGTTCTTGTATTTAATTAGGTCAATTTCATTGTGATCCAAAGGGCTAAATCATGCTAACTCTATGATTGCACATAAACAATTAGAGAAGCCACAAATCCCTTACCTCAATGTTTTTCAAGGATAACCACAATGGTCAAAGAATGCCCAAGAAACCGGGTTGATTCTCCACGAATCCTTCTTAGATCTCCTCTCCTAACACAACCAAGACCATAGACCATCATATTCAGCATTCCCACACTTAGATCTACCCATAACAGGTGTAGATATATGAAATTGAGAGAAGAGGAGAAGTAGATCTAAATAGATCTAAGAAACCAAACAAGAGCGATCACATACCTCAAGAAACTAGCTTCGATTTGCCAGGAGAAGCCTCAGGATCACCTCTAAAATTCTTGGGAGAGGTTATTCTACCTCCAAGGAAGGGTACTACCATGTTATGGCCACTTAGATGCTTAAACGAACCATTTAGAGGCAAAAGAGTTCAGATCCACAATTCTAGGATCTACCTTTATGTGCCTGAATGGTTAGTCCGCACAGTGTAACAAACGGTGAGCTAACTATGTGTTAGATTGTGACTTGTCAAACACTCATCACATGGTTAGTACACACAGTTAGACAAACCGTGTGCAAACCGTGCATTAGCCACTACCTCTAAGCCCAGCCTTGCAGGGTTTGGCCGCACGGTTTAGGCAAACCGTGCGCCTCCCGTACGAAAGCTATACCCAATTAACTTTCCTTAAAAGTCGGCCCAAACACACCCCAAGTCACCATGACTTCCCAGAACACCTCTAGCCCCATAATTTCACAATGTAATGGACCAAAGAGGTCTAGGAAATTACATGTCACCATACGTGCGTACGTACGGCTTATTGTCTCCAAGTCGTGGTGTAGTATGTTATCCAAACACTACATTCATTGGATGCATATATTAATGATTATAAATGATTTAAATAACAAACAAAACATGTTAATGACTCTGTATATATGATATACCATCCAATTACATATGATTTCCCTATGAAAATAATTATATTTCCCCTCATGCATATGTACGGATTACCGTCTCCACGACGCGATGTGATTCATTTCCACGTTCACCATTAAATGACGATTATAAAAATATATATTATTAATAAGTATGTAATATATGAAATAATAATTATACTTATTATATATATATATATTTATGTATTTACTTACATATAACTTATTCACATACTTCAGTTGAATACGATATGTAAACGGAAACAACATTTATGTGTACGTAGGACATACAGTCTCCATAAAATGTGTTTTACATTTAATATATCTATCTATTATACATATTTATACTATAGATATATGATATATAAATCATGGTTTATATTATAGACGTATTTAAATCCTGATCTATGTGATACGGTCATGAATAACAAGTTAAAACACCTACGATAAAGAAAGTAATTATTACCCAAAATGTTAATTTAACATGGAAATCATTATAAAATGGGCAGTATAAAGTCATAAATGAATCTCTTATTTTATAATAAATATGAATATGGTTCCCTTATAATTTAATAACATAATATTGTCATTATATTGAAGGTTAAATGTACCCTCGACCAAAGGAAAGAGCAAGGTAAGGTTAATTCCTCAATCACATTATTATCCGAGATTGTTTATGTGTAAGTATTTACTAGGACATTTTTATCATCCATGTCCATTTTTCATAAAAATGTTTTCAAAATTAATATTTTAAGGATTTTTGGAAGCTAATATTTTGAAGGATCAGTATTTTAAATATTTTAATGATTTATCTTTCTAAATATTTTTAGTTAATATCTATGTTTTCAATATGATTTTTAATGATTTATTTATCTAGACATGAATGTTTTGAAATGATAAATCTTTTCAAAAGTTTTAAAGGGGTATGGGACACTTTGATTAAAAAATATATTTTAAATGAATTCCTTTATAAATGTGTGACATTTAAATGATTTCACAAAAATGGATATTTCTCTCTATTGGGTTTAATTATTATCTTCAACTATGTCAACTTCCTTTTTGGATATTAATCTTGATTGAGGTTGATTTATTATAAATAAAATTTTAAATGTTTTATTTAAAGAGTTATGATATTTTTGACTGTGAATGTTCTATTTTTATATCATTCATGGTTTATGGTTAATGTATTGACATTTTTTATTATAGTTTTAATATGAATGTTTATGTTATGTTTCATACTTTTCATATACGGAAGGTATCGTACCTATTAAGTGTCGGGTGGCGCCCGCTATTTCTCCTCAGTGTATCAGTAGGTCTCATGAGAAAATTATACATGGAATTGGACAAGGCCTTTCCCAGTTTGATATATTGTTTTGGCCAAGGCCTTATTTATTTTTAGACATCTTGGCTGAGGCCTTGAAAAAATGTTTCAGAATGTCTCACATTGTACATTCCCTCATTATGAAAATAATATTGATGTTTCATGTGGATATTATACTTGTAGAATACACATGATTATGTTTTATTATGACATTATTTACTCATCTCATTTTAATCCCATAAAATTTTCATATTTATTATTTATAAAGGAATGTGTTTTAAATTAATCACCATACCTAATGTTTATGTTATATTCGGCTGTATTGATTACGCTTAATGAGCATCTGAGCTCACCCATTTCTTTAGATTTAGTTTTCTAGGATCCAAATATGTGTATTATGTTTGAAATATAGGGTTATGATATAGGAATAATGGAATCCTCAATGGATTATTTATGTTGTATATTTTGTTTGAATGTGTAATTTAACGTTCAAGTATATAATCTATTTTCGATGGCTACTAAACTGATCGATACATTGGGACTTGATTCCATGTAATAATTCCAATGTATTAAAGTAATTCACTAGATTAGGGCTTCTGGGGCCGAGGAGTTATAGTTGGTATCATAGGAAGTTTAGTAAAAACCTTGGAAAATATATTTAGAAAAACTTTGATTAAAGAAAATTACCCTAAGATTGAGTTTGAGGATTAGTATAGAAGAACTTCTAGAATTTTGGTAATATACATATTTTTTGTATTTTCTAAGCAATACATCCATATTTGGATATGACCAGGTAGAGGAGACTCTAGAATAGATGTACCTATGAGAGAAAACTCTGAAAAAATGTTTTGGGCTTGACTCGGGGTATCCTTGTACACGACAATGGGCCTTCCTGCACTCTTGGATAAAACAATAATGGAGGATATTTTTAGGATAATTCACATTTTCATTACAATCCATTACAAAGGATTATGAGTAAATACATCCTCAAAGAAAACATTTTTTTGGATTATAGATTATATGCATAACCATTTCAATTTACATTAGGTATTTTACAAGTTTGGAATTATGAATTTAAAATCATTAAATAATGTAGTGTGTTCCATTATTTAGAAATGGAACCAAGTAGAAGGAATGAGAACTCCATAAATATGCATGATCCAAAGAGTAAGAAGGATCACATAAATCATGGTATTAAGCCAACATTTAGAACGGAAATAGTCTCCTACGTATTCTCATCATTTGAAGAAATAATATCATGTGTTAATAAGATAAGTATATAATTCTCTAAGTACTATGTCTTTTAAGGGAAACAAGAGAATAAAATGATGGTAGAGAGAAAGATGGATAAAGGGAAGAGGGGAGAGAAGGATTTTCCCATATGTGATAACTGTGGAAAGAATAACCTTGGTAAATGCATGAAGGGAATTAGAGTTTGTTATATGTGTGGAGAAAAAGGACACCAATTACAAGATTTCATGGGTAAGATTAAGGTTTCAAATGTACAATTCTTTATCTACAAGGAGGTGGGACACTATACGAATCAATGTACAAATCATCAATGTATGCCCCAAATGATGCTATTTGATAACAATCAAGTTATGATACTACCATAGATGAAGAGAAATGAGAAGTGTTCTTATGTTGTTTTTATATATTTATTTCATTTGATTGTTGTATCAACGATGTATTTGTTATATTAATTATGTAAATAAATAAGGACTTTACTGTAGTACTATTTCATTGAGGATTTGAGATTATACGGTTCTAATAAAAGTGACTCAATAGAAAGTTAAATTGTTTGGAAAATTCATGGTTGAAAGAAAGATAAACCTTAATATGGTTCTAATAATGAGGTAGGGATTTTGGAATAAGATATGACTAATTTGGATAAATTATATTCTATATTCTTGACTACTTTGAAACTAATTAATTCTTTGTTTATTCTATTATTGTTTTAGTTTACAACATTTTTTTGGATATAAAGAGTATATCAAGTATTCTATAAGGAATAAGGGAGAATGAATGTAATCAATAATGTTTTGTTTTAATTAATGGTGTTATCATGTTTTAAGAGAATACATGATGAAGGTGTTCACATGTTATTATGTGGAAAAAGAGATCTTAATTAGGTTTACCTTCATTATAAATTTTGGACTCTAAGTTTGGACAGAAGAATTTTGGATAAGTATAATGGTTGGAATGAATTATGTTTGAAATTGGATTCTATTGTTAAGGAAAAATCATTTCTTAAGATTTTTGTTTTGATTTTTATAAAAGGACAACCCATAGGTCAGGAGACAACATGCCGCGTCTGACATGGCCACGAGACATGAACTCACAACTGAAGGGCGACAAGGGTGCATCAACTACCACTAGCATACGTGATGTCCTGGTTTGTATAATGTAGTTTTTTAACTAGTCTGAAAAATGAATTATAAATTCTTTATTTTTGGAACCCTATACGAATAGGATACGTAGAATATTTTTGAATTATATTGTCTATTGGAGTGAAAGATGAGTGTGTGGTAGGAATTATTTGATGAGTGGAACTCTAATTTTCAAGTATATTTTATTCTATCTTATTCTATGAGTATGTTAGTTCATAAAAAATAGGGAATGGAACTTAAAACAAAAACTGTGTAATCCTAATACCTTATGTTTTGTTGAACTGATGAGATTTTAAATCATCATAGATTGATGGCTTTGAGGCCCACACTTTTACACTTATTTATGATTGATGAACTCAGTCACTTCCTATAAATATTTACCTTTTCCTCCAATTTTGTGTCTCTAATTTACACCAATTTTCTCATAATTAAGATCATAATTTGGTGGTGACTGTTTCATTTCACATTCCCTCTTATTAAGTCAAAATTTTATTAACCCAATTTCTGATATAGGTCTTCTCATAAAGTATTTTCTATTTTAAACCTCTTATTTCCGAAGAACAATTTGAAATTGTGAGGATTCAATTTATTGTAGGAGGGGAGAATGTAAAACCCTATGATTTCGTAGTACATTATCTTTTGAATGTAATTTAATAGATTGCGCTACATGTAACACCGAGTTCGACCGCACCATGACTTACCAAAATAGTGTTCAAAAAGAAGTTATGAATAGTATTAAATGAATATTGAATTAAATATACTCTATATAATTTTTTAATCCATGTTATGTGCTTCTTAGACATAATATATAACCAAAATCATTTTTCAGATAAAAGAAGTATTTTTCAAAAATTAAAATTTATCACCTTTTAATGGCGAACATTTTTTAAAACCAACAGTTAACATTTTTATATATTAAATTTAATGATTTTAAATTATTATTTAGAATTAGGGCATAAAAATTTTGTTTGGATAAATTTTTGGTACTCTTCTGACAACATTCATATTTTGATGAATAGTGAAAAATACTAAACTTTAATTAAAAGCAACTTTTATAAATTGAAATAATTTATATAATGATATTATAAATTTGAATTGTTTGGAAGTATAATTATATTATATTTTTATCATTTAATACAATGTAAGTCATTATAAGTAATTCCACATATAAATTGGACATAAATAAATGTTAGTCATTTCATAGTTTTTACTTAAAAAAATCCACCTTTTGGTTTTGATATTGGGAATTAATTTTAAACTAATAAATAAAACTTATATGTTTTGAATTTGTTAAAATATAGTTTATGTTTTAATAATTAATATCAAAATTATCTTAGAGTGATCTTTTTTCTGAATATTATAATTTTTCGATGAATAGTGAAAAACACTGAGTTATTATTAAAATCCATCTTTTTTTATTAATAATTATTTATTTGATTTAATTTTATTTTAATTAACAATAGATACATAATACCTATATAAGTTCAATGTAATTCATTGGATCCATTTTCTTTTACCCACCTTGTAGGCACGTTTGCAAATTTGCATAAAACATAATTTTACCACTTTTGTGAGTTGAATTTCCAAAATCTGAGAGACATGTATAATATTAGTAAATAGAATGTTCTTGAATAAGATGAAAATAATTTTTTATGAATAGTAAATTTGACTTTTATTTACCACAGTTAAAAGTAATTAGGGTAATTAAAGGTAAATATGATATTATTATTAACCTAACATATGTCATAATTCTATTGGATAAGTGTATTTCGACCAAAATCAATAGCAGAACAAAAATATGATCCTTTAGGTCCAATTGGATTAGATTAGGACATTTATTATTATTTTATTTAAATAATAATTAAAAGTGTAAAATTCAATGTTTAATAATTAACCATTTTTAATACAGGGTTATACATAAGATATAATAGACTATAAATATTCTTTATAAATATAAAACGTGTTCCTACATATTGGTATTTTAGTGATAATTTTTAGACATTAAATAATTAAATTTATTTATGTCACAATGATGATGCAGTAACTACCTTCTTAATGAAATATTAAAATAATGGATATTATAAATATTATAATAAAAAGAATTTAACGTTTTGATTCCATACACAAATTTTCTTGGGGAATATGACATGTTAGGGTTGATCAAATGTATTTTTTCTGAATTAATGATGTTTTGATGACTCTCACAAAATTCAAATACAAAATATTGTCAAAATTGACATAAATTAGTTTTTAAACCAAGTATTATATTATTGAATGATATAATATTCCTAAAAATATATGATTCGTCTAAATGACATAAATAATGATATATATGTCCTTAATGAACTACATGGGGTTCCATTGTAATTTTTTAGTATGTTTATTAACCATATAATATAAAAATAGAAGGAGACATGGTAAATGTTAAACTATTTAACCAAGAGTTAAATCGAAAAGAGATGGTTAATATGGAAACCTAAACATGTCCAAAACCTATTAGTTGAGCGTATTTTGACCCATAACCACCTAAGTCTCGAAATAAATACATTTGGATCCATTAGAAACCTAAAAGGTTTTTATTATAAAATAATATTTGAATCTTTTCATGAGTTTCCCCTCACCTCTCTTATAAAAGGGCAGTTCCCCTACTCTCAAAATCACACCTCCAAATCCATTTTTCTAGGAAAAACCCTGCCCAAATATCGTCCCAAAATCCCTCAATTCAACATATAGGCCATAAATTTATCATAAATCCATTATTTGGAGCCCTATTGATCAACTCAAAAAGAAACATCTGAAGAAGATGTAAAAAGTTCACCACCTGTTGTCAAATTCTTTTCTTCTTCCACATCCTATTTATTTGTAATCCCCATACCAAAATACTAAATCCATTACCTTATAAATAATTTGATGTTTTAATAAATATGGTACAATAATATTCCCTATTCTTTCCATCCTATGAATGATATGTCACCATACGTGTGTATGTACAGCTTACCGTCTCCACGTCGTGGTGTAGTTTTATATTCAAACACTTCATTCATTGAATGTGTATAATAATAAGAATAATGGAATTAAAAAATAAATATAACATGTTAATTATTATGTATATAATTTATACAATCCAATTACATTTGAATTCATCATCAATATAATGATATTGTCCCTCATGCGTATGTACGGATTACCATCTCCACGACGAAATGAGATTCATTTCCTCGTTAACCATTCCAAAATGATTATAAAAATTTATTATATTATTAAGTATTTAATATATGAAATAATAATTCTACTGGATATATATATATATTTACTTACTTATATCTTATTCACCTACTTCCATTCAATACGATATGAAAACAGAAACAACATTTATGTGTACGTACGACATACCGTCTCCATAAACGGTGTTTTCCATTTAATATATCTATCTATTATACATATGTATATTCTAAATAAATATGATATATAAATCATGGTTTGTATTTTGGATGTATTGGAATCTTTATTTACGTGATACAATCAATAATAACAAGTTAAAACATGTATGATAAAGAAATAAATAAATACCTGAAATGTTAATTTAATGTGGAAATCATTATTAAATGGGTAGTATAAAGTCATAAATGAATCATGTATGATATAATAAATATGAATATGGTTCTTGTATTATTTAATAACAAACTATGGTCATTATAAAAGAGGTTAAACGTACCCTCGACCAAAGGAAAGTGCAAGATAAGGGTTAATTCCTCAATCTCATTATTATCTGAGATTGTTTATGTATAAGTATATACTGGGAAATTTTTATCCCTTATGTCCATTTTTTCATAAAAATGTTTTCCAAATGAATATTTTAAGGATTTTTGGAAGGTATTTTTATAATGATCAGTATTTTAAGTGTTATAAATATTTATCTTTCTAAATCTTCTTAATTAATGTCCATGTTTTCAAGATGTTTTTTAGGCTTTATGTATATGGAAATGAATGTTTTTAAACGATAAATATTTTCAAAAAATTGAAATTGGTATTGGAAACTTTGATTAAAAAATATATTTTAAATGAATTCCTTTATAAATGTGTGACTTTAAAATTATTTCCCAAAAAAGGATATTTCTCTCAAAGGGTTTTAATTATTATTTTCAACTATGTCAACATCCTTTTTGGATATTATTCTTGATTGAGCTTGATTTTTTATAAATAAAAATTTCAATATCATCTTGAATGAGTTATGATTTGTTTGACTATTAATGTGATATTTTTATACCATTCATGGTTTATGGTTTTTGTATTGACATTTCCTATCATTATTTTAATACGAATGATTACGTTAGGTTTCAACCTTTCCATATGACACCACTAGAAATCAGAACTAAACCAACGGTTTTGGGAAAACTATTGGTATAATTCACCTATTTGGACCTATACCAACGGTTTGGACATAACTATTGGTATATGTCACTAATTTGGACATATACCAACTTTTTCCCCAAAAATGATTGTATAGGGGGGACCTATACCAACAGTTTGGCCAAAACTATTGGTATAGGTCACTAATTTGGACATATACCAATTTTATTTCCCAAGAATGTTGGTATAGGGGGGACCTATACCAATGGTTTGGTGAAACTATTCGTAAAGGTCACTTATATGGACCTATGCCAATAGTATTTCCAAAACCGTTGGTATAGGGTATATATTATGGACCTATACCAATGGTTTTTCCCAAACCATTGGTATGGGTCTATTATAGAGACCCTATACCAACTATTTTGGAA
The DNA here is from genome assembly GCA_963277665.1 of Viscum album. Taxonomy (NCBI): domain Eukaryota; kingdom Viridiplantae; phylum Streptophyta; class Magnoliopsida; order Santalales; family Viscaceae; genus Viscum; species Viscum album. The sequence continues at coordinate 1,798,947,883 of OY728130.1, read as the reverse complement.
AACCCATTGGCATAGGTCCCCCTATACCAATAGTTTGTCCAAAACCTTTTTTATAGGTCACAAAATCAATGAATCTATACCAATGGTTCTCAAAACCATTGGTATAAGTCTATACTAGTGGTTTTGAGAACCTTTGGTATAGTTACATATATTTTTTATGAAATCTTCATACAGAGAACAATAAATAAATCAAAATTTAAAATATCTATTATAATACATATATATATTTATGAAATTATTTTCACAAAAGTAAAGTTATGTTAGTGGTTTGGTCATTCGATCATAAACCGGAGGAACTGGTATCAAAACGAATAGAGAGTATCATTTTAAAAAATACATATACCAATAGTTTTATTGAACTATTGGTATAGATTTTTAATATTACATATACCAAAAGTTTCTCCAAATCCTTTGGCATAGATCTATCCTCACAAATTACTAGACAATAGTTCTCCAAACTGTTTGTATATGGTATTTTTCTAGTAGTGTGAGGAATGTATTGGACTTCGTATGTTTCGGGTGGAGCCCGATATAGCTCCTCGGTGCATCTGTAGGTCTCATGAGATAATTAGATGTTGAATTTGCCGAGGATTTCCCAATTTGATAAATAGTTTTGTCCTAGGACTTAATGTTTTTAGAAGTCTTGGCTGAGGCCTTGACTAAATGTTTCATAATGTCCCACATTATACATTCCCTTGTTATAAAAATAATATTTCTGGTTTATGTGGTTATTAGACTAGTAGAATACCGATGATTATGTTTTATTAGGGCATTATATACTCATATCATATTCATTCCATAAAGTTTCATGTTTACTATTTTTAAAGGCATCTATTTTCAATTATTAATCTTGCCTAATGTTGATGTTATCTTCTGCTGTTTTGGTTACACATAATGAACATTAGATCTCACAAATTTCTTTTGTTTTATTTTCCTAGTATCCCAAGAAGTGTATAATTCTTGAAATGAAGGGTTAAGATAGGAGGAAATTGAAATCTAAAATGGATTATTTATTTTTTGTTTTATGTTTGAATGTGTAATGTAACATTCATGTATGAAATCTGTTTTCCAATACAACTAAACTGATCAGTCCTTCATGACTTGATTCCTTGTAATCATGCCGAAGTATTAAAATAATGCACCAGTTCTGGGATTATGGGGTCGGGGAATCACATATTTTAACCATAAATGATATCTCATACATCGTATTTTCATCCAAAAGTAATAACTTGTAATTTAATGGCTAGTTTGACTAAAATCAGAAAACATAGTGCGAGTCATTAAATCATTTAGAGAATATCATGACAACTTATTTTCAATCCAAAACACCTTAGGATTAACCAAGGTCATTTATTCTCAACTTATATTAAAATCCTTTAGTTTGGTTTGTAAAGAAAATGTGAATTTTCCTAAGCATATCCCCCAGGAGTGTCATAACCCAGAATGCAGAAAAACCCATTGTTGTGTACTAGGATACCCTGGGAATAGCCAGAAACTCTGTTTCAGAGTTTTCACTCCTAGATACATCTATGCCAAAGTAGCATCTACCTGATCATATCCAGCGAGGGATGTATTGCTTGAAAAATACACAAAATATTTACATTACCAAAATTCTAGGATGTTCATCAATACCAATCCAAAAATTCTATCATTGGGAAATGTTCTCTAATTAGAGTTTTTCAAAATCAAGTTTCCATGGTTTGTACTAAACATCCTCTGATACCCACTATAACACCCTAAACCCAGTTCCCCAGAGTCGTTGTATTATTACGTAATGTTGATATGATCACAAGGGATCAAATCAGGAAAGACCAATCCATTTAGTAGCCTTGTAAGTACTAGATACATTCATATGTTTTACATTACATTATAAAATGAAAATAATAATAACATTGTCTCCATTGGTCACACTCATATCCATTAGAATATCCCTACAGGTCATTTATAATACACTTCTTCGCATCCTAGGAAAAATAAAACATAGAAAGGGGCGAGCTCAAATGCTCAGTAAGGATAACAGTATATCAGAAACATTCATAAATAATTATAATCATTTAATGAAATGTATAAGAATAAAACAAAATCCATTAAAATATAAACCTGAGCATAATATGGAAAAGATAAATCAAATAATGCCATTTAATTTTCCACATGGATTTTCAAGTAGTCGAATAATAACAAGTAGTATCAATATCTAATCTCACAATGAGGAATGTGTAATGACTGAAAACATATCCACAAAGTCAAGCCCTCATGCTAAGACTAAAAATAAAGATTTTGTCAAGGCCTTGCACCAAGACACTAGTTTGTCTCATGAGACCTACCGATGCATCGAGGAGTTATAGCGCTCTCCACTCGTCACTTACAAATTTGAATTCATTCCTCATATAAAATGGGTGAAACATAATCTAAACATTCATATTAAACCTAGCATACAAAATTTCAATACTATAACCACAAACTATGAAGGGAATAAAAATAGCACATCCACAGTCTAACATAACTCATTCAATACAATATGGAATATTTTATTATAATAAATCAACCTCAATAAAGAATAAAATATAATGAAGGATATTGACATAGATTATAATAGTCAGTAAATCTTTTTAAGAGAAATATCTCCATTTTTCATGAAGATATTTATAAGTCGTAGTATTAATCAAAGAATCTGTTTAAAAGTGATTTTTTGAATCAAAGTGTCCCACACCACATTGAAACTTTTGAAAGGAATTTTAATTTCAAAGACAGACATGTCTATATAAATAAATACATAAAACAATTTTTAAAACATGGACATTAATGAGAATGATTTATTAGAATAAATCATTAAATCATTTAAAAAGATATTTTAGTAATAGAGTTCTTTACAAAATGAGAGACGCTTGAATAAAAGTAATTAAAGGATAAAATTAATAAAAACATTATAATATCATGATAATAAATGAATTATTGATATAATATGTCAAATGACAGTATATACACCATATAAAATTAATTGGAACATAACAACAATGAAGTCTCAATAGACGGTAAATTGAGATGAAATCCATTTTAAAGACCGTATCCTTAGATTAAGGATATATAAAAAAAATAATAATGTGTGAAAAATATAAATTCACTAAATATGATTTGATATTCAGTGTAAATAAATCAGTGTAAATTCACACATATTCTTGTAAAAACAAAACCAAGGGCTTGGATGTTTAACTCAATGAAAGGGAATTGATTTAAGATCACACTTATCTAGTTCATATAAATGGCATGGGAATTTACCAATGGAGTGATTATTTGTATCAAAAGTAAATCCATAGAAAGGGGATTGTAAATTACTAAATAAATAAATAAATAGTGTTTTCACACATAATCTTAGAGTAAAATGATCAATGAAGTATGTGTAAAACCAAACGGGTGTAAATTGAAATTAGAAATTCCATTACCGATTTGGTAACTTATGAATAAAATTCACCATGATAGAAGGATCATAAAATAAATATGTAAATACCAATAAATAACTGTATATTACACAAATAATACAGTAATGGGAAGTACATACACCACACAAAAGGAAATTGTGGAAAATATTGCATGAATCTCACGAGAATAAAAAGTGAGATGAAAACCACTAACCACGTAGCAATCAATCGAGCCGTATGACCAAAAATTAATAACCAATTAATGATTCAAATAATACCATGAATATAAATAAAATCATTATAATATATATCATATAAATGTAAACAATACACCACATGCAATAAATAACTGGCGAATAATGGAAATCTCACGGAATTAAAAGTAACATAAGAAACCCCTTACCACATTGTATTCAATAGAGTCATAAGACCAAAAGTTAATAACAACCAAATGAATCAAAGAATATGATGAATTTAAATAGAATAGTGATAATATATATCAAATTTCAGTACACAATACAACACATGAAATAAATAAGTGGTGAACAATGGAAATATCATGAAATTAAAAGTGATAAAAGAAACCCCTTATCTTGTGTCCGACTTGACCCCTTCGTTTTTTACTCTCATAAATAATAAACTAAAGTGAATTAATACTTGATTTAGTTTTAATTAATTATTTCTTTTATATCACTTTTTATCATGTTATAAACATTTCATACACTTTTTTATTAATAACGGTGTTTTTGTTGATATTTGGTACTTTAGTCAAAAGTAAACTTCTTATAAGTACATGTTGTACATGTGGTAAAAATTAATTTATATCCAAAATGATATTCAATATTTAGATATCCTATATATATTATATATCCAGAATATATATATATTTATAATAGTACATAATATTTGGATATAAGAAATTTAATACATCATTCATGGAGACCGTAAGCTTACGTACACATGAACGCTACTTTTATTTCTATTTCGTATTTGTATGGAATGAATACCTAATGATAAAAAGGTATATTATAATTCCATTATAACACCATATATAATTTCAATAACTCCATCCTTTATGCGTTCTACATATGGCATGAAAGAGTCATATCACTTTGAGGGGGTGGTAGTCCGCATTTCCTCAAATGAAATTATCACATTTACCCATTATGGAAACCATAATGGTATGCTATAAATTAAACATAAAAAAGCATAGAAACAATATAAGTATAATATATATCACATATAAATAAATTTCTATCTTAATGGACACTATAAGAGGTGGTATGAGATAATTGAACAATCATCGTTTCGTGAGGCAGTAGTTCGTCGTCCATAGAAAGTGCATGTTCCTTTCCCATTTGATGGAGGTGTGTGTAAGTGTAACATGAATCCTTCTCAAAGAAATAACCTATTATATTGAGGATACTCGTGGTTTTATAATAGAATGTAATAAATATAGATTATAGGGATGGAGAAGTAAAATAAAAGAATATAAATTTATGGAAGACGTTACCTTATAATCGGGTAACTCTGTTTTTTTGAACGAAATGAATTTCAGAAAGTTCATTTTGCCTAATGTAATTATTCTAGGTTGAATGGAGGGATCTTGAGAGATTTTTTGGGTAGTGGTTGGACGAGCCAAGTGTCTTGAATGGTTTGAGTAATGTGTTAAAGGTGATGGATTTTTAAACGGTAGAGGAGGGGATCTTTAGGAAACTTTGAAAATTTTATATTATTATATAATTATTTCAGGTTTCTAAAGGTCCAAAACTCATTAACATAGAAAATAAGATGAATTTTGTGTGAAATAAAGTCATAAAATAATAATTGGATAGGTTTTGGATATTTGTTTTTATTTTTTACAATATTATTTATTTAAATCATTTATTAGCGAGGTAAAACCTACATCATTATTGTGTTATAAATAATTTTATTTATTTAATGTCTAAAAATATAAAAAAATACCAGGATGTAGGAAATCATTTTATCATTCAAATTAATATTTATAATTGAAGATGTAATTTATATAACCACATGTAAAATATTATTTACTAAAATATATTTGTTTAAGTCATTTTTTCTTAACATTAAATTAATTAATATAGTGCAATAATCACTCTTAAGTGACTCCATGAGGCCCCAAAATCGACCCAAGGATGCCCATGTCCAGACATATATCAACAAATAGGATTAGGACACATTTTATGGTAATTTATTATTATTATAATATTATTTTTACCTTAAATTACATTATTCTCAATTTTTCTACACTAAATAAAAGTCAAAAGTTACTATTCATGAAAAATTAATTTCATATTATTGAACCATATTTTACTTAATAATAACAAAAAAGTATGTCGTATTTTTCAAATTAAATTCACAGAGGCTGTAAAATTTCATTTAAATTAAGAATCCAGTTTTTTATCTACGAATCAGTGTTTTCACTATTCATCAAAAATTGATGTTTTTCAGAAAACCAAAAACCAAAAAATCAGCCTAAGATATATTTGATATTAAAAATTCAAAAAAGATTTATATCTTAGAAAATTCAAAACATATAAGTTGCATTAATTAATTAAAAATCAAACCTTGTTGTCAAAACCAAAAGTGTATTTTTAAGAAATAATAACGATCAAAAGATTGACACTTCTTTATGTTCAATTTCAAAGTGAAATTAGTTCTAAAGACAAAAATTGGATTAAATGGAATAAATATAATCTAATTACACTTTAAAAAAAATTCAAAAAGATAATCTAAACATATAAATAAATTAGTTTAAAAGGCAGTTTTGAATTAAAATACAACATTTCTCACTATTCATAAAAAATCGAACATTATCAGAAAAATACCAATATTTCTTCCAAAGTCAATTTTAATGTCTTCATTCTCAAGAAGAATTTTATTTTGTCAAATTGAAAATATAAAAGTGTAAAATATGGGATTTAAAAAGGGTTCTACATTAAAATGTGGTAAATATTCATTTTTTTGAAATATAATTCTTTAATCTGAAAAATTGAATTTGTTCTTATAATTTTTCTAAGAAACACATAATACAAATGTTAAAATTATATGGTGTATATAAAATTCAAAATCCAATTAATACTATTCATAAAATATTTTTGAACGGCTATTTTGGTAAGTCGTCATGTGCCCAAACTCAGTGTTGTGTGTGGTACAAGCAATTGAATTATGTTAAAGAGATAATGTACTATGAAATCATGGGGTGTTACAGTTCTACACATTTGACCCTTACTGAGTGGACCCATATTTACCAGTGTTACAATTCATAGTAAAAAAAATAAAATGGATCAACTTGCAAAAAATAAGGTAAATAATAAAAAAATATGTAAATCATTATTCATGACTATATTTATATAATTTTTATAATCAAATTTTGATATAAATTTATAAAATGTATTAAAAGAAGATTTTAGAAAATTGGGCATTTAAACATAAATATGAACTCATACAAAAATACTATAATGTTCACTCATATAGAGTAATTTAGATTAATATTTGTTAAATTTATGGTATTTTAAATAAAATTAAAATTAAATTCATAATAATAAATTTAAATTAATTTATTTAATGAAAATGAATTTTGGTTTTTTAAAAATCAGTAGTTTTAATTATTCACTTAAATATATATCTTTTTTAAAAAATTTACAAACTAATAACCCTAAGTTAGTAATTAAATTTTTATATAAAAATTTATATTCCTTACTTCAAATTGTTTTTTAAAACGGTGTACATTATTTATAATTTTATACAAAAAATGAAATAAAAACCCATTTTCGGAGAAAATATTTTTGTAATGAATACATTAACATTACTAAAAATTGGGAACTCATTTAATATGTATTAATTAATACCTCATCATTATTAAAAACCATTAATATTTTTTTCATTATGTGGTTATTACAATTCATACCGTTTAATTTAACAATAATGTTATAATGACCACATTTAAATAATTGTTTTGATTACTATTTCATAATTCTCTTAAAGATCAGTGTTATGTGTAAAGAAAAATATAAGGCATAATATTCTAATAAAATACATATTTATAGTGTTACATTCTATCCTATTAAATAAATCCCATCCTCATAATTTTTATCTCGATAATCAAAGGTTCTATATTTGAAAATAACTTTTTGAAAATCACATCATACAAAGGAATAATATAAAATCATTATAAAAGGGGAAGTGGTTCACATAATGTTTATCTAAAATAATACACAATTGGGTACTTAACAATTGGGAATATTAGTGTGAAGTCAAAACATGGACACGGTTGGGAAAAAGATAATCCAAAGAAAAATAGACAGTGGTTGAGATCTTGATCGTGATAATTTCTATGAACAAAAAACCCTTAATAATTAAGGGGGTAAAATGATAATCAATTCTAAATAAATACTTATAAAAACGAAAAAATTTCATTTTAAACATCCTATTTCCTATAGGGAAGAAATTATTTTACTATAAAGATAAAGAAAATTATAAAATATATTTTCTCAATTTCTTTCCATTTCATAAGTACAATATCATCATTTCATTAGGATTCGATTAATTCCCTCTTCATTCTCACTTATAACCCCAGAAAATGAATATTCAAGATGATTTTTCCATAGTTAAATAACTAAAATTTAGTTTTTATAGATCATAATATTCATAAATAAATGAAAATTCATTTCTTCTTATTTAGATATTTTTAAAAAATAAAATTTCTAGAATAATCTATATAGTATATAGAAATATTCAAATGATGAATTGACTAATTAATCAATAAATCTCATATAATAATAGTATTTTTTTAATTTAAACTACTCCAAAATAGTTAACCTTAGGACACCTCAAAATAATTTCTTACCAAATTCAATATGAATACAAAATTATGAAAATATCATGTCATAAAGTATCCACTATAAATTTATCCTTATTCTCCAAACAATATAATATAGATTATAATTTCACATAACAAACATGTGAATTTCGTGATAATATATTCTCTCAAAATATGCTAATAACTAGAATCACAATAAATACAAGATAAAAACATTAATAATTCAAAAAAGTAACTCAATCTGTATTCCTCAAATAAAATCACAAACTATCAACATATTATATAAATCAATAAATGAAATAAACTTCATCAATGAATACATAAATGACTCTCTCATCAAATATCAAATTAATTTAAAAGTCACCAAAACAATCAAATTTAAATTATCAATATCAATTTGATCATTTTTCAAATTAAAAATCATGTTCGAAAAAATATTCACATTGTAAGGTTTATCTATCTTTCTATCATTTTTTTTCCAAAAACATTTAGCTTACCCAAAACTAAAATTTATAAGTTATATATACCATTATATGTATACTTGAAAATATATAATGTAAAAATACTATAGAAAAATCATTAGGTGTTCCATTATTTTTATCAGTGGAATAACATTAAAGAAACAATCATATAAAAAATATACTGATTCCCAATTAATAAACACTTCAATCATTCTAATTCCTTCATAAACTATTTATCAGGCTTCATTAAATTATTATTTAATACATCCATTCTATAATATGGAAAATGAATCATGTATTGATATTAATAAAAATAAATTTAATTATGTTAATTACTTTGAATATAAGTAATACTATTAAAAATATCATTCCTCTAATATATCATTTGTAGTCACTTTATCATCAACAATAAAAATATTAATCGTACAACCTTCCAAATCCATTTCTAGAGATTTCCCTCTAGGTAATTGATTATTATAATTTCCATATGACGAATATTAAAAAAATTTACCCATATATGATACATTATGGAATTAATTATTCCTATCTATATGGTCAATAAAATATTTAAATTTTACCTTAGATATTTACTACATTATTCCATATATTTTAAAATTTAAATCATTTTACTACTCTGAAAAATTTACTTGAGTCATTGATTCCAAATTGTAGACATAGAAGAAACTGAATCATCAATCACCTATGGTATTTATGTAATGAAATATGATTTGATCCAAGATATAATTCCCAGTGAATTTTAATTTTTTGAATTTAGTGGACGGGTTGTTCTTTAAACTGAGTTTTGGAATGTAATCCATAGAGTTGTAACACATCAATGTATTTTTTTGAAATGTTCTAAAGGTCCAAATGAGTCCCCGTGGTGCTCCATCATGTTTTGGGAGTATCATACTCTGAAAATTCAAAATGGGATAGGATTGTTGAAGGTGAATGATTTGTCTGAAACCAAGCGTCCCCTAGAAACTAACTATGGGACTTATTTTTTAGGAACAAATAGTGTCACATGGGCTGCACATGGTTTACTCAAACTATGTGGCTAGCATATGTTGTTAGTTCCACTTAAGCAGTAACCTTTCACTATTTATCATTGGTTTAGTGCAAAGTTGTGATAAATTGTGTGGCACAACCATGTGAGGTGTGTTTCATAGGTAGTGTTCCAGATGGTTGGTGCATGGTTAGGCCAAGCCATGCAACCAAACAATGCGACTCGATTTCTATGGGTAAAATGTCTTTTTTCCATTAATGACGTTAAAAACCCTTTTTCTTTTATTTATCCTCCTAGAATATGATTGAAGCTCTCCTCCCTTATACAATGGGTTTCCCCAACTCCAACTCTACGGAGAAAGAGATCTCCATCATCTATCATCTAATTCAAGAACCGTCATCTCTAGGGATTTGCATCAGTATGTTCTCAATTAATTTTGCATATTTCTATATTTAATATCTCCTCTATTGAGTTATTATTGTGTATATTAATTTTCTCAATTTTAAGGGTGAATATATGTGGCATGTATCTCTTCAAAACCTGACCACATAAGAGCATGATAATAAATGAGTGGATATTCATATGTATGAGGTAGGTGGTTTAACTATTTTCCTATATTTTTTGTTAAATAATAAATAGTGTCATAATTACTCCCTTAGACCATTATTGAGCACCAACTTTTAATTTATTTATTAATTTCCAATTGATCAATTCACCTATATAGAATCCCTATGATCCTTGTTTATATTATAAGGGATGACAACCTCAATCACAGACACACATTGGGATTTCCTGCTTGATTTTATACTATATAATTAACTGATTAACTACCTAAATCTCATTATAAGCATTCTTCATGGATCAATAATGAAAATTTCCCTTGTATACACATGAACTTGACAGAATGGAACATATGGAGTCCCATGTTGAAAATTTGTGAATTAAATTCCCATGGTGGGTATCTTTTTTGAAATTCCTTTAAATTTCTTTTGAATTATGATTTTTGTATGTGATTCGTTTTTATGATAAAATGAATTGTTTAATAAAAATGTGATGTTTTTATAATAAAACCTCTTGAATTATGTGTGTTCTCTAAAAAATTAAAAAGTTTTGATTTTTGTTTTAAATCATGCTTGGCTTATTACATTGATTTTTATCTATTCTTGATTTAAATGATAGTTTTGAGGAATGTTTTGTCCATAGAATATCCTACAATTAAAAATGGAAATTCCATACTTCTATAAATGTTAAATAGAACCATTTCACAATCTTTGTTAATTAATTAGATCATTAGTTCTAAATTGGAAATTTAATGATGCTCCTTATAAGGGATTTTATTTCTTCATAAATGATTTTTCGAAGTAGGTAAATGAAATTTTTTTTACATTGACTACAAATTTACTTATTTCTCACTGCAATATAATTTATATGTTTTTTTAACTAAATGGAATGTTTTTATTTTAATATCTTATTCATAATAAATTTATTTCAATAAATGAGACGTTTGATATAAAAGAAATTTCATGTTAATGATGAGTTTGCTTCCATGGGTGAATTGTACGTTGTATATAAAATGAATTGAAAAGGGTAGCCATTAAACTTTGTTAAATTCATTCTTTTGAACATTCTATAAATGAAATATTAATCCTTGAATATAATGTCTTGATAAATGTTGGGCATGATAGATATTTTCTTATGACTTTGGTTATTATTATTTCTATTATATGATTACGCCATAAATCGGTTGTGAATGATGTACATGAACTATTGAACATGGAGGAAAATCATGCTCCCATATATCATGTGTTGATTCATGGTGTCTAGAACCATTTATTCTATGTAGGATGTTTGGATGAGGTGTTATGCTCCCTATTTAGAGTTTTGACATGATGAAACACTCACCACACTCACTGTTATGCATGACATCTCACAATCTATTGATATTTAGGGAATTTAACATATTTATTGTGCTTCTAGGCCCATTTAAACTAGTTATAGATGAATGAGTTACACCCAACCATCCAACAAAAAGTATTCTAGGTATATGTTCACTTATGTCTACAGGCATGTTGTTCATATAGGTGGATGGAATATACAACATAACAATATATATATATATACATATTTACTGATCAAACATCTCTGTCTACTAATGAACCAAAGAAGGTAGAGCCTTTAGGTGTCATGTATAAACCTGAGTGTGGTATTCTTTATTTATTAAATTATATTAATTATTCTTATTAAATGCACACTACTTTACTTATATTCACAGACTAAATTCGGTTATAGACACTATAGGAACCCGAGTGAGGTGTTATTTATTTATTCAATTCTATTTATCTTTACAACATGCATGAATCTATTAAATATTGGTTTTGGACATCTTTTATATTCATTTTATTTTATTCTTTCTCGTCTATGTCTTTCATTTAATACTTATTCTGCTATTTATGATACTTTTTATCTTATATACCATCATATAACTTAGATCATAAGGCTATAGTCTCCCTAATATAACCATATTACACCCTTATTATTAGTTTGTAGCCTCTGCATATGGGGTGTCTTGCTTGAGGCCATGTGTCACACCTGTCTAGCTACATTCATAGTGGTAAGTCGGGTCAGGACATTAAAATGTGTTATTAGAGCTTCTCTTTTCCATTATCTTAATGTCATCGTATATTAAACATGAGTATAGGAATGTGGATGAACTTGTTATATATCCATGTCTGAGACTGATCATCCCACCAATGTGGAAGAGTTATAGTGGCATGTGCTATGATTGTTGTTCATTCTCTTAGTTGTTGTAGTTGATTTTGAATTCACCCTAGGTGATTTGTTCTCTTTCTGCTACTAATTGATGTATTAAATATATGATATTTTACCCTTGTCTAGGTATGCCTAAGAAGTAACATCCCATTCATCTTTATAGGGACATAGTGATTAACATGTCATTCATGTCTCATGTCATGTAGTTTCATTTGTATGATGAATGTTGATTTGAATTGTATGCATTGTGTGCTATTATGTGATCTTATTTTCTTTATTAAAGTGAGTTGGTTTTGATTTTTGGGAGCAAAATGAGAAATTGTAATGAGTATGGGTTCTTTATGGATTGGTACAAGGCCTCCCATATAACCAATCCATTATATGCGATCATGGTTATATTTTGAGCTTGTTACAATTCAAAGGTTTTATAATTTTGATAAAAATGATTTGGTTTCCACAATAATGGCTTGTGAAACTATCACACGGGCATTCAGATCCAGTGATTATCTTCATAAATGTACAATTAGACCAATTTAGGTTAATTGGGGAATATTTTTTATAAGATAACTCCACCGTGGGCATCTTAAATAATTAATAGTTAAGAAACTCTTATAGAGTTTCACTCTAATGAACCCATGTTGACTAAATATGAACCTCATAGGCCGCCTCATCAGTTATAACTTAAAAATAATTTAATTCAACAATTTCCTTATAATAAAATGGTATCAATAAATGGTTAATTTTTAAAAATCATGTTTGATAAGGATAGACTATTATGACTTGGTGTCTTGTTTTAAAGAATTAAAATGTATAATGTTTGGTTGTGATTCAATGTTATTGACATAAACATGGTACCAAAATTAGTGTACTTTTTCTAAACCCACATGTAAGGATAGTTTTAATATCTCTTAGAGTTACCATAGAATGTAATAGTGAGAGTTATTTGTAGGTTGAATCATTTTTAGCAATTGATTAAATAATAGGATTAGGGCATAATGAAATATGTTTCGTGTGACCTAGTGATTTGGTAGATAATTTTTTCAACGGGATAGACCATGGTATATAACACTGTTAATGTTTAAATTCCTTTCTAATTACTATGAGATTTCTTATATTTGGTGTTTCTTGGGTTCCATTTCTTATAGTAGGACTCTTAGCTATTAAATTACACCCTTATCTGGATGGGTGGTCATGATACCCTTGACTCTTGTTATGGGAGTGAGTATCGGGTAATACGGAGTTTCATAAGGATATACATGACCGGGGAATGTTTGGTCTCTTCATAGTCTCCATGACTCAATTTCTTTTTTTGGGTGGCTTGGAAGGTCATCAATATCTTTTACAGTCATATGAGATATAACTACATTGAGCCAATTTTCTGCATAGTCCATTGAAGGCATGAACTCATATGATGAAAAAAATATGGATGGAATTTGGGATGTGAAGTTTTCTTATGTAACCTAGTGGTGGTATGAGTTGATATATGTGGTACCAATCAATTTTCTATATGGTGTTATGAAATGGTTGAGTTAGATGAAATTTTTTATCTTTTAGCTATTTAGTACGGTCTTAAGTCATAAATGGAGTAAAGTGACCTGGGAATTAAAGGAACTATGTCTTTCCCAATTCTTGTCATGGAGTTTCAAGAGAAATTTATTTTTCGATATGCCAATCAAGTTGGATATGGTATTCACACAAAATGCATTGATATTGTTAATGTGACATGGAGGAGTGACACACACATGTTTATGATGAATCTGATCTAATGAGATTATGAGAGGATGGTTTGTCTCTTATTTTTATATCCAATAAACTCCTAAGGCGGGGATCACCACATCAGTTATAGCGGTTATTTACACTTCCAAGTAGATGGAGAAAAACCAAGGAGGACCATTCAGAAATGGGTTCCCTTTCTTAAATTCACTTGATGCTTGAATATCATAAATTATGTCAGTACATTCTCAGTAGAACAACTTTGAAATGGTTGAATGTGTATTAAACCCTTGAGAAACAACATTGGTCATGGATTGACCTTGGTGGTTAAGTGTGAATGATTACGTGACACCTATGGTGACAAAGGCTTCTAATTGGTTTCTGATTGTGTGTTAGTAGGTGCAGCAGGGAATCTTTAAAGGGATGTCATCCAATAATGGTTCGACAAATGTTCTTGGTAATCTAGAGTATCATCATAGAGTACTATTATTTAATAGATGAACATGTCCACTATCTTAACATCATCTATGGTGCTCCAAGAGAGCATCAGTATTAAATTTCACTAGTGTTTTAAATTTTTTTGTGCTTTTCTGAGTGATTTTATCAATTTTTCACAATGATTCATGATTCTTCTTGAGGTTTGGTTTGTTTTGAGTGATACATGGGTTCCCTAGTAGGAAACTCCTTGATCGTACTATTGAATACCAATAGTTCCCCTTGACCTGATCGACATGCAGATTCTTCTCTGGGGTTAGTCAAAGATCAGATGGGGATTTTATGACCTTGTTCTAATATCTCTCCAGTAAGAATGAATTATAGAGAAAATTAGTTTCATTCCAAAGAATCTAGTTTTTGGATACTTGTTTATCCCAAAAATGTATTCAATATCAGAGGTGGCATTTAAAGGATGATGATTCAAGTGGGCAGGATTATGGTTACCCCTTTTTCATGCTAAATCATGATTGTTTATATTTTTGAGTGATTATTTTATTAGAGATAATCACCCGATGATGGAATGGGCTTCAGTGAACAAAGTCATAGTAACTCTAGGTGTCTTGGGAGAAGGCATCTTAGTTTATTGGATATTATATCGGGAAACTAAGATGAGCATATAGTGAATGGGAAGTCGGAGGCAGGATGAAATTTTTTTCCTTCACGCTCAATGTATAAAGTTGAGTTGAATCATTTTAAAACAAGCCATCAGTTTAAGAAGGGTGTGGTTTAAGGGTCATTAGTGACTTCTTCGAAAGATGGAATGCCCAGTTTTAATTAGGTCGTTCGAGACTCGATTGGTTTTTCTAATGTGGTTCTAGATATGAACTCATATGTCATCATGTATTCCCTATAAAAGATATCATACCTGAAGTGTCCCTTGAGAACTTAGTGATGTTCTTGAAAAAGTACTTCTAATAGTGGAGGTTCCATAGTTCATAATTGGCCCTTTCTAATGTTAAAGCCTATGGTGGGGGGAACCTCTGGCTATACATTTAACATTATTATGATTTGATCATTTCCCTCATTAAATAGGATAAGGTAAGTGTGGGATCATTATTTTATCTAGGAAATGATATTTCACTTTCATTTTAGTGGCTTATGTACCATATTGTTATGAAATTTTTAGAGGAATATTGGGTGTTGGGAAAATAAATTCGATCGTTTAAATAAGACATCACAAACTAGTTTGTCGGGTGATGTTCAATTTGTTCTTGATGTCTTATTAGGAATGAGATGTCCTAAGGTGGGGAGGTTTTAAAGACCCATGTTTTTTAGCCAATGGATAATTGCATGGGAATTTTTGTTTCTGACATTTACTGGATGGGACATTCATTGAACCAAGTTTCAGAACATAATTTTGAGTATTGGAGAACATAAATGGCTTTTTTTAGATGTGACTGAAGGCCTGAAATATTAATCGGGTGATCTATTGAGTCTCAGGGGTATCATACTTCAAAAAATAAAAATAAGAGAGGACTAGAATGGGTGTACGGTATGTATGAAAATGTTTGGCCCCCAACATCATACTGTGGGGATTGTTTTAGAGGAAGAAAAGGTGTAATACATGCTGCACATTGTATTCCAAAACTGTGCACCTTTCCCACAAAATTTATGCCACCTAGGTAGTATCATCACACTATTCAACACAAATTTGGAACATCTTTAAGGTAAACCATACAGAACAACTATGTGAGGTGGGTTTCATGGCTAGGGGTGACACATGGTTAACACACATTTTGGACAAGGCCATGTATCCAAACCATGTAACTTGGTTTTTAGGGTAAAATCAACATTCTTCTTTTAATGAGTTTGAAACCCCACTTTATTTTTCTTCTCCTGCTAGAAGCCACATGAAGCTCCTCTATCTTATAGAGTGGGCTTCTCCAACACATATTCTGGGCAGCAATATATCTCATCTATCCTTCATTGGATTCATGGACTTTTAGTCTCTATGGTTCCATATTAGTAAGCACTTGATTCATTTTGAATCGTTCCATGTATAGAATCCACTTGATTGATTTATTATGGTGCAACCTCATTTTCATTGTTTTCAGGTAGAATTTCTATTTCCTAGATTTCATCCAAATCGGGACAAATCATAGTTTAATATAGGAGTAGTGGATCATCCTAAGAATGAGGTATGTGGTCTATGTGTTTTTCTAAAATTTTAATTGAATTAAAAATATTTATATTATTCCACACATCGTCCTTTGTAGATCATATCCTTTTAATTATGTTATTCTGATAAAATTGATCAATGAACCTTAATACATTCCCTTTTATCCTTGTTTAGTATATAGAGGATGACAACTGCAACTGCGGTCATGCCTTGGGTGTGTCAGATTGATTTCCCCCTTATAATTAATTGATTAAATAAACAATATGCCTTTTAAGAATTATTCAGGGAATAATAATGGGATTTTCCCCTATAGACCCATGAACTTGAGAGAATGGATCCTCTTAAGTGCCGCATTGCACTTTTTTAATTAAATTTCCATGGTGGGTAGGTTTTTTAAAATTCCTTTAAATTTCATTTGAATTATGATTCATGGATGTGATGCTTTTTTATTATGAAATAAATTTTTTGATAAATAATTTCATTTTTTTATAATAAAACCACTCGAATTAGGCATGATATCTTCAAAATTAAAAAGTGGTTATTAATGTTTTAAATCAGGCTTGGCATGTTGCGTTGGTTTTTCAATTTTCTTGTTGTCAACATAAGTAATGCATAATTTTTTGTACATAACCAATATTATTATTCTAAATGGAAATTCCCACATTCTATAAATTTTAAATGGAACCATTCCACCTTTTATGTGCATGGCTTGGATCTTTCCTACCTATTTTTCTATTGAACCATGCTCCTCATAAGGGATTGTATTTATTCATAAATTGTTTTTACCATATAGGTAAATGCCTATTTGTTTATGGGTCCTTCTATGTTCCAAATTTCCCCTTATAATAGAATTTACTTGTTTAGTTTTACTATAAACCATGTATTAATTTGAAAGATTATTCATAATGAATTGTTTTCATTAAATGAGTTGTTTGATATAAAAGGAATGATATGTTCATAATGTACTAACTTAATTGGATTAATTTTATCTTTTATAGGAAATTAATTGTAAAGGCTGGACAAGCCATGAGGTTAAATTCATGCATATTTAGATGCTATAAATGAAATTGTATGCCTTGATTATAATTGCTTGATAAATTTAGAGCATGAAAAGTAATGCCTCATGACTATGACTATTATTATTGTTATATTATTACCCCTTAGGAGGGATATGGAATGATGGTAATAATACTATTGATAATAGTGGAAAATCATTCTTGCCACCATTTGGTATTGAGTTATGGCGTCTCATACCATTGATATTATGTAAGTTGTTGGGATGACGTGCCACACTCAATGTTTAGAGTGTTAAAATGTTGTCTCACTCACCATACCAAGTTTCATTCAAGAAGCCTCACACTGTACTGAGATATAGTACATGTACCTTTTTTCTTGAGCTTATTGGCTCATTGTGAATGGTTATGGATGACAGACTAATGTCCAGTGTTACCATCAACTTGTATTCCAGGTATATGGTCACTTATGTCTACACAAAAATTGTTCATATAGGTCAGTGAGATAATATATATATATATATATATATTCACTGACCATAAATTTCATTCTAAAAACAAAATAATTATGGTAGAGCTTCTAAGTGTCCCTTTAGAACCTGAGTTGGGAGTTGTATATTTGTTAGGTTTTGATTATTATTCTTATAATATGAATAATTATTTATATAAATTAATGTATTTGATATATTTTTAGTCACTATGGGTCGTACCCTACTGGAATTTCAATAGAACCCCATGATCAGGCCAATATTTCACTAGGGTACCTGAGTATACCTTATGTTCCCAGGACAATGGATTCTTTCTAGTGCTGTTTAGTTTTACATGGGAGTAAGGAGAATAAGACCGAGATAGAGTATGGGATTCTGTTGGGGAACACCTTTGGTTATTTTTTTTCTTTCTTTGTTTTGGTACTGTATTGTAACCCTTCTCGGTGCGTTTCTGTTGTTTTAGATTATGTATCACCATGAAGAAGTGAATACATCTATTTTATATTGTCTTTTTCGATATTTTCTATTTAGTTTATATTATTATTCTACTGCTTTATCTATAATTTAATACTGTATTCACTGATTTTTGTTACATATTATCTCATATACTATTTGTTACTCTGATCACAAGGGTATTGTATCCCCACTATCACCTAGTTAATCCCTTGATACTAGTAAAAAACCTTTGGTGTACAGGGAGGTGTGATTGAGGTCATGTGACACATCAGTTTGGCGACTGTCTTAGTGATCATTTGAGCAAGGATGTTACACTTTATCTGAAAAAATTCCTAAAATCCATATTTCTATTCTTATGGGTGTCATAATACACTGCTTGGTTTAGGGTTTTAATCACAAAACAATATATCTGGTTAGGTATAACCTTGATATTTTTCACTCCAGGTATAATTCCAAAATATTTCTCATTTAGAAAATAGGTATAGTGTCCATTACACTCATTCTTATCCTAGTTCCATCTTCTTTCATCTATAGACTGAAACCAAAATGCATCATGTGAGTAATAATAATTAGAGTGAGAAACCATGTAATCATGAAAATCATGCATAATATGTCTAAATCCAGACACCCTCCTTTTAATATGGGACACATTATGTTATTTATTGTTATCATATATTTAAATATGTAATAATGATTTATAAATAGAATGTGAATAAATAACCATATCTGCCCAAACTATATTTCTATGTGTTCAATACTAGGCTCCCTCATCCTGCACCAGTGATTATAGAGTTAATACCCAATACACCCCATTCAATTTTGTTTCCCTTGGGTGTATATATGACACATTCAAATCAAATTTCAACTATCTATAACATTATTTATTTTCTAGGAAAACCAAAAAAACCTATACTTTACCAATCCTTGCTGAATTTTTCATATATACTTAGTCTTTTCCCTGGGGATTTCGATAATGTTCTGTAACCCTGATCTCTAAAATTAACTTCACCCTTCTCTGATACCAACAGAGATATCTTGAGAATAAAATTCATAAATAATAATTAATTTTAGTTGGATATACAATATATTTTTCTATACTACACACTCTATAAATATAAATGTTCCGAGTATATAGTGATATGATACATAATTAACATATTTCATAAAAATATTTCAACATATCCAACAAGGTTCTTCTATTATAGTACCCTTCTTAAGCATTTCTTATTTAATACAATTCTTCATAACATGGGGTAGGAGGAAGCCACATAAAAAGGTTATATAAGATACTATTTATGGTTAAACATAAGGGATATCAATCAACAATCATAATGAGGATAAAAATAAATGTTTGAGAACTTGATCATAACTTAAGAATGTCATACCCTATTTTTTAAATATCTATATTCATGAATCTTGGGATAAGGTAATGTAAATAAAAAAAAGATATCATACTTTATAATCATCAGTAATCAATAATGATCTATGAGAATAGAAAATTAGAACAATACATAAGTTTTTGGAATACACAAAAGCATATAATATAATTTCTTTAGTCAAGGAGGAGTTCAAAAACCCATATTTAAATACACCTTAATTAATGTTATATTACTTAATGGAACACAAAATAAAATATAAAAAATCACGAATCCAACTGTACTTGGGATATTAGGTACATCTCATAAGAACATTCAACAAAAATACATTGATATAATTTAAAAATTCAAAAACATTCTCTTAAAATACTTTAGTTTATCTAATACCGCATAAGATAACATGAAGATATACATAGAAAAGGGGTGAGGTATACATCCCTTAACGGCATAAACAAATAATTTAATAGTTTAAACAATTTAGTGTGAGTAAAAATTTATATCTAATTAACATAATATGGGTTGTAATCATAGTCTTAAACAATATGTCATAATATAACATGATAACATAAAGGCATCATGGGAATTTAGTGACAACATAAAATATGACATAAAAAACATTGGTCATGGATAACTTCCATGACAAAATTAAATGGTAGAAAAAGTCCCATAATGTATTAGGTTTACTCCCCAATGAAACATATGACATTTAATGAGATTGAAACATTACCCAATTAAATGGACCACTATTTGTGTGCACTAACCATTTTCATGTCATGTACATGAATTAATATAACACATGATTCAAACAATATAAATATACCTTTCATAAATTTAAATCCCATAAGAAAGGATTTTGGGTTATATACATAAAATTAACTAATAAATTAAGTATAGGTAAATTGTGGTTAATAATCTTGATAGGATACTAGGGTGGGGATTCACTAAAAAAATTATGGATGGGAATATTGTAGGATAATTCCTACAACATAACCATGGTACGTAAAGGATAATGATAGTCATTAATGGGGCCGAATGAGGTTTCCCAAAAGTTTTAAATCATAAGGGTAATAATAGTTATCTTTGAAAGTATATCCCAGCATGATTAATTAGAATACAAAGGGCATAATATAATGAGGTGGCTGAATAAATAGGAGAGGGAGAGAATCCCATTCCACTAGAGGGTTCTTATAAAAGAATGAGATGAGATTATTAAGTTATTAGGTCACATTTAGAGGACTTTAGATATGGAATATAAGAGTTTTGGAATGATATCATTGTTTTTAGTGCTGAGGAATGCGAGTTTGGTTTTCTTTATTTAGAAAAATATAGTAGAATAATTTATAAATGTCCAAACATAGTTTTTGATATCTATATGATAATGTAATAAAAAACAAAAACATTCCCATGATTTTTCACATTTTTTTTCTAATGTGATGTGGTTTTACTTATTTTACATGTTTATGAACCAAGATCATTAATACACTATCCTAGGTGATGTGTAAGTAAGTCATGTTTACAATGAATTGATCTTAAAACATTAAAAATATAATATAGGGTTTAGAGGATTCATTAAGGGTTTATAAAATTAACCAAATAACATAAAGAACTTATTATAAATTAAATATATTTTTTTCATGGATACATTTAATAGAATATATTACATCACATTTCGTACATTATAATGCCATAATGAATATAATATATTTATATCATATTAAAATATTATAAGAATATTAAACTATATAAAACAAATTACAAAAAAATTATCATTAGATTATTTTTATTTTCATATTAAAAATATAATATTTATTTTATCAAAATAATTATCTAAATATTTGAATTTACATTTTTAAATCAAAACTCCCAAATATTGAAAAATTCATGTTTTTTACACTAACTATTTTTTGACCCTCGTAGAAATTATTTATTACATCATAAAATTATATTATCATTTATATTCAAAAAACATATTTAATATAAATATTTTATTAATATAATATTTATTTCCAAAATTCATGACATCATTAAAAATGGTTACTTTATTTAATATATTTATGCCCATAAAATAAAATTTGGGTTTTATTATATCATAAAATAGTTTTTAACAATATCATTATTTAAACATTTAAATAGTTATAATAAAAGAGGATACATATAATCATTGTTTAATTTTAAAAAATATAGAAATTCATACTCTTAGGTTATAGATACATGTAATATTATTAAACCAGCTAATGACTAAGGGTAATGTGAGTGTTGGTATGACTTCCATGGGGTTTTTCGACACACATTTTAGGGGTCGCGATTTGGACGAGGTTGAATGTCTCCCCTAAATTGTTCCATTCACAATTTAGTTGTTTAATCTCATCTTGGGATTAATCATGGGGAAATCAAAATGTTTCTATCTCCCTTATAGGATTTTTCTTGTTATCTATATAGGGTATGATCCTAATGGACGAGAAAATAAATTCTTCAATATGAATTAATTTGACTTTGTCGTTACCCTGAATATTTTAATCTTAATGATCATTTAAGAATGGTTATATTATCAATTTTAATGATGCATATTGGTATTTTTAATTATAAAAAACATATAAATCTATAAATAACCAACGTAGTACACATATTATTTATAACATTATTAATAGATAATGTAGTAACTCATTCAAAAAGATGGAATTTAATTAATAAAACATTGATTCATTATATCCCCCCCTAAAAATTTTCTCACTAAAAATTTTCATTTCATAAAATTAAATAGATTTGGGATTTTCATTTTCATCACCTCTTCCAGTTCCCATGATGCTTACTCATACATATAGTTCCACATTATATCATTGACTTGGGAAGTTGTATTATTTTTGAGAACTTTTTTTATATGATTAATGAATTTCACTAGTTGATCCTTGTATGAAATACCATTCCACAATAGTACCACCTCTAAATTTAATACATTATATGGATCTGGAATGTACTTCTTGAATAAGGATACATCGGACACACCATGTACATGATATAGGTTATGTGGGAGTGATATTCAATATCCCACTACTTCCATGCGATCAAGGACCTCTAAGGGTCCAACGTATATAGGAAAATATTTTCTTTTCTTCATAAACCTCCAGAATTTCTTTCATATTGATATATAAATAAAGAAATTATATTTGACCCTAGTCTTCATATCAATTATAATTTTTTTATTGCATCTCCCATGAATTTTTGTGGATCTCATATGATGTTGAATGGTTTAAATATTCTCTATCACATCATGGAAAATATTATGTTTCATCAGCTTCCTATCTCCATCATCATCCCATCATGTTAGAGTTCAACACATATTCTCACAAAACTCCTCATAGGCTTCTATTTAAATGGAAGAATGGTAACTATTTTTATATAAATTCTCCACTAGGGGAAGGTGTTGGTACCAATTATTGGACAATAAGAGTAGCTTATATAGACATACATACACGAGGGGAAGGAATATTACTCTAAAAAGTATAAAATAGTAAAAATAGAAAACCTCTTAATAAAATATCATCGGACTCATAGATCATCTGATGATTAGAGTGAAAGAATCAGAATCATGGTTGATCTGATTATATCAAATTATATTGTTACCATAATTATAGATACACTAATAAAACAAATAGTATTGAAATATATGTACAAAGACTAACAATATATTACATTCATATAGGAATAGACACTTGTAAAAAATGAAATACAATAGGTTGTAATAGTAATAGTGACATACATGATATATTTATAAGAAATAACTCTTTTTAACTTAAGAGTAAATGTTATCAATAACCTTCACTCAAAGTATCCATAATTTTATACCTCTTGTAATGGTTTTTATTTCTTTACCACGAAATCCCTTAATATGATGATCAGACGTTGTCTTCCTATCAATATAAGCCCAAGATATGATGATCAACGTATACCATCCTATCATTGAAAGACTTTAATCTGATAGATTGTATTCAACATATTCCAATACCCATAATACCTCAATCATAAAAATGACCAAAAGCATAAAACAAATAAAAAAATTCTAATGGAAACAACCCCAACAAATAATCATTAGAATGAAAACTCTCTATAGTATAGAAATTTTTAACAACGACTAGTTGATAGAGGGAACACTTTAGAATGCTTGATTTGAGAAAATGCTTCAACTTAAGAGTCTTGAAATGAATTTAAATTTATATATTAATCACCATGAGTCATATTTATGAGTTTTTTTGTAATGATGTCCGATATTTTTTGCTTGACAGCTCATCTATAACTGAATGTATAATGTTCTTTTGTTCAGCACCATTACAGTTCTAAAGAGTATTTCTTATGATATAAACTATTATATATATAATTATTTAAAAATTTAGTCTTTCCAATAGACAATGTTATTGAATATCAATATGATGAACTAAATTATGGTTAATATATTGTGTTGATACCATGGTCAGTTCGATGGTCATTACATTTATCAGTTAGGTAGAAAATAAAAAAGATTCACAACTGGTCAAAAAACATTTCATTCAAATGGTTCAGATATACCTTTAGTCTGATAAATCAAATTTAGTTATAAAATTTTTATTTTCAAAATATGTTAGAAAAATTTCAACATATGGTTGAACGCACTTTTTTTTAAAAAAAAATAATAAAGTACATGGGACCTAAAAATTCAGTAAAAAACGAATTTACATTGATTTATATTATTTAAATACTAAAGGAATGGAAAAGGAAGATGTGAGACTTATGGATCAACAATATCACCCTTTTTGAATGAAAAAACCATGAACAATTAAATGAATCAAAATAAGTTGAATGAAGAAAACATACACCCTTTTTTATTTTAATAAATATAATTTCATTCTTTATAACTGTCCCTGAGATTTCCAATCTTCTGTAATATGATGGAAAGTATTATAGAAACCCCCCCTTGAAGAATACTCCCCCTAAGGATACTACTTACCCTTTTAATAAATCATATCCACATTTATAAAATATTCTTTCACTTTTTAATTTCCAAATAAAATGCGATAAAATTTATTTTTTCCCAAAATGTTAATGGAAAAAAATGGCATACAACAATTTATTTACATATAAACTAATTAATAATCTGTGAATAAGAATAAAAGAATATTTTCCCAATCTTAATTGGTAAAAACTCAATAAAAAATAATTTGTATGAAAATTGTTTCATAATCTATAACCATTCAAATGATTTAAAAATATACATTAGGGGTACAAATGAGAACAAAATCATTCTTTCATTGTGAGGTTTTCCTCAAAAGAATTTATCTTATTTGAACTAGTTTCTATCCTTATCATGCTTAAAAATATTTTTTATAAAATATAATTGTTCCAAACATTAGTATTCAAGAATTTAATCACATAAAAATACATTTTAATTTATTAATTTTTATGAAATATATTTATCTTCACATGAAATTAGTCGAAAAATATACACCTCTAAATTCTAAAATTATTATTTAAAGAATTTTAATTTCATTTCCCATTCATTATTTGTATCACTGAAATCATTCGTGAACATAACATGATCAGATACATTAGGTAATACTTGGTTAAAACAATTTTTTAATTCTAACATTATCTTATTTACATCCTAAAAACTATAATCACTCTCCCTGATGTCGGAATCCAATTGGTTAGACAAATTATTCACCTGATTTTATTATCTATTTTGAGTAATTGAATTTTCATAAAAGGTTCCCAAATTTTCATTAATGTTGATTATTGATTCAGATAGATATTTCAATGAATCTAATTTTTTGAAAAATTTGGCACCATGTTTTGAGATTGGGATAAAATATAAATTTGTCTTATTAACATTTCAATGTATATAAAATATAATAAAAATGATTATAGGAAATTGTGTCCTCTGGATATGACGATGTGTAATAGATTTTGGAAGGTTTTGGTATACTTGATACAAAATCAAATTCTATCCCTTTCTTTTCATATTTCTTTGAAAAATTCCATGGGGAATTATATATAACATTTGTTTCCTCTAAAATAGATACAATATAAATACTTTTATCTAGTTTTTCCTTATGGTCATATTTGGAAATTGACTATTAGATTGGTTATTCTTCCTTATAGGATGACTATTATTTATTTTCAGAAAATGAATTTACCTCATATGAAGTTTTTGAGTATCATCCTTACCAAATTCTAAAGGTAATGGCGGTGAGGATGATGAAGAATCCTATGATTTATTTTCCTTCGATTCCTCATCAGTTTGAGTCTTTTCCTTTTGAACTTGTTCATCTTCTTCTTTTTATTATTCCTATTCAACTTTTTAAACTTCTTCTTCTATGTATTCTTCAATTTCATATTCAAATTATTCTTCTTTATCATCTTTATATTCTCTATAAATTTCTTCATCTAATTTTCAGGCTCTTTTTAAAACTCCCTTCGTATTTGATTTAGAAACATATTTTTTCTCTCGAACACTAGGAAATAATTATTCAACAAATTGTTTTCCATTTGTCTTATCATACAAAATTGGGATTTCAGATGGAATAAAATCATTTTCTCCAAAACAAATTATAGAATTTGAAATAACATGATCTATATGAGAAATCATATAAATGTGAATCATAAAATATTTTTCAATATCTTTTAACATTCATTATACAGTTCTATCTTCTACTATGTTTTTCTTTTTATTCATTATTTTCTCTTCATATTTAAACTATTCTCCTATCCGATTCTGTAAGGCCTTAGCCTCTGTAGGATCAACGCCAAAATCTGGATACACTACATTAAGTTGTTATTTACGTATCACCAACTTCTAAAATTCTACATCAGATATTTTTTTTCTATTTTTTTTATAGGTTGGTAGAATTAAAATTTTATATCATTTTTATCAAACATAACTATATTTTAAGGATATTTATTGGATTTATATCCATAAATTTTTTTAACAAAACTTTTTATTTATAATCGAATGCTAATTTCATTTCAAAATTTTTGTCTTCACCAATGAAAGAAATATTCTATTTGTTTGGGTTAGATTTATTATCGACATTATAAATATCATTAAATTTCACAATAAAATTTCTTATAAATGATAGAAACATTATAATCATTAACATGATTGATGTACTTTTAATACACCCCACCATAATGAAAATAAACATAACCAAGTCTATTTTTAATCATGTTGACCAAGTAGTCTATAAAAAAGACATTAGAAACGTTTTAAGTATCTATATCATCCATTATTAGGAATAGATATCCTTGCATCCAAAAAAAATTACTCTATTTACCAGTGTTAGATATGAAAAGTTCTTTACTTTCACAAAGAATGAGAAAAAATAAACTTTATCCTAATTATTCAAGAATGTTCCATGTATTACTACATACTTATGAGAACATAAATATGATTCTTCATCATTAAGAACACAAAAAATATATTCTACAATTTTAAATGAATTTTTATATCTTTTACCAAACATATAAAATGAAACATTACCCTTACCTTCTTCCTTAGAAAATTTTACAGAAGAATAAAACATTTCAAATATTTTAGTATAATAATAAAAAAAATATTTATATGGTTTCCCTATACAAACAATATCCAACCCTTGAAACTAAATTATTCTTTTGAGAGCAGGGTAAAAAATATCAAACCGAGGAATTTCAAGAAGCATTTCCCTAAAAACATACCATTTTGTGTAATCTTCATTTGATTCCATAATTATGATAATTGAGACAAGATATCATATTAAAATAAAAAGAATCAAATAGTAGGATTTGAATGGTGTGGGAGCTCAGGAATGAAAAAACATGATAACCGATGTAGGATTTATAGTGATCCACCTTTATATAGGGTAGAAAAATTAGAACGTCATATTCCAAAATAATTTAAAAAGTTTAGATTAATCCTTAAATGATCTAATTTATATGAATTAAAGGTTGAATGTTGTAAATGTTTTTTTGAACTCTCAACATTTTTAATGTTTTATTAGATTGAAAATAATTTCGATAATGACTTTTGTATTTTTGAAAGTGAATCAATGTTTTTATGAAACCAAAATAATAACAATATCAACAATTATAATAAAATAGTGAAAACACTAAAAGAATAAAGTGTACATTTTGGATTAATAAGTTTCATCAATACTATTAACCTATTCATTTTGGTTTTCGTAAAATAATCATATTCTGATAGTTTCCTAATAATGCCTCATTATGTTGAAATTAATATTCCTTTCTAATTTTTTGTTAAAACTAAAAACTACCTCATTTAAAAAACAAAAACAAAAACAAATAATTTTTTATTGAATTAGAAAAATTAATTTACTATAAAATTTTGGAAAATTAAAATAATTATTGAATGTTATTCCAATAAATTATGAAAATTGATGAAAAATATTCTCAACCAAAGAGTAATAATGTTGTTTTTCCTCAAAAAAGTTCATTTGGTCACATGAGTACATAATAAAATTAAAATGAATTTTAATCTTGTAATATAAAAAATTAAACATGGTAGAATAAAATAAAAAAGATTTATCATAAATATATTATATAATATCATCAACATAATTTTATGCATTAACAATCCTAATAAAAATCGATATTTTAACATATAAGACTCTCGTCAAGTATGCTTTTCATCCTAAAGACTAAAATAAGTTTTATAATAAATATAAATTTAATTTTATTATTTAAAAAAAAATTTCATTACAATAATAACATAATTGTTTTAATTATAAAATCTTATCACTTTTTCATTATTAGTCATTCATTATTATCATCATTTCTAGTGTTAAATACTTCATTTCCTTGTATATTTTGTCTCGAAGACTTTTTCGATGAACATCAATCATTGATACATAATCACCAGAATATAAATCATGATGTAAAAATCATATAAATTCATTAAATACATATTTTTATCCATTTTTAAATAGTGGTGATGGAAAATTAATTACATCACTACATAGCGATGGTAGTTCATAAGTACTCATGAGATATGTTTCAATTTTTTGATGGATGGATAGGAAGAATGGTAAATAATACATCCCATTTATAAATTAATTATTATATAAAAGTTAAATTATATATATATGTATATATAAATCTATCATAGTAACCAACCATGAATGATAGTGGTGGAAAATGATTCATATTGGTGTGTGGAGGGGGTAGTCCACCCATATGCACGAGCAATATGTTCATCTCCAATTTGATGGAGAAGATATTGGAAATTGTTTTAAAATTATCATTATAATAACTCAGTATATTGATGATAGTATATTGAACATTTTATTATGGATACAATGGGTATAAAGGATTTTGAAAAAAGAAATAAAATGGGAATAGATCAGTTAATATTTATACCTCTTCTTTGGGAGACCCCATTTGGCATACACCTTAATCCCTGAATGAGTGGAATTGGAGAAGATCAGAAGATATCAGATTAATGGAAGTAATATTATATTTTTTTATAAGTTATAGGAAGAAATATACGGAACAAAATTTGACAATTAGTGGGAGAAAAGGATCCCATTATAAGTAATCAGAATGGAAAACATGGTATTTCTATATAGTTTTCATTAATATTATGCCATTTTCCAGCGAATGTGGATCAAATGGTCAAGAAATACAAAGGATGGATAAAAATGTATTGATATATATTATTAATATTATAATTTTATATGTTTATGAGGAATTAATATTTTTATATATTAGTTTACCCCACCTGAAAACCCCGTTTAAACCTTACCAATAAAAAAAAGAAAATTACTATATTTTTTATTTAGTGTGAATGAAATTTATGTCAAACCAATTAAATTATATTACTTATTAGGATTCGAAATAATTATCCAATTTTATTATATTTAATATCTATAGTTCATATAATTTAATTTTAAATTAGCTCATAAAATGCAACGAAACCCAACTTTTAGAAAAATAAAATCTTAACACTAAAACTGCATTTACTTCCACTCATTACTATGTAAGAACTATGAAATGAATGTTAAAATATATTACTGAAAATATATTATATAAGTTTAGTTGAAAACACTAACAAATTTTTATTAATATATTTTAATCATATAAAAACAAAATAATTCAAGAAAAATAGTTTTAAAAAACTCTGTTCAAATCCCATAATTGAACATAAAAAACACTAATATAATGTTAATTCCTATTAAATTAATTAAAATATATAAAATTAAATAATTATAATACCATATAACTATAAATTAAAAACATAATGGTACTTTTATATAAATTAATTTATTGAAACAAAATTCCACTTTTACAAAAATAGTTATTTTTCACTATCCATTGAATAATAAATAGCTTAGACAAACCCAAAAAATTCACCTTAAGACAAAATTTTCATCATTATTTAAAAAAATTATATTTCATTCCTCATATAAAAATCATTAAAATTTTATAAACTAATTATAATTTATATGCACCAAATCTAATAAAAATAATTTTTGGAAAAAACTTATTTTTGAGGCATAAAATGTTTATCTTGAAAATTGAGTATATATTTAATAGGAATTAGTAATTATATTTTCTTGCTTAAAAAACATTATAAATATTTTTTATAATTTGGTAATTATTATTCGTACATACCAATTAAATGTTAATTTGTCAATGGATTACTATATCATGATTAATTGAGACTTGATCCAACATGTAAAATAATTTAATAATATTTGAGGATTACATAAAAGAAAATACATATAAAATAATGGGGGGGGTCGCAGCATTAATTTCCCAATATATGTATTTTTGATAAGTTTTTAAGAGGTCTAAATATAACATTGAATACAATTATGAACTCCTATTCTTGTGGGGTGTATTTTTACTAAGCATAGTTCGAGAGGTATTGTTAATTAAAATAGAGTTATGAAAATGTTTTTTAGTATTATAAAAAAACATCTTAGAATTATTTTTATCAACTTATTAGCTGTTAAAAATTAATTTGAGACTAAATGTATTACATTTTCAGATATAAATTGAATATGTAGATATATTAATAAGAAAATTATGAATGAAATTTATCTATTTTTGTTGTATTATTTCTAGGTATAAAATGAATATGGTAGGTTATAAATATTACACATTTTGGTTCTTTCAATACAAAATTCGCAGAGTATATAGATATCACAGAATGAAACTCAAAAATTATTTGAGAAATGTATATTTTTAATATGTTGGTAAAAATGAATCCTCCCTAATTTCTATCAGTTGTGATAATCTATGTGATATAAACCAATATAAAAAGTATAATTTGGAATTCTAGATTGAATCAACAGATATCAAGTATCGTTTTGTTAAATAGAAGGTTGAATATAATTTTTTGAAACTAGATTTTTTTCAACATATTATCAATTTTGATATATCATGACTAAAAATTTATAATTTTATTTTTCTTAAAATATAGGTTCAACATGGGAGTTTGAACACTAATCAATATATGTTCACCTAAATTATGTTCCCCCAACCACATATATCGACTGAATATACGTTTTCTGGTTATGAGATTTTATTTATATATGTATCTTCTTATTAATGTCTTATTCTCTATGTGTGTAGAAATGGTGATATTAAGGAATTATTTGTGTATTTGGATAATCAGACATTTTTGATACATATATAATAACATGTATAGGTTTAGATTTTTCTAATTAAATCTTTTTTAGATAATTTTTAAATCATTTTTCATGAAATTTAATTTTCTCTCAAAGGGAGTGTATATGAGACAATGGATGATGAAACCAAAATTTATACACTTTTTTAAAATGTATTTATCGCTAATAGAGGTATTATTTGCTGATGGGGTG
The DNA here is from genome assembly GCA_963277665.1 of Viscum album. Taxonomy (NCBI): domain Eukaryota; kingdom Viridiplantae; phylum Streptophyta; class Magnoliopsida; order Santalales; family Viscaceae; genus Viscum; species Viscum album. The sequence goes on along the minus strand of OY728130.1, from coordinate 1,798,915,885 downwards.
TTTTTACATTTTATTATATACTTTATAATTATTTACCATTGTAATGCTTATGAAAAATATGTTGATTTTTACTGGAAAATATATGATTTTGATATATCAATGTATTATGAAGGCTCGGTTATGTTTTTAAGAGAATATTAAATTTATAAAGTGAATTTTTAGAGGATTATTAGGGAGGGTAAAGTTATAATTGAGTGGAATTGTGAAAAATAGAAAAAATTAAGTATTTAATTGGATGCATTATGCAGAGTTGGATTAAAGATATATTACATTGTATGATGTAAAATCATTGAGAAAATGTGTTGAATTGATTTATATTTTTTATTAATGATTCATGGAGTAGATATTTTGAGTATAATTTCATGAATTATTGTTTAATTTAGTATATTGGAAAGTAATGCAATTTAATATTGTATAAAATGATATTTTTTGGGTGAACAAATTATAAATTTTTTTATTGAAAATATAAAATTTTTTTGTTAAAATTATTATAAATTGGACTAAAGGATGACACTAAAACTGAAATATGAGAAATATTGAAAAAAATTTAAATATTTTTGTTGTATATATATTAGTATAAATAAACAATCTAATTTAATTTTGTGTTTGAATATAATATTGTACTAAAAATTTATGTATGTATGTGTTTATTGCATGGTCCAGTTAATCACTATGTGATGTTGATCATAGATAAATAATTCAATGATTATTTGGTATGTGGATGAAGGAAGAAGCATATATTCATCATAGGATAAGGGTGTTTCAGTTGAAATTAAGGATTTATAATATAACTAATTAAGAGCATAATACATTAGAAAATATTATTTTGAGTAAAGAAATTGATTTATTTTATAATGATTCCAGGTCATATGTAATATTACAGCGATTTATGAGGAATGTTATATTTGGTCTATAAAATTAATTGAAGCAACACTAATAAGAGGTAATAATTGTTCAAATATTATTACGAATTTTTCAAAAATAATTATCTATTAAATTATTATAATTTTATCCACTCTTATCTTTCTCAATAATTCTCTTACTCATGTGGAAAATATAAATAAAACTCTATTGGAACACATGGTTTTATTGGTTTTGGCCATTATGTGTGATCTACATCATTGTTGGGAGTAGTCTAATTAAAAAATATATTAGAATAAATATCTTAATTTTCATTAAAAGGATTTTGAGGTTATCAACCATAACCAATTTTTTTCGAATCCCAAAATAATTTACAAGTATTATTCTTCTTAACAAGATTCATTCCCACTATCTTTAGTGTTTATATTGGATAAGGATATGAAAACCTTCTTCTTCACATATCTTATGGATATTCTTCATGTATCTAATATATTTACTCAAGTTTGTATGATCATATCCAATGATTCTCAAATATGATAATTGTAATATATATTCTCCCTGATTCCAACCACATATATATATTTATATAAAGTAATATATTAATATACTTCAACTAGTTGTTATTGTATCCCTTGAGAAAACATTATTATTTATTTAACATGTCAATACTAACTTTTCACTCTCTTTAATAATTTATCCACACACACACAAACACACACATATATATATTGATATAAATAATTCATATTACTTCATGGATAAAACCAGGGAAAAACCCTCCATATTTATATCTATATTAAATCAACTGATTCAAATTCTGAATAGGAGTTATATTCAATATATTTATCTTACATGTTTTTGTCCATGAAATTTCATTAATTAAAAAATAATCCCACCCAAATTATTTTTGGTTTTCACTTTTAAATATCGAATTAAATCTATAATATAACCATAATAAATATGTTCTATAAATTCCATGGAATATCCAAAACTAACCCAAGATCTCAACCATCTATGGACTTGGATTTTTGAGACAAATAATCTATAATAGTTATTATAATTATTAAAAAATATATTTAAAAACAAATTATTCATTCTCTTCATTTAATGTTGACTCTTCCTATGAAAATAACCTCTCCTAAATATTATGTGATTTTATTTTTTGTAGTATATATTATTTTCTAGTCCATTGAAAAATTAAGGTATAATAGGTAATGTTATTGTTTCAAATTCATCAAGGAGTCTCTTGAATATTTCATATTAATCCACATGAGAATTATTCATGATATATATGTTTAAAAAATATTTTTAATGACATAAATTTTGTAGAGGATCCAAAAATACTATTCTCTATGACTTTTCTTCAAATATTAATATATAAACCAATATTTGGTAAAAATAAATCTCCGATTCAGGTGTCCTCATAAGTTATAAAGAATTCAAATAATTTAACACCCAATGATTTTCTTATATGATGTTTTTCTTCTCCGCACATATTTTTGTGATATATAGAAATAAATTCTTTATGAATCATAATATTAGTGACAATAAAATGATTAATTGCACGAAATAAAAAAATGCATAGTTTTTTCTTCAATATAGGACATTAAATAATGAATATAAATGAATTAAATAAAATTAAAATACTATAATGGGGAATTAAAAACGGAAAAATGTGATTGGAATTTGAAATTACAAATTACGATAGTATCCTAGAAATATATCATCCCACAAACTATATCAAACAAAAACAGTACATCATAAATATGAGTGAAATTTGGTAAATGGTATATAAATAAACCTAAAGAAAACAATTTGAATGATGAATGATAGAAATAATTTGTTTTCATATGAAGTATAAATGAAATATATCCACTGAAATTTTATAATCCCATTTTTAGAATATCTTTCCCCTTATATCTATATTTTATCGAATTACATATTTCACTCCCAATTCCTAGCCAAAATGAGATATGATACATTTTATTTAGAAGAAATTTGATGTATTGAGTATGAATATAATAATTTAGGCATTAAATTTGCAGGAAAATAAAGAAATACAAAGTTCATTTTTAATACTAATTCAATAAATTAAATAAAACTACTATAGCTAAATAACTAATAAGAATATTTCATGCTTACATTTTTTCTTTATAAAATTTACCTTAATATTTTATATTGATATATTTTTTATAAAAAAATACCTTATTTTTAAAAGATGATAAAATATATTTTTGAAATAATTAATCGATTAACACTAATTTAGTTATTAATTTATAGAAAATAAATATAAAAATAAAAATAATTAATATTTAAAAGGACTTTCCTCTATAAAAAATACAACTTCATTATATTTCATGATAAAATTTGAATGTTAAATTAGAAATTTTTTCATATTAATTTGAAAAAATAAAATTCATTTTTCGAGTCAGAATGAGAATTTTATATAATTTTTAATTTCTTATATTTTATAGGAAATATTTATTCTTAGGTGATTGGTGAAAAATAGGAATTTTTTGAAATATAATATCTTTTTTGACATCATCATGATATAAATATTTTTTATATAATATTTAAATCTTTTTATTTAGCATAAATTTATTCAATAAATAAAATTATACATTTTAAAATAGTACATTTAATTTTTAATCCAATTTTTTACATTTTGGTATCAAAGTTATATTTTATCTAAAACTACATCCACACATCATAAAATTATTATTTTAGAATTAATTTTAATTATTGTTTGAAATATATCATTTTGAAAAATAATTTTTTTTAATTTATAATAAATACATATCAAAATGAGTTAATAAGGTTATTTTCACTTTTAGTCATAAAAACATGAAACCATGGTTCAAAATGAGTTTCCGAGGTGAAAGTAAATTATTGGAAAAAGTTAAATTAACTAGAAAAAACCTAAAATATCTCAATCCTTATAATTTATTTTAATGGATGAGATTTTGATTGACCATGACTCATACCCTCTCAATTATTTTCCACATTTGGAGCTACTTTCCTTTGAAACTTATAAGCCTTTAATATAATGATATTTTTTTTCAAAATGAAACCCCTATCCTATATAAAATGACCTGTTTAGCACGCCACATATACTCACAACATAATTATTTTCAATCGACCAAATTATTATTCAATCCATCCAATGTTTTAGTGGGTTATTCCACAAAAGGGGACTATTCTTTGATTACTATAGGATTTATCCTAAAGAGTATGGTAAAAATCATAATTAAACATATTTAATTTTTATTACATTCCATATCCTTCCATCCCCTCCAAATATATTCCACCCATGATAAAATATTTAAATAAGTCTCATACGTATAAATTTTCTTATTATGATTATAGAAAAACCATTTTCTACCTTCCTACCATCCATTCAAAAAAGTAAAAATTCTTCTTATGTTATGTACATAATACCATATCCATTAATGGTGCATTTTTTTCATCAACAATATTGATGGATGGTTATTAGTTACAATTTATGAATATATATATATATATATATATTAGGTTCTTTAGGGTAAAATTAAATTTAAATTCACACACCTCATACAGAGGATGGAAAGCTAGGCTATCATTCCCTAGGGGATAGCCCACCCATCAAGCCATATTTATTCAGAACATAGACCGTATTACCTATTTAAATGAAGCCCATTACATGACCCATAGGACAAGTGGGCTTAAAAGTGCATTACATGGCACATATGAAAAATTATTTTTATCCAAATCCCACTAGTGAATCATTATGCTACATTACCTAGGCTACTGTAGTACCTATTATAGTGCTGCCACAACTACAGTTCTTGCTACAGTGCCCCCAACTGTTATAGTTTCATTGGTGCTACATCATATATATTTATTTGGTTTGATGTTTCCATTATGAAAAACAAATGAAACAACAGAAATTAATATCACCCGATGATTTTTATAGAATATAACTTGAAAATGACTCTATAATAATTTATTATAATCAATAAAAATAAAATTTAATATATATAAATAATTTTCCTAAACAATTTAATATGACATTGATGTTAATTATGTTCAGTTTTAATATATTTCATATACATTGGGAGTAATATGTAACATTAATTCTCTATAAATTCATTTTTAATTATAGGTTCACATGATTAAATTATAATCTTGGACAATTGTGTGATTTTTCTATATAAAAACACATTTATTTTTATCTCCAATGGTTATTCAGGTGATTTACATATCATCCTACCATGTAACATCAATTTTTTTTATATTTACTCAAACTCATATTTGTTTGAAAATAGACTATATGACATATTTTTAATGAGTATCCATTCTACAATATATCCATATTTATTCAACTGGGAAATGTTCTATATTCATATTTTAAATCCAAAATTTATTATTTCTTATGATTTTTAATTTTCCATTTTCATATTTTGAAACGAAATGTTATTACTCTATTAATGATACGAGTTTCAACAGGGGTGTTTTTAAATATTATTCACATTTTTCTCTTTTATCTTTAGATTCAAATTTTTTGGCCATAGCCTTTATTTTATTCAAATGATAAATTATTAAGATTTATATTTGAAATAATCTATAATATATTATTATAATCATATGCATGAAAATTTTAATTAAAAGTGACTTGTGACATCATTTTTTATTAAAAATGTATTTCAATACAACAATGTGAATGGAGTCTATTTTTAGCAATTTATATACAATAATATTTTCATACAACATTCACCAAATCAATTTAAGAAAATTATGTATCCCATTTTAATGATTTTCATAATAATGTTTTATTCCCAATTTTACAAAAAACAATTCTTCAATGGGATTAAAAATGAATATTTTATGTCCTATACCTCATATATGTAGATTTTAATGGTATTATAAATGTCTTTTTATTTTATTTCAACATCATTTAGTATTTTTGATAATTAAATTGTAGTATGATCATAGTATACCATCAACATTGATTATCTTGATGGATTTTGATAATATATTATTGAAATCTTCATGAGTTAATCTTCATTTTCACAGTTTACTCATAAAGTATTAAATTATGAATGTTTTAATTTTTTTACTAACACATATGTATGATTTAACATTACGTAATGTGAAGGACCTATATTTACATCTAATGCATTGTTTAAATCTTCATATAACTTTATATTAATTTTTTCTAAGAATAGGGAGTGATCTCAAACCCCTATGGGACTCTATCCCATATGTTTCAGAGAATATGAATTCTACCTAATTCAATATAGGACTCTATCCACCATGAGATTAATGTGTCAAAAAAAATAATTTACCTAAGAACGTAATTTTCTATTATTATGAATGTGCCCATCATTTATAACTCATTCTTAATAATATTTTATGTTTTCTTAGATCATGTCTTTCGACTCTAGTTCTCATAGTCAATTTATTCATATATTATTTTCTTCTAAAATACTTATTCCATGACTCTTGTATTAGGATATATTCTTTATTGTGTATGATTATCTTATCTAATCTAATGAACCCTGATTACGTTATTATACTCCTTTTCTCATATTATCCTCACATACAATTTTTAATTAACAACACTTATGTTTACCTTTACCAAGAATATTATTCAACACAGTGTAATATATTTATTCCACATATTTAAAAATCTATTACTAGGTTTTTTGTTTTTGAATAGTTTATTTGAAGAAAACTAAATTTTTGTGATATTTTGAAAACATTGTAAAATACATTTTTTTGTGTTTATAGTCTAAAAAAAACCAAACCATTATGTTTTGGGTTTTTTTAATTTTGAAATATAATTATTTTTCATTTGAATTGACTTATTATATGTAGGTATTTATCACGGGTTACCTTAGTTGGTATCAAAAAAGGGTTTAGTTAATTTTAGTGATTAGAATTATAGAACACTATTAAAACCCCTAATGGTTTTCATAAATATATAAAAACATCCTTACATTCATGAATGTATAGTTTATGGTTCTTCTTATTAGTAAAATACATGTATAAATACAAACCAAGAGATGTAGGATCTAGAACATATTCCCCTAGGGGTATAACCTTAAAATATTCTTGTTTATTATTAACATGATCTTCACTCACTGAATAAAATGTGTCCCAAAATATATACATGGTTTGACACTCCCATGGGATATGCATTAATTCATTTACATGATATTTATTTATTAATATAAATTTATTAAATTTTACTTAATGATGTAATAAAAATTTAGTTAGGTTTGTGAACCCAATAGAAATATTACAATGAATAAACTAGATCGAAACCTTTATGCACACCTATCACGAGGAATATAAAAGGAAATTTTTTAATTGTTATCTAGTAAAAAAGTGTGTCTTAATAGGGTCATCACACACAAGTATACTCATACTTGTCTAATTACAAATTAAAATTCACCATTGAACTACTTATTTGTAATGTTTTTATAATTTTACAAAAATCATTTAATTTTAATAAAAGGGAAATGATTAAAAATCAATATTGACATGCAATAAAAAATAATGGATAGTGTACATGACATTTTACTGTTTAGATTTTAATTCCTTATATTATTAAAGATGATTGATTAAATTCAGTTTAATAACCCATGTTTTAAATATCAATCTTGAATTACCATTCTTCAATTTAGTTATTATGAAACCTTTAATGCCTAAGAAAACTATATTTAAAATCCTATTATAATCATGGTTGATGGAACAACTCTTTCAAGTGTGTGAAACCATCCAGAACTTGGATTTATCTTATGTTTTTTCATCCCTTGAATGTCTATAATCCATTATCTGATGATATTTTTAAACAAAAGGAAATGAAATGATTTAAATAACTTAATAGAATTTATTTTTAGTTACATGTGAGGGTGGGAAATGAACACACTCATACACTCCACTCTCTCTCAAAATAATTGCAAATAAAACATATGAATGGAATAACATAATTATTGTTCAACCAATCCTCCCCTAAGGTCAATCCTCTGGTTAGTCACTCATTATCAAGTGAAATTTGTCATATTGGATGATATGAGAATAAGAGAATGGGATAATGGTAGAAATAAGAATTTTTTAATGAAATAGTTGATGGAAAAAATGTCTAGCAAATATTTATTAAATATGATAGAATGAGTTACATAAAATAATGAAAATATATAAAAAATAAAAAATAGAAAACATAGCATTCAACTGCAGTCTTCTCCTCATCCTCCAATTATTTTCAGTGGAACGAAACCCTTTTATTTACTAAAGATTTAAATATGTCTTCATACCTTATTAAAATTAATATATATCTTTTTAAGTGTTCAATATATCTCCTTTATGACATTATATGTTTCATATACTAAATTATTGGGTGTTTCCTAATTTTAACACTAATATGAGATTCCATAGTGACAATAGCACCATCTATAGTTACTATTCATAATAGTACCACACAACTACTTTTGTTCAATCTTCATCATATACCTATGTGAGTTCCCCTCATCTTCTTATTTACAAATACATTATTATTCAATTTACTTCATCATAAAACATTTTTACATCATCCACTACTCTAAATATCCACAACCAGTGCCTGGATTGATAGTTGTGGAACATCTACCATTGTTATAAAGGTGTATCACCTCTATAATTTCTTAGTGGTTGAACTCATCATCAAATAATGTATCTCCATGCTACTTTGTCAAAGAATCAGCAATGTGAAAATTCTATATAGTGGTGTCATTTCATTATAGATCATTCCACTATATATACTATTACACCAACGATAGTTCACATATACAGTTGCACCAACGGTAGACCACATCTACAATTTCATGAATGTTAGATCACATATACCATTTCCATATTGGTAGATCCCATCTACAGTTGCATGGTGCACATTCCAGCGTGGTAGTGTGGCATCATCTGTATAGGTGATAAATTGGGAGGGAATGCATAACGTATATGATAGAGGAGAAAAATTCGTGTCAATCATCATTGATATTCACTATTTGGTTATCCAACCTTCAAAATGGAATGATGATAAAAATAGTCTTCATGAATGGTTATCTAGGGTTGTGGGAGTGATCCGTGGTGGTGGAATTCCTCAGTAGTGGTAGGAAGATCGATCATAATCATGAGAAGTGGAAACAACAGTGTTCCCAATAGTGGGATGTAGTGCTTCATCAAGCCATCCAAATTTCATAAAAAGCAGTCCAAGGTTTTCAGACAAGGATGAAGAAGCAATCTACGGTATTATAGTTCATCAGAAGTGGTGATAAGTTTGATCTTTGAGTTCTTAATTGGTAGACATGGTAGTCTTAGGTGAGTGTTATGGCTGTTGGTGACGTAGAGTTGTGATAAATTATTTTTTAGGTGGGAGAGTACAAAAATAAGGTGTTATGTCATCATTTTGGTAAAAAGGAACAGTAATCATAATTATGAAATCCCATATAAATTTTCAGAACCATTGAGTTCTTGTATATTAATCAACTTGTGGGGATACTATCCCATATACCAACTCGATGATGGAATTATTGTACACTAAAATCACATATATGGACCACGACAATTTACATGATTTTAAAAGAAACTAAAAATAACCCCCAACCCTACCCAAAACTTCACTAGAAGACACCAAAAATCACAATAGTACCCAACCATAGTTAATTAACGGTAAAAAAACATCACCAGAAAATATACAAACAATGATGACATAAAAAAATAATTAATACATTCAACAGGTGATATCACACATTCAAAAAATCACATATATTCATTCAGAACTAGTTAAAAAACATAAAATTTTATAAATATCAACCAAAAATGTAATGTATCAATATGTACCACCTCACCATCACCATCACCATCGTCACTGCCATCCCCATTGTCATACTCACTATCATCACCTTGTTACCATCGATGTAATACTCTCGTTCATCCTCTCTGTCATCATCTCCATCATCCCCACCTTTATCCTCACCACCATCCTTACCGTCATCCTCACCATCTACCTCTATATCATTCACACCATCACTATCATTTGGAACAACATCATCCCAACTACCACTAGGACTTGTACTCGGTCCAATATATAATATTCACATCATCAATATATTTTCATCATAACACACAATGGTATATAGTGGATGTGATGAAAATAATACTACCATAAATTTCATAAATTCATTGTTGTCCCACTGATTCTATTCATGCTCCTATATAACCATTTTTTGTCTTCTTTTTCCTCATCTTGATCTCATGTTTTTTGTCGATTACCTTTTTTCAGATTAGTGGTACTTGAACTAGATTCTAAAATGTGCCAATATATAATTGTTAAATTCTCTTCCACGGTTGATAAAATACATTTCCATGGATCTCATCTCCCAAAACCCAATTTAAATTATTTTATATCCCAAATTTGTTAGCTTCTTATGAATAAATGGACTCCAAATGACACTATTAAAAATATAAATTTACTATTTTGTTTCAAAATAATAATTATAATTTGAAATAAATAAATTAAAACATATAATCTACTGTTATATTGGTTCATTTACCATGCTTCCAAATTTTTTATTTATTCTCAAGAAAAAAGATATTTTTTTTGGCACACATCCTTATGTATTTAAAACCTCCCCAACAATAAAATTGAATGTATAAAATTAAAATTGAAAATGGGTTATTAACGATTAATTTCATAACTAAAATCAAATGGATACACTAGATGATGAAATATGATTTTCAATAATGATTGATTACTTTCTATATGTAGGATATGAGTTTGTTAACAAAATAAATAATATATAATATGTTGGGATAATTGAGAATATTATTAATAAATTATATGATTAATTAACTTAATGTATAATTTAATGATTCTAATTTTTATAAATTATTTCCATTAATATAACATAAATTTAATTATATAACAACAGAAATGGGATGTATTTATTAAAGAAAAAATATGATGATTAAATATATGTATAATATTGTAAAATGGGATGATTATCTATATGATAGAGGTTTCCCTATTTGGTTTTATTTTTTTTCCATGATTAACTTTGATAGGGGTTAAAACAAGGAAAAGAAAGGTCCATTTATCATTGATGGATGCTGATGAAATTGTATAGTAAATATTGGAGTTTTTTGTTAAAAATAAACGTGAAAGAATTTCATTAATTTTTTATTTGGATAAATAATTTTAATGTTTAGTTTTTGTGAGAGTATTTAACGTTTGATTGGTTTTAATCCTTATTATTCATATTTAGTTTTACAAGGTATAATTTTATTTAGTTCTTTTCAAATCAATTTTGTTATGCTTGGTTCAATTAAATTATGTTTGGTTCAATTATATTCTATATCTATAAATGATATACCATTTAACTATGTTCATATTTATTTTTTCAACTTAATTTAGGTTTGTTTATTTTTTATTAGTTTTATTTATTTAGATTCACTTATATTTGTATATAACCTATCATTTGAATTTGATTTAGCTTATTTCATCCCTCGTATAGTTTAGTTTAGTGTATGTAACATTATAATCATTTGGTTATGTTATATTTTATTTTATTTACATAAATTCAATTCAAATAAATTTAAATTTTTTTAATGTTATTTTTTTTATTTTTTATTCACTCGTTTGGATATTGTTCAGACTAGTACATTTAGGTATTTTTGTTATAATTTTGGTTTCTCTTCCAATTATTTTATAACTATTTTAACTGGTTCTAGATATTATTCTGGAATTATTATTTTCATTATTTATTTAGTTATGTATTTGATTAGTTGGTTCTTGATGCATTGATTTGGTTTTTTTCATCATTATTGATTTCTTTAGTTTTATATTCATTCAGAACTTGATGATTTCAGACTAGGTAAGGCATGCATATTCTATTTTTCTGGATTAAAATTATGATAGTCAAATTCGATTTATATTTTATACCATTAATTTTATTTCATGTTTTATTTAAATTAATTCTTTATTGATCGGTTCTATTTTTTGGTACATTTTGTGTTGGTTTTGTTGGGCCTATTCAATACAATTCAATAAAATTATATTCTACTCTAGTTGAATATGTTTGGTTTGTTTGATTTTGGTTTCATTTTTTTCATGTGAAACTGTTTCAATTTTATTTATATTTCTTGGAATCTATTTTATGCACATTGGAATGGTAATTGTATTTTTTTATTAGTTTATAATGGCCCATTTTAATTTTTGATTATATTTGTCATATTTCCTTATAATCAGAGTTGGTTACATTAAAGAAAGTTTAGTTGAGGAATGTTTAAATATGGTTGATTTAGTTTTTGGTGATTCATCTTGTTTTAGTTTCATATTATAATTAACCCACCATATGGCCCATTTCATTTATACATCATTGGGTGGACAATATTTTACTAAATAAAAATTCATCCATGTGAAAAAACATGAGATTTTCCACGTATAAAACTATCACATAATGGATTCCTATTAATGTTAGGCATGAGAAACCATAATCCAAAACTACTATATTATTTTCATTTCATAATTAACTGAAAATAGTATGTATATATGTTTATATTGTGGCCTTCACCACGTGTAAATTTTATATATACCTTTGAATGATCCTTATATGTCTACCTAATTAATCTACCACCATTCTGATTTGATTCCAAGGATGAGTTATTTTCACATTCCTTTGATATATAACATCAAAACACTATATAAGGAAGTTGGTTTTATCTTTTGATATATGCAAAGTCATATGGAAAATATTATTATTGGTATCTTCTAAAATTAATTAATTCATTATTCCATTATATGTGATGATTGTGAGAAAACACAACTTTTTTAGATACAGTGTTGTGGGAAGAAACCCAGAACTAGAATAAAAGGACATTTATCTATAGCAAGACATAGCATTCAAGGAGTGGGTTAAAATATTCCTGGATACATACATTTCAATGTTTATAGATTGAATAAAAAATGTACCCCATTTATATTAATGTGTAGGAAACGGGCATCCATTAAAAAGTTAAAAGTGTATATATACACTCAATGTTTCTTTCAGGAAAATTTAAGAGTTATGGGCCATCTCGAATAATAAATCATCATTGAAATTACTAATATTTGGGGTTATGTTTTTCATATACGCACTTATAAATTTTTAGAAAACCAATTATGTTTATTATAATGATTTTAGCATATGGTCAACATATTAATTTTATATTTTCAATTCTTGAAAATAGTAACTATATTCTTGATCATATTAGTTAGGGGAAATAATTTTATTCTATAGTTCTACTTAAAAAATTTATATGGTTTGTGTAGTTGTAAAACGTTTGTAAAATTCATTTGACACTTTTAATAATATACATTATTTTGACTATTATGGTGGAATATTATCATTTTTTGATAATTTAAATGAATAATGAGGCTTAAGATGATAATTTTATACTATCAATTCCATTGATTATAGTTTATCATCCCATATATATTATATTCAATTTAGTGATCATTTTTATTAAAATGTGACTTTCAATTACTAAAAAGAAAACAAAGTGGGGAAAATTTTTTATAAGACCTATATTATGCCCTGATATTGTATTCTTAAGTTCCATGTGATTCATGGTTATTGGGTGGCATACCATTTGTGATGTGTTTAACTCTAAAGTATCATTTTATTTGTAAATACCACCACATTTACGGCTTCTGTTTTTATAGGGAAATTTGATATGTTATTTTTTATGAGGTGTTTTATTTCCCAATTGGGAATCATATCTAAATCTTGATAGTCTGAACATCTATAAAAGGTGTTTTTAGATGGGGTATAGGACATTAGAGTTAATTGTGAGCTTAAATAGGCTTTATAAGAATTTTGGTTGGACATGGAATGAAATTTAACTATAGCTGCACCAACAAAGTGTGGGATTTCCCATAGTTGACCCATAGTGGACGGAGAAATACTCCTCATATAGGGAATGATTCCAAGGTTGGGAATGATTCTAGAATTTTATACATGTCAAAAAACTATAGATAAACATCTTGTTTGGTTGTTTTTATTAGAGTATCCCATAAGGGGTACAACCAATTGTAAATAGGGTAGAAGGAGAAATAACCAGGTTTGATGTTTCACTTGTAGCCAAAGGGGTATAAAGATGTTTTGAGTTTTATGTCAATAGTTTATGTCGATAAATAATAATCTAAAGAAAGATAATTTTTTTTAAAAAGTGAACGTGTTTATCCAAAGTCTATATAATACGATTTTTAATGATACACAACTGTAACATAAAGATATGTATACCATCTAGTTCGCGAAAAATTATATTCAGTGTAGAGTTATTCTATATTAGGGATGAATATATAGAAGTGTCATTTTATAATAAAAACATTTAATTTTTTTTTATTTTTATGCCTTATTATTTTAGTGATTTTTAGTAAATAAACTTTGTAGAACAAAATTTATTGGTGTAATCATGCGTTTATTGGTGTTTAGGTTGAAAAAAAGTGAGATAAAACAAACCGTAAAAAATATTATAAAATCATTTAAATAATAAAATTCATGACATTATCACAAACTTAATAATAATAATCTAGAAATTATAATACACACTAAAGACATTCATTAATTATCTAATGATTAAATGATAATTTATCTATTCAAAATAGAAATGGGATGAAATATTAAATGAACAAAATAAAGTAAAATCACTAATAATTTTTTTTGAAATCATAAGATTCACCCACTCTCTTTTCCCATAATATCATAACTCACACATATAATAACCAAACATGATTAAAATGTAATATATGATACAATAAGAAAAGATTCTATGTTAAGAAAAATTTAATTTGTCCTTATAATAATTTTAACTTTAACATATCCCAAACTATCCAATTATTCAATATTGTTGTTATGAGAAAATTTTAATGAATACCTATAATTTTCAAGTTATGAAATTTTCATTCCATAAATTACTTAATAAGAATAATTATAAAAAAATTGTTGTACCTACTTCCTCTCATGGTATGAAATCATAGTCCACCCCAAATTGTAGAGGTATGTTATAGAATACTTTTTTTATTTCATCATAACGCTTCAAAAAATGAATATTTAATTATAAAAAACTAAGTGTTAATGAAAATCATAAAACTTGTCAATAAAAAAGTCAAATTTGATTAATATATTTAACTTGGTACTCTTCTAATAGGGAATCATTTCATGATATTATGATGTGGGATTCTCATTTATGATAATAATGGCCTCTAATTCTATACCAACTCAATCACGCTAGCCACAATTAAACTGATTCATAAATTTTTTCCCTATCTCACCAAATTTAGTGAGTTGTGTTGTCCTCACAGCCTCACTATTGGGAAAATTATAATGTATATGGTCCCAAAATATTAATTCATATATGTAAAATACCAATATAAAATTAAATTCAACAAATTATCTTACCCAGATTTGAAACCAAGTATTATCCTTTACTTTATTTACATGGTGTCTCCAAGAAAGTGGCCTAAAAAGAATTATGTCATAATATTTTGAATGTGACTCTCTAAAACACCTAAATTCCCACCATTTTATTCCACTCAATTTATTTTCTTTGTTGTATTGAAATATCATATGTGTCTGGTGGTTCCACTCCTAACACATGAATGTATGCCCATTTTGCCTAATAGAAGATTTAAATGTGATATAAAAATAAAATTATATCAATACATATTATAAATAAAATAAATTATCTTCAAAATTATTTACATGGGTTCTATAAATATTCAGGAGGTAGTCTTATCAGTGGTTCCCAATGGATCTATAGGACTTGATGGCATGTTATCCTATATAGAAGGAGTGGGACTAATGTTCTATGATAGTGGTTCAAAATGTGTCAGAGTAGAAGTTGAATGATCATGAAGATGGAAGCTCAGGGAGCAGAAATTATATAGAAAATAGAATGGGATCAACATATGTTGAAATTCTTAATATGCATGGGTAGTAAGAGACAACATCAGATAAGGGAATGATAGGTGAGGAGGATCGAATAAAAATAGCAGTGAACACATAGGAGGACTAAATATCTTGAGTGCCTCTAATAGCACTACATGTTCATAAGGTGTTCTAGATTACATGTCAAAAGAAGGGACTGGGTGTGATCGGGAATTCTGAGGGGTGCACATATCCCTAGTTTCCCCTTATATAATTTAGATGAGAATTGGTACCACTAGGTTGTTCGGAGAATAACTGTCTCATATTTGGTGGATCCAAATTCATAGTAACAAAATTACTAAAATCTGATTATAAGTTTTTGATACGTATATATTTGAAATAAAATACTCACAACATGAACCAAATAAGAGACACACATCCCTTTCATTTGGTGATTATTTCTAGTTATCCTTTCCCTTTATATCTCTTCAATGTTTTTCAATTCATGAATTTAAGAAAAAATATATAATTAATTATAAATCCATAACTAATGTATAATCCAAAAAATAAAGAAGATGAGACATTAATTAATTAAGGAATAAATTTTTTCAACCAAATAAATGATATAGAGTGATATGACTAAAGAATTTTTTATTTAGTGGGAATAATTTAAAAACATAATATGAATGTGATATAAAAACCTATAGGATAAAATTAGTATGTTTTGAATGGGAATGATATATTTTTATTATATTTTCAATTTGACCCAATTCAATTTTCTTTAGGTAATTATGTATATTTAGGTCAATTTATTAGGTCATTTGTATATTATTTTTTGTGTTACGTCTTTTGGGTCATATTTTGGGTTATAACATTTTTCCATTTTTCGGTTAGTTCATTAGATTCATTATCTTTGTTTTTTAATTTAATTACTTTAATATGATTCAATTCAATGAATTTAGTTTTTTGTTCTAATTTAATTGGTTTTGTTTTGTTTTATTTTGTATTTTCTAATATATTATGTTTCAATATTAAAAAGTGAAACTCAAATAAAAATGAAACTAGTATATATTGAAAATTTTCATGAATGTTATGTTGGATACAAAATATTTGTAATCAACAGTAAATAAATTTAAATAGTAAAAACCATAACAACTGAAGTCAAGATAATCCAAAAGAACTAAGAACACAGATGAATGATTCTACATATTTATCACCACAATTCTAGGTTGACAATCAACTATACCAATTAATCTACTAGAGTCTTCATATGTAATAAATAGATTGGTTCTAATGGGATTAGGGATGGCACTAATTCCATCATCACCATCAATAAAAATATGCATTGGGATTACTTTAATAATCACACTAATTAAAGGTCACATATGATCTTTCACCTACAAATATTTCTTCTCTATTAATGCTTATATATAAATGGTTATTTGTAGTAAGAGTGTGAGTCATATCAATAACTCAAAATAAAAAATCATCCATAAGTGTGGAATGCCTCATCATCACATCAAACCACTTCCATTCCATTACAGTGAGTCAATCGTGAGAGTAATAATCCAATAGTAGTATTTTATCCCTCACTCCATAATAAGATACATTTTCAATTCATGTTATAATATCTAATACACGAGCGTAACATTTTGTTTTGGATGTTAATACAACACAGTCATGTTGTGTTCTTATGTTCCTTTAATATTAAGTGATAATAAATTTTTATGACTTGATAACAATTGATTTGCATTAAGGAAACATTGAATTAGAACCAGAAGGAAAATTAATTTTTTCTCAAGAAATATATTTAGCAAGAAAACTCAATATATGAAATATAAATGAATATTAAAATTAATTAAATTCAAAAGTTTGTTAAAATATTATATTAATACTTATACCTTCAATTTTAACTTTGGAAAAACTATTTTCTATAAATATTATCTCTCTTTCATGAAGATAAAAAATGATTCTTTCTATGTATAATTATTTTATGTTTCTAATTAAAAAATAGAAATATTTTAATAGATATTAATAATTACATGACATGATATAACATATAAATGTTCAATATACATACTTGATGTATTCAGCGAACAAATCATAGTTAAAAAATATTGTGCGATTTTCCATCTCCTACCTATCATGGCTTAATGTGGTCAATGTATATGATTCAAGAATTACCCCTTTTCGGGTAAGTGATGGAAAACTGGGGGTCCATTTACTAATACAACTCTTCTTCAGTTGTCATTTGTATGTTCTATCTTGTAGTCACATTAAAACATACATTGAAAAATTATATGTATTCTTTAACCAAGTAACCATTAACAATATAAACATTGGGATGATTCCTATTATAGATATAAGACATCAATTTTTACATCTATATTTTAGTTGGATAGATATAAAGAACAAATATAAGTCATCAAATAGTTTTTTTAGTTTGATGATTCAGTTTTAGATGTATCATTCATGTGAAACATAAGTGAAGAAATATTTTCTCTTTCTCACACAAAATTAATGGTTCCCAGGCAAATATTTATGGTATGAAATACATGGAAAGCGTTTTTATCATAATGATATATATAAAAACAGAATAACCAAGTATTTGGTGCCCTTATATTATTGTGAAATAGATAATTAATTTCTATTGGAGTGAACTCATGAAAAAGGATGTGATAATCGCAAGTCTTCAAATATTTCATCTTCTACTATATTATATTGACCCATTAGGTTATGTTTCTTGAATAGCCATTGAGATCTTCAATTGTTTCTTGTACTTCTAGAAATATATTTTTTTCTATAATTTATCATCAAATAAGAAGTACATTGAACTTTCTATGCCTTTTAACTAATACAAAAGGATTCAATTCTTGTCTAATACCTCAATCCATCAAGTCACACCGATATCATATATTGCCTTTTACAATTCCCTTGATATATTGATTATTGAAAAGAAAAATTAAACGTATATATTTCAATGTAGATTATGTATATGAAATGAATTAAAAAATTGGTTAAACAATAAGGAATATAAAGAAGATTCATTTGTTCTTCCAATTTTAATTATTTCCTATGGAAAAAATTATCCTCTTTCTATATTTCTAATGGACCTTCCCAAATGAAAACTGATATCTTTCAATTCACAAGGAACATGAATTATTGAAATACAATGATGTGTATTTTCTATCTCCATGGTATTTTCAAACCTTTTACAATTAATACTATATGGATGATCCATTGGAATGAGTTTTCAATGTCATATACAACTAAATATTCAATGATATTTAATTATTTTGGACCATGTATTCATAATTCAATGATCAAATGACAGATATCCCCAAGTTTTTTAAATAAGAATCATTACATAAACATGAATATCATCAATCATCTACATATAAACATTATGAATATGATATATGTATTTCAAACATGAATCGTATGTGCACACACTCACATTCAAAGGATGTTTCAACTCATTTATTATAGTTTTCATGAATACAACTTTATTACTTTCAGGTCCAAAAAGTCATGATATAATTATAATGATGAATGCGAAACATTATTCCATACACATCAATGAAGTATGCTAATAATTGTGTATGAAAATCATTCATGTTCTTTGAATAGTAAGAATCTACCCAAATAGATTAAAACCATCACATCATAGAACTACCCTCACATTAAGCAGATTAACTAAAAAATCAGCATATCGAGAATCAAATGTTTATCATGAAAATACATCAGTTGGGTTAATGAACTCATCATTTATATTATTTTTATTGGTATCATTCTATCACATTTTTATTCATATTTCATCATAAATGATAATTTTTTGGAGTCTATGAATCAATGGAATGCTCCACATTACATTCAATTGAACATAGGGTGGTGTTCTATCTGCACTTTCAATCCACGAGGAAGTGGAAGATTTTAAACAATAATTTATTTATGTATTTTCTTCCCATAATAGTTACAATATTTCAATAAAACATTATTTTTAGAGAAATCATGTTATTCAACTAACATCCATGCAGTATGAGGATTTGAGGGAATATTTGTATCATCTAGAAGTAATTACTAACAAATTTCTATATAATCGATGAAATTATTAGAAATATCACACATGGTATTCCCATAAAAGGACAAGATTAAAAATTAGATCCTTTAATTCAACCATATTACTAATATACTATATTTTTGGTTCTATCATTCAAATTTTTCACCCTATCAACACCATCATTTTCATTACATGCATCATCTATTCTCATATCATATTATTCTTTGGTCAGAATAATTTATTTCTCATGATGATGAATAAATGGAAACTAATAATCTAATAAGTTATCTAATCGAGTCATATCATTCAAATCATGGAAATTTTTATATTTCATTTTCTCCCCATCATGATACCACACATATCAGTTTGTTTAAAAACCATATTTGGTTAAATGGTATCTAAATTC
This sequence comes from Viscum album, assembly GCA_963277665.1. NCBI lineage: Eukaryota > Viridiplantae > Streptophyta > Magnoliopsida > Santalales > Viscaceae > Viscum > Viscum album. The sequence goes on along the minus strand of OY728130.1, from coordinate 1,798,895,634 downwards.
ATCATAACGTAACAATGGTCATCCAATATAATTATAACATGGGAAGGTTATATGACTACAATCTAAAACATTATCAAATGAAAATATAAAAACCTCTCTATCTTGGTTATAAAATTTCCATATATCTTATATGCTTCATACATCCAATTTCTATCCATTTTAAAAAATAATGTAATTTGTCATGTCATAAAGTAAGTGAAATTATATTGAATTTAAATCTAAAATATATTTAAAAAAATGATAATTGTTCACTTTATATGAAACCATAAATAACACACTATTCTATATGAGAACAAATAAATAAAAGACAATATATATATATATATATATATATATATATAAATAATAAAAATATAAGACAATGAAATTTAATTCAATAATATGAATGAGTAATAATGATTGATGATGTTATACAAAATTGTGTTTATAAATGATTTTATTTATTTATCTCTTACTAAAATTAATTTTTATGTGTGTGTGGTGATTAGTGAAAGAGTGGTATAGGTGATAAAAAATGAATAGTATAAATCAGTGGAAAAAATAAATTAAAATTGCGTGTGACACAATGTGTGAGAAGTAATGAGAGAGTGTGAACAATGAATGAATGAGATAGAATTGTGAGAAACATAATGAAACAATGACAACATGATTAAAATTAATAAAATAATTCTAAGGGAGATGCATTTTAAATGTGTTACATAAATGGTTTTTCTAGAAATAATACATTTATGGTATCATAGAACATTATTTATTTTTAGATCGAAAAAACCCGTAAGATTTATTGGGTCATCATAATTGGGAATAAATTTGGTGACTATGTAAAAGACTTTGGTTATGATAGAAAATATTTGTATAATAGAAGTTCTCTCAAGGATAATTATACAAAAGTATTTGGATTATGTCTAAATTTATAAAGATAATTACAGTGAAAAATTATTGATATTTATAATCAATTGTGACACTTAGGTAAATATATTTATTTAGTGTATTGAAATAATGCATTCATAACCATAGTATTAGTGATGAATGATAACATATTAGGATATTTTTGTAATAAACATGTTATCACAATAAGGTGTATATGTAAAATAGTTTATACACCATTGAAAATGATATTTTTATAGGGAATGGTTTTTTGGGTATCCATTTTGGAAAAAGTAATTTTTTGTTGAAATGAATTTATCATTTTATATTCAATTTATTTTTAATGAATTTCATGGGACTCGTATGGTTTTATATATGTTAGTTTTTGTGTTTTAATTCCTCTATAAATGTATTTTACGACAATCTATACTATCTTATAGAATGTGATATGATTACCCTTATATGGATATTCATTGAATATTATCAATTATCCTAGAATGCACGTAGGATTAACATATTGTTAGACACTATAATAGTCTTTCATTGTAAAGGAATTTGCCTTTTAAGACACTCACTATCATTTTAGGCTTGTACATTACAAAAGAGAATAACCCGTCAAAATGGATTTTAAAAATAGTGAAGGATTATACAAAATGATTACATTATTAACACTATAGATTTATAATTACTTTTTATCCCAAAGGGTAAGTATATTAAACATTATAGGTATATAAAATAATTTTCCAACAAATCCTGATTTTTTATTTAAATTTTAAAAATTTAATAAAGTAGTTATGAAGCTACTGTAGAAGAGGATGAGGTATATAATGTCCTCAATGGTTTGGGAATCGATAAAAAAATACCATATTGGGGGATGGTATCCTTAGATACTGGCAATGATACATCCCCTATTAACATGATATTTTTACTTAATAATTTCATAGTAAATAAAAAATGTATGAACATGTATGAGATACAATATTATCAATATTTATCATGTATTATAGAACCAAACATAATAAATACTTATTGAAATAATCATATATCATGTATAAATATTTAAAAACACTATATATATTATCATAGAATAGATATAAGTGATAAGTTTTATTAATAGTATTGGATTCTTTCATTATCTAATATGTTTTAAATATAATTAAATTAAACAATAAATCTCACCCAAAATCAATTGAACCAGAATTTAATAAACCATGAAACAAAACATTTAATGACTTGAAATATTTTTTAATAAAAAAATTTCTTTTTTTATTATATAATTATCATAAAAATAATAGGTTTATATTGTATTTATATATAACTACCGAGTAACTAAATTTAAAAAATATATATCAGGCACAATTATATTTATTATTCAATTAAATAAAAAATATAATAGTAATTATAATTAATTAAACGAATCTAGAATCTAAAAAATATCTATTTTAATTTTTTGTGACCAAGAAAATAAATGAGAAATATGGTTGATAGAATATATTAAGTATGTCAAATATACCAATATAATAATAATGAATAATAAAATAACAAAGTATGAGGGATGAGAGATTTTTGTGGATGAGGAATAAAACCAAATTTCATTGGTCAGTGTTTTATACATAGGTAAAAATGAAATTGAATTTGGAATGAATATTTGACCCATTTTATAATCATTGATTTTATGATGATGAAATTAAATGAAAAGTGAAATTGTGGAAGGAAAGACACTTCTGGGGAAGATGACGGAACCGTCTGGAATGAAAAAATGTGGCTTGATTTTGAAAATGAGTAGGTTATTCCAACTAGTATTTAGGGGGAACACTATACCAATGGTTGTTTAAATATTTTGGTATAGAGGTATCTATCCCAATGGGGTATTAAAACTATTGGTATTGCATTCATATAAATGGAATATCCAAATGGTTTTGTTGTACCACTGGGATATGATCCCCAATACCAATGGTTTTTATAAACGTCTGGTATATGGGAATTTATATAGACATCATTTACACTAGTATATAAATCTATAATTGATATTAAAATCTATTAAAATTGAATTTTAACTCATAATTAATAAATAGATTTATTTTTATAAATTCATTAATTATAGTAAATAATGAATTAGAAGTTAATTAAAGCACAACCAAATGATGAAATTATACCTATGAAATAAATATATATCAAGTAAGTGTATTTACTTATATTATTAAAGATTGAAATAAAACAAAAACTCTTGGAAGTTAGTGTGGATTTTTTTGTCCTATTATCACCACTTTTGATGATATCGATGACCTTTTCACACCTCTCATTTATGGATTTGTGATCATTAACTTCATCCTGACCAAGTTCTTTATAACTCTCCATCAGTGTTTCAGTGTTAATTTTCTCTCATATTTCGCATTTTCACATCCCTCTAATTTTATCCTATAATGAAACCAAGTAAGTTTTATTCATAATTAACATTTTACTTCCATTTCTCTTTTACAAAGAGGATATTTCATCAACCCTAGTAGGATTTGGTAATTTCAAAAATAGATTTCCTTAACGTCAAACCCTTGATTAACGATATCATGTTTAAATATTGGAGAGGAAATTTACATAAGTTATGTGATTTTGACAGCCTTATTTTCTAAAATAAAAACACTATATTAGATAGTTTATGTGACATGCAACACTGAGCATAAAAAACCCACAAAATATATTTCTTTAAATTTAATCTTTTCAATTACATGAAACACAGAAAAACCTGGTTTGATGTTAACCCAAATTTGTATCCCTATTAATTAAAATTTTAATTATGAATATTAATCAATGAATTTTAAATTTAGGGTTATCTATTAATTATAAATAAATTTAGAATCATTTCTAAGAAAAAGATAATTCTTCTAAAAACTGTATTTTTATACAAAATGATTTAGTCATGCATTGCGCACATAATGTAGAATTATTTTTTATGAAATCTGGAAAAATAAGATGACAAAATAAATCTTTTAAATCATAATATATAATTTTTATTAGGATTAATATTTATTTTCTAAATAATTTTTTTGTTAAATATAGTGAAATATTTTAAATTGTAATTGAAAAATGCATTTTCATTCAAATTAGTTATAAAAAAAGTATATATTAAATTGGTTTTAAAGTAAAATTAGTTGAATTAAATATTATGAAATATTATTTTGGAAATTTTAGTAATTTTTATATTCAATTTTTATATAATAACATTATAAGAATGTGATCATTTTATTTTTAAAACTCTATATTCTTATCATGTCTATGTTGTTAATATTAAATTCCATTTTTCCTCATCAAGGAATATAATTTATAAAATTAGATAAAATATTTGAAACCGGAATAAATTATATTATCTAATAAGTTAATGCTATTTTTACCAAAATTAATAGTGAAAATATTAAATAATAATTACCATGGTTAAGGTAAAAATTTATTTATCAAGGGTCGAAATAAAAGGATAATATTGAAATAACCTACACACATGAGTAAGATATCTTTTATAGACATATTTCAAAACTATATTGTCTATGTATTTATATTAATCCATTTTTTACCTTCTCTTCAGGTGAAAAACATGGTTACACATTTTTATTTTCATAAATTATAAGCGTTACACACTACTTAGTGATACAAGGCTACCACTCTTCTCTCTCTATCACACATTAAAAACGTTTTTGGATCCAAATACCCCTGAATAAATGAAATCCCAACATCATTCCTTTAATCCTATAACCCTTAGTTATGGATGAAATCCTACCTAGAAACGAATTGGTGAAAAAACTATGGATTATTCTCGAAGAAGAGGTAATGTTCATTAATAGGTGTCTTTATTTTATTTTTTTCCACCTATTGAAATTATTCTTAAATCATGATGATATAATAAAATCATATTTTATGTAAAAATATATATTTTATGATCATTTTATCACCTAAAATAATTTCCACTTCCATCTAATGGGTTATGAAATTATCTTTCATGAGTACGATGGAGTACAACTTCATAAACTAATGTTATTCATTTTTTTCCATTTTTTCTTCTCAATGATGGGTATGATGATGTATAAAAAGAATAAATATGATATTTATAAAATACTTGTACCTATTAATCCATTATATCATATATATGATATTTATTTCCATTATATAGGGGATATGATACCATGCGTTGTGTGTACGACATACTACAACCTAAAGAAGTGATGTGATTTGTCTTTTACTAATGCATAATATGGTAGGGGATTAGAAAATATTTAATGAATATATGTGGTATACATGAAATAATTGTATTATTCATAAAATATTTATCATTATAAATTTATTATATGTCATTTTATTCATTAAACTACCAAATAATAACATCATTCATGTATGTGTGGACTACAACCTTCATGAAGTGATACGACTCTCTTTTCATCATTAAATCACATGGATGATATATATATATGTATGATTATGTAATGAATTAATATGTAATATAAGATATTTTTATCATTATTTAATGGTAAAATATTATATCCCACCATTTCATAATGATCATTTAAAAATGAAAATGTTACTCATGCGTACTTATGACCTACCATCTCCATGATCGTAACATTATCCATTTCTGAAAATAATATTTAATGATTGGGTTTAAAAGTTTAAATGATGTATATATATGATAATTGTTTCATGATAAATATTTTTTAGATGATGTGATTATATATTATGAATAATAATTACACATTTTTTAAAAAATCATGAATGGGAAAACAAGGTAATTAACACCCAAACCAATGAAAATATTGATTTATTATTTATGAACTGGTGATAAGATGTAATGCAAGGATAATATATGAAAATATAATTGTTAATATTGTTTTGGTAAAAGTTAATATAATTCATAAAATCACTATATAGGTTATTAAATAATATTCACCCAACATGAAGTGTGATTTAAGGGACTTTATTTCAATTTCCCATCATTGAGGCATATTGAAATGTCTTGCACCTAATTTATATTATATGATGCACATAATTCCCATGTGAAATGTAATATCACTATTCCTAAATAATTCATCGTATTTTAGGTTTCAATTTGAGTTATTTCATCTAATGCGTTTATATATAAAAGTTACAAAGTGGAAAAAAATTTCACAACTCATTTGTTTTACTAGGTTATATTACTTCATTATTATATTTCATATACCATTATTTTATGTTTATTTAATTTTTATTATCTTATTTTTTATTTCCACTTATTTTATTTTGATTTATAGTTGTTATAAATAATTTATGCATTAAATAATTCTCACATTAATGTTATAACAATTTTACGAGATTATTTTAAAATGTCATTCTAATCGATAATGTTAATTCTTGAATTTCAATTGAAGGAAATTATTTGACCATTTTCTAACAAAGAATTTATTTTTTTTAATATATAATAACTCATGACATTTCTTGGTAATAGCTAGTTTTTTCTACTATTTCTTACTTAAATTTTTTTTATAAAATACATTTGAGAAAATCCTACATTATTTCTCTATTAAATCGGAAATTTGTATTTTACCAAAAACATATTTTCTAAAAATGTTCTGAAAATTGTTTTTAATCATTTTCCAAATTATTTATTAATGTAATTTTTCCCAATTCTGAGTTTAAAAAAAAATTAAAATAATTCATCATGATGTTTTGAAAACAATTCCCATATGGATTTTATCAAATAGAGGTAAAGGAATATTTAAATAAATGTGCACAATATGAGTTTAATTTCTAGTAATCATGAAATATAAAATGTTTAAAATATTATTTTATAGTATAAGAATGTTAATTTAAATTATATTTATTTTCAAAATGTTTTATGAAACATTAGTTATAAAAATTAATTTTCGAATTGAAAATAATATTTCTTTTATGAATTTTTTAAATGATTTTTTATCCTCTTTCTATTCATCAATGACAACAACCGATTGTTATTAATATAATAGATATATGCTGCATTGGTACCATCATTATTCATAATTGTGATGGTTTATGATCATTGTGACCTTGTAAAGTATTGAAATTCACTTCTTCTATCGTTTTTTTATTCGTTAACTGTCCCGTGAATTATTCACTTTCTTATGAAAATTAAATATCACCTAAATATCCAGATTATTTATCATGGATAATTTTATTGCTTAAAAATTATATAATTTTTATATATGGTGATATACATTTAATGTTATTTTTTATCAAGGGATGTATTAAGAAATAATTATTCTTTACTCAATAAGGAATATTGTTGATGAATTAAATTGATTCTCGATATAATATGAACTCTTTGGGCATGCAGACATGGGTGGGGATCAGCTATTGATTTCCCATTGATGAATTATAATATATTATGAGACAGACTAGTTGAAATAATAAGGTGTGTTTTTACCCAAAAATTACAAACTGTATCAAGGATAAATCTTGATGGGATTCACATCATTCATTTAGAATTCAACTAATTTTATCTATTATATTTTCACAATGATATTATTTCTGGTTTTATTTCATTATCAGATTATTGATTTAATGGATTTTATATTTGACTATTTACCTTGACATATTGATAGTGGCATATATCTTTATGATAGTCAATATTTAAATGGTATTTGTGTTCATTTTTTTACATTTACATGTAAATTATTCTTATTATTTCATGATAGCTTTTAATGTAATTAAACCATAATGAGAGTTTGAGCTGACCCTTATTTTCATCATTTCCATAGAATCTCACAAGTGCAATATGAATGATATTTAAGGATATAATAACATAAATAATGTTATTCTTGAAAAAACTTATAATTTTTTTAAATGTATTGTAATAATCATGTATGTATATAGATTACCATGACTACTAAAATATTCAGTCCTTACAGAAGTGATTCCTTGTGTCTTATGAGAATTTAAAAAATAAAGACACCAACTCTAGGTTATTGGAGTTTGATTCATTAAACTTTTCATGCAACTTTCCATATAATAGTACCATTTCCATCTTATTGGTATATAAATTAATTATTAAGAAAATATTTTTTAGAAAATATTACTATATTTGTCTCTACAATCGTAATTCCTTTTTCATTAAAACCATTGTGTTTAAAAATGGTTTCAAAAATGTTTTAACCTTTCCAACATTATTTGTTAAATACATTTAACTAATTTTTTATTTTAAAAAAAGTTTTCAAAGTAATATTCATGTAGTTTTTGAAAGAATACATATTTTTATTTTACTAAAAAATATGAAAGGAATCATTTTTGTAATGTGTATAGGATGAAACAAATTTTATACCATCTTGAACAATCTATTGTATAATTAATATTTATCAAATCGTAAAAGATTTTTTTAATAATTAAATATATGTTTTAATATTTTAGTTTAAAAAAAATTTCATTGCTAAAATATAAATTTCATCAAAATTTATTTTTAATGATATTTTCAGGATATTTACACTCATCATCGACATCATCCTTTTATTGAACATTTGTTTGAATGGGGATATATTTTAATGATATAACCCTTGTTATTTATTTGGATGTTTTATGATCAGTTTGACTAAGGATGTCCAATTTTATTACCAATCAAAAATTACCCTTGATTGATAGTTATTATATCCACTGATTGGGGAAAGTATTAACATTTAATATAATAGTTTTTCAATATTAATGTTTATTTTAATTATGTATCACCCCTTTGAAATAAGGAATGTATTGGACTTGGAATGTTATGGATGGGGGCACGGTATATCCCAAAATGTATAAGTAGTTCTCATTGGAAAAACATAATATGGTTCTTGATGAGGCCTTACCCATTTATATATATATATCTTGGCGCAAAGTCTTGTTTGTATTAGATGTCTTGGAATAATGTCTTGATGGTATGTTTTAGATGTCTAACGTTATAATTATGTCATTATAAATTTAGTTACTTTTATTCCATGTGATTATATTATTATTTATAATATGAATGGTTATATTTTAATTCTCATGTGATTATTTATAAGGATTTATTTTATAATCATTTATTCCAATAATATTGTTGTCAAGTTATTTATTAAATGAAATGGGGTTTTATTATATACCTTTCTCTATTTATTATGAATTATTTTTTCATAGATTCTATTATAAGATTACACTTAATGAGCATCTAAGCTCCCACATTTCTTCTATTTCATTTCCTCAGGATAATAAGAAGTGTTTTATAATAGATATGTATGATACACTAAGGGGAATAATGTGGTTCTCAGAGAAAATACTTTGTGTATTTTAGGGTTTGAATTGTAAATTAAGCTTCATGAATTTATCTATATTTCCATGAATACAAAACTGATATGTCTTATGTGATGAGATTTCTTGTATTTTATTCTTATGTAACAAAGTATACACCATATTCAAGCCACTGGGGTTGGGGGCTCTATAGTTGGTATCAGATGAAGTATATTAGAATCCTTGGTAACTATAATTACAAAAATAATGATTTTATAACAAAAACCTAGGATTTATTTTTAGGATAAGTATATAAGAACACCCAAGAGTTATTTTAAGGAATAAAATATGTGGTTTTTCCAAAAAATAAATCTCTTGTAGAAACTTCATGTGTACATCGTTCTACAACAGATATACCTTAGTGTAATAACTCTAAAATAGAATAATAGGATCAACCAAATAATCCCCTCGTTCATGAAAATATGCCTTACATTTCACCTTATTTGACACTCTGATAGGAAATTATTAAAATAATAAAAATTTTCCTTATAAATGATTATGAAGGATTTCAAAATAATGATATCCCGAAAGAAACTATGTATATGATTATGAGATTAGATATGCATAAATTTCTAAATTTATATTTAGTATTTCACATGTTTTTGGACTATAGATTATATTTCAGAAAGTTATTATCTAATTTAGTGTATTAGATTATTTATGAATGGATCCTAAAAGAAGGAATGTCAACTACATCAATACATATAATACAACGACTAAGAATAATTGTTTCTTTAATTAGGATAATCCAATATTTTAGAGGGAATTATTCTCTAAAATATTCTTATCATGTGCAAAAAATAATATACTTTTCTAATAATATGGTGAATTAATTATCTTTGTAGTATGGATTTGAAGGGAAGAAATATAAGAATACGACTATAGAAGAAAATAATGATAATTGGAAGATGGGAAAATTGATTTTCCCACATGTGATAAATGTGGAAAGAAAAACTGTGATACTTTCTTAAGGGGAATGTGAGTTTTCTATAAGTTTAGAGAAAAATTAAACCATTCTGTTTATTTCAAGGGAAAAAATGTTTCTAGTGTTTAATTCATCAACCATAAGGATATGGGGAACTTTGTAAACGAATAACCCATGTGTCAATGTATTATACCTAAAAATTAGCTAATGGATCATGGTCGTAATTATTCTATTACAAAATATGATGTAGAATTATTAATGTGATTATTTATTTATTAATTAATTATTTAATGTGAATATTTTATCAGTGATATCATTTTTATAAGAATTATAAAATGTATAAGGATTTCATTGCACAAGATCCCTAATTCAGTTGGCGACGACTCAAAAACTGCATCAAAGGGACCAGAGATCAAATATGGGAAGAGAAATATTTCCAGGTTATTATACCAGTGTTGTAGTATGTAATGTTGTAGGAAATATTGTATGTACTACTTAGTACTATAGAAGATGAAATTATTCATCTGTTTGGGGTTTCGGGTCACCGGTTTGGTCCTTGGGTCCTTTATGGCCTTCAGGCCAGAAAGGCTTTTGGGCCACCTCAAGGACTTCGAGTCACCACAGGGCCTTCACGCCACATTAAATTATGGTTAAATAGACTTGGAAGAATCTATAAGGAGGATAATCTAGATAAATATTCATAGAAATGTTCATTCACCAGAGCAGAGATAACAATTTTGGACGAATGAGAGTGTCTGTAAATTGTCATTGGGACCAGCTAGGGCATGCATGAAAAGCCTAGAAAAAAATGCATGAAAATGTGGAGAGATGAAATCATGTTGTAGATGTTGGGGCGGATTAGTTCCTAATGTTATTGTATCACATATTTTTGGTAGACCTTTGGGTCATGTAATTTTTTAAAGCTTATGGGTCATGTAATTGTTCCCCATTAATCCTTAAAAAGGGGATTATAAAAAATGAATAAAAATAGAAGGCCTTAGGGCCATTCAGATATAAGTATTGTATTAAAATAAGTTTTCATTAAATATTTGAAATATTATGTTGAACAGTACCATTGACCAAGAAAAATTATTCAGTTGTAAGTTGAACAACTTGGAAAACCATTAATGGAGGGAGGATAACACTTGATATGTTCTTGATGACTTGATTATAATATTAATGATTTTATGAAGGTATAAGATACATTTGAGGTTGATAAAATATATAATGTTGAGGTAATTATTTGTGATTACAATTTGGTTAAATTATGGGAATTTTATTAATATAACTTTAGAAAAAGGAGATCCCAAAGCTAAGGTGAAAACTCAGGACATCTAGAAAGGATGTGGGGCTTGAACACAAAACAAATGTATAATGGTGTTTTACCACTTACCACTAACCTACATGATTTAATGGTTAATATTAAATTAATTTAGATTATATATTTTATGGTTAATTATTAATGTATATCTAGTGGTTTTACTGTTGACGTTTTTATTTCTATTCTATTGGGGATGTGATAATGTTAGTCGTGTGTATGATGGACTATCACCTTATGAACCAATGTGATTATTCATTCACTAATTCATTAAATAGAAGGTGATAAGAATTATTTTAATGATTATATGTGATATAAATGAAATAATTATCATATTAATGATATATTTATATTTTTTAAAAGATAATATATCATTTCATTTCTTACCTTCTCACTTACTGATAGATGATAACATCATTCATGTCATTCATGTACGTGCGGACTACCGCCTTCACAAAGTGACATGACTCTCTCTTCATCAAAAAACCACATGTATGATATATATATATATGTATATTTAAAATATTTATATGGTTTTTATTATATTATGGTCATTCTTAATAGATAAAATATTACTTTCCATCTTTCCATAATGAACATTGAAAAATGGAAATGTTACTCATTCGAATGTATTGCCTATAGTCTTCAACATTGTAACGCAATTAATTTTTCATAAACATCATTCGTGATTTTTTTAAATGTATAATTTATAAATAAATATGATATTAATTTCATGACTATTATTCTATTTATTTTTAAATAATGACCTCTTAGACCATAGTCATCCTACCAAAGTCATTTTTGACACATAATAAAAATATCATTTGAATATTAGATGTAAACAAAATTTATATGTAATTAAATATAACATGTCTATATTTAAAATAAAAGGAATAATAAACACTAAAAAGGATATTAATCACGTAAATAATTTATTTAAGTTAGTTATTTATGAAGATAAATAATTTACTTGACCAGTTGGTTTCAAGGTAAGGGTTTCACATATCACTTTTTCATTCGTGAGACATATTCCATATTCACCAATTATTTACATTTTTACTATATATACTTCCGTTTTTCTATTTAATATCATGAATTAATTTATATTTATAGTATTAAATTATTCGTCTTACTTTATTTCCTTCATGGGCTTATGATTCAATTGGTAAAAATGGGGTAAGGGATTATTTCACAATCTCGTCATTATTTGGGATTGTTTTTATATAAGACTCTCTTGGTGGAATTATTTGATATTTATATCTTAAAATCAATATATTTCCCTCTAATAATTCTTTAATTAATGTCTTCATGTATTTTTACTCTTTTATTTTATTAGTACATAAAATTATTATGAAAATGTATTGAATAAAATTAGACTTTATTTCTGTAATTTGTCAGAAATCCCTATTCATCAAAACCAAAGTTTTAAAAAATGATTTCCATGTTTTTTTAGGGTTTAAAAAATTATTTATTGAAGGAATATTTAAGATTTTTTAATTTTTTAATTTTATAATGGAATCCTCATTTCCTTTTCAAACCAATTCCCTTTTTTATTTTACAAAAGTTATAAAAGGAAAATTTTCCTTAACATGTACGAAATGAACATAATTATTCACCGTCATGAACAAAAAATGATTTAAAATATTATTCTACTGAATTAGAAAGGCTATTTTAATATAATATTATTTAATAAAATGTATTTTTATATTTACTATTAAAAATATTATTGATGTGAAATTCTTATTTTCCAAAAAAAACATAATGAGCTCTTTACGGTATTTCTACTAATCAATGACTTAAAAAAATTATTGATCTTATGATCCACATGGGATATATTATATTTATATCAATATAATTATTTATTTGGAAGGTTTATGATTATCTTGGATGAGGATGTATAATTTTAATACCATTCACCATATTACTATAGAAGGTTTATGATAATCTTTATTGATTTGAGAAAGTATTAAGATTTTATATGCTAGTTAATCAATACTAATGTTTATGCTGATTGTATTTCACCCTATTCATATTAGTAATTAATTGGACATTTTATGTGATGGGTGGGGACTATTATATCCCCACAATGAATCGTAAGGTCTCAAAAGACAACCAATATTGGGTTTTGGTTGAGACATTACCCATTTTTATATATTTTTTAGTAGAGGGCCTCGATTATATTAGATTTCATGAAACAATGACTACTTAGTAGATTTTAGATGTCAATTTTTTTATTCTTTCATTATGAATTCATTTATTGATAATTTATTTTATTATTAGATTAGTTATAATGTTTACGGTTAAGTTTTCAATCTAATTCGATTACTTAAATGGAATTATTTTATCATCAATTATTCATCCCATATTATTTTCATGTTATGGATTAAATGGAATTTATATCAGTTATTTTACTTCCAATATTGATTATTTATTATTTATTTATATCTTACATTATATTTCAACCCTTACCAAGCTTCTAAGATAACCCCTTTTTTGTGTTTAATTTTCCCTAAAATACCATGAAGTGTTTTTTGATTGATATGTAGTGATACACAAAGGGGAATAATGGTGTTCTCAAAATTCATATTTTGTATTTTATGGTTTTAATTGTAATGATAATTCCATTTATATATTTACTTTACGAATTACATTAAACTATTAGGTTATTTAGTATGTGATTCTTTCTAGATTATTTTAATGTATCAATGTATACCAAAACTCAGGGTTATTGGGGTCAATGGAGATTGAATATAAATGTGAGTTAGAAATTTTTAAATAATTTTACTAACCATTTTTTAATTTGATAAGTAAAATAATACATTTAAATATATAAATATTAATTTATTAACTAATATATTAAATTTCTAATCTAAATTTATATTATTTTCAAAAATAGTTTTTATGCATCATAAATTTATTATTTAAGAATTAATTTTTTTCTCTATTTCAATAATTTAATATTATAAAATAGATATCATATTTTTAATTCATATATAAATGTTAGCTAATAATATAAATTTAATTTTCATTAATATATATGTGATTTTGAGATTAAAAAATGATTTTCTGTGGTACAAGTATCTTTTGATAAAAAATTAAATTTATGGAAGATAGCCAAAAATATCTCAAAAACTATCCCTTATTTACTCGTGTTATGTGTGGTTTACTAGCTCCATAAATAGTTTTTTCATTCATTACGTATTTTTATGGATGGTTATAAAAAATATATAATTAATATAAATTAGATATTAATGTTTGTTATATTTCATGAATATGGTTTATAATTTATGGCACTAATGTTAATGATGATTATAATCTTACCCATTATATGTGTAAATTTCCTAAAACATATTCAAAATGGATCCCATTCTCACAAAAAATACCCATAGATTTCAAAAAAATTAACATGAGATAAAAAAATAAATAAAAAATAAATTATATGGCTATATTATATATACTCTGAATAAGAAGTGTAGTGTAAATAAATTGGGTTTAACATCAAAATTTTGATACATTTTCGAAGCAGTTAAAATTTATAACATTTGGTCATAAAAATAAATAATAAATAAATAATGAATATATAATAATTAAATATAATTAAAAATTAAAAAGGATATATATATATGAATATATTTCAAAAATATTTTATTAATATGTTTATGTTTATTATATATGATGTTTAATAGATTTCTATGAATCTAGAGTAATATATAAGGGTTTATTATTTCTAATGTCATTTTGAATTTGAGATTAACATTAATGAATTATCATCTAGGGAAATTGAATTATATTTATCTATAAAACACCTTCATTTCCATATACTATATTTTTCATGGTACTTTAATTACCTCTTATCATGTCACATATACTTCATTTTATAATTCACTCAATGCGAAACTTGTAAGAAAAACCGACATTTCTTAATCTTTTAATGTAGAAAACTTCTCCACTATGCCCATATTATTTATTCCTAAAACTTTTATATTTTATTTTCCTAAAGAAATAATATTTATTATTTAATTTGATCATTATATTTATCTTTTCCACCTCTCAAATGGAATATTTTTTACTCTTTTAATGATGTAAGTTTCAGTTAATATTTTTTGAAATAATTTTCATGTTTTCCAATTTTATCACTTATTCCACATATGAGGACATAGTATTTATTTCATTTAAGGGTTACATTATTGATATTTACCTTTAATATAATTTAAATTGATGTATTATTTTTATCCCACTGAAAATGACATTTATAAGTGACTTCTGAGATCATTATTTATTAACATTGACATTCATTATAATAACATAAAGGGAATATATTTTCAATATTTTCCATAGAAACTAATTTTCCATCAAAATTTTTTAGTTATCTTTTTGGAAATTCCTATATTTATATTATTGTTTTTACAAATAACAATATATTATAGTTTTTATATAAAAATCTCAAAAGAGATAAAAAAAAGTAGTGTATTTATTTTTCATTATGCAAGTAATTTTGTTTAGTCTCAATAAAAAATATTTATCTTCTATGTCAACATTCTGTGATATTTCCCATTATTTAATGGGAATATTATCATTGTATACAATTAAATGTTTTTTTTCTGAATATATTATGATTATACCTTAGGAATGTTTTAATGATACCCATTTCTTTTTCATATTTTACACATGAAAAGATGAATTTTGAATTTTGTAATGTTCATGTGGAATATATATATATTATTTAACATTACATGATAGTTAGACCTTATATATCTATCTAAAGACATTCATAAAGCTTTATATCTCATAACATTGCATACATATGGGAATGGGGAGTGTATCCATTCCCATGTGCCAAAAGTTTCACCATGTAATTACTATCTTGACAATAATAGAAGTAAAAATAAATGATCTTAATATGAATACATAAGTGCTACACTTTTATTGTACATTATTAAGACAATGTTATGTTTTCATATCTCATGACTATATACTCATGTTTTCGAAATTATGTTACTAATTTATTATTATATTCCCAAATCATTATACCAAGGATCAGGATTTATGATATATTATTTCATTAGTATGATTATATTAAGTTATTTTGCGGACATTGATTTAGTTCTCATTCCCTTATGATTTTCTTATGCTCACTTGTGATATTTGAGTAATGAATATAATGTCCATCCTTTATGAAAATTCATGGATCAACCTATTTATGTTTCAATTCCCTATGTTATGATGCATTGTATTATGTTTGATGATTCAAAAATTGTATAATACAAAAGGACTATATGTGAGAGATGTTAAAAATGATTTGAAATAAGTTTTTTTGTAGTATATATTAACAAAAAATCTAAAATTCATGTTCTATGATGTGAATTATTATGACATATAGTTAATTATAATGTGATATGAATTTTAATATATCTTTTTCCATCTTAGTCACATAAAACCTTATAACATGAGAATAAAAATAGTAAGACAGCCATTTGAATCGTTACCAATCTATTAGTATAGTAACATGTTCACTGAAATAGTAATATGAATAGTATATATTATTTAGTATGAATAAATTATGTATATATAATATTTTTAATTTTATATAATTAATATTATATTAGTTAACTCAAAAAAAATATATAAGTGTATATTTTTAATAATTCATCTTTATTTTTATTAAATGCATCAATTTTATTTTCTAATTTTAACGATATATAGATTTCATAATATTAGTAATAATTAATGTAATTTTCAAAATCGACATTAGAATTTTTTCAAGAGTTATATTTTATTCGTTTCTTAAACTTGATTAATAATGGGGACAACGAAAATGTTTTTTTTTTCAACAACATTTTACTTATTACTAACAAAATGAATTAGGTAACTCTATAATTATTTTTTCCAGACTCAACTTTGTTTAATATTACATATGATCCCTTTAAAAATAATAAATTCATTTCCAATACTTAAAAATTAATTTCCCAAGACTAATAAGAAAATTTATTCTATTAAAAACATGTTTCTAATTATTTAACAACCTTATTTTTTAATATTTTAGAAGAACGTTAATTTTATTAGTGGAATTGATTAGAAAACATTAAATTACATATTTTACATTAAATAATCTTCTAATTATAAAATAAAATAACTATTACTTGTATTGTTCAAAAAATATTCTTTATTAATTATGTTATCCCAATTTACCCACACAACAACAAGTGTAAATACTTCCCATCACCCCCATACAAAATAACATACAAAATTCATCTCATTTGACAGTATTTTTCCAAACAAATCCACTTAGTAATCAAAAAAATGTTGAATAAATTCTATTCTCACCCCACCCAAACCATACATTTAAATATTACCATAGATTATTTAAATTTTCAACTAAGAGGAAAGTATCATTTCCCTTCACTTCATTTTCTATTATTTCTTCTATTCTCTAATTATTACATTTATTTAACCTCTATAAGATTATTTTATAGTAAAAATACATGAAATCGGTTCTATTTTTATATAAAATAATTACTATGGAAAATTTATATTATATATTATATCTCTCCCTCTTATTACACACCCAATAAATGGTTAGTTTTACCGCCTTTGAGGCTGTTGTCACTAAATTTATTTGGAAATACCTTCATGACTAGTTACTATAACATAGACACACAAATATATATATGATTTTATGTGTTTATATTTTTATGAATTTATTTATTTTTCAATGCATGAATTTTCATAAATTTTTAATTATATTGATAAAATGTAATTGATGTATAATTAAAATTGACCAAAATTGCAATATTGAAATGAAAATAGAATAATTTTTACTAAACTTAACGTCGTGACTTCCTAAATTTAATTGATTGTTAATAAGTATTTTAAAATAGTAATACATTATTGAAATAAATTATACAAATATAAAATATAAAATAATTTTTTTCTGAATTTTTTTTATAGACAAGGTGTTTAATAATGAAAAATAAATATAGGAGAAATTGTAATGGGATTCTGTACTACAATCCTCATGTTTGGGTTTAACTTATATCTTCTTACCCATTCATAATTTATGACTTCTATTCCAACCTATTTATGTCATTGATATATTTCTCTACTATGTTGGGACATTATCCCCATTGATATAGTATTTATTTTAATTAAAAAATTTAATGAAAACATAAATTTAGAATATTGTTGAAAAAATTTCCCTTTCTAAATCTTTTTTTTAGAAAAGTTGGATGTAAATTTTTATCCACTATTTTTTTATATTTTTATACCAGATATGGATATTTTTACGTATTCATGTTTTTTAAAATGAATTTTTTATACATTTGTACTTAACAAGCATATTTTTTAGTGTTATATTTCAATAAAATTATCATTACCTACTCATAAAATAAAATAGAGTAACATTTGGTATATCTTTTATTGAGTCTGCTAACAAACACTAAATTTATATTTTCACTATTATATATGTTGTAAAAGTAAAAGTTAATACCGAGAGATAAAATTTAAATGGATACAATATATATAAATACAGATAAAAATATAACTCAAAAAAATTATTTGTGGAAACATACATAATGAAATTAACAAGAATATAATTTTTCTTAAGTTATAATATTAGGAAATTACATTTGAGTGAAATAAATGCTTGTTCGTAATTATTTTTATTCAATGACATAGTCAGTTTATTTCTTCTCCAGACTCTTTCAATCAAGCTATTGAAATCCTATATTAGACATTTTATATATAGGATAAAATCCTCCAGTTAGATTTAGTTAAGAAACCTCAGCACCAAACATCACTAATATAATCAATTTTAATTTTTTGATAGAATATATAAATAATGATATAGATGTCAAGAGATATAAAACATGATAAAGAATAAATGAAATACAACATAAAGATAAAAATTTGTAATTACAATGTAATTTATTTATCTATTATTGCAATCACAAAATAAAAAAAATTCTTCAACTATAAAATGGTTTAAAATATAAAATTTCATACTATTTACCTCCTTTGAACAGATATTACCAATTAGTTCTCCATTTAAATGTAGATGTATATAACAACATAATATGATAGAAGGGGGAAATATATGGAACGTTTATTACACAAATGGGGAATTATTACAACGAGAGAGAGAGAGAAAAAAAATATTCAAACAATGTATATGACTATCCTCAGAATGAGTAATCTTTTAATAAAGTTAGATCAAAAAATTTATCTCTATAAAAATTCACTTTGGAATTACTATATCCAAATCTATCCGTTAGAACCTCGAATAATATTTAATTTATTAATTTTGAACATTTAGTTACACTAGAAAAATCTCTAATCAATGATAATACATCACGTCTATCCATGCCAACAAAATCTAAACATTATTTGGAAAATAAATTATTCTTTACCGAGATAGTCAAAACAATATGATATAATTTCCATTATTTTCTGGTTCACCTCCTTCTCATAAAAATTTAATTCCCTTCACATGATATATTTTTAGTGCAATTCATCAATCCCTTTTTACTTCCATTGATTCCAATTCTATGGGAATTTATTACAACATAGTCTATTGATTTCTATATTTTATAAAATTTATATCCCTCTATATATATAAAATTAAAAATATTATTTATCCATAAACACATGATGTTATTCATACATATTATCCTTATGTTCATTTTTTTATATTGAGCGCAAATATTTTGAATTAATACTATGTAATAATAGATACACATATGCATGTCTAACTTCCTCTACTTCTATATAAAATTCATGAGTTTTGTGTGACCTTTATAATCTTCAATCTATTCCATTCTATCTCTATGATTAATCCATATATTCACTTTAGAAACCTATAATTACTCATATTCATTGATATTCTTTTGAAGGAATGATGTGTTGATACCCAATTATGCTATGAAAATATCATCCTTTAATATCTAATAACCTAAAATTATCAAAATCATATTTTCATAATGTATTCATATCTAATGGATATTAAAATAACATAAACATCTAGAATAATAGATCAATTAACATATAAAATTTAAAATTATTGTTGAAAAAATATATTATAATTAAAATTTTAGAAAATAATAATTTTTAAACATAAATAAATATTTTATCAAAAATTAATTTAATTAATAGTTCTTTTTTATTTGAAATAATTGAAAATGAAAAATTACTCACTATATACAAAAATTGAACATAAAAAACCTAATTTCATCAAAATAATAATAATAAAGATGATGTATCAAACACAATAATGAGTGACACATCAATGTACCCCATAATAAATCCTTTATAATGTTAATTAAATTGGTCTAACATACACAATATAATGAAAATTAAAATATAAAATTATCAGAAAAAAAATGAAGCATTAGTAAAAATGTATTTTAGTTGGTAAAATGAAACTAATGTAAAATTATTATCACCCATGTCTTCAAATGGATGATGATATATATTATTAATGAATTTCTAACAAAAACCTTCATTATTACATTCAGTTATCCCGTAAAAGTTCAGGTTTTTTCCATGGTTGATATACACCCAAGAAAATTATTACTCATAATAATAAAATTAATAAATAATTTAAAAAACAACATAAAAATTAATGGATGAGAATATTCCCACAAAATATAGCTACGTAGAATAATTAACACATAAAAATATATCAATATCACATGCTGAAAATATAAAACCTTGTATTATGATTATATTTAATAGGTTTCTTGAAAAATAAATTTAAAAATATAATTTGACACCAAATTATCATATTCAATTTAAAATGTGAAACGTACTCCTATATTTTCTCCACGATTTTTTTGTGAGTTTAATTGAAAAAAACATCAAATTAATTCTATGGATAAAAAAATTTAAATAACCACTTCAATAAAATTAATATAATCTTAAATATTGAAAAAATTATGACTTAGTTGAAAATAGATGTTATTATTTAAAAAAAGAATTTTGAAATAATTTTATTGAAGTTATGTTGTGTATTTAATTGAATTTAATATTAAATCAAATATTGACCCTTCCCTCACATTTAATTTCATGATTCATCATAATTATCTATCCTGATATAGATGAATTCAAATAGAAAAAGTTCCCAATTGAATTAATAATTAAATAGTCAAAACAGTATAACGTGGTGTTATAAAAAGTTGATATAGTTGTAATTTCAACATAATTTCAATAAAAAAGTAGCTTTAATAATATTAATTCATGACTAAAATAATGGTTCCCAAAAGTATTCCAAAAAAATATCAATAAAGTATGAAATACAGAAATTTTATAATCGTATCCAAAAACTATAGTAAAAATTAAAAATTTCACATTTTAGAATTAGATTCATGTTAACCATTCAAGGTCCATTGTTTTACAAAAAACACATAGAATTTATCATGGAAATTTTATTATATTTATACAATTAGTTTTCACATCTAACAAAAAATAAAAAAACACCATAATTAGTGAGGTAAAATTAAATAAATGAGTTTTTATAAGGGAAATCATGAGGAAAAATTTAGTGAAATAGTGTCACTTTTACTCATAATTATGTGGTACTTTGTATTGAAAATTAATAAAATATATACTTTCAAAATAGTTCAAATATTCTAAAAAATCAATCAAATGTGGAATTATAACATCCATTTCTCTCTATTTGGGTGTTTTTACAACCATCATCTTTAAAATTTCATTGAATTTAGAGGGATATATATACTTTATTTCTTTTAAAACATTAATCAAAACATTATTAAATTTAAAAAATAAAATAAAAAACATTCCTTAGATTTTTTTTCATGGAGTAAAAAATGCATTATAAGTACATGGTTTGTCAATCATTATTTTACCATCTTCTTTGGAATTCCACTGAGTCCTAACAAAAATTGAATCTATATAAGTAATATAACATTTGAATATTTCAATCATTATACACAAAATACTTTACTCCTTTCGGAAAGAGTATATAATGATTCATGTTTTATATATAGAATTGGTGGAGACCAACAAAAAATTTATATATTATATTATAAATCAACCAAATTAAATTTATTTAGATATAAGTACATAGAATTATTATTCACATTTAGGCTTTATTAATTATTTATTACAACAATATAATGAAATATGTTAAATATAGGTAAAAATTTTAATAATATCTTTTATTCTTATATAAATTTAACACCATTGTTATTCATTATGAGAACATAATTTTAATCATATATACAATTAATTGTTACTCTAGAGGAAGAAGGAATGATAACACCTTTTTCATCTAACCAAAAAATAACTCATTCTAATTTTCAAAATTTTCTAAATAATAATACCGAATATTAATCATAGAATATTAAAAAATTCTCTTTGAATTTTTTTTGTTACTTTAGAAATCAATGTTATTTAATATTATATATTATTGAAATATTCAAAACCAAAATCATTTCAAAATCATTGTCCAGTTTAATAAGTAATTTATATCCAAAAGGTTATGTTTCAAAATTAATTTGGGTTAAAAAATTTACATAAATAGTAATATTATTTTTAATACCAAAAAATTTAGTTAAAGAGTAATGTTATATATATCCACATACAATTTCATAGCTTAGAGTACCATTTTCGCATTGAAAATGCATATAAATTCGTGCTTAGAAAATTCAAATTTCCATGTAATGTAAGATAAAAGTTATAACTATGGTTTTTAATTCATGTTAAATATATTTTTATCCATTTACCTTTTCATTTTTATTGGAAAATCATCAAACATAAATTCTAGATATAAATTCTCCTCACTTCCCTCTTCAATTTCATACTAAAATTCATTAAAAATAACTATTTTACTTGTTATAAGATTATTCCAATATGGGTGGTCATTTTTAAAGAAGAATAAAAATATTATAGAATTAGTTTTCTCCTAAAATATCATTTTTATTTAAAATATAACATCAAATAGTAGAATAATGTTAGAAATACATTATTATAATATAAAATATACTCAAATGGTAACTTGAATGTGTTATGGGAATATTGAATAATCTCTTTATTTAGTTCATATTTTAGTACTAAATAATGGACGAATAATAAGGAATTTTTTAAATTAAAATAACCTTGAAAATACATTTCATGATTAGAATAACCAAATAAATGAGAATATAAATTTGGTTTTCCGAAAATAAAATTATAACTAAGGAACTCCAACTTGTGAACTTTCATTCTGAGAAAAAATAACATTTGAAGTACTGGGTAAGCTTCAATAATCAACTCAACATGAAAATATTATTATTTTTAATATATGTAAATATTTTATTTAATATCAGATAATTGAAGAGCGGATTAATATGTCTATTTCTCATATATTTCAGGAAAATAGCATGACAATTCACTAGTTTCCATGGCTGAAGGGACATGGATTTTAGTTTTCATTGTTTACTAATTAAAATTCAGTGATTACCTAAACATTTCCCCCCCAAAACATAAACGAGAGATCAAAAATATTTTCTAGGTAATAATTTTCAATTGTTTATCCTAAGAGGGCCTTTTCCCTTGATTATCACTATTTTTTTTATTGATTTTTTTTATTTTTTAATTGATTTTTTTATTTTTAAAAATTGAGTGTGAATATGAATCACCTACAAAATATTTATATAAAATTTAATGTCATATTTTATATTATATCTCCCACATTTAAATTCTTATTACCTAAAATGAAATATAATAGATAAACCTATAATCGATCACTCGAGGATAGCAATAACAATCATTTAATTTGTGTTATGATTATAATTTGTATTATAAAATCAATAAATTTATGAATTTATATTTAGGGATGTAATTGGTATTTAGACAATATGTTTAAGATAATGTGAATCTAGCCACAAGGTATGTGATGAAAAATATAATGAAATTATTAAGAATACTACTATATATAAGAATTCACAAGAGTAAATTATGTTTGTTTTAAAAAAAGGTGATCAATCATACCTGATTCCATAAATAAGTGATTAAATACCATTTATATACCATATTTATATTTGTATAATGAAAAATTCAACACTAAGACTACTAACATGTAGTAAGACCCATTATAAGATTTAGTTAATAAACCTGTTCACTAAGAATACTAAATAAAATTCAACTCCATTTATGATGGGATTATGTCATGGAATATATGGAGAAAAAAGGAAAATGATTTTAATAAATAAAATAATAATTTAAAATTATGTGACGACATAAATAATTGTTTATGTATCACATTATGATTTTATAAAATAAAACTATGTTCAATAACATATTTGACCCACAACACCGAGTTTAAGAAAAAAATATTTTTAAAATATTATTATTTATTATTATATTTATCACTTATATATTTGAATGGAAGTTATGAATATAATTAACTATGAAATTAAAATATATGGTCTAAATATTTATATAAAATAAATTCTTTGGTGGAAAAATAAATGAAAATGAAAATAAAAACTATTTTAAAAAACAAATTGTTTTAAAAAATAGCTTTTTTTATGAAAAAAACTTGTTTTACATAAATAACTGTAAGAAAGTAATTTTTCTAAATATTTTTGATTAAATTCACATAGTATATATTCAAAAAATGTTTTAACAATCATTCTATGGATTTTCCTATCAATAGATAAGAATAAATACAATTTCATACTTAAAATTTTATTTTATTAAAAATTGTTTTGTAATATTTTTGTAGTATTATTTTATAAATAATTTTTAAATTATTTTTAAAATTATTTTGAGAAAATAAAATTTTATTTAAAAATCACTAAATGATAATTATCATAGATTTTATTTTTGATACATTTCTGAATAATAAAATGATCTGATAAATATTGAAAATATAATGACTTTTAATTAAAAGAAACCTTTTTATTTAAATATTTTATACAGTTAAATAATAATTAATTTTTTTATTAATAAATACTAGTATATATATATATATAAATTTTTATAATATAATCATTTTCATATGGAATTTTTTTATAATATCATTGTAAACTTCTGAACATTCTACATTAGAAAACTAACCTTCTCATAACATATGTGAGATTAATTTCAAATTGAATTTTTAAGATTTAATGAATGGAATTTAGAGAAATTTAATCCATATTATGAATCATAATAATTTAAATTTTATAATGACATCATCATAATTTTTTTACCATAATGAATCGAAAAAATTATAAAACATATTTTCCACGATTGAGGTAAAAATGTGTTTTACCATGGGTTAAAATAAAATAATAAGTTATAAAATGAGCCAGAAACTTTTCCAAAATATATTTTATGAACATATATGGAACCTATAATTTCATATTATTGATAATTATCCATTTTGGAGCTTTGTGTAATGATAACAATGTGGGGACCCCATTTTATTCTCAAAAATTACATTTTCACTACTCACCTACCTTATTATAGTTCACCCCCTCTCCTTTACTATTCAAACATTCAAACCCTTTTGGTTTAGAAAATAACTCCCCAAATAACAACCCAACATAAATAATATCATCCTATAAAACTTATTTTGTTTAAAAATACATCCTACGAAGTCTTTTGATGCAAACCTAATGAGGTTACCCGAAGAGGAGTTAACACTCTTCAAAAACTATTTTTATTTTATTTATTCCTCCAAAATCTTATATTATAATCAAAAAATGATTATATAATATAATTTTTATCTTTAATATATTGATATTATGTTATATTTTTTTGACTGAAAAAACATATATAATTGCATTAAATGGGCTACAAAATCATAGTACGTGTCTACGATCGACTGACACCTCGTATACCAATGTAATTTGTTTTCCCATTAAAATCTATCAAAGTTGGGTACGAATATGGATTTGAAGTACTTTTATGATATTAATAACATTATTATACCTCTCCACTAATTGTATCATATATAATTTTTTTACTTTCCATTCTATATGGGATACTATAATGTCATTCATGTGTACAAAAAACTATCACCTCATGAAGCAATGTGGTTCATTTTCATAATGTATTTACATAAATTATAATAATATAATTTCCAAAATTTTATGACATTGGTATTACATATTTTTGGATGAAAATTCATTATATTACATAAGGATACGCCGAAGGATCCTAATGGTATAGGGCCTTTAGAAACATGGAAATATAAACAAGTAGTTCATAAAAAATATCCACATCATCTCCCAATTATTTCATCATAAGTATCACCTTTTTGACATATAATATTTAATAAAATTTGTTTTTATATTGGGTAGATGAAACATAAGAAAATGGTGGGTTTATATTCTTAGTAATGGTAAACAGGGGAGTTATCAAAAATTACATATGTATAACATGATCATAAGTGGATGAAGACATGATAATAAAAAATGAAATTTACACCATGTATATGAAAGATCATAATCTTGAGTCATCGATTAAATCATGGAATCTTATAATACTTGAATCATAAAAGAATAAAATAAAATAATCCATGAGATAATAACATATGATAGGGAATTCGGAACACCCATAAGCATATAAAATCATTTCCTTAGTAGTAAAGGATCTTTTCCAACTATATCATAGTTGTATAGGTTCACTACCAATCCATTATAGTAGTTAAGGTTCACTCTTAAGACCATTAATGAAGATAAATTCCTTTACTGAACTGGGTTCACTACCCATTCTTGTCCTGACTAAGTCTTGATTTATAAATCAATACCCAATACATTTGAGGGAGATATATGACCCAACCATCACAAAATTAAAACCAAACAAATTATTCCACAAGAATAAAAATAATTATTAATATTAGAACACATTAAAATAAATGGGTTTCATAAACATTCAATCATAAAATATCCCATGGAAAATAAATAGGATTCATGAACATAGTTTCATAATAAACATAAACACAAAAGATAAAATGTCAGGACTTTATCCATGGAAAATATTCCCAATAAAATAATATAACATTATATTACATGGAAATTTATTTATATAGATCACTTGACCTAATTCTTGAAAAAAATATTCTTTCCTTTTTAAAATCATTTCATTTTTTAAAAATATGAATAATTATAAAGAACGGATTTTTCTTAGAATATAACATTATATTCTTGTAAATTTTTATTTGAAACTTTAACGTATCAAGAAGGTAGTAAAATATACTCATTCTGTATAATTAAGAAACATTAATTTCGAATTTTTTATTTCAAAAAAGTCACAAAGAGCCTCTAATAGAAGATATAATATATTCTATTGAAACCATTTTTCAAAATATCAAAATTTAGTAAAATTGAATTTTAAAAACATGATGGATATTATTTAAAACCTTTTTCATTTTTTTGAAAACACATACATGGAAATTAAATATTCTCTATTTGAGACTCAAATATAATAAATCTTGATTAATGATTAGTTTTTAAAATAAACACTTAACTGAAGTATCGCCTTTCCTCGTACACATTCAAACCACCTATATAATAAATATGTATTTATTATATATTTTTGAAAATAAATATATTTTTAAAGTCATTATTATTTATTTATAACATCTTATCACCCATTTGTTAATAATATTCCATTAAATTCCTTGTTTTGGGTGATAACTGCTTCGTTTTCCATGTATGTTTCTATTGGAAGTCCTGATCCTCATACATTCATTATGGTAACATCATTTCTAAACATTTAATCAACAAGTCCCGGAATATAAACATTAAATAGTCTTATGATAAGTCAATAATTTGACTTTACCTCATATCAGTGATCCATTCAGGTTTTGAGATTTAGATAATTAGGTCATAACTCGTACATAATAACTTGAATATTTCAAGTATAAACTTCTAATGACTATCCTTTTTTTCATAAAATAGAAGACTCTTTAAAAATAAATATGATTTGTTTCATGTTTTAAATATAAGGAATTTTTCTTTGATCCCAACCATGACTCAATTCTACTTTATGTCCTATAAGAAAAATTTATAAACTTGGGATGAGCATTAAAAGTTTATTATGGTATACACAATAAAGAAAACTATTATTCCTGGTACAACAAGACAACAATGAATACTTTTTCATAATTTAATAGTTTACACCTTTAAGAAGTATTAAATATAATTCATTATATATAATCTAATTTCATACCTTTTTTTTAAAAATACTACCATAAATCCCATATAAAAAAACATATAACATATTATGGTAACATGGGACATAAACATACTCAAATGGAATAACAACACGGTCGACTTCCACACAAATCACTGAATAGAATATCCATATACCCGAATTCCATAAATTTCACTAAATAGAAAATCCATATGGCTGACTTCAATATCCAATGCAATGAATGTTATAACGTAACCACTCATCCTTGGTTTATCATAGAACCACCTGTAATTTGGTTTATCATGTAACCACCCATCATTGGTTTATCACATAACCACCTATCTTTGATTATCAAGTAACCCCCAATAAAATTTCCATGTAACATTTAAAAATCATTACATGTAAAACAGAAATACATGAAAAATAACATTTCAATACTAAACCGCATGAGGGTATTTTAAGATATTAAAATATTCAACCCATTTCCAAAATCATTTAAAACATTTTACAATGAGAATTTTGAAGCAAAATGTCCCATACAAGTTTGAAAATTTCGAAATAAATTATTATTTTAATACTTTAATGTCCATATAAATGAATTATTGAAACCCATTTTGAATACATGGACATGAAATATGCGGTTCTAAATGATTACATATTTTAAACATTTAAATCTTCTTAGTAGTTAAAGTGTACCTTACAATTGTAGAAACAGTTGAATAAAAATCAGCCAGGAATAAAATTAAATAGAACATTAAATATCCGGAGAATATACTAATTCATGATATAAAGTTTCAAAAGGTATGTATGGACACATTATAGGATAATAAATGTCCATAACAACAAGATATTCCCCAATGAAAATAGATTGAGACGAAATCTCTTACCTTGAGTCCAACTTGTCTCGTTCGTTATTTATATTCCTAAATAATAAACTTAGGGAAATTGAAAATTT
This sequence comes from Viscum album, assembly GCA_963277665.1. Lineage (NCBI taxonomy): Eukaryota > Viridiplantae > Streptophyta > Magnoliopsida > Santalales > Viscaceae > Viscum > Viscum album. The sequence continues at coordinate 1,798,866,168 of OY728130.1, read as the reverse complement.
CATAATAACATTTTCATTTTTATTAATCAATTTATATTACTTCTCATAATGTTATTAAAACTATATAATTATTTATGATCAAATGAGTCAATTGTCGATATTTAATACTTGAGTCGAAAATGAACTTGTTTGATGTAAATTTTTTATGTGGTCAAAATTTAATAATATTTAGAATATTATTCAAGATTTAAATATCATATATATATTTTTTATATGTCTTTTTAATTTTCCATAGATAATGGATATATGAAATGAAATTCACCGTTCATGGAGATGGTAGGTCGTGCATACGCATAAACACTACTTTCATTTCTGTGTCATTTTAAACGAGGGAAGACTAAATGATACATCGGTATGTTATGATTCCATTATAATACATATTTTATATATTTTAAATATTTTAATTAACTCTATCATTTATAAATACCATGTATGGAATTAATTTGTCATATCACTTTGTGGGGGTGGTAGTCTTCACTTACTCAAATGTAATTAGCCAATTTATACATTATAGAACACATAAAGGTATGTTTTAAATAAAAATTACTGAAGTGTAGGGAAAAAATAAATATAATAAATATAATATATATATAAATTTCCATCATAATGGCCACCATGATGGGTGGAAGTGGAAAATTGAATAGTCATCATTGCATGAGGTAATAATTCTATGTACATAGAAACTATATGTTTGTATCCATTAGACGGAGGTGTGTGTAAGTGTTGTTTTAAAACATATCATAACCACATAAAAGTATATTTAGGATAATATTGACTATATATAATAAAATTATAATATGATTATATGGAGTGGAGAAGGAAAATAATGGAATGTAACATGAGAGAAGACATTACCTCTAAATCAAGTAAGTTCTTTCGATTAGAGCCAAAAGAATTTCTTGAATTGCCTTCTGCCCAAGGTAAGGCTTCTAGTTGGAATGGAGGGACTTTGGGAGCTTATTTAATCAGAATTTGGATAATACAAGGGGCTTGATAGGTGTGAATAAGTGGGTGAGGGGGTTACCTTTTATTAGAAGTAGGGGGGGCACTTTTGGAAAGACTTGAAATATTAATTTATTATAAATTCAATTTCGATTACAAATGGTAAAAAAATAAATTAATTCAAAGATAATATAATATTTGTTTGGATAACCATCATCCAATAATTTTTAAAAATGTTTTGAATATTTTTTTGTCCTTATCATTTTGGTTTAACCTTTATTTTACCCTTTTTAATCTCCTTGTTATATCCTTTTATTTACACATTGTGGGTTAAAGTAATTACCATATCATGAAATAAGAGTCAAAAAAGTCATTTATGAAATGTTTTTACTTATCTAAACAATTTGTAATAATATTACATTTTTAGGAATTTAATATCATTTAATAAACTATTTTATATTTTAAGTTATGCATTATGTCAATTTTAACACTATTCATACTTGACTTATTAGAAATTCATAATAACAGAATTCCTTAAAAAAACATTGAATTAATACTAAAATTTCATATTAACCTATATAATTTGTTTATAACATTAATTAGTTAACATAATATTTATTTTAATATTTATAATAACATTTTTATACCTTTATAAGTGAAGAAATCATAGCATTATCATTATGTCATAATTAAAATTATTTATTTAATGTCTATAAATTATAAATAAAATTTCATGATATCGGAAATATTTTTGGAATTATAATTAATTTTAAAGGTCTTATATTTCACTTATATAACACATATAAAAATTGTTTTAGTTTGAAGATACATGTTTATGTCATTTTTCTCTTTACTTTAAATTAATTATTATAACATGTTTGTATCACTCTCAAGTGGCTCCCAAAAGCCAAACGTTCATATTAAGGATGGTCATGGTCAAATATATCTCATCCAATACGATTAGGACACATTTTATTCTGGTTTTATATTATGGAAATATTATTGTTTGACCCATATTTACCTAATTTATCCTTTTACCATAGTAAATAAAAAAACTGAGGTTACTATTCATAATGTCTGAAAATAAAAGGTACATATTTAAATAATTTGGAACATATGATTCAAAATATGGAATCCATTTTTACAAATTAAAAACATATAAAATATAGTAAATAATTTAAAATTTATTCCCATTGTCAAAACCAGAAAACTGGTTTATAAGAAGTAAAAATTACTAAAAGATTGACATGTGTTTATATCCAATTTAAATATTAAATTATTTCCAATGATCAAAATTGGATTAATTGATAAAAATATATTACATTTATAATTTTATAACATTAAATAATATAATGTAACCATATACATTATCTCAATGGAAAAAAGTTGTTTTCAATTAAAATATAGTGTATTTTTACTATTCATCAAAACCTGATAGTTATCAGAAAAATAACAAAAAATCAACCTAAATAAAATTTTATGTCTTTATTCTAAATAATAATTTAAAATTTTCAAATTTAACATATAAAGGTTTAAAAGAACTAAATTTAAAAAGGGTTCCCTATCAAAAGGTGGTAAAACTACATTTTTAGAAAAACACTTCCTTTATCCAAAAAATTGAATTTGTTTTTATATCATACCTAGAAAATATATAAAAATAATTTAAAAAATTAAATTAAATATATATAACACATATTTTTCATTAAATAAAAAAACATAAAGAGTGATATGTTCTTAAAACACAATTATTCTCTTTTTAAATAGGTTTTCATAAAAACACATAATTTATATTCAATTGGTTTTTATTTAAATTTCTAAAAAATTTGATAAACAATGCATCATTATTCACACATGTGTAAAATATAGTTTCAATATTATGTTGATACTGTTCATTCCCTCCATTCCAACTACTAGGTTATAATATTAACATTTAAATAATAATATTTAGTTGTTTGTTTAGGTTCGATGTAGTGTATCATGTTTGCTTTTGAACATAGTGTTTCTTTCTTAAAACTATGGATGTTACATTACAAATGTATAAAACTAATATATATTCCTAATAAAAATATTTATACTCATTTGTAAAAATTATAAATAGAATAATTAATTACACCATTCATAGATATGGTAGGTCATACGTAAAAAACATCATTTTCATTCTACAATTGATAGAATGAATGAAATTTAAATAATAATAATTACTTGGAGATTAATTATTATATCTTATATATCATATATATTCATCAAATTCAACCAAATTTAAATAAATTTGAAATATAAATTAAAAATTAATCACATCGTATCATGGAGATTATAGTCCTTACGTTTCCAAGAGCGACATTATCATTTTAACAAAATATTAGTTTTTAAGAAGGTAAATATAATATTATCATTACATATGTATAGTTATTTAAAAAATATCATACATTAAATCAATCATAACACCCATCTATAAAATATGGTGATGAAAAATGAATTGCATCACTACATGGAGACGGTAAGCCGTATGTACATAAGAGCGATATTATAATTTTTTGTTTGAGGGGAATGAGGGTGTATAAGACTATTTTAATAATCCTAATAACATTTTTCCATATTTATTATACTGAATTTAATATTTCATTATAAATATCATAAATGTATAGGTAGGAAATATGTGTATAAAAAGAATGTTATCAGTTGGAGTGAGTAACTCTTTTTGGAAGTGTATCCTTTAGATCCCCCTTAAATGGATCTAGGGTTGGAATTTTGAGAATAAAAACAAAACTATAATATGGTGAGGGAAGGAGGGAAGATAATTCGGTTGGGTATGTTCAATATATAAGGATTAATGTTGGGTAAAGTATTGATGGAGGAGGAGACCTTTTATAATTGGGGGGAGGGGTACATTTGGAAATTCTAAAATGATTAAATAATAATTAATTAATATCACTAAAAATACCTAAAAATGGGAATAGATTTTAAGATAAATATGTATAGGGTTTTAGTCCAATAAAAATATATATTTAATAATTTTTTTTCATTTTTAAATGATTTCATTTTGATTATCACATAGTAAACTTATATTAATTTTAAAAAGGATAAAAAAATTTCAATATTAAAAGGCTATAATTTTTACTTATTAGGTTGAAATTATACCATAAATGGAAATTTGATGATATTTTAGACCATAAATTTTCCCCTTTGTACTTATATATGATTTTTGGTTTTTTATATAATTTAATAAAATACTAGTTTTATAAAATATAATTACTAACAATTATAAAACTATTCATTACATTGAAATTAAAAACATCAATAAAACACATTGAATTGGAAACAATTTTTAAAAAACATCCCGAAAATTTCAGGGTAATCTTTATTTTTTTGGATCAACTTAATTATCAAATATTAAATTTCTTCTAATATTTACAATTATAATATATTTGTTTTATAGGTTAATTAAAAAATTACTACTACAACATTGTAGAGGTATATAAGGTAATTATTCAACTCAATAAAATTATAAAAAAATTACCAACAAGAATATAATTTAATTAGTTTAAAAATTAATTCATACGGTTCATTCAAAAGTAACTTTTTTCCTATGTGAAAACAAAAATGACATTTAAAACTAAGAGAATGACATTTTGTCAATTCCTTTTGATTTAAATAATATATATATATATCATTTTCATGTATGTATGTCCATTAGTTGAATCATATTTTGAGCCTTAAGAGTCATAGGAAAAGTTTAATTCATCTAATAAGAATTATGATAAAAAAAATTATAGCCTCATCACAAAATTTCAATCTAGATTAAACCGAATTACCCATTTCCGTAGTGATAACCATATTTAATATTCATATTGACTAAAAATAAAAGTGTATAAATTAAATAAAATGAACCTCATAATTTTTAATATAAAATTTTATTCATATTACTCAATTATAATAAATTTATGAAATTAAAAATAAACAATTCACATAAAGTTTGATAGAAACTATTTTTTAGGAAAAATACCATTTACTGAATAAAAATGTATTTATTTCTATCCTTTGGTTGGAAAAGTATTTTCAAATGTTTAAATTAATTAAACAAAATATATATTGAATTAAAATATTTCACAAATTGGAATAAATATATATATATATAATTTTAGACAAAAAATATTGTTTTCTAGAGAAATGTCCCTTTTTTAATTTTTTTCTATATTAATTATAATAATTTGATATCTAATGAATTTATATTATAAATGTATTGACCATATATTATTCATAATGTAGTTGTTACAATTCATTTCTAACTACCTTATTTCTAGGTAATAATCGACACATATTATTTTTATAATGTTTTTTGGTTTATTTAAACTCATTATTGTATGTAACACAAGCTATTAAAGAAATATTATTATTTAAATAGAAATATTTTATAATACTCTTGGGGGGGTTTATTATAATCCCTTATAATTAATTTTACCCTTGAAATTCACTATTCAGAGAAAATTATATCATGAAACCTCATGTTCATCAAAACCTCAGGTTACCGAGTAGCTTTCTCAAATTTGTGGTTTCAGTACAAAATATTAACTAAGTGAGAGGTTATGTTTTATAGAACATTATATCAATAAAATTAATCTCTATTAGTTTTTATTCATAATAAATATCATGATCCAATGGTAAAACCTATGAGTTTATAATATTTTAAGGATTAGGTATGTACTTCTGGAGTGATACATGGAACACATTATGAATTATTTTATAGATTCAATTAAAGAACCAATCTATAAGATACATTCCTGAAACAATAATGAATTGAAAGAGAAAAAATATAAATAGTTATGGGCATAATTTTTTTTCAAAATATAGACACTCACATCCTTGAAGATAATTGTAAAAATACATTATCACCAACTTCAAACTCTATATGTTTTCGATGATTGAGAATATAAATGTTTTGTTGACTCTAAGATTATATTATGTGTTTTTTAATGTGTCTAACCTTATATATAATTTCATAAATTAGATAATGTTTTAATAAATTTCTTTCTCCAACATCATTCAAAAATATTGGTGTTCTACATAGCTTAGCATAGAGGGAATCAACAGGATCCATCAGAATGTTGGAGCGAATGAATTTTTTTTGAAATTTATAACAATGGAATGTGTTGATCAAAAAATCCTTTTGAATCCATATAGATTTATTTCAAAATTACATCAAGATTTTTAATGGTCCTCTCATATTGATCATTTAACTATGGATGATATGAAGTGCTGAAACATAACTCTTTATACATAGCTTGTTGAATAATTCACCAAAAACATTGAGGTAAACCTCGAATAATGAGTTGAAACAATGGAATGGGGTGAACCATGAAATGTTAAAACATCCCTAATACTTATTCGGATATATAATCATGATAAAAATATCATCACATAGAAATTAATGGTTCCTGCTATGTAAGGAAGATAATAATAACCCATATGGAATTATGAAATTTAAATGTTCGGGGGAGTCCAAAAAAAACACATAGTGTTATTTTAAAAATTCCATTCAAGTATGGTTAATGGTTGTAATATCCACTTATAATTATATCTCTCATCCTTTTCTTGTTTACAATCATAGAATCAAGAAATAAATTACACAATATCTCACTTCATTCCATCCCACAAAAAATTGTGTTTCCTATATCTATAAATGTTGTTTACTTCAAGGATATGTAGATAATTATGAACTATGAGCCTCATCTAATATATCATTCTTCATATATAGTTTGTGTGGGCTAAATAAACTATTTCATAACCATATTATTCCAATAAAATTAATATTGAATAAAGGAACATTACTCAACTTTTTTATAGATCTATATCTTAATTCAATACCTCTTTAATTCCCACATGGATATATGGTTGAATATTCATTTAATCTATATTAAATTTCTCCAATTCATTAATGATTTCTAGGTCCATAATTCATAAATCCAGAATTATTATATCTTATATTATACTTATCATAGCTAAGATAACATGATGTATTTAAATCAAAGAATTTTCCATATTGTTATTTTCCTTAGGGTGGTAAGATAATGACTAGTCATAATCAACAATCAATTACAACCATCTTTTTTGGTGAATCTTAAAATATTTTTGATTTAAAATATAAATTAAACCTCTATGATCAGTATATTTCCACACCTTTCTCCATAGATATTATGCCTCTATATCTTTAATTAAAATTACCATAGCTACCTCCAAATCATGAGTTGGGTAATTTTTCTCATTGACCTTCAATTTTCATGAATAATAAGCTATCAGCATATAATTTTTTATGTTGGCACATCCCAATCCTTTTTAAAGCATTACTATATATAATGAACCTTTGTACACTTCAAGGTAGTGTAAAAATAGTTTCATTGACTAACCTTCCTTTTAGCTCTGTTAAATTCCCTTCATATTTCTACATCCATATGATATTAACTCCATTACTTGTCAATATGGTGACTGGATTATATAATCATGATACATCTTTAACAAAAAATTTGATAATATCCCACCAACATAATGGAAATATGAATTTTAGTTATGGTGGTTTGTCTAGACCATTTATCTATAGTTTATTCCCTAAATGAACTACTCATTTACCCTCACTTGAGATTATACGACCAAAAAATGAATATTTCTAAAGCCAAAATTCATACATGGTAAATTGTTCATAAAGAATATTGTTCCTTAGGGACTTCAACCTGATCACCAGGTGATCTTAATTTTATTCAATGATCATCAAATATACAAGAATATAATCTGTAAAAACTACTAAAAACTTTTAAATGTATTCTCTAAAGTCTCTATTCATTAAATATATTAAGCTATTAGGGGTAATGGAAAGATCAAAATGAATCACTATGAAGTCATATTTTCTATATCATATATGAAATGTTATCAACCTTATTGACTCTCAATCGATGATATCTGGAATGTAGTTCAATCATGGAAATGTATTGAGCTCCATGTAGCTTTTCAAATATGCCATCAATATAGAGGAGGTCATATTGTTATTGATATTGATCTTCTTATGTTCTCGATAATCAATTAAGTGTCATGCTTATTCATTTTTATTATTAATGAATAGAACATGTTCACACTATACTGATGCACTGGGGAATAAAAATCGATTATCATAATAATCCTGTAGTTTATTCTTCAGTAAATGTAACTCATTTGGGTTCATTCTATAAGGATTCTTAAAAATAATAATTTCAGAAGGTATGATTTCTATTGAAAACTCAACTTCATGATTTAGTGGAAGATGTGTACATTATTTTGGAAATACATCATCAAAATCGTGTATAATTGGTGAGTCATTGATATTAATTTTCTCCCTAACAAAATGAGCTAGATAAAATTCATGTAATGGAATTAATACCCACTAGATAGAAAAATTTTCTGTTATAACAACTTATTTATCGTTGCATTGATAAATTATTATAAGCTTATTCTGAATTTGAAATGTGACATTACATTTTCTTCAATTAATATGATCTCTACACATAGAAATCCAATCCAATACAATAATCACATATAAGTCAATTAAAGTGTAAAATCAAAATATTTTCTAGAAGCCCTTTCCCACAAACTTCAACTGGAGAAGATATATAAACATGATATGAAAAAATTATGCCATTAGATGTTTTTAGAGCTAAATAATCATCTAATTTTTTTTGGTGATATAGTGATAAACATATAAAGTTTTTTATAAATAAAAGATTCATATGTTGTAGAATCAAATAATACATTAACTATTCTTAAATGGAGTATTAGTGAACCTTTAACAAAATTATTTTCATAATCTACTACATTAGTTGTGATCACATGATATTTCCCATTTTCATTGATATTGAGAGCTTTTTGATAAAGATAAACAAAAAAATTATTATTGATTAAATTATTAGAATATTTCCCAAAATCATGGATATTGTATCATTGGTTCATGGTTGGTGCATTCTATGATGTTTTTTCTTTATTCGCAAGTTCAACTAAATTATTCCCATCACATTATAATTTTTTTTCCCAGGGACATTTCTTTTAATAATTAATTTATTTAACAATTGAAACATTTAACAATCACCTTATGAAAATTACTTACATCTTTCCTTCCACACACAGATCATAAAGTAAATCACATCAAATTTTCCCCATTGTTTTTAGAATTAAATTTGAAATAAAATTTTCTTTTTTATCAAAACCAAGAGAATGATGGGAAACTCAAATCTCCATATCCACCTTTGAGAGAAAATTGAACATATTTTTTCATAGGTACCAAAATATATTATAGATAATTAACTAAGAGACATGGTTTTATGCCACTAATGAATCAATCAATTCTATTTCCACGGATGATAATTAAACATGAGTAATTACTTGAAAGCCTGGTAAAATTTCCCTCATATGTAACAATGGATTTTTCATTCCTTTTCTTCATCAAATGAAATTACCTCACCATATATATATTTATAATAGGAGTCAGGTAATTTTTTAGTAATATCCTCTTTAACTCATCCCTTTCCATTGATTCAATTTCTTCTTCTTACCACATATTATTGATAGGATCCAATCGTTAATCTTCGTCTCCTTCATTATGATGAAAATATAGGATAACATTTTCATGTTCCAAACATTGAATATTGACGAATATTTTCCCAATGGTGTTTATCTACTGCTCAGCCACTAGTGTGTAATAAGATCCCATAAATAAATGTGGATTTTTTTCCATGAAAAATCAAACAGTATTTTTTTTACCGATTTTGATTATATGAAAACTAAATATGAATCACATCCTAACAATTTGTGTGATAATTTTTGTAAGATTCTTCATTCGAGCTCTAATAAAATTTAGTTTCTCAGGTGTAAAATCATTGAATGTTTTATCACAGTAAACATTAACATGATTACTTCTGGTTCCATACATCAAATAAACCAAAAATAATAGTATGATAAGAAATAATAATATCAAAAATCAATTATATGTTGTCTAAATCATGAATCTTTCTCTTACCATGCATTATGTTTAACATCGGTTAATCATGATAGTTATCAAAATGTTAAGATTTTATTATATAAGTAAACTTATTCCCATAGTATTCTCATCATATTTTCCAAATGATATACAATCCTATCATTTTATACCAATAAAAATTTATCATGATATTCAAACATTGATATTACATCTTTCAGGATGAATATTCATTACATTAAACAAGTAAACTTTTGAGCATCTTAAAGGTCTAGTGCATTTGGAAACATGGAAGTAAAAATAAAAGGTTCATAAGATATCTACATCATCTCCCACTTTTTTCTCATACCAATCACCAATTTATACATATCATACATAATACCTTTATCCATATCCTACGAAAAATAAGGAAGTCAAAAGGGATTGCTCATTTTGTAAGTAAGGGTAAAAAATGGAAATATCAATAACTATACAAGAATAACCTGAGAATAAGTGTATAAGATCATTTACATAACACATGAAAATTATTCCACGTAAATAAAGTATCATAGTCTTGAGTAATTGAATAAACATTTGATGTTCATAATATATAAATTATAAAAGAATCAAAGAACATAAGGTATTTGAGCATAACATAAAACATTTAATTTTGGAATACACATAATGATAAAAAATATCTTCTATATAAGGAAATTCACTTTTATAAGGATATTATAGTAGTATTGGTTCACACTAAATCCATCACTATAGTCAAGGTCTACTCCCATGGCCATAATTGAAGAAAATGTCCCTTATTGAACTAGGTTCTATCCATATTTTAGTCCAATCTATCTCATGAGATATAAATCATTACCCAATTAATTCTAGGGGAAGTAGGTACTAACTTCATAAATGTGGGTTCTATAAAAAATTAATTCATTCTTTATATAATAACCAATAAAAATAAATGGGTTTTATAAAATTTTCATTATAAAATAACCAGTGGAAATGAAATTGGTTTCACAAACATACATCCATAATAAAAAAACCAACCATAGAAAATTTAAGGATAGTTTCTTTGAAACCAATGTTATAGAAAATAATGCTAATATATATAAAAAATTATTTTGAAAGATCAATTGAAATAATTATTGATGAAAATATTATTTCTTTTCTGAAATCATTTTTTAATCCACACAATTATGAACGAAAATTATTTATTTGAAAATATCATCGTATAATTATATAGTATGTTTCAAAAAAATAAGGTATAATGGAAGTAAGAGAATCTGATCATTTTTTATATGTAAGAAAACATTCAGACTAATTTTTATTATAGGAAAATTCACAAAGGGCTCCTTAAGAAGTTGAATAAAATATTCATTTCAAACAATTTTTTAAAAACTAAAAACATGGTAAAAAATATTCTAAACAAATAATGTTTAATATCAAAAAGAATTTTTCAAATATTTTTAGATAACTACGACATGAAGAATAAATATTCCCTAGAGGATACCAAAACATAAACAATTAGAAATAATGATGATGTTTTGAAATAAATACTTACCTTAGGTATCGTATTTCATCATTAATATTCCTTCCTTCTATATAATAAATATTTATTTATTAATGATTTATTCAATAAAAAATATATATCATACTATGTATGATTTATTTATGTCATCTTATAACCTGTTTATTAATACTGAGTTATTAAAATCATCATTCGTTGTGATTAATGATTCTTTTTCGAGGAATGTTTCAGTTTTGTTGTCCCAATTATAATACATTGATCATGGTCCCACAATTTATATAATTTTAGTAATGGTATGAACATCATAAATTTTCATTATATACATATTTTTAATCATTTTGAAAAATTATAAATTGATAAGTGAATGATGTTGTTCATGGAGATGGTAGGTCACACATATACAGAAACATTGTGTTCGTTTTTTACTAATGTAATGAAATAAAATAAAATTATAATTAATCTTTCCATAATGATTATTGTATCATATATGTCATTTTTTTTCATTAAGTTATTCCTTATTACAATCAATGTGAAATATAAATAGAATGAAAATAATATTACTTAATGGAAATGGTTGTTTATACATACACACAAGTGATGTTTCTAATTTCCAAAAACATTGGGTGATAAGAAGGTATATATGATATTACCATTATAGAAGTATAATTATCCCTTAAATAGAATACATTAAAACCATAATAACACCCATACATAAACCAAGGTGATGAAAACTGAATTGTAGCACTTCGCAGAGATGGTGGGTAATTGATTTTTTGTAATAATAATAAAATTTAATATTGTTTTGGATACTGAATTTATGACTTTTTGATATATATTAAAGACATAGAATAGTTAAATAATAGTATAAAAATCAAATTGGTCGTTAAGAGGGATTAAATTGTTTTCTAAATGACTCATTAATATATTTTATAAAAAGTCCTAGGGATGGCCTTTTGAGATGCCCATAACCTATAGAATGTGGATAGGAAAATTTAGAAGAAAATTTTTTAGAGTAAGGCTAATATATAAATATCAATGTGGTTTAATGAATTGAGGGATGATGTTCCATTTTACAATAGAGGTGAGGAATTGTTTTTGAATTTCTCATGAGATCAATTCATAATAAATTCAATCTAAATCCTAATACCTCAAAATGGAAATAGATAAGAAGCTAAGGTGGTATTGGGTTATAATAATATCCTACACTATATTTTAGAGAAGTTTTTTTATAATTTTAAACCTTGTCATTTTTATTAACTATTAGATATCCAATATTAATTTAATCTTCGAATACAACATTACAATATTAAAATGGTGTAATGTTTACTTGTAAGGTGTCAATTAAAACAGAAATTGAAACATTATTATATTCATGACCAAAACATTTCCATATGTTATTATTAATGACTCAATATAATTTATTAAAAAATTATTTTTATAAAAAATCATTACTGTTATTTTTAACACCTTTCATTACATTGTCTTTAACAATATCAATAAACCACTAATAATTATAACCAATTATTTTAAAACATCCCCAAACAATTATTGTAATTTTTAAAATTATTGTATCGCCTTAATTACCTCAAATTAAAATACTTTTAATATTTTTAATATCATTGGTTTGTTTTTATCTTAATTAAATAATTAATGCATCAACATTGTGTAAGTATTAAAAGTAATTATTTAATTCATAAAAATTATAAATAAATTAACCACACAAATATAATATCGATAAGTATGTAAATAAAATTAATATTCATTAATAACAATGTTTTCCCTATATTAATAAATATATGATAATTGAAACTAAGAGATTGACATTTGTCACTTCCCTTGGTTTAAAAATTATATAAGTCATTTTCAAGGACATATATCCATTAAATGACTTATTTTTGAACTTTATAAACTAAGGGTAAAATTTATTTTCTCTAATAATAAATATGAACAAAAATAATGGCAATATCATATATTTGTAATTCGGATTAACCTAATTTTTCCTTTATTGAGGAGAAACATTTTATCATAGTTACTATTCATATTGACTAAAAATAGAAGGTCCTTAAATACATAATTTTATCCTCTTGATTATAAATATTTATTTTATTTTATATAATTAAATTCGTATAAATGGAAGAAATTATTTTTAATTCATGTGTGGAAAATGTGACAAAACCCGTTTTTTGGAAAAATTCATTTTTTAGCATAAAAAATTATTTATTTTGATCCTATGGCAAGAAAAATATTTTCAAAAGGTTTAAAAAAATTTATCAATTAAATAATATATAAATTTCATTAAAATATATAAACATTAATAATTAATTTATATAATATTCATTATACAGATAAAATAATGACTTTAGAAAAAATAACATCTATTTTTAAAAATAATAATTAAAATTATTTTATAACTGATGAATTTATTTTATACATTTATAGGCCAAATATTTTTTTATAAATTAGTTGTAACTATTCATACCATTCATGCTAATGGTTAGGTGATAAGGGACACACATTATTTTGATAAAGGAATGTGGTTTGTTTTAACATTTGCTATGTGAAACACATGATATCAAAGAAACCAAATTAATTAATGTGAAATATTTTATAAAATGTTTATAGTATATTAAATAGGGATAATTTTAACAAATATATCTGATAAAAATGAAATAATTTGGATAGTCATGTAATATTTATAATTTTCAAAAGTTAATATATTATTTTTAATCTTAACTATTCACTCACTGAAAGATGATTACATCATTTGTGAATGTATGGACTACTGTCATCTCGAAGAATTGTAACCCTCTTTTAATTAACACACTACATGTATGCTACTGATAAGTTTGTTTTAAATAAATAATATTATATTTATAATATTTTTATCATTATATAAATATTTGATATTAGTTACCTCATTTTCATAAAGATTATTAAAAATGGAAATTTTTTTATATGTACGTACGACCTATCATCTCCATTATCATAATGTAATTCAGTTTAAAAAAAATATTTCATCATCGGTATTAAAGATATATTTTAGGAATAGTTATAGATAATAACTAATAATTATTATTCTATAGATGATATAACTATTTCTAATTTAAGAGGACTGGATATAACAGGTCAAAATATATACGAAAAACAAAGCGGTTATTACATGAAATGTGATTTTAATAATCAATTATCAATAAACATGTAATTATTTTATTTAATTCAATAATATATGATATGTTATATATGATTATTTTTCTATAATATATTTATAATAAAATTTCATTTATTATATAGGATGTTCGAACATGTATGTAAGAATTCAAAACATATGGTAATAGATTTATATTATCTGTTTTATTTATTGGAGAAATATGAAAATTAATCGCTTATTTATTTTAGGTGGTGTTCACATTATAAAATTGAAATATTATAGTTTGAATGCCAATAATTTCATGATATTTAAAATTTAATTTGATATTATGTTTTACTGAATATTTTGATCTAAATGATTACTAAAGTGCTCATGGATTTTTTTCTCTATTTTCCATCATTTAGAGTTAAGTTTTGTTATGCACTTATCTTTATTTATGGGGTGTATATAAATTACATTTGGAAATTAATATCATAAATTGTTTTTCTAATGATATTTTAAATTTCATTTAATGTTATTATTTCATGGGTCTTATGATTGAAGAGTTACCGTAGTGTCAAAGGATTTATGTTTCAATCTCATAATTTATTAGGATTACTTCTATATATGTTTCCAATGACAAAATATTATGATTATTATCTTGATAATGATGAAGAATTATTTTCACTTATTATTATTAATGTTATTTTATGTTTTTTCACTCTTTGATACTTAAAATAATCATGAAAATATTTTAATGAAAAAGAATCTTTATTAATCTCAATTGTCAAAAGTCCTTTTGTCTTCCAAAACAATGTTTTCAAAAAATTATTTCCAATTTGTTATCGCAGATAAATTTAATTTTTAATCACAATTTTCCCATGTCTTACATTTTATTTTTTTTATAGGAATCTTCATGTCATTTTCCATACAATGCTTATTTGGATTTACTATAATTGTTAAAGAAGTATCTGCTTTAAAATTTGAGACATGAATGTAATTAGCCACCGTCATGACCATTATATTCATAAAATATACCTATAAAATTTATACATTTTATTTTCATTGAAATAGATTTTTCAAAATGGATTAAAAATTTTTATTTTTAAAATGCAATTTTCAAGGAATGGTTATTTTACTCAATAAATGTACCAAGTAATATGTCATTATCATTCTCCATATAAGATATCATAATTTGATGTAACAAATGTTATGGTAAGGATATTAACCAAGGATATCATTAATATTCCTTCTCTGTATATTTTATCATGAAGATATGATTATGAATCCCATTTAATTTTGATAATTTTACCATGTTATGAATGGAATACTGATTCTTTTTTATGAATTTTACAATGAAGTGAAATCTCTAAATATTTTATTTATATATGTTGGAAATTTTTTATATGATGGTTTTACACAGATAACATCATGTGATCCCATTATAGCTTATAAGATGGGTGTTCCCAAATATCACTGGGTGAGCATGATAAATCATAGACGATAGGTGGGCCTAAATAATGTTTTAATGCATTATGTAATTATTATATCCTCTTGATAGTTATATTGTAAGTCGACTATATGGTTATTATAATTTAATGGTTTCAGGAAGGATTCATTGAAGATAGTGTCCAAAGATACCAACACATTTTTGTTATGTTTATATAGTTTTAAAATGTATCTTACGAACAATATTGATATCATTAGGATTATGAATATTGATTCAGATGACTATTTCCATTGTTAAATCATCATTCCATGTTTTCATGTTTGATGATAAAGGTATTGGTGGGAATAGAAATTATTATATATTTCCCATGCACTTTTTTTATTTAATCATTCCCTTATTCTATTCTTATACTCGATCATGATAATCAATTATCCATACATATATTTTCCATTATAGATAATATTAGCTCACCCATATTATGTTTCATTTCCCCAGGATTTCTAGAAAGGTTTTTGGTTACGATAACAAAAGGGGAAGATAATAATAAGAGAATTTTCTGATCCTTCATGAATTAAGAATATTGTATATCATTTTTTTAATGGAACTAAACTATTACAGTCCACATGAATGTGTTTTTTTATTGTAATGGATATTAATCTAAAAACAAGTAATATACTTGAATGAGATGTATTGGATGTTATATCTATTAATATAGGGAAGGATCAATTAAAATTTTGAAATTATTATTACAAAACATTACTAAGATCAATAGGGATATTTTAAGGGTATTTCTATAGATACGCCAAAGTGTAATCTAAAGGGTGAGTCAATGTATAGAAAAATATCATAGAATTTTGGTAAAGGATTACTAAGTTAATACCATTAAATTACATCTCTATATGGATACTATAAGTGGATGTGGATATTTAATAGAAAGACAAAGAGGGAATAACTCTAAAAAATGCCACATTATTTTGGACTTGATCATTACCAGATTCATGAAAATGCGACTTGTTGCACACTAAGTTCGGCACTCCAGGGGGATATTTATTGGAAATTCAGAAACTCTTTACAAAAAAACATTATGTATTTATATACTTAAATACTCTGAGTGACCTTGTATTATCCTAATCTTTTATTAATTAAAAAATGGGGTGATTATATAAACATCCAATATGTAATATTCAGATTATTTTGTTTTCAATTATGATTAGTGTTTGTCAGGGTATGATTTTTAGTTTTATTCAATAGAGGGAAATAAAAGGATCTACACTAACATTGAATGGGACAGACAATTTTCTAATTAATAGAAAAATGTGTTGATGACTACAGTGAAGAATATTTTGATTATTCCTAATTCATTGTCACCGAACATGATTAACAATATGCACCATAACCAACTCTTGGACCGACCAATGAAGATAAGGATAAAGATCATAGAGAGTTAAAGTTGTGTAGGTTATAGAGGAAAGAAGTTGCAGGTTCATATATTATAAGAAGTTGGAAAAGATAATTCAAGGGAATGTCTTAGAGATATGATAAGCTGTTTTTTGAGTCAAAAATAATGACAAAAAGTAACTGTAAAGGGAAAATTAAATGTTCAGTTAATGTAATTGAAGGGAATATTGTTCTCCCTATTATATAAAAAATGGATGAATTATTTAAATATGGAAATTATAGGAATTATTCAAATCTAAAAAGGGTAAATCTCATGAATATTATTAAATAAGTTATATGAGTAATAATGATATTGCTCAGGTTGAAGAGACTATGAATTCAATAAGAAAATAAAGTGCTAGTAAAGAATAAGATGACGAAGCATAATTAATGTATATAGGATAACGTCGAATAATCCAATTATTTGTGTATTGAAATTATAATATTATTTTATATGAATATATATAAGGATTATTTATAGAATTTTTCATTATGGATATTCAATAATATGTCCAATGGTATTAATGTTCTGGAAAATAAAATTAACATCAAGGTGATACTTTACAGAAAATACATTAATAATGAAATATAACCTTTAATATGTTATTAATAATGAGAAAATTATTGATAGTTTGGATTAATAGATTATTTATAAGGGTTAAGTAAATCTGGTATCATTAATTACCTTGGATTTGATTAAATATTTGTTGACAAAGTTGTTTATGACATCATTGATGATGTTTACAATTTTTTTTCTATTTAATGAATATGTCCAATAATATGGTTTTATGAAAGGAATGATGAAGAATGTATGTTTTCAATATGGTTTTGTAACACCATAGGACTTTACCAAATGTTACATTAAATATAAATTTTTTGATAGATTTATTTATACGAAACACTATGTAATCTTGTGTTACAAACAATATCGAGTTCCTTCGATACTGTATAAGACATGTAAGACCAAAAATGGAAGTGTATATAACATCCTAACAATTCAAAATATTTTTATTTGAATATTATATACACAAAAATTAATTAAAATTCATCTAATGTATTTGATATAATTATGATAAGATCAAATACAGGTTTACGCTTAAAAAGTTGTATTTTTCTAAAGATAGTATTTCCACCATTAAAAAGGGAAACTGATTTAAACTTATATGATGACCCATTAATTAATTTTATTTGTCAAAATGATCTTCACTTTTTATTTTGGAATGTTAATATGATCTTATGGTGAAATTTCGGTATTTTTTTGAGATATTTCAAATTTTCGAATAGTGAAAAATACTACATTTTAGTTCAAAACAACCTTTCCATTTAAATAATTATAACTCATAAATTATATTTCAAATTGTTTTTAAAATAAAATTTGTTCAAATTTACATCAATTAATCCAACTTGTTAATTGGAATCCATTTATATTTAATTCCTATATAAAATCGTTGTGAACACTTGGATATTTTGACATTAAAACACCGTTTTCTCACCACGTCTACAGGATTAGCTTTAAATTTAATTTTTCCACTTCTGTAAATTGAATTTGAAAAAATCGATATACACAAAGTAATTAGTATGATATATATTGTCTAATATGATGGACATAATTTATTAACATAATAATTACTAAAATTAACTAAAACTTATTGCAATGATTAGGATAAAAATTAAATTACGTAATGGAAAAACATTAATAATTAGGGGAAATGACATAGAAACATGTAAAAAATACATTTTATAACCATATTTCAACCATATACTCTGTTGGATCTAATATTCGGAGTTATCGGGACACTATTCGATGAATAAGACATATATAATTAGCTAAGTAAGGAAAAAAGGAAAGTTCCTCACCTTTAACATTTATAAATCCTTGAGATATGGAAAAAAACATATTTTAGTTATACATATATTTTTAATGATAAATGAGATATTTATATCCTAATAATTTATTATTAATTTTTAGAGATTATTTAGTTACATAAAATACTTATGAAATTCCAATGTATTGATTATTTCGTTAATAATTAAATAAAATAGATGACATTTATTGTATTAAATGTGATGAAAATTGACTGAATTGTTATGTTAACTAATTATTTTAGATGAAAACATCACATTAAATATTTTTTAACTTAATATATTTTAGTTACATCATTGTGTTTATATATTTAAATTTAAAATATGTAAATATTGTTATACTTGATATTAATGTTATTTTATAATAAATAATATTTAATTAAATTATCTAAAATTACTAAAAACATATATCCTAAAAAATGAATTTCATGATTAAATAAATATTAATTATGTTCTATTCGTGGATAAATTGATCATGTATAGTCCACATATTTACCTCTAAATAGTAAAATCTTTTATAGTATAATTGTGGTTAAAGAAGTGTTTTTCCACGTTACATACTCTTCAATTGAATTAATATCCAACTAAGATGGGATTTATATATTTTAAATTAGATTTAATATTTATTAATAAATTTTTCTAAATTTTATAATATTTCCTACTTTAATTTAGTATTAATATAATAATTACATAGGAATGAAAAGTAGTTTCCCAAATGAAAAATAAATATGAAAAAATAATGAAATTTAATGTATAAGGATAAAACTGAAAAAAATGCTGTTATAATTATGTTTCATGAGTGTGGGTAGATAATAATTTAATTTTTATTACATTATTTTACTATTTTGGATTCACATGATGAAAGGTAGACCTCTAAATAGTGTATACCTTTTGGTATTTACAATAATGTCACTCCTCCTCCACTATAATATGGGATTCACTCTTCCCCTTCCTCACACATATGAAGCCATTGGGGTGCATCCCAAAAATTCCCAAATAAGCTCCCAACATATCTACCATTATCGATGTATTCAATTCTTATTTAAATGAAACCAATGAAAAAATTTGGTATAATCCAAATGATGATACACGAAGAAGAGGTAACATTCTTGAACGAGCTCTTTTTGTATTATTCCATCCTCCAACACTACAATTTTTATTTTATCTTCCATGTATAATATGATAATTATCCTAAATATACTTATATATGTTAAAATTAAGCTTAATTCCTATAATTTCATAGACACTTTGATCCAATGGCACACACAATCATCCACCGTATGTATGGCAGACTACTGCCTCATGAATCGATGTCATTCATTCTTCTATTACCAACATTCAAGGTTGAAAATAATGGTGTATTAATAGTATATATAATATATATATGGGTTTTATATTTTATTTATTGTTATGGAATTATTTTTTAATTTATAACTTCATTCATTCTATTTTACGAGAATATGATAACATCATTTGTGGACATGTGGGCTACCACCTCCTCAAAGAGATGTGATGTGTTAAAAATTTACATGGAATGAATTAAGTATGGTTTAAATAAACTAATTTTATTTATAAGAAATAAATATTATAATTTAATTAAAATATTAATATATAACATTTACTTTCCAATATTTTTATATAAATATGAAATTGAAATAGATTTTAGGCATACGTACGGCCTACCATCCCCATGAAAAAGGTATTTTAGTTCCAATATCATAATTTTATTGATTAATATAAATACATAAAAAAATAATATATATGATATTTAAATCATTAATTACATTCTTTATTTGATTAAATCATGATATATGTAGTATCATTGAATATCAACAAGTCGATACATACTCGAAAAGCATGGAAATTAACACCTAAAATTGTAAAGGTAATGAAATATTATTAACAAACAAGTAACGAGATTTAATAAAAGGATTAAATATGACATAATAAATATAAATTATGGTTATTTTTTAAATTTATAACATGATAAAACCATTGTATAAGAGGTTTAATATCATCCAACCAAAAAGGATCACAAGGTAAGGGGATTTCTAGTCTCACCTTTATTTCTATGAGACTTATACCATATTCCCCACTCATTTATTTTCCGCAGTTTATCTACTAAACTATTAAATGTTATATCATGAATTTAATTTATTTAAAATTTTTAAATGTTTAAATTTATTTTATTATTTCTTTTGTCTCATTATTTAAATACTACTCAAGTTGTTAGGGATTCCATCTCAATTTACATTCCACTCAGGATTATTTGTTATGGTGAACCAATTACCATTGGTGTGGTTTATATACTTCAAAATTTTTATTTTATATAATAATTATCTCATAGATCAAGGTATTTTATGTTTCAAATTGAATTATATCCTCCAGGGGTTTTGACATGAAATTTACCAAAGATTTAAAAATTATCATTCCAATCTCACTTTCATTGGTGATTGTCAACATTATGTTTCAACAATAATTTCCTTATAATTAATTTTTATGGTAAATTAAATTTATCTTACATATCCATATTCTTTTGTAATGTATATTATAATATCCTAAATCTTATACCATTTTTTCATATGGATTTTACTTTGAATGCTGTCTGATTAGTTGGAGAAATATTGATAAATTCATATCTTTTAATCAATATAGATATTTGATATGGAATATTGTGTATGAATTAAATAACTTATTCGATATGTGGGGAATTATTTAGACATGAATGGCATGGTTTAGAGAATATTTAATATAATACCAATGATTTTAGAACCGTTTAATACATGACATACTTGTTTGGGACCAGTTAATGCATGCCCCATGATGCATAGGTAGTCTCCTTGGATGAAATTAGTTGGTGAATAACATTTTATGATTGTTTCCAATAATTATTATATTTTTGAGATGATAGATTTTGACAAAAATCAGATTGATTTCAACACACATACATAATCTATATTGAGGATAGATATCAAATCTAACTATCTTGAGGATATATCTTGATAGCTCATATGTCCAACATTATGCATTCCATTATTATTGTTATTAAATGTAATTATTTGATTAGTTTAAATATTCATTGTCAACTTTCATGCTCATGTGATTTTTTATCGCAATATTCTACCGTATTTTTCTATCTCCATATTTTATAATACTTTATGAAATTATTTAATATCTTTAGTGATCATTTTTTCCTTCCATATTGATTATGTTCATTATATCATTATATCATTATTTCTTCCTATGTACATCACCCATACTCATAATTTGATCTCAACATTATTTTTCTTCTTTTCTCCATGATATGAGGAATAATTCTTGGAATTAGATTCAAGGATGTTGATATTTTAATCATGTTCTTCAATATTTTATATTCACAATGTAAAATCTGTATGATGTATGTAATTTGGTTTTCCACTATTATTAAACTCTTCAGTCCTTTGGTATTTTATTCCTTGTAATAATTCTTATTTAATAAAGTAAGGAACCAAATACTGGCTTCTAGGTCCGGTGTGTTACATTTCCTATCAATGGATGTTTACTATAAAACACAAGGACTATATTTTGGAAGACATATATTATCAAACATAAACCTATGATTGATTTTGAGGATTACTATAGGAGAACACCCAAATATACCATGTTTATGATTATGAGACAAGGCATACATAAATTGTTTAATTTATTAAATTATTTCACTAGTTTTTGGATTATACAATATGTTTCAAAATTATATGATCTAATCCATTATATTCCATTTTTTTGAAATAACTTCTCGAAGGAAGAATTATATCAATACTCATGTCTAATGTA
Organism: Viscum album; assembly: GCA_963277665.1. NCBI lineage: Eukaryota > Viridiplantae > Streptophyta > Magnoliopsida > Santalales > Viscaceae > Viscum > Viscum album. The sequence continues at coordinate 1,798,843,034 of OY728130.1, read as the reverse complement.
TATGTTTTCCAACTGAGGAATCCTATAATGATGGTATTAAAACAATGTAATTTGTTCTTATTTTCTTTCAACATAATTATATTTTTAATTTTCATTCCCAGATGTGGAAACTTATACCGTAGTGAGATTCTTTTATGCTGGATGGCTTTATGAGAAAGAGGCCCCAATAAATTAGTGGGACTACTAGTCCAATAGGGAATTAGAAATATATTATGTCTCTGGAAAAAAATCTGTATATCCTTGGAATTTGGTGAAAAGTAAAATGTTGCATTTGATGTGTATTGCATCAAAATTATGTTGATAAATGGGGTTAATTGGTACAGAATACTAGGGGGTATAGGAAATAGAACTAATTGAATATAAATATTTTAGGGAGGAAAATTCAAAAAATGTTTCCCTTTTTAGAAACAAACAAAGGTGAAGTTAAATTTACATAGAATAAATAAAAAGTAATAAGAAAGTGTCATAGATTATGATGTTACCTTTATAAGGTTGACATGGTATGAACAGAGTTAAATACCCAAAAAAGAGTGCAGTATTGACCTCTTATTAGAAATACTCATTCCAAGTCATTGAATGGAAATAGTATATCAAAAAAATCATACATTGAAATATTTTTATGTGATATCAAAATATAGAAATAATTATCCATGTCTTATGGTTTTAAAGAGACGATATAAATGAATAGGTAAATAGTTAAAATATTGGATAAAGAGAAGAAGTGAGAAAATGATATTCCCACATGTGATAAATATAGAATAAATCTTCCTGTTAATTTATTTAATGGATTGGGAAATTTTTATAATTGTATAGAAAAGGGTTAGAAAGAAAAATAGTGAAAAGGGATGAATGAAAAAAAATAACATTTAGTGTTTTCACTATAGAAAAATGGGGCACTACACAAATAAATTCACTAAGCATCAATAAAAGATAAGGGATTATGAGCAAGGTTATTGTGTTAAAATGACCAAAGTGGATTGATTACTTTACATTTACATTCTAATTTTGGAAATATGTTTTAAATGTAATTTATTTATGATGTTCTCATGATATGAATTATGAAATATATAACAGTTTTATTGAAGTACTATTTCATTAATGATTTGAGAATCTATGTTATACAATATCAATGAATAAGGAAAAATGATTTAGTGAAAATATGAAATTATTGGAAAATAAATGACTGAGAGACCATAACATGTTTTACTTGTCAACATAATTATTGTTAGATAAAGAGATGAATTCGTTAGATAATGCGAATTTCCTAGCATAAATTTCCATTGAATTGATTTCTGGTATCTTGAGAAATTTATTTATTCCATCAATGATGGGGCATGCATAATATTTGGATCAATGAATATAACCAATAATCTATTATTAAATTAAGGAATAATGAAGAAGAAAATTTTTCAATAAGTTTTTATTTTAATTCATGTTATTACAAAATTTCATGACAATATGTGATGATGGTAACACCATCTATAGTTATTACTCATAATGGTAGCACACAACTACAGTCATTCTAACTACCTCATGAACCTTTATTAGTTCCCCCCCCCACTTCTTATATGCAAAGACAATATTTTTTGAAGTACTTCATGATCAACCATCTCTCTATCATCCACCATTCTAAATATCCAAAACAGTTTCCCAGATCAATATTTGTGGAATATCATCCATTGTCATGAAGGTAGATCACTTCTACCATTCCTCATTGGTTGAAATCATCATCCAATAGTGTATATCTATGGTACATTCGTAAAGAATCAATAATTCCATACTTCTCTAGGGTGGTTTCATTCAAAAATATATCATCCCTCCATATCTATGGTTACACCAATTTTGGACCACACATACCATTGCACCAATGGTAGATCACATCTATAATTTATCAAATGGTTGGTCATATCTACCAGTTCTCCAATGGAAGATCCCTTCTACCACTGCATGGTGCACATGGCATCATGGTAGTGTGGCATCACCTATGTAGGTCATAAAGGGAAAGGGAAACCATATAGTATATGATAGCGAATAAAAATTGGTTTCTCGCATTGTCAAGATTGACTGTTGGGTTATCCAGCATTAAAACTTGACATATGATTTGAAATTTTCTTCATGAATGGTTTTTTGGGGTTTGGTAGTGATCCATTGTGGCAGTATTCCTCTATAGTGGTTTGAAGATCGATCTCAATCATGATAAGTGGCAACAACGATGTTCCCAATTGTTAAAATTAGTGCTTCATCAAGAACTTTTGATATCTTATAATGAGTTTCATGGTTTTCATATGTGGTTTTAGAAGTGGCAATTAGCTCGATCATTAAGTTCCCTAGTGGAAGGCACAAAAGTCTTTAGTGAGTGAAGTGGATTTTGGTGAAGTAGAGTAGTGATAATTTATACTTGATGTGGGATAGTACTAAAATAAGTTGTGAGATCAACATTTTGGTAAAAAAGAATAATAATCATAATTCTATTATCTCTCATTAAACTAATAACCTATGAGTACTTGTGTATTAATCAACTATTGTGGATACCATTTGACAAGCCCACACCGAGATGAAATTAAAGTAAACTTCACTCACATTAATAGATCATGACGATATACATAATAAAAAAATAAACAAAAAATAAGAAGTATCACCCCCACTCTACTCAAACAGGCACCAAAAGACACCAAAAATCATAGCAGTACCCCATGTTAGTCAATTAACTATAATAAAACATTCCTGAACAATATACAACCAATGATGACATAAGAAACCAATTAATGCATTCAACTAGTGATAAAAAAACATTCAAAACATCACATATATTAATTCAGAACAAATTAGAAAACATCAATTATCATTAATATCATTAAAAAAGATAAATAATCAATTTTTTACATCTTACCATCACTATCATCACTCTCATCCTCAACGTCATCCTATCTTTTATCCTCATGGTCATCATCGCTTTCATAAATTCATTCATCCTCGCCTTTATCCTATCCAACGTCCTGACCTACATCCTCACCACCATCATCACCACCATCCTCACCATTATCCTCGCCATCATCCTCTCCACAACCCACAATATCACTATCTCTAGTAATCTCATCATCCCAAACAGCACTTGGAACACTACCCAATGCACTATATAATATACACATCATCAATATATATGCATCAAAAAGCATAGTGGTATATAGTAGACACGATGGACATAATACTACCTTATATTTCATGAATTCTCTATTGTCACTTCGATTCTGTTCACACTCTAATATGACCAATTTTTTCTTATTTTTCCTCATCCTGAGGTTGGGTTTCATGTGAATTTTCTCGTTTTAAATTAGCTCTAATAGAACTAGAAACTGAAATGGTAAAATATCTAATTCGTAAAATACACTTCCCTAGTCAACAATGTTCTCTTCCATGCTTCTTATCTCCCAAAACGCAATGTAAATGATAGTTTGGCCTAAATGTTTCGCCTTCCGGCACATAAAGGGACTCTAACTCGTGCTATTAGAAATATATGTGGAATATTTTGTTTCAAAATACATATTAGAATTTGATATCAACAAAGTGAAACATAAAATATGTTGGAATTTTTATTTATTTACCATGATTCAATATTTCTTTTTTCAGCTCTAGAAAAATGATATTTTTTGGCACACATCCTTTAATATTTAAATCCACCAATTATAATAAAATTGAATGTATAAAAATATATTTAAAAATATGTTATTAATAATGAATTTCATTAGTAAAATCAAATGGATATACTCAATGATGAAATATTAATTTCAATAATGAATAATTACATTCTTCTTGTAGGATATGATATGGTTAAAAAAATAAGTTTTATATAATAAATTGGTATAATTGAGAATATTATTTAATAATGATTTGATAAATTAACATAAGGTGGAATTTATGGATTCCTATATGTATATATTTTTTCAATTAATATAAGGTAAATTTAATTATAAAATAAAGGAAGTGGCATATAATTATTAAAGAAACAATATCATGATTAAATAAATGTATAATATAGAAAAATTGGAAGGTTAACTATATAATATATATTTTTCTATTTGGTTTTCCATGTTTCTATAATTAAATTTTACGGGGTTTAAAGTAAGGAAAGGAAAGGTAAAATTTTCATTGATGGATATTGATGACAATGTATATTTAATATTGATGATTGTTTTTGTTAAAAATAAACATAGATGAATTGTATTTATTATTCATTTGGATAAATAATGTTAATTTTTGGTTCCCATGATAGTATTTAAGGTCTGATTGGTTGTGATCCATTTTCTTCCAATTTAGTTTTACATGGGATAATTTTATTTTGTTCATTTAAATTAAATTTGGTTAAGCCTAGTACAATTCAATTCAGTTTGGTTCTATTGAATTCAATTTCTATTAATGATCTACCATTACATTATGTCCATCTTATTTTTTTCATCTTATTTCAATTTGTTTTATTTTGGATTATTTTTATTTATGTTGATTTTCCTATATTTTTTTATAACATTACATTTGAGTTTGATTTAGTTTTTTCATCCATTATATAATCTAGTTTGATGTATGTTACATTACAATCAATTGGGTATGTTAGATTTTATTTGATTTACATAAATTCAATTCAATTAATTTTTTTTTTGTAGGATTTATTTATTTTTTATTCACAATTTATGGATCTGGTTTATACTATTACATTTATGTTTTTAATTTTCATGTTGGTTTCTCTTCCAATTAGGTTATTTCAGTTTCATCAAATTCTAGTAATTTTATTTTAGTATTTTTTTTCATTATTGATTTAGTTATGTATTGGATTGGTTGGTTCTTGAAGAATTAATTTTGTTTTTTTCATCATTATTGGTTTCTTTAGTTTCATATTCATTCCGTACAAGTTGATTTTGAACTAGACATGGCATGTATATTCTATTTCCATAGATTAAATTTTAATAGTTATATTTTATTTTCATTGTATAACATTAAATTATCTTATGTCTGATTTAATTTAATTATTTATTGATGGATTCATTTTTTTGGGAAAGTATATGTTGGATTTGTAGAGCCTATTATGTTTGATTCAAGACAATTAAATTATATTCTAGTTGAATATGTTCTATATTCATGATTTTGGTTTGGGTTTTTTCGTGTAACCTTATATCAATTTAATTTATATTTCTTCATTTCTATTTGTAGAACCTTTAAATTTACATTTTATGTTTTTATCAGTTTACAATGTTTATTTTTATTTTACATTATATTTTTTATATTTCATTATAATCATTTTTGGTTGCAATGAACCAGGTCTAGTTAAAGAATATTTACTTTTTTTATTCATAAGTTTTTATTATGTTTTATTTATTAATTTTATATTCACCCAACCATGTGGTCTATTTTATTTATATTTCACGTGCTTTAAAAAATTATATTGCATGAAAAATATATCTATATGGAAAGAACATGATATTTTCCACATATGACACAGTCACATAATAGATACCTATCAATATTAGGTATGATAAACCATAATCCCCAACTAATTGATTATTTTGAGTTCGTCCATAACTTAATAGATGATGGGTTGATGTTTATATTTGGGACTTTACGTAGAGTAAATTTTATAGAAAATTATGAAGGATCGTTATATGTCCACTAGATTAATCTACAGCCATTATAATTTGATTCCAAGGATGAGTTATTATAACATTCCGTAGATAAAAAACTTCCACATACTATATAAGGATGTTGGACTCAGCCTTTGAGATATCCATTAGTATATGGGAAATTTTATTATTGGTATCTCAAAAAATGAATTCATTCCTGATTCCAATATATGGGATGATTGTGAGAAAATACCACTTTTTGGACACAGTGTTGTGGGAGGAAACGAAAAACCAGAATAAAAGGGATATTTAACATTACCAAGACAAAATATTTAAGAATTGGGTTAAAATATTCATGATAAATAAATTTCAATATTTATGGATAGAATTAAAAATATACCCTAATTCAATGAACTTACAATAAAATGGTGTCTATAAAAAAGATAAAAGTTTGTATATACACTGAATATTGCTTTCTTGTTATGTTATGAGTTACGAGCTATCTCAAATTAGTAATCTTTATAAAAATTATTAATATAGGGTTGTAATACTGTTTCATAGACTGCATTATATGTTTTTAGGAAAACAATTTTTAATACAATAATTTTAGCATATGGTCAACATATCAATTTGATATTTTTAATTATTGAAAATATGCACTGGATGGTTGATCATATTAGTTAGGGGAAATAATTTTATTCTATTAATCCCCTCTAAATTTATTATTGTTTCTATAGTTGTGAAAATTGTATAAAATGTGTGTCATAATTTTATTATCATAATTTGGTCCAAATTTTGACTATTATAGTGGAAAATTATCATTTTTAGCTAATTTCAATGAACAATGAGGCATAAAATGGAAATATTGTATTATTTATGCCATGGACTATATTTAATCACCCAGTTTATATTTTATTCAATTGAGTTTCATTTTCATTTCAATGTGACTTTCAATTGTGAATAAACAAAGTGGCACAAAACTTTTTTAATACCTCTATTATGCCCTAATGGTGTCTTTATAATATACATGTGATTCATGGTTGTTTTTTGGAATACATTTTGTTGTGGGGTTAACTCTGATGTATCATTGAATTTTTGAATTCCCTCACTTATATATGTTCTATTTTTAAGATGAAATTTGATATGTTATTTTTTATGAGGGCTTATTTTTCATAACTAAGACTCGTATTAAAATCTTGTTATTTTGAACATCTCTAAGTGGTGCTTTTGGATGTGTTTATAGGATAATAGAGTGTATTGTGGGGTAAAAAATAATTTAGTGGAAATTCTCTTTGGCCTAGAATGAAATTTAACAGTAGGTGTACTAAAATAGTGTGAACTTTTCCATAGTAGACCCCATAGTGGAAGGTAAAATGCCCCTCTTGGAGGGAATGATGCCTAGGATGGGAATGAGACCTGAATTTTGTTCATGTAGAAAATAACTTGTACAGAAATACCCTGGTTGGTTGTTTTGATTAGTATATCTCTTAAGGGGTACCATCGATAGTAAATAGGGGGAAGGGGAGAAATAACCATGTTTGATGTTGTATTGGTAGTTGAGGTAGTATAAAGCATTAAGAGTTTTATTTCAATGGTTAATGTTGATACATAATAAGAAAATGAAAATTAGTTTTTTAAAAATTAGTGAAAGGGTTTATCTAAAGACTATATTATACTACTTTTAATGATACATGAGTCTAATATAAATATATTTATACTATGTAGTTTGGGAAAAATTATATTTAGTGTGCAAGTATTCTATATAAGGGATGAAGAAACAAAATTGTTATTTTAAAATTAAAACATTACATTTTATTTGAATTTTTAATATTTGTTGTATTAGAGATTTGTAGTCCCATAAATTTTTAGTTTGATATTTGTAGATGTAATCATAGGTTGATTGATGTTCAGGTGAAAAAAATGAGATAAAATCAACCATAAACTATATCATAAAATTATCTAAATAATAAATTTTATGACATGCTCAGAAACAAGGCAATAATAAACCAGAAATTTTTATACACACTGAATACATTCAATAATATGTTAGGACTTGTCCTCGAGGCCCATGCCGTGACTACCCCAAGCTCGCCTTCCAAAGGCCAGGGGCTGGCGACTTGCACCAAAGGCGTAATCCAGATAAAAGGTAAGGCACTGCCTTTTAACTAGTAACACAGACACAATCTGAACACAAGCAGTAGAGGAAACAATTACTAAAATATAAAAGTAAGGTGTGATGAAATTAAGAGGGCCAGTATACAAACCCAACTGAACAAAAAGTACAAGTAAAAAGGGAAAACAGCTCATGGATCGTCCATCGAGGAATCATACCTAAGGAGTAGGAATAAAACTCGAACAAATCCTCCCTACGGTACATCCCGTCTAGTCCACCTCCGAGCAGCCTCCCGTCTGTCACCCTCATCCTCGATCACTGTCGTCCTTCGTCTTCACATAACACAACAGGGTGTGGGCAAAGACCGTGTAATGGTGATTATAACAATACATAGTAGGGGACCCGGAGACCCCCGAAGGTCTCCCAGAATCCACAAAGGACAAACCACAGTTGAAAGATACAATCACAATGTATCAACCAACCCTACTTAGGTATATTCCCTTACATATAACTAAGTTATCAATCACAGTTCGGCTCCAACTCTCAATACCAAACACAAAACAGTCCAAAAATGAAGTAAATAAAATCCCCATGATGATAATGGTTGAAATACATGACTCATCTCACACAGGTTTACATCATTTAGAGAGTGATAGAGATGATCAGATGTAGTCACCGATTCATCTATGCTGTCAAACACACACAAGTTAAAGAACCAGCTAAGCTGTCAGACCCACACAGGATATAGGACCAGTTATTCTGTCAGACCCACACAGGATATAGGAACAGAAGTCATAACTGTCGCACCCACGGAGGATCCCGGCACAGTATTCATCACTGTTGAACCAGTGGAGGATTCTAATATAGTAATCATCACTGTCGAACCGATGGAGGATCCTCGTACAGTATATTCACTGTCGAACCCATGGAGGATACTGTCATCTCAATCTTATCCACCCCTAGGGTTCCCGCACACTGCACGCTTTATTCCGAGAGTGTCCACTCCTCAAGCCAAGTGTCGATGCATCAACTATCACAATGTCATGATTTGCTTTATCCTGTATTTCCGTCTCACCATAATGAACCCAACGAGACAGAGGGTGCGTCGATCGGACGACCGGTCTAAGAGTTATTGGCATTTATGTTCCAAGGGCCTGGTTGGTTTTTAGGCTCAAACCATCTCGACCATTCCCCAACTATATCCAAAACTGACGTGGAGTATTCCAAAAGAATTTTCTCGTTCCAAGAATTCCATCGTCGTATGTGGTATGTCAATCAGACACACGTAGCCCAAGATGCAGGCTAAAAGGTGTAAACTGTAATAGCAGGTCCGGGTCCGACCTAGTGGGACTGACCCAGACCGACCTTGTCTGAACCGGAGTCTGACCCGGATCACAGGTCCGACCAGGTCTGAGGAAACGTCCCGATCCTAGGGGACGACTTGGCCCGAAGAGACGACCTGGCCCAAGGGGAGGCCCCGTCCATGGACGGCCCGACCGAAGGCGACTTGGTCGAGGAAGGCCCGGCTCGAGGCTGACTCGGCTGAGGGCGGACCGGCCCATGGCGGCTTGGACGATGGTGGTCGATCCATCGGCGGCCCTGCCCGATGCATCCCGGCTAAGGGAGGCCTTGCCGGGGGCGGACCGGTGCATGACAGACCGGCCGAGGGCGGGCCGGCCTGGCTGTGCCAGGGTGGGAGGTGTGTGCCCCCTAGATCTCGAACGGTTAATCCATTTAGGTAGAACCGAACCCATGCTCGGTGGCGCCAGTCTTTCCCACGAGGGAACCGAAGGGGTCCCGCACCTCCCGACTGGGCGCATGGGCCAGCCGCACCCCGTCACCAGCACTGCACGTCGGTGTCATGCCCTCTACTGCGGCCTGGCCTGGCTGCGGCTCCACATTGCCGGCATGGTCTGGCAGTGCCCTGCTTCCACTTCCACTGCCCGCCCTGTCCACGGACCTTCTCCTGCATCGTACGATGGCAACATGCCCTTTCGGCTCCACTGCGGCTCCCTTGGCCGCGTCATTTATTTTTGTGGGGAGATGGGGGCCCGTGCACCGCCGACCTCTTCCGGACCCACCTCCTTTGATAACAAAATGAGTGTACCAACAAGGGAGGGGGAGGGTCGAACCATGTATGTGCGGTCTGAGACCTTCTCATTATGTTGATATCATTCAATATCTATAGAACAACACACAATGAGGAAAGGAGAGTATAACTCATACATAAAAATATAATCCAATTTCCCCCTACTTGTAAACGGTGTTCGCTAGGTGGAGTCGTGGGAAGGCGGCGTCATTCTGTTGACATTGGGTGGAGATGATGTCGTCATTGGAGACGTTCTTCATGGGTGGTGTCTACTCCTTTTACGAGGAAGGAGGTCATTGGAGATGATCTTCATGTTCTTCGAGGGAAGAATGCCCTCTCTCTAATTCTCCAAAGCTCCACCAAGGTATTATGTCCCAACCAAGATAATATAAAATAACAAAACTGATTAAAAGGATAGATTAATGAATTAAAAAATATTCAAATTCATTAAGTTACAACCATTGATTAAAAATATGGGTTGTCTCATTAATTTGGAAGGAAGAGGTGAAGAGGCTCCAAAATAAATAAAGGGAGAGTTTCATCCTCCTTAATTGGGGGTCTAAGGAGTTAAAGGGGAGTTGAGGGGTTCAATGAGTTAAAGGGGAGTTAAGAGGTTCCAAGGTAGTGGGCCCCACCTAATTATATCCTCAAATGGGAGGTTTACGGGTAGTGGGCCCCACCAATACCCACCACTTAGAGTCTTTAAACAACTAAAATAAAATTAAGCCATCACTTATTTTAATTTTACTTTTTTTTATGAAACCCAGAAAACTAACTTCCAAACACCCTAAAAATCAACTACGGTAAAGGTCCCCTTAAGTGAATAACGTGTAACACCCCAAGCTTCCACGGTACGTTTCACTTCGAATAATGCAATAGCATGTGTTGTACGCAACCTCGAGCTCTAACACACACCACAACGAATTAAACTAGCCGTTGTGAATAGTAATAACCACTTTTTGAAATTTTATAAATTTTATTTATCAAAATGGACTTCATTTTTGGATTCGGAATATCGAATGTAGCCTATGTTGAATTTTTGGTATTTTTCTGAGAACTTCTATTTTTTTATGAATAGTGAAAAATACTTAAAACAACTTTTTTAATCAAAATAATTTATTGTGATAAATTTTACTATTTAGTGGTTTTAAAGTATAATTATAATATATTTTTACCATTTTATCCAATGGTGGTCATTAGAATTAATTTAACATTGAAATTGGACATAAACAATTGCCAATCTTTTGATATAAATTGTTTCTTAAAAACACGCTATTTGTTGTGACAGCGGGAATTACTTATAAAATTAATTAATGCAACTTATATGTTTGGAATTTTGTAAAATATACATCATTTTTGAATTCGGAATATCAATTATAGCTTAGGGTGAAATTTTGGCATTGTTCTGAAAAACTTCAATTTTTGATGAATAGTGAAACCACTATGTGGTAGTTAAATAACTGATTTTTCGTTTAAATGAAATATTACCACTTTTGTGATTTGATTTTAAAAAATCCGACATACATGGTTGTCATTAAGAAGTAAAATGTGGTTCAATGAGATTAAAATAAATTTTTGGTGAATAGTAACTTTTAAGTTCTTAATCGCGATTAGAGGTAATTAGTGTAGTTTAAGGTAAAAACAATGTTTTAATAATATGATATGAGCTTGAAACTTGTCCTACTCCTATTGGATGAGTCATGGCCGACCAAGACAACCCATGGGTCAACTTGGGGACCCCATGGAGCCACTTTGGTTGGAAAATGACATTAATATATATTTATTTAATGTTAAAATTAAACTGACACAAACATGAGTTGTTTTACTAAAACGGTTTTTAAGTGGGGTTACACAAGTCCAAATTTTGACTATAAATATTCATTAGAAAGATAAAAAGATTTCATACATCATAGTATTTTTTTTATAATTTTTATACATTAAATAAATTAAATTATTTATATCATCATTATGATGCAGCGATGACCTCATTATTTAACGATTTTAATAAAATGAAAAGATAATGTAAAATCCAAGGCTTAAACATGTCCAAAGACTATTGGATGGATAGATTTAGAACCCTTATCACCTTAGCCACGAATTATATAAGTGTGGTACCTTTAGAATCCGAAAAGCATTGTGTAATAATGTAACATTTCAATCTTTCCAAAAGTGCCCCTCTTCTCCACTTATAAAAGGCCCCCACCTCTCCCACCTTATTCACACCTTCAAGCCATTTGGTGTAACGACCCAATGTTTCATTAATGGAAAATCCCTCTTGATCCAGTTAAATGTTTCTTTATGAAATTTTTTTTATAAGATGTCAACTTTTTTAGTTTTACGTTAAGATTTGTGACCGTTACTTTTATAACCGTTGAACAGTGATCATCTGAGTAGTATAAATATAAGGCTTTAACGAAACCTTTTCTACTCAGACAAAGGAAGCGATGAACTCATACAGTAGAATTGACCCTTACGAAGCCCATTTGTCAGAGCTCGGAAAAGAGGTGGCTTCTTTGGGCTTTGCCCTTGACCAAGCCCAAGATGAGCTTCATCAAGTCAAGCTCGAACGTGATCGTCTACGGGAAAAATGGAAGTTGATAGAGATTACCACTCGAGCGATGTTATCCGAGCAACCCCAAGAGTCTGTCACCATCGCACACCTTACCCTTAGGTCTTATGAGGCTATTTTAAGGGGTTATATAACAAATAAGTAGCACCATGTTCATGTACATTATTTTTGTATATAATAATGAATATAATTTCTAGTCATTTTTGATACATTGTAATTAGTTTTTAAAGTACAAATGGTGTTTTTAGTTATTATTTAATTAAGAATTATATTTTTTTAAATTAAAAGATTTTTGAATTAAATAATATTTTAATAAAATATTCTTATTAATATTAAATTAATTTTTATTAAATATAAATGATCTTATAATTTTATGAATGCAATTAAATTTTTTATTAAGGTTTGAATGCCATTTCTGTCAAAACCCGTGAATTTTTTATAAATGTCGGTTTTTATTTTAAAAGTGAAAATTCACATATTTAGAAAATTATTTAGATAAAATAAATATTATTTTTGGAATCATGACGTCGAAATTATCCAACGGTGAATTTTTCATAATTTTCTGAGACAGTCAAATTTTTGGGTAAAAATTAAATACCATTTAAATATATAATGTGTTTTATGACATCATAATGACCCAATGGTGATGTAATAAAATACCATAATCCTTATGTTCGGCCAATATGTGTTTTATCATTAAAATAATGAGGTTTTGGGTTTGTTTTACTTACTTTTCAAACCTTTAATGGAGCCCTCAAGACTTATTCAACACTTTGCCTTTTTAAATTAATTTCCATGGGAGTGTGACTCACCTCCACATAAGCAACCCTAACTTTTTAATAATTTCGGACCTTGGACTTGTAAAATATTGTTTTCCTCTTTCCTTTTCCAGAAACCATGGGCAAATACCATGGGATGGTTTGTGGTTTGGATTATTTTAATATAAGGGGTCCCAAACCTAAATAATAAAGAATTCTCTCACCTTTCCTATATAAACCCACCCAAGCTCCCACTTACTCCTCACTCAAAGCCCTTGAAGTTCGTCCAACCTCTTCCCTACTCTCTCTATAATCCTCTCAAGGTGCCCCAAGCTCCCAAGAAGCCTCTCACAAGCCTCTCTCTAGCCTTTGGAAGCACACTTCCAAGTAAGGGGTTTTCTTCCTTTCTCATTTTTGTCAATTTTCTTTAAGTTGTATTGCCTTTTTTTATTTCAATTATGAATGTTGGGGTATGGTTTCGCACATCCCCCATACTGCCCTCTTATTGTTTGAATGATGGGAGAACCCTTTCTCTCTCATTAAATGCCTCCCATGTACACCCGTTACTATGCCGAAATTCCGAAAGGAACTTCTCTCCCTTCTTTTATATTCAAGCAATACTTTTGTATCATGAATCTAAATTCCTTTTCAATTGTTGGGACATGTATCTATATGACCTAATTACTGTCCATTACATGTAAATATGATGAGGAACCCCTTTCTCTCTCATCAACCTTTTTTATGAATTCTTATGTCACGCCGTTACGCTGCCGAAATCACACCGATTTTCTAAGCCAATATCATTGTGTAGTGAATACCATGCCCATTTCTCCATCAAGGGTATTCACCTTTATGCACATTTACTTATTGATTATAATGTTTCATGTATGAATTCCACATTCCTTTATCGTGGAATAAATGATTATGTTTTATGAATCCATGTTTTATGATCCATGTGGCACACTTATGCATGAAATGAAATGTTTAAGAAGGGTGAGCCCTTTATAGCGCTCCAATGCATTGGGTAAAGTATAGTATCATGATACTTCAAGTGCAATGAGTTTTTACTCATGCTAATTCAAGTGCAACGAGGGTTTACTCGTGCTTCAAGTGCAATGAGGGTTTACTCATGCTCCATGTGCAATGAGCCTTGGCTCATGCTAATTCAATGTTAAGTGTTGGTAACACATTTCCATGTTATGATTATCATGCTTTATCATGACTTTATGTTAATGTTTCTATTATGCTCTATTTATATGCCTATTGCCTAACATGTATTTCACTCCTCATGTTATTCATTGTTTACTCCCTTACTGGGCTTTATAGCTCACCCTTTTCTTATGCATGTCCTCAGGTTATCCCATGCAATGCTAAGTACGAAGGAATGTAGTGGTCATGTAAAGGAAGTTTTAAATAAAGATGTTGTATTTCAAGTTTAAAGTTTTTATGTAATGATCCTAAGCCCCAAAGACACTAAACCTCTCGATCTTCTTTGTTGGATCAAGTGAAGTTTTATGTAATAAAGCATGTTTATGTTGTAATAAAAAGCAGGGTTGTCATAGTTGGCTCGGCCAACCTCTGCGCAAATACTCTCCCAACTTCCCCCTCTTACTCCTAGAAGCCTCACTTTGGGCAGAACGCTTCCCAAGTAAGCCTTTGACTCAAATAAAAAAGAGTTACCCGATTTTGAGGTAATGTCTTCTCTAATGTTGTTTTGTTTTATTTTTCTTCTCCAACCCCCTAACCTCTTTTTATTAATTTCTTTTGTAACAACACCAGTATCCTCAATATACTATGATGTTGTTATAATAAGGATTCAATCTAGAATTACACACACCTACATCTAATGGTTAAATAACATACGGTTTCTATGGATGGAGAATTTCTGCCTCACGAAACGATGATTGTTCAACACTCATATAACACCTTCGAAGGTGGCCATTAAGATGTCACTATTTTTATATATGATATATAATATGTTTATGTTTTACTTATGCTTCTGTATTTTTCATTTATGTCATACTTTATGATTTCCATTATGGGTAAAACGCGATAATTTCATTTTAGGAAGTGCGGAATACCACCCCCTCAAAGTGATTTGAATCGTTAATGCCACATGTGGGATATATAAAGGATGGAGTAAATGGTATTATACACTATATTATACTGGAATTATATTATACATTTATATCATTATGATTTCGTTCCATTAAATATGAAATTGAAATGAAAGTAGTGTTCATGCGTACGTACGGCTTACCGTCTCCATGAACGGTGCATTTCATTTCTTACCTCTAAATGTTACGTAATATTATAAATGAATGTATATACTGGATATATAAGATATATATGACATCTAAATCATGAATATAATTCTGGAGATAATGGATATTCTACCACATAAATAACTTGTAATTATAAGAAGGTTATTGTTAACTCAAGTACCAAAGATCGACAAAACGACCATTATTAACTTAAATAATTACATAATGTTCATATCATTGTAATAAGTGATATAATAAGGATAATGAAATTGAAAATGGTTCTTAATAAGGTATATATTAACCCTAGTTTATTATTCAGGAGGTTAAAGAACGGTTGAGTCAAGTCGGACACGAGGTAAGGGAACTTCTTAACCCAACTTCCATTCTTTGGGTTAATCTCCTACATTCAAATTATGTCATGATATTATTATGTCCTATTTTGTATTTTTACTTTATTTATGTGTAACTATAGTGAATACACATAATAGATCTATTTTATTTTAAAAAATGATCTATTTAAGGACTTCGTCTCAATCCCCTTTCATTGAGGCATATTTGGTTTTATACACAACTTTCTTTTATACGGTGTATAAACCCCTTTGACTTTTACGTTTATTCAAAAGGAATCTTTTTTATACGATGCGTTTTACAAAACGACAAGAAGGGAATGTTTTTCTTTCTGTACTTATGCGGCGACAATGACTTCTCCGCCACCGTGACCATTATTTTAGTTTCGGCTTCCTCTACAAGCCATCATTTTTTTAATGAAAAATAAACACAAAGTTTTAACTTTCTTTTATTTTGGTATTGAAAATGGTTTTGAAGGCATTTTTATTATATCAATGTGTTGTATTGATATCTTGTGATTGAAATGTGTAAATGTTATGTTTCCTTTATGCATGTTTTATGTGATACGATTATGTTATGGTTTATGATATGTTTAAACCTATTTATATGAGGAATGCATTGGACTTAATAAGTGACGGGTGGAGCCCGCTATAGCTTCTCGATGCATCAGCAGGTCTCATGAGACAAACTAGTGTCTTGGCACAAGGCCTTGACAAAATCTTATTTGTGGTCTTGGCACGAGGCCTTGGCTACGTGGTTATGATAGTCTGGCATTATGCATTCCATCATTATGAAAGTGGTTAATGATATTTCATGTGATTATTCGACCAGTAGAATATCCATGTGAAGAAGTAAATAGCATTATCTCATTTTACTTTTTCCATATTATGTTGACGTTCAAGTTTAAAAGGCTTTTGTTTTAGTTATACATTGCCTTAAATGTTTATGTTTATTTATGAAAGCTTCCGAAATATTGTTATCCTTACTGAGAATCTGAGCTCACCCCTTTCAATGTTTTAATATTTTCCAGGATGTGAAGAAGTATTTTATGAATGACCTGCAGGGATAGTCAGAAGAGGATATGAGTGTGGACTATGGAGACTTTGTTATTGTAGTTTTTCACTTTATGATGTAATGTAACGTTTACGAATGTATCTAGTGTTTCCAAGGCTACTAAACTAATCAGTCTTTCGAGACTTGATCTTTTGTGATCATGCCAATGTTACGAAGTAACGCACCGACTCTGGGTTGCTGGGGTCGGGGCGTTACAGTTGGTATCAGAGGAAGTTTAGTACTAACCTTGGAAGCTAGATTTAGATAAACTCTGATTAGAGCACATAGCCCGAAGATAGACTTTGAGGATTAGTATAGAAGATCTTCCTAGAATTTTGGTATTGTAGAGATGTTGTGAGTTTTCCGAGAAATACATCCCTGTCTGGATACGAGCAGGTAGAGGCGGCTCTGGCACAGATGTACCTAGGGGTAAAACCCGAAAACACCGCTTTGAGCTAGACTCGAACGGGAACTAGTGCACGACAACAGGCCTTGCTGTACTCTTGGTTACGACACTCCCGAGGGATATGCTTAGGATAATTTCCCATTTTCTTTACAAACCACTATGAAGGGTTACGAGTATATACTTCCTCAAAAAAAAACATTTTTATAATTATGGATTATATCCATAATTAGTTCAATTTATGTTAAGTGTTTTACAAGTATTGAATTATGTATTTTGATTCATAAACTAATCTAGTTTGTGCCATTATTTAGAAATGGTTCCTAGTGGAAGGAATGGAAACCGTATCAATTCACGCACTCCGTGTAGGGATTTCCCTCCTGCTCAAGATAATTATTGTGGAGCTGGAGATACAACTGGTGCTGATCAACTTATTACCATACTGGGACAACTCACTCAGGTTATGAATAATAACCTTACTCGTATGGAGCACCCTAATCCGCAACGTGGAGGATCAATGTTAGACCGCTTCATGAGGCAACAACCACCAACATTTAATGGGGGTACAAATCCGTTAGTAGCTGAGAAATGGATAAACTCCTTAGAGAAAATATTCCATGCCTTGGGGAGTAGCGAAAGGGAGAAGGTTGTCATGGAAGTTTACCGCCTCACTGGAGATGCCGATCAATGGTGGTCATTGATTCAAAATACAAAGGAAGATGATGACGTATCGAATATGGAATGGAGGGAGTTCAAAGAGCTTTTCTTAGAAAAATACTTTCCTCATGACCATCGAGCAGATATGGAAAGGCAATTTCTGAGTCTGAGGCAGAAGGAGGATGAGAATGTCGCAAAGTATGAGGCTAACTTTACAAGGTTAGCGAGGCATGCTACCGATTATATACGTAACCCAAGGAGTAAGATTGATCATTTCTTTGATGGGTTAAAACCATTTCTCTGTCGAGATTTAGTATCACGATCCTTCTCATCATACGAAGATATTGTCTTGTGTGCTATCAAGACAGAAAAGGAATTCTCTAAGTCATATGACAACAAAGTAAAGCAAGGGAAGAAGAGAACGGTGGAACAAGAGACAGATAAAGGGAAAAAGGGAAAGATGGATTTTCCATTATGTGATAATTGTGGGAAGAATCACCCTGGTACTTGCCTAAAAGGAATGGGAGTTTGTTATAAATGTGGAGAAAAGGGTCACCAGGCTCGTGATTGTAAGGGAAAGAAAGAGGCTATCCAAGTTGAATTCTACAATTGTAGAGAAATGGGTCATTATGAAAATGAATTCCCTAAGCGTCAGGGAAACTTACCTCAGAAAAGGCCAAGGGATAAAGGACAATCTTATGTTGTTACTACAGTTTAAGCAGAATAACTAATGTATTGGTGCTTTTGGACTCATGGATTATATTCTGGTTATTAGAATAATGTGATATATATATAAGGATTGTACTGCAGTACTTGTTAATTTCAGTAAGGTTTTAATATGATGAAGGTAATTATATTTTTAGTATGTGACAATAAAAGAAACGTTACTTTGTTTGGGGAATATGATAAATTGATTTTGGAATTTAGAGACCTTTTAGAGAAAGTCTGGATAGAGGTATTTTGGATAACTATAAAGGTTGGAATGGATTTAGTTGATCTTTGGATAGTATTGTTTAAGGTTAAAAAATTTATGAAGATTATTTTTGGAATATTATGATACTATAGTTTTAGGAAAAGGACAACCTGCAGGGTGGGTCATAACACGCCGCGTCGGACAAAGCTGCAGGAATCGAACCCACAATCATGGTGCGACAGGACTTTATTTCCTACCACTAGCCTACAGGAAGTCCCTGGTTATTACAAAATAGTTTTACTAATATAAATGGTATGTGTTAATATTTGGAACCTTATACAATTAGGATAAAAAGAATATTTTTGAGTTCCGGTACCATTTGGAGTAAAAGATGGGTTTGTGGTAAAAATTTATTAACGAATGAAAGTATACATAACAAGTATGTATATTCCCTTACGTTCTTAGTAAATCTACTAAATAAATTCCTCAACCTTTAAAAAGGTAACTTAAAACAAAAATGTTGTCGGTTAACTTTTCCAACTGGGGATTCAATGACCGTTTAACCAATCACAAGTTTGTGATTTTCTTGTAGTTAAACATTCTACTAATCCTGTTTTCTATAACTCTCCATCAGACCTTGATGGTTTGTTTCTCCTCCATATCCATATTTTCATAAAATCCTAGAATGGGCTATATCAGGTGACCTTTGTACTTATCTTGCTTTCTTTTAATGTTATATATTTATTAACCTTATTTCCGATGTGGGTTTTCCTCAAAGGTATTTTCTCTTTTCAACCTTTTATTTTCAAAGAAAAATTTCAAATTGCGAGGACGCAATTTATTGAAGGAGGGGAGAATGTAACACCCCAATCTACCACAGTACATTTCACTTCGAATAATGCAATAGCGGGTGTTGTACGCAACCTCGAGCTCCAACACACACCACAACGAATTAAACTAGCCGTTGTGAATAGTAATACCTACTTTTTGAAATTTTATAAATTTTATTTATCAAAATGGACTTCATTTTTGGATTCGGAATATCAAAATTAGCCTATGTTGAATTTTTGTCATTTTTCTGAGAACATCTATTTTTTTATGAATAGTGAAAAATACTTAAAACAACTTTTTTAATCAAAATAATTTATTGTGATAAATTATACTATTTAGTGGTTTTAAAGTATAATTATAATATATTTTTACCATTTTATCCAATGGTGGTCATTAGAATTAATTTAACATTGAAATTGGACATAAACAATTGCCAATCTTTTGATATAAATTGTTTCTTAAAACAACGCTATTTGTTGTGACAACGGGAATTAATTATAAAATTAATTAATGAAACTTATATGTTTGGAATTTTTTAAAATAGACATCATTTTTGAATTCGGAATATCAATTATAGTTAGGGTGAAATTTTGGCATTGTTCTGAAAAACTTCAATTTTTGATGAATAGTGAAACCACTAAGTGGTAGTTAAATAACTGATTTTTCGTTTAAATGAAATATTACCACTTCTGTGATTTGATTTTCAAAAATCCGACATACATGGTTGTCATTAATAAGTAAAATGTGGTTCAATGAGATTAAAATAATTTTTTGGTGAATAGTAACTTTTAAGTTCTTAATCGCGATTAGAGGTAATTAGTGTAGTTTAAGGTAAAAACAATGTTTTAATAATATGATATGAGCATTAAACTTGTCCTACTCCTATTTAATGAGTAATGGCCGACCAAGAAAACACATGGGTCAACTTGGGGACCCCATGGATCCACTTTGGTTGGAAAATGACATTAATATATATTTATTTAATGTTAAAATTAAATTGACACAAACATGAGTTGTTTTACTAAAACAGTTTTTAAGTGGGGTTACACAAGTCAACATTTTGACTATAAATATTCATTAGAAAGATAAAAAGATTTCCTACATCATAGTATTTGTTTTATAATTTTTATACATTAAATAAATTAAATTATTTATAACATCATTATGATGCAGCGATGACCTCATTATTTAATGATTTTAATAAAATGAAAAGATAATGTAAACTCCTAGGCTTAAACATGTCCAAAGACTATTGGATGGGTATATTTCGAACCCTTAGCACCTTATCCACGAATTATATAAGTGTGGGACCTTTAGAATCCTAAAAGCATTGTGTAATAATGTAACATTTCAATCTTTCCAAAAGTGCCCCTCCTCTCCACTTATAAAAGGCCCCCACCTCTCCCACCTTATTCACACCTTCAAGACATTTGGCTCGGCCAAAATCTGCCCAAATACTCTCCCAACTTCCCCCTCTTACTCCTAGAAGCCTCACATTGGGAAGAACGCTTCCCAAGTAAGCCTTTGACTCAAATCAAAAAGAGTTACCCGATTTTGAGGTAATGTCTTCTCTAATGTTGTTTCGTTTTATTTTTCTTCTCCAACCCCCTAAACTCTTTTTATTCATTTCTTTTGTAACAAAAACAGTATCCTAAATATACTATTATGTTGTTATAAGAAGTATTCGAGCTATAATTACACAAACCTACATCTAATGGTTCAAGAACATACGGTTTCTGTGGATGGAGAATTTCTGCCTCACGAAACGATGATTGTTCAACACTCATATAACACCTTCAAAGGTGGCAATTAAGATGTAACTATTTTTATATATGATATATAATATGTTTATGTTTTACTTATGCTTCTGTATTTCTCATTTATGTCATACTTTATGATTTCCATTATGGGTAAAACGCGATAATTTCATTTTAGGAAGTGCGGAATACCGCCCCCTCAAAGTGATTTGAATCGTTAATGCAACATGTGGGATGTATAAAGGATGGAGTAAATGGTATTATACACTATATTATACTGGAATTATATTATAAATTTATATCATTATGATTTCTTTCCATTAAATGTGAAATTGAAATGAAAGTAGCGTTCATGCGTACGTACGGCTTACCGTCTCCATGAACGGTGCATTTCATTTCTTACCTCTAAATGTTACGTAATATTATAAATGAATGTATATACTGGATATATAAGATATATATGAAATCTAAATCATGAATATAATTCTGTAGATAATGGATATTCTACCACATAAACAACTTGTAATTATAAGAAGGTTATTGTTAACTCAAGTACCAAAGATCGACAAAACGACCATTATTAACTTAAATAATTACATAATGTTCATATCATTGTAATAAGTGATATAATAAGGATAATGAAATTGAAAATGGTTCTTAATAAGGTATATATTAACTCTAGTTTATTATTCAGGAGGTTAAAGAACGGTTGAGTCAAGTCGGACACGAGGTAAGGGAACTTCTTAACCCAACTTCCATTCTTTGGGTTAATCTCCTACTTTCAAATTATGTCATGATATTATTATGTCCTATTTTTTATTTTTACTTTCTTTATGTGTACCTATAGTGAATACACATAATAGATCTATTTTATTTTAAAAAATGATCTATTTAAGGACTTCGTCTCAATCCCCTTTCATTGAGACATATTTGGGTTTATACACAACTTTCTTTTATACGGTGTATAAACCCCTTTGACTTTTACGTTTATTCAAAAGGAATCTTTTTTATATGAATCGATTTTACTAAATGACAAAAAGGGAATGTTTTTCTTTCTGTACTTATGCGGCGACAATGACTTCTCCACCGCCGTGACCATTATTTGAGTTTCGGCTTCCTCTACAAGCCATCATTTTTTTTAATGAAAAATAAATACAAAGTTTTAACTTTCTTTTATTTTGGTATTGAAAATGGTTTTGAAAGCATTTTTATTATATTAATGTGTTGTATTGATATCTTGTGATTGAAATGTGGAAATTTTATGTTTCCTTTATGCATGTTTTATGTGATACGATTATGTTATGGTTTATGATATGTTTAAACCTATTCATATGAGGAATGAATTGGACTTAATAAGTGACGGGTGGAGCCCGCTATAGCTCCTTGATGCATCGGCAGGTCTAATGAGACAAACTAGTGTCTTGGCACGAGGCCTTGACAAAATCTTATTTGTGGTCTTGGCACGAGGCCTTGGCTACGTGGTTATGATAGTCTGGCATTATGCATTCCATCATTATGAAAGTGGTTAATGATATTTCATGTGATTATTCGACCAGTAGAATATCCATGTGAAGAAGTAAATGGCATTATCTCATTTTACTTTTGCCATATTATGTTGATGTTCAAGTTTAAAAGGCTTTTGTTTTAGTTATACATTACCTTAAATGATTATGTTTATTTATGAAAGCTTCCGCAATATTGTTATCCTTACTGAGCATCTGAGCTCACCCCTTTCAATGTTTTAATATTTTCCAGGATGTGAAGAAGTATTTTATGAATGACCTGCAGGGATAGTCAGAAGAGTATATGAGTGTGGACTATGGAGACTTTGTTATTGTAGTTTTTCACTTTATGATGTAATGTAATGTTTACGAATGTATCTAGTGTTTCCAAGGCTACTAAACTAATCGGTCTTTCAAGACTTGATCTTTTGTGATCATGCCAATGTTACGAAGTAACACACCGACTCTGGGTAGCTGGGGTCGGGGCATTACATACCGGAACTGCGAGTTCAACGGTGTTCTCAAATTTCAATTCCGAGCATCGGTTCAAAAGATATAAAATCCTGCACGTACTTTTACTGAATGTACATCAAAAAAACTTCATAAATTGATTACGGGAACACTGGGCCTTAGAATCAGGAACCGTTAGAAACTGCAGGCTCATAAAATTATTATGTAATTAAGAAAAAAATTCTAGAGGATTTTTCGGTCTTTACATTCTCCCCAAATCAGGGATTTATGTCCTCGTAAGCTACTAGACACACTTGGGGAAGAAATGGGGTACTGAGCACGCTTATGAGCCTCCCTCTCCCATGTGCTCTCCTAGAGGTTCCTATGCTTCCAACAAACATGCACCAAAAGAATCGAACATCCACACAGGACCCGCTCTTGTCGATCCTCAATCTCCATTGGAACCTCCATGAATGTCACCCCTTCATTGATGTCCATATCCCCATGGTTGATAATATGGGGCGGGTCATGCACATATCTCCTCAGCTAAGATATGTGGAAGATGTCGTGCCCCCAGTGCAACTGAGGTGGAAGTTCCAAGTGGTAAGCCACCTTGCCTACCCTATAGAAAACCTCAGAATGCCCGATGAATCACATAGATAACTTGTTGCCTCAGCCAAATCCCCATAGACCTTGTCGAGGTGAGACCCGTATGAATACATGGTTGCCATCCTCGAACTCCAGTGGTCTCTGTCTCCTATCATCATAGGACTTCTATCTTCTCTGTGCAGTCTTCATCAGCTCCTAGATAACCTCCACCTTTTCCATCGTTGCCTGCACCATCTCTGGTCCTACAAATGCTGACCCCCCTGGGTCAGTCCAGCAAAGTGGTAATCTGCATGGCCAGTCGTACAATGCCTCGTAAGGTGCCATCCTGATGGTTGAGTGGTAGTTGTTGTAATACGCAAAATCTACCAAGGGTAAGTGATCCTCCTAGCTACGACCGAAGTTGAGGACACATGCACGGAGCATGTCCTCTAGAGTCTAAATAGTCCTCTTAGTCTGACCATCCATCTGAGGATGGAAGGAGGTGCACAAGTAATGCTGCATCCCGAAAGCCTCCTGAAACCCCTTCC
This sequence comes from Viscum album, assembly GCA_963277665.1. NCBI lineage: Eukaryota > Viridiplantae > Streptophyta > Magnoliopsida > Santalales > Viscaceae > Viscum > Viscum album. The sequence continues at coordinate 1,798,818,585 of OY728130.1, read as the reverse complement.
ATAGCCAGGAAGTGAAATGAGCATCTAGATCGGAGACGATCGTCGATGGCACACCGTGAAGCCATACGATTTCATGTACGTAGTGGCATCCCAATCTCTCTACAGATCCATTATATCTGATTAGTAGAAATTGGGCTGACATGGTGAGTCAGTCGACAATCACCCAGATAGAGTCGTGTCCTCTGGATGTACATGGAAGTCTCATCACAAAATCCCAGGATATCACGTCCCAATTCCACACTAAAACCACTTAGGGATGAACCACGCCTGTTGGAACCTGGTGCTCCACCTTCACTTGCTGATAAGTGAGGAATCGAGAGAAAACCTCTGCCACTACCTTCTTCATACCTGGCCACCATTGCAGTCGTCGGAGGTCCAGATACATCTTCTCCACTCCTGGATGTACTGCTAAAGGAGATATGTGTAACGCCCTCTACACTTCCTCCTGAAGTGAAACTGGTACCATGGTACGTCCTCTGAAGAGAATGACATGCTCCTCACCTACAAAAAATTCATCAGGTACCAACCCTGTGGATATCTGAGCACGTCACATCTCACAGTCAATGTCCCCATGTTGTGCATCTCTGACTCACTAATGAAGTGAAAGAGTGACTGTGATAGACTGCCGAATGGATACTCCATCTCTAACCAGGAAGGATATCTGTAACACGACTAGATTCTCTTTGCCTCTCCTAGCTGGTGAATGCTTGATCTACTGGTGAGATAATTTGCTACAACATTCCCCTTCACAGGAGTATAGACTATCTCGAAGTCATAGTCCTGGAGGAACTCGAGCCATAGTCATTGTCTCAGGTTCACTTCCTTCTGTGAGAAGATGGACCTGAGACTCTGGTAGTCAAAGTAGACTATAAAACGTTGGCCCATCAGATAGTGCTTCCATATATTCAAGGCAAAGACCACCACTGCTAACACTATGTCATGGGTAGCATAGTCCTGCTCATGCTGTGTCAAATTCCGTGAAACATATGAAATCACTGCTCGCTCTTACATCATGAAACACCAGAACCTATTCCCTGACGCATCACAGTAAACTACGTACCCAATGCCCTCCTCTGGTATCCTCAAGATGGGCGCACTAGTCAACATGTGCCTCAACTCCTGAATGCTATGCTGGAATCTCTCTGACCACACGAAGGGTTTCCCCTTCTTCATCAATGCTGAAAGTGGTGCTGCCACTCTGGAGAATTCTGGCACGAATCTCCGATAGTTCCCATCCAGTACCAGAAAACTCCATACCGCCATCACAGTTCTGGGTGGCTCCTAAGAAAGTATTGCCTCGGTCTTCACCGGATCCACTGCAACTCCATCCTTTGAGATGATGTGTCCCAAAAAGTGAACCTCTCGAATCTAGAAATGTCACTTAGAGAGATTACTATAAAGATGGTTCTCTCAGAGTGTGTCTAGTACTACCCGCAAATGGTATGCATGCTCCTCCTCAGTAGTCAAGTAGATCAATATGTCGTCGATGAAGACTATGGAAAAGCGATTGAGGTAATGTTGGAAGATCCTATTAATGAGACTCATGAACACTACTGGAGCATTCGTTAGGACAAAGGGCATAACCAAGAAATCGTAGTGGCCATACCGACATCTTATGGCCATCTTCTGCACATCCTCGTCCCGAACTCTGAGCTAGTGATAACTTGACCTAAGTTCTATCTTCGAGAACCATCATGCTCCCTTGAGATGATCAAAGAGGTCATCATTCCTCGGGGGTGGATACATGTTCTTCATAGTCACCCGATTCAGGTGACGATAGTCAACACACAATCACAAGCTCCCATCCGCCTTTTAGCGAACAAAATCGGGGATGCCCAGGGTGAAACACTGGGTCATATGAATCCCTTCGCCTATGAATCCTCTAGCTATACCCGCAGCTCATGAAGCTCGGTGGGATCCATCTGATATGCTGGAGTAGATATCGGTGCCATCCCAGGGTACAGGTAAATGTAGAATTCTACCCCTCTATGAGGAGGTAGTCCTAGAACATATTCAGGGAAAAAATCTGTGTATTGATCCAGCACAAAAAGAAAAACATGGACTCTGCACATCAACCACTCTGAGGATGAGACTAGCCAACTGATGTGTGATCAGCTGTCCCATCCTCTCTGTAAGTCCATCCTGCACTGGAAAGGCTCTCCTCTCTCCAGTGAAGAAAAACCTGGTCCCATCCGTACTGATACACCACACTATGCACCTAATATAGTCAATCTGGGGAAGAACTATGGATAACCAGTCTATACCCAAGATGACGTTGTAAGGCCTTGATTCCACTACCGAAAGATCCCAGCCGAAGCTCTCCCATCCTAGAGTAATCTCACATTTTCGGCAACAATGTGTAATCGTCGACTCTTCTCCCATAAGAGTCTCTAACCATAAGGATCGAGCCAACGACTCCATCAGAATCCCCGAGCTCCGAACAAGGGAAGTGGAAATAGAAGAATTACTCTCACATGTGTCTATAAGAGCTGTAGAAAGGGTGGAGTAGACATAGATAGTACCTTGAATCATCTCAGGTGTGCTTGGTCGTAGGCCTCGAATACCTGGAGTTGATCCCACCTATGTCCGCTAGCTCCCTGTTGTGGGGGTGGACCTCCTGGTGATGGTGGTGGTAGAGCCTCGAAACATCATCCACTACCCGCTGTTAGGCCAGATCCTCTCCCACGTTCGCCAGCACCCAGTGGACCACCACTTTAAAACCTATATCTATTCTTAAAAGGTTCCTATACTGTCTACTTCTCATCTGCATGGAGGGTTGGGCAGTCACGAGCCATGTGGCACTACCCACCGCATGCATAGCACTGCCTTCTCCTAGTATAGTTGGCGCTGGCTCGTGTGCCCCGCAAAGCTGAACCTATATACTGGGGTCGCCCACCTGATGGCCTGGTCTTCTTGGACCTATGCGACATATATCTACTTCCGGCTGAAAAAGGCTCCACTTCGTTTCCCCCTATGGTGGTTCTCGCTACTGGTGACTGCTCAGGGAGAAAACCCTACACTAGAAGGGCTCTCCCCAGAATCCCCGCCTGCGTCGGGATTCTGAGGGGGATCATCGAAGCCCCGATATCGTGCCTGATTTCTTGCTCAAAGGTTCGGGTCCTGAAGAACGAGACTCGTACCATATATGTGGAGTAGCACGAGGGTCGGTGAACCTATTTTATTACTGAGCTACTGTCATGTTAGCCTGCTGTAGATGAAGTAACTCCTGAATCTGCCCGGCAAGAAGGGTGGCTGGAACAAATTGTGAGCGAAAGAGACTCTCAAAGTCTACCCAGAGTAATGATTCCTCGTCATGCACCTAGAGCATTAGGCAGCACCATCTTCCTGCTATTGCATGTAGGAGACTCAAAGCAAGCATCACCACGTGGTCAGCTGGTGTCCCTGCCAATTTGAAACCTCTCACGACAGCCTCCTGTCAATCCTCAACGGCCAGGGGGTCCGTCTCTCCCTGGAACGTGGGCGGCCCCTGGCGTTGGAACTCGTGAAATGCACTCAGATGGAGTTCACTCTCTACTACTGGAGATTGTCGTATCGGCGGCCCATAGGGTAGTGGTACCACTTGTACACCTGCTATGATGGGGCCCTGCACTGAGGCCTCGTCACTCGCTGTGCAACCATCTCGTATGTAACGTGGAACTTTCGCTGGCTGCCTTCGTGGGGACATCCTGAAAAGAAACAGCTGTTCCACAGTTAAAATAATCTACCTAGTGAGCTGACACAAAGTAAACATGAAGAAAATTTTTACATAAGAAACACACATGCAATCAGTGTTTTCGTGCACTTTGACGGAAATCAGAAGTTAGAGTCCTATTGTACAGATACGTCGGCCATTGCACCAACACTGGTTTCCCTAAACTGATAACCACACCCAAAACACACAACAGTATTGCTTTTAAAAGAATTAGAGTCCATTTTTTGTGGTAGAACCGACTCCTCTGATTCCAATTTTTCATGACCCGTCCTCGGTGCCCGTGTCGTGACTACCCCAAACCCACCTTTTTTAGGCTAGGGGCTGGAGACTAGCACCAAAGGCGTAATCCCGACAAAAAGGGAAGGCATTTCCTTTTAACCTTTAACAGACACACTCACAGTCTGAACACAAGCAGTAGAAGAAACATGTACTAAAATAGAAAAGTAAGGTGTGCTAAAAGTATGTGGGCCAGTACTCAAACCTAATTGTACCACAAGTACAAGTAAAAAGGGAAAACAGCTCCTGGATCGTCCACCAAGTAATCCTACATGAAGGGTAGCAACAGAACTCAAACAACTCATCCATGCAGTTTGTCTCATCTAGTCCACCTCCGAGCAGCCCCCCGTCCATCGCCCTCATCCTCGATCACTGCCATCCTTCGTCTTCATAGAACACAACAAGGTGCGGGAAAAGCCTGTGTAGGGGTGAGTATAAAATAATCAGCAGGGGACCGTGAGACCCCTGAAGGTCTCCCTGAATCCACAAAGAAAAAACCACAGTAGAAAGATACAATCACAAAGTATCAAAAATCCCTACTTAGGTATATGTCCATGCATATACCAAAGTTATCAGTTATAGTCCAGCTTCAAATCTCAAGCCCAAGCACAAACCAATCCACAAAGTATGTAAAGACAATCACCATGATGATAATGGTTGATAGACATGACTCAGATCACACAGGTTTACATCATTTGGAGAGTGATATAAATGATCAGATATAGTCACTAATTCATCTAAGATATCGGACCCACACAGGATACAAGACCACATAAGATGTCGGACCCACAGAGGATACATGACCAACTATTCTGTCAGACCCACACAGGATACAGGAACAGAAGTCAGAACTGTCGGACCCATGGAGGATCCTAGTAGAGTAGTCATCGCTATCGAAACCACAGAGGATTCTGGTAAAGTAATCATCGCTATCAAACCCACGGAGGATCCTGGTACAATATCATCACTATCGAACCAATGTAGGATCATGTCATCTCAATCGCAGCCAGCCATAGGGTTCCTGCACACATCATGCTCGATTCTGAGAGGTTCCACTCCTCAATCCTACTGTCGATACATAAACTATCAATAATTGATGAGTTTATGTATCACATAGTTCTATATCACCATAAGGAACCCAACGCGACAGACGGTGCGTCGATCGGACGCCCTGTCTGAGAGTTATTGGCATATCCGTTCTAGGGGCCCGATTAGTTTTTAGGCTCAAAACAACCCGGCCGTACCCCAACTTCGTCCAAACCTCAATTGGAGTATTCCAAAAAAATAGTCTCACTCCATGAATTCCATCTCCTCAGGAGGTACGTCAATTGGATAATCATATCTCTAGATGCGGGCTAAATGGTTTAAACAGTCATAGCGGGTCAAGGCCTCTGGTCTAACACAATCGGACTAACCCGGCCTGTCCCGGTCTAAACTAGAGTCTAGCCCTGATCAGGGGTCTGACCTGGTCTGATGAAACGACCCGAGCCGAGGGGACGGCCCAACCCAAAGAGACGACCCGGTCCGACGGGCGGCCCGGTCCGAGGGCGGCCCGGCTGAAGGCTGCCCGCCCGACTCGGGGGCGGCTTGGCCGATGGCGGCCTGACCGAGGGCAGGCCTGCCGTGGTTAGACCGATGCGTGGCGGCCCGGCCAAGGGTTGTCCGGCCTGGCCACGCTAGGGTGGGAGGCACGCGCCCACTGGGCCCCTGAAAAGCTAATCCATTCAGGTAGAACCGAACCGGCGCTCAGTGGGGTCGGTGCAGCCCGCGCGGGACCCAACGGGGTCCCGAAACTCCCGGATGGCCGCTTGTGTTGGCCGCTCCCCGTCACCAGCGTGAAGTGACGGCACCGTGCCCTACGCCGTGGCCCGGCCTAGCTATGGCTCATCACCACCAGCCCAGCGTGATGGCGTCGTGCTTACTCTGCTACAACCCTTCCTCACCGTGGCCCTTCTCCAGCATGATGCGACACCACTACACCCTTCCGACTCCACCGCGGCCCGCTTGGACATGACTTTTCATTGCGTGGTGAGATGACGACCCGTGCACCACCGGCCTCATCCGTACCCAGCTCTGTCAATAACACAATGAGTACAACAACAAGGGAGGGGGAGGGTCAGACCGTGTTCGTGCGGTCCGAGCCCTCCACGTTACATTGTTTACATTCTGCATCAATAGTAAAACACATAATGTGGAAAGGAGAGTATAACTCATATATAAAAAATAGTCAAATTTCTTCTACATGTAATCGGTGTTTAGTCGGCGGATTCGTGGGATGGAGGTGTCTTTCTATTGACATTGGGAGGAGATGACGTCGTCGTTGGCAACGTTCTTCGTGGGAGGCGTCTACTCGTTTAATGCGGATAGACATAGTTGGAGATGATCTTCATGTTATTCATGGGAAGAATGCTCTCTCTCTAATTCTTCAAAGCTCCTCCAACGTATTATGTTCCAACCAACATAAAATAAAATAACACAACATATTAAAAGGATTTCTTAATGAATTCAATAAGATTCAAATTAATTAAGTTACATCAATCAATTATAAAAGTGTTTTGTCTCATTAATTTTGAGGGATGAGGTAAAAAGGCTCTAAAATAAATAAAGGGAGAGTTTCATCCTCCTTAATTGAGGGTACAAGGAGTTAATGTGGAGTTAAGGGGTTTCAAGGAACTAAAGGGGAGTTAAGGGGTTTCAAGCTAGTGGGCCCCACCAAGTTATATCCTCCCAAGGGATGTTTGAGTGTGGTGGCCCCATCTCCAACCTCTAATTAGAGACTTTAAAAACCTAAAATAAAAATAATCCATCACTTATTTTTATTTTACTTTTTTTATGAAACCCATAAAACTAACTTCCAAACACGCTAAAACGCAACTTCGGTAAAGGTCCCCTTATGAGAATACCGACACTATGAGTTCAAAAGTGTAATTATATTTCAATTCCATGCACCGTTTCAAACGATATAAAATACCGCATGTACGTTTACTGAACCTACCCAAAAAAACTTTAGAAATTGATTTCAGGCACACCGGGCCTCAGAATCAGGTGCCGTCAGAAACCACAGACTAGTAAAATTCCCATGTATTTAAGAAAAAAATTTCCATAGGATTTTTGAGTCTTTACAAATAATATAATGATCACATGATAATTTATCTATTCAAATTTGAAATGGAATGAAATGTGAAGGAATAAAATAAAGTGAAAGTACTAATGAAAAATTGGAAATCATAATAGGTACCCACTATATTTTTACAAAGTATCATAAATAACACATATAACAACCAAACATGATTAAGAGGTTATATCAGATTCCATAAGAAAATATTCTATGTTAAGAAACATTTTATTCTTCTCTATTATAATTAGAACTTTATCATATTGCAAACTACCCAATTATTCAATATAGTTGTTTTGAGGAAATTATAAATAATACTTATAATTTATAGTTATTGAAATTTTATTTCCATAAATTATTAAAATAGAAAAATTATAAAAAATTGATGTTTGTGCAAACTCTTATGGTATGACATCATAGTCCACCCCAATGTGTGGTGGCATGTCATAACATTTTTTTCCTCCCAATTCTAAAAAACATTAATCAATTATAAAAAACTAAGTGTTAATGAAAATAAAGGAAATTAGAATTAGAAAAACTCAAATTTGATTAATATCTTGAACTTGGTACTCTTCCAATAAGAAATAATCTCCTGATAATATCATATTAGATACCAATTCATGATAGGAATGACCTCTAAATATATTCCAACTCTATCAAGTCATCCACGAAAAAACTCATGCTTAAATTTTTTCCATTGCTCACATAATTCCATGAGTTGTGATGTCCTCACAACCACACTATCAATAATCTTATAATGAAGATAGACCCAAAATATTAATTCATATAAATACATTACTAAAATAACATTATATTTAATGAATTATCTTACCCATATTTTTACCCAAGCATTATCCTTTATCTGGAAAGTGTCTTTTGGACTGTGGCATGAATATAATGTTTTCATAGTTATTGAAAAGAGTCTCCATAAAACACCAACATTATCACCATGTTATTGTAATCATTTTATTGTCGTTGTTGTATTGAATTATTAGGAATTTCCAGTGGTTAGACACCACACAAATGCGTGTATGACCATATCTGCTAATGGAAGATCCAGTTGTGAAATAAAAACAAATAAATGATGGTCAATTTTTTTACAAGGGTTATATATGTATACATGAGGTTTTCGGGTCATTGGGTTATAATGGATTCCGAGAATAAAAAGGCACACCATCATATATAAAAGGAGTAGATCCAAAGGTTTTCTCTAGAGCTTAAGAATACGTCATAATAGAAGTAGAAGTAGAATGAATTTGGAAGCTTTGGGAGAAGAAATAATATGGAAATTAATATTGGATAAACATATGTGGAAAGGTATAATACAGATGGACAGTAAGAGACAACGTCAAATAAGGGAATAATAGCTGAGGAGGATTGAATGTAAATGACAGTAAAAGCATAGGCTACCAAAATATATGGTGTGCCTCTAATAACACTACATGTTTAGAGGGTGTTCTAGATTATTTGTCTAAGGAAGGTATAGGGTGTGATCGGGTACACCGAGTGGTTCAAATATCTCTAGTATCTCCCTTATATTGTTTAGACAAGCATTGTTACCCCTAGTTTATTCAAGCAATAATTGTCTCATATGTGGTGTATCTATATTTAAAGATAAAAAAATTAATCAAATGATATTATATGTTATAGATATGCATATATTTGAAATAATTTACTCACAACATGGACAAAATGAGAGACGCCCACATCTCGCATTTAGTGATTATATCATTTGATACTTTCCATTTATATATGTACAATGTTTTTCATTTCCTATATTTGAGAAAAAAATATGGAATTAATTATAAATATATAACTAATGTGTAATCCAATAAAGAAAGAATATGAGACCTTACATAATTAAGGAATACAAATTTTCAAACCAAATAAAGGATATATAGTGATATAAATAAAAAATATTATATTTAGTAAGAAGAATAAGAAAACCTAACAGTTGTGTCACAGAAAAACCAATATATTTAAATTATCATGTTTTGCAATGATATGATATAGTTTCCTTATATTTTCAATTCTATCTGATTGAATTTTAGTTAGGTCATTTAGTTTATTTTTATTAGTTTATTGGGATAGTTATGTATTATTTTTTGGGATAGGTTATTTGGTTCATATTTTTGGTTATATCATTTTTCCAAATTTTTAGGTCATTAATTTTATAGTTGTTTTTTATAATTTAATTAGTTTTATATGATTCAATTCAAGGAATATTTTTTTGTTCCAATTTAATTGGTTTAGTTTTGTTTGGATTGATAGGTTCTATTTATTTCTAATTAAATATTGAAAAATTGATCTCAATGAAAACCACAAACAGTATATACTGATAATTGAAATGAAGGTTTAGTTGGAGGTAAAATATTTGTAATCCATAGTAAGGATATTTTAATACTATCAACCTTAACAACTCTAGTCTAGATAATCCAAATGTCCTTACCACACGGATTGATGATTCCGTATATTTACCACCACAATTTTAGGTTGACAGTAAACTATACCAATTAAAATATTGGTTTAGACATAAATAATAAATTTATATGGGAAAATGGGATTAGGGATGGTGTCAATTACATTATCACCAACATTAAAAATATGTCTTCAGATTACTTCAATAATCACAATAAATTTTGGTTGCATATGGACTTCCACAAAAAATATTTCATATCTATTAATTCCAATATATACAGATCAGTAGTAGTAAGAGTTTGAATCATGTTAACAACTCAAAATATAAAATCATCAATAAATGTGGAATTCCTCATCATCAAATCAATCCCCAGTCATTTCATCATATTGAATCAACCATGAGAGTAATAATAAAATATTAGACTTTTATCCATTAAACCACAATAAAAATCTATTCCAAATCAAGTTCTAATATCTAATGCATTAAAATAATAGTCTTTTTTTGAAGTTACCATTAAACCATCTTGTTTTTTTTTCACATATTCATTTCTTATTTAGAGATAATAAATTTGTACCCATTGAGAACAATTGATTTTCATTCACGAGCCATTGAATTGAGACCAAAATAAAAATCTCTTATTTATCTAGAAATAGATTAATCAAGAAAAAACATTACATGAAATATAAATGTATATTAAAATTAATCAAATATTAATACTATTAAATTATTATTGTAATACTTCTACAATCATTTTAAACCAAGAGAAAAACTCTTTTCAATAGAAAGTATATCTCTTTAAAAAAGATAAAGAACAATTCTATCTATTCATCTGTAGATTATGTTTCCAATTTTTAAAATATAAATGGTTTTAGTTTATATGAATATTAATATGATGTGAGATAACATATACATGTTAAATTTTAAAACTTTATGTAGCCATCGAACAAATCATAGTTACAAAATATTGTGTGATGTGCCATCTCCCACTCTTCATGGATTAATGTGGTCAATGTATATGATTCGATAATTCCCCCTACATGGGTAAGTGATAGAAAACTGGGTTTCATTTACTAACACTACTCTTCTTCATTTATCATTTGTATGTTCTATCTTGTTGTCACATCAAAAAAATAAATTGAATAAAAATCCGAATATTATTTAGCAATGTAGCCTTTCTTGATTGAACCTTTAGGATGATTCTTATTCCAGACATAAGACATAAATGTGTACATATGTATTTTAGTTGGATACATATAACGAATAAAAATAAGTAATCAAATAATTATTTTAGATAGATAATTGAGTGTTAGATGAAGAATGCATGTGAAAAATGATAGAAGAAATATTTTCACTGACTCACAAAAAATTAATGGTTTCCATGCAAATATTTTTTGAAAAAAATACATGGGAAACCTTTTTTCATAATGTTATTTATAAAAAAAGCACAACCAAGCAACTGACACCTTTATATTTTTTTGTAGTAGATAATGGATTGATATTGGAATCAACTCGTTCAAAAGGATGTGATAATGACGAGTCTTAAAATATTTAATCATCTACTATCTTCGATTGACCCATTTTGATATATTACTTCAATAGCCATCATGATCATTTATAGTTTTTAGTAATTCTAGAAATTTATTTTTTGTAGAAGATATCAACACAAAAGAAGCACACTGAACATTACATTTATTTTCACTAATACATAATGGATTCAATTCTAGTATGAATCCTCAATCCAACAAGTCAAAACGATATCATAAATTTCATTTTTCCATTCCCTTTACATTTAGAAAAATTTAAAGAAACATTTCACATGTATTATTTCAAAAAAAATTATATTTAAGCATTGAATTGAAAAATTGGATGATGAATAAAGAATCTAAAACAATATATATTTCGTCTTCTAATTGTAATTGGTTTCAGTGGAAACATTCATCTTCTTTCTAGATTTCAGTTGGCCCTTCTCGAATGAAAATTGTCATCTCACAGCTCAATAGGAACATCAATTATAGAAATTCAATGAGGTGGATTTTCAGTCTCCATGGTATTTTCATACCATTGACAATTATTACTATATTGATAATCAAATAGAAAGAATTTTTATGTCTAATATAACTAAATCTACTATGATATTTAATTATTCATGATCATGTATTCATAAAAAAATATTGACATGATAGTTTTTCCCTAGTTCCCTAACCAAAAATCATTGAATAAACATAAAAATAATCAATCATCCACATAAGTACATCACTAATATTAAATATGTCTCTCAGACATGAATCATATGTTCACACACCCAGATTCCAAGGACTATTCAACTATTTTATTAATTTTTTCATTTATACCAATATATCATTTCCAGGATCAGTAATTCAGTAATTATTATACTCATAAAAGTGAGATATTGTCTTATACACATCCACGGAACAAGGTTATAAAGGTGTATGAAAACTGTTCATCTGATTTGAATAGTAATAATCTACCAAAATAGATTAAATCTATCACACCATAGACCCAACCTCACATTACACATATTTGCTAAAAAATTAGTATATGCTGCATTAAATGACTAATATGAAAATCAATATGTAGGTTGAATTAAGTCATCATTTTACATAAATTTCATTGTATCATTCCATCACATTTTGATTCATATTTATTTATACACAAAACTTTTCTATAATATAGTAATTAATGGAAAGATCCACATTAATTTTTATGGCACATAGGATGGGGTTCCCTCTGCACTTGGATTCTATCAGGACGTGCCACATTTTCTACAATCATTTCCTTTATCAGTTTCTTCCCATAATAGGCTACAATATTTTTATCAAACATAATGATTGTTTATAGAAAATACAAATTTTTCGTCTATATTCCATGACATATAATGGTTTAAGGTAATGTTTTGATCATCTATAAGTAATTACAGAAATATTATAATATAATTGACATAATTATTAGAAATATCACACATGGTATTCCCATGAAACACCCTGATTAAAAATTATAGCCCTTTTATTTTACCATATTATTTATATACTGTGTATTTGGTTGAATCAATCCCTATTTTCAACCTATAAATAACATCATTTTCATCACTTAGATCATGTGTGAACATATCAAAGTCCTCTTTTTTCAGAATCAATTCATTTTCATGACGACGAGTAAATGGAAACTGATCGTCAAATAAGACCTCTAATTGAGACTTCCCATTCAGATCATGAAAATTTTTAGATTTTATTTTCTCGCCATTGTGATACCAGAGAGAACAATTTTTTTGAAAACCATATTTGGTTATATGGTATATAACTTCATCATAACATATCCAAGGTCTTCCAATATAATCATAACATTGGAAGTGTATATGAACAATATCTGAAACATTATTAAATGAATAATCTAAAAACCTCTATAACTTGTTTTTTAAATTTCAAAATATTTGATCAGTTTCATACATACAATTTCTATCTATTCTATAAAAAAAATTACATGTCATGTAATAAAAGAATATAATTTTCAATGAAGTTAAATCTACAATATGTTTCCAAAAAAGATAATTGTTTACATTATATGAAACCATAACTTATAAACAAGAATATACGAGAGTCAAAAAATATAAACTACAAAAATCTATATATATATAAATACTAGAAATATAAAACAATGATATTGAATTCCATTATCTGAATGTGAAATAATTGTACATAATATTATAAAATATTGTGTTTATAAAATATTTATAAATTTTTCTCTTACTCAAGTCAAGTTTTATGTGTGTACGGAGATTTGTGTAAGTTTGATATAGGATAAAAAATAGAATAATAGTATAAATTAGTGGAAAAAATCAATTTAAAGTGTTTCTAATGAAATGTTTGAGAAGTAATGTTAATGTATCTACAATGAGAGAATGAGATAAAATTGTGAGAAACATAAGGAAATAATGATAATGTGATTAATATTAATAAATAAATTATTAGGGGGATGCATTGGAATTGGGTTTCTTGAAATCTTTTTCTAGACATAATAAATTTATGGTATCTGAACATTATTTATTTATAGATGGATAAAATCGATAATATTTATTAGGGCATCATAACAAGGAATAAATTAAGAGATTATGTGAATCATAGTGTATATGATATGAAATCATTTTGTAAAGGAAGATCTCTCTAGGATAATTTTATGAAAGTATTTACATTATGTATAAATTTATGGATATCCCTTTGTTTTATAGTTGATGATATTTATTATTAATTGTGACCCTCATGTAAATATAATTATTTAGTGTATTGGAATAATGAAATCCACATTGTAGTATTACTAATCAATGATTTCATATTTGGATAATTTAATAATATATATCTTGTCACAATAACACGTCTATGTTAAATTATTTATACACCATTGAAATCGATGTTTTTATGGGGTTTTTATGGCAGACATCTGGGAAATAAATTTTTTTGTTGAAATGTATTTATCATTATTTATTCCATTGATTGTTAATGAATTTTATTGGACTCGTGTGTTTTAATATAGTTTGGGATTTGAGTTTTAATTTCTCTATCTAATAGGGTTATGACAATCTATACTATCTTATAAAATTTGATACAATTAAGCTTATGTGGATATTAATTAACTATTAAGGCTTACCCCAGAATGTGAATGAGATTACCATATTGTTATACACTCTAATAGTTATTCCTTATAAGATCCCTTACATTTCTAGATTCATCTCGGGCATGTTTTTTGGTAATTCTGGGGTCTTTAAGTACCTTTGTTTTGGAGTAGTGGATTTCGGTGTGTTTTGGTGAATTTTTATGAAAATATAACTGATAGTGGGTTATGTATGGTTTGCATAGGGTTTGAAAAACCATTCAACTAAATTGTGCTAACCGTGAAAACTAGGATAGAGTGCTCTTCACAGTTGGAACACTGTTTTCCTTAACCATCTACCCCTACCAAGGAAACCATGCATGCATGATTAATTATCCGAAAATCTATTTTTAAAAGCCTCCTAACCCCCAAGAGTCTCATATTTTGACCTTCTATTAGTCTTGAAAATTTATAAGTGATCCTAGATCCTTTTAGAGGGATTTTAATATGATTAAAATATTTTAATTTGAGATCGAAATCCCAGATTAATGATCCTCTCTCTTCTAGGAAAGTATATTTTATCCCATTGCATCTACCTTTCATTCCTATATATTTCCTTGATATTTTCATGGAAGATTACCACCGCTTCCATCTATATAAACCTATGAGTTGATATCTATATTTTTAATTGTGGATCTAGACATATATTTTCATTATCTTGATTCCTTTGATCTTAATTTTGGTTTAGGGTTTTAGATTCAAAGCTTGATCTATGGCATTGTGCCACTCTGATTTTTGGGATTTCTGTTGGGCTAACATACATCAATAAACTGAGGGAGGTGGTCTAAATTGGACTCCCAGAGTCATGGATTTGGTCTTTGAATGTGTTTTTATATATTTTATAGCTCCCCTTGATAATTTACTTCTTAAATTAGAGTAATTAAGGAAGTGGAATTGACATGTGAATTTCTTAGTGATTAATTGATAATTGAATCAAGGAAAAATCTTAGTGGGTTTCGCAAATAGATATTTGTTTTGGATATAAGTTATGGGTTTCTATATTGTAATTGAGATATTTAATTGAATTTGTTAATATAATTAATTAGTGAAAGTTAATTATGAAATGATGTTTGGATATGTAAGATAATTAATTTTGAGGATTAATTATTTGACATGATGTTTAATAAAGATAATTGATTGTGAGAATTAATTATTTCATGTTTATATTAGATATCGATAATTACTTGTGTATAATAAATAATGAAATGAGAATTGTGTTGATTAATTAATAAATTGATGAATTAATTAATGGGGTATGTACTAAGTTAATTGTTGAGTTATGTAATGGCCTTTGAAATGTTTAACTAACAATTTAAGGTGGATAATTATTGTGAATTAATGAATGATTAAATGGGTTAGATTTTTTTAGTTCTAGACATGGAATTATAGACTGATTAGATTTTGGGACATGGACATGGAATTCCTCACCAATAGTTATTCAAGCATTAGATTTTGGGGTGATAAGAATTATGACCTACAATGAATGGGATATGGAGTGTTAGGATTGGAGACCTACACTAAATGTGATTTGTGGTTCTTGAAATGACGTTTAACACTAAATGAGTGATAATAAAGAATGATGATTCAAATGGAAAACATGAATTGAAGCTAGCCATAATTTTATGATTTAAGATTAAATGAAAATGCGATAACTATTTAATTATTCATTGTGTTTATAGAACATCAAACACCATCTTTTGATTGGACTTATTTTAGACTCCACTGGTGGTCTCCTTCTGAGATGTGATTACACCCTCTTCAGGATGCTTGATTGGAACCTGAGTGGAATTTTGGGTTGTAAGACAGGATAAGGGCAAGGACCTAGGATAGGATGTTGTATGGGATTGGAGAATGGGAGAAGGAATTAGATGTGGTTCAGGTCTTTCTTAGTAGTCATTGTGTCTTTAGATTTTGATACATTAAAGACACTTCACATTCCTAATGTAATATATATTTTTCCTTTCGGTTGAGTATTGTATTTTCATGTTTTGAATATCATATGACATGGTATTTTTCTGTTTATTTATATGCTTCCATAATTGGTTATTGTGTTTTTCTTCTATTGCAGTTTTTTTCTAATAAAAGACGATATATTCACTCCAAGACTAACTTACTAGACTCTCACTTCTAGTCGGAACGATCTAGCGTACGGGGAGTCACACATGAGGGTATGTGTCCAACCGGCTCGAGGAACTATTTATTGGAACCCTGGTCGGTACAATACAAAATTGGTATTGGAGGAGTTTTCTTTTTTTTTCTTCTTCTTTGATATTAATATTTTTGGAAAGGTGGACATGAGACTAGAAAGACTAGAGGCATGGAAACAAGCTCATGCATGGGAGTTTCAATCCCATGTGTGGGAAAAAAACTGAGTACTTCAGTTGGGATTGTTGTCATCATTGATTGTTGTTACAGTTGGATATTTTTTCACCCTGGGTGATGCACTTGTAGTGGGATATGATATTTATTTTGAATATTGTTGAATTTTGATTTATTTTCTAATGATGAATGACACTTGTGTCTTCATGCATCATTATGGGCCCTCAAGGTTGTTGTGACATGCATCCATCTAGTCACTCATGGGAAATGGGTTATGGATAAGTTGTTGAACTTGAACAATATTTCCTTATTATGAGATTGAAATAATGAAGAAAAATGAGAATAAATGGTTTCCTAATGAGAACCTTGATTGGTGGAATGTGTATAATTAATTAATTAATTTGTCATGACCCATCCTCTGGGCCCGTGTCGTGATTACCCCAAACCCGCCTTCCATAGGGAAGGGGCTGGCGACTAGCACCAAAGCCTTAAATCCCGATAAAAAAGGTAGGCATTTACTTTATGATAGTAAACAAAAACAACATAGTACGTAATAGTTGTTAGAAAAAAGTGATATTGAATACAAAAGTAAGTGCTGAATGATAAATGGGCCAGAATACAAATCCAACTAAATGTACAATACAACTGAATAGCTAGAACTACATCAGTAAAGGAAAACATCAACCACTAAGTCGTCCTCCAGGAATCCCACCTGAAGGGTTGGTATAGATGGCCTTGTCAGCACTTTGGGTTCGGCCATCCGATCCATGTATGTTCCTCCATGTGGTCCACCTCCGGGTACCATCTAGCTCCACAAGCCTCCACCTCGATCAGTGATGTTCGTCGTCTGTATCCAACACAACGTAGTGCATCCATTGCCCGTGTAGGGGTGTGTATAAGGATACTCAGTAGGGACCTCGAGACCCCCGAGGGTCTCCCAGAATCCACAAAGGATAATTCACAAAGAAAAGATACAAACATGAAGTATCAACCAACTCTACTTATGTATATTCCCATACATATACCTAAGTCATAAATTCCAATTCGGCTCCAACTCTCGAGCCCAATCACATCCCAGTCCACACTGGAAAGAAGTCAATCACACTGATGGTAATGATTGAAAGTCATGACTCAGCTCACACAGGTATACATCTTTCATAAAGTGATAAAGATGATCAGATGTAGTCAATGGTTTATCTAAGCTGGCAGACCCACATAGGATACTAGTCTAGCTAAGTTGTCAGACCCACATAAGATACTAGACCAGCTACTCTGTCGGACCCACGTAGGATACAAGAACACTAATCATCACCGTTGAACCTATGGATGATTCTAGTATGGGAGTCGTCATGTCCAAACCCACGATGTATTCCAGTACGGTAGTTGTTGTCGCTGAACCCCCAAAGGATTCCAGTATGGTAGTCATTGTAGTCGCAGCAAGCTCTACGGTTCCAATGCACAACACGCTCGATTCTAGGAGGGTCTGCTCCTCAAGCCAAGGGGTCGATACATCAACTATCACGAAGTCTAGAGTTGATGTATCCTGAAGTTTCGTCTTGTCAAAGGGAACCCTATGCGACAGACGATGCGTCAATCAGATGCCGGGTCTGAAAAATATTGGATTTTCCTTTCCAGGGGCACGGTTGGAAATATGCTTTTTCCAAACACGCCCATTTTCCAGAGTTGTCGAAAACTCACTAAGATTATCTCAAAAGGACCACCTCGTCGTAAGGGTCCCAGTTTCGTAGATGGTGCGTCAAATGAACGCAAGGTCATGAAGATATTAGAATTTAAGCGTAACGGTCCCCAACCGTCAGGCCTAGTGGGCTGGCGGGTTGGTCTGACCAAGTTTGTCGCGTCTGACCCGACATGGGGAGTCGGCCCGGCCTGAAGAAATGAAGGGATCGAACCGGCCTGTAGGGCGCAACCTTTCATAAGGGGGCGCGGATCGGCCCTACGGTGCGTGGCCCGGCCCGACCCAGCGCGGCCCGGCGCGGCCTGGCCCGGCAGAGCACAACCGAACTGGCCGCGGCTCATCCCGAAGGGGATGAGTGGCTCGTCCCAAAAGTGGTGGAGCAGTCTGGGGGGGGGTGGTGGCACCCCGAACTGGCTACGCTAAGCGGCGGCGCCCTCCTAAACTGGTCGGCCTTCTTAGCGCAAGCGGCCTGCTCGGGCGGGCCGCGGTTCGTCTGGCGCGACACCCTCCTAGAGCCACGGTTCTCCTCAGCTCGGCCAGCCGCTTGCCGACCAGTTCGCCTACCAAGCGGCCGGAGAAACGCCGACCCCAGTCTTCCCCATCACGGCTCCCCTTGTGGCACTGTTGTCCTCCTTCGGCCGGGCCGGCTTTAGCTGGCCGATTCTTCATCGGCCAAACGACCCACGGTTATAGGCCGCAGTTCTTCTGCACATGGTCGGTGCATGACCGCCACTTCCGTTTGTCGCCTCCGCCTCTTGTTTCCGTCACCAAAGAATCCAAGAAAAATCAGAGGGTCTTCGGGCCATGTTCGGTTGGCCTGCGCCCTCCGTGTTAGGCAGTATCAAATAGCCAAAATTTCAAACATGATTTCAACGAGGGACGAAGAATAATTTTATTCTAATAAAATTGAAATAAACCCCTACCTCGGTTTCAAGAGTAGAGTCGTGGAAAGATGATTTTTGTATAACGTCAGGGTGAATCTGAGGTGGAAGTGGTGTCTCCTCACTTGTCATGGATAATAGAAAGGAAGGCACATCGTCATTTTTCGTGGAACCAGTGTTCTTCATCGAAGAATCCGTTGTTCTTCACAAAAGTATAAAGCTATCTATTAATTCTCCAAGGATTCCCCACACAGTATTTGAACAGAAAATATTAAAATGAGGCTTTCCCCTCTTTTAACAAACTTTCCATGCCATTTCAAGTTAATTAAAACTATTTAATTACTTAATTTAAATGGGTTGCCAAAAATTAAATGGAGTGAGGGAGGTAGAATGTGGAGAGGCTCCACCCAATTAAAGAGGTGGCGTTTTCTAGAATTAAACAAGGGGTTTAAGGGGAGTTATGAGGAGATGAAGAGTTAAGGCTGGTGTGGGCCCCACATCACAAATATCCACAAATGGGAAGTTATGTGGGTGTGGGACCCAACAATAACTTCCCCATGGGAGGCAATAACCAAATCTCAAAATAAAATTGTGTACCACACAATTTTATTTAATTTATGATTAAAGCTCAAAAATTAACTTTCAACCCACATAAAACGCAGATGTGGTAAAGGTCCCCTTAAGTGAATACTGGCGTTGTGAGTTCATCGGTGTATACAGATATTAATTCCTAGAAACAACTCAAAATATAGAAAAGCTCACATGTAATTTTACTGAACATACCCAAACAAAACATCCGAAATTTCTTCTGGGCACACTGATCCCCGGAATCATGTGCTGTTAGAAACCGCAGACTCGTAAAATTCAAATGTACTTAAGAAAAAAATTCCTTGAAATTTCTGGGCCTTTACATAATTTTTGAATTAATTAATTTGAGATAATTTGATTATTTAATGGTTGAATTAATTAATGTGAATGTATGGACCCTTTTTTACCATGACCTATGAGTAGGATAGATATGAGTTGTGATAAGGCCTCAGTGTTTTCCGTCTGGTTAGGAAATGGAAAAAGGACATGTTAAAACTGGTTGTGTTAGTTTCTCCCCTAACAAAAATGTTATAATGTTGTATTATGATACTTAATACATTTTTTTGGATTTTTAGAGATATGCCTACACAATGCATATAGAGTGACAAATCGAGGGGTATGGCTAGAACGAACTTCTAGGTATGGAATATGAGGAACAATTTATGTTAGCTGAGGAAGAAGGGGAAAAGGTCTAAGATAAAATTGCCCGTTTCCTGCAATTTATGGACATAGACCCCAGGAAGTTTCTAAAATGTGTGTCTGAGTTGACAGGGGAGTTTCACCTATAGCACCCTCTTACTTTTACTAGAGAGGGTGGACCTAAGGGAGAAGAATTATTAGTTGAATACAAAGAAACAATAGTCGACCATTTAGAAAATCTGTCTGGGAGGAGGGTCATGTTGGTTTCTTATATTCTATGGGGTTCATCCAAGAGCTAGTGGACATTCAAGTATGATCTAGGATGACTGATGATATGTTATGGAATGAATTTCGGGAGAACATCTTAGATCACTTCTCTCCAGAGATACTGAGAAAAGAGAAGTATTTAGTGTTTATGCATATGAACAAACAATGCATGTCCATAATATATTACACTGAACATTTCACAGATTTACATCTTTTTGCTCCAACATTGGACAGAAATGTGGCTTATTCGAAAAAATGATTTTAGGATAGACTTAGGTGTGAAATTATTTCCCAAGTAAATATCTTTAGGCTGATAAAATTCATAGAAGTTTTTAATTAGGATCTACGTTAATAATGGAACCTAAAATACTTATCTAGTACATGATCGGTTTCTATCACCGGATGATTAGGGAGTGTTCCTTCCGACAGCAGGATGTGCCGTTATAAGAACCATAGTCATTACAGTAGAAATCAAGGTGGAAAACCAAGAGGAACAATTGTACTAGTTTCTAGTCATGTGATTTTCCAATACTGTGGTAGGAGGGGATTCTAGCATACACATTTTCCTTGAACACCATTGGAGTTCTAGTTTTGTGGCATGTTAGGGAATAAAAAAGAAGTTATGTAGGAAGAATCAGTAAGTCGGGGCTGAGGGAGAAGTTTCTCAAATTCTGATTGTGTGAAGGGTGTCTTGTACACCATATAGGTCTAGAAGCTAGAGATCTTTGGGAAGAAGCACTAGTGGTAGTGGATGCGGTGATTCAGGGTGTGAGAACCTGTATCATCAGAGTGGTACTACTCAAGGGGGATAGACATTACCACAATAATGATGGGAAATACTATTACGTATAGTGTAGTCTACACTTATGGAGAGCGAGGATGGTCCATCAATAGTGAGCGGTACTATTCTAGTTACTTCTACTCAAGATTATACCTTTTGTAATATCGATTCCACTCATTCCTTTATATCTTAAAATCTTGTTAATGGTATGATCCTAGAGGTCGATTCTGAAAGAGGGGTGATGAATATCAATACAACATTCGGGACACCATCTAGATATATTTGTTTATTCAAGGAATATTCTCTAAATACCAAGGAGTATATTTTACTTTGGGATATCTATGTCCTTGATATATTGAGCTTCAACCTGATTATGGGTACGGACTGGACAGTCCCATACTGATCCCAAATAGATTGTTAACGCATAAGAGTGACCGTTGTATCTCTTAAGAGTGACCTGTATGTTCATCGTGGATAATGAGATATCCATGTAGTCTGATCTCGGTAAATTACAATAAAATAGGAGGGCTCATAGCCTATGATTCTAGTCTTTTGCTGGATGATGGGAGTGGTAGGAAAGATGTCCTTTCACCGGTAGGAGAACTGTTTTGTGATGAATTTTCTAAAGAGTTTTCAAGGTTTCCACCTGAGAGAGATGTGTAATTCACTATTGAGAAAATGCTAAGGGATGAGAAGTTATCGATTTCAACTTATATAAGGGTGTCGAATGTGCTTCAATAGCTCAAAAAGAAGTTGGAGGAGTTAGAGGATAAAGGGTTTATCCTTCCACATACGTCACCTTGGGGATAACATATATTATTTTCAAAGAAGGCTGATTGGAGTTTATTCTTGTGAGTCGATTACCAGAAGTCGAATAAAATGACCATGAAGAACTAATATCATCTTCTGTGTATCGATGACATGTTTTACCATTTGAAGGGGGGCTTGTGTGTTCTCAAAGGTCAATCTGAGATCAGGGTATCATCGGGTGATAGTTAAGACCTCTGATATACCAAGAAATGGTTTGAGAAGAAGGAATGGCCTGTATGAGATTGTTCTATTACCATTTGGCTTGGAAAATGATCAAGAAGTATTTATGGCCTTGATTAATTGGATATTTCATCCGTACATTGATCAGTTTGTGGTGGTGTTTGTAGATGAAATCTTTGTGTACTCTAAGACTCGTGACAATCATTCCCAATATAATGGCATCCTCTTAGGTACACTGAGAGAGAATCAGCTATATTCCAAGCTATCAAAATGTCACGTTGGATTGATAGGGAACATTTTTTGGGGAATATCATATAGGAAGAAGGTGTGGAAATGGTCCCAAAAAAGTATAGGTTGTTATTTCTTGGGAGAAGACTAAGAATGTTTTTTACATCTAAAGATTTTTTAGGATTAGCTTCATTATTACATGAGGATAATCCCTGATTTTTCTTGATTGGAATGACCAATTTCAGTATTGAGAAAGAAAGAGATATTGTTTTATTGGAATGAATCATGCAAAAATTCCTTAGAGTAGTTGAATAATTGATTGACATAGACGCCATTTTTGATATTACCATATTTAGGCGAGGAGTAAATTGTGTATTGTAATGCTTCTAGGATCAGACATAGAGCTATGTTGATTCATGTGGATCAACTAATTGATTATGGGACTCAAATGTTGAGGCAACATGAACATAATTACCCTATGCATGACCTCATGTAGGCATCATTGGTTTATTCTCTTAAGTGTCAGTGAAACTATATTTTGGTTAATGTTTCTATTTTTTATGGTTAACAAAATCTTGAAGTATATCTTTTCACATTGCGAATTGAATCTTCTCCAGTGAATATGGGTAGAGTATATGTTATCCATTGAATTTGATCTGGCATATACACCTAGAGAGGGGTATAGTGTCGCTGATTCCTTGAGCAGAAAAAATCAAGCACAGTTGGTATACAAGTCGAGTAAAGAGAAGAAGATAATGTTTTTTGTTGGTAGAAATTCATGTGGTAGTTCATGAATGTCAGGAGAGGATGAGTCATATTTTTTTAGTAGTGGATTCTACACACTTGAGATGGATTAGGGACATGATGTATGGGGATTCAGAGTGTTTATCATTAAGGTAAAGCCTTGAAGGTGGGTAGACACATTCAGACTGAATAATAGATGAGGATGGCATTATCAATGTGAAAAATCTTATTGTCGGTCCTATGAGTATACTAGGGGAACTCATGTGAGAATTTAATTCCACAAATTGGGCAATACATACTAGGGTGAGTAAAATGTACCATGAACTATGATGATAGTTATGGTGTCCAAGCATAAAAAGGAGATATTAGGGTTCATTACAAGATGTTTCAACTATCAGAAGGTGGAGGAAGAGAATTAGTGACCTAGAGGGCTATTGCAGCCGTTCCCTATTATGGAATTTAACTGGGTTGATGTGAATATGGATTTCATGGTAGGAATTCCAATGAAATTTATGATGAATGAAGTTATTTGGGTTTTTGTGGATTGAATAACTAAGGTAGGACATTCCTTGCATATGAGGGAAACCTTTACAGTAGAACAGGTTAGAAAACTATATGTACAAGAAATAGTTTGTTTTCATGGGGTTACACAGACTATAATTTCCTATTAAGATTCACGCTTCACATCACGCTTCTGTAAGGGATGTGTGCTTGAATTTGTTTTTTCTTAGGATAATCACTTGGATTTAGTGTAGTTCACCAATAAAAAAAGTTATTTGGGAACTTTATTGATGGAACCATATGAGTAACTCTACGGTAGACCTTGTAGACCACTTCTATGTGGGATAATTGTGGATGAGTCAGATCAGTTGGGACTGAGTCTCGTTCAAGAGACATCAATGTAGGTGCAGTTGATTCTGAAATGTATGGTTATAGCTCATAGTAGGTAGAGGTTGTAAGATGGTAAATGGAGACTACCCATAGTGTTTACATAAAGAGATGATTTATTCATTCGGGTGTCACCTTGATTGGGTCACCAGGGGATACAGATGTTGTTCAAGTTGGAAACCAGGTTTGTAGGACCATTTGAGGTGATGGGGAGAATCAGGTCTGTGACGTAATAATTATACCTTCCAAATAAATTCTGTGTTATACATGATGTTTTCCATCTGTCATAACTACATCTGTATCACCCCAATCCTTATCTATTTATTTATGTGGAAGAGGATATCCTTGAGATAGATGCATCCTTTTGGAGAATCCAATATGTGTGTTTGGTTGCAGTGAGAAAGTGTTACTGGGAAAGACTGTTCCATTAGTTCATTCTTTTATGGTAACATGGAAGTGTTCAAGAGGAATCATGGGAATGTGAAGCATGCATGAGGGATCAATGTCGCAATATTTTGGCTCAGAATCTTAGAGAAGTTCAGTTGTTCATCTCATGGTCAAGCTTTTATAAAATGGGGAGATTGTAAGATCCCAACAAATTCTGATGTCATCTTGGGGTCTTTTTAGGGAATTTTTGAGGATTTTATGTACCCTTATTTTGGATTAGTGTAATGGGGTGAGTTTTTTTGAATTTTTTAGAAATACTAATGGATAGTGGGTTGTGCACAGTTTTCACATGGTTTGACAAACCCTGTGACTAAACCATTCTAACCATGAAAACCTAGACAGAAAGGTCTGCATAGTTGGCAAACAATTTTCCCATATCACACACCCCTACCCAAGAAACCATTCTGGTGAGATTCATTATCTAATATTCTATTTTTTAATCCACCAAAACCCCTGAGACTACCATATTTCGACCGTGGATTAGGCTTCAAAAATTATAGGTGATCTTAGAGACTTTCAGAGGGATTCCAAAGTGATTTGAACATTGTTCTTTGAGATCGAAAGCCCAGATTGAAGATCATATCTCTCTTTCCAGTTAGTGGATTTCATCTCATTGATTCTCATATTCATTTTTCTATCTTTTATTAATCTATTCATGTAGGATATCCACCATTTTAAGGGATCTAAACCAATGAGTTGAGATCTAGATCTATGATTTTGGATCTATATCTATATTTGAAAAATCTTGATGCATTTGATCTTAATTTTGGTTTAGGGATTTATATCTTGAGTTTTATTGATGATGTTCTACAGTACGAATTTTGGGGATTTTCATTGTCCTATCATTTTTCATTAACCTGAGGTAGGTTGTGTATCATGAACTCACATTGTCATGGATTTTGTATATTAATGTGAGTATATGGATTTTCGAGCTTCCCTTAATAATTGATTTCCTAAATTTGAGTAATTAGGATTGTGGAAGTGACTTGTGATTTCCTTGGTGATTAATTGGTAATTTAATCATGGAACAAATGATGGAAGTTTCCTAAATAGATATTTGTTTGGGATTTAGGTTATGGGTTGATATATTGTAATTAAACATTGAATTGATTATGTTATAGATAATTAAGTGGGGAAAATTAATTATGAAATGATGATTTGATATTTAAGATAATTAATCCTGGGAATTAATTGTGTAAAATGTTGTTGATCAAAGATAAATATTTGTGAGAATTAATTCTTAAAAGTTAATATTTGGTATGGATAATTAATTGTGAATAATTAATTATGGAATGAGAATTGTGTTGTTTAATTGATTAATTTATGAATTAATTAATGGGTTATGTTCTTAGTTAATTATTGAGTTAACTAATTGCCTTTAAAATGTTTCACTAATCATTGGATCAGTGATGAAATGATGTGGCTATTTCTTGTGAATTAAAAAATTATTAAATGGATGATATTTTTGTGGTGATAAACATGGTGTTCTACACCGTTTAGAAGTTTGAACTTGGATATAGAGTTCCTCCCCAATAGTTATCCATGATTCAGATTTTGGGATGCTACGCATGATGACCTACAATGAATGAGATATAGAGTGTTATGTATAGATACCTATACTAAATGAGATTTTGGGATCGTGACATGATGTTAAAAACTAAATGAATGATAATAAACAATGAAGATTCAAATGGAAAACATGAAATGAAACTGGTCCTAATATGAGGATTTATGATTTAATGATAGTGGAAAAACTGTTTAATTATGCATTGTATTTATTGCTTTATAAAATTTCATACACTATCTTTTGATTGTCCTTATTTTAGACACCATTGGTGGTGGACTACTGACTTGTGCTCACACCCTATTCAGGCCGCCAGATCGACACCTAAGTAGACTTTGATGTTGTGGGACATGATAAGGGAAAGGCCTTGGTATAGGTTTCAATTTGTGATTGGAGCATGATATAGGGAAATAGATGCAGTTCAGGACATGCTTGGGAGTCGTTTTGTCTTTAATTTTAGTTTTATTATAGGTAATTTAGATTGGAATTGTAATAGTGTGTTTTACCTTTATATGAGTATTGTATTTTTATATTTTTTATATCATATGACAAGGTATTGTTCTGGTTATTTATACACTTCTGCACTTGGTTATTGTTATTTTCTTCTATTCGTGTTTTATTCAGATCAATGAAGGTATAGTCTCCCCAATATTTACATAGAAGACCCTCATTGCTAGTCGGTACCCTCTAGTGTACGGGGAAGCACACTTGAGGGAATGTGACCAAATAGACTTGGGAACCGTTTAGTAGCACCCATGTTGGGGCATCATAGTTATTCTCAAGAAATTTCCCACTTATGATAGTCACCAACAATTTAAGATTTTAAAATACACAATAGAATAACCCATCCAAAGGGATTTGGAAAATATTGAAGGATAATTCCATATGATAACATGATTTACGCTGTTAATATATAATAATTTTTATCCAAAAGGGTATTTAAATTTGAAATTATAATTATATAAAATATTTACCCATCACCTCATCATGATTTATTTAATTTTTAAATATTTAATAAAATATTTTTGAAGCTAGTGTTGAAGAGGACGGGGTGTATAATGTCCTTAATGGTCCCGGAATTGCGGAAAAATACCATATTGGTGGATTATAACAATAGATCATAGAAATGATACATCCCCTCAAAACACGATATTTTTTCTCAGTAATTTTATAATAAATCCAAAAATCAATAACATGTGTGAAAAATAACATTATCAATATTTATTATGTATTATAGAACCAGACATATTAAATAATTATTCAAATAATCATATAAAATGTAGAAATCATAAATTACATTGGAATTCATATATATATATTTAAAATCCTAGGACAAGTATAAGTGATATGTTGTATTAACCATGTTGGATTTTTCTCAATATCTTATATTCTGTAAATTTAATGAAATTAAACCTAAAATCTCACCCAAAATCACTTGAAATAAAATTTAACAAATCAGGAACTAAAAATTTTAAACAGTTGAACTATTTTTTATTAAAAATATATTTCAATTTTTATATAATAAATAAAATAAAAATAATAGGTTCATATTACATTTATATATATTTAGATATTAAATTTATTTTTTAATAAAAATATATAACACACAATCATATTTATTATTAAATCAATAACATAAATAATTAAATCTAACATTCTTTCATTGAATCTAGAATCTAAAAAAAATTATTCTTTCATACATAGAAAATAAATGAATATTATTTTTTATAGAAGATATGAATTATTTCTAATATACCAATTTGATATTAAAGAAATATAAAATGAAAAGTACAGGGGATGAGAGATTATTGTGGAGGAGGAATAAAATATAATTCCATAAGTCAATATTTTATATGTATATAAAATGAAATTTTTTCTTAGTAGAAGATATTACCCATTTTTAACTCAATGACTTTATATTGAATAAATTAAATGATCAGTGAAACAGAGGATGGATTAGCATGCCTGGGGAATAGGATGGAACCGCGTGAAAGGAAAAAATATGGCATGATTTTAAAACTGAGGAGGTGATTTAAACTAGTATTTGGGGTAGCACTATACCAATTTTTTTTAAAACTTTTGGTGCATAGGTATCTATCTAAATGTCGGTTTAAAACCATTGGGATAATATTCAGTTAAAAGTCATATCCCAGCAGGTTTGCTAAACCTAGGGGATATGATCCAATATACCAATGATTTTGATAAACTATTGGTATAGGGGAGTGGGTATAGAAATAATTAGTTCTAGTATACCATTCTATTATTCATATTAAAATCTATTAAAATTGAA
The DNA here is from genome assembly GCA_963277665.1 of Viscum album. Taxonomy (NCBI): domain Eukaryota; kingdom Viridiplantae; phylum Streptophyta; class Magnoliopsida; order Santalales; family Viscaceae; genus Viscum; species Viscum album. Next base: position 1,798,790,079 of record OY728130.1, on the reverse strand, counting down.
TTTTTCTGCGTCATGCATATAAAACTAATTTTCTAAAATTCATTAATTTCAGTAAATGATGAATTAGAAATTGATCTAAGAATAACCAAATGATGAAATTATGCCTATAAAATAAATATATATCAAGTAATTATAATTACATATATTATTAAAGATATAAATAATACCTAAACTCTTGTAAATTGGTGTCGAAAAATAAAATTTTATCTTAATATCATCACTTTTGATGATATCAATGACCTTTTAAAACCTCTCATTTATAGATTTGTGTCCATTAACTTCTTCCTGACCATGTTCTCTATAACTCTCCATCAATGTTTGGGTGTTAATTTCATATTATATGTCCTTATTTCCACATCTAACATATGTTATCCTATATTAAAACCATGTATGTTTTATTCCATAAGAACATTTTACTACCATTTCTCTTTTAATAACAAGAAATTTTAATTACCCAATTAGGTTGTGTGATTTTTAAAAATGGTATTTATTAACATCAAACTCTTGATAACTAATATCATATTCAAAATTTTAGGATGAAAGTAACATATGTTAGGAGAAATAAACTGCCTAATTTTATAAAATAAGAACATTGTATTTGATAGAGTATGCAACATGCTACAATGAGCTTAAAAACCCACAAAAATATATTTCATATTATTTAATCTCTTTGATAACTTATAGAACAAGAAACCTTGATTTGATGCTCGCCCTAAGATAGTATCCCCAGTAACTAAACTTTTAGTATTGAATTTTAGTATCTAAATTATAAAAAATATGGTTATCTATTGATTATAAATAATATTATAATCAATACAAAAAAAATCAAATGTCTTCTGAATTTTTTTTATAAAAGTTGATTTTCTCTTACTTTTCAAACACAATTTAAAATAATTTTTATGATTTTTATAAACATAAATTAGAAAAATAAAACATTTAAATCATAATATAAAAAGTATCTTAGGATTAACTTTGTTTTAGTTTTTCTACAAAATTTTATTTATCAATGAATAATAAAACAATTTGAGTTTTAATTGAAATATACTTTTCCATTCAAATTATTTATACAAATAAATTATATTTTAAACTAGTTTTAAAGTAAAATTATTTCAATCGTATATCAGGTATTCCAATTTTTTTCATTTTAATAATTTTTAATTAAATTATATATAATAAAATTATAATAATTTGATCATTTTCTTTTTAAAACCCCACTTTCCCATCATGTCTATGTTATTAATTTTAAATTAAATTTTTCCACATCAGTGAATGCAAATATTAATTTTAGATTAAAAATTTGATAACTGAATAAAATATATTATATAATAAGTTAATAATATCTTCTTACCAAAATGAATAGTGAAAAAAAATATTACCATAGTTAGGTAAAAATAGATTTATTGGGGGTCAAAATAGAAAGATAAGATTAAAATTACCTACACATGTGAGTAAAATATGTTTTCTAGGAATATTTAATCCCTATAATGTCTATTTCTATTTATTAATCCATCTTGGACCATCTTTTAATGTAGAAAACATGGGTACACTCTTTATTTTCTTAAATTAAAGGTGTGACACTCAACTCGATGATAAAAGGTCACCCACTCTTCTCTATCCCTCACAGCCTAAAAAAATTTTTGTTTCAAAAAATACCTAACAAAATCACATCCCAAAATACCTCATTTCATCCTATAACCCTTATTTTTTCATAAATATTACCTAGTATGGCATTGGTGAAAATCATAAGGAGGATACCTATAGAAGAGGTAATGTTCATCAATAGGTGTCTTTATTCTTTTTCACCTATTTAATTTATTCTTAAACCATGATGATATAATAAAATCTTATTTTACACATAAGTAAATATATTTTTCATAATTTGATAACATAAAATCATCTCCACTTCTATCTAATGGTTTAGGGAATCATCATTCGTGTGTACGGAGGACTACCGTCTCTTGAACTGATGGAATTAATTTTTCAATTTGATCTTCTGAAGGTTGGATATGATAATTTATATAAATAATAAATATGATATTTTTAACATAATTATACCTATTAATCCATTTTATCATATATATATATATATATGTGTTTGTGTGTTTTATTTCCATTACATAGGGGATACAATAATGAGCCGCTTGTGTACAACATACTACAAGCTCCCAGAGTGATGTGATTCGTCTATCACTATCACATATCACGAAAGGGGACTAGTATTAATTTAATTAATATATATGATATACATTAAATAAATATTGTATTCATAAAATATTTATCATTATAAAATTATAATATGTGATTTTCATCAGTACACTAAAAAATAATACCATGATTCGTGTATGTGTGGACTACATGCTTCACGAAGCAATACGACTCTCTTTTCACTATCAAATCTCATTAATGATATAAATATATATGTATATAGAAATAATTAATAATAATTTATGTTATTTTTATCATTAAATAATTGTAAAATATTACTTTCCTCTATTCCATAATGATCATAGAAAAATGAAAACATTACTCATGTGTACGTACAACCTACCATCTCCATGATCGTAACATACTTCATTTCTCAAAACAATATTTGATGATTGGATTTAAAAGTATAAATGATGAATAAATATCATAATTATTTCATGTTTTTTATTTATTGATGATTTATTCGTATAATATAAATAATAAATATACCACTCTTACCAAATCATGAATGAGAATACAAGGTAATTAACCACCAAAAAAACGAAAATAATGAATGATTATTTATGAATTGGTGATAAGATATCATAATAGGAAAATATATGATATTATAATTATTAATATAGTCCTAAAATAAGATAATATAATGTTTAAAATAACTATATTTATTGTTAAATCATGTTCACCCCAAAGGAAGGGCGAGATTAGGGACTTCGTTTCAGTTTCCCTTCATTAAGGCATTTTGAACGTTCATGCACCTAATTTATTTTATATCGTTAACATAATTCCCCTTTGAAATGTAATATCATGATTCCCCAATAAATCATAGTAATTTATGTTTCAATTTTAATTATTTCAAATAGTGGGTTTATACATAAAATTTAACAAGTGGTAAATAATTTCATTACTCAATTTTAATTTATTGGGTTATATTACTTCTATGTTATATATGATATACTATGATTATGTGTTTAATTACCTATTGTTATATAATTATTTATTTGAACTTATTTAATTTCTATATATAGTTATTATACACAAAGTATTCAATGAATAATTTCCACTTCAATTTTTTAATCTTTTTAAGGGTTTATTTTACAATATCATTCTAATTGAGATTATTTATTCTTGAAATTCAGTTGAAATAAATTATTTGACCACTTAACAATAATGAATTTAATTTTAATCATCAATAATTAATCATTATATTTTCAATTAATAGAACCATTTTTCTACTCATTCTAACTTAAAAGGTTCTCTGAAATACTTTTGAGAAAATCTGTCCTCATTTATAACTTCCATCATAAATATTTTTTTTACAAAAACCACATTTTCAAAAACATTATTGAAAAATGTTTTAAATCATTTTACAAATGATTTATTAAATAAAATTTTCCAAATTTTCTGTTTTTAAAAACAAATTAAATTAAATCATCACGATGTTTTTAAAACAATTTATGTTTGGAATTTACGAGAAACACGATAGGAATCTTTGACTTAATGTGTACAACATGAATATAATAACCAGTCATCTTGAAAAATAAATTATGTATAATATTATTTTATAATATCAAAAAGATAATTTGAAAAAAAAAATTATTTTCAAAATTATTATCGAACATTTAATTTTAATAATTATTTTTCAAATTGAAAATAATAGTTTCCTCATGAATATTTAAAATAATATTTTTCTACTATTTCAATTCATCAATGATAACAACCCTTTGTTGTTACTCTAAAGGATATATGATGTATTGGTTCAATCTTTATTCATCTTTTGGATGGTTTATGATCATTTTTACAGCGTAATGTATTTACAATCACTTCCTTAAATTAATTTTGTATTTGTTAATTGTCCCTTGGAATATTCACTTTCATTTAGTTACTAAATTTCAACTAAAAAACATTTTTATTTTTCATGGATGATATTATTTATTAATCATTATATTATTTTTACATATGGTGTTCTGCATTTAATGTTATTTTTTATCTTTGGATGTTTTGATAAATCATTATTCATTACTCAATAAAGCACATTGTTCATGAATTAATTTGATTCTTCGATATAATATGAATTCTTTGGGCATGCAGACAAGGGTGGGGGTAAATTTTATATTTCCCCGTTATGAATTGAAATATATCATGACACAATCCAGTTGGAAATATAATGTGGGGTTTTCCCCATTAGTTATAAACTATCTCGTGGATAGATCTTAATTGGGTTCACTTCATTCATTTAGAATTCAGTTACTTTTATCAATTATATTTTCACAATGATATTATTTTTGGTTTCATTTCATTCTAAAATTATCAATTAAATGGATTTTATATTTGACTATTTACCATGACATATTGATTGTGGCATATCTTTTCATGATAGTAATGTTTTTTAGTGGTATATGTGTTCATTTATTTATATTTCAAGGTTAATTATGTGTAATGTTTCATAATAGCTTTTAATGTACTTAACCCGTAATGAGAATTTGATATGATACTTATTATTTTCCTTTCCCTATAATCCAATAAGTGTACTATGAATGATATTCAAGGATATAGTAGCAAGAATAATGTTATTCCTGAAAAAACATATATTTTTTAATTGTATTGTGAGAATCATGTTTGTATCTGTATTACCATGAATAATAAATTATTCGGTCTTTAGGGAAGCAATTCATTGTGACTTATTCCAATGTAATTATGAATGACACCAACTATAGGTTATTTGAGTTTGCATTATTACATTATTCATTCAGTTTTTCATGCAATAGTACCATTTTTCCTCTCATTACTATATAAAATTCTTGAGAAAACATTTTTAAGAAAATATGAATTTATTTCTCTCTATAATTGAAATCACATTTTCATCAAAACCAATGTTTTCAAAAATCGGTTTTAAAAAGTTATTAACATTTTCAAAATTATTTATCAAATAAGTATTAGATATTTTTTAATTTTAAATAAAATTAAATGGAATATTCATGTAGTTTTTATATGAATACCTAATTATATTTTACTAAAAAAGTGAAACAAATCATTATTTTAATGTGTATAGAATGAAATAAATTTTCCTCCATCACAACCAATTAATGAATTAATTATTATGTATAAATTTTTAAAAGGTTATTCTAAAATACAAGTATTTAAATTTATTTGTATACTTTTAGTATTAAAATACTTTTATAGTGAAAATGTAATTTTTCTCAAAAATTATTTTTAATGATCCTTTTATGGTATTTACAATCATAATCGACATCAACCCATTATGGAAAATTTTCTCCACTTGTGATATTTTGATCAGTTAGACTAAGGTTGTATAATTTTATTACAAATTAAAAATTACCCTGGATGGATTGTTTTTTGTTTATTGATTGGGGAAAGTATTAACATTTAATATGCTAGTTTTTTATTATGAATGTTTATATTGATTTTGTATCACTCCATTCATATAAGGAATGAATTTTACATTGAATGTGATGGATGGGGTCTCGTATAACCCCACAATTCATCAGTATGCCTCAATGGAAAAACCTGACATGGTTTTGGATGAAACCATACCCATTTATATAAATATCTTTAAATGGGGCCTCATTAGCATTAGATGTTTTGGAATAAGGTCCCAATGGTATGTTATATATTTATATAGTTATGTATTACATCACTATAAATTTAGATATGGTTATTCAATGTGATTATTTGGTATCATGTAATATCTATTGTTAATGTTCCAAGCTCATGTGATTATTTATATGTATTTATTTGGTCATCATTTATTTCCATCATATTATTCCCATGTTATTTATTAAATGGAATGTTTTTTTGTTATTTACATTTCACAATTGATTATTCAATATATATTCAATTATTCTACAATCATATTACCCTTAATGAGAATATAATATCACCCCTTTCTTATCTTTTCATTTCCCCAGGATAACATGAACTGTTTTGTGATTGATATGTAGGATACACTAAGGAGAATATTGTTATTCTCAATGAAATTACTTTGTGTATTTTATTTTTTGATTTCTAAAATGAATTTCATGAATATATCTTGATTATCAAGAATACTAAACTAATATAAATTTTGGGATGTGATTCATTTTTCTTTATTTCTATATAATAAGGTATACACCTGATTCAAGAACCTGGGATTGGGGGCACTATAGTTGGTATTAGAGAAAGTATATCAGAGACATTGGGAAATATATTTAGGATAATAGTGATTATAGAACATAAAACTATAAAATAATTTGAGGATAAATATAGATTAACATCCAATTATTTATTTAAGGAATAAAATATACAGTTTTTCTTAGAAAATATATCCCTCATTGAAAGTTCATGTGAACATAATTCTAGAATAGATATATCTTGGGGTAATAAATCTAATAGTTATAATGGTATTAACCAAGTAATCCCTTGGTTCCAGAAAATGTGCCTTAAATTGCACCTGATTTGACAATCCCAGGAAATATTTTTTGAATAATATGCATTTTCATTACAAACCATTCTGAGGGATTTATGTTTATGATTATGAGATTATAAATGCATAAATTTCTAAATTTATGTAAATTATTTCAGTAGTTTTAGGATAATACATAGTTTTATGTTTTGATTTCTTTATAGTATGGTTTTTAAGGGAATAAAGTGATGAATAAGATTATATATAAAAATAAGGATAATGGGAAGAAGGGAAAACATATTTTCCCACATGTTATAAATATGGAAAGAAACTCCTTGATACGTTTTTAAAGGGAATTGTATTTTTCAATAACTGTGGTGATAAATTACACCATTCTCATGATTTCAAGGTAAATAAGGTTTATAATGTTCAATTATTCATCCTTAAATAGATGGGGTACTATGAAAATGAATACCACAAGTGTGAAATGAATATACATAAAAAGTAGCAAATATATCATGGTCACGATTATTCTATTAATATATATGAAGTGGAATGATTAATGTGATTTCTTATTTATTAAATAATTATTTCATTTGAGTATTTTATAAAAGATATAATAGTTATAAAAAATTAGAAAATCTATATGTATTGTATTGCACAAGAGCCTTATCTCAGTTGGTGGTGAATCAGTAAGTGAATCCTAATGAATTGAGATTAAATCAAGGTGGAGACATATTTCTACGGTATTGAATCAATGTTCGAGTAGCTACTATAATAGGAACTATAATATGTATTGCTTGGTACTATAGTGGCTAGATCTATTCATTTTTTTGGCTTGCAGGTCATAGTTTTGGTACTTTTGTCCTTCAAGGCCTTTGGGCTAGTAAAGATTTCATGTCACCTCAAGGCCTTCAAGCCACATGAAATTGTGCTTAAATGTACCATAGAGATGTTATAAGGAGCATACTCTATATCAAAATTTAGATGATGGTTCATTCACTATAGAAGAGCTAATAGTTTTGGAAAAATGAGAGGGTGTGTGAATTTCCAATAGGACCAGCCTGTGCATGCCTGGTAAGCCTAGCAAAACATCCATGTAAAGGAGGAGAGCTAACATCATGTTGTTGATGTTGGGGAGGTGCAGTTCTTAGAGTTATATTATTTCGGATTTCTACAAGAACATTAGGTCATGTAATGTCATGAATCCTATGGTCCATGTAAGGGTTCCCCATAAACCCTTAAAAGGGGGATTATCAAAAATTAATAAAAATAGAAGGCCTTCAGACCATTAAGATATATGGATTTTAACACAATAATTTTTCATTAAGTATTTGAGAGCATATATTGAATGATACCAATGAACAAGAAAAATGATTCAATGGTATGTTAAACCATTTGAAATCCCATTAATTGAAGGAGGATTACACTTAATATGTTCTCGATGTTTTGGTACAAATGATAATGTTTTTATAAAGTTATTGGTAAACATTATGGATTATAAAGTCTATGATGATGAGGTAATTAATTGTTATCAAAATTTGGTAACATTATAGAAATTATATTAATATTACATTATAAAGAAGACCTCCAAAAATCTAGGTGAAAACTCATCACATATAGAAAGGATGTGGGGCTTCAACACATAACCGATGTACAATAAGGATTTACCACCTACAACTAACCTATATGATGTATTGGTTAAAATTTGTTATTTTAGTTAAATGATTTTGTGGGTAACTTTTAATATAGAACTAGTGGTATCACTATTTCCGTTTATATGTTAATGTATTATATTGGATAACTTTTGACAACCATATTGTTTTTGAAAAATAATTACAAATTGATGGAAAGACTTGTAAATCATTTATGGATCTTAAAACATGTTGATAACATCATTATATAAAATATATTGAGATTTTTTAAAATTAATATAATGATCTTGAAAAATCCATAATTCCTTCAAATGGGTTATCAAATCATCATATATGTAAACAATGGACTTGCACCTCAAGAACTGGTGAAATTCATATTTCCTTTACCACCTCACACAGTTGGGTATGAAGAGGGATATAATGTTTATATATATATATCTGATATTTATAACATTTTTATACCTATATATTCATTATATTATACAAAAAATTTTACGTTCTATTCAGCAAGTGAAAAATAATGTCACTCATGTGTACAGTGGACTAACACCTTGCGATGTGATGAGATTCTTCTTTTAATAATTCTTTTAATGGAAGGTGATAAGAAAAAAGATAATGATTATATGTGATATAAATGAAATAGTTTTGATACTAATGATATATTTAAAATTATTAAATCATAATATATCATTTTTTACATTTTCAAGTTCTCAATGATGATAACATCATTCATGTATGTGTGGAATACCACCTTCACAAAGTGATGTGACTCTCTTTTCATCACCAAACCACACATATGATATATATAAGTATATATAAAGATGTAATATGGAATTTAGGATATTATGGTGATTAAATTGGGATAAAATATTACTTTCCTTCATTCCATAATAACCATTGAAAAATGGAAATGTTACCCATGCGCATGTACGACCTACAATCTTCAAGATTGTAATGAAATTAATTTTTCACAAACATAATTCATGATTTGTTTTATATGTATAATATATGTATAAATATGATATTAATATCCAGAATATTAAACTATAAATTTTTAAATAATGACCACTTTGGCCATAGTCATCCAACCAAAGTCATGTTGGACACATAAGCCAAATATCATCCAAATATTGTATGTAAATGAAATTTATTAAGTAATATTATATAACATGTAAATATTTTAAATAAAATTAATAATAAATATTAAAAAAGTTATTAATCATGAAAATATTTAACTTATGTTCATTATTCTGGAAGATAACTAACCTGCATGATGAGTTGGTCTCAAGGTAAGGGTTTCATATCACACTTTTACATCCATGAGACGTATGATATATTCCCCACTTATTAAATTTTATACTGTATATACTATAATTTTTTATACAATATCATTAATTGATTTATCTTCATGTTATTAAATGATTTATCTAATTTCATTTCCCTTATGGGCCATATAATTGAAATAGTAAAAAAGTGGTAAGGGTTTATTTCATAATCTCATAATTATTTAGGACAATTATTGTTTAAGTATCTCTTCGGGGAATTATTTGATATTTATATCCTAAAATAAATCTATTTACCTCTAATAATTTTCATAATTAATGTTTTCAGTTATTTTTACTATTTTTATCTCTTTTTTGATTAAAATGATTATGAAAATTTATTTCAATAAAACTGAGGTTGTTTGTATCTAAAGTTGGAAATCCATTTTCACCATAACCAATGTTTAAAAAAAAATGGATCCAAAAATATTTTTAAGGTTTTCAAATTTATTTATTGAATGAATTCATATGAATTTTATCTTTTTAAAAATCTTTTTAATGGAATCATCATGTTCCTTTCAAACTGATGCCCTTGTGTCTTCTTCAAAAAATGCAATAGGAATATTTATTTTAACATGTACAACATGAACCGAATTTAACACCATCATGAACAATAAATGATTTAAAGATTATATTACTAGTTTTCAAAAGACATATTAAAATATGAATTTTTATAAAATATTATTTGTAGATTTTAATGTTAATAATTTTCCAATGTTAAATGGTTATTAAAAAATCATAAAGATATATTTATGGTATTTCTACTCATTAATGTCATTAGACCATTATTGAACATATTATCCACTTGGGATATATTATATTTATATAATCTATATTTTATATCTGGGTGGTCTATGATCATAATGACTGACGATGTACAATTTTACTATCATTCCCCTTGTTACTCAAGATGGTTTATGATTATATTTATTTATTGGGGAAAGTATTAACATTTCATCTTCTAGTTTCTCAATACTAATTTTCATGTTGATTTTGATTCACCCTTTTATATTTAAGAATGCATTTGACTTTTTTTTTGTGATGGGTGGGGCCCATTAAAGGCCTCACAATGAATCAGTAGGTTTGAAAATATAACCAAGGTTGGGTATTGGTAGAGGCCTTACCAATTTATATTGATGTCTTGGTACAAGGCCTCGATGGTATTAGATTTCATGAAACAATGACTCAACGATATGTTTTTGATGTCCAACATTTTTTATTACATCACAGTGAATTTAGATATTGATATTCCATGTGTTTATTTTATTTGTTAATTTATTTGAGGTTATTTTTTCAAGAAAATATTTTTACTTAAGTGGAATTATTTGATCATCAATTATTCATGCCATATTATTTTCTAGATTTTGATTAAATGGAATATGTTTTAGTTTTTTTACTCTTGTTTTTATTATGAATTATTTATTTATATCTTTTTTATATTCAAACCATTACTAAGAATCTGAGATCACCCCATTTTTTATTTTTTATTTTCCCTAAGATACCAGGAAGTGTTTTTTATTGATATTTCGGGATGCACTAAGGGGAATAATGGTTTTTTCAAAATTAATATTGTTTATTATATGTTTTCAATAATAATAAAAATTTCACGCATGTATTTAGTTTAAAAATAATATTAAACAATTTGGTCATTAATGATGTGATTCCCTCTATCTTATGTGAATGTATTAATATAATTTTCGACCACTTAGGTCAAAGGTATTTCAATATAAATGTGAGTTAAAATATTTTAAAAAATATTCTACACGAAATTTGTATTTGAAAAGTAAAATTATACATTTAAATTCATAAATATTAATTTATTAACCATTGTATTACATTTTAAACTGAATTTATATTTTTTTCAATATAATTGTTTTTTGCAACATAAATTTATCATTTTAGAATTAAATTTTTTTCTTCAAATTCACAAATTTAATATGATAATGTTGATTTCATATTCTAAATCTATATATAAAAATTATTTAACAATGTTTTTTAAAATTTTAATCATAAATATATGTTACTACGATTAAAAAACGTGTTTTTGTGGTAAAATAATTTTTTGATGAAATGGATAATTTATAGGAAAGTCCTAAAATATCTCTAAAACTATTAGTTATTTACTTATGTTAGGTGTGGTTTACCATCTCCATGAACATTTTTGTCTCCCTTTACCTATTTATATGAATGGTTATAAAACATATATAATCAATATATATTATATTTTAAGGATTAATATATTTCATGAATATGGTATATAATGTATGTCCAAAAAATTAACGATGATTATATTCCTACCCATTATATCTGTTTATTACCAGAAACATTTTCTCAATGGATCTCATTCTCACAAACAATAACCATAGTTTTCATCAAATGACATGAGATAAAAAATAAATCAAAATGAAATTATATGTGTATATTCTATAAACAATGAATGATGAGTGTAGTATGAATAAATTGTCTTTAATATCCCAATTTTGAATCATTTTAGAAACAATTGAAATTAATAGCATTGAGTGATTAAAATAACAAGTAAATAGAAAATTAATAAATATCGTTTAAATATAATTAAAAATTATAATCTGTTATAAATATGAATGTGGTATATATATAATTTATTAATACTTTTATGTTTATTTTATATGGTGTTCAAGAGATTACTGTGAATTCTAGAGTATAATGTAACGGTATTTTATTTCTAAGGTCATTTTGAATTTGAGATTGAAATTACGAAATAATAATATAGGGACATTGAATTATATTTATTTATAAAATATATTCATTCCCAAAAACTATTTTTTTCATGGTATCATGATTCCCTCTTATCATGTCACATCCCCTTCATTTCATAATTCACTCTTTGTAAAACCAGTAAGAAAAACTGGCATTTCATATTCTTTTTACTCTAAAAAATTTATCTTCTATGCCCAGATTATTTTTTCCTAAAATTTTTATATATTATTATTTTAGGGAAAAATATTTATTATTTAATATGATCTTTATATTTCTCTTTTGAACCTCTCAATTTTATTATTTGTTACTCTGTTAAAGATGTGGGTTTAAAAAATATTTTTTAAAATATTTTTCATGATTTCATATATTATCATCAATTCCACATATGTGTACTTATCAAATATTTCTCATCATGGTTCCATTGTTGATATTTATATTTTATGTAATTTCATTTAAGGTCACATTTTGATCTCTTTGAAAATGATATTTATAAGTAACTTTTGCAATCATTTTTATTAACATTGACTTTCATTGTAATAATATAAAAAGAATATATTTTCAATGTTTTCCATACTAATATATTTTCCATAATTGAGTTTTAGTTATCTTTATCAAAATTATTATGAATATTTTCATGTTTTTACAAAAAAAATTATATTCTCTTTATTTATATAACAATATCAAAATAGATAAAAAAATAAAAGTGTAATTATTTTTATATCTACAAGTAAATTTTTTTTATCATAAAAAATAGTCCTCCTATATATCAACATACTGTGGTATTTATCATTCTTTAATGGGAATATGATCTTTGTATAAAATAAAATTTTATTCTGTAGATATATTATGATTATCACTTAGGGGTGATTTAATGAAACCCAGTTTTTCCATATTTTACTCAAACTATGATGAATTTTGAATGAATTAATTTTCATATGGCATAGATATTTTTGATTTAACATTACATGATATATGGACCATATATATCCATCTAATAACATTCATAATGATTTATATCTCATGATATTACATATTTATTTTAATGAGGAGTGAATCTTATCCCACGAGGGACACTTTTCACAATGTGATGACTGTCTTGAAAATAATACAAGACATAATAAATAATTTTACTTTGAATACGTAAGTGTTACACTTTTATTTTACATTTTTAAAACAATTTTATGTTTTCAAATCACATGTATATACACTCACGTTTCAACAATGATGTTACTAATTTATTATTATATGCTTAAATCATTTTACCATGAACCATATATTATGATATATAATTACATTAGAATGATTATATTATGTTATTTTATAGACATTGATTATGTTCACATGAACTTATGCTTGTCTTATGCTCACTTATGATATTTGAATAATTACTCTTCTGTTTAATATTACTATAAATCAACGATCAACCTTTTCATGTTTCTATTCCCTATTTTATGAAGAAAAATATTACTTATGATTTTTCAAAAAGGATATAATCCTAAAATATTATATGTGAGAGATGTTGAAAATGATTTGAAATAATGTTTTTAGTATGGTTTGGAAAATAAACTAAACTTTAGATTTTATTATGTGAATTATTGTTACATATTTAATGGTCATGTGTTATGAATTATAATATTCCTTTTCTATTACATTCGGTCCCCTACAAAATAATAACACGAGAATGAAAATAGTAACATAACCATTATAATATTAACTTGTCTATTAGTACAGTTACTTGTCTACATAAATAATAAAATTAATAGTATTTATTATTTTATATGAATAAATTAAGTACATATAAAATTTCATAATTTATATAATAACTTTTATATTAGTTAACTCAAAGGAAATATAAGTGAATTTTTTAATATTGAATGTTTAATAGTATTTTATAAGAAACAACATTATTATTTTAAAATATTAACAATATATATTTTCTCAAAATATTAGTTATTATTAATGTAATTTTCATAATCTATATATAGAATATATTCACGAACTATATTTTTTTTGTTTTGTTAAATTCATTGAGGATGTGAATAATAAAAATATTATTATATAAATACATTTTATTTTTTAGTAACAAAATAAATTATGAAAATTTATAAAGGTTTTCTCCACCAAGATTATATTTAATATTATGTATGATCTATTTAATAATAATAAATTCATTTCCGTTACATAAAAATTAATTTTCCATAAATAATAAGAAAATCTTTCTGTTAAAATCATGTCTCTAATTCTTTTACTGCATTTTTTTGTATTATTAATGATGACCATAAATTTTATAGGAGAAATTGTTTTAAAAAAATAAAATATTTTTTACATAAAATAAATTAGTAAATCAAAAATAATATAACTATTACATTTATTGGTCAAAAAATATTATTTATTCATTATGTTATCCTAAAGTACCCACAAAAAATGAAGTGTCAAAACTTCGTATCACCCCCATTCAAAATAAAATCCAAAATTTATCTCGTTACACAATAGTTTTCCAAATAATTGAACTTAGAAATCCAAAAAAAGTAAAATATATTCTATTCTCATCCCACCTAATCCCTTCATGGAAATATTCCCATAGAACATTCAAATTTTCAATTAATATTCAAGTCCCATATTATTTCACATCATTTTATCATATTTCTTGTCTCTCATATTATTTTTTATTTAACGTCCATAAGATAATATTATAGAAAAAAATCAAATAAGTTATATTATTATATAAAATTACATTTATAGACTTTTTATAATATAAATATAATATCTCTCCATCTTTTTACACACCTTTTAAATGGTTGGTTTTACCGCCTTTGAGGCTGTTGTCACTTAATTTATTTAGAAATACCTTCATTACTAGTTACCAAAACACACACACACATACAAATATCTATATATGACTATTTTTTTCGTTGTTTTTATGTTATTATTTAATTTTAAATGCATGAATTTTTTATATATTTTTAATTTTTTTGAGATACTGTAATTGTTGGATAAAAATAAATGATCAAAATTGCTATATAGAAATGAGAGTAAAATAATTAGTACTAAATTTATTTTCATTCCATAATAAAATTAATGAATTGCTAAAAAGTTATTTAAAATAGTTTTAAATAATAGAAAATAATTATTATAATTTAAAATAAATCAATAATAATATTATTCAAAACATATTTTTATACATGGGGTGTAAGCATGATAAATAAATATTGGATTAATGGTAATTGAATTCTATATTACAAGTCATATGTCTGGTTTTAAATTATATCTTCTTACCCTTTCATATTTTATGAGTTTTGTTAAAACCTATTTATTTTATTGATATATTTAACTAGTAATTTGGGAAATTACTTTCATCGATATTGTATATATGTTAATTATTAAATTTTATGAAAATATCAATTTATAATCCCATTGATAAAAAATGTCCTTTCTATATATTTTTTTAGAATAGCTGGATGATATTTTTATCCCCAATTTTCATACTTTTTATAGCATATATGGTTAGTTTTATGTGTTCTTGTTTTATTAAATGGATTTTGGAAACATTAATATTTAACTAGTTAATATTTTCAGTTTATTATTTCAATTAAATTATCATTACGTAAACATAATATAAAATGGAATAACATTTGGTAGATCTCTCATCGAGTCCACTAATAGATACTATATATGTATTTTCACTGTTATTTTTGTTGTAAAACTAATATTAAAAAGTGAGAAATGAAATTGAAATGAATAATATATATATATATATATTCATATATAATTCCAAATAATTATTTCAATAAAAAATTCAAAATGAAATTGTCATTTATAATGTTTCTCCCAAGTGTTAGTAAAAGGAAGTTATCACTTTTAAGTGATTAAATAATTCATCATAATATTTCAATTCAATAACAGTGTTAGTTTCATTCATCTCCCAACTCTCGCATTCAAGCTATGAAAATACTACAATGGATATTTGATATATAAAAATAATCCTCAAGTTAGACTTAGTTAAGAATCAACAACACCAAACATCAATAATACAACAAATATCCACTATATGATAGTATATATTGGCGATGAGATATATATTGAGATATATAAAAAATGATGAAGAATAAATAAAATATGTAGAAAAAATTAGCTAACTACATACGTAATTTATTATTATATTATTGTAATCTCAAAACAAAAAAAACATGAAATTAAAAATTAGTTGAAAATATAATGTTTCTTAATATTTATATACCTTAAAATGATATTAATACTTTTTTATCCAATTACATTTAGATTAATATAAAAAAATAAAAAAATAGAAGGTGTAAAATATGGAACATTGATTATACAAATGTGGAATGATTACAAAGAGAGAGAGAGAAATATATTCAAACCAAGTAGTTGACGGTCATCAGAATGTTTAATATTTTAAAAAAGTTATATCAAATAAATTTTACTCAATAAATATACAGTTTTTAATTCCCATATCCATATATATCTTTTATAACCATAAATAATATGTAATTTATTAATTTTTCATTTCGACGGACACTAGCTAATTCTGTAACCAATGATGCTCCATCATGTGTCTCCACTGCAACAAAAATTCATCATTATTTGGAAAAAATTATACATTTCTTAGATAATTGAAACAATATTATATAATTTAAATTATGTTTTTGTTATCCTTTTTCTCATAAATAATTAATTCCATGTAGATGATCAATTTTTAGTTCAATTCATAAATCCACTTTTACTTTTATGGTTTCCAAATATATGGGAATTTATTACATCCTAGTATATTGATTTATATGTACTATAAAATTTATATCCCTCCATATATATAAATTAAAAATATTATTTATCAATAAACAGTAGATTTTATTTAAACATATTTTCCTTTTATTAATTTTTTTCTTATATAGTCCATCGATATTTTGATTTAATCCTATGTAAAAATAGATACAATTATGTGTTTCTCACTTCATCTACATCTACAGAAAATTCATTAAACTTGTGTGACCTTTATAACTATAAATATATAAACACGTATCTCTAGGATATTTTCATATATTCCTTGTACAAATATATAATTATTCATATTCATTGATATTTTATTTTTTTGAAGGAAGTATATATTCATAAACAATTATTCTTTAAATAAACATCATTTAATATTCTATTACAAAAAATTTAAAAAATATATTTTTATAATGTAGTCATATAAAATTAATATTAAATTAATATAAACATCAAGAATAATAGATCAATAAACATTTAAACATCCAAAATATTGTATAAAAATTATTTTTGAATTGAAATTTTATAATTCAAAAATAGTTTATCAAAAAAACCATTTTATCAGAATGTAATTTAATGAATATTTATTTTTTACTCAAAAAATAATATAATGTGAACAATTATTAACTTCAAACACACATTAATTAAAAAAACTATCATGAATTTATCTAAATAATAATAATAATGTTGACGTGTCAAATATAATAAAGAGTGACACATAAAATTCTCCAAAATAAATAATTTCAAAAGATAATGAAATTTGTACAATATAAAAAATATAGTAAAAATTAATATAAAAAAGAAATGGAGATTATGAAAATAATTAAACATAAGTAAAAATGTGTTTTACTCCATGAAATTAAACTAATGTAAAATTATTATCACCCCTCAATGTAAAAGAATGTTATCTATAATCAAGTATCTTTTTTTCAGATGGATGATGATATGTATAATTGATTAATTTACAACAAAAAACATCATTATTACCTTCATTTATCCCTTAAAAGTTCAAATTCTATCTATGGATGATATACACACACAAAAATAATTAACCATAATAACGAAATTTATAAATAATTTAAAAACACTATAAAATATTAATGGAGGAGAATATTCCAACAAAATAAAGCTATATGATAACATTAACACATACCCAAATATAAATATCACTTACTAAAAATATGAAACCCTGGATTTAGATTATATTTAATAGGTTACTTAGTGAATAAATTTCAAAGGGTAATTAATCCTTAAATTAACATATTAAATTTAATGTTTAAAATATTCTCTTATATTTTCACATAATTTTTTGTGGATTTAATTAAAAAAGGATCAAATTAATTAAATGGAGAAAAATATTTAAATATCGACATCCTAAAAAGTAAAATAATCTTCAATATCGAAAAAATTACAACTTATTTTTAACTAGATTCTATTAAATAGAAAAAAAATTTGGAATTCATTTTAAGGATTATATGTTTCTTGTTTCAATGAATTTCATCATTATTCAAATATTGATCCTTCCCTCATACTTATTTTCAAGATTCACCTCATTAGTTATCCCATTATGGATGATTTCAAATATAAAAATGTTCAAATTCGATTCATAATTTATTAGTCAAAATTGTATAACATGGTGTCATAAGAATTTAATATCATAGTATTTTCACCACAATTTCAATAAAATTCTGTTTTTAGAATTCTAAAGAAATACTACAATAATAGTTCTAAAACACTTTTCAAGAAAATATAGATCTAGTACAAATATCCCAAAATTTTATAATCGTATTAATAAATTACATTAAAAGACACAAATTCCATATTTTAGAATTATATTCATGTTAACAGTTCATGATAAATTTCTTTCCCAAAAACACATAGAATTATACCAGTAAAATTTATTATATTTGTACAAGTTGTTTTCAAATATTACAACAAAGAAGAAACACAATAATTAACAAGGTAATGTTAAATAAAATAGGTTTTTAGTGGAAATCGTGAGGCAAAATACATTAAAATAGTGTATCTTGTACACATAATTGTGTTCTTCCATGTATTCTAAATTAATAAAGGATATATATTAAAAAAAATCCAATATTTTAAATAACCAATAAAAGGGGGAATTATAACATTTATGTCTCATTATTACGAAGTTTTTGTAACAATCATATTTTAAATTTCATTGAAGGTACATGAACATACTTTCATTATTTCATATCAAACATTAATCAAAACATTATTAAATGTAAAAAATAAAATAAAACACATTCCTATGATTTTTATTCATGGAGTAAAATGTTCATTAAAATTACATGGGTTTTAAATAATTATTTCAAAAGTTTCGTTGGTATTCAACTAAGGCCTAACATTAATTGAATCCATACATGTTATATAAAATTTCAAACTTTTGATCATTGTACACAAAATATATAACACCTTTATGAAATAGTAAATAAAGATTCATATTTAATATAATTAATTGGGGTAAACAATAAAATTTCATCATTATATTTAAAATCAATCAATTTAAATATTTTATGTAGAGCTATGTACATGGAATTATTATTCATAAATGGGATTTATTATTTAATTTATTCATGAAATGTCATCATATATGCTAACAATAGGTAAATGTTCTAGAATAATGTGTTATTATTATATAAGTTGAAAAACCTATTTCATAATTTATGAGAACGTCCTTTTAATCCTCTATATTATTAAATGTTATTCTAGAGGGAAATGGAATAATATTGTCTTTTTTATTATAAACTAAAAAAACAACTCATTTTAATTTTCAAAATATCTAAATAATAATACTCAATATTAGTCACCTAATTTAAGAGAATTATCTACAATTTTTTTTTGCTACATTAGAAATGAATGTTTTTTAATTATATATATTATAGAAATTTTCAAAATAATTTCATTTTCAAAATCATTATCCATTTTAATGAGGAATATAATTCCAAAAATTTATGTTTCTAATTTAATTTGAGTGAAACAATTTACCTAAATATCAATATTATTTTATCTACCAATTTGTTTTGTAAAAATGTAATGTTATACACATCCTCATGCAACCTCATATCTAGACATACCATTTTCAATTTGAAAATGTATGTATATTATTGTTTAGAACAATTAAATTCCCAATATAATGTATGTTAAAAGTTAGAATGATGGTATTTCATTCATGTTCAATATATGTTAGCCGATTTTAATTTTCATTTTCATTGAAAAATCATCATATATGAATTCATGATTTAACTTATCCACACATCCCTCTTCAATTTCATAATTAAATTCATTCAAAATAATTATTTTTGTAGTTATAAAATTATACCATTATGAGCGTTCATTTTTTTTCAAAGAAAAAAAATATTATATAATTATTTTGTCCCATAAAATATCATTTCTAGTTAAAATATCAAATGAAATTGTAGATTAATGTTAAAAAAAATTATTTCAATATAAAATATACTCAAATGGTAACACAAAAGTGCAATGGGCATGTTAAATAAACTACTTATTTATTTCATATTTTAGTACTAAATAATGGAGCAATTTATATGGATTTTTAAATATTAAAAAAACAATGATAATACATTTCATGTTTAGAATAAGAAAATTAATGAGAATATAAATACGGTTTCCCACCGATCAAATTATCACTAAGAAACTTGAACTTTTGAAATTTATTTCTGAGAAAAAATAATAATTAAAGTAGTGGTTAAACATAAATAATCACGTAAATTTGAATGTATTATTATTTTTCATAGGTAAAAATATTTTATTTAATATTAGATGATGGAATAGATTATTCCTATTCATTTTTTCACATAAAAATGAAGACAATATCATGATAATCATCCAGTTTCCATTTATAAAT
Source organism: Viscum album (assembly GCA_963277665.1). Taxonomy (NCBI): domain Eukaryota; kingdom Viridiplantae; phylum Streptophyta; class Magnoliopsida; order Santalales; family Viscaceae; genus Viscum; species Viscum album. The sequence goes on along the minus strand of OY728130.1, from coordinate 1,798,769,088 downwards.
CACATGGATTTCATTTTTCGTTGAATAAATATCAAAATTCATAGATTTACGTTAAATGTTTGCCATCAAGAATTTATTTAGATATCCAAAATAGTTTCTAGTTTATAATTTCCAATCATTTATTCTAAGATTACTTTCCCCTTGATAACCTCTAACATCTTTTCATTGATATATTTTTTTATTATTTATTATTTTTTAATTTATTTTATTCTATTAGGAATCATACTGTGTGAAGGTGCATCACCTCATGAATAATTATGTAAATTATAATTTCATATTTTATCTTTTATGTCTCACATTTAAATTCTAATTACGAAAAATGAAATATAATGGAAGAACCTACAGTCGATCACTCGAGGATACCACTAATAATCATTTAATTTGGGTCATAATAATTAGTTATATTATAAAATATAATTAATGTTTGAATTTATATTTCAGGATGTAATTGAAATTTATGCAACATATTTAAGAAACGTTAAATCCAATCAAAATTTATGCGATAAAAAACTCTGAATGAAATTATTAATAATACTATTATATATAAGAATTCACAAAAGTAACTTATTGTTGTTCGTTAAAATAGGTGATCAATCATACAAAATTCCATAAATGATGGAATAGATTCTATTAATATACCATATCTATTATTAGATAATAAAAAATACAACACTAGGACCACTAACATGTCGGAATAACCCCCATTTAGTTTTAGTTAAGCAGTTGCTTCACCAAACATCTGAAATAAAATTCAACTACATTTTTGAATGGATTATATTAATGAATAAATGCAGAAAACATGAAAAGGATATGAAAATAAAAATAATAATTGAAAATTATATGACTATTTAAATAATCATTTTTTGACACCCTGATATTTTATAAAATAAAACTATTTTGATAGCATATTCAACCAGCAACATTGAGTTTAAGAAAAAATATATATACTATTAAAATGTTTATATTCAGTATTATATTTATCTATTATCCATTTGAATGGAAGGTATGAATAGGGTTAACTATGTAATGAAAATATATGGTTTAAACATTTATATGAAATAAATTCATTGGTGACAAAATAAATGAAAATCAAATTATAAACTACTTGAAAAAGAAGTATTTTTTTAAAAAAACTATTATTATAAAAACCATCACGTTTTAAATAAATTAATTAAAAAAATAATTTTCTAGGATTTATATTAATGAAATTCACATATTATAAATTCAACATGACTTTTTAACATTTATTTAAGTGGTTTTCTAGGCGAGAGATAAGAATAAATCCAATTTTATGTTTAAAACCATTTTTTAAAGCTGTTTTATCACTTTTTTAAATACTTATTTTAAATATAAATGTTTTAAATATTTATAAATTTATGTTGATAAAATAAAATTATATTTTTAAATCATGCTATTAGAATTATCTTATATTTAATTTTTGCTAATTTTCTATAAATTCAATTTTTTTAATAAATAGTGAAAAATTACCGAATTTTAATTGAAAACATTATTTTTATTTAAATGTTATATGACATAAAATAATATTTAAATTTTGTTTTAAATTATCACTCGTTCAATTATAAATATATATATATATTAATTTAATTTAGGATATTATAATCAATGTCATATAGAATTGTTTTATAAGAACTTTATAAACTTTTGAACATTCTACCATAGAAAACCAACATTCTCATCACCTATATGAGATTAATTGTAAATTAAATTTTGAATATTTTATTATTAGAATTAAAAAAATTTAATCCATATTTGGAATCAGAATAATTTATATTATCTAATGAGGTCATCAGTATTTTATACCATAATGAATATAAGAAATAGTAAACCATATTTTCCACGATTATGGTAAAAATGTGTTTTTCTAGCGGTTAAACTAAATTATATTGGTTAAAATGACCTAATAATTAGTACAAAACATATTTTATGAACTTATATGGACCCAATAATGCATTATTATTGACAATGATCAATTTGTGAGCCTTTTTTAATATTTAAAATGTGAATACACCATTTTCTTCCCAAAAACTACATTTGGTCCGCTCACCTCACTAATAAAAGTTCACCCCCTCTCCTCTTCTACTCACACATTAAAACCATTTTGGATAAGAAAATAACTCCCCAAATAACAACCCATCATAATTTATATAACTCTATAAGCCTTTTTTTGTGCATAAACCCATCCTAAGAAGGCTTTTTGTGCAAACAAAATGAGGTACCCCGGATAAGAGTAAATGCTCTTCAACAACTGTTTTTAATTTTATTTATTCCTCCAAACAATTATATTATAATTAAAACGTGATGATATAATATAATATTTATATTAAATATGTTGAGATTACGTTACATTTAGTTTGGGACCTAAAACCATCTCCACTTACATTAAATGGGTTTCAAACTCATAATTCGTGTGTAAGATGGACTACCACCACATGTACCGATGTCTTTATTTTTTCTATTAGAAACTAGTATATTTGGGTATGATTATGGATATAATGTATTTATATGATATTAGTGATATTATTATACCTCTTCACTAATTATATCATATATAATTTTTTTTATTTCCATAAAATAGGGTATATAATAATGTCTTTCATGTGTACAACAAACTACATCTTCATGAAGCTATATGATTCATTTTCATAAAGGCATTACATAGAAGATAAGATTATAATTTTCCATGATTTTAAGACATAGATATTAAATCTTTTTGGATGAATATTAATTACATTAAAAAATCTCATTTAAGACGATCACAAACGTATAGGGCCTTTGAAAACATGGAAAAATAAACTAGTTAATAAAAAAATATCTACATCATATCCCATTTATTTCATCATAACAATATTATTTTTTAAATATCATATTTATTAAAATTAGTTTTCATAATAGGTAAAATAAACAAAAGAAAAACGTGATCTTATATTATTATTACGGGAAAACAAGGGAGTCTTCAATAATTACATAAGCATAACATGAGAATAAGTGTAGGAAGACACAATAATAAAATAAGAAATTTATGCTATATTTATGAAAGATCATAATATTGAGTCATTTAACAAATCAAGTATATTCATAATACATGAAACATAAAAGAATAAAATAAAATAATCTATGAGGGTGTAACAAATGTCTTGTAATTTTATCGTGCACATAAGCATATAAAATTATCTTCATAGCAGTGAAGTCTCTTTTCTATGTATATCATAGTGGTATGGGTTCACACCCAAAGCATTATAGTAGTTAAGGTTCTCTTATTATAACATAAAAGAAGAAAAATTCCTTTACTAAGTGGGGTCGACTACCTATTAAAGTCCTTTCTAACTCATGGATTCATTTCATGGAGATATAGGTCCCAACTATCACATAATTAAATCCAAACACCAAGTTCCACAAGAAGAAAAATCATTCATAATATCAAATCCCATGAAAATAAATGGGTTTCATAAACATTTAAGAATAGATTATACTATGGAAAATAAATAGGTTTCATAAACATAATTCCATCATAAACATAAACACAATAGATAAAATTTAAGGATGTTGTCCATGGAACATATTCCCAATAACATCAAATAACATTATATTACAAGGAAAATGATTTGGAAATATAACTCTAAATAAATCATGATAAAAATATTATTTCCCATTTTAATTAACTTTTTTTAAAAAAGTTAGATAATTAAAAATGAATTATTTATCTTTAAATATAACTGTATATTCTTGTAAGGGAATATTTAATACATTATGGTATCATTATGGTAGGAAGATACACAAATTCTATATAAGTAAAAAACATTCCTTTCATATTTTTCCCATAAAAGTCACAAAGAGCCACTATTAAAAGTTGAAAAAAAGATTTCATTGAATCCAGTTTAAAAAAAATTCAAAATTTAGTTAAAATGAATTTAAAAAAAATGCATGATAGGATATAATACCATTTGTATTTTTTTAGAAAAAACATACATTGAAATGAAATATTCTCTTATAGAGACTTAAATATAAGCAATCCCAAAAAATGATAAGTTTGTGAAATAAACACTTGCCTGAAGTATCGCCTTTCCTTATTAACAATAAACCCTCCAATATAATAAATACAGTTTTATTATACAATTTTCAATATAAATATATCTACCATATTATGTATTATTTATTTATAACATCTTATAAAAGAATTAATTAATTATAAATTCAATGTCATTAAAAATAACTCAAAATGGGAAGATATTTGAAGATAAGGATGTGTGGGGTTTTAGTCCCTTAAAACTATATTTTTTATAAATTTTTTTATAATTTTAAACCTTCTCATTTTGATTAACCGTTATATAACCAATTTAAATTTTTACAATGATTAAAACAAAGAAATATTAAATGGATATAATTTTTACATAAAAAGTTTCAATTGGACCATAAATATATATTTTATGATATTTTAGACCATAATTTTCCCCCTTTCGAATTATTTATAATTTTTTTTGATTTTTATATAATATTACAAAATACTATTTTCCTAAATTATCATTAAGATGAATTTTAAAACTATAAATTATATTAACATAAATAAAATCAATAAAACACGTATAATTCAAAACATTTATTTACACATATCCTGAAAATGTCATGGTAATCTAGATTTTTTTTGGATCACCTTAATTATCTAATATTATAATTATTCTAATATTCGTTATTATAATATATTTCTTTTCTCAGTTAATTAAAAAATTATTTCATCAAGATTGTATAAATATTGAATGTAATTATTAAACTCATAAAGATTATAAATAAATTATTAAAATGTATATAATTTAATTAGCTATAAAATTAGATCTATAGTTCATTCAAAACTAATACTTTTTTTGTATATGCGAGCACATAAAATATATTTAAATCTGAGAGAATGACATTTTTAACTTCCTTTTGTTTAAATAATATATATTTCATTTTCATGTAAACCATTAATACAAATGAAACCTATTTTGAACATTAAGTGATACAAGTCTAATTTAATTCATCGAATAAGAATTATGATAAACATTATAACCTTATCACAAATTTGTAATCTGGATTAACCTGAATTACCTATTAATGTGGTGATAATGTTTACCATAGTTCATATTCACATTGAATAATAAAAGGGTATTAATTAAAAATTATGAATCTCTTAATTTTTAATATAAAATTTATTTTATATAAGTCAATTATTATAAATGTATGAAATTAAAATTATACTATTCACGCAAAATGTGGTAGAAACTGTAATTAGGAATAAAACATTTTAAGCATAAAAATGGATTTATTCCAATCCTTTGGTTATAAAAATATTTTTCAAATGTTTAAAAATTATGATTGGGTAAAAAATATATATTTAATTCAAATCATTCACTAATAGTAATAAATTTATAAAAAATTTATTATAGATATAATATAATTTTTTCAAAGAAGTTTCACTTTTATTTTAAGACAATATTTCTTTTTAATTATAATAATTTTTTAAATAATGAATTTATTTTAGAAATATATTTTCTATATATTATTCATAATTATGTTGTAACTATTTATACCTACCAAGCTAATGTCTATGTAATAATGGAAAATATTATTTTAATAATGTTTTCTATTTTTTTAAACTTGTTGTTTTATGTAACATACACTATCAATGAAATATTATTATTTAAATATAAATATTTTATAAAAATATTTGGGTGTAACATTATACCCCGTTAAAATGAATTTTACCCTTGAAATTCACTAATGAGAATCAAATAGATCTTGAAAAATCGATTTCATCATAACGTCAGGTTTTCACATAGCTTCCTCAAATTGGTGGTTTCATCACAAAACATTAAATAAATGAGTGATAATTATTCATATAACATTATCTATATAATAAATAATCTATATTTGTAGTAATTAAAAAGAAATATCTTGATCCAATGGTACTACCTTTGAGTTTAGAAAATAAGAAATATTAGGTATGTACTTACTCTAGATTGATACATATAAGATGTCATGAATTTGTTAGTGATTTTATAAAATCACCAATAAATATGATATTGTCATGATTAAATCATGAATTTTGAAATCCGAAATATACATAGTTTTAAGATTTATCTTTTTTAAGTCTCAACACTCACTTCCAATGAGATATTTGTAGAAATACCTTTTCTCCCACAACAAACAATAGATCTTTCTGATGATTGTAAACATAAAATTTTTTGTTGAATCAGATCTGATACTATATTTTGTTAAAAATATCTAAACACATCCAAAATTTCAACAATTAGATCAGGTTTCAATATCTCTCTTTCTCCAACATCATTCCAGCATGTTGGAGTTTTACACATCTTACCATAGAGGGCATAAAAAGGATCAATTTGAATGTTGGTGTGAACGATATTGTTGTTATAAATTTATAAAAATTGAGTTTTTTTATAAAAAATCAACAAAACATCATAGATAATGATCTCCAAATTTCATCTATATTTTTAATGGTCCAATCAGATTGAATGTTTATCTAGGGATAATAAGCAGTGTTGAAACAAAACTCTGTATCCATAGCTTGTTAAATAATTCACCATAACAACGAGGTAAACCTCGAATACTAAATAGATACAGTAGAATGTGGTTAACCAGGAAATAATAACAAGTCCATAATTCATATTTTGGAGATATAATCAATATAGAAATATTATCGCATAGCAATGAAGTGTGCCTACATTGTGAGGCACCAAAAATAACCTATATTGCATTATGAAATTAAAATGTTTTGGGGAGTACTAAAAAACATAATGGTGTTTTTTTTCACAAAAACATTATAATATAGTGAATGGTTATAACATCCCCTTAGAATTATATCTCTCATCCATTACTTGTTGAAAATCCAATCATCGATAAAGAAATTTGACAATATCTCTCTCCATTCCAACCCACCATAATAATTCTTTTAAGTATCTATCAATATTTTTTACTTCTAAGATAAATGAAGAATGATGAACAATGAGCCTCATCAAATATATTCTTATTCATATCATGCATGTGAGGGTGAAACACACAATTCCTTAATCCTATTATTCCATTAAAATTTGAACTAGACATAGAAAAATTTCTCACCTTTTATAGATCTACATCTTCATCCTGTGCCTCTTTAATCCCCAAATATACATGGTTGAACATTAATATAATTTATATTATATTTCTCCCATTTCATTGTTTCATGTTAAACTCTTTCTGAGTTAAAATATAGTTTAATCCTTTTTGATCATTATATTTTCACACTTTTATGCAAAGAGATACTACCTTCATATCTCTGATGAAAATTTACCACTACTATCTCCAAGTCATGAATTTGGTAAATTTTCTCATATAACTTCAATTTTTATGATGAAAAAGCTATCACCATATCATTTTTCATGAGTACACATCCCAATCCTTTTTTGATGCCTCACTAAAAAAAATCTTTTTACACTACAAGGTTGTGTAATAATAATTGCACAGACCAACCTTCTTTTTAGCTCCTTGAAATTCCCTTCACATTCCAACATCTATGTGATATTAACTCAATTCTATGTCAACATGGTGATTTGACTATATAGCCATGATATATCATTCATAAAAATCGATAATATCACACAAACATAAGAAAAATATGTATTTTAGTTATGGTGTTTTGCCTAGACCATTTATCAATAGTTTCTATCTTTGAATGATCTACTGATATACCCTCACATGAAATTATATGACAAAAAATGGATCTTTCTGACGCCAAAATTTAAAAAATTTACTTTTTTCATAAATCATATCCTTCCTCAAGGTATTCAACCCAATCCTAATGTGATATTAATGTTCATCCATTTTAATTGAATATAAAATAATATAATATTTAAAAAAATTCTAAAAATTATTCAATATAATATCTAAAGAATATATTTATTAAATCCATGAATCTATTGGGGGGATTAGTAAAATCAAAATTCATCTCTATAAATTCATAGTTTCCATGTAATGTAAAAAAATGTTATTTGGGGGTATATCATTTTTTTGACTCTCAATTAATGTTACCTAAAAAAATTTAAATCTTGGAAAATTATTGATCTCCATGTAGTTAGTCCCATTTGTCATCAAAACGGATGCGAGAATACTCAATATTGATATTGATCTTTTTAAGCTTTCAATAATCAATTAAATGTCATGTTGATCCATTATTGTTATTAAAATATAGAACATGTTCAACCTATAGTGATGCACTGGGTAAAATAAATCTGGTATCATGATACTTATGTAGTATTTTATTCAATTACTACAACTCATTTGGGGACATTCTATAAGTATTCTTCAAAATAGGTGTTTCATAAGGTATGATTTCTATTGAAAAATCAACTTCAGGGTTTAGGGGGAGAAATGACCATTATTATGGAAATAAATCATCAAAATCTAGTACAATTGGTGGATTGTTAATGTGGAGTTTCACCCTATCCATATGATATAGAAAAAAATTGATTTATTGGAATTAATACCAACCAGATGGAAGAATTTGTTATTGTAAGTACATATTTTTACTTTCATAGATAAATGAGTATTGGTTTATTTTGAATTTGAAATGTGACATCCCTTCCCCTTCAATTAATATGATCTCCACAGTGAGAAATAAAATCCATTCAAAGAATCAAATATAATTCATCTAAAGGGAAAATCCAAAGATTTTCTAGAATCCCATTCCCACAAACATCAACTAGAGAAGATGTATATAAATGATGAGTGAACATTGTGCCATTGGGAGTTTTCAATGATATCCCAAAATCAAATATTTGAGGTGATATGTTGATAAACATATAATGTTATTTAGAAATAAAATAGTTGGTGGATCTAGAATAAAATAACAAATTACTTGTTTTAGAGTGGATGATAACATCAACTTTCACCACACCATTCTAACAACCCACTTCGGTAGTTGTGATGACATGAGGTTTACCATTGTCTTTAATATTGATAGGTTGTTGATTCAGATAAAAAACATTTATATTTATGAAAATATTTGAATAAACCCAATAATATTGTTAATTATATCTTTGGAGCAATTGTGGTTTATTCTACCACGTATTTTCTCAATTCAAATCATTAGCTAAATTATTCCCATCACATTATAATTTTTTTCCCAATGACCATAATTTTCACAATTTAAACAATTAGTAATACCTATAATGAAATTTCATCCATTTTTACTACCACACACATAGCATAATTTATATCTCTTCTTATTTCATCCATGGTTTTATGAATTATCCTTCAATTCCATTTTTCATTTTTTTGTCAAAACCAAGAGGTTGATGGGTAACTCGAATCTATATATCCAATTTGAGAGAAAATAAATTTTTTTCATAGGATGTAACATGTATTATAGATAATTCCCTTCAAAAACATGGTTTTATTCGACTAATGAGTCGGTCTATTTTATTTTAAAGGATTATAATTAATCAGGAGGCATGCCTTTGAAGCCTTGAAAATGTACATCATATATACAAATGTATTCTTAATAATTTTGCAACACATTAAGAAATTATATCTCTACCACTGTATATAAAATAAGTGTGAATTAATTTTTGAATAATAACCTTTTAAATTCATCCCATTATAGTTATTCAATTTCCTCTAATTACCTTGTATTATTGATACGATTAAACCACTGATCTTCTTCTCCATCAATATGATAAAAATATAGGATAAAATTTCCATGTACCAAACATTGATGATTTAAAAATATTTTCTCAATGGTGATTATACATCGCTCAGCCACTAGTGGATAATAAGATAAAACTCAATAATATATTGTTCCCTGTTTTTATTATATTGAAACTCTAAATGGTTCATAACTTTATAATTTTTGTGATCATTTCTTTAATATTTTTTATTCCATATCAATTGAAATTTGGTTTCTTAGGTGAAAAATCATTGAATTGTCCATCACATTAAACATTAAGATGATTACATTAGGTTCCAGCCATTGAATAAATACAAAAATAATATTATTAAAAGAAATTATCATATCAAAAATAATTTATATGATGGCTAAATTACGAAACATTATGTAATGACACCTTAGGTTTAATTTATGTCATTTATGATAATTAGTAAAATGTGTGTATTTTATCATATACATATTCTTATCTCAAATGTTTTCTCATATTAGTTTCCAATGAATAGATAAAACCAAACCTCAATAGAAATAATCATGGACCTATATATTCATTTATGGATATTAAATTATTTTTGATGAATATTTATTACATGTAGTGGATCGTAAAGGTATAGTGCCTCTGGAAACATGGAATAAAAAAACTGGTTCATAAAATATCTATGTTATCTGTCACTTATTTTCTCATAACTAGAACTCATTTATAAATATCATACTTAATACCTTTATCCACATCCAATGGAAAAGAAGTATGTTAAAATGGTGAGCTCATATGCAATGTAAGTGTAAAAAAGGGAGATATTAATAAGTACATAAGATTAAAATGAGTGTATGTGTATAATAACATGAAAATAAATTATGAAAATTATACCATTTATATCATGTATCATAATTTCACGTAATTAATGAAATCTATAAAGTTCGAAATACATAAATCATAAAAGAATCAAAGAATATATGGTAGGAGACCATGGAATAAGACATAGAATTATTGCATACACATAAGGATAAAAAATAATTTCCTTAGAAGTAAATTCACTTTTACACGACTATGATTGTAGTATGGGTTTTCACCTAATACATCACTACAGTCAAGGTTCACTCATAAGGACATCATATCTGAGAGTGTCTCTAATTGAACTCTGTTCACTCCCTGTTTCATTTATATGTAGATCATGAGATACAAATCATTACCCAATTCACTGTAGAGTATATAGATACTGACCTTATATATTTGTGTTCCATAACAACATAATTCATTAATCATATAAGAACCCATTAAAATAAATGGATTTAATAAAACATTCATCATAACATTACCTGTGGAAGAGAAACTGGCTACATAAAAATCCATCTATCATAAATCTAAACCAACCATAGAAAATATAAAAATAGTTTCCTTGAATCATATTCCCTGTAATAGAAAATAATGTTAAATTATTTGGAAAATTACATTTAACGATCACATGAATTTTTTTTGATAAAAATATTTTTTATTTTCTACAATCCTTTTTTAGACCACATAATACTAAAAGAGAAATATTTATTTGAAAATAAACTGTTAAGATTATATAAGAAGATTCAAAAAATTAAGGCACAATGATGATAAAAAAATATTCACTTTGAGTGTATGTAACAAAACATTATGCCTATATTTATTTTAAATAATTTACAAAGGGATCCTTAATGAAGATGAAGAAAATATTTCTTTCAAAAAAATTTAAAAATTAAAAAAAACATAGTAAAATTATTTCTAATCAGTTGAATTCAAATATAAAAAAATATTGAAAATATTTTTAGAAAATTGGGAAATGGAAGTTAAATATTCCCCAGAGGATATTTAAACATAAAAAACCTAAAATTATGACGATGTTTTGAAATAAATACTTACCTTCCGTATTTCATTTCATCATTCATATTCAACCCTCCAATGAGATATTTTTAGAAATACCTTTTCTCCCACATCAAACAATATATCTTTCTGATGATTGTAAACATAAATTTTTTTGTTGAATCTGATCTAATACTATGTTTTGTTGAAAAGATCTAAACACATCCAAAATTTCAACAATTAGATCAGGTGTCAATATCTCTTTTTCTCCAACATCATTACAACCTGTTGGAGTTTTACACATCTTACCATAGAGGGCATAAAAAGAATCAATTTCAATGTTGGTGTGAAAGATATTGTTGTTATAAATTTATAAAAATTGAGTATTTTTATAAAAAATAAATAAAACTTCATAGATAATGATCTCAAAATTTCATCTATATTTTTAATGGTACAATCAGATTGAATGTTTATCTAGGGATAATAAGCAGTGTTGAAACAAAACTCTGTATCCATAGCTTGTTAAAGAATTCACCAACAAAATCAGGTAAACATCAAATACTATATAGATACACCAGAATGTGGTTAACTAAGAAATAATAACAAGTCCATAATTCATATTTTGGAGATATAATCAATATAGAAATATTATCGCATAACAATGAAGTGTACCTGCATTGTGAGGCACTAACAAAAACCTATATAGCATTATGAAATTAAAATGTTTTGGAGAGTACTAAAAAACGTAATGGTGTTGTTTTCACAACAATAATATAATATAGTGAATGGTTATAACATCCCCTTAGAATTATATCTCTCATCCATTGCTTGTTGAAAATCCAATCATCGATAAAGAAATTCGACAATATCTCTCTCCATTCATACCCACCATAATAATTCGTTTAAGTATCTATCAATATTTTTTACTTCTAAGATAACTAAAGAATGAGGAACAATGAGCCTCATCAAATATATACTTATTCATATCATGTATGTGAGGGTGAAACACGTGATTCCTTAACCCTATTATTCCATTAAAATTAGGACTAGACTTAGAAAAATTTCTCACCATTTATAGATCTACATCTTCATCATGTGCCTCTTTAATCCCCAAATATACATGGTTGAACATTAATATAAGTTATATTATATTTCTCACATTTCATTGTTTCATGTTAAACTCTTTCTGAGTTAAAATATAGTTTAAACCTTTGTGATCATTATATTTTCACACTTTTATGCATAAAGATAATACCTTTATATCTCAGATGAAAATTTACCACTACTATCTCCAAGTCATGAATTTGGTAAATTTTCTCATAGAACTTCAATTTCTATGAAGCATAAGCTATCACCATATCATTTTTCATGAGTACACATCCCAATACTTTTTTGATGCCTCACTAAAAAATAAAAAATCTTTTTACACTACAAGTTTGTGTAATAATAATTTCACAGACCAACCTTCTTTTCAGCTCCTTGAAATTCCCTTAACATTCCAACATCTATGTGATATTAACTCAATTCTATGTCAACATGGTGATTTGACTATATAGCCATGACATATTATTCATAAAAATCTAAAATATCACACCAACACAAGAAAAATATGTATTTTAGTTATGGTGTTTTTCCTAGACCATTTATCCATAGTTTCTATCTTTGAATGATCTACTGATGTACCCTCACATGAAATTATATGACAAAAAATGGATCTTTCTGACGCCAAAATTAAATTTTTTTACTTTTTTCATAAATAATATTCTTCCTCAAGGTATTCAACCCAATCCTAATGTGATATTAATGTTCATACATTTTAATTGAATATAAAATAATATAATATTTAAAGAATACTAAAAAGTATTCAATATAATATCTAAAGAATATATTCATTAAATCCATGAATCTTTTGGGGGGATTAGTAAAATCAAAATGCATCACTATAAATTCGTAGTGTCCATGTCATGTAAAAAAATGTCATTTGGGGGTATATCTTTTTTTTTGACTCTCAATCAATGTTACCTAAAAAAATTTCAATCATGGAAAAGTATTGATCTCCATGTAGTTAGTCCCATTTGTCATCAAAACGGAGGTGGGAATACTCATTATTGATATTGAACTTTTTATGCTTTCAATAATCAATGAAGTGTCATTTTGATCCATTATTATTAGTAAAATATAGAACATGTTCCACCTATAGTGATGCACTGGGGAAAATAAATCTCGTATCATGATACTTATGTGGTGCCTTATTCAATTACTACAACTCATTTGGGGGCATTCTATATGTATTCATCAAAATATGTGTTTCATAAGGTATGATTTCTAGTGAAAACTCAACTTCATGATTTAGGGAAAAAATGACCATTATTATGGAAATAAATCATTAAAATCTAGTACAATTGGTGGATCGTAAATGTGGAGTTTCACCCTATCCATATGATCGTTAATGTGGCGATTCACCCTATTCATAGATAAAGGATTATTGGTTTATTTTGAATTTGAAATGTGATATCCCATCCTTTTCAATTAATATGATATCCACATTGCGAAATAAAATCCATTCAAAGAATCAAATATAATTCATCTAATGGGAAAATCCAAATATTTTCTAGAATCCCATTCCCACAATCATCAACTAGGGAAGATGTATATAAATGATGAGCGAACATTGTGCCATTGAGAGTTTTCAATGATAACCCAAAATCAAATATTTGAGGTGATATGTTGATAAACATATAATGTTATTTATAAATAAAATAGTTGGTGGATATAGAATAAAATAACACATTACTTGTTTTAGAGTGGATGATAACATTAACTTTCACCACGCCATTCTGATAACCCACTTCGGTAGTTGTGATGACATGAGGTTTACCATTGTCTTTAATATTAATAGGTTGTTGATTCAGATAAAAAACATTTAGATTTATGAAAATATTTGAATAACTCCCATAATATTTGTAATTATATCTTTGGAGAAATTGTGGTTTATTCTACAACGTATTTTCTCTATTCAAATCATTAGCTAAATTATTCCCATCACATTATAAATTTTTTCCCAATGACCATAATTTTCACAATTTAAACATTTAACAATACCTATAAATAAATTTTGTCCATTTTTAATACCACACACATAGCAAAATTGATATCTCTTCTTATTTTCTCCATGGTTTTATGAATTATCCTTCAATTACATTTTTCATTTTTTTGTCAAAACCAAGAGGTTGATGGGTAACTCGAATCTATATATCAAATTTGAGAGAAAATCAATTTTTTTTCATAGGACGTAACATGTCCTATAGATAATTCCCTTCAAAAACATGGCTTTATTCTACTAATGAGTCGATCTATTTTATTTTAACGGATGATAATTAATCAAGAGGCATGCCTTTGAGGCGTTGAAAATTTACATCATATATACAAATGTATTCTTCATCATTTTGCATCATATTATGAAATTATATCTCGACCACTGTATATAAAATAAGTGTGAATTAATTTTTGAATAATAACCTTTTAAATTCATCCCATTATAGTTATTCAATTTCCTCTTATTACCTTGTATTATTGATAAGATTAAACTATTGATCTTCTTCTCCATCAATATGATAAAAATATAGGATAAAATTTCCATGTACCAAACATTGAAGATTTAAAAATATTTTCTCAATGGTGTTTATCCATCGCTCATCCACTAGTGGATAATAAGATAAAACTCAATAGTATATTGTTCCCTATTTTGATTATATAGAAACTCTAAATGGTTTATAACTTCATAATTTTTGAGATCATTTCTTTAAGATTATTTATTCCATATCAATTGAAATTTGGTTTCTTAGGTGAAAAATCATTGAATTGTCCATCACATTAAACATTAAGATGATTACATCAGGTTCCAGCCATTGAATAAAAACAAAAATAATATTATTAAAAGAAATTATCATATCAAAAATAAATAATATGATGGATAAATTACGACTCTTTATGTAATGACACCTTAGGTTTAATGTATTTCATTTATGATAATTACTAAAATGTGTGTATTTTATCGTATACATATTCTTATCCCAAATGTTTTCTCATCTTAGTTTCCAATGAATAGATAAAACCAACCCTGAATACCAATAATCATGGACCTATATATTCATATAGGGATATTAAATTATTTTCAGTGAATATTTATTACATGTAGTGGATTGTAAAGGTATAGTGCCTCTGGAAACATGGAATAAAAAAACTGGTTCATAAAATATCTATGTTATCTATCACTTATTTTCTCATAACTAGAACTAATTTATACATATCATACTTAATACCTTTATCTACATCCAATGGAAAAGAAGTATGTTAAAATGGTGAGCTCATATGCAAAGTAAGTGTAAAAAAAGGGAGATATTAATATGTATATAAGAATAAAATGAGTATATGTGTATAATAACATGAAAATAACTTATGAAAATTATACCATTTATAACATGTATCATTATTTCAAGTAATTAATGAAATCTAAAAAGTTCTTAATACATAAATCAGAAAAGAATCAAAGAATATATGGTAGGAGACCATGGAATAAGACATAGAATTATTGCATACACATAAGGATAAAAAATAATTTCCTTATATGTAAATTCACTTTTACATGACTATGATTGTAGTATGGGTTTTCGCCTAATACATCACTATAGTCAAGGTTCACTCATAAGGACAACATATCTGAGAGTGTCTCTAATTAAACTATGTTCACTCCCTGTTTCATTTATATGTAGATCATGAGATATAAATCATTACCCAATTCATTGTAGAGTATATAGATACTGACCTTATATATTTTTGTTCCATAACAACATAATTCATTAATCATATAAGAACCCATTAAAATAAATGGATTTAATAAAACATTCATCAAAACATTACCCGTGGAAGAGAAACTGGCTACATAAAAATCCATCTATCATAAATCTAAACCAACCATAGAAAATATAAAAATAGTTTCCTAGAATCATATTCCCTGTAATAGAAAATAATGTTATATTCTATGGAAAATTACATTTAACGATCACTTGAATTTTTCTTTGATAAAAATATTTTTTATTTTCTACAATCCTTTTTTAGACCACATAATTATAAAAGGGAAATATTTTTTTGAAAATAAATGGTTAAGATTATATAAGAATATTAAAAAAATTAAGGCATAATGACGCTAAAAAAATATTCTCTTTTAGTGTATGTAAGAAAACATTCTGCCTATATTTATTTTAAAAAACTTACAAAGGGATCCTTAAGAAGATGAAGAAAATATTTCTTTCAAAGAAAATTTAAAAATTAAAAAAAACATAGTAAAATTATTTCTAATCAGTTGAATTCAAATATAAAAAAAAATTGAAAATATTTTTAGAAAATTGGGACATGGAAGTTAAATATTTCCCAGACGATATTTAAACATAAAAAACCTAAAATTATGAGGATGTTTTTAAATAAATACTTACCTTCAGTATTGTATTTCATCATTCACATTCAACCCTCCACTATAATAAATAGAAATTAATTAAATATTTATTCAATAAGAAGATATCTATCATACCATGTATAATTTATTTATGTCATCTTATAACCCATTTATTAATATTGTGTTATTAAAATCATTTTTCTCTCTGATTACTACATTATTTTCCAGTCATATTTCGGTTTTTTAGTCCTATTCCAAATACATTTATCATTCTCCCAAAATTTCCATAATGTTATTAATGGTACAAAAATCATATATTTTTAATATATAGATATTTATAATAATTTTTAACAATTATAAATTGAATAATGAATTACACCGTTCATAGAGACGGTAGGTCGCACCAGCACACCAACATTGCTTTAATTTTTTGACTGATGGAATGAAACACATTAAAATAATAATTCATATTTCCACTATTCTTATTATATAATTTATATCATTTATATTTCTAACATTATTCCTTATTACCATACATGTGAAATATAAATGTAATGAAAATTATATTACATTATGGAAATGGTAGTCTATACGTACACACGAGAGATGTTATCGTTTTCCAAAAAGATGATTAATAAGAAGGTAGATATGATATTATCAATATAAAAGTATAATTAAAAGTTAAATATCATGAATTGAAACCATAATAACACACATACATTAAACATGGGAATAAAAAAGTAATTGTATCAATTCGTGGAGAGGGTAAGCCCTACATACCCATGAGTGATATTCACTTCCTATTTAATGGGAAATAGGAAGTATAATGGTATTTTTTAATCATAATAAAATTTGATAGCGTTTGGGATACTAAAGTAATTTTTTGATATATAAATGATTCATAAAAGATAAATAGTAGTATAAATAAAAAGAAAGTGATCATTTAGAGTGCTTACCATGTTTTTAAAATGACCCCTTAAGATATTCTCTTAAGGACACTAGGTGTGGCTATTTGAGATGGCCAGAACCTAATGAATGTGGAATATAAATATTATACTAGAATTTGGAAGAGTAATTCTGATATATAATTCTCAATTTTGTGTAAGGAATTAATGGTGTAGATGTCCTTTTATAGTTTATTTAAGGGAATCCTTTGGAATTTATCAAGAAATTAATTCATAAGAAATTAAATCTAAATCCCAATACCACGATATGGAACCATTTTGGAAGATAATGTGGTATATGGTTGGAACACCATCATCAAATATATTTTAGACATGTTTTTTATAATTATAAACTTCATCATATTGATTAACCCATAGTTATTCTATTTTAGTTTAAACTTCTATAACAACCATAAAATATTAAAATGTTGTAATTTTTACATATTTGGTGTCAAATAGAACATAAATTGAAACTTTGTAACATTTTAGACCATAAATTTTCCCTATGTCCTTATTTATGATTTTAATGTAATTTAATGAAATATCATTTTCGTAAGACATCATTAATGTCAATTTTAACACTTTTCAATTCATTGTCTTTAACAACATCAATAAACAACATAAAATTAGAACTAACTATTTGAAAACATTATCTAATAATTATATTAATACTTAAAATAAGTGGATCACGTTAATTATATATAATAAAAATACTTTAAATATTTTTAATATCATATATTTGATTTTTTGATTAATTAAATAATTAATTCATCAACATTTTGTAAGTGTTTAAAGTAATTATTTAATTCATAAATTTTTAAATAATCTACCTATAGAAAATTAATTTCTATTGTAATAAATGAAAAATTAACATTCTTTAATAATTATTATTTTTTTCATTATATTAACACCGAAATGATAATTTAAACTAAGAGGTTATCATTTTTTCACTTCTCTTAGTTTAAAAAATATATAAGTCATTTTCAAGGAAATGTATCCATAAAATGAATAAATGAAGAAACATAAGTTGTAATGGTAAAATATTTGTCCTATAATAACTAATATAATGAAAATTTTGGCCTTATGATATATTTTTAATCTGAATTAACCCTATTTTTCCTTTAGCAAGGTGAAACATTTTACCACAGTTACTATTCATATTGACTAAAAATAAAAGCATCTTAAATACCGAATTAGATCCCAATAATTATAAATATTTAATTTATTTTAAATAATTCAATTATAATAAAAATAATTAATTATTTTTAATGTATGTTTCAAAAATGTGAAAAACCAAGTTTCAAGGAAAAATATATTTTTAAGTATAAAACTTTATTTATTCTTATAATCTGGCTCGAAAAATATTTGTCCAATGTTTAAATTTTTTTATCAAGTATAAAATACATATTTCATTAATATAAATCACTTGTATGAAGTAATTGATATAAAATTCATTGTACACATAAAATAACTATTTAACAAAATCATATTCATTTTAGAAAAAATAATTATAATCATTTGATAGCATATGAATTTATTTTATAAATTTATAGACCATATATTTTTTTATAAATTAGTTATTACTATTCATACTATTAATGTTAATGGTTATGAAATAATTGGAACATATTATTATAAAAAAAGTAACATGGTTTTCATAAACTCATTACTGGGTTAAACAAAATCTATCAGAACCCTAATTTATTATAATGACAAATTTTATAAAAATATCAGTGAGTATAAAATAGGGGTAATGTTAATATATATATATATATGATATACATGAGATAATTTTGATATTCATGAATAATTTATAATTATAAAAAGATAAAATATTAATTTTATACCTACCTTTTCAATAACTGAAAGATGATAATGTTGTTCTCAACTGTTTGGACTACTGCCGCATTGAAGCGATGTGAACCTCTTTTCATTACCACACAACATGGATGATATTTATAAGTATACTTTAAAAAATAATATGTTATTTATGATATTATTATCATTGTATAGAGATATGATATTAGTTACCTCCATTCCAAAATGATCATTGAAAATGGAAATGTTTCTCATGTGTACGTATGACCTATCATCTCCATGATCGTAACCTACAAAAATTCTAAAAATTATATTTCATCATAGGTATTAAAAGTAAATGTTATTAATAATTATATTTAATATTTCATTATCATTATTCTGTATATGATGCAGCCGTTTCTAATTTAAGAGTCCTGAATATAACATGTCAAAATATGTATGAAAAAAGTAGTTAATATATGAAATGTAATTTGAATAATGAATTTTTAATAAACATGTAATTAATTGGTACATGTGAATAATATATGAAATGTTATATATGAATATTTTTCTATAATATATTTATTATAAAATTATATATCTTACCAAGGAGTTTCGAATTTGTATTATAGATTTCGAAACATAAAGTAATAGATTTCTAGTCTCTTTTATTTCTTAGAGACATATAAGAATTCACAACTTATTTTTTATGTGGTTTAAATATTATACCTTTGAAATGATATATTATGAATACGAATAAATTAATGATATTTAAATTTTAATTTGATTTTATTCTTTTCTGTCTATTTTAATCCCAAAGATTACTAATGTGGTTAGTGATTCTTTTAATAATTTTCCTTCTTTTAGAGTTGTGTCATGTTATACACATATCTACCATTATGTGGAGTATATAATATTCATTTTAATATTAATATCATAAAATTCTTTCTCATGATATATTAAATTTCATTTAATGTTAATCTTTCCTAGGTATTACATCTGAAGAGTTAGTAATGTGGAAATAAATTTATGTTTCAATCTCATGATTTATCGCGATTTCTTATATATATGTTTCAAATGAAAAAATATAATGATATTTCTCTCAACAATTATCATTAATTTTATTCTCTTATAATTATTGTTGACATTTTAATTTAATTTTTAGATTTTTTCACTATTTTATAAATAAAATGGGTTTAAACATATTTTAATAAAAAATAATTATTATTTCACGGTATGGTCAAGAGTCCTTTTTTCGTTACAAAACCATGTTTTCTACAAATTTTTTCAAAATTTTTTTATCATTCATAAAATTATTTTTTAAATAAAATTTTACCCATGTTTTACTTCTAATGTTTTTTATAGTAATCTTAATATAATTTTCCATACATTGCTCATTTGGATTTTACAAAAATTTTAAAAGGAATCCTTTCTTTAAAATGTGAGACACGAATTGAATTTTCTTCCATCATGACCATTATATTCGTTAAATCTACCTACATAATTTATAAAAAATTTTCTCATTTAAAATTATTTTTCAAACTTATTATAAATTTTTATTTTTAAAAAGTGATTTTCAACGAAATGTTAGTTTACTCAATGAATGTAACAAGTGATATTTCATAATCCTCCTCCATATAAGATGTAATACTTTTATGTAACATATTTTTTACTTTGGATATGAAGTGAGGATATCATTAATATTCTTTCTTAGAATATATTATCATGTAACAATGTTTATGAGGCCCATTTCATTTCAATGAGTTAATCAAGTTATGTCAGAAATTGTTATTTTTTTTATATATTATGTAATGAAGTGAAATACCTATATATTTTATATATTTCTCTGGGAAATGTTTATATTATGGGTGCACCTAGATAGAATTAGGTGAGCACATAATATCTTATATAATGGGTGTGCCCAGATATCACAGGGTGAGCATGATATAGCTTAGATGATGGGTGTGCATAGATAATGATTCATTGCATTCGGTAATTCTTACACCCTCCATATAGTTATATTGTAAGTTCGACATATGGTTATTATAAATGAATGGTTTCTAAAAGGTTTCATTGAAGATAATTTCCAATGATACCAACATGTTATTGTTATGTTTCTAAGGTTTTATAATGTTTCATATAACTATGATTGATATCACATGGATCATGACTTTTGATTCAGATGGTTGTTTCCATTGTTAAATCCTCATTCCATGTTTTCATGTTTGCTGATCTAGGCATTAATGGGAATGAATATTATTATATATTTCTCATGTAATTTTATTCATAATACCCTTATTCTATTCTTATACTCTCTTGTGATAATAAATTGTCAATTTTTATGCTTTCACTTATAGATAATTTCAGCTCAACCATATTATGTTTCTTTTCCACATAATTTCACGAATGGTTTTTAAGTAAGAATACCAAAGGGGAATATATTTATAGAATACATGGAGGATCCTCCATGATTTAATAATATTGTGTTATATATTTCCAATGGAGCTAAACTATTACATTCCACATGCAAGAGTTTGTGTAATGTAGTGAATATTCACCTAAAAATATGTAATATCCATTTACGAGATGTCTAGGATGTTATAGATTGTATAAGAGGGAAGGATCAATTATCCTTTGGAAATAATAATTAGAAAACATAACTAAGATCCATAAGGATATTATTATGGTTATTTTTATGGATACATCTAAGGTTAATTTAAAGGATGAATCAATGTATAGGAAAATATCCTATAATTTTGGTAATGGTATAATAAGTGGTTTCCATGTAATTGCATCCATAACTGGATAGTATATGTGGATGTGGCTTCTGAATAGATATAATAATGGGTAATAAATCACAAAAATTGAACATCACATTGGGCTTGATCATTACCAAGTGAATAAAAATGGGAATTGCTGTAAACATGGTTTTCCACTTGAGGGGGATATCTATTAGAAATTTAGAAACTATTTAAAAAACATTAAGGATTTAAATAGATGATGACCATGAATGACCAAGGATTGACCTAAAGTGTCATAGATTAACATTATGGGGCCATTATTTAGACCTCATATATTTAATTGTTCTGATTATTTGGTATACCATTATGATTAGTGTTATTCATGATATGCTTTTCATTTTTAGTCAATAGAGGGAAATCAAAGGATCTGTGTTAACTATGAATTTGACTGACAACTTCTGATTAATAGAAAAATGTGTTGATGACTGGAGTTATGGATATTATTATTATTCCTAATTCAATATCAATGAACAAGATTACCAATGTGCACCTTAACCAACTCTTGTAATGACCAATGAAGAGAAGTATAAAGTTAATTGAGAGTTTAGGTAGTATAGGCCACAGAGGAAATAAGTACAAGTTTCTTATATTCTATATAGGGGGAAAAGAGAATTGAAGGGATTTTATTAGAGATATGATATCATTTTTTGGGAGTGTAAATTAATGACACAATGAAAGTAACTGTAAATTAAAAAAATTAAACATTAATTTAACACAATTGATGGGAATATTGGTCTCTCTGTTATATTGTCACTGGTTATATTGTATAAATATGGGAATTGTGGGAATTATTCAAATCGACTAAGGGGAAATATCATGAATAGAATTATCAAGGTGGAATGAGAAATGGTTGTACTATTAAAGATGAATAAAATATGAATGAAATATGAAAGGAAATTAGTATTAAATAACAAATGGATGAATCATAGTTATTAGCTATAGGATAAGGTAGACTAATTGAATTATTTTTGTATTTTAATTCAATAATTATATTATATGAATATATATAAGGATTATTTGGAGTAGTTTTTCATTAATGATTTCAAAAATATGTCAAATGGTATTAATGACCTTGAATATTGATTTAACATAAAGTTGACACTTTATAGAAAACACGTGATTAATGAAAGGTAACCCCTAATATGATCTTGATGATGATAAAATGACATATTTTTTGTAATAAGAGATGTTTGGGAAGGAATATTAAAATTGAATATTATGAATAACCTTGGATCTCATTAATTTTTTGTTGAAAATTTTATTTATGCTATTATTTATAGAGTTTAATAAAATGATTAAGGAATACATCCAATAATATGTGTTTTAATGTAAGTAATGATGATGAATGTATGTTTTCAATATGGTTTTTAACACCACATGACTTTAAAATATCATCCTTTAAATTTAATTTTGTTTATATCTTTATTTATAGGCAACACAATGTTTTCTTGTGTTGCACACAATAACGATTTCCTTTGATAGCATATAAGACATTTAAAACCAAGAATAGAAGTTTATATAACATCCTGATAATTTATAGTATATTAATTTACATATTATATAATCAATAAAATATTTTCACATTCATCAAACTGATTTCATAATTATACTATAAGAACAAATCTCATTTTATTCTTTAATAGATATATTTTTCTAAAGGTAGTTTTCTGCCTTTTAATATAGAACCAGTTTTAAAACTATATTATGAACCATTAATTAATTTTATTTGTAAAAATTAACATCATTTTTGATTTTTGAATGTAAATATTTTCTTATGGTGAATATCTGGTATTTTTATGAGAAGTTTCTTTTTTATAAATAGTGAAAAAATAGTGCATTTTAGTTTAAAACAAGCTTTCTAGTTAAATAATAATTAATGATAAATTATCAATGGAATTTTATTTACAGTAAAATTAGTTCAATTATAAATAAATTAATCTTATTTAATGAATTATAGAAATCATTATATTGATGTTAAATATTAAAACACAGTGAACATTTAGACATTTTCACTTTAAAAACCCGGTTTATCGCCACATTGGCTTGATTTGCCTTAAATTAAATTTTTTCACATCTATGTATTAAATTCGAAAAAATAGATATACGTAAAATAATACGTATGATATTTATAGTCTAATATAATCAAATTAATTTTTAAAGATAATAGTTACTGAAAGAAATTAATATTAATTGTAATGATTAAGCTAAAAATCAGTTTACATTGTGGTTAAACATTGTTAATAAGGGAATATGACCTAGAAATGTGTAAAGAATTATTTTTTTGACCATATTTCAACCATATACCCTCTTGGTTATAATATTCTATCTTATTGGGACACTATAACATGAATTAGTCCTATATAATATGTTATGTAAGGAAAAAGACAGAAAAAGAATGTTCCTTACCATTAACATTTATAAATCCACGAGATATTGAAAAATCATATTTTCGGTTATACATATTATTTTTACGGATAAATGATTTATTTTTATGCTAATAATTTATCATTAAATTTAATATATGAAATAGTTACTTAAAATGTTGATGAAATGCCAATGTATTGATTATTTGGTAAATGATTAAATAAAATAAATGACCCTAAGAGTATTAAATGTGAAAAAAATCAAGTTTTTTAATGTGTGATATAAATTTTTTAGATTAATATATAATTTTACATATATTTTAACTTAATATATCTTATATATATATTTTAGTTGGTATATTTAAATTTAAATTGAGTAAATAAAGTCAAAATTGACATTAATGTTATTTTATAATAAATAATATTTTATTAAAAAAAATTATCTTACTAAAAATAATATGTCCTAAAAATTGATTTTTATGTGTAAATAAATATCAAATATCTTCAATTCATTTAATAATTGATATTTTATAGTTATCATATTGACCCATAAATAATAATAGCTTTTGTAGTGCCTTTATGGTTAAAGAATTGTTTTTTTTTGACTACCTACGCTTCAACTGAATTAATTTCCAAATAATATGGGATTTTTATATTATAAATTGGATTTCATATTTAATAATAATTTTTTTTCTAAACATTATAACATTTAATACATTAATTTAGTGTTAATATATTGATTACATAGGTTATAAAATAGTTAAACCAATGAAAAACTAATAATAAAAAAATAAGGAAACATAATGACTAAGGAACAAAATGAAAAAAATGCATTTATATTTATGTTCTGTGAGTATGGATATATAATAATTTCCATTTATTCCACTATTTAACTAATTTTTAATCACATGTGGTATGTTAAACCACCAACTAGTGTTTACCTTTAGGTATTTATAAGAATGTCACTCATCCTCAACTATAGAAATGAATTCACTCTTCCCCTTCCTCACAAATCATAAGCCATTATGACCCATCCAAACCATTCAAAAATAATCTCATGACATATATACCATCATCCAAGGATTCAATTTTTATAGAAATAAATTCAATGAATACATTTGTAATAAACCAAATAAATTTACACGAATAATAGGTAACGTTCTTGAACGAGCTCTTTTGTATTATTTCATCCTCCACCACAACAATTGTTATTTTATCCTTATTATATAATAACCTCAATATCCTAAATATAATTACATGTTTTCATATTAAGATTAATTAATAAACATTCACACAAACTTTGATCAAATGGGATACACAAACACCATTCGTATGTACGATAGACTACCACCTCGTGAATCAATGTCATTCATTATTCCCTTATCTATATTCAAGGTTTGAAATAATGATGGATTTATAGGTTAAATATTATATATATTATATTTATAATGTATTTATTATTTTTTAATTATTATTTAACACATAACTTCATACGTTACATTTTGTGAGAATATGATAACATCGACTGTGGACATGTGGACTACGGCCTCCTCAATGTGATATGATGAATTAAAAATTTACATGGAATGTATTAATCATGGTTTCAATAAACACATGTTATTTATTTGAAAAAGAAATTATTCTTGTATTATAATATTCACATATAATTATTAAATTTCATTATTTTAATATGAAATGAAAATGGAAATAGTGTCCATGCATATGTACGACCGACTGTCTCTATGAAAAATATATTTCCTTTTATATATCAAAATTTCATGGATTACTATAAATAGATGTGTAATAAATATATATTATATTTAAATCATGAATTAAATTATTTATTTTAATAAATAATGATATATGTAGTAGGATTGAAAATCAACAAGTTGAAACATACTAAAAAAACCGGGCAATTACCACCTGAAATAGAAAAAATAATGAATGATTATTTACCAACATGCATTGATATTTTATGAAAGTGTTTTATATGATATAATAAAATAAATATTTTCCAGTTATATGTTAATAACATGATTAAATCATTATATATAAGGTTCAATAGGGTTCAACCAAAATACATCATAAAGTAAGGGGATTTCCTGTCTCACTTTTACTTCTACGAGGCTTGTACCTTATTAACAACTTATTTCATTTTTGTGGTGTATCTACTAACCTATTATATGTTATATCATGAATTTAACTTATTTAATTTTATTAAACATTTTAATTTATTTTATTGTTTCATGTATCTCACAATTCAATAGTTACCCATGTAGTAAAGGATTTTTCTCAATTTATATTCCATTGAGTCTGATTTGTTAATATAAACAAATTCCCATTTGTGTGGTGTGTACACTTACCATCATTAATTTAATATCAATACTCTCTCACACATCATGTTATTTTACTTTTCACGTTTAATTATCTCATCCAAGCGGGTTTGACTTAAAAATTATCATGTGTTAAAAGTTATCTTTTCAATATCTCATTCTTTTATGATTTTTAACATTATCTTGAAACAATCACTTACTTGTGTTGAATTTTTATTGTACATTAAATTTATATTATGTATCCCTATTCCTTTGTAATGGATATTTTAATTTTGAAAACCTTAAACCATTTTTACATATGGATTTTACTTTTAATGTTATTTGATAAGTTAGAGAAATGATGATAAATAGGTATCTTTTACCCAATTTTCATATTTGATAAGGAATGTTGTTTATGAATTAAATATATTATTCGATATTTGAGGATTTATTTATACATTCTTGACATGGGTCAAAGACTATTTAATAAAATACTAATGATTTTGTGACCACATAAAGAAATACCTATTTGTATGGGACTAGTAAATGAATGCACCATGACTCATAGGTAGTCTTATGGGATGAAATTAGTTGGTCAAAAAACCTTCATGAATTTTTCCAAGAATTATTAAATTTTTGAGAGGATAGATATTGAAAAAAATTATATTGCCTTCTACAGACACACATAAAATATCTTGAGGATATATCTTGAATGTCTCTATCTTGATATCTCATACGACCAACATTATGCATTCCATCATTTTTGTTATTCCATGTGATTATTTGAAAGATATTGTTGTTATAAATTTATAAAAATTGAGTTTTTTTATCAAAAATAAATAAAACTTCATAGATAATGATCTCAAAATTTCATCTATATTTTTAATGGTCCAATCAGATTGAATGTTTATCTAGGGATAATAAGCAGTGTTGAAACAAAACTCTATATACATAGCTTGTTAAAGAATTCACCAAAATAATGAGGTAAACATCGAATACTAAATAGATACAGCGGAATGTGGTTAACCAAGAAATAATAACAAGTCCATAATTCATATTTTGGAGATATAATCAATATAGAAATATTATCGCATAGGAAAGAAGTGTACCTACATTGTGAGGCACCAACAAAAACCTATATAGCATTATGAAATTAAAATGTTTTGGGGAGTACTAAAAAACATAATGGTGTTGTTTTCACAAAAACATTATAATATAGTGAATGGTAATAAAATCCCCTTATAATTATATCTCTCATCCATTGCTTGTTGAAAATCTAATCATCGATAAAGAAATTCGACAATATCTCTCTCCATTCCTACCCACCATAATAATTCTTTTAAGTATGTATCAATATTTTTAACTTCTAAGATAACTAAAGAATGAGGAACAATGAGCCTCATAAAATATATACTTATTCATATCATGTATGTGAGGGTGAAACACACGATTCCTTAACACTATTATTCAATTAAAATTAGGACTAGAATTAGAAAACTTTCTCACCTAGTATAGATCTACATCTTCATCGTGCACCTCTTTAATCCCCAAATATACATGGTTGAACATTAATATAAGTTATATTATATTTCTCCCATTTCATTGTTTCATGTTAAACTCTTTCTGATTTAAAATATAGTTTAAACCTTTGTGATCATTACATTTTCACACTTTTATGCATAAAGATAATACCTTCATATCTCTGATGAAAATTTACCACTACTATCTCCAAGTCATGAATTTGGTAAATTTTCTTATAGACCTTGAATTTTTATGAAGCATAAGCTATCACCATATAATTTATCATGATTACACATCCCAATCCTTTTTTGATGCCTCACTAAAAAATAAAAAATATTTTTACACTACAAGGTTGTGTAATAATAATTTCACAGACCAACCTTCTTTTCATATCCTTGAAATTCCCTTAACATTCCAACATCTATGTGATATTAACTCAATTCTATGTCATCATGGTGATTTGACTATATAGCCATCATATATCATTCATAAAAATCTAAAATATCACACCAACACAAGAGAAATATGTATTTTAGTTATGGTGTTTTTCCTAGACCATTTATCAATAGTTTCTATCTTTGAATGATCTAATGATGTACCCTCACATGAAATTATATGACAAAAATGGATCTTTCTGACGCCAAAATTAAAAAAATTTACTTTTTTCATAAATCATATCCTTCCTCAAGGTATTCAACCCAATCCTAATGTGATATTAATGTTCATACATTTTAATTGAATATAAAATAATATAATATTTAAAGAATACTAAAACGTATTCAATATAATATCTAAAGAATATATTCATTAAATCCATGAATCTATTGGAGGGATTAGAAAAATCAAAATTCATCACTATAAATTCATAGTGTCCATGTCATGTAAAAAAATTTCATTTGGGGGTATATCTTTTTTTTGACTCTCAATCAATGTTACCTAAAAAATTTTCAATCTTGTAAAAGTATTGATCTCCATGTAGTTAGTCCCATTTTTCATCAAAATGGAGGTGGTAATACTCATTATTGATATTGATATTTTTATGATTTCAATAATCAATGAAGTGTCATGTTGATCCATTATTATTATTAAAATATAGAACATGTTCCACCTATAGTGATGCACTGGGGAAAATAAATCCTGTATCATGATACTTATTTAGTGCCTTATTCAATTAATACAACTCATTTGGGGACATTCTATAAGTATTATTCAAAATATGTGTTTCATAAGGTATGATTTCTATTGAAAACTCAACTTCATGATTTAGGGGAAAAAATGACCATTATTATGGAAATAAATCATCAAAATCTAGTACAATTGGTGGATCGTTAATGTGGAGTTTCACCCTATCCATATGATATAGAAAAAATTAATTTATTGGAATTAATACCAACCAAATAGAAGCATTTGTTATTGTAAGTACATATTTTTACTTTCATAAATAAAGGAGTATTGGTTTATTTTGAATTTGAAATGTGACATCCCTTCCTCTTCAATTAATATGATCTCTACAGTGAGAAATAAAATACATTCAAAGAATCAAATATAATTCATCTAAAGGGAAAATCCAAAGATTTTCTAGAATCCCATTCCCACAATCATCAACTAGAGAAGATTTATATAAATGATGAGCGGACATTGTGTCATTGGGAGTTTTCAATGATAACCCAAAATCAAATATTTGAGGTGATATGTTGATATACATATAATGTTATTTAGAAATAAAATAGTTGGTGGATCTATAATAAAATAACACATTACTTGTTTTAGAGTAGATGATAACATTAAATTTCACCACGCCATTCTGATAACCCACTTCGGTAGTTGTGATGACATAAGGTTTACCATTGTCTTTAATATTGATAGGTTGTTGATTCAGATAAAAAACATTTAGATTTATGAAAATATTTGAATAACTCCCATAATATTCTCAATTATATCTTTGGGGCAATTGTGGTGCATTCTACCACATATTTTCTCAATTCAAATCATTAGCTAAATTATTCCCATCATATTATAAATTTTTTCCCAATGACCATAATTTTCACAATTTAAACATTTAACAATACATATAAAGAAATTTCGTCCATTTTTAATACCACACACATAGCATAATTGATATCTCTTCTTATTTTCTCCATGGTTTTATGAATTATCCTTCAATTCCATTTTTCATTTTTTTTTGTCAAAACCAAGAGGTTGATGGGTAACTCGAATCTATATATCCAATTTGAGAGAAAATCAATTTTTTTCATAGGACGTAACATGTCCTATAGATAATTCCCTTAAATAACATGGCATTATTCTACTAATGAGTCGATCTATTTTATTTTAACGGATGATAATTAATCAAGAGGCATGACTTTGAAGCCTTGAAAATTTACATCATATATACAAATGTATTCTTCATCATTTTGCATCATATTAAGAAATTATATCTCGACCACTGTATATAAAATAAGTGTGAATTAATTTTTGAATAATAACCTTTTAAATTTATCCCATTATAGTTATTCAATTTCCTCTTATTACCTTGTATTATTGATAAGATTAAACTATTGATCTTCTTCTCCATCAATATGATAAAAATATAGGATAAAATTTCCATGTACCAAACATTGATGATTTAAAAATATTTTCTCAATGGTGTTTATCCATCGCTCAACCACTAGTGGATAATAAGATAAAACTAAATAATATATTGTTCCCTATTTTGATTATATATAAACTCTAAATGGTTCATAACTTTATAATTTTTGCGATCATTTATTTAACATTATTTATTCCATATCAATTGAAATTTGGTTTCATAGGTGAAAAATCATTGAATTGTCCACCACATTAAACATTAAGATGATTACATGGGGTTTCAGCCATTGAATAAAAACAAAAATAATATTATTAAAAGAAATTATCATATCGAAAATAATTTATATGATGGCTAAATTACGACACATTATGTAATGACACCTTAGGTTTAATGTATGTTATTTATGATAATTACTAAAATGTGGGTATTTTATCATATACATATTCTTATCTCAAATGTTTTCTCATCTTAGTTTCCTATGAATAGATAAAACCAACCCTGAATAGCAATAATCATGGACCTATATATTCATATATGGATATTAAATTATTTTGGATGAATATTCATTACATGTAGTGGATCGTAAAGGTATAGTGCCTATGGAAACATGGAATAAAAAAAATGGTTCACAAAATATCTATGTTATCTGTCACTTATTTTCTCATAACTAGAACTCATTTATAAATATCATACTTAATACCTTTATCCACATCTAATGGAAAAGAAGTATGTTAAAATTGTGAGCTCATATGAAAAGTAAGTGTAAAAAAGGGAGATATTAATAAGTACATAAGAATAAAATGAGTATATGTGTATAATAACATGAAAATAAATTATGAAAATTATACCATTTATATCATGTATCATAATTTCATGTAATTAATGAAATCTAAAAAGTTCGTAATACATAAATCATAAAAGAATCAAAGAATATATGGTAGGAGACATGGAATAGTACATAGAATTATTGCATACACATAAGGATAAAAAATAATTTCCTTAGAAGTAAATTCACTTTTACACGACTACGATTGTAGTATGGGTTTTCACCTAATACATCACTATAGTCAAGGTTCACACATAAGGACATCATATCTGAGAGTGTCTCTAATTGAACTCTGTTCACTCCCTGTTTCATTTATATGTAGATCATGAGATATAAATCATTACCCAATTCATTGTAGATTATATAGATACTGACCTTATATATTTTTGTTCCATAACAACGTAATTCATTAATCATATAAGAACCCATTAAAATAAATGGATTTAATAAAACATTCATCATAACATTACCAGTGGAAGAGAAACTGGCTACATAAAAATCCATCTATCATAAATCTGAACAGACCATAGAAAATATAAAAATAGTTTCCTTGAATCATATTCCCTTTAATAGAAAATAATGTTAAATTTTATGGAAAATTACATTTAACGATCACATGAAATTTTTTTGATAAAAATATTTTTTATTTTCTACAATCCTTTTTTAGACCACATAATTCTAAAAGATAAATATTTATTTGAAAATAAACTGTTAAGATTATATAATAAGATTCAAAAAATTAAGGCACAATGACGATAAAAAAATATTCTCTTTGAGTGTATGTAAGAAAACATTATGCCTATATTTATTTTAAAAAATTTACAAAGGGATCCTTAAGAAGATGAAGAAAATATTTCATTCAAAAAAAATTTAAAAATTAAAAAAAACATAGAAAAATTATTTCTAATCAGTTCAATTCAAATATAAAAACAAATTGAAAATATTTTTAGAAAATTGGGAAATAGAAGTTAAATATTCCCCAGAGGAGATTTAAACATAAAAAACCTAAATTTATGACGATGTTTTGAAATAAATACTTACCTTCAGTATTTTATTTCATCATTAACATTCAACCCTCCAATGAGATATTTGTAGAAATACCTTTTCTCCCACATCAAACAATAGATCTTTCTGATGATTGTAAACATAAATTTTTTTGTTGAAAAGATCTAAACACATCCAAAATTTCAACAATTAGATCAGGTGTCAATATCTCTCTTTCTCCAACATCATTCCATCATGTTGGAGTTTTACACATCTTACCATAGAGGGCATAAAAAGAATCAATTTTAATGTTGGTGTGAAAGATATTGTTGTTATAAATTTATAAAAATTGAGTTTTTTTTATCAAAAATAAATAAAACTTCATAGATAATGATCTCAATATTTCATCTATATTTATAATGGTCCAATCAGATTGAATGTTTATCTAGGGATAATAAGCAGTGTTGAAACAAAACTCTGTATCCATAGCTTGTTAAAGAATTCACCAACAAAATGAGGTAAACATCGAATACTAAATAGATACACCAGAATGTGGTTAACCAAGAAATAATAACAAGTCCATAATTCATATTTTGGAGATATAATCAATATAGAAAAACTATCGCATAGCAATGAAGTGTACCTACATTGTGAGGCACCAACAAAAACCTATATAGGATTATGAAATTAAAATGATTTGGGGAGTACTAAAAAACATAATGGTGTTATTTTCACAACAACATTATAATATAGTGAAATTTTATAACATCCCCTTAGAATTATATCACTCATCCATTGCTTGTTGAAAATCCAATCATCGATAAAGAAATTCGACAATATCTCTCTCCATTCCTACCCACCATAATAATTCTTTTAAGTATCTATCAATATTTTTTACTTCTAAGATAACTAAAGAATGAGGAACAATGAGCCTCATAAAATATATACTTATTCATATCATGTATGTGAGGGTGAAACACATGATTCCTTAACCCTATTATTCCATTAAAATTAGGACTAGACTTAGAAAAATTCTCACCATTTATAGATCTACGTCTTCATCCTGCGCCTCTTTAATCCCCAAATATACATGGATGAACATTAATATAAGTTATATTATATTTCTCACATTTCATTGTTTCATGATAAACTCTTTCTGAGATAAAATATAGGTTAAACCTTTGTGATCATTATATTTTCACACTTTTATACATAAAGATAATAACTTCATATCTCTGATGAAAATTTACCACTACTATCTCCAAGTCATGAATTTGGTAAATTTTCTCATAGACCTTCAATTTTTATGAAGCATGAGCTATCACCATATAATTTTTCATGAGTACACATCCCAATCCTTTTTTGATTCCTCACTAAAAAATAAAAAATATTTTTACACAACAAGGTTGTGTAATAATAATTTCACAGACCAACCTTCTTTTCAGCTCCTTGAAATTCCCGTAACATTCCAACATCTATGTGATATTATCTCAATTCTATGTCAACATGGTGATTTGACTATATAGCCATGATATATCATTCATAAAAATCTAAAATATCACACCAACACAAGAAAAATATGTATTTTAGTTATGGTGTTTTTCCTAGACCATTTATCCATAGTTTCTATCTTTTAATGATCTACTGATGTACCCTAACATGAAATTATATGACAAAAAATTGATCTTTCTGACGCCAAAATTAAAAAATTTACTTTTTTCATAAATCATATTCTTCCTCAAGGTATTCAACCCAATCCTAATGTGATCTTAATGTTCATACATTTTAATTGAATATAAAATAATATAATATTTAAAGAATACTAAAAAGTATTCAATATAATATCTAAAGAATATATTCATTAAATCCATGAATCTTTTGGGGGGATTAGTAAAATGAAAATGCATCACTATAAATTTGTAGTGTCCATGTCATGTAAAAAAATGTCATTTGGGGGTATATCTTTTTTTTGACTCTCAATCAATGTAACCTAAAAAAATTTCAATCTTGGAAAAGTATTGATCTCCATGTAGTTAGTCCCATTTGTCATCAAAATGGAGGTGGGAATACTCATTATTGATATTGATATTTTTATGCTTTCAATAATCAATGAAGTGTCATGTAGATCCATTATTATTATTAAAATATAGAACATGTTCCACCTATAGTGATGCACTGGGGAAAATAAATCTCGTATCCTGATACTTATGTAGTGCCTTATTCAATTACTACAACTCATTTGGGGACATTCTATAAGTATTCTTCAAAATATGTATTTCATAAGGTATTATTTCTTTTGAAAACTCAACTTCATGATTTAAGGGAAAAATGACCATTATTATGGAAATAAATCATCAAAATCTAGTACAATTGGTGGATCGATAATGTGGAGATTCACCCTATCCATATGATCGTTAATGTAGAGTTTCACCCTATTCATAGATAAAGGAGTATTGGTTTATTTTGAATTTGAAATGTGACATCCCTTCCTCTTCAATTAATATGATATCCATAGTGAGAAATAAAATCCATTCAAAGAATCAAATATAATTCATCTAAAGGGAAAATCCAAAGATTTTCTAGAATCCCATTCCCACAATCATCAACTAGAGAAGATGTATATAAATGATGAGCGAACATTGTGCCATTGGGAGTTTTAAATGATAACCCAAAATCAAATATTTTAGGTGATATGTTGATAAACATATAATGTTATTTAGAAATAAAATAGTTGGTGGATCTAGAATAAAATAACACATTACTTGTTTTAGAGTGGATGATAACATTAACTTTCACCACGCCATTCTGATAACCCACTTCTGTAGTTGTGATGACATGAGGTTTACCATTGTCTTTAATATTGATAGGTTGTTGATTCAGATAAAAAAATTTAGATTTATGAAAATATTTGAATAAATCCCATAATATTTGCAATTATATCTTTGGAGCAATTGTGGTGCATTCTACCACGTATTTTCTCAATTCAAATCATTAGCTAAATTATTCCCATAACATTATAATTTTTTTCCCAATGACCATAATTTTCACAATTTAAACATTTAACAATACCTATAAAGAAATTTTGTCCATTTTTAATACCACACACATAGCATAAATGATATCTCTTCTTATTTTCTCCATGGTTTTATGAATTATCCTTCAATTCCATTTTTCATTTTTTTGTCAAAACCAAGAGGTTGATGGGTAACTCGAATCTATATATCCAATTTGAGAGAAAATCAATTTTTTTCATAGGACGTAACATGTACTATAGATAATTCCCTTCAAGAACATGGCTTTATTCTACTAATGAGTCGATCTATTTTATTTTAACGGATGATAATTAATCAAGAGGCATGCCTTTGATGAGTTGAAAATTGACATCGTATATACAAATGTATTCTTGATCATTTTGCATCATATTAAGAATTTATATCTCGACCAGTGTATATAAAATAAGTGTGAATTAATTTTTGAATAATAACCTTTTAAATTCATCCCATTATAGTTATTCAATTTCCACTTATTACCTTGTATTATTGATAAGATTAAACTATTGATCTTCTTCTCCATCAATATGATAAAAATATAGGATAAAATTTCCATGTACCAAACATTGAAGATTTAAAAATATTTTCTCAATGGTGTTAATCCATCCCTCAGCCACTAGTGGATAATAAGATAAAACCCAATAGTATATTGTTCCCTGTTTTGATTATATAGAAACTCGAAATTCTTCATAACTTTATAATTTTTGTGATCATTTCTTTATGATTATTTATTCCATATCAATTGAAATTTGGTTTCTTAGGTGAAAAATCATTGAATTGTCCATCACATTAAACATTAAGATGATTACATCAGGTTCTAGCCATTGAATAAAAACAAAAATACTATTATTGAAAGAAATTATCATATCAAAAATAATTTATATGATGGCTAAATTACGACTCTTTATGTAATGACACCTTAGGTTTAATGTATGTCATTTATGATAATTACTAAAATGTGTGTATTTTATCGTATACATATTCT
Organism: Viscum album; assembly: GCA_963277665.1. Lineage (NCBI taxonomy): Eukaryota > Viridiplantae > Streptophyta > Magnoliopsida > Santalales > Viscaceae > Viscum > Viscum album. The sequence goes on along the minus strand of OY728130.1, from coordinate 1,798,731,923 downwards.
TATCTCAAATTTTTTCTCATCTTAGTTTCCAATGAATAGATAAAACCAACCCAGAATACCAATAATCATGGACCTATATATTCATATAGTGATATTAAATTATTTTGGATGAATATTCATTACATGTAGTGGATCGTAAAGGTATAGTGCCTCTGGAAACATGGAATAAAAAACTAGTTCATAAAATATCTATGTTATCTGTCACTTATTTTGTCATAAGTAGAACTCATTTATACATATCATACTTAATACCTTTATCTACATCCAATGGAAAATAAGTATGTTAAAATGGTGAGCTCATATGAAAAGTAAGTGTAAAAAAAGGGAGATATTAATATGTACATAAGAATAAAATGAGTATATGTGTATAATAACATGAAAATAACTTATGAAAATTATACCATTTATATCATGTATCATAATTTCATGTAATTAATGAAATCTAAAAAGTTCGTAATACATAAATCAGAAAAGAATCAAAGAATATATGGTAGGAGACCATGGAATAAGACATAGAATTATTGCATACACATAAGGATAAAAAATAATTTCCTTAGATGTAAATTCACTTTTACATGACTATGATTGTAGTATGGGTTTTCGACTAATACATCACTATAGTCAAGGTTCACTCATAAGGACATCATATCTGAGAGTGTCTCTAATTAAACTCTGTTCACTCCCCGTTTCATTTATATGTAGATCATGAGATATAAATCATTACCCAATTCATTGTATAGTATATAGATACTGACCTTATATATTTTTGTTCCAGAACAACATAATTCATTAATCATATAAGAACCCATTAAAATAAATGGATTTAATAAAACATTCATCAAAACATCACCTGTGGAAGAGAAACTGGCTACATAAAAATCCATCTATCATAAATCTAAACCAACCATAGAAAATATAAAAATAGTTTCCTTGAATCATATTCCCTGTAATAGAAAATAATGATAAATTATATAGAAAATTACATTTAACGATCAGTTGAAATTTTTTTTGATAAAAATATTTTTTATTTTCTACAATCCTTTTTTAGACCACATAATTATAAAAGAGAAATATTTATTTAAAAATAAACGGTAAAGATTATATAAGAATATTCAAAAAATTAAGGCACAATGACGAAAAAAAAATATTCTCTTTTAGTGTATGTAAGAAAATATTATGCCTATATTTATTTTAAAAAAACTTACAAAGGGATCCTAAAGAAGATGAAGAAAATATTTCTTTCAAAAAAATTAAAAAATTAAAAAAAAACATAGTAAAATTATTTCTAATCAGTTGAATTCAAATATAAAAACAAATTGAAAATATTTTTAGAAAATTGGGACATGGAAGTTAAATATTCCCCAGAGGATATTTAAACATAAAAAACCTAAAATTATGAGGATGTTTTGAAATAAATACTTACATTCAGTATTGCATTTCATCATTCACATTCAACCCTCCACTATAATAAATAGATATTAATTAAATATTTATTCAATAAGAAGATATCTATCATACCATGTATAATTTAATTATGTCATCTTATTACCCATTTATTAATATTGTGTTATTAAAATCATTTTTCTCTCTGATTACTACATTATTTTCTAGGCATATTTCGGTTTTTAGTCCTATTCCAAATACATTTATCTTGCTCCCAAAATTTCCATAATGTTAATAATGGTAAAAAAATCATATATTTTTAGTATATAGATATTTATAATAATTTTTAACAATTATAAATTGAATAGTGAATTACACCGTTCATAGTGACGGTAGGTCGCACCAGCACACCAAAATTGTTTTAATTTTTTGACTGATGGAATGAAACACATTAAAATAATAATTCATATTTCCACTATTCTTATTATATAATTTATATAATTTATATTTCTAACAATATTCCTAATTACCATACATGTGAAATATAAATGTAATTAATATTACATTACATTATGGAAATGGTAGTTTATACATATACATGAGAGATGATATCGTTTTCCAAAAAGATGTGTAATAAGAAGGTAGATATGATATTATCAATATAAAAGTATAATTAAAAGTTAAATATCATGAATTGAAACCATAATAACACACATACATTAAACATGGGAATAAAAAAGGAATTGTATCAATTTGTGGAGAGGGTAAGCCCGACATACCCATGAGTGATATTCACTTCCTATTTAATGGGAAATATGAAGTATAATGGTATTTTTATAATCATAATATAATTTGATAGCGTTTGGGATTTTAAAGTAATTTTTTTGATATATATAAATGATTCATAAAAGATAAATAGTAGTATAAATAAAAATAAAGTGATCATTTAGAGTGCTTACCATTTTTTTAAAATGACCCCTAAAGATCTTCTCTTAAGGACACTAGGTGTGGCTATTTGAGATGCCCAGAACCTAATGAATGTGGATTATAAATATTATACTAGACTTTGGTAGAGTAATTCTGATATATAATTCTCAATGTGGTGTAAGGAATTAATGGTGTAGGTGTCCTTTTATAGTTGATTTAAGGGAATCCTTTGGAATTTATCAAGAAATTAATTCATAAGAAATTAAATCAAAATCCCAATACCACGATATGGAACCATTTTGGAAGATAATGTGGTATTTTGTTGGAACACCATCATCCAATATATTTTAGACATGTTTTTTATAATTACAAACTTCATCATATTGATTAACCCATAGTTATTCTATTTTAGTTTAAACATCTATAACAACCATAAAATATTAAAATGTTGTAATTTTTACATATTCGGTGTCAATTAGAACATAAATTGAAACTTTGTGACATTTTAGACCATAAATTTTCCCTATGTCCTTATTTATGATTTTTATGTAATTTAATGAAATATCATTTTCGTAAGACATCATTAATGTCAATTTTAACACTTTTCAAATCATTGTCTTTAACAACATCAGTAAACAACATAAAATCAGAACTAACTATTTGAAAACATTATCTAATAATTATATTAATACTTAAAATAAGTGGATCACGTTAATTATAAATAATAAAAATACTTTTAATATTTTTAATATCACATATTTGTTTTTTTGATTAATTAAATAATTAATTCATCAACATTTTGTATCTGTTTAAAGTAATTATTTAATTCATAAAATTTTTAAATAATCTACCTGTAGAAATTTAATTTCTATTGTAATAAATGTAAAATTAAAATTCTTTAATAATTAATTTTTTTCATTATATTAACACCGAAATGATAATTTAAACTAATAGGCTATCATTTTTTCACTTCACTTAGTTTAATAATATATAAGTCATTTTCAAGGAAATGTATCCATAAAATGAATAAATGAAGAAACATAAGTTGTAATGGTAAAATATTTGTCCTATAATAACTAATATAATGAAAATTTTGTCCTTATGATATATTTTTAATCTGAATTAACCCTATTTTTCCTTTAGCAAGGAGAAACATTTTACCACAGTTACTATTCATATTGACTAAAAATAAAAGCGTCTTAAATACCGAATTAGATCCCAATAATTATAAATATTTAATTTATTTTAAATAATTCAATTATAATAAAAATAATAAATTATTTTTAATGTATGTTTCAAAAATGTGAAAAACCCAATTTCAAGGAAAAATATATTTTTAAGTATAAAACATTATTTATTCTTATAATCTTGCTCGAAAAATATTTGTCCAATGTTTAAATTTTTTTATCATGTATAAAATATATATTTCATTAATATAAATCACTTGTATGAAGTAATTGATATAAAATTCGTTGTACACATAAAATAAATATTAAAAAATATCACATTCATTTTAGAAAATATAATTATAATCATTTGATAGCAAATGAATTTATTTTATAAATTTATAGACCATATATTTTTTATTAAATTAGTTATTACTATTCATACTATTAATGTTAATGGTTATGAAATAATGGGAACATATTATTATAAAAAAAGTAACATGGTTTGCATAAACTCATTATTGGGTTAAACAAAATCTATTAGAACCCTAATTTATTATAATGACATATTTTATAAAAATATCAGTGAGGTTAAAATAGGGGTAATGTTAATCTATATACATATATATATGATATACATGAGATAATTTTGATATTCAAGAAATATTTATAATTATAAAAAGATAAAATATTAATTTTATTCCTACCTTTTCAATCACTGAAAGATGATAATGTTGTTCTCAACAGTTTGGACTACTGCCTCGTTGAGGCGATGTGAACCTCTTTTCATTACCACCCAACATGGATGATATTTATAAGTATATTTTAAAAAATAATGTGTTATTTATGATATTATTATCATTGTATAGATATATGATATTAGTTACCTCCATTCCAAAATGATCATTGAAAATGGAAATGTTTTTCATGTGTACGTATGACCTATCATCTCCATGATCGTAACATACAAAAAATTCTAAAAAATATATTGCATCATAGGTATTAAAGTGTATTTTATTAATAATTATATTTAATATTTCATTATCATTATTCTGTTTATGATGCATCCGTTTCTAATTTAAGAGTCCTGAATATAACAGGTCAAAATATATATGAAAAAAAGTACTTAATATATGAAATGTAATTTGAATAATGAATTTTTGTTAAAAATGTAATTAATTGGTACATGTGAATAATATATGAAATGTTATATATGAATATTTTTCTATAATATATTTATTATAAAATTATATATCTTACCAAGGAGTTTCAAATTTGTATTATAGAATTCGAAACATAAAGTAATAGATTTCTGGTCTCTTTTCTTTCATGGAGACATATAAGAATTCACAACTTATTTTTTATGGGGTTTAAATATTATACCTTTGAAATGTTATATTATGAATATGAATAAATTAATGATATTTAAATTTTAATTTGATGTTATTCTTTTTTGTCTATTTTAATCCCAAAGATTACTAATGTGGTTAGTGATTCTTTTAACAATTTTCCTTCTTTTAGAGTTGTGTCATGTTATACACCTATCTACCATTATGTGTTGTATATAATATTCATTTTAATATTAATATTATAAAATTAAATCTCATGATATATTAAATTTCATTTAATGTTAATCTTTCCTCGGTATTACATCTGAATAGTTAGTAATGTGGAAAAACTTTTATGTTACAATGTCATGATTTATCGCAATTTCTTATATATATGTTTCAAATGATAAAATATAATGATATTTATCTCAACAATTATCATTAATTTTACTCACTTATAATTATTGTTGACATTTTAATTTAATTTTTATATTTTTTTCACTATTTTATAAATAAATTGGTTTTGAACATATTTTAATAAAAAATAATAATTATTTCACGGTATGGTCAAGAGTCCTCTTTTCGTTGCAAAACCATGTTTTCTACAAATTTTTTCAAATTTTTTTTATCATTAATAAATTTATTTTATAAATAAAATTGTACCCATGTTTTACTTCTAATATTTTTTATAGTAATCCTCATATAATTTTCCATACATTACTCATTTGGATTTTACAAAAAATTTAAAAGGAATCCTTTCTTTAAAATGTGAGACACGAATTGAATTTTCTTCCATCATGACCATTATATTAGTTAAATCTACATACATAATTTATAAATTTTTTTGTCATTTAAAATTATTTTTCAAACTTATTATAAATTTTTATTTTTAAAAAGTGATTTTCAACAAAATGTTAGTTTACTCAATGAATGTAACAAGTGATATTTCATAATCCTCCTCCATATAAGATGTAATACATTTATGTATCATATTAGGTACTTTGGATATGAAGTGAGGATATGATTAATATTCTTTCTTAGAATATATTATCATGTATCAATGTTTATGAGGCCCATTTCATTTCAATGAGTTAATCATGTTATGTTAGAAATTGTAATTCTTTTTATATATTTTATAATGAAGTGAAATACCTATATATTTTATATATTTCTCTGGGAAATGTTTATATTATGGGTGCACCCAGATAGAATCAGGTGAGCACATAATAGCTTATATAATGGGTGTGCTCAGATATCACAGGGTGAGCATGATATAGCTTAGATGATGGGTGTGCATAGATAATGATTCACTGTATTCGGTAATTATTATACCCTCCGTATATTTATATTGTAAGTTGGACATATGGTTATTATAAATGAAGGGTTTCTAAAAGGATTCATTGAAGATAATTTCCCATGATGCCAACATTTTATTGTTATGTTTCTAAGGTTTTATAATGTTTCTTATAACTAAGATTGATATCACATGGATCATGACTTTTGATTCAGATGGTTGTTTCCATTGTTAAATCATCATTCCATGTTTTCATGTTTACTGATCTAGGAATTAATGGGAATGAATATTATTATATATTTCTCATGTAATTTTATTCATAATACCCTTATTCTCTTCTTATACTCTCCTGTGATAATAAATTGTCAATTTTTATGCTTTCACTTATAGATAATTTCATATCAACCATATTGTGTTTCTTTTCCACAAGAATTCACGAATGGTTTTTAAGTAAGAATACCATATGGGAATATATTTAGAGAATACATGGAGGATCCTCCATGATTTAAGAATATTGTGTTATATATTTCCAATGAAACTAAACTATTATAGTCCACATGCATGAGTTTGTGTAATGTAGTGAATATTCACCTAAAAATATGTAATATCCATTTACGAGATGTCTAGGATGTTATAGATTGTATTAGAGGGAAGGATCAATTATCCTTTGGAAATTATAATTAGAAAACATAACTAAGATCCATAAGGATATTATTATGGTTATTTCTATGGATACATCTAAGGGTAATTTAAAGGATGAATCAATGTATAGGAAAATATCCTAGAATTTTGGTAATGGTATAATAAGTGGTTTCCATGTAATTTCATCCATATCTGGATATAATATGTGGATGTGGCTTAAGAATAGATAGAATAATGGGTAATAAATCACAAAAATGGAACATCACATTGGGCTTTATCATTACCAAGTGAATAAAAATGGGAATTGCTGTAAACATGGTTTTCCACTTGAGGGGGATATGTATTAGAAATTTAGAAACTATTTAAAAAACATTAAGGATTTAAATACATGATGACCATGAATGACCAAGGATTAACCTAAAGTGTCATAGATTAACATTAAGGGGCCATTATTTAGACCTCATATATTTAATTGTTTTGATTATTTGGTATACCATTATGATTAGTGTTATTCATGATATGCTTTTTATTTTTAGTCAATAGAGGGAAATCAAAGGATCTGTGTTAACTATGAATGTGACAGACAACTTCTGATTAATAGAAAAATGTGTTGATGACTGGAGTGATGGATATTATTATTATTCCTAATTCATTATCAATGAACAAGATTACCAATGCTCACCTTAACCAACTATTGTAATGACCAATGAAGAGAAGGATAAAGTTCATTGAGAGTTTAGGTAGTATATGCCATAGAGGAAATAAGTACAAGTTTCTTATATTCTATATAGGTGGAAAAGATAATTAAAGGGATTGTATTAGAGATATGATAACTTTTTTTGGGAGTGTAAATTAATGACACAATGAAAGTAACTATAAATTAAAAAAAATAAACATTAATTTAACACAATTGATGGGAATATTGGTCTCTGTGTTATATTATCACGTGTTATATTGTATAAATATGGAAATTGTGGAAATTATTCAAATCGACTAAGGGAAAATATCATGAATAAAATTATCAAGGTGGAATGATAAATGGTTGTACTACTAAATATGAATAAAATATGAATGAAATATGAAATGAAATTAGTATTAAATAACAAAAGGATGAATCATAGTTATTAGCTATAGGATAAGGAAGACTAATTGAATTATTTATGTATTTTAATTCAATAATTATATTATATTAATATATATAAGGATTATTTGGAGTAGTTTTTCATTAATGATTTCAAAAATATGTCAAATGGTATTAATGACCTTGAATATTGATTTAACATAAAGTTGACACTTTATAGAAAACACGTGATTAATGAAAGGTAACCCCTAATATGATCTTGATGATGATAAAATGACATATTTTTTGTAATAAGAGATGTTTGGGAAGGAATATTTAAATTGAATATTATGAATAACCTTGTATCTCATTAATTTTTTGTTGAAAATTTTATTTATGCTATTATTTATAGTGTTTAAAAAATGATTAAGGAATACATCCAATAATATGTGTTTTAATGTAAGGAATGATGATGAATGTATGTTTTCAATATGGTTGTTTAACACCACATGACTTTAAAATATCTTCCTTTAAATTTAATTTTGTTTATATCTTTATTTATAGGCAACACAATGTTTTCTTGTGTTGCACACAATAACGATTTCCTTTGATAGCATATAAGACATGTAAAACCAAGAATAGAAGTTTATATAACATCCTGATAATTTATAGTATATTAATTTACATATTATATAATCAATAAAATATTTTCACATTCATCGAATTGATTTCATAAATATACTATAAGAACAAATCTCAATTTATTCTTTAATAGATATATTTTTCTAAAGGTAGTTTTCTGCCTTTTAATAGAGAACCAGTTTTAAAACTATGTTATGAACCATTAATTAATTTTATTTGTAAAAATTAACATCATTTTTGATTTTTGAATGTAAATATTTTCTTATGGTGAATATCTGGTATTTTTATGAGAAGTTTCATTTTTATAAACAGTGAAAAAATAGTGCATTTTAGTTTAAAACAATCATTCTAGTTAAATAATAATTAATGATAAATTATCAATTGAATTTGATTTATAGTAAAATTAGTTCAATTATAAATAAATTAATCTTATTTAATTAATTTTAGAAATTATTATATTGATGTTAAATATTAAAACATAGTGAACATTTGGACATTTTCACTTTAAAAACCCGATTTATTTCCACATTGGCTTGATTAGCCTTAAATTTAATTTTTTACATCTATGAATTAAATTCGAAAAAATAGATATACGTAAAATAATACGTATGATATTTATAGTTTAATATGATCAAATTAATTTTTAATGATAATACTTACTGAAAGAAATTAATATTAATTTTAATGATTAAGCTAAAAATCAGTTTACATTGTGGTTAAACATTGTTAATAAGGGAATATGACCTAGAAATGTGTAAAGAATTTTTGTTTTGACCATATTTCAACCATATACCCTCTTGGTTATAATATTCTATCATATTGGGACACTATAACATGAATTAGTCTTATATAATATGTTATGTAAGGAAAATGACAGAAAAAGAATGTTCCTTACCATTCACATTTATAAATCCACGAGATATTGAAAAATCATATTTTCGGTTATACATAATATTTTTATGGATAAATGATTTATTTTTATCATAATAATTTATCATTAAATTTAATAGATGAAATAGTTACTTAAAATGTTGATGAAACGCCAATGTATGGATTATTTGGTAAATGATTAAATAAAATAAATGACCCTAAGAGTATTAAATGTGAAAAAAATCAAGTTAATTAATGTGTGATATAACTTTTTTAGATTAATATATAATTTTACATATATTTTAACTTAATATATCTTATATATATATATTTGTTGGTATATTTTAATTTAAATTGAGTAAATAAAGTCAAAATTGACATTAATGTTATTTTATAATAAATAATATTTTATTAAAACAAATTATGTTACTAAAAATAATATGTCCTAAAAATTGAATTTTATGTGTAAATAAATATCAAATATGTTCAATTCATATAATAATTGATATTTTATAGTTAACATATTTACCCATAAATAATAATAGATTTTTTAGTGCCTTTATATTTAAAGAATTGTTTTTTTGACTACCTACGCTTCAACTGAATTAATTTCCAAATAATATGGGATTTTTATATTATAAATTGGATTTCATATTTAATAATAATTGTTTTCTAAACATTATAACATTTAATACATTAATTTAGTGTTAATATATTGATTACATAGGTTATAAAACAGTTAACCCAATGAAAAACTAATAATAAAAAAATAAGGAAACATAATGACTAAGGAACAAAATGAAAAAAATGCATTTATATTTATGTTCTGTGAGTATGGATATATACTAATTACCATTTATTCCATTATTTCACTACTTTTTAATCACATGTGGTATGTTAAACCTCCCACTAGTGTTTACCTTTAAGTATTTATAAGAATGTCACTCATCCTCAACTATAGAAATGAATTCACTCTTCCCCTTCCTCACAAATCTTAAGCCATTATGACCCATCCAAACCAGTCAAAAATAATATCATGAAATATATACCATCATCCAAGGATTCAATTTTTATAGAAATAAATTCAATGAATACATTTGTAATAAACCAAATGTAGTTGCACGAATAATAGGTAACGTTCTTGAACGAGCTCTTTTGTATTATTTCATCCTCCACCACAACAATTGTTATATTATCCTTATTATATAATAACCTCAATATCCTAAATATAATTACATGTTTTCATATTAAGTTTAATTAATAAACATTCACAGAACCTTTGATCAAATGGGATACACAAACGTCATTCATATGTACGACAGACTACCACCTCGTGAATCGATGTCATTCATTATTACCTTATCTATATTCAAGGTTGGAAATAATGAAGGATTTATAGGTTAAATATTATATATATTATATTTATAATGTATTTATTATTTTGTAATTATTATTTAACACATAAATTCATGCGTTACATTTTGTGAGAATATGGTAACATCGATTGTGGACATGTGGACTACGGCCTCCTCAAAGTGATATGATGAATTAAAAATTTACATGGAATGTATTAATTATGGTTTCAATAAACACATTTTATTTATATGGAAAGAAAAATTATTCTTGTATTATAATATTCACATATAATAATAACATTTCATTCTTTTAATATGAAATGAAAATGGAAATAGTGTCCATGCATATGTACGACCGAGTGTCTCTATTAAAAATATATTTCCTTTTATATATAAAAATTTCATGGATTACTATAAATAGATGTGTAATAAATATATATTATATTTAAATCATGAATTAAATTATTTATTTTATTAAATAATGATATATGTAGTAGCATTGAAAATCATCAAGTTGAAACGTACTAAAAAAACAGGGTAATTACCACCTAAAATAGAAAAAATAATGAATGATTATTTACCAACATGCATTGATATTTTATGAAAGTGTTTTATATGATATAATAAATTAAATATTTTCCAGTTATAAGTTAATAACATGATTAAATCATTATATATAAGGTTCAATAAGGTTCAACCAAAATAGATCATAAAGTAAGGGGATTTCCTATCTCACTTTTACTTCTACGAGGCTTGTACCTTATTAACAACTTATTTCATTTTTGTGGTGTATCTACTAACATATTATATGTTATATCATGAATTTAACTTATTTAATGTTATTAAACATTCTAATTTATTTTATTGTTTCATGTATCTCACAATTCAATAGTTACCCATGTAGTAAAGGATTTGTCTCAATTTATATTCCATTGAGTCTGATTTGTTAATATAAACAAATTCCCATTTGTGTGGTGTGTACACTTACCATCATTAATTTAACATCAAGACTCTCTCACACATCATGTTATTTTACTTTTCACGTTTAATTATCTCATCCAAGGGGTTTTGACTTAAAAATTATCATGTGTTAAAAGTTATCTTTTCAATATCTCATTCTTTTATGATTTTTAACATTATCTTGAAACAATCACTTCCTTGTGATGAATTTTTATTGTACGTTAAATTTCTATTATGTATCCATATTCTTTTTTAATGGATATTTTAATTTCCAAAAATTTAATCATTTTTTACATATGGATTTTACTTTTAATGTTATTTGATTAGTTAGAGAAATGTTGATAAATTGGTATCTTTTACCCAGTTTGCTTATTTGATAAGGAATGTTGTTTATGAATTAAATAGATTATTCGATATTTGTGGATTTATTTATACATTCTTGACATGGGTCAAAGACTATTTAATAAAATACTAATGATTTTGTGACCACATAAAAAAATACCTATTTGTATGGGACAAGTAAATGAATGCACCATGACTCATAGGTAGTCTTATGGGATGAAATTAGTTGGTCAAAAAACCTTCATGAATGTTTCCAAGAATTCTTAAATTTTTGAGAGGATAGATATTGAAAAAAATTATATGGCTTTCTACAGACACACATAAACTATCTTGAGGATATATCTTGAATGTCTCTATCTTGATATCTCATACAACCAACATTATGCATTCCATAATTTTTGTTATTCCATGTGATTATTTGAGTAGTTTAAATATTCATAGTCATGTTTCAAGATAACATGATTACTTATATGGGATTATTCATTAATATTTTATTCTTTACATATTTTATAATACTCTATGAAGTTATTTAATATCTTTTGTTACTAGTTATTTACCATTCCATGTTGATTATGTTCATTAATTAATTATTTTTTAAACTATATTTTGCCCATAATGATAATTTGATAACACTATTATTTTGTTAAATTTCACAAGTATATGAAGATGGATTCTACTAATTAGTTCAAATTATGTTGATATATTACTCTTTTTATTGTATATTTTCGGTCCATAATGTAGAATCAGTTTAATGTAAGTAATTTGTTTTTCCAAAATTTTAAAACTCTACAGTCCTTTAGTATTTTATTCCTTATAATAATGCCAATTTAACAAATGAAGGCAACAACTTTGGGCTTTTGGGGCTAGTGTGTTACATTTTATATCAATGGATGTTTAGTATAAAACGTGGGGACTAGATTTAGGAAGGCATAGATCACAAAATATTAACATATGATAGACTTTGTAGATTACTATAGGACAAAACCTTAATGATACAATGTTTATGATTATAAGACTAAAATACATAAAGTTTTCAATTGACTAAATTATTTCACTAGTTTTGTGATTATACATTATGCATCATAATGATATGATCTAATACAATATAAATCATTTAAATAAATAAATACTCAAACGAAGAATAATATCAATAATCATGTCTAATGTATATGTTTCCCTACTAAAGAAACCTATATGTATAGTATTGAAACTACAAATGTTATGGATAAATATTTTTAGATTAATTATTTTTTGAAAATTATTTAAAATATTGGGAAACATATACCTCAATGAGATTCTCTTATGCCATATGTCTTTATAAGATAGAGGCTCTAATCGTTTTGCGGGACTAATAATCCAATAGGGGAAAAGTAATAGATTAAGACTCTGGATAATATCACTATATCATTGGGATATAGTGAAAAGAAAAATATTACATTTTAGGTTTATTATATAATGGGTGATGTTGATCAATGGTGTTCTTTGGTCTAGAATACCGAGGGAGAGGAAATAGAACTCACAGAATGGAACTATTTTTGGGAGATAATATTAAAAAACATTTCCTTTATTTGAAGCAAAAGTAGGTGAAGATAAATTTGTAAATATTTAGTCAAAAGTAATAATAAATTGTTAAAGAGTTTTACCCAACCGTAAAAAGGCTAACATGGATTTCTACTAGTAATATACCCAAAAGAGAATTCTATATCGACCTCTTATTTGAAATGCTTAATTCACGTCACTGAAGGGCATTGGTATCTCAAATTTTTTCTTCATATAATGAAATATTTTTATTTCATATCAAAATAGGGAAATAATTCACTATGTCTTATGGATTTAAATATAAGATATAAAATATGAGGTAAATAGTTTAAATAGTGGATAAAGAGAAGAAGGGAAAGAATGGTTTTCCTAGATATGATAAATACAGAAAGAATTACACAGGTAAATGATTGAATGGAATGGGAGTTTTTTTTATAAATTTATAAAAAAGGGTCATTATGAAATATAGTGAAAAGGTATGAAGGGAAAAAATATATTCCATATTTTAACTATAGTGAAATGGGACACTACACAAATAAATTCCCTAAGTATCAATGGAAGCTAAAGGATCATGTGCAATCTTATGGTATTGACACGACTAAAGTAAAATGATTAATGTAATTCTCTATTCAGATATATGAAATATTATTTTGTGGTATTTTATTTATGATGTTATTATAAAATAAATTATGAAATATATAACAATTTGACGGAAGTATTGTTTCAATAATGACTTTAGCACATATTTTATACAGTATCGATGAATTAGGAAAAATGATTTAGTGAAACGTTGAAATTATTGGAAAAATAAAGAATGGGAACCCTTAATATGTTCATTATGTTGACATAATTATGGTTAGAGAAATAGATTAATTCATTAGATAAATTTAATTTTATAGTATTGACTACGTTCATACAGATTGATGGTTTGTTGAAAAATAATTTTATTCCATCATTGATGGGGTCTACATGAATTTTTGGATTTAAGGAATATATCCAAGAATCCATGTTACACATAAGTAATAATGAAGTAAAATTTTTTCATTATGGTTTTATGATAATTCTTGTTATTACGAAATTTAATGAGAATACATTTTGAAGGTTTCCACATGTTCAGTTTTTGATGATTAATGACCTACTTCTTATTGATTGAAGGCTAATGATAAGTTTATTTTTTCATTTTAGTGAACATACTTATAAATTGTGGGATCATAATATTATTTTAAATTAATCCTTTTAAGAAATGGATTAAGATGATCATTGGTCATGGTTTTAGAAGATAATGTATTACGTTATCATATGATGAAACATGTTTTTAGATATGAAAAAGAAAAAATTTATGCCACAATTAAAGGATAACATTGTGTTTATAAAATATGAACGTATCAAATTTGTATGTTTTATTATATAAAATGATATTAAAATTTTTCTTATACTCTAGGAAAAGGGACTTACATTTTTTGTCCTATTATCATCATTTTTTACGATTTCAATGACTTATAGTCACACCTCATGTTTATGGATTTGTGGCCAAAACCTTTCTCAGGAGAATGTTATTTATCAGCCTCTATCAAAAAAATATAGTTATATTTTCAATCCATGTCAATGTTTTTACCAATATTATCCTATTTGAAATCTTAGTTTTGTGCTAACATTTTCATTTCCATTTCCCTCTTATTAAGAAGATGTGTTATTAACCCTATTTACGATATCTGTTTTTGATAATAGCATTTTCAAATATCAAACCATCGATTTCCATGATCATGTTTGAGTTATGAGAAAAAAATTTATTTTAGTTTAGGGGAATTTAAAAACCAAAGAATTTAAAATATTGTACTTTTACATTAAATTTTATTTTATTTCTTTCTTTCATTATACATAACACATTGTTGTCTAGTGTTACACACAATACCGAGTTCCTTTAATAACATATAAGCCATGCATAACTGAACTTATAGGTGTATATAACATCCTAATACATTATGATATTTTTATTTTTATATTATATATTCGATAAATTATTTTTATATTCATCCAATTGATTTTATAGGCATATAATAAAAACAAATCCAGATTTACACATACAAAATGTATTTTTAAGGCAGTTTTTCCACCTTTTAGTAGCGCACCAATTTCAAACCTAAATTTTGACCCTTTTATAATTTTTATTTGTCAAAATAAACATTATTTTTGAATATTTATTGTCAAAATTATCTTCCGTCGATATTTTTAATTTTTCTCAAAAGTATCATTTTTTGATGGATTGTGATGAAATATTTAATTTAAGTTGAAAATTCCATTTATTTTAAACACTTTGTAATTTAAAATTATATTTTAAATTTATGTTAAATTTAAATTTTAAAATTTCACATCTATTAATACAATTTCAGTTATTAAATCATTTTTATATTGAATGTAGTTATAAATATATATTGATATTTGGACATTTTCTCTTTAAAAACAAACTTTCTCACCACGTCAATGTGATTAGATTTAATATTAATTTTTCCAACTATGTAAATTAAATTAAATAACATTTATAAATATTTGGAACTAGTATGATATTTTTATTCTAATAAGATCAACATAATTTCGGATGCTGATAATTAGTGAAAGCAATTAAAATTAATTATAATTTTTGAGGAAAAAATTAGTTTTCATAATGGTTAAACATTAATCATAAGAGGAAAATTGACCTCGAAACTTGTAAAAAATCCATTGGATACCTCTATGTCAAATATATTACCTATTTGTTTTAATTTTATGATTTATTAGGATACTTTTCAATGAAATTGACCTATATAATAATTTAAGTGAGGAAAAAGACATAAATTTACATTTCTTACCTTTAACATTTATAACGTCTTAATATATACAAAAACATCATATTTTTTATTAATAAAATTTTTATATATAGATTATATATTTTTTCAAAATAATTTATCATTAATTTTTATTGAGGATTTAGTTACTCAAAATTCTTAATAAACACCAACATAGTGATAAGTTTATTAAAACTGAATAAAATAAATGATACTAAAAATATTAAAATTGAAGAAAATTGAAGGAATTATTGTGTTCCACTATTATTATTTATTAATATTTCATGTAAATTATATTGAACATAGTTTATTTTAATTCCATAAATCCCTTTATTTTTTTAAATTTAGATAAAATAAATAATGTCAAAATAGACATTAATGTTAATTTTTAATTAATTATATTTTTTTAAAGACCCATAAATTCCAAGGAAATTTTTTTTTCTTAATTTTCTTTGGAATTTTACAAGAACGCAGTTTCTGACGGCGCCTGATTCTGAGGCCCAGTGTGCCCGGAATCAATTTCCGAAGTTTGGCTTGGGTACGTTCAGTGAACGGACGAGCGGGTTTTTATAACTTTTGAACCGGTTCTCAGAATCGAATTCTGAAGGCACCGATGGAATCACAGCACCGGTAATTTCTTAGAAACGCCTCTTCCGGAGTTGCGTTTTCTCGGGTGTGGTTTTTAATTTTTGGGCTTAAAGTTAAAAAAATAAAATAAATAGTGCGACAAACATTATTTTATTTCACTTAAGCCGCTTGGAAGCCACTTGAAGACACCTAAAGCAGCTTAAGATGAGTTGTTGCGGATAGGGTGCTATCCAAAAATATCCTACCCTCTTGGTAGGATATTTGTGAGGTTGGACCCGCACAAGCCCCACCGTTTCTTTTCCGCTAATTAACACACCCGCGAAAACCCATCATTATGAAAGTCAACTAACGTGTTTTCTTATTTTTTTAACGCAACAATTAATTGGGCGGTTTATTTTGTTGAATTAATTCTACGAATTAATGGGTCGTTATTTATCTCTTTATTCGTTTCTGAACCGGTTTGAAATCTGTTGGCGTAGTAATAAAATAAGGCCAACACACCCTCCTTTTTTTGTAATGTTGTGTTAAACCTTGAATAACCTCTGAGAATTTTTCATCCTTCTTCGCGAAGAACGCGAAGAACACGAAGAACGGAAAGAACGCGAAGAACGCCGACCTCTGATGAAGAACGCCAAAACCGCGGAAATCGACGACGCAACGCTGTGTGCCGCGACGCCGATGTTTCCTCTTCTGCGACGTTCCTTCCTCCACAACGAAACCTTCAATCAACTGTTGGAGTTCGACGAAGAATCTCGGAAGCGGAATCGAGTAGCAAGCAACGACGACTTCACCTTCCCTTGATTCGGACGAACGCCGACGTCCCCCTTTGACGTCGTCATCCTCGCGACGGCATACTGCGACGAACCTCAAATGACGACGCCTCCTTCCGATCGGTTTATACCCAAGGTAGGGGTTTTATTTTAATGTTCTATACTCCGTGAATGTTTCCGTTCAAGGTGAAGAACCCTGATAATAAGAACAATTTTAATTCATTAAAATTGTTTTTGGTTATGTATTCATGTGTTGAATAAACTTCTCTCGTTGTTATAATCTAACGCGGATGGTGCGGGCCAAACGAACACGGCTCGACAACCCTCTGCAGATTGTTTATTGATATGTGGATTGACGGGCGACGACAAAGCAGGCCGTTTGGGAATGTGAATCCCTTCGTAGTGAATATGGGGTCCCGAGGGGACCATAGGCGAAGACGACAGGAAGAACGGACCACCGGAGCGCGTCCGGTGGTCCGCGGAAGGGGGCGGCGGCGCGCCACGCCGGCGCCCCGGAGGCGCGCCGCCGGAAAAAGCGGCGGTCATCGAACCGCCGACCTCAATCAGCAGCGAAGGGCGGGGGATCCGCGCGCCCCACCCGCGTGTTGGCTTGGCCACGCTGGCTGAGCCACGGCCGGCCGGTCGGGCCGGACCGAACCGGACTGCACCGGACTGGGCCGGGCCAGGCCGGGTCGGACCCGGGTCGGGTCGACCCGGTTCGGGCCGGGCCCAGACCCCCATTTTCGGGCCACTTTCGGTCAAATGCCCGTAACATGAGCTACAGGCCTCCAAACGACTCGTCGTCAGTGACAACGCGATCCTTTGATCGAGACGGTCATTTGGGTATATTGCACTCAAGGATTAAGATTACTTTGTGTTCGGCTGGGTTGGTTCGGATACGAAACCAACCGGGCCCTCGGAGCGGAAAAGCTCGTAACTTGAGTTCCGGACGTCCGAATGACGTGCCGTCGACTTTGTTGTTTTCCTCTAAGTGAGAAGGATATTTTGGCTTACTCCGCTCGAGGTTTGGGTGCCGTCGGAGTGCGGTCGGGTTGGTTCGCTCACGAAACCAACCAGGCACCTGGGACGAAAAAGCCAATAACACACAGACTGGGCGTCCGATTGACGCACCGTTTGCCTCGTTGTTTTCCTCTTGTTGAGACGGAGCTTTTGGCATCCTACACCCGAGTTTTGGATGCAGTTGGATAGTGGCCAGGTTGGATCGCACCGAAATCCGACCGGGCCCCTGGAACGGAAAAGCTGATACCTTTCTGACAGAACGTCCGTTTGATGAACCGTCAGCGGCGTTGGTGATCTCGTTGAGAAACGGTCCCTATGAGTATACCCTATGAGTGTTCTGGGTATAGTTGAGTTACGGCCAGATTGGTTCGCACATGAAACCAGCCGGGCCCCTGGGACGAAAAGGCTAATAACTCACAGACCGGGCGTCCGATTGACGCGTCGTCTGTTGCGTTGAGACCCCTATGACGAGGTGGTCCTTTGAGATACTTCTTTGCGGGACTTTGTGATACTTGGAGTATCGACCAGTAGCTCGTGGAGCGGACCCTCTCGGAGACGAGCGTGCGGAGTACAGAGACTGTGTAGCCGGCTGAGACCTGACGACTGCTTGACCGACTCGACTTTGAGTGAGTCGACTAGCCCAGTGGATGGAGCGCCCGGTATTTGGTGACAGACCCACGGCGGACGGAGCGCCCAGTAGTTGGCCGCAGACCCGTGGTACTCGATAGGAGGAGTACCTCTGTAGGCTATTGGGGGGAGCGCCCGATATTTGGCGACAGACCCACAGCGGTCGGAGCGCCCGGTAGTTGGCCGCAGACCCGCGGTACTCGACAGGAGGAGCACCTCAACAGTCTTAGGTTAGTGAGCAGTACATCGGAGTCATGACAGGACAACTGTACACTCCAGAGACGGAGCTCCTCAGCAGTTACGGTTTCGATAATGAAAATCCTGGTTTGAGCTGAGACTTTTTGACCTTTGTGTTTACATCATGATTGTGATGGTTCACTTGATAACATAGGTATATTTATGGGCATATACCTGGGTAGTGGTTATCCGTTTATTTCACACTCCTTGTGTTTCCTCATGATTGAGATGGGTTACTTGATAACTTAGGTATATGTATGGGCATATATCTAAGTAGAGGTTATCTGTTGAGATCTTCTTGTGGTTATCCTTGTTGGTTTAGTGAGACCCTGAGGGTCTCGAGGTCCCTGCTGAGTATCATTATACTCACCCCTGCACGGGCTATGCCCGCACCTCGTTGTGTTGGTTACAGACGACAGGATGTGCTGACGGAGGCCGAGTGTTCGAGGACTGGACGGTACCCGGAGGTGGACTACACGACGAGTCAGTACCCGAAGGTGGACTAAAATACATGACGAATCACAGAGGAGGTTGATGGACGAGAGCGTGGATGAGGCTATCTGTACCTACCCTTCAGGTAGGATCCGTGGTGGACGACCAGGAGTCGCGCTATCTGTACCTACCCTTCAGGTAGGATCCGAGGAGGACGACCCAGGAGCTGCTTCCTACTTCCAGCTGTTGTCTTTTTGCTGTTGTACCTTGTTCAGTTGTAGTCGTACTTTATTTTGGGTTTGTATTCTGGCCCATTTACTTTTCAGCATTTCTTTTCTACTTAGTGTTTTGCTTCCGCTTGTACTCTCTGGTGCTTGTTTTCTTTTATAAAGGCAATTCCTTCCCAGTTATCGGGATTTTACGCCTTTGGTGCTAGTCGCCAGCCCCTGGCCTATGAAGGCGGGCTTGGGGTAGTCACGGCATGGGCCCTGAGGACGGGGCGTGAAAAATTGGTATCAGAGGAGTTCGGTTCTACTGCAGAACATATAACTCTGATGTTTCCTTCTGTGAAGCAATAGTGTTAAAGGTACCGAGTGTGGTTTTCAGTTCAGGGAGTCCAGTGTTGGTGCGGGCGGCCGACGTATCCATACACCAGGACCCTAAAAACTGATTTCTGACTTTGTGCACGAAAACACTGATTGTGTGTGTGTTTTCCAGAAGTTTTATTTAAATGTCATCTCAAACCAGGTCATCTCACCAGGTATAATCTTTTGACCGTGTCACGTTGTTTCATTCAGGATGCCTCCCCGTGGACGACCAGCTAGAGCCCCGAGAGTGGTATGTACTGACAGCCCGCCGAGCGACGAGGCCTCAGTACATGGCCATATCCCAGTTGAGGCACCATCGGAGGCACCAGCGGTACTACTACCTGTTGGGCCACCGATACCACCAGCCCCAGCAGCAGAGGATGCAGGTCGCTTGAGCACACTACATGAGTTCCAGCACCAGAGGCCACCCAGGTTCCAGGGAGGGACGGACCCGCAGGCGGCTGAGGATTGGCTGGAGGCTGTGGTGAGAGTCTTCAGGCTATTGGGGACGCCGACAGATTTCATGGTGATCCTATCTACCAGTCTTCTTCAGGCAGCAGTAGGCAGATGGTGGAGCCTGATGCTTCAGATGCATGACGAGGCGACACTTCTATGGGCAGACTTCGAGAGCCTATTCCGGGCAGAATTTGTACCATCCACCCTTCGAACGGTGCGTATACATGAACTACTTAAGCTGCGGCAGGGCAGCATGTCAGTGGCGCAGTACTCAGCGAGATTCACCGACCTCTCGCGCTACTCCACAGATATGGTACGAGACCCGTTCTTCAGGGCCTGAACCTTCGAGCAGGGGCTCAGGCGAGAGTTTAGAGCTTCTGTTGTTTCTCACAGCTTTCCGACATAGACAAGGGTGTTGGAGAGAGCCCTCTTAGTGGAGAGTTTCCTTGCTGAGCAGTCTCCAGCAGCGGGACCCACCACTAGACGGATTGCGGCAGAGTCTTCTACCGCAGGCAGTAGACAGATGACGCAGAGGTCCAAGTGGACCAGACCTACCGGTGGCCGACTGCACGACTCAGGTTCAGTTGTGCGGGGAAACCTGGGTGGAGTTAGAGCCAGACGTGCTGAGAGTGGACAGTGTTACTCCTGCGGCGGAATTGGTCACATGGCACGTGACTGTCTGACCCGCCATGGAGATGACCAACAGTTAAATGAAGAACCTCTGAGGCAAAGGCAGAGGTTCAATCAGGGCGGACCGCAAGGAGCAGGCGGCCATGGCAGAGGAGCTGGCCGTGTAGCTGGAGGTGAACGACGCTTCGGGATGTTGCCACCACCACTAGGAGGCCCACCCCGACCGCAAGGGACACGAGGACATGGGAGAGCTCAGCATCAGGCAGCTGAGGCCTATGGTCATGGATCTCCGAGAGCAGGTGGACATGAGAGGAACTAGTGGATACATCCTTTGTACTTCTAGTTCCATGTTTCTTTTGTATTCGTGTCTTTGTACTATGAGATGCAATAATAAAAAGACACTTATCTTTGTTTGCTTTCCTATCCTTTTTGTTTGGTTGATACTGAGTGGTCCCGGTTAAACTGTTGACTTGACCCTCACTTTCGATATTTCTACTAGAGGAGACCTGGTGACCTCACACTGATGCCGACAGTGTGACTCGACCCTTGGACGTGAGAGTGACAGTTGGATCACTTGGTAGTTACGTCGAGGCCTTACGACGTCATCCATGGCATGAATGCATCATTCATGTCAGGATTGACTGTATTAGGCAACAAATGTGGTTCATCTAGGGGATGAGACCGGATTTCTCTTTTCTGAAAAGAAGAAATCATAGCAGCTCTTGTGAGACTAAAGAAGGTCCAGGTCATCCAAGAGCAGATGAAGACTGCACAGTGCAGTAAGAAACAGGAAACCGGTGCCAGTCTTAGAGACTCAGGCGTGTTAAATGTTTAAAGAAGTGGAAGCATTAAGGATAAATGAGTCTGCGATGTAGCAGACGTGGAGGCAGAGATAGGAGAGCAGTATGAGGTGGTGTACATCTTAACATGCTACAACCACCCGCCTTAGTTATCCCCGCCAGGCTCAGGGACCTGGAGGGCGGTGTAAGAGTGTGGTTGCTTGCGGTCATGGAGTGTGACCTAATAGCTCTAGAAATGATTCAAGGGACAGTCTATGTCTACTACTAGCTGCTGTAGTAACGGACGTCGATATGAATCATTCCTTGCTTTCACAAATCTTATTCCAGACCTAGAGTTTCCGTTAAGCTGTGGACTTGACCCTCACGTCTGGAGATACCTTGGGAGGAGACTCGATAATCACACTTACGCCGACGGTGTGGTCCGATCCTCGAGATGAGAGTTTCGGTTGGAATCTCTTGGTGGCAGCGTTGAGGCCTTACGACGTTGTTTTGAGTATAGACTGGGCAATCACGGTTCATACACAAATTGACGGTATTAGGAAAAAAGGTTGTAGTTTAACTACGACGTCGGGATGGGTTTTCCTTGGTCGGCAAAAAAGGAAACCCCAGGCAGCGGCGGGTAACTCTTTCACAGGAGGGTGCGACTGATCACTCTTGAGTCGGTCAATCTTACCCTCATAGTAGCAGTCGTTTTGAGTTTCAGTTCTAACATAAAATGGAGACCTCTGGAGTTTGAGGATGATGACCACGTCTTCTTACGGGTCTCACCTCGACGAGGTTTACGGAGATGTGGCCAGGGAGGCAAGTCATCTCCGAGGTTCAAAAGACCATTATAGGTCCTCAGCTGGGTAGGCGAGGTGGTTTACCGCTTGACCCATCCACTTCAGTTGCACTAGGTACACAACGTTTTCCACGTATCTCAACTGAGGAGATACGTGCTCGACCCTCTGCATATCATCGACCTTGATGAGCTGGACGGTGGCGATGAGGTGACTTCTACGGAGGTTCTTGTGGGGATCGAGGATCGACAGGAGCAGATCCTAAGAGGACGGTCGATTCCTCTCGTGCACATTCTTTGGCAGCACGGGAACCTCCAGGTGAGCACATTGGAGCAGAAGGCTCAGATGCGTGCTCACCACCACCTTTTTTTCCCTAAGTTTGTGGTGAAGCTTTACGGGGACGTAAATCCCAATGGTGGGAGTAATGTAAGGACCCGTAAATTTCAAGGAAATTTGTTTTTCTTAATTTTCTTTGAAATTTTACAAGAACTCAGTTTCTGACGGCGCCTGATTCCGAGGCCCTGTGTGCCCTGAATCAATTTCCGAAGTTTGGCTCCGATACGTTCAGTGAACGGACGAGTGGGTTTTTCTAACTTTTGAACCGGTGCTCGGAATCGAATTCTGAGGGCACCAATGGAATCGCAGCGCCGGTAATTTCTTAGAAACGCCTCTTCCGAAGTTGCGTTTTCTCGGGTGTGGTTTTTAATTTTTGGGCATAAAGTTAAGAAATAAAATAAATAATGGGACAAACTTTATTTTATTTCATTTAAGCCGCTTGGAAGCCACTTGAAGCCACTTAAATCAAGTTAATCTGTGCTATTGGGGATAGGGTGCTATCCAAAAATATCCTACCCTCTTGGTAGGATATTTGTGAGGTGGGACCCGCACGAGCCCCACTGTTTCTTTTTTTCTAAGTAACGCATCCGCGAAAACCCAACATTATGAAAGTCAAATGATGCGTTTTCCTATTTTCTTAACGCACCAATTAATAGGGCGGTTTATTTCGTTGAATTAATTCAACGAATTAATGGGTCGTTATTTATCTCTTTATTCGTTTCTTAACCGGTTTGAAATCCGTTGGCGTAGTAATAAAATAAGGCCAACACACCCTCATTTGTTTTGTAATGTTGTGTTAAACCTTGAAGAACCTCTGAGAATTATTCATCCTTCTTCACGAAGAACGCGAAGAACATGAAGAACGCAAAGAACGTGAAGAATGTCGGCCTCCGACGAAGAACGCTGAAACCGCGGAAATCGACGATGCAACGCCGTGTGCCGCGACACCGACGTTTCCTCTTCTGTGATGTTCCTTCCTCTGCAACGAAACCTTCAATCATCTGTCGGAGTTCGACGAACAAGCTCGGAAGCGGAATCAGGTAGCAAGTGACGACGGCTTCGCCTTCCCTCGAGTCGGACGAACGCTGACATCCCCCTTCGACGTCGTCATCCTCGCGACGACATACCGTGATGAACCTCGAATGACGACGCCTCCTTCCGATCGGCTTATACCAAAGGTAGGGGTTTTATTTAAATGTTCTATACTCCGTGAATGTTTCCGTTCAAGGTGAAGAACCCGGATAATAAGAAAAATTTCAATTCATTAAATTTTTTTTGGGTTATGTATTCATGTGTTGAATAAACTTCTCCCGTTGTTATAATCTAACGCGGAGGGTGAGGGCCAAACGAACACGGCCCGACAACCCTCCGCAGATTGTTTATTGATGTGTGGATTGACGGGCGACGACAAAGCAGGCCGTTTGGGCGTTTGAATCCCTTCGCAGTGAAGATGGGGTCCCGGGCGGACCATAGGCGAAGACGACACGAAGAACGGACCACCGGAGCACGTCCGGTGGTCCGCGCAAGGCGGCGGCGGCGCGCCGCCGGAAAAAGGGGCGGCCGGCGAACCGCTAGCCTCAATCAGCGGCGAAGGGCGGGGGATCCGCGCGCCCCGCCCGCGTGTCGGCTCGGCCACGCTAGCCGAGCCGCGGGCGGCCGGGCGGGCCAGACCGCGCCGGGCCGGGCCGGGCCCTTCCGGGTCGGACCCGGGTCGGGTCGACCCGGTTCAGGCCGACCCAGGGGGGGCGGGCCGGGTCGGCCCGGGCCCAGACCCCCGTTTTCGGGCCACTTTCAGTCAAATGCCCGTAACATGAGCTACGGGCCTCCAAATGACTCTCCGTCAGTGGAAACACGATCCTTGGATCGAGGCGGTCGTTTCGGTATATTGCACTCAAGGTTTCAGATTACTTTGTGTTCGGCCGAGTTGGTTCGGATATGAAACCAACCTGGCCCTCGGAGCGGAAACGCTCATAACTCGAGTTCCGGACGTCCGAATGACGTGCCGTCGACTTTGTTGTTTTCCTCTAAGTGAGACAGATCTTTTGGCTTATTTCGCTCGACGTTTGGATGCCGTCAGAGTGAGGTCGGGTTGGTTCTCTCATGAAACCAACCGGACCCCTAGGACGAAAAAGCCAATAACTCACAGACCGGGCGTCCGATTGATGCACCGTCTGCCTCATTGTTTTCCTCTTGTTGAGACCGAACTTTTGGAATCCTTCACCCAAGTTTTGGATGCAGTTGGATAGTGGCAGGGTTGGATCGCACCGAAATCCAACCGGGCCAATGGAACGGAAAAGCTGATACCTTTATGACAGAACGTCTGTTTGACGAACCGTCAACGGCGTTGGTGATCTCGTTGAGAAAGGGTCACTATGAGTATACCCTTTGAGTGTTCGGGGTATAGTTGAGTTACGTCCGGATTGGTTCGCACACGAAACCAACCGGGCCCCTAGGACGAAAAGGATAACAACTCACAGACCAGGCGTCTGATTGACGCGCCGTCTGTTGCGTTGTGACCCCTATGACGAGGTGGTCCTTTGAGATACTTCTTTGCGGGACTTTGTGATACTTAGAGTATCGACTAGTAGCTCGTGGAGTGGACCCTCCCGGAGATGAGCGTGCGGAGTACGGAGACCGTGTAGCCGGCTGAGACCTGACGACTGCTTGAACGACTCGACTTGGAGTGAGTCGACTGGCCCAGTGGACGGAGCGCCCGGTATTTGGCGACAGACCCACGGAGGATGGAGCGCCCGGTAGTTGGCCGTAGACCCGCGGTACTCGACAGGAAAAGTACCTCTGTAGGCTGTTTGGGTGAGTGCCCGGTATTTGGCGACAGACCCAGAGCAGACGGAGCGCCCGGTAGTTGGCCGCAGACCTACGGTACTCGACAGGAGGAGCACCTCAGCAGTCTTAGGTTAGTGAGCAGTACCTCGGAGTCGTGACAGGACCACTGTACACTCCAGAGATGGAGCTTTTCAGCAGTTACGGTTTCGATAATGCAAATCTTGGTTTGAGCTGAGACTTTTTGACCTTTGTGTTTACCTCATGATTGAGATGGGTCACTTGATAACTTAGGTATATGTATGGGCATATACCTCAGTAGTGGTTATCCGTTGATTTCACACTCCATCTGTTTCCTCATGATTGAGATGGGTTACTTGATAACTTAGGTATATGTATGGTCATATATCTAAGCAGAGGTTATCTGTTTAGATCTTCTTATGGTTATACTTGTTGGTTTAGTGAGACCTTGAGGGTCTCGGGGTCCCTACTGAGTATCGTTATACTCACCCCTGCACGGGCTATGCCTGCACATCGTTGTGTTGGTTGCAGATGACGGGCAGTGCTGACGGAGGCCGAGTGTTCGAGGACTGGATGGTACCCGGAGGTGGACTACACGACGAGTCAGTACCCGGAGGTAGACTACACACTGTGACGACTCACAGAGGAGGTTGACGGACGAGAGCGTGGCGGAGGCTATCTGTACCAACCTTTCAGGTAGGATCTGTGGTGGACGACCAGGAGCTGTGCTATCTATACCTACCCTTCAGGTAGGATCCGAGGAGGACGACCCAGGAGCTGCTTCCTACTTCCATCTGTTGTCTTTTTGCTTTTGTACCTTGTTCAGTTGTAGTCGTACTTTCTTATGGGTTTGTATTCTGGACCATTTACTTTTATGCATTTCTTTTGTACTTAGTGTTTTTCTTCCGCTTGTACTCTATGGTGACTATTTTCTTTTATAAAGGCAATGCTTTCCCAGTTATCGGGATTTTACGCCTTTGGTGCTAGTCGCCAGCCCCTGGCCTATGGAAGGCAGGCTTGGGGTAGTCACGGCACAGGCCCCGAGGACGGGTCGTGACAATTTTATTAAAATGTTTAAAGTTCATAAAAAACCTATATTCATCCAATTGAATTGTAAGTGAAAATAAATATCAAAACTTGTTCATTAATGGACCATTTTATTGTTTATAATTAACATAATTTCTCATAAATTGTAAAGACTTTTCCAGCACGGTTTGAGTTAAAGAATTTTTTTTTATGTTGTATGTACGGATCTATGGAATTAATTTCCAACACATGTGAGATTTTTATATTTTAAAATATATGAAATTTCTTATAATAAGTTTATATTAACATTCTAATAAGTATCACTTAAATTTAGTCTTAACAGATGAATTACAAATGCTAGAAAACTAGTTACCTACATGGAAAACCGAAATGATTAATATAACGAAACATGAAGACTAACAAACAAATTGATAAAAATGATTTAGTTTTTTGGTTGTGTGAGTGTTTATTGACCATAAATCCTTTTTAATACATTATTTTACCATTATTTTAATGACATTATGTAAGTTAGACCTCCCAATATAGTTTAGCATTTGGTATTCAAAAATTTCCGATACACCTCCGCTACAAAAAATCATCTACTATTCATGTTAATCACACACATAATGACACTTTTTATTGTAAAAAACCTTCCATATATGCTTTAAAAATAATTCCCATCATCCCAGAAGAAACTCTTTTGATATAAAGGATACCAATTAATACATTTTATATACACCAAAAGGAGTTACCTCTAAAAGAGGTAATGTTCATCATAAAGCTCTTTAGTTTTATTTCATTATAAACCAGTTAAATTATTAGTATATAATTATTAGATAGTAACATAATTATCCTAAATATACTTATATTTAATTATATTAAACTTAAAAATAATACATTCATAATCTTCTATTAAATGGGATATAGAATCTTCGTTTGTTTATACGATGGAAAACCACCTCACCGACCAACGTCTTTTATTCTTCTTATACCACCATTAAAGGATGAAAATAATGATACATTTATAATATATATATTTATATAGGATATATATGGGGTTAAAAAGTATATATGACTCTGGAATTATTATATAACACATACCTCAATTTGTTCCTTTTTTGGGGAATAAGATAACATCGTTTGTGGACGTGTGGACTATCTCCCCATCAAAGTGATGTGATATATTCAAATATTACATGGATTGTATTAAGGATGGATTGAATAATAAAATGTGACTTATATGATATAAATATTATATTTTAATTATAAAAATATATAACTCATTTAATTTTCATTATTTTAATATGACTAAAAATAGAAATAACATTCATGTGTACGTATGACCTACCGTCTCAATAAACGGTGTATTTCATTTCAAATATCTAAATATTATGGATTACTATAAATACCTATATAATGAATATATATTATATTAAAATAATTAATTAAATTATTTAGATGTTTAAATCATTATATAAGTAATATTTATGAAAAATAACACGCCAAACCATATTTAAAAAACATGGAAATTTACATCCAGAATAATAAAATAATGAAATATTATTGAAGAACAAGAAATGAGATGTTATAAAAATATTATATATGATATAATTAAAAAATATTAGGTTTGAGTTATAAGTTAACAAAAATCTTATACAATTATACATGAGGTTAAATAGTGTTCCACAAAAAGGGGGTGTAAGGTAAGGGGAATTGTAGTCTGAGTTTTATTTCTGCAAGACTTATGTCATATTACCAATTAATTTCTTTTGTGTAGTGTATATACTACCATATTACACGTTATTTCATTAATTATATTTATTTAATGGTATAAGTTTTTAATTGCTGTTATTCTTTCTTGGATCTCATAATTAAATAGTTTCTAAATTATTATCGGATTTCATATCAATTTACATTCAATTGATAATTATTTGTGATTAGGAACCAATTTATGTTGATGTCGTGTATATAATTCCAATTTTTTATTTAATATCATTCATATCCCTTAAAATAATGTTTTAACTAAAAATTACCAACTAGTAAAGGTTATCTTTCCAATTCCACCTTCTTTTTTATTGTAAACATTCTCTTAGAACAATCACCTCCTTATGATCATTTTATATTATATATTACATTTATCTTAAATATACATATTATTTTGTAAGAGATATGACTATTTTTTTAAAATATACCATTTTTAATATAGTATTCACTTATAATGTTTTTTTATTAATTGGAGGAATGTTGATTAATCCTTATTTCTTTCCCGGTATTCATAATTGATAACACATATTGTTTATGAATTAAACAGATTATTCGATATATGAGGAATTTATTGGACATGAATGACATGGGATGGGGATTGATTAATGAAATCCCAATGGGTTGGGGACTAGTTAATGCAATACCTATATATTTGTGACTAGTTAATGGATACCCTAGGATGCATCATCAGTCTCATTGGATGCAATCAATTGGTGATGAAACCATCACGTTTTTTCTAAGATGTTTAAAATAGTTTGGAGAATAGATCATCAAAGAAATCAGAAATGTTTCTACACACAAGATTAAAAATTCACGAGGATTGATCATGAATGTATCTATCTTGGGGATATATCTTGATATCTAAAATTTCCAAAAATATTCATTCCCTTATTATATTTATTCCAATAGATTATTTTATTAGTTAGAATATACAAAGTCATGTTTCATGTTCATGTGATTATTTATATGGAAATATTCAGTCATATTTTAATTTTTCCATATTTTATTATTCTATATCTATTTATTTAATGGAAATTATGCTCAATTATTTAATGTTCCACGTAGATTATTTTCATTGATTCACTACTACTTATTTTGTACTTTACCCTTAATGTTCATTTGAGATCACCCTTATTTTTTTTCTATTCCCCAATATATACAGATGAAATTTTGAATTATTTTCAATGATTTTGAAATTTTCCTAATTTTAGGGATTTTTTTCTATCCTTAATAAAAAACAGGTTTTATGATTGTAATATGGTTTTGAAAAACTGCTAAAATCTTAATTTAATCAGGATTTGGTTCCCTATAATCAATCAAATGTAATAACGTAAGGCACTTGGTCTACAATTCTCGGGTTAGGGAATTACAAGTTTTATGGGAGTTAAATTTACTACCATAATTAAGAGAGCACATGAGGATAGTATTTTCATTTTGTTCCTGTGACTATTAAGATATTCTTAATGTATTTTTTTCGATAAATTTTTATTATGGGAAATTTAGTATCCTATGTAATATATTTTGAATTTTGGAAGGGTAAAAAACAGAACTATTTATGGAATGGTTTAAGTGAAATATTGGATATTTTCTTATAGATTAATTTATTTAATAATCATATAATAATTTATCTATAATGGATATCACGTATTAAATTTTATTAACTAGATATTGATGGATTGGATTTTTATTCTATTTTGGATTATATTTTGGTTCTTCAGATATGAAAATATCCATCTATTAATGTATTTGATGAAGTGTTAAATGATATCGGAAAAACAAAATAATGATATTTTCCTAATAAAGTATTTACTTATTCATATGTTCTTTATCTTAATGGAAAAATAATTCCCCAAAAAAACAAAAAGAATCTCGATATAAAATAATTTCTACTTATAATCATTTTTGGTCATATCAATTACCATTTTCATGCCTACATGGTTTATTGTTTTTTATTCCTTATCCTTATATAGATCACCCAATTTATGATGACAAATAATCTCGTTCACTGTCTATAATTATATATTCTTTTCTTTCATGAACATTTTTTTACTTCCCACTAATGTTATTATATTTGGAGAACTAATATATGTAATTGAATATGATCTTTTCAAATCACTTTTACATTTTCAATAAGATCATTATTAATCATTTCTATGATGTTGGTTTTTATGAATGAATATTTAAATGTTGAACCTTTTAGGATCTAGATGAATTTCAAGGGAAAAATCATTGGGGGTGGATATAAAACTCCAGGATTATAGAAATGAATACTATGTTTGATAGTCTATTCATCTTGAAATGTAAAGCTTAAAGAAAATATAACATTCAATAAAAATATTACTATTTAATATGTTAGTTACCACCTAACTATTGAAATGTAATGTATGAAAAAGATGAATTAAATAATGAGAATACATGGGTTGTACCTGTACATAAAATAAATTATTTGGTGACTAATTAATTAAACATGAAAATAAAAATATATTAAAATAATGGAAATGTTTTTCTAAAAATCTATTTATATGTAAAGAGTCATTTTTTACCTTAATAAATTAAACAAACCTGTTTTTTTGAATGATTAAAATTAAATATATATAGTATATATTTATTAATCTATTTAACATTCATCTTACTTGTCTTCTAGAAAGGTATAATAATAAATCTAATTTTGTGCTTAAAATTTTTATTTTTCAAAAAAGCAATATTTTCTCCCGTTTGAGAACATATTTTAAATTTAATTTGTGAATCAATTAAAATTTAAATTTTATATAATAGTTTTTTTTTAAAATAATAATATATAAATTATCTTTGGTTTAATTGTCGGTAATTTTAATAAAAGTTAAATTTTTATATGAATAATGAGAAATTCTAATTTTTAATTGAAAACGATTTTTTCATTACAAAAATTTAAAAAGTAAAATTATATATTAATTTGGTTTTAAATTAATAATAATTATATTATATATATGAATCTAATTTAGTTCATTATAACATTTTTCATATTGAATTTTGAAAAGAAACATTGTAATATTTTGAACATTTTCTATTTATAACCCAGCTCTCTCACCACATTTAAACCATTGATATTAAATTAAATTTCAAACATAATATGAATATAAGTCAGAAAATTGGATTGAAAATTTAGAATAATTAAATCATTTATTATTATATAATTTAAATTTAATTATTGATCATTATTAATAGTAAAAATGTTAATCATTATTTACCACCATTAACTTTAAAAGAATGTATCTGGGGGTTAAATTAAAAATATAATGGATAAAATGATCATATTTTTTCCCTAAAATATTTTTCTTGAAACTTTTTAGAGCCTATTATCCTATATTATAGATAATAATTAATTTTATATTTTTTCATACCATGAGAAAAACATGGGAACACCTTTGTCTTCAAAAAAAATTAAAAGTATGTCCCTCACCTCACTTATAATAGCCTCCCCTTTCCTATACACATTACACCATCAAAACATATTAGTTTGTCAAATACCTACCATATTCATCTAAAAAATACCTATTATCGTAATATATGACTTATTGTTTTTATAAATGCATTATAGGAATGATTTATGTTCAAACATAAGCTGGTTATCTGATGAATAGGTCACACCCTTCATTGAGCGTTCTTATTTTATTTCATCCTCCACCACCATAAATTGATATTGAAACAATGTATTTTTAAAAAAAATTGTGTATTAAATATAATTATATGTTTTTATATTATTTTATTTTCCTATAATTATTTACACTTACATCAAATGGATTTTGAAATCATCATTTGTGTGTATAACTGACTGCCACCTCATGAACTGATGGCATTCATTTTTTCATTACTGCTTCTTATGGTTTGGTATGATGATTGGTATAAATTATATGTTTGATATTTGTAAATAAATTACAATTGTATTCATTAAATCATATATTTTTCATTACAGTCCATTTCATTGGGGGTAAGATAATGTCGTTCGTGTATACGGTGGATTAGTGCCTCCCAAAGCGATGTGATTTGTTTTCACTAAGGCTTTACATAAAAAATAAGAAGAATAATTATGATGAATATATATTTTATTAATGAAATTATTATGATTTTAGTGAAATTTAAATCATTTAAAAAATATAATTTATCAATTTATTTCTTACCTTTTCACTCAATTAAATATGATAAATTCGTATATTTATGTGTGGACGACCACCTTCACGAAGCGATGTGTCAAACATTTAATTAACACCCCCATATGGATAATATTCATAATTATATTTATTTAAATAATAAGGTATTTATGATTTTATGATAATTCTATAAGAATAATATATTACTAACCTATTTTCAAAAATGATCATTGAAAAATGGAAACATTACACAAGCATATATACGACCTATTGTCTAAGTGATTGTAACATACTTCATTTCTCCAAACTATATTTAATATTTATTTTAAAGAATATAATTTATTTATAATTATAATAATTTTTTAATGATTATTATTCTAGATATTATGGAACTATTAGCAATGTTATAATATATAACACGAAAAGTAAAACATATACAAAATATAAAGCAGTTATTACCGAAAATGTGATTATAAGAATGATTTTGTAGTAAAAGGTTAATAAATGGTCATAAGATAATAATATATGATATGAAATATATTAATATGGTTTTATAAAATATTTATTATATAAATATATTTATTATATATGATTTTCAAAACTGTACAAAGGGAGTTGATACTTAAGCTAAGGGATTTATAGTATAACTTTTATTTCAGGGTGACATACACAAATTCACCACTATGATCTTTTTTGTGGTGTATATACATCCCCTTTTTCAGGTTATATACTGAATCCCATTATTTTCCATTAATTTAAAATTTTCATTTTAGCTTATTATTTCTTTATTATTATGATCCAAATATTTCTAAAGAGGTAAGGTATTTTTGTATTGATTTTCCTTTATAGAGACTAGTATCATATTATGCACCAATAAGATATTATATATTTTCTATACATCCCAAATGAGATATAATATATTGAATTAATTTATTCTCATGATATATTATTTTTCGTTTAATTTAATTAATTCACGGGGCTTATGATTGAGGAGTTACCGCAGTGGTAGAGGCTTTAGGTTAAACTTTTATTATTTAATGAGATTGTTTATAAATATGTTTCTAATGAAATAATATTAGGATATATATCTAAAATAGATTATGGAATTTATTATAATGATTTTATACAAGATAATATCAATCAATGGATCAATATTTCCACACTATGGTACATAAAATAATTGTGAAAATGTTTTTAAGAGAAGTCATATTCATTTTTCTTTTCATTCAAAAACCATTTTTCTTTAAAAAAATGTTTTAAAAAAATGTTTTCATACATGTTTTTGTCATTATTAAATTGATTTATTGAATAAATTATTAACTATATTTTAATTATATTTTTTTTGAAATGAATCTTCTTGTTGTTTTCCATACAAATATCATTTAACATTTACAAAAGAATTAAACGTATACATTTTTTAACATATATTACATGAACTTAATTTTTTTGATGTCATGCCCCTTATTTTAATTGAAGAATACATTATATGTTTTCAAGGTTATGCTAAATGAAAATTATTTTTCAATATATTATACGAATTTTTAGTTTTCAAATGTATTTTTTAATGAGAATTTATTTTCCTCAAGAATTTTTCCATGGGAGCCATCAAAATCATTCTACATATAAAGTGGAATCCATTGATGTAACTTTTTATTTACTTGGGATTTCAACAAAGGATACCATTATTATTCTCTCTATGATTTTTTTTGATGAAAATATGATTATGAATCTTATTTATTTTCTAATGGTTAATCATGTTATGATAGGAAGAATGATTGTTTATATGAGAGTTATGACTAATTTAATGATATATGTATTTTATTTATTGTTATTGGAAAATAATATACTATCAGAGATTCCAAATAGTATATGGTGATCCAATTATAGCTTATATGATGGGTGCACCCAGATAGAGACAAGTGATCCAATTATAGCTTAGTTGATGGGTTGCATAGATAGCGTAGGGTGAGCATTAAATAGAATAGATGATGGGTGCACACATATAGTGCTATAATTCATCGGTACTGGTTATGTTCTTTGGATATTTATATTGAAAGTGATTTGGATGTTAAATCCAAATTTTTGGGTTCCATATGGGTTTTATAAAGATAATATCCCAAGATACAATCATGTTACTTAATATTTTTTTGGGTTTATAATGTATCTTATGATAATTATTTTTATCACACAGATAATTACAATTTATTATGAGGATTCCTTCATTTTAAAATACTAAGGACACGTATTTATGTTTTATGATACACATATTGATGACTATGGATATTCTTATGGGTTTATAATGAACATTTATTATGGCATAGTACCATGAAGTTATTATAATACTATGTGATTTAATTTATTTATTAATTATTAATTTTTACCTTAATGAGAGTCTCAGATCACCCATATTATGTTTCATTTCCCATGTTTATAAAAAATGGATTTTATTTTGGAGTTAAAAAGGGAAATATCTTTACATAAGAAATTGATTATATTTCATGAATTAAGATGATTTTTTTTGTTTACAAAGTAAAATATTATAGTCCTCATGTGTTTGTTTTTGTAATGTAATAAATATTTTTATAAAAAGATGTCATATTTATGTATAATACTCTTGGGTTATTATAGTTTTAATTATCATTGAAATCATATAACAAAAAATATAATTTTGTTTTTTAAAAGTTACTTAATAATCAACTCCTTCAAACATTTAATTATAATTTATTATCTATTATCAAGGGGATAGTAATAAAAATAAATTAATAGAGAAGATAATATTGTATGAAACATATACTAAACAATAAATAAATTATAATAAAGAGAGATAAAAACAAATAGAAATAATGATGATGATTGTTCTGAAAATGAATTGTATTATCATATAATTTACTCAATATAAATTAAAAAATGAAAATTTCAATTTGTATTATCATATATCAATCCATGTTTCATCACCTCAAATGATCTTTATCAAAGAGGTGTTGAAATTATAGTGACACACTGTATATCTCTAGTTGATTATTATCCATCGTGGGTTTCTATTTTAGCAACAACACATAATTTTTTAAAATTTTCTTAATCATGGTGTAAATTGTTGAAGGAAATTCATATAATTTCTATTCAGAATTGGAACACCTCTGATGCCTAAAAAGTTCATTCCATTTACTGAATTTGTTTTGGGAAATTATTTGATCCCCTTTGTTTCCTTTAGTCCCTTGAGTGGAATTCCACTTTCCATAAATATTATAAACTTACATACATAGTAGTAGAAAATTATTTTTTATTATTAAATATTTTTTTATATTCATATATATATTCCCTTTTTTGATTTTATTCATTCAAAACCCACCATTAATCTAATTTAATCACATTTATGAATTTATTACTCCTACGCATAAATCACTTCTTCCAATTCATGGAAAAATTATAGAATCATATATAACCAATATAATTTTAAATATATTCCTACACATTTCATTATGTTATACATACATTTCCATTGAATTCCTAAAATCATTCTTATACAACACTAACATATTCTTATAAAAGAAAAATGTATTGCTACATAACAATGAACTAAAAATTCATTATTTAATCATCAACTATTAATAATTATCATGAATAAATTTTTAATAAGTAATAATATTCAATAACTATTAAATTCACATGAAATATATGAATAATAAATTAAATTAGCATTTATCATACAAAAGTTAATAAAAAAATACTTTTTATTTAATATTTGTAAAATCCCATCTGTTGGACTAGAAAATTCATGTAATAAAATAACAATATAAAAATATCCAATTTCAATCCAATTAATCCAAAATAATGAGTGAAGAACTAAAAAAATAAATTTAAGCACAAAAATATATAGAATATATTAGAAATTATGATATGATAAAATCAAAATATTTGGCCAAATTAATGAAATTTTAATATTATTATATAAACAATTCTCAATTCCTCCCATACATTCTTTTTATTTTTATTAATGGCTATTTTAACTCATTAATGGTATCTATATTTTTTTATCAATATATAGATATCATAAATTTATCTTCATAACTTTTTTTTACCTCATTCTTAGTAACAACTATTTTATTTGATTACTTATATATTCATCACATAACTTTATATTTTTATTTTTTTGATGAAAAAAACACCCATTTAATAATAAGTTTTGTATGTTATGCTCATATATTCATATATTTCGAATGAATAATTTCACTTCTAGGTGTACTATAATTTTTTAACATATTATAATTTGATGGGTACTCCAATAATTTTTTTACATTTAACCAATTGGGTAACAAATTTAATCTCATGAGATAATTAACTACAGAAATCATTCATTAAGACAATACTAATATGATTTGAATGTATATGATTAAATTACCAATGTCCATTATCATTTCTTAATAGTGATCCATTAATTCTTCTTGTGATGTTTCATTATTATTCTTGTTCCACATTCTATGTCTTCTTTTTATGATTCTTGGGATTATGATCCTACTTTTAATATGTGGTAATGACTATTATTCTCAACCATATACTCATGTTGGTTCATGTAACTTTTTAATTTTTATTATTCCTACCTATATTGGGATTCTAGGTCATGTAACACCCAAAGATTTCATAGTACGTTATTTCATCAAAGTAATTCAATAACTTGCACTACACAGAAGAACGAGTTCAAGCGCACCACAACTTACCAAACTAGCCGTTCAAAAGTAGTTATTAATATTATTAACTGAATATTTTACTTTATATCATCCTTCTAATATTAGAATCCATATTATGAGTTTCTTAGAAATAATTTAACAATAAATACATTTTTTCAGAATAAAGAATTATTTTTAAAAAAAATGAAATTTTATAGCCTTTTAATGGAGAACCCTTTTTAAATCCAATATTTGAACTTTTTTATATTCAATTTGTCAAAATAAACTTCTTATTTGGAATCAAGATATAAGAATTTAGTTTCAATAAAATTTTTCTGTGTTTCTGATAACTTTCATATTTTGGTGAATAGTGAAAATTAATATATTTTAACTGAAAAAAACTTTTTTAATCAAAAAAATTTATATTGTGGAATTATACATTTTAATGTTTAGTAAGTATAATTAAATTATATTTTTCTTATTTAATCCAATGTTTGTCATTGGAATTAATTTCACATTGAAATTATACTTAAATAAGTGCCAATCTTTTGATAGTTACTGTTTCTTAAAACCCACTATTTATATTGACAATGAGAATTAATTTTAAATTAATAATTGAAAATTAAATGGTTTGAATTTGGTAAAATAGAATTCATTTTTCAATTTTTAATATAGAAATTACCCTAGGGTGATGTTTTGGTATTTTTCTGAAAATGTTGATTTTTTTATGAATAGCGAACACACAGTGAGTTATTGTTTAAAATCGAATTTTTATTTAAATATATTTTAATTTTTTTAAAATTTATTTTCTGTCAAAATATATACATAATACCTATATAAGATCATTTTAATTCATTGTAGTCAATTTATAATAATTTTAGATATATAAAATTTTTATCAAACTTTTACCATCTTTTACCCACCTCATAGGAGCATTTGAAAATATAAATAAATCATAATTTTACTGCTTCTGTGAGATGAATTTTGAAAATCTGAGAGACAGTTAATATCAAGGAGTAACATGTGGTTCAATAGGATAAAAATAATTTTTGGTGAATAGTAACCTTTTACTTTTATTTACCACTGTTAAAAGTATATAGGCTAATTAAGTGTAAGAATGCTATTATTATTACCCTAAAACATGTCTTAATTCTATTGGATAAGTTTAATTCGACCAAAAACAACCTTAGGAATTAAATATGACCCTTTAGGTCCACTAGGATAGGATTAAGACATTTATTATTAATTTTTTTAAAGAAGAGTTAAAAGAGTTAAAATCAAGGTTTAATGACTAAACCATTATTAATAAAGAGTTATACATAAGATAAATTCGACTATAAATATTAATTATAAAGATAAACCGATTTCATACATAATGTTAATTTATTTATAATTTTTAGAGATTAAATAATTAAATTTAATAATGACATAATGATGATGTAGTAATTACCATATTAATGAAAGAATCAAATAAATGGAATTATAAATATTAAAATAAAGATAATTTCAATATTTTTATGAAATACACTAATTTTATAGGTTAATATTACATGTTATTATAGATTCAAAGTATTTTTTGAAGAAATAATTATTGTATTAATTAAAAAAACAAATTCCAAATAGTGTAAAAATTGACATAAAATAGTTTTCAAAACAAATATTATATTATTAATTGATATAATGGACCTAAACATATAAGGTTCGGATAAAGGACTTATATAATAATATATATGACATTAATGAACCAATTGGGGTTTGATTGGCACTATATAGTTAGTTTTCTAACCATATAGTGTAAGAATACAAGAAGACAAGGTAAAAGTAAAATTATTTAACTTAGAGTTAAATATAAATGATAAAGTTAAAATGGTAACCTAAACTTGTCTAAAACCTATTGGTTGAGTGGATTTTGACCCATCCCGACCTTATACTTTAAATAATACATTTTAGAGCAATTAGAAACCGATAATTTTTTTATTATAAGATAATATTTTATGTTTTTCCTAAGGTGCCCCTTATCCCTCTTATAAAAGGGAACTCCCCCTTATCTCTAATTCACACCTTCAAAGTCATTTGTCTTGGAAAAAATCTGCCCAAATACTCTCTCAACAATCCTACCTTCATCCTAGAGGCACTCATATATTCATAAATCCAACATAAGGATCCATTTTGATCAAATCAAAAGGAAGAACCTGAAGAAGAGGTAATAATTTCACCACCCTCTTTCAAGTTCTTTTCTTCTTCCACTTCTTCTTTGTTTTTTATATCCATTATAAAATAAAAACTCCAGTATCTTATATATAATATGATGTTATTATAAATATGGAACAACTATATTCATTATTCTATCCATCTCATGAATGATAATGTCACCATGCGTGCGTAGGTACGGCTTACCGTCTCCACGCTGTGGTGTAATTTGTTTTTCAACACTATGTTATTTGGATGGATATAATGATGATTAATATGTATATAAATAATGAAAATAACATGATAATGTCTCTGTAAAATTAAAATACCATCCAATTTCCCACATTTAAGGAAATGATATTTTCGCTCATGCGTACGTATGGATTACCATCTCCACGACGTGATGAGATTCATTTCCACGTTCACCATTTATTGATGATTATAAATATATATATTAATAATAAGTATGTAATATATGACATAATAGTGATACTGGATATATATATATATATATATGTATGTACGTACATATATCTTATTCACGTAGTTCCGTTCAATACAATATGAAAACACAAACAACGTTAATGAAAACATACGGACTACCATCTCCATAAACGATGTTTTTCATTTTATTTATATATGTCTATCATACATATTTATATTCTAAATATATATTATATATAAATAATTTTATATATTTTGGTTGTATTTGAATATTGATCTATGTGATACAATTAAGAGTAAGAAGTTAAACCACGTACGATAAATAAAATGATTATTACCCGAAATGTTAATTTAACATGGAAATTATTATTAAATGGGTAGTATAAATTCATAAATGAATCATGTATGATATCATAAATATTAATATGGTTCTAGTATAATTTAATAACATACTATGATATTCGCACAGGAGGTTAAACGTACCCTCGACTAAAGGAAAGTGCAAGGTAATGGTTAATTCCTCAATCTCATTATTACCAGAGATTGCTTATTTGTATGTATTTACTGGGACATTTTTGTCATCCATGTCCATTTTTCCTAAAATGGATTCAAAATGAATATTTTAAGTACTTTTGAAAGGTACTCTTTATCAATCTCATTTAATGTTTTACTGATTTATATTTCTAAATCATTTTAATTAATGTCCATATTTTCAAAATGATTTTAAGGATTTATTCATATAGACATGAATGTTTTGAAATGACAATTATTTTCCAAATATTGAAAGTGGTATGGGACACTTTGATTAAAAATCTCTTTTAAATTACATTCTTTATAAATTTGTGACTTTTAAATGATTTTACAAAAAGGATATTTCCCTCAAAATGTTTTACTCGTCATTTTCAACTATGTTACCATCCTTTACTGGATATTATTTTTGATTGAGGTTGATTTATTATAATATAATATTCCATATTGTATTGAATTATTTTTGATATGTTTGAATGTGGATGTTCTATTTTTATACCATTCATTGTTTATGTTTAATATATTGACATTTTGTATATTAGTTTTAATACGAATGTTTATGTTGTGTTTCCACTATTCATATGAGGAATGCAGTGGACTTAGTATGTGATGGGTGGAGCCAGCTATAGCTCCACGATGCATTGGTAGGTCTCATGAGACAAAATAGTGTCTTGTCACAAGGCCTTGAAAAAAAATTTATGTTGTGTCTTGGCATGAGGCATTAACTATGTGGTAATGAGGTCCGGTATTAGGTATTCCCTCATTGTGAAATTATATATTACATGTGATTATTCAACTAGTAGAATATCCATGTGGATGTTTATATGGTAATGTTTCATTTATTTTTACCATATTATGTTCAAGTTTATGTTTAAAAGTCTTCTATTTTTATTAAACATCTTGTTTTAATATTTTATAGCTTCTGCTAAATTATTTACCCTTACTAAGCATATAAGCTCACCCCTTTCTTATGTTTTATTTTCCGAGGATTCCAAGTAGTGTATAATGATTGATATACAGGGTTAAGATAAAGGGAAAAATGGAATTATCAATGAACTATGTATGATGTGCTTTACGTTTCAAATTGTAATGTAATGTTAATGTATGTAATATATTTTCCAAAACTACTAAACTGATCGGTCCTTCAGGACATGATTTCATATAATTGTGCCAATGTATTAAAATAATGCATCGACTCTGGGTAACTAGGGTCGAGGTGTTACAGTTGGTATCAGAGTAAGTTTAGCAATAAATATGTAATCTTGATTTGGATAAACTCTGATTAGAGCATATAAACCTAAGATAGTCATTGAGGATTAGTATAGAAGGAATTCCTAGAATTTTGGTAATGTAGAGATTTTGTGAGTTTTCCAAGAAAATACATCCCTGTCTAGATACGAGCACATAGAGGTGGCTCTGGAACAGATATACCTAGGGGTAAAACCCGAATACACCGCTTTGATCTAGACTCGAATGAGAACTAGTGCATGAAAACAATCCTTGCAGCACTCTTGGTTATGAAAATCTCAGGAGATATGCGAAGAATAATTCTTTTTTTCTATACAAACCACAATGGATGGTTTATGAGTATATTTCTCCTCAATGAAAACCTTTTTGTGATTCTGGATTATATCCATAAACTGTTCAATTTACGTTAGGTATTTTACATTTTTGGAATTATGAATTGTGATTCATAAACTAACCTAGTTTATGCCATTGTTTAGAAATGGCTCCTAGTAGGAGGAATGAGAACTCCAGAATTATGTATGATCTAAATTTTAAGAAGGGTTATATCATTCATCGTATTAAGCCAAAATTTAGATGTGAAATAGTTTCCCATTTATTCTCAACATTTGAATAAATAATATCATATGTTAGTAAGACAAGTAAATAATTCTCTGAGTCGTATGGCTTCGAAGGGAAGAAAGAGAAGAAAAATATGGTAGAGAAAAAGATGGATAATGGGAATAGGGGAAAAAAGTATTTTCCCATATGTGATATATGTTGAAAAAATAACTTTGGTAAATTCTTGAAGGAAATGGGAGTTTGTTTTAAATTTGGAGAAAAAGGACATCAAGTACGTGATTGCAAGGGTATGAAAAAGTTTTCAAATGTAAAATTCTTCAAATGGAAGGTGTTGAGACACTATGTGAATCAATTTCCCAGTCATAAGATTATACCACAAATGATGTTCTTGGATAAT
This sequence comes from Viscum album, assembly GCA_963277665.1. Classification (NCBI taxonomy): domain Eukaryota; kingdom Viridiplantae; phylum Streptophyta; class Magnoliopsida; order Santalales; family Viscaceae; genus Viscum; species Viscum album. The sequence continues at coordinate 1,798,688,583 of OY728130.1, read as the reverse complement.
AATCAAGTTATGATACTACCTCTGATAAAGATGAATTACTAGTGTTCTTATATTGTTATTATAGAATTATTTCATTTGAGTGTTGTATCTATAGTATACTGGTTATATGAATTATGGTGATAAATAAGGATTGTACATCAGTACTATATTATTAAGGACATGAGATTGTGTGGAACCAAGAAAAGTGACTCAATGGAAGGTTAATTTTTTTGAAAATATATGATTGGGAGAATGATAAACCATAATATGGTTCTAATACTAAGGTAGTGATTTTTGAATAATACATGATTGATTTGGATAAATTATATTGGATATTATTGACTACCATAAAAGTGATTAATGATATTCCATCATTGTTTGAGTTTACAACAATTTTGGATAGAAGGAGTATATCTAGTATTCTATAAGGAATAAGTGATCATGAATATAATCAATACAGTTTTATGGTAATTCAGGATGTTGTAGTGTTTTAAAAGAATACATGATGAAGGTGTCCACATGTTATTACACAGAAAAAATGATCTACATTGTGTATAACTTCCTTATATATTTTGGACTGTGAGTTTGGACAGATGTATTTTGGATAATTCAAGTTTGAGATTATTTTTGGATTTCTATAAAAGGAAAACCCTGAGGTTGGGCGACAACCTGTCTCGTCCGACAAGGCCGTGAGACTTTAACCAGCAACTGAGGGGCGACAAGAGTGTTTGACCTACCAATGGCCCACATGATGTCCTCGATTGAATAATGTAGTCTTTTTTTAAAAAAAATCTTGTAGACGAATTATAAATTAAATTTTTAAACCCTATACGAATAGGATAAATAGAATATTATTTTTCAGTTCTATTATCTTTTAGAGTGAAAGTTGAGGATGTGGAAGAAGTTAGTTAAATTATGGGACCCTACTTGTCAAGTATATATATTTCTTCTTCTCTTATTCTATGAAGAAATTAATTCTTATACTTTAGTGAAGGGATATTAAAAAAATGTGTTATCCTAATACCATATGTTTTGTTGAACCGATGGTATTTTAAATTATCATAGACTGATGAATTTACAGACCAAAATTTTATACTAGTTTGTGATTGATGACCACAATCACTACCTATAAATATTTACGTTTTTCTTTCAATTAAATGTCTCTAATTTCTAAAAAAATTCTCCTAATAGAGATCATAATTTTGTGGTGACCCTTTCATTTTCCTTTTCCTCTTATTAAGACTAAATTTTATTAACCTAATTTCGGATGTGGGTTTTCCCAAAGGTATTTTCTATTTTCAACCTTTTATATTCGAAAAATAATTTGAAATTGAGAGGACCCAATTGATTGAAGGAGGGAATAATGTATCACCCCATGATTTCATTGTACATTATTTCATCAAAGTAATTCAATAACTTGCATTACACACAACACCGAGTTCAAGCCCACCACAACTTATCAAACTAGCCGTTCAAAAGCATTTATGAAACGTATTAACTGAATTTTGAACTTTATTTAATACTTATAATTTTATAATCCATATTATGAGTTTCTTAGTCATAATGTAAGAAAAAATACATTTTTTCAGATAAAAGATTTATTTTTCAAAAAATGCAATTTTACCGCCTTTTAATAGAGAACACTTTTTAAATCCAATATTTGAACCTTTTATTTATTCAATTTGACAAAATAAACATCTTCATTAGAATAAGGACATAAGAATTTAGTTTCAATAATTTTTTTTGTGTTTTTCTAATAACATTCTTATTTGGGTGAATAGTGAAAATACTAAATTTTAACTAAAAAGAAAATTTTTAATCAAAATAATTAATAGTGTGGAATTATACATTTTAATGTTTTGTGAGTATAATTAGATTATATTTTTACCCTTTAATCCAATTTTTTTCATTGGAATTAATTTATCACTGAAATTATACATAAACAAAGTGTCAATCTTTTGATAGTTACAATTTCTTAAAACACATTATTTGTTTTGCCAACGATAATTAATTTTAAATTAATAAATTAAACTTCTATGTTCTGAATTTGGTAAAATAGACTTCATTTTTGGATTTGGAATATTGAAATTAGCCTAGTGTGAAGTTTTGGTATTTTTCTGAAAACGTTCAATTTTTTATTGATAGTGAAAAAACAATGAGTTATTGTTTAAAATGGAATTTTTATTTAACTAGATATTTATTTTATTTAAATTTATTTTAAGTAAAAATAGATACATAATACCGATATATGTTCATTTTAATTCATTGGAGTCAATTTATAATAATTTTCGATATATATTTAAAAGTTTATCGAACTTTTACCGTATTTTACCCACCTCATACGAGCATTTTCAAATATACATAATACTTAATTTTACCACTTCTATGAGTTGAATTTCTTAAATCCAAGAGAAAAGGTTAATATCATGGAGTAAAATGTGGTTCAAGAATATAAAAATAATTTTTTTTGAATAGTATCCTTTTTACTTTTATTTACCATGGTTAAAAGTAAATAGGGTAATTAAGGGTAAGAATGATATTATTATTACCCTAACACATGTCCTAATTCTATTGGATAAGTGTAATTCGACCAAAAATAACCTTAGGAATAAAATATAACCCTTTAGGTCCACTAGGATAGGATTAAGACATTTATTATTATTTTGTTTAAAGAAGAGTTAAAAGAGTTGAAATCAATGATTAATGACTAAACCATTTTTAATACAGTGTTATACATAAGATAAATTCAAAAATAAATATTCATTAGAAATATTAATATATTTTCTTCAAAATCGTATTTTATTTATTATTTTTAGTGATTAAATAATTAAATTTATTAATGACACAATGATGATGCAGTAATTACCTTATTAATGAGAGAATCAAATAAATGGTATTATAAATATTAAAATAAATATAATTTCAAAGTTTTTATGAAATACACGAATTTTATACGTTAATATGACATTTTATTATTGATTCAATGTATTTTTTTTGAAGTAATCATGCTTGTATTATTTTAACAAAAAACAAATACCAAATAGTGTCAAAATTGGCATAAATTAGTTTTTAAAATAAATATTATATTATTAATTGATATAATGGTACAAAAAATATAAGGATCTTCCAAAAAGACTTATATAATAATATATATGACAGTAATGAACCAATTGGCATTCTATTAGAAGTATATAGCACGTTTATTAACCATATTGTATAAGAGTACAAGAAGACACGGTAAAAGTTAAATTATTTAACTTAGAATTAAATCTAAATGATAACATTAAAATGGTAACCTAAACATGTCTAAACCCTATTGATTGAGTGGTTTTCGAACCATACCCACCTTAGACTTTAAATAAAACATTTCAGAGCAATTAGAAACCGAAAATGATTTTATTATAAAAATAATATTTTTAGTTTTTCCTAAGGTGCCCCTCACCCCTCTTATAAAACGGCACTCCCCCTTCTCTATAATCCACACCTTCAATGCCTTTTGGTTCGGCCAAAATCTTCCCAAATACTCTCTCAACTATCCCACCCTCATCCTAGAGGTCCTCATTTAGTCATAAGGTCAACATAAGGATCCCTTTTGATCAAATCAAATGGATGAACCCGAAGAAGATGTAATAATTTCACCACCCTCTTTCAAGTTCTTTTCCTTTTCCACTTCTTCTTTGTTTGCAATTTACATTATAAAATAATAACTTCAGTATATTATATATAATGTGATCTTATTATAAATATGGAACACCTATATTCATTATTCTATCCATCTTATGAATGATAATGTCACCATGCGTGCGTACGTACGGATTATCGTCTCTACACCTTGGTGTAATTTTTTATTCAACACTATGTTATTTGGATGGATATAATGATGAGTAATATGTATATAAATAATGATAATAACATGATAATGTCACTGTAAAATTAATATACAGTCCAATTTAACACCTTTAAGGAAATGATATTGTCGCTCGTGCGTACGTACGAATTACCATCTCCACGACGCGATGAAATTCATTTCCACGTTCACCATTCATCGACGATTATAAAAAATATATGCTACTAATAAGTATGTAATATATGAAATTATAATGATAATGGATATATATGTGAGTGTGTGTATGTACTTAAATATATCTTATTCAAGTAGTTCCATTCAATACGATATGAAAAACGAAACAACGTTTATGCGTACGTAAGGACAACCGTCTCCATAAACGATGTTTTTCATTATATATATATATATATATATGTCTATTATACATAGTTATATTCTAAATATATATGATATATAAATCATTTTTTATATTCATTATGTATTTAAATCTTGATATAAGTGATACAATCAAGAGTTACAAGTTAAAACATGTACGATAAAGAAAGCAATTATTACCCGAAATGTAAATTTAACATGGAAATTATTTTTAAATGGGTAGTATAAAGTCATAACTGAATCATATATGATATCATAAATATTAATATGGTTCTTGTATAATTTAATAACATACTATTATCTTCTTATAGGAGGTTAAGCGTACCCTCGACTAAAAGAAAGTGCAAGGTAAGGGTTAATTCCTCAATCTCATTATTATCCAAGATTTTTTATGTGTATGTACTTACTGGGACATTTTTACCATCCATGTCAATTTTTACTAAAAATGATTTCAAAATGAATATTTTAAGGATTTTTGAATGGTACTCTTTATCCTGATCGGAATTGTAAATGTTTTAAATATTTATCTTTCTAAATCTTTTTAATTAATGTCCATTTTTTCAAAATGATTTTAAGGATTTATTTATATGGACATGAATGTTTTGAAATGATAATTCTTTTCAAATGTTTCAAAGTGGTATGGGACACTTTGATTCAAAAATAAATTTTAAATTACATCCATTATAAATGTGTGACTTTTAAATGATTTTACAAAACTGATATTTCTCTCAAAAATTTTTACTCATCATTTTCATCTATGTCAGAGTCCTTTACTGGATATTACTTTTGATTGAGGATGATTAATTATAATACAATATTCCATATTGTATTGATTGAGTTTTGATATGTTTGACTGTGGATGTCCTATTTTTTTACCATTCATGGTTTATCTTTAATGTATTGACATTTTGTACGTTAGTTTTAATAAGAATGTTTATGTTATGTTGCCACAATTCATATGAGGAATGCAGTGGATTTAGTAAGTGACGGGTGGAGCCCGCTATTGCTCGTCGATGCATCAGTAGGTCTCATGAGTCAAACTAGTGTCTTGGAACAGGGCCTTGAAAAAAATTTATTTGTAGTCTTGGCACGGGGCCTTGACTATGTGGTAATGATTTCTGGTATTAGGCCTTCCCTCATTGTGAAATTAGATATTACGTGTGATTATTAAGCAAGTAGAATATCCATGTGCGTGTTTATATGGTAATGTTTCATTTATTTTTACCATATTATGTTCAAGTTTATGTTTAAAAGACTTTAGTTGTCATTACACATCTTGCCTTAAATGTTTATAGATTCCGCTAAATTATTTACCCTTACTGAGTATCTGAGCTCACCCATTTCTTATGTTTTAATTTCACAGGATTCCAAGAAGTGTATTATGATTGATATGAAAGGTTAAGATAAATGGAAAAATGGAATTCTCAATGAACTATCTATGTTGTGTTTTATGTTTCAAATTGTAATGTAATGTCAATGTATGTAATCTATTTTCCAAGACTGCTAAACTGATCGGTCCTTCGGGACTTGATTCCTTGTAATTGGACCAATGTATTAAAATAATGCACTGGCTCTGGGTAACTGGGGTCGAGCCGTTACAGGTCACCCATTCATTGATGTATTTTTCAGGTTTTTCACATTTATTAAAAAACATATGATGTTCTATAGGATTAGAATGCAAATGTATTTTAATAATGTTTAAAATTTTATATATTTCACTATTGTATGAACCAACTTTATGATATAATAATCCTTTCATTTTTGGTATGTTTATTCATATGTAGTCAAATACTAAAAATAGTTTTATAATTATGTGTGTATTACATGGGTTACTGAATTTGGTATCAATAAAAGGATTTATTAATTTTGGAATTACATTCAATAGTAAAATATAATATTAATTTTATGGATTTCATAAGTGAAGATGTTTTATTATTTACAAATGAATATATGTTTAATTTATATTTTTTGATGACCAGTGTCTTATTTTAGACTTTTATATTTAGTTATATTATGGGGGACTTATGAAACTATGAAAACAAACAATGTGATGGTCATTGAAACTATAATCTAGGTGATGTTACTAGTGATATGGGAGATGGAGTTAAAAAACTCTTAATAGAACTGACCACTTCACCTAAGTAATGGATAATTAATTTTCCGATGTGGAAATTACAATATTACTAGTTAGAGACCAATTATAAATTGAACCATTTATATAATAATGAAAACGTATATTTATTTTATTGTTTGATCAACTCATATCATTAAAATGGTTCACCTCAAAGGAAAATATATTTTTCTTCTTTGTTATTGAAGTGCCCAGATCAGTGTGAATCACTGAGTGGGGGAGGGGTGAATCAGTGATCCCTTAAAACTTTTTACTAATTGATTCCTTATCAATTAAACCTCTATGACTGGTTAAAGCCTCGATCCACTCTTCTTGTATCTTTCAACCTTTCCCGGATAATGCAGTAATGAAAAGGAACAGGACACAAGGATTTACAAGGTTCGGCACCAAAGGCCTACATCCTTGCCATGCTCTCCCAGCATGGATTCTCCCATTATAATCTGTTAGTATTACAATGGTTGATACAGAGTCCCACTGTATCTCTCCTGAGTCCCACAGGAGGGTCTTTATACTGCGTCCCACAGTGTTACCAGAGCCCCACTGGCCTGCTCCAGAATCCCACTGAAGACTTCTTCTCCCTGAGTCCCACAGTGTCTTCTCCTGGCTCCTCGAGTCACACGAGTAGCTCTTCTTCACTTTAATCTTCTTCAAGTATCTTCAGCAGTCTGGGATAAAGACTGCTGGCCTTGCTCTTCTCTTCTGTTCACTTGTGATGAACAAGACTCCTCAACTTGCTCAGGCTTTATCTCCTTCTTCTCAGGATGACCTGGGCTCTCTCTTCAAGAATCTTCAACAGCCTCTGAAAAGGTCTGTTGGTCTTGCTCAACAATCTTATGATCACTTCACTTGATCAGGCTCTTCTCAATTACTGAATACTCAGACAACTGATATCTTTAACTTCAGTCTGGTCCAGTCTCACTTCAAAACAACTTCATGCACTGAGTGCATGGCAGCTCTTCATCCTCATGCACTGATACCATGGGTTCTCAAATCTCTTCAAGAACCTCCTGGTCTTGGACAACTCAAATGCACACCACTGATTTAGCATTGTTCACGTGTGCACGTGCATGCATGCAAGCATGCACTCCTCTTCTTCTCTTCCTTGGTGTGATAAACACTCAAAGAGTGTAATTTCTCCTTAAGCACACACACCTTCTTCACTCACACACTTTGTTCAATTTGTTCACACACATAAAAGTGTGTTATACTTGAGTGTGGATGTCCTTATTCCTCCAAGTGTATACACTCTTAGTGCACACTTAGGTTCGGCCTTTTAGTTCTTTTGCACACACAAATGCCTATGCCCTTCTTGTACTCTTCCACTTTGCACACACACTTTGTTTTTCTCTTTTAATCTTCAAGTGTGCACAACCTCCAAGGGCTACGGCCTCTTCTTGTTCTTTTTTCACACAAGGCTCAAAGGCCTCGGCCTTCTTCTGTTTTTGCACACACACAAATGTGGTGGCCTTCACTTCACCCACTTGCACACACACTGCCACGACCCCTTCTTTGTTCTTGTTTGCACCTACACCCAAAGGGTGTGTTCTTCAATTTGCACACACAAGGTTCTCCACTTTTCACACAACTAGGTGTGGTCTTTGGCCTTATTCAATTACACAAACTTGGCTACGGCCTAATCCACTTGCACACACTTCCTTTCGGCCTTTTTCACTTCACACACAATGTGTGGTCTTCTTAGCACTTGGCACACACACGAGGCAAGGCCTCGGCCTTCTTTGGCACACACACACAATGTGTGTAAAACACAACACGAACTCCACATGTATGCAGGCGCGCAAGGGTTGCGGCCAAACTTCTCAATACTACCACACAGGGGGCGTGGTGCACAAAGGGAGCGCGCAAGGTCCTACCGCGCAGCCCAATCCTCCTTCCTGTCGCGCAAAGAATTAGTGCGCAGGGGACTCCTCACCTCCTCTTCCTTCGCGCAAGAGGTGCGCAAAAGGAACACACAGAGCCAAGGGATGTCTCCAGGCTTCACTTCCGCGCAAGTGATGCGCGCAGGCTGTTCTTCGCTAAGCACCGAGGCTTCGCGGGACTTCAGATCTTCAACAAAGATTCAGCAGCTCTCACCGAGGTCTCGGCCTCTCTTTATATAGGCGAGGAGAGCCTCTGCCTTCCGCGTGGGATAAATCTCGAATCCCCAAAATCTTCGGATCTTCAAAGATATTTCCAAATCTTGATTTTTATCCTCTGTTTCACGCGGGATCTTTTATTTGTTTTCCTCCATGTGCATGTGCAAGAAAATGCATGTATACCTTCGTTTAAAAACAATCCACGCAAAGCACGAATACACCGAGGCCTCGGCAACGTTGTTTGCCTCGGCCGATACTCGAAATTCTCCATCCAACGTTTGCATGCATATTTTATTGCATGTATGTATTCAGTGTGGCCAGACGATCACCATGGAGGTCTCGGTTTGCTCGGAGGTGGCCGGGAACTCAAAATAGTCGTTCGGGAGGCTCCTGGTTCAGCGGCGGCTTCGCGGGTGGCTTCGGCTCGAGCTCGAGGGGGAAGACGAGTCACGACCGTTGGATCAGGCGTTTGAATATCCTCGGACGGCCGCGATCAGGAGATCTCGCGTGGGATGCGATGAGCGGCTGTGATCAGCCGCGCGATTGGATGAGCATCCAGGATCTCTTCCGCGGGAAAAATCCGCGTCCCACATCGAAACCACTCGCGGTTTTTGCGCGGTTTATTACACAGGCGCTGCCTCAACCCCCCGATTGAACTTCCAACCTCCACGGTGCCGCCCCGCACCGTGTTCTCCCTGCGGGCGCGCTCTGCGCCCACTCATGCCTCCTTGCGGGCGCGCACCTAACGCCCACTATGCATCCTCCGGGTGTGCGGGTTTCCCCACCGCGTGCCCTCGGGGGCTTATACACGGCCCCCTGCCGCTCGAGCTGGCCACATGGGATCCCCCCTTGGGCGTGGCGCCTTAGGCCCACATGTGCCTTGGGGGTTGAACCCTTAAGGATGGCTTGAGATGGCTAATTTTTTGAAAGTAAATAGAACAAGTACTTTGTTAAAAACAAAGTAACCAAGTTCAAATGCCATTCCTTCTTCTAAGCCATTCTTTCCATTTCTTCTTCATCCTTCTTCCACAAACATCCTCAACTCCTTTCAATCATGTATTCTAGACTTATGAGACATTTGTAGATGGTTCTTCATCAACCGAATCACTTGATCAATTATTTCTTCAATATGCTTCATTCATCCAATCAGAGATTAATTGGAACTTTTTCACATTTACATGCACTAAGTGATAGTGCATGGTCTTCTTTAAATCCACTTCATCCACTTAGAAGTTGTGGATGGATCTCTTGCTTCTCCTCATGCATTGTCAATACAATGCAAGGCCTTCAAACTTTTGTTGTGACATTGTATCATCAGGATACAAGTTCTATGAACTTAAAGATCAGCTCAACAATCGTCAGATATAACTAGAGAATGTTTCAACCATCAATTTTCAATACCACTTAGTGAATCTCCTAAGTGACATGCATCTTAGTACCATGTCCATTCTCCTTCATCACCATCACCATCACATCCTTTGACATTCACATCTTGACTCCTTGACATCCATTCATTCCATGACAACTTCATGCCTCATTGACATCAAATGCAACATAGTGCACTTCAATCTCCCACTTTGTATTTGTTGTCAATAAACCACTTCAACACACATGAATGGGTCAATATGTGTGCCAATATTTTCTCCCCCTTATTGGCAATCAAATGCAAAGGTGTGGTGTGGTTCACTTTCAAAAATATCTTCCTCCCTTTGAATAGCATCTTCTTGAAAATCACTAAGAGAGGGATGATGCCACATGTTCTTCTTAGCAAAGAACCTTTAGTAAATCAACTCTAAGTCTACTTGGGCTAACCCGGTGTAGAAAACAAGAGTGATATAACCAAAGAACTCAATGCTGTCCACATTTCTCTACACATGTGAGATCATGCTTAGGGGTTGAATTTTTTCAGATATTCAATGAATTGCTGAATCCTGCACATACTTCACAAAACTCATTAGAATGTTCAGTGCAAAGATAAAGCTCCCCCATTCATCCATTTTCTCAAGATGATATTAATTTCAGAACATCATCTTCTCCAGATTGGCTCCCCCTCAAGGGGTGCACTCCATTCTGTCCAAACCATCCTCCAGCTGAGAATGATCATCATCTTCAATTCCCTGCAATGTCAGCACATGTAAATACCAATAGTATAAGGGAATAAGATGGATCCTCCTTGTTCATCAATGTGAACAACAAGGTTGAGAAGATTCTCTCAACCGAGATGTCCCATTTTCACCATTCTTCACACTTGCACATTTGATCTTCAATGATGTTAGTGCTGGTGTGGATCTCAATACATCTTCATGTGAAAAATTCTTCTTCCCTTTTGCCTTAGCAATTGCCAGAACTTTATCTTCAGCTCTCTGCAGATCTTTGGCAAGTTGCAACTGATTTGGCCATATGACTAACAAGTCATTTGGAGGTGTGGCCTCAGTTCTGAAAGTTTCACATGGTTCTTTTGATGCTGTCAAGCTACCTTTCTTAGGCAACTTGTTTTCAATCAATCCCTTCTGCTTCTTCTGGATTGATTGTCTGTTTGAGTCCAGTCTGCTTCTATTTATTTCCATGGCTTGTTTGCAAAGATCCATGGTATGACCTTTCTTTCCAAAGTAGAAGCATGTCTTCTTGGTGGTCCTACTGGATGACTCATCCTTCTTGAACTTAGACTCCATGGTCTTCTCTTCCTTTTTCATAATCTTCTTTGGAGCATCTTCCACTCTCTTCCTGCTTCCCAAGGATTCTTTCTGAGCCAGGTTCAGTGATCTTCTCTTCATTCCAGCTTCGGATACATTCGGAGATTAATATGTATCAACTCTTTGACCACTTTTGCAACCATCCCAGATGTTGTCAAGTAATCCAAATCTATTTGCAGTAAACAGATGTCTCTGGACCTGTGGGTGTTGCTTCCTTCCTTCTGGCTTGCTCCCCCTTGGCATGGGCTTCCTCTGTGCTTTAGCATTCAGTGGATTGTACCAACAATCCTTTGCACAATGCCCATACTTGTTACAACACCAACACTGACCCACAAATCTTGACCTTTTCAGTCCTTCTGATTGCTGGGTACTTTTCTTGACAAGTTGTGTTGTTTCAGGAGAGCTCTGCTTCTTCTTTTTCTTCATCCATACTTGTTTGGAATTATTTTTCCATCCTGCACTTTTTGTGGAAACACAATTAGAAGCATTAGTACAAGATGCTATGGATGGTACCTTCTTTTTAGAAGTTGTTGCACTTTCACTAGAGGATGTCTTTCTTTTAGAATCATCCTTCTCAAAGCTCACTTGAGTGGCAACATTTCTTCTTCCAGCTGTCTGGGAGGATTCAGCTTTGGGTGATTGCAGATTTTTCAATATCACCTCTAGTTCTAAGCATTTCATGTTAAGGGAGTTCTTCTCATCCTCAACAGTTCTTAGCTTTCCTTCCCAATTCTCCACCAGTTGTTTCATCTGGTCTTCATGCACCTTCTGTAATTCAAGCAATGAATTGTCAAGCTCATTCACTATCTTGACTTTGTCTTCGAGTTGAGCATCTCTGACATTCATTGACACTTTGTGCCTCTTTTCCAGTGCATGGAAAACATCTTTGATTATTACTTTAAATAATTCTTTCTCAGAAAGGCTTCTCTGCAATTCTTCATCAGTGTCTTCAAATCTTTCATTGCAAAGGGAAATAGTTTCATCTTTAGCCTTCACCAGCTTTCTGAGAGTGTTGGTTATGCCAACCCTTTTAGCCAGCTGATCTTCCATAGCAATGGATTCTTCTTCTAGCTGTGATTTTTCTTCATGAAGATCATGGATGCCTGTAGCTATACACTTTGCCACTTCCATGGGAACTGTCTTCTGAAGATATTTGAGTGCACTCTGAAGATCATTCATTGTTTCAACTTCATCACAGCTAGGACAGGCTTTCTTCATCTTCTTGGCCTGTTTCTTCTTTCTATTTTTCTGAGTCTTGGCAGATATCTCCATTTGAGGCTGGTCACTCATTTCCTCAAATCTGCACTCCATAAAGACTCTCTTGGATCTTTTAGAGGGAACCTCCCTCTGATACCAATTGAAGTGCCCAGATCAGTGTGAATCACTGAGAGGGGGAGGGGGTGAATCAGTGATCCCTTAAAACTTTTTACTAATTGATTCCTTATCAATTAAACCTCTATGGCTAGTTAAAGCCTCGATCCACTCTTCTTGTATCTCTCAACCTTTCCCGGATAATGCAGTAATGAAAAGGCACAGGACACAAGGATTTACAAGGTTCGGCACCAAAGGCCTACATCCTTGCCATGCTATCCCAGCATGGATTCTCCCATTATAATCTGTTAGTATTACAATGGTTGATACAGAGTCCCACTGTATCTCTCCTGAGTCCCACAGGAGGGTCTTTATACTGCGTCCCCCAGTGTTACCAGAGTCCCACTGGCCTGCTCCAGAATCCCACTGAAGACTTCTTCTCCCTGAGTCCCACAGGGTCTTCTCCTGGCTCCTCGAGTCACACGAGTAGCTCTTCTTCACTTTAAGCTTCTTCAAGTATCTTCAGCAGTCTGGGATAAAGAATGCTGGCCTTGCTCTTCTCTTCTGTTCACTTGTGATGAACAGGACTCCTCAACTTGCTCAGGCTTTATCTCCTTCTTCTCAGGATGACCTGGCCTCTCTCTTCAAGAATCTTCAACAGCCTCTGAAAAGGTCTGTTAGTCTTTCTCAGCAATCTTCTGATCACTTCACTTGATCAGGCTCTTCTCAATTACTGAATACTAAGACAACTGATATCTTTAACATCAGTCTGGTCCAGTCTCACTTCAAAACAACTTCATGCAATGAGTTCATGGCATCTCTTCATCCTCATGCACTGATAGCATGGGTTCTCAAATCTCTTCAAGAACCTCCTGGTCTTGGACAACTCAAATGCACACCACTGATTTAGCACTGTTCACGTGTGCACGTGCATTCATGAAAGCATGCACTCCTCTTCTTCTCTTCCTTGGTGTGATAAACACTCAAAGAGTGTAATTTCTCCTTAAGCACACACACCTTCTTCACTCACACACATTGTTCAATTTGTTCACACACATAAAAGTGTGTTATACTTTAGTGTGGATGTCCTTATTCCTCTATGTGTATACACTCTTAGTGCACACTTAGGTTCGGCCTTTTAGTTCTTTTGCACACACAAATGCCTATGCCCTTCTTGTACTCTTCAACATTGCACACACACTTTGTTTTTCTCTTTTAATCTTCAAGTGTGCACAACCTCCAAGGGCTACGACCTCTTCTTGTTCTTTTTGCACACAAGGCTCAAAGGCCTCGGCCTTCTTCTTGTTTTTCACACACAAAAATGTGGTGGCCTTCACTTCACCCACTTGTACACACACTGCCACGGACCCTTCTTTGTTCTTGTTTGCACCTACACCCAAAGGGTGTGTTCTTCAATTTGCACACACAAGGTTCTCCACTTTTCACACAACTAGGTGTGGTATTTGGCCTTATTCAATTACACACACTTGGCTACGGCCTAATCCACTTGCACACACTTCCTCTCGGCCTTTTTCACTTCACACACAATTTGTGGTCTTCTTAGCACTTGGCACACACACGAGGCAAGGCCTCAGCCTTCTTTGGCACACACACACAATGTGTGTAAAACACAACCCGAACTCCACTTGTATGCAGGCGCGCAAGGGTTGCGGCCAAACTTCTCAATACTACCACACAGGGGGCGCGGTGCACAGAGGGAGCGCGCAAGGTCCTACCGCGCAGCCCAATCCTCCTTCCTGTCGCGCAAAGAATTAGCGCGCAGGGGACTCCTCACCTCCTCTTCCTTCGCGCAAGAGGTGCGCAAAAGGAACACACAGAGCCAAGGGATGGCTCCGGGCTTCACTGCCGCGCAAGTGATGTGCGCAGGCTGTTCTTCGCTAAGCACCGAGGCTTCGCGGGACTTCAGATCTTCAACAAAGATTCAGCAGCTCTCACCGAGGTCTCGGCCTCTCTTTATATAGGCGAGGAGAGCCTCTGCCTTCCGCGTGGGATAAATCTCGATTCCCCGAAATCTTCGGATCTTCAAAGATATTTCCAAATCTTTATTTTTATCCTCTGTTTCATGCGGGATCTTTTATTTGTTTTCCTCCACGTGCATGTGCATGCAAATGCATGTATACCTTCGTTTAAAAACAATCCACGCAAAGCACGAATACACCGAGGCCTCGGCAACGTTGTTTGCCTTGGACGATACTCGAAATTCTCCATCCAACGTTTGCATGCATATTTTATTGCATTTATGTATTCAGTGTGGCTAGACGATCACCATGGAGGTCTCGGTTTGCTCGGAGGTGGCCGGGAACTCAAAATAGTCGTTCGGGAGGCTCCTGGTTCAGCGGCGGCTTTGCGGGTGGCTTCGGCTCGAGCTCGAGGTGGAAGACGAGTCACGGCCGTTGGATTAGGCGTTTGAATATCCTCGGACGGCCGCGATCAGGAGATCTCGCGCAGGATGCGATGAGCGGCTGTGATCAGCCGCACGATTGGATGAGCGGCCAGGATCTCTTCCGCGGGAAAAATCCGCGTCCCACATCGAAACCTCTCGCGGTTTTTGCGCGGTTTATTACCCAGGCGCTGCCTCAACCCCCCGATTGAACTTCCAACCTCCACGGTGCCGCCCCGCACCGTGTTCTCTCTGCGGGCGCGCTCTGCGCCAACTCATGTCTCCTTGCGGGCGCGCACCTAGCGCCCACTATGCATCCTCCGGGTGCGCGGGTTTCCCCACCGCGTGCCCTCGGGGGCTTATACACGGCCCCCTGCCGCTTGAGCTGGCCACATGGGATCCCCCCTTGGGCGTGGCACCTTAGGCCCACATGTGCCTTGGGGGTTGAACCCTTAAGGCTGGCTTGAGATGGCTAATTTTTTGCAAGTAAATAGAACAAGTACTTTGTTAAAAACAAAGTAACCAAGTTCAAATGGCATTCCTTCTTCTAAGCCATTCTTTCCATTTCTTCTTCATCCTTCTTCCACAAACATCCTCAACTCCTTTCAATCATGTATTCTAGACTTATGAGACATTTGTAGAAGGTTCTTCATCAACCGAATCACTTGATCAATTATTTCTTCAATATGCTTCATTCATCCAATCAGAGATTAATTGTAAATTTTTCACATTTACATGCACTAAGTGATAGTGCATGGTCTTCTTTAAATCCACTTCATCCACTTAGATGTTGTGGATGGATCTCTTGCTTCTCCTCATGCATTGTCAATACAATGCAAGGTCTTCAAACTTTTGTTGTGACATTGTATCATCAGGATACAAGTTCTATGAACTTAAAGATCAGCTCAACAATCGTCAGATATAACTAGAGAATGTTTCAACCATCAATTTTCAATACCACTTAGTGAATCTCCTAAGTGACATGCATCTTAGTACCATGGCCATTCTCCTTCATCACCATCACCATCACATCCTTTGACATTCACATCTTGACTACTTGACATCCATTCATTCCAAGACATCTTCATGCCTCATTGACAACAAATACAACACAGTGCACTTCAGTTATTCTATGAAAAGGTAGATTAATATAATAGTCTATTAAATATAATTAAAGGATGATAAATTTTATAAATCGAGTTAAAATACACAACATAATTATAATGTTGAATCAATGGAGTGGATCAAATTTATGAAAAAAAATTAACTAATAATTTCCTTTTACACTACATAAAAAAAGGGGGAGAGATTTTATATAGAAAAAGTAAAAGATGATTGAATAATTTGTGACTAGTGGGGTCAATTTAAGAAAGATTACAATGTAAACAAATGTTTTTTATCATCCTAGAGGGAAAAATAGTTCTATTATTTAGTTTTTTAAAACAAGATCTCTAGAAATCTCAAAATATTCATCAAATGTTCAATTATAAAGAGTTATATCAATGTGGAATTAATGTACATATGGATTTTTTGAAATTAATATATAATTATTTTGACAAATTTTAGAGGGTAGTTGAATATATTTTATTTTTATTTGATGTTTATCTTAGATTTAAAATTATCCTCATTGATTAGTTCATAATAGGATCCTCTCATGTATAATCCCCCCCACTCGAATTCAACAATTAAAGATTATAGAATAGAGCATAAATTATTTTTGCAAGGTTCACCCCAATGTGGGTGACTACGTCTATGTTGTTTTTGGGTTGATTCTTAGAAACAAACGTTTCACTAATATGATAATGTGATTATAGAAGGGGAAGTTATCATCCTTAAATCCAATGAGTATTTCCCACTAGTTAATATATCCCAGTGATCTATATACAAAATACCTCCATTTTAAAAAAATTAATTACAATAGAAACATATATATCACAATTAAACTCTAAAATAAGTCAAAATTAATGATTTATCTCTTCAAATACGTCGTAATAATCACCAAAAAATCTTATCTTTAAAGGCCTCATGTTCTAATTGTCAAAAATATTCAATAGATAATATTGTAGATCTTAGGCAAACTAAATAAAAATCTCTTCTTTCTTATATATTATACTCACTTAGAATGTTCAATTAATTCCACCCACACAAACACAAATTCGTCTCATTTTTTTCATATTTACAATAGACCATGTGAATTTTTCATCAATTAAGAATTATGCCAATTACAAAAAAATCACTCTCTTAATGAAATCAACAATATTTCATCAAAAAATTCCATATTTTTATTCCCTACCATCATATCACTATAACTGTTCACATTGGTTTAACACCATGATCCTCTACTCAATGTGAAAAAGATTCTCAACGTCCTCTTTAAAAGTAGAAAATATAAACTTATAATAATAATTTCAGTAATGATACGAATTAATGTATTTTGAATCATTATATGAAAAAATATTGTATAATTTGGTTAAAATCCACTAAAATTATTCTCATCCAATTATGCTTTCTTTTTGTAATGAATCATCTGTCAATACCTCTATAATTTTTAATTTAATGACGTGATGAATGGGATAGTGTTGTATAAATGTTTTACACATTTGAATTCCTCATCATTAAATATTCTTGTTTTTGTGACCAATTAATTATTCATTAGTATTTGGTCACATGTTTAGATCCTATAAAAACAAAATCATACATTTACATGATATTGTTTTAACTATAAATTTATCTTAGGAAGAATCGATTACATTTAAGTAACATCTTTTAATAATTTATATATCATGAAAAATTTTATGGTCATCATTAAATAATATCCTTTTAGGTCTTCCACATGCATTAAAAATTTTGAGTCACCATTACATATCAATGTGTGACATTGTTAATTTTTAAAATCTAATTCAACTCATTAGCTGACCATACACGTCAAATTTAAAACCACATTAACCCCTATATATTAAGAAACACACATTGATCTATTATAACATGCCATAATAAGTTTTAAATTTCTAATTTCTAAATATTAAAAAATATTTATCATTTTTTCATATATATACCACTCCATAGACTATGAAATAATTTTTATAACAATAATGTAACTCATCTAAACAATACCAAAATAATGAAGATTGTTAAATACATTGGATTTTCAAAATTTCCCCAAAATTTACAAATCATGAAATTATAGATCTGATCTGTATGACTCTAAATTATTCTATGATTATTTTAAGCCACATAAAATAATTTTCAAGAACCACTAAGAGATTTTTAACATCATAAAATAATTCACACTCATGTTTGATAACAAATATAAAATTTCCACAAAAATTCCAACTGTTATTTAATCTCCCACTGTGTTTTTATTATTGACTCCAACAACTCACACCCAGTGTAATCAAATCATATCCTCTCTAAAAGAAATATTTCCTAGAACTACACAATTATTTAATGTTGTTTTACTTGAGAATTACACCTATTAGTGATAAGGAAATTATTATGAAGAGATATTGATACTACCATTCTGAATAAAAATCAATCACTCCTCACCCATTCAGCATTAAAATATGAATTGTATTAAGAATATAAATATACAATATTTTTATACCATCCAATCCATTAAAAAATTATTTAGGAACATGGGGAATTCAAAATATCCCTCAAGTGAGAGGGATGTATTGAAAATATTAAATAAACATCGTGGATTCAAATCAATCCTTGGTAGAGAACATATGATTCAATAGAAAGGTTAATCCCATATAGAGATATATTCTATCCTTTTATCTCTATTTTATACCATCAAACTGATAAAATTATATCTTATGATATCTTGTTTTTTTCTAGAGTATTAGAATGGATTGAGGGATAAGTTAATTGAACATGGATTATCACATTAAATTCTTAAATGTTTCTTTAATTGTAAACTAAAAGTCTTAATGTTTTGATATCATGATAATAATTTAGGTATAATAAGGATAAATAGAAATTTACTCACACTCAGTAGTACTGAAATTCAATTATTTATACTTCTTACAATGATATATCACAAAACATTCTCGAACAAAAATATTGTACACTTAATGATAATTTTTTTCCATAACAATATCCAACCTATAAGAATTAGTGTATACAAATAAGTTTATCTTATTATCTATTATATAAAAAACCTAATGTTCAATTTCCCTTTTATATGCATGTGAACTTTTTATGCAACCAACATGTTTGGTAAATTTTTATCACCTTGACACAAAAAAAATATTGTTATTGCATAAAAAATGAAAAATATGGTGGTAAAAAGGTAATGAAAAATTACAATCAACTTCGTCAATTCCATTTAGTTCAGAATCTTCCATGAATCATCCTTTCTTATATTTATCACCACTATCAAAAAATTTAGAACGAATTTATATTATTCCCTTCTAAAGTTCTTCAATAGATCTCTAATATATTATGTTTAAGATAGAAAGATGAAAACATTTTTAATCAACATGAAATATTAGTAATAATATAATTTCTCTATGAATATATGCGTTTTGACTTAATACTCTTCCAAATAATATTCATTTTCACTAGAAACAATGATTTCATCAACATAAAAAATTAATAAAAAGTATAACAATTATCATCTCTATTACACAATGAATGTATTCAACATTCTCTTTGGTGAACATAATTTCCCTCAAGTAGTAATCTGACTTTTAATATAAGGATCTAAAATCTTTTTTAGACCATATATTGGTTTCATTAATCAATAAAACATGGTTACATCATTTTCAAGGGTTAAAATAAAGTTTTTCAACATAAATTTCATCTTTAACTTCTACATTAATTTTTTTTAATCACATCCATTATATAAATATTTTGCTTTGTAATCAATTAAATCCATAGAGAGGATTATGCCTTAAATTATCAGAATATGAGAAAATTTTTCCTTAAAATCATCATGTTATTCTTAAGAGTATCATTTTTCAAAAAATCTATGATTTTTTCCTAAAATATTAGCATTATCGTTGAGGTTATTTTTAAAACAAAACTTGGATCCAATTAACTTCTCTCTAATTGTTCATGGTATATTATATCTTTTTTCTTTTATTTAAATATTATCCAACTCATCAATCAATGTTTTTATTGATTCATTATTCTCAATATCCTCAAAATAATTTTATCGCTCAATTTGAGAAATAAGAGATGTTTGATTTTCATGTATCAATATTCATCTAGTGTGAACTCATTCATTCTGATTTACAATTATTATATTCGGTTGTATAAGACTCTTCAACCTATGATGCTTCAGTTTATTAATCTCGTCAATACCTATATCGTCCCTTGTTTGATATGGGTTAATATCAACATTTCCCCATTTAATTAAAAATTTCTCAATACTCATTTTCAAAGAAAATTTCAAAATTTATTCATTAATAATATCAAAATATGTTTCATATGGATCACCAAAATTTTGTTTACACAAATTTTTATTTTCATCAGAATAATTTATCATCTTTTAAAAATTCTATTTTAGAACTTATATCTTATTTTATTGGGTAAATGATCCATGAAAACTCATTCCTCAATTTGTTTTGAAAATTTTTCGAGATTTAAATTTTTATCTTCATAATTAATGGAATTATAGAAATATTGACATAATGTAATTTGGGATTTAGCTTATATGAAATTTCAGTATATATTATATCAAATTAATTCCCCAACTTGAATCGATATTGTATATTGAAATATATAATCACAACTTCTCTCCAAAAGAACATGAGATCATGAATTCTTATAGCATGTTTATTCTGATCTCAACTAAGACTACATTTTTCCTCTCTGAGGCTCAATTGTATTGGGTGTATATATAGAAATATATATATTATTGGTCCCAATATTCAAAATATAGGATTCAAATAAATTTATGGTGAATTTTCCCCATTATCAGCTCTCAATTTATTAATATTACCTCCCAAATATTTATCAACTTATATAAAGACATTATGAACACCATTAAAACTTTTAATTATTTCTTCATGGACATAAAATTTTGAAAAATTTTAAAATCATCAATAAATTTAATGAAATAAATATTCTCTCCAGTGGATTGAAATATCATTATCCCTTGTAAATAAGAAAGATTCAATTCATGATGAATTGTAGACCAAACCCAAACCATATTATTAATAAATTATGTTATTTTGACATTTCATCATGTTTTAAAAATATTTTCTATTTCCATTTTTAGTTTTATGGAATTATATAACCAAATAACCCTTCGATATAGTGCTAAAATTTCTTTAAAGAGGATTTAATATCTTTAAATATCTTGTTTTATGAGATGATAGATTGTATCTAACAATAAATAGAATGATTCTCTAGGAAGATTTAAAAATATTCCTCAACAAGAAGTTCCATTTTAGGTGTTTATCACACTATATAAATCTCATATTTATCATCATTGTGAATTTTTATTGGATGTTTTGTCATTATTTATATAGTATAATGACCTTTTTTTTCACACCTTCCATATATTTCATCCAAGTAATCACATCTCTCATGACAAGCCAATATTGTTAAATTTATATTTATAAATTTTTTTATACCTATTATAAATCATTTGAAATGACATATTATACTAGAATTCATAATATTTATTATAATACTATTTATAACAACAATAATTGTTTCTAAAATGTCATCTTTAATTAATTTAATGAATTTATCATTGGAATTTCACATATTATATGGTTTTATTTCAAGATTAATTTTCAGTTTTTTCCTAGGGAACATTTTTGTTATTGGGAAATCTCCAACTACCCTTGAGAGAGCCATTTAATTTAAATGTTATTTATATCCAAGTATTAATATATTTTACATTAATTTTTTTTCTAAAATAGTGTTAACATTCTTATGGTTCAATGTTGTATATCATATATTTGATATAGAGGAAATAAACTAAATAGTTTTTAATGAATCATGATTTAATTCAATATATTCTTTTAGTCCCCCTTCATCATGCATAGAATATTTTTAGATTGATGTTACATTAATTATGTGCCATTTTAATTCCTATTCTTTTTAAATTGGGTTATTTTACAAATTATTAATTATTTTATCTTGGTTATAAATTTTAACTTTGAGAAGATTGACTTATTTTATATAGTCATTATTGTTATTATGAAATTCATCTCCACCATATATTAACATCTAAGTCCCTTTCTTTTGAAATTAATTTCCTATATTTAGGTTTTGTTATTTTCCAAGGTAAGATTTATGCATATCATTCAATAAACACATAGTGTAAAAATCTTCCATTTATTAATCACTACTCATGGTTTCTTCATATTTATCAAGATGAGCTATAATGTATCTAAACATTTCACTATCTTATAGCATTGACAAATTACGTGTGCTAGAGTAGAATCCCTTTCATTTCTTAACAAAATTATTCTTTGTATTTTTATACCATCTCCCTAAACATGATTCTCGACTCCACTTATGTCTTAACCCATTTCTATTCTTAGTTCTGTCTTCCTACTCTTCATCTTCAATAACAAAACATCCCTTATTTGAAAAATCCATAGAAATATTCCCAATTACATAATATTTAAAACATTTAAATAGAATCTATCCTCATCTATTCTCTTTACTTTAATGAAATTCCTTGAGATGAGATATAACTTCCTCTCACATTCTTCATCCATTATAGATTTTTATGATAATTCAACATCACTTTATTGATTCTTGATGTTTTCTTATTAATTTGAAAGAAATATACTTATTTTATTTGGTCTTATTCATAAAAATAGGTGTCTATATAATTTAATTAAAAACAAGTAAATTATATATTCCATTATGGAAAAATATTATATATCTTAAATAGAAATAAATATGACTAAAATATACCATCAAAATCTCTCATCATGTTCTTGATAATGGTTGAGTCATCCAGTGTTTCTTCAAAACCTCTAATATTGTTGAACAATTGATTCACATCAGTGAAAGTCTCTTCAAAAGATTAATGACTAAGAGTTATAAAATATTCATACATTTTAACAAAATTATATAGCTTGCCTTATTTTAAATTTACATTCTCTTCAAATATATTTGTAATATAAACCAATATTTCTAGTGAAAATTTTGAGTCCCTGCAATTTTTAAACGGTTTTAGATAAATACATTAGAATGGAATTCTTTTGTTGTCTCCATCAATATATAATTTTGTTTTATCTTTGATTATCACCGATGAATATCATTTAGGTTGTGTAAAACCCCTTTAATTTATTTCATAACTTCAAGTCCAAGAGAGTATAGATAAGGAATCATCTTATTCCATTATCCATAATAATTATTTCCATAAGGCCATGTAATTTGTTTTATTGAAATAATATAAATTCAACCTTTCTAATGTTATAAATTGTATGATTATATATAGGGAAGTTGGATTTTATTTTTTTACACATCCAATTTCATGATAATTAGTTGTTTAATAATAAAATGTATCTGGGAGAATGAATGATAGTTTCTTCTGCAATTTATATTCTATTTGAAATTCTCTAACACAACTGGTCTACATGCGAAGAAATTCTATTCAACACTCATTACCCATATACAATCAGCAATGAATGATAAATACAAAAAAAAATTAATTTTATAGAGTTAACACTTAATGTTAGTAACTAAAACCTTTTATGTTTAGGTGAATTCAGATAGACAATTTTTCCCTGATATAACACTTCAAATACACAAGGTAAATGTACTATCCCTAACCCAAAAAATAATTCCTAATTGGTATAGACTCCAACTAGATCATTATAAAAGATCCCTATAATTTATAAGATGTGATCAATGTAGAAATTATAATATCACCATTAAACTCAATAAATAAATTTCATCATTGATGTATCTATACCAATAGTTCATAATAATCACCAAGAAGTAAGAGCCTTCCATTCATCAAATTTTTATTTTCCAAAAAATTCAATATAAAATTTCATTTCTTAGATATGAACACAATATAATTCCAATTTTTATTATATATTCTAATTATATAGAATATGAAATATATTCAAAAAACATATAAATCATCTCATTGTTTATATATAAATTTTCAACAACTTGTGTGAATTAAAAATCAATTCATTAAATTAAAAAAGATAAATTATTTTCAAGAAGATCCACTTTTATGGGGTTTAATGGGAACCACCAAAAAACCAAAAATTAAAATAACATTTTACAAATATTAAAAAAGTCTTAAATTTAGAAACAATAATATAGTTTAAACTAACATATTAACAATGAGGAAGAGAAACTATCCAAATTTAGCATCAATCATGAGAATGTATAAATGATTCCTCAGTCTAACCCTAACTCCCACCTCAAAATATTTAATATAAAATAATATGCTCGTAGATGTTTACCACTAGATCTGAGAAGAGCCTTTTATATCATGATCTATATAAACAAAATGGAAATTTTTATTTTTCCTAATTACTCTTCATGTCAGATTGGTCACTAAAATATTTCGATAATAGGATTATTACACCATTTGTGGGATAAATACAGAGACTATCGTCATGATAACATTCAAATATTTATAGTAATAATCATTAGGGATGTGTTCACAAACAAAATTATAAGTAATATAACTTCATTATAAGTAAAAATACTTCTCACATGGATCATCATATCCCTATGAACATTTCTCCTTTGAAATTTTAGTAGACACATCATTAGTTTAGATTGTCGGGCTATGGGAACTAGTGAACATCTAATGTTAAACGTTGATTAATTGTAAGTTTTATGACTTAATTTTCGTCGATATGTTTTGCGGAAATGTGAAATTACTTTAATCATGGTTTCTTGGGTCCTCATTAATAGTATGGGGATAGAGATCGTCAAGTATATTTTCACATGTAGTTTCTAGACTAGAAATTTAGAATTTTCAAGGTCCTTCCTTGAATGAGGAGGGAATTTACAAATATTTATCAGTACTATAGTTTTTCATAAATATTAATTTTTTTTTTGTTCCCTCACTCTCTTAATTGTATTAATAATTTCATCTGATTCCCCCACTAATTTTTTCTCATTTATGGAAGTTGACTGAAGAGAATCCTTCACTTAACCCTCTTCCTTTCTCTTATAAGAACTTAGTTTGGAATCATGTTCCTTATCAAAATCATTTTCATCCCTATTTCAACTTTGATTGCATTACCCTTCTTGTACTACCTCAACATTATTCAACCTCCCTTCTATTCATTCTCCCTTTATATCACCATATTCCTTTTCATTTTCTCATTAACTGAGAATTTGACTTATAGAAATTTATAATTGTTTCGAAACATTATAATATTACTGATATTAATGGTATTCTAGCTATTTTAAGCATTCACATAGCCCTCCTTCTTTTATTATAGGTTATCCTTTACTGGGATTCCATGTGTCAAGTATACAAAGGGTCATTCTTAATTTATTCATTTATAATCACATCATAGAGAGTAAAATTTCTGGTGCACATTGCTTCAAAAAATGATAAAGGCTTTGGGTAATGTTGTTTTTTTGAATGACTTGTCTCACACATCCCCTCAATCCCCAAAACCTAAAGAGATATCATTTATCTGGGTCTGTACCATATAGAATTATCTAGAAAAAAAATCTAGACCATTGTCTCTTAGTCTTTTTTGGATACCCATTCCAATATCAATATTTTTTTGAGTGTTAGAATTTGGTTACCCATGATGTAATCTCTATAAATAATCAGGTGGGTTAGACCCCACCCCAAAATTCTCAACTTAGTTTCTGGAAACTCTCATTCTTCATCATAGTAATTTTAGAATAGAAATTTTAGTAATCAATACTTATTTTACCTTAATTGAGGATTTGAATATATTAATATTTAAATATACCATATAAATCAGGCAATGATCCTCGAAATTCTATCACATTCATTGTGTAATGCCCTGACATGATGGCCACCAACACCGTTCCCCAAGCTCATGGGGAACATGGCCTTAGGTATGCCACCTTGTATATAAGAGCTTTTATGACTAGTAGTGAGGACCTATGGTGATTTTATGGGGAAACTACACCCTCACATCAGATATGAAAAATGGTTAGAATTTATATATAAACTATCAAACGATGATGATGTAACTAAAAACACAATAGAAATAGATACCATAAACAATTAGTGGATGATAAAAAACCAATAAATATGCAAAATCAATGTCAATAGGCTACGTCATCAACACTGATTTCATGTCATTATGATTTGTGAAAAAAGGGAGAGAAGGTAAAGGACAACATGCATATACAACATACTATACAAAAAAATAGGAAAACAGAATGACATCTCTCCTTTAATCATGATAATATGCTCAGAACTATACTCATATTTTCCAGTACAAATTAAAAAAATGTCAACCATCTGTGATAGTGAACATGCCCTTCTCAACACCTATAGTCAAGTATTCTACTAAGGTACCAAAGGCTTCTATATTTAGATGTGAGATAAATCCCCGCATGCTAAAACTAATATTTTCAGGAATAATGTAGTCAGTGTGTATTAAATAGAAATGTGTAGGTATAATGAATAATGAATAATTTTGGAAAAATAAATACTAGTTAGATTTGGTTTCAATAAGACACATAGTAGACTCTACCAGCTTCAAAATAGGGTGGAATGTGTCAGATTAGTTTACCATATATAATTAATCATATATAAAATGTATAAATGTATATGCAGTCTATATGTGAGGAAATATCGAGGATTATTCATGGATTCTGGGTTTTGATAGACTCAGGGTGTAACATAGGTATCCATGACTACTATAAATATCTATGGGCTCCAGCAAGTTTACTAGCCCAAAATATCATATGAACGCGATACATAATTCATATGACATGAGATAGTAGGGTTCGTCTTCATTATGAACACATGATGTAATGTGGCATTGAACATTATTCACCATGTCTAAACAAGGATTATTGTTTTGAAATTTAATGCCCATCACCCAATGTAAAGAGGTACAAAATGCCATTCACAACAGAACCCTTAACCATTGGTAGACAACCAATTACCGAGTACTCATAATAATTATCACAAGGGATCAACTATATGAATTTATTAACATTAATCTCAATCAACCATGGGTGTCACAATTCATACAATTCATGTTAATAAATATATAGCATATGTAATGGGAATTCAACAATCATTTAACAAATATAATTAAGTACTTTAAATTAATGAATAAAGTTAAGTAAATTTTAAGGTTAATCTGAACACAGATGGTATTTTGGCAATTTTATCATTTTTGTACATGATGAAAATTCATTCGACTCACCCAAATGAGATGTATTAAAAAGGTATAAAACTAACAACAATTTAATACGGGTATCTTAACATTTATAAAAAAGATTAAAAATTAACACAATAGTTAATTTATTTTGAATGAAATGCGTGGAAAATTCCGGAATGTGTCACATTGGAGGTAATTTAAGGAATCACCAAATGTTTTAGGAGAAATTTTTAGACCACCTACCTTATGCTTGTAGAGGAACACCCATCAGTATTGTCAATGAAGAAATGAAAATTGTTATAAATCTATGTATGAGATAAATGCACTAAAAATATGGTATATGAGATCACACAAAAATAACACTAGATATGGAGAGATAAATTAGGGGATTAAGGAAGAAGAGTTGATATCCTACCACTTGATATCAAACACAACCAATAGAGGTCCAATCGAATATTGGATTAATGATAGTTTAAAGAACCTTGGTTGGGGGTGTAGTAGTTCTCTAACATGTAACTACTCTTATGCTTGGAAGAAAATGTGATTCTATAAAAAATAAAATAATAATTTAAAAAAATACCCCAACTGTTACATGATGTGTAATATTTACATGCCCTGAAAATCCTGGGTCTTTCCCCTCCTATGAAAACCCATTCAAAATATTTAGGGGGTGTATTGAAAACCCAAATACACATCATGTTTTTTACACATTGTGTAATGGATACATTACTTATACTTCTTATATATCCAGATACTATAAACTCTATAACCTTTCATCAAAAATAAAAACTGACATGCACTAAGGGGTGGTATTCATGTTTTTACTAAAAAGAACAACTCAATGATAATTGTTCAAAAATTAATAGAATCCATAACACTCATAATATATAAGTCATAAATACTTCCCATTCTTAAAAAATTGATCCTCGATTTAGACTTCTGAGGTTAAAAAATGATAATATGAGAGACGAACCAGTAACTAGACATGTACGTTAGCCTCTTACTCTTAGGTCTCTTCTTGTACTCGGTTGTGCTACCACAACACCAGCACTGAAGGGACAAACCATCCTTAGTGAACCTTTATGATCCGTTCAAATGATAAATATAGGATTTTCATAAATGGATTCATATACATTAAGATCATCCTCCTTAGGATGTAAAACATGCTTCAAATAGGGATAATACTAATAGCATTGAGACATGTTATTAATGTTGTCCATAGACCAATATCTCTATTGAAGTTCCATCCTATAATCCACTAGTCTGATTCCCTCTGAAACCTCAAAGGTTTTGACAAATCATGTTTAGAAAAATACACTCCCTCGGAATCAATAGATGCCCCAACCTAGATGAAAATCGTAAGAAAACCATGTCTCTTACCTCATACTCAAGAGTTTTTCAACAATGGTTGGAATATGACTATTTTATAGATTAAGCTATCATCATGTGCTTCATGATTATCTGGAATTTATTTGATATATCCTGAATGAGATGTGATTTAATAACTGTTGCCTCCCCATCCTATATCTAGAATAGTGGTTAATGGAATAACCAATAATTTAAGTCCACTAAGGAACAACACTTATGGTGGATTGGAATTTATTATTGTAAGAGAACTGAATTTGGGGTATTTTTTCTCATAATAACACCCA
This sequence comes from Viscum album, assembly GCA_963277665.1. Lineage (NCBI taxonomy): Eukaryota > Viridiplantae > Streptophyta > Magnoliopsida > Santalales > Viscaceae > Viscum > Viscum album. Next base: position 1,798,659,817 of record OY728130.1, on the reverse strand, counting down.
ATTCCAAGGACACATGAAAAGTGCATGTTTAAAACACAAAAATCATGTGATTTTTTTTACCACTGATCTAAGGGTGGTAGGTTGTACTTATAGGAACCAATTTAATAAAGGCCTTATTAATCCCCTTCTAGATCTAATATGTGAAATAAGAAACATTATCATATATGATATAATGTGGAGGTCATGGAACTCATACGACCTTGCTAGTGTATAGAGACTAACTTATCTACTATGAAGGTCACTCGAATAGGTAAGAAGTGTGTGAAATTCCTCAACAGTTAAATAACTACCCAAATTCTATTGTTTCCTTTACGCAATATAGTAAAACCTATAATGAAATCAACGGATACATTGTCCCATGTCCACTCGAGAATAGGAAATGTCTATAAAATACATGTTGGCTACTAATTTTCTTCCTTCACATGATAATAGGTGGAACATCACATATTAAACCTCGGTATCTCCTGTCTCATGCTAGGATACTAATACTGCTGATGTAAGTATCAATACATTTTTATATAACTTGGATGTAATGGATATATCGAGGCATGAAATTTCTGAATCAGCTCCTCTCAAATGTCTGTTGGTACCCAAACATGACTATGTATGTGTAAGGTCTCATCATCATCCATAGTCCATCCAAAATATGTATCATAATCTCTTATACATTTCCTTACAAGTAGTCTATCTTAACCCAACCCCTCATGGCCCGACCCATGAATACCTCTATCCCGCCTCCAATAGGCTAGTGGCCAGATACCAGCGCCATGTAAGAATATCACATATTTGGGAGTCCTAAGCTTATAGTACCTTTACCAATACATCAGAATAGATCTCCATGAAATTTTACATAGATTATAATAACATAAACAAAAAATGAATTCATACATTTACCCCTCAATCAATGTACAATATATGTGTTGAATGTGAAAAGAAGGAAAAAATACAAGGCCAAAAAAATCATCCAGGCTACTTATATTCAAGGTATAATTTTCAAATGAAAGAACTAGATCACACAATAGTCTAGTACCTACAAACTCTTCATCCAATAGAGATCTCTATGATCTACTTCTCCAGGTCTTTCAGGAACTCCATCAAAAATCCCAGTAGTCTACACAAGTTACAAACAAGTGTTAGAAAATCATGTGCATATGTGAGTATAACAATACATTGTTGGCCTCCTAAAACACCAAAATAATTGGGTGTGACTAAGATGAAAAATTCTTCTTGACCCAACTAGAGGAGGAAACCTAATAAGAATGAAACTCTATCTCAACTGCTCTTTAGCTGTGTATGAGTAGTCAGACTAATGCGCATGGTTAGTAAACTGAGAGTCGTGAAATCACCATAGTTAATCCCAAAAAGTCTCTCATATATACTCATCTAATATTCTACCTATCACGTGGTCCCTACCTTATAATCAGCCACATATTCTAATCATGTCTCAAATGTAATTCTCATCTAGTATATCCCACTCAATGATACTTTCCATCTTTGATGTAACTCATCTATGTGATATCACTCAACCTAGTACAACACTACCATCCATGACAGTAAATCCTAGATAAACACACCATTGTGAATTTATCATTCATCACTAATGAAACAACTATGAGAAATATGATTTATTGGGAACCATAAAATAAATGAAAATTTTCCACCATCCTAAGGGAAAACTTCTGAGATATCATCCTCATCAGATCTCTCCACCAAGAATCATGTAGGAATGAAATGGATCATGATAACTTGATAGTGGATCACACTCATACCTGATGGTATATTCCTCCTAACCTTATGTAAATAAAACAAAAATCTTCTCCACATATTGGAGATCACACACATCCTGGTTGTGGTCACCATGAACCTAGTCTAAAACTCTAGAGATATTATCTAAAAAATGAGATTACACCCAGGACATTTGAGGGATACCTTGAACCCATTAAAGAAATAAATAGATATTATCTCATAGAAAGGGTATCACACCCCAGATAGTCAGAGGATACAATGAACCCAAAATAGTACCCTGGAGATCATATCACTTAGATAGAGAATTTTTTCCCATGTAATGTTGGTCACGATGACTCCAAAAATATAACTTTTCCCAAATCTTAATGTATATGATCGAAATTATAATGATTCAAAAAATCCTAATAAACCATTCAAGTAGGGGATCATATTCCCTATGTTTTCAAGAAAACCCCAATGAAACTACCTAGTACATTGAACATCATATAAATGATGATACCAAAAACCCTACTGGTATATCATGCTAGATAGGGGATAGACAACAATCTAGTTTTGGTCACAATGATACCATGAACCCTATCACTATAAAATGATATGACAGTGGATCCCAACCCTCCCTACCATAGGGACACTCTAACTCCATCTGAGATCATTCTATCAAGGGGATCATAATCATGTGATGGGGATGTAATTCCACGCTATACACGTAGAAGGATGGTTAATGGGACTCACTCAACTATTTTTTTCCTATAATTTCTAATAGAAGAGACACGCAAATAGAAAATCATGTCATATCTTTAACACCAATACCACAGCTGAGATATCATCCAATATAGAAAACTACTCAGGATATGAAACTCTTGGGCCTCTTCTAAGTCTCGAATATGGAGATTCAAGAAGTAGATAAATCTCCAGGTGTTGAAAATGGTGTGTACCCATAGAAAATGATGTTTCCTTGTACACCATCCCCTTTATATGTAACCTCAAGGTTCTCTATGTTTAGAAGATGCATGCACGATGTGTGTTCATTCAACATGGTGTGTGACCCCGACTGATCTCCTAGGCATGTCCTCTCCCATAAATAGCTGGCTAGCCATGTCACCCTAGATGGTGGGTACTAATGGTTATTGAAATGTCTTGGAATCTCGGCTGTATGGAAATTTCATTAATCTATTCCCTAGTTTGGAACCCTATTCCCATGTACTTTGTCCATGTAGTTCCACATGGCCATGTTCATCTACAAGGACTGCCGTCCCATGCCTACGACCACATGGAATTGCATCACTACATGACTTGTACCCCAAGATAAATTTGTGTAGTTCAAAAAATTCATCTTCCCTAAATATAAATAACACACGATGTGTTCCTCTACACTACGCGTCATTTGAAATGTTATTCTAAATGGGAGTTCCGTACGAGCCACCCAAAAACCCTACATCCCCCAAAACCACCAAAGGTCGACCCTCACAGGGTCCCTAACAATCATCTAAAGGCTATAAAACCATAATAATGAATATATAGTGTATTAGGAATGAAATCTATAATTTACTTACCCCGTGGTGAAATAGTAGACCTTCAGGTTTGAAACAATGCTCGAAATCCGTTGCAACTTTATTCGGTGATGATTGGTGTCAAAAAAATTAATCACTAACAACTCATTCCCCTAGTTCTTCTAGGAATCATCCATCGTGAAATAGGGTGTGGGGGATACTCTTATATTCTATGCACCACATATGGGTGATGTTTTTTACAGCCCCTTATTAATTAATAATTGATTGATTATGTAATAAATTATCCTTCCCATTGTAGCCTCTAACTACGAACCTAACACTAATATAAATTATGTTGACATGAGATTCGACACCATGTTTCATACTCAACTGACACATCAATTTCCCTATCTGGGACTCCACTTGGATGTTATTTAATATATATAGAGAAACTTTGTGAGTGTGAAAAATATAATTAATATTTATAATTTTAAAACACTAAGGTTATCTAGGCTCTAGAATCCCATATCAACTCAGCACTTGGATTTAGGAATATTTATAGAAATACCCCAAAGACTTACATTCTATAAGCCGAGTTTCTACATTCTCCACAAATTATGGATTTTTATCCCCGAAAAGTGAAAGACTTCCCATAAGGGGAAAAATTTGGATCTCAACTAGGACTCGCTCACCAGTACGCTCACAAGAGGGTTCTGGTGCTGTCTAAGAACATGCACTATGGGGAACCTCAGATGAAAAACCATACCCAATAACTAGCTCAAACTGGTCCGACATCGTTCACCATAGATGAACATGTATCCTTGGATGTGATTAGTGGATAACACCCATAAACAAGTCTAATTTTGGTCATTAGGTATAATAGTATATCAAATCATTAACCTGATTTAGATACAAACATAACATGTATGTTTACGTGTACCCTTGGATGAACTACAACATGTCATCCTCAAGAATCTTGAACACAAATCTTACTCCAAGAACATAAGGGTACCAAAAAACAACATAGAGTCACCCATGTATGCAGACTAGGTCATAACCGTACCTTCATCTATGATCCTCCAACTACACCACAACTCTTGAAGATCAACTAGATTCAATTTACACAGTGATTAAAATATCAAGGAAGTCTTTTGGTGACATTATTTGTAGAATACAACTATAACGGGGGAGGTAAACAAATTATTTCCACTGATATGAAACCTCAAATTTACAACTATAATAAGAAATAGAAACCCATATCACTACTTATAAATGTGTAATAATCTCCATTTAATAAAATTGGATGTCTCTTCCCACATATGATATCATTCTTCCACGTATATAATGAATCCCTGATGGAGAAAACACCATTGCACTAACTATTTCACAGCCAAAAAAATAGTGTAAATCATCTAAATATGGATAGTAGGAGACCATTCCACGAAGAGGAATCATTTTATGGCCTCTTTACCACTATGGAAAGGTTCTATAAGTGGAAATCACCTCCCAATGCAATGTAACACTGTCGGTAGAATTGTTTATTCACCAATCCTCCATAAGAACATCTAACAAAATGGTCAAGCACAAATGTTCCACTATTATTCCTAGGTATTTATCTGATAGTCTATCATGAAAATCCATGACTAAAAAATAATTCAAAGGAATCCTTCCACCTCACATTAACATTGTCAACTTTGGGTAGCACTGTATCTTTAACATAGGTATTTGTCACAGCAGGAGGATGTATCCTTGTTTGAGAAGGGTACCTATTCCCCATGAGTTCAATGATACATCAAACAACACGATCAATGGGATCTAAATATTCCATATGTCACCATGGTTGAACCTCAAGAGAAATGTGGAACTAAAAATAGTATCTAAAAATAGTGTCTGACTATACTTCTAAAAAAGTAGAAATGATAGAGAGTATACCTTTAATCATCTGCAGAGCCTTAGGGTCATATGTCTCTATGTACTTTAGCAATCCTTAACCCATCTTCCATCTCCCTTGGCCTTGGATAGAAGACATGTGGGTGGTAGTGGTAACATCTTGAACCATTTCCACCACTTTATTCTCTTTCCTCTCCTTTAGCACATTCAATGTAATGAAAAACACCATGCCCTAAATATAGCCTCTTCCAGAATGATCCACTGAATATCTCCCCCTCAAAATCTCATCGAAACAAACAATATCTTGTAATATGTCCCCTTCGATCACATGAGAAACACTAACTATCTCTTGGAGGACCATATTCATCCTTGAATCCCAATTTCATATTCCATCCATTCTTGGATCTCTTCTTGAAGAATCATCCATATCTGGATCCATAATCCTGATGTCAGTAACCAAATTCTAAGATCTCATCTCATGTATTCCCAACACCAATAGCCAAAGTATACAAATTAAAAAATTTCTCCACCACCATAGCTGAGTCATGTACTGTATGATAGGTGGTAATTTCCATCAATGTCTCAAAATCACTAATATCCCAGCCTAATCCATTCTTGGTGGTCTAGGATCTAAAAAATATATCCTGAACTATATATATTATTTATCGTGAATTCTCTATGAACCTCATTGAATAATTTTCCATGAACATTTTATATTAATAAAGAAGAATAAGCCCTTGTATATGCACCAATATCAACATGGATGGATAAAACTATTAGTAGAAGAGTCAATAAAAATCACCAAAGTGAGATTCATCTCATTGTAGGACAACATCACTAGGATCTACATTATCCATGATAGTTCATGTAGAATAATCACCTTAAAGGAAACAATTTCATTATGAGTTTTCCTCACTTGGTGTTAAATGTATATGAATACCTTAATCTAGTCATCAGTTACTGGGGGTACTAAATCACCCTGATACCTCATAGGTTATTACATCTAGAACTCATGAAATGCACTCATTCTACATGAATCATTGACCTTAACTACTAGTACAACAAGATGATTGATGGGTGGTGGCTCAACATGAGGACCACTTGGAGTTTCCTCATGACCAGTTCCCTACACTAAAGCCCATCACTAAGATCATAGTCATCAAAATCTATATGCAGAACTTTTTCTTGATGTCATCAAGGTGGAATCCTGAAAAAAAAATCAATACACACCATTGAAAAATATTATATATATGGAGATGTCTCAAGAATGACATGGAACCCACAACCCAGTCCCCTATGATGTGTGTACCAACATTTCCCTGCAACCAATTCCATAATTTAATGAGTCTTAAAGATAGTTATCCATGTCCTGGTGAATGGATACATCGTCCTCCACATAAATAGTTGAGTCCCTACCCTGAAATTCGTACATGACACAATTTAACACTATCACCACAATTCTCAAACCAACCTCGTAGATTCAAATCCTCTACAGTGTAGTCCCAAAGTAGAACATTCTTTAATACCACTCTATCGTGACCTGACAAAATAAGGTATTATCCATGATTACAACAAGACCACCTAAAATATTTGAGTACTGGAGATGATCACAGAGTCAGCATATTACAAATTTTGGAGACCTTAGCCTATAGTACAACTACACACTCACCCTCATAAATCTATATGAAATAGTATAAATATAATAATAGATGAACTAAAAAAATTCATAAATCAAACCCATAATTAGAGTACAAAAAGAATTTATGAAAGTAAAAAAAGGGAAATATACAAGCCCAGAAAATATTGTAAGAACATACTACTTGGTCAGATGGAGGGGATCTCTGTCAAATGATACTTCTAGAACAAACCATTGTGTTGTCCTTGTAAACTCCTAGATCTTTTAAGCTCACTAATCTTTTCCTTATTATGGTCTACCTAGGAATCCATATTAATGCATGTTATCTACAAAATACAAAACATGTGTGGGAAAATCCCATATATTGGTGATTATAACAGTATCTAATTTTCTGCCTAAGCCCCCAAATTAAAAGGGAGAAAGTGAAAGGGAACTGTCTACATTTCCCTAGAAGAGGAGGAGAGAATAAAAGAGTGAAACTCCATATCTACTGCACCCCAACTATACATGAACAGTCAGCTCAATCCATATGGATTATCCATCCATGAGATATGAAAACACCATATAGAATCATATAAAACAAACACACAAATATACTTGTCTATGACTTGATGTCTCTTGAGGTACCAACATAATATCCATCAAAGGATTCTAAGAAAGTATCAAAGTGTATGTTCATCCAAGAGATTCCACTCTACAATCCTTTCCAGCCTATAAGGTACTTTTTCAGGAGATATCACTCCACATGGTATAACCCTACCATCCCTAACAGTGAATCTGAGAGACACACTCCATCCAAAAAATCTTTTCTATCCCGGCGGACTCCCATCAGAGAGATAATATACATTGGGTACCACAAAAATGAGGGAATGTTCCTGCCATCCCAAGGGCATACATCAGATAGATTATGTTCATTAGATATCAACACCAAGATTCACAACGTAACTAATATAATCTAAATAATCGGATAGGGGATCACACCAATCCCAGATGAGAGACTCCTGAAACCCTATAAGAAATAGTAAAAATATCATCACCTTATATAGGAGATCCCACGCATCTTTGATGGGGGACACCATGAACCCACTCTAGAACATATGAGATACTATCTCAATGAAAGGGGATCACCCCTAGGACCGATAGGGGACACCTCAAACCTAGTCATGAAATTATACGAAATTATCTCACATAAAGGGGATCACACCCAAAACTATTAAGAGACACCTCGAACCCAATCTAGCAACTCAGAAAATGATACTCTGATTGGGGATCACACTCACCCCATATAGGGGAAAAGAAGAGCCCAAAATGATAACTTGGAGAAAATATTGCTGAGTATAGGGATCGCTACGATGTATTTTTGGTCATCATTATTCAACCAAACCAACCAAGAATAACTCATGATGTAGGGGATCATACTATCGATGATACCACAATCCCTACCGAAACTATCTACTAAGCCGGGGATTATATACCAGAAGATGAAAAAACCCTACTACAACTACCCTCTTCGTAGGAGATCATAAAAATTATGACTATAAAAACCCTACTTGGATATCCTTATGTTTAAGGGATAACAACCCAAGTAGTTTTTTTTCATGATGATACAACGAACCAAATCATGGGAAAGCGATACGACATAGGATCCCTCCCTAGTACCCTAGTGGTAAACTCCATATCTATACGAGTTCTTCCTATATAGGGGATCACAATCATATAATGAGGATGTAATGCCACACTGTACCCTCTCAAGGATTGGCCAAGTGACTAATTGAAATTCTACTAGTCCAAAAATCACTATTATAAGTTACCCCTAATTTTCGCATCACATCACATCTCTAATTCAAAAATGATGGCTATCATCATGTCCATTGTAAAAAACTACTCAGTATAGGCTACATGAGGGCATCCATTTAAGACCTGAAGACATATATGTGTATGGGAGAACCCTCAAAGGGAAGTGAAAAATAAGTACTCATAGTACACGACATGTCCATAAACACCATCCCTTGTTCGTGATCCCTCTTGGCACTGAATATATCGAAGAATAATATATGGTGTGTACCTATTAAACATGGCATGTGACCCTATCCAATCTAATGGGAATGTCCTAACCCTTACAATATCAGCTAACCATTTTTCCTCATTCAATGTGTAACAACTATACATGGAATATCTTCCCATCCGGGCTACTTTTCCATGTCCTCATTCCAAAACCATATCCAATACTCCAAGTGTATGTACTTTTTCCATGTTGTTATACATAGCCATGTTCAATTACATGTTGTATCCTACCAAACCTATGAAAACATGGAATGGGCTCAGTACACAACCTATACCCCCATTACAAGGTAATTCATTCCACAAAGTCATCTTCACCAAACATGATGATCATATAATATGTACCAATTCACTACATATTATGTGCTTAGGAATTCTGAACCAGAATTTCCTACAAGCCTCAGGAATCTCATGTTTTATCCGAATCCACCATAGGTCTACCCTTATATATTCTCTATTAATCATCTATGTGATCAAAAACATTAAAAAGGTTTACATAAATGGGATTAGGACTTAAAACTAAAACCACCCTACCTCATGATAAAATGTAGACGATTTTGGTTAAAAATGGTGCACATAAGCCATTTCATATCAATGCAATACTGATCAACATAAAAATGGGGATCAATAACTCCTCTATCCATCATTTTTTCCTTCAATCATCAGTCTCTCAATGTTGGGATACATTCCTATATCATGTGACACACAATGGTGAATTGTTTTCCTTCCCCTTAATAATTAATTAATTTATAATTAATAATTTTAATGTTCACGCCCATGGTAACCCCCGACTAGGCACCTGATACTGAAAAACAGTATGCATTTTAGTGTAATCACAATGTTCTAGACTCAAATATGGTGTAAAATTTATGATCCAAGAATCATCCCATGATTTATTCTTAATTTCTATAGAAACTACATTCAAGTGAATTATATATTAAATTTTTTTAATATCACCACACCCATGACATCCAAGCCCTAGAATCTAGTGTTGACTCAGCACCAAGATTCATAAATATTCGATGAAATATCCCAAAGAATTATTGAGAAAAACTAGAGACAATACATAAGAAAATGGGAATTTAAATTTTCCTCATTATTACCCACTCCATAGGGTTGATATCACATCTATGATATTGATAAATATTCAACCATGATCATCTTGAACCTCAACATGCATTAATATGAAAAGGCTATATGTTTCTACTCGCCACTATCCTCTTAAAAGGACTGTGTCTGATTATTTCATCATAGAGAATCAACCACACAATTTTCTTTTTCATGGAATATAAATAATATCGATATCAAATGAGTGCATGTATTCAACTCATATGTTCTTCCTGATATTTAGATCATGATTAATAAAGATATACATGAGGCATTGTGATCATGGAATTCAATAAAATGCTTTCCAAGAAAATATTTCCTCTAAAAGTCTAAATTATTAAAAATATACTATCTTAATATCACGTGATAGGTAATTCTACTCATAATGCCACAACTAGTGATACTAATTCACTATGAATAACTTTTCCTACTTTCGAAATTCTACCAACCCGATACATGATGCATCATAATAAACATTGTTGATTTTACCCAGCTCAAGAAGAATTTGTACTACTATTGAATACAATATTACCTTATAATCCTAAAAGGATCCTTTATAAGATTTTGACCCAACAGATTTCACACACTTTTTAATCAGCCATATAATGGGCACCACTAGGTGTGTGAAATATTGGAAGAAGCGTTTATAATACCCATCCATCCCCAAGAAACTCAATATATCAATGTCATTGTTGGGATACACTTAGGAAGATACATCTATCACCTTCTATTGGTATAGTGATACTTCAGTCTCTGTGATAATATGGAACATGAAGAAAACATTTTAGATCCAAAAGTGGCACTTGGTGATCTTAGCATAATGTTAGTTCCCACTCAGTGTATTCTCCATGATCTCATGATGTATGGGATAGTTGTGTCATGTATGCTAATACACTAAGTTATTATCCAAAATTATTACCACAAATGAATCTAGATAAGTATGGAAAACCCATTTCATATTGTCCATGAAAATATATGGTGCATTTATGAGACCAAACAACACGACCAGATATACATAATTTCCATACATACTCTGGAATGTTATGTGGAGTATGTCTGATGATCTGAAATGCACCAGATGGTATTATGATATCAAAAAATAATTTAAAGTCATCATTGATTCTCATAGATAATCAATGATGTTGTCCAATTTAGGAATTTAATACTAATTCTTATCTATGAGCTCATATAAACATAAATAAAACATGTAAAATATGAGTTTACTATCATCCTTCTTAGAAAAAGGACCATTGAACCACATTGAGAGGTACAATGTATGATAAAAACCTTATCCTCCTGATCATCCAACTATTTCTTGAGCTCTAAATTCTGTATAGGTTCCATCCTATCAGGGGTAATGACCACTACTTCCACTCATGGAATTCATTGAATGTAGAATTGTACAACTCTCACTATAGGTATCCCAGAAAATATTCTAAAAATACATCTCTGAAATGATCCACCATGGGTTAGAAATTGGTACGCTACATTCCTTGGTCATACACAAAAATACTGGTGATCTGAGCTATCACTCTACCCATAACCAAATGTTTAAGTCCATCTATACCTTCTCAGAGATCCTGTTCACCCTTATTAATATATCTACCACCATTTTGTGAAGTAAACATCAACCTCATATGAAAAAATTCGATATGGTCTTTTTAGGTGACTAACCAAACAATCCTATGAATTACATTATACCCTATCAATTAAATGATGAAAAATTTATACTTGATTATATAAATACCTATCATAAGGGAAAAATCAATACATTAGTGAACACTCTCAGATTTTTTACCCAATGGGGTATCGAGTGTCGTCACACCATAAATTTACTCAATATCAGTGCCCATACTCTCCATAATTGTAGTAGATTTAATATATTAGGATGAACCTGTGTCAAATAAAGTAGAAAATAAGGTAGTGGATAATTGAATAGTGCCTTGAATAGTAGAATTTTTGGCTCTATGCTCCACTGACATAGGTTTCGTTACATGTAACTGGAATTTTCCACAACCCTGAGTCAGAACTTGACTTCCCTGAGCTAGACCACTCTACTGTTTTGTGAATCCTATGTTTGATTCCTTCTGTCATGAACAATACCTCGACCTTACCAGTTGATGATATTTTATCTACCTAAATGATGTTGTTTTACTTTCCCCTCTCTTGAACATGGAGTAGGGGTAGATACTCTATCACTAGGAACTAGGGGAAAATTATAGGAAATGGATGAATATTCCACATCTAACAAAATATTTTTAATTCCATTGGGTGTCGTATTCACTAGTGTTTCATGTTTCATAGATTACCTTGTTTGTGACATATAAAGAAACAATTACCCTAGTTGCCTAACTACTACTACCCATGTGAGAAACATCAATGCATTGGTTCCATATAGTATAACAACCACTACCATGTCTAGGTGAAGAACTTCCATGGATCATACCATCATCTACCCTAAAATTTCTCCCAGTTATGATGGAATTTTTTACTATCTCAGAAATAGTACCCAACCAATAAATGTTGACCTCTGATCAGATTTCATAAACTATCCCATCCTCAAATCACCTTGCTTAGATAATCTCATCCTCAGATAGAGTTGGTCTGAATCAATGAAGCTCAATAAAATGTGTAGAATACCCCATTGTAGACATTCCGCCCTAATTCAAGTTCATGAAATCTACATAACAGTCTTCCCTTAATGTCTATAAAATAAATTTGTCATAGAATACTGTCTGGTTGTCTCTCCATATCATATCCCAATATCATTCTAATGGGTAATGACATCCCACCAATAGTTGGAAGAACCACACTTCATTATGTGAAGAGCATAAACCTCGTCTATGGAGGCATATTATGATGCTCGAATATAGAATTCATAGAATCTAGACATGACATAGTAGCATGTGGTATTCCACCACTTGAGGAGTTGAGAGGATTCAATAACTGCATTTCATGAATCACCTCTATCATAGTTAAGAAAAAACATGAATATATTGCATCATAGACAAAAATTCTCCATGAAACTAGGCATCGACACCCAAAATGGGAATAAGAGGTGGTGCCACAGGTGGGATTACCGGTGGTATTGCTAGTGTATCCGATCTCACAATCTCAGAAGCATGGTCATCACCACCTTCTTGACATAGGACACGAGGCCATCATTTTTGAATAATTCTAAAATGATAAACACACACCTCAGAAAATATTTTACAAATATAAAATATCATAAGTATAATATGATAGGTACTCAACATTCCTATATAAAATATCCCCACTCCATGCCATCATCAAAATATAGATCTATGTGATTTAATAAATCTACAATAGTACATATGGAATATTAAAAACACCCCCAACTAACCACTACTTTGTTTAGTTTTGGTTGTATCTCTCATATCATACACCATGGGTTCTAATATATGGAATGTAAATTGAAAGTCATAAATGAGAAAAAAGATTAGTTTTCAGTTGGTATCCCTATTTAGAAGTAAAAAATTCATTTATATGTTTAATTTACATGAATTTCACACTCTTATATATATATATATATCAAAGTAAAGTTAGTTTTTACCTATTCATAATTTATTACATCCATACTCTTAAAAATTGGAATTAGAACCTCATGTAAATATTTCATAACCTTGAAGTCTAGTATTAGGATGTATTAGGTCATATAAATTTATTTGACTAGATGATATATCACTCTGAGTTTATATAAGTACAAGATGCATAAATTACCATTTCCATTCAAACAATCTAATAATCTAACATTATTTGTCCATGGAACTTGTTGGTCGAGAGCCCCCAACATTTTATAATCCTCCAACTAAACTTTTATCATCAATATAGGTGGGAGACCACTATTAATCTTGTTAGATAAACTTTATATAATCCAATTATCTCTCCCAATATGAAAATTTAGCACATTTCTATATATAATACATTGGGTACTAACTATATATAGAAAGAAAATGCCCATAGAATGTAAATGTGGAACTAATAAAGGCCTGACATATAAGTCATAAATTTATCATAATGATGCATGAGATGATTTTTTGTTTCTTAATAAGATAAAAATAAAATACAAATAATTATAAAAATAAAAATATCCCCACTCATCATGTACACCAAAAAACTTTGAAATCAAATCAACTGTAATAGGTGAAAACCAAAACATCAATAACCCATCCTATGAAATTTGGTAATCTAATGTATGTGGGAAAGATAAGAATAACCAAAATCTTATTTCCAAATCCCAATACAAACTAGTTTATATTTTAATATCAATGAAACAAGATAAAAAGGAAAAAATATTCTCTTATAACACATTGTAACATCTCGACCTAAGGGCCACTATGATAGTGCCCTGAGTCGGTGGGTCGTATGTACTCGATCTTCAATCCTTCTATATTAGAGGATTCTGATTATAAGTTAGGATATTTGGTGGTGTGATGGGGAGACTGTACCGTCATATTAGAGTATAACGACAGTAAAAATGATACTAAAACTAGAAAAATCATATGTGGTTACCAGCAGTACAATAGAAACAGATACCATAATCAAGAAGTTGAAGAAAAAAACAAGTAGTAATAATAATCATAGGCCGTAGGCTGAGTCATTTACAATGATCCAATATAATTTTAATATAAAAAAGGGAGATATGGGTACAACACATAAGGCATATACAGATTTATGTGAAAAAAACAAAAATATTAAAATACATTTCTACTAGAATCACAAGGAAAATCTCAGTCCTCTACTCCCATGCTCCTTTCTAAACACTAAATAGATCAAGCATCTGTGAAAACACAATTTTCCATATCCACACCTATTGTCATGAACTTGACTCAAGTGCCAATGGAAGACTAAGTATGGTGTGAGATGAATCCCTGTAATCCACTACCAATGTTTTCTAGCATAATATAGTCAGTCTTTATAACTGGGATGTGTGCAGGTATAATGAGAAATAAACAATGTTATAAAATCAAATAATTTTCTGCTCAGGTTTTTGAATGACACATGGAAGACTCTACCAACTTTAACATAGGCCATGATGTTTTTTTCATCTTACCACATATTAGTAATCATATATAATATGTATGCATTAATATTGACTCTATATGTGAGGATATCTAGAGATGTATACATTGATACTTGGTGCTATATGGAGAAGGATAGTAACATTGGAATGCATGACAAGTCTAATGAGTTTTAAGCACCAAACAGTGACCTATCCCTAAAACTTATATGAATTTATTATATCATGCTTATCACTTTACATAAAAGGTTGAGTCATCTTTCCAACCACATGATTCAATGGAATCTAGACTATCATGCCCAATATCCTAGTAATGGTAAATTGTGTGGGACATCGTAACCATCACCCAATGAAAGTGAGAGTGAAACGTCATTCTCGACAAACCACCTAACCTTGTTCACCAAAAAAAAATCATGGGCCAACAGTAATAATCATGGGAAATTACATTTAAGAATTTATAAACATTAATACCAATCCACTATGGGTGTCACCATTCCTACAATGAACACACACACACACACACACACACATATATATATATATATAACATTTGGTGTGGAATTTCCACGCACATCCAAACAATTTAATTATGTTATTTTAATTAATTATGTTAGGGAAATATATTTTAATGACAATCAGATCTCAGATACTCTGTTGTGGTCATTTAATCATTTTCATAAAATACAAAAATTCCTTTGAGACACCTAAATGGGTGGTATTCAAGAGGTAGTAAACCTATAATAATTTATTATTTCTCTCAAGGATTATGTAAACAAGGTTCAACATTAATTATAAAGGTAAATGGGTATATTGGTGATGCACAAAAATGTTCATCTTGCGAAATATTGAAAGAAAGTTATAAAAACACATAAAACATAAAGTTAAATTTCTAGACAACCTATAGTAGTCTCGTAGATGACCACTCATCCAATCTCAACCATTCAATAAAAGAATAATAAAAAAAATTAGTGCAATAAAAAAATTCCTCGAATATAGGGGATGTGATATCACAATAAAATATGGCAATAGATAGAAATATAAATGATTTGAGGAAGGAAGAGAATTGGTAAGATTATCACTAGATAACAAATAGAACCGATGGTGGTCCTTTCAGATTTTGGAAGAAGGAATGATAGAAGAACCTAGGTTGAGGGTGGAGGGGTTCTCTCATGTTTCACTACATGTATGCATGGAAAAATGGGGCCTTTGAAAAAAATCACCTGCTTCATTAAAAGAACATTCCCCAATAATTACATGAATAATAATATTTACACACCATGTATAGCTCATATTCTTCCCTCCCAGGAAAACCCATTCATGACATTTAGGGGGTTCCTAGAAAACCGATACACAACATGTAATTGATACATGTCTTGTTTTTCCTCTACAACTAGATTTTATCACCTCCATAACCTTTCTTTCAAAAATAAAAAACAACCTACCCTAAGGACGAGTCTCCATAATTAGGCCAAATATAACAATTCAAAGCTAATTCAATGAAAATTAAAATAATTTTTGACTATATGAAAATATAGGTCTTTACACATTTATCCCCATGATTTGACTTGAATAATAGTTCAATATGTCCCATATCATGATATTTATGACATTAAGATCATAAAATAAATTTCTTTATTTTTTAACACTGCCAAATTTTCATTTTGTAAATATTATCATTTACATGAATAAAAAAAATTATACACGTAGTTTTTTACTGTTATAGATCTTTTGAAAACTATATCTTACATATAAAATGAGAGTATTGTTACCCTATTATTTCTAAAGGGATGACTGGTTCACCTTTATATATCATATTGAAATCATGTAAATATCCTTTAAAATCTTCATCCAACCCATATGTATCCTTTATTTAAATCTATCATTCTGACTAGAATCTTATAGTCACCATTTTGTATCATAGAATGGATATAATATATTTTCAAATCAAAATCTACCCTCTAAGAACCATTAATTACCATTTTTTATATTTTAATAACCCCAATAAATCATGAAAATTACATTGAAAATTTTTAGTGTGTCATATTAATTTTATTATTTCTAGTAAAAAATATATTTACTACAATCATTTTATTTTTCATAGATAAACCTCTATCAAATCAGACATATTTTTCAGATCATTATAGATTTTATTACATATCCCATAAAAAACATGATAAATCATGTGTATAATGGAATTTTCCCTTTTTTCAAAAATATATAATGTAATAATTTATCTCTCATGTATACTGGCATATCAACTCATCTGAAATGTTTTCAGAACCAAATCATGTCATTTAATGGAACCTTAATGAAATATTTTATATCCCTAAATCATTCATTCTCATCGTTTATAAAAATTTAAAACATTCTTAGTAATTTTAGGTGTTCATTTTAACACCCCAATATTTTGAAAGAACCTATGTTCAATAAATTATACAATATAAAGAATCGAGATAAAATGAACATTGAAATATTATTATTTAAATAGTATTATTACAACATAGTAGTTTATTTGGTGGGTATGAATATCTTTTACAAATTTATGAAATATATATAAAGGTCAATCTCCATATATTTATTGACAAATTCTTGAAAAATATGCACTGAACTTTTGGTTTTGATAATTTATTATATAAAAATCATGTTCTATAAAAATTATTTTTTATTCATTTTGCGAGAAAATACTATAATAAATTTATTAAAATATTATAGTTTTTATTAATAAAAATTTTGAAATGAACAAATCATAATTAACATTGGATGTATTTTTTGGATTTTTCTAAAATAATACATTTTTCAGTGATTATTAAAAACATCATGTTTTCAAATAATTTCATTTATTTCTATTAAATCATGTAATTAAATATTTATACTTTATTTTAAATTTGGTCTCA
Source organism: Viscum album (assembly GCA_963277665.1). NCBI lineage: Eukaryota > Viridiplantae > Streptophyta > Magnoliopsida > Santalales > Viscaceae > Viscum > Viscum album. The sequence goes on along the minus strand of OY728130.1, from coordinate 1,798,641,952 downwards.
AATTATAATATGACCTATTTAATTTATAAAAATCCAATAAGTTTCGTTTGAATCAACATTTTTCATGATTTTGGTACACATATATTTTTATGCTTAAAAATAATTCCTTTATATTTAAATGAATTGAAAAAATTATACATGTATTTATATTAATCGAAATTAAAATAATTATGACTTCCTGTTATAGTGTTTTTATAAGCTAATGAATTTCTTGAAAAAATCATTTCATTAAAAATCTTTTTTCTAAAAAATAAATAGGAATAATTTTATATTGAATTATTCAACCTCAATGATATGAATTTAGTAAAATGGATTCTATATTTCGAATAAGATTAATAATTATTTGTTAATATGATTAAATTTTTTTCAGTCATAGTGAATAGTATGAATATAAAGAAAACATGTTACCGTGGTTAAGAACGAAAATTGTAAAAGTTAGTAACCTTATAGGTTAATGAAATAACCTCTCTAAAACATGTGTTTTTTAGATTTATGGAGGTCTGGGTCCACTATATCCCACATAAAATAATTTTTTATAAATTTTTGTGGATCATTATTTGAGATTGATTTCACATTGTTGAATAGTTTAGGGAATTTTTAAAAATGGAACTGATCATCAATTAGATAACGGCACAACCTATCCTCACTTCTTCATACCTCTCAAGCCATTTGGCATAAAATACACCCCCAAAATCTCTCCCAAATATCCATTTCCACATTATATAGCTATTTTTATTCACAAAACACCATCAGTATGATCCTTATTAGGGGAACCAAATGAAGTTATTGTAAGAAAAGGTTATCATCGTCACAAATATTTTTTTACATCTTCTCTTTGCTCCTAAAAATATGCCTTTAAAAGTCAATATAATAACCAAGGTGTATAATATATACAAATATTTTGTTATGTTAATGTAATTACATAAATATATATTTACTTAAATCAAATGGAAATGAAACTATCATTCATTTGTACGACAAACTACTACATCCTGAACTAATGTAATTTGATTTACAAAATTTCCTCTAATGACCATTAATGAAAATGGATTTCATAATTATATATAATATTAATCAAATATTAATCATTCTATAATGAAAATATATATCATATATTTTCTTCATTTAACATCCATTTATAAATGATAATTTTGTTCATGTGTATGGTGAACTACCACCTCACGAAGTGATGTCATTCCGTTTTTACCACATCCCATTTATAATATATGAATGAATATATAATTAAATAATATGATATTTATTATTTAATAATAATTCTATAAATTTAAAATGACACTTACCTTCATTCCATCATGGTCGTTTAAAAATTGAAATGTTACACAAGTATATATACAGCACACCATCTCTATGATGGTAACCCAATTCATTTTCCATAGCTATATTTTATGGTTGATTAAAATGTATAGAATATTTATAAAAATAATAATTATTTCATTATTATTATTCAGGAGATGATGCAATAATAACACTATTGAACATGTTCAACACGACGATTTCATTTTTATTTTATAAACTGAACATCCTCAAAATACACTGTATGGACAAAACTATTTATTTTATTAAAATAAATTACGTGAATGGATTTATTATAAGGTATTAAACATAATAAAAAATTATTAAGAACAAAAATAATTTATATGTGCCTATTATACTTTATATAAATTATATAAATTATAATTTTGGAATCAAAGTAATGGATTACTTGTCTAAATTTTACTTGCATGAGACATAGACTATATTCACCAATTCATTATTTAGTGTGGTCTTTAGAATTTCATTGTAGTGTTATATAACAAATAAATTTATATTTGTGGGATTTTTTTTTTATTTTATGTTACTTAATTATTTATGGTTATGATTCATGAGTTTCTAAAGTGGTAAGGGTTTTTTTCCAATCTCATCAATATTCAGGATTTTTTATGTTTAAGTCGCCCTTAGTTTTCTTTGATATTTCTACCTTAAACCAATATATTTTCATCTCCAATTTTTATAAATTAACATTAAATGTAATATTAAATTTTTTCTCACTTTGTTAATTACATGTATTTTGAAAATGAATTTATGAAAATATTTATTCATTTATCTCTACTGAAAAAAATCTTATATCGTCCATATCAATATATTAAGAATAAATTTTTAATAATCCTTATAACATCATGAAAATGGAATAATGAAGATATTTAAACCCATTTTTGTCTTTTAAAAAAATTATTTGGAAAGAATCTTCTTGTCATTTTCAGAATTGTGTACTTGTTGGCCTTTTTATAATAGTGTGGAATGTATGCTTTTTAAATAATATGTTATGAATGGAGTTACCTATCATCATAAGAAGTCAATTAATTGAATCTTCCTTTATATATTTTCTAGTATCTATTGAAATAAAATGTTTTCATTGATATTTTAATGTTATATCTATTTAAAATAAGTTATTTCAATGTTAAATCAATACTTGCCTCATTAAATATTCCATGTAATATTTTGAAGATATATTCATCAATGATGAAAGTTTTATGTAAATTATTATTTATAAATTATGTATATATTTCTCAAACATATATAACTATATTATTCTTCAATGGTTTTATTGTGTAATATATGCCTTATTTTCTTTAATCAAATGTAGTCATTATGAAATTTCATTTCATTATGATATTGGGAAATATTATGAAATCTGTTTTTATTCGATGGATAATTATTATGGTATGCCTTATGATTAAAATCATTTATGTGGAAAACATAAATCATGAACATGATATGATGGTTGAACCATGTTATCACTCTAATACATTGGGTAAATATTTATTATCATGAGGAATCACATGTTGAATTTGGGAGTAATGCTAATAAATTATGGGAATTTTCCCACAATGTGATATTGACTAGGTAGATAGAATTGAATAAATTTTATTCCATTTAATATGATTCCTAAAAATATAATATAACATCATGATCTTATGATACCACGTTATTTATGTTATTAATATAATTGATTACTCAGGAGACTTCTATTTTATGATAATATATTATACCTTTGACTCATTTCATATGTAAAATTATCATGTTAATTACCTTAATTGGATTTTTATCTCACAAATTTCTTCTATGTATTCCTTAGGTCATCCTATGCAGTTTTAGTATATTGAAATTATTTAGAAGATCATTAGGGAGAAAAAAATAAATATTTTTTTTTAATCACACATTGAAGAATTATGAATCTAGTCTTATAAATACACCAGGTTTTGTGATCATTAGATTTAATTAAAGTATTTTTATGTGAATATTCATATTATAATATGTGTACAAGTCTTGAGTCACAATAGTTAGTATCCTAGACATGACTATTTATTTTGACGGATTAGGGATAGAATTATTTAGTATGTACCTTAGGGATAAGTCTAAGGATAGGACTATGTTTATTGAAATATCCTAGAGTTTTGTCAATGTATATAGAAAGTGGATTTTAAGAAATTCCATCCATGTATAAATAATATAAGTTAGTGTGGCACAAAAAAATTTATACATTGGGGAAATAACATTGAATTTGTTCTTATTGGGATTGAATCGATCATCACATAATGCAAAAAATGACCCATGTTAGACACATCATTTGACACTCTTGGGTATATGATGTATATATTAATAAAATCATTATGAACCATCCTGATGGGATTAAATAAATCTTTAATATATAATACCTAGTAGGAAACATTAAAATGGATAACATATATTGAAAACCAGTGACTCATATGTTCAGATACACATTCCATTGAGAAGTTATTAATATTAGTTTTATATATTTCTCCTTTTGTATGTTAATTCATCATCTTCTGGTTTCTTTTGTTCTTTCTAGGTAATAATGGGAAACATGAAAATGTAAATCATAAAAATTTTATTCAAAATGAATATATTTCACTAAAAAGATTTCTAACCTATATGGAATAATAAATAAAAAACGTGTTATCATTTCATATGATATATCCTATAGTATGATTAATAATCAGAAGATATTTTGATTCCAAAAAACATAAAATAATAAAAGGATGAAATCTCATGTAAAATAAACAATTAAAGATGATAAATACAAGAATATTTAATATTATATATGTCAAAAATGTGTGACGAGGTACCATAGATGATGCCATAATAGAACTGGAATATTATTTATCTGTGGTAAATTAGGGGAAAATGAAGCTAATTGTCAATGAAAAATTATGATTTTATTTAATAAGACATAAAAAAAAGTTCAACATAAGCCACAATGAATAGTTCAATGTTGTAAATGTGGGGAACTTGGAAAATATATGAATCAATTCCCACATCCAATGATTAATTCCAAACAACCTATGTTATGATAATCAATGATGTTTAATTCCTAAAGTGTTTAGGTGTTAGAACATGACAATCATATTTTCTAATTATTTTTATAAATTATATACAAGTTAAAATAATGAAGAAACATCTATGAATTTTTATATAGAAGTTATTATTTAATTATTTTTAGGAATATGTTGAATTGTAACAATAAACTTGTAAAGACCCGTAAAATTCAAGGGAAATTTTTTCTTAATTTTCTTTAGAATTTTACAAGAGCGCGGTTTCAGACGGCACCTGATTCCGAGGCCCGGAGTGCCCGGAATTAATTTCTGAAGTTTGGCTCGGGTACGTTCAGTGAACGAACGAGCGGGAATTCCTAACTTTTGATCCGGTGCTCGGAATTGAAATCCGAGGGCACCGATGAACTCGCAGCGCCGATATTCGCTTAAGGAGACCTTTCCCGAAGTTGCGTTTACACATGGGGAGTTGTAAAAAAATAAAATTGTGAATGTTAAAATAAAAATTTAACTTCAATTTTTATTTTTATCTTCCTTAAGTTTTTTTTTATCCTTTGGGTGGAAGTTGGGTGACAACCCAACTTCCCTTGGGAGGTTAAGAGGGTGGTGGGGCCCACACGAACCCCACCCCTTCATATTCTCTAACCCTCCCCAACTCACAATTAATGTTGTAAACATAAGTTATAACTTATGTCATTAATAAGTGAGTTTAATTAATGTTTTGAAATTCAAACTCTTGAATTTCAAAGGTTTGTGTTGTGTTAATAAATTAAGTGAGCTTAATTTATTGTTTTTGGGTTAGTCCCTTTATTTCTTGAGAGGATTTGAGAGCTTTCTCTTCTTCTTCAAACCTCAACGAAGAACGCGAAGAACGCCGTTCTTCAACGAAGAACTTCTTCCACGTCATCTCTTCCGCGACGGTTTTCCGCGACGAACGCCATCGACAACGACTCTTCCTCCGACGTCGACACCGTGCGTCAACGTGCGACTATCGAGGTAGGGGTTTGTCTTATTTTAAATTATGTGTTTTCTTTCCCTCGAGCATGAAAGAAAATCCGTTGGGCATAGTTCCAAATTTTATTAAAATTTGTGAAACGTTCATTGTTGTGTATACTCGATTGACCAACTGATATCGTTATAACGGGAGGAGATCGGACCGCACGAACACGACCGATTCTCCTCCCCCTTCTAAGCTTTCGTGTTGTTTTAGCGGAGACGACGCGGTGTCGTCGCACCGTGCAGGAACAAAAAGGATAAAGGCCGGTTTGGGTCACGGTGAAGAACCGCGACGCTATAATGCCACGCCTTTGAGAACGGATGAGACCGCGGCCGGAGTCGGGCCATGGCGGTGGGGCGCGACGTCGTTACGCTACGAAAATATTACAAGGACCGAACAAGAAGGGCGGCCGGAAAACCGGCCACCGGCGGAAAAAGAAGAACCGCGGCTGGACGGCCACGGCAAGACACCAAGAGGCGGCCGGCCACGCCGGCCGCCGGAGATCAGAACAGCCGCAGCCCTATGGCCGCGGCGGAGGAGCAAGGGGCGGCCGGCCTCGCCGGCCGCCGGGAATCAGGAAGGGCCGCGGCCCTATGGCCGCGGCGGAGCAGTCATGGGCGCCGGCCTTGCCGGCGCCGGAGATCGGGTGGGCCGCGGCCCTACGGCCGCGGCGGAATAACCAGGGGCGGCCGGCCTCGCCGGCCGCCGGAGACCGAGGAGGAGCCGCGGCTACGGCCGCGGCGGAGAAGAGAAGGCGGCCGGCCGCGCCGGCCGCCGCTTGGACAGGAGGCGGGACCCGCGGGTGGGTCCCGCGTGTGTAAAGAAACGGCCGGCCAAAGGGCCGGCCGAGATCCGGAAAAAGGGGGGGTTACACCCCCCGCATGCGACACATGCGCGGCGCGTTGATCGCGCCGCCGCCGCTGGCCGGACCGCGCCGCCGCTGGCCGGCCGCGCCGCCACCGGCCGGGCCGGGTCCAGCGGACCGGGTCGGTCCGACCCGGTTCTGTCGGACCCGGGTCGGGTCGACCCGGGTCGGGCCGACCTGAGGGGGGGGTCGGGCCGGGTCGGTCCGGACCCGGACCCCCCGTTTCGGACCAGTTTCGGTCTCTTGGCCTTATCTTGAGCCTCGGACCTCCGAACGACGAACCGTCTGCGGCAACGCGATCCTTGGATCGAGACGGTCGTTTCGGTATATCGCACTCAAGGTTTCGGACTACTTTGAGTTCGGCCGGGTTGGTTCGTTCACGAAACCAACCGGGCCTTCGGAGCGGAAACGCTCATATCTTGAGCCACGAACGTCCGATTGACGCGCCGTCAGTCGCGTTGTGTTCCTCTTAGTGAATCGGATCTTTTGGCATACTCCGCCCGAGGTTTGGACGCAGGTGGAGTACGGTCGGGTTGGTTTTCCCTTAAAAACCAACCGGGCCCCGGAGACGAAAATGCCAATAACTCACAGACCGGGCGTCCGATTGACGCGCCGTCTGTTTCGTTGACTTCCTCTTGATGAGACGGAACTTTTGACATACTCCGCCCGAGTTTTGGATGCAGTCGGAGTATGGCCGGGTTGGATTGTACCCGAAATCCAACCGGGCCCCTGGAACGGAATAGCTGATATCTTTCAGACAGGACGTCCGCTTGACGAGCCGTCAGCGGCGTTGGTGGTTACGTTGAGTAACGGTCCCTTTGAGTATACCCTATGGGAGTTCGGGGTGCAGTTGAGATACGGCCGGGATTGGTTTCGCTCACGAAACCAACCGGGCCCCTGGGACGAAAAGGCTAATAACTCACAGACCGGGCGTCCGATCGACGCGCCGTCTGTTGCGTTGAGACCCCTGTGACGAGACGGACCTTTGAGACACTTCTTCGCGGGACCTTGTCATACTTGGAGTATCGACCAGTAGCTCGTGGAGCGGACCCGTGGTACTTGACAGTGGTGGTGCGCTTGGATGCAGCAGCAGATCCTTGGCGGTGGAGCGCTTGGTTGTAGCGGCGGACCCGCGTTACTCTACGGAGTGTGTGCGCTTGGTTGTAGCGACAGACCCACGACGGTGGAGTCGAGCGTGCAGAGTACGGAGACCGTGTAGCCGGCTGAGACCTGACGACTGCTTGACCGACTCGACTTGGAGTGAGTCGACTAGCCCAGTGGACGGAGCGCCCGGTACTTGGCGGCAGACCCACGGCGGACGGAGCGCCTGGTAGTTGGCAGCAGACCCGCGGTACTCGACAGGAGGAGTACCTCAGTAGGCTATCTGGGTAGCGCCCGGTATTTGGCAGCAGACCCTCAGCGGACGGAGCGCCTGGTAGTTGGCAGCAGACCCGCAGTACTCGACAGGAGGAGTACTTCAGCAGTCCTAGGTTAGTGAGCGGCAGCCTCGGAGTCGTGACAGGACCACTGTACACTCTAGAGACGGAGCTCTTCAGCAGTTACGGTTTCGATAATGAAAATCCTGGTTTGAGCTGAGACTTTTGACCTCGTGTTTACCTCATGATTGAGATGGGTCACTTGCTAACTTTGGTATATGTATGGGCATATACCCGGGTAGTGGTTATCCGTTGATTTCACAATTCTTGTGTTTCCTCATGATTGAGATGGGTTACTCGATAACTTAGGTATATGTATGGGCATATACCTAAGTAGAAGTTATCTGTTGAGATCTTCTTTGTGGTTATCCTTGTTGGTTTAGTGAGACCTTGAGGGTCTCGGGGTCCTTACTGAGTATCGTTATACTCACCCCTGCACGGGCTATGCCCGCACCTCGTTGTGTTGGTTGCAGACGACGGACAGTGCTGACAGAAGCCGAATGTTCGAGGACTAGACAGTACCTGGAGGTGGACTACACGACGAGGCGGTACCCGGAGGCAGACCACTGGGCAGGACATACCCGGAGCAGACGGTGGGACCCGAGGAGCAGAGGAGCTATCTGTACCCACCCTTCAGGTGGGATTTCCAGTGGACATCTCAGCGTAGCAAATTTACTTTTCAGTCGCTGTTTTCCCTTTCGAGTTGTACTTTACAGTTGGGCTTGTATTTCCGGCCCTTTTTACTTTTCAGTTCTTCTTTTGTACTTAGTGTTTTTACTTCCGCTTGTACTCTGTGGTGCTTGTTTTCTTTTATAAAGGCAATGCCTTCCCAGTTAACGGGATTTTACGCCTTTGGTGCTAGTCGCCAGCCCCTGGCCTATGGAAGGCGGGCTTGGGGTAGTCACGGCACGGGTCCCGAGGACGGGTCGTGACAAATTGGTATCAGAGGAGTTCGGTTCTACCACAGAACTTATAACTCTGATGTCTCTTCTGTGAAGCAATAGTGTTGAGAGTACCGAGTGTGGTTTTCAGTTCAGGGAGTCCAGTGTTGGTGCGGGCGGCCGACGTATCCATACACCAGGACCCTGACAACTGATTTCCGACTTTGTGCACGAAAACACTGATTGCGTGTGTGTTTTCAAAGGTTTTTCCCCTTAAAACAGCTCAAACCAGGTCAGCTCACCAGGTATAATCGTTTGATCGTGTTACGTTGTTTCTTTCATGATGGCCCACCGAGCAGCGAGACTCCAGTGCAGGGCCCTTTTTCAGTGTTGGCACCTTCGGGTGGTGTACCAGCAGCACCACCACCCGTTAGGCAGCAGATGCCACTAGCTGACGGTGCACGCTAGCAGAGCGCGATGCACGAGTTCCAGCAGTAGAGGCCTCTGAGGATACGAGGCGAGACAGATTTCCCAGGCAGCAGTGGACTGGATGGAGACGAATGCTAGAGTTCTACGCCTAGCTTGGATACTAGTAGAGCGGATGATGATCTTAACTCCTGGTGTTTCCAGTGAGTGACCATGAGGTTGGTCCTTATAGTAATGAGGCTTCGGTACGCGAACCGATACCTGGGATAGTACCTACGGGTAGAGCGCCAGCTATGTCACTACCAGTTGGTCAGCAGACACTACCGGCGGTACCGGTAGCAGAGACTCACAGGCTTAGTGCCTTACATATGTTTTAGCATCAGATATCCCTCAAGTTTCAAAGTGAGCCTGACTCATAGGCGGCTGAGGACTGGCTTGAGGAGGTGGTTGTGAGTTTTCTGGAGCTAATACAGCTTCGACAGTACGACATGTCGGAAGCAGAGCACTCAACGTGGCTTACCAATCAATCTTGGTACTCGTTGGTTACGTTGTGATCAGTTATTTAGACTCGAACTTCTGAGCGAAGTGTATCTAAAGGACATCCGAACCATTACTTTCCCTCTATGCATTCCTACCTATGTTAGGATGCTAGAGAGAACCTTTGTGGTTGTGAACGTTAGCAGTGAAAGGCAGGAAACTAGCGCCAGTCTCAGAGACTCGGGCGTGTAAAATGTTTCAGGAGGAGGAAGTGCTAAGGACAGATGAATCTGCAGGGTAGCAGACGTGGAAGCAGAGCTTGGAGAGCAGCATGTAGTGGTGTACATTTAGACATGTTACGACCACCCGACTTAGTAGTCCCCGCCAGGCTCAGGGAGCAGGAGGGCTGGGGATGAGAGTAGCTGCATTGCGGTCAAGGAGTGTGACCCAGGAGCTCTAAGAATGATTCGGGGTACGAATTATGTCTACTACGAGCTGCCATATCTATAGGCATAGGAACCAATCATTCTACCCTTCCACGAATCATGTCCCAGACCTAGAGGTTCCGGGTAAGCCGTAGACTTGACCCTCACGTCTGGAGATACCTTTGGGAGGAGACTCGATAATCACACTTACGCCGACGGTGTGATTTGACCTCGAGGCGAGAGTTTCGGTTGGAATCTCTTGGTGGCAGCGTAGAGGCCTTACGACGTTAATCTGGGTATGGTTTTGATTCACAAATCATACCCCGATTGACTGTTTTAGGCAAACGTCGGAATGGGTTTTCCTTGGTCGGCGAAAAGGAAACCCTGGGCAGCACATGTTTAACTCAGACATAAGAGGGTGTGACCGATCACTCTTGAGTTGGTCAAACCTACCCCTGTGGCAGCAGGAGTTTTGAGTTTCAGTTCTAACCTAAAAAGGGAAACCTCTTGAGTTCGAGGGTGACGAACACGTTCTTATACGGTCTCACCCCGATGAGGTTTCGGAGATGTGGCCGAGGCGGCATGTTATCTCCGAAGTTCGATGGACCCTTTTGATCTTCAGCAGGGTAGGCGAGGAGGTTTACCGCTTGACCCTATCACCTCAGTCGCATCGGGTAGCACGAGATCTTCAGGTGAGCATATGGGAGCGTAAAGCTCAGTTGCGTGCTCAATACTACTTTGTTTCCCTTAAGTGTGAGTTGAAGCTTTACGGGGACGTAAAGCCCTGAGGTGGGAGTAATGTAAAGACCCGTAAAATTCAAGGGAAATTTTTTCTTAATTTTCTTTAGAATTTTACAAGAGCGCGGTTTCAGACGGCACCTGATTCCGAGGCCCGGAGTGCCCGGAATTAATTTCTGAAGTTTGGCTCGGGTACGTTCAGTGAACGAACGAGCGGGAATTCCTAACTTTTGATCCGGTGCTCGGAATTGAAATCCGAGGGCACCGATGAACTCGCAGCGCCGATATTCGCTTAAGGAGACCTTTCCCGAAGTTGCGTTTACACATGGGGAGTTGTAAAAAAATAAAATTGTGAATGTTAAAATAAAAATTTAACTTCAATTTTTATTTTTATCTTCCTTAAGTTTTTTTTTATCCTTTGGGTGGAAGTTGGGTGACAACCCAACTTCCCTTGGGAGGTTAAGAGGGTGGTGGGGCCCACACGAACCCCACCCCTTCATATTCTCTAACCCTCCCCAACTCACAATTAATGTTGTAAACATAAGTTATAACTTATGTCATTAATAAGTGAGTTTAATTAATGTTTTGAAATTCAAACTCTTGAATTTCAAAGGTTTGTGTTGTGTTAATAAATTAAGTGAGCTTAATTTATTGTTTTTGGGTTAGTCCCTTTATTTCTTGAGAGGATTTGAGAGCTTTCTCTTCTTCTTCAAACCTCAACGAAGAACGCGAAGAACGCCGTTCTTCAACGAAGAACTTCTTCCACGTCATCTCTTCCGCGACGGTTTTCCGCGACGAACGCCATCGACAACGACTCTTCCTCCGACGTCGACACCGTGCGTCAACGTGCGACTATCGAGGTAGGGGTTTGTCTTATTTTAAATTATGTGTTTTCTTTCCCTCGAGCATGAAAGAAAATCCGTTGGGCATAGTTCCAAATTTTATTAAAATTTGTGAAACGTTCATTGTTGTGTATACTCGATTGACCAACTGATATCGTTATAACGGGAGGAGATCGGACCGCACGAACACGACCGATTCTCCTCCCCCTTCTAAGCTTTCGTGTTGTTTTAGCGGAGACGACGCGGTGTCGTCGCACCGTGCAGGAACAAAAAGGATAAAGGCCGGTTTGGGTCACGGTGAAGAACCGCGACGCTATAATGCCACGCCTTTGAGAACGGATGAGACCGCGGCCGGAGTCGGGCCATGGCGGTGGGGCGCGACGTCGTTACGCTACGAAAATATTACAAGGACCGAACAAGAAGGGCGGCCGGAAAACCGGCCACCGGCGGAAAAAGAAGAACCGCGGCTGGACGGCCACGGCAAGACACCAAGAGGCGGCCGGCCACGCCGGCCGCCGGAGATCAGAACAGCCGCAGCCCTATGGCCGCGGCGGAGGAGCAAGGGGCGGCCGGCCTCGCCGGCCGCCGGGAATCAGGAAGGGCCGCGGCCCTATGGCCGCGGCGGAGCAGTCATGGGCGCCGGCCTTGCCGGCGCCGGAGATCGGGTGGGCCGCGGCCCTACGGCCGCGGCGGAATAACCAGGGGCGGCCGGCCTCGCCGGCCGCCGGAGACCGAGGAGGAGCCGCGGCTACGGCCGCGGCGGAGAAGAGAAGGCGGCCGGCCGCGCCGGCCGCCGCTTGGACAGGAGGCGGGACCCGCGGGTGGGTCCCGCGTGTGTAAAGAAACGGCCGGCCAAAGGGCCGGCCGAGATCCGGAAAAAGGGGGGGTTACACCCCCCGCATGCGACACATGCGCGGCGCGTTGATCGCGCCGCCGCCGCTGGCCGGACCGCGCCGCCGCTGGCCGGCCGCGCCGCCACCGGCCGGGCCGGGTCCAGCGGACCGGGTCGGTCCGACCCGGTTCTGTCGGACCCGGGTCGGGTCGACCCGGGTCGGGCCGACCTGAGGGGGGGGTCGGGCCGGGTCGGTCCGGACCCGGACCCCCCGTTTCGGACCAGTTTCGGTCTCTTGGCCTTATCTTGAGCCTCGGACCTCCGAACGACGAACCGTCTGCGGCAACGCGATCCTTGGATCGAGACGGTCGTTTCGGTATATCGCACTCAAGGTTTCGGACTACTTTGAGTTCGGCCGGGTTGGTTCGTTCACGAAACCAACCGGGCCTTCGGAGCGGAAACGCTCATATCTTGAGCCACGAACGTCCGATTGACGCGCCGTCAGTCGCGTTGTGTTCCTCTTAGTGAATCGGATCTTTTGGCATACTCCGCCCGAGGTTTGGACGCAGGTGGAGTACGGTCGGGTTGGTTTTCCCTTAAAAACCAACCGGGCCCCGGAGACGAAAATGCCAATAACTCACAGACCGGGCGTCCGATTGACGCGCCGTCTGTTTCGTTGACTTCCTCTTGATGAGACGGAACTTTTGACATACTCCGCCCGAGTTTTGGATGCAGTCGGAGTATGGCCGGGTTGGATTGTACCCGAAATCCAACCGGGCCCCTGGAACGGAATAGCTGATATCTTTCAGACAGGACGTCCGCTTGACGAGCCGTCAGCGGCGTTGGTGGTTACGTTGAGTAACGGTCCCTTTGAGTATACCCTATGGGAGTTCGGGGTGCAGTTGAGATACGGCCGGGATTGGTTTCGCTCACGAAACCAACCGGGCCCCTGGGACGAAAAGGCTAATAACTCACAGACCGGGCGTCCGATCGACGCGCCGTCTGTTGCGTTGAGACCCCTGTGACGAGACGGACCTTTGAGACACTTCTTCGCGGGACCTTGTCATACTTGGAGTATCGACCAGTAGCTCGTGGAGCGGACCCGTGGTACTTGACAGTGGTGGTGCGCTTGGATGCAGCAGCAGATCCTTGGCGGTGGAGCGCTTGGTTGTAGCGGCGGACCCGCGTTACTCTACGGAGTGTGTGCGCTTGGTTGTAGCGACAGACCCACGACGGTGGAGTCGAGCGTGCAGAGTACGGAGACCGTGTAGCCGGCTGAGACCTGACGACTGCTTGACCGACTCGACTTGGAGTGAGTCGACTAGCCCAGTGGACGGAGCGCCCGGTACTTGGCGGCAGACCCACGGCGGACGGAGCGCCTGGTAGTTGGCAGCAGACCCGCGGTACTCGACAGGAGGAGTACCTCAGTAGGCTATCTGGGTAGCGCCCGGTATTTGGCAGCAGACCCTCAGCGGACGGAGCGCCTGGTAGTTGGCAGCAGACCCGCAGTACTCGACAGGAGGAGTACTTCAGCAGTCCTAGGTTAGTGAGCGGCAGCCTCGGAGTCGTGACAGGACCACTGTACACTCTAGAGACGGAGCTCTTCAGCAGTTACGGTTTCGATAATGAAAATCCTGGTTTGAGCTGAGACTTTTGACCTCGTGTTTACCTCATGATTGAGATGGGTCACTTGCTAACTTTGGTATATGTATGGGCATATACCCGGGTAGTGGTTATCCGTTGATTTCACAATTCTTGTGTTTCCTCATGATTGAGATGGGTTACTCGATAACTTAGGTATATGTATGGGCATATACCTAAGTAGAAGTTATCTGTTGAGATCTTCTTTGTGGTTATCCTTGTTGGTTTAGTGAGACCTTGAGGGTCTCGGGGTCCTTACTGAGTATCGTTATACTCACCCCTGCACGGGCTATGCCCGCACCTCGTTGTGTTGGTTGCAGACGACGGACAGTGCTGACAGAAGCCGAATGTTCGAGGACTAGACAGTACCTGGAGGTGGACTACACGACGAGGCGGTACCCGGAGGCAGACCACTGGGCAGGACATACCCGGAGCAGACGGTGGGACCCGAGGAGCAGAGGAGCTATCTGTACCCACCCTTCAGGTGGGATTTCCAGTGGACATCTCAGCGTAGCAAATTTACTTTTCAGTCGCTGTTTTCCCTTTCGAGTTGTACTTTACAGTTGGGCTTGTATTTCCGGCCCTTTTTACTTTTCAGTTCTTCTTTTGTACTTAGTGTTTTTACTTCCGCTTGTACTCTGTGGTGCTTGTTTTCTTTTATAAAGGCAATGCCTTCCCAGTTAACGGGATTTTACGCCTTTGGTGCTAGTCGCCAGCCCCTGGCCTATGGAAGGCGGGCTTGGGGTAGTCACGGCACGGGTCCCGAGGACGGGTCGTGACAAAACTAGAAAGGTTATTTAAAGGTAAAGTGATATTTTATAGAAAATCTAGACTTATGAAAAGATAATACCTTACATGAACTTGATGCCGATATAAATATAATTTATTAAGTTTGCTTTATTTTTGGGAAAAAACTTATATGAATGGAACTATTTAAGAATTAAAAAATATTTTATTGATTAAAATTATTTTAATGATGATCAAAATATTTTTTGTTAACAATAAATGAATTATATTAATATGGTTTTAGAAAATGGAAAAAATTCATGACAAGTGACATCCCATCACATATGTAAAGGCCGTTAGACTCAAACCCACAAACGAAGGGAAATAATGGTCCAACTCTTACAACCAGCCTAAGTAATATAATGGTTAGTATGAAATTTCTTTTAGTCAGATGATTTTATGGATAATTTTTTTTAATTAGGGTAACATATTTTAGGATAAAATAATTATTAAATTTAATGTTTTTGAGGTAGTTACATATATTTTAGGAAAATTATAATTAGGTTGATTTATATAAAACCCATAGTCCAAACATCAGATTTATCATGAAATATTTTTTTTGAAGAACACAGTTAAATATTATAATGTTGCTGTTATTTGGGATTCAGGGTTTTTTAGTTATGGAATTGTTTATGTCGAACAACAGATATTGATCTTAATATGATGGTGTATTCGTTTGGGGATTTATCATAACTCGTGCTAACCATTATTGGTGTTGGTTGATACCAAAATATAAGTGGAATATATTGATTTCATTTTTTTGAATAATTTTATCCATTATATTTTAATTTTAGGTCTTCAAGAATGAAAAATTAAACGTGATTACTCATTGTTTAGAGAAAAAGTTTAGGTTATTGTGAAGAATGAATAAAGAATGAAAATATAATGTTCAAGTAAGTATATTTATTTTCATATTGGTAAATATATTAAAATAATTCCCCAAATATATGAAAATGATCATGAAAGTAATTTTTGATCCTATAAAAAACATTTATGTGGAATGTTTTGTCTTTTCACCCAAAACTAATTTGGGGTTTTTTGGTTGTCAAATTTTTCATGATTATTCACTTTATTGTGATCAATGATCCTTATAACTATCCATCCTCATATTGGAATTATGATTTCTTCAATGTACATATATTCACTTCTAACTAATGATTTCTTACATGGAATCCTAATTATTTTTTATTCTATATGTCATTCGAACATCCATTTATTTTTTATCAAGATGAAATTTTATGAACCCTTGTATGATATGGGAGTTCAAAAAGACTTTTCAAATGAATAAACATTTATTATAGTGTTAAATTTTAAATTTATAGGATACAAATTATGATTATTGTATAATTAATCACCTTTTTATTATAAAATAATAATACTATATTTGATAATATATACGAGATGCACCACCGATCTTAAACGAACCAAAAAATATTATTATTTATATATGAAAATTATATCATAGTAGTTAACTTAGAATGTATGAGTAGTAATAAGTATATTATAAAATATTCGTAATGGTCAAAAAATACAAATTTTCATTTAAATTCAAAATAAATTAACACTCAATATTTAATTATGATATTTCATTCTACAAAAAATATGTTTCATACAAATATTATATTTATTTCTCTAGCAAGAAAATAATATAATAAATTTATTAATATTTTAAAAAAATTTATGAAGATCATTTTTTAAATCATCATATTAAAATTAACTATGGGTTTCATTTTGTTATTTCCCTATAATGGTAAATTTTAATGTTAATAGTGAAAATTTATGATTTTTCAAATAGCTATATTTCTTTTGATTAAATAATGTTATTTATAACTTCAATTATATTCATGATTTTGTATTCAAGTGAAATATGAACCATTTTATTTAGAATAATATGTATTATTCCGTAATAATCACAAATTATCATAATTTTTGTATAAATTTTTTTATGCTTAAAAATGTAGTTTGGGGAAAACTATTTTTATTTATATAAATTTTTATCCCTTTTAATTAATTAAAATATCTCATAGTGAGGAATTATTTAAATTATATTAAAGTATTATAAATAATAGAAAATAAATTTAATTTCATATAATGATCTTTTCTTGTCTTATAGTTAATATAAGTTCCTTTATTTCTCAAAAAATGCATTTTTTGGTTTCCCATTTTTTTATACATTTTGTTGGTATATTTTAAAAATAAATTTTAACAATTTTTAGATTTTTATTAGATAAAATAGATATAAAATTTTAATTTATTATAATTCATATTATCTAATAATCTTACCTTTATTTTGGTAAAAAAATATAAATAAATTAAGAAACAAGTTACCATGGAGAAAAACAAAAATGGAAAAGGTCAGTAACCCTATAGGTAAATGGAATATGATTTTACAAGAATGTGTATTTTTAAATGGTTAAAGATTTTATAGAACATATCACCAATGCAATACATTATTTTTCAATTTTATTGATCATCGGTTGAAAGTGACTTCTCATTATTGAATAGTTTGTTTATTAACAAAAATGTCCCTCTTTTCAATTATAATTGAGAAAGAACTCCATTAAATTCATCGCATATAAAAATCCATTGTAATCATCCATTAACTAAAAAATATATTCAAATCGTTCTTTTAAACATTCTCTACTTTAATTTCTTCCAGAAATACCAACCCTAGGGACTTTAGTAAGAGATCTAATATATGTTGTTTTGATGAAAAAGTTATAATCATTAATAAGCTCCTTATTTTTACATCATATTATTGAACAACAATTATTTATTACATAGTTAAATATAATAAAAACATATCCTATTTACATAAATTTTATTATGTTAATGTATATACCTAGATTTTTCTCAACTTTTATCCAATGGGAAACCAAACCATATTTCATGTGTACGGTGGACTACCACCTCATAAACCAATGTAATCCTTTCTCCACCATCCCCTATAATGGGTATTCATGAGGATGCATTTAATTTTTATATATTATATTAATTACATACTAATAATTCTCAAAAAAATTTATATATCTTATATCTTCTTACCGTACCATCTATTGAGAAACGATAACATCGTTTTTCGGTACATCAACTACGGCTTGACGAAGCGATGTGATAGATTTTTTGTTACTGAATCTCGTGGATTGTTTTTGTAATTATATTTAAATAAATCATATTAATTTTATGATATAAATATCATTATTTAAATATAAAATAACAATTACCTTCTTTAGATCATAGTCAGTGAATAATTTAAACGTTACTTATGTGTATGCATGACCTACCATCTCCATGATTATAACATAGTCCATTATTCATATTAATATTTAATGATTATTTTAAAATATATAATTAATTTATAAAAATATAATTATTTCATGATTATTATTTTGAAATTTATTTAAAAAATAACCCCTTTGACTACAACCAATACATTGATGTCATTTTTATTTTATGAACAGAACAACCTCAAAACAGTTAAC
Organism: Viscum album; assembly: GCA_963277665.1. Taxonomy (NCBI): domain Eukaryota; kingdom Viridiplantae; phylum Streptophyta; class Magnoliopsida; order Santalales; family Viscaceae; genus Viscum; species Viscum album. The sequence continues at coordinate 1,798,623,772 of OY728130.1, read as the reverse complement.
GTGCACAAAACTATAAAGTAATTAAATATATCATTAAATTAATGAATTAATAATTTTAAGTATAATTTATTTAAACGGGGAAAGGTTCTTTGTAAAATAAAAATTTGATATATTTTTATTATATAGGTGATAAAGGACATACATGACATGTATGGACTCAAGGTAATAGATTTCTCAGCTCACATTTACATTCATAACACATAATCTATATTCATTTCTTATTTAATTTTTATGTTGTATATAATTACCTTTTTAAAATTATATAATTAATATAAATATCTTCATGGTATTTAATGTTTCATTTAAATATATATCATTCAATGGGGTTTTGATTCAAAAGTATCCCAAGTGGTTAGGGATTATTTGATAATCTCTTCATTGTTGTGGATTGTTGGTGTTTAGGTATACCTTAGATCGATTCTTTGATATTTTTTCCTTAAAACTAGTAACAGTTTTTCTAAAATTATAATTCATAACCTTTTAAATTAATATTTCTATTTTTTCATCTTTACGTTTTAAATTTATTGAGAAAATGTTTTTCTGAAAATATGACTTCATATATTTCTTTGATCAAAAATCATTTTCCTTCTAGATCTTTGTTTAAAAAAAATATATATTAAGGAATTTTTCTGTTGTACTAAAAGCACTTATAAAAGTCATTTTTATACATGTTTTACCATTTAGAAAATGGTTTGTACGAAATATTCTTATAATTTAATTAATTATGCACTTATTAACCTTTTTACAGCATTATAATAGGAATGTTTTTATGTTATAACAGATGTACGGAATTTTCCACCATAATGACCATTCAATTAAATGATTATTACAATATATGTTTCTATGGGCCTTTTTAAATAAAATTATTTCAATGATATTTTCTATTTTTTTTTATTTTAAAGAAGTGATTTCAAAGAGTAAGTGTATTTTTCTCATGAAATACAATATGTAATATTTTAATAATAATTTAATCAATAGTGATAAATTTTGATTTCATGGTTTGATCATAAATTATGTCAATATTTCTCTCACATACATACTAATTTTATTTTTCCATACATTGATGGGTTAATTGAATCATCAAGTTATTTTCACGAATTTCTTAATTATGAAATTTCAATTGATTATGATATGAGGAAAGATTATGAATCCATTTTTTTCCATTGGTAATTATTATTTTATGCTTGAAAATTGATTTAAATTATGTGGCACACATTAATAGTGAACATTATTTATAGTTCCAATAATATAGTCATCCAATGCATTGTCCCGAGGTTTCATGTATGGCATTAGAGAGTAAACCTAATCCATTATGACACATTTTCTACTACATGATATTTTCTAGGCACATAGCCTTCACTAATTTTTTTGTCATGTTATATGTTTCTACCACATTTAATATGTTACCATGAAATTATTTTACAATATTCATTATGTTATTCGTCCATGTGATTTCTCATGTTCCTTATCTATTATAATATAATGTAATATCATGGACTCACAAATTATGTTTCTTTTTCAGGTATATTACATTAAATATATTATTATCTCACCCATTTTGAATATGCATTCCTGATTCCTGCCCTTATAGTATTAGGAGATAAAAAATATTTCGTATCTCATTTTTTTGAATTAAAAAAATTATGTATTTTTAGAATAGAACTTTGATGTATTATAGACCCTGTTTTTTAACGAAACAAGGAATTATGCTAAATGGGTTGTAATTAAGAGATGTCTATATAAAAACTCAATTAATAATATTTTAAAATGGATTATGTCACTCAATTCATCATTTTGAAGAACAATCTTTTGTATATGGACACATGAAATGATGGAATGAGTTTTATACCAGAAGATCATATGACAAAGGAAATGAGTTAAGAATATATGACTACCCATTAGTCAAAAATATAAAAAAAGAACCATGTGAATTATCTAATGATAATTTTGAATTTATTAATGTATGGAAAATGTACAAATCAATAAAAAGTATTATAAAAGGGAAATGGAATGAACACCAGATATATATGATTAATGGAATGATCCACTAAATTCAGTACCCATAATTCATGGATTTAAGAACGAGAAACGTAGTCACCATATATAAAATTATACCTAACCAAGGGTCTCCTAAGAAAATACATGACAAAAACACCTAATATATTAGAGAAAGGAAGAGATGATTCCATAAAAAATGATATGGTTGAGTAATAAAATGATCTAATTAAAATTACACTTTATATTTAATCATAGGTAGAGAGGGTTTTTTTTATATTTCAGATGAATTAATTCATTTGTATGATATAAATTTTATATAATATTGGATCAAACCACTAATAACATAATGTTAAGATTAATTTTAAATCATATATTTATAAATTTATCATGTCCATCATTATTTAATAGCACTAACAAACATATTTATGATTATTAATATAAAAAATTACATAATTCACTATTCAATGGATTTTGATGACATATTGGGCATGAATTCATTATATTTATAGAAATATTATATTAACATCCATTAAAAATAAAGAAATTTTTATTTTCCTAACCATAAAAAGTTCCTATAAAAATTCTTTGAGGATTTTATTATTGGAATTGATATCCCAAAAAGAGATATATCTTGCCCGAATGGTTAAGATAATGTAGAATTTCAACTTTTAGGAAATGGCTATTGTGATGTATTATAGTAATAAATTATATGAAGTGTTTTTTGAACTTCCTTGTAGAATTAGGGATAATTCTTTGTAAAACTTATTGCCAATGACATTACTATATCAAAAATACCTAACAAAATGCTCCTTCTAAAACTATAGGAGTTGAATAAAAAAATATTATTAACTAAAAGGGGCTAATATAACCATGTGCATCAACATGGGTTGAAGTGGTACATCTCACTCAGATGATTAATGTTTCAATGTGGAATTTAATTCATTACCATGATCATAAAAATGACTTTCTAAAGTACGCATTTATTCTTCCACTGATTTATGACTTATTTTAACAACATTGCAGTACTCAATACTAATAAAAAAGATAATCACTATTATATATGTCTTCAATCGAAGGTAAATTGAGAGGATATACATAATATGTCTTTCTATACATGATATAAAAACAATGAGTTCATCGTAATTAATATTTGACTCAAAAATCCATTCTTATCTTTAGAGTCTTGATATGTTTTTTTAGTGACGATATCAATAAATTTTTGCTGGCCTGACTCACTGAAAATCCATGCAGAAGAAGTAATAAAATTATTACATATATTAATTAAATGGGAATTAATTTATCAAAAATAACTCAATAAATCTAAAATGGGGTATCCTCTTAGTAATTTTATGCTACTAAAATTTTGGGGATGTGGTTCTTACCATAGGTGGTCTGTAATATTGGTAAACTTTGGATCTTTGGATGCATCACTCATGAAGATGATTTATTTAATAATTTTTATAATATTATTTTTTAAAATAATTAATATCTCCAAAATGGTCTGTCCAATGTGTTATATGAGACCACCAATAGGTCTAGGATGTTGTATTTACCATAGTTGGGAAATGATCATTAGATGATTGGATGGATCCCATACAATAAATACTTTTTTATTTTAAATTATGAAATTATTCCATTTTTTAATTAATATCTATTAGATATATATCAAACGGTGTGTCGTATGAGAAATATGAGACAACTATTGGGTCTATAATGGGGGTTTTAACCCATGTACGGTATAAGTTTTTATTCCATAGATGTTCAGTATTGTTTAATTCTTGGATCAAATAATTAAATTAAAAACAAAACATGTAGAAAAAGATGTTTATTACTGTGTATTCCTCCCAAACCCATTCCCTTTCCTCCACGATTAAAGGAGGATCTTTTAAGATGATCAAATAGACATGTTTCAAACCTTTTAGAAAATGGAAACATCTTAAATAGAGGATAATAAATACCCCGTATTTATTTTTTTCATTTGAATTTCCAATTAAATAGAGAGTTTTAATTCTCTGTATTATGTGATGTTGAAGGCCATAATTTAAAATTAACAAACAATTTTTTCATCTTTCATTATAATTGTTTTTGTATGAATGACCCCATATCTTCCTTTCATGTAGTCTGTCATCAGATACACCAAATTCCATTAGATATCTACGGTAATGCATTCTTAGGAGAGATTAGTACAATGATTGGTGACCACTTATTAAGTAGTCATGTAACCCCCTTTTAAGAAGGATGGATTTTTGGTATAATCAAATATAAACATTTCATATAGTGTAAAAAAAAGAAAAACCATAATGATTTAATAATAAAGAATCCATATCGAGTTTTTTTAGCTGAATCTCTCATTAAATGGAGAGTTTTATTTCTCAGCATTATGTGAAGCCAAATGCCTCTATTTTAAATTCTCAAACCGTAATTTCATATTCCTTGGTCAATTAACTAGGAAATAATGATCCAAGATCTTCCTCACACATGATCTATCATCAGATTCAGTTCCATCTACGGATGTTTTCTTACACCATTTGGTGTGTGGAGCATATGTGTCGAAGGAGTTAAGTTCATATGCTTCTATTTTTATTACTTTTTAAATATCACTTTATTTAGTTTATTTCCATTTAATAGAAAAGTAATAAATTATTGAATAATAAAAAGGGTTGATTGAAATTATGGTTGATAAAAAACAAATATATAATAGAGGAATAAATTTGGAAAATTATCTAATGATAATTTTCAAGAATTATCAAATGAAAAATTTAGATAATTATCATGATTTAAAAAAAAATATTCATGGATAAATTATCAAAATTATAAAATTATAATAACATGGGATTATTATAATATATTTTTTTGAATTGTAAAATGATAATTTAATTTCTTATCAAAAGATAATAATGAACCATTATCGATGAATAATTATTGGAAATTTTCAAATATATTTTTGCCCAATTTATCAAAGGATAATGATGATTAATTATAAAGTTATAATTATAAATAATTGGTAGGGAATAATTGTGTAAATTATCCAATGATAATTTTAAAGATTTATAAAACGATAATTTCATTAAATTATGAGAAATTACTAAATGATAATTTTTTTGGAAATACAACAGTGAAATTATTGATGGATAATTTCAAAGACATGTGTTATTTTCAAATGATAATTTGAAATTCTCCAGGAAAGTTAATTATTATGTCATGTGATAATCTAAATGAAAATTTGATATTTATTTAGGAGAGAGAATATATCATCGCATGTGATATTATGTTAAATAATTTAGAAAAAATATCTTTGAGAGAGTAGTTATCATCACATATAATATTTTATTTTATTTTTAAATAAAATACTTTTTTTGGTTCTAAGATACCCTTGATATACCTCCATCACTAATGTCCATACAATTTGAAACATTGACGTGTCTCCTTTAGCGATAATAAAAACATGATTTGGAATTTCTGTTTCTTGAGGTAAGAATTTATTTAACATTCTGTGATTACATTTATACTTGTTGCTTTGATGTTTATATTTTTTAGGCATTTAAATTGATCAAGCTTGATTTTAGTCGCATGTTAGTGTGGGTGTACCCCATAAAAATAATCATGAATCCATGACAGATATAACTATAGTTGTTATACATATTTTATTATGATCAAATAGTGTCATGTATGCTACTATATAGTAATGTTGATACACTATAACTACATGTGTTCTCATTTAGTATATGTATTATGATCTCTTGTTAGTTATTAGTGGTATTTGAGACAGTTGGACTATATTGACATATTTATTCTCTAGTGGGGAAGAATGATCGATTTCGACCATATAGAGTAGAGGCCTGGGCACAGTGTGGAGGTGTGTGTATTCCATGGAATCATGTTGAGGGTGTGGCTGAGGATGAATTGATCCCAAGTGCCACTGACCACAAGATATCCTGGTCGATTTGAGTACTAGTTATTCTCCTATAGAGTATTCAGGTGACATGGTCCATTTGAGGGATATATAACGTTGGGTATCTCCTCCACGACACTGTGAGGGTGTCGTATAATGGTTTTTTTGTTTGTTCTGAATCATTCAAATATCTTCCAACTTAGATACGAAGCAGTTATGACTGGGGGTTGTGGAATCCTGGTTAGTGCACTCCTTCTAGGTTTTGGATTGTCTATTTATGTGCTTTCTATATTAATTATTTTCATTTTCCATTGTAGTATATAATGACATGTTAGATTAATGAGGCATTAGTGGTTTCCTACTAATTCATGTACTCACACCTTACTCGGGAATTTTGATGCACATGTATATTTTAAGAGAGACCTGACGAAGGGAAAGAGATCTATGGTGGATAGAATTGGAGGTGGATAATGGGGTTGGGGAACATTAGAAAAGAAACTGGAATACCCTAATGTTTTTTAATAATCTCATTTTTTTTCATTCAGGATAGGTTATCCACATTGCAAGATTCTTTTATTTGAATGACATGTTTTTCATTTACATTCCACATGATTACTCTAATTATTAATTATCTTTTCAATATTTATTATTAATCCAATGATGTGATTATGTGGGTATATTATCCGTAGTTATGGATATATACCCCTTTTACTAAATGTTATCCTCTTGCATATGGGGAGGAGTACATGAGTTTTTGTGCCATTCCATCTTGAACTCATTGGTTCAATTAGGTTCATTAAAAAATGGTATCAGATATCAAGAATCACTAAATCATTCTTCTATTTTAATTATGTTGGGATATGATAGATATGATAACAGACAATTGGAACATAGGCATGGGAACTATCAAATTTTCTAGACAACACTATAGAGTGGACCTCCATATTTACATAAAATGGGAAATTTTGGTTTGTTGTTACTTTTAATTAAAATCACCTTGGGTGATGTACATGATATTGATATTTTATTTATGTGATTTTGCATATGTCCAAGCATCATAAAAAGTTACATGGGTTCAAATGTGAAATATATACATATAATTATAATGCACAGTAGTTCATTAATTAAATACATTGATTTGTGCAAGTTATTAGGGATAGTTTCTCTTGAGTGATATATATTTAATGGAAATAATTATTATAAGAGAGCATGTTTTTCTATTAGTATATATAAGAAAAATTTGACTAAAGTCCAGGGACAAAGTCTAGGGTTAGTGTTAGGTATGTAATACCATAGAATGATGGTAGGATCTTAGGAAAACTTTGTGTGATCCCATAGACTTATTAGGGTTTATCATGATGAAATTATTTCTTTTTCAAGAGTGTTTTTTCACATTTCAGATGAAGTTACAATGACATAGTTTAAGGAACTACGATGGAAATATGATAAACTACATCTGTAAAGGAAGAGTTTTTATAATTACCACTAGACATGTAGGAAAATACAGTTAAGCCTTCTCCCACACATTCTATGTGGTATACGCAGTAGGGTGATTCATTTTATAGTCGTTCAATTAGTGTCTATCCTAGGTAGAGGACTTCAAAACTGTGGTTGAATATTCCATGATTTTTAACTCTAACATTATTCATTCCCCATTAGCATCAAAGGCAGTTGAGATAATGAATAATGGGTTCTAATTTTTTTTGGAATCTTCAAACTGGTAGATACTCTAAATTACTACCACATTATATTGAAATTGAACACATGTTAGGAGTTAATCATTTTCAATACTTGTATCGTATGGTTCCAGCTAAGCATAAGGAGATCAAGGTATAGTTAAATGACATGGAGATGAAGGGTTTTATGAGACATAGTAATTCATCAATTGTGGAACCTATTTTATTCTACATGAAGGTGAATGGAATTTTTTTGTTATGTGTTGATTATAGGAATATTTACTGGGAGAATAATGAATAACCAATATCTATTTCCATGGATTGATGATTTTTTAATCAACTATGGGTACACTGATGGTTCTACAAGATTGATCTTCAATCAGTCTGTAAAAAGTTGCAATTTATAGTAGAGGACATTTTGGAGAATTTGTTTTAGAGATAATAAAGAAAATATGAGTACATCACAATGCCATTCCGGGTAAAAAAATGTACCATAAGTTTTCATGGACCTCATGAAAATGATATTCCATCCATAATTGGTCTTATTCATCATATTTTTCATTTTTGATATCCTTATATACTCTAAAACACCAGAAGACATTGTATGGAACCAAGAGATAGTCATGAGACCAAATAGAGGACATATTATTTACACAAAGATGTTGTAGTGTGACTTATGGTTTCAAGAGGGAAAATTTCTAAGACATTTCGTGTCTAAGACATGTATATCTGTGGACCCCAAGAATGTTTTTCAGTCATTTCCCAGATATGTCCTCAGAATGTGTTTTAGGGTAGGATATTTCTATGTTTAAGTGGATATTACCATTAATTTATCTAGGAATTCTCCTAAATAACAACACCCATGGTAGAATATACCAAGAAGGGATTTAAATTATATAGGTTATATCATTGTGAATATATGAATAGGTTTTCCTTTAGTTGAAGATAATTTTCACAGTACCTCAAGTACTGAAACTCCCTGAGCTTGGAATCAGTTATGTAGTGTACTATGTTGCATCATGAATTGGTTTGGGGGAGACAATGATTCAAAGAGTGAAGGTGTTGGCCTATGGGTGTAGTTAGTTACAACCCACTTAGGATAACTTCCCCAAACATGTCATAGAGTTGGTATTGGTGGTTCATGCTCTGAAAATATAGAAACACTATTTCTTCAGTGATAGGTTTGTTATTTTCATGGACCACAAGATTCTTTGTTATATATTTATCTAGAGGGACCTAAAACTAGTGAAGAGGTGGTGGGTTGAGTATATAAATAAATTAGATATTGAAATGTTGTATGACCTAGGAATGGTAATGTAGTTGTGGATTCTATTAGAATGTAAGGCCCAAGAAGGGAAGGAAATTGTTGAGAGGCTATAAGAGGACAGTGGAAATTCATGTGCTCGTTAGATGTCTAGTGGTAAATTATTTGGAGAATTGAGGATATATACTGTTTTACCCTTTTATGATTTAATATTATTTTTTGGATCTAGTGAATACTGATGGTGAGTCGGACCCATATTGTGTTGTCATGAGAGAGCAACAGGTTGAAGGTGACCCGAAAATTGATTGGAAATTGGGTAAAAATGATTTGATCTAGGTTCATGAGAGAGTGGAAGTCCCAGTTTCCATCATAGATGATATTATTATGGATTATCATACCTTTTTATAGGAATTAAATCGTAGTGAATCCATGATTTACCATTTAATTTTGAGGCACTTTTGGTGTCCAGGGATGAATAGAGACATTGCTAGTTTTGTCTCTCGATGGCTTACCTGTAAATGGGTAAAAGTTGAGCACCAATGTCTTGGGGGGTTATTATAGTAACTTATGATACCTTTTTTGGAGGTTGGAGGAAAACATTATGGACATTGTGATGGAGTTACTGAGGACTTCATAGAGTCATGACATATTCCGGGTGGTTTTTGATTGATTAACGAAGTCTAATAACTTCGTACTGATCAAAGAGACACTCTCAGTGGAGGATCTAGAAATGATCTATCACTATGAGATATTCCTACTTCATGGAACCCCTTTGAGAATTTTTTAATATAGAGATACATGTTTTATGTACCACATTTTATAGAGCTTTCATAAATCTCCATACTGTTAGCTATGATTGAGTACATTGTATCATCCATAGGCTGATATATAGTCCGAGAAGAATATATGCATATGAGAGTATATGTTTTGAGCTTGAGTGATTGATTTTGGTGGAGCATGGGACGACCACATATACTTTGTGGATTTCATGTACCATAACAATTATCATGAATCAATTTAGATGGACCTTATGAGGATCTTCATGAGAGGGCATTACACTCACCACTCTATTTGCATTAGGAGGGTGAGGTAGTGTTTGTTAGCTCCAATAAGGTTAAGGAGACCTCTCAGAGAGTTTTGTTGATATGAAATAGTTTTAATCACCAATCAGAGTAGTCAAATATCATATGTTGACTATAGGAGGATACCATTTTAGTTTTTTGGGGGAGACCATGTTTTCATGAGAGGGATTCCTCAGTTAGGGAATAAATGATTTGGAATATAGTAAAAGTTAGTACCACATTTTGTTGGACCCTTTCTTATCATAGAGAAGATATGGTTAGTGACGTATCATGTAGACATACCTTATCACTATCAAGGTATTAAAAACATAATAAATGTGTTACAAATTTAGGGGCACATACCCCTCCCTACACATGTTTTTGATTGTGAGGACTTTTAGATGGAGAAATAATCGTCTTACGAGGAGCATCCAGTGCAGATCATATATCAAAGCTAGATGGTGTTGTGAGGAAAAATGGTATGACTAATATATATTCATTAGAAGCACTGAAATATCTTAAAATATACATGGGATCAGGATTTTAATGTTTTATCTGGGCTTTAGAGATGTTCGGGAAAGACTACTAGAGTTAGTTCTTGAGGAAGAGAAGTCGATAGAGGTGGAGAATGGTAATATACTGATTTTTTTACTATGATAATGAAATATGATATTATGATAAATTACTAATATCATAAGTGGGAAAAATGATTTATCAGTGAAATTAATTAATGATTGTTACCAATTCCCTAACACCTAGTTAACAACATCAAATTGTCTATTGAATGTTTTTAAGTTAGAAAATGAGTTATTCGAGATTTTGAGGCCCAGATAACCTCAGGGATGACAAAATTAAATTATTAAATATATTTTATTAATAATTAACAATTAATTAAAAAGAATTAAATACCTCAAAAATGGTTTGTCATATGAGAAATATATGCCCACCATTATTTCTGGGATGTGTTGTCTACCCTTGGTGGTGTATAACATTTTTAAGTATTAGATGTTTGGATGCTTCACTAATGAAGAAAAGTTATTCAATAATTACTATCATATTAATTTTTAAAGCAATTTAATATATCCTAAATTCTACATAATATGAGAAATCAAAGACTAACTCTAGGTTTTGGACATATTTTTTACCTTATAAGAGGTATAAAATATGTAGGTGAAGGAAATTTAGATGGCTTGCTCACGATAAAATCTTTTTTATTTTTTATTTATTTATTTTCCCATAATTTAATTAATAAAAAATTAATATCTCTAAAACGTTTCATCATAAGTGAAATCTAAGACCACTATTCAGTCTGGAATGGGGAGTTTACCCTGGGAAGTGTATAAGTTTTGGGGCTGAATATGTTTGGCATCATTTAATTTTTGCATCAAGTAATTAAATTTATAAAAAATAAACAGAAACAAGAGGTATATTACAATGTATTAATCCCTATAAGAAACTATTTCCACCAAGGTTGATGGAAGAGAATCTGGGATGATCAAATGGCTAGGTTTTGGACTGTTTAAAAAATAATAACATGTTAATGAGATGGTAATGAAGACTCAGTATTGATTTTTTCACTTGAATCTCCCATTAAATGGAGATTTTTAATTCTCGGTTTTATGTGACACAGAAAGCCTCAATTTTAAATACCCTACTAATGTTGTCATATTTCATTCCAATAATATTGGGTATGAGTGGTCCCAGATCATCCTCACGTATGGTATGTCATCATATTCAGATCTAACTACGGATGTTTTCATCCACCATTTCGTGTGTGGTGCCTCTGTATCGAAAAAGGTAAGTTTTTATTCATCGTTTTTATTATATTATTTTAATATCAATTATTTATGTATGTTTCCATTTTACTGAAAATTCAGAAATATCAGAATAAAAAAGCGTTGATTGAAATTGTGGTAGAATAAAAGAATGATATAATGCAAGAATAATTTTTCAAAAGTATCAACCATTAATTTTCAAGTACTATTGAACAATAAATTCATATATATTTCATGGTTTTTTAAATGATATTATATTAAAAAGGTCATGAATAATTTATAAAAACTATAGAATGATAATCCCAAGGGATTATTATGAAATAATTTTTGAAATTAAAAATGAAAATTCATTATGTATTAGAAGATGATTATGCCGTATTATTAATGAATAATAGTATAAAATTATCAAATATAGTTTTACAAAAATTTTCAAGGGATCATGATGAATAATTATCATGTGATAATTACAATATATAGTTATAGATTTATTGTTTAAATTTTTTAATAGTAATTTTAATGATTTAAATAAGGGTAATTTCATGTAAATATTAGAAATTACTGAAAAGTAATTATTGTGAAAATAAAAAAGTATAATTATTAATGGATAATTTGAAACACATGTTTTATTTTGAAATAATAATTTTAAATTATCCCGGAGAGATAATTATCATCATATGTTATAATCTAAATAATAATATCAGAATTATTTAGTATATTGAAAATAACATCACATGTGATATTTTAGTAAATAATTAAAAAATTATCCAAGGTAGGAAGGAATCATCTTGGTGAATAATTTATTTACGTTTGAAATATAATAGATGTTATTTTGCCATTAACCCCCGTGATATACCATTAACATTGACATTAAATCAACTAGAATCATTGACATCTCACCATGACAATACTAAAACCATGAAGAGGTCTTCTCAATTTTTTGAGGTATGAAGTTCCTTACCTTTTTGTGATCATGTTTACAATCATTTTTTTATGATTATATTTTTTGGCATTGAAACTGATCAGTCTTGATTGTGGTATCATATCAGTGTTTTTGTGTTTAGCCTGAAAAAACATATGTGACTTCGTGACAGATATAAGTGTAGAATTAATAAATAGTTTATTATCATTACATGATTTCATGAATACTATAATAAAATCATAATTATAAACTTTTCTTACTTATGTACTCCTCTTATAATTGTATTATCATGTATTTTTGGTTGTTACTATATTTGAAATATGATGACCATCATTAAATATTTATTCCCATGTGGGGGAGAACATTTGATTGAAACCATAGTGACGAGGGACCTGAGCACATGGTGGAGGTATGAGGAAGCCATGGAATAATGTGGAGGGTGTCCTTGAGGATGTTGGGGATCACCTCCATGACACTACAAGGAGGCCGTATAAGTGCTGGTTTATTTCTTGAGACTCATTGAGATATCTTCTGACATAGAGATGAAGTTGGAATAACTGAGGGTTGTGACATATTGATTTGTGTTATACCACTCGATGTTGGATTGTATGTTTATGTTCATACATCAATTATTATTATTATCATGGAACACACATTTATACAAGAAAAGATCAGGTTAACGATTCTTTGGTGGTGGCATACCGAGTCTTGTATTCCCACCCTAATCAGGCATTTTGATGCACTTGTAGATTTAATGAGAGTCCTAGTGAAGGGAAAGGTCCATATGGAGGATATGTAAGTAGGTGGAGCTAGGAGTTGGGGTGGACCATGGATAACATGAGATGACCCTACCGTTATTTTATTTATCATATGACTTATTGATTTTGAATAGGCTTTCTACATTGAGAGGTGATTTTATAATTATGATATGTATGTCATTTTCTTTCAACATGAATACTCTTACTATTTATTATATTTCCTTTATTTATTATTGATCCTATGATGTCATACTTATTTAATAGTATCCCTAGTGATAGACATAGACCCAAGCTTCCAGTTGAAATATTATACAATATGGGTAGGTGTACATGAGGTTATGTACCATTCTGGATCGGACTCAGTGGTTTGGGTCAGGATGTTATGATCTATGATAATTTCATTGATTATTTATAGACATTACACATATATAGAGAAGTGTTATATATACTAATCATAAGATTTGGATGCATATATTCACATTGAAGAAGCTAAACAAGAATCAATAATGATAGATTAATTTAACTAACAATAATTATAGGTAAATACATTTAGATACTTAGATATAATATAAAGTACATGTTTATCTTATAATAAAGGAAGCATCTACCCTATCCATGATTAGGATAGATAAATACCCAATATATATTTATATATAAGTGAATTATTGATAAATTGAAATGGAATAAATGATATCCCTGAATTCTAATTGATTAACTAACCATATATATATTTATATGTGTGTGTGAAAAACCGCGATGAAAAATCAAATGATTTGTGTCTTAAAAATACACGAGAACAATTAAGGAAGAGAAAAATCATGGATTAAATTCTAATAAAGATTTATTCATTTAGTTTAGATCTGGACTATATGTGACAACTTTATAGGAGAAAAAAATGACCTAGTAGATAATGCACATGATTTCCCTTTCTCTATACACCGAAGAAGCACAATGATATACTGAGATTATTAAGAGATCTTCTGTTGGGATGAACATAATATGATATTTATAGAGTATAACTCAATTTCAATAGTATTACAAAATTTTTTATTAGAGTATTATAATTCCAATAAGGTGATGAACCTAGACCCTATACATTCAATAAAAATGCAAAACATCTGCATATATTTTTTCAAAGGTCTTCTGGTGGAATCTTGAAGAAATAAGTCCATATTAGTTATCGTTGATATAATAACCAATACTAAACACATGAACTAAATGTAGCGTAGTTTCTAACATGATTAAAATTATGATATATATATATATCATGAAGGTAGTGAGGCTACACAGTCAACAACTTTTCATAATTTCTACTTTATATCTAGGGAAAACATATCTATTTCAAATTTGTTTTCAAATTTAATTAAAAATGAATTAGTAATTTTCATAGATGTATCATACTAATAATGATTTTAAATATAAAGATATATTAAATTATATAAATAAATACTATGGGTTACAAAAAAGATTACATAGGAGGTTGGGAGCAATATCTTACACTAGTTAAGTAATCATACAATAATAATTGTAATTATCTTATGAAAATAAACCCATATAAATCTTTATATGGGAATATTTGATTAATTCCGTTAAACTGAGATGAAGTTAATGAAAATAATCTATTTTATCCCAACCCTGTGGAAAATATTATAGAGAATATTTAAAATATTCATTGAATTGTTAAATCTATTCAATGTTGTAATAATATTTTTGGAAACTCTCATTAAATAGACATGAAAGTTGATGTTTGGGATAAAGTGTACTAAAAATGACTTTTTTATAAGATAGTGGTGTTGTTTTGAAATAATAGAAATATCCACTCTAGGTATATTATAAACTTCTAGATTCATTATCACATAGGTTCTCTAGTCCATTGAAAGAAAATTTTTAGAAATTTGGTTGATGATAAACATATATTTTATGTGTTTCCCCAAAGTAAGTTCATATCTTATCACCCACATGTATTAAATCAAATGATTGAATAACCTGATAATATACTCATATTTTGGTAACAATTAGTGAAGATCTAGAATTATATAGAAAATTTTATATCAAATAAGATAATTCACCTTTCCAAATTAAATTTTGGATTCCAATAGTATGGAGACGAAATATGTGAACAGAACGATTTAATGAAATAGAAATGCCACCATCTATTCTGGATTGATGTTAGAATTTGGTGTTTGTTATGTGGAATTTCTAAATGGTTGTATAATGTGCCAACAAATAATTTTTTATGAAATTTACCTTCTCAACTCACTTGTGTGTAATACATTTACACAATTTCATCACAAATCATAATATAATGTTTATTATAAATATATCACATTCAAAATATAATAAAGAAAACACAGTTTGATCTCATCAATATTTTAAATTAAATAAAGAGGATAAATAAATTAATTAAAATTTTAAAAAGTGTGATGGGATCATAATAAAAACTAATCAATGTAAATATAATATGGAAATCCATTTGTCTTGGAATCCACATAATATCACAATCATAAACAACTTAGTATAAAGGAAATAAAAATGTAATAATACCACCTTCCCAAAATAACATAAATACCCTCAAATAAAATTTAATAAATATAAAATGATGATAATAAAATAATTTTATTTAGATTATAAAGGAAATATAACCATTGGAATCATCACATGATTATTAGAGTAGTATCCAAACTATCAGAATAGAATCCTGAGAAATATAATAGTTGTTTGTTTATTTGAACATTGTAATGATTGGAATTTAATTTTTACTATTAAAAATATTATTTATTTATATGTATTTTAATTCCATAAAATATATACTACATTTTTATAACTCAAAAAGTATAATCGTATATTTTAAATAATGTTTGTTTAAACATGTTTTATAAAAAATAATTTTGTATGTTAAAATTTATGTATTATAATTTCTGTGGATAAAAGATTAATTATATAAAATGTTTTAAAATTTCAAAACTAGAATATTGAAATTATCTATGTTTGATTGTTTTTTATTTTTCTAAAAAATATTATTTTTCTAGATGAAAAGTAACAAATGTAGTTTATCGAATATGGTATACTTAAGATATTATAATTTGGAAATAATAACTTAATAAATTACCTATTATATTCATTATAAAAAGATAAATTTAATAAAATAATGAATATATTTTAAAAAATTTAATTTTAAACCCTAATTAGGATTTTTAAAACGGTTAAAAAGTTAAATAATTCAATTAAAAAGAATTTTGTTTTCATTTTTATCTATTTTATGTAAATTACTAAAACCACTAATTTTGGTTGTGGAATAATATTAAATTCATAAAAATATATATTTTAATTAAATGCAATTCATTAATAAAAATAAGCCTATTATTACATGTCATAGTCATTAAATAGTTTTGTATTCATTGTTTTATCCCAAATTGCCTCTCTTATTCACACACTAATGCCCTTATCTCCCCCATAGAAACCACATTTCATTTTTCCCCATTTGTAAATATATTATATTATTCCTCTTTTGTTAATTATATATATTATGCTCTGACACCACTCTATTCCTTGAATGAAATTCTCCCTTAGAAAATGATGATAATAAATTATGTGGTAACTGCCCTTTATCTTCACTTAATTTCTCATCTACTTCTAATAGAATATTATCATATCAATTTTAAAAACCTTATGAGAATTAATTAACAAATTTTGAATATGTAAATGAAATTATGATACATTAAATTTATTATAATATATATATATAGTATATATATATTACCTCTTTATCCCTCTCTCTTTTTTGGAATGTCCTTATGTGGTATGTTTTACCACCTATAAAGGTGTTTCTAATTATTTATTTATTTACACCATCATATACAATTAGTACACATTATAATCTTTATATTCATCTATTTATAATAATATAGATAAAATAAAACTAATAGGTAAATACCTATGACTCAAACCTCAATATTCAAACACAAATTGAATAATGAAAACAAACATGCCATAACACATTTTTATCTTTAAAAAAAGTTAGTATTAATTTTATAATTGGTTTAACAAATCCTAATAATTGAAATAAATATACAAAGCTTCTATAAAATTATTTTACAAATATTTTTTTCAATATATGAGGTGTAAACATAATGAAGGAATACATGTCCAGATGTATAGGTATTCCAAAAAAACATTCTTTCATTATGTTTTGAGTTATCTCTCATAGACTTTTATTACTAAAGGATATATATTATGCCCTATTTACGTAATAAATATATTTATCTATTCTTTTGGGATGTTAATATATCAAGTATTTCATTTATTATAATTACCACTTTTAATATAAATATCCTTCCCTCCCCTCGTTAAAAAAATTTTATTTCTAAATATTCATTTAGACGATTTGAATAAAATATTGTATCACATTTCATTCTCTTTTATTATCCCTTATTTGCATTCATATGTATTCCTCTTATTTTTTATATTTATTTATTTTCCATTAATGTTTTATAAATTTATTTATAGGAAGAATTATTAATTCATCTCATGAATTTTTCTACTTTCTATTATGTAATATCTTTACCTTATTGATCCAATATCTCTTCTATATGATGTTAAATATATATATTTATCTCATTAAATTATTTATAAGAAATTAGTGTAACCATATTGAATACCTAAAAATATTTAAAATAATTAATTTAGATTTTATGATATGATATAATGTATGATTTTTTTTATTGAAAGCATTTCCATTGCATCACATGTTGTCCTTATTATGACTAGGTTTTTATATATTATTATTATACCATTCCAAAGTGTTCTAATAATTATTTTTCAATATATTGTGATATGTGGTTTCCCCATATAATTATACTTCTATAAAATTAATTTTGGAATCATGATATCAAAGGAGATTATTATACATGGATGTTTTGCGATAAGTTTTTATTATTATGTTTTATATCAACATAATGAGATTTTAGTTGTCTATTATAATATATTCGAAATTATCATTGAATTATTTTTATGATGTTTATTTTTTATTATACACTCCATTTCTAAATTATATTATTTCTATTAGTATGATCTTATTAAAAAAATATTATGAAAATTATTATACTCATGATTGTAAACATTTTTTATTTATGTTCATTTAAATTCCTATTATACCTACCCTTACTTGTCTCCTAGATGAAACTTTTAGTTCATTTATTTCCCTAGTTTATCATATATATTACTAATAGTATGATTGTCTTTCTATGGACCATTCTGATAGATTTAAATATATAGTGTTATTATATGTGCATTAATGTTTGGTGAACTGAATTTTCTAAGACACTAAACATATTGAATATGGAATGTGTATATTTATATATGTTTACCATAGACATTATATAATAACATAATATGAAATTAATAGTTTTCTATAAATACATTATATACATTTATAATAACATTCTCATCCTTAGTTCCTATCTTTTATTCATATAAAGAAAATATTCTATATGTCATATTTGAAAATATTTATTCTCACAGAATATATTATTAATCAAAATAGATATCATAGATTTTATTTTATAACTAATTTATAATTTTTTTAATTTAAAAATATATCTATTTATTATTGTATTAATTTTGTAATTTATAAATCTATTAAAATTTTTAGTTATTTTAAATGTTTTAGGTGAAATGTTTTTCTATTTTTTTCTTATAAATAAAAAAATTAATAATAAATTACATGTGAAAATCAGAATATAAATTAAAATAAAAAATTTATGTTTAAAAAATATTCCTATAAAAAAGTTTTAAAATTTTATTCATATATTAAATATTTTGGTACTCAAGAACTAAATGCTTTATAATTTTTAGATTATGTATTCTATGAATAGATATGGTTAACTAAATTTATAAAAAATTAATTTCATTTATTAACATTAAAAAAACACAATAAACACATTATTAATATGAATTTTGTGGGAAATAATATAAAATGAAGTAACAAATATTTTTTTTTTATAGATTAATATTTTTTCTATTTTTATTCTTTGATATTTCTTATATTTTATTCTAATTATATTAAATTGAATTATCTAATGAGAGTATTTACTATAAGGAAATATTTTTGACCCTTAATTTTTGAAATCCTTATCTAAAAATCATTTTTCATTACATTAATACCAAATTTTATATAATGTAAAATATATTACATATTTTAATTATAAAATGTATATTATCTATTCATTATTCAAAAACACCCAAAACATATGACATATATCAGGTAGAATAAATTTAGAACATAGATCATATGTAAAACATTCTTCTACTATGACAGTAATAATATTTTATTGTGTCTAAAATTTCTTCTTCTATTCTATATAATTCATGATACTTTTTGTAAAACTTATCTAATAATTGTATCAAATTTTATTTAATTAATATCAAAACTAAACCATTAAATCCACTACTTTTTTTTCATAACATTCTATGAAGCACATAGAAATTCATTAGTTTTGAAAAATGTTTTCTGTAATCCATAATTTATATATTAGATAGTTCAAGTTATATGGCTCCAAAATTGATGAAATATGTCCTATAATATTCTTCCTTAGTATATCTTCAAGAGATGTTTAATTCAATTTTTATGTAATCTCTAACCTGGATAAATTCTTCTTCAAATTTGTAATGAAACATGTCTATTTTACTTTTCCAAGGTCATTAAAAATAATGTTTTGGGAATATAATTACTTTTTATAGTCTTAATTTCTTATCTATACTTTTTAAAATCCATCTAAATATATCATATACTATAAATATGACAACAGAAGCATAAAAATATTTATATAGAATTTATCTACGCCACTTCCTTGTGTTTTCATTTCTCACATAGATAATGTTTTATAGATTATACAATGGACTATTTTTTTAATGAAGTATTTAGGTTTCCCATGGTATATTGGTAAATATAATACAATAATTAAATAAAAAACACAATAAATATATCCCTATGATCATTAAAGAATAAGTTATTTCATGGCCTCTTTAATACCGTGCTTTGGATTTTTCTTTATTACCAAAAACTTCTCCACATTTATTTATTAATATGCCTTATCATTCTCATCTTCATTGATTAATTTTATTTTATCGACCCCTGTATATGACCGTTTTTTCAATATTATTGAAAATAAATTAAATTTAAATCTAGTCAACCATATTAATTCCTAACTACAGAAATACAAAAACATGTAAGATAAATTATTATTTTAATATTTCCCATTAAAATTTCATATTTTAAGTGAGATATTCATCTTCTAAAAAATATCACTTAATTAAAATAAATCATTATTTTATTTTATTTGATGAAACTATTTCTGATTATGGCCTATTTCAATAACATCTTGATTAGGAGAGAGATGGTTGTGTTTTATTACTTACAACATCTATCTTATTGGCTTTCTACATGATATCTTGGTTCCTTTTGTTATTATTTGTTAAATTATTATTCTATATTAGGATATATGTTTATTTAAAACCATTCAAGAAGACTTTTTGGTAAATAATATTTTTTTCATTTTATTCATTCTTTCAAATATTATAAATATTATTTATTTTAGTCGAAAAATCATTCTTCTGTAATTCATAATTTTTATTCAGAATGATATTGTTCTTTAGTGAGGTTTGTACTACTAATTCCTTGAAAAAAAATTATTTCTCCCTCAATATCAATTGTATATAAAAATATGTAAATTATAAAAAAATCTACATAAAATTGTATATAAACAACAACATCCATACCTCATTAATCAAACATTACGCACACTGAATTAAAATTTCCAAAATTTATTTGATTTTTTAATCATATATTCTTCTTCATAAACCATTTCTATTTAGACAATACTTTATCTTGAAGGGTTAAGTTCACCAATAATACAATATTCTTCTTTTATTTTCATGTAAGAAATTTTATTCCCTTAATAATAGTTTTTATGTCTATATTTCCCACAACACCAGAATGTTTTAATTAATTTAGTTTCCCCCGAATTTATGGAAACAAAATTCTTCACATATTAATCTATCTTAAAGAAGTAATAATATAATTTATTTTATAATTAAAAAAATTAACAAGCCCTATAAAATTATAACATATTTCTTTAACCATAATATAATATTCCTTGGACATAATTCATCACATTCCAAAAATAGTCAATAATGTATATTAATTTTTCAAAAATTTAATATACTATAGTAAATATTCTTACCATAAATTAATATCCTATTTTTTTATATAAAGGCCTCTAAATATATTTATTTTTATCATGTATATAATTTAATACAAATTTAATACTAAAACCCATAACCATCATTGATTTTAGTTTATCCCTATTAATCATAATATATATATATATTAAAAGATAAGAATAAATATAAATTCCTTTAATTTTTCAAATGGAATGAAACATATTTAGAGAATAATAAACCATACATTCCCCAAAAATGAGTTTTTTCAATTCTAATATATTTATTTCTATTCCTGTTTAAAATTATTTTATTTCTTATTTCTTTAAATGATTAAACTTCTACATCATTAAAATCAAACATCAATAAAAGAAGTGTGTTTCATACCTATGATTTATAGATAATACAAATTTAATATCATTATCCATGGAATGAAAATCAATATCAAAATATTATATTTATATTGAATTTTTTTACAATAATATTCAAACAAATATTAATTTTGGTACAAAAGTTTTCAGTTTTAAACAATAAAATTTTCTATTTTTTAGATAAAACCCCTTTTTATGCTACCTTATATCTTTTTTAGTTTCAAGTTTTACTTAAAAACACTTTCAATATAACTCATTCACATACAATAAATATATTATTCATTTTTTCATATTCTTCCTAATGATATGAGGATTCATCATCATCAATATGAATTTATGTAGTTGAAATATATTTTATATTAGTAATAAACGAATTTTAATGACCATTTAGCCAAATTTTGTATTTGGAATAAGGTTTTCAGAAGGGAAATTTTAATTGTCGGTGTTGGTAAAACATTGGTTCTTATTATTAGGAAACATTTATTCTTATTTAATTAATTTCCTGATATAAGATTACAATCCTCATACACAACTTGAATTTCAAGTATTTATGATGGGGAATTTGCGACTGATAAGTTTCCCATCCAAAATATTTACTATGCATGAAATAAATGTGACAGATATAGAATTCTATCACAAATTGAAATCATTTTCGATGGAATTATAAATCCCATGCAAATAGTTTCTGTGGGGTTTCTTGCTGCTCAGGGTGAAAAATCAATCGCAATGGGAATTTGTGATGGACTTCTTAGTTAGTGACAAATTTCCTTCGAGCCGAGACTATTTGCGATGTAATTAAATGTGCATTACAAATAATTTTTTTAGGAAAACTTTTTTTTCTATAGAATTCATTCAATCACAAAAAGTATAACATCTTAAAAGTGAATGGACCCTCTTTTATTCTTCCACCTCTCTTCTTCCTCCACTCTCCAAAACCGTGATTGAGCCTTACCGGTCTCATCACTCAATGCATCCCCATAAATTTTTGTTTCTATAGATTTTTTAGTGATTTCATATTAGAATTGCGTGGTACTGAATTTGGTTTTATCCTCCACCATTTTCTGTGTATTATAGTTATGTTTCATAAATACTAGTCTAAAAAAACCTATGTATGGAAGTTTCCAATAATTTGATGAGTTATATGGCAGGTATTGTTAATCTAAATATATTATTCTGGATTTGAGTGATTTTATTACGCATGAGTTTTATTTAATTTGATTTACTGTACTTTTTACATGATATTTAAACATTATATATTTTTTCTTGGTGTTTAATGATGCTGAAAATTTATTATTTCATATTATTATATGAGATATTATTATTAATAAAATATGCTAAAATTATATGTTTGTTTAAAAAAATTATGTTTTCTTCAATACATAGATTTATTTTAATTATCAAGGTGTTTTTAGGGTTACCAAAATTTTATTATAAATGTACCTATTTTTTGTTGCAAATTGTTTTTTATCTTTGGTGTTAGATTCATTTGTGTACTAGTTCCCTTTTTTTGTGCACTCACATATATATATGTCAATATATTTTTTATATAATTTTTTTTTAAAAATAATATTTTCACGCATGCATAATATTTGTTTATTATAATATTTTTCTATAAAAACATATTTTTCCATACACGCATATATGTATGTATGTCAAAATATTTGTATATCTAAATACTTTTTATGTTAATTATTTTTGCACCGGTGTTGGGTTGCTATAATAAATCTGATGTTAATAGATTTGATTAAGAAATTATGTAATATAAATATATATATATAACATTTGAATGAAAAATTATTGATTGGTTTTTAATAATGATGAGAAAATTAATTTAAATAAAACATTTTAATAAAATGTTACTAATAATAATGTTTTTAAAAAAAATTACAAAATTGGTTTAATGAAAAACAATGACAATTTAATTTTTTTAATATTTATTAAAAACTATTTAAATAATGATTAAGATAATTTTTTTAATAGTTTGTAAAAAATATAAATAATATAAAAAATTGTTACAAATTTGTAAAAAAATATTAATTATTAAATATGTAGTATTAATTTAAATAATTAGTAAAAATCATTAAATAATTTATGATATGTAATAATTAATGAGTCATTATTATTTAAAAATTGTGAATATTAATGATAATTCTAAATAATAATAATTTTTAAAAAAATTAAAATAAAATATAACAACATATAGAAATTAAACATAATTCGTTTAAAATATTGTTTTAATTAAAATAATTATTATTAATATTTCGTATAAATGATGTAAAAACACCTAACCCCCAAAATGATTAGAATTCGTCTTGGGTAAGAATTGTTAATTCAAATTAATGATTCATTAAAAAATTTGAACTCAAATTTATTTATAAATGATTCTTTATAAATTATATATTAAGGGAAATCATATTTATTTATAATCAAAATTAACCATAAGTATATATAATTATAATATATATATATATATATCTTTATATAGATTTAATATTTGTATATTTCTTTAAAAATGAGTTAGAATAGATTTTATTTATTTATATTAATTAAGAAATTGTGATATATAAATATATATAGTAATTATTAAAATTATAATAATAATTACATAGTTTATAATAATTAAAATAATTTATGAAATTGTAATAATAATATTAAACAATAAAATTGTAACAATAAAACTATAATAATAATTTAATAAAATCAGATATATATAATCATTAAATAATTTATAATAAATTAAATCATTAATAGAAATCATTACATAATAATAATTACATAATTTATAATATTTAATAAATATTTATTGAAATCATTGCATGATATATAATAATTATCATTACATAATTAATAATAATCCTTACATAATTTAAAATAAATTTGGAAATATGATTATAGAAATTTTAATGTAATTAAAATCATTTCATATAAATTAATAATTAATTAATCTAATATGTATTAATATTTAGTATAAATATTATAATATAAATTTATATATAAAAATAAATAATTATATAAAAAATATTATTAAAATATTAAAAATGATACCCCCACATGCATTGTAACAAAACACTCGATGCTATAAAATGTTACGTCTCAACTATGGTAAACCCCACATCCCAGACCTAACAGCGTTATCTTGTTTTTCATTCAATAATTCTTTTGGGAGATATGTTAAATTTTAATAATAAATTATAATAAAAATATTATATGAATTACCCTCAAGTGGAATATGATGAAACAATTGGCGCTAAAAACGGTTATGTCACACCTAGTTTAAACCATACATCATTGAGCCAAATGTGGCTTATTATTTTTTTAATGATAAATAAATAATGTGATACATTGAATTTTAATGGGAGATTATAATAAAAAAATGAAATTCATTACCCTCAGGTGAAATATAAAGAAACACTTGATGAAAACTAATGTTATGTAATTCCTAGGGTGAACCCCAAATCTGGGACCCTACAATGGTTTCTGAATTTTAATACGATAAATAGATTGGGAGATGAATTAAATTTTAAAATAAATTATAATTAAAATATTAAATTAATTGCTCTCTCATGAAATTCCTTATTCTCACAAATGTTAAGTCGTATATAGGGTAAGCCTCACATCTGAGACCCAAATCTGTTCTTTAATTTCTCATATGAGACACTATTTGAGAAATGTTATATTATTTTCAAAAAATATCTCTATATTATATACTATATTCAATATTTTTATTCTATATCCACTGAACCTCTATGTGCCCTATATACCAATCCTAGCCCATCACCTCATTATAATTATATCTCGTAAATATTTCAAGGTGTTAAAATACTATAATAATTTTCACATAGTCAAATTGATTGGTAATAATTATTCTAATTCTATTGGATTTATAAGATAACTATAGAATTAGTAAGTAGATATCAGTTTCTATTACATGACCATGATTGGATAAATCCTCAAAAATATCCAAATGGATATGCTATAAATCCTATCAACATTTAAGGTGTTGAATCCTTTATATCATCAGTGTCATATAATTCTGATATTGTTTCTAAAGTAAAAAAATAAATGTCCATATTTGAACTATGTTCTAAGGATAATCGAAACGTTTGAAAATGATGGAATTCATCTTTTACATTTTGGTTTTCATAAAAATTATATCTTTTATTGTTAACATGGTGAAAATAATTCAGTAGAAAATTAAAAAAATTGGTTAAAGATCAACCATTTGAGAATTTAGTACATTACACTATTGGTCCATCTATTCCAGAATCAAAAACTCAGAATGATATTCCAATTCCTATATTAGAACCTTCTTAGTTTTAAAATTTTGTAAATCTACTGAGAAGTCCTTATATATGAGATGTGTTATGGGAAAACATGAATATGTTACAAAATTTATGCCTATTAAATCAGATTTTGAAATTCCAAATAGTTTTTTTATAAGATATTTTTAGTTTTTAAATCATTATTTCCTGACAGAAATGCATTACCTCATATTTCAATGAATTTAAGAGGTTGGGTCATAATTTGGGTATTAGTTGACAAAAAAATTCATTCATGTTAAAATTATTTCACCTAATATTATGGTGATTATTTATCCTGGAATAATTTTCCAACATGTAGAGAATCAAGCTATAAAGAGTACCAATTGGGAAAATTCATTGTTCCTATAAATCTTTTGAGTTATTTTCCAATTACACATTGATTATAGAATTTATTTATGTACCGCATCATAGATGGGTTGGTGACATGGCATAAATAAATTATTTTCCTTAGTAAATGCTTATATAATTGATGTGATGGTGATTTATAGAAAATAATTAATTGGGAATATCATTATTTTTCTTCAGAACCTTATAAGATACGACTGCATTTTTCAACTATTTTTTTGGTCCATTTGGTTCTTACAGAAGTCAATTTTCTTGTTGGCATGTTTTCATTACTCTTTATAACATCATTCTATATATGATGATGAAGAAACCATATATATATATATATAGAACTATTAATTCTAAGACATCCATAGAAGAAATTTTACGTTTATTTGAGGCCACAAATTGATGAATAAATTTCATTATGGAACAAGAGTGTGACTACATTTGATATAGTCAAAAATCATAATTTTATAATAAAATTTAAATTATTATGGATGATCAGTGACATTCGTGTGTATGTTATATTATCTAGATGGAGAAAACATGGCCTAAAATCATTCCTAAACAGAATGGACAACTATAAATCATTTATCCTTGGTAATGGGAGAATGGTTAGTCATGTCTGTTGTCATCAACGATTTCTTCTTTCCGATATACCTATTAGAAGAAACAAAAACAATTTTCTAAATTGTCAAATTTAAACAAAGAAACATAGAGTTTCTCCATCATGTAAGCAGGTTAAATCTATTTTATCTTCATTACCTCCTTTTACTTTTGGACAGACCATAAAAGATCAAAAAATAAATGGTTTTGGAAGGGATCATAATTAGATAAAGTGGATTATTTTTTGTGATCATATATATTGGTTTGATTTATTGGTTTGACACATGTTATATATAATGCATATTGAGAAGAATGTTTTTTATAAAATATTTTATACTGTGTTAAACACACCCATTATGACCAAAGACAATTTAGAGGAATGGATAGATCTATCCCAGATTTGCAAATGTCATGAATATTAATTATTCGAAGATGAATGATCACACAAATAAATGAATCCAAAATAATATAACTCACATAATGAAAAAAAATATTTAATATTCTGTTAATAGATTATATATATGATGATAACATATGGTTCTACTCTTAATTTTTCTCATTTCATCAGAAAAGGAGAAACTTTCAAGTTAAAAATCCATAACTTCCATGCTATAATTGAAGGATTACTACCTATTAGTCTTGGAGGACTGTTGGATTCAACAATCTAGGATATTTTTACTATAATATGATATTTTTTTATATATTTGTGCGGTGACATGGGATTATGATTCATTGATTTTGATGAAAAAATTTGTTCTTTTAATTTTATGTAAATTGGATAAAATATTCCCACCGGCCTTCTTTGATTCCATATAACTTTTAATATTTTATTTTCTATATGATGTTAAATGTGGAAGGCCAGTAGAATTTTGGTGTATGTATCCTTTTGAGATATGTATGAAAAAGTAATACTTGAAAGTATGTAACAAAGTAGAAGTCGAAGGGTAGATTGCAGAAGTATACTTAGAGGAAGAACATTCCAATTTCTTCTCTTATTATTTTGAGGCTGAGTATCATTCAAAACATAATACCATGGGTTGTAATGAGTAGAATGATGCTGATGTCACATCCAAACAATTATTAGTTTTTAAACATCAATATCATGGTTTCGGGGGTCATCATGAATGATGGATTACATGTGAAGAATTACACTGAGCTAATTCATATCTTCTTCTTAATTGTGATGTAATGACATGATTTGTGGAGTAAGTAATTTTTTTTCAATTTTTGTAAATAATTTTAAATGATTCATTTATTTACATTTATTTTTTTAGACAATATTATGACCATATCAGAAATACAAATTCTCAAAATTATAAGTATTGCTCTTGAAGAACATCATCAATAAAATTTTGTATATTTTTTCATGATTTGTAAGTTATGATTCTTTTGATAGATCAAGAAATTAATTTTTTAATGATATCCGTTTTTAATAATTTTTATTATTTACAAGAAGGAAAACATGAAAATAAAATTGATATTTGTTTATGTGTGCTAAAAAATCCTCCATAAAAATTGGGAAAATCTATTAATGGGTATGTGGTTAATGGATTTTGATTTCATACATGCATATATAGTGTCTCAGAAAAATCAATGAATAGTGGTGTTTTTTTGATAGAGTACCATCATAAAGAAATTATATTATACATTTATGTTATGATGGAAGAAATAATGGAGTTATATTATATGGGACCAAATTTTGTAACAATGTTTAAATGTCATTTGTTTGATAATGATTGAGGATTGTGAGTTCATCCACAATATGGATTCGTTGAAATTAAATATAATAGTATT
The DNA here is from genome assembly GCA_963277665.1 of Viscum album. Taxonomy (NCBI): domain Eukaryota; kingdom Viridiplantae; phylum Streptophyta; class Magnoliopsida; order Santalales; family Viscaceae; genus Viscum; species Viscum album. The sequence continues at coordinate 1,798,594,792 of OY728130.1, read as the reverse complement.
CATGCTTCAAATAAACAATTTACAGAAGGACATCATGAAAATAAAGTTTATTATGAAAATTAATTTTTTGTTTGGAGAGATATGAAGGACTAGTGGAGTGTGATAAAAATGATATCACATGACAATCAATATACTGAAAATAGTGGTTCTATAGAAGTTAAACATATTGATTTTTTTTCAAGAAACATCACAATATATATATCATACCCGACAAGATATAAATATTATGGATATAGTCCCCTAGTTATGTGTTTATGACAAGGATAATGTTGTTGATGTAATAAGGGATGTTCAAACTGAATGGCTTATGGATGTTTCCAATGATAAAGATAAGGATGAGGAAATTGATGATGATTAATATGGTGATGAATATGGTGATTGATGTATTATATTCATGCCTTTAGATAAAGGTAATTATTATATTCTGATATTTATTATTTTTTAACATATAATATTTTTATTAAAAAGAAGTTACTGGTTACATTATTTTATATTAAATTTATTACTTTTTTATGTTTAATATCTATTTTAATATGTTATTACTGGTGATATAATTTGTTTCAGATGGCTGGATTAGATCTTATCGACATATTAAATTCTCTCACTTATGCAAGACTTCCTGACGATGATCCCAATTCAACTCCTCCCATTTTGTATTGTTCACGTACTAAGAGGGGGCACGGTCTTGCTTGATTACTCATTCCAAATACCATTCCAGAGAGGCGACCATTCATTTATTTTGGTCATCATTTTTGGAGGTATCTTTAACAATTTAATATATTTATTATACATTAAACTATTTTATTAATTTATAGTAATAATTTTACGGCTACACGTTTGTTTCAATATTCATTGTTTTCACATTTATCAATTGGGTAGGCTAGTGAGATTCTATGAAATTAATTTTCCAAGCCCTGGGTGTCCCGGGACCTGGTACCCATCATCATGGGAGACCAGACGTTTGACCACAACATTGTATGTCATTAAATAATATATAATTTTTTTAAAATTTATTTAATTACTAATTAATTATTTATGAACATTTAAAATTTAGTTTTTTTATTTCTGATTGCTAAGGTGTTCTTACTCAAGAGGTATGTAATACTTGTATACTTGATCGATTTCATCATTTTCTACACAACATCAGAAAGAGAACAATGGATAAAGCATCTGCTACTATTTTCTATTAGTCTTGTGTCTCCAACCGTCTTGACTAAATATCAACTCTGGTATGGGATGGGTTGTGCTCCTACTAGATAGAAAAGACTCCATGTTGGAGATAATCAGGTGAAAGTTTGATCTGGGAGAGGTAAGAGGTCACCCATAGGGCTGAGAGTCATACATTGGCCTATATCGACAACAGATGGTATGTTATACTATTTATTAATATATATATTAAATATAATGTTTTTAATATTATAAAGGTAACTAATGTCCCATATATTAAACAATATGAATTTTATAAGAAGAAATGTATTGATCCCCTTGTGGGAGATGTTTTAGGCGAAAGACACCGTCATATTGTGGTTAGTGATTATGTTTGAAAATGAAATGAATAATAATTTTATTTTTATTCTAATTTGGAATTATTTTTAAAGGAAATATATGAGATTGTAATTTCACATTCAGAAGATATTCAAGCTGATATGGAACATGATTTTCTTGCTAATTCAGGTTTCAATGGGGGGTGGCTTGGATACAGGCGACTTTAAAGGGTTTTGAGAATGGTCGAGTGATTGGTAATGGTTCCTGAATAATACCTATGACTTATTGCCGTTATCAATGAAGGAATCAATGAGCATGAAGGGAGATCATATATATTAATCATCAATGTGATTTTCCACTGCACAATATGAGGGGAGGTTGAGAGCTTGTGATAAGATGATACAACAGATGTAGAAAGAGAGGAAGGATGCGTGTGAGCATCAATGTCTGAGAGTTTAGTAGATGATAGAGTATATGCAAAGAATTTCATGGGGAATTGAAATAGAGTTTCCTCCACGAAGACCTTCAAGTGATCCTCCCCCTAGTGCGTTGAGTGATCCTCCTCCATTAAGAGATAGTCGTTGTTTTATAATGTTTTGATGAGTTTTTTTTCTAATTTGGTATGATAGACATGCAATTTTTTAATTGATGTATTACTTTTATGTATGTTTTAATTTTTTAATTTTCTATGATGATTTTTGAGTATATATAATGCTTTTATTTTTTAAAATTTGTTAAATATATTTTAATTAATTATTTTGAAAACTTTATTAAATATCTATATTATTTTTATTAGTGTTAAATATATTTAATATGTTATTTAATTTCAATAATTTTAATTTTTATAACTATTTATATTATATTTATTATTGAAATAAATTTAATTTTTTTAGTACTTATATTATTTAAATTGTACATATTTTTAAAAAATTTATTTCTTTCATTTTATAATTTTTAATATATATATATATATATATTTGGAAAAAATTTTAATTCTATAGATAATATTATTCATCGTAAATAAACTTTTGAACATTTTTTGATAGATCGTCAGAAAATGTAATTTAAAAACACTAACACAAGTCTTTTGAAATTTACACTTTGTCTATAAAAAATAAATATTATTTTCAATGGATCATTGTAAATAAACACATTTGCGATGCCACCATCCGTGACATGGTATTTCCAATAGACTGCCATCATAAATGATGTTTTATAGTGGAAGTGCATCGCAAATACCACATCACAATTACCTTAAATTAAAATTTTAATATATATTACAATATTAATTATTCTACTTTGATAATTTTAGAGAAAAATTTCCAATTATGTCATTGTATAAACTTAATAGAGGAAACATTTCCTTTTTTATGTTTTTAACATAGAGAAATGATTATATAAATGTTTTTATTCTATTAATTCTCTAAAACAATCGGCAAAACATCATATTAACATTAATCAATTCCTTAAAGGACTTTTACTGTTCCACATTTATATTATTCATGATGTTATGTCATTTATAATCTCATATGTAATGGGTTTATTTTAAATATCATCATGTCTTAACAAATCCATATTTCTATCTTCTTGTGAAGAAATAAAAACATCAAACATCTTGACAAACATTCTATATACTTTCTTCACCATAATTGAATCATTATACATTTCTACAAATTAATTTATGGTGATGGTAATTTTATTTACCAATGTAATGAAATCAATAAATATCATATCAATAATCACTTTTTTCATCATAAAAAAGGAACTATAATTATTATTATTTTAAAAAATATAATATTTTATTTATCTATATCTTCAAAATTTACAGTCAATTTCCATGGATATTATCAATACAATCAGATTTCTAAAATTGTTTCCAAATATCTGTCCTAAAAAACAAGACATATTTTCCATTTTCATCCATATCATGTTATCTATTTGTTTAATCAATATACATTTCTCAAGATAAGAAAATATGAATGTATTATAATCATGAACATAATTAAATAGGTATAAATATAAATAAGTGTTTTATATTGACATATGTGGTTGTTATTACACTCAAAATAATGTGCTTTCTTTCTATTAACTAATTTAATTAAAAAAAGTCTAACAACACAAGATAATAAGATAAATTAAATTATATCCACATGAAATTAAGATATTTTGATAAAGGATTCAATATAAAACATTTATCTCTTATAAATATTTTGGTGTAGAAGATTTAGTGGTGGAAATTGTGACTAGAAAGTACTAAGTCTACATTTATATCCTTTAATTATTTTCATAAAATCAATACTTTTAAAATTTTTATATTTATGATAAACTATTTTCATTTTATATCATTTCCATACTCATATATATAATTTAAATAAAACATATAACTAATATAATAGTTTTATGAGGTTTAATCATAATGTGTATGTTGCATCATTGTTATTCATAATATTAGGTATGTCATAAAAATTAGTAATATAGTTAATTGAAAATAGTGAATGGGATGATATCATCATTAATTTAATGTTCAAACCATTGATTGTTTTTATCATCCAAATTTATTATAGTAATCCATTTTACTATATTCAACATGCATGTCATTCATTGTGGAAAAATTCTTATTGATGTATCAACTGGTAATTTTCTTAAAGATAATGGATTGCACATGTTTTAGATGAATTATTTAAATGGTGATCACATATGAAAATAAAATCTAATCTTATATCATACCCAAGTCCAAAATTTTTAATTTACATATAGTAATGGAGTTAAGGAATCAATATTCTTCGTCAGATGCCCCTCATAATCCATCTTTGTTTTCATTGAAATATATCAATTATCCCCATAACTATATTTAATCCTTTCTCTATTGGTGTATACAAATATATAGGGATGATCTAGAAAAATATTCAATTAATTATATTTAAAAAATCTTTGATATTCTAATTTATAATATATCTATTCAGTCAAATATTGAAAATAACATTTATTGTAATTTTATATCAACCAGTCCAAATCATTAAGTGTAAATAGATATTTACTAATTTAATAGATATTTCCAATTTTTATTCTAAATAAAAATTTCAAATAAAATTTCTATAAATTGTAGATTTATGATAAACTATTTTCAATCCACCTTCCATATCAATTTTTTGCATACCAATGGTAGAACTAAACATCAATCAGACTTCGAATTTCATTCCATGACATGTGATGAAATAAAATGATAAAATTTAGAATACCATACAATTTGAAAAATGATGATTCCAACTGATAGTACTGCTATCCAAAATTCTATGAGGGCCTCACAGATAGGTGACGACAAGAATCCTTGCCAAATGTAATGTTTCTAACATAGTAGAACAGTCACACAGTATAATTCTCAAAGCTGTAATATAAAATTTCTCACCTAGGAATGATCAATTCCATTATAAATAAAAACTCTCTATATGGATCGATAAGCATATTAAAATCCCTCATCGTAATGAATTTATAATCATAAACTCATAACAATAAAAGAACATACTCAGTATTCAACTGGGTTATTTTTTCTGATCATTTTTTCAAAAAAATTATAAAAAATGAGTGTAATTGTTATAAAATTATAATAATAATATAATTTAAACATTATCTTTGATAATTTATAAAATAACCTAAATATTAACAATATGTAAAATAATATATCAAATAATGAAATGATGAAATAAGAATAAATAATTTTTTTGGTTTTCCCAAATGGTTTCAATAAATGATAATTGATATCTATGAGTGACATAGACCTTATTAAAGAAAGAAAAACAAGGGGAAATGGAAGTATAAAACCATATAGTTATAAAATATAGAAACATAGAATTCATCAATCATCCATATCTCCTTCAATTATTATTCTCTTTCCATCAAATTAAATTCTTCAAAATAAAAATACCCTCAAAATTCCATGAATGGCCTACAAAAACAACAATTAATAAGAATCTAAAACAATTCCACCAAAAATTCAAACCAAATTCTAACATGAAACACTTTCTACTGACACATATGTTACAAATATCGTAGCTTCCTATTTGTGTGGTATTTTTATGTGGGTTTCAAGTTAAATGGTAATATATCATTTACATGTGCCTATGAATATATCATCAAGTGTAACGTATTCAACATCACATCATATGATAGTTTATACAGAGTATAAAACTATGTGTTTCCTCATTATAACTCATTTATAGTTGGTGTATCCTTTCACTAGTCCTTCATAATGAATCCAATTTTTAGTATAATATAATGTTAAAGCTTAAGATAACACCAAGTATTAGCATATACAATGTAGTCAATGTAGAAAATTTTGGAATAAATTACACATATTTATGTGTTGAAACTTCCAAAATTCAAAATAACATTATATTATACATGAAATCATACAATATTCTCATCAAAATGATTCTTTGTGTTCTTACATAGAGAATCTTCCTTGTATGATGTTGAGAATTGACAAGTCTATTACATAAAGAAGAACCAGAGCACTACCCAAAAATATGATTCCACGACCCTTACAAGAACATCACAAATAAGATCAATTATAAAAATAAAAACTATATATATGAAATAAAAAGTATTTTTTAAAAAAATTAGATGTTTTGTAAAATAAATCATCTAATATAGGAATGAAAAGGCATTAACATAACATTGTTTAATAAAATTTTAGGATAATTTGTAACTTCAAACAATTTCTCAAAATTCTCACCTTAACACTACATTTATGTGAAAAATATTATAGTTAAATTTCTGGAGGCATACAAGGGATTTATTTCTCGAATTTATTTCATAAAAATTTAGTTAAATGAATATACATTTTGAAAATTGCATTCAGCAAAAAACATGACTAAAATATAGAAATATCGGAATTCATGCCATTTGATGATTATTATTTCTAGTTACTTGGGAAATTTTTTATTGTCATATATACAGTGATTTTTATGGTAAAATGTGTTCCTCGTAAGAAGAGTCCTGATGTGGTGTGGTTTTTTCGGGATGTTTCCGTAGAGGAGAAGAGCATAAAAGGGTCAGTAGTATCATGCATGTTGAATATGGAACCATTTTCGGATGTAGCCTCAAAATGTAAGATAGGATCCTAATACATGACACTACTGAAAAGAGAATCCAAAAATTGATTTATTATTAGGAGCTATGACTTTATCATTCATGAACATGATACATCTCATTTTCCAGTTCAAATTTCTCAACCCCTCTCTCAATTGTGGTGGAGGGGATGCAATTAAACTGAATAAATATGAGGGAATACCTTGTTAGTGATCAATTAGTACAATGGGAGAGACTAAAAACAAGATTACAATGGTCATGTGGGGATGATCAGGGATAGTGGGGATCAAATGGGCATGGTCAGGGATGGTGTCGATTGAGCAAGGAAGGTAGAAGAAGACTGGGTTAAAATGATGATAATGGGGGTAGTTTGGTGTGGATGATAAGGAAAGTTTTATGGTTAGAAAAAGTGGGCAGTATGTCATGGTCAATGGGGGAAACAATGTAGGTGGGGGTCAACGGAGGAGGCGATAAGTGTCACAGAAGAGGATGTGGGGGTTGTGGAGGTGGCGGGTGGCATCGGCTGTAGGCCGATGGTGGTAGAGAATGCGGTCGAGGTAACAGAGGGAAGCAGTGGTCATAGAAGAAGCATGGGGTCATGGAGGAAGTGGCAATAGTAGAGGGTGGTGGGGTAGATCACACAATGGTGGGTGTGATAGAATTACGGTTAGGATTGAGTATTGATTTTTTAAAATAAAATAAATAAAATAAAATAATAAATATCATTAATTTTTTTTAAAAATATAATACATATATGTATGAATGGTATAAAATTATATAAGAAATAATAATTTTATATTATAAGATAAAATAAAATTTCAATATGTGGATATCAATTATCAAAAAAACAATACTCTTCAACTTTTTTTTATTTTTATTATTTCATAAATTAAAATAATTTTTTTTGAAATATTTTAGGTTGGATTTAATTTTTTATTTAATTTATATATAAAAACTAAATTATCATGTATATAGAGCTTATCATACATATAGGTAAATATATAAAATATCATAATTTTATAAATGTTTTAAAAAAAATATTTAAATGTTTATTGAATGAAAAACATTTAAAAATAAAAACACTATTGATATTTAGAGAAAATAAAAAATAAAAAATAACAAAGGGGTATCATTAATAAGACCTTAAAAAATTTATGTTGACTTTTTTCATAAAATTTTATAATATATAAAAATTTGGTTTCTATTACTTAGTTATTGATAAAATCTTTATTGTTATCATTGTATCATAATTTTAATGATGGTAATTGATTTTTTTGAGATTATTATTATTACTAACAAATTCATGTATTGGTAATAAGATTGATGGTAATAGTATGATAAAACAATAGATTTAGTTTTTGGTAAATGATATGTTTATATTGAGCTATAAATATCAATATATATATTTATATATATGTTGGTAAAAAAAGTGTTGTTCCTAAAAATTAATACCGATTAAATTTAATACCTCTTAGAATTTCCCATTTTTTTCTAGTGGATATATTATCTCACAATAAATTTTGTTGGCATTAATCATTTCTACTATTGTGAAATATCCACTCTAACAAATCAAAAAATGTTATTATGATAATTTTATTCTAGAAAATTCTCTATGAATATAATAGCTCCCAAATTATATGTTCCATTATGATTTATACCAAATGATCATGGCTAATCCTTTATCAAATTTAACAACGAAAATAAATGGTATGTTTTCAAAATTTAATAATAAATCTCTCAAAAATATTCTATTCATGTCTAGAAAAAATCAATATGATATCTATATAATTATAAATAACTAAAAAATATTGAGTGATATTATAGATCAGATATGTAAACAAATATTCCCTTATTATACAATTGTTTCTGACAACATTAGTCTACCTATACAACTATCCAAATGTATTTTAACGTATTGAAAAAATGATCACAAATAAAAAAAACATTCAGACTAAATTCATAGGGTGTTTTAAACATAAAAAAATTATAAATTATAATTCTAAAAGATATATTTAGTAGAAAATCATATTATGTTCTTAAAATATCATATATATTTTAATTAACAAAGTAATAATTTTTTCTTATTAATAAATAATAACTTGTTAGCTCAATGTGTCAATAATTCTTTATGGAAACACCAACTTTCTGTGCTTATAAAAATTCTTTGAGAAATGTTCCATAAACAATTATTAAAAAATAACAATACACTATAAATTCATCAAAGACTTCAAAACATAAGGAGATTGTAAAAGATATATGAAAACATGATAATTATAAAAAAACATAAATTTATATTATGGAGAAATTTTTTATTACAATGTACAAAATGTTTTATGATATTCTTTATTATGTTTTGTGTTAATAAATTTTGTAGGAAACATTTATTTGAAGCTAAATGTCTTAAATGAACATAAAAATAATTTTAAAGTCATATATCGATAAGAAATATGTAACTAATTATCTAACATGAATTATAATATATAATAATATATGTTTATCTTGTGAAATATAATAATTTCTATAAATTATTATAATTTATATTTATTTCGTTATCTATTCTTCATTGAAATTGTAAAAAAAATATTTATCTGTAAATAGTTTCTTTTTAAAATCTCAATCTAATAGAAAATGGTATATGATTAGAAATAATAATTTCTGTTTAACTTAAACAAATGTTTTGTTGAACTCTTAATAGGCCTTTAAAATTATTTTTCTTTGAAAACATAATAAACATATCTTATGCATCACTGAGAGTAAATTTATCCCATAGTGGATGTCTAAAACACTCAAGCTACAGTTCATTAATAAATTCTCTTATGAACGAATAGAAATTCATCAATTCCATAAATATGATGGTACAGACAGTGAAGATTATAATTTAATATGGTCAATTTTAATTTAGTAATCATTTATGCATCATAATATATGCCTATAAAATGATATTTAATAACCCTTCAAGAATCACAAGACAATTTTATATTTTTTAACAATTTTTCTATTCAATCTAAAATGTATGTATAGGAGATTTTTTGGCTTTCTAATTCTAATAATCATACCTCGTGTCTTCTAAAATATTAACTTCTTAGAATATATTGTACACACAGAATAAATGTATATTTGTGAAATATGTTATCCTTTTAATATTTTTACCTGGTTTACAAATAAAATATATCATTTTTATAACCATGGTCTTCGCAACAAATGTTTTATAATTGAAAAAATGCCATATGGTCTTCAATAACTCTTTATATATCCTAAAAAACATTAAAATTTGTCATACAACTCAAATTTTTTATTTAACATTTAGAATTATTTTATATAGTTCATTTATATTCATTACCCAAATATTCATTCATAACACACAATATTTATTATGGTATATTTTTAAATAATTCAATGATGTTTATTGTGGTATATTGATGAACAAACTAATTTTGTTAATAAACATCTCCATAATAAATCCATCCTTGGGTTCCTTAAACTCTTCTTAAATCCATGGTTTATTTAATTATTTTGAATCTCAAAGAAAATATAATATAGAGAGTGATTCTTCAATAAAAATTAATTAATTTATTATGAAATAAATACCATCAATGAATATCTAGATAATTTCAACAAGTAACATGGGATGTTAAATATATGGATGAATTTCCTAAAAAATTACTTATTTTTGTGATCTATTTAACTATTTTTACTATATTATCACTGAATCCTATATATTTTTTAAATAATATTTACCCATTTGAAGGTGGTAATCTAAAAAAATTATATGGTTGTTATCCCATGATAGGGATGACCACTATGAATCAAATTATTAAGCTATATGTAGATAAATATATGTGTTATTATAAACTTATATATGAACATTTTATTAGACACTACATTATAGGTGAACCAAATAAATATCTATGTTCATTAACGATGTTTGAATTTAAGTATACATGAAAGGATCCATCACTCCCCCATCACATCCCTTGATTCTCCATACACCACCTATTTACAAATTAAATCATTTTTTCATTCCCTATAATCATCAATAGTTGACAGAACCCTTGGATGGATTGGGTTTTATCCAAACACAATATGATCCCATGGTTTTCTTATTACCAACTATGGTGGTTTTAGAAAAGGATGAATCACTCAATTTAGTTATCAATCAATATGTTATCCCTATCATCTACTTATCCATCAAATGAATGAATATGTATATGGGATATGAATATCTATCCTTATCAAAGTATGAGTTCAATATAGTGTTGGACTATCACTCCTCGACATTTCATAGAAGAATTTCTTAGATCACCTATCTCTCATATCCTTTGCTGACACTGTAAAAAACCTATGGAATTTATCTATCCCATCTATGATCTCTTATAATAAATAATCGGACATATGAAAATTTCTATACTTTAAAAATAATTTTTTCATGGAATAGTCATGTAAACCTTGCATCTATAACAGATGTCAGGTCCTCCTATTCTAATGGCCCATGGACATCCATGAAGGCTGAAAATATATGATGGACGGGATTTGGGTTTAGATAATTGGACTAATATTAACCCTGAAAATTGTTTCCAACATGGATGTCAGACGAAGAATTATAGACATTATGAATATCAGATATAATGGTACAGGTTCTTGTAAAGCAAGAGTTCAAAAAAAAACAATCACCAATTTCACTGTAAAAAATACAAGTTACATATGTTTGAAATATAGTTTTTGGGAATAATATGCAATTCCTTTTTTAAAATACATGTGCATATAAATTTCACACCCCAATCAAAATTGTGATGTTAATTTTATATATTTGAGGAAATCGTCTCCTTTTAAATAGAATTACAAATTTAGAGACTCACACAACCACATGGAGAACCATATACTTGTGTAGGTGAGAGAACATGAAAAATAATATTCTTTAAGACAAAAAATGAAAGGAAAATATGAAGAACATGTTTTCTATATGTAATATTGCTTCACAGAGATGAATGTATTATGATTTTCATTGATAAATGTCATGTAAAACATATATTATAAATTATATCTGATTAAGAACAACCTTTAAAACTTCCATTATTTTGAGAAAGAAATTAATGGGATTGGTTTTAGATTTGGACACCATTTATCCACTTTTGGGTCATCTGTGAAGGCCCCAATTCTAAAACATAAATGATGACCTTCCCTTATTAGGCTATCCAATCTGACATTAGAAGATAAGTAAGAATGTATGTCCTACACAATTACATTATAAATTTTTATTCTGTTTAATCCCAATATATATTCTTTCTATTATCTCTTTCATGAAAAAATAATCATTATCGTATGATGTAAATCTATATAGACCAGTCACGTCAGAAAACATTAAACTGTCTTACATGAACTATATGGGTTTTGATTCATTCTTCAAATATGATATATATGATATATTTCTGATGTTAAATCCTAAAATTAATCCTAAAATTTCTTCCCTCATAAGAAAGTACGAAAAAATAAATATATAAGTTATGGGTATTCCTCACATAGAGTATCCCCCACTAATATACATATCTGTTTCCCCACCAGATAGTGAACTGTGAGTGTACCCCATTGGATATTAATCTATAATATTTACCATTATACAATATACTTTGAGTTTCCCCCATTAAAAACATAATTATGACCTTTACCACTAGTAATTAAACCATTAACTTATTTATCATACATTAAATTGTGAATTCCCATGTAAGACAACAAATTATGAGTTTTTCCTTGTATCAATATAAATTATTGAGTGATGGCCTACATGGCCATAATACCCAAATTTGACTCATTATGTGACAATAATAAGATTAAAACATGATAGATCATGAGTAACTACTAGTATAATTTAATTTGTATAGATCATTCCATCCTCTAATATATGAACATCATCTTACTACGTAAAAAAGTGGTGTTATTAACGGATATCAATAAACAGGTATTTTGAATGGATTAATAATCATGTCTAAAATCTATGAGGGTTTATTGAACATGGAAATAGTTTCCTCAGTTTGATGAGATGACCTCCAATCCTCCTATCTAATGAATGTAGTGTGACACCCTGAGATTTTAAAATAACTATTCATTTAATAGAATATACAATACGGAACACCAAACCTCAATGAACAAAGAAAGTATTATTCTTTAAAGGAAATAATTATAAAAGGCCATTATATTGAATGGAATGAACATAATTAACCATATTTTGAATTATATATATATATAATATTCCTACCCCATTCAAATTTATTTACTAATTATGATGAAAAATGAACTCAATATTTGGAAACATGATTTTATTCTTTAAAATGATATTTTTATTAAAAAATGTGTTTTGTTGTATTTTTAAAAATATTATTAAATGTGAAGACCTGGACCCTCACGGTCCAACCCTTTTCCAAATTAAGGATCCTAGGGGTGATGTCTCGGTGGTAGGATGCCATCTCGGCGCGACCGATCGGGGCGACCGATCGGGGCGACTGATCGGTGTGACCCAGCCTTGTCAGTTTCTCTTCTATAGTTCTTCCTATAATGCCTGAGTGGGATTTTCAAAATTTTTTTCAAGTGGTTCAAAGACAATTAAAATCCCATAATTAATACCCAGTAAATCCCAAGGGACCTCCTCAATAGAGAATTAAATAAGAATTAATTCTTCCGTGTGTAACCACCCAACCACATGTGGTACCACGATCCGAATTTAATGCTATTCAAATATCCCATGACAATAGGATCTTATCTCTATATCTCACTGGAATTTCATCTTCCTTCCTCTTCCTCTTGGCTGGCTTCCTTTCTTCTTAGTATGCTTAGAGTTCCCGACGTCCCACCCCTGTGATTCACGCTTTTCCCTGATTCATGGCACGCGGAGAATAACTTCGATCATTGATCAATCAAGTAGGGTATTCCTTCGCCTCTCCTTTCAGTGTATCATGCGCGGTGGGTAATCTTTTTCCTATGTGGAAATATAAGAATAAAAACGTAATGAAAATGCTGAACGAACTTTTAAAGAATGAAGGGGTGGTGTGATCGATGTTTCTGGTGCACTACTTTTATGTTTTATGTGTTGTGAATTGTGCGGGCCAATGCTCACAGAAAATAATTCGCATTTGTGGTCTTTCCTTGTGCACTAATGAGCCCTTGTATTCTATGATGATTAAATTACATAACCAAGAAATTTGTTAATCATGTAAACCTAGTTGGTTTAAATAGATTATCAGTTAAACAAGAATCCTTGTGTCACCAACCCAGTAAACAAACAGAAAGAAGAACCTAATGACTGATGTGCTTGAACCTGGGAGTTTCTCTACTCTGTTTTGGTAGTAGGGGAATTGTTTTGTTTGTCTTCCTATGGGGAAATGTGGGTGAGTATGGTATTCTTTGATGTGGCATGGTTGCTGGTTGTGAATATGGGGTTGTGGTTGCTCTGCTTATATCACGAATTGGGGTGGAATCCTCTATCATCGAGAAATCATTGGCTCTAGGTTTTGGGAACATGGTGCTATGTGATGGGGTATGCCTTATTTCTAGTACTTCGAGGGATCTCAATTATCCATTTGGTGAGGTATTCTTTGGTTCTAGAACTTTGAGTGATCTTACATATTCCTTTGTTGTTGTGACGTTACAAGAGAACCGGGTGTGAATACTTGAATTGTTGTTTGTTTGTTCGCTTTTTCCTTGACTTTTGGTTGTTCCTGTTAGTTGCCCAATAGAGTAGGATTTTTTTAATGTGGCATGATTTAACATGATACAAGAATGATTTCAAACGAGGAGTTGGTTATTGGGATGATTTGTGACTTGGCCGTGAGTGTTGTGCCCTTCTTTTAAGAATGAATAGTAACATGGGTGTTTGTGCTTAGGTTTTGAAACTCCTAGGTTGGGATGAGTGTTTGTTACCTATAAATATATCTATATATTTTGTGTTTCTTATTCACGCCCCCCCAATTTGAGCGCTTTAGCACCGAACACCCCCATTTCATGGGGGAGGGTGTTTTTTCCAACACTCTTATGAGTGACAGGTTATTAGCTCATTTTCTTCTCCCTTCCCTGAATAGCCCAAGACTCTTCCGGAAGGTTGTGATGGCCTAAAGTCCATTTTATCCCATGAATCATCGGGCAAGGTAGTTGTGGTGGTTGGCCCAGGTGTTTGCAGGCAGGCTATTTCCCAAGTGTCTTCAGGATGAGGCCCGAGTGTCTTTGGGCATGGCAGTAGTTGTTCTGGCATAGGTGTGTGTGGTCCGGGTTTGGCAATGGGAATGTGGTGAGGTTGTGGCCCAGGTGTGTGCTGGTTGGTTTTTTGCAGTGGGACTTCGGTGAAGATGGTAGGGTTGGATTGATGCATAGGATGTCTTTAATAACCAGTGGGAAAGTGGTGTAGGGTACCCAATTATCGATGTGCTTTTACTATACATTAATCATATTGCGTTATTTGGGGAGGGTGCCTTGGTGAGGCTTGGGTGGATAGTTTTTCCTTGCTAGGTGATTTGATTTTTTTTTCTCACAGGGCATTAGAGTGCCTCTCCACTTGTGCATGAGAGTCTGTGGTTTTACCTACTGAGTGTACTTGTATGCTCACACAATGTATATAAAACTGTTTTCAGGTTTCCAGGAGGACCTCTGGGATCATGTGGGACCGTACTAGCTCGGACCTCGGGGCAATTTTTGTTGTCATTTTCCCTTTCTTGGTACATTAACTTTGGATATTTGTGTCTTGTTTTATTTACTGTTGGACATGCATATGGTAATGGGATTTTTTTGGTTTTTACCTTTACATTCAACTTTGGTATTGTTGGGGTTGTTATCTTATCTCTCGATCCTATGAAAACAAAAAGGGTAATCCCTTCCATTCATTTGTGAGATTCAATACCCTTGGTGATGGTCGCCAAGTCGAGACCTATTGAAGGCAAGTTTTGGGGGTCATTATCTCTCCTTCAACTTAAAGAATGAAGGTCCTGGAAATTTGTTGACCCTTCACTCCTTTTAGTGAAGGCGAGTTGTGACCTAATTGTATTAGAGGGAGGTTGGGTTGAGTGATAGAATAAAGTCTAGAGTTAGGGACAATGAGGTTTTCCCGGGGTGGTAGGGAAACAGTGTTTTGTGACCTTGGTGTGTGAATTAGGCTAGGGATGATCGGATAGGACATGGGATTTTAGGGCCCCCCGTGATCCGATGCAAGGACTTTGGACCTACCTAACAACCACGTGAGGCTACACTAATTGCATGTTAGAGACCCTAGGAAAAGAACATGATTCATAATTACTTGTGTTCTTATGTTTCATGGGTGTCTTGGGGGTTCAAAATAAATAAAGGAGTCTACAAAATTTTAAGAATAATATTCGGCCCTACTCGGGCTTAGGCATTCCTTGTTTACCTTGCAGTTATGCCACCTGGGAGGCCACCAGGAGTAGTGCGGGCGATTGAGGCCTATGAGGTCGACTTGGCTGATCGGCAGAGGATCGATCGAGAGGAGGACGATGATCAGTGGCCGAAGAAGCTTTGAGCCTTTCAGCATCAAACCCTCAGTAAGTATGAGGCTAGCACCTCGGATATGGAGACGTAGAGCTATCTCGAGGAACTGGTGATAGATTTCGGCTTGATTCGAGCTCTGACAGAGTAATGGGTTCCTCTGGCCATCAACTAGATGTGGGGAGCAGCGCATCAGTGGTGGAAGCTTTATTTCTGGGAAAGGATGGCGGCTGAGATTGTGTGGGCTGATTTCAAGAAGGATTTATGGGAATAATTCCTCTCATCCATGATGAAGGAAGAGAAGAGACAAGAGCTAATCTCCCTCCGGAATGGGAGTACGTCGGTGAGAGATTTGGGGATAAAGTTCAAGGATCTCCTTCGCTTCACTCCGGATGTCTTTACGGATGAGGAGTCTCAGGCAAGACATTTAGAGGAGGCACCCCGACCTTCTATTCAGTACGTTGTTACTCCCTTCACCTTACCGACAAACTAAGAGCTTCAGAAGAAGGCTGAGGTGGTAGATAGGATGCACACGCTAGGAGGTGTGTACCAAGAGGGGCTCCAATTGGGATCATCCAAGGGGAAGGCCGCCAGCAGCAGGCCTCCGGCATCAGGACCCTCTAGGTTCTGACCGACAGGGAGTATGATGCAATAGTTACAGTTCTGATCTCCCATTCCTCGTCCTTTACCATTAGGCCCGGGGCCGAGGTGCTTCGTCTGTGGCATCCATGGGCACCATTGAAACCAGTGCCCAGATAGACTACAGTATGGTGGGGGTGGGCAGGTTTAGCGCCCACCTCAGCAGTAGTAGTTTCTAGTTTGGTCCTTTCTGCAGTAGTAGGGGCAGCAATCTACTGCCCCTTTGAGGGCAGACGTTGCAGGAGGAGGCTGCCCTCAGGGAGCTCCTCATGCACCTCGACCAGGGCGTGGTCGGGGAGGTGGCAGACAGCTGAGAGGCATAAGAGATGGGCGTGGGCAGTTGCACGCCATGGAGGCAGTAGTTCCAGCAGTGCCAGAGGTTGTTCGAGGTAAGATCAGCTTATTTAGTAACCTTGGATATTCCTTGTTCGATACAGGAGATTCACACTCCTTTGTTGCACCCAGTCTAGCCCATGCTTTAGGTTTAGATGTTGAGAGGCTTCCAGTTCCCCTGGTGTTGAGAACACTAGTCGTAGGTCAAAACGACTTGTCACATGTTTGTTGAGGATGCAGACTGATGATAGGGCCACATCAGTCAGTTAGGGATCTTCTTCTATTCTAGATACAACCATATGATGTCATCTGAGGCATTGAATGGCTGTTCTCTATATGTACCATCATTAAATGCTTCCGAGGAAACATTTAGTTTACAGAATTGGGCGGCCGGTGGGTGAATTTCATCGGTGAGTGGAGTTTCCAAGGAAGAAGCAAACGAGGGGAACCCCTCATATCCTAGCTGGCCGAGCTGCCAGTGGGGTCGGTGGATGCAGAAATGGTGGAAGTCCCAGGTATCATTAGTGGGGTTATGGACGTCTTCCCAAGAGTGGTGTCATCTCTTCCCCATTGACATGATGTTCAGTTTGGGATAGACTTGAAACCTGGTGCCCATCTGATTTCGATGGATCTCTATCGAATGGAACCTTCTAAGTTGCAGGAGATGCAAATCCAGATTGACGATCTGATGAAGAAGGGTTTTGTTCGTCCGAGTGTGTCACCGTGGGGTGCTCCTGTTTTGTTTGTGAAGAAGGTGGATGGTTTTCTAAAGCTATGCATAGACTACAGGAGGCTGAATCAGGTTATAGTCAAGAATCGCTACCCTATCTCGAGGATAGATGATCTCTTTGACCAGCTGAGGGGAGAAAGTTGGTTCTCGAAGATCGATCTATGGTCTGGATATCACCAAGTGATAGTAAAGGGGGCTACATCTCGAAAATGACCATCAGGTGTAGATATGACCACTTTGAGTTCAGGCTCTTGCGGTTTGGCGTTACAAACGCTCCATCAGTGTTAATGGGGCTCATGAACTCCGTCTTCTGGGAATAACTAGATCGGTTCGTAGTCGTGTTTATTGAAGACATCTTGATATAATCGAGATTAGAGGAGGATAACGCGGAGCACTTGGGAATGGTTTTAGAGGTCCTCCGATAGCACCAACTCTATGGGAAATTGTCCAAGTTCATGTTCTATATGATAGAAGTGCATTTCTTTGGGAACGTGGTGTCTGAGAAGGGGATAGTAGTGGACCCATCGAAGGTCAAGGCAGTTGTTTCTTGGCTAGCACCCAAGAACGTGGTGGAGGTTCGTTGTTTCCTCGGGCTGGCAGGTTACTACTAGAGGTTCGTGCCAAACTTCTCCTGAGTTTCGGCACCCTTGACAGCCTTGAAAAAGAAGGACCAGGAATTTGTATGGGATGACCAGTGTGACGCGGACTTCCACTATCTGAAGAAGAATTTGGTTAGTGCCCATGTGCTGAGGTTTCCAGAAGAAGGGGCATCATATGAGGTTTTTTGTGATGCTTTAGGGAAAGTCTACAGATATGTGTTGATGCAGCAGCAAGGGGTGATCTCTTATAGGTCTAGGAAGTTATGTCCCCATGAGCGTAACTATGCAACACATGACCTAGAGCTCGCAGGGGTCATGTTCGCACTAAAGTTGTGGCAGCACTACCCCGTTGGGGAGCGCTTCGTGGTCTTCACAGATCACAAAAGATTGAAGTTCATCTTCTCCCAGCAGGACCTGCACTTATGGCAGCGAAGGTGGATAGAATCCTTCAAGACTATGACTTCGAGATTTCCTATACCTTGGGAAATGGGAATGTGGTGGCTGATGCTTTGAGCAGGAAGTCGTGGAAGGATGCAGTCTGAAAATTGGTATATAGATGGAAGGTGATGGAGGAGTTGGCTGCCTTGCACCTGGATGCTAGGATAGAAGGTGGTAGAGGTTTCCTATATCGGATTACAGTGTTGTCTCCTCCATTGCAAAAAGTAGAGGAGTCTCAGTGGGGAGACTCTGTGAGCGAAGTGATGCATGACCGAGTTGACTAGGACAATGCTCCGGAAGGGTGGATGGAGGATGGTCAGAATCAGATGCTTTTCGATGAAAGCTGTTTGTTATAGAGGAAATGTACGGCAAGGTTCTTCGTGAGATCCAAAACTCACCCCTAGCAGTTCACCCATGAGTTTCCAAGATGTAACAGGGTCTGAGGAGACAGTTTTGGTGGCCCAGGATGAAATGAGTAGTATAAGGGTTCGTAGAAAAGTGCCTCTTGTGTCAGTAGGTGAAGGCCGAACACCATGTTCCAGGCAGCCTACTGCAGTCTCTAGATGTCCCCGAGTGGAAGTGGGAGGACATATCGATGGATTTCATCATGGTACTACCCAAGGTGCAAGGGGGATGCGACACTACATGAGTAGTGGTGGACCAGTTGATGAAATCAGATCACTTTTTGGTGATCAAGGTGTCGAGTTCAATGGATGCTTTAGCAGAAAATAACATGGATGAGGTGGTGCAGTTCCATGGAGTTCTGAGATCAATATTCTTGGATTGGTATGCATGGTTTACCACACGAATCTGGAGTGGAATGCAGCATGCTTTTGGTACCCAACTACGTCTTAGCACTACATTCCACCCCCAGACAGATGGGAAGACAGAGCACACTATCCAGACATTGGAGGACGTGCTGTGGGCATGTATTCTGGACTTTAAGGGATCGTGGGAACAAAACTTTCCTCTGGTAATGTTCTCCTACAATAAAATCCATCACTCTACCATTGGCATGGCTCGGTTTGAATCCTTGTATGGGAGGCCATGTCGCTCACCCGTGTGCTTTACTGAGGTTGGGGAAGCAACTGTCCTTGGCCCGGAGGTGGCGCAGAGCATGATGGAGAAGTTGTAGCTTATACGAGGGAGGATGAAGGAGGCTCAAGACCGGTAGAAGTCACATGATGATAATAGGAGGAGACCCTTGGTGTTCAGGGTCTAGGACCATGTGTTCTTGAAGGTCTCCCCTCAGCGTGGACAATAGTGGTTCAACAGAGGATGTATGCATTCCCCCAGATTCATCGGACCCTTCGAAGTGTTGTGGTAGGTCGGAGAAGTGGATTATCAGCTAGTGTTACCACCGCTGCTACCGAGGATACATGACATCTTCCATGTGTCCCAACTCCGTCGGAATCTGCACGACGATTCACATATCCTCGACTGGGGAGTGTTGTACATCGAGGATGAAGTGACCCTCGTGGAAATACCAATGAAGGTTGAGGGTCATGAAGAGAAGGTTCTTCGTGGACAAACCATTCCTTTGGCTCCTATGTTGTGTGGGAATGGTGGGTTTGATGAAAGTACCGGGGAACGGGAAGCACATATGCGTGCCTAGTACCCAGAGTTGTTTTGAGTATTTTGATGTCCCATTTTCGTACTTGTTGTGACGGAACACTCAACCTTGTTAACTATAGAGTGTGTGGTTTTACTTTTCTATGGATGTGTGTGATGTTTCCTGAGATATGGGGAGGGGAGGACGTAATCCCTAGTTACGTTGCATTAGAGTGGATGCGCCTAAAACTGTGCGGGTGAGTCAGAGCTTCACAATGCGGAAAGTATCTTAATTTGGAGGAAGGAAAACCCCTTAACACATGAATAGATGGTTTAATCCTTTTTTTACTGTGATTGTAATCGTTTGGGTTTAGTCATGAGAGGTATCTTCAAGGGAGGTTGTTCAGAACCCCCTCCTTTATTCAGGTCTAGTTTTAAATTCTTAAGGGTGAGAATTCATTGAGAGGTATCTGATGTGATGACTCAGACCCTCGCGGTCCAACCCCTTTCCAAATTCTGAATCCAAGGGGTGATGTGTCAGTGGTAGGATTTCCTTTCGGCATGATCGATCAGGTCGACTGATTGGTGGGACCCAACCTTGTCTGTTTCTCTTCTACAATTTTTCCTCTAACGCCTCTTTGAGCTTTTCGACTTTTTTTCAAGTAGTTCAAAACCATTTAAAATCCCATAATTAATACCCAATAAATCCTTAGGGACCTCCTCAATGGATAATTAAATAACAATTAATTATGTCGTGTGTAACCACCCACCCATGTGGGGAACCACGATCCAAATTTAAAGTTGTTCAAATTTCCCATAACAACAGGATCTTATCTATATATCGCATGAGAATTTATTCTTCCTTCTTCTTCCTCTTTCCCGCCTTACTTTCTTCTTATTACGTTTTGAGTTTTTAACGTCCCTCCCCTACAAGTCGCACTTTTCCCTGATTCATGGCACGTGGAGAAGAACTTCGATCTTTGATCAATCAGGTATGGTTTCATTTTTCCTCTCCTTTCTGTGTATAATGTTGGGTGGGTACGCTTTTTCCTCTGTTGTAATTGAAGAAACCAAAAATAATGAAGATAAATGGAATTAAATACTATCATTTTTATTGATTTTGGAAAAAAATAATGAATATAATGAATGGAATTTTAAAGAATTGGGGGGGGGGGTGATCGATGTTTCTTTTGCACTACTTTTATGTTTTATGTGTTTTGAATTGTGCATGATTATGCTCACAAAAAACATGGTCGTTGGTGGTCTTTCTTTGAGAACTAATGGACCATTGTCTTCTATGATGATTAAATGACTTAACCTGGAAATTGGTTAATCACGTATACCCAGTTGGTTTAAATGGATGTTCAGTAAATCAAGAATCCTTGTGGGACCACCACATTTATCAAACAGAAAGAAGATCCTAATGAATGATGTTCATGAACCTGGGAGATTCTCTACTTTGTTTTGGTAGAAGAGGAATTGTTCTGTTTGTCTTCCTATGGGGCGATGTGGGTGAGGATGGGATCCTCTGATGTCGCACAGTTCCTGTTTGTGAATCTGGGGTTGTGGTTGCTCTACTTATATCACGAATTGGGGTGGAATCCTTTATCGACGAGAAATCGTTGGCTCCTGGTTTTGGGGACATGGGGTTGTGTCTCGGGGTCTTCTTTGTTTCCAGTACTTTTCGGGATCTCACTTATCCCTTTGGTGAGGTTTTCTTTGGTTCCAGTACATTGAGGGAACTCACTTATCCCTATGTTGTTGTGACATTACAAGAGAACCGGGTGTGATTGCTTGAATTGCTATTTGTCTATTCCATTTTTTCATGACTTTTGGTTGTGCCTCTTAGTTGCCCAGTATTGTAGGATTTTCTTAATGGGGATTGATTTAACAAGATACAAGAAACATTTTAAATGGGCATTTGGTTTGGGGGACTGGTTGTGACTTGGCTGTGTTGTTATGCCCTTCTTTTAAGAATGAATAGTAAGAGGTTGTTTGTGCTTAGGTTTCGGAACACCTAGGTTGGGATGAGTGTTTGTTACCTATAAATATATCTGTAGATTTTGTGTTTCTTATTCGCGCCCCACCCGAGTAGAGCGATTTAGTGAAGAACACCACCATTTCATGGGGGAGGTTGTTTTTCCCAACACTCCTATGAGTGACTGGTTATAAGCTCCTTTCCTTATCCCTTCCCCGAAGAGCCCCAGACTCTTCGGGCATGCTATGATGGCCTGAAGTCCATTTTGGCCCAAGAATCATCGGGAAGGGTTGTTGTGGTGGTTGGCCAAGGTGTTTGCGGGTAGGTTGTTTCCCATGTGTCTTCGAGATGAGGCCCAGGTATCTTAGGGTGTGGCAGTAGTTGTTCTGGCCCATGTGTGTGCGGGCGGGGTTTGGCAGTGGGACTGCATGAGGTTGTGGCCCATGTGTGTGCGAGCGGGGTTTTGGCAGTGGGACTGCGTTGAGGTTGTGGCCTAGGTATGTGCGGGCGGGGTTTTGGCAGTGGGACTATAGTGAAGAGGGCGGGGTTGGTTCGATGCGTAGGATGTCTTTAATAACCAGTTGGAAAGTGGCGTGGGGTACCCAATTATCAATGTGCTATTACTATAAATTACATGTATTGCATTATTTGGGGAGTGTTCCTTGGTGAGGCTTGGGTGGATAGTTTTTCCTTACTAGGTGCTTTGGTATTTATTTCTCACAGGGCATTAGAATACCTCTCCAATTATGCACGTGAGTCTTTGGTTTTCCATACTTAGTGTACTTGTATGCTCACCCTACGTATATAAAACTATTTTCATGTTTTATAGAGGACCTCAAGGATCGTGCAGGACCGTACTAGATCAGACCTCAGGGAAGTTGTCGTTATAATTTTCCTTTTCTTAGTACTTTACCTTTGGAGATTTATCGCTTTTATCTTTTACGGTTGGACATGCATATGGTAATGGGTTGTTTTTGGGTTTTTACCTTTACATTCAGTTTTGGTGTTGTTGGGGTCGTTATCTTATCTTTCAATCCAATGAAAACTAAAAGGGTAATTCCTTCCATTATTTTGTGATATTCTATACCCTTGGTGCTGGTCACAACTCTGGGACATATTGAAGGCTGGTTTTGGGGGTAATTATCTCCCCTTCAACTTAAGGAAAGAAGGTCCTGGCAATCTGTTGACCCTTCCCTCCATTTGGTGAAGGTGGGTCGTGACATTAAAATTAATTTCTAGATATTCATAAAAAAAATTAATATAAATTATATAATTCTAAAAATCATCATTTCCAAAATATTGAATTGTGAATTTTTGATATTTTTCAAAAAAACATTTATTTTACAAGGAATTTTGAAAAATATTGATATTTACTAACACCTATATTTTTTGTTCAAGCATTTTAAAGGGTATCATTACTTTAAAAATGGACTAATAGATAAATTTTTCCTATAAAATTATTTATAATATAAATATGTTTATTGAAATCAAATTTGATTTTAGATTAGGTATTAAAAAGTTTCTACATTGAAAATCCATTTTTCTGAAAATCTGTTTTTTCAGCACAATTTTTGGGTTTTATTATAAATTGAATCATTTCACTAATGTGAAATGAATCTTAAAAAACCGATTAAATATATCGAATTATGAGTTCTATGTTTAGAAAATAGATCCCATTTATGTTTTCTCGTTATGAATAGTAATCACCTAATCTTTTGTAACAAAAACAATGTTAAAATGGGTTATTAAAGGGGAAAAATAATATGACGCAAACTAATTTTAACCCCAACACTTTATTTACTTTTTTGAGTATATTTTTTCCACGATCATCCAAAATTTTAATATATGACTTTTTTAATTTTTACAAGATTTTGACCTTTATAATATTGTAATAAAAAAAAGAGTTAATTTTTTTATTATCCTTATTTTATTATCTCAAAATATCTGACACATGGATAAACCTCTGATATTCTTCATTATAAATATTTATATAAAAAATAACTATATTATTTTATAATAGTAATTCAATTATATTTTTTAGTGGTGGAATAATTATTTTTAATTGTTATCAAAACATATTTAATATTTATTTCAATTGGTAATAGATAATATAAATAATATTATATTGTTTATAAATAATATTAATTGAACGAATTGTTGTATTCCAAAAATTTTAATATAAAAATAATTTTTTGGGTTGTTTTAATTGATTATATTTTAATTTATCTACGGAATTGATGTTATTCAAATCAAATTAAATGAATTTTTCCAAAATAGATATTAAATTTTTTTTATAAAAAATAATATTTTAATAAATGAATAAATTTTTTAAAAAATATTATATATTTCCAATTAATTTTGATATTTTTTAATATATTAATTATGGTCCATTTATAGTCTAATTTTCATTTTATAGAAATTATATTTTCCCTTAAATCATAAAATAATTTTTATTGTGGTCATCGTCACAAAAGGTTCAACATAGTTCAACACAATAATGTAAGTGTCAAAATAATAATCAAAACATTGAAAAGTTTTATTGGATGTGGGATTTTAAACACATCAAAAAATTATAGTATAATTTTTTAGATTTTTTTTATTTATATATGATAATTAAATTTTATTATTTTAATAATTTATGAAATTCCACAAATTTTCATCCATCACTTACAAAAGGGCGTGTGATAACCTCTTCTAGAAACACTATAAGTGCCATTGTTTTTGTCATAACCCTACACACACAATATCATAACATCTACTCACATATTTTGGGTTTAATAGAAACCATATAGGGATTAGGTTTCATTATAATCGGTGTTGTCCCAAGAGAAGGTATAACTTTTAAAAGAATGTTTTAGTTTTATTTCTCCTTATACCACCTTCAAATATTTTATGGAAATTCTGAAATAATAACAATTTGATCCTTTATATATTGATAATTTTTATGATAATTTAATACCCTATATACATCTCCTTTTAGATCTAATTGGAATCAAAATATTCATTAATGTGTATAGTAGATAACTGCATCGCAAACCAATATAATTGATTTTCCCTCACCACCTCATAGAGCTGGTAATAATGATGGATTTAAAGTTTAAATCTTATATTAATAAATTATTTGTCATTCTTAAAATAAAATGTATCATCTACTTTCCAACCATTCCATTTATTGAAAAATGATGACATGGTTCATGTGTACTTGTAGTCTATCCCCTCAATGATGTGATGTTATTTCTTTTCCATCACCATATCAAATGGATGATATATATAAGTTAATTTAAATAAATAATATTTTTTAGGATATAGTCATAATTTTGTAAATATAAAATAGAAATTACCTTCTTCCATCATGATCGTCAAAAAATTGATTTTTTACTCTTGTAAATGTATGGATTACCACCTCCATGATTGTAATGGAGTTCATTTTTAAAATAAATTTTCAGGGGTTTTTTAATATATAATTAATTTACAATTATTATTAATATTCCATAACCATTTTTACAGACATTGTGGAAAAATAAACACTTTTACCATAGTCATCATATAGAGGTTATATTAGACATATGAAGAAAATATCATCAAAACATCCCACCTAAACATAATTGAATATATAATTAAATATAACATGTTAATTAATGAAAAAGGAATAAAAACCAAATAGGTGTTTATTAACATAGTAAATAATCAATGAATGTTTATTATTGATGATGATAATGAAAATACATGATGAGTCAAACATTTCGTAATGAATTTTGTCTCAATTTTTTTTTCATTTAGGAATATTTGAATTTTTTGAACATAATATGTCTTATATAGAGTATATTTTTACCTTTTATATTATATAACGTGAATCCTTAATTAATAATTGGTTTTAAGTGGAAATTTCATTTATATAATCCATAGGGATTTGACTTTTAAGATACCAATTTATTCGTGGTTTTAAAACCCAATTTCATTTCATAAGGTTATATTAATTATTCCTGGTCTATGATATTCTGAGTTTTGTGTTCAATGAAAAATAATTATTTCATAATAAATTTTCAAATTTTTTTGAGGATTTAAATATTTTACTCATATTAATATTATTAATTAATTCTCATATAAATCATACAATCATTTTTAGGGTTCTTCATCTCAAATTGTCTTCTTTGAGACATATGTTATGTTATAAAACTATATTATTTTATGACATGTATCTGCTACACCATGTATATTCTTTTATCAGGATTCAATTAATATTTTCGGTAATTAATAATTCATTTGTAAATATATTTTTCATGTTCTATGATTTGAATGTTACCTAAGTGGTAAAGGTTTATTTAATAATCTCATCATTTTTCAAGATAGTTTATATTTAATTCAATAATAATGAAATTGTTTTTATTTAAATATTAAAAAATATATTTATTATAACCATGTAGTTTATAAAAAATTTATGTTTCCATCTCAAGTACATCCTTCGAGTAATCAATAGACCAAATATTTTATTTAAGGAATACAAAAATTATTTCCAATTCAGTCAGAAATACTTTTAATAATTATACATATACTCATTAAAATATTTTAAATATTATACAATGATTTATAAAGTTCAATGTTACCCTTTTTTAATTTTTAATGAATTATTTGAATGGAATATTATTATCATTTTCTGACCAAATTTTTTTGACCTTTAGAAGATAATGTGAAAAAATCATTGTTTTATAATGTATTAAAATATTATTATTTCTTGATGTCATAACCAAGAAAATATTCAATTCTTCCCTTATATTTCTCTTTGATTCTTCTCAAGTAAATTTTTTAACTAAAAATTTAGAATCTCTATGATTCTTAAATGTGATTTTCAATGTGAAAGGATATATTCATCAAGAATTTTTTTAATGATATTTTTAATGTATCTCTATATATCAAAGACATAATTTGTTTGTACTAATTATAAATTGAGGATATATTATATTGATACCATAATTATTATATATATTTATGGTTTAGGATCAATTTTTTTGGTGAAATAATAACATTTTTTATTTTATATTTACAATTTTAATATTTTTGTTTATTATCTATTGAATTTTTATTCTTCACATTCATATGATCAATATATTTGAAATATTATGTGATAAAAGGGGCTCTTTATAGACCCTAAATTCATTTTAAGGTCTAATGAGAAAATCTATATAGGGTATTTGGAAGTGGGGTTAACAATTTATGTAATGCGTCCTAGTACGAGGCCTAGATGATATGTTTAAGATGTTTGGTATTATTTATTCCATTATATTGAGATTAGTTATTAATGTTTTTTTGACTATTTGAATCATTATTAAATCCATGGATAAGTTTTAATATCATTTGATTAGTAATATTGAATTATTTGTTCATCATTTATTCATACAATATTATTCTTAATGGTTATGTTATTGATTAAATAGCATGTGTATTTAGTTTTTTACCTTTCCATATTGAATTTTAATTATTTATTGAATGAATTCTTCCATTGTACATAACGATTATTGATCTTACGATTTCACCCTTATTTTGATTCAAATCCTTGGGATAAGATCATGTAATATTTTAATGAGTTTAAGGATATATAATAATTACCCTCAATAGTTTTTTTTTCTTTTTCCACTAGAAAATGGGATGATTGTTTATATCTTTTATAATATGTCTATAAATCCATTATGTCCTTTGGGATATTTTTTATTGTATTTTTATAAAAATGTAAAAAAGAAACCATTGACTATCATAAATTGGGTTAGGGGTATTTATAGTTGGTATTATAGGAAAATGTGTATAAAACATGAGAAAAAGATTTTAGAAAAGTGCTTATTAGGAATCTGGCTGTTCCGACCAATGACGTGATCAAGAAGTTGGGTACCAGTCTCCCCTCCAAATGCCTGTGTTGTACGAGGCATCAAGAGGAGTCTGCAAACCATCTATTTTTTGATAGTTAATGGTCTAAGGAGATTTGGATCTTCTATGGTGATTTTTTGGTGTTGAATTATACTACTAAACTGGACAAATATTTTCTAGAATGGTGGTTCCTAGGAACGAATATCTCATCATTGGAAAGACTTGTGAAGGTGATCTATTTGAATGAAGTGTGTTTGTGTATCTGGGAAGCCAGAAATCAGACCAGGTTTGAAGGAATTACCTCATCGATTCGATCTATTATCGTGAGAACTGGGACACTCCTGCTAGATATGGTTTTTGGTATAAACAACTGGCAAGATATGCCTTCTATGAGATGTTTTCAAAGAAGAATTTATATGGACAATTCTGGCTGTAGTGGTAATAGCAGATAGTGGGCGTGATGGTATCCTCCTTCTTCTGGTCTCAAGCATAATGTGGACGGCTCGTGCAAGGAGGGGATCATCTGCGGCAGAGGTGTGGTTTGTGATTTCAGGGGAAACGTCCTTATTTCATTTTCTACTTTCTATGGACATCGGAAGTCTATACAAGCTGAAGCTAACGTGATGTTCACAGGATTGCAGTTATGCCAACAAGAGAATATAGATCTCTTTCATTTGGAGACTGATTCAAAGATTATATACGAATCTATGCATGGTAATGTTTTCACTCTATGTTCGAATGTTTACATCATCATAAAATGTAAATCCAATCATGGAAACAACACTTCGGTGGTGCACACATGGAGGGAAATGAATAAGGTTGCAGATCATCTCACATCCATGACTATTACAGATCAAGGCCCCGATATCATTCGCTTACCTAGCTCCCTCTTTTTAAACCTGAAGGGGTGAATCTGATTAGAAGTGATGAACATGGTCTTCATTACTTTAGACCCCTAGACCTTTCTTGGGTTTTCAGACCTTTGGAGCTTTTTGTTTTTTTGTGGTCCTTTTTTCCTTGTTTAATAAAAATTTATCTTTGATGATGATAAGGGTGATAGGGGTGTCGTAAAAACCTCTAGAATATTTGATGTCCTAGTTCGTATGAAATTGATTTTACAAATATGGTTTTATGGATCAATATTAGTTCTATTTTCATAAAAAAATATGATAGAATAAAATATTTTTCATATATTTTGTAGGAGATTAATGATATTTTGGGGGATTTTTATTAGGTTGACGTATATATTACTATTAGGCTTAATGTGAATAGTTTTTTTGAAAAAATTATTAGTATTTATTTTTTGGTGTATCAGGTATGTTATGAGAAAACCATTAATGTTAAAAAAATTATTAATGTGGTGTTTATTGGGGTTATTTTTTATATAGATTAAATTACTTATAGAATGACCTATGTCAAACCCTTAGATTTAGTAGTAATTTTTTGAGATTAATTTATTATTTCTTTATATGAATGATTATTGATTTTTTATATTATATTATATTTTTATAACCAAATTGGTCTTCATAAACAAAGGTGGAAGATATTTTTATTCTTCTGTAGATTTTTATCCATTAGAATATTATTATAGTAATCGATTCATGAAAAATTGAACTTCAGTACTCATAGTTTAGAGAAAATTATAAAATTGTAGTTGAAATTAATTCGAGGATGAAAATAAACATTTCAAAAAATTATATTCCATCATGTTCTTAGTAAATATGGTAATTTAATTTACTAACACTAGGAAAATGATATTAGAAAAATGATGTCCATTTACCATCATTTATAATTAATTGTTGGCCTTTTCACTTCACACTGATTTATGTTTTTGTTTTCATTTACCTTCTCATGACCTTATAATATCAAAAGATCAATACTATTTTTCACTCTAAAAAATTAATTTGACATTATTAATTCATAGATGTAAATAATTCAATACCCACTAATATTATCCAATATATAATCCTAGTTATGTGTTATTCGAGATAAAACTCATACTTCTCTTTAAATATTTTCTATAGGATGTTTTACTGAACATTGTTTACAATGTGTGATTTCGAAAATGGAATTTATAAATTTCAAACCCTTCATTACAATAATTAAAAATTAATTTTAATGAATAATTTTATTTAAGATGTGGTATAACATAATTAAATTAAAAAATGACTCCATGTTTGATAGTTTATATAACTCCAAACATGATGTCTAAACAAAACAAACATTATTATAAATTATATGATGCAGTTATAACATAGTTCTTGAATTAGGGGGATTTAATATTATTTTTTAAATTATTAAATATATATAATTTCCATACTGAATTAAAATGAATTGATTAATTTCTTTGAATTAGGACACAGTTTTTAGAAAAGTAATTTTATTCATAAAAAATATTTTTCATCAAAAATAGATTTTATTAATTTTTTTGAGAAACTATTAAAACTATTTTCTGGACTATTTATAGATTCTATTTATTGGAAATATTTTTAAGATCATCATATAAAATTATTACAATTCTTTTCTTATATTTTTCTAAAAATATTTATTTTATATTGAATTGTAAAAATGATTTTTATTAAAGACATTATTTTTGTTTTAATCATTTTCAATGATAAATTTTATTTTGAAATGGTTTAATATAATATTTAGTTCTCTTATATTATATATAATTCAATAAACTTCATTGAAATAAAATTGATGGTTTAATTTTCTATAAAACTATTTTTTACTTGAAAGGTGTTTTTCTGAAGAAAACAATTTGTTCATGTTTTTTCATTTAATTTTAAATAAAATTCTTGTACTTATGTGAAATGAAACATGAAAAATAGATATTATATTTGGAATCATGAATTATAAATCCTTTAAATAGTTCCCTTTTACTTTCATTCTTTCTGAATAGTAATCATAGTAAATT
The DNA here is from genome assembly GCA_963277665.1 of Viscum album. Taxonomy (NCBI): domain Eukaryota; kingdom Viridiplantae; phylum Streptophyta; class Magnoliopsida; order Santalales; family Viscaceae; genus Viscum; species Viscum album. Next base: position 1,798,563,701 of record OY728130.1, on the reverse strand, counting down.
TTGTTACCATAGTAATGGTAGAATGAATTAATTAAGGTTATACATAATGCAATAAGGACTAAAAAAATAATAACCCTTGACTCAATTTTATTTAATGATTTCATTTCATCCATAGTCTTAAAAAATTATAATATATGATATTTAAATTTAATTTTTCATTATTTTATTGTAAAATGAAAAAATTTCATTATCTTTGTTTCATTATCTCTAAATTTTTGACATTGGGATAGTAAGAGGTAATGTATGGCCATAAATATTAATTCTGAAGATAAATGATTTTTTATCATGGTAATTTAATTTTAATTTTTATTTATGAAATTATATATTTAAATTGTAAGCAATACCAACACATTTGACATTTAATTAATAGAAAAATAAATTTAATATTGCAAAAAATATTAAATATAAAATTATTTGATTGAATTCATATGTCCAAATATTTATTTGATAAATAAAAAATTCTATTTTTGTTTTCATTGAATATGTCTAATCATATTTATTTCATTGTTGTCATTAAAGTCAATGTAAATTAATAGTTCTAAAATTGACAATTACAAGATTTTATAATAATTAATTTATTATTAAACTGTTTAAAAATCCCCAAAAACACTTATTCCTACAATTGGTTCGAATATAGCCTAAAATACCAATCCTGGAACATTTATAGGTCATTTTTTTATTTTATTGTAACTTTATTCACCCTTAAGAGTAAAATAAAGGTTATTATAGTGTTCATCAGAAGGGGTTAAGATAAGTTAAAACAAGGAAATGAGGGTAAAAATAATGTAATCTTTCCAAAATTTTATTGTATGAGGGAATTTAAACTCTAACTCAACATATCTACAAATCGTGTCAATTTTGATACGTTTTATTATAAAAATTAATTTATACTAATTTGATACTTTACAAAATTCGATGAATGCCCTTCCCTCACTTATAAACGGGAACCCCATCTTCTATACAATCTATACTTCATGATCAATTTGTATCAGTAGATTCCATACTAGATTTTCTATATCATAAATTCCCATTTTATATTGGTCATAGTTTGGTAAGAATAGGAACCTTGGAGGAGTTAATGTTCAAATAAATGGTTATTGTCTGGAGAATAGGTATATATTTTAACTAAATATATTGGTGTTATTTATTATTATACCTCTTTAAAATAATCCTAAAACATGATAAAATACCATCACCAATATAATCTATATATAAATATGTTTTTATATTAATTAAATTCTATATATCCATCTCCTCTTCCATCAATAGGGAAACAAAACAATCATTCATGTGCATAACGTACAACCTCTTTTGGAACCGATGAAAATCATTTTCCATCTCCATGAATCATGTCTAGTTATACTGATATATATATATATATATTATATTAATATATTATTTTCATTATATATTTATAATTCTTAAAATGAAATATATCATCCATTTTCTTGCTATTGCATCTATTGAAAAATGATAACGTCATTCGTGCGAACGTGGGGGCTACCACCACATTAAAGCAATGTGATTTTTTTCCATGAACACGTTACTATATGAAATATAAAAGTTTATTCAAATGAAATATTATATATTTATTATAAATATTCAATATAAAATTATAAAATTATTCAAACAATATTAATGACCTAATCATTAAAAAATAGAAGCATTACTGACTTGAATATATGATATAACATCTCTTTGATTGTAACATTGTATATATTTTAAATCATAATCAATGGTTTTTTTTTCAATTAAAATTTATAAAAAACATTATATTTATTTCACTATAAGTAAAATTTATATGATTGAACAACAAACTCATTTACCATAGTTAACCTACCGAAAAAATTGGACATACGAACTGAATATTGTCTAAACGTCCTACATGAATTTAATTGATTATATAAATAAATATAACTTGGTAATAAAACATTAAAGGAATAATAAACCCGAAAAATATTATTAATAATTTATATAATTAAAAATTTTTGTTATATTTATTAATATTTTTAATTTACACAATGAGTTGGACATGTGGTACGGGAGTTAGTCTCAATTTCTATTCATTAAGGAATATATTAATGTTAAGCACCCAACTTATTTTATATGGAATATATACTACACCTTTTACATGTTAAACCAGAAGAAAACATAATTCATGGTATTTTAGTTTGAAATTAATATTAGTCCATCCAAGGGGTTATGACTTTGAAGTTACCATAAGGTAATCAGTTTCATAACACAATTTCTTTTCATTGGGTTATATTACTTTTCATTGTATGAGATATCGAAATAGTACATGTTCAATAAACACTGATTATTTTATATTTTATTTCCAATTTTTTAATTTTGATATTCATTTATAATATATAATCACTTAATTTATCATTTCTTACTTCAATGATATGATCATTGTAAGGGTTATTCATCTCAAATTTTCATGTTTGGGACATAAGTCATATTATACACCTATATTCTTTTAGGAGGTGTATATAAAACCGTTTTTAAATTTAATATCATCAATATATTTATAATTTTATTTTTTATTTTTTCCATTGATGTTATTTATTTCATGGGGGATATAGTTCAAATTTTACCAAAGTGGTAATGGTTTATTACTATCTAATCATTATTCGGATTGGTTATGTTTATGTATATGATATGGAAATTATTTGATATTAAATCTTAAACCCAACATAATTTTTTTCAATTTCGTTATTTTTATAAAAATCAATATTTATTTTGAAATTTATATTTTTTGAACTCGTGATATTTAAATAATTATTTTAACAAACACAAACACCATTTTCCATTTATTAGGGAATCATTTTCATTTCTACATATATTTCAATTAAAATTAATTAAATAATGTTTTCACTATTTTCCAATGATTTATTAAATAAATTATAAACCATGACTAAATGTTTACAAAATGGTTTAAAATTAATCTTCTTGTAAATTTCTAAATGAGGTATATTTTAATTGTTAACGAAAATGTATAATGAATCCATGGTTTAACTTACGCAGGATGAAAAAAATTACCTCTATTATTACCACCAAATTCTTATAGGATTATTTCACATGTTTCTATGATTTTATTTAGTGAATATTGTTTACTAATATTATCTTATTTTTCAATTTTTTCAAATTTATTTTTAACTAAAAATGTTATTTTCCTCAACAATGTCTTTATTAGTTCTTTTTTGGCATTTTTGATCAATGAAATCAACTACACATTACTATACAAGTAATCCACTAAAGATATAACACTATAATACTATCCATATTATTTTTATATGTATTTTGTGATCAGTTTTATTAGAGGAAATATAAATATTTTTTATGACATTTTTTTCAAAAATAATGTTTATATTGACTATGTATTGAATTTTTATTCTCCCCTTTCATATGATACATGAATGGGACATATTAGGTGACATATAAGGACCATTATTTCCCCTTGATGCATCAATAGTTCTTATGAGACAAACAGACTTGTGTATATGGTTGGGGAGATACCTATTTTTTAGTATTTCCTAGTATGAGGCTTTAGTTGTATATTTTAGATTTATGAAATTTTGAATTCAATAATTAGGAAATTAGTTACACATGTCCATTTGATTATTTTCCTAGTCAATGTATCCATGTATAAGTTTCATGTTCATGTGATTAGTTATATGGAATTATTTTATCATCATATATTCATTTCATATTATTTTCCAAGATAAATTTATTTATTAAATTGAATGATTTGTTAGTTATTAACCTTCACATACTAACTATGAAATATTTATTATATACTAAATTCCACTATACATAAACCTTACTGAGCATCAAATCTAACCTTATTTGGTTTCCTCTCCCCAGTATATGATAAAGTATTCTTTGTATGAGTTCGATGATGATGATAAATTACATTCAATATATTTTATTTTTCAATTTCCAATGTAATATGGGAAGTTCTTATGTATCTTGTTTACCAAGATGACATAACTAGTCGGTCTTTTGGGATGTGTATTCTTGTATATAGTGAAAATGTACCAAAGTAACCAGAATAACTAGCGTACAAAATTTGGGGTCCTTACAAAGAGGAATCACTATAACCCTGAGCATAAGAGGCCACCTTTCTTTATATGGAAAGAATGGAACCAGGTCAAATAATTATCCTCCCCCATAAAATAGAAAAATAAATAATATTTTCGAACCCAATATGACTAAATTCTACATCAATAGTGAGAATATGAGTGACATTGTATTCCACTCATATTGAACATGAAGTATATGATTGGATTTACTATACTACTCGTTCAAAACTATCACTTTTGGACATGATATGTGAAGTAACACTTCCAATCATAATATACATTAGTGTATTGATAAGAATCACTAAAGTTATTTCTCATCGATTCTCACATGTGACAATCACATACACTTATGTTCAATTTTCGCCTTTAGTTCCTCCCATAGATCATGGGACTACACAATTATATTCCTAATGTAAGGGATATAGAATATAGTGGACAATGATCATTTCCAATTATACATGTGAGAAGGAACCATCTTGAATAAATGGATAGTGTGGGGAATCCTTAAAGATCTGTAACAACACATGTGATCATGAAAAATTATATCTCGTATGGTGAATATCAATCCCATTAATACTAAATGATATTTTAGAATATTATCCCCATAATGAAGGGGAAGGCCTTCTCATATTCCAAAAAGTTGGGTGAATTTAAAGAAGATATAGTCCAGTTTTATTCATAGTATTCATCAAAGATATCACCTTCAAAATAGATATTCCATCACTCAAGTTCACTTCATCAAATATTTGATTAGGTTTAGGATTACTCTGTTAAATCTATTCTAATATTGAACCCAATGGGATAATATTTAGGGAAATCTACTGTAACTACACCATGGGATATCGAATCATTAACTACCATTGTTTCACCTTCATTCCAAGGAACTATGTTTGGTAGTATTGTATTAAAAATTAATTTAAAGTCTCAACCATACATCATGAATAGTAAATTTCATATCTCAAACATAAAATCCACTAGAAACCATCATAATAATCTACCTGTAGTAAAAAACACTAACACATTAGATTTACTACCTAGGTTGACGTACTTAATATAAATCATGAATCTCCTCTAAACAACAAAGAAAGTATTTTTGTAGGATATCTTCACTATGAAACATTGAATCTTATAATCATAGAATTAATTTCAATGCATTGTAATACTAATGGATGAATAAATTTATAATTTCTAGGGATAATTTAGCGTCATAGAAGACTATGGATCAAGATAATATTTTAATAAGATCATTGTTAATACCCCTTTAATTCATCACATGAATGCTAATCACATCCATTTTAGTGGCTAATATTTTGTAATGTCTGAGATTTTAAGAGAGGTACAACAATTTATGTTACTATTCAAAAAATATTTTTTTAATCTAGAAAGGTAATATATTGAAATTGGAGTGGTCTTTGAGAGAGTGGGGATTGTTTAGAACATGGAGCTCTATAATTTGAGGAGGCAGACTGATCTACAATGTTAGTTCACAATTAGTTCTAACCTTATGACCTAACTATATAAGATATTAGGGTTATGTAAGAGGCCTCATGATTTTTCATGAATTATACGGTCCAAGGTTGATGAATGACCATGTGACTTGTGATAGAAATTTCACATATCCATTTTCTCATAGTCCATGTATGGTTAGTAAAACCATGTGGACAACCCATGTGAGGGGCCTCCCATGCTAGTAGTTAACGCATAGTTGATGAATGGTATGTCCAACCGTGTGGTCAAAACGTGTGAGCCTATAATAGGTGTTGATTTTATCATTTTCGATTGAAGAATAATAAACCCAACATCATTCATACTCATTTTTTTCAGCAGCTAGAGCATGGGCTCCCCTCCTCAAGAAAATATGTAGTATTTTGGTCTCTCCACCATACAATCTTTTTTTCCTTCACCATTGGATGTGATGGAAAGCTAAGGGTATAATCTACACTCATATTATATCTTTCCAATGATTATCCTTCCATAACATTTTCAATTTTAGTGAGCCCTAATTCTCCCTATTATTTTGGAATTTGATGATTCATCTGATTATATCTATTCTAGGTCAACTGAAGAGCTAACAATGGATAAGGATAGTGTTATGAATCCTAGTAGAGTTTTCTAGATTCATTCCCTATTTTTTTCTATTATATCAAGTGACACTTTTAATTGTGTTGTAGATTTCTAACTACAACCCTAAATTATAAAATAAATGAAGTTGAGTTCTTTACCATGCCTCGTGTGACTCTAATGAGAAACAAATCAACCCTTATTTTTGTCTCCCCTAACTAAGTTATGAAATAGGGTGTTATATAACTTTATAAACTAATTTAAAATTTTCCTATATTGATAAATCATAGTTTGTGGTGTCTCTTGGCCAAATAATACATGTTTTTGAAAAAAGGGAAGTTGTATGCCAAGTGTTTAGGGGGCGTTTCCCCATTCCTTATACAATGGTTTCAAATTATTGAATTAAATGAAACATATAAGTTAATAATATTGTATTAAATTTCTTCCCTCCATAATGTTATGATATTGATAACCAAATCATTCTCTTATATCATGTCATGGGATATAAAAGGTTCCATACAGATGGATGCCTTGGATGGGCTCATCAGGCCTTGTAGTCAGAGTTTTTTAAAAATTATAATCTGTTAAGGGTGATACTCCATAATTCATGGATGATATCACAATGAATTTTCCCAATCCTGAGATAGGTGATACTAGTTCCCTTGTGGAGAACCCATGGATGGGATTGGTGGAAATATAGTAAACCATTCCTCAATGGGGACTATGACGCCTTTATGAGATACCAGAGATGGGCCTATAGGTCTTTATTTTCATCACACCATTTCAAGAGTGATATATAGGAGCTAATGTATAGGTATCCTTGGGTAGACTCCCATTGTATTAGGTTTATACATTACAACTAGAAAATTACATGAGATTTCATTTATATATCATATTGGATGGGCTCAATTTCCCTCATATTAAGATTTAAATGATGAATTTCATATATGGATTAAAAAATGTTCATGTTATACTGAGGAAAAATCCAAAAAAATGAATCACATTGTTGGGGATATTCCACTCCTAAAACACGATTTTTGATAAATTATCTTATTATTGTACATGTTTCCCAAGGATCTGACATTAGTATTAGGAAGACGTTGGTTGTATTGGTCGACAGTCCCAAAGGAACCCAAACCATCATGTTTCATTTATTTATTTCCTTGCATTTATAATTTTTTTGAACCCTGGAAATTTAATATGCACACACTAGACTGATCTAGACATTTTTGGTGGTGTGAAATTGGGATTTTATATCACACCCTACATGGGACACCTTTGGTACCAGATTAAACTTTATGATTAATGGTATATATAAAGGAAAGTGGTGAGATTCTGATGCTTGATTCTGAGTTCTAAGGTGGATTATTGGTGAAGAGGACTAAGGTAATTTTTATGATTCATTTAGTATGTATTTTTTCGTTTTTTAATCTTTGTATATAGTATGGTAAATGGATGTTCTTCATGTATTTTTTATTCTTTTATTATATAGCTTTAATGAATGATCATAATAATTATTTTTTTTCTATTTACTATTAATCATATGACTAAAAATAATTTATTTTATTATCAAAACACTTTTGAAGAAAAGTACGAAACGATAAAGTTCAACTAGTAATAAAACCATCAAAATAAATGACAAAATCATTAAAGATAAGTTTGATCATAAAAGAAACCTTTTTTACAAAATAATATCAAGGATATATAACATGACTATGATCCTTGATCTTCCAATATAAGCTCTTAAAATCAACCCATAGCCTTCTCCCAAGACTGGATGTACTTATCACAATTGATCTTCCCATAATTGAAGCCCCTTATCAATATGCATTCCTTCATTATTAATCCATGCAATGTGATCTCCATTGGTGTCTAACTAGAATACTCTTTCCATCATTTTATCTTCTTAATCTATTATTTCATTGATAGTAAGATATTCCTACATCATTATCTCCCCCGAATGAACAAGGAGCCCTATTGGTTCATGTTTTGATCATTCTACACTCCTGCCTCCTCTTGCCGACTATCCATTACACTCTCTTACCTAACCTTGACTAAGACAAAACTCTTTTATTTAGGATTTACCTGCACTTTATCAAAATAAAATGTCAATCAGTCTATCTCTTTTGGTTTAGTTTTCTTTCTTTTCTTGGTCTCCATCAGTTTCGGTAGGAACGAATATTCCAAGAACTGTTTATTTTTCTTCCCTTTAGTGAAAATTTAGTTCCCCGCATTTAGCCTACTCTTATTCCCATTCTTCATTCTCAATGTATACAAACCATGGTTGAGACCACTTATTATATTCTCTGAGTAGTAATAAAGAGATTTCTCTCCTAATGATGTTCCATAAATTCATTTCTCATCAATGACTTTTGACACCTACATGATCCCTTCTTGAACCTGTGCTAGCCCTCAGGATTTATGCCTCAATGTTGGTTACTTATTGGGATAATAATTCGGTTTTGTCTTCGTGTGGCATTGTTATTTCGACTCACCAAATCATCTACAGTACGCTAATTTAAAGAGACTAGAACATTTTCATCATTGTCTTCCTCCGATGCCACCAAATACATCACCCCTTGATCAGGGACTACCTTTAGAGGATGTGAAATGATCAAAGACATATCAACATGGGACTCCAATCCCAACTTTGTATCTAGTAGAGCCAACTCAGTCAGCTTGTGATCACCTAAATCACTCTTCAGGTGACAAAACAATGTCCACAAACTCTAGAATAGTTGCAGGTCTTCCCACACTCTGAATATTGGGGTCATAAACTATAATAATAACACCCTCTATAGCCATTTCCTCAAATCTACCCGTCTTTTTATTTCCCATGCATATTATTATTATTATTATTAATATTCATCATTGGGAAAAACTATGATCAATGATGGAAAATTCTCCCCATAGTTATAGCATAGGACCCCAATGTTATTGAACACCCTCTGGTGTATGGGGAGGCATGTCGGGGGTCATGTGGCGTACCGTCTCTGGGAACATCTAAATGGCTCCTGAAGTGGGATGCCACTATGTAGTATTAGAGACCATTTTTTATTTTTTTTCTTACTATTTGTGTATTAGACAGTATACTAGAATGTAACTAAATATATCAATGATCCTATGTGTTAGAGTAGAAAACATATATACAATGGAAACCCAAAATACCTATAATGGGTTAATGTTGTTATTTGTTAAGATTGTTACGGTTTTACGGATTTCACTATTAGATGATAAACATTCCTTAAGTTATTACTATTATTGATTTTATTGTGATGAAATTATTCTCTTTTTTCTGAATATATGAGTGTGTATCAGTTCAAGCATCATACTAGAAACCAGAGGACTTAAATTTCATGTATTATTCCATGACAAATTGATATTTTAGGTGTACATAAATTTTATTTTATGTGATAGTTTTGGGTGCCTTATTTTTTGAATATTACAGTGTGCCACTGATTCCTGAAATGATAACATAATTGGATTAATTTAAGTTCATACGTCAAAATAATTATTGTTTCCCATCATATATCGACGAAGACACCTTAATAGACTAATTAATCCACTATTAGTCAATTAACCACTAGTTTGATAGGCTGAAATATCAGTTGATTTGATTGATGTAAAATAAGAAGAATGAAATTATATAAATTGGTAATGGTAGTTCATTCAATAAAATTACTATACATGAATTGTTACTTCTTGATGCTGGATGTAAATATTTGGTTACATTTTCTTGTCATGCCAATTTCAGTTTATAATGAGTTTGGGCCTTCATAAATTTTGAATTGGTGATGCAATTAACTAGATTGAGATATATATAACCATATGAATAATAATGAAATTAAATAAATTAATATTTTAAAATAATATATTTAGAACCGAATGGGGATGACAATTTTAATGTAAATTATTTTTTCTTTAATTCCTTACAATTGACACTCTATATGACAGAAGCACTACTATGTATAATGAGACATTGACATAGACCAAAATTTAGTAGTCGGAAATAGGAAGTGACTTTCTTGATCCTTACTAATATTTGATATAACCTAGAACTATATTTAGATGCAGTCTAATGCGTATAACTCATCATAGAAAGGCATTGTTCTAGTAATATCCTATTATCTCTTTTTCTGCATGTTTATAAATATTTCTTGAGGCATTGACATGGGAATTTTAGAATAATGTTTTTTCAACATCCTTGCATCGCATGCCCTGAGGGTGGATATGACCATGGTCTATATGTGGTGGTACCTAAGCGACTAGGGGTTCCTCCTGTAGTGTCACCTGAGGAATATCTTATAGATCCCCCACTAGGTGTAGATTGTTAGTTTCTAGATATATTCTTCTACATCTTGAAATTTGTATTGGGAGCTCCGTGACCTTACACTTCTATGGAAGATTTGATATGGGAGTTCCTAAAATATCTTAATCCCACTATTTCAGGGGATGTAGAACGTTAATATATTCAGTCATGGATGGAGGCCATGCTGCCTATCATCAAGCACATAAAGACAACTCCAGAGCAGAGGGATAAAATAGCCACTTATATGATTCATGAATCCACTGAGAATTGGTGGGATGTCCCCAATTAGGCAGGTCAACATCACTTTATGGTCTAGGAGGACTTACATAGATGCTATGTTGACTACTATAATAAATACAAATTGATACCGGACCCCCCCCCCCCCGCCCCCCCCCCCCGATAGTTTATGCAAGGTGACATTTTGGTGATGGAGTATTCATCTTCTTTCACTAAAATGCATAATTTTTCACTGACACTGTTCTATGGAGAGATGACAAATGCAATAATATTTTAGGATGGGATTGTATATTCCATCTGATCACACTTTGAAATCATCTAGTTGATCACAATTGTAGAAATAAGGAACCAACCCCTCATCAGGGAGATGAACCTGGGGGAATCTGGAATTGTGATCCATGGAAATTTAGCATCCAGATAGGGAGTTGGTTTGTTTATTAGAAGTAATTTTCATTTAAAGGGTAAAAATTGGGGCAGTTTTGGCTAGTTGAATTTAACATATAGGTATGCAGTGTGTTAAAAGTGAGGAAGGACATTCCATAAGAATCCATATTGTATAAGGGATCCGATTGTGTGCCGATCTTATAGTAGGATGGGTCACCTTCAATGTTTCTGAAAATCTTTCCCTCCAGTTTCTAGTGATAGGGTATCTATACTGACACTATTTTTAGGTATATTATCACTAACTCTACATCAGTGTATGTTTTGTGGTTCTACAATCAAAAAATCCAATGGGGGTGGCTGTGGCTGAGATAATCATTCTTCAATGATTCAGCACTAGCAGGGTAGACCGTCCGAGGGTAGTTTGGTGGAAACATAGGGTCATGGATCAGTCTATTAATATGTAGTTAAATCTATACATGAGGATAAGATTCAACAGTCTTATATAGTATGAAGTACTATTCTGTTATCCCCTACTTTTGTTACTTCTCTATTTGAAACATATGTATCTCACTCGTTCATATCTACTAAAATTATGGAATCTCTTGGACTAAAAGTACCATAACTCAACGAAATCATGAATATATACACAACATTGGGGTTTATTAGGATAATATGAATCAATTTAAGGATTTTCCCCTTGAGAGAGATAGTTAACATTTCTGGGGGAATTTCATCATCCTTGCGATGATCGGTTTTGAAGTCATTCCCATCATGGACATCCTAGTTCTTTACCATGCCCATGTTTATTGTTATTGGTAGAAGGTATTATTTAAATAACCATAGGTGAATAATATATTTATAATGGTGATGGACATTTAGGCAAGGTGATTTATTATCAAGAATATTGTGTTGGGCATGATGATAGCCTAGAGAGCTAGAAACTTCATGAGTGATCAAGGAATACATCTTGTGTAATTACCTGCAGTTGTAAATCATTTTTGGGATTTCATCCCTAATTATTTATCTAGTCTACCTTCTATGAGAGGGGTATATATTACCATTTATCTAGTTCTAGGTGTGACATCAGTGTCCATTCCCACCTATAGGATGGCACCTATAGAGCTCTTAGAACATAAGAAGTAACTGTAAAATCTATAGGAAAAGGGTTTATAAAACTTATTACATCTCCATTGGGTTATTCGGTCATTTTATACAGTAAGGGGGATAGTTCCCTTAGTTATTTCATGGATTGTAGGTGGTTAATCCAATATATGGTTAGGAATAAGTATCTATTTCTTCATATAGAAGACCTCTTTGATCATATTTGAAGAGTGAAATTTTTTCTATAAGATCTATTTGAGGTCGGGTAACCATCAGTTACATGTGATGTAATCATATATTCCATGTACAATGTTCTGAATTTGGTACAACATATTCATGTAATTGGTTATATCATTTATCCATACAAATGAGTTTATAGTATTTAAGGATTTGATGAATCAGGTTCTCCACCTATACCTAGATTCATTCATGATAGTCTTTGTAGATGATGTCTACGTGTGTTATCACACTAAAAATGACCATTCAACCCATCTTGAGAGCATTATGAATATAATTATAGGCAACCGATGCTATTGTAAGACCAGTTAATTTCACTTTTGGATTAGTATGGTTAACTTTTATGTAATGTTATTTTAGAGGTAGGTGTATCTATTGACCCAAAAAAGGTGATCACCATGGTTTCCTAGGAGCATCCCTAGAATGTGTTTAACTTACAAATTTTTTTGTGATGGTTAGATATTACATGTTATTAATTCAAAATTTATCACACCAATAAGAACCTCTTATGGGGTTGAGTAACAATGGATTTAAATTCATTTAGTTTGATTCTTGGAAGATATAATTTTAGAAAATTAAATTGTCATTGAGTTCAGTGATAATCCTTTTTCTTACAGATATGAAAAAAGCTATTCTATTTACTATGTTGATTAAAAAACTCCTATAATAGTAGTATTGATGTAGGGTGATCCTGTTTTAGCATATGTGACCCACCATTTGAGACCTCTCTTGAGGAATTTCCAGACTCATGGCCTCGGTATAGCACTCATGGTTCATGTACTACGTCGTTAGTGGAAAAATATTATGGGTGAGTGGTTCTTTGTTTAAATGGATCACAAAACTATAAAATATATCACCACATAGAGATTATTGAATTTTAGGAAGTGTGGGTGGTTAGTATACATGTAGTCATATGTTGTTGAGAACTCTTATACACTCGGTAAGGGTGATGTCGTGGCTTATTACTTGAAGTAGAAGACTCTGACACATGCTCTATATGAGGATAGAAATGAGTGGAAGTTGATATATATATTTTCAAAGAAGAATTTGGAGGTCAAAGAACAACATGGGTAATTGATTTTTTTATCATTGGTAGTAACAACAACCTTTTTGGAAATACTGTCGATGACATAGATTTCTGGCCCTGAGGGCCTATTCTGGAGGGGGATTGTTTTAGGAGAGAACCCACAACCTGGGTGTGTTTTTGATGTGAATGCTAAAATTATTTTCCATCTACATGTATCCACACCAACCGAAATACAAGATGAATTGATACCGGAATATCATGTATATTTTTTGGTAGTTCTCCCTGGGATTGCAAAGATGTACCGAGTCCTATGTTGTCAATATTGGTGAATTATTATAAAGGGGAAAATAAAAGGTTTTATTACATGATGCTGCAACAATAAATAGGTGAAGGATAATACCCAATGGCCCTCTAGTATTTTATATCATCTATCCATTCCATACAGGAAATGAAATTTCATCACCATGGATTTTTTGATAGAATTTTCAATATCCAATTGATATAGTGATGCATTAGAGATGATCATTTAATACTTGAAAAAGGATTCACATTTATTAATAATCTTATAGACCTTCTCAGTTAATGAGAACATGAATCATTATATTGGGGTGATTTTGAACCATCATGGATATTCATGTTCCATCATATCATAATGAAAAACTCAGTTTACTTTATGGTTATTACAGGGGTTTTTGAAGGTATTGGGTTACCAAGTGTTCTTATTTAAATATTATCACCCTCAGAATGACAGGCATACTAATCACTATATATGGGGGTTTAATACATGTTCTAGACATGTGTCAATGATTCTGGAGGTTTGTGGGAGAAACACATACATCTCATTGACTTTTCAACAATAAAAACATTTAAGAAATTATTCAGATCACTCTTATGAGGCCCTTTATGGTAAGATATTCTATTACCCTCTATGATGGTTATAGGTTAGTGAGGAAGCACTATTGGGTCCTCATATCATTCAAGATACATCATAGAAATTTAGAATATTTTAGATATGTATGGTTATGGATTAGTTTAGGCTAAAGTCAAATACTAATCATCACTATCAACCACTAGAGTTCGACGTGGGACATTGTGTTTTTTCATTGCGTCTCACCTAGGATGGGTCATAAATGGATACATAGAATGGATAACATGTTTCCCTATTATGTCGATCTTTCCACGATAATAGACAAATTTAGTCCATTATTCTATCTGTTGTGGTATCTCTAAGGTACCATGCCATGTAAGACATCTTCCAAATTTCATAGCTTCCCCATATCTTGATGACCCTTATCATTCATTTCACCTTGAGGATATTGATCTTGAGATGTATGCATCATTTTAGTAGCATCTAATGTGCATCAATGATCAAAACATGATGGGTCTCAAAGGATATTCATCTAAACTGGTCTAGATGTTGTGGTATCATGGCCCTGATCAAGACAAGACCTATGAGAGGGAGGTCGATGTGCATACTCAATAGACAGAAATTTTCATAGAAGATTCCTGACCCCCTCAGAAGGGTAACCCCATGAAAATTTGATTTATGGAGGGGATGTTTTAATGTCTCAGATTTTTAGAGAGATAATTACTTTTAAGTTATTATTAAAAACCTCTCATTTTATTACGGTAAGATACTATAATATCTATAGATTGTTTTGGAGATCCAGGGCTGAACCTAGATCTCTAGAATTTTAGGAGTTAGTGTGAGCCATATAGTTTGAGTAGTGTTACCACCAACCATGAAAAATAACCATGTGGTCACTCAGCATGTAGGATGAGGCTTCACAGTATTTATATAACTATGAAGGCCTAAAAAATACCTTGAAACAAGTCTCAGACTTGTAATAGTTCAATTTCATAGGGGATGCACATGGTTAGTCAATCTGTGTGGAAGACCACTGTGAGGGATCTCCATGGGCAGTAGATTCCACACAACTTTTTCATTCTTTGAAAAACCATTTGTAAAACCCATGTTACCATACACAAAGGATGATTTTATTATTTTCCATGATATATTTTTAACCCCAAATCCTTCTTCCTCCGTTGTATTCACTAACATCTGATGCATGATCTACCATCTTTAATCCAACCTCGAGATTTTGGTTTCACCCTCGTACGATATTTGTTTCCATCCCCATCATATGTGTTTGAAACTCAAGGCTAATATCTATATTTATATTCCATATTTCCATATCCTCACCTTCCATACATTGTTTTATTTTGATGTGAACACATTTTCCCAATTTTCAGGTCATTTTAGGATTCATCGGATTAGTTCCATTCGTTCTCAATTCAAGAGACAAAACTTGATGAGGAATCCAATGTGAACCGAAGGTATGTGGTCCAGATTCATTCCCAATCATTCATGTATTTTTTATACTGTTTCATTGTTCCGCATGAAAAATATTATTTTAAACTCCTCAAAATTGTTAAATTAATTCAAATGAGTTCTTTTCCATGCCTTGTAATACTACAACGAGTGGTGAATCGACCCTTTGGTTGATATCCATGAATTAATATACCACATTGTGTGTTCCTTACCCTAATAGACTAATTACCCTTTTATAGCTGGATAAATCACATTTTGATATGTTCTAAGTATTAATAATTCATGTTACAGGCATATGGGATGTGATTGGACTAGTGTTTTGGCCTTTATGGATCATACCTTATGCCTTGGTTGGAAATGTCTGAATTTAAATAAATGGATACATTTTTAATCATATATTAAATGTTTTACATGATAAATATTATGATATTTTCATCTATATCATAACATTAGCTTATGTTGTGGGAGATACAAGGGTCCTGACTTTAGGAGTCCACGTACTGGGTCATCAAACCTTATAGTTAGAATTTTTCAAATAATTGTAAATATGATGAGTGTGATACTAGGTACGACTTGAAAGATCTCTCCATGAGTTTTTTCTACCTCCAGATGAGTGATATAATTTCCCTATGGGAGACCCCGTGCATGGGACATGTGGTGAGATATTTAAACCATGCCATGAGTGATACTCGGACCCCTATGTGAAATATCATGTATAGACACTAATGACTTTGCTGCCTTCAAACCATTCTAGGAGTGATACTTGAGATCTCATTTATATGGGTCTTCTAAGATGGACTCCCATGAAATTGGGTTTATATAGTGCACCAAGAGTGGTACATGAGATTCCATTTCTGGATCATCTTGGATGATCTTAGGTTCCTCATATTGAAATTCAAATATCAAATTTCATATAAATAATGAAAATTTTACCTGTTATACATGGGATGAATTTTAAAATCTAAATCACATGATTAGGGTAGGTCTAATCTATGAATGTGATTTATGATAACTTTTATAATCCTCGTACATGTTTCCCTCAGTTCCAAAATCCAGCATAGGCCAAAGCAGGTAGGGTCGACCTGGTATCTAGGAGGAACCCGAACCATATTGTTTAATTTATTAATTTCTTTTAATTTATTATTCATTGGTAGACTACTCATTTTAAATGTATAGAATGGATTTATCTAGACATTTTTGGTGGTGTGATTCTGGGATTTTATCTCTCACCATACTCGGGCCACCATTGGTATCCTAGTAGACTTCATGTTTACAAGTATAGATAAAGAGAAGTGACAATATTCTGATGCTTCATTCTGAGTTCTAGGATAGAGTATGATTGGCGAAGACCAATCCTATTCTCATGATACTAGCAGTATCAGATTTTTTTTATTTTTAGTATCATTTTATAACATTTGGTGTTTGATTTGTTTTTTATAAATTCGGTATTCTCTTTTTCTATAGCTACATGACCTGAACATCATCATGATTTTTTATCTATTTAGTATTTTTATTCCACCTGTTATAGTATAATATTATTTTATTATTATTATTTCGACAACATGTTACAATTATTATATATCAATGTTCTAAACTCTTTCCTGTGAATGTATAGTATCCCCACAGACAGACCTCATTCTCTCACTTCTGGTTAGCAGCCTCTAACTCATGGGGAGGCATGCATGAGTTCATGTGGCTGGCCATATCATAGAACCTATAAGTTTCTCCTTGGGAGGATTATATATATACAAGGTCATGAAAACACATCAAAAGTATTTATTTCTATATTATGTGATTCTATTTATTCAATGTACTTCTTAGCCATAAAAAACACAACTAAGAATATACATTACCTTTAAATTCAGTTTGGGGGAAACGCAACCATAGATGTCTATTTAAACAACATTACATGATAAAAATCATGAATATGGGTCATATAATCCCACTATGTTAATTTAGGAATGGGATGAAATCTATTCCATTTGGAATAAATTCTACTAAATCCAATTTATTCCCTTTAAAATGCATCTCAAACATAATTATGGACATCTCGAGTGTCAATTCCACAACACATGGATGTACCTAATTGCAGGTTTTCATCACACCCCCATGTTCCTCTTCACTTTTCCACTATAATGATTCTATTGAATCCATATTAATAAATATAGAAATCAAATCCTTATGAGGAAGAGGAGGATAATTCTAAGAGCACATTGGTTGTTCTTACAACATATCAAATAACATACATGTTTTATCTATTAATAACTTTATTATATTTTTGAATAGATATATGTGATGATATTTACATATAATACCTATGATATAAATGATCTGAAAAATTAAAATACAATAGAATCCAATATTATGTGTAACCTTGCTGTTCTAACCACCTTTACAACCTCAAAATGTAGTTCTAAAAGATTCAAATTTGTGTGCTCCCAATCACACACCATATGAACTCATGTAAAAACAATGATAATTTATAGTGATAATGTTAAAAAGGTGTTAGGATAATATAATATATCATGTAGTAGGCCTCATCCTTGATAAAAATATGTGCTTGGGCACCATATACCACACTACATTTCACCATTTTTAGATTCTAACAACATGGCTCCAAGGATTTATCACCACCTCCTACCATATATGAATTGTTTCTCATACCATGTGTTGTAGTCGCAAATATTATTTTTTAATCACATTACTTTTTTTCACCATCATTTTTTGAATGGTTACGACCTATCTCTAAATCCAAAATTAGATTATTTTAGTAATAGTGTTTAGTTTAAAAAATAATCAATAAAGGACTCTAATTAGTAGGTGATTAATGGTTTTTTATAACCAATAATTATTAAAAAAATATTATTAATATTGGTGGTTCGTGGTTCCTTGGACCATTTCCTCTAGTATTTTTTCTCTTTTATTGATTTATAAAAATTTTATAATATCTCTATAATTACAATTCACTCCCATTGATACTACTCAACCATCATGAAAATCTATATTTTCTTGATTGAAAGATGCTCTAATACTGGTCACCAACCAGTTCCTCCTTCTCAAATGTCATCGTGAATCATATATAAGTGGCCCATTTATATTTATATGTTGTGTAGAATCGTACCCCATGTATATATAATGTTTGGGGGGAAAAATTTTTGAAATCCCATGAATGATATCTTGATTTATATTCGAAATATAATCCTACAATACCAAAATTTGTAGATAGGGGAATAATTTGGTGTGAGAGTTTCTTTTTGTCATCGATGGTGTTAATGAGTTTTGAATATTGACCAATAATGCATTAATTGTTATCATAGTCATTCCACATAATAATTAAGAGAATCATACATGTGATGAAATAGGGATGAAAAAATTTCCCATATAATATTTGATGCAGTGGTAAATTTATACAACTACTAGTAACATGTGTTACTAAAGGTAGGACATGGTCCCTTGGGATCATCATATACTAGAACTTCCTTAATCACAATAAAAAATATAAAGAAGAAAATATTCTTCCACCCCATTGTATGTTCCTAATGTTACAGAGTAAACATTTATAGGTAAAAATATCACCATTTTTATATAAGAGATTAATAACTATTGAAAAATAAATTCATAGCATTTCAAGGCTACTTTACCAGGCTTGGAAAACACCAATGTGGGGTTTTCTACAACTCCCTTAGTGTTTCAACACTGGGTGGTAATTGGTCTATCAATTATGGAAAATATAGGACTCCTTTCTAAATAATGACATGGTTAACATATCCCAATGTTACCCCATCCAAGTGGTCAACATTTGTTTATACCTCTACACCATATTTGTTCCATCATATGAATAGTAAACCTCAAAATTTTATATGAATGTGAGGATATTTCCTTGAATGAGATCATTGAATGTTTTATAGACTATTAATTTTCCCCAAAGTCATGTTGTACCCCAATATCACCTGATAGGAAGATATACTTAGAGTGGTTTGATAACATATCCAAACAAATGAAAAAAATTCAAAATGAATTTTTTATCCTTCAACTTATGGGGCTACACTATGAAATACCTAAAAAATATTTCTTCTCATTGTGTGTCATTGTAGGGATCCATCGAAATATATGAGGTTCTAAAACATAAGTTCATTATTTTTATTATAGTAGGACTCGAATTTGTATATTATAGAAACTTCGCATTAGCATCCATTGCCACCTAAGAGGATTTTCATCTATAGTTCATCTACAAGTTCAAATATACATTATAAAGGATGATATTTCATGATCTATAAATTTTTAAAATGATATATAACAAACACATCACTAATATCATTAGTCATTTGAAAATAATAACATAACTCATTGACATTTAACACCCATAAAAACTACTACCTGGAAAGTGTGTCAAAAAAAACATTCTTAATGAATTATCATATAATTTGATCTCCAAAATTTATCAAGGTATATTCAAAGAGTTTTATAATACATAAAAACATATAGAGGTGGATGTTCATTTGAAAAAAAATAATGTAACTCACCACCACCCTCTCTAATGTGGAATTATGGAAAAATAGAGATGTATACCATAGTAGAGGATTCCACACATTACCTTATCATGTTTCATATTGTGTAACATCCCAAACATTATTTAGAGAATTACAATGTAAAGGAAAATTCACATGGATTAGATCATGTTTAAAATTTTAAAAGCATCAATAATGGAATGAATGGACTATAATACATTATGAATCGGTATGTTCATGGATACATCATATGGGAAATAGAAACAAAATCCCATTTCATACAGAAATTAGCAATCCAGAAGAAGGTGAGAAGAAGAATCATCAACAACACATTCATGAAAATAAGTTCCTGAAAATAAACATTGGGAGATTTTTCTTTTATGGATTTATATATAGCATGTCTCACATGTGAATAGTATAACTACTCAATCCATATGAACATATCACATGTTCTTCCTCAACTCTAGATCATATTGATGATATTAGGGATTAGAAATTGGATTTGAGTAAAGAAAAAAAATTATGATTGGGTAGCATAAAATTTTATTTATCATCCCAATGAGATAATCATCATTTAGTTGAATCTGTTAACACTATCCCTAACCAACACTACTGTTATATTGATTCAATTAAGTCCAAAATAAATTGGATCATTGTGAAGATGGTGTTGGATTTGTAGGAATAACAATGAATTTCAGTTGGATATAAGCAATGTCCTCATTCTTCAGAATCTCATGACCCTATATTGTGTGGAAATTCAATATGATGTCATATGATAGAATATTATGAATGATATATTACAACTTTCAACAATATTGGTCCGGTAGACCATATTTTTGAACACAAGAGTATATCAAATCTAAAATTTTCACTTATTCCACTACCTTGAATTCTCTATGAAGGGGAAAAATTATTTAATCATGCATGTAAATTTGGGTGTTATCCATTTAAAGATAATTTATTCTTCATGTATAAGAAGGTAGGAAAGGCTATGTATACATCATAAGAAATAGACCACTACCAGACCGTACGGTTCTATAACACCTCCAATTTTGATGATTTATTTATTTTCCATTCAATTACTGTTTTTCTGTTCATTTTAAATAGATGATGTAGGAAAATAACATGAACTATAACCCCTAAGGCCCTCTTTACTTAATGTCACATAATGACACCATGGTAAAGGAATTGTGATCTTGACATGAAAGTATGGTATTATCAAGAACATTGATATAATCATTGCTCAACATTCAATGCATGATTCACATTACATGTCAAAAGAACTCCCTGATTCCCTTAGGAACCCTTCAAGGATTGATATGGAGGATTCCACAATAAAATCATAACATACAAAATTAAGTTTCATTTCCATGTATGGTGGATACCGTGAAAGGGTGTGGGGTTGAATTAAACTATATCTACTTTTTCATCGAACCCCCACCAAATATCATGTTCCATGTTAATAGGAACATTATCTCCCTCACAACCTGTATGATATCATATACAAAATATATAAGAGAATAATTAAATATACATAGATTACCCAATTTGGTCCAATCCAAGGACCATTAAATAGTAATGTGTCGATTCACAGGAAAAACTAATAATTATACTTGTTTTATAAGATTGAGAAGATAAAAAATTAAATAATTTTACTACATTTACAGAATAAATTGAAAAAACTACGCTCTCCATATAAAAACTAACTCATTTCACCTCTTGTAAATTAATATAATATCTATACACAATGTGATGAAATTACCATATATATAGTGTACTAATCAACTCTTTTATACAAACACTTGATGAACTCTATGAATCCCTAGTAAGGTACCCTCCAAGACATCATTTCCAATTATTCTATAACATTTTACTGTAGATCGACAACTATTGTCCTCTACTCATTAGTTTATGTTTGGAATAAATCAAATTTTATTTTCCATCTCTATGCATGATTTGGGCTCTATATAACACATCTCCTTTTTTATATTTTTCATATTATTTTTTTACACACAAATCATTTCAAATAATTTTAATATTTAAATATAGAATCAAAAAATCCTATTATCATGATTTCCATGTTTAAAATTCCCTACATGATGGAATAATATTCATACACTAATTTGTTCAATGAACCTAGCACAAATATTATATTTAATTATCCTATAAATCAGTGTGTGTTGGAGTTGGTTCCTCATATCCAACTTCATTTATACTTTATTATAACTTATATTCAAGGTTTTGAATATTAATAAATTTATTAGAATTTAATTATTATTATTTTCATTACATTGAATGTGATAATTTCCTAAGAGTAGAGGGTGCAGAAAAAGGTCATATCAAATCCCTACTATGACGAGAACCAAGAAGTTCTATGAAACTAGTCTTAAACATGTAATCTATATCCATATGATATCATTTGAGGGACATAAACGATTCAAGCTATCATGTTTGGATACTCATGGGACATTAAGGCACCATCTCATGGTGTACGCCCTTGTTAATGTCACAGAGAACATTATGAGAATGAGACCTGCAAGAAAGAAATCCACATTTAATATGTTTCACTGGATGTTCCTATATGTGGACATGTGTATTGGTCCTTAAAAATTACTATTATTATTAATGAGTATTATGTCTCAGGCTCAAAGAAGTATTGATGAAAACCATGATAAAATATGTTCGTGGTGATGTATGATATATTGGGTGCATCAGGAGTAATATTTCATTATTGAGTGATGTGAGAAAATGCTTGACAAATTTTATCTTTAATGGAAGCTAATGTCTCTTATCCTTTTATGGAAATGATATAGCCTAAATAAATCCACTTCTATGGTGTTCTATATACAGGTTCAATTTCTAAAAAAATCAGAGAAAGAGAAATCTAACACTTTGGTTGATGACACTAGCATGCAACCCACTTCATTAAAGATATTGAGCCAAAAGAATTATATAACATGGTAAATGTTCATATGAGTTGAATGTCATTGTGGAATTAAATTCATTTTCTATGTGTGCCTTTGTATGTTGCTAGATGTTATCCTTAGACTTTAGGCTGCTTCACCTAATTACATTGATAAAGAGGCATAGAGGGCCACACGCTATGTTAATCCAGTATCCCAGTTAAATAATATATATTGTATCTTAATTAACAAGTTTAATAAATATTATTCTCAATTGTGGATTAATGATTATTCATGGAACCCTGGTCATATTTAATCTGACACAAGTTATTCAAGAAAATATATTATGGGTAAAATATTTAATAAATATTTATTCGCTATTTGGTGAATATAATATTTATATATTTATTGGTGAATAATGTATTTATATTTATATAATAAATAAATATTCATTATTCAATATCCAATAAATATGGTGGAGGATTGGCAGACCATGTTCCAGGGTTCGGTCAGAAATAATAATGTTGAATTTTATTTTATTAAAAAATATTTAATTATAATTTTCATGTTAGGGAATTTCAAGAAAAAATAATGATCTTTTTTTATTATTTGATATGGGGTTTTACTTAGATTAATAAAATAAATAAGGGAACTTGTGAAATTATTTCATTTTAAACCTAGCGATATAAATACAAAATTGTGATTATTTTCTCACAACACTATCCAAGTAAATCATTATGAATAAGGGATTGTATAAATTCTCTCAAGCCTAGAGAGTTCATCCCTCTCAAATAATGGTCTCAAGATTGAGAGATACCCTCCTCCACCAAATTAAGGAGAATACATTGGAATCTGTTCTCATGGAAATCAAAGGTGGACATCACAAGTGCAAGGATCTTCTCCACGAGCACCCAAAGACTCCTTTGGATTTATCTAGGTTTTTGTGGAGCATTGGTGGAAAAAAATTAGAGGAATTATACGGTTGGATTTTTCAATATAACAGTGGTGCACTGCAAAACTATGGTTAGGTACATCAGTAAAGAAAGAATAACCTTGGAGGTAATTCTGACTTAATTAAATTAATTGTTTCAAATATTGTTGATAACATCTCTCTTAATTATGGGTCAATAACCCATTAATGTTATTTGATTCAAATATGTTGATCAAATTGTTCATCATTTCATGGTCTTGGATTAATCACTAATAATAGAAAAAATCATGTTTGGAAACACCCCTCCCATGCTTCAACTGTTCTAGGAATATACAAGTGTTATAAAAGGTGTCACATTATTGTATTTTATTATTTATTTTCCCTGGTTATTTATGCATTCATTATTTAGTTTTCCGATTCGATTTTATCCTTTATTTTAATCTAAATTATGATATCATTTTCTTAATT
Organism: Viscum album; assembly: GCA_963277665.1. Classification (NCBI taxonomy): domain Eukaryota; kingdom Viridiplantae; phylum Streptophyta; class Magnoliopsida; order Santalales; family Viscaceae; genus Viscum; species Viscum album. Next base: position 1,798,539,118 of record OY728130.1, on the reverse strand, counting down.
TATCATTTCTCTTAGATCTAGTAAAAACAATTATTTTTATGATTAAAAAATTGAGGAACTCATTTGGAGGTGCAAAGGATCCTGAAGGTACAACACCAGACTACACACTGTGTAACAGACATTACTTGATGTGTATTTATATTCAACACATAAATATTGATTCCGAGATCAATTCGATATTTTTAATTGACTAATGAATTAATTACAACATTAATTCATCATTTTTACCAAGATTTTATATCACATGGTCAGCCAGACTACACCCAGTGAGGCCCACAAGACAAGGCTAGTAGTCCCTTAGGGTTAGGGTCATGTCATGTATTATATACATGCCCTACCTGACTGGTAACTATATAACACAATGTCAACACGACATGTGGCCCACTAGACATGCTGTGTAATCCAAAATTTTTGTAGTACACCTCACATGCTGAGTCCCTAGGTGTGTACATTGGATAGACAGTGAAGGGTCTAAACCTCATATATATATCAGATATACGTGCCATGTAATTTTCCAAGTCTACAAAATTTTAAAAATTCAATTATTTTAATATATAAAACATTTGAGATTTACTTTTGTGTGGTCGTAACGATAGGAAAAATAATTTGATAGGATATAATATAAATAATTATTTAAATATTTAATTAATATCAACTAAATTTTTAGATCTGCATATCATGTATGAGTCGTATAACAAGTTGTTACTCTATTTTCATTGAAGAAAAACATGTGGATGAAAAAAATTATGTAATTCGTGTAATCATCAATTAAGTACACATAATTAAAGTACATGATAAGTCATGTATTCTATATGTTATTAGAGTAAAATAGTATGAGATTACAATATATGTTTCGTATAATTAGACAGGTATTCATAGTATTTGTTCAAACGTAAAGTAATGTACATATTTAATTTTAAATAAATTTATTAAATTTTATTTAAATTATAAAACATGAGAATCTCAATGAAATTTAGATAAGGATTAAGATAAAATTATTGATTAATTAAATATAATAATTAGTCTATTTGATCACGATTAGTCATAAATAAGAATGATTAAGAATTGAATTCTTGTTTTTTAAATGCATAACTCGTTGCATTCATGTGGATGTTCGGGAACTAGACCCAAAAATTTTATGTGATTGCTTTCATTTTAATTTATTATTAAATTAAATGGTCGTCATGTGTCCTTCTTTCTTCCATAATATTTAAGGAATGCATGCCCATGGTTAATTTTATTTAAAACCCCCTTTACCCCTCACTTGTGTGTGAGTAAAAGAATATATAATGGATGAATATCCCATGATAGTGGAGGTAGATCATGTTAAGAGCTGAGGAAAATCCAATCCAAGAAATATTCAAAGGTGGATAGGTGGAATGTTGCAAACAAAAAATTCATATTGTTTTAATGTGTTTCTCCCCTTGTTCTGAAATTATTTTATCAACCACTAGATAAAATAATCATTATAATGGGCTCAGGATCATAACATTAATTCTATTTCGGTCAGCTGCATGATTATTCATTATAGATGTTTTGTCCAGATCATATAATAAATTAATTAACAAGCATGAATTGTGGAACTAAAATAAACTGGATAATGAAAAAATATTATCTAAATAAATGGTTAATCGTATGAGTAAGCCTAATTAATATTAAAAATCATGTGATAATGATAATAAATGGAAATTTATGATTAAAGGATAAAATACCTCAAGAAAATATTAACTTCGTATAGTCTTCCATTACTTCAATCATAATCGATTCACAGTTCAAAGTTCTTGACCAACCAAAGTTGTGGTGCGTTCAATTATTGGGGAATCCAAACATGAGTTTTTCAATTGACTTGACTTGGATCACATCAATGGTTGACTTCCAAATCATGACATGATGTAACTGAGAGGAAAATATTGAGGAAATAAAATTAAAGGATTTCATCATTGGGTAGTCTAGTAAACAGATCAAGGATCTATGAGTTAATATAGATTGCATTTGTAATTCCTACCTAAGACCTTTTAAGTTTCTTAACCAACCAAATTTGTGTTACATAAAATGGGAATGTGGATCCTTCCTCTTAAATGTCCAAGAAACATGATATTCCAAATCCAATAGAGAGGGCTATTGGGTTTCGTAAAAATAGTGGGATATGAATAAATATAATAATTATTTGTTTGTTTAATTTTTTGAGATGAAGTAATAAATCTATTCTTATCTTTTTTTCATAAAAAAATTCATTAAAAATGACATCAAACATATCACTATGAATCATACTTGATAAGGAAAACATTATTTCTAGACTATGTTTCTAGGAATGGGAGAGGTTTTATGCATCATCCTTCCATATGAAATAAAATTACTCGTGATGGAAGAACCTTTACAAGATTCGCATAGAAATGAGGCACGTGATGAAGAGATATTTTTATATGAGAAACATCTGAATGATGATAAATATGTTCGGTGATTCGTGCTATCATCCATTTTAAATGAGATCTTGAAGCAACATGAGGATATGAATTCCTACAACATGATGTCTCACCAATGATATCTCTATCAAATGAAGGATATACAAGATAGGTATAAGATCTACAATGAATTTTTCACAACTAATCTTGGTTATTATGCTCCAGCTGGGCCTCATGTAGTAAATTTTATTGGATACATTGAATTCATGGAAATATTAGGGATTACATTTATAGATGAGTTGCGTACAGATCTCCTAAATTCATCAATACCCAAGACAATCTATATTTTTATTGTGAATTATAATATGAGCAATAATAAGAAGATTCTATCTGATCTTCGGACCCTGATTCACCAACTAGATAATGATATGGGGTATGAAAATCCCTTAGTCCTTATGATGAATAAGAATTGGATGAACACGTCAAAGGGGCCCAAGACCTATGACCAGTCAAAATATCCCGATCATCGTTCTTCCAAAAAGGGGAAGATCTAGATGAAGGGAAAGGAAAAGGGGGTAGTGTTTTTTTCATATGGAATGTAAGGAAACTTGAAGAATAATTGCGCCTAAAAGCATGGGTATGCTAATGGTGTATTCATTATTGAGTGAAATATTTACATATCTACACATTGAGTGTCAGATACATCTTGTAGTGCTCACATTTGTAACCAAATTCATGAACCAAGTAGATTATATATGATTTCTATAGAAAAGGTGGATCTGTGAGCTGCCAATGCTGAAAGGATAGTTGCTCTAGATATTAGTGAATATCACAATTCATTTCCAATATGAATGATTCTGGTTTTACCTGATAGTTATTATGTACCTACCATCACCAAAAAAATAATATATTTATCAATATTAGATATATATTGATTTATTTTCATGTTCAGAAATAAAAGTTGTCTTTTTATAAGGACAACATATGTTATGGGACAGAACATTTAAATAATGGTATGTATGTATTAAATAATTAATACTTAGTGTTGTCCTTTGACAATAAATAATTTTTACATGACTCATATAACAATAATATTTGGAATCACCTTCTTGTTCATGTAAATGTGAATCATTTGGAAAAGCTCTTCAATAAGTCTATTTAAACTCTTCTGAGATAAAACCACTTGATAGATATCATGCTTTTTTACAATAAAAATGACCAATCCACCATTCGGTGGATAGGGTGAAAGGGATATAAATATTTTAGTATTGGAACACAATTATGTGTGTGGACCATTTTTAGTACATTCTAGAAGTTGATATTCATACTACACAGCTTTTACTAATGAATGGAGTAGATATGGATATATTTACATGATGATAAATAAGTCAAAGTACTTTTTGAAATTCAAGAAAATCAAGAATGAACCACATAATCATCTTGGTAAGATGATAAATAAGATTCTATTAGATCCAGGCGTATAATATCTTATCCAAGAGCTCATAAACTTTCTTCAAGAGTGTGGGATTCTACCTCAACTCACTCCACCATATACACCATAGTGGAATGGTGTTATCCAAAAGAGGAATTGTACCATGTTTGAAATGTTAAGGTTGATAATGAGTCATGAAGATCTTCTATTATCCTTTTTGGTTATATGATTTACAAACTGTGGAATACATTATAAATTGAGTGACAACAAAAGAGAAAAATGTAACTCTCTATGATCTATGGAGTAGAAAGAAACCCAGTTTGTTGAAAACACATATAGGGGTTTGTGATGTTTCTGTTTATGATTTATCAATCAAAAAACTAAAACCTCTAGGTATAAGGTATATCTTTATAGGGTATCCTAAGGTAAAAAGGGATACTACATGTAAAACTTGTTAGAAAAGTAAGTGACCATCCCCAGACAAGCCAGATTTCTTGAGAGGTTGAACATACTAAAAAGGATTGTGGCATAAATATTGGCTTTGTTGATGCTCTATATATAGAAGATTTAGCACAATAAAAAGTTCCAAAGGACCATGTGAAATAAATTTTTCTTGAAACCTAAGTACTACGTATTAGTGTAAGAGAGGTAAGAAAACCAGGGAGATATGGTTTTCTAGTCAACGAGGACAGTGACTCAATATTGTTGGAAAATGATTAACCTCTCTACTTCATGGAGGTAGTAGAGAGATTGGAAGCTACAATTTTGATATAAGCTATGTATTCTGAGATGGATTATATTTATTAGAACCATGTTTGGGTTTTATTTGATGTTCCACATGATGTATAGTTTATTGTGTGTAAATGGGTATTCAAGAGAGAAATGGATATTGAATGTAATGTATGTAGCTATAATGAAAGGCTAGTATATAATGGTCTTAAACATAATTAAGGAATCTACTATGCTGAATCCTTTTCTACAATTTAGTTGTTGAAATCCTTAAGTATCATACCTTCCATTGAATATTACCATGACAATGTTATTTTGAACATGCATTTCAAAACTGAATTCCTTAATTGGAACCTTTACGAAGATGTATATATGATACAACAAAAGGGTTTTGGGACACTGTGTGATGAAAAAAGGGTTTTAAAGTTGTAGAGATACATTTATGAATATAAGAAATTATCGAGGTCATGGAATATTCGATTCAATGATGAAATAATCAAATTTGGTTTCATTAATAATGAATGTGAGCCTTGTGTTTACAAAATTTTTAATCGGAATATGGTCGTTACCCTTGTAATGTATGTTTATGACATATTACTTATTAGGAATGACAAACCAGTATTACAACTAGTTAAGGAATTATTGAACATGTGACTCTACATAAAGGACATAGGGGAATCAGCCTACATTCTGGGGATCACCATTATACTTGATAAATACAAGGGGCTTCTTGGACTAAGTCAAAGTACATATATTGAATATATAATAAATAGATTTATTATGGAAGAATCCAAGAGGGGATAGGTTCTAGTGTCACATGGTTTACATATTTCATAGAAAATGTGTCCCCGGAAACCACAATAGAATTATATAATTATAGCATCCCGCCTTTTTATCAACTAAACATTCATTACATTTTACAAAACCGAGGATCTTTAAGGTTTAGTGTCTTGGAAGCCAGAAACTTAATACATGAAACAATTAAAAAAACATTCTTCTTAAACACTTGAAAGGATTATCCTTATGTTCATCCTAGGTTCATTACTGCATCTCATAACCTGGGGACATACATCAAAATAAAGGGTAAGTATAAGGCCCAGTAATGGAAACAAGAGGAACATTTTAAATGTGAACTTGATATACTTCAATAAAGACATGAAAAGAACTTTAAGGCATGAGAAAGAAATCATGAGGCATTTCATAATAAAAATAACATTTTTAATAACTTGAAGATGTGGCTACATCATTTAACATAGACAATCATGAACATATCACCAAGGTCCATCCCCAAGGTGTCATTTGAAAATTACCAAGGTTATTCACCAAGGTATCGTGAAAATTGTAATCTCTAGTGGTTACATCATTACCCAATGCATTGGAGCGCTATCAGGGAACACCCTTAAATTTGCCTTTATTATCAGGTGAGCCACATATATCATCATCAAACATTTCATAAATAACCCATATAGCATAAAAGAAATGGGTTTCATTTCATAATCATAACTTTTTTAAAAACTGCTTTAAAGACATGATCTTTATATCACTTTAATCCCACAGAAAGGGAAAGCTGGATTCATGTATGTAAATCCCAGAAATTAAAATAGAACATTTTGATATATATGTGAATACAAATATAGAAATAAGAGCTTTGAGTATTCACTTAATAACATAAAATAATTTTGAGAAAAAGAGAGAGGCATTTTGAGACGAAATTCTGCTGTATAACGACTAAGTTTCGGGGTTTTAGAAATCATTGAAAAGAGAGGGGACATGGGTCAAACACTCATAAATGACCCATAACACAGTAGAGGGACAGAATATAAATGATTTGAGAGCATGGTAATGAAATTTGAAAGATATACCATATGAAATGAAGAACATGAAAGGAAGACAAAAATAATATTTCTCTTATGAAAATTCGGCAGCCTAACTGCGTTACATAAACTTCAACCAAAAATGAATTGATGAGATCAAATAGGGTCTCTCATCATATGAAAATAAAAGATCAGTATGATATATATAGATATCATACCCCAACATAATAAAAAGTAACTTGCAAGACTTGACATGGAATTAGAACTTTGAAAAGGAGAAGGGTGAAAGAATCCCTTAAAAATTCGGCAGCCTAACGGCGCCACTTAAAACTTCAAAATACTGATTTGAAGAAATCAAATGGGGTATCTCATCATATGAACATAAGATTCCAGTATGATATATATAGAGATCATACCCCAACATAACAAAAAGGAACTTGAAATAATTGACATGAATGTAGAACTTCAAAACGAGAAGGGTGAAGAACCACTTAAAAATTCGGCAGCCTAACGGCGCCACTTAAAACATCAAAATACTAATTTGAATAGATCAAATCGGGTCTCTCGTCATATGAAAATAAGAGTTCAGTATGATAGATATAGAGATCTTACCCCAACATAAATAAAAGGAACTTGAAAGAATTGACATGAAAGTAGAACTTCAAAACGAGAAAGGTGAAGAACCACTTAAAAATTCGGCAGCCTAACGGTGTCACTTAAACTTCAACAAAAATGAATTGACAAGGTCAAATAGGGTCTCTCATCAAATGAACATAAGAGTACAGTATGATAGATATATAGATCATACCCCAACATAATATAAATTAATTTTAAAGACTTGACATGAAAGTAGAAAGTTGAAAAAGAGAAGGGTGAAAGAATCCCTCAAAAATTTGGCAGCCTAACGGCGCGCCACTTAAAACTTTAAAAAAAATGAATTGAAGAGATCAAATGGGATCTCTCATCATATGATCATAAATGATCAGTATGATAAATTTAGAGATCATGCCCTAACATAATAAAAATAAACATGAAAGACTTGAATGAAAATAGAACATGAAACCGAGGAAGGTGAAAGAATCCCTTAAAAATTCGGCAGCCTAACGGCGCCACTTAAACATTCTTAAAACGAATTTATAAGAGCAAGGGGGGGGGGGGGGGGTCTCTCATCATATGAACATGAAATGGTCAGTAGGATGAATATAAAAGAACATCCTCCAACATAAGAACATGGAGTATAAAAGAAATGACATAAAAGAGATTACTTGAAAAGAAAGAGAGAGGTCGGATCCCTTACCTTTAAACGTAACTCTTAAAACTCAAAGGTTTGGACCTTGAGGGCTTGGGGGCACCTTGGGAGGACTCCTTGGGAGGTAATGAGACCATAACTTCGTTGGGGAAGAGTGGGGAGTCGAATGGATGAGTGGAGGGCTTGGTATTTATAGGGAAAGTGAGGGGACAAGGCATTAATGGCCAAAGGACACCTCACATGTGCTTTTCTCAAACCCATGTGCTCTCCCTTGGCATTTACCATGGAGTTAGGCCACATGGGGCCCCCAAAACAATAATTCATCACCCTTGGCCGACCAACCCTTAAAATAACTCATGACATCATCATGAAACAGCTATGATGTCATTAAACATACCGAAACCCTAAAACTGCATTTTTACTATTTACTGAAAATTCAACTTTCTCAGAAAGATCCCAAAATTTCACCATAATCAAATATCAATGCTCTGATTTTAAAAATGAACTCCATTTTATACAAATAATTTTCTAAATATTTTTAATTTATTTTTTAAATAAATACACTATTTACCGAAATTCATTTTTTTCCGAAAAAACCCAAAAAATTACCATAACATAATATCGGTGCTTTGAGTTCAAAAATGAAATCCATTTTATAAAAATAATTTTCTAAATGTTTTTAATTTAATTTTTAATTAAAAAACACTATTCACCTAAAGAAACTAATACTTGAATAATAATTTATGAAACCATTATTTAACCATTTTATTGAATCACATTACTTAATCAAGGTGCCTAGATTATTTTAAAACTTTCTTTAATTGAGATTACTAATCCATTTGGTCATATTACTAATCCTAATCATAAAATCACTATTCATAATTTATTATTTATCAAAAATCAAGTTGATCTTATTAGACTCCAAATTTCGTACTGAACATAATTATAGAAGACCATTTTTTGAAAATGATTACACATTTTAAATTATTTAAGGTTTACATAAACATTTTTTTTCAAAATATTCTTTTAAAAATTCATCAAAAATATGCATACTATTTTTATCCGGTCATTTGAAAATTCATAAACTTCATCATAAGAAGAAATCCCAATTTTTATTTAAAACAAGGATTACACAAGGCAGTTACGGTCTCATTGCATAGCCCCTTATAATACCAGCATAGGACCTAAGAGTAAGGTGTGCTAGGGTGATAGAATCTTGGGGCGGCTCGGTCAACATTGCCCGAGTAGTAATTTCTATCAGTTTGAACTTCTCGCGAAGGCGATTCCGTTCTAGCTTCACATGATGAAGTTCGGCTTGGGTTTGGTCCAGAGCAAAGCCCAATGGTGCTACCTCCTTCCCAAGCTCTGTTAGATGGGCTTCGATCAGTCCAAGACTACTAGGTGAGGCCATCGAATCTTCTTTCTATAATAATCAACCAAGATTACTTATATTTGGAGGCAATAATCAAAACATTTTTTTCACAGTGGTCATATTGACTGATGGTCATATAATAGTCAAAACCCAATGGTCTCATTCTAATTATAATCATGTTTATCAAATAAAACATTTGTTGAGTATAAAAATAAAATAAAATAACACATGAAATTAGGAAAAAAGATTTATTCAAAATTTCGGGCTATTACAAAAATGATTAATATCCCATACTATTTATAGATTGGATCAATAATGTATTCCATTTTATGTACTACACTTTATGTTTAATTTACATTGAACATTGTTGGATGATATCAAAAGATCTATAAGAAGAACATTGGATTGAAATTAAGAATATCTTTAAGAATATGAGAGTAAATAAGTATCTGTTTCTGGTTTATAGAGGGGATGAGGAGCATCTCATCAAGGGTATGTGGATGATGGTTTTCAAATAGATCATAATGATCTAAAGTTTCAATTATGATATGTTTTTAGTCTCAATATAGGATTTGTGATCTGGAGGAGTTCAAAGTAACCAGTTGTAACTGATTCTACAGTGCAGTATGAGAATGTAGAAGCTTTTGATGTAACTAAGGAATCTATCTAGATTTAGAAATTTTTGTATGATATTGATGTGGTTCCCTGCAGTATATAACCGATCACATTGTATTGTGATAATACTATAGTGGTGTCTCATGAAAAAGAAACTAGGTCCCATGAACAGACAAAGAACATACTCTGGATGTATCACCATTGAGGGATTTATATGAGAGGTGTGGTGTTATTGTAAATATATTACCCGCAAAAGAGAATGTGGTGTGTGAAGCCCCAAAAACATAAGTAATAACCTTGTGTTCGATAGTGCGTATGACATGCGACAACAAGCATGTAAGGTAATATATGACCTATATACTTTATAATATATTTACTATTTAAAATATATTCTTTATATTTATTTTCATTCAACAATGATTTAGCTTTTAATTATTGTAGAATAATGTTAGCATATATCACATGTAACAATGACATCACTCTATAGATTTCATTACATGAAAAGAGACAGTTTTCGATTTCTTATGCTATACGCAGTACCAGGTCATATCGAGAAAAAATCTGTAATTAAAACATTATTATATAATATAATAAGATATAAACTAGTTGTTATGAATAGTATTAACTAAATATGGTTTATAAAAAAAATAACTAGTTAAAAATAAATTATAAATGAATATAAGACCCAATTCAATATTAAAATGATATTTTTATAGAAAAATACTTTTAGGATAACAAAATTGTTTTACTCTATTATATTAAATTAATTAAAATTTGTGAGTGGTATTAACTTAAAAAAAATGAAACAAATGAAACAAATTATTTTTCATAATCATCCAATATATTTTTTGTTCATAAGATTAGAGAAACCCTAATATTCCACATTAAACCATTATTTAATTTAAGGCATTTTTACCACCTTTTAAGGGAAGAGATATTTTAAATCATAATTTTTATAATTTTCCAATTGAATTTGATAGAATAAACTTCATTTATGAATTAATATGGTCAGTATTATCTTAGGATGAATTTTTGGGATTTTTTGAAGAAACTTCATATTTTTGTGATGTGAAAAATACGCAGTTTTTGTTAAAAACTACCTTAATGTTTAAATAATTATTAATCCTAAAATATATTATTATTATTTTTAATGTAAAATTTAATCAATTATAACTCTATTAATACAATTTGGTTAATTGTAATTTATTTACCTTTATAAGTTGAATATAAAAACCTAACAATCTTTTGAACAATTCTCTACTAAAACATGTTAATCTGTGTGTCTATGAGATTGGAATTAATCCTAATTTTCCCACTTCTGTGATTGGAATTTTTAAAATCAGAAATACACCATTATAATAAATATATAATTTATGTTCTAATAATATAATTTTAATTTTTTTAAAAATATTATTGATTGAGCGTAAAATTAATTAAAACAAATAAGGTTTAATTAGGATTCAAAATGGAGGAAACCCCTATGTTTAGGGGGAAAATGACCTAACCACTTATCCAACACACATTTTCTGACCATATTTCTACAATTAACCTTCCATTAATAATTTTTTGTGTTTTTCATGACTTTTATTATGTAATAAAATGTGAACATCTAGATTCAATTCAAGAATACCAAGTGTGTCCTTTTTCATTCCTTATAAAAGGCCACCACCTCAACCAATTAATCACACCTCTCAAACCTCTTCTTTTTGAACATGATTTTCCAAATGTCCTCCCAAAATTACTCACATATACCTAGAAGCCTTCCTTTGGGCACAATACATTCCTTGTATTCCTTTTGATTTAATCCAAAAGATGTTACACAACTAGAATGATATGTCTGTTCTCAATCTCTCTAGTTTAATTTCTATTATCCAACCTTTTAAATATCCTTATTCTATTCATGTTTACCAAAAACATTATCTTCCATAGGATGTTGTTATACTTATATTTATACGTATACTTTCAAAAACAACTATCTAATGGGTAACAGACATAGTGTTTCTATGGACGATGAACTACTGACTAACTGAACAATGATTGTTCATATTCCATTACCGCCTCTCATGATGGCCATTATGAGGGACATTCTGTTTATATATATTATATATGATATTTATTGTTACTTTATACTTTTTTAATTCTTTTATTACACCTATCTTCAATTCATTCAATTTTAGGTACCTACGATAACATCATTTGAAAAAGTGTGGACTACGACCTCTAAAAAGCATTGTGATTCATTCACACTACACATTGAGTGTATAAATGATGGTTTTAATTAAACATATGAGACATAAAAACATATATTTGATATTCATGAAATAACTACCCTATTATGACTTCATTTTCCGATATGCATCACCTGGTTGGATAAGGAGAGTTAGATTCACAATAGTTTGGAGTTAAGCGGTTTTGTGGACTTTGGTATTTCAAGCACTCCTTTGCTGGTTTTTTCTTCTATTTGGATGATAGTTTCAGCCCTGCCATGAGACCCCTATTGGGAGAAGTAGGATTTTTAAATCATGCTCTTGACCTCAAGTTCCTCCTCTATTCTCCCTGTCAGATCTGGAGCGGCGGTTCCCTGGAGGTTTTGGGAGGTGGGAGGTTGCGGCTGACAGTTCCCTCAACACAGTTTGTTTTGCTCTGTTTCTTCTTCTATGGATATGGTTGTATTTTCTCAGGGGTTGTGACGATCTCGAACACTCTCTGATGATTTTTTAGGTTTCAGATGGTGAAATCAGTTACAAAATAAATGATTATGTTGTCTATGGGTTTTCTTTGAATGATTGTATCAACGATTTTATGTTTATAGATTCATTGATTTTATTTAGTGTATTGAGATTGTCGATGAGGCTGAGAAATGAAGGTGTTTGTTCTTATGTGATGGGAACTGTGTTGGTATATTCTCCAGTGGTGGATCTGGTAGGGATGAATGATAACAAAATTTGGTTTTACTAATGAGGGTGTTGGATGGAGACGATGGGATGACTGACGTGGTGCCTCATGGTTTGGTCTACCTCAGTGTTTACATTATTTTTTGAATTTGAAATTATGTCTTAGGTTTTTGATTGGTGGTGGAGTTAGTAAAAGCAGGTGGGGAGATTTTTTTTGGTTGATATCTTGAAGTGGGTTTGATTTTGAAACATGGACCAGGATATTGATTCTTGTATACGTTGTATGCTTCACAATTAGCCTTTAAACATTCCTTATAGAAAATACAAAAAATGGATTTGGGTGTTATTTGTGGACGTGTGTACTAGCACCTCCTCGACAGGATGTAATTCCTTTTACACCAACATAATTAAATATATAAGTATATATGATTAGTAAAAATTATTTTTATTAAATAATTATCATTCTAGAATGATTTTAGTTACTTAGCTTCTTTCCACAATGATCATTAAAAAATGGAAATGTTACTCTTTTCAATGTATGGTCTGATGTCGCCATAATTGACACATATTCTCATTTTAATAAACACAATTAAAAATTAATTTTAATATTTTAATTGATTTAATAATATTATTATAATGTTATTGGTATTATTATTGATATTTTATATTTTGAACCCTATGACCATAGTTGACCAACAATTGTTGTTTTGAAACATAAACTAAATTTGGTCAAAAACACCCTACATGAACATAATTGTTTAAGTATTGTACACAACATGGTACTAAGTAAATTAAATGTAATTATAAACTAGAAAAACGATCATAAGAAATTACAAAATTAATATAAATTTATTATACAGGAAGTTAAAGCACATTCACCCTAAAGAAAACTCAATGTAAGGGAATCTTCTCTCATTTTCATTACATGAGGAATACTAAATTGTTGTACACATAATTTATTATATATGGTTTAATTAATTCTACATTGACATATAATATCATGAACCCAATTATATTAATGGTATCTATTTTTTATTTCATTATTAATAACATTGGATTTTCCAATACATTTATTACCACATTGGTAAGGTACTTCCATCTCACTTTTTACATTCATGAGATAAATGTCATGTTCACTACTTATACCTTTTTTGTAGTGTTTATATTATCCCATTTTATATATTATATCATGAACTCATTTTCCTTAATGTTATTTAATTCTTTCATTTATTATTATTCATTCATGATATTTATGATTTAAAAAGGTTTCAATGTGGTGTGGGACACTTTGGAATGTTCCAAGATTATTTTCCTCAAGAAAAATCCAAATGATATTTAAATGGAATTTCCCTTAGTGTAAATTATATAATCATTTTTCTATAACCGATTTAATTATTATTTGGTTATTCAAAACCATTTTTCATTGTTATTACCATTTTAAACTCTTTGGTACTCTTGTGTTTTAGATAATCAATTTAATAAAACATGAATTATTTTATCTTTAGTTAGAGAACTTGTTTTCTTCAGAAAACAATGTATTATTAAAATGATTTCAAAAATGATTTTAAGACTATTTGGTAAATAACCTTTTAACATTTTCTTCCATCACCAATATCTTATATGAAATATTTTTATCACTTTCCAAATCTGCATTTTATAATATTTTCCCATTAAAAATCCTATTCTTTTTACCTCGTACGACATGTATGCATCTATATGCCATAATTTTATTGAAGCATCCATATTAATTTAAAATGGTTTATTTGTAATGAAATCATTTTTGAAAAGGGGTTTTAATGAAAAAAAATTTCAATGTTTTTCAAAATAAAAGAATATTTTTCTAAAGAATATTTTTTAATGTTATTCTTTTATTACATCAATGACAACATACCTCTGTTATTAATCCACATGGGATTTTGTGTATTGATATAATCCTTATTATTCCTATGGATGATTTATAATTGATTTGTCCAAAGAGAGTGTTTCCATTTACTTCATTGATTTATTTGTTATTCCTATTAGAATATTCAATCTCATATGATCATTGAACATTGAATTACCCCTAAATTATCCATTTCATTTATAATGGATATTACTATTGACTAAACCATATACCATTTTACATATGATATATACATTGAAATTTATTTTATTATTTGTGAAAATATTGATGAATCCCTATAATATATTCAATATGGATATTTGAGATGGCATATTATTTATTTGATATATGAGCAATACATTGGGCATGAACTACAAAGGGTGGGGACCGGTGAATGAAATCCCCTCAATGCATCGGTAGTCTCATGGGATGAATAAGTTTTGAATTTTTTAATAGTTAAACTATCTTTTGATAGTAAATGTATTATGTTCATGGGACACATGACCTCTGATAAATAAACATTCAATTTATTGGGAATTCAGGTATTAATTATCCTTGAGATTTTTTGTCGACATATCTATGGATACATTTAATTTTTCATCAGTTAAATGGCGTGTGTTTCAATTTATTGCCTTTCCATATTAGTTTTTCCTTATCTAGTAATCTTAATGGAATTTGGTTCCAATTATAACATTTCTATATAGCTTGTACACATAGATTCAGTTTATTGATTACATGGAACATGTGCTTAGTTGTTTACCTTTCTATATTTAATATTCTATTTGATTAAATATTCCTTCCACTATATTTTCCCTTACTAGGTATTTGAGCTCACCATTTTTATCTCCCTTTCTCCATGAATACATGAAGTTTACTATGAAAAATATGTCAGGATTAAACAGATAGATTATAGTTATCATCAGAGTTATTTATTTAGAAAGAAAAAAATTACGTTATAATAAATGTATTCCTTTTTAAAACAACAGTAATTTATATATATAGTTTACCAAGACTAATAAACTGATTAGTCCTTCAGTTCTTGAAACCTTATAGTCATGAAAATGTATTTTGAAGAATAAACTGGCTCTCGATATTTGGGGTGGGGTTTCTATAGTTGGTAATAGAGGAAGTTTATAAGAAACCTTAGGAACAAGATTAATGAAAACCTGGATTTGAAAACATAACCCTAATGTATAATATGAGGATATTTATAGATTAAAACAATAAAATTTTGGAAATTTATATATTATGAGGGTTTTGCTATATGTACATCCATGTCTGGATACTACAATTGGACATAGTTCTAGAACATATGTACATAGGTGTAACAACTCTGACAGGGTGTTCCAGGCTTCACTCAAGGAATCTTGGTACACGACAACGGGCCTTACTACGCACCTGGTTTGACACTCCCAATGGATATTATTAGGATAAATCCAAGTTTTCATTAATAATGATTATGATATATTTGAATGGATTTTGACAATGAATAATCATGGTCGAATATAAGTAGTTTTAGATTAAAGATAAGGTTTCATGATTTAGAAATCCAACTAATAAAATTATAGACAAACCCTAGACCAAGGAAATACATATGTGGAAATATAATGGTTGATGTATTAATGTAATGAGTTTTTCTTGAAAACCACATTTAAAATTTTATTTTGATATTAACATAATTTCTAGGATTTCCATCATATTTATATGGAAATTATATTAATCGGGTTTTGGAAAAGGAAAACTTGTCAGCTGGGTGACAACCAATCAAAACCATCAAGGTCACCGGTATTGAACCAATGAATTAAGGAATATATGTGTTTCCTAACAACCACTAACCGATTCAATTTCTTTGTAAATTTTCATTTTTTTAGATAAATTATTTAACAAATATATATTACTAATGAACTAGCAGTAACCCTTTTGACGATTAGAAATTAATCTATTAAACTTATTTATTTTGGTAGATATTTAAATAAAAATAAAAAGAATTTTCACTATTTCATAGGCCTTAAAATTCATTAAAATCATCTTTTAGTGCTTTAGGCGTACATTTTTTTAAATTCTGGTACTTATATTTTTGAGAGTAATGGGATGAATTTACATTTGATCGAAGCACAAACAAAAGTATGGATTATTCATATTAGATTGAAAACTATTTATGTAATTATATTTTATTTTATTATTGGAAAATAAATGTACTATCCAACATTTGTAAAATTAATTTGAAATAAAATGTTTACAGAATATCTAAATTTTTGTTGAACCCATGGCCTTCTAAATCATCAATGATTTATGGTTTTGAGGTCCACAACTTTCCATTGATCAGTTACTTGTTTATGATTGATTACATTATTCACTCCTTAAAAATAATTACACTTCTCTTACAAGTATGTAACTCTACTTTATATTAATGTTCTCCAATTTTGGGACCTAGTTACAAGGTATTCCATGTGACCATTGTACATTTAATTCTCTCTTTTATAGAGGATTACTTATTAATCCTTATCATGATATGAGATTTAAAACATAGGAAGTATCGAACTATCTGTCAATATGATCGATTTGAAATTATGATGATGAAATTTAAATATTGTTGGGATAATATGACACCCCTATAAACAAAAGTAAGAACATTTTGTTTGATATCCCGTAGGACACGTGACAACAGGCATGTAAGGTAGTGTAATATTCATATAAATTATAATATATTTACTATTTATTGTATATTTTATATATTTCAACTCATGAAATGCCATTTTACCTTTCAATTCATGAGACATAATGTAAGCATACATCATAGACAACAATGACCTTCCTCTATAACTAATGTTACAAACAAAAGTGACATTCTTCAATTACATGCGCTATACACAATATTTAGTCCTACAGAGAAAAAAATCTGTATTTAAAACATTATATTTAATAATGTAAGTTATAAACTAGCCATTATGACTATTATTAATTAAATATGAGATATACAACTAATAAATAAATACAAATAAATTTAAAAATTAATATAATAACCAGTTGAATATTAAAAATATATTCTTATAAAAAATTACTTTTATGACCACAAATCTATTTTACCTTAATAGATTAGATTAATTACAATTACTGAGTTATATTAACATAATACATATGATATATATTAAAAAATTTATTTTTTAAAATTCATCCAATATATTATTTGATCATAAGATAAGAGAGAATACAATATTTCATATAAAACCCTATATTTTTATTAAGGCATTTTTATCACCTTTTAATGGAGAACCTATTTGAAATCTCAATTTTTACGATTTTATCAATTTAATTTGATAAAATATAATTTATTTTTTAATTAATAATATATATATTATCATTGGAATATTTTTTTGGGTTTTTTTTCCAGGAAACATCATTTTTTAGTGATTAGAGAAGAATACAGTTTTTTAAATAAAAACATCCTTTTGAACTAAATAATTATTAATGTTAAATTATATTATAAATTTGTATTAATGTTATATTGGATCAATTATAAATCTATTAATAAAATTTAGTTCATTATAATCAATTTACCTTTATAAATTTAATATAAAAACATAACAATCTTCTGAACATTTTTCTACTAAAACCAGTTAATCTGTTTATCTGGGAGATTGACATCAATCATAATTTTTTTTATTTTGGGAAAATAATTTAAGGAAAAATATATACCTAATCGTAATGAAAATAATATTTTTGATCTAATAAGTTAAACTTATTTTTTGAAAAAAAATATTAGTGGAAGTCATTAAAATTAATTATAGTAATTAAGGTGTAATTAAGCTTAAAATTTAATAAACCCTATGTTTGTGGTCCCAAATAAACTATAAACTTATACAAAAATAATTTGGATGATATATTTAGGCCATTAAACCACTATTAATGATTTTGGAGTTTTTTTTACTTTTATAAGTCCATAACATGTGCACATCTAACTTATTTTCAAGAATACCAAGTGAGTCCCTTTCCTCCAATATAAAAGGCCACCACCTATAAGCATTCCTCACACCTTTCAAACATCTAATGTTTGGGAAATATATTACTAGATGGACTCACACCATCCCTACCCTTAACCTAGAATCTTATAATTTGGTCTAATACCTTCTATGTATTCCTTTTTCTTTAATCCAAAATAAGTTACCCAATTAAAAGGTAATGTCCGTTCCCAATCTCTGTAGTCTCATTTCCATTCTCTAAACACAAAAATGTCTTTATTATGAGCTATTATTAAAAAAACAATTATCATAAATTTACTAGGAGGTTTTTATTAAGATATTTATACCTTCATATACACACACTACCTTCTAATGTGTAAATTTTTCTGTTGACAGCGAACTACTACCTCATGAAATGAAGATTATTAATTTTTATATTACCTCATATCATAGTGGCCATTATGATGGAAAATATTTTTAAATATACTATATATGATATTAATTTTCTCTTCACAATTCTTTAATAATTTTATTATGCCTACCATTAATAATCTCTATTTTATGTTAATACGATAACATCATTTGAGGATGTGTGGACTACTACCCCCTCAAAATGTTTTGGTTAATTCACACTAAACAAGGAATTTTTAATGAATGGTATTAATTAAAAATATGAGACATAAATAATTTATATTATATTACTTACATAAATACATTTCTTGATATATATATATATAACATCTTATTTATTTTCCTTTTACACACTTAAAAAGTGATAACGTTATTCGTGGACGTGTAGACCACCACTTCCGCGACATGATGGGATTATTTTTACACAAAATAAATATATATATAAGTATATATTTTTAAAAAATATGATATTTGTTATATAATTATCATTATGGAATTATTTTCTTTACTTACCTTCTTTTCACAATGATCATTTAAAAATTGGAATGTTACTCATGTGTATGCATGACCTAACACCTCCATGATTGTAGCATATTCTAATTTTAATAACCATATTTAATTATTGAATTTAAATTTATAATTGATGTAAAAATGACAATTATGTTATAGTTATTGTGGCAATGATGTTATATAATGATCCTTATGACCATAGTTGTCCAACAATATTTGTTTTGACACATAAATTAAATTTTGTCAAAACACCAGACGTGAACATAATTATTTAAATAGTCTACAAAACAAGGTAATACGTGAAATAAAAATAATTTCAAACAATAAAAATGATCTAAATAAATTATAAAATTGGTATCAAATTATTATACATGAATATTAAGGATGGTCACCTAATTAGAAACTCAAGGTAAGGGATTCTTATCTCATTTTCATTATGTGTGGCAAACTTAATTGTTGCACATGCAATTTCTTATATATGGTGTAATAACTGCCACATTGACATATAAAATCATGAGTAATATTATATTAATGGTATTTATTTAATGATTAATACATTGTGTTTTCTAATTAATTTGTTACCACAATGGTAAAGGACTTTCATCTCACTATTTACATTCGTGAGAAAAATGTAGTGTTCGCTACATTCAGCTTTGGTATATTGTATCTAATGACAATTTTTATATATTATATCCTGAATTAATTTTTCTTAATATTATTTAATACTTTCATTTAATATTATTCTTTACTTAGTTTTAAGATTTAAATTTTTTTCAAAGTGGTATTGGACACTTTGGAATGTTTAATGACTATTTCCCCCAATATTAATCCAAATAATAATTCAATGGAATTTCCATTAGTTGAAATTATATATCTATTATAAAATAATAAAATTCATTATTATCTAGTTATTCATAACCATTTTCATGTTTTTGTACCATTTTTTCACTATTTGGTTCTCAAGTGTTTTATAAAATGTTTTTAAGAAAACCCCCCTTTATTTCTCTCTTTTGTCAAAGAACCCATTTTCTTCAAAAACACATGTTTTTTAAAAATGGTATCAGAAATTATTTTAAAATGATTTTGTAATGTCACATGTATCCTTTTTTTCTTTTACAAATATCTTAGAAGTAATATTATTGTCACATTTAAAATATGGCATTTTCTAACATTTTGTCCTACAAAGTGAATATTTATTCCCTCATCTCACATGTACAAATCTATCAACCATAAGTTATTTGAAGCCCCCTTATCAATTTAAAAATATTTATTTTAAATGAAAATGATTGTTAAATAGGTCTTCAATGAATATTATTTTCAATTTATTTTCCTAAATCAATGGATATTTTCCTCAAGAATGTTTTTTAATGTTATTATTTTATTTTACCAATGACACCAACCCTTTATTTTTACACCACTTTGGATCTGTTGTATTGATACCATCCTTATTTTTCCTCTGTAAGGTTTATTATTATTTTTTATATGGATAGTATTCACATTCACTTCCTTGATTTATTTATTAGTATGCTTGAAATTTTAAATCTCTTATGATCATTGAAAATTGAATTTTCCCTAAATTATTCATTTAATTTATAATAGATGTTACTGTTGCCTAGGTTGTATACCATTTTTCATATGCTGTCTACATTTACATTTATTTGATTATTTGGGTAAATATTTATAAATCCATATAAATTATTAAATAAGTACATTTGATTAGGTAAATTATTTATTTTATATTTGATGAATGATTAGGACAAATAATACATGTGTTGGGGACCGGTGAATGAAATCCCCTCGATGCATTAGTAATCTTGTGGGATGAATTTGTTACACAAATGTTTATTGTTAAATTGTTTCTTGATATTAAAGGAATCGTGTTCATCAGAAACATTACATTTGAGAAATAATCATTTGTTATTTTTTGAGAATTTAGTTATTATTTGTCCATGAGATTTTTCATCGACATATTTATGGATACATTTCATTTTCAGTTATCTAGATGACATGTGTTTCAGTTTCTTACCTTTCCACATTTTTATTTCATTATATAGTTATCTTAATGGAATGTTTTTCAGTTATTAAATTTCCATATTTTTTATACTCTTTCATTTATTTTATTGATTACATGTCATGTGTGTTCGGTTATTTAATTTTTTATATTGATTATTCCCATTTATTCATTATTTCTTCTACTTTATTTTTTCTTTAATGAGAATTCAAGCTCAACATTTCCATGTTTGATACTACAAGATTCCAAGAAGCTTACTAAGAATGATATTCATGGATTTACTATATGTATTTGAGTTATCCTCAGATTTATTAATTTTGAAAGGAAAAAAGTTATGTTGTAATCAATGTATTCATTTTTAATACAATCCTCATTTATGTATCTGTTTTACCAAGACTTCTGAAATGATCGGTCCTTCAGGGATTGATTACTTTTAGTCATGCCATTGAATTTATTATAAAACAGTAGATCCGGGATATCTATGGTAGGGTCTCTAGATGGTGGACCCCTTGACTAAAGTCATGTCTCAGATGAAGCATGAATATCATGTTAGAGCTAGCAGACTGAAGGTTGTTAGTAGTTTCATCTATTGCACATGGGATTCGGTAGGAGTTGGTTCCCTAAAAACAATATATGTTTTAACATTATTATAACTTATATTCATGGTTTTAAATATTAAATAATTTATTAACATCATAATTATTGTTCTTCAATGTGTAATTGAAAGTGATAATTTTATAAGAGTAGTTATAACACTAAAAGGTAATATCATATCCTTGCAATTATAAGAACCTAAAAGTTCTATGAAACTATTATTGAATATATGTTCTATATCTTGATGATATCATTTGAGGTAAAATGATGAGGGCTATCAGGGGTGGAGACTAATAGGACTTTGAGGCCATTTCTCATGGTGTACACCCTTGGTAATGTCCAGAAGGTTATTATAATAATGAGTCCAGCTAGTAGGAAATAAACATTTAATTATTATCATTGGATGTTCTTAAATACAGATGTCTGTATTGATAAATATAATTTATGATTATTATTGGTAATTATTATGACTCACACATTTAGATGTATTGATGAAAAATATGATGACATATGTTCACAGCAATGTAGGATATGTTGGGTGTGTCATGTGTAATACTACATTAATGAATAATGTGAGAAAGGATTTTCCCCTTATATTATTTATCAGAAGTTGATGTATCCTCCCATTTGAGGGAAATGATAAATCCTAAATAATTCCATGTATATGGTGTTCTATATACATGTTCATTCTATAGGAAAATAAGGAAAACTAAACTGAGCAGATGGGTTGATGGAACTAGCATGAAACCCTATGGATTAGAGATATCAAGACAAAGGGATTATATTACATGGTAAACATTAGTATGATGTGACATGTAGTTTCGAAATTAAATCCTTCTCTATGGGTGTTTTTCATGTTTATGGATGCTAACCTTGGACTTTAGGAACCTCCGCCTAATGTCACTGAGAAAGAGTCCTAGAGGGTCACACACTATGTGTATAAAGTATCTCAGTTAAATATAATATATTATATATTATTTAACAATGTGAATAAATTTTATTCCTGGTTGTGGTTAAATAATTTTTCATGGATTCTTAATTGCATTTATTCTGAAACTATTTATTCGATATAATATATTGTGGGTGGAATATTTAGTAAATATTTATTTTCTATTTAGTGTATATAATATATATATTTTTACTATCAAATAATTTAGTGATATTTAGTTATTAAATAAATATAATTTGTTCAAGGATCTAATAAATATGGTTTAGGATTGGTAGACCTTGTTTATGGTTTTGGGGAGAAATAGTAATGTTGAATATTATTATATTAAATAATATTTAATTATAAATATTAAGATAGGTGTGAGTCAAGAAATTATAATAATACTATTATTATTTGACATGGGGTTCTGCAAGAATTAATACAATAAATAAATAAACTTGTAAAATTGTGTTATTTTAACCCTAGTGAAATAAATACCAAATTTTGATTTTTTTTCTCATGAACCCGTCTAAGAAAATATTTTGAACACAACCTATTGGAGAGAATCTATAAATCCTAGATAGATTATATACCTCCATGAACACTCTCTAGAATGAGAGAGATCCTCCTCCACATGAATAATAAGAATGCTTTGGAAGCGGTTCTCAAGGTGATTGAAGGTGTATATGTCAGGAGTATGGATATTTATTTCTATCACATGAAGACACCTTCATCACCGTTCAAGGATTCATGGAGAATTTTTTATCACCACTAGTAGAATCCTACACATGTATTCTAAAAAAATTAGCGACACACTGTATATCTATGGCCAGACACGTCAATGATGAAATAATAAACCTGAAGATAACAATAATTTAATTAAATTAATTATAATCAACATGTGTTGATCTCTTGTCTCTTGGTTCTTGGTTAATAAACATTGATTTTTATTTGAGTCAAATCCACTAATCCAAGTTTTCATTATCTCTTGATCACATATTAATCATTGATAATAGAAAAAAAAGTTGGGAACCATCCTTCCCTTTCTTCGGTTGCGCCTGAAACCTATTATGTGATCCTACACCACTTTTTTTATCATTAACATGGTGTAACATACTTCTCCTATTTTTTACACTCACACCAATTACATGATGATGTTTTCTAATGAAATGAACTCTATCAAATAATAAGATCATCTAAAATCCACATAATAGTCTTTACACAATGATGTCATCAATTGTGTTGTGATCTTAAACTCTATCAAAGTTATCATGAAATGATTTTCTTATACATGGAATGGTGCTTGGTAAAATAATAGAAAAAATAAGTCAAATAAATTCATTGATATATATAACTAGTATATAAGAACATGAATTTCTTCAACATAGTTAACTTAAATATAACTAAAATATTACGATGGATTGTATAATCGTAAGATAATATTGGATGTCTCTCATGTTAAACTAGTTTTGAGAATGCCCATTATGAAATTCTAGATGAAAATTATATTCTGCACTTTTTTGTCTGAAACACATTTGTAATGTTCCTAATGGATTTTTTGTATATCCTCTTTATTATGGAAATAAACCTTATGTATTGCCTTTATATTGGAAATGACCCTTACATGTTTCCTTGAAAGCCACTATATATTACATTACTATTACATATATTTCAACTTATATAAAGAATAACTCATATATATGGGATGATATATAATTAAATATCTACGTGAGTACTTCATCATACTTATCTAATTACATCTACAAATATATAATGATATTTTACCTTTTTTAAATTTCACTACTAGTTATCTCGGTCACTCGTATGTATACAAAGTGCCCTCATCAACATTAATTATTTTAACTCTTCATATAATAACTTACTTTAATTTATGGTTTTTTGTTACCCAATCATATAATAATTAAACAAATTCATTGAATTTTTTTTAAAACTTAATTACACCATAACAATTCCAAAATTTATCTATCCTTCACGTCACAACTCTATCATGATAATGTGAGAGTTTTCGATGTTTCTGGAATATTCATTTATAATAAAACATCCAATAACACACTCCACTAGAATTTTTTACTAACAATATAAACCCTTATATTCCATTAAAACTAATTCAAAATACATTCAAAACAACATCATTTTAATTCCTCCTAAATTTCCAGAACAAGCCAACAATAATATATGAATCTCATGAAAATATAGATTGTAAAAATGATTCAATAACCACCATATCTAGGAAGAAATTATTGAAGAACATTTCAAGTAACTAGTGTTAAATGAAAATGTTCACTTTGAATTTAATGTTCGGATCTTCATTTTCTTTATTGCCTTTCCATTCTACTACTCTCTAGGAATTAAAATTCAAATAATATCCAATTCTAAAAAAACACTATGTGATAGGTAAACTTATTTTAATAATAAAGAACTCCCCTAATATTACTCATCTCTAATCACAAACTTTTTCTTCAAAAAAACATGTAAAAATTATCCACCATTGTCAACAAACCGAAAGGGAACCACTCTAAAATTTTATAAGTGAGGGTAATAAATCCTTGAATATAATTCAAGATATTATCCATACATTAATATAAATGAAATTTTTATATGAGTGTGTGGGTCCCTTGTGCAACCCATCATGTTGGAAAGAGATTTTTGGGTTCTAATAGCCAACTGATGCCCCTCAAAATTAGCCATAGTGACTTTATCAGGATGTCTACACCCGAATTTTATGTTTAAATACACTCCAACACAACTAGACATTCTTTAAATGCCTATTTGATTTAATAATACCTTTTCACGATTTACATAGTCATCAAAATTTGAATAGTGTTTTTTCAAAGGTTAATAACACTCGAGTTATTCCTCCTAATTACAATGGGATATTTCACATAAATATGAACATACCCATATTATATATTTATCCATAGTAGTTTAGTACATGTTCGACTAGGAAAAAAAATTCTTTATAGTGATAAATATAATGTTGTTTTACATTTTAAATATTCATGAAAGGTATAAATGTTTAAGATAGAATAAACCACTTCATAATATCTTATGATCGTCCAATTAACCTACCCAATCTATATAATTCTATCAAAATAAAACTTGTTTAGATATTTGACGATAAAATAGTATGGAGTTAACCATTATATTAATATAATTTATACTTGATTTCATTGATAAAAAATTTATATCCTTTAGAAAACATTAGTACCATGAAGATCCGCAAATGACAACATAATTTCATCCCATTCCATTAGTAGTTACAATAGGCTTCTAATAAATTTTCAAAATTCTATGACATCATCCTTTTCCCCTCTTCATCTGTTGAAAAAAAATCTTTATAGCTATCATTTTTTTTCATTATCCTAGAATACATTATTCCAAGCAACATGAATATTTATTATATGTGTTTTGATTAAAAAATTAATGGTCAATTCCATCCCTGAGTCACCCTTAAACTAAATAAAAAATTAACACTCTAATCCTAGTCTTCTTGTCATTAAAAATAAAAAATTATTTAAAATATAATGCATTGTGATTCATATAATCCTCCAAAACATATTTCTAACATACATAAAAACTAATACATCCACGACCCTAAAGTCGTTGCCTCTTATTTTGGATTTTATAGAGCTAAAAATTGAAAAAAAATCTTCATTTTTGATGTTGAGGGAACTATTTTTTAATATTTATCATTGTAACTGAATATTTTTATCACATCATATGTGATTTGAATCCAATATATTGCATCCACACCATACCTTTATCCACTTTATTTAAATAAATTATAAAAAGATTATTCTTTTTAGTTTTTCATTCTTGATCGATATTCACTACTCTTCTTCCTTTTATGGTGAATTAGATTATGTCTATATCAGAAAAATATAATCATTCTCATCTGGCATGGATGAAAATCAATTATTCGTTTTTACACCACATTATGATGCTTCTAGTTGATATGATCTCCTTTTAAAAATCAATTTTTTAACAATTATTTATACACTTGAGTATAAATTTATGGAATTTTTCCATTAATTTCACACAAAAAACAACAAACATTAAAATAAAATATACTTTATGAATATCTAATCATCTATTTTTATTCGATTTTATAATTCAAAGTCCATTATTTATGAGGAATAATTGTATTATTAATGCTAGATTTTTTTATAAAAAATAGATACATAGTGAATTATATCTTATCTTAATAACCACATATTTAGCCTTTCATGTCATTTTTGAGCCATAATGGTTAACATGATTATATATTTTGGGTGCTCATGGTATCAAATCAACTTCCACTATGTTATTATTCATATCCTTTCTCTTTAATAGATTGTACTTTATCATTGAAACACTTAATTTGTGATAAATTGTCTAATTTTCTCTTTATCTCCTCATATTCCACCTTCTATTAATTGGAAATATATAATCTATGAATTTTCATTTTCATTTTTGTAATTAAATGCATCTCTTAATCATTAATATTTCAACACATCTTTGTGAAATCGACTTTGAGATCCTCATTTATTTAGACATGATTTTCTATGTATAGTAATGTCTTCAATAATTTAATCATGCTCTTAAATGATGATCTTGAGATCAATTTACTTTTATAGGTTTTTATAATTTATTGATTTCATTAATTTAGTTATATATTTAAAATTTTATTTATCTATTTCATACTACTATATATTAAATTTAGAATCACATACGAATCCATTACTGTTATTTATTTTATCCCCCCAAACATTAATTCTTTCAAGATAAGATTCTAGTTAATCTATATGGTCTTTTTTCCTCTTCAACAGGACATTATTATAATCACAATCATCTAATTTTATTTCTTATATAACATCCATGAGAACTTCCTCATTTAATTCTATGATATCCACATTCTCCTCCACTTATGTTTTTTATAAGTTAATATATTCATATGAAATAAACATGTTCTTATAAAAGAGTTTATACAATGAAATCAGATGTACATTCACAAACATTGAAGACATCCTCATGGATTATTTTTCAACATAATCATCTCATAAATTTTTTAGAAATATTATAGTTAGATTCCTAACTTTTACACATAAAAAACAATAAAGTGGAATCTTCCATTTAAATCCACTCTTTTTTGATTTGAGGAATGGAATGGAATCACCAAATCAATTTCTATATCCTCTAGATCATCCTAAAACATATGTTACTTCATTTATATAAATTACACTTTATAAATATTATTTTTCATTATTCCCCATCACTTATTCTATGAGGGTGATATAAAAATATCAATTATCACCTCCTTTGTGTATTTTTAATGGGAACTGTGTACTTATCATTGAAATGTAGTGTTAATTTTTAGTATATTACCCTTAGTATTTGTATATCATTGAAAATTTCATTGATACTTTTCATATTATCCACAATTAGGTTCAGCTGATTAAATAATTAATCAATATAATCATTTATGTTTTTTTTCCAAATCCTTATACTTATTCTATAGAACATAATTTTTATCCTTGTGTATCATGGAATATCCCTCACAAATATTTTGAAACATTTCCCACAATAAGTATATATTATGTCTTTTTTCACCTTTTGGTATATAAAATTGAATAATAATTATACCAATTCATTGAATACTTTTGTACCGGAGTCAGCCTCCATTGAATCATATTTATAATAATTCATCTCTTTTAATTTTGAGGGAGATATAAAATCATTCATCTATATAGACATTAATTCTAATGGATTGAAATGTGTTTTATTAGAACTCCTCCATAATTTAAAATTATGAATGTTGATATAATATTTTTCATATAGATAATTGTACCTATCATTTCATCAAATAGAGAAATCTCCACCATTAACATTTACATATGATATTTCTTATTGGTATTAAAACATCTAATACCTTGAGTGTGTGGTGATTCATGGTTTGTATTATTCCATAAATAGTCCTCACCAATAGTATTGTTCCATGTAAAATAGAGAACTTTATCCCACACCACTAGTATGAAACAATAAATAAAATAACAGAGGGACACAATAAATTTTACATCATTGTCCAAAGCTGAGATAATAAAATGAGTATACAAAAATGAAGATTTTATTCACCTAAAATATTAAGAGGAAAGATTCTTTTAGAGTTAGTAGTGGATATATGGACAATCATGATTTAATAACTTCCATGATAAAATGATAAACACAATTTTATACCTAAATTTCACTAAGTATGTTATAAAAAACATATATGTTTTCACACCGTGGATGAATGATATAAACTTCTATTGATATTGAAACATGTATATCCATTCATTTTTATATTAGGCTTTACAATTTAGTTCAAAAGTTCATTTCCTTCATATTCTAGTCCAGGACATGGATTCTATATATATATATATATATATTCCTTATCTACAATTGAAAATTTATCTATATAACGCCTCTATTTTTTATTCCTAATTTAATTTATTTTAGTGACCCTAAAATCATGTAATATTAATTTTCATATTTAAATATAGAAAATAAAAAAAATAAAATCATAATTTGTTATTTTAAATTTCTTGTCTTTCTCACAGTGAGATATATAGCTTCATATGGAAATATTTATTGACCAATCAGTTCAAAAACACAATATAATATCTCAAATTTAAATCCACCAAAAGCCATGGTACAATCCTCTATCTCATCATTATTTTTTAGAACTGACAGTGTGATAATATTTACTTATCCACAAAACTCACACCTAATTTAGTGTAAATATGTATCATATATTTTAAGCCATAAAATATGTATAACCACTAAAATACACATGAAATTATTCACTACTTAATATCTTATATTGTGGTGATATTCTTGATTCCATATTCTCAATCATTACATGATAATATTCTATATGGTTCCATTCTTGGTCATATACCAGATCAAAAATTTACATTGACACAAATCATTTAAAAATCATGACTTGATTTTATCCATCATGGTTATCCATGTTAAAAATTTAATTTTACTTTTTTTGTTCAAACACAATATACAACCAAATGGATCTCCTCCTAGACCATTAATTAGAATAAACCTTGCATATTACTGATTACCATTAGATACTTATTTTTTATATGTAAATTGACCTTCAGTATTTATTTATTACTTTTATGAAATTCAATTTTAATGTGATAATTACCATTTAATATTTCCATTATAATGGATATGAATATTACATATTATATATTCCATACTAAGATATTCGTATACAATTTCATACTTTTAAATTTTTCAGCGGAATGAATCTTATATATAGGATGAGTAACCATTATTTTTCTCTTAACATAGTTTCAAATACCCATTTTGGATTGACAACTATGTTGGAAGGGAATAATCAATGATTTATTTTTAAAAATCCATTATCTTTTCAATTAATCCTCTTAAACATGTTAATTTTCTCATTCCTCGAAATGTTATATCGCAATAAAAACTCATGTACTCTTTAAATAACGGGGAGAAAAGGAAAGAATATTAATAAGGCTTTGAAAAATCATACTCCTTGTTGCAACAAGTTTCTCCCCACTGTTACAAAATCATCACTATCAAACAAAATATTATGTTCACTTGTAGAATAAAATGAAATATTATCCTTTGATTAACCTAAATAAAAATTATTTTTCTACTCTAAGTACCAATTGACATAGATATTTCGTTTAGGTGTATCTAAAATACTTCAACAACATCCGAATCCATCTGAGAGACATCTTTTCTTTACAAATCCATCTAAAAGGATTCCATTACTCTTAGCTATAATTTATAAACCACTAACATTCATAAACAACTGAAATAATTATCTTCCTCAATATGTTTGATCCATTATAGGATGACCTTTTTATATTCCTTTATGATCTTGTAGAATATAACTTGGTCATATAAAACATAATGTTCCTTTGGAGTTTTCTGTTATTGACCATATAATTCTGATCACCACTAGAAGATTATTTTCCCCTATTTAAAATATGCTCAATAAAATATACATCTTTTGGATGAAGTCCCAACCCCCTTATTGTTTACAATCACTACACAAAATTTATTCAATATTTATATAATAAAAATATTTCATAATTCCATTGAATTATTCCATGTATAATTCTTGCATGTATAATATCATTCATGTGATTCAAATCCAGAATCCTTGCAGGAATATTATATCTCACTTTATTATTTTATGTTTTATTTACTATTTTGGTTTATTATTTAACTTAATGTAATATTTCCTTTCATATAACCATTCTCGTGTATCTAAAAGATTTCAAATGAATTTTATGTACATCCTAAGGCAAGCATGCACTAACTACAATATAAAAACCCAAATAAATATCTTAGTTGTTTTTATTTTTCAAGAAAACATGAATGGGTTTACACATTTCTTTTACACATATGTATATCATTAATTTTATCTAATGTCTCAGTCACTTACTTATTACACAGAATAGTGAACATCAAGAACCTCAATGTACATGCCTTCCTCTTTGTGAAACCAATTCTCAATATTGAAGTTCCCCTCACAAACTTAATATATTTCATGGAACTCAAATGTTTAGTCACATAATAGATAGTATATGAAGGATATTATTATCTTAGTGATTCAATTAATGTTTATGTAATACATGTTGAAGGCCTATGAATTCACTTGTTCATCATGAAAGAAATGTGCTTCATGGATTAAGTTAAAAGAATATTTTTTCATAGTGCTATGTTTTAAGAGAACCCACAAGATTTAAATATTTATAATGGTAGTAGAAAACATAAAATCAGTTCCCTTAATTTAATAAGAATGTTATATCACAAAAATCCTTAAGAATTATGTCTTTTTTAATCTCTGAAAATTATGTCACCTTAAGGATCAAATTAAAAACACTAAAGATATTAATACTTCTCAAATATACTATGTTGATAATTTTTTCCAACTTTTCAAGTGGGTGATTATTTTCATCTCAATGTGATGTTCCAACATGAATGAAATTATTATTTCATACATCAACATTTCAATTCTCCATACTCATCTGCTAATCTGAATGAAAATCTACATCATTATTGTTATTTGGCCAAATTCGACTTTCAAGTTGATACATGATTTTATGAAATGTGTATCATGCATTCATTAAGGTTTATTGTCTCATAAGTTTGGCCTTACAATAAGAAAGGATGCCTAGAGATTTATCATCATTGGTTTGTCCATTAATAACATTATTAAAATCAATTCCAAGGAGGCTATATATAGAAAATGATAATTCTTTAAATATGTAATGTGTGGGATCCATCAGATGGCTTAGATTCATCTGATCTGATGGGTATAATTTATCCATAACATTTTAATTAGTAATTTAATGTTTTATATACACCGTTACACAAATAAAACATTATTGTGATTTAATGTGTTATAATAAATCAATACATGATTGCAACTATTCAAGTTAGAAGTAGGGTTACACACCTATAACACTACACACCTAATGCCCTTATACAATCATACCACCAAACACATTGGGTCTAGAACACCCATTCATTCTATGTTCATGTATTTCTCACACCCATGTGCACTCTATGGTATCTATGCATGATCAATTAACACACCTTCCACTAGTGGACGACTAGAAAGATCGTCTAATATGATTTTGACCAATTGGGTACCATATTTGTGGTTGATGAGATTTGTGGTTGGCCTATGACTACACATTTTTTTGGATAACCAATTTCAAATAATCAAGATAATATCATTTCAGATACTCACAATAAAATGAAATCATATAAAATACATATGTATTTATATTTTAGCTTAGACATCAATATACATCCATAAAAAACATCATAAAAATAAATGTTTTCATGGTCTTCCAATTGTTATACAAAAAGTGACATTATATATATATGTCTTTGACATTTAAATATTAGTCCAAACAGGCATCACATTAACAAGAATAATTTCCCAAGAATGTCATCCAATTCTATTTTATGAATCCATAACAATTATCCAAGCATCGCCACTTTATCATCAACTCACTAAACAAATACTGAAACATAATAAACAAAAAATGAAACACAGGACCCAATAATCCACCTTGTGTTTTTATGAAAATATAGCATCATGTTTTTAAACCACAATATGGTTACTAAAAAAATTCTCCCTCTTATTTAAAATCAAATGAAAATGATAAGTTAGGGAATTATTGCCTCATGGATTTTTCCAAAACATGCTCTTCTCCCAAAAAATATTTTATTAGGAAAATTTTTAAGAGAGGGATGATTTCAAATTTTTTTCACAATAAAATATCATATAGATAAGAATATGTTTGTTTATATGTTTTATCCCTATGAGGAAAAAAATAGAGATATAACCAAATATGACTATATTTTCTATTATGTAGTATGCTTTTGAAATCAATTTCATAAATTATCAATTCTCATTTAAGGAGATTCCAATAATCTCTTTTTTTAATGAAATGAAAAATCATAAACACAATGTGATGTACATATTAGTAAGTATACATGTAATGAAATAACTCCACCTTCGTATCATCTGGACACCAACCAAGTACTCCACATTAATTTATATGATTAGAAAAATTATATAAATAGGGATGAATGTTTGATCTAAATACATCAACCATTGTTTTTAAAATATGTCCAAAATATAAGGATTTACTATAATTGAGTAAAAGTATAGATTTTTATAAGGGTTTCCACATGTATGGGACTAATTAATGGTAATTTATTTCAAGGTAGTTATAAGACTCCCTTAATTACAATATCTTCATTCTATACAAATGTTATAGCCTCATAAGTCTCTTCAAATTCCCTATAATTTATCTCAAAAGACATATAATAATAGAGAATAATGGGGGATTGGTTTTTTAGAATCAATATTCAGACTGAACGGCTCTACTCATTGAAGGGTATTGTTTTCTACCAATCTCAAGTTGGGAAGATTTCTTTGGACAATGATTAATATTTTTAGTCCCAACTATTTTACAATCATATATGTGCCCCTAAATTGATTCTATTTATGGAATATAGTTCCCCCAATGTTTTATGGATATTCATGATAGAAAATACAAAGTTCATATCATCAATATTGTCTTAATTTTATGAGATCACTTGAATTAAATTATCTTTAGAAATTTATTCAACACACACTAATTGTTTTTCCAATTTCAACTGGTTTCCAAATAACTAGGTAGTATTTTTTGAAATTATCAATATTCACAAAGAACATCACATGAGGATGAACTAGTTTTCCATTGCAACATGTTCTCTTTCAAATCCAAGGGAATATCTCATAAAAAACTGTCATCAATACATAATACTTGTGACCTTCCCAAAAATACTAACGATAATCATAATCCATAGTAATAATTTTTTTCTATTGATAAATGTAGTGTAACTAAATTCAAAATTTATTTCCCCTATGTTTTTTCCTCAGATTCTCATTGTAACCCGTTTTCCTCTTTCATGTGTAATAATAATTCTTAGTTTTTTTCACTTATCTTCAGTTTTGGTTTTATCATATACCCTATTAAATATGATTGGTCTATTTATAAATCCTTTCAGTGCAGATTTACTATGTTTGAGTGAACATATTTCCTAATTTTTCTAATAATATTATCCATTTACCTCTACTGATTTATGTACTTATACAATTTACTACTTAAAAAAACATTTAATAGTTAATAATATAGCATTAGGGTTTAAAAAATAACTTATTTTTCAATCATCATTTATTCAAGATCTCTTACTATCTTTCAAGGTAAGATTCGATAAGTTTTTATTTATGAATCTCATCAACATAGCCTACTATCTAATTATGTACATCATCCATCATAGTATCCATATTGATATTATCCTTATCAATATTCTTCTATTCATTGTGAATGTATTGAAACTATCCCATAAAAAATTATAATGTTTCATTCAGACTCTACTAATTGTTTTCCATTATTTATCATTATTAATATAACGTGCTGAATTTGTTTTTTATTTATAGAAAAAAGGAAAATTACATCATTATAAAAAACAACATGATTAGAAATCTTTATTTTTCATCCTTATATGATTTCTCATATTTATTATGTCATTTTACACTTATTCATACCATGTTTTTGTTTATACGATATCTCATCATCTAATTCTTATTCAGATTCTTAAACAATATTTAATAGAAACATCCTCGAAAAAAGACTGGAGATACAAAAGTTAAATAATTTGGATGCTTTATTAATCATTCCCTACAAATTTACCCTTTTTAATCCTTTTGATATGAGATAAAAAATATTATTTGAGTCATCATCATCCTCATCACTTTCTAAATATTCATATTGTTTAGCCTCAAAATCTTTGACATTTTCATTTGTCTAGGATTCAAAATCCATTTCATTTTTTTCGTATTAAATGATATAACATTCCAAATCTTATAAGATATGGGAATTTTATTAGTTCATCAAGATAAAAATAATCTATTTCATCCATGTTTGATATATTTTAATCAAAATGATCTGGATCATTCCACATCAATTTTTTTGGAAATGATTTATTCTTCCATATTCAAAAAAATGATCAAATGTTTCTAATTTTCTCATTCACTCTAGTGAATTAATAGTCAAAATTTTCATCATCAGTCATTTTTATGTCCTAATGTTGATTTATCAAACCCTTTAGTTTTGATTCCATGACATTTACTATCCCTTCAGAACTTATTAGTTTTTTCTGAATCTTCTTAGTAGTGTTGAGTTCCTTGTCCCTTACACTAACCTTCTATGAACGTGACATGAAGATGAGATTTTTAACTTTTCCATCTATCTCAATTATTTTTCATATCGAATTCTATTAGCGAAGCATCATTAGAAACTACTGGATATGAAATTCATTATAATCAATTACTTCTAGGATGAGTGATAAGATATATGGTAGCATCATATCACTCTAACTATAATAATTATACTCATAAAAATAATGAGAACCATAAATGATGAAAAAAATAAATATTATCAATCTGTATGAATTATTCTTGGATCATTAGATATAATCTTCACTCTGATTCATTGTCTGGGTCCCAGTTGAATGTTTCTCATGCCCTTATATCCAATAAAATGGGACTAAGATCCCATTTTCATGGAAATAAGGTTTCATATAGTGACCATATTGTTTAATACCATGTGGCATTTTAATGAGTCTGAAATGTGGTTATTAAATGGTTTTGGAATGTTAATTAAGTAAGATGAAGCCCCCTCCCCATGATAAGTCCTTTTCTAGAAAAAATTCATTGTTAATCGGTTGGAGACCTATATAAACTCTAGAAAATTAAGATTTCTTATTTTATCACCAAGAAAATTAAATATTATAATGATAAAGACTACTTCTATCCCCCTCGAAAGCGGTATCAGTAGTAATGATAACCTCGCCCCCTAGGAAGTATTGAGGGTAATATTATGGGTACCATCTAAATGAATCTCTTTCCCTATATTCCCATGATGTATGAATAGAAACCATTATTCTAATAAGATGGGTGACATAGCATGACCATATGGTTTCAGGTGATGACACATGTGACTGAGTCCCACATCAAGTCATTGAGGTGTCGAAGAATTTAATATAATTCTCATGAATCCACCTCTCCATTACAAGGGATTTTTCATCTATATGATAGTGTATAAGTGTTGGAACCCTATGAAAACACTATGAAACAAATACCATTTGGGTGATAACCCAGAGTAGATAATATTGTTATAATAGTTACCATTTTTATGGTCATCATATAAAGTGGTGCAACAAAATACTCCAAAATTTTATGCAATAATAATATTTCACAATTCAACACAAATATTCAGTGTACCCCACATCCATTTATAAAATAATGCATCATCCAGTCATACAAACACCACGGACACACATAATTTCTTAACTTATTATTTTATGTGTATTTACCATTTAGGATTTTATTTTCAATCCAAATCTTGATTCCTTGCAGAGAACATGGTCTAGATATCTCAAACTATAAATATGAATTTCATGTACTTCTTCATGAATGCATACATTAAATGCCTCATGCATAATCAAACAGGTATGAGAGTTCTTCATCTTAATAAAGACAACCATAATGGGTGAAATCATTTCTTATACACATAATTATATCATGGATCCTCTATAAAAAAAATAAATATCATCATTATATCCCATAATAGTGAACATTGTAAACCTCAATATACCTATCTTAACTTCATGAAACATGTAACAGTATCACAGTTCCTCATGAAAACCAGGTACGTTTCACAAAAATTATAAGTTCTATCATGTGAAATATTGTGTATGTATGACAGTTGTTTCTTTATGAGATAATTAATGTGTCTGTAATACAAGTTGAATGCCTCTATATTATCTAATTCTTTAGAGAAGAAAATATCTTTTTATGTTCTCTTTTTAAAATAGATGGTTATGGTTCCCTATTTGAGGAGAAAGCCTGATAACTGAATATGGATAATGATTTTAGAGTACATTACATCATTTATATAACATTTATTGGTGATTTCTACTTCCCTAATCTCTGAGAATTATTTCACCATGAATATATAATAAATAATCAGTGTTGAAGACCAAATAAAAACCCCTATGATCTTATAATTTTGTAGATATAAAAATCTGAGAATAATTGCACCATTTCTTACAAAGGCTGGGTTTTATCAACAAGGTCAAATTATTATATTCATGTGATGAAGATTAAATAAATCAATATATCAGAGCTCAACACCCATCCATATATCTGATAGACCCTATGCAACTTTGGTTTAAATAATCCAATGTATATTTTCTTGTTAATTAATGATTACATGAAACCATAAATTGTATTATTAAGGGTTATTTTACTCATAATCATATCCTTATAACGATAAATGATTCTTTAGGTTTGATCATCAGTTGTTTATCCATAAAAAACCTAGTGAACAATACTTATTGTTAGGATTGACATTGAAGATGTCATTACATTGAATATGAAACACACGAGATCTAAAAATGGATTGAATTTATATGATTGGATTGAAATGATATATCCATAACATTATAATTATGTATATATAGTATAAAATACTAATTTTTCACATATAACATTACTACATTTGAGTTATTCTTGATTAATCAGTCTTTGAGACCATGACTTCAAGAGAACGATATGTTTAGACACATGTAACATTATACATACCATACCCTCAAACCATTATTCATCTCCACATGGAAGCTATTGAGACCCCATTATTTCTCTACACATTCCTTGAGAACACCAGTGCATGCTCCATGGTTCTTATGTATTCCCATATTGCACACATGTTGTTCGCAGCTGACCTGATTGATCCTCTCCCTTGTTGTTGACCACTTTGTCCAACCATTTATTGTTGATGGGATCCTTGTTTGGAATAAGGTTGGAATTTTTTTCTTACACATATTATGTCTTCAACATAATAGCATTCCAACTTCTCCCCAGAAAATTCCATCATGAAAAATAAATATGTAGTAATATTTTTTTCATGTTTTTCAGTTATCTTCCAAAACATCTCACTAAGAAAATAAATGTATTTATGGTCTTCCACTATTAGTATACAATGTCATATAATAATAACATATCTCCAACATTTAATGACTGTTCCTAAAAATTAATAAATTAATAAGGAAAATTTATCAAACATGAAATGTTTTATAATGCCTTCATAGGGTCATGTCGCCACATTCATTTTGACGCGATGCTACTGTCATATTTTAGTTTCCTCACATTTTTACATTCCGAAGGTGGGTGGTATTCATCAAATTAAATGTATATGACTGCTAATTGATCTAAATAGGGTGATGGGATGTTATTTCCTCCTTCTATGGATTCCTCATTATAATTTTCACAAATTCTGGGTATCAGACATAGAGTTAACTATGTTCCTAGAACTCATTCCCAGTTCCATCTATTTATAGATGCTTATAAATTATGTTATGTTTGTCTGATAGGAAATCATTCTTTCATCATAGTAGATTTCATCATCAGACATGTATGGCCATATATAGACATTGGCGGCATTGGGAACTAATATTATTCCTCTTTAAAAGGAATTTCATGGAGGCATCATAAGTGTGGAACCCATGGAATCTACTTTCAAACACAAGTCATCATATTCCAAAGGAATATCTTCTAAGGTTTTCTCATTAGGTGTCCCATGTTAAGCATGAGGTAGCAGTATAGGATATTCCATGAGTTTAACATATTTGTAGAGATCGAATTAAACTGACCAGAATAACCCACAAAGGTGGAAAATTTAGTTACATCTATAGGAGGGATCATATGGATGGTTTACCAGACCGGTGGATTAGAAAGCTGCATAAAAACAGAATCATGAGTTGCATCCCACAATGGGAAGATGTCACACCATTAAGGTTAATATGGATCCCACTATTGGTGGATCAATGAGGTTTAACCCTAGGAGTGGAACACCATAGCTTTCCATTCTTGGGAATTGATCTTGGAGAGGCGTCCCACACACCTTCTTTAGAAGGAAGGGGTCAATAATTATATAGTTCAATGTTGCAGTTTATGTTCTCATGACATGAAGAATACATATAGTTTAACATCAAGCAGTAAGAATGATCACACTGCAAAATGTGAGTCAGTTAGGGATGGTTTGGGTCTTAGGCATTGAAGCATCCATTTTCAAGATGATTGATCCCGGATGAATTGTGTGGGGATTACACAAGTGAGTTTTTCCTGTAACACAAGAAATATTTTACGGTATGTTCCTCCTAAATACGTTCCATTCATTATATATACAATATTTCATGAATCACTATGTCTTTATGAAAATATGGATTATAGGATAAACTTATTACCTATCCATTAAACTTATATTTTCCACTTCTATGTTTTGAGTTTCAAAAAATAGTCATCTATGGTTGTGATTAGTACATAATTTGAAGTCTGATAGAACCAACTTTTTTTAATGAATAATAACATAACATTATTAATATTAATATTACCCTTATGAATTTTAAATATAGACATTATTTTACGTTCTTATGTTAATAAGGTAATGAGATCTTAATTAATTTTCTGATGTGATTTAAAACTAGTTATACCTTTAAAATTGATAATTTTCAAATTAACTATTATTTTATTCAAAAATTAAATATATATAATTTAGAAAATTATTTTTGAAAAATTTTGTTCATTTTTGGAAGTCAACACGTCAAAAAATGGTTACGGTGAATTTTTGTGATTTTCTTAAAATTCATGAATTTTTTATAATAGTGAAATATAGTAAAATAACATATATTAAAATTGTCGTTATATAAAATATTTATGACAAAAAGAGTGATGAAAGGCCACTTGGTTTGAACTCACAGAAACTTATTACTATAGGGGTCTCATGAAACAACACTATTGGTTGTCTTGGGGAAAATAATAAAATAATGAGTAAAATAATCAAAATTCACTGATCTCTTCCAATATAAAACCCACATCAATCCCTCTTCTCTTCACTCCTCTAAGAATTTATGATTTGCAATGTTCTACCCAAATACCCTTCCTTAGTCACTCCCCTCATCCACAAATCTTTTTTCTTTCCAAAATACCGAAAACCCTTCCCTTATGTGGGTTCTCAAGGAAGTCATTTCAAAAGGTAAAGCAATCTTCTTTTTTCACTTAGTTTCATTTCAATGTATCTCCCTTTGTTATACTATCCTCACATCCTTTTTCCAAATTACCATGATAACTCCAGAATCATCTATGTAATGGAATTATATCATTTTAATGGAATAACCGTAATACATATTCTTACTCTCTCCCCTTTATTTTATAATCAAAATCAACGTCCATGAGGATCCAATTTATAACCATCGTGGATGATGAAAATTCATTCTTCAATTTTCTCCTTCGTTTCTGGTAATGAAC
Source organism: Viscum album (assembly GCA_963277665.1). Lineage (NCBI taxonomy): Eukaryota > Viridiplantae > Streptophyta > Magnoliopsida > Santalales > Viscaceae > Viscum > Viscum album. The sequence goes on along the minus strand of OY728130.1, from coordinate 1,798,498,345 downwards.
CCATTTTTGTGGTTTAAAAAGACTATTATATATTTATTAAAATGTAATTAATATTCATGAAGCATAATACGTACATATACATAAATCATATTACCAAACTAGTTCCTAATAATCATAATTACACAAAAAAAATCTATGCTAATTTCATTAATATTTCATCTAATGATTCATCCTCTTTCCATGTAAAAAATGATATATATGACCATAAAAACTTCTGTATGTTTATTAATAATAGTTTATATCAATTATAGAGATTTAAATTCATTCCACAGGAATTCCATTACATACAAACAAGTGAACCGATCAAGTAAACAAACACTTTGGAATGACGGAATTCAATATTATTACTTATCAATAATGACATAAATAAACTATAAAAAATTATGATAAAATAAATTAATTTCTAATATGTTGTGAAATAATTTATTAATTATTCTAATTTCATATTCTAAGACCTTAAGATCAAGAGAATAACACATTCAGAAAGAAGGTAAGGGTTTTTCCAATAAAACCTCCTTTTTTATATGGGATATTTTTATTGTCTAATTACCTCAATGATATTATTGTGTGTTGTTATGTACTACACATAAATTATTTGTCATTTTTCTATATATGTTTACCAACCATAATCTTTCTTTTATTTAATGGGAGTTATATTTTGTAAAACAATCTTCCTAAAATCCTTCCCAAAATACATGCCCGATTCAGAGGAATTTCTCGAATTCTAACCCATTTTTAACGGCACCCTATAATATATTTTTCGAAACCATTATATTTATAAAACCAATAAGTATATTATGAAAATATTATCTTACTTAACTTATGGTTTTATACAAATATTTTTCCAAAAGAACTCTTCTTTTCAAAGAAAGAGGGTTTTTATCTCAAGAATTACTAGATAATTTTATAAAAGTTTATTCTTCTATTTGAACACTCTTTTTTATTCTTATGTATTATTGGATTTTATATTTCATTTTATCTTTTACCATATTAAATTTAATGGGTTATGATTATTTTTTCTGTGGATGTGCTATCTTAAAACCATTCACCAATTTACTTTGAATGGTTAGTGTTTATGCTAAATATTTGGGGAAGGTTATTTATATTTCATATACTAGTTTCAATATGAATCTATTTGTTGTTTATATTTATCTCCATTAATATTAAGAATGAATTGGACATATAAAGTGTTGGGTGGGGCCCAATATAGCCCCTTGGTGCATCTGTAGGTCTCATGAGACAAAGTACGGTCTTAGTGCAAGGCCATGACAAAATGATTTTTTCTGGTCTTGGAATAAGGCCTTACCGGTTTGTTATAATGTCTAGAATTATGCATTCTATCATTATAAAAATAGTATTAATGGTTAATGTGGTTATTCGACTTGTAGAATACCCATTATCATGTTTTATTATGGCATTATTTACTTAGCTCTTATTCTTTCCATAATGTGTTCATGTTTTTGTTAGAAGCATATGTTCTTAGTTTTTCATCATGAAAAATGTTTTTATATATTCCATTGTATATCATACCCTTACTGAGTATTTGATCTCACCCCTTTCATATGATTCATTTTCTCAGGTCATGAATAATTTTATGATTAATGACATGCGGAAATAACCTAGGATTTATGGATGTTGTGAAAGGAGTTTCTATGTTGTATTTCTTTTCAAGTTGTAATATTGAACTTATGTATGTATTTTGATTCCAATAATAATAAACTACTTTGTTCTTTAGGATGCATATTATTTGATTATATTCTAATATACTCAAATAAGGAACTAGCTCCGAGTAACTGGGGTCGGGTCCTTAATGTTGGTATCAGAGAAAGTTTAGTAGAAAACATGGAAACTACATGAGAAAATGTAGATTAGGGATCAAATCCCTACGGTTTTATTTGAGTAAAACCATACAATAACGTCCTAGAATTTTGGTGAGGAATATATTATGTTAATCTTTATAGAAAATACATCCCTATCTGGATACAAACAGTTAGAGGTGGCTCTAGCACATATGTACCTAAGATTGAAAACTATGACAAGGAATTTCGGCATGACCCAGGGTATCCTGGTACACGACAAAGGACTTGATGCTCTCTTGGTATTGACACTCCTGGGGGATATGCTTTGGATATTTCAAATTTTATTAACAATAAATTATTTAGGATTTAAATTAATGTTTTTCCTCAAAGATATAATTTTTATGATTAAGGGATTATCTATGTATAGAATTTCTATTTATGCTATGTATTTTTTTATACATTAAGATTATAAATATTGATTCATACCCTAATCTAGTGTATTAAATTATTTAGAAATTGTACCTAGTTTAGAGAATTGAAATTGCATGAATGTGTGTGTCCCATGTAGGGATTTTCTTCCAATGCATGACAATTATGTTGGTTCTTATGTTGTGACTGGGGATGGGAAACTTATATCTATATAGAGACAACTTACTCAGGTTATGAATAATAAAAGCAACCATATGGAGCATCTAGATCCACCACTTGGAGGAGCTATGTTAGATCGCTTTATTGACACCATCCTCCATCATTCAATGGGACTATAAACCTATTTTTACCAGAGTAGTAGATATGTTCCTTAGAGAAGTTAGTTTTTTCAGTGGGATGTAAAGAAAGAGAGAATGATTTCATGAAATTTTGTCGTCTCTCAGGAGATGCAGATCAATGGTGGTAATTAATCCAAAACAAAAAAAAAAGAGGTGGATGAAATAATAGATATGGAATGGAGGGATTTTAAGGAAATCTTCATTGAAAAATATAACACTAGTGAATAGTAGATATAAAGAGGTAATTTTTGAATCTGAGGTAGAAAGAAAATGAAAATGTTCCCAAGTATGAATCCAACTTTACAAGGCCGGAAAGGAATGTTTCAAACTACATACATAATCCAAGGAGCCAAATTGATCTATTCATTGATGGTTTAAAACCATTCCTCCAAAGGGCACTAGTCTCTAAAAGTTTATCATCATATGAAGATAAAATATCATGTGCTGTCAAGATAGAAAATGTATTTGCTATGAATTATTACATTAATATAGAATAAGAGTATAAGTGGGATGTAGAAAACTATGGAAAAGTTATTAAGGATATATGGAAGAAGGGAAGAGTTGAGATTCTATTCTGCAGTAATTGTGGGAAGAAACAGTCAGCCACTTGCCTCATCGGAATGAGAGTCTGTTAGAAGAGTAGACAAAAATGACAAATTTCTCAGGATTGTAAGAGGGAGAAAGAAGCTACAAATGTTAAATTCTAAAATTTCAGAGAGATGGGATATTATGAACATGACTATCCTTTGTGTCAGGGAAATGTTACCCAATGAAGGGAAAAGAAGCAAGGCCAAGATTATGCAGTCACAACTGCAGAGGTTGATGTTCCAAAATTTGTGGTGGAAGGTACATTAATCATTTCATCAAACATAAACAATGATTTACTTTATTTCCTATCATCAGATTCTTTCATATCTTCCAATTTTTCCAAGAAAATAAGATATTTCATTTTTGATTTAATAAGAGAGTTTTCAGTCAAAACTATTACGAGAAGTATCATTGCAACAAATGTTTATCATGAAGTCCTCATTACAACATACAATTGTGCTTTATCTACTGATTTTATTTTCATACCCATGATTTAATTTCATATAATCCTTGGTATGTATTGGAATTAAGACCATGATGCAATAATTTATTTCAAGATAAAAGAGGTTATAATTTTTTAGGGCGATTTGGAATCCCTTATCTTTAGGTAAGAAACATCACCAACTTATTATCATCTAGATCCACACCCAGTAGAACTACTACATTCAATTAGTGGAGATAAAGAGAACCCAATATCTTTGGGTGAGGAAATACATGTTCAAATAGTGGATGTACTTATTGTGAAAGAATATGATGATGTCATTCTAGGGGATTTACCTGGACATCATCCAGAGGAAGAAATTGTGTTTTCCCTTGACCTATTTCTTAGTTCAAGTCCCATATCAAAGTCATCTTGTTAAATGGATATTGTGGAGTTAGTAGAACTAATTAAAAATCTAGAGGAATTGAGTGATAAAGGATTTATTCTCACTAGTGTTTCTCCATGGGGAGCCCCTATTCTTTTCATTATGTAGAATGATGGGTCTATGAGGTTGCACATAGACTATTATGAGATCAATGCTATAATAATAATTAAAAGGTGTCCCCTACCTCGCATTGATGATTTATTTGATCAACATCATAGATCCCAATATTTTTTGAAGATCTAAGTTTGGTCTAGATATCATCAATTTCTTATGAGGAAGGATGACATTCCAAAAACGGCATTTCAAACCAAGTATGGGCATTACAAGTTTATAGTAATACCTTTTGGACTAACTTATTCAGTATATTATTTCATGGATCTAATGAATAGAGTATTAAAGGAATATATTGATGACTTTATGGTGGTGTTTACAGATGATATCTTGGAATAATCTAAAATCTATGAAGATCATGAAAACCACTTGTTCACTATTCTGAAGACTCTTTGATGAAATGAATTATATTGGAAGTTTAAAAAGTGTGAATTCGGACTTGAATAAATTTTCTTTCTGGGCCAAACTATCTCTATGGATTTAATATCTATCGATCATGTGAAGACATGGTCTGTACTATAATGGACTACTCAAATGAACATAACTAAGGTGTGTAGTTTAATTGGTTTAGTAGGTTATTATCAGCATTTCATTCAAAACATCACCCATTTAGCCAACCTAATGACCAAGAATACACGTAAAGGGGTTATGATACAACGATAAAAGAAATTGAATAATGTTCTATGTAATTTAGTCTAAGATGAGTGAATGCACAAATTCTAAATCTACCATCAGGGAATGATGGATTTGTGATATATAGTGAGGAATTAAAGAAAGTAGATTGATGCATCCTTATGCAGAATGATAGAGTAATTGGATATTCATATAGGAAGCTATAAATTCATGAAAAAAACTATTTAACTCTAAATATTGAGTTTGAAGTTGTTATCATTGCATTGATGATTTATAGACACTACCACTATGGAAAAAATGTGAGATATATACAGATCATAAGAGTTTGAAAATTTTGCTTCTAATATAAAGAAGTATACATGAGAAAAAGGAGATGTGTTGAGATACTCAAATAATAGTTTGATTGCACAAAAAAATACCATCCAGGGAAGGAAAATAATTTTGCAGACTCTTTGAGTAGATAGGAACAAAAAATTAGGAACAATATTAGAGTTGAAAGGGATCTTATGTTCATGGATCTAGTAAAGATGGATATTGGAATTCTCAATGAACGTAACACATCACTAATTATTCCAATGTTTGAAAACATTATTTACTGGAAAGGGAAAAAAATCTCTCAGGCTGATGAGGAGGAGTTTCAAAAGTAAATTAACGATGCAAATTATGGGAAGTTGATTGACTTCATCTATGAAGGTCCCATTTTAAAATTTGGAAAGAGGTCTTATTTTCCTGATATTCCTGAGCTAAATAGAGAACTACTAGATGATTCTCATAGCTCTAATTTCTCTATACACTCTGGTATCACAAATAGTATATATATCTAAAGGAACATTTTTCGTGGGAAAATATGAAGAGGGAGATTGCTGATTATTTGTCGAAAAGTTTGGTTTGTCAACAGGTTAATCCTAGAAGACAACAACCTAGAGGAGTCATGTAACCCCTTACAATACCTATTTGTAAATAGGATAATATTATGATGGACATTATCATGGGGATACCAAAGACTCCAAGAAATAATGATACGACATGGATCATTGTTGATCTTCTTAAAAAATCTGCACATTTTGTTGCATTAAGTGAAGATTTACCATGTGAACATTTAGCAAGAATATATATTAATGATGTTGTAAGACCTAATAGTATACCCTTATAATTTTTTTATCATCATCCTCATTTTATATCACAATTCTGGAAATGTCTTTATAAGGCCCTAGATACAGTTCTTCATTTGAGCACTTCCTACCACTCACAAATCGAGGGACAATCAGAACGGACTATTAAAACATTGGAAAACATGTTGAGGTCTTTTTCACATGACTTTCATGGTATGTGGGGTCAATATTTACCACTTGTATAATTTTACTATTATAATAGCATCCATTCAATTATTTAGATGTCACTATATGAAGCATTATATGGAATTATATGTCGTACACCAACCAACTAGGATGATGTTGGTGAAAGAAACGCCATATGCCCCAAACATATTTATCAAACAACAGAAAAGGTGAAGATTATCCAAACCCATATCAAAACAGATCAATGTAGGAAATAGAGAGATGCTGATAATTGAATGGAGGATTTTGAATTTTAAAGATGAGATCATGTTTTCTTAAAGGTATCTCCATGGTATTGTATTATACAATTCGGTATGAAGGGAAATGTAAGTCCCATGTACATCTGACCATTTGAAATTCATGATCGAATTAAAGTTGTAGCTTAAAATTTTCTAATGCCACCATGTATTTCAAAAGTTCACAATGTGTTCCATGTATCAATGTTAATGAAATACATTCCAGACACAACACATGTAGTCACCTATGAAGAAAGAAAACTTTAGCTCGATCTGTCTTTTAGTGAAGAGCCAATCAAGATTCTTGATACTAGAGAACACGTTTTGTGAAATTGGATGACTCACATAGTAATGGTTCTTTGGAGGAACCGTAATATGGATGATACAATGTGGGTACTAGAGGGAATTATGAAGAATAACCACCCATATGTTTTAGAGGGCTTTATACATAAAATTTTTATGATGATTTTTATCGAAGGATGGAAAAATGTAACACCCCAAAATTTTATGATAAATTCCTTTTAAAAAATTTATATTCATTAGATAACATATATTGAAAGAAGAACAAAGTCACAGTGAATGAAAACAATATAGGATAAAGTCATAACAAAACAATTAAACATAAATTTTCCGTGTCTGTGTTTCGAGTTTCAAAAAAGGGTCATCTACAATTGTGATTAGTAAGTTATTTAGATTCTGATGGAAACAACTTTTTTATGAATAGAAAAATATCATTATGAATAGTGATATGAATTGTAATATGACTCTTATGAATATTAAATAATGAAATTATTTTATTTTCATAACATAATAAGATAATGATATCATAATTAATTTTTGAATGTGATACAAATCTAATTATTCCTTTAAAATTGTTCTTGTTCAAATTATCTATGATTTTCATTAAAAAATATAATTAAAATATTTTGAATTTTTATTTTTATAAATGGAGTATATTTTTTAAATCAATACATATAAAAATTGTAGGGGTTAATTTGTTGGATTTTTATAAATTTCATGAATTTTTTGATGAATAGTGAAATACGGAAAAATACCATATATACAAATTATCAGTTAAATACACTATTTATGGCATCATGAGTGATAAAAGTCCATGTGGTTTGAACTATCATGCACTTATTACTATTATAGTTCACATTATACAACCCTATTGGTTGTCTTGAGGGAAATAATAAAAGAATGAGAAAAATATTAAAAATATCCTCCTCTCCACTATAAAAAATCCTACATCACTCTCTCTTCTCTTCACATCTCTATGCCTAGAAGCTCCTCAATGTTCTACCCAAATATCATTCCCTAGTCACTCCTTACTTATAAGAAGATATTTTTCTTTCCAAAAGACCAGAACCCCTCTCTTAAAGAGGTTCTCAAGGAGGTTATTTTAAGAAGTAAATCTCCCTTATTTTTCATTATGATTCATTTTAATTTTTCTTAATTTGTTATCTTATAATATCCTCCTTTGTCTAATTAACCTTGAAAAAAGGGTATCAAATATATAATAGAGTTATATATTTTGAATGTAAGAACCATCATTAATATTATTACTCTCTCCCTTTTATTTTATAAACAAAATCAACATCCATGAAGTTCCAATTTATATCCTTTATGGATGACGATGTTTCGTTCTTCAATTCACTAATGCACAACTGGTCATGAAACCATTTTTATGGTTGAACCAGACTATAATATATTTATTATGACATAATTAATATTCATGAACCATTATATGTACATATTATTAAATCAGATGACCAAACTAGTTCCTAATAATCAAAATACTGCTAAAATAATCTATGTGAATGTCATTCATATTTAATATAATGACTCATCTTATTTATGTGTATAAAAATGATACCAATTACCATTAACAATTCTGTATGTTCCTAAATAATATGTAACATCATTAATGGAGATTTACATCAATTCCACGTGAACTATATTACTTAAAAACAAGTGAACCAATCAAGTAAACGAACACTCTGGAACGACAGAATTCAATATTATAACTTATCAATAAGGACATAAATGAACTAAACAGAAATATGATAAATTAGATATATATTTTGAATAGGTTCTTAAATATGTTATTAAAAATTATAATTTCAAATTCTTGGAAAATAATTTCAAGAGATGAACACCTTCGAACAAAAGGTAAGGATTTTACACCCGAACCGCCTTTTTTATTTGGGATATTTTTATTCTCTAATTACCTCAATGAGATAATTGTGTATTATTATATACTCCTCATAAATTCGGTGTGGGTTATTTATATATGTTTACCAACAAGAATTATAATTTCATTTAATGGTAGTTATATGTTCTAAAATGAGCTTTCAAAAATCCTTCCCAAAATTCAAACCCAATTCAAGGGAATTTATCGAAATCATACACATTTTCAAGGGCACACTATAATCTGTTTTTTTAAACCATTATCATTATAAAATCACTAATTTTATTGTTAAAATAATATCTTACTTCACTTTAAGTATTATACAAATATTATTTTCCAAAAGAACGTATCTTTTCAATGTAAAAGGGTATTTATCTCAAGAATTACTCGAAGATTTTATAAGAGTGTCTTCACCTATTTCAACACTCATGTGGATTTGTCTATATTATTATGAATAATATTTCATGGTATAATATACCATATTTAATTAAATGGTTTATTATAATTTTTCCTGTGGATGTTCTATCTTAAAAAAATTCACCAATTTACTTTGAATTGTTAGTGCGTATGCTTAATATTCATGGAAATTTATTTAAAATTAATATATTAGTTTTAGTATAAATTTACATGATTTTTTAAAGGATGATTCCCTATTCAAATACTTGAGAACTATGAGAAATCATGAAAATTAAAAAATTCTAAATTAGGGGATTTTATTACATTCATTTTGGTGTAGAGTGGTGAATTCCTCATGAAGAATATTCATGCACATGTGATTGCTTTCAACACCCATATAGGCAAGGCCATATGCCACTTTATTCACCTATCTGTAGTTGTGAGTGATAATATGATTTGTCCTTGATAGTTAATACAGCAAAATGATCCATTTATCATTAAGGGTCCATGCTAGGTCAATATGAGGAATTAATTACACATGGATAGATTAGGGGGGTCTTCTATTTCCCTCAGTGCATCGGTAGGTCTCATGTGACAAATTACTGTCTGGGCACAAGGCCTTGACAAAATGATTTTTTATGGTCTTGGAATGAGGCCTTGAATTCATGGTTATAATGTCCCACATTATGAATTCCCTAATTATGAAAATATTATTGATTGTTCAAGTGGTTATTTGACTAGTACAATACTGATGATTATGTTTTATTATGGAAATATTTACTCAGCTCTTATTCTTACCATAATCTGTTCATGTTTTTATTAAAGGCATATGTTTTTTAGTTTTTCAACATGCCTAATATTTATATATATTTAGGTGAATTTATTAACATTAATGATAATTGGAGATTACCCTTTCCTTATGTTAAAGTTTCTTAAGACAGGATGAATTTTATTATGAATGACATGCTAAAATAACCTACGAGTTATGGGTGTTTTCAAAGGAGTTTCTATGTTTTATTTCTTTTTCATGTTGTAATGTTGAACTTATGTATGTATCTGGTTTCAAATAATACTAAAATAATTTTTACTTCGTGATGCATATTCCTTCATTATATGGAAATGTTATCAAATAAGGTACCAGCTCTGGGTAATTAGGTTCGGTAACATATAGTTCTTGTGGGTTTTATAATCTTACCGAGATGTGGCAACCTAGGGAAAATTGGGGTGGATGGGTATATATTGGGTGGAGTGGATGGAGTTATGAGTATTGGGTTTCCAACTCAAATAATATTCTTAAATATCCCAATTGTCCTCAAATAAAATACCACGTAGTTTGAGAAGATGAATTTCCACTTACACATGAGAAGGATATCAATATGAGTAGACAAGATTGGTGCATATTTGTAGCAGTGGCCCATGGAGCATTTATAGTCATGGTTATGTGCATAAGCTACCCATTGGAAGGTGGAGACTGGGGCTCTCTCCCTGTGGTATTTCAACTTGGTTGTAGGTTGAATTTCATGCACCCTACTATCCACTATGCGCACATGAGTCATGATCATCATGGTAAAAAAGAGAAATAAGTAGACCCGACACTCATGTGATGAAAGGTGCTCCAACGAGAGATGATACAAGGATTATTAATGGATGATTAGCAAGTAATTCTAGGTGCACTGAGGATATTGTTGGGGCTAATGTTTGGAAGATTCCCATTCTTTACTCCCCATGTAAGTACATGAAGTTATCCCATGTGAATTGTATGTGGTAATATTACAATTTAACATCATGTGAATGGAATAGGGTGTGTGGGGATTACACATTGAGCTCCCATTTAGGCTATACCAAATCACGTCAAGAGGCACTTCAAACTCATTGGTGGGTCAATGTCTTCGATAGGGTTGTACACCTGAGATGGAGGACCACAGTTGTTTTCCATTGTCCTTCTCCTGATCATTGAATGGTCCATATTATGCTTGGTGCATAGGGTATCTAAGGGTTTTCACATGAGTAATCCTATTCGTTAATGATAGGATATTTTATAGTTTAATGTCATGTAGTGAGGAATATTGGTATTTTCATTCTTGAGGCATAAGGAATCTCATGTTTGTCATATGTGGGATCCTATTATTGAATGATAGGGTATGCTATAGTATTAAGTCATGTAGTGAGGAATATTGGGAAGTGTATTCTTGATGGATAATCCATATCATGTTTTTCATAGCAGTAATTCTATTCATGAATGATAGAGTATTCTATTGTTTAAAGTAACGTGGTGAGTACTATTTGGGAGAAGATGCATAATAATGGATTGTTTGGGGACTTACACAATGGGAAGCCATTTTGTGTTGAAATGGCATGTGAGTAAGGTGATGGGGTTTGAGGAGTTTCTTCAGGAATGGATTGACTCAAGGTACTCAGGGAATCTAAGAGAGGAATCTTAGCTCATGAGATGGGAATGGTACACATAGGATTAGTTCAACTCAAGGTGTATCATGGAGTTCATAAGAGTATCTCAAATCATGGTATTCTAGGGTGGATGTTCGGTCCTCATAAGGGTGTATGAATATATGTTGTCGACTTGGCTTGAAAATTGCAAGGTGTGACTATCTATTTATCAGGGGTGCTAGTGAATGTTGTGAAGGGACTTTGCCTAAGGCATGGGACTGTAGGTTGTTATTGATCTTGAACATGGGTATAGGGGTGCAATCCCCACAGCATGGTCCAGTGGGAATATTTCCAAATAATGGTCAACACAATAAGGTAAGTGTGAAAGAAGTCCTATGCACAAGATGTGTTGGGTGTACGAAGACATGATAACAATATGGGATGCATGAAATATGAGTTATGCATAATATAGGTTGTGGGAAAGATAGCTAGGGAACAAGTTGGACTACATGAAAGATGAGTAGCACGTAAGGCCAGGGGTGTGTTCAAGAGAAGACTTTGTGCACACCCATCTTGGGATTCAATATTTTATGATTGGATTACATAATTTGGGACCACTCAATGGATTCCCCACAAGGAACCTATCATGAAAGATACTACCATGAGGGTTCAATTCTATCACGAAGTCACAGAATATCAATCTTACGTGTAGCATAGAAGCTGTTTGGCATCCATATGATCATTTTGTAGAAGGGGGTAGTAATTAAAATATATCCAAATCCTTCAGAAACAACACACATAGTTTATGATTTGGAAGGAATCTTATGTTAAACTCTTTACATTTTCCCAACATCATACACATAAGGGATTGCTTAACATCATTTTGGAACATAAGATAGTCTAGTAATTGGATTTTGTGCAATGTTCCATTATTTCATGCAATATGTCGTTTTTGTACACTCTAATACCATTTTTTCATGCATGGTACTTAAGTTCACATTCATACTGAAGGGCCTCTATGTAACATCTTATCGTATTTTTCATACAAGTATGTTCTGCAATCACAAAACAGTTAAGCATACTATTGGGAAACATGCATGCAAATCAATAAATTTCCCTAAAACCTTTTTAGCATGTAACATTTTCTAGTACGAGTTTGACTGGAAATATGGTCTTATTTATAACATCATTTGGGATCTACAATAAATCAAATATAATCTTGTAGAATGGGAAATGATCTTGGAGTAATCATAGAAGCATTAAGTCCATTATTTCGATGTGTTTTTTCAGTGATAACAAGATGCGATGGAATTCTATGAATCGATAAAAAATATCCAACTGGCACCACTTCATCATAAACTCACTCAACACATATTTAAACATATTTCCTAATAATTACAACATTGAGCCCAAAAAATATTTACTATTATGTTTACAAGGATATATCTAATGCATTATTGATTCTTCCTCATATGATAATAACATACTCACATGGGTTTTGGTTTCCCTTATATATTGATCATAACAAAATTGATATAAATCTACTCAAAAAGAGATTCATCTAGATGCATTCCATAACATCCCTTGCCTTTATGTCACCAATCCCTCATGACAATGCGAGCTATTTCTGATGCTACATCAATAACCTTATCAGAATGAACAACCCAAAATACACTCTATGGGTTTTTTTACTAATAGGAAGTGACTATAAATAATATCATACAATCATCACTTTCTTAGGGGGAAGATGGGTTCATGGTCATAAAGTCCATATATCCACATTTTTTACATAGAAAAGCCTAAAAACATCAACATGTAGTGAGACATACTGCACCATGTATCTAGGATAATAAAATTTCTATTCTCGAATGCTGCCCCATCTTATATATAAACAGGACAATATAGTCATATCCAAATAGAAAATTCTATAGTATAACAATATTGAGAATAATCTAGACAAAAAGATCTATTTGGGTACCCAATTTGGAGACTTGGTATCCAACACTGAATTCATGGTATTCTCAAAAGTAACTACCTTATATGTAGTAACTAACCTACCAAGATTGACCTAACAATTCACTATAACCAGATCACCATATGGCCCAAAGTAAATTCATGTTCAAAATGTGTTGGATACAAGAATTAGGGTCTCAAATTACAACCATATGAAAATCATCTCATGCTTGGAATATAATATTCACAACATGGGTTCCAAAATTAAATTCTGTATTACCCGACCATCTAAGTGATTACCAAGAACAAGAATAATATATTTTGAATATATAAAATAATCAATAAAGTCATAGAACAAGAATAATAATCTAAAAACACATTAACAACCCACCAAAAAAATAATTATTTTTATTATAATCATCTATAAACAAAACATGTTGAAATAAGATCAATAGAGAATGGGTTGATAAAAAATAACTCAAAACATCAATTGGGGTTAAAAAATGATCCACATGACCCAAAACATCCCATGAACCTGATCACCAATATAACTATATCACATTAGGATAACAAGAATCATGATGTTCTGATAAATTACATAGAACCCTTCCCTTAAGTGTATTCAATAACCCCATGTACGAATTTAACCCATGGGAATATGAAGGTTATGTAAAAAACCTAATAAGATAGCTCCTAGAATCAAAAAAAAAATATTTCACCATGTAAAACATCATAGCATGTTTTAAAACAATATTTTAATTATATATATATAATTAAAATAATTCCTTTAAAACATTTGGGAATCCTCCAATAATATATATTTTTATGGATAACATGAAACAATCATTCATAATAAGAAGTGATGGAAACATTGATAAAATAAATTACAATCAAATTAGTTGAAATTTTTTTCATTAAACCACATTACGTGAATCACATGATCAACATTATGGTTCTATGGAATCTAATACTCACTCAAGGAGGACTAGTTAGAATACATGAACTTCATGTTTCTAGAGACCAAAAATTCTTATAAGTGTAATAATCTATCACATTACCTCCCACTATAAAATTTGGAAAAATTATTTAGCTGATTCAAAATACACAATAAGGATATGGGTGTCTATTAACCATCCATCCCAAGTTCTACCATGTAATAAATATTATAAAAACATTTATTATCAAATTATGTAATCACATTAGTAAGAAATCATCATGTCTTAAATAAAGACTATTTTGAAACACCATTTAAAAACTCATTTGGAACCGAATCATTCTTAAAAACATATCATCGTGTACTTCGTGTGTAAAATTCTATTTTCAGATAGAAAATCATTTGAAATTTTAATTTTAACAAGCTTGTGAAAAGAATAATCTCAAATTCTAATCAAAACACAAAACATTCCAAATGAAAATAATCTAGAGAATGAGGAGGATGAAGTCCCACAAGTGAGGGGAGCTTGTTCAAATGAAACAGAATAGTGGGTATAAGAAAAATAGTTAAATTCATCAGAGCTGTAAAATATATTTTTAATTTTTATGAACACTGGGTAGATCACATGATTAGGATTCATTGATTGGTAAAACATGTGATAACCATGTGGGATCTATTGTTTTGAACTCCGCTGCTTAAGGGTTATCCAAGTTGTTTGGAATAATAGTTCCACTAACCATAAACCAACCATCAAATTTATCTATATGTTCTATATAGAGAAGCATGTTTACCTCATGACCTCACATAGTCTATCCAACCAAGTACTAATCATATAAAACTCCACTAAAACCCCTTATTACCCCACCTTATCACCTAGTTTGTTGCTTGGATGACACTAATCAGGTGTTAGCCATTACTTCATGCGACTATTCACCAAAACTAAAAAATATGACACCAAAATCCAGAAAAAACTAATAATAAATAAAATTAAAATCAGAATCAAAATAAATAAAAACAATTGATGTGATGTGTGTGAAATGTATATCAAAAATTCCTTTACCAACCCCATATTGTACTCAGTGTTTTCAATTCAATAAAAAAGGATTCAACTACTCTCTCACAAAAGCATCACCATATTATGATTCATATCTATATCTACCAAAATATCATTACATATGTACTAAGGGAAATAATTAACCATGGAACACCAAATTTTGTGAATCCATGATATGAACATGCATTACATCAATATATGTGTTGGGATCATATTCCAAATCCTCTAACATAATCTTATGGGTTGGATCCAGATGGTATATTTTTCTCTTGGATACATGAAATACATAATGATTGTTTATCATCTAAATTATATGGAAAAACGGTATTCCCCTATCCTTAAACATTAAATTATATCAAAGGCATCGATATACCATTACTCCAAATTACAATAACTTCCCAATTAATTGTATTATAGAAAAGAAGAAACACTGAGAAACACCAAATAACCAACCTCAAATTCTAACGAAGGATGATAATGATTATCTTTTGATTTAAAATGAAATTGAGCCATCTTAAATCATTCAAGATCAAAACAAACATCAATTTTATGTCCTAGATAACACTTAACCCCAATATTTTGTGTTAACCCAATTCCATAAAACCAAGAGGATATCAATTAAGTCCCATATAAAATTAATAAAATGGATTCTTCATAATAATATCTTGTTGACTATTATCATAATAAAATTCAATACATGGTGGATTATTCTACCATGAATTGAAAAATCAAGAACACTCAATTTAAACATATCCTCATTAATCTATATATTCAACTCTTTCTAACCATTATTTTATGGATGATGTGTTTTTGGTCAACATTAGTTAATAAACCATAGCCTTCTAAAGACCTTTCTTATTCCAATAAATGAATTGAGGTTCTAATTATAATATAATGGTTGAAGGAATTCCGTAAGTAATTTCAATCCCTAAGGTATATAAGTATCTTCTATCATAACATTAACATTCTCTCTACTAAGATGGTAATATGTTTTTTTAGTCAACCAACTAATAAACACCCAAATTTAGTCATTACCACCAATTTTTGAGGCATACTAATCATGAAATATAGATAAAATAAATCCCAATTCTACATTTAAATATGAATAGGGAAAAATATTGTGGAACTTATTTTACTTAAACCAATTCTAGGTAAGGCATTGATACCCGAAATTTGTAATTGACCACATTATCATGGGACAAAAATAGATTACTTTGTTGTCCTAAAGAATGTTATTTAACAGAGGGTGAATGAAAATACTATATTATGTCCCATTCTCCAAAAACACCCTTAATAAAAATATGGTAACCCCAAAACATTTCTCGAATTTATTATCACTATCATTATACTAAGACTAATCATTCATGGTCTCCCCAATGTTTAAAAATTATATCAAACTACTCCTAATCAGAGTATGATACCTTATTGTGAATATTATGAGCATACAAGGAGCGAGTGACATTCAAAGAAGACAAAAACACCAACATTATATTTTAGTACCAATCTAATTGAATTTTAGTATGAAACATTATCATATTCCATTAATCTCAAGATTCCCACACTACCTATGATAACATCATCAATCTCAATTGGTCATCCAACATATTCCCTTTGTTCGTTTATAACTTATATCAAAATCTAAATCAGATAGATACTCCAATCAGTATCTCTACTAAATATTCAATTCAATAATAGTTAATATATACATCATTAATGTTGTTTTGAATATTCTATAAATCTTTTTATAAAGTGTTACTAGAACCGTCTTTCCAATGCATGCATTCTCACAGATAATTTAGGGTTTTTTATGGGGTAATTCTTCCCATATGGGGGTAATTAGTTAGATCCATAAGAAACTACATGGTAATTGTGAAAGAATAAAACCCCTTATCCAAAACATAAAGCACCACAATACGTGACATAACCCATATCTAACTAAGATATTATCAAAACTAGAGTGTAATTCAACCTTGATTTCTGTTCCTCAAAATTCTATATTCAATTGTCATATTAGTTAAAATTTAATCCATTCCATGTCTAATGCTTAAAGGATGATGAATAAATGTTTAAATATTAAATGAATAACCTATAATATCCAAATAAATGATAGAATTTCTTAATATCAAACTCTTTCATAGGCTTTCGTCAATAAATCATTTCATGAATGTTAATAGGATCCAATGTAATGCCTTTATCAAATATCACATGACCCATGAATAGCACTCATTAAATCTAGAAATTAATTTTCAGAAATTTAGTGTACATGTTTTAGATTTTAAAATATCTAGGGAAAATTTATTTATTGACTTTATACTCCACCTTCATCATAGGGTACATAAAAATATCATCCAATAAAACCAACACGAAGGATTAAACATAACTATAAAAAAAGTTTTAAAATAGATGAAAATTTAAATAGATTTATTTAGGCCTAATTCCATAACATAATATTACCCATTACCATACATATTTTTTATATAAGTTCAAGGAAAATCCACCACATACACTCTAATATAATTGTATCTCAATATCTAGTCAATTTTATGGAAAGAATTAGGGACACTTGAGGTGATGAAACAAATAATAAATCCATGGTAGTGGGAATTTATATATAATTTTCACATGGTTGTGTAAATACTTGAACCTAGTAGCCCAAGGTCAGTGGTTAATTCATTATACTGGTACTTGATACCAGAATTCACATCCCATAGGATCGAGTAGTTTAGTAGTCATATAAAACAAGATACTTATTTGAATCACAGATTACATTCAAAAATATAAAATAAAACATATAATTTAATTTGAGAACACCATTATTACATTAACCATATTAACACATAAAAATAATAATACAATTCTAAACATCATGGGAAATGTATACATAATAAAGGGGTTAGATCAGATTCTCTATAAGGGTATGCGTACAGAAAAATATAACACGAAGTAGAAAAAACATGAATAATATGGAATAAATAAAAAATAATCAAATAATCCCTATAACTAATTCCATAAAATAGGGTATTTCATCCATGTATAACATAACAACATAAATAATCACGTGCAGAATAATAAAAATATTAATTTTTATTGAATTCATAATTTCGAACGTCATAATTATATCGAGAATTCCTTGTGAAACGATAATATACATAAATTGGTAAAGAGTAGTCCAAATACAAAAATGTTTTTTTATCTTGATTCAAACTAATATATCAAGTAATTATGTAGACCAAAACCATCACATAATAATTCTAAATCCTTTAACATATGAATTGGGGGAAATATGATCAATGTACAATTTTCACAATGAAAAACTAGCATACAAATTGCCAATAATTTTCCCAATCAAAAAACATTATCATAAACCATCAGGAGTATCATGGAGAATTGTATCAAAATAAAACATCTCTTATATAGAATATTATTCACATAATAGTTTTGACATATATGAATATACATTAAAAATATCATAGAAATATATCTCGAGGAAGATATTTTTCACATTTTGAAAAAACAATATTCCAAAATATTATGGTAAAAAATTTCATTTAAGAAACCTTGTAATCTTTTAGTGGAATCTTAAAAAATTAAGCAGTCATGATGGTAGTAAATTATATTATTTCCATATAAGTTTAAAAAATCAATCCTTTAACACGTTTTTAAGAAAATCACAGGCACCTCCTTTAGAAATCAAGATGAATATTACTTTTTGGGTTAAACATCATTAATAAATGATTTGAAAATAGTAAAAATATTATTTAAAATATTTAAAGTAAAATATAGATATAGAAGAAGTATAATCCCAACCAAGTAGAAAAATGAAAATCGGGTTTCCTAAAAAAGTAACTCTTCAGTATCTATACATAAAGAGAGGAAAATAAGAGGAAATAAAAAGAGTATAATAAAATATATTGGGTTAATAACATAAATATAAAATAAGTCATCATCTATGAACTTTAACAAAAATAATCTCGAATAATAATGATGTTTTGAAATAAACCATTACCTTATGTTTGACTTCATTCATATTAATAAAGACCTCTTTTATAATAAATATTTATTTATTATATATCTAATAGAAAACCAAAATCAGATATATCAAATGATATATGAGTTACTTATAATATATTATCACATTTTTATTAACAATTCCATGATAAAATCACTATTCTGAGTAACAGTTACATCATTTTTCATGTATGTTATGGTTTGGTAGTTTCAATAGTTGTGAATTTATTAGTGTTAAATCATTTAAAAAATATTAAGAATTAAAATATCTTTATATATATTCATTATATACATATCTAAATTCTTCCATAAAATTTTTCGAAGGAAACAAAATTAATCACACCATTCATTGAAAATGTTGGTCATACATAGACATGAACATTGTTTTCATTTTTTGATGGATGGAATGAAATAAGGTGAATAAGAATTTACCATAATAGAATCATTATTATATCATATATAATATATATATGTATATATATATATATTAAAAAAATATTTATTATCATCAAATTAATATGGAAATCAAAATAAAATCACATCTCTTTGTGAATGTGGTATTCCACACGTACCCACAAGTGACATTATTTTTTTCCTATGGATTGGAAGGTATTATTGAAGATGAGAGATTTTGATTAAATAATTATAGTTTATTCATAAGTATCATACATAATCATTCACCCCACCATTTTAATAATCCATTAAATATGGTGGAGGAGAATAAATTTTATCTCTATGTGGAGATGGTAAGTCCTACGTACGCATGAACGATGCGTTCACTTCCCATTTGAATGGAAAATAGTGGATTATAGTGATTTAATAATAATTATAAATTTCATTATATTTATGATAACAAAGATACAATTTCATGATAAATACATTATATTTTTAGGTGGTAAATAAGCAGTAAAAAATAAAATGATCAGTTAAGGTAATTGCATCTTCTTTTAGAGAACATAATTTGATCTCCCCTTAAGGGTCATAGGGTTTTTTTTGAGTTAAAAATATTATAGATTATGTTATGATCATTAGAAAGGGAATATTTTATGGGATTTTCTAGATATATGGATCAAATCATATTAATGACGATGAAGGAGGGGAGTCCTTTAAAAAGGGTCGGAGTAGACACACTTCGAATTTCCTAAAATTTAAAAATATATATAGTCATTATCAAGACAATTAAATAAAAATGCACATGAATTCAAATAGAAACATTATAGGGATTATATAACATAATAAAATTTAATTTATATAGGTTTTTATTCCATTTATCCATTATATATTTTATTAAGTCCTTTATAAATTTCTTTTGACATTAACTATTATAACAACTATTTTAATTAACTAAAGTCAGTAATGATACCATAAATGCTAATTTTTCTCATAAATGGGTCATGGATGATTTTTTAAACCATGTTAAAAATACATGTTTAATGTTAATATACTTATAAATTTTAAATAAAATAATAAAATTTTATTTATTATAAAATACCATTAATGACAATTTTTGAATTTTTAATTTAATTTTTCATTAAGGACACCAAGAAAAATAGAAAAATAGAATCAAATCCTATTATAATTAAATAATATGATATATTTATCTAAAAAATTGATTTAACACTATACCTCAATCAAATTATACTACATGTAATATTATTGAAACCATTTATCATATTTTTTATTAGTTAAATAAATTCAATATCATCATTGATAAAGAATATAATGTAACAATTTTACAATGAAAAAAATTACTATTATGAAAATTATTTCTTTACTCCCAAAATTATTATTAGGATTCATTCATAACATTATTTTCCCCTATTTTAACATAGAGAGGATATTTAAAAGTAAGAGTGTGACATTTTTGTAACATTCCATATTAGATATTATAAAGGTAATTTTAATGGAATAATATACCATAAATTTTTTAATTTTAAGACATAGTTGATAAGGGTATAATTAAATTCATCCAATACGAATTCATATGAAAAATGGGGAGATTATCACTTATTTTTAATCTATATTAACATGATTTGTCCATTATTGAACTAATAAATATTATCTCAGTTACAATTGATAATACCTCAAAATAAAATCCCCATATTTAAAAAATTTGGGCAACCTAATTCTTCATATTTATTATATTTTATCTAATTCCATTCTTATAAGGGGTATACATTATTTTTAAAATAAGTGTTCAAATCAAAATAAAATCCTATTATTAAAAAATAATAGTTTTTAAATATAAAACTAAACATATTCATATACAAATAATAGAAAACAAATTGGTGAATGGCGAAAATTTTATTGAATATATAATATATATTTCATTCAAAAAATTATATATTGGTTATTAATTTAATTTATCAAGAAATATTTTTTTCATGCAAGAAAACCATTTTTATAGAAACATCACTTTCTACTTCAATTTTTTTAGTTTATACACACTTGTTTAAAATGCGATATATTTTTCACATGTGTAAACCATAAATTTTTCCAACATTAATCAATGTTATTTGTAAGTTACAATTTCACAAATAGGTAATAATGTAATGTTATATTACGATTCATTAGGCTTGGGGATGCGTACATTTAAAACAATCAAGTAAAATTAATAAGGTTTTGATTATATTTCTTCATAGTGATAAAATGCATTGGGTCTATATTTTATTTCCTTAATAATGATAAATGGAAGTCATCATTTACACTATAGAAACTTGGTTTCATTTTTATATAGTATTCTATAAGTCCAATTCATTCTATGAGTTCAAATGTTTTTGAAATTTTTGGGGATTGTTTTCTTTTCCTACCAAATCACAGAATAACATTATAGGGACTTTTATTCAATAAAACATAATATACCACCTAAAATCCAAAATTATTTCATTGGATATAATCATAGTTTATTTCTTTTCATTGGGTTTCTATAATATATGTTTGAATTGTCTATAACATCATCATTATCTCTGTAAAATGTTCTTGGAGAACTTGATTCCTTTCACCAACATCATCCCAGCAAGTTGGATTATGGAATATCTTTCCAGATAATGCATCATATAGTTCTATTTAAATACCTTAATGAATTATATTATAATGAGAGAACTCTACCAAAGGTAAATAATGGTTCCACATACCTTGAATGTTATATGTGCTGACCTAAAATTTTATTATAATGGTTGTATAGTACTTTTTGAGTACCCATCTATGTCAGGATGATATGAGGTGCTCAAATTATGCTCAGTATCAATATCCTTTTAAATAATTTTATAGAATGTCGATGTGAATTATTTATCATTATTATGAAAAATTGAAAAAATGTGTTTTGTGAAGTCTTAACAATTGATGATATTGAGTCTTTAATGGTTCCCCAGAGGTAAATCTTCTCTTACAGTAAGTAATTGGGCATATTTTGTAAGGTGGTCAATAATAACACATATTCAATCATTAATTCTCTACGAATTTTGTAATCTAGTGACCAAGTTTATAGTAATGTCTTCCCATTTCAATTTAGGAATAGCTAGAGGATCCACGATTCCTAGAGGATGATATCTCTCTATCTTTATATATTTATAAAAAAAATTGAAACATTATCATCAATTTACATCTTCATATTATCCCACAAAAAATGTTCCTTCATATATTTGTACATCATGGTGCTAGCTTGGTTTGTAGAGAAATTCAAGCTATGTTCGTCATATAATAATTCCTTTTTTATATGATTAATAGTTAGAAAACCTTATGTATTTACAAACATTATAAACCTATCTTTATCTATTATGTATGTTAATTTTCCAACATTTTTTCCCTTTTTTTGAAAATTCCCTTCATCAAGGAAAAAAGTTTATATTTTGTAATAATTATGGGTAGGAAATCATTTGAAAAAGAAGTGATGTTTCCCCTTTTATGAAAATTCTTGGATACATATTTACTAAATCCATGATCATAGATTCCTTTTTAATCATAATATTTGTAATGACTCCCTAATTTGTATATCTCAATATATCAAATACCTTATTTTTCGTTACTGGGATTTAATGTAAAGAGAAATAAAAATACTTGTGAAGGAAGAGCCATCAACGTTTTTCACACGTTGAAATTTCTTTAAGAAATAATGTAGTTCAAACTACTTTGATCCATGTATAGATCATTTCTTTTACTATAGATACAATGTATCAACATATCAATAGAAATAATTAGGGATACCAAATAAATATCATGAATTAGATAGTTTTATTCATGATTCTTTAACTACCTTGATGCATTGGAAATAAATTTATCATTATACAAAAGGATGCAACCAAGTATCTTCTTTAATGAATCAATTTATATCAAAAATTCACTATTTCATGACAGTAGATTCATGATTTAAACATTCACCGATATCTTCAATAATTCGACAAAGCATTCATCACATTCTTTTTCCCATGTGAACATAACTCTTTTACAAGTAATCCAGGTTTTCAATTTATCGAAATTAGAAATATATTTAATAAATAAAATACAATAACCTAAAAATCCATCGAAACTATGTACCTCAATTATTTCCATTATTTTAATCTATTCATGGAATACATATCTCATTATAGAATCGACTAAGATTTCATCCATGAAGATAATATGTCCATTAAAAGAAAATTTTAGATAGAAAAATATACACATTCTATATTTCCAATATATCTATTTTCTTCATATATTCTAAAGAATGACCCAAAATTGATTCTCATGGTCATAAAATTTCATTCAGGACTACTATATACCTTTAATAAATGCCAAAAAAATTGTCAATATATTCCATGAACAATTTTCCCATTAGAACTATAATAACATAGTCGTAATTCATCAATACAATTTTAATTAATATAATATCAAAATGTCTACACCATATTGGAAACAAATTTATATAATATGATCCTTATTTACACATAATTTATGATACCAAAAATTAGTTTCACTCTTCGAAAAATATTGAGAAATGTGAAGTTGATTGAATAAATCATAAATGTGAGGTAGATGTTACTTTTTCATTATCGTATTAGCCATAATTTTCATAAATTCATGAAAACTACGTATATATCGATCAGTATTATTAATCATAAAATAATTACATCTGTAAAAGATGAAACACTATAGAATATAAATCCCTTATTACCCAACTCATCTAGTTGTTTTTTTAATTCCACTACTTCCATAGTGGTCATTCTATGAGGAGTCTTTGATATCTGGCTTTCATCATGGATTAAATCAATGAAAAATTTAACCTCAAAATATTTCATATGTCTCGATAATTAATCAGGAAATAGATCTATATGTTCTTATAAAATTGGTACATTTTTAATTTGAAGATAAAATTTTTCATATGTTGGTTGTGTCTTAAATTCTAATCCTAGATTTTTTTTTAGAAGAGCTATTGGTTCGTGGATTTAAAAATGAATCACATAATAATGTATCCTCTTATGAATATATGGAATTATATATATTCATTAAGAATTGTAATTTCATCCTCCACACAATAAATTTTTTGATCAATTTTCAAAATCAAATTTATAAAAAATAATTCTATAAAAATCCACGATAGTTATAAAAAAAATTCAATAAATAGAAAATTTATGTTCTATAATGGAGAGTAACTAACACATCCTTGTTATAGAGAGATTTCTACGACAATTATTGAATAATAAATCCCAAAATACTTTTCTTTAAAAAATATCTAAATTTCTTGGACAAGATGGAATATATAAAAACAAAGTGAAGATATAGAATCAAATAAATCATTGTCTATAATTGTGGCTATGATTAAATACCTTCCACTATAACATTAGAAAAATAAACCTCATTTATTTTTTCCACATAATCATGGTCTCTCCCATGGAATGTTTGTGGAAAATCCATGAAACATGGGAAAAACATTTTCATAGAGCCACATCTTCATATAGTTGAAGCATTGAACCTTTCCTACATCATTAATTCCCTGTAAAAATAAGAATAATGAACTTTCTCTCTAGACATGAAGAAAACTCCCATTCCTAGAAAGAATATTCCCTGGTTTTCATTCAATATTTATTACAAGTAAGAAACTCAACCCATTTCTTCTTCCCTAGTGAGGTATTTTCCTTTCCAGAGTTCTCATACAACCTTTTATTATATTTATATCTTTTAAAATTTTATGAAAAATATAATTATGTTTATTACGTGAATGAATATTATTTTATGTCTTCATCATATGATAATTTTTGGGAAACTAGGTCCCTTTGAAGGATTGTCCTTAAAAAATCAACGAAATTGTATATCTTACTCTATGGTTTACGTATGTAGTTATAATCATTCCTTTCTAGAGATGTAAATTTGGATTCATACATAGAAACATTTTACACTTACCTTTTTCTGAAAATCATGATTATATCTCTATAACAAATCAATGTTCATTAAGAATATGTATAAAATAAAGCTTCATTAATATAATTCATTTATATCATCATTATTTCCAACTCATAATTGCTATTTTATAAATGTAAATAATATATGTGCATACATTTCTAGATAAAAAACATCCAAGAAAAATGTATCCTATTCATTACATCCGAAAGTATGAAATATGTTCTCTAGGTAGATTATCTATTTATTAAGTACACGTGGTTTTTTATTTCCCTTAAAGGGTGTTGGTTTTTTCTACATGAAGAAGTCCAAAATGGTTGGATTGCATTTTGGAACATCAGGTAGATCAATACAGTCAATTTTATTGGTCCTAATCTAATTTATATGCCCAAAATATTTATAATTTGATTATATATATCTATGTATTAATTATATTTCCCAATAGGGAGATCGATACATTGATTACACACATTGATATGGTTTCCATTACTTCTTCTAGGATCCTGTTCTAATCAATGGAATGCAATAGATTGTATCATTACATAATGAATAATAATGTATAATTTCAGTACTACTGAAACAAATAGCAATAATAAAAAATTAATGTATTAACAATCCAAAAAGACTAAGCTCAGTTTTCTTTAGAATATTCTCAATGTTCGTTATAGTGTTTCATTCCCAAAAATAATTTTTCCAAAATCTAGTTCACAAGTATTCTACAAAATTTTCCATGGTAGTAACTTTAAATAATATGGCCCTATTATCCAGTGATTTTGTTACTCCATTGTATTGGTACTATATACAAACGTTCTCATCCCAAAGGATCGAGTATATTAGTAGTCTTGTAAAACAACATTCCTACATAAATCTCATATTTAATTTTATAACATCAAATAAGACAATGTATATTCAATGATAAAACCATATTTACCTTTATGAATTCCCTTTATATAAGTCAATATGCTCTTTTTAGTGTTCGGGGAAATGAAACATTAGAAAAGTATCATCTTAGTTTCCCTGTAAGGGTGTTATTTAGATAAAGAATTCACAAAGTTGAAAAAACATGAGGAATAGGGTTGAGATAATGAATAATAAAATATATAAAATTATAAACACCATATAAGTGGAATAAATACGAGGATAAAATAATGATATAAATAATCACATGGAATATAATAACTAATTTCAATATTGTTGAATGCATAATGTCTGACATCATAATATTTCCATCAAGGACTTGTTCCAAGCCAACTTACATAAACTGATATGGTGTATTCCAATATTGAAACCTATTTTGTATATTGAGACCTACAAATTCATTGAGCTGATCTAGTATTACTTACCCATAACATAATAATTCCAATATATTTGTCATATTAAAAAGGTGAAACATAATCATTACATACATTTAAATTAAAAAATTATCATAAGTGAAGTTTATAATTTCTCATATAAAAAATCATAGTCCTAAATCATTTTTATTAATATGATGAATTGTATAAACATATTACATACTTAGTAAAACATAATAACCACCAAATAATTATGACATATATGAATATACATTAAAAATTATAGTTGAATATTTCCTATAGAATATATCCATTTAATATAAAAATATATTAAGTAAATTATTTTTGATGAAATAAATTTGAATAATTGAAAATGAAGCATCAACCCATTATCCATTTTTGGTTCTTATAAATTTAATTCATGTCATATAATTTAAAAACAATCTTTTCACAATTTTATAAAAAAAGTACAAAAGTACATATTTCAGAAAAAGATTAGAAGATAAATTTTAACCGAGTTATTAAAATTTAAAAATGTGATTTTTTAATTAAATATATAGATAATAGTCAAAATATTCTTCAAAAAAATTACTATAATATTAATATTGAAGAAATATATTCTTTAACGAGTATAAAAACCAAGATAGTTTTCCTTAAAAAACATAATTTCCATATATTATGAAATTAAATAGGGGAAAATAAAATGATAAAATTTTATTTTAACAAATATTTATATGAAAATAATATATATTGGTTTTATATTTTAATGATCTATATATTTACCTAGTAGAGACTTTAATATTAACAATATTAAATAATGATGATAATATGAAATAAACAATTAATTTTGGTTTGAATTCTATCATATGTCTGAGAACAACCTGTATATTAAATATATATTTAATATATATATATTATAGAACCATTATCATATATATAATACCCTATATTATTTTCTTATAGTTTTTTAACACCAATTTATTTATAATTCTTAATTAAAATCACTATTACACTTAATAACTACTTCATTTTTCATATATGTTCTTGGTCTGTAGTTTAGGTCCACGTATATTGACCATGGATACATCATATCGATAATTTTTATAATGATATAAATAACATATACAACCATTATATACATATTTAGGTTTATTCATCAATGGTATATATAAAACAAGAATTACACAGATTGATGAGAGGATTGGTTGTTCGTACACATGTGTGATATTTTTAGTTTTAGGAAGATGGAAAAAAAGAGTGGTGAATAATAATTCATTGTTCTAGAATTATTATTATATCATATATATCATTTATATAAATTAAATCTATCCTTATTTAAATATATCAATATAAACATCCATAAAAAATGATGGTGGAAGAAATAATATTATGGTGGTGAAATTTTCTTGTGAAGATGGTAGTCCACACGTACGCACGAGAAACGATATTATTTTCCATCAGATTTGAAGGTTAGAAGGTAAAAATGATATTATAACTATAGAAGTATAATTATGAACTTTGTATCATTTATTAACAGTAATAAAAAAAATCATGAAGTATGGTGGTGGAAAATGAATTGTATCACTATGTGGAGATGGTAAGTCATATCTAGGCATGTGCATTACTTTCTCTTCCCATTTGATGGGAAATAGGGTTGATAATGGTTATTTAGTAATCATAATGAGAATTATTATTTTTAGTATACTTAATATATTTTTTTTTGTAAATACCATATTTTTGTAGGGTTAATGTAAAACTA
Organism: Viscum album; assembly: GCA_963277665.1. NCBI lineage: Eukaryota > Viridiplantae > Streptophyta > Magnoliopsida > Santalales > Viscaceae > Viscum > Viscum album. The sequence goes on along the minus strand of OY728130.1, from coordinate 1,798,469,664 downwards.
AATTGAATGGGATTGGTTAAGGCGATTAACACTTCTTTAAATGAACAATGTTAGATATCTTCTTAATATGAGGATACGTTTTAATGGCACTAGGGTTATCCTATTAAAAGAACCAAAAACTCTAATATGAGGATACGTTTTTTTAGAAGGAATTTTTATAGGGTTGGGTTATTATTGATTTGTTAAAGTGTAATAATGAAAAGGAAGAAGGGGTTTCCATTTACAGGGGAGTGAGAGAAAATACAAGGAATTTATTAAAAGATTAAAATATAATAAATTAATTCCAATAAAAAGATTCTAAATAGAGACTATTTAAAATTGAATGTATTTGGGGTTAAAATAAAATTTTATAATGAAACTTAGATATATTTTTTCTTTTTATACCATATTATTTTTATTAATCCCTTTGTAATTTTTTTAACCTAAATCACGGTAACAACTATTTTAAATATAAAGGATTAAGAATATTACCATAAATGGAAAATTGACTCCTAAATAGTCTATTTATGATGTGTTAAACCACATTGTGTTTATATGGATTAAGATAATATTTTAATGAATTTAAAATCATTTAATATAATTTTTATATTATAAAATATCATTAATTCCATTTTTCAAGATATTTATTTAATTTGACCATAAAAACACTAAGAAAAATGTTAACTAAAAATTTATTCCTCTTACAAATCACTATTACGATATTTTTATCCATAAAGCATGGAACACTATAAATCACTCAAATTATATTACTTTCATTATTTTTAAGATCATTTATTTTTTTATTTTATTTTTATTGGGTAAATAAGGTATTATGTTACACATGAATTTAAAGTGATTATTTAATCCCTAAAAGCAAGAATGAAATTAAAAATTTTAAAATAATTCAATTGTTCAAAATCATAACATTATGATTCATTCAAAAATCAATTTTCCTCTATGTCAACACAAACTCGATATTTACGGCAAAGAGTGTGTCATTTTATTCTTTTGTAACATTAAAAATTATATATGTCATTTGGTTTAAAATTTCCCCATAAACAATTAGATTTTGATAATAAGGTAAAAAGGGTTGAACTGTGTTCATTAAAAATGGATTTCAAGGAAGAATTATGACACTATCTCTTAGTTTTAGCCATAATGAACCTAATTTACCCTTTATTGTAGTGATAGATTTTACCAAAAGTACTATTCATACTACCTAAAAATAAAATAGAACTATTTACGAAATTTTCACCACCTGATTAAGAAATATGGAATCTATTTTACCAAATTAAATAACATTAATTGGCTGAAATTAATTTTAAAATATGTTAAGAAAATATGATGAAAATTTCATTTTTTTAGTTTTTATTCATATCATTAGATTCATCATTATCCCATGATTAGTAAAAATATTAGATGAAAGTTAAAAAAATGATGATTGAATAAATAGTATATGAATTTTAAAAAAATATAATAGTAATAGTTATTTGTTTAATTTATTAATTTAAATATATATTTTATGCACAAAATTAATTTACATAAAAACCTCTATTTTACATTCAAATGATTTATTTTTTTATTTCCAAATAAATAAAAAACAAAAAAAATTGACATATATAAAACAAACATTTTTCTTTAATTATAAAATTCTATTCATACCCTCCTTTTTAATTTTTAGGTTATAACATCATACCATTTTATGATTCATTTAGACTATATGTTGCATGATTCACAAGTAATCAAACATATTTGATTAATTTAAATTAGAATATATCATAAAATCTCATAATATTACTGATTGATCTTCCTATAATCGAAGAAATGTTAGAGGCTTTGATTCCCCTTCTTCAGAAATAGAACTAATGAATTCCATTATGAAACACTCATTCAGATAAATCACATTCCTTTTCAATCCTTTAGATAAAATTTTAATTTCTTCAACTATGAGGGAGTCTTCATGTATAAAAGAAATGATATTGGGCTTTTCTTGGGATGCGTATTCATAAAATTTCTACCCCCTATATGGTAAAAAGGCAAAAAAATATTTATGAAATAAATTGGGATAACTATATAATTCCACTAGAAGTTGGAATCCTGAATGCTCATCAACCATATGAAATAGAGAAATACATTACTAGAATAAGATCAATACAATATCAAAGGAAACATTAATTTATATCCCTAACCTAGGATAACAATAATGTAGCGACCCAACCCTAGATATCCCAGAGTCAATGACTTATATTAAATACATCGGCATGATTATAAGGAATCAAGCCCCAAAGACCATTTAGTTTAGTAGTCCTGGAAAACTAGATACATCTATTATAATTGAATTACAAATGGAAACCAAAATTAAAACAATTTATTTTTCTTCTAAACAAATTAACAGCATGAGGATAACTCTAATATATCTAGTATATTCTTACAATTCATTCGTAGTACTCTTTTGGGAAATACGGGGAAATATACATAATAAGGGTGAGATCCAATGGTCAATAAGGGAATAATATTTTGGAAGCAATAGTGAATAAATGAGAATAGTCGTTATGGAATGGTAAATAACATAAAACACATCCCATGTAACCAATAAACTGAATGAAATTACATAATAAATTTAGAAAAGTAATAACTGGAAACACATTCAATTCGAATAACTAGATAAGGAAATATAAATATCGCATGTTATGAAACTGAAACACATGCCATTAATCTATATCAACATGAACACTTATGAATAAAATTCGATTTCTTTTAATGAAATATGGAATATATAAAACACATGACATATTTTTTTATTATTGGGTTTAAATGAACGTTAGGTATTATTATTGTTGATAATATATCCATTCAATAGTGATCACATGACTAATACAAATATAAGATTGTTTTAAAAAAATTCCTTTTGACACAAAAAAAAGGAGAGGATGGACTCATCTAATAGACTTAGGCCATACAAAGCTAATTTTTCAGAGCAGAGAAATGTGTCTATCTCGCTAGGCATTTCTCTTGACCAAGACCAAGCAGATCTGAACCAAATTAAGCTTGAATGGAATCTCCTATTGGAGAAGTTTAAGTAAATAGAGATTACCACATGGGTGATGTTATCTGAGCCTCCACAAGAATCTATCGGCATCACACACCATACCCTTGGGTCTTATGTATGTGTTATAAGTGTTTATGTAAAAATGTATTTGTTAATTATTGTGTTATCCCTTTTTATAAAAAAAATAATATTCTATCAATTCCATTATTATAATAGTTTTTCTTAAAAGTACAATGAAGAAGATAAAATGATTTTTTGGGTAAAATGGTACTTTATAGAAATATATATTTTATTATATTAATATAATGATTTATTAATGATGTTATTATTATAGTTTTATAAGAACACTCATTTTAATTATAAATAATAACTATATTTATTCATTATTCTTTTACTCTATAAATTATTATGTATTTAGTTTTATAATAATTATATTTTTATACAATAAAAAAGAAATTGTGTATTTTTTATTACATAATTTTTGTTGATGAAATATTGAATTCATGGAGAAAATAATATTTTAATAAAAATATTATTTTTAAATTATTTTTATTAAATATAAATGATCATATAATTTTTATGAAGTCAAATGTAATTTTTATTAAATATTAAAGGTTTTTTTGTCAAAACACATCAATTTTCAATAAATGTCAATTTTTATTTTAAAACTAAAAAATCATATATTTAAAAAATATTTCTAAAAAATAAAAATTATATTTTGAATAATGATTTTGAAATTATCCAATAGTCTTTTTTCATAATTATCTGAGACCATCAAATTTTTGGTTAAACATTAAAAACCGTATAAATATATATTAAATTTTATGACATCATAATTACTCAATAGTGATTTAATAAAATAAATTTATAATTTTATTTTTCAAATATATAACTTACCTTTAATATAATTTGTCTTTAGATTTATTTGATTATTTTTAAAATGCCTTAGTGGACCCTCCAAGACATATATAATCATTTAATATTTTAAAATGATTTCTTTAAGAGTGTGACTCACCTCCACATAAGCATGGATAATATTTCAATAGGATGATACCTTGTCCTTATAATATATTGTATACCACTATCATTTTTTATAAAACATGGGAAAAAATCATTTGATGGTTTAGGGTTTTCAATATTTTAATGTATAGTTTCCAAAACCTAAATAATAAATAATTCCATCTATTTTTCTATATAAACCTACCCAATCTCACATTCATATTTACTCAAAACATTAGGGAAAATCAAAACTCTTCTATCCACTCACTATTGTCCTCCCATGTCTCCCCTATTCTCTCAAAAAGCCTATCACAAACCTTTGGGATCACACATCCCAGTAAGGGATCTTCCACCCTCTTCTTTTAGCAAGCATTATTTTCATGTTATGTCTTTTAATTTATTTAATTCCTATGATTGGATATGTTATTAAATATATAAATTACTTCCCATATGGTGTAAAATTATGATATCCCCTTTCACTCTCATTTATCCCTCTTATGAACCCTCATTTACACTCATTACCATGACGAATTTCCCTAAGAGATCCCTACTTACCTTCCTTTCTCATTTTTATCGATGTTTCTTTATATTGTAAAACTATTTTTTTCAATACATAATGATGAGATATGATTTCTAACCTCCCAAATAATTCCCTCCTTATGTTTCATTAATGATAGACCTATTTCACTCTCATTAATGCATTTTGGCTACACCCTTTTATCATGCTAAAATTCTATAATTGATTTCTCTCATCTTATTTCCATTCAAGAATTTATTCTATATTATACATGTAAATTCCATTTCATGTGTTGGGATATTATGTTCCATGATCACCTTACTGTCTATTTCATGTATAAATGATGATAGACCCCTTTCTCTCTCATAAACCCAACCTATGAATTTTTATATGACGTCATTCTCCTGCAGAAATTCACACCGTGAAATTCCATGACAAAATCATTATGTTCTGAATACCATATTCATTTATCTATCAAGGGTATTAATCATTATGAACATATAATTGTTGAATGGTACCTACATTTATTTATTCAAAATTCCTTGATCAGGTATTAACTTATGTTTATGAATGAATCTATGTTATATGATCTATGTTGTACACTTGAGCATTATATTAAAATGATTATTAAAGGTGAACCCTGATAGCGCTCCAATGCAATGGGTAAAGTTCATTATTATGATACTCCATGTGAAATTATGGTTTAATCATTCTAATTCATTTTCAATGAAGGTTTACCCATGGCAATCCATGTGTAATTATCCATGGTCATTCTAATATCATGTTGTATGTTGTTGCCACATTTCCATTTTATTATAGTCATCATATATAATGTCTTTATATTAATGTTTATTTTTTTCTCAATAGATATGCAGATTTCCAAACATGTAATGTATTATTCATGTTATTCCTTGTTCACTCCATTAATGGGCTTTATATCTCACCCATTTCTTATGTATGTCCTTAGGTTATCCCATGAAATGTTAAGTACTAATAAATGAGGTAGTCATGTCTAAGAAGATTGAAATAAAAATGTTGTATTTCATGTTTACAGTTGTAATGAAATGTTACTAAGCCCCAAAGACACTAGACCTCTTGATCTACATAGTTTTATTAAGGAAATATTTATGTAATTAATTCTGTTTAAATTTGTAATAAAGACCGGGGATGATATAATTGGTATTAGAGGATATGTATAGTTATTTGTGGGATTATGATTAGAAAACTCTTGTGAAATACTTATAGATAAGACTGTGTATAAGAAAATAATCCCTAAATTTTGGTGAGTGTAGATTGTTTGGTTTATAAAGAAAATATATCTTTGTCTGGATATGAACAAGAAGATCTAGCTTTGATAGAGATTTATCTATGGGTAGAACCTGAAAACACCACATGGAGATAGACTTGAAGAGGAACTAGTTCACAACAATGGACTTTACTGCACTTTTCATTCGACACTCCCAAGGTAAAAGCTTTTGTAATTTCATGATCTTAGTATGAACTGTTGTGAAGGTAATAAAAAATTCTCCTAATAATAGATGTTAAGAAGTAGATCCTGGATAACATAGATCAAAACATATAAATTAATTAGTTAAGGAGATAATTGTAATTTATATGTTATCCCTTTAAGGTCATGGGATTCCCATTTATGTGTTAAACGTTTTCAGATACTCATCCATAATTTTCCTTTTATTCTAACCAATGGCTAGTAATATGAGGAATCAGACTCACAACCGATGTAAAGGGCAATGTGATAAATGTTAGAATGAGATTCCCAATCAAATGGTAGCTCAAGTAGAACATATTGTGATTATTCCCAACCAACTAACAAAAATCATGATTAATAATTGATACTTTTTTTAATGACTAAGGACAACAAGAATGTGGAAGATGACATCTCATGAAAGTCCAACTCATAAAGGTGATATGGGATTGAATACCCATTTTCCTTTATGCAACAAGTGTGGAAAGTGGCACCAATAGAAATGTCAAAAATAGACTAGGAGATTGTTTATTTTTGGAAAAGAAGGGCATAAAGTATCCAATTTTCATGAAACTATGGATAATGTGATGGATGGAAATAAAGATCCATCTAAGTCATGTTACACAGTTTTGGGACATAAATGTGACGATGTCAGGAATTACCCAAGGCAATTCTCTATTGTAAGCGAAGAGAATAATGATGAGCATCAAAAATCTCAATAATCAAAGGATAATGATAATTCTTTTGATAATATGGTTAATGATTAATTAATTACATGTAACCACTACATCAAATTAGTGTATGTCATAATTTATTTCAATTCAAGTCCTATTTTATAAATTTTAAAAGAACGTAGAGTCTATAGGTGAAATTATATTAAATCATTTGGGAAAACGTCTATATCTGTTGTATCATAGGTTTATGTTTGAGGGAATATTTATATTTAAAAAATTATTAGTTTCCATTTGATGTAATTTGAGGAAAAATGACAAACTCATGGCCTACACCTTGAGGTAGTAGAATGTTCACGAGAAAAACAATCCCACACATGATATGGAGTTAGTAGTTGTGATCATTTCATTGAATAACTGGTGGTATTTTTTCATTTGGGGAAATTTTGAAATATATAAGGATCAAAAAATCCTCAAATATATATTCACTCAAAAATAGATGAATATGCACCAATGAATATGTTTAGAGCTCATCAATGATTGTGACTTCTCAATCCATTACCACCCTATTAAGGAGAACAAGGAGGAAGATGCTCTAAATAGAAATAAACCAGTGATTCTATCATTGATGAGTATTAAAAAGGATCCAATCTACTTATATTTGAAGAATATAGAAATAGGAATAAAAAAATAAGGGAACATAATCAATCCTTTCACAATGTATTGCTCAACCATCTCTTTTGTAAAGGATGATGGATGATGAAATGATTATGTGTGAATTCAAAAGAAAGTGGAATCTATCAAAATACTCATTATTTAATATTAATGAAAAGGGAATTAATGAGATTTGGGTCAATACTATGTGTTACATGAAACCGAGTGAAAAATAATGAACATTAAGATGATGCACATAATAAAAATTTCTCCATTCACCCAGAAAACACAAAGATGTATCTGGATCATAGAGAGTATTATTGGTGGGAGAACATGGAGAAGGATATCACATAATATACATCAAAGTATCTTTTATGTCAGTAATTGAAGGTTGAGAGGCATAAGTATAAGGGGATTATAAAACCATTACCCATACCAACATGGAAATGGGAGAACATCACCATGGAATTTTTCACTAGACCTCTTAAGACATCTGTTCTAGGTTATTGTACATATTCATAAAAAGACTACATAATTCATTGTAATTTGAGAGGATTTCTCAGTTGATCAAATAGAAAAGAAATATATTATAGAACATGTAAGGCTACATGGACTACCACAATCAATCGAATCCAATTGAGATCCAATATTCACCTATATGTTTTGGAAGAGTCTCCAACATGCTCAGAATACTGAGATGAACTTCAGTACAACTTATCATTCTCAAAATAATGAAAAAACTAACCAGACTATCCAAAAACATGCAGAAATGTTGAGAGCATGCTCAATGATCTTCTAAAGAGAATGTGATCAACATCTTCCTCTATTTGAGTTCTCTTACAACAACAATTTCCAATATAGTATCCAAGTGACTCCTTATGAATTCCTTTATGGGGATAGGTCCATAACAACAACATGTTGGGATGAATTTTGGTATTGAAAACATCAAGATCCAAAAATGGATGAATAAATGGTGGAGATGGTTAATACCATCCAGCATCACATCGAAGCTACCCAATATCAACAACAGAGATATGCTGAAAACTATTGATGAGACCAAGGGTTTGATGTTAGAGATATGGTTTTCATATCCATACATCCATGGAAGATAGTTTTATGTTTTGGTAAGAATGTAAAGCTTTGTAAAGGGTACATCGACACTTTTGAGGTCCTTGATCGCATTGGAGTAGTGTCCTATTGACTATAAATCCCCTCGATCATGTCTCATGTAAGTGAAATATTCCATGTACCACTCTTGAAGAAGTAAATACCTAAACCATCACATGTACTCAATATAGAGGTGGTACAATTAGAGAATGACCTCTCCTATGAAGAGAATCTAGTGAAGATATTATGTTTTAGATAAAAAGTTCTATGAAATAAGATGATATCCCTCGTCCAAGTGTTGTGGAGAAACTGATAGTTTGATAATGTAACATGGGAACCAGAAGAAGTGATGAGGAAGATCTTACCTCATATATTTTTCTATGGGAAAAGAAAACATTGGGGGTAAAAAATCCTAAGCTGGGAATGTTGTAATGACTTAAACATTTGTGAATAATATTCACTTTAATTTAATTTTTATGGATATAGAAAACACATTAACTCTTTTGTTATTATGTTATTACATTTAAATGATCGTAAAATATCATTACAATCTATAATGTAGTCATTGAACAATGATCACATGAATGATATAAATATAAGTATATTTTTACCCAAAAAATCCTTTTGACATAGAAAATGTAGACGATGGCCTCATCTATTAGACCCAAGTCTTATGAAGATCATTTATCAAGAACTAAAAAAGGAGGTAGTGTCACTAGGTTTCTCTCCTAACCAATCCCATGACAATCTTCATCACATTATACTTGAATGGAATTAATAATATGATAAGTTCGAGTTAATAGATATTACCACTTGAGAGATGTTATACGTGCCAAACCAAGAGCCTGTCACCATCACACACCTTACCCTATGTATTATGTAGCTGTTATAAGGGGTTATGTAACAATATATTTGTTACTTATTGTGTAATAAATTTTTATAAAAATAAATCTTATTCCATTAATTCCTTTAGAATATTCGATTTTTATAATAATATAATGAAATGGATAAATTAATTTTTCAGGTAAAATGGAACATTTCATAAATATATAAATTATTATATTAAACTAATGTTTTATTAATAATTTTATTATAATATTGCTATTGGAATCCTCATTTTAATTATAAATTATTTATATATTTATTCTTTATTGTGTTTACTCTATAAATGATTAAGCATTCAGTTTGATAAAAATTAAATTTTATACGATAAAATAGAAATTCTATAATTTCAATTAAATTTTTTTGATGAATTAGTGAATTAATGGAAAAACATAATGTTTTAATAAAAATATTATTATTATATAAAATTTTTTAAATATAAATGATCATATATTTTTTATGAATTCAAAGGTAATTTTTATTAAGGTTTAAAGAATATTTTTGTCAAAACCTACCAAATTTAAACAAATGTCAGTTTTATTATAAAAGGGAAAATTCAAATAATTAGAAAAAAATTCTAAAATATTGATATTATATTTGGAATCAGTGATTCTAAATTATCAAATGGTTATTTTTTCATAATTTTTGAAGAAAATCCATATTTTTGATTAAAAATTAAATACCATATAATTATATAATGTGTTTTATGACATCATAATGAATCAATAGTGATTTGATAAAATTATATAAAATGATAACTCGGCCAAATTGTGCTTTAACATTAAAATAATGTTATTTTATATTTCATTGAGTAATTTTATAAGGCCTTGGTGGACATTCCAGGACTAATAAAATATTTTAACATTTAAAATGATTTCTTTATATTGTAACTCACCTCCACATAAGAAAGAATAATATTTTAATATGTTTGTCCTTGAACATATAAAATATTGTAAACCACTCAACATTGGATGAAACCATGGGAAAACACATGGGATGGTTTGTGGTGTTGAATATTTTAATATGTAGTGTCCAAAAACTATATAATAAATAATTCCCTCTTCTTTCTTATTTAAACCATCCCAATCTACCATTCCTTTTCACTCAAACCATTTGGAGATAATACAAACTCTTCTATACACTCCCTTGTGTCCTCCCAAGGTGCCCCAAGATCTCAATAAACATCTCCCACGTCTTTGGGATCACACATCCAAGTAAGGGATCTTCGACCCTCTTCTTTTATCAAGCATTATTTTCATGTTCTATCTTTTAATTTCTTTTATTCATATTTTGGGATATGTTATTAAATTTACTCCTTACTTCCCATTTTATTTATAAATCATGAGATCAAATTTTACTCTCATTTTTCCCTCTTATGAACCCTCATGTACAACTCTTACCATGCCGAATTTCGATGAAGGATCCTCACTTTCCTTCCATTCGAATTTTATCCATGTTTTCTTATATTGTTACACCCTTTTATTTTCAATTCAAAAGGATGGGGTATTATTTCAAACATACTCAATACTAGAATCATTTTTTAATGATTATAGAAGCATTTATCTTTCATTAATTCCTTTTGTGTACATCTGTTACCATGTCGAAATTCGGTAAGGGATTTCTCTATTATTATTTACATTAAAATATTTCTTCTATATCATGTACCTAAATTCCATTTTATATGTTGGGATATTATTTTCAATGATTCCATTACTGTCTATTTCAGGAATAAATGATGATAGACACAATTTTATTTCATCAATCTGACTTACGAACTTCCATATGATGGTGTTATGGTGCCGAAATTTACAACGTGATTTTCTAAGACAAAATCGTCTTGTAGTGAATACTGTATCCACTTATCTAGCTAGGGTATTCTCCTTTATGCACATATACATATTAAATGGAACATAATTGTTTTTAGTCCATATTCCTCGATCATGTAGTAAGTTATGATGTATAATGATTCCATGTAATGTGATATATGGGCCACACTTACACGTGATATTAAAATAATTATGAAGGGTGAACCCTAATAACACTCCAATGCACTGGGTAATGTTTTTTATCATGATATTCCAGGTGAAGTGATGGTTTACTCCAGGTAAATTATGGGAAATGATGTTTTACTCATGATAAATCATGTTCAATAATCCTTGGATGATGTTAATATCATGTTTTATGTTGTTTCCACATTTCCATGTTATGACAATAATGAAATATAATTTTTTAATATTCATGTTTCACTTATGATCCATTAATATTCCTATTGCCTAAAATTTATTTTATTCTTCATGTTAGGACTTTTACACTCTCTTATTGAAATTTATATCTCCCCCATTTCTTATTTATGTCCTCAGGTTATCCAATGTTGTGTTAAGTGTGAAGGAATGAGTTTGTAATGTGAAATGAGTTTTAAATAAAGATGTTTTATTACAGGTCTTATGTTTTCATGAAATTTTCCTAAGACCCAAATACACTACACCCATAGATCCTCATAATTATATTATGTACAAATTGATGTAATAAAACATGTTTAAATTTGTAATAAAGACAATGTTTATTATAGTTGGTACCATATTATAAGTTTAGTTATTTTTCTATTATCATTAGTAATCTCTGCTGAAATCCTTTGGGATAATACTATGTATATGAAAATAATCCATAATTGTTTTGAGTATAGAGTATTGTTTTATAAATAAAATACATACATGTCATGATATAAATATTTATATGTTAATCTTGCACATATTTATATAAAAAAACCAAAAACACTACTTTAAAATTGAATTAAAGAGGAACGGGTGAATGACAATGGGCCTTGTTGCACTCTTGGTTTGACACCCCTTATGGATATTCATTGGTAAATTCATAAATTCAGTATGAAAACATTTTAATGGAAGAAAAAAATTTACCTAAGAATATATGTTATGAAGTAGATCATGGATAACTTCGATAGAAACTTAGAATTCATAAGTTAGGGACATCAGTGTAATTTACTATTTACCCCTTTAATGTAATTGGATTTCCCTTTATGTGTAAAATAATTTAAGATACTCATCCATAATTTCCCTTTTATACTATCATGTAGATGGTAATATGGTGAATCATTATATGAACCTATTTGAAGGGAAATGTGATGAATGTCCCAATGAGATTCCCAATCAAATGGGAGCTCAATTAAGACATATTCTAATTATTCCAAACAAGCTATCAAAAATCACAATTAACATTTGGTACTTTTTTGAATTCTCAAGGACATAATGGAAGAGGAAGATGAAATCTCATGATATTCCATCTGATTAAGGTAATAAGGGAAGAAATACCCAATTTCCTTCGTACAACAAGTGAGGAAAGAAATACCCAATGAATTTGTACAAAGGGGCAAGGATATGTTTTCTGTGTATAGAGGAATGGAACAAAGTATCCAATTTCCATTAAATAATGGATAATGTAATGTATGGAAACAAATTCCATAAATGGAATCTTAAATATTTCTATGTAATAAATGTGGAGAAGTTAGACATTAGCCAGGACAATGCGATATTGTAAAGGCTCAGAAGCATCATGAACATCAACAATCACCATAATCAAGGTATCACGAGACCAATTATGCTAAGATTAGTAATTATGAATCAATTAAACATAACCAATACTTCAATGTTGTGTATGTCATAATGTATTTCAATTCATGTCCTATTATTATATCTTTTATAATATCATTGAGTCCCTGGTAGAAATGATATTTAATCAGTTGGGAAAAACTTTTATAACTATTGTATCACATGTTGATGTTTGTGGGAATGTTCTTCATAAAAATATTACAAGTATCCCTTTGATGGAATTTGAGGAAAAATTCAAACTCAGTGCATACATGTCAAGTCAATTGAATTTTCATGAGCAGAACTATCCCACACTTGATCTGGAGTTTGTAGCTGTAATCCTTGCGTTGAAAATATAGAGAAATTTTATCTTTGGGAAGAAGTGTGAAACTTTATACGGATCTCAAATGTCTCAAATGTATGTTCACCTAGAAAGAGATGAATATGTTCCAATGAATATGGTATAACTCATTAAGGATTATGACTGCACAATCAATTACCTCCCTAGGAAAGTGAATAATATGGCAGATACTATAAGATGAAAGGACCCAATGATTATATCATTGATAAGAATTAAAAATGATCCAATCATATTATATTTTATGAAAATGGACATGAGAATTATAAAAAATGTAACACAATAAATCATATCACAAATAATTTCCCAACCATATCATTTAGAAAGGTTAATGGATGCTCAAAATGATGATGTGGAAATTAATTAAAAAGTGGAGGCTATCGTAACAGATAAATCCTCACAGTTAAATTTTAATGAATAAGAAATTATGTTATTTGGGTCAAGAATATGAGTTCCATAAAATCAATAGTTAAAGAAATAACTTTCAGATGATGCACATAGTTCAAATATGTCCATTCCCCCAGGAAACACAATTATGTAGCAGGATCCCTGAGTGAATTATTTTTGGGGTAACATGAAGAAGAAGATATATGAATATACCTCAAAGTAGCTGGAATATTAGCAAGTAAAGGATGTGAGTATGAAATATAAGGGGATGATGAAACCATCACCCATACCAACATGTAAATAGGGGATAAGAATTATATTTTTATACGATAAAATATAAATTATTTATTTTCTATTAAATAATATATTTTGATGAATTAATTAATTATTTAAAAATATTAATTTAATAAAAATATACTCATTCAATAATTTTTGTTAAATATAAACGATCATATAGTTTTTATGTAGTCAAATGTAATTTTTAATAAGATATAAAGACCCTTTTTGTCAAAACACGGGAATTTTAAATAAATGTTAGTTTTTACATTAAAAGTGAAAATTCAAATATATAGAAAATTATTTAGATAATGTGTATATTATTTTTGGAATCAGGAATTTAAATATTTTTAAATTGTAAATTTTTCATTATTCTCTAAGACAATTGATGTTTTGGGTAAAAAATAAATACTTTATAAATATATAATGTATTTTATGACATCATAATAACCAAATAGTGATGTAGTAATATACTAAAAAAGGTTTATTCAGACAATATATGTTTAATATTTAAAATAATGTGATTTTAGATTTTTTTTGATTAATTTTATAATGTCTTAGTGGACCCTCCAAGAATTATAAAATATTATAACATTTTAAAATGATTCTTAAAGAGAGTGTAACTCAACACCACTTTAGAAAGGATAAAATTATAATATTTTCGGCCCTTTGCCTTAAAAAATATTGTTTACCACTCCCCTTTGGGAGAAACCATTTGCAAAAATCATGTTATTTTTTGTGATGTTCAATATTTTAATATGTAGTGTCCAAAACCTAAATAATAATCAGTTCCCTCTTCTTTCCTATATAAACCCACCCAATATACCATTAATCTTATTTAAACCCATTTTGGGCTCATCCACACTCTAATCTACACTCCCTGGTGCCCTCCCAAGGCACCACAATACTCTCAAGAAGCCCCTCCCAAGTCTTTGGAATCCCACACCTAGGTAAGGGATCTTCCACCCTCATCTTTTATCAAGCATAATTTTCATGTTATGTCTTTTAATTTATTTTATTTCTTTGTTGGGATATGTTATTAAATATCCTCCATACTGACCATTTTTTATAAATGATGATATCCCCTTTCACACGCATTTCTCCCTTGTATGAACCCTTATTAACAACCATTACAATGCCAAATTATTGTAAGTGATTCTCACTTTCCATCATTTCTCATTTTTATCCATGTTTCATTATATTTAAATAGCCTTTTAATTTCAATTAAAAATTATGGGGTCTGATTTTCACCTCCCTCATACTTCCTTCTTTATTTTTAATGATGAGGGACCCCTTTCCCTCTCATTAATTCCATTCCTATACACCAATTACTATGATGAAATTCCATATGGGATTTCTCCCTTCTTATTTTCATTCAATAATTTCTTGTATATTAAGAATCTAAATAATAATTTCATATGATGGGATATTATGTTAAAATATCCCCTTACTATATGTTTCATGTATAAATGATGAGAGACCCCTTTATCCCTCATCAACATAAATTATTAATTTTCTTATGACGTTGTTATGCTGACGAATATTGCACCACGATTTTATAAGCAAAAATCAACATGTAGTGAATACCATATCAATTTCTCTATATGGGTTATTCACCTTTATTCACTTATAAATATTTAATGGTACATAAAGTAATGTATTAAACATTCCTTGATCGTGGAGTAACTTATAATGTTGAATGATTCCATGTTTATGAACTATGTGGCACACTTAAGCATGAGATTAAAATGATTATGAATAGTGTAGCATGATACTGCTCCAATGCATTGGGTAATGTTTCGTATAATGATAAATCATGCATAATGAGGGGTTAACCATGATGATTCATGTTCAATTAGGGTTTAATATTTCTAATCTATGTGAAATAAGTCTTGGCTCATGCTAATATCATGTTGTATGTTGTTTCCTCATTTCTATGTTATGATGATCATGCTATATAATTTCATTATGTTCATGTTCTCTTATGCTTAATTTATATTCCTATTTCATAACATGTATTTTATTCTTCATGTTATTCCTTGTATACTACCTTAATATTCTTTATACCTCAACCACTTCTCCGGTATTTCCTCAGGTTATCCCATTCATTTTTAAGTATGAAGGAATGAGTTTGTCATGTTAAAGAAGTTTGAAATAAATACTCTGTATTTCAGGTTTTAAGTTGTCATAAAATGTTCCTAAGCCCTAAAGGCACTAGAACTCTCTATCCATAGGGTTTTATTAAGTACACATTTATTTAATAAAAAATTATTATTTTTGTAATAAATAGTAGGCTATTGTAGTTAGTATCATAGGATAGGTTTCGTTATTTTTGGGATTAGTATTTAAAAACTCTAATGAAGACCTGAGGGATAATAATAATTATATGAATATAATACTTACATATTTCTGAGTATATTTTATGTTATTTTTCAATAAAATACATCCTTCTCTTGATATTAACAATTACAGTTGGCCCTAAGAGAGATTTATCTCGGGGTAAAACCCAAGAACACCGCTTTGAGATAGACGTGAAGGGAGACTGGTGCACAACAATGGGAATTGATACTCACTTGGTTTGACAGTCTCAGGAGATATGATTAGGTAAATACATAATCATAGTATGAACCACTATTAAGGGAATAAAAAAATTATCCAAATGATATTTGTTTGGAAGTAGATCATGGATAACATTGATTAAAACATATAAATTCACGATTTGAGGAGATAAATTTAATTTAAATGTTATCCATATAATTTCATTGTATTCCCATTTATGTGTTAAAATATTTAAGATACGAATCCCTAATTTTCCTTTTATTCTTTACAATGGTCGGTAATATGTGTAATTAGGCTAACAACCAATGCAAAGGGAAATGAGATGATTGTCACAATGAGAATCCCAATCAAATGTGAGCCCATGTAAGACATATCTTGATTATGCCAAACCAGATATCAAAAATAATGATTAAAAATTGGTACTTTTTTGAATTCCCAATTACATCAAAGAAGAGGAAGATGACATATCATGATAGTTCATCTGATAAAGGTGATAAGGGAAAGAAGACTTAACTTCATGAGTGCAACTATTGTGGAAAGAGGCACTAAGGGAAATGTCATGAAGTACATAGGGATATTTTATTTGTGGAAAGTAAGGGCACAATATATCCAACTACCATGAAATAATAGATAATTTTATGGATGGAATAAAATTTTCATATAAGGAACCTTACATAGTTCAATTTCAAAAATGTGGAGAAGTCGAGAATTACCCTAGAAAATGCTCTTTTGGAAGGGCTGAGAAGCATGATGAGCATCAGCAATATCC
The DNA here is from genome assembly GCA_963277665.1 of Viscum album. Lineage (NCBI taxonomy): Eukaryota > Viridiplantae > Streptophyta > Magnoliopsida > Santalales > Viscaceae > Viscum > Viscum album. Next base: position 1,798,452,372 of record OY728130.1, on the reverse strand, counting down.
ATGATTAAGGGTTCTCAGGATGTTCTATGCCAATATGTATAATTATGAATGAATTAAATTTAACCACTAATTACAATTATTGTATTTCGTAATGTATTTCAATAAATTTCTAATTAGTATATATTTTATAAGAACATAAGTCCCGAGAATAAATGATATTAAATCTAAAGGGAAGAACTTCTAATGTGTTTTATCACATGTTGATGATTGTGGGAATGTTATTCATGAAATTATTATAAGTATCCCTTTGATTAAATTTGAGGAAAAATGACAAACTCAATACCTATGTCTCAAGGAAGTTTAATTTTCATAAGAAAAACAATCCCACACATGATCCGAAGTTAGCTGTTGAGATCTTTGCAATTAAAATATCACAGAATTGTCTTTTTGGGGAGAAGTGTGAAATATAAATGGATTGAAAAATTCTCAAATATATATTATCCTTGAAAGAGATGAATATTATCCAATGTATATTGTTATATCTCATCATTGATTAAGATTTCTCAATCCCATAACACCCTGGGAAAGTGAACAAGGTGGCAGATTCTCTAAGTAGAAATGACCCATTGATCCTATCATTTTTGAGATTGTAAAAGGATCATATATTCATTGGTTTGATGAAGGTTGAAATGAGAATCATAATTATGGAAACATCCTCAATCCTTTCACAAATTATGCTAAATCGTATCTCTTAAAAAGGATAATGGATGCTCAAACGAAACATGTGGGAATTCAGAAGAAAGCATAATCCAACAGAAAAGGGAAATCCTCGTAGTTCAATGTTAAATGTAGAAGGAGTTTTGATATTTTGGTCAAGTAAATATGATAAGTAGAATATATATTTAATGAAATAAATTTTATATGATCCACATATTTTGAGTATCTCCATTAACCTATGAAACTAAAAGATGTATGGAGATCTCGGAGAGTATTATCGGTGGGATAAATGAATAAGGAGTTCATTGAATATAAATCAACGTGCCTGGTATGTCAGTAAGTGAAGGCTGATAGGAAGACGTATAAGTGGATGATGAATCCATTAACCATACCAACATAGAAATAGGATAAAACCACCATGAACTTTGTCACCCTACATCCTAAGGAAGCAATGATATCTAGGTTGTTGCGGATCATCTTATAATGATTGAAAATTTCATTGTGATTTATGAGGATTTCTCATTGGATCTAATGGAATAGATATACATTAGATAAGAGGTAAGGATTCATGGAGTACCACTATTGATTATATTTGATCGAGATCCAATATTAACCTCTAATTTTTGTAAGAGTCTCAAACACGGTCTGAATACTGAGCTGAAATTTAGTATGGATTATCATACTCATATTGATGACCATTCTAATTTTACTATCCAAACACTTGAGGACATGTTTATATAATTCTCAGTGGACTTCGGAGGAGGATGGGATCATAATCTTCCTCGAGTTGAGTTCTCTTCAAAAATAGTTTCCACTGAAGCATCCAAATGGATCCTTATGAAGCCCATTGTAGAAGGGAGGTGAAGAATACTAGCATGTTTGGATGATGTTGGGGAATGAAAATATCAGTGTATATATATGTTCTATGAAATGGTGGAGAAGGATAAGATCATTTAATATCAAATCAATGCTTCCCATAGTCGAAAAAATAGCTCTGTTGAAAATTTTCGATGATACCTAGGGATTGATGTTGGAGATATGATTTTAATTTGAATATCTACATTGAAAATAGTGACGAGATTTTGGAAGACGTGAAAGATTAATCCATGTTAGTTTGGTCCTTTTGTGATCATTGATCTCATTGGAGTGGTGGCCTATCAACCCGAACTCCCACCAAACATTTCCCAAGTTCAATATGTATTCCATGTATCACTCTTGAAGAATTAAATAATTAACCCAGCACATGTACTCAATATAATGGTAGTACCATTGGATAATTACCTCTCTTATAAAGGGAATCTGGTGAAAATGTTAGATTGTAGAGAAAATGATCTATGAAATGAGATGATTCCCCTTGTCAATGTATTGTGGAGAAACCACATGTTTGAAAAAGTAATATGGGAAATGAATGAAATGATGAGGCTGAGATATAATCATTACTTTTAGTAAGGGAAAAGGAAATTTTGAGGGAGAAAATTTATAATGGGAGAATATTTTAACGACCCGAATATTTATGATTAAAATTATACTTTTATTGATGACTTGTGAATATAAAAAACAAAGGAACTATTTTTTTATTCTTATTGTGTTTAAATGACTGTTATGTATCATTATCGTTGATAATATAGCCATTAAACCATGATTACATGTATGATATAAATATCAATTCATTTTAAGAAAACATTTTGACACATACAATGGAGAGGATTGCCTAATACAGTAGACTCGGTCTGTACAAAGATCATTTATTAGAGCTTGAAAAGGAGGTAGCATCATTGGGCTTTTCTCTTGTCCAAGCCCCAAAAAATATTCAGCACATTAATCTTTAACAGAACCTCATATGGGAGAATTTCAAGTCAATAGAGATTACCACCTGGGTGATGTTATCCAAGCCCCCCCAAAATTTTTCCACTATCCCATACCTTACCCATATATCTTATGTGGTTGTTATAAGGGGTTATGTAATGAAGTATTAGATAATTATTTTTTATTACATTTTTATAAATAAAAGTCTTATTCCATAAAATCCATTATGAGAATAGGTTTTCTTAAAAATATAATGAATTAGATAAGTAGATTTTTTAGGTAAAATGGTAATTTTTAGAAAAATATAAATTATTATATTAAACTATGGTTCTGTTAAAATTTTTATTATAATAGTGTTATAAGAACTCTCCTTTTAATTATTAATGATGATTATATTTATTCATTATTGTTTTTTACTCTATAAATGATTAATTATTCAGTTTTATAAGAAATATATTTTTATAAGAAAAAACTGAAATTGTAAATTTTCAATTAAATAATTTGTTTTTATAAATTAATGAATTCTTGGAAAAAATAGCATTTTAATAAAAATATTATTATTAAATAATTTTTAGTAAATATAAATGATCATATTATTTTTATGAAGACAAATGTAATTATTATTATGGTTTTAAAGACTGTTTCTGTCAAACCCCATCAATTTTCAATAAATGTATGTTTTTTTTAAATTGAAAGTTCACATATTCAGAAATTTGTTTAGAAAAAATGAATATTATTTTTCAAATCAGGATGTTGAAATTATCGAATGGTGAGCTTTTCATAATTTTTGGATACAATTGAATTTTTGGACAAAAATTAAATACCTTGTAAATATATAATATGTCGTATGACATCATAATGACCCATTAGTGGTGTTAAAAAATACAATAAATGGAAATTACTAAAATATACATTTTACCTTTAAAATAATGTGATTTTAGATTTATTTGATTAATTTTATAATGCCTTAATAGACCCATCTAGACTTATAATATATTTTAACATTTTAAAACGATTTCATTGAGAGTGTGACTCACCTCTACATAAGCAAGGCTAATATTTTAAAATGGTCTAAAAATGTCCTTATAAAATATCTTATTTGACTCCTATTTTTAATAAACAATGGGAAAAACTATGGGATGTTTTTTGGTTATGAATATTTCAATGTGTAGTGTCCAAAACCTAAATTATATATAATTCTCTCACTGTTTCAATATAAACAAACCCAATCTCACATTCCTTGTCACTCAAATAACTTGGAGCTCGTACACTCTCTAATCTCCACTTTCTATTGTGATCCTAAGGTGCACAAAAACTCTCAACATGCATCTCTCAAGCCTTTGGGATCACACATCCAAGTAAGCGATCTTCCACCCTCCTCTTTTATCAAGCTTTTTATTCCTGTTATATCATCTAATTTCTATTATTATTATTATGATGGTATATGTTTTTAAATATCCTCCTTAATTACCATTTTATCTATATATTATTATATCCTCTTTCTCTATCATTTATCCCTCTTATGAACTCTTATCTACACCCGTTATTATGCTGACATTCCAGAAGGGATCCTCACATTCCCTCCATTCTCATTTTTATCCAGTTTTATAACATGTACTTTATTCTTCATGTTATGACTTTTTTTACCCTCTTAATAAGATTTATATGTCACCCCATTCTTATGTATGTCCTCAGGTTATTCCAAGGATTGTTATGTATGAAGGAATGAGTTGGTCATGTCAAAGAGGTTAAAAATAAAGACAATGCCTTTCAGGATTAGAGTTATCATGAAATGTTCCTAATCCCCAAGGACACTAGACCTCTAGATCCTCATAGCCGTATTAATTACCAATTTATGTAATAAATCATTTTTTAAATGTGTTATAAATACAGGGATTGTTATATAATCAGTGAACCGAAATGAAATTTATCCATAGATATTTCCATAATAATATCATTGATGAAAAATAACTAAAACTAATACGAGGGAAATTGATTTCATTATGGGCATCATGTATCAGGTCTGTGAAGACCAATTACTATCACTAAATTTCACAAGATGGTTTAAAACTAAGGTTAGATACAGATTTTCACAATTATTCATCTCATGAGAACCTATCAATGCATCGTGGAGATTTATAATGTCCAGGATCCACCCGTCATGGCCAGTCCAATGAATTCATCATATTGAATAATCAGAATAACTAATATGCCTTATCAAATAACTATACTGGATGAGAAATAAGGATCAGTCGATAATTCCCCAATTAATAAAATAATTATCAATGTAATCATTGTATGTAAAATATTATATGGTTTAGGTAAAGTAATATCCATGAAACATGATATGAATAATAAAGGGAAATTCAAAGATCAATTATCATAGTAAATTTAATACTTCAAGTTGACTAAAAAATAAATCAAGGATGTTAATTTTAATACTATCCTTGGACAAATAAATAATATACCATGTAGATGTAGAATGAGGATGGTATCAATACAACAACACCAAGTGGAGCAAAATAGAGTGTTGTTATTTTAGATTAAATAAAAGATTAACTTTTAAAAATATTATTCTATAAGATATCCTTTTATTTTGAAAAACCATTAGAAAATATTTTTCCTTAAAAATAAATCTTTTAATCTTGAAAATTAGGCTTCAACAATATAACTGTGGATGAAACTGTACATATCGTATGAGGTAAAAAGAATATTCACTTTGTAGGGAAAAATGATAGAAAATGCCTTGTTATGAATGATAGAAGAATATTCCATTGAAATGTTTGTAAAATAAAAAGATAAAAATTTATTTACCAAATAATTTCAAAAAAATTTGGAAAACCTTTTAATAAAACATTATTTTTAGAATAAAATAGGTTCTCTGACTAAAGAGAGGTATGAAGTCGGGTTGTTTGACAAACATTATTAAAAAATGATTTAGTACCAAAAACTAGAAAAATGGTACAGACATTTGAGAATGGTCATGAATATCCATAATATAATTATTTTTTTTATTAAATAGTGGTTATATTATTTCCTCAAATGGAAATTCCAATATGATATCATAAGGATTATTCTGGATGAAAATAAGTTTTAAACATTCCAAAGTGTCCCATAACACTTTAAAACATTTTTAAATCATTATCCTCTTAAAAGAATAATATTTAATTTATTTATTGTATAAAATAATGTTTGAATTAATTCATGATATAATATAATAATTTTAGTTGATATTCCAAACAAATGATGTAAGTAGTGGACATGACATTTATCTCATGGATGTAAAAATTGAGATGATAATCCATTAACTTGTATTTCATTTCAGGTGAAGGTCCTTTAAATTATTATATAATAAACTTATGTCAGTTGTATACATTCTTTGTAACCTTTTTCATGTTTAAAATTACTTTTATTTCACTTATTACCATGTAGTTTACAACTACATAAACAATTATGTTTATGTTAGGTGTTTTGACCAAATTCAATATTTGTGTCAAAATAACTATTGTTGGTCAACATTGGTCAAAGGGGTCATTATATAACATCTACAAAATGACCACCATGACATAATTATCATATTTTTACCTGAATTATACTTTTAAAATCAATCCTTAAATATGGTTATGAAAACAATAATATGTTTCAATCATGGAGATGGTATGGCATACATACAGATGAGTAACATTCCCATTTTTCAATGATCATTGAGAAAAGAAGGTAAGTAACTAAAATCATTCCAAAATGATAATTTTATAATTAATACAATATTATTTAATCATATATACTTATATATGGGTTTTTTATGTAAAAAGATACAAAACATGTTGAGCACGCAGTAGTCCACATATCCAAGAGTGACATTATCACTTTTTAAGTGTGTGAATGGGTAATAATGAAAATGATATATATATATATATTTACAAAAAGGTATTTATGTCATGAATATCATATAGATTTTTTTATGTCTCGTATTTTTAATTCATCCCGTTCATTTATGCATTCCATGTATCATGCGAACGAATCACGTCGCATTGAAGTGAGGTAGTCCACAGTTCCTCAGACGAGATTATCATATTTACAAAACATGTAAAAGCATAAATGTATGTTCTAAATAAAAATTACATAAATTTATGACAACATAAATAACATATATATCATATATAAATATAGATTCCATCATAATGGCGACCATAAGAGGCAGTTATGGAGAATTTAATAGTCATTGTTCTTGAGGCTATTTTCACAATTCACAGAAATAGTAAGTTCATTTCCTATTAGATGGAGGATTGTTTAGCTAAAGGCCTAAATACCAGAAAAAAAAACAATATTATATTGAGTATACTTGGTCTGTTACACATGGATATAATTATTATATTTTAGGGGTCATAAAATGGAAATGAAACTAGAGAGATTGAGAAATGATATTACCATTTAATCAGGTAATTTTTTTTTGATTAAAAAATTTCCATCAATGGAAACTTTTATGCCTAATAGTTGGAATATATTAATAATTTAGAGATATTGGAATACATTTTTGGAAAATCATGGCCAAAATTAAGAGGTTTTAGAGGTGTGAGGAATGGGTAGAGGTGGTGTCCTTTTATACTGAAGCAAAATGACCCACTTGGAAATATTGAAAAGAAGTTATGGGTGCACAAGGTCATACCTACAAAAAGTATTACAAAATCACAAAAACTCATGAATGTAAGGTTAATGGAAGAATTATTTCCATCCAATGGTTTTTTGACAATTTCATATGTCATTTGGGCCTCTAAACATAGGGTTTTAGTCCATTTTTAAACCTAATTACACCTTAATCACTATTATTAATTTTAATCACTTTCACTAATAATTTTTTTCAAAAATTATGTTGATATTATTAGGAAAAATATATTATCTTCATTACAATAAATTATTTTGGATTTTCAAAATTCAAATCATAGAAGAGGAAAATTACGATTAATGTTAATCTCACCAACAGAAGGATTAACTGGTTTTAGTAGAAAATTTTAAAAAGATTGTTATGATTTATATTAATTTAAATTTTCTTGTTTATTATAACGAACTAAATTATATTCATATATTTATAATTGAGCAAATTTGACTTTAAAACAAATTTATAATATAATTTTACATTAATAATTATTTAAATGAAAGGGTTGTTGTCAACTAAAATGTAATATTTTTCATTATTCACTGAAAATGAAGTTGCACAGAAAAATACCAAAAATTCTTCCAAATATAAATTTGACATTATAAATTCAAAAATATAGTATATTTTTTCTAACTACATTGATAATATTTTCAAAATTAATATTTAAAAAGGTTTCACTATTAAAAGGTTACAAAATTTCTATTATAAACATATATTTTATATTGGAAATATTGGGGTTTCTCTTAACGTATGTATAATAAATATAATAGATGAATATAAAAACGATTTTTGGAATATATAAAATATATATTCTAGTAAATAATTTAATAATTATAATTACATATATTTATTTTAGTAAAATAGCTTCATGGGCATAAAAATATAGTTTTCCATAAAAATATTTTTTTTAATATTAAATTGGTTCTATTATTTATATATAATTTATTTGTAACCAATGATTTAGTTGTCTAACCCATATATTTTCATTATTTAGTTAATAAAATTCATAACGGTTAGTCTATATGTTATTATATTAAATAATAATGTTTTAATTATAGATTCATTCTTGGTAAGACTCGGTATTGCGTATATTGCATTCCATTGAAGAATGTCACTTTTATGTGTAACGTATTCTACATAGGAAGGTCGTTATTTCATATGATGTAAACTAACCCACTGTCCCATGCATTGTATGCTAACTCATTGTTTCATGTGTTGAAATATATTGAATATATTTTAACTAGAAAATATATTATAAAGTAAACAGATATTTTATTTCCAAACATGTTTGTTGTCGTGTATCGTACACGCTATCGAATACAAGTTTCATACATTAGTTTTTCAGGGAATCAAAATCTCCCCAGCTTATTTAAATTATGTACTCATAATTTAAAATTGATCATGGTGATAAATTGATTGATACTTATTATTTTTTATATCCCACATCATGAGAATGCTTCATGAAACATCCTCTAGAATATAGAGAATTGAATATACAAAGGGCACATGGAATACCATGTAACATGGTCTCTATGTAGGATAAAATCAGTGTAATGTAGAGATACATACATGGAGGGAAAACATAAATATTTATAGGTATTTAATGATTTCATCAATCAAAAACAAGTGAATGATCAATGGAAAGCTAATGGAGTCAAATCCGTAAATATTTGATGATTTAAAAGGTCATCAACTCAATAGAAATTTAGTTTTTTTGAAAACATTTTATTCCTATGTAATTTTACTAACGTTGTTTAGTAATTTTACTATACTACAATATAAAAAAATACTCTTACATGATAAGTTTCAATATCAGATGAACAATCCGAACAATCGGTTGTGCTTCGATAATATTCTAATTCACTCTATTACTTCTGGGAATTAATTACTTATAATTAAATTCTTATTTCTGAAGCACTAAAACACAATTTTTTAATGATCACATGAGTTATAAATTTGACTATGTGTCCTTAACTAACTTCAATAACAAATATAGTTAATAGATTAATTTCTAATCCTCATAAGTTGAAAAACTAGTTCATTATTAATATTTATTAATTAAATTGATTAACTAAAAACAATGAAAATTAACAAGGAAATTACGTAGGTCAGTGGTTGGTGTGAAACCCTAATTGTCCTTTGGTTATTTTTTAAGGTCCCATGACCTTTCAATATTTGATTAGTTTTCATTCAGCTTAAAGGTTGTCCTTTTCTAAAACCATATTAATATAATATACAAATATATATATAATGTACCTCCTTGAAATTGTGTTAATATCTAAATAGTATTTTAAATACGATTTTCAATACAAATTCTATATATAAATACCCCATTCACTTTTTATCCACATAGTTCCTTCATTGGTATAGGGTATATCTATAATATCATTAGTGGTATATATAAATCATGACACCTTATCTTAAATCTAAAACTTGTTAGTATTAACCTAGGTTACTTATTATGGATCCTAAAACTTTATAATGGTTTGTAAAGATAAAGTGGACTATCTTATGCATATCCCCCATGGATTTTCCAACCAGGTGTACAACAGGGCCAGTTTTTGTGTACTAGTTTTCCCCAAGTCAAGCCCAAAACACATTGTTGGAGTAGTTTTTCCCAGGTACATCTAGGCTAGAACCACGTCCATTTGTGGTATCTAGATAGATACATATTTCTTGGAATACCCACATAATCTAAACATTACAAAAATTATATGATTTTAATCAATACTTGTTCAAATTATAATATATGTTTATGTTATCTAATCTATTTTTCCCAAATCTAGTTCCCATAGTTGCTACAAAACCCCCATCAGATACCAACTATTGTGACCGAACAACAGATAGCCCAGATCCAATTTCTACTACTAAATAAATTAGCATGATTACAAGTAATAATACCTTAAAGGATCGATCATTTTAGTAGTCTTGGTAACCAGATAAATAACTGAGAATTTTAATACAAATCAGTACACTAATTAAAACATATTTTTTCCTTCTATGTAAATAAAAAGGCTTTAGGATAACTCCAATCCAGCTATTATATTCCATAATTTCTTTTATAGTATGCATCTTGGAATCTTGGGGAAGGAAACAAAAAAATGGGTGTGCTCAAATGCTCAGTAATGTGGAAAATATTGCATGAGAAATAATGAATCTAGTAGATTAGTCATTATGGATACATAAATAACTAAAATCACTTTCCATTTAATCAATAAACTGAATGAAATTACCCAATACATATGGAATTTTAGTAATTGGAAACACATAACATTCGAATAACTACATATAGAAAAATAAATATGGCGATTAATAGACTAAACACATGCCATTAATCAGTGAACTAAAACGAAATGTATCCATCGATATGTTAACACAAAATATCATGCATGAATAATAACTGAAACTACTCTATGGTAAATAAATTTATTTATAGACGTCCTTTATTAGGCACGTGAAAACCAATTTTCATTAATTCCTTTTAAAATACAGTTTAAAACTAATGGTAGAAAGCCATTTTTGCAATTATTTGTCTCAGGATAGCCTACCGATGCATCGAGGAGCTATATAATGTACAAGATCCACCCTTCATTGATCGTCCAAAAAATTACTGATATTTAATAAACAAAATAACTATTATGCCTTATCAAATAATCATATTGTATGAGAAATATGGATTAATAAATAATTCCTTAATTAATATAATAACCTTCAATGCATGCACCATATGTAAAATGGTATACGATTTAGGCAATAGTAATATCCTTGAAACATGAAATGGATAATAAGGGGAAATCCCAAGGTCAATTATCATAGAAAATTGAATATTTTAAGGTGAATAAATAATAAATCATGTATGTGAATTTGAATATTATCCATGGCCAAATAAATAATAAACCATCCGGTGAATGAATAAGGATGGTATCAATAACAAAAAAACTAAGTAGAGTAAAATAGAGGGTTTTTTGTTGTTGAAATAAAATATTTACTTTTAGAAATATTATTGAGGAAAATAAAAAAAATTATGAAATTATTTTCTAAAGTATTTTTATTTAAAAATAGACCATTTAAACATGAAAAATAGGCTTCAATGAAATGACATCAGATGAATCTGTTCATGTTGTATATAGTAAAAAAGAATATTACTAGTGTATGAAAAAAGGCCAGAAAATGCCTCTCTAAGAAAGAGACAAGAATATTCTTTTAAAAATTGGTAAAAGAAAAATGGGTAAAAATTTATTTAACAAATCATTTAATTTTTTTAAAAACTTTTAATAAAACAAGATTTTTAGAATAAAATATGTTCTCTAACTAAAAAGAGATTTAAAGTCTTGTTTTTTGAGAAACATTTTCCTCCGAAATATTTGTACAAAAGATCAAGAAAATTGGTTGTAACAATTTAAAATGTCCATTAATAACCACTGTAGATTGAATTGGAATATTAAAAAATGGTTATATATTTTACTCGAATGGAAATTCCATTTAGAGATCATTAGTATTAATTGTGAGGAATATAATATTTAAACATTCCAAGGTGTCCCATGCCACTTTGAAAAATATTATAATCATAAAACTCATGAAATAATAAAATTTAATGAAATTATTAAAACAAATTAAGTGAAAATGAATTCATGATATAATATCAAAATGGTAGTAAATACATTATACAAAAATATATGTAGTGGACATGAAATTTATCTCACAGATGTAAAAAGTGAGAGGACAATCCATTACCTTGTGTTTTCTTTCAGGTGAACTTCCTTTAAATTCTTGTATAATAATCCTATTTTATTTTTATTCTTGCTTAATTACCTTTTTCATGCTTATTATTTCTATTATATGAGATATTATCATGTTTTTAGAACTATATAAATAATTATGTTTACATCTGGTGTTTTGACCAAATTCAGTTAATGTGTCAAAACAACTATTGTTGGTCAATTATAGACAAATGGTTCAATATATAACATCACTAGAATGATAAAAATGATATAATTATCACATTTTTACATAAAATAAACTTTTAAAATAAATTATTATATATGGTTGTGAAAATGAGAATATGTTACAATCATGGAGACGGTAGGCCATACATAGGCATGAGTAACATTCCAATTTTTAAATGATTATTGGGGAAAGAAGCTAATTGACTTTAATCATTATATAATGATAATGATATAATAAATATCATATTATTTAATCATATATACTTATATTTATAATTTGGTTGTGAAAAAGGTATCACATCTTGTTGAGGAGGTAGTAGTCCACACGTCCACGAATAACGTTGTCACTTTTTATGTATGTGAAAGTGTAATAAATAAAATGACATATATATATATGTTACCAAAAAGGAAATTATGTCTTTAATATTATTTATATGTTGCTTATTTCTCATATGTTTTATTATGTCCACTCATTTATACATTACATGTATCATGCGAATGAATCACATCTCTTTGAGTGGGCGGTAGTCCATAATTTCACAAATAATATTATCATATTTACACAACATAGAAAGAATAAATTAATGTTATAAATAATAATTAAATAATTTTAAAACATTATAAATAATAGATATATCATATAAAAATTTATTTTCCTCCATAATTTCTACAATTAGAGGTTGTAATGGAGAATTGAACAATCAACATTTCAGCCGACAGTAATTCTCCGTTCAGAGAAACATTATGTTTGTTGTGCATTAGATGGATGTGTGTATAAGTGTAAGTAAAAATATTATCATAAAAAATACTAGAATATTTTGCAGACTATTTTTTACGCAATAACATGATGATAATATTTTAGTCGTTGGAGAATGGAAATGATACTAGAGAGTTTGAGAAAAGATATTACCTTTTAATCGAGTAACATCATTTGGTTTACCCAAAATGCATCCACAGAAGATATTTTGAAAATGGGAGGCTTCAAGGTTAAGGGAGAGATTTTGGGAGACTATTTGGGTAGATCATGGCTGAACATAATATGTTTGAGAGGTGTGATGAATGGTTAGCGGTGAAGGCCTTTTATGGGGAAGGAAAAGGACTCACATTGTATTATAGAAAATTAGTTAGGTGTACACATGTTCTTACCAAAAAAAAGTCATAAAACCACCCAAAAATTATTAATGTAAGGTTTATGGAAGAAATATTTCTATCCAATGAGTGTTAGACAAGTTTCTAGGTCATTTGGGACCTTAATCTTAGGGTTTTAGTCCATTTTAAGCCTTATTACACCTTAATCACTTTCAAAAATCATTTTTTTAAAAAATTAATTTGATAATATTAGGAAAAACATATTATCTTGATTAAAATGGTGTATAAAATATTAACAATATTCAAATTTCAGATGTGGAAAAATTAATATTAATGCTAAACTCATAGACAAACTGATTGATTTGTCTTATTTGAAAAATGTTCTACAGATGGTTTTGCATTTATATTGAATTTAAATGTTATATTGATTATAATGAAATAAATTATAATAATAGATGTATAATTGGTACAGTGTAAATTTAGAACAAATTCTTAACATAATTTAACATTAATATTTACTTAAATGAAAATACATTTTTTAACTAAAACACATTTTTTTCACTATGCACATAAAATGATGTTTCTTGGAAAAATCCCAAAAATTCTTCCTAAGATAATTTGAAATATGGAATTAAATAATAAAAATTATTTTATAAAACTTAAATGATAATTGTTTATAATGTAGGATTTAAAATGGGTCCCCGTTAAAAGGCGGTCAAATGTCCTTTATAAAATTAATGGTTGTTGTGTGAAATATTGGGTATTATCTTATATTATTCTTACCAAATATAATGGATGAATATCAAAAATATTATATTGAATATATATCATATATAATCCATTAAATAATTACTTTTTTAATTAATTTTATTTATTATTTGAAAATAACTTCATGAGCATAAAAATTAGTTTTCTTTAAAAATATGATTTAAATATTAAATTAGTTATTATATTAATTTCTAATTTATTTTTAACAAACAATTTAGTTGTCTAATATATTTTAATATGTTATTTAATAAAATTCATAATGGATAGTTTATATCATATTATATCGAATAATAATGTTTCAATTATAGATTGTTCCTTTGTAAGACATGGAATTATGTATAGCACAAGCCGTCTAAGATGGTCTATTTTGTGTGTAATGAAATATATAGAGGAAGTTCATGGTGGCATATGATGTACATTATCCCAGTTTCATGTTCAATGTAAGATAACTTCTCGTTTCATGTATTGAAATATATAGATTATATTTAAAATAGTAAATATATTATAAAGCATATGGATATTTTATTACCATATGAACTTGTAGTTGTGTGTCATACATGTAATCGAGTAAAAGGTTATTAATTTAGAATTTTAGGGATTCAACTTCTCTTCAACTTATTTAAATTGCATCCCATTAATTTAAAATTGAACACAGAGATAGATTTTTCTATACCTCCCATGTTTTAAATACCACATCGTGGGAATGGTTCATGAAACATCCTCTACAAAAGAGGAAATTGAAAGTAAAAATGTCACATGAAATACCATGTAACTAGGTCTCTACGTAGAAGTACATCAAAGGACTATAGAGATACATACTTAGAGGAGAAGCGTAAATATTTATAGTAATTGAATGAGGTGACAAATCACAAATAAAGGAATGATAAATAGAACGATGAGGGCCTCAAAGTCATAAATCATTGAGGATTTAGAAGGCCATTATTTCACTAAAAAATTAGGTATTAGGAAAAAAATTTATTTCTAATACATTTTTCTGATTTTCGGGAATTATTTTAATAAAAAAAATATAACAAAATATTATTACATGATATATTTAAATAAAATTTGAACAATACTAAAAAAATTGTTAAATAAAATTCTAATTCATAACATTACTAACATGAATTATTTACCAATAATTATTTTTTTATCCCTGAGGTAGTAAAAAGAAAATTTAAATGATTGTAAGAGTTACGAATCTAACTATTTTTTCTTAACCATCTTCCAAAACAAATATGGTTTATAGATTAATTTTTATTCCTTAGTAGTGTTACTACTTGTTTACCATTAATATATATTCATTAAATTGTTTACCTAAAACTATCCAGATTAACAATGAAATTGTGCAGGTAATTGGTTGGCATGAAACCCTTTATCATCTGTCAGACATGTGTTCAAGTCTCGTATCCTTTCTGGATTTGATTGGTTTTCACTCGGAATACATGTTTTCTTTTTCAAAAACCATATTAATATAATTTCCAAATATAAATATGACGGAAATAATTGAAATTTCTTTAATCTGTAAATATCATTTGAACTAGGGTTTTCAAAACAACCTTAATACATAAATACCTCATCAATTTAATTTCCACATATGTCATTCCTTGGTCTATGGTTTTTCAAAAATATCTTTAGTTGGATTTCTAAATCATGACACTTTATCTTAAATATAAACCACCTTAGGTTTAACCATGGTTACTTATTATTTATCCCAATCCTTCATAATGGTTTTTAAATAAAAATGGATTATCTTATTTGTATCATAGGGAGATTCAAACTAGGTGTGCAGTAAGGCATTTTTTCATGTACTAGGTTACCCCAAGTATGTCTAGGAAGACCCTGTTAGAGTTGTTACTCCTAGGAACATCTGTGTCACAACCATTTCCACTTGTAGTATCCAAACATGGATGTATTTCTACTAATAACCATATAAAATATACATTACCAAAATTATATGTTTCCATCTATAATTAATCCAATTAAACAATAGGGTTATATTCTCTCATCTAGGTTTTCGTAAATCTAGTTCACAAGGTTTATACTAAACCTCTCTCTAATACCATCTATAGGGACCTAGAACTAGATAGCCCGAATCTGGTTTTTTCTACAAAATAAATTGGAAATAATAAAATGAATCAAGACCAAAATGATTGATTAGTTTAGTAGTCTTGGTAAACCAAATTTGAAAATGAGAATTTTATAACAAATGGATTCAATAATTACAACATATTTTTTCTTCTAAATAAATCAACATCTTGAGGATAACTCAAATACATCTAGTATATTCTTTTATTTCACTCATTATATGCTTCTTGGAATCCTATGGAATGAAACATAATAAGCGTGATATCAAATTCTCAGTAAGGGGAAAATATGGTGGAAGAAATAATGAATAAATTGTAATAGTCATTATGGAAAGGTAAATAACAAAACAGACATGCCATGTAATAAATAAACTAAATGAATGTACATACGTAATATGGAAAGGTAATAACTTTAAAAAAATTAGATTATATTAAATAGATAAGTAAAAATAAATATGAGAATTTATGAAACAAAAACACATGTCATTAATTAATGAACTGAAATTAAATGTATCCATAGATATGTCCATGTAAAATCTCGTGGAAGAATAATAACTGAATCTACAATGGGGAAAATTGATTTATTTTGGGACATAATGTCTTTGGAACATAAAAACCTATTACCATAAAGACCATTCACAATCTAGATTAAATCTAATTTTGGAAGCACATTTGTGTAATATTTTCCCTCATGAGAACCTATCGATATGTCAAGGAGCTATATAATGTCCGGGCTCCACCCATCATTTCCAGTACAAAGAAATCATCATATTAAATAAAAAAATATTTAATATGCCTTATAAAATAACAATATTGGATGAAAAATATATATCTATCATTAATTCCCCAATTAATAATTTAACTATAAATGTTGGCACCGTATGTAAAATGGTATACAGTTTAAGCAATAGTAATACTTATGAAACATGAAATGGATAATAAGGGGAAATTAAATGTTCAATGATCAATGGAAATTGAATACATCAAGGTGAATATCAAATAAATAAAGGAATTTAATTTTAATACTATCCTTGGCCAAATCAATAACAAAACTTCTGATGGAAGAATTGGGATGGTTTCAATACAACAAACCAAAGTTTAGTAAAATAGAGGGTTATTGTTGATCATGAAATAACTGATTAAATTTTAAAAATATTATTGAGTAAAATATTATTTTATTTAGAAAACCCATTTGAAAATAATTTTCATTAAAAATAATCCTTTTAATCATGAAAATTAGGATTCAATGAAATTACAGTGGATGAATCTCTATGTTTTGTATGAGGTAAAAAGAATATTCATTTTGTATGGAAAATTGATAGAAAATGGATAGTCAGGAAAGTGACAAGAATATTCCATTGAAACGTTGGTAAAAGACAAAAAGGAAAAAATTGCCTTTATAAAATCATTAATAAAAATGTAAAACCTTTTAATAATAAAATATTTTTGTCATAAAACATGTTCTCTAACTAAAGAGAGATATAATGTTGGGTTTTTGGAGAAACATTTTCTAATAACATCTTTGTACCAGAAAGCATAAAAATTCTACTAACACTTGAAAACGGTCATGACAAACCTGAGGAAAATGAAAGGGTCTATTAAAAAATAGTAAAATAATTTCCTCTAATGGAAATTATATAGATAGATCATTTGGATTACTCTTGAGGGAAATTATATTTATACATTCAAAAGTGTCTCATAACACATTGAAACATTATTAAATCATAAAACATATGGATGAATATTATTGAATGAAGTTATAAAATACCATGAAGTGAAAATTAATTCAAGATTTAATATAAAAATGTTCATTGAAACATGACAAGAAATGTAAGTAGGGGACATGACATTTATCTCACTGATGTAAAATGTGAGATGATACTCCCTTACCTTGTGATTCCTTTCAGGTGAACATCTATTAAATACAAATATAATAAACATTTGTTAATTTTATACATTATTTATAATATTTATCATGTTTATAATTAATTTTATTTCACATACTACTTTGTTTTCTAAATCTACTTAAACTATTAAGTTTACGTCCCATTTTTTGACCAAATTCATTTTATTGGTCAAAACATTTATTGTTGATCAACAGTGCTAAATAGGGTCATTATATAACATCTCCATAATGATTATCACGACATAATTATAATATTTTTATATAAATTATTCTTTTCAAAACAATAATTAAATATGGTTTTGTAAATGAAGATATGTTACAATCATGGAGATGGTAGGTTGTACATACACAAGAGTAACATTCTAATTTTTAAATGATCATTGTGGAAATAAGCTTAGTAAATCAAATATTTTTGGAATGATAATTTTATTATAAATACACTAATATTTAATCATATATTCTTATATATATAATTTTGTGGTGTAAAAGGAATCACACCATGTCGAGAAGGCAGTAGTCCACACATCCATGAATAACATTATCACTTTTTAAGTGTCTGAAAGGGTAAAAATGAAAATGATATATATATATATACATAAGGGTAATTATATAATGAATATATATATATATATTATATGTGTAATATTTTTAATTATTTCCATTCATTTATAATTTCCATTTATCTTGTGAACGAATCAAATCGCTTTGAGGGGGCTATAGTCCACACTTTCTCAAATGGAATTATCATATTTACACAACACGGAAAAAAGAAAAACAGGTTATAAAAAACATTCAGAATTTTAAAACAATAAAATTAACATATATATCATATATAAATTGACCTTCCATCATAATGGCCACTGTAAGAGGTACTAATAGAGAATTGTACAATCATGGTTTCGTGAGGCAATAATTCATCGTTCATAGAAAAACTTTGTTTGTTTCCCATTACATGGATTTGTGTATAATTGTAGGTATAAATCTCATCATAAAAACATAATTTTATATTTTTGATAATTTTATTGTTAAAAAAGATTATAATAATTAGATTTTAGGAGTTGGAGAATATAAATGAAACTGTAGAGATTGGGAAAAGACATTACCTTTAAATTATGTGAATTATATTGGTTTAACCAAAAGTAATCCATTGTTGTTATTATTAAAAACATAGTATTATATGTTTTGGGGAGGGATTTGTTTGGACTATATTTTTATATCATGATTGAACTTAAGTGATTATAGAGGTGTGTGGAATGGGTGGAGGTGGTTCCTTTTTATAGAAAAGGAAAAGGACTCCCTTGGTATTCTTAAAAGAAGTTTAGTGTAAAAATGTTCTCAACCAAAAAACAAGTCATAAAAAACGACCCAAACTCATTAATTTAAGGTTCATGGACTATATATTTCCTAAAAAGGAGTTTTGGATTATTTTATAGGTCATTTGGGTCATTAAACATATGATTTTAGTTCATTTTAAGCCTAATTACACCTTAATCACTTCAAATAATTGAAATCGCTTTCACTATTAATATTTTTTGAATAAGTATATATTATTAGACCAAAAATATTATCTTGATTACAATTTTTTATGTAATATTTTCAAAATTCAAATCACAGAAGAGGCATGATTGACATTAATGCTAATCTAACAGAGAGACTGATTAACTAGTTTTAATAAAAACTGTTTAAAATATTGTTTTGTTTTTATATTCAATTTTAAAGTTATATTGATTATAAAGAACAATATTATATTAATATATGTATTATTTAACAAATTTTTCTTTAAAGAAAATTAATAATATAATTTTTCAATAATATTTATTTTAATGAAAATATATTTTTTATCTAAAACGTTGTATTATTCATTATTCACAAAAAAATGATATCTCTCAAAAAATTATAAACAATTCATCTAAAGCGGATTTTGACATTATGAATTCCAAATTATAGTATATATTATCATATCCAATTGATAATATTTTCAAAATTAATAATTAAAACGTGGTTTCCATTAAAATGTGGTAAAATTGCCTTTATAAAAATATCGGTTTTTATATTAAATGATGGGTTTTATCTTATCTAATTATTACCAAATCTAATGGATGAATATAAAAAATATTTTATTGAATATATAAAAAATATATTACCTTAACTAATTTAATAATTTTAATTTATTTTATTTATTGTGGTAAAAAACTGCATGAGCATAAAAAATAGCTCTCTATAAAAATATGCTTTTAATATTTAGTTGCTTATTATATTCATTTATAAAATCTTTATAACTGGTAATTTAGTGGTCTAAACTATATATTTTCAAAATTTATTTAATGGTATTCATAATTGATAATTTATATCTCATTATATTAAATATGAATGTTTTAATTATAGAATATTTCTTGGTAAGACTTGGTTTTGCCTATATCGCATGCCATTGAAGAATGTCTGTTTTCTTGTAATGCATGCTATAGAGGAAGGTCGTTGCTGTTTATGATGTAAAATAACCCAATTCCATGTGAATTGAAACCTAACATGATTTTTCCTGAGTTAAAACCTGTATAATATATTTTGAATATTAAATATATTATAAAGTATACGGATATTTTATTACCTTTTGAGCTTGTTGTCTCGTGTCATACACACTATTGAATCCAAGGTTTTTTACATTAGATTTTATAGTGTGACTGATAACCCCAAAATATGTGAGTGTTCTTGACTGGAGTAAGGAAATAGACCCAAGATTGATAACAATCAATATGGGCATTAAAATGACTAAATATTTTAATAAAAAATGTGATGAAAAAATTTCTAGGTAATGGGCAACAAAATCCCCACAATCTCAAATTTTGAAACCACAGACCCTCCCAAAAGACACTAATCCCCAAATATTTTATATTCCCTAATAAATATGAATTATCATTTCTTAATGGAATTAACATTAACCAAAATACCAAATAATCTATCAATTTTGAGGAAAAATGAATTTGATTGGATCGTATCAAGTAATGAAAATTCTATTGATAAAGAAAAAAATACAATACATATCATGGTGTTGAGGCCAATATAAAAATACACTAGGATATACTCATATGCATACTGATTCACCAACTTATTCCCTTTCTTCATCTTTATAGGTGAGTGGGAATCCATAGTAGTTTGATAATGGGAACCTACACCATTTGATGAATCATACCAATCCTAAGAGCTCATGGTCAATGAACACCAAAATTTTCGACATTGTGTTAGCCCACTATGAATACATTAATGGTTTCCTAGACACAAAAATTAGAGAAATTTCATTGGAATGACAAAAAAATTTGGATTAGAGTGTTATGACATCACAACCTAAAATCGAATAACCACATTGAGCCTAGACGATTTCATTGGTCGATAATATGATGAAGGGTCCCAACACCACTCTAGAGTAACTCTTCCTGCAGCCTCTCTGGAGCAATGAAGAACTCTTATTGCTCCTACCATGGAAGAGGAATCACTAATTCATTTCATTAATTATAAGTAACCATCAATAATTTGTTTTCAACCACCAAATTGTTTAATATTTAAATCAGTGTAAGATGTGACCTCATCTCTAGCATGAATCCCATTTTTAAGAATTGATCCCTAAGAAAATAATTTGTGTTGTTATTGGGATAAATTTGAACCAACATAGAAAATTGAGTGGCATAGATCAGTACGTAATGAATCTATTTGTACATGGTCATGAATTTTCTATTTGACACCACCTCGAATATCTATTTATATAATATTTGTTTAATCATATTATTAAATTCTCCCCAAGTGAGATCCTCTGGCAACAAAGAATACAGTATGTACTCCTGCCATTTCTAACAAGGCCCTTTCAACATATATTTCAAAATTTTGAAATTATATATCGTTTATGTATAATGAATCCTGATGATATTTTTTTTGTATTTTTTAACCACTACTCTATAACATGAGGCCCTTTTTCCCTATAAATTATTGATGGGTCCAAATTAGTAAAATATTTTACATATCTCACTTTTAAAACAATATCACTTCCAACCACATGTCCCGAAGATTAGAGGGTGTGGATTAGTGATTCAATAATGGTCCTATCAGTGGGATGATTTTCTTACCATACATGATCCAAAAATTCCATGCTCTGGTTTATAAGAACATTTTATTGAGGCATTAATATAAAAAATATATAAAAGATACTGAATTTAAAAAAATTACAATTTCAAAAAAAATATTAATTTAGTTCGTAAAATCTCACTTACTTTCTCTAAAAAAGTAATAATAGTAACCGTACTAGATAAAAATACCAAATGAGTGAAGTAAATGAAAAGATAATGTTTTTTTCGGACATTATTATTTCAATGAAATGTCTAGAATTTATTTTAACAATGCAGTTTTCACAAGGAGTATAGATATGGTCACATTACTGCCTAACATTTTTTCAGACTGTTAACCTAATCAATGAACTTTTCGTTTCCTATATTATTTTTTGTAAAACGTGAAATTTTGATAAACAACATAGGGGTTTCTATTGAAAATATTAATAAAACATAGAAAATATCAAATTTCCTCATGATATACCAAAACTAATCACAAATCCATGACATAATTCCAGACTCCAAAGTAGCATTATATTTTACATTAAAGAGAGCCATCATGACACTCCCTGATGCCTAACTCTAGAGAATAGATTGTCCTTTCCAAATTATATCCTTACTCTACCAATAACATGAGGTATATTATATCATTTTCAAATGAGTTAGATTGGTTTGACATAATATATTTCCAGATGTGGGTTAGCCCAAGGCCCGGAGCATGTTCTGATTTACCGCAGGACAATGATAAGAATGAGGGTATAAAATTATAACCATTTGGGAGTGGTTTTATGGTCAAAATATAATAATATCAATAAATATCCCACCATAAAATCTGTTATTACCCAACCATATATGGGAATTCAATTAACATAAATAATTAGTAGTGAAATTGCAGAATAATTAAATAGACCATAGTGTAGAATGAATAATACAATAACTAATGAAAGTCAACGGAAAATATATAATTTTTGTAAATCAACTTCTATTTACCAAAAAATAAATAAAATATATGAAAATGGAGAATAAGAAAATTTAAAATAACTCATAACATCACCAGGGATCCCTAAAAGATCCAAATGATCCAAAACACATCAGGACACAAGATCCCTACAACCACTATCTCACAGGAGGATGAAGAACATTAACAAGTGTTGTTAAATTTAATAGATCCCTTTCATATTCTAATCTCCCAAAAATTTATTTTGACATATATAAAATAGGTATATTCGTGGTTTGAGTCAAATATCATAAGGATACCATCATGAATCTATATAATTCCATCCAACATGAAAACTATAAGTACAAGTTTAAAAAAATATTTACAACACAGTAAAAATATAATTATTCATTTATAACATTTATCTTTTCTTTAGTCAAGAATAGTTTTATGAATGACATAAACCATATTTTAATATATAAAATTATGAGAAGTATTTTAATAATAACCTAAAATAAAAATAATAATTTTGATTAATATGTTTTAACATATATCATTCAACAAAATTATATAAATCATGGGCTCATACTTATGGGTGTAAGGAAACGAAGGCATTGTCATGGAATAATAGCCAAATGACATGAACCATTCAATTATGAATGATCACATGGCCGCACTGGGTAAATAATCCATCCCACTAGCATACTCCATCTAATTGGGTAATATACACTAGAAAATTCCTAATCTACACTCGGGATGTGGTCCTCTAGTTTCCAACCCACCCAGGGTTACCATGTGCTGGAAATCATCAAACACATTTTTAATTAAATATCGTATTCCCAAAGTCAATAATAAATCAAGAATAAAATAGATTCATTTTTGAAACATTGTTTGAGGACATATTTTTATCCTACTCATCCATTAAAAATTACCTTAAAGTTATGTTGTTGACAAAAATATTTTCATGAGCAAATTAAATAAACTTTTTATTTTAATGAAATTATGATAAGAAGAATATCAAATAGTTAATAATAGCTCTCAACCCCCTAACAAACGAGTTATAAGAAAATTAAAATAATGTAAAATGTCATGAATTTTATGTATGTTAAGGGAAAGACTAATTACCTCTATACAACAACCTCTAATGCCAATTTAAACGCACCTCCTTCTCTTAAATATCCTATAATAGAAGAAAATGGATCTATATAATCCCAAATCCAATAAATTTAATTAAACAACATTCCACAACTCTGTTTTTTACACATACTATTGATTAGGGTCTCAATATTCAAAGGAAATGGAATAATAAGGGAATATCGGAAGGGATATGAGGTAAAAACAAAACAAATTATGAAAACCCATGAGAGAATCCACCAAAACCAAAGAAAAATCACCTAGGGAATGATGATGAATAATTCCCATAGCTAGGAGGATGTGGTATATATTTAATAATGTATATAGTGGGGTAAAATTAGTTAAATTGTTAGGGAAAAATGGTTTTTTTTATTTTTTGAAAATTTGGAATATCAGGGTGTTAGACCAGATGGTTAGGAGAATAATGTCACAATGGTGAGAGATCTATTAGAGTGAACTCACATTCATAAGGTACATCAACACTGTTTCCCCTAACAATGTACCAACTATGAGAATCATACTTAAACATGAAACAAACCCACACTGTTACTTAGAGACATTATAAGATATGAAATTCATGCTCCTACCATTATAAATTCTACTAGAAGCCCTTACCACCACCCCATCAAATTTTTGGGTGCAAGACTCGCACTAATAATGAACTAACCATGTGACCATATTTATTTCCCATAAATTTAAAAATTATAACCCTAATATCTTGAAAAAATATAATAATGAATATAAGAGAACTATAATTAAAAATATATACATACTCGTGACCCAGTTTATCTCACACAATCTTCCATCGGATTGACATGACTACACATTATTATATCCATACTTTTATCATATTAATATTTCATAAATTGATTCCCCAATGGTTTATAAGGAGTACTTTATGATGATTCTTTTACATTTGATTCATGTGAGAAATGATACATTGTTATGGGTTTTACAAAAGGAGTGGAAATTGGACCTATAATATGGAATCAATTCACATAAATGAACATAACGTTGTGGAAGACTCTAAGGATGAACATTAGGTTTATTTAAAGAAAAATATTATTTTCCAGTTCTTTATCTTTAAGATGATACCCATATTTAGGAAGAAATATTATTAAGATATATAAAAAAGAGTCCTCTAAAATCTTTCACTTATTGTGCATGGGGAAAGAATGTTGAATTCATGAAAAACACCCACCCTAGGGGCATCAAATGGTTCTTTCAAAGCCAACCATTTCCATAATTTTCTATATATTTTGGACTTTGAGGTTTAAAAAATGAATATTAGTTGATCATGTAAATTTTAACATGTGGGGTGAGTGATTTAAGTGAATTTAAAAAGTACTAGCGATGTTGAAGTCGCATTACAAGGTATCTATAGATAAATATTATTATATGAACATTTTTAATGAACCACTCTCTATGTGAAATTATTATTCCACTATTCTATTTTCCTTTATTAGGAATTGTGTTTTTCTCTTATCCATCATCTCATATATGATGAAGAGCTCAATAAATATCCAAGAACATTTAAATATATAGTTTCAACCGTTGTTTGTGAGTCAATACTATGGACTTTAGAATAGAGAAGAACCCTAGAACAACTTTAATCATAATGGTTGTGTCTCTTAGTGAACTTGATAGTTACTTTTTTTTAGAAACACCACAATCTATTTTCTAAGAACTATAAGGATATGATGGGTATACATCCCATTATCTTAATTTAGCATATAGATATTCCTATTGGGAAACATGGATAAAGCCTAACATCAATGATAGTGAAAACAATAAAAAAGTCTAGGATAAGGGATGAAATTTTGAAGTTGTTGAATGCTAGATTCAGTAAAATAGGTTAAGTAACCTAGGTTTATAGACAACATTTCCAAATTGGTAAGAAAAATGTGTAAATATAGGTTTCAATTCACATTAAGGATTTCAATATTTGTTTTCTAAATGATTACTTTCTTGTTCAGGACAAGGATTTATTGATTTATATAACTTCCATATTTCAGATCAGCTTTTTAATATATAGATATTTTAGATAAAATAATATATGAATGGATCATGTGGATGAGTAAGATACAATATCCATGTACTCCCCTTATAAATACTACTACCGAGTGACTATCTGTGGCATAAATAACATATGACTGACTTACTAAACGTTCTTGCCTCACATATTTTTTACCTTTCAAGGATTGAATGTGGAATGACATATAGATATATTTGTTATTTAAATATATCCAACACCATAATAATCTTACATATCAATAAAAAATTTCTTCCTTGTTTTGAACCCATAAAAAATATCAGGAATAGTTTATTCATATCTATGTTTGATAAGTTTCTCATACTTTTTTGATATAAATTTATTGAGATTTACCTTGACAATATCAAATAAATATATAGTTTTACCTCAGAATTTTTTATGTATTGGACGGTTTTCAAGGGTGTGTATATTACATAACTTTCTTTATAAATAAAATTTTAGGTTTGTGTATGTTATCCTTAAGTATTATGAATAATATTTTTATAAGTGTGATGAATAATTTCCAAGTGCATTTGAAAGCATCATATTGTACTTATTTAACCCTAATTTCGTGATTCCACATGTGTAGGGAAAACAATTATTTATCTATATATATTATTTAGAGGGATATCATAGTATCCTTTTACACAAAAAATTGAGTTCAAAATGAATAGTATATACTACCTAGGTCTACTAGTGATAGATACTGTGTTCATATATTTTAAAATTGAAAATAATTTACATTCCTTGGCCTTTTTAGTCTATAATTCATTTTATTATATAAATCATCATGAGAAATTACTTATCTCCCACATTGAGACACTAAATCACATCCTCAATCAGCCAATGATGACTATATTATTCTCAATGTTGGTATTGATCCTCTTAAAGTATTACATCATGTTTATCCCTCAAAATATTTCCTTAGGATACATTTGAAGATTTCTTGGTTGCATACCAAAATAAAGTTTTACATACCTTCAACATTGAATTCAGAGACAAGAAAAACCCCTCCATAGATGAATCATTATAAAAGAATGAAATTCTAACGAATAGTGATTCTAAAATCTCAACTATGAAGAGGATAAAAAACAGTAAACATAATATAGTTGAACTTAGAATTTACCTTATTTGCCTTTTATGGGATCTCATATAAAATTCCATCTTTCTATAAGAAGGATACACCAAAAATGAAAAATATAAAACCCTCCTCACCAATATCTATTTATCGCATGATGTCCTATTTATGAAACATCATGTAAAAGATTATTATAAGATGGATATAAAATAAATATATCTTGAATATTATATAAGTCATTATGAACTCATCCCATTCATTTATCATACTCGTGAGATTATGGAGAATTTGCCCATCAGGCCAATGGTGTCCCATGTTACAACACCCCAATACAATCAATAAGATTCTATGGATAAACAAGACACGATTGTCAATGACATAAAAATTGATGACATAGAAATACATTTCACAATACAAAGTGGGATTTCATGTATTATCCTCAATAGAGAATAATAAGAGGATGATGATCTCAACAATATTTTTTTAATAGTAATGCAACTCACGAACCCATATTATGGAGAAAATATCTGCTTAGACAATGTCGGTGGTAGAGTCCCTCAAACAAGGAACACTCCAATGATTTAACAGGAATAAGAACTAGACCTCATGTGAGTTAAACATATTTTTGTCTCTGATGCAACCAATTAAGTGATATTTCTATATACGAATGTGTTTTATGTAATCAAATTATTAATACTAATGGAAAAGATATTATTCAGGTTTTCCATGTTGTTTATATTAGGGTATATGGAGCTCATTAAAAGTAGGTGAATCTATCCCACCAAATTCAAGGTGTTTCATAATCTGGGCCCACCATGACTCATGATTATTAAGAGTTCCCCAAAATATACCACATATTATAGTTACATACATAAATCTTCTGTCTACCTAAATATTTTTTCCACACAATAAAATATTCGTGAACCTTTACTATGTGGGGAATAAACATTATTGTTATTTATCCTCTAATGAATGTATGATAGGTTAGGTTTACTATTACTTATATCAAATTATTCCATAAGGGGATCTAGTCATTCTCTTTATGAATGGTAGAACACAATTAATGAAATGGCATTGAATTCCTACATCATACATTATTTCGCAGTTCGTAAAATAATTCTTCTTGATAATTGATCAAATTATTATCATCTAAATTAATGAATGTATATATTATGTATCAAATTTAATCTAAACAAAAATGTAACACCCCGAGCTTCCATGATACGCTTCTCATTCAATAATGCAATAGTTTGCATTGTACGCAACTTCGAATTCTAACACACCGCAACTAATCAACGTAGCCATTATGAATAGTAATAACCAATTTTTAAATTTATAAAAATTTTATATTTCAAAATGGACTTCATTTTTGTATTCCTAATATTGAAATTATCCTATGTTGAATTTTTTGTAATTTTCTGGGAACTTCCAAATTTTTATGAATAGTGAAAAATACTTAAAACAACTTTTTTAATCAAAATAATTTATAGTGATAAGTTATACTATTGAGTGGTTTTAAAGTATAATTAGAATATATTTTTACCATTTTATCCAATGGTGGTCATTAGAATTAATTTAACATTGAAATTGGACATAAACAATTGCCAATCTTTTGATATAAATTGTTTCTTAAAAACACGCTATTTGTTGTGACAACAGGAATTAATTATAAAATTAATTAATGCAACTTATATTTTTATAATTTTTTAAAAAAGAAATCATTTTTGAATTCGGAATATCAATTATATCTTAGGGTGAAATTTTGGCATTGTTCTGAAAAACTTCAATTTTTGATGAATAGTGAAACCACTAAGTGGTACTTAAATAACTGATTTTTTGTTAAAATGAAATATTACCACTTCTGTGATTTTATTTTCAAAAATCCGACATACATGGTTGTCATTAAGAAGTAAAATGTGGTTCAATGAGATTAAAATAATTTTTTTGGTGAATAGTAACTTTTAGGTTCTTAATCGCGATTAGAGGTAATTAGTGTAGTTTAAGGTACAAATGATGTTTTAATAATATGAGATGAGCATGACACTTGTCCTACTCCTATTGGATGAGTCATGGCCGACCAAGGCAACCCATGGGTCAACTTGGGGACCCCATGGAGCTACTTTAGTTGGAAAATGACATTAATATATATTTATTTAATGTTAAAATTAAATTGACACAAACATGAGTTGTTTTACTAAAACAGTTTTTAAGTGGGGTTACACAAGTCAAAATTTTGATTATAAATATTAATTACAAAGCTAAAAAGATTTCCTACATCATAGTATTTGTTTTATAATTTTTAAGCATTAAATAAATTAAATTATTTATGACATCATTATGATGTAGCGATGACCACATTATTTAACGATTTTAATAAAATGAAAAGATAATGTATAATCCAAGGCTTACACTTGTCCAAAGACTATTGGATGGGTCGATTTAGAACCCTTATCACCTTATCCACGAATTATATAAGTGTGGGACCTTTAGAATCCGAAAAGCATTGTGTAATAATGTAACATTTCAATCTTTCCAAAAGAGCCCCTCCTCTCCACTTATAAAAGGCCCCCACCTCTCCCACCTCATTTACACTTTCAAGCCATTTGGCTCGGCCAAACTCTACCCAAATACTCTCCCAACTTCCCCCTCTTACTCCTAGAAGCCTCACTTTGGGCATAACTCTTCCCAAGTAAGCCTTTGGCTCAAATCAAAAAGAGTTACCCGATTTTGAGGTAATGTCTTCTCTAATGTTGTTTTGTTTTATTTTTCTTCTCCAACCCCCTAAAATCTTTTTATTCATTACTTTTGTAACAAAACCAGTATCCTCAATATACTAGGATGTTTTTATAAGAAGTATTCGAGCTACACTTACACACACCTACATATAATGGTTAAAGAACATACGGTTTCTGTGGATGGCGAATTTCTGCCTCACGAAACGATGATTGTTCAACACTCATATAACACCTTCAAATGTGGCCATTAAGATGTCACTATTTTTATATATGATATATAATATGTTTATGTTTTACTTATGCTTCTTTATTTCTCATTTATGGCATACTTTATGATTTCCATTATGGGTAAAATGCGATAATTTCATTTTAGGAAGTGTGAACTACCGCCCCCTCAAAATGATTTGAATCGTTAATGTCATATGTGGGATGTATAAAGGATGGATTAAATGGTATTATACACTATATTATAATTTAATTATATTATAAATTTATATCATTATGATTTAATTCCATTAAATATTAAATAGAAATGAAAGTAGCGTTCATGCCTACGTACGGCTTACCGTCTCCATGAACGGTGCATTTCATTTCTTACCTCTAAATGTTACGTGACATTATTAATGAATGTATATACTGTATATATATATGATATAT
The DNA here is from genome assembly GCA_963277665.1 of Viscum album. Lineage (NCBI taxonomy): Eukaryota > Viridiplantae > Streptophyta > Magnoliopsida > Santalales > Viscaceae > Viscum > Viscum album. Next base: position 1,798,421,798 of record OY728130.1, on the reverse strand, counting down.
ATGATATCTACATCATTAATATAATTCTGGATATAATGGATATTTCACCACATGAACAACTTGTAATTATAAGAAGTTTATTTTTGACTCAAGTACCAAAGATCGACAAAACGACCGTTATTAACTTAAATAATTAAATAATGTTCATAACATGGTAATAAGTGATATAAATGGAATAATGAACATGAAAAATTTTCTTAAGTAAATATAAATTAACTCTAGTTTATTATTCAGGAGGTTAAAGAATGGTCGAGTCAGGAAAAGACGCAAGGTAAGGGAATTTCTTAACCCAACTTCCATTCTTTGGGTTAATCTCCTACTTTAAAATTATGTCATGATATTATTATGTCCTATTTTGTATTTTTACGTTCATTATGTGTACCTATAGTGAATACAAATAATAGATCTATTTTATTTTAAAAATGATCTTTTTAAGGACTTCGTCTCAATCTCCTTTCATTGAGGCATATTTTATTTTATACACAACTTTCTTTTATACGGTGTATAAACCCCTTTGACTTTTACGTTTATTCAAAAGGAATCTTTTTATACGAAGCGTTTTACTAAACGACAAAAATGGAATGTTTTTCTTTCCGTACATATGCGGCGACAATTACTTCTCCGCCGTCATGACGATTATTTGAGTTTCGGCTTCCTCTACAAGCCATCACTTTTTTTATGAAAAATAAATACAAATTTTAGCTTTCTTTTATTTTGGTATTGAAAATGGTTTTGAGAGAGTTTTTATTATATCAATGTGTTGTATTGAAATCTTGTGATTGAAATATGGAAATCTTATGTTTCCTTTATGGATGTTTTATGTGATACGATTATGTTATGGTTTATGATATGTTTAAACCCATTCATATGAGGAATGCATTGGACTTAGTAAGTGACGGGTGGAGCCCGCTATAATTCCTCGATGCATCGGCAGGTCTCATGAGACAAACTAGTGTCTTGGCACGAGGCCTTGACAAAATCTTATTTGTGGTCTTGGCACGAGGCCTTGGCTACGTGGTTATGATAGTCTGGCATTATGCATTCCATCATTATGAAAGTGGTTATTGATATTGCATGTGATTATTCGACCAGTAGAATATCAATGTAAATAAGTAAATGGCATTATCTCATTTTACTTTTGCCATATTATGTTGATGTTCATGTTTAAAAGGCTTTTTTTTAGTTATACATTGCCTTAAATGTTTGTGATTATTTATGAAAGCATCCGCAATACTGTTATCCTTACTGAGCATCTGAGCTCACCCCATTCAATGTTTTAATATTTTCCAGGATGTGAAGAAGTATTTTATGAATGACCTGCAGGGATAGTCCGAAGAGGATAGAAGTGTGGACTATGGAGACTATGTTATTATAGTTTTTCACTTTGTGATGCAATGTAACATTTATGAATGTATCTAGTGTTTCCAAGGCTACTAAACTAATCGGTCTTTCGAGACTTGATCTTTTGTGATCATGCCAATGTTACAAAGTAATGCACCGACTCTGGGTAGCTAGGGTCGGGGCGTTACAGTTGGTATCAGAGGCAGTTTAGTACTAACCTTGGAAGCTAGATTTAGATAAAATCTGATTAGAGCACATAGACCAAAGATAGACTTTGAGGATTAGTATAGAAGAGCTTCCTAGAATTTTGGTATTATAGAGATGTTGTGAGTTTTCTGAGCAATACATCCCTGTTTGGATACGAGCAGGTAGAGGCGGCTCTAGCACAGATGTACCTAGGGGTAAAAACCGAATACACCACTTTGAGCTAGACTCAAACGGAAACTGGTGCACAACAACGGGCCTTGCTGCAATCTTGGTTACGACACTCCTGAGGAATTTTCTTAAGATAATTCTCATTTTCTTTACAAACCATTATGTAGGGTTTATGAGTATATACTTCCTCAAAGAAAACATTCTTATGATTATGGATTATATCCCTAAACCATTCAATTTATGTTAAGTATTTTAAATGTTTGGAATTATTCATTGTAATTCAACTAACCTAGTTTATGACATTGTATAGAAATGGCACCCAGTAGAAGGAATGTGAACTCCAGCAATACGTATGATCCAAAGAGTAAGAAGGATCGTATCATTCACGGTATTAAGCCAACATTTCGAAGGGAAATAGTCTCCCATGTGTTCTCAACATATGAAGAAATAGTATCATGTGTTAATAAGATAAGTAAAGAATTCTCTGAGTCCTATGGCTTTGAAGCGAAGCAAGAGACGAAAGGGATGGAAGAGGGAATGATGGATAAAGGGATGAGGGGAAAGAAAAATTTTCCAATATGTGGTAATTGTGGGAAGAAACATCATGGAACTTGCCTAAAGGGAATGGGAGTTTGTTATAAGTGTAGAGAAAAAGGACACAAAGTGCGTGACTGCAAGGGTAAGAAAATGGTTTCAAATGTACAATGCTTCTTCTGCAAGGATTTGGGACACTACGCAAACCAATGTCCAAATCATCAAAGTATGCCCCAAATGATATTATTGGATAATAATCAATTTACGATACTACCACAGATGAGGAGTAATGATTAGAGTTCTTATGTTGTTATTAAAGAATTTTGTAATTTGAGTGTTGTATCAATGATGTACTGGTTATAATAATTGTGGAGTATATAAGGATTGTACTGCAGTACTATTTCATCAAGGACTTGAGATTGTGTGGAACCAAGAACAGTGACTCCATAGTAGGTTAAATTTTTGGAAAATATATGGTTGAGAGAAAGATAAACCATAATATGGTTCTGATACTGAGATTGTGATTTTGGAATAAGACGTGATTGATTTGGATAAATTATATTGGATATTCTTAACTTCCATGAAACTGATTGATGTTTTGTATACATTTTTGGATAGAAGGAGTATATCTAGTATTCTATAAGGAATAAGGGATCATGGTAATTCAGTATGTTTAAAAAGAATACATTATGAAGGTGTTCACATGTTGTTACGTGGAAAAAAGGATCTTCATTATGATTACCTTCCTTATAAAATTTGGATTGTGAGTTGGACAGAAGTATTTTGGATAACTATAAAGGTTGGAATGGATTAAGTTGATCATTGGATAGTATTGTTTACGGTCAAATCATTTCGGAAGATTCTTTTTGGAATATTATAATACTATAGTTTTAGGAAAAGGACAACCTGCAGGGTGGGGCATAACCCGTCGCGTCGGACAAAGCTGCAGGAATCGAACCCACAACCATAGTGCGACAGGCCTTTATTACCTACCACTAGCCTACAGGAAGTCCCTGGTTATTACAAAATAGTTTTACTAATCTAAATGGTATGTTGAACCTTGTACAAATAGGATAAATAGAATATTTTTGAGTTATATTATCTTTTTGGGTGAATGACAAGTATGTGGTAGAAATTAGTTGAAGGTTGAAATTCTACTTGTCATGTATATATATATATATATCTTATTCTTATGAAAAAATTAATTCTTAAACTTTAGGGAAGGGATATCAAAACAAAAATGTGTTATCCTAATACCTTATGTTTTGTTGAACTGATGATATTTTCATCATAGATTGATGGCTCTGTGGCCCTCAATTTTACACTTGTTTGTGATTGATGACCTCAATCAATACCTACAAGTATTTACGTTTTTCCTCCAATTATATGTTTCTAATTTCCACCAATGTTCTCCTAATTGAGATCATATTTTGGTGGTGACGTTTTCAATTCTCCTTCCTCCTTATTAAGGCTAAATTTTATTAACCTTATTTCCGATGTGGGTTTTCCAGAAAGGTATTTTCAATTTTCAACCTTTTATTTTCAAAGAAAAATTTCAAATTGCAAGGATGAAATTTATTGAAGGAGGGGAGAATGTAACACCCCGAGCTTCCATGATATGCTTCTCATTCAATAATGCAATAGTTTGCATTGTACACAACTTCGAGTTCTAACACACCGCAACTAATCAAAGTAGCCATTATGAATAGTAATAACCACTTTTTAAATTTATAATAATTTTATATTTCAAAATGGACTTCATTTTTGTATTCCTAATATTGAAATTAGCCTATGTTGAATTTTTTGTAATTTGCTGAGAACTTCCAAATTTTTATGAATAGTGAAAAATACTTAAAACGAATTTTTTAATCAAAATAATTTATAGTGATAAGTTATACAATTGAGTGGTTTTAAAGTATAATTATAATACATTTTTACCATTTTATCCAATGGTGGTCATTAGAATTAATTTAACATTGAAATTGGATGTAAACAATTGTCAATCTTTTGATATAAATTGTTTCTTAAAAACACGCTATTTGTTGTGACAGCGGGAATTAATTATAAAATTAATTAATGCAACTTATATTTTTGGAATTTTGTAAAATAGACATCATTTTTGAATTCGGAATATCAATTATATCTTAGGGTGAAATTTTGGCATTGTTCTAAAAAACTTCAATTTTTGATGAATAGTGAAACCACTAAGTGGTAGTTAAATAACTGATTTTTCGTTAAAATGAAATATTACCACTTCTGTGATTTGATTTTCAAAAATCCGACATACATGGTTGTCATTAAGAAGTAAAATTTGGTTCAATGAGATTAAAATAATTTTTTTGGTGAATAGTAACTTTTAGGTTCTTAATCGCGATTAGAGGTAATTAGTGTAGTTTAAGGTACAAATGATGTTTTAATAATATGAGATGAGCATGAAACTTGTACTACTCCTATTGGATGAGTCATGGCCGACCAAGACAACCCATGGGTCAACTTGGGGACCCCATGGAGCCACTTTAGTTGGAAAATGACATTAATATATATTTATTTAATGTTAAAATTAAATTGACAAAAACATGAGTTGTTTTACTAAAACAGTTTTTAAGTGGGGTTACAAAAGTCCAAATTTTGATTATAAATATTCATTAGAAATCTAAAAAGATTTCCTACATCATAGTATTTTTTTTTTAATTTTTAGACATTAAATAAATTAAATTATTTATGACATTATTATGATGCAGTGATGACCTCATTATTTAACGATTTTAATAAAATGAAAAGATAATGTAAATTCCAGGGCTTACACATTTCCAAAGACTATTGGATGGGTATATTTCGATCCCTTATCATCTTAGCCACGAATTATATAAGTGTGGGACCTTTAGAATCCGAAAAGCATTGTGTAATAATGTAACATTTCAATCTTTCCAAAAGAGGCCCTCCTCTCCACTTATAAAAGGCCCCCACCTCTCCCACCTCATTTACACTTTCAAGCCATTTGGCTCGGCCAACATCTGCCCAAATACTCTCCCAAATTCCCCCTCTTACTCCTAGAAGACTCACATTGGGCAGAACTCTTCCCAAGGAAGCCTTTGGCTCAAATCAAAAAGAGTTACCCGATTTTGAGGTAATGTCTTCTCTAATGTTGTTTTGTTTCATTTTTCTTCTCAAACCCACTAAACTCTTTTAATTCATTTCTTTTGTAACAAAACCAGTATCCTCAATATACTAGGATGTTGTTATAAGAAGGATTCGAGCTACACTTACACACACCTACATCTAATGGTTAAAGAACATACGGTTTCTGTGGATGGCGAATTTCTGCCTCACAAAACGATGATTGTTCAACACTCATATAACACCTTCAAATGTGGCCATTAAGATGTAACTATTTTTATATATGATATCTAATATGTTTATGTTTTACTTATGCTTCTGTATTTCTCATTTATGGCATACTTTATGATTTCCATTATGGGTAAAACGCGATAATTTCATTTTAGGAAGTGCGGACTACCGCCCCCTCAAAGTGATTTGAATCGTCAATGCCATATGTGGGATGTATAAAGGATGGAGTAAATGGTATTATACACTATATTATACTGTAATTATATTATAAATTTATATCATTATGATTTCATTCCATTAAATACGAAATAGAAATGAAAGTAGCATTCATGCCTACGTACGGCTTACCTTCTCCATGAACGGTGCATTTCATTTCTTACCTCTAAATGTTATGTGACATTATGAATGAATGTATATACTGTATATATATGATATATATGATATCTACATCATGAATATAATTCTGGATATAATGGATATTTCACCACATGAACAACTTGTAATTATAAGAAGTTTATTTTTGACTCAAGTACCAAAGATCAACAAAACGACCGTTATTAACTTAAATAATTAAATAATGTTCATAACATGGTAATGAGTGATATAAATGGAGTAATGAACATGAAAAAGGTTCTTAAGTAAATATAAATTAACTCTAGTTTATTATTCAGGAGGTTAAAGAACGGTCGAGTCAGGACAAGACGCAAGCTAAGGGAATTTCTTAACCCAACTTCCATTCTTTGGGTTAATCTCTTACTTTAAAATTATGTCATGATATTATTATGTCCTATTTTGTATTTTTACGTTCATTATGTGTAACTATAGTGAATACACATAATAGATCTATTTTATTTTAAAAATGATCTTTTTAAGGACTTCTTCTCAATCTCCTTTCATTGAGGCATATTTTATTTTATACACAACTTTCTTTTATACGGTGTATAAACCCCTTTGACTTTTACGTTTATTCAAAAGGAATCTTTTTATACAAAGCGTTTTACTAAACGAAAAAAATGGAATGTTTTTCTTTCCGTACATATGCGGCGACAATGACTTCTCTGCCGCCATAACCATTATTTCAGTTTCGGCTTCCTCTACAAGCCATCACTTTTTTTATGAAAAATAAATAAAAAGTTTTGCTTTATTTTATTTTGGTATTGAAAAAGGTTTTGAAAGCGTTTTTATTATATCAATGTGTTGTATTGAAATATTTTGATTGAAATATGGAAATGTTATGTTTCCTTTATGCATGTTTTATGTGATACGATTATGTTATGGTTTATGATATGTTTAAACCCATTCATATGAGGAATGCATTGGACTTTGTAAGTGACGGATGGAGCCCGCTATAGCTCCTCGATGCATCGGCAGGTCTCATGAGACAAACTACTGTCTTGGCACGAGGCCTTGACAAAATCTTATTTGTGGTCTTGGCACGAGGCCTTGGCTACGTGGTTATGATAGTCTGGCATTATGCATTCCATCATTATGAAAGTGGTTATTGATATTGCATGTGATTATTCGACCAGTAGAATATCCATGTGAATAAGTAAAAGGCATTATCTCATTTTACTTTTTCCATATTATGTTGATGTTCATGTTTAAAGGCTTTTGTTTTTGTTATACATTGCCTTAAATGTTTATGTTTATTTATGAAAGCATCCGCAACATTGTTATCCTTACTGAGCATCTGAGCTCACCCCTTTCAATGTTTTAATATTTTCCAGGATGTGAAGAAGTATTTTATGAATGACCTACAGGGATAGTCCGAAGAGGATAGAAGTGTGGACTATGGAGACTATGTTATTATAGTTTTTCACTTTGTGATGTAATGTAACATTTATGAATGTATCTAGTGTTTCCAAGGCTACTAAACTAATCGGTCTTTTGAGACTTGATATTTTGTGATCATGCCAATGTTACAAAGTAATGCACCGACTCTGGGTAGCTAGGGTCGGGGCGTTACAAAAAATCCCAATATCATGTTAAAAAATTCGATGAAAAGATCCCTTAAATGAATCCTTCTATATGAATTTAGAGAATATATTTTATTTTATTTTGATGACTTGGCTAGAAATGAAAATCTACATGGAATTTTGGGAAAGTCATACCATAATCTCTGAATCTATATAGGCATACCAATATTCTTGGATATGTGGACATATTCAGTCATTCCCATTAAGGTGAATCTGTATTTACGCTATATGGTGGTTTTTGACTAATTGGGATATGATAAATTGTTTGATATTTGGATTTTATTGTTGGAATACTATCATGAAAATAGTTTATGAAAATTTTATAACATCAAACTTCATAAAAATTATTGTTTCTAGGTTGTTCGATAAGAATATTCACTTTTAACTATTTCTGTAAGGTGATTTTGTAATTTAATTTATGGAACTGATGATACCATGGAGGAAACCACAAATGGGTGAAATATAGTTAGTAGGACACTTTTTTATTAATAATGTTTACTCAAATGATGAAAACTCATTGATCAACATCAATGATAAATGCATTAAGACACCCAATAATGAAAGGTTTATCAAAACTTACCATGAATAAATCTTATTAGTACTATCATGAAATCCCAATAAATTGGAATACATTGGAATAATTCATACCACATGATGATAAAATGAATGGGAATCATCATTACCCCAACATAATAGACTACATTGGATTCATCCTCACAATATGGTATTAATATAAACAAAATTTTCAACATCGTATAATGGTAGACTGTGTAATGTTTTGGATATTATAACATGATTTCCAACTATGTTGATGATGATAATCTACTTGATGATTAAGCAATATAATTTTGTTGGATTTCTATCTAGAGATGATTACCATTAATTTTTGTGACGGTTGGATACTACATGCTCCATCAATTCTTATGTTGGCCCCAAACCACTCGACCCCATGATAATAATTTTTGGACTGATTCTAAATTATCATGATAAACATTGACACCTATATCATATATTTCATATATATTCAAAAACATTTCATTACCCCAAATTCATTTTGGATTTTGGTTTATATATATTTATCTTTGGTTACATCAACCAATTTGACACAATGATTTTTTTCTCATCCCATGAGATAGTCTTGTTTTTTTAACCCAAAACCATTAAATATAGATTATTTCATCTAACAAGGCCCTTAAATAGTTTAATCGTAGAAATTAAAAAACGTCAGATGTTGAATACGTAGTATTTTTATCCTGATAAACAAAGCCCTATTAAATGAAACATAGAACTACTTATTTCTTCAAAGTTGTATGACCATAAATTCTAGATTCAAAACCAATTTAGTCATAATGATATTAACATAAACTAGAATATGAATTTTTTCGTCCATTCTATATAACATTATACCATACAATCCCCTGGATAACATTAGTTACTTTACATTAAACTATTATGTAATTAATCTCTTACATATCCCTAGTATAGCATGTTTTCAAAATCAAAGTCTCTTTTGGATTACATGACTGCATACATAATAGATACCCCCTTCAAAATGTATAATTTATAATAGTGTAACCCTTTTGTTGTGAAATTATTGTAAAGAATTTGACAATTATTTTGAAAATACACTGCATGCACTCTAGGATCTTACCATTATCCCAATATATCATTTTCAAATGGAATCCTCCGATTTTATGGTGATAGAACAAGTGAATTAGTATCCCCATACAAGTACCCATATGGGGAAGACATCATGGTGGAAATATCCTTAGTTACAATGTCATGGAACCTATTTTAAAAGCATGGTAGGTGTTCAAACTCATTTTGTTTAACAGTTTCCCATAAACATGGTAGTGGAACATTTTTTTAGAATATATGAACAATATTTATCCTTAATTTATTCATCATTATCACTTCACTAACAATTAAAAAAAATCATCATATTTTACTTACTTCAAAATTCACTCATGTATAGGTCGAGTCCAACAACATTTATTTCATGCCCCAATATATTACTTTATATTATTAATCTAAATTAGTCTTTTTTTAATTGTATATACCCAATTCCCTGATTATGTTCATGATGTGAGATAGTAGTCAATAAAATATTTTTATCTTATCCCATTCAACTATACTAGGAAATATCATAATTTATGAATTTGCCTCTATTTTCCACTGAATATCACATCGATCATTACTCACCTAGTTTTGATTTTAGTACTTTATTGTTTAAAATTTATGATTAAGATAAATAAATTTTAGAAATAATAAATATAAAAAAAGCTATGAATTAATTAAAAAAACGACGTAAATTAGATAATTTATAAGATAATGGTCATCCATTAATACAAGGAATGTGGTTGTGGAATGTCCTTGAATATTGATAGTTAAAGTACTAACATTATTGATTATGGGGATTATGAATCCACTAGAAATAATTTCACCACTTATTCCATATGTATTTTTATTATTTGTGAATTTGGGATGAATCTACATATATTGAATCCCATTACAAATTTCATTCTACATATTGAGTAGCTCTAGGGTCAATTTTAACCATCGAGATACAGGCTGAGTCCTCGGAAATTTTACCCTCCCTACCCTCACCACATTTATAACATTAAATTAGCTCTAATTTAGTCATTTAAATGTAATATAATGATTAATTTATTTTAAGGATTATGAAATACTTCCTTATTTAATATATAAAACATTAATTACAATCCACAACAATTAAAAATACATAAGATCATTTTTGGATTAATTTCATGGAAATTAGGACCATAATACATGAATAACATAAAACATTCTTATAATCAACATGAATTCATTCTTCATAAGTTCATATGACATTACATTTTCTAGATAATATATATTATGGGATATAAATCAAAACAAATGGTTTATCTTAAATCTTGGTAAGGGAATAAATTAAAGAGATATTTATCATGTGACCATGAAGAATTACAACTAGGTATTATCAGAAGAACATGAGGCATATCATAATAGAATTATCAAGAATCATAATATGGAAATGTGTCTAAAAATATAAATGATACATTAAAAATAATATCATGAAGGTTTATACCAATGGGGTAGTAAATAGCATTTAACAAGGTTATTATATATAGTATAATAAACTATATCATCTTTGTGGAATAATTATTCAGCAATTGCATTATAGAACTATCTTATTACACCCTTAATATTTCATAATTCATTCAAGAAAAATTGATCAAAATAATTTGTTTTGATAACAACCCTTTTGATTAAAAAATGGGTTCTATATAAAATATTATAGTAATAATGTTGTTAAAAACATGAATGTATCAACATTTTTTTACCCGTGATATTTGAATAGGGGTGTAATGAATATAAATTCCAAATAAATTAATTAATTTTACATAATGGTGATTAACCATGGAAAAGAAGAGATTTGGTTATTCATAATATGATAAATTCACATAAAAAAGAAAGAAATTCAGGAAATGAATTCTGTAACATTGCTTTTATAGAAGATGGAATAATAATTGGGTAAAATGGGATGGGAGGATGGTCTCCCAATGAAAAATATATATATATTGCTGGTAATTTTATGTTCAAAATTTTATTAATACAATGTATCCTAATATTTTTAAGACATGAAGAAAAATAGTTACCTGAATGGAAAATAATGAGAGGAGAATTCCATTACCTTGAAGAGTTGCATCCTCAAACATGAGGATAGAACCATGTCAAAATAAAGAAAACATTGTAGGAATATTTAGGAAGTAAAATGTCAATAAAATAGTGGATAATTTATTTTTAGTTGTGGAGAATGGGGGTGTGTGGGTATATATAGGAAAATTGGATGAATTGTAAAATAATTTCCAAAAAACATATCTTAGAATTCATGGATGCGGAAAATGAAAAACCATTTGTATGTAGTTGTTCATTTCTCATGGTTTTAGAAATTGGATTCATTTTTTATATTATTTAAATAAATTATATCATAAATAAGAAATTTATATTTTTTTGTCATGGAAAAATTGTTTTTATACAATATATTGTTATTAAAATCATAGTTTCCATTTTCGAGTTTGAAAATTCATTTATAGGTTTGCAAATAGATTTAAATCCATTAAAATAAATAATTTTAGTAAAATTTCATATTTTAGGTCATTAAATCTACTTAATAAATTATTAAATCATTATTACTTATACATGAATTAATAAAAAATACTTAAAACCAAAAACTATGTTTTTACTATTCAATGAAAAATAATGCATTTTAAAAAATTTAAAACATTCATTCTAACCTAACTTCAATATGATGATTTAAAATATAATGTTTATTTTATGAAAATAATTCTATAAATATGAAAATTTCTTATTTTGAATAAAAATTCCTTATTTATTGAAAAATGAAATTCTTTACGACCTAATAAAATTTCTAACACATATAATAAATTATAATCCCATTGTAAAATTACATTTTCTTTAAATTTAAATAGGTAGATTTTAAAAATTATTTTTCATGAAATTAAACATCAAATAAAATACTTGATTTTATTTAAAAATAATATAATTATGTTTTATTTATATCCATATTTTTTTATTAAATTCAATTTATTTTAATGGTTGTTTATTATTTCTAAAAATGGGATGGAAGAGATAACTTTTTCATTTAATAAAAGGAAAATACACCTTTACAACACTATGGTATGGCCACATAGTCCATTATTATCATAACATGTTCCTTGTGAGTAAGGTGTGGGCCAGTGGTGGTTACATGGTATGTATCATCTAACATTGACCGTGTGGTGAATCCCACTAACATGATATTCTACTATAGTCAACTTCAAACAAACCTCACTTATTGAAGCTCCTCTTGGGATTGGTTATGGGATAACCCAAATGAAACTATCTACCTTCCATGTTTTATAAAATTGTATTAAAAAGGAATGACTCTCATTTTTTAGGCCATCATTTCTTATTAATGCATAAATTATTATTTTTCACTACATTTTATAAAAAAAATTATCGATAATAAAAATAACAATGTGAATAGTAACCAATAGTCATATTATCCAAATTTCATATTGAGTAATATTAATAATCCTTTTTATAATGGTCAGGGAACTAATATAAATGGTAATATTACAATTCAAATGATCATATTACATTTTATAAAAACCTCTTTTTGTCTTCATATATTATTTTCTAACATTAATCTCATTATTGCACATATTTCATTTCAAAAATTTTGATCAGATTACGAATATTCAATTTAATTTCTATATTTTTTTCATGTGGGTAATGATTCTAGTATATTAGAGAGATCCAAAATTTTCAATTCCTATTTTATTATTTTATATTTTTTCCCATTGTATCTTTTGGAATTTTCTTGGGTTTAGTTTCCAACTAATATAACATTCTTCATTAATGAAATAATGTGCTGTTATTATTTCTATACGTTTTTTGTGTATAATTATATATAATATAAGACAAATTTATAATGGAAACCAATTTCTCACTAAGACTGGGTCATTACATTCAATAACTATTTTGAAACTTTATTCCCAAAATTTCAAAATCATTTCCTCATTTTATATTAGAGAATCATACTAATAGAGTCATGTTTTTAATATTTTATTGTTAACAAAATAGTATGATTTTGAATATAAATTGATTAATATATCTTTTATTTTTGTTTTTTTTTATTCTTGGAAGGGTAGTCCAATTAGTCAAAAGTCGAACTAGAATAATTAGATAAGCATGCTAAATAAACATCATGTCATATCATGAAGTTGTGTGGTACGACACTAGAATATAGAAGACCAAATTCGGAAAAAATGAATTCCATAAGAATAATATTTCCCATGACATTAATATGATCCAGGGCCAAGTATGATGCTTGATAATATAGAACATTTCCAAAATAGAGTGAAACCGGTTATAATAATAGTAAATGTTGTGAAAGACATACAGGATGTGAAACCTGAAGGAATAAAAGACATGAAACACATTGTGATAATATTCAAACCCCACACATTTCATCTTCTATAATAATTTCATTGTGTGTAACTATTCGATTTGATGCAAATCGTCCAAATTTCACACAATGAATTGATAAGACCCCATTTATGACCATTGGGACCCTCAGGATGCAGATTTGACCCATTTATGATTTCATTGATGGATCCCAAGTTGAATTGAGGCATATAAATACAATGCTAGGATAGATAATGATTGGTCCATTCTTGAGGATCTACCGCTACCCTTCATTGCAGAGATACTACTTTTTAGGTTTTATTATATGTTTTTATTTTCAATTTATCTTCCCATATAACACATTCATATTTTAATTTGTATATTCTATTTTATTCCAATAACACTTTTTGTCATCTCATTCTCTCTCAATTTTTGAATCGCTCACTCCTCCCTCTTTCCTCTATGATCTATTTTAAAATTAAAATGGAACGTGGCATACCAAAGCCTTTGAATTTTGAGAGGTTTCATGAAAATTATTAATTTTTGTAGTTTTTTTTCAATTTTATTCAATTTAATTTGTGGCCAATATAAAAGAATTACATTGCTGTGGTGGTAGTCCACCATGTCATGGATCTAAATTTCATTTCTATTTCTGATCATGGGTAGAGATATTTGGTTTTCCAAATTTGTTTCCTTAGAATGAAAAAAATCACATTGAGGGTAGAGAATAGAAATCCATGTACATAAAGTAATGTCATTTCAAATTGAATTCAAAAAAGAAATAAACCACATAAACAAATCATATGACATAGACCTTCCTTTCAAATATACATTATGTTTCACCTTCATTTTGGTTTTATTTTTTTCATTGAATTAATAATTAAAAAACCAAAATAAGATGTTTTTATAAATAATAGAAAAAAAATAATTACATTAGTTTGAATAGAATTAGTGCTTGAAACAACTATAATGATCCTAATGTGAGATTTCAATATTTAGCATATGTACTACAATAGAAAAATATACTATCTTTTGTACTATCATATAATAGGAACATTAGGTACTTATGTCTCATTTAGTCCTCCATTCCCCACATTTTATCTTCATATTTATGGTTCCTCCAAAATATTTTTACAAGGATAGTTGTCTTAATTCATTTATATTTGTATTTTTGGTACATGAACTTCAAAAAATTCTTTCTATAAGTGAGTTCATTCTCTATTTGTACCAAACATTGATTCAATACATGTGAGAAATTTTGTATGTACTTCTTCATGTGTGATACAAGGAAGACATCATGAACATAAGCCATTATTGATAGAATTACTAGACAATATGCCAATTATCTTATGCAATCAAGGATTATAATGGTCCTATTGTAACAATGGATATTATTTCATTTTTCAAAACTACATGATTCTCTAATTTGGTGATATTTATTGTAATAATTTTCCACCAACATCTCACTTAAGGTATATTTAATGTATTTTATCATAGTTCTTCTTCTAGCTATGAGAAATGTTAATTTTTTGTTGTACGTGTTGACTTTTTTTCTATATCATAAATAATACCAAGTCCAACTAGATTTCATTCACTAAATTCATCCAAAAATGTAGGAGTTCAACATAACTTCACATAAAGAGAATCATATTGATCAATTTGAATACATGAGAATAAGATATAATTTTATGATTAGTAAACTAATGATAGATTTATTTTCATTACCCGACCCACCAGTGCCTAAATACATGTGCTATAATGAATGATACTACCCCAGGAAAACTTCTAATAGGATAGGGTAAAAATTCCATTGATGAGTAGGCATAACACTCACATGATAGATTGCAACATTAGTGATCATGGACCCCCAAAGGTAGAGAACCTGTGTGAATGGCCTATTGTGGCCCCAAACATGACTTGGTATATAGTAGAGTGACCCTCATTAAATTACTCTTATAGATGGAAGGGTGTACACAAGTGATCAGGGACCCCAAAGGTAGAGAACCTGTGGGAAAGACCAATTATGGCCCCAAACATGACTTGGTATGTAGTAGACTAATCCTCATTAAAGTACTCTTATGGATTGAAGGGTTTACACAAAGTGAATCTTCTTTAATGAAGCCTTTATCTTCATAGAACTCCAAAACCATTACTTAACTATTAATTATTAATCCATAGGTTTTCCATTTACATGAGCACCCAACTCGAGCAACTCAAGCATTCAACAAAATAAATTTGTGTGTACAAACTTATTTTTACCCAATTAATTTTTCATGTGCTTCTTATGCATTCACTACACTAACTATTGAACTTAATTATACTTAACCTAATGCTCATTGCATCTAAGAATAGGGACTCTAACATCAATCCTTATGATCGCTACTACTCTATGTTACTGTCAATTCCATATCCCACCCAAAGGCATATGAGTGGTGGTCGTAGAAGCCCTAGGGGTGAAATATTCAAAGGAATCATTGAACATGTATCTGTGGGGATTCATTATATATTTCCCCCTAACTGTGACACACTCACACATGAAGAGTAAGATGAAAAACTTCTATGCTATAGGACATAAAAACATCATAGCTTCACATCCTAGTCTTATGATGTTTATATTCATGAAAATGTCATCAACACATGATGTAAAATTGATGCCTTACCCTACCTGGAAAACCCAAGATTCCCCATGTATGATCATATTTGGAGTACACCCTCTCTCCTACCCAGGGATATAAGCCACCCACAGAGGGAAGATTCGAGATGTAACCCGACAGTATCCATCTCTGATGCACCTTTCATGACCTGAGAATCCATACCTCATGACGATGAAATGAATTGATTAGTCATGTAATGTGACCTTAAACTACATCATCAAACAATGTGAGATTTGATCCATATATATTAAACAAAGTTTATAGGATGCCTCCATGGGGTTCAATACCAACAAAAATACCCAATTTGTGAAATATTCCCTCCTAGGGATGCACATCCTTGATCCACCTCAAAAAGGGGTCCTTATCAACCATCCCAGATCTACTACAATAGGGAATCTTGATCCATCACCTTGTTGGGAAAACATAGATAATATGGAGACACCTCCTTAGTCTGACTCAATAGGGACCCTTGATCAACCTCTATGATCCCCTCAAATAGGGAATCAAGATCACCCATAATTAATCCTCCTTAATAGAATGACATGATCAACCATCCGAGATCCACCTCAATAGGTTATCATGATCCCTCACCCATGTGTGAAATATTCCATAATAGTTAAAAAAGCATCCTTAAAACATCCTAGTAGGGAACACTGATCAACCATCCCAGATCTCCTTCAAAAGGGAATCACGATCCTTCACCCAGGCATGACATCTTCCCGTCTAGTGACACACCTCCTTGATCCACCTCAATAGGGTGTACAAATCAACCATCCCATATCTACCTCAATAGGGTGTACTGGTTCTTCACTTATGTGTTTCAACATCCCTCATAGAGACACTCCTCCTTGATCTACCTCAATAGGTAGTCCTAATCAAATTTCCTAGATCTACCTTAACAAGGTTTCATAATCCACCACCTAGGAGTGAGAACATCTCTCTTAAGGACACACCTTCTTGATCCACCTCAGTAGAGAATCTAGATAAAATTCCCCATATCTTCCTCAATAGGGTGTCTTAATCTCCAGCCCAGGTATGACATGTTACCTCAAAGGGATACACCTCCAAGAGCCACCCCAATAGTGAATCAGGATTAACCATCCCAAATCTACCTCAATATGGAATCCTAGTCCACTACCCAAGTGTGACCTAATTACACATGAGGACATTCCTACCGATCTACCTCAATAGGGAATTTTGATACATCTTCACATGATGTTAAACTCATTCCTTGATCCATCTCAATAGGATACTCTATTCTACAACCATAGAACGCATAAAATGTGAACCAATCCAGAATCCCTAATTTAATCAATAAACATGATATGCTCATGGTAAAAGCCTTTATAAACATACATCCAACTATATGCTATAAACATGGGATTCTTGGGGAAAATTCCTAGAATAATGACAACGCTATAATGAATTGTCTCTTGAATGACATGGGATGCCTTAGTTTATAATCATAAGATGCCTATCATGATATCTCATTGATAAGATGAATATTTATAGGTTCCCAATATGCCCAATTTCAATACATTCCCATTGCTACCCAAATGTGACTACTACCTAGAATGAATATTATTACCCTGTTGAGATGGATGAACCATAATTAACTAGTGTCCATCTAATGAAAGCTCCAAGAATGGGTTCCATGAACCTAAATTAATCTATGAGGGACACCAACACTACATGGTCCATGGAGGAATATCATGAATGATTTACCTGCATCCGATCATCAAATTTTGATCAAGGATTAGACATTAATGCTGAATGTAACAAAATCCACCCAACGTTGGAAAGTAGTAATGGTGGGAAACAAAAAACCATGTGAGTGCAATGAACCACCCACCCATGTGAATTTTTTAGCAATAGAAAATGGTGAACCCAATGTCAAAACCTATTACAAAACATGGCTACTTGTATAGTCTAGGGCTTATGCGGATGGAAATTTCACTAGATTCAAAATTTGTGTGCTAGGTTCCACCATGAAAATGATGGGCCCGACACAAAACTGACCAGAGAATTGGAGTAGTTAACATTGGTAATCCTCGATCTGTGACCTAATTAGAAAGGATCATTTTCTACTTCAGAAGATTGGATGATACTGGGGAATTTTGTTTCACTTTTCTTATACATGTACTAAATGTTGAATACAAATGCAGTATAGGACTCAATCCACTAGAAGTTAGTAACCCCTTTTCCAATAGATTCAAGGGTTGTAGAAACATTGATGTGGAATGATGTTGGGATTTTTAGTCAGGTTACCCCAGTCAATAATTACCCTTTTAAAATATAGCACAGTGGTGACCACAGGGTTGGCTCTTAAAAAGGTCACATACTATGTTGTGAATTTTTCAGTTTGTTAATTTATTTTTTTTAATGATAAAAATTTAATTGTGGATTTGAAATGATTTAAAAAAAGTGAAATTAATGGAAATGAAATTACAACTTATTTTATACTAATATCCCATAAATAATAAGAACACATAACTGAAATGAATAGGGTAATGAAAGATATTGTGGACGAGCATTGATCTCCGAACACTCCCATTATCATTGTCAAAATGAATTATCAAATTGTATTTCATAGTGTATACCTAATGACCTAAAAGGAAAACCCAAAATTAACTAAAAACCATATTGATAGATCAAAAATGGGTTATTATTACATTATGAATGTGATATAATTACCCAATGTCTCCCGAGTAACCTAATAATATTACCCTCATTATGATAAATGGGGAGACCTATCACAATGAAATTTAAACAACGATAATAACCAACATTAACTAATTAGTTCATCAAAAATGTATATTAATTTAGAATAAATTGAATTATTGAAATAAAACTTCCCACTTCATTCATGAAAATTAATTTCAAGGGAAATACAAATGAAATCAAATAAAATCACAAACTGAAATGGGGATATTCCCTCAAATATCCACATCCCACCCCCACATATGGTCTAGCACTTCATGGTATGATTATCATCAATGTAACTCTTATTTACCTAGCATGTATTAATGGAATAGAATCCACATTTGATCCAACCATCCCTTGAAATTAATATGATATTTATATATAAATAGGAGGAGGACTGAAAATCTTATAACTTATTAATAAGTCCTGAATTTTGGTTGTATTTTGGACCTCATTATAGTTGACTCTTCTCTTGTGTACTTCTAAAATGTTTTAATAAATTGAATTTTTTCCCATATAATTTTATGATTATTTTTACACGTGTCATAAAATATATTATTTAATTACTTAATAAATATTTTTTTCCACAATTATATATATAATTCCCTTATTTTGACACATTTAAAGATTTATTTAATGGGAGAATTTTTCTTTATATTTATCATTAGTAATCAACGTTGATTTAGATTTCATATATATGTGGAATAAATTAATTTGGACACTTTTAAACAGATTAATACCTCAATTACTAATGTTGGGTCCATTTATCCATTATGATAAATTTCCACAGCGACTGATTAATTTGGGCCTTCAGTTGTTTGAATAAAGACATTGACCTACTGAAAAAAAATTATCCCATGAAAATAGAAAGCCGAAAAATGAATCACTTGATTTAGATCAATAAGAAAAAATAGATCCCTAAAATGCAGAAGTGATTTAAAATATATAAAATTTCATATTTGTGAAATTTTTAATTTTATGTTCAAAACATCCCTAAAATCCCAAAAAATGATATTAATCAATAATTGCTAAACAATTTTGTATTAAACCACTGAATTAAAAATTAAAAATAGTATATATATTATCTCTATGAATTTTACCACACGTAACTCATAGAATTCCTGAAAAGTGAGCATCAAAATAAAATCATTGAAAATTCAAAACACAAACAATTGAGGTTCACCAATTAATCACCACGAATAAAAAGATATCATTCCTTATATAAAATATTTCAGGTTATTAATTAATCTCTTAAAATTTATTACCACTTATTTTATCCACTCATTCATACAAAACTATTACTTCCCATAAATTTTCTCTCAAGACACAAATAGGGAATTTGAACAATTCATTTCCCATCCAAACTCATGAAAGAATCCCTATAGGTGTGATAAATTTCTACCAATATAGACAATGTGAGAAAATAACATATGATTATCATGAGAAATTTTCATGTTTGTTCTATAGCTTATGTTTTTTGGTTCTAAATGTGAACAATTATGAGTCCAAATAATAAGGATTTGGCAATTTTGAAGAAAGAAATCATGATTATAATTTCACTCAAGTATAGTCTCCTCTATATCACCTTGAAAGATAATTATCTCTAACAATATTGGGGAACAAATATTTTCATCCCATTCCATTGATATTTCATCAAAAAAAAATTCTTCACCATTTTTTTCATGCTCTAGATAGGCACAACTTTAATCCATTAAGATCTCAAGACAGGCACATCTTCATTTCAATTGAGACATACAAATGGAATCAACTCTCAATTATAAAAACTAATTTTTTCAGAATCAATAATTTATCTTAAATGTTTGGATATCTAAATAATGAAACACCAAATGAGGTTTTACACCAATAGTCATCTTCCCCCCATTCTTAAGTCCAAAATTATCATGAATTTCTACTTCAATTGATGTTTAGAAAAGGAATATTGTCTTGTAATATTGTTATTATAATAGAATATACATGGATAATTAGGTATCACATTGATAAAATGTGCCAAGAAGTCGAGAATAAAAACCATTGTCATGAAAAGAGATCTTTTGAAATCCAAATAATTCCTTCAATCATTTAAATCGAAAAATACCTCAAACCACATGTTTTGATAGAATGAAATAATTTTCTCATTCAAAAAAGAATGTATTGGTTCCCTCAAGATGTTAGGTGAATGTAAAGAAGATATCAAAATGGGTTCAGAAGCCTTATGGGAATGGAATATCATATAAAAAGGCAGTGAAATGTAGAATGAGATTCAAATATTAGAAGTATATTCCTGATTTTTCCAAAATATTTATCTTGAAACAATTTAATTTTCAAAATTCATTTATGTTTATATTTAATGTATAAATCAGTTCACTCATTCACCTCATTTATTAAAATTACAATGATAATAATTTGAGATCACAATATTTTTAACAAAAAACACAACACATAAAATATGAAAATAAAAAACACATAAAATACTAATCAACTAAGGATGATACTCCCACACACATATTTTGAATAATTTCCTCATTTTTCATATCTTTTCAAATTGTGATGTGAAAATCAAGAAGATAAGACATGATAAAAAAATGTATCAGAAAGAGAAAACCTGGTTTTCATAGTGTAGTAAAATCCTTGAGATAGACTCTTATATTCCACTACATCGAAATATACATGAAAAAATAAGTGATCAAAATTTTATTGAATGTATGTAAATAAAAAATGAAAATTTATTATAAGGGAATATGGCCTTGGTTTGAACCCTCATGCGGGTGCTAGTATTTCAGTACCCATAATCAGG
This sequence comes from Viscum album, assembly GCA_963277665.1. Lineage (NCBI taxonomy): Eukaryota > Viridiplantae > Streptophyta > Magnoliopsida > Santalales > Viscaceae > Viscum > Viscum album. The sequence continues at coordinate 1,798,400,100 of OY728130.1, read as the reverse complement.
CAGTTTCAGTAGATCTTCACTAATGTGAATGTGGGTGAAATTTTTTCCTCATGAACTAGTAAAAAAATAATTTCTTCAATTTTATTCGACTCACATAACATCATGAATATTTTAAAAATATATTAGTTTAGGTTCCCCTCTATGAAATTGTTGTTCCAATATTTCCTTGGGAGTGGGAACAAAATATAAAAGAAACTTCCCAATACTTTATCTTCAAAAAATATGTCACTTTATTATGAAATGTAATACCACGAATTTGTTTATCTTCAAAAATTATTTCTTATCATAAAAAAACCACAGTACCACCATCCTCGTGTCTTCCAATGTACACAAAAGTGATCACTGTTCATTCTTTAATTTCAGATTTGAAATCATTTCCATTTAAAAAATCATAGCACACAAATGTAATTGAAACTAAATATATATAGAGAATCAGTTAACAGTTTATTATCAAAATAATATTGAAAAAATGGATCAAAATTTAATAAATATCCTTATAGGATCATAGTTTCTAGCACTGTTTGGGAGTCCAAATCTTTTATATTGAAAGTGGGTTCTAACTTAGATTCTTATATATGCTCTTAGAAAATTAATTTTTTATCTTCTAATTAATATTTAACCTAAGATTCAAACACTGTTTCCAAATTAGAAATTTAAAAATAGTGTCTTCACATGAAATTTCATTTTCAACAAATTCATCCCAATTATTTTTGGAAGTGTTTTTCTTTTCAAAAGACATATAAGTTAGTAAATCAGTGATGATATATTCCACAAAATTAGAAATCAATAATTCCAAATTAATTTTCAGCTCATTCACAAATGGTTTTTCAACATCAAAAGAGGGTGGGTTAAGATTTTACATTTATTGAGCATCTTTTTGAGTATTTAATTCTTTCGATTAATTAAAATCATTTAAAAGAATCTCACTTTGTTTTAATAATTCATGAGTCATGTATGAACAGTGTGGAAGCTACAAATCATTTTGTTTCATCTATAAACAATCGTTTGGAGTTGAAATTTTAAGAATTTATCATGACTAGGGTCTTCATATTGTTGATAACCATATATTACATATGAGTAGTCACTATGAAAATGCATTTTTTTTCTTTTAAGAATCTAAATTAGTGGTTAAAAAACAAAAAATTAAAAAAAACTAAACAAACACAAAAAACATCCCCAAAAATGATGCCAGTTGATGATAGGATTTTCATTCTCATTACCCCAGTCAATAATTTTACCTTTAAAAAGTTTCACAATCAGGACCACGAGGTTGTCTCACAAGGTGGTTGCTGACTATTTTTTCAGTCTGTCACTTTGTTAATTTATCTTGGTTGTTGTTTAAAATAAAATTTGGGATTTAAATTGAGTTAAAAAAAGTTAAATTATTTAAAATCATATTAAAACTAATGTTACAATTAGAGATTACAAATCTAAGAAAACTAAACTAAAATGAACAAGGTAATGAAGGTAGTGTTGGAAAACATTTGAGCATTGAACACTTTATTTTTCATTGTATAAATGAATTATCCAATTGTATTTCTCATTATATGCCTCAAGAACTCATGGTATATACATAAATTAACTAAACACCATATTGATACATCAACCATGGCTTCAGATATTCTTATGAATGTGATCTGGTTTAACAAAGACTTCCAAGAAAACAAATTAGATTACACCCATTGTGCCCAATAGAGAGATATCTCACAATGAAATTTATTGAATGAGAATAAAAAATTTGTAATCATAGGTTTAACATCTAAATAGATTAATTTAGAATAAAAAATAATGAAACAAAAAGAATATATTCATTCAATAAATATAGTTTCCAAATAAATATAAAGGAAAACAATGAAAAGCACATGCCCAAAAGGGGAAATCTCCTCAGATCTCTATTGTCCACCACCACATTGAGTTTAACCTTTCATGGATCGATTATCATTATTGTAATTCCTATTTATACATAATTTATTAAGCATAATAGAACCATCCTTTGATCCCAAATTCCCTTTAAATTAATAGTGGACGAAAATATAAAGAGGAGGATGAATGGAAATATCTTTTCATGTTTTTTAATCCAGAATGTTGGCTCTATTTTCGACTTCCTAGAAGTATAATATTCACTATGGTCTTTGGATATATTTGTTAAAAATTTTATTTTCTATCTTCTACCAAATTTTCATATACTTTGGACATGTTTCACAAAATAAAAGATTTAATTTTCATATACTTTGGACATGTTTCAAAAAATAATTTAATGAGAGAGTTTACCACGTAGATTTATCATTCACACTCAAATTTTTGTTATCTCTCATGTACAGGTAGAGTCAATGCATTTGAACACCATTATACATATGTATGCCTCAATTATTGAGGTGGGATCCACTCTTCCGACAAGAAAAACTTTCTACCAAGACTTATTAATTTGTGCCTACTTATGTTTGAATAAATAATTTTCTTAGTTGACAAATATATATACCAAAAACACAAGAATCATCAAAAATGATTAAATTTATTTGGATCAATAAGGAAAAAGAAATTCCTAATATACAAATGGGATTGAAAATAGTTAAAACTCAGGATTTGTAGAATTTTAAATTTTATTTTCAAAACATCCGTAAAATCCCAAAACCATGATATTCATATCAAATTGTTAAATTATTGGGTTTTAAACCATTCAATTATTCATTAAAAATATAATAAATATTACCTCTATCATGGATATACCACATAACAATGCCACCTCCATGATATTCACAATATCTTTTTCTTTTGGTCACCCACACCCTGTCTCACAATATGAGATCATATGGAGTGTGGTGATTGATGCCATAATTCATAGGTATGAGCAGAAAGTGGTTATTACCACTATTTATATAGGATTCTATGACCTAGAAGAATTATCACCCCATCTATACTTCTACCCCCATAGCCCTTGTAGTGAAAAACCACCCATGATGATAATGAATAACTTTAGGAGCCTCTCCCATGAGTGTTTTGATTACTCAATCTCCTAAGTGTACGAGGCGTGGGATGTTCAAGTGGTGATTATTGTGACTACCACCATGTATTTTCCTTGATGGGTTCATATCGGTCTTTTTTAGCACAAACATCATCCAGTCCCACTAGATGAGGAGCATGTGGATATCACCCTTGCCACATTAGACATGGTCCAATACACTCAATGCCAATGATGGTGACATGACCATGACACCACCTAGTGAGGTCCATCTTTCATATCTACACCATCCTTTACCACCACCAATTTATGTTTTATTGTCCCTAATATAGTTGAATAGAAATCCTTCTTTTATGGATTTGGATCAAGACACCAACCACCTCACAGGTATCCTGAGTTATCCCCCACAATCTCCGACACCAATGAAAATCATTACGACGTATCCCATGATGATGACAATCAATGTGGAGGAACCCCCTACACCAATACCAAAAACAGTCTTATTCTTCACCAAACTGTCAAAACACTTCATGGAGGTCTTCCACGTGCCATTTCTAATCGCAGTTGAGGTCTTCCCATCCCTTTCAACAATCGGTATAGTGGTCCTCACCAAACTCGCACTAATATCCAGGGAGGTCATCAATGTGCTACTACCAACCAATGTAGAGGTCCTTCCAACTCCAATATTTACCTACATAGTTTTCCTCCACATGGAGACTAAATACCCTTCCCTGAAGATCTATCTTAGGGTAGGAGGGAGAATAAAACAACCAGAGGTGGAACCATGTAAAGGGTCACATCATCATTGAAATTTTATTCATTTTAGATTCCATGGTGATGGATGGGTCACTATTGGTACCTTCACCCCAGCTACAAGAGTCTTGGTAAGATGCTGATAAATTGAGATTAGTTGTCTCAAAAGAAGAGGACCATAGGATGCACAAATCTTTCTATAGATACCTATAGTTGAAGGAAATTCTTTCTCCCCTGTAGTTGTTCACAATGAATCCACCACTATCACTACCAGATTCCCTCATCTCTAACTCCAAGTGAGATGTTGGAGAGATGTCATGGTTTGCGTTGATTCCTTCAGATGGAGTCACATCACTCATCTATAAGTAGACATTTTCTCCTTCGCACATGAGCAAATGGTAAAAGCCACATCAAACAGGGATTTGATGATGAGATTCGAACCACTCCAAGAGATGTCCCAACATGGAGTTGACAATTGTTGCATACAATGAATCCACTCATGGTAAACTAGCATTAGAACCATTCTACATCAGTACATCCACCCACATCTCATCCCACTCTCATTAGACTTTGGGATGACCAGTTAGAGGCCACCTCATATATACATGAGGAAATATGGGATGTATTGGCTGCCAAAAACAATAAAGGGTCTTTTAGTTTCCTATAATTCATGAATTCATTATATTAGAGTCCCACAAATGGGACAAGGTAGTTTGTTTATACTAGTTCACCTTGGAAGTGTATCTCTTCCATTGTGATCAGCAACTGACCTACCCAAGAATTTTGGAGCACCATGATCCCATCAAAGAACAGTAAAGAATGGTTGAGATTGCACCAATATCAGTAGATCAATGTCCAGATTCATACTATTAGCACTATACAATTCAATAGAGATATATCAAGAATCTCATAGTGTTCCTAAAATTCATGGGATAAGTGTCTCTTCACATAAAGATCAGTGGCTTTGGATAGTATGTCACTCCCCATTTCATCTATATTATATTGCAGTCCAACATATTCGAAAATGATGGAGTTACCCTATGGATATTGTTATGGTAAATTTTTTCATCCGAAACATCTCATTGGAATATGAGAACATTATCATTAACACATGTTGCGGAAGGCAGTACGAAATTCAATTGGTGGTATAGTACCAAAAAAACCTTCAATAAGTGTCCTCACTCATCAAAAAAGGCTGAAACATTGACTTGGAAGTCCCAATAATGAGGCATTGTTCCCTACCTATTATTATATAAAGAAGGGAAATGGACATTCCAAACATTATGATTCATTCAAGGTTGTTCTCATGGAAGATATGGAACCATTGGTATCCCCCTTGATCTAGTAGTATGAGGAACAGAAATTGTTCACCACCAACCTCATTGTTGAGAAATGCCTAGATTATGGATATACCCTAAGGGAAAATTACTCTCCAATAGTTGTAAATCTATCTATACCTGAATGGATACCTATATTATGTCTTGGTATCCCAATGAATCTAATTAGACCAAAGGAAATATGATATATGGAAATCAATTGAGGTACAATTTTCCCACTCTACCCAGACAATGTGAACATCGTGATCATCCTCCTCAGGATCATGGTCATGTTGCTACCCAAGTTTTTGAGTATATCGATGCCTTTAGGGCTAGATTCCCTCAACAAGATGATTTTATAGCTTCACTCACTTCATTTCTTGAGGATTTCGAAACATGGTAGGTGGAAATCCCACCTGATACAAATTCCTACCCATCATGGGTAGATAATGTGCGAGTACTGAAATAATTTGCAAATCACATTTTTATCTCATTTAATGGGTTATGAGACCTATTAAAACACATGAACCAATATATATCAAGGTGGAAATATGTGTTCGGTACCCCTTAATAGTATGATTCCACTAAGATTTGATACTTTTTTCAAAAACTAGAGTGACCATGTTCAATTGGAACATCCAACTGCGCATGGGTTCCATTTAATGTTGGTAGGATCTCCTGAGGGAGTTCCAATATTTGTTCAACTCTATCACATGAAAGAAAATTATTATTTACCGATTTAAGATCATGTTGAAGCCTGATACATTATTTGAAGACTTTTTCACACTATGGAATGACCTCATTTATTCATTAGACTTGTTGATGTCAAAAGAAAATATTGATATGAGGTGTTTGGAAAATGTTAGGAGTTATATGGTCCTCACCCTCGTCAAACAAAACATCCTTTCTATATTTTAAGATTTCTATAAAAAGGATCATAATTATTAAGATGCTTTTAAATATACATGTGAATAAAAATACTCAGTATCTCTTCCAGCATCTGTGATGAGACTAACAAAATCTGAGACTATCCCCACCCCACATGCAGAGGTTACCGATATAGTACACCTATTATCCCATTCTGCAAAACATAATCACTGAGTGTATCTCTATTAGGATTATCCTCAATAACAATAAACTCATCAAGAACTTCCTTACCAAGTATATCTGCCAAGATGAGATAATATGGATTTATCCCCCCATATGGATAAACTCATGGAGTTAACTTCCCAGACAAAAGAAATTAGACATATTCCATTAAATATTTGAATGTACTGGGCTACTTCATTTTTCCCCTAGATAAGGAAATCCTAAAATATATATATGGTAAGAGGGCATGAGAGGCCGGACTCACTTGTCACCAAAGTCATTGGTTACACCACTAGATCCTCCAACACACTATCAATGATTGATTTTTGTTCTGTGTTTGTCTCTAGGAAAATGTGAACCATGCCTTGTTTAAGAGAGGAGACATTACAAAACATGTGATGTAAGTATCTTCCAACCCCGATTATGAAATTTAGGGAATATTAAATAGAAATTAACTCTAATACACATGAAATAATAATATGTTGATTGCATGGCTTAGAAGTCAGTTTCATGTACCCAGAGAAACATTCGTACCTGCTTTATTAAGCCCGAATATATAGTGGCTCACATGCCTCATTTGGATGAAGTCTCTACATCCAAGCTATAAATGTCCATATCTTAGATGAAAATTCTCTAATTGTGCATTGGAAATTAGAGTCCCCCACAAGTTCTAATCCATCTTTTACTTTTAGTGATTTAATGCCTCCTGATTTATGATATTCCCCAAAGTGTGTACTATTCAAATATATTCAATAGATAAGAAATAATAGGTTGTGTATATGAATATTATCAACCTATTATACCACTTTTTGAAACACTATAGTGAGGAAGGAAATATAAACACCTCGAGTTACTTTGAGCGACATTATTGAAGGAATGTTTAAGGACACAAAACACCTAAGAATGATCAATCTAGTGCCTCAAAAAATACTTTTATGGTACTGAGATGGTACAAAATATTTTTCATAGAGCTTAGAAAGAACATTCATCATAGTCTACTATGTTATCTATGCCTCTGCATATGACCATTTTATTTAAATAAAAACCTTAGCTGGGACCATTTCATGATCATCCACTTCATGATGAATCCCATTATCAAACAACATAAAGATATTCGATAGTTTTTTAGAGTAGTTTAACTAATCATCATCAAAATATTTACATATCTATATAATCCCTTACAGTTCATACAATAAAATTTGTTTCACCTCTTTCAAAAGTGAGACATTCTGTAGGTAAAAAATTACCCATGTCATGGATGTACAATGTACTGAAGGGCATCTATAAAAAAACTTTTTGTGGATTTTGAACATCGAGGATCTTAGGTTATCAAAATAAATGTTTCACGCCCTCACATATGGTCTGAATATACCTATATATTTTGAAGTAGATGAAGGTATCATAGATTCCTACTATGTAGAATATATTGAACAAGGGAAATTTTAGTCAATTATCTCTTTTTTTAATATGAGGGTGTCATTATACAGGGGAATATATTAACATTGTACATCAAAGGATTGTTCAATGGTGTAAAAGCTGTCAACCGCCTCATGGATGCTGGTTCTAGGATCAAACTCATTCCAAATCTAATACATTACAAGATGGGACTGAAGGAATACGATTTGACTCCCTCTCTCCTGATGATATAGGGATTTGATAAAAGTGAGATGAAACTGAATAAAAAGGATTGGCTAAAGACCTAATTTGGTTTCTTGAAATCAAGCCCCAAATTCATGGTTGTTGTGAAGGATACTCTTTACATTGCGCTTCTAGGTTGTCCCTAGCATCATTTCAATGTAGTATTCCCCTTCTTATATCATTAGTTCCTCAAGTACCCCATGAATTGTCATGTAGCTGTACTTCAAGGTGATTCGACCCAGTTCCACTGATGTGTATAAAACTATATAGATTTCTACTACTATATGAGAGATTGAAAGAAGGTTCATTCCAAAAAGGTTTATAAAATCAACACTCACGCTAACATTACTGATACAATAGTTAACCTTTGAGAATACATGACATATGCCTTTGTTTTCTGGATTCATCTTTTAGAGCCTACGACACCAAGCCATGGAGGGTGCTTCATTTTTTACATTAAGAAGAGTTTTACAATCCCATATAAAAGGGAATACCCATATATTATATAATAATCATACATCAGACTAGATTGGATGATTCTAGATTCCCCTAATCTTGTGATGGATTGAGATATTCATCAAATGGTCAACAATTAACGACATTCCCACGTGCTCTGTTGAGAAGGTCTAACTCAGTGGTAGTCGACCCATTACCACTAATTCAATAATAAAGAAAGGAAAAATGGTTGGATGTTATATGTAATTGGATTGATGGATTATATCACAATATTTTTAGTGGTGAAGGAACCCCAATGTAAGGATTCCAAGACTTCCAGAGAAAGAACCAATTCATCTCTTGGATCGGCTAGCTTGGATAATCCAACTCTTACCATTGATTCAACTATCTCATATGATGAAGTGGACTCAGAAGATTTGCATTGATCATTTGAAGAGGGTTTCTTGACCACCATCAATGAGTTAAACCAATTGATCCCTGGAACCAGGTAGGTATGAGGCCAACGATAATTAGTCCATCCATGTCCCCAGTAGAGGAGAAATAATATGTGGCATTTAGAACTGCGACATATTTTCCTAGTGTTATGATGAAATGTCAGGGATATAACCCTAGGTCTTCATTATCCATGTTGGACACCTAGCGAGACATCATGCATTTGGGATGTCTCCCATGATTATTGACCACTCCCACAGTGTTATGGTTGAGGTCAATGTTGAAAATATTATCAAATACAACTTCTTTATGGATGTTCAGTACCCCAAATGGATACCCAAAACATCCCATTTAATAATTTTATTGTTTAGATAAAACTCTATTTTGAAATTGAAGAACAAAGCCACCATTAACAGAAATATGATTTTCCCTTTCAGTTATAGAGATTTTGAATGATGCTACAGGCGGGGTCTATGATCTGTCAATTATTGAGGGATTTTATGCATAAATCATGATCCATATGGACCATTAGGATGAGGATTTCACCATTTTATGGGTTCTTCAATAATATTTCTACACTTAGTTGATTCCCTTCATCTTGTTGAATGTTGTACCAACCTTCTAGTTACTCATGCAATACATCATCTAGAAAATCCTTGGTATGTTGGTGGAATGCTATGTGGATGACCTGGCGGTCACATCCTATTAGTGTTAAGAATATTTCAAGGACCTTGAGAAAGTGTTAAAATTAATCCTTAGTAGAAATGTGAAGATGATCCCCTTAAACCTTTCATTTTTGGTTACCTCTAGGATGTTTCTAATGTCTCTGTAATAAATAGAGGCATGGAGAATGGCCTAGATAAGAACATTTCTATCATCCAATTTCCTCCATAGTGAACCCTCTAAAAGTTATGGGGTGTTGAAGTCCACTTAGGAAACATATGTTACTTTATCACAAACATGGATGGAAGGGGTATGCACATCTCAAGCCTCATGATAAAAGGAATTGTTTTCTATTGGGATGAGGAGTTCGAGACTTCTTTTGAAGATATCAAGTTGCACCTACTCCATCCATATGTTCTGATTCAACTAATCTAAAGAATGAATTTATTCTTCTATGTGACCACCCTAGAATGGCACATCAGTTCCGTTATATCCATAAAAAACATTGGGGTGATGAGAACTATTTATAATATCATGGCCACATGTTCCTCAACACAAATAAAAGATAATCCTCCACTTAGTAGAGTTTCCTCATGCTGGTTTCCACCATATATAAGATACAACAATATCTACAGCATCATCAGATATAGCTGGTGTTCCAATTAGACCCATTAAAGTATATCATCAATAATACTATGATTATGAGATGATTGAATGTTGGGTGGTGATACTCTATTAGTTCTACATCATGTTCTTTCATTTGAAGGCCATTTTTGTCCAGGCACTGGAAGATTCTATGGTCACCCATCAGGACCATACAAAACAACCCAGGGATGATGATATCAAAAATGTGGATATCCTCATAGTGGATCAAGCTATTCTAGGTTGACAGATTTATTTTGATGTTCCCTCCTAGATCCCTGCTAGTAGAAGTCTCAATAACCCTATGATCAATAATTTAGGCTTGGGAATCATCATCATAGCCCTAGAAGAGGTTGTCCTACTCTACTTGTTCCTATTCTCAAAATACTACACCAACAATGAGTTATGGTTTTATTCCCTTATCATAGCAGTACCTTAGTATTTAATTCCCCCAATTTCATGTTAAGGGAGTCTTTATGTTTTTCATCTAACATATCAATAGTGGGTAAGTCATTAGGAAGCCAGATGTCACACCCCATCTAGAACCACCCCTAAATTGATGGACCATTTTCTCACTCAAGAAAAAGTGACCCATTACTCATGTTCATAAAATGGATGATCTACCACACTTCCATGAATTATTTCATCCCCCGTGGAGCCAGACCAAGATGGATGGATCATTCATGTAGCACACTAGAGAGTCATTTCAATCAACACATCAGATTATGGAAACCAAAAGGTAATTCAACTAGATACTAGTAATTATATTCCAAGACCCTCATATCCCCTAATATAAAATGAATCATAGGATCTGACAACATATTGGGTTAGTATATTTATCTTGGCATCCCCTCGTTAGATCAAGTCGATCATCATAGAATTCACTAGAGTGAAACAGAGTTCAACCTCCAATGTGGACCTAACCTCGATCCAACTCTATAAATATGTTTGTATGATAGAATAATCCAATTTTACATCCAAGTAGACAATATTCCACAAGTTATGATGAAATTACATTTTAGGCCTTGTGGCACCCATTACGAAGGACCGAAGCTCTCAAAAAAACTCTGGTTTGGTATACTTATGTCCCATTTTGGTCTTTGACTGGATAGAGTTCTTCAAAAAAGTGGAATGCATATAAGAACCATAAAAACATTTTTCTTTCACATAAAAAGCTTCTCCAGACTATACCAAGTACAATTTTCAATTTATTTAATGGGTACTCGATGTCATGGGGCGATACACTCTATCCAAAACTCATAAGTGCAGGTTCATCATGGAAACAACTGAATTTATCTATAATAAGGATAAAGTGATTCTCCTAAAGGATCTGAAAAAACATCCTGGGGTTGTATTTTTTATCTCCCACATCTTCCACTAATTTGAAATTCCCTATAATATTCTCACAAATAATAGAATCGTCTTTCTGGCTTCCTCGATGAAGAAATTGTACATGACGTAAAATATTTGGTTTAACCATACTTCTCTAAATTATGCATAGGAAGTTGAGTAGATTTCTGTATTCAACAAGACTGTCTCTAACATATATTAGAAGTTGGTGGGTTAGCACAAGAAATTTTGGTTGGTAATCTCCCCAATTACTTATGGTTATATTGGATGAAGACTCATAATTCCACCAAGGAAACACCGTATTTTTTGGAATATTGAATAGAGGAATCCTTTATAATCGAAGTTTAGTTTTCATTTCCCAAGATAGAAATTTATGACCAGCAGACCCCAGATAGAATGGAATAATTACATCTAGATGAGTTTTAATCCCACAAAGAGAAAAACGTTTAGGCCCTTCACAATCTTGAGAGAAACCATAACTAGATAGAAATAGAATTTCATAAGAAGGCTCACCTATGATCCTTATTTAAGGGTGAAATGGTATAGGATCATATAACATTAATGATATGTTGAAAATATTCACCATCATTGGATCCCATGTGGAATGGGCCTACATCTGCCACAAGGTATAGTCATGTTGATCATAGTCTTTGATAGTCATGTACATAGAGTGTATCAAACCTCCCAGCAATTCCAAGGTTCACAACCATTAATTCATGTGAATAGCACATGGTTCAATCTTTATAACCCTAAACTAAGATCTCATGGTCTTGGTCAAACATCCTTAACAACTACTTGCAGATATTCCATGTAATATGAAATTAATTTATTTTAAAATGTTCAGTAATCATGAAATTAAACAATATGTATGTTGTGTTGGAAAAGTGTTTTTCAACATTGGGTGCCCCCCCATCACATCCTATAACAATGATGAGATAAAACATGTATTTCCTCAATAAATATAGACCCATTTTATATGAAACATGACCTTAATCTATTCACATATGGTTGATGCAACATGAAATTGATCTATTTACAATGTTCCATGTTGTACGACCTTAAACTATTTGTAATAGGTTCATGAATTATGACTTTGTACTAATAGAATCCCTATAGACCATGAAACAAGATATTGAACTCTTCTCCTTTAGTCAAATAATTATGACACTAAACTATTTTAATCCCCAATGTTATGAGGTTTATGAGTCTAAAATTACAACATACATAGTCTTAGTTATATGAAATTAAACTGAAAATCCAAATATATTCAGTGGATGAAGATAAACTATGATTATTCCGTGTATAAAACTATGGATCCTTTTATAATAAGGATGCGATGATCCAAAAAAAAACTACCCCAAATAAAACTAGGATTCCTCATAAGATAAGTATTAGACCGTTACCCCACTTGAATGAAATATGCCTCATAGAATATGAGACATACTGAAACTGTCAACCTCTGCGAATGATGATAAAATTTAACCATAACCGATGACCTGAACATGAGATTCCCTTACTAGAGAGGATTTCTCCCAGTTCTTTGGTTCTTCTTATACCTCACCACCTTCCCAGAACAACATGAATATTGATTACTAATCTCATGGGATACATAGAAATTCTAAAACATTCTATATTTGGGACTAGATATAAATTCATCAACCCTTTCAACCCTTTTTCCCTCTACACAGTTTAATAATTACAACCTTAAATTATGTTCAGTTAATCTTAAGAAACTAATGTTTTTTGTGGGCCCACATTCCCTACATTAATGTTGGTTTTAACATCTTCTATGACACATGGATACCCTTGACACAATAATTCTCCTTAATTCAAACATCACAAACCTAAACTGATAACCTCTAGTCTATGAAGAATGACTTTAAACTATTTTCCACCTTCACCCTAGTCCAAGAATTATGACCATAAACTATGAGCCCTTGGTTTCTGGATAATTTTTTGGTTTGTATATCTATATTATCCCATTTCACATCAGTTAATACCTATTTATTTCCATGAATGTCCCTAAAAATTATGTTTCTCAATTGTCTAGTGATCATGACATTAAAAATTTTATTGTGGTCCAGAACATACGACCTTAAATAGCGTGAGACTGGTTTCGGGATCGTTTCATGTGGTGCAAGACCACCATAACTCCTTTCATGTCATAATTTTAATATCCTCTACCACATGAACATCCTTCAATCACCCACCCATGGACCAAGAATTATGAACATAAAATATGTTCATCCAGCCTCCTTAGAAACTAATTTTCATGGCTTGGTTCATCCAAGATGTTTCAAAAAATCATAATCCATCATTTCATCCAAAACTATGTGTGGTTTGATTCCATTGGACATGGGATATGTAGTGACACCTAGAAATCTTGTCTTTAATCCTAGACATATATTCACCACAAACCCACCTGTTTCCAATGGAATTATGACCCCAAAATTCCCCCCTATGTCTTCTTATTTGGTATAATCCCCATTCATATACATTGGCCCATTAATGCACTAGGATGCCTTCATCACCTATGGTGAGGAAGAAATGAATGCCCATTTCAAGGTGTAAGCCCCACCAATATATTTTACTCATGACATTAAGCTATGATCTTAACCCATATAAAACTAAAATTACACCTAATGTGAGACGGTTTACCATGTATCAAATCCGGATTCTCAATATGAAAAATATGTGAAAGGAAAACACAAATTTCTTTAGTGTATGATGCTGAACTGTATCATTTCACCATTTATATGTTTGATGTATCACGTCCTAATATGAGATGATTTAGTGTCTTCGCTCGAGAGGGTATCCCCTTCTGGCATCAGTCTCTTAGGAAATCTTGTTCCATACCTTCACGCGGCTTGATTTCCATACTCAGTTTATACATAGTGATATCCAGATATTTTATCTTTGTCCCATCCCATTTATCAACATATTATGGGTTCTATATCAAATTAGGGTACGGTTTTTCATGTTTATTGTGGGACAGTACCCCTTAGACCCCTTTTCAAGTTGGTTTATCGCTATTTCATGCCCAAAAATCGAACTAAGGACACATGTGTCCCCCTTGATTCAGACTCTATAGCAAAAAACATGTTTCTATCCCTATAGTCTATTTTCTATAGACCTAAATTACTAGAAATAATAGTCTGAGTTGTAAAACATCAAACTTCCCATTCCAACATCATCATATGATGACACTAAACTATATCCCTTATCTGTGCAATGAATATAAGATTCTGTATATGATTAATATAGCATGAACCAAAAACAAACATCTGGAACACATGAATTTAAATAGTGATCTTACCCTATGTTAAATCAGAAGGCCTCTTGATGTGAGATGATTTACATCAGAACAAAATGGGATTCCACATTCGATAATTATGATGTGAACCAAATGCCCCCCCCCCCAAAGAATTGGGATACCCCATACATGAAATGTGGGAGGAATATAAATTTATACACCATATGGAACCAGGATTCCTCATGATACAAGATTTATTCATATCATCACTACATGATATGTCACGCCTTTTGTACATTACTTACTCACACTTTTTCACTTCAAGATTTATCCAATTTGGATTATCGTTATACTCATAGATTAAAAAGGATCCCTAATGGAATGATAACATGCCAAACTATCTCACCTACCATCTCCGGATCATTCGTTGAAATATATTTAGGAAAAATAGTGGATCATGTGTTTCAAAATCATTTAGTGGTCAATACCAACGTTTTTCCCCTCAAATATGACAAACATGAAAATAAAAACATTGTTTCAGGAAAGATCAACATTTGTTCCTCTTCAATCAGTTATTCCCCTTCCACTATACATGTCTTGAATGTTTTAATATCCCCAATGGGATTTTATGGTTACCTTCATCCCTCATTGTGTTATCCACTGCACATAATAGGGACTCCATAACACTCCATATTTCTCCTACTAAGCATGACTCACATGAATATAGGAGTTTGGTGGACGTTCTCCTCAATAATGGTCAAGACACACGATCTCACCATGTTCAGAATTCTATGACACTAAACTAGTAGGCTAGGTCACATCATCATGACTCTATAAATAAGGTGAAATTTATCGTAGGAATTTGATTTGTGGTTTTTTACTCATTTTAATTCATGTATCTCACTCCGCAGGATAACAAATATCCATTTTAGGGGATCAATCTCTTGGACATAGCATCATGACCATATGTTGTGTTCACATTATCCCAAGGATATTTATTTGTGGTTATAGGTGGCCTCTTAGGATCATCCTTTCAGGTCAGGTAATTTTTTTTCTCAAACAATACTTCAAGACACAAATACCAATGGTCCAAGAATTATGACCGTAAACTATTTTCTCATTTTTCTGAATAGTATGACCATAAATTAGTGGTTGCTGGTCCCATACTCATGAAAATAAACTATTTACAACATAACACTTTTATTTTTAGTGGAATGGGGCCACCCTTGGCCCTCATATAACATTGAGTTATAAATTTTCCAACCACTTCATTCACTTTAGGGTGCCCACTGACCATAAACAAAGAATCCAATTATTAAAATTAAGACTTTAAACATTTACCAATATAGTTTGGGAATTTTTTTTGTGGGGTAAGGGCCTCCTATTCCACTCTATTATATCAGGTTGTCACAATATCACCCTACACATATCCCCTTGTAGATTATCACAATATGGTCTGAGCCCAATAAACATTAAATATGAGTCAGGGTCCATGATTCATGAATCAAATTTGTGTGTGACCTTCCCTTGATACTTTATCATGGTGAAGGGTCTTCTAGTATTAATTTTCCCTAGTATACCACTTTAGGGAGTGCCCCTATTATGCTACCCTCATAAATCCTCATCCATTTTTCTTAGGTAGTTATTATTCACAACAGTTGACATCATTCTCATTGTATCATGTAAAATTTTGTGTCCAATGATCTCACAGTATGACGTTAAACTACATGACCAATGTCCTAATCACACTATGTTAAACTATGAGATAACGTCCTAGTAACAAGATGTACAACTATATGACTCATTTTTCAAAAAAAACACATTATCATGCATTTACATCATTCACACCATATGAAATTATACTACATTCCTATCGTCCTTGTTTTATAATGTCAAACTACCAGGTTTCTTAAGCCAATATCTGAGGAGACATTCCCTCCAATGTTGGTCACCTACCACATTATTCATATTCTTCGATCGTCGCTGAACATCTTATTTGACACTCCCATAAAGAGATATGTTTTACCATTTTTCAGATCCATACGCATACTCAATGGGCTCAAATACATGTTGGAATAATTCCATAAGGGATGAAATCTATTCAAACATTCCATCACCTCATTTCGATGCTTCATGTGTCTCTTTATTTATATCCTCATCCTCCACCATATCTAGATGGTTCCCCCTTGACGTCCTGGTCCCAAGCCACACTGGATCATATAATGTCTTGGGGAAATTCCACAAAATACCTCATATTACATCATGAGATAGGTCTCCTGTCTTTAATATAGTCAATGGTCGGCCTAAATTTTCCCACATCCCCAGAAAAATGATACTGGATGTTGTGTTGCGAACATGATCAGCAGTAATACATTTTCATCACACCACCCCTTCATGTTTTAGATATTGAGAAACATAATTCACTCTCAACATTCTCCTTTCTTCATATAGAATTCAACAACCCCAGCGTTACCCCATTCTTTCACTAGCGCATGTTGAAAAAACTAGTTTTTTGTTCAGAGAGACACATTATCTAGCCACAACCTATTTAATCTTGAACATTCCCATTGGTAAATAATCCAATGAAGACCCCAAGTACTCAAAAAGTGTTTGACACTCTCAAGTGAATGAGAAATCACATGGTTACGCCTTGTTTCTAAAACTGGAAATGACTCATGTGAGCTGAGTAATTGGTTGTTGGTTATCCCACAAGTAAGTTCGATGTATGATAATAAAATGTGATGAATAAAATATTTCCATACATGTATGATGTTTTTTAAATAAATATTTCATAATTGGATAGGGTTATCCACACGTTCAAGCCTCTCTTAATTCCTAAAAAATTACTTTATGGCTCTGCCACAACAGTTGAGAGCTCTAGTCTATCCAGCTATTGGAATGTGGTCCCCCATGTCTGATATAGGCTCAAAATATTTACTTATTCCTTCAATATCATAGGGAAAATATAATCATCCATAATATCTACTAGTTTCTTCTACAAATAGTAGTTAGCTATCTAAGATATCACATTCTTTTCTTATTCATCGGTTACCATCATCTGACACTTCAACTAACTGATGACCTCTTCTTCAGAATTTATGAATGTGGGATACACGTTTACATGGTATTCTAGAAATTAAATTTTATTACTAGTTTCCAAGATATAATGGGCGGTGTCATATTTCCCAATGTCCTAGTAAACATCCAAATGTTGGATCTCCACACACACCTACTCAGAAAAATTGTTGTGGACCAATGCTTGGTTAGAGAGAGTGTCCCCCAATATAGTTTCTAGGTTATGCATCCAATGAAAATGGGACCCCCATATTGATCTACATATATTGTTATACAGTTTGTTTGATGAAATTCTATATACTACTCCATTTCATGTGTAAAAATATTTGGTTCTCTTTTGTGTTGTTAGACCAAGCGTCATATAGATTCTCAATTGGAGATGGATCATATTCTGGATGTCTGTAAAGATAATAGAGGTAGGGTCCTCCTATGAGATCCTTTTGGTTAACATGGAATCCATATAAAGAGGCCATCCAACATTATCCATCCATTTTATGGTTGCACCACCTCTTAAAGACTCAGGATCTTCCACTCTAATGGATCTAATTCCATCACCATCGACTACTATAAGCTCCTCTCTTGGGAACAATGTCAGGTCATCTTGAATAACTGGTTCCTTAAGAGCGGGTATAAACATTTGGGAAGGTTCCCTAGATTCTCCATTTATGGCCAAATTTTGATATCACAATCATTCAATAACTTCATGATACCAAAGCATGTAAATTATTTTGATCGGTGATGATAAGTGGGGTAAAACATAGCACGTGTAAGGAGGTAAGATTACGGAGGGTGAGAATTTGGGAGTGTCTTGGCCCTATAAATTATTTAAAAATGTCCACTGTAAGATACCCATCAATAAGAGTCATCACTTTGATCACTAGCATTATCACCCAATCATTGGTTGAGTAGGAGCTGCATGATAACAAAGAATCATATTTATGTGTTAACCTCAAAATCTATTGTAATGATTGAAAATGTCCTGGCGGATTGAGGTTCATTCTTGCCCTGTAGAAAAGAGAAATTATTAATGAGAATCCCCAAGTGAATTTTACTAACAATAGTAGATGTAACGCCCTGACCCTAGTTACCCAGAGTTTGTGCATTATTACATAACATTGGCATGATCAAAAGAAAGATCTAATCTCGAAAGACCGATTGGTTTAGTAGCCTTGTAAACACTAGATATATTCATAAAGTTTTACATTACATCATAAAGTGAAAAACTACTACAACAACATATTGTCTCCATAGTCCACACTATTAACCCCTCATAATATCCCTGCAGGTCATTCATAATTTACTTCTTCACTTCCTGGGAAAAATAAAACATAGAAAAGGGGTGAGCTCAAATGCCCAGTAAGGATAACAATATAGAAAAAACTTTCATAAATAATAATAAACATTTAAAGCAATGTATAACTAAAACAAAAGCCTTTCAAACTTGATCTTTCAACATAGTATGGCATAAATAAAATGAAATAATTCCATTTACCTATTCACATGGATATTCTACTAAACGAATAATCATATGCAAAAAACCAATAACCACTTTCATAATGATGGAATGCATAATTCTGAACTTTAATTTCTTTTTCAAGGCCTTGTCCCAAGACCTTGGGGCTAACTGTAACCGGAACCCAACCCAGAGTGCCTCCAATAACTGGACACCAACCCGGAGTGCCTCTAATAACCGGACACCAACCCGGAGTTCTTCTAATAACCGGAGACCAAATCGGAGTTCCTCTAATAACCGGAGACCAAACCAGAGGTCTTACTTTTACCAGTCCCCAACCCGGAACATACTTGTCTAACACATTCATCTGAATAAAAGGTTGAAATATAACATAAACATTCGGATTAAAAATAACTTCTGAAATGTCAATACATTAAAAGAAACCATGAGTGACATAAGAATAGCTTATCCACATTCAAAAATATCACAAAACCTTTAAATAAAATATGGATGTTTTTTATCATAATAAATAAGCTTCAAATAAGCTTAAAAGCCATCAAAAGATATTGACATAGATGAAATCAAAACTATTTTAGAGAAATATATCTTTTTTTAAATAATTTTAAAAGTAACATAATTATAAAATAATACATTCAATTTGAAAATATTATTATAAGCTTGTAAGGGAAGCTTCGACGACATTATAACGGTGGAAAATAACTGCACCCGCCGTATAAGTTAAAAATAAACATTCTTACCTTAATTCTGTCGAAAAGGTTAAAAAGCACCTTGTTTGGAAAACGATGGAAAGATTCCTTTATAAACCACTTATAAAAAGACAAATAAGGGTATAAGTGACTTTAACCCATATTCTTGTAAATAGTAAAAAAAATTTGAAATACATTTTGAAGAAACATGGATGTGGATGATAAAGAGATCCCAGTAGATTATCACGTATAAACAACCTCGGATAATGAATAGATTGTGAAATAACCCTTAAAAATTTTGTAACTTACGAAACATACAACCCATTAAAGAGGTATCATACAATGAATATGTAAATACAAATAAATTAAAGTGTATTACAAAAATAATATAATTATGGGTAGTACATACACCACACAAATGGTAATGGTGGCAATATGGCATGAATCTCATGGGAATAAAGAGTGAGATGAAAACCCCATAACTTGTACTTTTCCTTGGTTGGGGTTGGTTAACCTCCTGTATAATGGTGAAATAATTGTTATTAAATTATTCAAGAATAATATATATTAATATGATATCATATATGATCTTTTAACATTGATTTGTTAAAAATATCTTTTAATTATCATCGTTTCGGGTGTTAACTTACTCATTTTCTTTTATATGTTTTGTTACATAATCTGTGTTTGTTATCGATAAGTTGTATCTTATTCATATCCAGAATTATATCAAGTCCTTAAACATCATTTTTAAATCATCAAATGATAATTATACTTTAATGGATATGATGGATAATGAATCTCATCACGTTCGTGGAGACGGTAGTCCGTACGTACGCACGAGCGATAATATCATTCTTTTGATATTAAAATAATATATAAATGGATGGTATATCATATATACAGAATAATTAAAATGTTATATTTATTATTTACATGAGTTACACATAATTATTATACCCATCCAAATAATAATATATTTAATAACAATTACACCACGACATGGAGACGGTAAGCCATACGTACGCACGTATGGTGACATGTTATTAAAAGGGTGGATAGAATAATGAATATGGTTGTACCATATTTATAATAACATCACAGTATATATAAGATACTGGAGTTATTATTTTATAATGGTAATAACAAAGAAAGAAGAAGTGGAAGAAGAAAGGAACATGAAAAGGGGTGGTGAAAACATTACCTCGTCTTCAGGTTCTTCCTTTTGATTTGATCAAAATGGCTCCTTAGGTTGGCTTTCAGATCAAACTAAGGCCTCTAGGTTGTAGTGAGGGATGTTGGGAGAGTATTGGGGCAGATTTTGGCCGAACCAAAAGGATTTAAAGGAGTGATGAAATGGGAAGGAAGAGTGCCCTTTTATATGAGGGGTGGGGGGCACCTTTGGAAAAGCTAGAAATATTAGTTTATAATAAATTCATATTCGGTTTCTAATGGCTCCAAAGTTGATTATTCAAAGGTTAAGGTGGGGATAGGTCAAAAAAACTCAACCAATATAATTTATACAGGTTTGGGTACTTATATTAAACTTATCTTTAAGTATTAACTCTAAGTTAATTAGTTTCACTTTTACAATTTCTCTTTGTATTTTTATATTATATGGTTAATAAACATACCATATACATCCAAGAGACCCCAAAGTGGTCCATTAATGATACAACTATCATTATATAAGTCTCTTGGACTAACCTTAGATTTTTAGGAATTTAATATCAATTAATAATATAATATTTGTTTTAAAAACTCTTTTATGTCAATTTTGACACTATTCAATAGTTTATTTTTGTGAAACTCATAACAGAATTATTACTTCAAAAAAAGTTAATTAAATAAATTATAAGATGTCATATTAACCTATAAAATTAGTTTAATATATTAAAAGTTTCATATTATATTTATTTGGGTATTTATAATATCAATTATTTTGATTTTTCACTATTATAGTAATTACTGCATCATCATTGTGTCATAAATATATTATATTATATAATGTATAAAAATTATAAATAAAATATAATTATGTAGGAAATATTATTATCTTTCTAATTAATATTTATAATCTAAAATCCAACATATATAACCCTTTGTAAAAATTGTTTTTCTAAAAGATATATGCTTGTGTCATTTTTGTATTCATTTTAACTTAATTAAAATAAAGTGTCCCAATCACCTACAAGTGGCACCATGGGGTCCCAAAATCGACCCAAATATGCCTATGTCCGAACATGTATCAACCAATAAGGCTAAGACACGTTTTAGGGTAATTTAGTATTATTATAATATTATTTTTTTAACCCTTATTTACCGGATTTACCATTAACCATGGTAAATAAAATATTTACTGCAGTAATTATTCAAAATGTATAAAAATAAAAGTTACCAATTTACAAAATTTGAACATCCTGATTCCAAATATGGAATCCATTTTTCTAAATTCAAAACACAGAAGTGGCAGAAATTAATTTAAAATTAATTCCCGCTGCCAAAACAAAAAAGCGTGTTTTTAAGAGATAATAACTATCAAAAGATTGACACTTGTTTATGTTCAGTTTAATTGTAAAATTATGTCCAATGAACAACATTATATTAAATGGTAAAAATATATTCTAAATATACTTTAAAACTACTGAAATTCATAATTTATCACTATTAATTATTTGATTAAAAAAGTTGTTTTTAATTAAAATTTAGTAATTTTCACTATTCATCAAAATATGAAAGTTATTCGAAAAGTACCAAAATTTCACCTTATGCTAAATTCGAAATTCCAAATCCAAAAATGAAGTCCATTTTGAAATATAAAATATATATAATTTCAAAAAGAATGTATTACTATTCATAACGGCTTGTTTGATTGGTTGTGGTGTGTGTTAAAACTCGAAGTTTCGTACAACACACGCTACTGTATTATTCAAAGAAAGCGTACCGTGGAAGCTTGGGATGTTTCATTTTAAATTTTTGATGTCCCCATTTAGTCAAAAAGTTTAAAATATTGTATTTAAAAAGGGTTCACTATTAAAAGTTGATAAAAGTGCAATACTGAAAATGAATTTGTTCTTGCATTATGTCTAAGATACTCATAATATGGATTCTAAAATTATAAGGATTATATAAAGTTTAAAATTTAGTTAATACTATTCATAACCTCTTTTGAATGGCTTTTTGGTAAGTCATGGTGCAATTGAACTCAGTGTTGCGTGTAGTGCAAGTTATTGAATTATTTTGAAGAAATAACACACTATGAAATCTTGGGGTGTTATATTCTCCTCTACTTCAATAAATTGTGTCCTCGCAATTTGAAATTTGTTCTTCGAAAATAAAAGGTTGAAAATAGAAAATATATTTGTGGGAAAACCCACATCGAAAATTGGGTTACTAAAATTTAGTCTTAATATGAGGAAAAGAGAAATCAAAGGGTCACCACCAAATTATGATCTCGATTAGGAGAACATTGGTGGAAATTAGAGACATATAATTGGAGGAAAAACATAAATATTTATTGGTAGTGATTGAGGTCATCAACCACAAACAAGTGTAAAATTGAGGTCCTTAAATTCATCAATCTAAGATGATTTGAAATACCATCGGTTCAACAAAACATAGGGTATTAGGATAACACATTTTTGACGTTTCAAAATATCTTAGTTGAAATCCCACATCGAAAAATGAATTAATGATGCCTCTATTTAAAATAAAGAGTGGAAAGTATGAAGATTACCGAAAATAACACATACTAGGGTTCCATGTAAGAAAATATTGATATGGAAGAAAAATATAACCATCAATTATCTGATGGAGAGTGGTAGAGAACATGGCTATGAAAAGGCCAAAAATCCCAAAGACATAAATTAGTGATGATTTAAGGTACCATCTAGGACAACATTTTTGTTCTAAGTTCCTTTTCTTAATATTGAGGAATTTATTTATGAGATTGGCTAAGATCATAAGGAGATATACTTACTTTATAATTAGAGTTTTATTCATTAATAAATTTCTACCACAAACTCATCTTTCACTCTCAAAGATAATAGAACGTAAAAAATTATATTTACACTATTCGTATAGGGTTCCAAAATAAATGAATTTGTAATTCATCTACAAGATCTTTTAATAAAAACTACATTATTTAATTCAGGAAATCTCGTGGGCCAGTGTTAAGTGATACACCCTTGTCGCCCTTCAGTTGCGGGTTCAAGTCTCGCAGCCTTGCCGGACGCGACGGGTTTCCACCCGACCTCTGGGTTGTCCTTTTATGGCAATCCAAAATAATCCCAACTAGAACTCACAGTCCAAAATTTATAAGGAAGGTAAACATAATGTAGATCCTTTTTACCCCATAATACCATATGAATACCTTCATCATGTATTCTTTTAATACACTAAAACATCCTGAATTACCATATTCCTTATTGATTACATTCATGCTCCCTTATTCCATATAGAATGCTGGATATACTTCATCAATCCAAAAATGTTTTAAACCCCAACAATGATGGAATATAAAAATCATTAATCAGTTCCAAGGTAGTCAAGAATATCCAATATAATTTATTCAAAACAATCATGTATTATTCCAAAATCACTACCTCGGTATCAGAACTATATTATGGTTTATCATTCTCTCAACCATATATTTTCCAAAAATTTATCCTTCTATTGAGTCGCTTTTCATTGTTCTACACAATCTCAAGTCCTTAATTAAATAATACTGCAGTACAATCCTTATATACTCCATAATTATTATAACAAGTACATTGTTGATATAACACTCAATTGACATAATCAACATAAGAACTCAAATCATTCCTCTTCATCTGTGGTAGTATCATAACTTGATTATTATCCAATAGCATCATTTGCGGCATGGTTTGATGACTGGGACATAGTTTTCCGTAGTGTCAAAACTCCTTGCAAATGAATCATTGTACATTTGAAATAATTTTCTTACCCTTGAAGTCACGTACTTTGTGCCCTTTTCCTCCACACCTATATCAAACTCCCATTACTTTCAGGAAAGTTCCAGGGTGTTTCCTTCCACATTTATCACATATGGGAAAATTATCCTTTTCCCTCCTCCCTTTATCTATCTTTCTCTCTTCCATCCTTTTCTTCTCTTGCTTCCCTTCGAATCCATAGGACTCAGTAAAATCTTTACTTATCTTATCAACACATGATCTTATTTCTTCATATGATGATAATACATGCGAGACTATTTCTCTTATAAATTATGGCTTAAGACCATGAAATATATGATCCTTCTTTCTCTTTGAATCATGTGCATTGCTGGAGTTCTCATTCCTTCTACTAGGCACCATTTCTAAACAATGGCATACACTATATTAGTTTATGAATAACAATACCTAATCCCAAACTTGTGAAACACATAACATAAATTAAAATGTTTATGGATATAATCCATAATCATAAAAATGTCTCCTTTGAGGAAGTATATACTCATAAACCCTTCATAATGATTTGTAAAGAAAATGAGAGTTATCCTAAGAATATCCCTCGGGAGTGTCGTAACCAAGAGTGCAGCAAGGACCGTTGTCGTGCACCAGTTCCCGTTCGAGTCTAGCTCAAAGCGGTGTTTTCGAGTTTTACCCCTAGGTACATCTGTGCCAGAGCCGCCTCTACCTGCTCGTATCCGGACATGGATGTATTGCTCGGAAAACTCACAAAATCACTACAATACCAAAATTATAGGATGTTCCTCTATACTAATCCTCAAAATTAATCTTAAATCTATGTGCTCTAATCAGAGTTTATCTAAATATAGCTTCCAAGGTTTGTAATAAACTTTCTCTGATACCAACTGTAATGCCCCGACCCTAGTTACCCAGAGTCGGTGCATTATTACATAACATTGGCATGATCAAAAGAAAGATCAAATCTCGAAAGACCGATTGGTTTAGTAGCCTTGGAAACACTAGATATATTCATAAAGTTTTACATTACATCATAAAGTGAAAAACTACTACAACAACATATTTCCTCCAAAGTCCACACTATTAACCCATCATAATATCCCTACAGGTCATTCATAATTTACTTCTTCACTTCCTGGGAAAAATAAAACATAGAAAAGGGGTGAGCTCAAATGCCCAGTAAGGATAACAATATAGCGAAAACATTCGTAAATAAGAATAAACATTTAAGGAAATGTATAACTAAAACAAAAGCCTTTCAAACTTGAACTTTCAACATAGTATGGCATAAATAAAATGAAATAATGCCATTTACCTATTCACATGGATATTCTACTAAACGAATAATCACATGCAAAAAACCAATAACCACTTTCATAATGATGGAATGCATAATACTGAACTTTAATTTCTTTGTCAAGGCCTCTTCCCAAGACCTTGGGGCTAACTGTAACCGTAACCCAACCCGGAGTGCCTCTAATAACTGGACACCAACCCGGAGTGCCTCTAATAACCGGACACCATCCCGGAGTTCCTCTAATAACCGGAGACCAAACCGGAGTTCATCTAATAACTGGAGACCAAACCGGAGGGCTTACTTTTACCAGTCCCCAACCCGGAACATACTTGTCTAACACATTCATCTGAATAAATGGTTGAAATATAACATAAACATTCGGATTAAAAATAACTTATGAAATGACAATACTTTAAAAGAAACCATGAGTGACATAAGAATATCTTATCCACAGTCAAAAATATCACAAAACCTTCAAATAAAATATGTATGTTTTGTATCATAATAAATCAACTTCAAATAAGCTTAAAAGCTATCAAAGGATGTTGACATAGATGAAATGAAAACTATTTTAGAGAAATATCTCTTTTTTTAATTCATTTTAAAAGTAACATAATTATAAAATAATACATTCAATTTGAAAATATTCTTATAATCTTGTAAGGGAAGCCTCAACGACTTTATAACGGCGGAAAATAACCGCACCCGCCGTATAAGTTAAAAAAACATTCTTACCTTAATTCTGTCGAAAAGGTTAAAAAGAACCTTGTTTGGAAAATGATGGAAAGATTCCTTTATAAACAACTTATAAAAATAAAAATAAGGGTATAAATGACTTTAACCCATATTCGTGTAAACAGTAAAAATGTTTTGAAATACATTTTGAAGAAACATGGATGTGGATGATAAAGAGATCCCAGTAGATTATTACGTATAAACAACCTCGGATAATGAAGAGATTGTGAAATAACCCTTACCAATTTGGTAACTTAAGAAACATACAACCCATGAAAGAGGTATCATACAATGAATATGTAAATACACATAAATTAAAGTTTATTACACAAATAATATAATTATGGGCAGTACATACACCACACAAAAGGTAATGGTGGCAATATGGCATGAATCTCACGGGAAAAATATGTGAGATGAAAACCCCTTACCTTGTACTTTTCCTTGGTTGGGGTAGGTTAACCTCCTGTATAATGGTGAAATAATTGTTATTAAATTATTCAAGAATCATATATATTAATATGATATCATATATGATCTTTTAACATTGATTTGTTAATAATATATTTTAATTATCATCGTTTCGGGTGTTAACTTACTCATTTTCTTTTATATGTTTTGTTACATAATACATGTTTCTTATCGATAGGTTGTATCTTATTCATATACATAATGATATCAAGTCCTTAAACATCTTTTTTAAATCATCAAATGATAATTATACTTTAATGGATACGATGGAGAATGAATCTCACCGCGTTCGTAGAGACGGTAGTTCGTACGTACGCACGAGCGATAATATCATTATTTTGATATTAAAATAATATATAAATGGATGGTATATCATATATACAGAATCATTAAAATGTTATATTTATTATTTACATGAGTTACACATAATTATTATACCCATCAAAATAATAATATATTGAATAACAATTACACCACGACGTGGAGATAGTAAGTCGTACGTACGCACGTATGGTGACATGTTATTCAAAAGGTGGATAGAATACTGAATATGGTTGTACCATATTTATAATAACATCATAGTATATATAACATACTGGAGTTATTATTTTATAATGGTAATAACAAAGAAAGAAGAAGTGGAAGAAGAAAGGAACTTGATAAGGGGTGGGGAAACCATTACCTCTTCTTCAGGTTCTTCCTTTTGATTTGATCAAAAGGGATCCTTAGGTTGGATTTATGATCGAACTAAGGCCTCTAGGTTGTATTGAGGGATGTTGGTAGAGTATTTGGGCAGATTTTTGCAGAACCAAAATGATTTTAAGGTGTGAAGAAATGGGAAGGAAGAGTTCCCTTTTATAAGAGGGGTGAGGGGCACCATTGGAAAAGCTAGAAATATTAGTTTATAATAAATTAATATTCGGTTTCTAATGGCTCCAAAGTTTATTATTCATAGGTTAAGGTGGGTATAGGTCAACAAAACTCAACCAATAATATTTATACAGGTTTCGGTACTTATATTAACCTTATCATTAAGTATTAACCCTAAGCTAATTAGTTTCACTTTTACAACGTCTCTTTGTATTTTTATATTATATGGTTAATAAACATACCATATACATCCAAGAGACCCCCAAGTGGTCCATTAATGATAAAACTATCATTATATAAGACTCATTACCGAATCTTAGATTTTTAGGAATTTAATATCAATTAATAACATAATATTTGTTTTAAAAACTCTTTTATGTCAATTTTGACTCTATTCAAAAGTTTATTTTTTTGAAACTCATAACAGAATTACTACATCTAAAAAAGTTAATTAAATCAATCCTAATATGTCATATTAACCTAGAAAATTAGTTTAATTAATTAAAAGTTTCATATTATATTTATTTGAGTATTTATAATATCAATTATTTTGATTTTTAACTATTATAGTAATTACTACATCATCATTGTGTCATAAATAAATTATATTATTTAATGTCTAAAAATTATAAATAAAATATAACTATGTAGGAAATCTTTTTATCTTTCTAATGAATATTTATAATCTAAAATCCAAGATATATAACCCTATGTAAAAATTGTTTTTCTAAAAGATATATGCTTGTGTCATTTTTTGTATTCATTTTAACTTAATTAAAATAAAGTGTCCCTATCACCTACAAGTGGCACCATGGGGTCCCAAAATCGACCCAAATATGCCTATGTCCGAACATGTATCAACCAATAAGGCTAGGACACGTTTTAGGGTAATTTAGTATTATTATAATATTATTTGTTTAACCCTTATTTACCGGATTTATCCTTGACCATGGTAAATAAAATATTTACCGCAGTAATTATTCAAAATGTCTAAAAATAAAAGTTACCTATTTACACAATTTGAACATCCTGATTAAAAATATGGAATCCATTTTTCTAAATTCAAAACACATAAGTGGCAGAAATTAATTTAAAATTAATTCCCGCTGTCAAAACAAAAAGCGTGTTTTTAAGAGATAATAACAATCAAAAGATTGACACTTGTTTATGTTCGGTTTAATCGTAAAATTATGTCCAATGACCAAAAT
This sequence comes from Viscum album, assembly GCA_963277665.1. Lineage (NCBI taxonomy): Eukaryota > Viridiplantae > Streptophyta > Magnoliopsida > Santalales > Viscaceae > Viscum > Viscum album. The sequence goes on along the minus strand of OY728130.1, from coordinate 1,798,370,787 downwards.
TATATTAAATGGTAAAAATATATTCTAAATATACTTTAAAACTACTCAAATTCAGAATTTATCACTATTAATTATTTGATTAAAAAAGTTGTTTTTAATTAAATTTTAGTAATTTTCACTATTCATCAAAATATGAAAGTTATTCGAAAAGTACCAAAATTTCACCTTAGGCTAAATTCGATATTACAAATCCCAAAATGAAGTCCATTTTGAAATATAAAATATAAATAATTTCAAAAGGTAGGAATTACTATTCATAACGGTTAGTTTGATTGGTTGTGGTGTGTGTTAAAACTCGAAGTTGCGTACAACACACGCTACTGTATTATTCAAAGAAAGCGTACCGTGGAAGCTTGGGATGTTTCATTTTAAATTTTTGATGTCCCAATTTAGTCAAAAAGTTTAAAATATTGTATTTAAAAAGGGTTCACTATTAAAAGTTGATAAAAGTGCAATACGAAAAATGAATTTGTTCTTGCATTATGTCGAAGATACTCATAATATGGATTCTAAAATTATAAGGATTATATAAAGTTTAAAATTTAGTTAATACTATTCATAACCTCTTTTGAATGGCTTTTTGGTAAGTCATGGTGCAATTGAACTCGGTGTTGCGTGTAGTGCAAGTTATAGAATTATTTTGAAGAAATAACACACTATGAATTCTTTGGGTGTTACAGTAGACTTCATCATTAAGATTATAGGGTGTGTCCCTCATAGATGACGAAGATTATTGGGGCCTCCATGACCACCACATTGTCCTCGATGGGAAATTCAGTTGTGGAAACCATGGAACTACATCAGGGAGAGTTCCTTCCAACACTAAATTGATCACCCATATCCCCTTATAATAGGGGGATATTTTACATTCTCATCATGATCCTACAAAAATAAATATTCAATATAGATCCTATGAATAAAATGAGGGGAAGGACTATAAGCGACAATTTATTATACATAAATAGAGGAGTTGGACCAGGTAGAAATCATCTATACTTGTGACCTTCCTTCTCTGCCATGGAATCCCTTTCTCCGCAGATGACCACTCTGAATCTGTATCTCTTGATACCTGCATTCCATCATTGGTCGATGCCTCTATACAAAATTATTAATGTGAAATATCCTTATGGTTAGTCTCAACACCGAACAACAATCACATCAGCTTGGAGGGAAGCTCAGTTTTACCAGACTAACGGGAAAATGAATCAATGGTCATAGATAATAGAACACCCATGGAAGGGTAACTTACATGTGATACATGAATTCCACGCTTCTAGAAGCTTGATACCTTCCCCTATTTGTATTCACAACAACTTCTCCCTTGAGAGGTTCGTCCTCACATTGCCCAGGACTCCCAAAGACAAAGGAAAGAAGCATCAAAAGTTGGCTCTAAAATGAACCATAGTTACCTATATGGATCCTCCCAAGATGTAATACTTATAACCTTAGAGCCCTGTGCTTTCTCATATGACTTATTATGGGGAATAACCTCCCCTCAAGAAACCAGGGTGCATTGGTACCATACACCACCCCTGTAAAGAACCATCCTATAGTGACCCTGCATTTTCACACATTAAAATTACATCATTAAAAATTTAAACAACATAATAGAAATTCAAAATGATGATAAAATGATTTAGAGTATTCTTAAAACTAGGACCATGCATATCATTTACAAAATTAATGGTAAACATTTATTTACTTCATTCTCTCTTGCTTCTTATTCCCATTGAAAACTCCTTAGTACACATAATCACCTGAGGATATGCATTAGAAAGTGGTGAGATAAGAGCACAATAATATAGTATATATGAAAAATATAACAATGGGTGATCACAATCATAACATAGGCTATGTATCATGAACATGTGAGGAAGAATTAATAAAAGACTCAAAATTTGACAATGTATAAAAATGAAACATCATGTCTTACTGGTCAACAACCACACATAGTTGTAAATAATGATAGAATCATGTACACACATAATTTACCTATAAATCACCATATTCATCACTTTTACCAATGCATTGTAGGGTTGTACAATTATTTTCACACCCGTCACATCCTAACATTCATATCTCTCTATGTAATGTCGGACACACCCATTAGAGCCTATCATTTTCATTACCATGAATTCCATATAAAACATATATGAACATAAATAACCCATTAAGGTTAATGGTTGTAATCTCATAGTAACATGACCATAAAAATTCGTTTCCCAAAAGAAAGATGGAAGAACATACTTGATACCAGAACCATCAACCTTGAGGGAGGAGTAAAAGGTGTTTTTTAAAGAAGATATCATTTGGAAAACATTTTGTTTGTCAAAAAATCAAATGGAAGATTTTTTATATCCTAGAAATTTTGTGATAATGATTGGAAAAATAATTTTAATATGTAACCATACCATGAAATAAGTGAAATAGGTAGAACCCAATGAAATAAAGTTTGGTTCGAGAATTTCACCTACCTTGTATTTGAAAGCTTACTTCACTTTAATGTCAAGTATAACCACATAATATTAATTAATTAAAAATTCAAAAACCTTTTATACATTTATATTGTCCATTATTATTTTATTAGGTTCATTTATGGGGTTTTTGATTAGTTATATAGTTTAAATTCATATTTTTGGATTGTTTGATTTTATAGTTTTCTTGAATGTTTCCCTTGTATTCATGAATGAAAGTTCATTTAAAATGTTGATAAACATCATGAATTATAATTATATGACATTGATGAGATTGAAAGCCGTAAATTATATTATAAATAATTTTTTTATATATCATGATAATGAATAATTAGATAAGAATTTAATGAGGATCATTTGGGTTAATTCGGGCAGTTTTTCGACCATAACGAATTTTTTTAATCATTTAGTAATATATACATAAGTTATTTATAGAACATAAAATAGGATATAATACATATAAAATAATTTGTTTCAACCATAAATATGGTTTCAGGACCAGATCTAAAGGCGGTAAAGGAAAATGAAAACATGTAAATCTTGAAGGTGATAAATTATGACCTCATGAATAACATTTTCCTTTCTGAAATAAAAAGAAGATGAGAAGGGGTTGGATGATATATTATCCCATTATTATCATTAAATTATAGTATATGTATGATAATTGAGTTACCATATCATGTGGATGAGGATAGGTGGGAAAAGAGTAAGAAAAGAACATGGAATTGAATGAAAATTAAAGGAATAGAGAGGGGAATTACTTCTCGAATCCTGTATAAGGAACCATGGATTGGTATATTGATGATACCAGAAGCACTTAGACGTGGGGGAGGGGATAGGGAAGATGTTTGGGCAGAGTTTGGGAAATGATTAAATCTTATGAGGAGTGAGTAATTCAGGATATGAAGGGTAGTATTTATAGTGGAGGGGAGAGGGGTTTTCTAAATTTTAAATTCATTAATTTATTATATCTCCACAAGACAATTAATAGTGATTATTCCAAGTCAAATAATAGTAAAAAAGTGAATATGAGTTCAAATAATTTCCATTTACATCATCCATGACTCAAGAATGATGTAGAAATTCATTTATTTTGCATGTTTTGTAAATTATGAAATTTCACTATTCACTAAAAATTCATGTATTTCAGAAAAATCGAAAAAATTCACCCTAACCATTTTTCGATGTGTAGAATCCAATAATGAACACAATGTTTTTACAATAATTTTTTAAATTTGTTAAATTAAATTTTTAAAAAATATATATTTTTATTTGAAAAATACCAATTGAAAATCATTTATTTAATTACTCAATGATATTGGTATATCGTGCTTTAATTGAAATCATATGTATATACTATTTTATGCAACGTTAATGTTCATAAGGGGAGGTTAAAATTTATAATGGTGTGTCACTATTCATAATGGTAGGTTACTATTCATAAGGGCATGTTACTAATCACCAAAAAATATTTTTTCTATGTCGAACTCCATACATCATATTGATCCCAATAGTGCATGTCAGATATTTGTAATTCAAAACACAGAGGTGACCAATTTATGTTTAATGGTCACACAACTGTTAATTTAAGAATGATGTGGAATAGTGTTTCCTAATGTGTTTGATTTTGACATTACTACAATAAGTGATAAATTGCATTGATAAATTTTTAGGTCATGACATTCTTCCCCCTTATGAAATTTCACCATAAAATATTTATTTTACAAACAAAGGTGACGAAAATTATCCTACATCGCCTCCTCCTATTCCCAATATTCTTCTTCAAAATTATGGTTCCTCCAAAACACATTGACATGGTGGGTTTTCTTGTTGCGTAGAACCTTATCTCTCAATTCTAAAATCTTTACTGGATACTCCTCATAAGGTAGAAAAACTTCCATTACTACCACCTATAAGTTTAGTACATGTGAGGGATCTGGTATATTCTTTCTCTGGAGTGATACATGAAACCTATCATAAACATGAGCCATATCTGGTGGAACGGAAATCCAATAGGCCATGACTTCTACGTGGTCTAGGATCTCAAAGGGGGAAATATAAATTCAATGTAGCTTCCCTTTCATTCAAAACTGCATGAATCTCTTCCATTGTGATATTCAATGGAATAATTTATCTCCAACGCCGAACTGCAAGTCTCTTCGAATGTTGTTAGCAAAACACTTTTGCAGACTCTGGGGTTTTTTGAGGTGTTTCTGGATGACCGGAACCTTCTCCGTCGAATCTTGAATAAGATCAGGTCTAGGTAGCATTATTTTCCCAACTTAATCCTAATAGGTTAGAGTTCTACATTGATTTCCATTGAGAGCTTCATATGGAGCCATTTGAAAACTTGAGTGGAAGCTATTATTGTATGAAAACTCAACCAATGGGAGATGATGATCACATACACCTTTGAATTCTAGAGAGTAGATCTTAGAATATCATCATGCATTTGAATATTCCTTTCATATTGGCCATCATTTTGGGGGAGATTGGTTATGCTGATATTTAATTCAGTACTCAAAGTATGTTGGAGAATCCTCCAAAATTTAGATAGGACCCATGCATCACGATCAGAGGCAATCAAGAGTAGAACACCATGATGTCTCTCCATATCCTTCCCATATATCTTTTCAAGTTTTTCAAGTGATAGATATTCCTAAATAAGGATAAAATGGGCAGTCTTGGTGAGTCATTCAACCACCACCCCTATCGCATTATTTCCCTTCGACGTCTTCTGGAGACCCGTGAAAATTACTATAGTGACATTATCCTATTTCCATGTGGGTATAGGCAATGTTTGTAATATCCCTTTGTAATTTTTTCACTCTAATTTATCTTGCTAACATACCAAGCACCTTGAGATATATTCTGCAATCTCTTTCTTCAGGTTATCCTAGTATAAGTGTACTCGGAGATCTCAGTAAATCATTGTACTACAAGGATGGATAGAGAATATAGAGCTATGTGCATTTCCCAATAGATCCTTCTTTTTATGTGGTGATGAATGCACACACAGCTATATTCCAATCCAAATCACACCATCATCATCGATATAGAACTCTTACAAAATCACTTCTTTTACATCGTTCACCATCTTTTGTAACTCAAGGTCATCCCATTGTGCCTCCTTAATCATCTCTTGGATTGATGTTTACACAATAATTTGGGAAAGGAAGGTTATGTCCCATTACCTTATTATTTCCAAATCCATCTTTTTCATGTCCATGAAGATAGGGTGATTCTCAATTTGTGACATGGAAAGAGTATCAATTTTTTTCCTTAGAGAAACATCAACCATGTTCGCCTTTCCAGGAGGATTGTTAATAGAAAAATAACATTCCTTGATTAGCTTTAACCACATCATTTGATTCATGTTGAGACCCTTTAGTGTTAATATATATTTTATCCTCTTTTGGTTGGATTATATGCCACACTTATCACCATAAAGGTAGTGCCGCTAGATTTTCAATGAAAAAATCACGACTGCAAGCTCTAGATCATGTGTTGGGTAGTTCTTCTCATTGATGTTAAACTACCATGAGGTGTAGTCTATCACATTATCAGTTTTCATCAGTACACAAACCAAACCTTTATTTGAATCATCAATGTATTTCACAAATCATTCCCCACTTTTCTGTAATGTGAGTACAACTGCAGTGATCAACCTTCTCTTTTGCTACTTGAATCATCCCTCATATTCTTCTATAAAGACATAATTTACCTATTTCCTTATAAATGTAGTTTTTAGGCTTGAAAATCATGAGATATGTATCAAAAAACATCGGTAGTACCCAGATAATCTATGAAAACTATGTATTTTTTTGACACTAGAGGGGAGGTACATTCCTCAATCGCTTTTGTTTTTGAAGGGTCCACTGAAATTCCCACACTAGTGATCACATGTCCCAAGAATGTGGCTTTCTTCATCCAAAAGTCACACTTTCTAAACTTGGAGCACACCTTATTATTCCTCAATATTTCTATCACAAGGCTTATATATTCTTCATGTTCCTAAATACTCTTATATTAGATTATAGTATCATTGATAAACACTACAACAAATTTTTCAATGTAATGTATAAACAATCGATTCATCAAATCCCTGAAAACTGTATGGGAATTAGTAATTCTGATGGTAATCACAAGAAAATAAAATTACCCATACCATGAATGGAAGGTTGGATTCTAAATATCATCCTTATTCACCTTTAGTTGTTAGAATTCAGAATAATGATCCACCTTTCTGGAATATTGAGCTCTGCATAATTGATAAAAAAAGTAGTCATTCCTTGGAGGAGGATAATTTTTCTTTATGGTGATCTTGTTGAGTTCTCGATAATAACTACATAGATAAATTGTTCTATCCTTATCATTCACAAGGAGCACTATCACAGCACATGTTTATGCACTAGGGCATATGAACCCTTTTTTCAAATGTTCTTTCAACTAATTATTTAACGCTTCCAGTTTGATAGGATCCATCCTATAGGGACACATTGATATATGAGTAGATCTGTGTATGAGTTTTACAGAGAACTCTGCCTCATGATCCAGGGGATGTCTGGGTGACTCTATGGTAAATAAATAAACATATTCAATCACAATGGGAATTTTCGCAAGGTTGGCACTTCCCTTTAAATCAACCATTTGAGTGAGGTATACCTCTTTACAGAGAATCACCACCCACACTGTTGAAAATTTTTTCAAAGGAGATTTATGATCTTCCATTAATTTTTAGAGGATCATGGGATTCTTATGAATATGAAAAGCTATTTCCATTTCCCAATATTTGATATGTGCTCTATATAACAAGATACAATCAATTACCATTATAGCATCAAATTTCCCCAAGGGATGTATTACGAGATTGTTTGGAAGAATCTTCCCACAAACACCAATGTGATAAGAGTCAAAAAAATTGGGTTCCAATGATTTCTCCACTTTTTGATTTTATATATATCTCTAGTAAAAGGATTGGAGGCTTTAATTCTATAGTTCTACAAAACATTCATGATATAAAGGAATGTGTAGAACACGAATAAAATAAGACATTTTCCATTATTGAGTGAATAGGAAGTGTACCACGTATAGCTTCATTATATTTCTCCACTTTTGAAGTAGTGATGGAATAATCCTTCCCTTTTTTTTGGATTTGTGGATACATATGTACATTACCCTTGGGGACTTTTGGTTTAGTAAACTAGCTTGCATTATGCCATTTCTCCCAATATTTGTTGCATTAGACCATTGGGGGTGCTCTCCTTTCTTCCACTACATTCTCTTTCCTTCTCAAGTCTTTTCAACACTACAGTGCATAGTGGTCTTCTTTCCCACACATGAAGCATTTCTCCCTCCCTTTGAGGTAGTTCAAATTATGCAACTTCCCACATTTTTTCATATGGGTCATTGAGTTTTCTTCCAACCATTATCATTAGATCCTCCAGCTTAAAACTCTATATTTCCTTTCTTATCACCATAGATGTGGGACCATTCTCCAAACCCCATATCCACTATGAGAACACATCAAAACAGTTCTTCATAACTCCCAAAGACTCGAACTGAAATATCCTTTCAATGGTGTGCTTTTAGTACACTATAGAATCTACCAGGTTTTCTATCATTATTGAAAAAAAATTCAAATCATACCTTGAAATCAATGTGAAATCCACTTCATAGGTCATCACAAATCCAAATTCCTTTTTCTTAATCTTAATGAATTATCTCTCCATTTTGTACGAGGAGTTCATGGGAAATACTTTTTAAGAAAGATGATCTCAAATTCTTCCCATTCTATCTCTTAAATTTAGTCTCTTGGCTTGGTGTTCTTAATGAAATCCCACCATTGATCTAAATCCACATCTAAATGATAAATGGATATTTTCACCTTCTATATGTTAGAATAGTGAAGAATAGATAAGATACTCCCCTTTCTGTTGATCCACTCTTCGACAAATAGTGGATCATATGATCCACTAAATGTCGGTGGTTGGTTATGCATACAACACTCGATAGCCAGCTACTCCCTCTTTGGTGAAGGAGGGTGTTCATTATTATTTAGGTTATTATTCATAACCAGAGATATTTTGTTAAGCATCAAAATGGAGTTTTTAACTCCACCCCCCAAAGCATTGGTGATTTTGTTTAGGTAATCATTTCATTGGCCCTCAGAAGGGTTATTGGCATGGTTTCTACTAGTTCCTACCATTTTATAAAATAGAAAATGTTAGTATAAAAATAATTCATCGTTTAATGAATAAACAACTTATTGTTTCTTAAAATTTACACAAAAATCATAATGTAGGGGATCCCCATGCAAATATTTTTATGTGGATATTTGTACTTAGTCTCATATAAGAGGTGTTTTCTAGGGTTAACTAATCAAAATTCACAAATTAACTTAACATTTCCTCTGATATAAATATAGTGACCATGACTTTTCTTACATTACTATTACATAATTAATAATTTTAACAAAATAATATTATTACACAATGAGTATCCAAAGGATTATTTTCATGGTAAAACTAGGACCATACATATGATTTATAACAGAAAATGTAAACATTTATTTACTCCATTATTTTCCATCTTCTTATTTTCCCTTGAAAAATTCTTAATACACATCATCACCAGAGTATATACATTAAAAATGGGTGATCCAAGATCCCGTTAAGAGGATATATATGAACAATATAAAAATGGGCGAGCTCAATCATACCATAGGTAATGGATCATGGACATGAGAGGAATCATTAAGAAAAGATGTAGAATGTGGCAGCGTATAAGAATGAAAAATCATGTCTTATTGTTCAACTACAACACATAGTTGTGAACAATTCAAGAATCATGTTCACACGTCATTTCCATTGAACTAATGGGACTCATTACATTACCTAATGCATTGGTGCAATGTGTAATTCCGGGCACACCTATCACATCATAACATTTATATTGCGCTATATAATTCCGGGAGCACCTGTCATAACAAAAAAACTTTCATTACCATGCATGACACATAAAACATATATGAACATAAAAACCCCATGGAAATGAATGGGTTTCATCTCATATGAACACATACATAAAATTTGGGTCCCAAGAGAAATAGGTAATGACATACTTGATATAAGAACCATCAACCTTGAGTGAGAAGTAGAAGGTTTCTTTTTGAAAGAAGAGTTCTTTTGGAAATAATTTTGTTTGACATAAAATGCAGTAGAAAACATTTATATCCCAGTAACGATATGATAATTATAAAAAAATTTATGGAGTAACCATACCAAAAATTGATTGAATGAGGGGGAAACTGAAAAAAGATAGTTGGGTTCGAGAATTTCCCCTTACCTTGTATCTGAATGATTACTTCACAATAATATCCTATATAACCACATTAAATTTATTTATAAACAATTAAAAACCATTTTATACGTTTATAAGATTCATTAACGAATTATTGTGTTCATTTATTGGTTTTTTTGAGTTATTGAGTTTAAATTCATTGTTCTGGAACGTTTGTTTTTATAGTTTTCCTGAACGGTTTACTTGTCTTCATGAATTGAAGTTCATTTTAAACATGGATAAACATACATAATTGTAATTATATGTTATTTATGATGTTACAGAACATGAAATTATCTTAAAAATAATATATTTATATAATATTAGAATGAATCATTATAAAATAATTTAATAATGATAGTTTGGGATAATTCGGGCTATTTTTCGACCACAACAAACTTGTTTTGTTTAATTGTTTATCAATATGTACATAAGTTAGTTCCAAAAAATTTAAAATAATATAATTCATTTAATATAATCTGTTTCAATGATAAAATTAGTATCATGACCTAATATTAAGGCAGTAAAGGGAAATAAAAACATGTAATTTTTGAAGATGATAAATTAACACCTCACGAAAAACGTCTTGTTTTCTGAAATAAAAGAAAGTGGAGAAGGGTGTTGGATGATATATTATCCCAATAGTGTCATAAAATTACATTATATATATGATAAAGCTGTTATAGTACCATGTGTATGAGGATAGGTGGGGAGATATTAAGAAAAGAACATGAAATTGAAAGTAAATTAAAATAAAAGAAAGAGGGTGGGGGGAATTATCTCTGGTATCCTCCTTAAGGAACCTTGGTTTGGTATTTTGAAGAGACAAGATGATCTTGGACGTCGGGAAGGGGATAGGGAAGATGTTTCTTCAAATTTTAGACCAGTCTTTAATATTGAGTGATGTGAGAAAATGAGTGTATGAAGGGTGGTATTTCTAGTGGCAGGGAGAGGGTTTTTCTCAATATCATATACATTAATTCATTATTTCTACACATGACAAGTATTAGTGATGATTAAATGAACAATAATATTAATAATTGAATTGTTTTATAAAAAATAGCCATTTACATCATCCATTACTCAAGCATGATGTAGAAATTCATTTATTTAGAATATTTTGTAAATTATTGACTTTCACTATTCACCAAAAAATCATCCATTTTAGAAAAATCCCAAAAATTCACCCAAACCATTTTTTGATGTGGATAATACAAAAATGAACTCCAATTTTTAAAAATAATTTTATAAATATGTTAAATTTTTTTAATTATAGTTTATTTGAAAAATAATAATTTAAAATCGTTTTTTACTTACATGAAGATATAAGTATATCATACATTCCCATAAATAGTATATATATACTATCATATGTAAGTTTAATATTCAAAAGGGGATGTTACTATTCTTAAGGTCCGGTCACTATTCATAAGGGTAGGTTACTATTCATAAGGCTATGTTACTATTCACCAAAAATTAATTTTGTCTTGTCGGACTCGAAATATCTTACCAATCGCAACTATGTAAGTCAGATTTTCAAAATACAAAATAAAGAGGTGACCAATTTATGTTTAACGGTCCCACAGTAGATTATAAAAGAATGAAGTTACATTGCATTTCCTAATGTGATTGATTATGACATTACTATAATAATGGAGAAATAGTTTTAATGAAAGTTTTGGTCATTACACTACCCCAGCTGCCCGAAGCCGATGTCTTATTACATCACATTTGCATGATTTCATGAATGTTGTATCCTGATGGAATGAATAGTTTAGTAGATTTGGAAAGAAAAATATATTCGTAAGTTCAACATTACAACTTGAAATTGAATACAACATATATGTTTTATTGGGAACAACCACAACTATATGTTTATCCCTATAGGTCTCTCAAAATAAAGATTTTCTTGTCCTCAAAAAATGAAATATAAGTAAGGAGTGATCTCAAAAGTTCAGTAAGGGTAATAAATACATACAGAGATATCATAATCATAATCATTAGTCATTTTGAATAAATAAAAATGCATGCCTTTAAAATTTATACTTGAACATAATATGGTATGAATAAGAGATGAATAAAAATTTCCATAATAAAAGATAATCAAGGATATTCTACTAGAAGAATAACCGCATCAAATATGAACTACTCATTCCATAATTGGGAAATGAAGAATATGGGAATTCATTACCATACCATCAAAGCCTTGTTAAGAGACCATAAATATCCATTTTTCGAGACCTCATGCCAAGACTACAAATATTCATTTTTTCAAGGCCTCGTGCAAAGACCATAAATATCCATTTTCTGGAGGCCTCATGGGAAGACCATATTTGGTCTCATGAAACCTACCGGTGAAAAAAGGGGATATGGAGGGCCCGAAATAATAAATACTAATTCCAATTAATTCCTCATATGATTGGAGATAAGTATAAACAACATATACATTCCTATTGAAACTAATATATGAAATGTAAATAACATTCCCTGAATGTTATGGATAAACACTAACCATTCAAAGTAAATTGGTGAATGGTTTTAAGATAAAAAATCCATTTTCCATCTAATAATATAACATTAAATAAAATATTTCAGATGATATCACAAACTATTAGTCCCAAATATATATAATATTCAACAAGAGTGTAGAAATATATAAAATTACTCTTATAAAATCATCGAGTAAATCTTGAGATAAATACTCTTTTATTTTAAAATGAATAGTTATTTTGGAAAACTATTTTTACAAAACCATAAGTTATGTAAGTTAATATTTTCATAATAAAATTTCTAATTTTATAAATATAATGTTTTCTGAAAATAGATTATACAGTTCCATTGAAAATAGGAATGAATTTGAAAAATTTCCTTCAAGAAGGCTTGTATTTTATGAAGAATTTTTGAAAGATCCTTTTAAAACATATAACACCCCATATATAAAAGTAGTATTATTGTTGGTACATATATAAAAAATATTCAAACATAATTTATGAGGGTTATTTAAGAATAAATAAGAATTGTATTTATGTCAGTAGAGAATAAGATTAACCCAAATGAAAATGGAGGTTCAGGTAGGAAACCCTTACGTTATGTTTGAAAGTCATCTTATCTAGATATTATGGAACTGAATAATCAAATTTTTTTTCATAAATTAATGATTTAATTACCTCATATACTTTTAATTGGTTTATTATTACCTATTAGGATCATTCATGGCCATTTGATGGGTTAAAAGATTCAACTTTTTTTGTTTTGGAGCGTTTCCTTCCTTAGTTTTCATGATCAGTTTACTTATATTCATGTAAGGATAAAAACATATAATGAGAATGGTTTTCCAGAATAGAAGTTTAATTTAATTAGTGAAAAACCAGAATATTACATGATTATGAATTCTTTTGGTTATTGGGAGTGAATATGAATCATTATATAAAAATTGGTTGGTTTAATTGGCAGTTTTTTATCACAATGAACTAATTTTTATTTATAAGTAAATATCATGTGTACAAAAGGACTCCAATACCTTAAATAATTTATAATAAATATATAATATAGTTTTTCTACCATAAAATGGTTTTATGACCAGAATTGAAAATTGTAATAGAAATTGAAAATCTGTCATCCTTGAATGTGATAAATTAACACATCTTAGATGGTGTTATCATTTCATGTATAAAAATGGAGAAAGGATAGATGAAGAGAAATTCTTCATTTATCATAAAAAAATCATTTACATTTATTTTACTGGAGTAATCACAACAATTTTATTAATGGATTTTTGTAAACAATGATAAAATAAATGAACATGAAATAAAATAAATGAAAAGTGGAATTTACCTCTTGAAGTAATCTTCCTTGAGGGTCTCTTTAAGGCAGAAGTTTCGGCCTTTTTATGATACCAAGAGATTTTGGACGTGGGTGAGTAGACTGGGAGGTGATTTTGGTAGCGTTTAGGCAATGAACAAGGCTTCATAGTAGTGAAGAGAAGATGGAGTGAGGGAGGTTTTTATAGTAGAGGAGTGGAGGGTTTTCCAATTATTTTAATCATTATTTTATTATGTTTCCAAAGACCAAAAATAGTGTTGATGCTTGTGACAGAAAATAGAAATAAGTTCATTTGATTTTGTACAAATGGCCATTTATATCATCCATGACTCACACATGATTCATAAATTCACTTATTTAGCATATTTTGTATATTATCAAATTTCAGTATTAACCAAAAATTCATGTATTTCAGAAGAATCCCAAAAATTACCATAACCATTTTTCAACAAGTAAAATTAAAATATGAACTCCATTTTTTAAAAATAAGTTTCTAAATGGGAGGAATATAATTTTTAAATAAAATCATTATTTATTTTAAAAATACATATTTAAATTCCAAACTGATTTTACAATAAATTAAAAAATTAACTAAGTTATTATTATATTATCCTAAAATTATAGGGAAAAAATATTTATTTTGGAATACATTTTATAAAAATGAATAATTTTTTGATAAATCTATTCATTTAAAATTTTAATTAAATATTTATTACACATAAAAATACCAACACTTAATTATAAATTTCCAAAATACTCAATTTCTTTAATAAGGTGTCTAAATTTTATTTATACCTTCATGGGTGTGGTTACTATTCATAAGGGTCATATTACTATTCATAAGGTACATTACTATTCGTAAGGGTCAAGTTACTATTCAACAAAAAATGTAAGTTGGTCTTATCGAATTATAAATATCTTACTGAACGCAATTGGGTATTTTAGTTTTTCAAAATTCAAAGCACAGAGGTAGTAAAATTATGTTTACTTCCAAGGTTATAAAAAATAGAAGACTCATTGTATCATTAAATTATATATAGATCCATGGGATGTTACATTATCCCATTATTTCAAAAAAAAATTGTCCTCAAAATTAATAGAATGTTACCTCACAAAACATTTCTGTAGTTCTTCATCACATACTCCTTAGGCTGCCATATTGCCTCTTTAATTTTATGATATTTCTAATGTATCTTTATCATTCATGTCATCTGATTCTTCAACACATGTTATATAGTGTCCAGAATCTGGATATGATCTTCAATGTAAGATAGTTTATGTACCAAATCTATGCTTCAAATGTGAGTACATGTGTTGGTTCTTGAATATAATTCCATAGTAATGAGACAATGAACACATTGTGGACTTTAGACAGGCTAGGAGTCATAACCAACGATATGAAATTTATCCAATTTTCTCCATAATATTAAAATGTCCTATATACCTTGGGCTCAATTTCACTTTCTTCCCAAATCTTATAACACCCTTACATATAGATACAATTAAGAAAACATGATATCCCACTTGAAATTACAGATTATTCCTTTGACTATCAACACATATCCTTGGTATTCTTTGAGTTGATTTTATATTACATTGAATAGCATTTACCTTTGCTATTTTTTCCTCCACAATCTCTAGCATCACTGGATTACTTTCCCTAACTTCATCCCAAAATGTTAGTGTAGGACATATCATTCCATAAAATGCTTCATATGGTTCCATTTGAATACTAGAATAGAAAATATTATTGTAGGAAAACACCATCATGGGTGAATATTGATCCCACATAACTTTAAAGTTGAGCAAGCACAATATCAACTTGTCTACTAATGTTTGGATCGTCATTTCGAATTGGTCGCCAGTTTGAGGAAGATATGTAAAACTCAAATGAATTTTAGTATCGAAAGATTTCAGAAGACTTTTCAAAAATTTCAAATTAATTTGAGGAATGTGGTTAGAAACTATTGAAAGAGGTGGTCTGTGATGTCTTACAAAGTCAGAAATATAGAGTCATTCACGAATCTCCAGTTGAAAATCCTTCCCTATAGTGAGTAAATATGAAAATTCTGTAACTCGATATACAATTACCCATATTGAATCATTATTTCATGGAGTTTTGGTTAATCGAGTGACAACATTCGTGGTGATGTCATCAAATTTCTACGCAGTAGTAGGTAGAGGTTACATGAATTTCCTAGGATGTCATCATTCGGTCTTCATTTTTTGAGAGACTAAACATCTTGATTCATAATCAGAAAGTTTCTGCTTCATAATGTCCCACCAAAAATGCTCCTTAAAATCAATATATATTTTAGTGATTCCATGGTGTATAGAGGAATTCGAGCTATTAAAATCATCCAATAACTCCCTTTTTAGCTCAGGTATATAGGGAACACATAGCCTCTTCCTAAATTTTAGAATTACATATTCACAAACACAGTCATTCAACTTCCCATCATTCAAAGAATTATTTTTATTTTGAATATTTTAATCATCATGATGAGATATTTTAATCATTTATAATAAATATTGTTAGAAACCAATTAAAAAAGTAATGATGTTTTACCTTTATTGATAATTCCCATGCCTATCTATACAAATCCATTAATACAAGATCCCTTTTCAATCCCCATTTTGTTTATAACTCCATGATCCTTCCTACTCAATGAATCAACTACTTTATTTTCCATTCTAAGGTGGTTGTGTATGGAATGGTAATAATCATTGAGTTGTTTGAGCCATCAGATTTCATCATGTTTAGTTATTCATATGAGAAGTTATACTTCAAACTCTTGAGGTCCATATATATCTCACATATTTCACCATATAGATAGTGTCTCGATATTTTTAGAGAAAAATCATTACAGCTGTTTCCGATGCTTTCGCCGGGGCGCGCGCCTGTCCGTCCGTGGGGGAGGACGCGCGGCGCTTCTGTTTCCCCGCATTCCCGCTTTCCAAAGGCGGGCGGCATTCGCTCCATGTTCAGGGACGTCTTCTCCTTGATCGAAACGGGATGATGGGATGTCGGTTCTTCCTCCTACGGATTCCTCCTCAGAGCTCATCACCTAGTCCGGGTCTCCCTTATAGATTTAATACGTAGTTCGTGAAACTCTTCCCAGTGCCATGTTTCCATGGACGCCGGTTAATTACACTGCTTCTGTTGGGACATTCCAAAGGGTCCAGTCAGGGCAGCAACCTTCGGTCAGGGGAGTAGTCACGTTGAGGCATCAGTAGCGTGTCTGGATGCTGGGGTACCTGGCATGTCTGTCTGTTATTCTTGACCACAAGGCTTCTCGAGGGCGTGGAAGCCCAAGGCATCCCACATCGAGCGCGGGGAATTATATGTCATAGATACATATCTGAGGTTTTCCTCAGCTTCCCATGCTCAACACAGGGTATGCCGCAAGTTTAACATCCAGTGGAGACAGATCAACCCAACCAGATCATTAGCTAGGATAGATCAGATTGAAGGATCCTCCTTGAAGGGATATCGATACCGGGGCCAGCCCATGGGCGACTGTGAAGAAGAGCGTACCGACATGGTCTCACCAGGATAAGGCGGTCCTGGCGAGAATCGGAACGGGCGGTGGGTTGATGAATGGAGTGGAAGGAGAGTGAAATGGGACCATCGCAGGGGGGAGACAGTGAAGTTGGGCTTAAGCCTTGACGAGGCTTCCTACGTATCCCCGTGGCAGGGAATCAAAGTCCACGTAGTTCTGGGAATACAGTTTAACATCATGCATGACGATAGTGAACCCTGTCGTGAATAAACGACGGGCGATGGGTGTCGGCGAACTGACGTAAATGAAGGACCTTGGTCCCATGGGAGTTGGGCTTGAACCTCTGGGAGGATTCCTATGTACCAAGCCTTGACATGGATCAAAGACCTCGTAGTTCAAATGGGAATAGGTGGGCAGTTTAATGTCATGCAGGACAAGGGGGACATACAGTTTAACGTCATGCTGGATGAGGGCGAAAGTCGACGTGAATGAACGACCGAGCGAGGTGGCTTGAACCTCAGAGAGGCCTCCTGCGTACCATGTCGTGACATGGATCAATGTCCTCGTAGTTCAGGTGGGAAAGGGTCGCAACAGTTTACCACTGGACCAGAATGCAGTTTAACGTCATGCTGGACCGGGGTGAGACCCGACGTGAAATGACGGGTGGGCTAGAACCTCATAGAGGTTTCCTACGTACCATGCCTTGACATGGATCAAAGACCTCGTAGTTCAAATGGGATGGGTCGCAATGGCTTACCACTGGACCAGAATGGGACCTGACGTGAATGGATGATGGGTGGGCTTGAACCTCGTGGAGGCTTCCTACGTACCATGCCATGACATGGATCAAAGACCTCGTAGTTCAAAAGGGGTTTGTCGGTGAACCGACGTGAAAGTAGACCTTGGTCCACTGATTGGTGGTCTTGAACCTCTGGGAGGCTTCCTACGTACCATGCCTTGACATGGATCAAAGACCTCGTAGTTCAAATGGTGTTTTGTAGGCGAACCGACGTGAAAGTAGACCTTGGTCCACTGAGTGGTGGGCTTGAACCACTAGGAGGCTTCCTACGTACCATGCCTTGACATGGATCAAAGACCTCGCAGTTCAAAAGGGGTTTGTCGGTGAACCGACGTGAAAGTAGACCTTGGTCCACTAAGTGGTGGGCTTGAACCTCTGGGAGGCTTCCTACGTACCATGCCTTGACATGGATCAAAGACCTCGTAGTTCAAAAGGGGTTGGGTGGTCAGGGTCGCTGCTCACTCTAAGCCCACGTGAGTCATGCTCGGTGTGAGAAACAAGAGGCTGCAAGGACCTGACGATCACTTCGCGGGGGGTGCGTCCGTGAGAAGCGAAAAGGGGCTTACGCGTTGGGCGGCCCATGGTGTTGGGACTTACTCCAGGATGGAGGCCCAGAGGGGGGTGCCTCGTTCCCTATCACTCCCTCCACTGACCTTGGTAGTGGGGAAGTACGGAGATGCACGGGTGCAATCATCCGTATGAAAGGTTAGGGGCTTACGCTCTGAGGCAACCCTTCCCCTGCGAACATACGCCACTCCGACAAGGAGGATCTCATTCCATGTGCGGAAGAGTTCCATTCCTGTGGAGACGAGTGGTGTAAAAAATGTTCGACCTGGGGGGACCCTTCGTGAGGGAGACGAGGTTGGGTCACAGTTTAACGTCATGTGTTAAGGACGTGGTGCTTGGCAGTTTAACGTCCTGTAGCTCGGACGAGGTGGGTTCACTCCACACCCCTAGGACTTACATAACCGGTACCCTCTGGTTCTTGGGGAAGGGAAGGTACCGGTAAGGCCATGGTTAAGGGGGGTTGTGGAACGAACCATCGAGGGGTCCACATTAGCGTGGCTATGCGAAGAAGCAATAGCCATTAGTGTGCCTATGCGAAGAAGCATTAGGCGAAGCAACGCTACGGGTGGTATTGTCCATGGGACTTTGAAATCACATCGTGCAAACCTGGAGGGTCGCACGGAAAGAGGAATCTCTAAGCAGGGGTGTGTTCTTTGCGAATTGGAGTGCCTTGGCCTTAGCATGGGGCATAGGTGTGAGTGGGAGGTGCTTCGCGAAGTGGAATAGTGTTCGCGGAGCACTTCCTCGCGAAGAAGGGGTGCCTCACGAAGCAGGGTCCTGCGAAGCAGTGTGCTTCGCGATGTATAGTGATCCTGCCTTGGCATAGGGATCACTAGCATGGGTTGGGTGTTTCGCGAAGCATAAATGCTCCGCGGATGCCCTGGTTCCCTTGGGAATCCCCTTCCTCCGCGAACGCCCTTGAGCTTCGCGAAGAGCATCCCTCTCGGAAGAGGGGCTCAAAACGAGACAAAGCAGAGGCGTCTCGTGAAGTAGAAATACCTCGCGGAGCTCATGATTCCCGGGGAAAAGAGTGCTTCACGATTCGGGAGAGGAGAAGCCAAAAGTTTGGATTGTCCGTGCTCGGGACTCAGGGGGAGTCCAATATTTATAGGGAAGGGGCGCCGCGATGCAGGACTCGCACGCCGCCTCTGGGCTTCGCGGCGGCTCGCGAACGTCAAATGGGTTCGCGGAGGATTACCGCCTCTGGAGCTTCGCGGCGCCGCCATGGTTGGGGCGCTTCGCGGCGGCTCACGAACGTCAAATGGGATCGCGCAGCATTACTGCCTCTGGAGCTTCACGGCGGCTCGCGAACGTCAAATGGGTTCGCAGAGGATTACCACCTCTGGTGCTTCACGGTGCCGCCATGGTTGGGGCGCTTCGCGGCAGCTCGCGAACGTCAAATGGGATCGCGGAGCATTACCGCCTCTGGAGCTTCACGGTGGCTCGCGAATGTCAAATGGGTTCGCGGAGAATTACTGCCTCTGGTGCTTCGCGGCGCCGCCATGGTTGGGGTGCTTCGCGGCGGGGCTTCGCGGCGGAGCTTCGCGGCGGAGCTTCGCGAGGCAGCGCGCCGGCCTTTTTCGTCCCTTTCTCTCGGGCCGCATTTTTGGCGCCAACAAATTCCCCCCCTTAGACTTGGAGCCGCGGAGGGCGAAGGGTCGAAGTCTGAGGGAAAAATCGCCAAAATTTTCGGTGGTTCGCGATCCAGCATCGCGAAGGGGCCCGAAAGAGGACGTGCTGCGATGCATCGCGCGGATGAGGCGCGCCGCGATGCTCCGAGGTCGCCGCCTATAAATAGGGGGTCCACCCTCTTTTGTCTTCACGTGCCTTCCTTGTATTTTTGTGCTCTCGACTTCGCGAAGCTCCGCGTACTCCGCGACAGCCCTCCACGAATCGAGCTTCGTGGCGAACCGCGGGTTCCGACTCTGCGTCCGCGCCAAGCGAACCGCTGCTTGTCTGCCTTGGCCGGACATCGCGGCTTGGTCTCGCGACCGATCTTCGCGATCGGGCTTCGCGATCGAGCTTCGCGGTCGAGCTTCGCGATCCATCTGAAATAATACTTTTCTGAGGGCCAGAGTTAAAATGGCCCATCAAGAAGCTATCTTGGGGGTCCTCGCAGATGCTGCTCGTCGAGATGAGATGGCCAACCGTCCAGGCTTGGGGGAGATGATCTGGAGCCATTCGGACCACACTTCTTTGACAGATCTGCTCTAGGAGGGCCAGAAAGATTATCCGCAGTGCAAGAAACTGTTGTTGTATGGCTTCGGGCTGAGGGATGACGTCTTCATCCCTGAGGCGAGTAGGGATGAACCAGCTTGCTGGTTCAGGAGCACACCGTGCCAGAACCAATGGTTCAGGGCGGCTGATGGTCATGCAGGGGAGGACTTCACACCCGTCACCGCTGATTGTCTCTACAACCATGTGAACGACATCGATGGGAAGCCACTGCAGCCGGAGACTTCCCCTCCCCTCTATCGTACCATGCTGAAGGCGACTTTGCAGGATTCGAAGAAGGGATGGTCCGATGAGTGGGACCTACGCCAGGGCGGCAACTTCACTGATGACTGGGCCTGGGCCTACTGGGTAGGCGCTTCATGCGAGGAGTTCGGGGCTGAGTTGAGGAGATTGGGGCTATATGAGGTGGCATGGGCCTCCCAATTCCACATTTACCAACCGAAGCAGCTAATGCTGGAGCTGCTGAGTAGATGGTCATCTAGGACCAACACCTTTCACCTACATCACGGGGAGGTGGGCATCAGCCTGTGGGATGTCCACCAGATTTCTGGGGTCCCAATCTTGGGGGCCATGTATGATGAATTCCTCCCCGTTGTCAGCGCGTGGGGAGATGCGGAGCAAATGCCGCGACTGGCGTTGGCGCTGATGGCACTTGTTCCTGGAGAGGACAAGGAGGTCGTGAGGGACGTCCACTTCAGGAGGTGGTTCAAATGCTTCCTGAATTTCCCAGAGAATCGAGAGTTCCCTACAAGGCCTCGAACTTGTCCAAGGGCAGCCCAACTGGGCAAAGGGCACTCGTATTGGCGGGTCTTGGAAGACAGCCAATAGAAGACTTGGGGCTTCTGCGTCAGCACTGAACAACAGCCGATAGTCAGGCTGGCGGCGTTCATCGCGGCTCTTATCTATGGCTGGATCCTACCGGTGAGAGATACAAGCATGGGGGTACGGCCCAACTCGTTAATCATGGCGGCGATGTTGGCCATGGGGCAACGGATCAACTTGGGGATCCCGATGCTCACCATACTGTACAGAATGCTGCGGCATATTAGCGAGGAAATGAAGCCGCCAAGAATATGCGGGCCCTTCCACCTCCTGTATGGGTGGATCGCAGCGCATATCAGGGGGATTTACGAGTATCCAAACCCCATTTCTCCGCCGGGATCAAACTGTCTCCCCTCCATCCTGAATGCGGTCGGGAGCTTCCCATTCAAACTGGCCATTCCAATGGTGCTGAATCGGGTGTGGAGGGCGGATGAGTTCAATTTCCATCCCTTCCCGTTGCTGACGGGGATGCTTACTGATGACAGACGGGGAATGGAAGAACATCAGGCTTACCTCCTGGCCTTCCGAGGTGGAGTTTTGGTGGCACGAATAGATCGTGAGCCGCTCTGTGAACCGTACACTCCGCACCGGTTTGCGAGGCAGTTTCGGTGCCTCCAGCGGCTGACCCCGCAGGTCTACTGGGAGGTGCTTCACGAGGAACACCCGTGTGTGATGAGGCAACTATGGCTCATGTTCACACGCGAAGATGGAAAGATGCGGATTCAATTGCCTTCATCCACCGCTGCCTTCGGATTAGTGAAGGAGTACGCCATCAGTTGGGAGGCCGCTTATCCGGGGGAGATGCTGAAGCAGCCAACGATCCGGGTTGGTGACGGGGGGCCTCCTCTATCTCGAGGTCGGGGTCGGAGGGCACCTAGGGCCGCTCGCGGCAGCAGGGCTGCCATGGTGGCGAGACCCGCACCGGCCGAGGGCATGGCAGCAGCGGCGGATCCGGAGATTCCGGGAGAGCAGGGTCATCCGGAGGGGCGGCCACCGAGGGGGTTTCGTAGGATATCCACTCAGGCTCCGGGGAAGCGCATGCGTCACATTGACATAGCAGAGGATGCCGTCTTCCCGGAGGCTTGGGACATTTGGGATGTCAACCGGAAATTCCCCAGCCCATCCGAGATATGGGCCCACCTGAATCGCCTCGGGATGGAATTACCGGGTATAGGCCCAGTTCGGGCTGGATTCATGGCATCCCCGGCGGAGGCAGAATAGTACCTGGAAGAGCTGGAGGATTACGTCCACTCCAGTGGTGTCCCTCTCCCAATGACAGACCGGGTGAGGGTACTATTGAATCAGACGGTCCCCCCACAGTTATCGGCTGCCGATCTGAGGGAGCGCTTCCCCTTTCCGGAGGAATCAGAGGACTCCTCTCGGGAGGATGAGTCCGGAGGAGGGAGCCCACTGGAAGAGGGCGAGGTCGGAGACCGAGGCTCAGAATCCGACGATTTCGCGGAGGCTCTCAAGGTAGCATTCTGAACTTCTCTCCTTACGATCTGTTCTTGGATCCCTATGGACTTCTCACCAATGTTTGAGCCATGCAGGAGGAACTTATTCGTAGGCCTCGTTCTCGCTCCTTGGCGGGTGATGATGCGGGACCTTCAGAACTCGCGCATATAGCTGCGTCCAGTTCTGCGTCTGGTGGGACCAGGGGGCCTGGGGTGGCTCCTCTGGACTCCCCAGATCTTCCAACAGTATACGGGGGGCCTCGTCTCAGAGTCCCATCAGTACCGGCTCAGGAGCAACGCTTGGAGGTCGATCTTCATAAGTCTCCTCCACCGGTCTCCTCGTTGTCACATGTAGGCCATACCAACTAACGTTTATGTCCCTCTTTGTCATGCAGTTCTTCGACTGGCATGGGCTGCTGCGGCAAGGCTGGTCGGGATGTTTGGTTGCGTCCCTCCTAGGGGCATGCCAGTGATAGTTGCAATAATCCCTCCATCTCCTCAAGATGCAACGCACATCATCACTGGCGGGTCCTCCAGCAGGGCCGTACCCGAAATCATTGAGGTGGACTCCAAGGAAGAGGATCAACCGGTCGGTCCCAGCTCTGTCGCGCCTGCTTCGGCGCCAGGTGTCGCACTGGATTCGACGAAGGATGTTGATCCTGCCCAGGATTTCCTGCGGGCGTATCCTGTGTATGAGCCTACCAATCGCACAGACTGGGACGAAACGGCCTCCGACGAGGAAGACAGCAGCATAGTTCGCCGCCGGTCGTGGAAGCTGATCACACGCTTTATCAAGGACACTCCCCAAGCACAATGGCTGGCCGAAATGGATAGGCTTCGCTCGCGGTTGCGCGAACTGTGCGCTGGGGGAGTAGATGCCCAACGTCCTCATGCACTCATCTGAGGTCTTATGGATGAGAAGCTCCGGGAGCATGATCGTGGGCTCAGTGTGGGCTGGCAGCGGAGGAAGGCGACCAGCATTAAGAAGCTCCAGGAGGCTGAAGGCGAGGTTCAATAGATGCAGACCCGGGCAGACGGGCTTTCAGCCTCTCTTGATGCGCAATCTGAGCTGGTCTCACGGTTGAAGGCCCAACTGGCAGAGGAAAAAGAGCGCGTGAGGCAGACCTCTGAGAAGATGGCTGCCGTTCAAGCTGATGTGGAGAGGGCCAAAGCCAGGACTGACGAACTGCGCCCCGCCGCTGCGGAGGAGGAGCGGGAGCTAGTTCAGCGGCAGCAAACTTTGGATGTCGCAAGTCAACGGGTGGCGGAGCTGCAACGCTCTTTTGACGGGGTCAACCCGTCCATTGGGGAAGTCAACCCCTGAGTATTGTAACAAATCCAAACCCCTTTTATTGGTACTTTCGTGCTTCCAAATTTTACCTTTGTTTTGAATGTCGTAGCACGCACGATTTCCACTGTTGAATTGCCTTGTTACATCCCTACAATGTTTGCGGGACGTTTGACGACAATTCCCCAAGACAGTCCAGATTCTCGAAATATGGGGAAGGGTTGATCGGAGGAGGAACTTCCAGGATAGCCGAATTACCGTTTCTTCAACGTGCTCTTATGCACGAACGGGGCAACGCCAGGGGCACTGAAATCGGTCCAAACAGATGAAAATGGGAAGTGTGAATCATGATACCCAAGATTCGGAACACTGTGGGGATGGCGTGACAATAAGGGACAACCGTTAACCTTGGAGGAGAAATGGCACCCTTACTGCGTTAGCCTGAAATGGGGATAATGAATGAGCATCGACCGCTGACCATATTCGCAACGCGGGATTTTATCAATTTGTTGTCGATCAATCCATTGGGACGTTGGCCCGTAACGGTATGAGAGCCCTTGGGCGTAGTATCCAGGCCGTTATTGGGGGTCCCTCCAAACATGACCAGTCTTCTGGATTGTTGGCCCAGGACGGTAGGTGAGCTGATGCGGCATGAGACCAGGCCGTTAGGGGGTTCCTTTAGACACGAAAGAGGATGAGGGTCCAAATAAGGGGCACGCAAAGCATGGAATATGGGGTGATGGTCTGTCCGAACAGAATCCATCACTTGGGTAGTTACACCACCGTGGTGGGGGTACCTCCGATGGGCGTATTGGTTTGATCATGGATCATTCCTTCTTTGGGACAGGGCCTCTCTGGCAAGGGGGTCCGCCACTTCCCAGTGGGATCTTGGGGCATCCTGAACTTGTTCAGGGAAAAACCGCAGTTTATTGTCATGCGCTGGGGACACATAGACTCCTGTAGTTTAACGTCATATGATAGGACGTGGAGTAAGAGGTAAGGAAGCGTGTGGCGCGGTAGATATAAAGCCGACGCGAATGAGGACATGGAGTCCAAATCACACCACATACCCCCGGAGGACACTCTTCAGGTCGAGGGACCAAGAGTGAGGATTGGGCTGGGCCCGAAGCAAAGTGGTCGGGCATTCCTACGTACCCCATGAGGATGGGAATCAAGTCTTTCGTAGTTCTGAAAGCGCATTTTAACGTCATGCAGGACGAGGAGCAGCCTGACCATGTTGGTACACATCCTGCCAAAACTACTAAGCCCACGTGAGTCGTGCTCGGTGTGGGAAACAAGGAGTAGTGGTGGGAATTTCCCGACACAGAGAGGGGCTAGTTAGGGCAAAGGGACGCTTGGTGAATACCGGCCCAATGACACTAACACGATCATTTAGCACACCTAGATGCGCGAAGAGAAAGAGCCGAGTATTATGGAATTCCACTTGAACATGAGGAAGTGGAAATGTGTGAATCATGGTGCTCGAGATTCAGATCACAATGATGGCGGCGTGACGACGGAGGGTAACTGCTGACCGTATTCGCAACGCAGTACCCTGTCGCGTTATCCTAGAATGGGGACAGACAAATGAGCATCGACCGCTGACCATATTCGCAACGCGGGATTTTATCGATTTGTTGTCCAATATCCGTGGGGACGTTGGACGAAATGATTGAAGGGCCCTTAGGTCCAGCATTCATGGAGAGCCCTTAAGCTCAGTATCCACATCGTCCGAGGGTCCTTTTGGATGTGGAAGAGGATGAGGATCCAAATAGCGAGTTCACGAAGCTTGGTCGTGGGATGAGGGGAATGTCCCAGTGAAAATCCCACACTTCAGGCTCTTTGTCAAAACACATATGAATACGGCAACGAAATGTATTAGAGAGAGGGAGAAGATCCCTTTCCCTTGGAGAGATCTTAGTTTAGGGTCGTAGAATTCGGACCCTGAAAAGTTAAGCTGGGCCCGCGGGGAAGTGCTCGGGCGCTCCTACGTATCTCATAGGGATGAGAATCAAGCCTTACGTAGTTCTGGATGGTCCTTAGGCCATAGATGGGTAAAGGGAGCAGGGGACACATGGAATCAAAACCCGACGTGAAGGAGGACCTAAGCCCTACTTACCATGCATTCTCTGGGGAAACGCTCGAGTCGATGGACCGAACACACAAGTTATGTTGGGCCCGCGGGGAAGTGCCCGGGCGCTCCTACGTATCTCATAAGGATGAGAATCAAGCCATTCGTAGTTCTGGAAGTGACATGGTAGGATACCCGTGCCAGGGGAAAAGGGGAGTGCAGGCGTGGCCCTTGCAATAAATGAAGCGGAATTGGATGTATCTTGTTTGTTCTTTATGGTGAATGGTTTTTTTTTGTGAAGCGACAGGACTAGAATAGTAGGTCGTGATGTCTCCACAAGAATCAAGCCGTGATGGGCATTGAAAAATGGCATGGCATGTGACTAATACCCAACGTGATGTCCTCTACAACGAGGTCACCACAATGCGGTGCCGTTTTTCGTCGTGCGGCCAGGACGATAATGTCACAGTTTAGGGTCGTATGATAGGACCAAGCATGCATTTTATCGTCATGCAGCGTAGACGTAGCAGAGACGATGCTAGGAGGGAAATGTGCACAGTGTTATAAAACACAATTGATAGGGACATGATCCCACATCAAATTGTAAACCATCCGGAGAGGGAAACCTTAGGCCGAGGGGCCTATACAGAGGTGTAACAGGGAGAGAGACTGGCTTCTTGAATGGGTTGTACCCGGAGACAGGGTGTCTGAGCGGTCCTACGTATCCCATGAGGATGGGAATCAAGTTGAACGTAGTCCCGAATGGATCTTAGTTTATGGTCTTAGAGCTCGGACCATGGGATCCCTAAAGGACGCCAGATTGCAGCTTTGTCCCTCTAGCATGCAATGGTGCACTGAGGGAAAGCGCCAAAAGTGTCGAGATTCCACCTGGTCATGATGGGGTGGAAAATGATGTGAATCATGCAACCAACATTCAAGGACTGAAGGGGTTGGCGTAACGATAGAGGATTACTGCTGACCATGTTTGCAACACAACATCCTGTCGTGTTAGCCTGAAATGAGGACTAACAAACGAGCATCGACCGCTGACCATATTCGCAACGCGGGATTTTATCAATTTGTTTTCCAAAACCCTCGGGGGCGTTGGCCCGTATCAGTAGGAGAGCCCTTGGGCATTGTATCCAGGCCGTTATCGGGGGTCCCTCCAGGTGTGAAAGGTGATGGAAATACGAATGGAGGGGAACACGAAGCTTGACAAGTGGAAGGAACTTGATCAAGTTGAATCTGACACTCTTGGTCCTAGACTAGAGTGCTCTTAATACATGGGTGAACCACTGCAAGGAGTCAAGGGACTCAACTTCGAGGATGACCGAGAGATGGTAGGTTCTCGGGGGAAGGGGGCACGGTGCCCATAACCTTGTATCATACCTACACATCCCCCTTCTGGAGAGGGATAGACCAAGTGGCCTAGGTGACCGAGAGATCAGGAGATCACTAAGAGGTGGGGTTGGACCCTAATCTCAAGCATCCAGGTGGTCCTACGTATCCCATGAGGATGGAAATCAAGCTACACATAGTTCTAAAGGGTGCCTTTTAATGTCATGCAGGACAAGGAATAGGAAGGCCAACTCTCAGAACGGGGTGCGCGTGGTGCAGCTATTGCAAACCTGACGTGAATGAGGATGTAATCCTACACTACGACACAAGGTCCTGTGGCCGGGGTCCCAATGGTAGGACCCGAGATAGGTGAACTTGCTGAACTCCAGATGGACCCAAAGACAAGGGGTCTTGAACGTAGTTCCAGATGAGAGTCTTAGTTTATGGTCTTAGAGCTCGGACCATGGATGGTGACAACTCCCGTGTAAGCACAGATGTCAACCCAATTCCTAAGCCCACATGAGATAAACTCGGTGTGGGAAACAAGGGGGGTATCCTCATCGCAATACTTGGGGCGTCCATCAAAGGGGAGTTGACGGAGAGTTTCGAAGGACACCTTTGATGCAGCTTGTTCTCCCAATGTGTAGACGTGCACGGAGGAAAAGTACCAAGAATCCTGAGACTCTACTTGGACATGATGAAGTGATGAAGGGTGTGAATCGTGTACCCGGCATTTGGGCTTAATGGGTTGACGTGGCGATAGAGGAAAACTGTTAACCATGATGGAAACACAGCGTCCGTATCGCGTTAGCCTGAGGTGGGAACAAAAAACGAGCATCGACCGCTGACCATATTCGCAATGCGGGATTTTATCGATTTGTTGTCCGAAACCCTGGGGGCGTTGGCCCGTATCGGTAGGAGAGCCCTTGGCCGTTCATGGGGGTCCCTCCGGGTGTGAAAAATGATGAAAGCCCTGATGCGAGGATACGCAAAGCCTGGAAAGCGGGTGAGGACGTGTCTGAGTAAAGCATGGCATTCCAGGTAATAAACCAGAGTACTCTTAAGCACATTGGTGAACCGCCGAAAAAGGGATCGACGAAATAGCTCAGTAGGGGGGGAGCATGGAGTGGTCATTACGAGATCATCGTGAATGAGGACATAATCTCACACCACACCATATAATCCTCTCATGGATGAAGGATAGTCCAAGGGGCCGGGATGGGATGAGGATTCCCGAGAGATGGGGCTGGACCCGAATTTTGGACATTCAGGTGGTCCTACGTATCGCATGAGAATGGGAATCAAGCCACACATAGTTCTCTATACGTAGTTTAACGTCATACTGGACGAGAAGGGGAGCAATATACCCCAAAACAAGGGAGGTGTGCGGTATGGCGAAGAAGCCGAAGTGAATGAGGACATAGTCCCACATCACACCATACACCCTGGGTAAGAGGGGACCTGGGCCGTGGCCCGGAAAGGCCAAGGGGCCTAAGGTCAGGCATCAGTCAGGAAGGCCTGACTGGTTTGCAGTTTAACGTCTTACATGGGGACGAGGGTCGGGGACCCGAGAAGGCCAAGGGGGCTGAGGCTGGGCCTCGTAAATGGAGGGCATACGACATGGCACATGATCTCGACATGAATGAGGACATAGCCCCACATCACATCGTACACCCTTATGAGGAATCCTGGTCCGTGGCCCGGAGAAAAGGGAAAGTTATCAGTCAGAAAGGCCTGACTGGTTTGCAGTTTAATGTCTTACATGAGGACGAGGGTCGGGGACCCGAGAAGGCCAAGGGGCCTGAGGCTGGGCCTCGTAATGGGAGGGTGTACGGCATGGCACATGATCTCGACATGAATGAGGACATAGTCCCACATCACATCGTACACCCTTATGAGAAATCCTGGGCCGTGGCCCGGATCGCTAGCACCACCTGGGGGAAGTTTCTCACCTCGGGATGGGGCAGAATGAATCACTGTTCTTGCTGCCTGGGACATCTCGGGGTGGACCCGAAGATCCAGGACACTTCTGATCATGTTCAAAACACAGCGTTCCTATGGTGACCCGTATGGGGGAAAAAATGAGCGTCGACCGCTGACCAAATTTGCAACGTGGGACTTGTATCGGCTTGTTGCTTGAAAACCCTCGGGGGCGTTGGCCAGTATCGGTAGGAGAGCCCTTGGGCATTGTATCCAGGCCGTTCTTGGGGGTCCCTCTGGGTGTGAAAAATGACGGAGTCCCAGTCAAGGAGTGGGTGAAGCATAGTTGTATCCATCCACGAAAAGGGCAAACACCTTCAGAGGGGAATGTGCAGCCGGGTCGAGGCTTGCTCGACGTGGGTCGGGGAAAAAGTGTGCACCCTGCCATGTCTTGACCCGAGGGGAAGATTTTGGATTTTGGGCTGGGCCAACAGAAGAAATGTCCGGGCGTTCCTACGTATCTCATAAGGATGAGAATAAAGCCATACGTAGTTCTTGGAGGTCATGCAGTTTAGTGTCATGCGGTGAGGACGTGGGAGGATAGAAGAACGGAAGTGGGCGCATGGTGCGACCTTTACAATATTTGCGTGAGTGGGGTTGCATGAGCGGGGCCAAGAAAGCCTATTCCCTGCTACACAAAGATCCTCCAAGGAGACTATTCCCAGGGGGAATAGCTGAAGAGAAAATCTTGGGGATGGGCTCAAGACGAGGTGTCCGAGCGTTCCTACATATCCCATTAAGATGGGAATCAAGCCACACGTATTTCTGGCAATGCAGTTTAACGTCATGTTGGACGATGAGAAGCACCTCATTTGGGGACATGTGCGGCACGACAAGTAATCCGACGTGAATGGGGACATAGTCCTACACCATACCGTACAATCCCACAAGAGGGTAAGTCGGGGAAAGACCAAGGGGGAACCTGGGGCCAAGCCGCGGTGGAGACGGGGCAAGGGGCCCAAGGAGGTCAAGGGGCCTGAGGCTGGGCCTCGGTCAGGAAGGCCTGACTGGCTTGCAGTTTAACGTCTTACATGAGGACGAGGGTGTAGTTTATGGTCGTGCAAGACTTTACGGTTTAGAGTCATGTTTGACTATAGTGTCCAGTTTAAGGTCATGAGGGAACGTTTCACAGTTTATCATCTTGCAGGACGAAGATGCAGTTTAAGGTCGTGCGGGACCATTTCACAGTTTATCGTCTTGCAGGACGAAGATGCAGTTTAAGGTCGTGCAGGACCCTCACGCAGTTTAGGGTCGTGCTGGACCCTCACGCAGTTTAGGGTCGTGCTGTACCCTTTTTTGCCCTAGGCAACGTACCGCTTGAGGAACTTGGAATTGGTGGGAGGGGTTATACGCTCTCCATCCGTGGTCACCAAGGAGTATGCTCCATTGGGGTAAACCTTATGGATGATATAAGGCCCTTCCCATTTGGGTTCTAACTTGGGCAGTTTCCTACTGGGAATCATTGGCGCTCGAAGGGCCAGTACCAGGTCACCCTGTAGAAAAGAGAGGAGACGAACCTTCTTGTCAAAGGCTCTCGCTATCTTGTCCTGATGCCTTTCCAGATTGTGCAGGGCACGAAGCCGGCTCTCGTACAGTGCCTCTAATTCAGCTAGACGGATCTCGGCAACCTCATCTGATGTCTGGTGATCATAAACTGCAGTGCGTAGCGACGGTAGCTGGATCTCAATGGGTAGGACGACCTCAGCTCCATACACCAGGGAATATGGGGTCACCTGGGTAGAGTTGCGAGTCAACATCCGGTAAGCCCAGAGGGCGTTGGAGAGCTTGTCCGGCCAACTCTTCTTGTTCTGACCAACCATCTTCTGCAGAATGTTAGAGAGTGTCTTGTTGAACGCCTCGATCTGTCCATTCGCCTGCGCGTGGTAGCGGGAGGTATGGTTCGACCGGATGTCGTACTTAGCATACAATTTCTTCAATTAAGCTGCTTGGAAGTTGGTGCCGTTATCGGTGAGGACGGCGTGAGGGACTCCAAACTGGTGGATAATGTTGGAGCTCACAAAGTCAACGATGGAACGGGCCTTGACCTCTTTGAGCG
Organism: Viscum album; assembly: GCA_963277665.1. Lineage (NCBI taxonomy): Eukaryota > Viridiplantae > Streptophyta > Magnoliopsida > Santalales > Viscaceae > Viscum > Viscum album. Next base: position 1,798,339,037 of record OY728130.1, on the reverse strand, counting down.
GAACTGCTTCTGCCCACTTGGAGAAGAAGTCTGTAGCAGTCAGGATGAACCTACACAGGTGGGCTGTTGCCGGTGGATACGGTCCCACTACATCAAGTCCCCATACCGCAAATGGACAAGAGTACTTGGGGGGGGGGGTGGAGGGGCTCCGGCGGCCTATGCAAGAAGTTGGCGTGTACTTGGCACGCGTGGCATCTCTTGGCGTATCCAATGCAATCGTGGATCATAGAGGGCCAAAAGTACCCCAACCTCCGGATTTGATGGGACAGTTTCGGCCCGGCTTGATGGGCGCCACAGGAACCGGTGTGAACCTCTTGTATAACTTGAGGTATCTCCCCTCCTTTGATGCAACGGAGGAGGACACCATTGAAACTCTGATTATAAAGGATCTGTTCAGAACTGAGGCCACTCCGGAGGGTAAATTGCAGCGCGCGGTGTCGGATTCGCTCGCATTCGGCCCGGTCGTCCGAGAGCTGACCATTTTGGAGATACTCGACAAAAGGTGCTCTCCAGTCGTGGGTGGTTTCAACCACTGCGTCTGACGAACTCGGGACTCCCGATATAGAGGGTCCGGTGGTGAGATGACTTACCCGCAAGCTATCACGGTCCTCTTGGGTGACGGGGGAAATGACTCTCCGGTGGGCCACGTGTATGACCAAATCATCTTGCTCGGGTTCTGCGAGCGACGCGGCTAAGCCAGCCAGGGCGTCCGCTTGGCCGTTCTGCGACCATGGGACATGGGTAACCACTGGCCGAGAAGAGAACTGGGCCATTAGGAGGAGGGTGTACTCCAGCAACGGTGCAAGCTCTGCCTTCCTGACGACGTAGTCGCCATTAACCTGTTTGATTACCAGCTCGGAATCTCCCTTCACATGTAGGTGGGGAACATGGATCTCAAGGGCCAACTCGAGGCCGGTGATGAGAGCTTGGTACTCTGCCTCGTTGTTCGTACAACCTTCTGACAACAGGAACGAGTATGGCAGGACGGCCTGCGCCGGGGTAATGAATACAATACCCAGGCCCACTCTGTTGAGCTTGGGATCGTTGAGCCTCCTACCGGTGGGGCTCCTGGAGGCACCGTCGAAATGCATTTGCCATCACAGGACAACATGATCGACTGAGAGGATCGTCTCATCAGGGAAATCCAGGTCCAGGGATTGATCCGAAGAGGTTGGATGGGCAGCTAAAAAGTCTTCCAATGCCTTTCCCTTAATGGCCTTCTGAGGTACAGACCTGATATCAAACAACTGGAGAATCACTGCCCACCGTTCTAGTCGGCCAGTCAGCATGGGACGGTTCAGGATGTACTTTAGTGGGTCTACCCGGGAGACCAATTGCACCTCGTGGTGCTGCAGGTAATGTCGCAACTTCTGCACGGCGAAGACGAGCGCAAGACAGCTCTTTTCGACAGGGGAGTATCGAATCTCCGTATCGAGAAGCATGCGGCTGAGATAGTAGAGACTATTCTCAGTACCCTCGTTGTTCTTCTGGGCGAGCAGCGCACCGAGGGATCTCTCCAGGGCGGTCACGTAAAGGACCAGCAGTTTTCCGGAGACGGGTGGCATCAAGACCGGAGGTTGGAGCAGATACTACTTGATTTCCTCAAAGGCGGTCCGACACTCCTCATCCCATTCGTAGGCAGCGCCTTTCTTCATGAGCTGGGAATAGGGCTTACACTTTCCGGCCAGATTCGCAATGAATCGGCGTATATAAACTAAGTGGCCTTGAAGGCCTCGGAGCTCTCGAATGTTGCTCGAGGGAGGCATTTGGCTGATGGCCTTGATCTTCTCCGGGTTGATCTTGATACCTCGGTATCTGACAACAAAGCCCAGAAACTTCCCGGAGGTGACTCCGAAGTCACACTTCAGCGGGTTCATCTTCAGGTGACGGGAACGGAGGAAACCGAACACTTTCTCAAGGTCTTTTAGATGGTCCTGGTGCTGGCATGATTTGACTACAAGGTCATCCACGTAGCATTCCACCAATGTCCCGAGAATCGGTTTGAATATGCGATGCATGGCCCTCTGATAAGTGGCACCTGCATTTTTCAAACCGAATGGCATTACCTGGTAGCAAAAGGTACCCTGGGGAGCTCTGAAGGCAGTGGACTCCTCGTCTTCAGGGGCCATCCGAAATTGGTTATACCCGGAATACCCATCCATGAAAGAGAGGGCTTGGAACCCGGCCGTGGCGTCAATCAACAGCTCCGTCACTGGGAGTGGGAAGTCATCCTTTGGGCATTGGCGATTAAGATCGTGGAAGTCGATACAGACTCTGATCTGCCCATTCTTCTTTCTGACTGGCACAATGTTGGCAAGCCACTTGGGGTACTGGACCTCCTTGACGAAGATGGCTTTGATTAGCTTATCAACTTCGGCCTCAACCATAGCACCATGGGAAGGGTGCATCATCCTGGGAGGCTGCTTAAACCCACGATGTTTTGCCGGGAGGCCCAGACGGTGGACGGTCACTTGGGGATCCAGCCCTGGCATCTCATCGTAACTCTAGGAAAACACATCACGGTGCTGTTTGAGGAAGTCTACGTACTGCTGCCGCTCCTCAAGGGACATGGCCGCACTGATCAATGTGGGTCTCGGATCCGCCTCTCTACCAAGGTTCACCTGTACCAGTTCATCAACCGTGGAAGAGACGCCTTCTTCAAAGGCTGGCGGAGTATCCTCCAAGTCTTCCTCCCCAGCGGTGGGGGGACTTCCCGCGACGGAAGATACTTCTGGGCTATCAAGATCCACGGGGCAGCTGGTGCTGGCTCAGGCAGCAGCGGTCATCACATCAGGAGACTCAATTTCCATCGAGACCATGGCAATGAAGGCAGTCGATCCTATCCCATCTGGCCTTCGGCCTAAAGGTCCATGTTTGATGATATCATAGTAGTGGTGACGTGTCAGCCTGAGTCGGTTAATTCCATCCCGGCGGAAGAGACAAGTATGGCGCACCGCCGTTGTCATCAGCTTGACGTCCCGGTACCGTATAGGGGTAGGAGATTCCGGAACGACTTGAGCCTAGTTGATGTAGGAGTACGAGGTGATTTTCTGCCGTCTCTTGGACACGGGAACATGCCTTCCTTGCATACCAGAAACAACAAAACATTGCCCCATGTCGGGGGTCGTGGCCTCCAACCGTTGGATCGGGAGGATGTAGGCGTCGTCCATGCTTGCCCAGGGATCACTTGTGATCGGGGCGGGCTCATCCTCGCTTACCAGGATTTGCTTGTCCTTACTTTTGTAATAAACCGCATCCAGATAGCGGGCCTCACAAGAAGCGAAAGGGGACGCGTCTCCTTGGAGCACGCCTACTCGACCGTTGAGCGAGTACTTGAGGCACTGGTGATACGAAGAGGGGACCGCTGCATGCAGATGGAGCCATGGCCTACCCATCAATGCGTTGTAGGAGGTGTCCTGAGAAACAACCAAGAACTCGGTGCTGGAAATTAAGCCACCGAACTGATTCTTCAGGCGGATCTTGCCGACTGGGGTTTGCTCTGTCCTGTCGTACCCCTGGATCCTGAGGTCAGAGGGAGTTAAATCACCTTTGGACAGACCCAGCTTTCGCAGCGTCCGGGAGGGAATTAGATTGATTCTAGAACCTGTGTCAACGAGGCAGCGACAGACTTCCACACCGTTGAAGTGGCCAGTGATATACAGTGGGCGAATGTGCCCCTATATGGGAGGGTCCTCATCTTCCACAGAGAACCAGATAACCGCCTGACATTCGGCGTTTTCAATCGTCTCGGTATGGAAGGCTTCCACAGTTGCCACTTCCGTCTCTAACTGGAGGGGGCTCCTTAGGGCCTCGGCAAGTGCTTCGCGCATTTCAGATGACAGGCGAAGGGTCTCAAGGATGGAGAGCCTCGCCGGAATGCCGGCCAGGTGCTTCAGAACATCGTACCTACGTGCCAAACGCGAACCTCTACTCATAGGGGGTCGTTCGGCATTTGGAGGCACAGCAGGTCCGGCTGGCTGAACCGACAATTGACTAGTACTGGGTACATCTTGCTGCCTACCAGTAGAAGCCTAAAGAGTAGTCGCCGGACTAGGATCGGATAGCGGAGGCTGGCCTGTAGCCGGGCAAGACTGACTATAATAGGGACGAGGCGGCTCCCCCCGATCCAGTAGCACGAACGGCGGTGGAGGTAGAGCCGAGGGTGTTGGATGGGTCTGCACGTGCTGAGATCTGAGCTGAGCCTGCTGCCTGGTCTCGGTAGCATGCACGGCTTGGCCACAAGTGCCTACTGACGTACCTCAATGACCGGCGCGATTGCGATTCCGCTGATGTTGATCTCGGCTGGAAACGTTGGGGAGGTCTGCCTGGGGTTCCCCCTCGTTGGGGGTCATATAGGGCTTTACCAGCTCCACGGTGTTAACCGAAGCGTACCCTTGGCTATCACTCGAGGAGTCATCCACCGCTGGGCGGATCCTGGGAGGAATCCCCATTTCGGGGGGCATAAAGTCGCCAAGAGTGAGGGATGACGACAGCACTGGCGGTGCACGTTTCTTTTTCTTGCATCGCCGATGTTTGCCCTTTTGGGAAGAGGTCGACTGTGAAGACGATGCGGAGGCACTGGCTACTTCTTCTGAAGGTTCCGACTGCTTCAGGCGCGCCCGGATGATACCCTGGGCATGGAAAACGGTTTTTCGAGCCTTCCAGTCGTCATATTTCTGGGATCCGCGGCTAGGGACCTGCTGCCACTCACCTTCGCTGTCACTGCCGATTTCTGATCCTGCAAAGACGCCTGCCACTTGCGCTGGTGCTGGGCCCAACTTGACTATGTTGTTGTTGACCTGGTTCTGAAGCCAGTCTTTAAACACATAGCATCTCTTGAGGGTGTGCCCCAGGATCCGATGATAAGGGCAGTAGTTGGGGTGATCGATGAGATGCGCCTCTACCAGCCTTCTGCACTCAGGCAGACGCACAATCCCTTGCTCTAGAGCACTTCGTAAGTAGCCAGGGACATGATTTTCATTGAACGAATAGTTCTGATACCTTCTTTCTAGATAGGGGGCCCTGGGGGCCTGGTCCTGACGAGGGACCAGAGGGGCCTGCCGAGGAGGTGGCGCCTGATTGTCTCGTCTAGGTGGCGGTGGCGCATTGCACGGGGGAACCTGTCGGTTCTGAGGCGGTCGTTGTTGGGCAGGAGCATGTGCTTGAGGTGGAGGACCTCTGCGGGGTTGCGGGGGTGGTGCCTCCGGCAGCAATTCCAGCTTCCTCGGGGCTTCTATTTGAGCCACCGCGGCGGGTTCTGCCCTGGCGGTCCTCCTGGCTGGGATCGTAGGGGGCAGCAAACGTGCCTGACTGGCCTGTTGCAGGGCTTCCTCGAGGAGTTGAGCCTTGTCCGAGAAATCTCTGAACCCTCCATGGTAGTTCTGGGTAATCAAGGAGGGTACCAGCTCTGTCTTGACGTTCCCCATACACATCGTCAATAATTTCTCCTGAGTCAGTGGCGTATCGAGGGAGTACGTAAATCCCTTCCACCGGGCGATGAAGTCTACGACTCGCTCATCAGGCCTTTGATTGCACTTGAAGAGGTCTGCAATGATGGTCTTTCGCGTGGTGGAGTTGAACTGGTATAAGAACTGCGGGCGAAGATCCTCCCAATCGGTCACTGATCTGATAGGGAGCTGGCTGTACCAGACGAATGTCGGACCTTCTAATGTCTGTACGAAACATCAGAGCTTGGCGGCTTCTTGCTGAGCCGGGGTCCCCAGCATGGGGCCACATCTGGAAGAGAAATGAGCCAAGTGCTGGGGAGGGTCCCCTGTCCCGTTAAAAGGCAAGAAAGTGGGGTTCCCAAAACCTGGAGGCGCAAGCATATCATCCACCCACGCGGGATAGAGCATACCATCCGGTGGGACCGCCACCTGCCGCGTTTCCAACGCCTCGAGGCGGGCTGTGAGTGCCGCAATAAGGTCCTCCGGGTGGGGGTCCCTGTCTTGACGGGGATCCCTAAACACAAGTGCATTGCCAGGTTCTTCAACACGGTAGACGTCTTCGGCCGCTCGTGGGTCAACTGGCTGGACGACCTGCGGGGCGACTGGGGGAACCTGGGTTGGATTCTTCAGATTGCCCCGTCGCTCAAGGGGGTTTGGCGAGACGTATCGCGCCCTCTTGCCGTATGTTCTGGCATCCGCCCTGTCTGCGGCAGTAGCATGATCAGGGTGGCCCGGAGGCATCTCACCGGGGGGAAATTGTTCCTGCCCTTGCTGCCCCGGCCTGGGATTACCATTGAGGGTCGTCGCTCTGCGGCGCGTTCAGCCAAGAGTTCGTCAACTAGCCTCTTCTGCTCAGCAAGCTGCTGGCGTAACGTGGCCTTCTCAAGATCTTCATCCGTTTTCTGCACAGAGGCGGATGGGTCGGAGTGCTTGACTGTTCCGACGTGCTTCTTACCCTTGCCAGTGATTCGATCGAGTACTAGCGACTCAGTGGGTACGGGGAGACCTAGCAGGTTCCTCTGATGATGGGTAACTCTCCCTGACGGGTCGAGCAGCGGCGGTACGCCCTCGGATGGTAAGTCTCCATCAAGGAACTCAAGCTCGTCTTCCTTATCCACGACGTCAGCCATGTGGACTGCGACCCCTCTTGAGGGCATATCCTCGATGTCGCATAGAGAATCGGGCTGCCGACGGATAGGGTCGAAGAGGAGAGCGGCATAGTGTCCCCAACCACGGACTTGCACATGGGGGCTGGCTTCCCCGACGATTCTGCGGAGTGCTTTAAGACTCTGAACACATTTTCGTTGAAGGGCGCTCTGGTGGCCTGGCGACTCAGGGTGCTGGGCCACAAGAAGTGCGGCTGCATCGATCAGGCAGCACTGCTCGCCGATTTCTTCGAAGTGCTCACGACTTCTGGGGTACACCACCCGTTCATAACGGAGGCGGAAGTGTGTCGCCCACAGGGTTCGACAAAAGCACCCCACGTCTTCAGGGGTAAGAGACTCTGGTATGCGGAAATTCAGTGCCACCGTCGGCCAGAACTTCTCCGAGAAGTAATCCACTGCAAGGATACTCCAGAAGCTCCTAGGCTCGGACTTAGGGTCTGGCCCTATGTTGCCGCACTCGTCAACCGGGGGCGGCTGAGGAACCGATAGCGGTACTGAGGCAGACCTTTGGGATAGTAAGCTCGGCGGTGGAGAATACGACAAACGAGCTGACTGGCCACCGAATTTCGGGCCATCCTCCGAGGAGTGAGGTGACCTGGCCATGATGTCACGATACGACGGGCTGATAATCGCAGCTTCCGGAACAGGAGCCGCGGCTACCGGCGATAGGTCGTATCGTCGCTCTACCGTCGTTGGCCCCCAAAATAACTCTACGTGATCTCTGGTAGAGGTAAGGGCTCTTCTGGTGACAGAGGCGGTGATTTCGTGGTCGAGACCTGCGGAATTCCCAGGATTTATTCCTCTTGGATATACCTGCGGAGAGAGACGGGAATCCGGTGGACCTCAAATTCTGGAAGAACGAGGCTAACGCGTCTGGTTCCTGCCCCAGTCCTTGATACAGAGGAGTGGGTAGAAGGTTTCATCGCTGAATCGCATTCCTCTTCCGAATCGGAGAAGCGGGCAGGTTTGATCTCCACCTGGGCCTTCCCAGGATTCTTCTTGTGGTGGTGACGACCCGCTCTTCTGCCCCTGGGCGGCTCTTCGGGACAGGGTTGACCCCTATCAGGCAGCCTCGGGGCGGCGCTGGCGCCGTGGCGGAGAGGGCCCCCACTCGAGATAGCCGGGGTGCAAGGGGCACCAGGGAAAATGTCGAAGGGTACATGGGGAGGATCTCCATGAACAGTACCCATGTGGGCGGGGCCTCTGTTGGAACTGGCAGGAGCATGGGGAGGACCTCCATGGTCGATGCGAGTGGAGCGAGGCCGACCTTCACTCCTCGAGTTGCTGGGGCGAGGAGGACCATCGCTGGTTGCAGAGAGAACGTAGGGAAGGACCCCACATTGGAGAAGGACCGGATGGACGGTTCCTTCAGAAGGATGGACTCCATACCCTGTACAGCGGGTGCGGAAAATGTTTCCGCGCTGGGCGTCACTGCCGCGAGGCAGGTCTTCCTGCAGGATGGGGGTAGCACGAGGCATGACTCCATGACGAACCTCGGAGTGGGGAAGGCCCACGCTCTGTGGAGTAGTGGTACGGGGAGGACCTCCGTACGGGGTGGCATTACCGCGGGTTAGCTCGCGGCGATCACCACATGGGCCTGCAACCCGGAGAGTCAACCCAGCCTGCCCGTGGGGCGGTTGGGGTCTCGATCCTTGTTGGGTGAAGGAGTGCCCCTGCTCAATGTATACAGGGGCTTCACGATGCACGTCGGCGGTGGCTCGGGCCACTGTAGCTGTCGACGTTGACGTGCCTAGGCGAGCGTCCTCAGCCCGGGACCGACGCTGACGTCGGGTCAGGCGGGCTGGTGCAGGTGGTGCTGGGATGTAGCCTGCCTGCTCTTCCTGCGGGGCCGGACGGCGGCGCTGACGCGGCCGGGTGGGAGCTCCCGCCTAGGGCCCTCGGGTCGGGGCCCTGAGTGGACTGAGCCGGACGGCGCCCTCCTCTTCAGCGTAAGGCGAGGAGTCGTCAAGGCATTCTGGAGACAAGCTCCCGAAACAGTTGAATGTTGGGGTGGGGAGCAGGGGCTCCCCGCACGGCCTGTTAGGGCGGCGTTGACGGCGGGGCCTGGAGGCCTCCAGGTCCAGGCGGGCCATATCCCAGGTTGGGATGACCCCTTCTTCCTCATACCTGCGCACGAGGTTATTGATCACCCTTCGCTGGATGACCTCTGATGGGGAAAGGGGGCGTGGACGCCCCGTATTTCGCGATGTGGCGGTCGTCGTGGTGTTGCCCCTACCCCTGCGTGGGCGAGGAGAGGATGGTGACCGCATCTTTGAAATAGCAACCTGGTTCCTGAGAAACAAAGGGATCAACTCATCAGTACTGAGAGGAAAAGGATTGACAGCCAGTGCCCCAGCGTTCTTCCATTCTCCATGTCTATGAGAAGGATCCACGCCAACACGCTGCAGAGCGGAGTGCCCCACGTTCTACTAGCCCGACTTCCGGTGAGTTTCACGACATGCCTGCTATTTTCATGGCGGGACCAGGCACCGGACATCTGGATCCGGTGACACGTCAGTCTAATGGTGTCTCGAACGCTACTAATCTCCATATTGAGGAGAATAATTTCACGTGAGGTTCACCATTTCTATTTCCGACGCTTTTGCCGGGGCGCGCGCCCGTCCGTCCGTGGGGGAGGATGCGCAGTGCTTCTGTTGCCCCGCATTCCCGCTTTCCAAAGGTGGGTGGCATTCGCTCCTTGTTCAGGGACGTCTGCTCCTTGATCGAAACGGGATGATGGGATGTCAGTTCTTCATCCTGCGGATTCCTCGTCAGAGCTCATCACCTAATCCGGGTCTCCCTTATAGATTTAATACGTAGTTTTTGAAACTCTTCCCAGTGCCATGTTTCCATGGACACCGGTTAATTACACTGCTTCTGTTGGGACATTCCAAAGGGTCCAGTCAGGGTAGAAACCTTCAGTCAGGGGAGTAGTCACGTTGAGGCATCAGTAGCATGTCTGGATGCTGGGGTACCTGGCATGTCTGCCTGTTATCCTTGACCACAACGCTTCTTGAGGGCATGGAAGCCCGAGGCATCCCACATCGAGCGCGGGGAATTATATGTCATAGACACATATCTGAGGTTTTCCTCAGCATCCCATTCTCAACACAGGGTATGCCGCAAGTTTAACGTCCAGCGGAGACGGATCAACCCAACCAGAGCATTAGCTAGGATTGATCGGATTGAGGGATCCTCCTTGAAGGGATATCGATACCGGGGCCAGCCCATGGGCGACTGTGAGGGAGAGTGTACCGACATGGTCTCACCAGGATAAGGCGGTCCGGGCGAGAATCGGAACGGGCGGTGGGTTGATGAATGGAGTGGAAGGAGAGTGAAATGGGACCATCGCTGGGGGGCGACAGTGAAGTTGGGCTTGAGCCTTGATGAGGCTTCCTACGTATCCTCGTGGCATTGCGTAGTTCGGGGAATACAGTTTAATGTCATGCGGGACGATAGTGAACCCTGTCGTGAATAAACGATGGGCGATGGGTGTCGGCGAACCGACGTAAATGAGGGACCTTGGTCCGATGGGAGTTGGGCTTGAACCTCTGGGAAGATTCCTACGTACCATGCCTTGACATGGATCAAAGACCTCGTAGTTCAAACAGGAAATGTTGGGCAGTTTAATGTCATGCAGGACAACGGGGACATACAGTTTAATGTCATACTGGACGAGGGCGAAACTCGATGTGAATGAACGACCGAGCGAGGTGGCTTGAACCTCATAGAGGTCTCCTATGTACCATGCCTTGAAATGGATCAAAGTCCTCGTAGTTCAGGTGGGAAAGGGTCGCAACAGCTTACCACTGGACCAGAATACAGTTTAATGTCATGTTGGACCGGGGTGAGACCCGACGTGAAATGACGGGTGGGCTTGAACCTCATAGAGGATTCCTACGTACCATGCCTTGACATGGATCAAAGACCTCGTAGTTCAAATGGGATGGGTCGCAATGGCTTACCACTGGACCAGAATGGGACCTGACGTGAATGGATGATGGGTGGGCTTGAACCTCGTGGAGGCTTCCTACGCACCATGCCTTGACATGGATCAAAGACCTCATAGTTCAAAAGGGGTTTGTCGGTGAACCGACGTGAAAGTAGACCTTGGTCCACTGAGTGGTGGGCTTGAACCTCTGGGAGGCTTCCTACGTACCATGCCTTGACATGGATCAAAGACCTCGTAGTTCAAATGGGGTTTTGTCGGCGAACCGACGTGAAAGTAGACCTTGGTCCACTGAGTGGTGGGCTTGAACCTCTGGGAGGCTTCCTACGTACCATTCGTTGACATGGATCAAAGACCTCGTAGTTCAAAAGGGGTTTGTCGGTGAAACGACGTGAAAGTAGACCTTGGTCCACTGAGTGGTGGGCTTGAACCTCTGGGAGGCTTCCTACGTACCATGCCTTTACATGGATCAAAGACCTCGTAGTTCAAAATGGGTTGGGTGGTCAGGGTCGGTGCTCACTCTAAGCCCACATGAGTCATGCTCGGTGTGAGAAACAAGAGGTTGCAAGGACCGGATGATCACGTCGCGAGGGGTGCGTCCGTGAGAAGCGAAAAGGGGCTTACGCGTTGGGCGGCCCATGGTGTTGGGACTTACTCCAGGATGGAGGCCCAGAGGGGGGTGCCTCGTTCCCTATCACTCCCTCCACTGACCTTGGTAGTGGGGAAGTACGGAGATGCACGGGTGCAATCATCCGTACGAAAGGTTAGGGGCTTATGCTCTGAGGCAGCCCTTCCCCTGCGAACATACGCCACTCCAACAAGGAGGATCTCATTCCATGTGAGGAAGAGTTCCATTCCCATGGAGACGAGTGGTGTAAAGAATGTTTGACCTGGGGGGACCCTTCGTGAGGGAGACGAGGTTGGGTCACAGTTTAATGTCATGTGTTAAGGATGTGGTGCTTGGCAGTTTAACGTCTTGCAGCTCAGACAAGGTGGGTTCACTCCACACCCCTAGGACTTACATAACTGGTACCCTTTGGTCCTTGGGGAAGGGAAGGTATCGGTAAGGCCATGGTTAAGGGGGGTCGTGGAACGAACCATCGAGGGGTCCACGTTAGCATGGCTATGCGAAGAAGCAATAGCCGTTAGCGTGCCTATGCGAAGAAGCATTAGGAGAAGCAACGCTACGGGTGGTATTGTCCATGGGACTTTGAAATCACATCGTGCAAACCTGGAGGGTCGCACGGAAAGAGGAATCGCTAAGCAGAGGAGTGTGCTTTGCGAAGTGGAGTGCCTTGGCCTTAGCATGGGGCATAGGTGTGAGTGGGAGTTGCTTCGCGAAGTGGAACAGTGTTCGTGGAGCACTGCCTCGCGAAGAAGGGGTGCCTCACGAAGCAGGGTCCTGCGAAGTAGTGTGCTTCGCGATGTATAGTGATCCTGCCTTGGCATAGGGATCACTAGCATGGGTTGGTGTTTCGCGAAGCATAAATGCTTCGCGGCTGCCCGGGTTCCCTTGGGAATCCCCTTCCTCCACGAATGCCCTTGAGCTTCACGAAGGGCATCCCTCTCGGAAGAGGGGCTCAAAACAAGACAAAGCAGAGGCGTCTCGCGAAGTAGAAATACCTCGCGGAGCTCATGATTCCCGGGGCAAAGAGTGCTTCGCGATTCGGGAGAGGAGAAGCCGAAAGGTCGGATTGTCCGTGCTCGGGACTCAGGGGGAGTCCAGTATTTATAGGGAAGGGGCGCCGCGATGCAGGACTCGCGCGCCGCCTCTGGGCTTCACGACGGCTCACGAACGTTAAATGGGTTCACGGAGGATTACAGCCTCTAGAGCTTCACGGCGCCGCCATGGTTGGGGTGCTTCGCGGAAGCTCGCGAACGTCAAATGGGATCGCGGAGCATTACCGCCTCTGGAGCTTCTCGGCGGCTCACGAACGTCAAATGGGCTCGCGGAGGATTACCGCCTCTGGTGCTTCGCGGCGCCGCCATGGTTGGGGCGCTTCGCGGCGGCTCGCGAACGTCAAATGGGATCGCGGAGCATTACCGCCTCTGGAGCTTCGCGGCGGCTCGCGAACGTCAAATGGGTTCACGGAGGATTACCGCCTCTGGTGCTTCGCGGCGCCGCCATGGTTGGGGCGCTTCGTGGAGGGGCTTCACGGCGGAGCTTCGCGGCGGAGCTTCGCGAGGCAGCACGCCGGCCTTTTTCGTCCCTTTCTCTCGGGCCGCATTTTTGGCGACAACAACAGCTAACTCAAGATCATGAGTAAGAGTGTGTTTTCCATAATTTTTAGCTACCTTGACACGTAGGCAATACCTCAATCATTATAGATAAGGACACAATGAATTCTAATCTTTGATGCATCAGTATAGTTCAAAAACCATCATTCCCTGATAGTAGATTTAGGGTCAGATAATTCACAAACCTCTTCTTCAATTCTTCAAACAAATCCTCACATTCATTTTTCCATAGGAAATTAACCAATTTACATGTAAGCTTGGTCATTGGGTGGGATAAATTGGTGATTTTCAAAATTAGATTCCCATAATGACCATCTAAACTAATAATAATACGTACCTAATTTATATTAATTGAAGTAGACCATTCTTGAACATCCTTTGTCTTCATAGGATCAACAGATATTCCGTACTTATGGAAAATGTGCCTATTAAAAGAAAATAATTATAGCCAAAATTCACACTTTCTAGATTTTTGGATTATACCCAGATATCATTAATAAATTTCACCAAAAATTTATAACAATATTCCATGAAAAATAAATTCATTACTTACATGAAGAGAGGGGGTGCATTAGTTGGTTCAAAATGCATTACTCTAAACATATGATGCCCATACATAGATTGAAACGATGTCTTTAGAATATCTTCATTCATTACTTACAACTGATGATATCCAGATCGATGGTCAATATTCGACAATTATTGGGCTCTATGAATTTCATCAAATAAATAATCAATTTGAGGTATGACATTTTTTTTCTTGAATTGATCTCCCTGTAGTTAATGAACATCCTCAAAGATCCATCTTTCTTCTTAACAAAATGAATTGGGGATCCCCATGGAGAGAACTTAGAGAGAATAAATCCTCTATCACTAAATTCTTCTAGTTTTTTAATTAATTATAAAAATTACACACTGGCCATTCTATTAGGAGAACTTGTTAGAGTCCCTGAACTAAGAAATAAATAAATGGAAACCTAAATTTCCAACTCTGAATGATATCCAGGTAAATCCTATAGAAACAGATCAAAATATTCTTGCAAAACAGTTACACCCTCTATTTGAACAATCCTTTCACCACCTATAAATATTTCATTCCCTTACACCCCAATAATTGAATTGAGTATAGCTACTGGGGGTGAATATTGATAAGATTCACTTGATGAGGTTTCTTCTCTAAAGATAAGGGATTCACCACCATTCTAAAAAATTATAACTTCCCTATTATTGCAATAGATCTTTACATCATTGTGTGAAATCCAACTCATACCAAGGATTATATCAAAGTCAATAATGGTTATGATAATATGTTTTGAAACTAAAGCACATTTATGTGTCATTAGGGGGACTGAAAAACACATATTTGATGTAATGATAATTCTATAGGAGTTTTGACTAATAAATCCTTTATAAAATCAAATTAAACATGTCTAATTTTCATGGAAAAATGGGAATATATAAAATAATGTGATGTTCTAGATTAAAATAATGATTTGGATTTGTTTGAGGAAATGGTTAAGGTACCTACCACCACATCATTTGAAACTTCAACCTCAGCAGTTGTTACCGCATAAGCCTGGCCTTGATCCATTGGCCTTCATTGAGGAATGTTTCATGGATTCTTAGTACATTCATGTGCATAATTTCCCATCTCGATAAAACTATATAAATGAACATTGTATGTTTCTTTCTTCCACATTCAATCATGAGATAGGTAGCCTCCTTCTCTACACTTGTATCAAACTCCCTTTCCCTTCAGGCATATTCTAGGGTGTTTCTTCCCAACATTACAATAGGGTTGAAGGTTAGCTCTTCACTTATTCCCCATATCATTATTTCCTTTTCATGATTTTTCAGAATCTATATTCTTCTCTTTCCTTATATTAATGTCATGAGACTTAGAAAATTATTTTTCTATCTTAATCGAACCTGAGACCATATCTTCGTACGATGAGAAATTCTGGGAGACTAGTTCCCTTTGGGGGAAGGGCTTTAAACCATTAATGAATCGAATAATCTGACTCCTTGGATAATGTATGTAGTCCAAAGCATGTATTTCTAACCTTGTGATGTTAGATTCATACATTGCAATATTCTCATCCTCTTTTTTCTTCATATTCAGAAACAGCCTTTCAATATCTTCTCACTATTCACAAGGGAAGATTTTTTCTAGGAAAATTACGTTATAATTCTTCAATTCCATATCTTCTATTTCTTCCTCCTCCTTTTGGTTTTGGATTGACAAACACCGCTTATCCTCATATCCTGATATATGATAAACTTACACAAAAACATTCTCTCTATAGTTACATCCCAAAGAGATAAATATCTTTTCCAGGGAACATATCCACTACTCAGCTACTAATGGGGTTGTAGTCCAATTTAGTGGTGGAGGATAATATCCCATAAAGCGATATAACATATCTCATCCATATTGTGGATCAATATTCTCTATAATGGTATGGTAATTGTTCATAACCTAAGTAAGTAGTCCATGTATAGTTATATTTTTTTCAGCACCAGTCATACCACCAGAGCCAACGTCATTATCCTATACTAGTCGGAAATCCTTATACGGGATACGTGCATTCATGCAGCTTCCATTCCTTCCCCTATGGGACATTTCTATATAATTGAATACACTATATTATGTTATAAATCATACTGTATAATATAAACTTAGAAAAATACAAAGATGAAATTAAAATCTTATGCATGGGTAATCCCATAATCATAAACATGGTTTCTTGGAGGAAACAGCTTCATTTAAATCCTTTATAAAGTCTTGTAAAGAAAATTTCAATTTTCATAAGAATACCCCCAAGAGTGTTAATCCAAGTGTGTAGTATGGCCAGTTGTCATGTGCTGGAATACCTCGGTTCATGCCTGAAACTCCTTGTTAGAGTTTTCACTATTAGGTATTTTTGTGGTAGAACCACATCCACTTGTAGTATCTAGACATGGATGTATTATCTTGAATAATCCATATAATCTATTCATTACGAAAATTCTAGGACGGCCTTTAATGGTTTTCCACAAAGTCTATCTTAGGAATTTGTCAGAAAATCTATGTTTTCTAAATCTAGTTTCTATGTTTTCTACTAAACATCCTCTGATACCAACTATAAATACCTGACCTTTATTTCCTAGAGATAGTTATTTATGACATTACATTAGCCTAATTTCTAGAAAGTCACATCCTAATGTAATGAATGGTTTAGTAGATTTGGAAATCTATATACATACACATGATAAGCATTACAACATGAAATGAAATAAAAAATAAAAGTTTTTTTGGAATATACACAACTATAAGTTTATCCCTACAATTGATTCATTAAAAACTTCTTAATGTGATAAAATAATAAAACATATTAAAGGTATGATACAAAACACTAACTAAGGATAAGTAATATAGTGGAAGATATTATAAATAGAAACACTAGGCATGGAGAATAACTAAAAACATATGCCTCTAAAAATTATTCATGAACATAATATTGAAGGAATAAGAGATGAATAAGTAATTCCATAATAAAAATTAATACTAGATATTCTACTAGTCGAATAACCACATGAAATATCAATTACTAGTTTCAAAATTAGGGAATTCATAATGTGAGACCACATACCCATACCTTCCAAGCCTCATGCAATGACCATAAATATCCATTTTGTCGTGGCCTCATGCAAAGACCATAGTTTGTCTCATGAGACCTACCGAGGCACCCGGGGGAAATAGAAGTCCCCACCTGAGACTTACTAAGTCCAATTAATTCCTAATAAGAATGGGGATAAACAAAAACAACATAAACATTCATATTAAAACTAACATATCAAATGTAAATAACATTCCCAAACATTATTCATAAACACTAATGATTCATAGTAAATTGGTGAATGGTTTTAAGATAGAACATCCATATTCAATCTAATAATAAAAAACTCAATATAATATTTTGGATTTTATATTAGTCTCAAATTTATATAGTATTCAATATGAGTGTTTAAATATACAAAATTTGTCTTATAAAATTGTTGAGTAAACCTTGAGATAAATACACTTTTATTTTGAGAAGAAACGTTATATTGGAAAAGTCATTTTATAAATCCAGAAGTAAAGTAAGATTGTATTTATATATTAAAATTAGTGATTTTATAAATATGAATTTTTAAATAAATAGATTATAGAGTTACCAAGAGAATAGGTAATATTTTTAGAAATTCACTTGAATCAGTTTTGAATTTAGAGAAGATGTTTTGAAAGATCCTTCTAAAAAAATACAAATACATAAAAGTAGGATTATGGTTACTACATATATATATAACATGAACATTGAATTTATTAAGGTTACATAAGAATAGACAATAATTTTATTGAGGGTTGTAGAGAATAAGAGTGACATTAATGAAAATTGAGGATTCCGTAGAAAACCCTTACCATACGTCTGAAGGCGTTCCTCACTCAATATTAATGACTTGAATAATATTCTTTTTTAATAAATTAATGATTACAAAACCTCCTATTCATTTTATTTATTTATTATAACCATATTCGGTTTATTCATGGCCTTTTTATGGGTTAAAAGATTCGATTTCATTATTTGGAAGCGTTTTCATCCATGGTTTTCAATATCAGTTTACATATATTCATGTAATGATAAACACATAGAATGAAAATTGTTGTCTAGAATAGATGTTTTATGTTATTAGTGAACAAATAAAAGATTAAATTGTTATCAAATTCATTTGGTTTTTGGGCGTGAAGATGAATCATTATATAAAAATTATTTGGGTTAATTGTTGGTTTTCGATCACAATGAACACATTTTTATTTATAAATAAATATCAAGTTACCAAAAGTGTTAAAGACATTAAATAAGTGATAATACATATATTATAGTCTATTTCAACCATAAAAATGGTTTCATGATAATAATTTAAGATGTTAATAGAAATTGAAAAGCCATCATCATTGAATGTGATAAATTAACATATCACGGATGGTGTTTTAATTTATATTATAAATGAAGGGGAAAAGAAAGACGATGAATAATTATTCATTTATCATAAAAATATTACAACACATGTAAGGTATTGGAGTCATCACAACATTTGGATGAAAGGAGTATAGGAAAGAAAATGAAAATAAAGGAACTTCAGATAAAATAAATGAAAAGAATAATTTACCTATTGAAGTAATCATCCTTGGGTGACTATTTAGGTGAATGTTTTTAGCCTTTTTATGAGACCAATGGATGATAGAGGTGGGGTGATATTGGTAGGATATTTGGGTATAATTCTGTCAAGGAAATGGGCTTGAGAGGAGATAAGAGAAGAGGGAGTGAGGGGGTTTACAGTTGAGGATATGAGGGTTTTCATATTATTTTAATCATTATTTTATTGTTTTCCAAATAAAACCAATGATTTTGATTCTTGTGACCAAAAATAGTACTATGTGCATTTTAGTTCAAACCAATTCTCATTTACATCAGGTGAGACTAAATCATGATGAAAAAAATCACTTATTTGTCATATTTTGTAAATTAAGAAATTTAGCAATTCACCAAATATTCAAGTATTTTGTTAACTAGATAGGTTATAACAATGTGGAGACATGTTGTTTCATGATTTTTTTTATAAATCCTTGGGGTGTTATAACCCACACTACTGCATCATCTTATGCTTCCCTTGACACTCTACCTACCCCTCAAAGAGTATTCTGACTAGAACATTGATGCACTGATGACTTAGTGCCTAGTAATATCACCCTTATGTGTTGACTGAAGATCACATCTGTGTATGGAGAAAACAATTTTTTATCATAATAAAAACATAGGTTGACATTGACATTGGTAGACGATAACATAATGGTCTCACCAAAGACCTAACCTATAATTATCCATCATGCCTATTGAAGGATATAAGGATTCAACTCCTCAAAAACCCTATGTAGACTCTATTTATTAGTTTATGGATGAAGCTAAATTTATACGACAATTTAGATGACTTATATGACTCGTAATATTGGTTTTTTTAATTCTATCGAAATGCACTCCACCCCAAATGTTCTGCACGTATTCCCTCTACTCAAATTTCCCTTGTATGTTTTCCATTATCTTCCCAAATAGAGTTGGAAATGGGTAGTATTTAAATTTCAAGTGATTTTTGATCCAAAATGTGACCCCAAAATCATTGAGCATCACTAGCTGAACGTTAATTATATTGGACAATGAGGGAAATGGACTATTATTTGGAGGGATGATGGTATTGAGAAACACATAGACACCGAAATGCAATTCATTCCATTAATGGAAGAATGAAAATTCTGCATATATCCTCTTGGGAATATCTCCCATCACCATAAAATCCAGCTATATGTAGAGTTATACAATCACTAGTACCTCAGATTCACCATATAACAGGAATCCCTCATTGACACCCTAAAACGTTTCCCTAGACGCAAGCCCATACATGTGTCTCTTGTCGGGAGAATCCAACCATTGAGGAAGGTTACAAATAATTAAATGTATCGAAATAATGGATGTCAGTCCCCCTCAATTTTGTACATGTACTTCTAATATTGCATGTCCTTCATAATCAGCTTGCATGATCCTGAGCTCCCCTTTTACGGTTGTAGCAGACACTGCTTTGTCTGCCCCATTATTTTCACAATGGAATCCTTATTCAAGAACATGAACAACCATATCCATAAGACAAAATCCTTATTGAAGGGAGGAGTATCATTCAGTTTTCTATTTAGCACATCTAGATGATGTTACATTGGGAGAGGGTTATGATTCCTATCACACAAGACATTTAATGTCTACATAAACACATAATACTGGAACAAATTAAATGGTATGACACCAACGAATTTTGCATCTTACTTTCTAATAACCACCTACCCATGGAGAAAGTGGAAATATTTGGTGTACGGAGAGAAAAAACTGATGATCTCTAGAAACAAATCTTTTTTACTGTACATGTAGAATTGGTATATCCACACTACCTCATATAATATGAAAAAATATATAATATCCAAGTACTCAAATTAGGTTAATTGTACCCAGTACACCTAGGGCCATTGGTCAGTAAAACAACCTCTGGACTATATATCACATTTCTTATACCATCCTTTTTGGTTTTCCTGGATCCTACTTTGTACGGTTCAAGCATAGTGGGCTAGGAATTATTATGCCTTTGGTTGCTTCCACATAATGTTATTCATCCTTCTACAAATCATTTATAAGGTGATTCCCTTGTTCTCCTGAGTTATGGGGACCTTGAACTATGATATTCTAGTGGGAGATCTTGATGTGAAAAATGAACAAACAATGTGTCACACTGATTTTGATGTTTGGGATAACAACCTCATACATTAGTTTGAAATTATATAGAAGCATATGATTACTCATTATGAAATTCCCCTAGTCACTGGTAATCAATCCTAGTAGCAACTTATTATTCAATATGACCATCCTAGATCACTTAATCTCTTGGTTTCCCTATATCTAGGCTCTCTAGGTGGTACCAACAACTTTGATTTCTGGTTTGTTGTGTTGGTTATCCATTTCGCGATAATTTTTACATTCCAAGTCAAAAGATACCAAGTATGGGTTATGTGAATAAAAACATTTATGATTGAGTTCAAAACATAACCTTATTCGTGGATGTAACAATGTGGATGATTGTGTGGTAAAATATTAATGGATAAGGACAATGATTTTTCATGAATGTTTAGTTATGAACATGAGAGAAGAACAAGTGATGAGAGAAGCTAGTGTAATATATAATTGTGCCCCTATCTCTATTTATAGGATCTTTCCATCATAATTCACATTGCATGACATTCACATGAATGATTAGAAGAAAAATTTCTTCACCCATAAAGAATAGTGCTACTCTTTTTGGCGTTTCTCTCAGAACTGGACCTTATAGTCCCCTGTATTCTCAGATTATATGGAGGAAATTTGATAATGATGAAATGTCAACCCAAATCCCATAATGACCTTTTTGGGTGAACCAAAAACATGGAACATTCTAAAGGGAAATTCCAGGGAGAATGAGCATGTTGTTTGAAAATATTTAATTATTACACACAAAAATACATTATTATGCACCAATTAATTGTATTCCAAATTTCAAGATAACTAGAAGATAGGCCTCAATGAATGAGTGTGCACTGAAGGAAAATGAGTGTATTAAATATGTGTTGCACACAAGTAAGGAGTGTTTCATGAAAACCCATCATGAAAACATCATGTTTCACACCAAATGTAATGTCTAAATATAGTTATTTCATAGAGAAGGGCTAGTGAAAATGGATGGGGTTTCTTGAAAAAATGTAACATGACCAAGGATTTGTTCAAAAATGTGTCAGGATTTCACATATAAATATAATACAACTCTTCAGCCATGAGGTGGCCCTCTGGAATAAGGGATGGTCATTTTCATGAAACCCCATCTTTTTCAATATTGCATGAAACACTAGTGATCGTGGACCCTAAAAGGTAGATAAAGTCAATGAAAAAAACACATGTGGGCCCAAACATGTCATGTCCTATGGTTTAGTGATCCTCACACAACTACTTCTACATCTAGTAGGGTTTGCTCAAAGGTAATTTTTTTATGAAACCATGATCTACTTACAACTGCAAAACAGGAATGACAATATGCCTCTTTAATTCGTATGTTTCCATGATGTTAAATCCCCCTCATATGGAACTCTTTCTCTCAACATAAAAAAGATGAGTAAAACCACTTCCCATTTCACTACGAAGTGTTCCCGATTAATCTACTACATCCATTACCCCAAATATTTCTCCTTATAATAGGTATCCATAGGGCCATCGATATTAATAATAGGGACCCTAACATCATGACACCTTATTTCAACTTCTCTATGGCAGTTCCAATTCCATTTCCCCCTAAGAGGTGCATGAGTGGTCATATAAGACCTTGGGGTGGAATCTTCAAGGGAAACTGTACACATTTCACGATGGGGATTCCATATGAATAGTCCACTGTCCCTGATAAGATCCCATGGAGGATTAATATTAAAAATGTCTGAGATGCAAGGCATAAAACCTTCTAGCTCTAAATCCCAGTCTTATGATGTTATATTCCATGATAAGTTCATTAGAACATGACGTAAATATGTATCCTTAACATATGTAATGAGCATAAGATTCCGCATATATGATATTCATTGGTCACCACCCTCTATTTCACAATAGGATCTGAGTCATCCATAGAGGGAATCATATACAGGTAGTCCTCACAACATATCTCATTGATGCTCCTTTAATGATGTAGGTGTCATTAATATATGATTATAAACTACCTGGATAATTTCTCTCACATGAACATAAACTCTAGCATCAATCTATGTTTGTTTTGATCCTTATATCTTAAAAATGTTATTTAATAAGAATATAAGCTGTTCAATCATGAAAATTATAATTGAGGTGTGATGTTATCCTTTATAAGGACACGCCACTTTGATCCACCTCGATTAGGTGTCCTCATCAACCATCTTGGATCTTCATTAATATGGAATCTAGATCATCCTCCTTGATCTACCTCACTAGGTCAACCTAATCAACCATCTTTAATCGGCCTCAAAAGGGAGTCCTGATCGAAAATCATGGATCCACCTCAACAGGGAATCAGGATTCTTCACCCAGGTGTGACATCTTGCATCCTAGGGACACACCTCTTTGATAAACTTGATTAGGTCATCCTTATCAACCATGTCATATCTACCCCAATTGGGAATACTGGTTATTCACCCAAATGTGTCATCTTCCCTCCAAGGAACACACCTCTATAATCTACCACGATATGGAGTCCCGATAAACAATCCCAAATCCACCTCATTAAAAACTATTGATACATTACCAAGGTATTATGTCTTCCCTCCTAGGGACACATCTCCTTGATCATCCTTAATAGGTAATCCTAATCAACTTTCCTGGATTAGCCTTAATAGGGCATCATAATTCATCACCACAAGTGTGACATCTTCCCTACTAGGGAATCACCTCCTTGATCTTCTCCAATATGAAATCCTAATAAAAATCCTGAGATCATCCTCAATTGGGTGTTAGGATACAACACCGAGGTCTGACATCTTCTCTCCTAAAGACAACCCTCCTTTATACACCTTCTTTGGGTGTCTAGATCAATCATACCAAAAATATCTCAATAGAGAATCTCGATCCACCACCCAGGTGTGACATCATCACTTATTAGGAAGCACATCTGAATCCATTTCAATATTGTATTTTGATCAGTATCCACAATGTTCTAAAGTCTCTATTTGATTCATCTAAAAAGAATATTCAGATATGACTCCACATTATATATAATGTTTGGCTTGATTCAGAATCCCTATTAAAAATAATTCATATGGGATGCCTAAGATACTATTCGTTTGATGACTTACACAAACTCTATGAGACAAACATTCTATGAAATGCATAAAAATAAAAAAATACATGATCAACTCATGTCAATAACCTTGTGATCGAAATGGTAAGCCTAGGGTTTTCTACCTAAGATCACTCACATTAGATTCCATCCAAAAGAGAAAGATCTAATAGTGCACAAGATTGCCAATATCTAGATATTTCAGCATGTTACCAACACAGCTACTATCCTGAATGATGGATTCTACACTATTGAGATAGAAATAGTGTAATTAACCACCACCCACCTCAAGTGGAACGAGGAATGAGTTTATTGAACATGACATAATCTATGAGGGAGACCCAAAATATGAAATTATCTCCAATTAAAAATACATTGAAAGAGGAAATGACATCCAATTATTCTATTTTGATCAAGATGAATACATCATTGATGAAAGTGGTAAACTTTTCCCTCTTTTAGAAATAGGTAATGTGGGGAAATATAAATCCACATGCACGCGAAGGTCCAGCTTCCCCAGAGAATATGTAGAAATAGATGTGTACTTCACATTGTCTATGTACCAAGATATTGATATGTAGTGTATCCATACATCCTCTATGATAAATCCAGATACAACAATTAGTGGTCATAGGGAATGTGACTTGTTTTTCATGATGTATGATACTTTTAATGTCCATGAAAAATGTAGAATCACATTTATGTCCCCAAATAGCATGTATTTCCACATTACACACAGTGTACCATGGAATTTTTTTGATTCCACAGTTCCATCATTGAACATCATCCCATCATATAGCCTCCAATATTTCAAAAAAAATATCATTAATCATGGATCTAGTCTGGACAAGCCCTTCCATCACATTTCTCTAAAATATAGCCATTTGATTCTCATGGAAAATCATTCATCAGGCCACCCCATCACCACACATCAAATTATACACTGGAGTTCCAATCTAGTCTTGATCCATCGTCGATTTTTTTTTCTTATTTCCAAATATGGTCTCAGACATGATTAGAGGTATCAATCCATTACACTAATGAATAGGTGTTAAATTATTCATTATATAGTTTTTGATGAACCACCAACCAAAAAAGGAATATTGAAGATTAACATTAGAAGGATGGTGGGAGAAAACAATAAAACACAAATATGATAAATGAAAAATGACAATTTTTTGAAATGTACATGATCAATTTTCATTAAAATGATGAAAAAATGTCCAAAAAACTAACAATAAGTTTCCCATAAATCCCATAAATAAACCCATACCCACCAAATGACCGA
Organism: Viscum album; assembly: GCA_963277665.1. Taxonomy (NCBI): domain Eukaryota; kingdom Viridiplantae; phylum Streptophyta; class Magnoliopsida; order Santalales; family Viscaceae; genus Viscum; species Viscum album. The sequence goes on along the minus strand of OY728130.1, from coordinate 1,798,314,515 downwards.
CGTGTGAATCGATCTGTTAGTGGATCTTATTTCCACTCGTCATGGGATAAATCTAAGTGAATATATTTACATTGAAAAACAACATAAATCAGGTTTTCTTTAGTCACAGATATATAATGATCATGAATATTAATCATTGGAATGATTTTTGAACTCTGATGTTGTAGGAAATCTTTGCGATATAGATTAAATCATCTAATCTAATTTTTCTACCAATTCCTCTTCAAGTTGTCCTCTCTAGTTCTCCGGGTATAAGTAGCTAAACCTAGGATTCACTAATAACATATTTCTTTATAGAGTAATCATAGGACTCAAAGTCGAATTTTTTTTAATTATTATTTGGTCTCATGAATTTTTTTTATCAAACTCCCAACATAGGAAAATTTTGTGCAATACATATGGTAAATCCCATGTTTTGGGCATAATGTGGTATCAAATTTCTCATCTAAGACTCCATTTATGAGCTATTCCACATTTTAATAAAGAATTTATCCATGATATATTAATTAATTTAATATTTTTAAAAAATCAGGTATGGTATCATTAGTCATCAGAATCTCACACCGTCTCAGCACCTGACTCCTGATTTGTTACTTGACTAATTTTGATGATTTACATAAAAAACAACAAAATAACATATTCAAAACCTTCTATAATTTTTTTTCTAGAAATGTGAACAATACTACTAAAAAATGTGTGGGAATTGGGCTAACATATGATTCTTCTTCCCCTAGGTGCTCTCATGAAGACTCCAGTTCACCCACTAGACACACACTAAAGGAAATGATCAGCCACATAAGATATTCTCTTGTAGATCCCCTTTATCCATTGGGTACTCTATATGTTAGATCCATATTCAATATCTCTCTCACCTAAATAAATAACATTTATATTTCATTCACATATCTTCTTAGTCATAACATATAGAAGGCATCATGTACCAAGTATAACTACGTTGATAGAGCCAAGAGGCATGCCACCTTGTTGAAAATTCATAGTATTTGGAAAGCCGCATTGAATATCTATGATATCTTGCAACCTCAGCCAAATATGTGTAATCACAAACAATGTGAGACCTTCTAGAACTCATTTTATCCCTCATAGAACTCTAAAGGTATCCTTCATCAGTCCTCATAAGACTCCCGGTGGATTTTTGAAATCATTATCTGCTCTTAGATGATCTTACCATTCTCTATTTTACCTTGCACTAACTCAAGGACAATGTGTGGTGAATCACTTGGATCAATCCAAAAAAGAGATGAACTATATCATTGGTTGTACAAGGCCTTAAATGGTGAGATAATGATTGTATAATGGTATCTATTTTTATATGAAAACTCAACTATTTGTATATGATCCTCCTATATCATGAAAAAGTATAACATCCAACCCTGCAACATGTCATCTTAAACATTAATAGTTTGATTAGTCTGGTCATCAGTCTTGTTGTGAAACACCATGCTCAAGAACAAATAAGTCCCAGATTCTTCCTGAAATCTTCTATATAATCATTACATGTAAAAATCATCATAATCTAAAATTATAACCAAGAAAACTCCATAGATTTGAATTACCTCCTACACGTATAAGCTTACCAATCTCTCTACTGAAATCTACTCTCAAATAGACTGGATGTGGGCCAACTTAGTGAGTCAATCTATAATCTCCTTGATGGAATCATGTCTTCTAGATGTACTTGGTAAACCTATCATGATGTCCATAGTTATTTTATTCCACTTCCACTCTGGAATTTCATGGTTCTGAGAAAAACCCAATGCATCCTGGCTCTCAGTATTTACATGTTGAAAAGTGAGGAATAGAAAGAAAAACTACACTAAACACTTCTTCATGTCTGGCCTCCAAAACTGATGTCGGAGGTCCAAGAAGATCTTTTCCAAACATTGGTGTACCACAAATGGGTGTGTGTGAATCTCTCTGATCCATTCTTTATGAAATTTCAATTCTACCATCATATATAATTTGAAAAGGATAATACACTCCCAACCTTCATAAAATATATCAGTAGCATGTTTGGTGGATATCTGATTACATAAGGTCTCACATTCAATATCAATATTTTGGGATTCTATAAAACATAGTAAAATGGGTGTGGGTAAAAACCAACAACATAAGATATGATGTTCCATTCAAGTCTATAAAGGAAAACTAAAAATTGGATAAGTGAACTAGTGACTCATCTAATAAATGATAATAATTTCTCTTAGTGGTAGAATATTCCACCTTGTTTCGCATCATATGAGTATATACTATATTTCATTTCATAGTCATTGTGATACTATAGAAATATACTTTGTCTCATTTTATGATACTTCTGATAAATTATATTTTTAAAACTCTTTTAATTAGAGTATATGATATGATACTCAACCACAAGGTAGTGTCACTACATATTCTAGGTAAATACTACCACATTTAACTCAAGATCATGTGTCACAATGTAGGTATCATGTGATATAAACTGCCAAGTCCCATTGGAAATCACAACCGACCACTATATCATCACACAACAAAGTATACTACTTGAAGTGTCATATAACACTATAAACTCAACATGCTCCTCCCGAAAGATCAGAATGGGGGTTCTCATCAACCTCTTCCACCACTCTTGAAAATCCTACTCACACAATTGTGTCCACCCAAATGTTTTTTCCATTCAAGGAAAAGTAGAAAAAATATACAAAATACTTGAGAAAATGGTAATAAATCTCTTATAGTAGACTTACAACCTATAAAAGCTTTATATTTCTATCATGCCCTCAGGGTGGCTCCCAAAATGACACTACCAAAACATTGAAGTTTCCACTACTACACCATAATTTGTGATATCATTCAATGAATGTAATCCTCTTGAATCCATAATTGACATTTCATAAGATTCACTTAAAGAAGGTTCTATCAGAGGATGTTAATAACCATCTTTAATTGTCTAATGTGCTTCTCCTTGGGTGTTGAATCCACTACTATATCATTAATGAATACCAAAAAATCATTCCAATAAATATTGAATGACCAGGTTCCCGAGTCTAATAAAAAAAATTATATATAGAAATTACACTATTGAAATGATTATTACCTCATTTTTTAAGATAAATCACTTAATTTTACTAACACTACTAGAAATTTATGTTATAGGAATAGTTTCAAACTGTGTCTATAAGATTAAAAACTAGGATTATAGGGTATAGTCACAGTTCAATTAATTGTGGCAATAGCATTTCCCATTTCATAAACCCCCCCCCCTCGTGCCCCCCTGGAAAGATCCCATTACACCCTGGATAGACCCCCCTGCACCTGCGACAGACCCCCTTGCACAACTAGATAGACCCCCTTGCACCCTGGACAGACTCCCTTGCACCATGGAAAACCCCCTACCACCCCAGTACATACCCCTTTCACCTTGTACAGACACCCTTGCACCATAGGTAGACCCCCCTCACACCCCTAGAAAGTCTTCCTAGAACCCAGGACAAACCCCCTTGCACACCCTGCAGACCCATGCCCCCTCCCCACTGCCCAAAAGGCGACAACCCCTGGACAGACTCTCCCCCTCCCCTCCCCCCTGAACACCCCATTCTCCCTGAACAGACCTCCCATACACCCTTGGATAGACCCCCTTGCAACCCAAGACAAAATGTAATGCCCCAACCCAAGAATCCTGGATCTGATGCATTATTTTAATAAATTATAATTATACAATGAATGATGTCCCTAAAGAATAATAATTTTAGTATTATTGGAAACAAGATACATAGATAAGTTCAACATTACAACTTGAAAAGAAAAATAACACTAATTGTTCCATTAGAAACATCCACACCTCCTAGATTATGCTTTTAAGTCACTCATAACTATCTTCTTCATATCCTAGGAAAATGAAATATAAGAAAGGGGTGTGCTCAGATGCTTTGAGAGATTAATCAATACAACGGAAGATAAAAAAAACATTAGGCATGATGAATAATTGAAAACACATGCCTTTATAAATAATAAACATGAACACTTTATGGTAAGAATATGAGTGATTAAATAATTCCATAATAGTACATAAACATGGGTATTATACTATTTGAATAAAGACATGAAATATCAATAACTAAACTCATAATGATGGAATATATAATGTCAGACATCCAAACCACATAGTCAAGGCCTCGTGCCAAGACTACCAATAAAATTTTGTCAAGGCCTTGTGCGAAGACACTAGTTTTTCTCATGATACCTATCGATGAATCGAGGAGTGATAGAGGGATCCACCCTTTCCCTTAAAAAACCCAATTAATTCCTCATATGAAAAGTTTGAAACATAACATAAAGATTTGTGTTATAACTTGCATACAAAATGTAAATATTTTTACAAAAAACCATGGATGGGTTAAAAATAGCACATCCACAGTCAAACATAACTCATTAAATATAATATATAATATTTTATTATAATATTTTACCCTAAAATAGGGAATAATGATGGATATTTACATAGATGAAAATAATCACCAAAACTATTTTAGATAAATAACCCCTTTTGTGAAAACATTTAAAAGTCACACTATTTATCAAGAATCTGTTTAAAATAGAGTTTTGAATCAAAGTGTCCCATACCAATTTGAATCTTTTAAATGGATTTTTAATTTTAATACATTAATTTACTTATAAATAAATCCTTAATCCAATTTTTAAAACATGGAAATTGATGAGAATGATTTAGAAGAATAAATCATCAAAATATTTAAATGAGATTTTAGTTAGAGTTTCTAACCAAAAGAGAGACTCTTGAATACAAATAACTGAGGTAATAAAAACAATATAATAACATGATAATAAAGGGATTCGTGATATACTATGTCAAAGTACATTATATACACCATATAAAATTGAATTGGTGTATAACAACAATGAAGTATCAATGGAATGTAAATTGAGATGAAATCCGTTATAAAAACCATATCCTTAGGTTATGGACAAATCAACAAAATAATTATGTGTGAAAAATATAAATACACTCAACATGATTGGATATTCAGTGTAAATCATTCAGAGAAAATTCACACAAATTCTTGTAAAAACAACACCAATTACTTGGATGTTAACTCAATGAAAGGAAATTGAGTTAAGATTACTCTTATCAACTTCATATCAATGACTTGAGAAATTATCAATGGAGTGATTATGGGTATCAAGAGTATATCCACACAAAGGGGAGAGGAAATTACTACATAAAAAATAATTAGTGATTTCACACATAATCCTTGATTAAAATAATCAATGAAGTATATGTATTGCCCAATGAGAGGAAATTGAAATTTGAAATTCCCTGACCGATTTTGTAACTCACAAAACATACAATCCATGAAAGAAGTATCATAAAATAAAGATGTAAATACCCATAAATTAAATTATATTACACCAATAAAACAATCATGGGATGTACATACACCACATAAAAGGAAATAGTCTCTAATATAACATGAATCTCACAGGAATAAAAAGTTAGATAAAAAACACTTACCACATTGTAATCAATAGATTCGTATAAAAAATTTAATAACCACAAAATGAATCACCTAATACAATGAATATAAAGAGAATCATGATAATATATATCAAATGGTAGTACACAATACACCACATGAAATAAATAAGTGGCGAACAATGGAAATCTCATGAAATTAAGAGTGAGATAAAAAACATCTTACCACATACTTTTCCTTGGTCAAGGGTACATTAACCTCTTGTATAATTGCTAAATCATTTTTATTATATTATAAAATCACCATATACATAATTATGAGATCATATATGATCTCCTAATATTTCATTGTTAATAATATTTTAGTATTATGGTCATTTTGAGTGTTAACTGAATCATTTTTCCTTTATATGTTTTATTACATAAGCAATGTTTGTTTTATATTGGATGTATTTGATTCATATCTATAATGATATTAAGTTCTTTAAAAATTATTTTTAGTAATAATATGAAAATTATATTGAATGGTTACGATGGGAAAATTAATCTTATCATGTTCGTGGAGACCGTAATCCGTACGTACGCACGAGCGACAATATCATTTTATGATATTAAAATCATAAGTAAATGGATGGTATATAATATATAAATAATAATTAAATTATGTATTTATTATTTACATAAATTACACATCATTATTATACCCATCCAAATAAAAATGTATTGAATAACAACTACCCCACTACGTGGAGAGGGTAAGCCGTACGTACGAACGTGTTGTGGCATGTCCTTCATAGGATGGAATGAGTAATGAATATGCCTGTACAATTTCTATAATTACATCATAGTATAGAGAAGATAATGGAGTTGTTATTTTATAATAGAAACAACAAATAAAGAACAAGTGTAAGAAGAAAAGAACTTGAAAAAGGTGATGAAATATTTACCTCTTTTTCGGGGTTTTCCTTTGGATTTGATCATAAGGGAACCATATGTTGGATTTCTGATTAAACTAATTCCTCTAGGTTGAATTGAGGAATTTTGGAAGGATAGTTTTGAAGTTTTTGGCCATGGCAAAGTGCTTTGGAGGAGTGAAAGTTAGAGAAGGGGAAGTTCCTTTATATAAGAGGGTGAGGGGCACCTTAGAAAAAACATGAAATATTATTTTATAATAAAATAATTTTCTGTTTCTAATAGCTGAAAAATGAATTATTTTGAGTCTATGGTGGGGATGGTTCGAAAAACTCTCAACCAATAGGTTTTAGATAGGTTTGGGTCAATATATTAACCTTATATTTTAGATTTATCTCTTAGTTAAATAGTTTAACTTTTACCATGTATTCTTGTATTATAAAAATAATTTGTTAATAAACTTACTATAAAATGCCAAAATAACCCCAAGTGGTTCATTAATGGCTTATATATTGTTATTAAAGTCCTTGGGACGAATGTTATATTTTTTTGACTATTATATCATTTAATAATATATTATTTGTTATAAAAACACTTTTATGTCAGTTTTGACACTATTGAGTATTTTAGTTTTTATTAAAGTCATAACATCGTGATTACTTCGAAAACAATTCATTTAATCAACCCTATAATGTCATATTAACCTATAAAATTAATGGAATTCATCAAAAGTCTCAAATTACATTTATTATGATATTTACAATATCAATTGTTTTAATTATTCATTAATAAGGTAATTACTGCATCATTATTGTGTCATAAGTAATTATATTTATTTCATGTCTAAAAATTATAAAAAAATACCATGATACAGGAAATCGTTTTATATTTCCAAATAGTATTTACAGACTAAGATATAACTTATATAACCTCCTGTAATAATTATTTTACTAAAAGATATTTGTTTGTGTCATTTTAGCCTTTACTTTTTGTTAATTAAAATAATTTACCATTATCACTATTAAGTGCCTCCATGGGGTCCCCAAATCAACCCAAAGATGACCCTGGTCATCCCTGACTCATCCAATAATGTTATGAAAAGTGTTATGGTAATTGTTTATTATTATAATATTCTTTTTACCTTGAATTACCCTATTTAACAGTAACCGCGGAAAATAAAAGTCAAAATTTACTATTCACCAAAAATTGTTTTCAACCTATTGAACCATATTTTACTTTCTAATAACAACCATGAATGTCGGATTTTCAAAATTCAATTCATAGAAGCAGTAAAATTTTAATGAAAATGTCATATTTCTAACAACTACTTAGTGGTTTCACTATTTGTAAAAAATTGAAGTTTTTTAACAAAATACCAAAAAATAAGCCTATGATATATTTGATATTCCAAATTCAAAAATGATGTCTATTTTACCAAATTAAAAACGTAGAATTTTTATTAATTAATTTAAGATTAATTCTCATTTTCAAAACAAAAAGCGTGTTTTTAGGAAATATTAACTATCAAAAGATTGAAACTTTTTTGTATTCAATTTCAAAGTGAAATTACATACAATGAAAATCATTGGATTAAATGGTAAAAATATAATATAATTAAACTTCAATCCCAGTTAAAAAGATAACCTATCCATTTAAATAAATTATATTAAAAGGCAGTTTTGAATTAAAATATAGTAATTCTCACTATTCATAAAAAATGAACATTATTAGAAAAATTTAAAAAATCATCCAAGGTAAATTTTGATGTCTCAATTATAAATAAGAATATTATTTTTTCAAATTGAATATGTAAAAGTGTCAAATATTGGATTTAAAAAGGCTTCTACATTACAAGGAAGTAAAATTTCATTTTTTTTAATGGAAAATATAATTTTTTATCAAAAAAATTGAATTTATTATTATAATATGTTAGAGAAACACATAATACATATGTTAAAATTATATAGAGTATAAAAAATAAAAAATACTGTTAATACTGTTCATAATGGTTTATTTGAATGGCCAGTTTGTTATGTTTTCGTGCGCTCGAACTCGGTGTTGTGTGTGGTGCAAGAAATTAAATTATTTTAAAGAGATAACATACTATGAAATCTTGTGGTGTTAAACAGACCCCCTTGAACCCCAGGCAGACCCCCTTGCTCCCTTGTAGATTCCCTTGCACCCCAAGACAGACCCCCTTGCACCCCTTGACAGACCCCCCTTGCACCCATGAAAACCCCCCTTGCACCCCACCTAGCACCCCAGGACATACCCCCTTTCACCCCATCAGACCCCCTGCCCCCTCCCCCTTCCCGAATGACCCCTCTACAGACCACACCTCCCCCTACTACCCTCCCCCACCAGTTTCCCCCCCCCCCACACTACCCCATTCCACGCCATGCCCTACTGCCCCACCCCCTTGCACCACCTGAAGACCACCGCCCTCTCCCCCCTTGCATCCCACCCACACCCTCCCCCTCCCACCGCCCTACAGGCCACCATGGAGACCATCCCCCTTCCCCTTGCCCAGTAAACCTTTAGACTCCCCCTACATCATCCACCCACACCTCCCCTCCCCACTACCTCTTCCCTATAGACCTCCTCCCACCCACTAGGATGCATAGCTCCCCCTCCCCCTCCCCTACCCCTCCACCCTCCACTAACCCCTCCCCCTCCACCCCCTACCCCTCCCCCGAAAACAGGTTATGAAATATACCCCATAAAGGAACCCATTTGATTGTTATCCAACAAAATGTTACAAGAATAAAACCAGAAATATGAACAATAAGTAAAAAATGATAAAATTTTCTATTTACAATAACAAAAAAAGAAAATGCTGAGTGATTAAAATCCAAAGAGGTTGCCTCTCAAATATTTTTTCCCTCCATAATATAGGAACACCTCTTCATATGATGGTTCATATTTCTTTGGGACCACCTGGATCAAACAGAAAACTGAACATATTTTTTGTGAAGTTATATCATCAACATTGTACAATGAATAGTGCAACAAGATTAGAAAAGGAGGAAGACAGGTTGGTAATGATCTCACTGGAAGTATATATCGGTACAGTGAGCTATAGTTTCACCAAAAAAAGAGTTAAAACCCATCAATGAGTATTGATCCATATAAAATGAATCTCTTGGGGAGCACATAACAGTTGGGTGTCATTAATTAATAGTCCTGAATGATGGATAAAAAATTGGAACCTTCATCGTGGGATGTGGTTATGGAATATTTCCATTAATAAAAATGGATATAAACATGACCCTCCTTGACACCCCTCCCACCTACCATCCCCCCTGACATCCCCCCTTCAGAACCTCATGGACACCCCTCCCCCTGCCAGTCCCCCACCACCCCTGGCCACCCCCCCCCCCCGCCCCAACACCCCCTCCCAGCCCCCTGCAGACCCTCTAGGACACACCTACCCCTACCATTCCCCCCATGTAGGGCCTTTTCTATTGATTGATTAAATATGGAACTTTGGATTCTAGACCATCATTATACATTTTCCTAGTGGGTTTGATTGCATTCTACTCATAGTGGTTGACCAGTGTATTAATAACCCTCTACTACATGATCTCCATTTTGGAAAGAGGGTGAGGGTGATAATAGTCATTTCATCTAGATAGGGGTATGAAATTTCCCGGTTTAGGTCATCAGGTGTTTTATTTGAATCATGGGAACTTATTATATCCCATCACCAATTATAAATAGTTTGGGAACCTATCATATCAAATCAATTTCAAGGAATTCCATTAGATAATTTGAATCAAAATTAGAGTATTTTATATGGTTATGATTACTAATATGCCATATGTGACTCATTATTTCATTTTTTAAGGATACCCAATTCTTAACAGGTTCACTAATCGTTGAGGTTTTTGACCAATTATAAATAAACTCTACATGTTGAAGGAGAATGAATTTATCTTAGTTTCATCAATTATTTTCTGAAACATAACTTCAAGTCCATTGTGATAGAATACAGTAGGATAGTCATGATCCATGTCTCACATAACTAAATTTTTTAAGTTAATCATCATGTCACCACAAGAGTTATAATGATGGAACCTTTCATTTAAATAGGATTATGGGAGTTTAGAACATATCTTTTTGGTTTTCATTTCTTAGACCATATTTCTATTATTTAATTAACACATTCCCATGAATCTTGTTCTCGATTCCACCTCTATGTGGACATCAGTTAATAATTACAATTGATTTTTTATCAAGTTGTAAACCTAATAATCTAATATGACTAGAATTTCAATAACATTTTACATTTAGACAATAACATAAATATTTTCTCATTTCTGGTAATGAGGGAATCTTATGCATGCCACATATAAGTAAAGGATGGGTCTTCAGTTACGATCTGGGAAAGAAGGTTTTTATATCATATTCTTTCAATCTATATGGACATATTAGGCTCATAATCTATGTAAAAATATTCTCATCACCTATATAATCCTAGATTCATCACCATAGTCATCATAGGCTACTCACCTGTGTTATTTTAGGCACATCACTTAATGAACTCTAGGCTCATCACCTAAGGAATTCCATGCTCATCACATGAGGAAGGATGAGATTATGACGCATTGGGAAAAGTGAATCATCCTATTATTATCACATAATAAATCTTATACATTTCATATTTGTAAAGGTAGGATCCTCTTATGATCATCAAAAAAATTAGTCATTATTTTCTGCCTAGTGGGGATTAGTCCCCTTGTGCTCATCGCATAAGTCTGAACACAATTTAAATATCAGTGTGGACTAATCCAATTATACTCCTCACATAAGAAAAGTATTTATTTAATTAATTTTAGTGAATAATATGATATTTATAGTACTCTTGGTAGAAGGACAAGAATTAGATATATTGCCTCAAAAGGGTTTGATGTGATGGTGATGATTTTGGGATGTTGTGAATGAACCTTGAATAGTTCTACTGTATATCCTGTTTTAACTAGTATCAAAACCCTCATAGTCTAATTTCCACAATTTATGTTCATATTATAGGATCATAGATATTGTTTAACAATATGTAGTAAAGATTATGTTTTTTTGAAATAAGTGACAGTATGTGACTTATTAGGGTACATATTTGTGTTTCTAAGTATGGTTCAATGTGGTATGTGGCTTAGGTGTAGGAAGATTGTGTGGTGTATAAATAGTATGATTCCCCCTTGAAGGTATGGATCATTGGTTGGGTAAGGTATAAACTAGTCAATGTGTACATGTTTTCTTCTTACACTAAAAAGGATTCCTAGAACATTCATGGAAATGGTAAGGATACATGTGGGGTAGGTATGTTGAGTTGTCTTTCCCTTATTTAATACAAGGGAATCAAATGTGCAATACAATAATTCTGGTCAACCATATTGAGTTTTCTTGAGTAGTCTAAAATTAGGTAGATATGGGTCACGTGATCCATAAACCCTCATAAAAATTGGTCTCACAGAGGATGTAATCACATAAATTTTTAATATATGAAATAAACTTTTAATCTATGGAGTATTTATCGATATTCAGTCTATTTTGGACCTATTTATAAGGCAATAAATTAAACTATTCATATATCCCTATAGACATGTTCATTTTTACTTATTTATTTAGATGATTTTTTATCCCAGAAATATAAATTTAATATACAATATAAGTACACATTGAGGAATCATGATAGGATTTTTGGATTTTTTTTGTATTAAAATACATGGATACCAATCCTTACAACACATTAAATAGGTCGAAGATAAGTAGAGATTTTCTTGTATATGTGCTTTAGAAACCAATATATCTTGGAAATTATTAACATCCCTAGATATAGTTTTGTTAACTCCTCTAGTAATGTCATCATCACAAATGTTGTTGACCTCACATCAATATATGATTCATGAATGGGTATTATATATATTCCTTCCCACATGAATAATAATATATCAAGGTGAAATTGAGTATCTACCTCATGAATTAAACACTAACCCCATCTACCAAACTAACAATAGTCTAATTGGGGATTGGAAGTTATTGGGACCCCTTATGGTAGGCTTATCTCACCGGTTTTATTGAAGATGGAAGTTGATTTGAATGAGGGAGAGGCAGTGAGATATAATAAGACTAAAACCCTATCTAAAATTCTTTTGAACACCATTGGGTACTTCAATAATACAAACTCAAATTCCGGGAATATCGTTATTTGGAAGGAGTGGCACAAAATTGAATTATTTATCCTCACAGAATTAGTCCCTATGGTGTGATATGTTCACAACATTCTCTATGAAATATTTCAAGAGGAATATTAGGGGTGACTTCCATAATACTAGAAAAGATATAAGGAACTGTGGTATATGAACTAATAGATCCTTAAATTAACTAGTTGTCTTTTATGATAAATTTATTTAGAAGTTGAATGATATCATGAATGTCTATAAGGATGATCAATGTTTGGTTTCTAGATCTATTGTTCTTGTATCTAGAAACTACTAGCATTTGTTAACCTCTTTGAATAAGGTCTATAAATAAGTTCAAGGGCTCTATTAATTTTCATCCTTGAAAAATATCAATTTTTAAAATAAAAATGTAATTATAAAAACAAGTTTTTAAAATAATAAGGAAATTACAGAATTAAAGTAAGTGGTTTAGGCAAACGAATCCTACCTAAACCTCAAGAAACATTGATTTTGATGAAATCAACTTGAATTTTCCTTTTTTCCACTTGAACGAATATGCACATTGAGATATATATTAGGACACCTAGCCTATATGTACATATTTCCATAGCCAAATATGCATAAGGGTGACCTTATATATAAGTTTATAGAATCATATAACCCTTTACAGTTACACCTGTATGCACTTTTTATATCCATATATAATCCCACCTAGCCCCAATATATATATTCAGACTTCCATGAGTGAATATATATAAAGGGGGAAATATATATCTCTATTACTACCTATTCATACAAATGTAAGAATTCGTCAACGGTGACTCGAATCCACCTCAACAAAATCTGAAACGCACTAAAAAAATATAAGGAACCCAAAAATCAAAACATCCAAAATTAAAATTTGTCCAAACAATAAAAACAGAATATACCATACAAAAATACTTTGGTTAACTCACTGTCTTCGATGGTGGTGGATAAAAAAGAAGAATTAAGAAGGCGCCAAAATACTATTTACAACATTCTTGAATTTAAGAGGCTAGGAGAGGGACCGTACCTCAATGGAGCAAAGCCACACTCGTCAAATGATAGTTTTATCCCTGACAACTATAAGATTATACAACCATCCTATGGCCATATGAAAATTTGTATATAAATAAGGACACCCTAACCCCTATGTAAATGTCTCCATGGCCTTGAACATGCAAAATTGGATCCTTATATATATGCTCACATGCATAAGCCCATTATCACCCACACACGTATGCATTTTACATATATATACATAAGCCCAACTAGCACCTTGTATGTAATCACACTTATATGGGAAGATATACATATAACAGAGAATATATTATATATATTCTTTCCTTTGCATATGTGGTGTGTCGCCTTTGACTCTAGTTTTCGCAACACACATGAACGTGTCACGTGTGACTCCAAAAAATGCTAGATATCTGATAAATTGTCATTAATGGAAGAAAAATATAAAAGTGGGAGTAACAGGATTAGTGAGAAAGGAAATAATGGGATATGTGACGATGATAGCAGCATCAACATGCAGCATCATTAGAAAATAGAAGAAACCTTACCTGAATCTCATGTAGAACTCACTACCTTTGATGGCAGTGGATATAAGCAACCTCATATTAAGAAACCACATGTAAGTAAATAATGGGGAAATAACTGATATTCATTGTCTACAAAAATATATGTGATAATGGTATTAATTTTACATGATAACTGATACATGACTCCATAACCAACAATGAAAAAGGAATATTCATATTGATATGTAAGTGTAATAGAAGATTTTTATTAACAATAGTTTCTATGAGAAGTTAATCATGCATTAATTATTCTATATCTTAAATTATAAATGATGTTATAGTAATAAAAAACATTTATATTAATATAACAAATTTGATCCAATAACAAATATAACGTAATAGTGAAATAAAATCTATATTTGAAATGAAAAAATCATTATATATTTGTTATGTTATGAAAATGGATGTTATATTTACATTCATCCTGCAGTGATTCATCATAAAATAATTTAAATATCATCACAAGGAAATCATCAAGTAGCATTGTATACATGATGGATTAAGAAAATAATGTTAATGAAAAGCATGTAAGAAAATAAACGGTGTAAATCATATCAATTACCCCTTAAAATCATTAATATTTTATGAAATTTATTATCAATGTAATGAAAACTCAAGGAGAAATATGTCTGTATAAAATTGATATATTGAATGATTATTAGTCAAAATAACATAAAAAGATGTTAGGGATTTAACCTCAGTAAACTAAATTCACAAAAGGATATTAGCAAATATATCTTGTAAGTGTCTCAAAGTAGTTAGATAATGATATCTAGGTGTATTTGTAAAGACCCGTAAATTTCAAAGAAAATTTTTTCTTAATTTTCTTTGGAATTTTACAAGAGCGCAGTTTCTGACGGCACCTGATTCCGAGGCCCGGTGTGCCCAGAATCATTTTTCGAAGTTTGGATTGGGAACGTTCAGTGAACGGACGAGCGGGTTTTTCTATCTTTTGAAACAGTGCCCGGAATCAAATTCTGAGGGCACCGATTAAATCACAACGCCGGTATTTGCTTAGAAACACCTATTCTGGAGTTGTGTTTGCTCAGGTGTGGTTTTTAATTTTTGGGCTTAATGTTTAAAAATAAAATAATTTGTTCGACAACTTTATTTTATTTCACTTAAGCCACTTGAAGCCACTTGAAAGCCACTTAAACTGAGTTAAAATGGATAGGGTGCTATCCAGGAATATCCTACCCCCTTTGGTAGGATATTTTTGAGGTGGGGCCCGCACAAG
The DNA here is from genome assembly GCA_963277665.1 of Viscum album. NCBI lineage: Eukaryota > Viridiplantae > Streptophyta > Magnoliopsida > Santalales > Viscaceae > Viscum > Viscum album. The sequence goes on along the minus strand of OY728130.1, from coordinate 1,798,299,089 downwards.
CCCCGCCGTTTCTTTCCGCTAAGTAACGCACCCACAAAAACCCGTCATTATGAAAGTCAACTGATGCGTTTTCTTAAATCCTTAATGCACCATTTAATTGGGCGGTTTTTTTCGTGAATTAAATAGGCTGTTTCTTTCGTTGAATTAATTCAACGAATTGATGGGTCGTTACTTACCTTTTTCATTTGTTGGCATAATTATAAAATAAGACCAACAAGTCTTTTTGGAGGATTACTCGTTGAGAGGTTTTGTCAGAGTTCTTGAGCCTTCATCCTCCTTCGCGAAGAACGCGAAGAACGCAAAGAACGCCAGCCTCCGAAGAAGAACGCCGAACCCGCAGAAGTCGACGACGCGACGTCGTGTTCCATGACACCGACGTTCCCTTCCTGCAATGTTCTTCTGCGACATCTCTTCCTCCGCAACGAAATCTTCGATCAACTGTTTGAGGTAAGAGACTTCGGGATTCTCTTAAATCTCCCTTGTGTTTTTTTAACAAAACACGGATTTAATTTTATATAATTAAATTAAATTTGTTGTTTCTTGGTCCGTTGAGTTCGCCGACTCAACGCCGGATTCCGCGACGACGCGACACCCTTCTGCGACGACGCGACGATTCCCTCCTTCCGCGACGAGCAAATCTGTGAAGAACGTGCGTACGACAATGACTACGAGGTAGGTGTTGTTGTGAATAATTCCTTTTTCCCGTGATAGTTTCATTTAAAATTGAAGAACCGGACAATAAGAACAATTTTAATCCATTAAAATTGTTGATTCATGTGTTGAATATAAATCGTCCGTTGTTTTTATCAAACGCAGAGGGTGCAGGCCAAATGAACACGGCCCGACAACCCTCCGTCGTTCTTCGTTGTTGGGCGGATTTGACGAGTGACGACGGAACATGCCGTAATGGGAATTTGATGGTTCCACAGTGAAGAATAGGTCCCGGGAGGAGCAGTGGCGCAGACGGGAATAGAACCGGACCACCGGAGCGACTCCGGTGGCCCGCAGAAGCCGCCGGCGGCGCGGGTCGCTGGCTCGGCGGCGCCGGCAGCCGGAAGCGGCCGTGCCCCTGCGCGCCGCTGGACAAGGCCGCCGCGGCTGAAGCCGCGGGGTTGTCACGTGGGGGCGGCGGCTCCCCCCCCCCGCGTCAGTCGGGTCGTCCAGGGCGACACCCCATGGGTGCCGCGGGGGTGTCACGCGGGGGCGGCGGCTCCCCCCCGCGTCGCGCGGCCGCTCTGCCGAGCCGGGCCGGGCTAGCCGATCCAGGCCAGTCCGACCGGCCGGGCCACGCCCTGGCCTGGCCGGACCGGTTCGGGTCGACCCGGTTCGGCCGACCGAGGGGGGGTCGGGCCGGGTCGGCCCGGGCCCGGACCCCCCGTCTTCAGACTGTTTCGGTCAAATACACGTAACAAGAGCTATGAGCTTCCAAATGACGTGCTGTCAGCGGAAATGCGATCCTTGGATCGAGACGGTCGTTTCAGTATATCGCACTCAAGGTTTCGGAATACTTTTTGTTCATCCGGGTTGGTTTGTACACGAAACCAACCGGGCCTTCGGAGCGGAAACACTCATATCTTGAGCTGCGGACGTCCGATTGACGTGCCGTCGGCTTTTTTGAATTCATCTAAGTGAGACGGATCTTTTGGCTCACTCCACCTGTGGTTTGGACACAGGTGGAGTACGGTCGGGTTGGTTTTGCCTTAAAAACCAACCGGGCCCCTGGGACGAAAAAGCCAATAACTTTCAGACCGGGCGTCCGATTGACGCGCCGTCTGTGACGTTGAGTTCCTGTTGACGATACAGAAATTTTGGATACATCAACTTCAGACATTGTGACAGTTGATGTATCAGCCTCTCGACTCATGGAGCGGACCCTCCCGCACGAGCTTGCTGTGTGTGGAACCCTAGTGCTGGCTGTGACTACTACTTCGACAGCGACGACCGTGCAGAGATCCTTAGTGGACTGCGGCGACGACCGTGTAGAGATCCTCAGTGGACTGCGATGACGACTGTGCAGAGATCCTCAGTAGACTGCGACGACTACTGCACTCAGCGATCCTACGTGGATCAGTGCTTCAGGTCCTGTGTGGGCTCGATGCTGTGTGGGTCTGATCCTGTGTGGGTCAGCGCACAGCGGTTCTGTGTGAGCCAGCGCCTATAGGTCCTGTGTGGGCCCGATCCTATGTAGGTCTTTGCGGGGGTTAGAACCTATCGATCCTTTGTGGGTCCGGCGACTTAGATGGATCAGTGATCATCTTTATCGTCATCCGAAGAAGTATACCTGTGTGAGCTGAATCATGTTTACTATCCTTTGTGGATTGTATTGAGCTATCCTATGTGGATTACTGTTTACTCTCCTTTGTGGATTGTGTTGTGCTATCCTGTGTTGGTATACGTTGCTTTCCTATGTGTACTGGGTTGTGCTTGGGCTCGGATGTTGGAGCCGAACGGGAATTGATGACTTAGGTATATGTATGGTCATATACCTAAGCCGTGTCAGATGTTACTTCGTGATTGTATCTTTCCTTTTTGGATTATCCTTTGTGGATTTCAGGAGACCTTCGGGGGTCTCGGGGTCCCTACTGAGTAGCTTATACTCACCCCTGCACGGGCTATGCCCGCACTTCGTTATATTGGTTGCAGACGACGGACAGCGCTGATCGTGGTGGAGGCATGCAGAGCAGAAGAGTAACTGGAGGTGGACCACTGGGCGGGACGTACTCGGAGCGGTCAGGTGGACCCGAGGAGCAGTGGAGGCTATCTGTACCCACCCTTCAGGTGGGACTTCCAGAGGACAGCTCGACGCTGCGGCTTTTCCTTGCAGTTTCTATTTTTCCTTTTAGTTGTACTTTACAATTGGGCTTGTATTTCCGGCCCCTTTTACTTTCAGCACAGCTTGTACAGTTTTTACTTAGTGTTTACTTTTCCTCTTGCTTACTCTGTGGTTCTTGTTTACTTTTCAAAGGCAATGCCTTCCCCTTTTTTCAGGATTTACGCCTTGGTGCTAGTCTCTAGCCCCAGGCCTATTGAAGGCGGGCTTGGGGTAGTCACGGCACGGGCCCCGAGGACGGGTCGTGACAAATTGGTATCAAAGGTGGTCAGTTCTACCATAGACTCTGATCTTTCTTCTATGTGAAGAAATATTGTTTAGCGTATTGAGTGTGGTTATCAGTCCAGGGAGTCTAGTGTTGGTGCGGCGGCCAACGTATCCGTACACCAGGACCCTGATTTCTGATTCCCGACTTAATGCACGAAAACATTGATTGCATATGTGTTTCAAGTTTTCATTGTGATTACTTGTGTCAGCTCACCAGGTATACTGTTATGACCTTGGCACACTTGTTTCCTTTTCAGGATGGCCCCACGATGGCAGCCAGCCAGGGTTCCGAGAGTAGAGCACGACGACAGCCCGCCGAGCGACGAGGCCTCGGTACAGGGCTCGTTGACAGTAGAGGCACCGGCGGTACCTTTACCCGCCGAGCCCCCGGCGCTTCCAGCACCGACCGCTGACGATGCACGACAACTCGGAGCTCTGCATGAGTTCCAGTGCTAGCGACCACCTAGGTTTCGTGGGGAGACGGACCCCCAGGCAGCCGAGGACTGGCTGGAGGCGGTCGTTCGAGTTTTCAGGCTAGTGAGGACACCAGCAGACCTCATGGTGATCCTCGCGGCGATCCTACTGCACGCAGCAGTAGGACGATGGTGGAGCTTTATGCTCCAGGTACACGATGAGGGCTCCCTCATCTGGAAGAACTTCGAGAGCATCTTCCGCTCAGAGTTCGTCCCGGCCACCCTCCGTGCGGTGCGCATCCAGGAGCTTCTTCAGCTACGGCAGGGCAGCTTGACAGCCGCCCAGTACGCGGAGAGGTTCACCGATCTTTCTCGCTACTCGACCGACATGGTACGGGACCCCTTCTTCCGGGGCCGGACCTTCGAGCAGGGATTGAGACACGAGATCAGGGCATCGTTGATCTCCCTCAACATCCCAACCCAGGCAGGAGTGCTAGAGCGAGCCCTTCTGATCGAGAGCTTTCTGGATGAGTCCACAGCACGGAGCCAGTCTTCCGAGAGGCAGGCAGTGCTACTCGTGCGGCGGGCAGGGCCACATGGCTCGTGACTGCCCGACCCGCCTTACCGAGGAGCAGCAGACGGTGGAGGGGCCACCCAGGTAGAGGCAGAGGGTCGACCGTGGCGCTCCGCATGGAGGAGGCGGACGAGGAAGAGGAGCTGGCCGAGTAGCAGGTGGTGGGCGCCGCTATGAGGCTCTGCCACCACCTCCACCAGGAGGCCCGCCCCGACCACAGAGAGCTGGCGGGCAGAGACAAGCACAGCTCCAGGCAGTAGAGGCCTACGACCACGGCGTGCCAGAGATGATTCGAGGTACGATCTGTGTCTATTCCACCCTTGTTGTAGTTATTATAGACATAGGAGCGAGTTACTCTTTCATAGTCATTGCCCTTGTTCGGAGCTCAGAGATTCCGACAGAGCCGTTGGCTCGATCCTTACGGCTAGAGACTCCTATGGGAGCATACTCGATGATTACGCACTGGTGCCGGCAGTGTGAGATTACTCTAGGAGGCGAGAGCTTCAGCTGGGATCTTCTTGTAGCAGTGTCGAGGCCTTACGACGTCATCTTGGGTGTGGATTGGTTATCTACGGTCCATGCACAGATTGACTGCATTAGGTGCAGGGTGCGATGTGTGCGCACCGATGGGAGCAGGTTCACCTTCACCGGTGAGAAGGGAGCCTTTGCAGCACAGGATGGACTCTCACAGAGGAGGGGACATCCCATCACTCATCTGTTAGCTATCCTCATCCTTGGAGCAGTTGACGTGCAGAGTCCTAGTTTTCCTGCAGTGGTGGATCAGTATGCGGACGTCTACCCCGACGACGTTCCAGGACTACCTCCTCGCAGAGAGGTAGAATTTTATATTGAACTGTACCCCGGGACAACCCCGATATCCACCCCAGCATATCGGATGGCCCCCGCTGAGGTTTGAGAGCTACGGGTACAGTTGGAGGACTTGCAGGGCAAGGGGTTCATCCGACCCAGCGTTTCACCCTGGGCTTCCCCGATATTGTTCGCCAAGAAGGCGGACGGGAGCTTGCGACTGTGTGTCGATTATCGTCGCCTGAACCATGTGACAGCGAGGAACAAGTATCCGCTACCGAGGATTGATGACCTCTTCGATCAGCTCAAGGGAGCACTGTGGTTCTCGAATATAGACCTCAGGTCATGCTATCATCAGCTCAGAGTTCGAGACGAGGACGTGCAGAAGACGGCCTTCAGGTGTCGGTATGGACACTATGAGTTCTTGGTTATGCCTTTCGGTGTAACCAACGCTCTAGCAGTGTTCATGAGCCTCATGAACAGGATCTTCCAGCCATATCTCGATCGTTTTTTCGTGGTCTTCATCGACGACATTTTTGTGTACTCGACCACAGAGGAGGAGCACGCCTAACACTTGCGGGTTGTACTAAACACACTCCGAGAGCACCAGCTCTATGGAAATCTCTCGAAGTGCCAGTTCTGGTAATGTGATGTCCACTTCTTGGGGCACGTCATTTCTGAGGCGGGAGTTGCAGTGGATCCCGCGAAGATCGAGGCAGTGCTATCTTGGGAACCACCCAAGAGTATGATGGAGGTGCGGAGTTTCTTGGGTCTAGCCGGATACTATCAGAGATTTGTGCTGGACCTCTCTAGAGTTTAGATGCCACTATCAGCTTTGACGATGAAGGGGAAACCCTTTGTGTGGTCAGACAGATGTCAGCAGAGCTTTCAAGAGCTGAGACAGAGATTGACCAGCGCACCTATCTTGAGGTTGCCTGAGGAGGGAGTTGGATACATAGTCTACTGCGATGCATCGGGGACCGGACTTGTGTGTGTACTGATGCAGGAGTGGGCCGTGATTTCCTATGGATCACGTCAGTTGATTCCGCATGAGCAGAACTACGCTACCCATGACCTAGAGTTAGCAGTAGTGGTCTTCGCTCTGAAGACATGGCAGCACTATCTGATGGGCGAGCACTTTACAGTCTTTTCTGACCACCAGAGTCTCAAGTACATCTTCTCGCAGAAGGACCTGAACCCGAGACAGCGGAGATGGCTCGAGTTCCTCCAGGACAATGACTTTGAGATTGTCTATACTCCTAGGAAGGGGAACGTGGTAGCCGATGCCCTCAACAGGAGGACGGGCATCCAGCTACTTGAGGAGGCGACAGAGCAGCTATCCGCTTTGCAGATATCCTTCCTGGATAGGGATGGAGCAGCCTTCCTTCAGTCTCTCACAGTCACTCCTCCACTACTGCAGTGGGTAAGAGAGGCACAACGTGAGGATGCTGACTGTGAGACGTGGCGTGCACAGATATCCTCGGGACAGGCACCTGATGGCTTCTCCTTTGGAGAAGAGCACGACATCCTTTTAAGAGGATGTACCTTGGTACCAGTCACTTTACGAGAGGAGGTGCTGAGAGAGTTTCACAGTTCTCCTTTGGAGGTACATCCTGGAGTGGCGATGATGTACCAGGACCTCAGACGACAGCACTGGTGGCTGGGCATGAAGAAGGCTGTGGCAGAGTTCGTTTCACGGTGCCTCACCTGCCAGCAGGTGAAGGCAGAGAATTAGGTACCAGCAGGATTGGTACATCCCTTGGAGGTCCCAGAGTGGAAGTGGGACGGGATATCTATGGACTTCGTGACTAGACTTCCATGCACTTCCAGAGGTCACGACTCCATTTGGGTGATTGTTGACCAACTCACCAAGTCGGCACACTTCTTACCCATCCGAGAGCAGGGCTCAGTGGAGAGCTTGGGGCATCTCTACGTTCATGAGATTGTACGGCTTCACGGTGTGCCATCGACTATCATCTCCGATCGGGACACTTGTTTTACGTCCCGGCTTTTGAAGGGGTTGCAGGAGGCGTTCGGGACATGGCTACGTCTAAGCACCACCTTTCACCCTCAGACGGATGGTCAGACGGAGAGGAACATTCAGACTCTCAAGGACATTCTCCGCGCATGTGTCCTCGACTTTGGTCGCAGCTGGGGGGACCACCTACCCTTGGTGGAGTTCGCGTACAACAACAACTACCACTCCACCATCGGGATGTCACCATACGAGGCATTGTACGGCAGGGCTTGCAGATCTCCTTTGTGATGGACATACCCTGGGGAGTCAGCACTTGTGGGACTAGAAATGGTCCGTGCCACGACAGAGAAGGTCCAGGTCATCCAGGAGCGGATGAGGGCAGCTCAGAGCCGGCAGAAGTCATATGATGACAGGAGGCGGAGGCCATTACAGTTCGAGGATGGCGACCACGTCTTCTTGCGTGTCCCACCTCGACGTGGTTTGCAGAGATTTAGCCGAGGCGGAAAGTTGTCTCCATGCTTCATTGGACCATTCCAGGTCCTCCGCAGGGTGGGTGAGGTGGCTTATCGCCTGGCTCTCCCACCTCAGTTGCATCGGGTGCACGACTTCTTCCACGTATCTCAGCTGAGGAGGTACGTGCATGACCCGACACACATCATTGACCATGGGGAGCTAGACGTGGATGATGTGGGTGACTTCTGTGGAGGTCCCAGTGGAGATAGAGGATCGACAGGAGCAGGTCCTATGTGGGCGATCAATTCCTCTTGTGCGCATTAGACGGCAGCACGGGAACCTCCAGGAGAGAACTTGGGAGCAGGAGGCTCAGATGTGTGCTCAGTACCCACTTTTGTTTCCCTAGTTTATGATGTATCTTTACGGGGACGTAAAGCCCTGAGGTGGGAGTAATGTAAAGACCCGTAAATTTCAAGGAAATTTTTTTCTTAATTTTATTTGGAATTTTACAAGAGCGCAGTTTCTGACGGCACCTGATTCCGAGGCCCGGTGTGCCCGGAATCATTTTCCGAAGTTTGGCTCGGGTATGTTCAGTGAACGGATGAGCGGGTTTTTCTAACTTTTGAACCGGTGCCCGGAATCGAATTCTGAGGGCACCGATGAAATCACAGCGCCGGTATTTTCTTAGAAACACCTCTTTCGGTGTTGCGTTTGCTCGGGTGTGGTTTTTAATTTTTGGGCTTAAAATTTAAAAATAAAATAATTTGTTCGACAACATTATTTTATTTCACTTAAGCCACTTGAAGCCACTTGAAAGCCACTTAAACTGAGTTAAAATGGATAGGGTGCTATCCAGGAATATCCTACCCCCTTTGGTAGGATATTTGTGAGGTGGGGCCCGCACGAGCCCCGTCGTTTCTTTCCGCTAAGTAACGCACCCGCGAAAACCCGTCATTATGAAAGTCAACTAACGCGTTTTCTTAAATCCTTAACACACCATTTAATTGGGTGGTTTAATTCGTGAATTAAATAGGCGGTTTCTTTTGTTGAATTAATTCAACGAATTGATGGGTCGTTACTTATCTTTTTCGTTTGTTGGCGTAATAATAAAATAAGACCAACAAGTCTTTTTGGAGGATTACTCGTTGAGAGGTTTTGTCAGATTTCATAGCCTTCATCCTCCTTCGTGAAGAACGTGAAGAATGCAAAAAACGCAAAGAACGCCGGCCTCCGACGAAGAACGCCGAACCCGCGGAAGTCGACGACGCGACGCCGTGTTCCGTGACGCTGACGTTCCCTTCCTGCAACGTTCTTCTGCGACGTCTCTTCCTCCGCAACGAAATCTTCAATCAGCTGTTTGAGGTAAGAGACTTAGGGATTCTCTTAAATCTCCCTTGTGTTTTTTTTAACAAAACACGTATTTAATTTTATATAATTAAATTAAATCTGTTTTTTCTTGGTCCGTTGAGTTCTCCGACTCAATGCCGGATTCCGCGACGACGCGACTCCCTTCCGCGACGACGCGACGATCCCCTCCTTCCGTGACGAGAAAATCCGCGAATAACGTGCGTACGACGACGACTACGAGGTAGGGGTTGTTGTGAATAATTCTTTTTTCCCATGATCGTTTCTTTTAAAAGTGAAGAACCAGACAATAAGAAAAATTTTAATCCATTAAAATTGTTGATTCATGTGTTGAATATAAATCCTCTGTTGTTTTTATCTAACGTGGAGTGTGTGGGCCAAACGAACACGGCCCGACAACCCTCCGCCGTTCTTCGTTGTTGGGCGGATTTGACGGGCGAAGACGAAACGTGACGCACTGGGAATTTGATGGTTCCACAGTGAAGAACGGGTCCCGGGAGGAGTAGCGGCGCAGACGGGAACAGAATCGGACCACCAGAGCAACTCCGGTGGCCCGCGGAAGCTGCCGGCGGCGCCCCGGCGCGCCGCCGAACAAGGCCGCCGCGGCGGCGGCGCCCGCGGACCCGCGGCCGCGTGGTTCCAGCGCACACGGACACAGAAAATCCATGTCCGGCTGTCCAGGGAGACACCCCGTGGGTGCCGCGGGGTTGTCACGCGGGGGCGGCGACTCCCCCCCGCGTCGCTCGGGTCATCCAGGGCGACACCCCGCGGGTGCCGCTGGGGTGTCACGCAGGGGCGGCAGCTGCCCCCCGCGTCGCTCTGCTGAGCCGGGCCGGACCGGGTCCGGACCGGTTCGGGTCGACCCTGTTCGGCCGACCCAGGGGGGGTCGGGCCGGGTCGGCCCGGGCCCGGACCCCACGTCTTCGGACCGTTTCGGTCAAATGCATGTAACTTGAGCTACGGGCCTCCAAACGACGTGCCGTTAGCAGCAACGCGATCCTTGGATCAAGACGGTAGTTTCGGTATATCGCAATCAAGGTTTCATAATACTTTGGGTTCGGCCGGGTTGGTTCGTACACGAAACCAACCGGGCCTTCGGAGCGGAAACACTCATATCTTGAGCTGTGGACGTCTGATTGACGTGCCGTCGGCTTGGTTGAATTCCTCTATGTGAGACGGATCTTTTGGCTCACTCCGCCCGAGGTTTGGATGCATGTGGAGTACGGTCGTGTTGGTTTTTCCTTAAAAACCAACCGGGCCCCTGGGATGAAAAAGCCAATAACTCTCAGACCGGGCGTCCGATTGACGCGCCGTCTGCGACGTTGAGTTCCTGTTGACGATACAGAACTTTTGGATACATCATCTCCGGACTTTGTGATAGTTGATGTATCAGCCTCTCGGATCGTGGTGCCGACCCTCCCGCACGAGCTTGCTGTGTGTGGAACCCTAGTGCTGGCTGCGACTACTACTTCGACAGCGTTAACCGTGCAGAGATCCTTAGTGGACTGCGGCGACGACCGTGCAGAGATCCTTAGTGGACTGCGACGAAGACTGTGCAGAGATCCTCAGTGGACTGCGGCGACTACTGCACTCAGCGATCCTACATGGATTAGTGCTTCAGGTCCTGTCTGGTCCCGATCCTGTGTGGGTCCGATCCTGTGTGGGTCAACTCTCAGCAGTTCTGTGTGCGCCAGTGCCTACAGGTCCTGTGTGGGCCCGATCCTGTGTTGGTCTTTGCGGGGGTTAGTACCTATCGATCGGTTGTGGGTCCGGCGACTTAGATGGATCAGTGATCATCTTTATCGTCATCCGAAGAAGTATACCTGTGTGAGCTAAATCATGTTTACTCTCCTTTTTGGATTGTGTTGAGCTATCCTATGTGGATTACTGTTTACTCTCCTTTGTGGATTGTGTTGTGCTATCCTGTGTGGGTATACGTTTCTTTCCTGTGTGGACTTGGTTGTGCTTGGGCTCAGACGTTGGAGTCGAACGAGAATTGATGACTTAGGTATATGTATGGGCATATACCTAAGCTGTGTCAGATGTTACTTCGTGATTGTATCTTTCCTCTATGGATTATCATTTGTGGATTTCGGGAGACCTTCAGAGGTCTCGGGGTCCCTACTGAGTAGCTTATACTCACCCTTTCACGGGCTATGCCCGCACTTCGTTGTGTTGGTTGCAGACGATGGACAACGCTGATCGTGGTGGAGGCGTGCAGAGCAGAAGAGTACCTGGAGGTGGACCACTGGGCGGGACGTACTCGGAGCGGTCAGGTGGACCCGAGGAGCAGTGGAGGCTATCTGTACCCACCCTTCTGGTGGGACTTCCAGAGGACGGATCGACACTGCAGCTTTTCCTTTCAGTTGTTGTTTTTCCTTTCAGTTGTACATTACAGTTGGGCTTGTATTTCCAGCCCCTTTTACTTTCAGCACAGCTTGTACAGTTTTTACTTAGTGTTTACTTTTCCGCTTGCTTACTCTATGGTGCTTGTTTACTTTTCAAAGGCAATGCCTTCCCCTTTTTTCAGGATTTACACCTTGGTGCTAGTCGCCTGCCCCAGGCCTATGGAAGGCGGGCTTGGGGTAGTCACGACACGGGCCCCGAGGACGGGTCGTGACTGTAACGCCCCGACCCCAGTTACCCAGAGTCGGTGCATTATTACATAACATTGGCATGATCACAAGAACGATCAAATCTCGAAAGACCGATTGGTTTAGTAGCCTTGGAAACACTAGATATATTCATAAGTTTTACATTACATCATAAAATGAAAAACTACTACAACAACATAATGTTTCCACAATCCACACTATTAACCCCTCATAAAATCCCTGCAGGTCATTCATAACTTACTTCTTCACATCCTGGGAAAAATAAAACATAGAAAAGGGGTGAGCTCAAATGCCCAGTAAGGATAACAATATAGCGGAAACTTTCATAAATAAGAATAAACATTTAAGGCAATGTATAACTAAAAAAATCCTTTTATATATGAACTTTCAACATGGTATGGCATAAATAAAATGAAATAATGCCATTTACTTATTCACATGGATATTATACTAATCAAATAATCACATGCAAAAATCAATAACCACTTTCATAATGTTGGAATGCATAATGCTAAACGTTAATTTCATTGTCTAGGCCTCATCCCAAGACCTAGGGGTTACTTCTAACCGGAACCCAACCCGGAGTGCCTCTAATAACCGGACACCAACCCGGAGTGCCTCTAATAACCGGACACCAACCCGGAGTGCCTCTAATAACCGGACACCAACCTGGAGTGCCTCTAATAACCGGACACCAACCCGGAGGGCATACTTTTACCAGTCCCTAACCTGGAGGGCTTACTTTAACCAGTCCCCAACCTGGAGGGCTTACTTTTACCGGTCCCCAACCCGGAACATACTTGTTTAGCACATTCATCTGAAGAAAAGTTTGAAATATAACATAAACATTCGGATTAAAACTAGCATACAAAAAGTCAATAGTTTCACCATAAACTATGAATGGTATAAAATAGCACATCCACAGTCAAACATATCACAAAACCTTCAATACAATATAGAAGTTTTGTATTATAATAAATCAACTTCAAATAAGCGTAAAATCCATTAAAGGATGTTGACATAGATGAAATCAAAACACTTTTTAGAGAAATATCTCCTTCTATTTTTGAAATCATTTAAGAGCCATATAAAATAAAACATTTTCTTGAAAATATTCTTGTAATCTTGTAAGGAAAGCTTTGACGATTTTATAACGGCGGAAAATAACCGCACCCGCCGTATAAGTAAAAAAAACATTCTTATCTTAATTCTGTCGAAAAGGTTAAAAGGGACCTTGTTTTGAAAACGACGGAAAGATTCCTTTATAAACCTCTTACAAAAAGTCAAACAAGGGTTTAAATGAATTTAACCCATATTCTTGTAAATCATAAATATGTTTTGAAATACATTTTGATGAAACATGGATGTGGATGATAAAGAAATCCCAGTAGATTATTACGTATAAACAACCTCGGATAATGAAGAGATTGTGAAATAACCCTTACCAATTTGGTAACTTATGAAACATAAAACCCATGAAAGAGGTATCATACAATTAATATGTAAGTACACATAAATTAGAGTTTATTACACAAAGAATATAATTATGGGCAGTACATACACCACAAAAAAGTTAATGGTGGCAATATGGCATGAATCTCACGGGAATAAGGAGTGAGATGAAAACCCCTTACCACGTTAATCAACTGAGTCGTTTGGACAAAAGTTTATAACCACCAAATGATTTACAGAATAACATGAATATAAAGAGAATCATGATAATATATATCAAATGGCAGTACACAATACACCACTTTCAATAATTTAGTGGCGAACAATGGAAATCTCACGGAATTGAATGTGAGATAAGAAAATCCCTTACCTTGTACTTTTCCTTGGTTGGGGTAGGTTAACCTCCTGTATAATGGTGAAATAATTGTTATTAAATTATACAAGAATCATATATATTAATATGATATCATATATGATCTTTTAACATTGATTTGTTAATAATATCTTAGAATTATCGTCGTTTCGGGTGTTAACTTACTCATTTTCTTTATATGTTTTGTTACATAAGCCATGGTTGTTGTATATTATTCATATCCAGAATGATATAAAGTCCTTAAACATTATTTTTAAATCATCAAATGATATTTATACTTGAATGGTTACGATGGAGAATGAATCTCATCGCGTTCGTGGAGACGGTAGTCCGTACGTACGCACGAGCGACGATATCATTCTTTTGATATTAAAATAATATATAAATGGATGGTATATCATATATACAGAATCATTAACATGTTATATTTATTATTTACATGAGTTACACATCATTATTATACCCATCCACATAATAATATATTGAATAACAATTACACCACGACGTGGAGACGGTAAGCCGTACGTACGCACGTATGGTGACATGTTATTCAAAGGGTGGATAGAATACTGAATATGGTTGTACCATATTTATAATAACATCACAGTATATTTATGATACTGGAGTTATTATTTTAGAATGGTAAGAACAAAGAAAGAGGAAGTGGAAGAAGAAATGAACTTAGAAAAGGGTGGTGAAATCATTACCTCTTCTTCAGGTTCTTCCTTTTGATTTGATCAAAAGGGATCCTTATGTTGGCTTTCTGATCAAACTAAGGCCTATAGGTTGTATTGAGGGATGTTGGTAGAGTATTTGGGCAGAGTTTGGCCGAACCCAAAGGCTTTGAAGGTGTGAATAAATGAGAAGGAGGAGTGCCCTTTTATAAGAGGGGTGAGGGGCACCTTTGGAAAAGCTAGAAATATTAATTTATAATAAATTCATATTCGGTTTATAATGGCTCCAAAGCTTATTATTAAAGGTTTAAGGAGAGGATAGGTCGAAAACCACTCAACCAATAGAATTTAGACAGGTTTGGGTACTTATATTAACCTTATCTTTAAGTATTAACTCTAAGTTAATTAGTTTCACTTTTACAATGTCTCTTTGTATTTTTATATAATATGGTTAATAAACTTACTATATACATCCAAGCGACCCCCAAGTGGTACATTAATGATGAACCTATCATGATATAAGTCTCTTGGCCGAACCTTAGATTTTTAGGAATTTAATATCAATTAATAATATAATATTTGTTTTAAGAACTCTTTTATGTCAATTTTGACACTATTCAATAGTTGATTTTTTTGAAAATTATAACAGATTGATTACTTAGAAAAAAGTCAATTAAATCAATCCTAATATATCATATTATCCTATAAAATTAGTTTAATTCATTAAAAGTTTCATATTATATTTATTTGGGTATTTATAATATCAATTATTTTAATTTTTCACTATTATAGTAATTACTGCATCATCATTGTGTCATAAATAAAATAAATTATTTAATGTCTAAAAATTATAAACAAAATATAATTATGTAGGAAATCTTTTTAGCTTTCTAATGAATATTTATAATCTAAAATCCAACATATATAACCCTATGTAATAATTGTTTTTCTAAAAGATATATGCTTGTGTCATTTTTGTATTCATTTTAACTTAATTAAAATAAAGTGTCATTATCACTTACAAGTGGATCCATGGGGTCCCAAAATTTACAAAAAGATGCCCATGGTCGACCATGTATCAACCAATAGGGTTAAGACACGTTTTAGGGTAATTTAGTATTATTATAATATTATTTTTTAACCCTTATTTACCGGATTTACCCTTAACCATGGTAAATAAAATATTTACCGCAGTAATTATTCAAATTGTCTAAAAATAAAAGTTACCTATTTACACAATTTGAACATCCTGATTCCAAATATGGAATCCATTTTCCTAAATTCAAAACACAGAAGTGGCAGAAATTAATTTAAAATTAATTCCCGCTGTCAAAACAAAAAGCGTGTTTTTAAGAGATAATAACTATCAAAAGATTGACACTTGTTTATGTTCGGTTTAATTGTAAAATTATGTCCAATGACCAAAATTATATTAAATAGTAAAAATATATTCTAAATATACTTTAAAACCACTCAAATTCATAATTTATTACTATTAATTATTTTGATTAAAAAAGTTGTTTTTAATTAAAATTTAGTAATTTTCACTATTCATCAAAATATGAAAGTTATCCGAAAAGTACCAAAATTTTACCTTAGGCTAAATTTGATATTCCGAATCCAAAAATGAAGTCCATTTTAAAATATAAAATATATATAACTTCAAAAAGTAGGTATTACTATTCATAACAGCTAGTTTGATTGGTTACGGTGTGTTAGAACTCGAAGTTGCGTACAACACACGCTACTGTTTTATTCAAAGGAAAGTGTACCGTGGAAGCTTGGGATGTTTCATTTTAAAATTTTTGATGTATCCATTTAGTCAAAAAGTTTAAAATATTGTATTTAAAAAGGTTTTACTATCAAAAGTTGATAAAAGTGCAATACTGAAAATGAATCTGTTCTTGCATTATGACTAAGAAACTCATAATATGGATTCTAAAATTATAAGGATTATATAAAGTTTAAAATTTAGTTAATACTATTCATGATCTCTTTTAATGGCTTTTTTTTTGGTAAGTCATGGTGCAATTGAACTCAGTGTTCCGTGTAGTGCATGTTATTGAATTATTTTGAAGAAATAACACACTATGAAATCCTGGGGTGTTACATTCTCCCCTCCTTCAATAAATTGCGTCCTCGCAATTTGAAATTGTTCTTCGAAAATAAAAGGTTGAAAGTAGAAAATATATTTGTGGGAAAACCCACATTGAAAATTGGGTTACTAAAATTTAATCTTCATATGAGGAAAAGAGAAATTAAAGGGTCATCACCAAATTATGATTTCGATTAGGAGAACATTGGTGGCAATTAGAGACATATAATTGGAAGAAAAATGTAAATATTTATAGGTATTGGTTGAGGTCATCAATCACAAACAAGTATAAAATTGAGGTCCTTAAACTCATCAATCTATGATGATTTGAAGTACCATCGGTTCAACAAAATATAGGGTATTGGGATCACACATTTTTGACATTTCAAAATATCTTAGTTGAAATCCCACATCGAAAAATGAATTAATGAGGCCTCTATTTAAAATAAAGAGTGGAAAGTATGAAGATTACCGAAAATAACACATACTAGGGTTCCATTTAGGAAAATATGGATATGGAGGAGAAATCTAACCATCAATTATCTGATGGAGAGTGGTAGAGAACATGGCTATGAAAAGGCCAACAATCCCAAAGCCATAAATTAGTGATGATTTAAGGTACCATCTAGGACAACATTTTTGTTCTAAGTTCCTTTTATTAATGTTGAGGAATATATTTATGAGATTGGCTAAGATCATAAGGAGATATACTTACTTTATAATTAGAGTTTTATCCATTAATAAATTTCTACCACAAACTCATCTTACACTCTAAAAGATAATAGAATGTAATTTTTTATTTATTTATACTATTCGTACAGGGTTCCAAAATAAATGAATTTATAATTCATCTACCAGATCTTTAAAAAAACAACATTATTTAATCCAGGACATCTCATGGGCCAGTGGTAGGTGATACACCCTTGTCGCCCTTCAGTTGCGGGTTCAAGTCTCGCAGCCTTGCCGGACGCGATGGGTTTCCGCCCAACCTCCGGGTTTTCCTTTTATGGTAATCCAAAATAATCCAAACTAGAACTATCCAAAATACTTCTGTCCAAACTCACAGTCTAACATTTATAAGGAAGTTAAACATAATATAGATCCTTTTTACCCCGTAATAGCATATGAATACCTTCATCATGTATTACCATATTCCTTATTGATTACATTCATGCTCCCTTATTCCATATAGAATGCTGGATATACTTTATTAATCCAAAAATGTTTTAAACCCCAACAATGATGGAATAGACAAGTCATTAACCAGCTTTAAGGTAGTCAAGAATATCCAATATAATTTATCCAAATCAATCATGTATTATTCCAAAATCACTACCTCAGTATCAGAACTATATTATGATTTATCATTCTCTAAACCATATATTTTCCAAAAATTTATCCTGTTATTGAGTCACTTTTCTTTGTTCCACACAATCTCAAGTCCTTAATGAAATAGTACTGCAGTACAATCCTTATATACTCCATAATTATTATAACAAGTACATTGGTGATACAACACTCAATTGACATAATCAACATAAGAACTCTAATCATTCCTCTTCATCTGTGGTAGTATCATAACTTGATTATTATCCAATAGCATCATTTGCGTCATAGTCTGATGACTGGGACATAGGTTCGCGTAGTGTCCAAACTCCTTTCAAATGAAGCATTATACATTTGAAACCATTTTCTTACCCTTGCAGTCACGTACTTTGTGCCCTTTTCCTCCACACTTATAACAAAATCCCATTCCTTTCAGGCAAGTTCCAGGGTGTTTCTTTCCACAGTTACCACATATGGGAAAATTCTTCTTTTCCCTCTTCCCTTTATCCATATTTCTCTCTTCCATCCTTTTCTTCTCTTGCTTCCCTTCAAAGCCATAGGACTCAGTAAACTCTTTACTTATCTTATCAATACATGATATTATTTCTTCATATGATGATAATACATGGGAGACTATTTCTCTTATAAATTCTAGCTTAAGACCATGAAAGATATGATCCTTCCTTCTCTTTGAATCATGTGTATTTCTGGAGTTCTCATTCCTTCTACTGGGCGCCATTTCTATACCATGTCATAAACTAGATCAGTTTATGAATCAAAACACATAATCCCATACTTATAAAACACTTAACATAAATTGGACTATTTATGGATATAATCCATAATCATAAGAATGTTTTCTTTGAGGAAGTATATACTCATAATCCCATCAAAATGATTTGTAAAGAAAATGAGAGTTATCCTAAGCATATCCCCTGGGAGTGTCGTAACCAAGAGTGCAGCAAGGCCCGTTGTCGTGCACCAGTTCCCGTTCGAGTCTAGCTCAAAGCCGTGTTTTCGGGTTTTACCCCTAGGTACATCTGTGCCAGATCCGCCTCTACCTGCTCGTATCCAGACAGGGATGTATTGCTCGGAAAACTCACAAAATCTCTACGATACCAAAATTCTAGGAAGTTCTTCTATACTAATCCTCAAAGTTCATCTTAGGTCTACGTGCTCTAATCAGAGTTTATCTAAATCTAGTTTCCAAGGTTTGTACTAAACTTCCTCTGATACCAACTGTAAAGCCCCGACCCCAGCTACCCAGAGTCGGTGCATTACTTCGTAACATTGGCATGATCACAAGAAAGATCAAATCTCGAAAGACCGATTGGTTTAGTAGCCTTGGAAACACTAGATATATTCATAAGTTTTACATTACATCATAAAATGAAAAACTACTACAACAACATAATGTTTCCACAATCCACACTATTAAACCCTCATAAAATCCCTGCAGGTCATTCATAACTTACTTCTTCACATCCTGGGAAAAATAAAACATAGAAAAGGGGTGAGCTCAAATGCCCAGTAAGGATAACAATATAGCGGAAACTTTCATAAATAAGAATAAACATTTAAGGCAATGTATAACTAAAAAAAAGCCTTTTAAATATGAACTTTCAACATGGTATGGCATAAATAAAATGAAATAATGCCATTTACTTATTCACATGGATATTCTACTAATCAAATAATCACATGAAAAAATCAATAACCACTTTCATAATGTTGGAATGCATAATGCTAAACGTTAATTTCATTGTCTAGGCCTCATCCCATGACCTAGGGGTTACTTCTAACCAGAACCCAACCCGGAGTGCCTCTAATAACCGGACACCAACCCGGAGTGCCTCTAATAACCGGACACCAACCCGGAGTGCCTCTAATAACCGGACACCAACCCGGAGTGCCTCTAATAACCGGACACCAACCCGGAGGGCATACTTTTACCAGTCCCTAACCTAGAGGGCTTACTTTAACCAGTCCCCAACCTGGAGGGCTTACTTTTACCGGTCCCCAACCCGGAACATACTTGTTTAGCACATTCATCTGAAGAAAAGTTTGAAATATAACATAAACATTCGGATTAAAACTAGCATACAAAAAGTCAATAGTTTCACCATAAACTATGAATGGTATAAAATAGCACATCCACAGTCAAACATATCACAAAACCTTCAATACAATATAGAAGTTTTGTATTATAATAAATCAACTTCAAATAAGCGTAAAATCCATTAAAGGATGTTGACATAGATGAAATCAAAACACTTTTTAGAGAAATATCTCCTTCTATTTTTGAAATCATTTAAGAGCCATATAAAATAAAACATTTTCTTGAAAATATTCTTGTAAGCTTTTAAGTAAAGCTTTGACGATTTTATAACGGCGGAAAATAACCGCACCCGCCGTATAAGTAAAAAAACATTCTTATCTTAATTCTGTCGAAAAGGTTAAAAGGGACCTTGTTTTGAAAACGACGGAAAGATTCCTTTATAAACCTCTTACAAAAAGTCAAACAAGGGTTTAAATGAATTTAACCCATATTCTTGTAAATAATAAATATGTTTTGAAATACATTTCGATGAAACATGGATGTGGATGATAAAGAAATCCCAGTAGATTATTACGTATAAACAACCTCGGATAATGAAGAGATTGTGAAATAACCCTTACCAATTTGGTAACTTATGAAACATACAACCCATGAAAGAGGTATCATACAATTAATATGTAAGTACACATAAATTAGAGTTTATTACACAATGAATATAATTACGGGCAGTACATACACCACAAAAAAGGTAATGGTGGCAATATGGCATGAATCTCACGGGAATAAGGAGTGAGATGAAAACCCCTTACCACGTTAATCAACTGAGTCGTTTGGACAAAAGTTTATAACCAACAAATGATTTACAGAATAACATGAATATAAAGAGAATCATGATAATATATATCAAATGGCAGTACACAATACACCACTTTCAATAATTTAGTGGCGAACAATGGAAATCTCACGGAATTGAATGTGAGATAAGAAAATCCCTTACCTTGTACTTTTCCTTGGTTGGGGTAGGTTAACCTCCTGTATAATGGTGAAATAATTGCTATTAAATTATACAAGAATCATATATATTAATATGATATCATATATGATCTTTTAACATTGATTTGTTAATAATATCTTAGAATTATCGTCGTTTCGGGTGTTAACTTACTCATTTTCTTTATATGTTTTGTTAAATAAGCCATGGTTGTTGTATATTATTCATATCCAGAATGATATAAAGTCCTTAAACATTATTTTTAAATCATCAAATGATATTTATACTTGAATGGTTACGATGGAGAATGAATCTCATCGTGTTTGTGGAGACGGTAGTCCGTACGTACGCACGAGCGACGATATCATTCTTTTGATATTAAAATAATATATAAATGGATGGTATATCATATATACAGAATCATTAACATGTTATATTTATTATTTACATGAGTTACACATCATTATTATACCCATCCACATAATAATATATTGAATAACAATTACACCACGACGTGGAGACGGTAAGCCGTACGTACGCACGTATGGTGACATGTTATTCAAAGGGTGGATAGAATACTGAATATGGTTGTACCATATTTATAATAACATCACAGTATATTTAAGATACTGGAGTTATTATTTTAGAATGGTAAGAACAGAGAAAGAGGAAGTGGAAGAAGAAATGAACTTAGAAAAGGGTGGTGAAATCATTACCTCTTCTTCGGGTTCTTCCTTTTGATTTGATCAAAAGGGATCCTTATGTTGGCTTTCTGATCAAACTAAGGACTATAGGTTGTAGTGAGGGATGTTGAGAGAGTATTTGGGCAGAGTTTGGCCGAACCCAAAGGCTTTGAAGGTGTGAAGAAATGAGAAGGAGGATTGCCCTTTTATAAGAGGGGTGAGGGGAACCTTTGGAAAAGCTAGAAATATTAATTTATAATAAATTCATATTCGGTTTATAATGGCTCCAAAGCTTATTATTAAAAGGCTAAGGTGGGGATAGGTCGAAAACCACTCAACCAATAGAATTTAGACAGGTTTGGGTACTTATATTAACCTTATCTTTAAGTATTAACTCTAAGTTAATTAGTTTCACTTTTACAATGTCTCTTTGTATTTTTATATAATATGGTTAATAAACTTACTATATACATCCAAGCGACCCCCAAGTGGTACATTAATGATGAACCTATCATGATATAAGTCTCTTGGCCGAACCTTAGATTTTTAGGAATTTAATATCAATTAATAATATAATATTTGTTTTAAGAACTCTTTTATGTCAATTTTGACACTATTCAATAGTTGATTTTTTTGAAAATCATTACAGATTGATTACTTCGAAAAAGGTCAATTAAATCAATACTAATATATCATATTATCCTATAAAATTAGTTTAATTCATTAAAAGTTTCATATTATATTTATTTGGGTATTTATAATATCAATTATTTTAATTTTTCACTATTATAGTAATTACTGCATCATCATTGTGTCATAAATAAAATAAATTATTTGATGTCTAAAAATTATAAACAAAATATCTTTATGTAGGAAATCTTTTTATCTTTCTAATGAATATTTATAATCTAAAATCCAACATATATAACCCTATTTAATAATTGTTTTTCTAAAAGATATATGCTTGTGTCATTTTTGTATTCATTTTAACTTAATTAAAATAAAGTGTCATTATCACTTACAAGTGGATCCATGGGGTCCCAAAATTGACACCAATATGCCCATGGTCGACCATGTATCAACCAATAGGGTTAAGACACGTTTTAGGGTAATTTAGTATTATTATAATATTATTTTTTAACCCTTATTTACCGGATTTACCCTTAACCATGGTAAATAAAATATTTACCGCAGTAATTATTCAAATTGTCTAAAAATAAAAGTTACCTATTTACACAATTTGAACATCCTGATTCCAAATATGGAATCCATTTTCCTAAATTCAAAACACAGAAGTGGCAGAAATTAATTTAAAATTAATTCACGCTGTCAAAACAAAAAGCGTGTTTTTAAGAGATAATAACTATCAAAAGATTGATACTTGTTTATGTTCGGTTTAATTGTAAAATTATGTCCAATGACCAACATTATATTAAATAGTAAAAATATATTCTAAATATACTTTAAAACCACTCAAATTCATAATTTATTACTATTAATTATTTTGATTAAAAAAGTTGTTTTTAATTAAAATTTAGTAATTTTCACTATTCATCAAAATATGAAAGTTATCCGAAAAGTACCAAAATTTTACCTTAGGCTAAATTTGATATTCCGAATCCAAAAATGAAGTCCATTTTAAAATATAAAATATATATAACTTCAAAAAGTAGTTATTACTATTCATAACAGCTAGTTTGATTGGTTACGGTGTGTTAGAACTCGAAGTTGCGTACAACACACGCTACTGTTTTATTCAAAGGAAAGCGTACCGTGGAAGCTTGGGATGTTTCATTTTAAAATTTTTGATGTATCCATTTAGTCAAAAAGTTTAAAATTTTGTATTTAAAAAGGTTTCACTATCAAAAGTTGATAAAAGTGCAATACTGAAAATGAATCTGTTCTTGCATTATGACTAAGAAACTCATAATATGGATTCTAAAATTATAAGGATTATATAAAGTTTAAAATTTAGTTAATACTATTCATGACCTCTTTTAATGGCTTTTTTTTGGTAAGTCATGGTGCAATTGAACTCAGTGTTCCGTGTAGTGCATGTTATTGAATTATTTTGAAGAAATAACACACTATGAAATCCTGGGGTGTTACAGTGACAGTATTGGTACAATGACAAACAAAATCATCAGAGAATAATATACTTACTGGTTAAGGTCATTGAAGAATTTGAAGGGTTTTAATATTAGAAGGATTATAGTTCCTCATAATCTAAATTATATCCATTATTTCAAATTTCTACTACATAGAAAGAGCTTTTTGTTTACAATCCTCTAATGATTCTCCCTTTTATGAAACCTGTTACTATATTTTCTCGAATTACATCGATGTATTCTATTAACACAACTATATCTATAGTGTCTCAAACTTCTTCCAATTCTCTTCAGTAGGTAGCTCAATTTATGGTAGATTGGATTACTAAAATGGAAAGTAATGTAAAATACAAGATTGGAAGATTGGTCAGCATCCAAGGATTAGTTTACTAGATTCTAAAGAAGTTGTATCTAGACCTTCTAGCTACTTCATGTATTACACAACATATTCGATTATTTAGTGCTACTCAATGTTTCACTTCTAGTTTGATTGAATATTTTAAGGGAATATTGAACAATGGTCTCCCCTTAGTTTTGAAAATTTATAGACATGAATATTATGTTATCCCTGAGTTCTTCAAGTTAGATATTACCATGAAAATTTATATGTGTGTAGATGCTCTGTTATATTTTAGAGGGAGGATGACCCTCTAACCAACTCCTCTAGATACCAATTGAGGTACAATATAGAGGTTTTATATGGTTTACGATGTAGAAAACATATGTAAAAATATATAATCAAAGTTATACCCACATAAAAAATATATATAAAATCTAAAGATATATGTATTCAATATTATAGAGGTAAACCTCAATGCAGAGTTTTTATATCAATACCAAACAATGATAACACAAAATATAGTTTCAATATCATAACACTAAACATTATCTACATCATATTAATAAACAAGCTCTATATAAAACAATAAAAATGATTCATATTATAGAAATAGACATGTTCTTTGTCAAAGTTGTAGACATTCCCTATGGGAAAACAATTTATTGTGCATTTGTGAAAGTAAATAAACATGAAATAATTGTAAATAATATCACACATGCTCACAATGTAGTATTATAACACAATGCTAGTATGATAATAATAATCATGATATGTAATCATAAAAAATGTATTAAACCATCCATAAATAAAATATAATAATACTATAATTAAAAATTATATTCTCAATCTAAATGAAGAATGGGTATGCCATTTTAAATCTATAATACATAATAGGGAGATGTAAAATGATGTTATAGTCATGTCATGCACAAAAATATCACACATTGTATATCAAACACAAATGAGGCATAAACTAGAGACCAATTATGGTGTTTGGAATAATGTATCAAAACATTGCCAATAATCATAAGTACATGGTTGTATGTTATTATATATAAGAAATGGGTTAGTCAAGGGTCCTCCAAAAATGTTAATCCGGACTAAAATATTATAAATCACAACCTTTTTAATTTAAGAATTCACCTTTTAAGTAAAAATGTATCTCCAATACCACACATAAGTAAATAATTTTTTAAGTTATAAGTGTTCATGACCTACAAGAATTTTGTAAAGAAACTTCCTCAACCACTATTTTAATAGTGTTAGAACTCATTATTATAAAACATTAGTTTAGAAGATAAAAAATAAAATATCAAAAAGGAAAAATGGGTGAGTTCATTTACAAACAATGTTTTATAAAACATCTAAAGGAAAAATGAGTTTAGCCAAGAAAATGTTTTCAAAAGTATTTAGAATCAAAACATGTTTTTTAATTAAAACTTCACTCACTTTAAACATTATAAAACCCATTTTAATTATCAAAAAACCAATAAAAAATTTTAAAACCAAAACCATTATGATTTTAGTTCAATTAAAATCCTCACTTAATCAATCCGACCACTACATTTCCACTGATTCACTCAACTCTCACTAAGACACCTAGGATCTCGTGACTATGAGAAATGTTGGAGGTGAGTAAAGAATTTATATATTACATATATGAAAATGCATTTTTGTAGGTACCTAATTTTTTCTTCTTCAATGGGGATCGTTATGAGTATCAATATATATATAGAAATATTGTAAAACATCTTGTCCAGTTTAGGAGTATAGAAATATTATACACCATCCCACCCAGGTGCACTTCAGGTGTTAAGCCCTAAACCCATCCCATGGAATGGGGAAGCATTATACAATATAGAGGCCTCATCCCATACCATGGAATAATTAAATGGGTATACTCATTTATTACTCAAAAACATATCCCATGTAATTTATATGTACATAAATGGATATAAAACAAGCTTAAAAATATATAATAATAACAAAAAATATAAACATAATCTTTATAGAAAGAACATAATAATATAAAAGGGTCTTCTTTGGATATGATTGATATTAAAAGGAAAAAATTCGATAAGTAGGGTTCTTTATATAATGGAAATCCTAACTTCTCGAATTTATGACAAAAATATCCAACATTTGAATTCAGTAAATCTTAGAAATAAAATGTCTATTAAAAAATAGAAAAAAAATATTAATAATTCCATAATAGGTAATTGTAACATAATAATTCAAGAATAATAAATAGATGATGATATAGTAAACATATTAAACCATGAATTCCAAAATTCGAGATTAATTACGAGAGTTATAATGAAATATAAACCATGAAATACAATTGAATAACAATTGATATATTAACAATCAACACATCGGAGCAAAAAAATAGTTGAAAATAAATAGAAACCCCTCCTTGATCTCCTCCTATTAACTGCAAACTTCTGAAACATAATGAATACTACAAACAATATCCAAAGATTCCACAAAACAGGAGCCACAAAATAGAAATTGAACCAAAAAACAAATAGAATTAATATTAAAAACTAGGAGACACCAGAAAAAAACTCCTCCTACAAATTCAAATAGAATGAATATTGCAAAATCCTCCTATAAACATAAGGGAGACAGAAAACAAGTTAATAAAACTGAAAATAGCAGGAACATAATCAAATTAAGTAAATTAGTTTTTCCAACACACTGTATGGAGGGGGATGGCCGAAGAATGGAATGGAGGGCGGAACCCTTCAGTCGATGCACCTAATGGAGGAGGAACACCCAACGAAGGGTATGGAGGAGGGAAGTACCACACGAGGGATGGATCAATCCCGAATGGAGAAGCTGAGCCGCGATTAGATATTCCATGACGTGAATAAAAGAAATGCGATGAGGGATGAAGGAACTATAGCCATTGTGGATGACCAATAGAAGATTGCAGCGAGGGTGAGAGAGGAAAGCTGCGGGGGATGAGAGGATGGCGTGGTGAGGGAGCTCATCAAGGTAGAGGAGAGGCTGTTGGGGGAGGAGGGCATAGTTGTGAGACGATCGCGTATCTGGGAAAGAGGAGTAGCCTGACGGGAATCTAAAAAAAGGGGCACAAATGTGTATCCATGGATCAAAATTGAACCATGGGTATAAACAAGCTATAAGCACGGACTTATAAAACCATGGCTATAGGTCTGTGGATATAGCATAAATTTTCGGCAGGGAAACCCGATATCAAAAGGTTTAGTGTCATTGGAAAATTAGTACCAAACATCACCTATACATAATAAAACATAAAAATTAATTTAAAATAATCTTCTTTTTTATTCTAAATAATGATTTTCTTTTTATTACACACATTCACATGAGGATATACATCAACAAAAGGGAATAACAAAAATCATAGTAAGAAGATGAAAAAGGGGAATAAATAAATATTACCCGAGTGAGCATCATCATCATCATCATAACATGTTAATATATTAATCATCAATATAAAGAGGGAATCATTTGATAAAGGAATTGAATGTGTATGTTCATAACAATGAAACATCATGTCATAGTGGTCAAATACCACACATAGTTTTGAACAAAGCTAGCATCCTGTTCAAGGATACCATAAATGTATAATCATTACATCATTATTGTGAAAACAATTAGCATCATGTTCACACGTAATAAAAATTATATCATGAGATACATCATATTACCCAATTCATTAGAGGGATATATAATTCTTAGGACGACCCATCACATCATAATATTTACATAATTATGGATTCCACATAGAACCTATAAAAATAAAAGTTATGAAATAAACCTAAGGAGATGATGTGTCTAATAAGATGTACATAATAAATTAATAAATCATACATTCATGAATATTATTTAGGGTTCCCGAATGAAAAAATTGAGATCCTTATTTGGAATACAATATCACTTTTCATTGGTTAAAAACAATACAGGATGAATCAAATATCGGTTTAGTAAATATATATTTTAGTGGGAAAATAATTATATTTTGATTAAAGATGAAATTGGAAGAATATAGATCCTAGAAATAAAAAGATAATAATAATAAAATGATATATATGGAACAATAGATTAATAAAAATAATAATGATTCCATGAAATAGGAATAACCCAAAGAAAGGATTTGAGTTTTTGAATCCCCTTAAATTAATTCCTGATTCATTTCATCACTTTTTCAGCTCATGAATAATAATCATAGATTTGTTAAAATAGTTATTCATAAGTGAATTATTTAAGAATTCCCATTAATTATCAAATATTATTATTTGATTATATTTATTAATTTCCTTGTTTATCATGTACTTTTTTTAGTATGTTTTATGCAATAGTTTCCCAGTTTTCCTCGATTTCACTGTTTTGTTAAATGTAATTTATACATAAGTTTACTTTATTCCAGTAGCATACAATACATTTAATTAAAATATAATATATTATATATAATTAATAATATACATAAAATATTTTTGTCATAATCATTCACATCTAAATGTCTCCATAGGTGGTTGACCAACCTTTGATGGGACATTGCTGAAAGAGTAAGAAAATAATTTTTAAAGTTATATATAAAGTAAATATGATAATTGAACTTTGTTAATATAATTAATATAATGAAATATTACTTTAAAATTAATCTTATATGTCTAGTTTTTGAAATGGGCGGTGAAAAAAATAAAGAGATGAAGGAAAAAAGAGTAAATTGAAACCTAATCCTCTAGGTACCTTCTCTTGCACAATAGTGAAACTCCTTCTGTGTTTGGAGTTTGGTTACTCCAGAACATAACTTAATATTCAAAGGGGATTGATAGGGAGGATTTTTGTAGAGATTAAAATTTTGAATTAGGGTGATGAGTGGTTTTCCAAGGGGAGTGGGAGGGGTTATTCATATTTGAGGAGAGGGGTATTTTTAGAATACAATATTTATTAAAATAATATATACATGGAAAAAAATTAATAATAACATATTGAAAATATTAATCAAATATAAATAAAATAAAATGGTTTTTATACCTTAAATCACATTTATTATTGGAACTTGTTTGTTCATTAATAAGGAATGTGGAAAAAAGGAAGAAATATTGTTTTAAGAAATCCCTTTTGATTTTAGGTTTTGGAAAGCATTTTTCTAGGTTTTTTAAAGGGGTTTATTATATTTTAATGACTAATTTGTGAAATTAAATATATCATGGCCTAAAATGAAATTAAATAATGTATTATTTAATTATTACATCCTGAATTTTTTAGTTTAAGATTCATTAGTAATTTAAAAACTATATTTTTACTATTCACATGAAAATTGAGGAATATTAAATAACTACCAAAAAATCACCCTTATAAATTTGTCACATGGTGATTTCAAAAATGATATTAATTATATATAAATAAATTTATAAAATATATAATTTGAATTTTTAATATAAAAATATTATTTTTATGGAATATTTTAAAATATAGTTTATTAAAAACGTTATTTTATTTTCTTTGATATTTTTAATGATTTTATTTATTTTTCAAAATTGTAATATTTATATTTAATTATATTAATAATGAAATATATTATTCATAACACAATTAATTATTTTGAGGTAAATTACTATTGCAACATTAGGGTTACTATTCACAATAGTCATGTTTCTATTCCAAAAGTCCATTACAATTCCAATGATCACAATATCCCCTATAAATACAAACTCATTTTTCAACTCAATATTCAACTTAATTATTATCATGGTTCTATATTTACAATTTAAAACATGTTGATTCATTTAAAAAAAATCAATTCCTTTATATTGTGTTGGAAGTGGGGCTAATAATTCTATTAGATTGGGGTGAACCATATTTTCCATTTTATCACTTCTATATTATTAATATTTATAGTTGTAATGCTTTTAATTTTTTTTCAAATCTAAATTATGTAAAATTATTTATTAATGAAATATATTATTTTAGGTTTCATAATATGTATAATACTATATAGTAAATTTTTACACACATTTCATTCAAGAGAAAAATATCATTTATAAATTATAGGTTGTTACATTATTCCCCCTTTATAAATTTAATGCAAAAAATTTCTACTCATAATCATAGTTGAGAATAGGTGAGAGTACTTTTGTTTCATTGTTACCTAAGGTTACCATGTCTTCCCTTAATAATTATGGTTCATCAACAACACTTAAAGTGGTGATTTGTCCTTTTGTGTAGAACGTTTTATATATGGACCAAAGTCATCACAAAATGCTCTTCATAACATAGTTCATTCTCTACTTATACCACCTCTGGATTCGATACATGTGAGGGATTAGATTTTTTACTCCCTCATGAGTGATATGTGTAACACTTCATGAACATGATCCCTATTTGGTGGAAGTGAAAGCAGATTAGCCACTGATCCTATGTGACCAAGGATATCAAATGGTCGAATGAACCATGGGCCTATATTACCTTTCATTCCAAACAACATAACCTTAATTCATGGGGATATTTAATTGAAAACATTATCACCAACTTCAAACTCCATGTCCTTTCAATCGTAGTCATCATAACTATTTTGTTAACTCTGATAAACCATTAAATGTTGTTAGATGGCTTGAGTCTTCTCTACTATATATTGCACAATTTTTGGGCTAAGAAGCTTTCGTTCCCAACCTCATCTCAACAATTTGTAGTTCTACATTACATTCCCTACATAGCTCCTTATGGAGCCATCAGAATACTTTAGTGGAATTTATTGTTAAATGAGAACTCATACTATGGGAGATGCTAATACCATCATCCTGTAATTTTCATTAAGAATACTCGTAGTATTTCCCCAATCGTTTAAATGGTCCACTAGTATTTTCCAACAGTTTGGGGGTGATAGTTCAAGATGAAATTCAATTGAGTACTCAAATCGTGTTGAATACTCCTGTAGAATTTAGTTGTGATCCCTAGATTATGATAAGAGTCAATTGAAAGGGAAACCCTATATTATCTCACCACTTCCTTCACATATAACATGGAAGATTTTTCAATAGTGATACCCTCCCAAATAGAAATAATGTGGTATGTCGTGGTGAGTCGATCGACCACAACCCATATCAAATTAATTCAATTGAAAGGAAAGTTACAATGTCTATAGAAACCTTTTTTCATTTCAACATAGGTACACCACGACAAAAAAAGGCATTTAGCGGCGGTTTGGTTTTACGTTTCACGGTGGCTTAAACCACAGCCAAATAGATTGGCGGCGGTTTTGAAAAACCGTCGCGAAATCGTGCATCGAGAAACTATTCGCGGCGGTTTTTAAAATCGTCGTAGAACACTTCACGGCAGTGTAAACCGCATCTAAATGATTTATCGACAGTTTAAAAAAAAATTAATTTGTGTTTAAATTTTTTTAAATTTTTTAAATTTATTTATTTATTTCATTTATTTCATTTATTTAATCATTTATTTATTTATTTATTTATTTATTTAATTTTATTTATTTATTTATTTTATTTATTTATTTCCTATTTATTTTATTTATTTCCTATTTATTTTATTTATTTTATTTATTTCGTATTTGTTTTATTTATTTTATTTATTTCGTATTTATTTTATTTTATTTATTTATTTCATATTTATTTATTTATTTATTTATTTATTTCGTATTTTATTTATTTATTTCGTATTACTTTATTTACTTTATTTATCCATGCATGCGCATCCCATGCACATGCCCATGCACATGCCCTTGCAATATAAAGAAATACTACATTTGGTGAGATTTGAACCCTTAACCTCTTGCATATTTTCTAAAGACTTTACCACTCCAGCAAACTCGTCATGTGGTTAATAAACAGAATTTAATATACTTATGTATATTAATTGAAAAAAATAATACATAAATAATAGATATAAACTCAATAATAATAAATAATAAATAATAAATAATAAATAATAAATAATAAATAATAAATAATAAATAATAAATAATAAATAATAAATAATAAATAATAAATAATAAATAATAAATAATAAATAATAAATAATAAATAATAATGAATAAATAATAAATAATAAATAATAAATAATAAATAATAAGTAATAAATAATAAATAATAAATAATAAATAATAAATAATAAATAATAAATAATAAAAAATAAAAAAAATATAATAAATAATAAACAATAAATAATAAATAATAAATAATAATAAATAAATAATAATAAATAAATAATAATAAATAATAATAATAAATAAATATTAATAATTAGTAATTAATAAATAATAATTAATAAATAATATATAATAAATAATAATAAATAATAATAAATAATAATAAACAAATAATAAACAATAAAGAATAAAGAATAAAGAATAAAGAATAAATAATAAATAATAATTAATAATAAATAATAAAAAATAAAAAATAATAAAAAATAAAAAATAAAAAATCGTTATAATGAATAAATAATAATAAAGAATTAAAAATAAAAATAAATAATAATAATAAATAAATAATAATAAACAATAAATAATAATAAAAAATAAATAATAATAAACGAATAATAAATAATAAATAATAAATAATAAATAATAAATAATAAATAATATATAATATATAATAAATAATAAATAATAATAATAAATAATAAATAATAATAATAAATAATAAATAATAAATAATAAATAATAAATAATAAATAATAAATAATAAATAATAAATAATAAATAAATATAAATAAGAAATAATAAATAATTTATAATTTATACTAAATAATAAATAAATATAAATAATAAATAATAAATAAATATAAATAATAAATAATAAATAATAAATAATAAATAATAAATAATAAATAATAAATAATAAATAATAAATAAATAAAAATCTTCAAAAATAAATAATAAATAAATATAAATAATAAATAATAAATAATAAATTATAAATAATAAGTAATAAATAAGTAATAAATAATAAATACATATAAATAATAAATAATAAATAATAAATAATAAATAATAAATCGTAAATAATAAATAAATATAAATAATAAATAAATAATAAATAATAAATAATAAATAATAAATAATAAATAATAGATAATAAATATAAAAAAGAAATAATTAATAATTAATAATTAATAATATATAATAAATAATAAATAATAAATAATAAATTAATATAAATAATAAATAAATATAAATAGTAAATATAAATAAATATAAATAATAAATAATAAATAATAAATAACCAGTAAAAAATATTAATAATAATAATAACATTTTATTATTAGTAATAATAAATAATATATAATAAATACTAAATAAATTTAAATATTAAATAAATATAAATACTAAATAATAAATAAATATAAATAATAAATAATAAATAATAAATAACAAATAACAAATAATAGATAATAAATAAATTAAAGTATATTATAAATAATAAATAATAAATAAAAAAGGAAACACATGAAAAAGTATGAAAAGACGTGATAAGGGATGGAAAGTCATGAAAACATATGAAAATAGATGGAGAAGCATATAAAGAATGAGGCATTAGAAAGAATGAGAATGCATGAAAACTCATGAAAACTCTGGAAAACCCCTTAATAATTCATCACAATCATCATAATAACCCACAAAAAACCATTGATAAAGATGACAAGTCATGGAAACCCAAATAAACAATAACAAATAGAGCAACTGTTAAAACCAGTCAAAACGGTCATAAAGTGATAAAAACATTGGACTCACATTAACAGAGATAACATATGATCTGAGAGACTGTTTCAGATCCACGACCTATCAAATCAAAGATCCTAAAATGATCTTCGACCTGATAGGTGAAAGTGTCCAAATGGATACGCAGATCGGAAGTTACAACCATTTAAGAAAAAGCTGACGGAGAACGGGTGCAAGAAATGAGGCATCGAAAAACATAACAAACCTGATACCAACTAAAAAAGCCATAAGATATGATCCAGGAGTGCATGTTGGCATCGTGACCAGTCAAACTGAAGCTCAAGGAACGATCTATGATCTGGCAGGTGGAGGAGTTTGAACTGACACGCGGATCAAAAGTTAGGTATGTTTGATGACAAGTTCGACGGGACACCGGTAACGGAAATGAGGTTTCAGAGGCCTTCAGAGTGGTTTTTGGGGTCGAAAAGCACGACAGAAGCATTCTTATTATGAAATAGTGCATAGGTCTCTTTGCTGACTTTGATTTGATATGTGGTAGAGCTCAAACGGACACCCGGAGGGAAAGTTATGGTTGTTTGACATTTGAGAACTTTTTTCAACTATCTTATGACTCTCATATCATCCACACCTTAGACCGTCTCATAGTTTTGATTATACAGGCCTCTAGATATCTTCATGAGCTTCGATTTGACTGGTTGTCGTTCTCCAACGGACCCCTGGATCAAAAGTTATAGTCGTTTTAGTGATTTCGGGGTTTCTCATGTTTTTTTATTTTTTCCTTTCATTTCACGACAGTTTTACCCAAACCGCCACTAATCCTCAAATAAAATTAAAAAAAATTAAAAAAATTTAAATAATATAAAAAAATTCACGGCGGTTTGTTGACGTTCCTTTTTTCGTCACAGAGTCCAAAGAAATGTAAAGGGAAATGACTTAGAACAAATTGATTCATCCTTTGAAGAAAATATCAAAAATCGACAAAGGCATGAACAAGGGATCAAAAGCCCCTATGTCGAGCAAGTTCTATCATTGTCGCGTAAGTCCACTTGTGCGACGCCTTATGGTGCGCACGTGACTTGCGCGGCCAAAGTGATAACCGCCCGGTAACCGCCCGGGGTCTTCTCCTGCCTATAAATAGACCCTGTGGGCCCCCCATTCGAGGATGATTTTTTCCAGAAACTCAGATTTGAGCTCCCGGCGCCCTAGTCTCTTCTCAAAGTTTCTAAAACACTTCTAAGGTAATTTCTTACCTAGAACGGAAGATCTAAATAGTGGGAGGAAGGAGTAAGTGTTGAAACTCATCAACACTTGCACGCCTGAGTGGCCAGCCCTTAAGGGAAAAGGGCCACACTTGCGCGCCGCCTTACTCCTTCAATAGATCTTGCGCGCCCCTCTCCTGGAAGAACCTCAAGAGGATTCTAAAGATTTTAATGAAGAGTCGCTCAACTATTACCATGCTGATTAACTGTCGCACAAGTAAATCATGTGTCGCATAGGCGTATACCTGCATGACCAAAACTTGTGCGCCCATGTAGTACCTGCGCGCCTGCCAGGACTTGCGCGCCCCTGCCATTTTGGGTGCCATTCTTGCACATTTCACCTCTCCTAAGACATTACACCTTTTTTATTCAAGATTCAGTCTTCAAGACACTTTTCAAAGCCATTTTATGGTATGATTTCTTGATTTGACTTCCTTATCTGAAAGGAATTTTGTGGAATATCTCTCAAAACCTAGTGATTTATACATCTTTATGTGACTAAAGATTGATATTTCATTCATTCAACCTCATCCTTTATGATTAGAGAATCCTTAACATGGGTATCCTTTTTAGTAATAATCCCCAGTAATAAGTCCCTTAATTTTTGGGAATCCTCTTAGGAGTAAGCCCTAGATCCCCTAACCTGGGCTTCCTTTTCAGGAGTAAGCCCCAGTCACATATATGGGAATCTTCCTTAGGATTAAGCCCCAATTCTTAATGTTCCCAAATCTGGGAATCCTCTTTATGAGTAAGCCTCAAGTCCCTTAATTTTTGGGTCTCCTTTTCAGGAGTAAGCCCCAGTCATTATTCTCTTAACCAGTCCTAATTTTCCCTTGATCTGGGATTCCTTTTCAGGAGTAAAACCCAAGTTAGAGTATTCAAAATCTCCATGAAGCACATATACCTTTATGGACCCAGTTCCTAGATTTCTTCCCTAAAGTAAATCCTAACCATCATTTATCTGGGCAGTCATACATACATAATCCCCACATTATTTCTTATGATTGCATCTTTCATGGCACAATTGTCTAATTTTTACCAATACCTCTTGTTTCTCCCACCGAGCATGACTCACGTGAGCTTAGAGTGTAAAAGTAATTCTGACATCCTTCTTTGATCCATCAATCATAAACTTTATACTCACTTACTCGAACTACGTGGGTTCTGATTCCTTTTCTAAACAAAGGATACGTAGGTTGCCCGTCTACGTGTTCAATCCCAACTCTAAAATAATCTATGTCCTTCTGAATGAGAATAAACTTCAAGTTCCCCACTGAGTGGCTTTAAAACCAGCATGGTCATCATAATGACCAAGAGACTTCTGTATAAATGTGTCGAAGGGTACCATTGACCAAGAATCTCTAACAAATACAGATGATTCTCTATTGATGAAGAACATCAAATACATAAAAAACATTCTCTAAATTTTATACATATTTAATCATTGATTGTTAGATCTGAAGGAAACCTCATTTTATACTTGGTAATGTAAAAAGAGTTCACAAACATAACTTAAATCTATAAAGAGAGTCCCGGAGTAGACAATAATTCCCCTCAAAAAGGTGTGATGAGTCCGACCTCCCATCCTCTCGACCAATGCAAATTCCTAAGAAACATCAGTCCACAAAATTATGAGCACCTACATTTGGAAAGTAGGTCCAAATGGATGTGGAATCATTGGATGTTTCCGGTTCTCCGAACAAACCCGTTAGAAACTGATCGGAACGTTTGAACCTCCCATCAAGGTGGTCATCCCCAGATTCCGAGGGAAAAAAATGGTGAACCCGACGTGAATCCTTAACCAAGTTAAAATGATGTTTTACCTATTTGTTAGGCCCCTATTTAAAACTAAATGAGAGGGCCAAAAAAACAATCATTGACATATGTGCTCATCCAAAAGATGTAGTGGCTGAATTTATCTTGATTACGTCTATTATATCAAACAGGCACTCTTTTTCCAAGATCTTCTACATTTCTAGAATGGCTGCTCTCAAGTTCACACCTGTGAATACTGCTGCTGTAAATGCCACTACTGCTACTCTTGCTGGATCGTCATCCGCTCTTAGGATGATATCACCTATGCAACTTCTTCAACGCTGGGTATCAAATGAACTGGATAAGGAGTACCATCAACACGGTACCATCCCAACTCTGGAGGATGCCCGACATGCCCTCTAAGTAAATAACTCATATCGGTCGTCCGGACAACGATGACCAGTGATCAAGAAGCCGGCGGTGCTGACTACAGTCTCCAACCATTTCAGATCGTTATCCCCGGAACGCAATCACCATTCGCTCCCTTATTCTGGGGAGGTGAATGAGAAGTTCCCTTAGGACCTTAATTCAAATAGACACGAGTCCTTCCTGAGGGCTCCCACCAATAATCGCCGCCAGACTCGTGCGGCAGTGCGTCCTCAACATGATGAGGGTACCGACTCCAGGTGTTTGGCTCAGGTTCCTCGAACCCGAGAAAGCAACACGAACCACAAGAGGCGGAATCGGTTCAATAGTGAGCAGGTTCTCATCTCTGCCATCTCCGGAGAAGTCCACCAACCTAACTTGGTGGCAAGCAACGAGCAGGCACATACACCTTCCTGTTTTAATTCCGCTGTCCAGCAGACTCATCTGGCAGCATCACGCCAATACCGCCAGGCAATTCCGGCGGAGTACTATAGGCAGGAACATACACCTGTTTATACATCATCAGCTAGTCAGCAGGCTTGTCTGACTATATATGATGGATCTCATCAACCACATTTGGCGAACTGCAATCAGCAGGCACATACACCTTCTAGAATTAATCAAGCCTACCAACATTCTTGCTTGGTAGCATTCGGAGAAGTTAGTCAGAATGCCCCGACAAGAAATAAAAGGCAGACTCAACTCTCTGCCCCCACACTTGAGTACTGTCAGGATTTACTGACAGGAAAAGGAGGATAGGAGTAGGCACATACACCTACTCCAAGCCCGAAATGGACGTATATTCACGTTCCGGCAGCTGAAGTCACCAAGCATATTCTATCAATGGTGAAAGAGCAGAAGCAAATCCTTTCTCATATTCTGGATGGCTGCCAGGATATTATAACAACTTCAGTGGCATCTCAGGGAAAGACACATAAATATATCCCTACCAGTGGAGTGATACATCAATAATTTACTCCGGAACAGACACACACATCTGTTCCAGTCCAAGAGGGTTATGGGGAATACTCCCCCATATCATACGGACGACCAAGTCAGGCACATACACCTGATTTGAGAGGATATCTTCAGCCAAACCTGGCCATATTTCCTAATTAGGCATATACTCCTGCTCAGAGCAGCTACTTTTTTCAACAAGTGTTTTCCAAGGCAAGTAAGAAGGCATCTAAAAAAAAGACCCGCCCAGCACAGCCAGGAGATCAAGATCCAATCTGTAACAAGGCCTTACTCGATGTTGTTGTTCTTGAATCCCCCAGACAATTATCTGTTGGAATTCAAGATTCTACTCCCTCAGTTTCCAATAATAGGAACATTAATTTCGAAGGTCTTCAACAGACACTTCCTCATGAAGGCATGCTTCATGACAATTCGGTCGATCTCGAAGTTTTATCTTCAGATGAGAGCCACAGGAACCCTTTGTGTGGTCAGAAGACTAAGGAGAAAGAGATCTCATCTTTTACTTTAACCCATTATGGTGGTCCTCCCCATGATGATGAATTTCGCTGTGAATGTCCTCTCCGCAGTAGTGATGCACATTGCCCGTAAAATGCTCCAGTGGACAATGTAGTGCCGAGAAATCCCTCTTATCATGAGGCACTTGAAAATGCGAAACCAGTCATGTCTGAAGCTTCATCGCTAGCAGGTGAAATACTTTCTCAATTATAAGATATCCCAGGGTGTAGGTCGTTCTCCGAACCACCCCTAAGTCATGCATCTTCTAGTTTGATCAATAATTTCTCTACCATTCCTGTTGAATCCAATGAAGCAAAAAGGAAACACCAACTCTGGTCAAATCAGGTAGAAGAATTGTCATCAAATGATAAAGAGGAAATGATGAATATGAGAAAACAACTGGCGAAAGGTGAAGTGCCAGTCATGTTTTGGCCTCTGGCTGACTCTCAGTATAATATTCCCGAAATGTTGACGGAATATGAAATTCATGATATTCGTCTCAACAAATGGAAAACACTTTGTCAGTTGAAAAATAATGTATTATCTTATGATGAATATGAAAATCATCTTAAGATAATATAAGGGTTACAACGTCAGATTGATTTGGCATCTCTATCAGTCTCTCGATATCCGAAGGCTGAAAAGCAGTAGAGAGCCCTTCAACATTCATTCCTTAGCGCACTTAGAATATTGCGTCAGTTAATTGCCAATTCCCCATATGGTATTTGGGTCAGAGGATGGGGTGTTCATGGAGCACTGCATTTCACGGTGCTCTCCAGTCAGTAAAGCCCGCCAAAAATGGTCTCATGCAATGTTATTGCCCATGGCCGGCCAGAGTCAATGGGATTTGTTTGTAATAAAAATCTTTCCGAAGAATAGGCTTCAACTAGTTCCTCTCAAAATCAAGAGTACAGAGAACAAGTTGTTGAATTACTCTTGCATCAAGCAAACGAGAATATTGAACATGCCTCTCATTTGGAGCAAGAATGTCACCAAGTGACAGAAGTGTCGGAAATCATCCAACAGTCTTTTGAGCCGGGTGATAAAAGCATATATAGGTTAATGCATCCAACTAATTTCTGGACTAAGGTTCGCAAGATCAGGAGGACATTCAAGAAAGTCTCAGACATAGCATGTTAAGAACTACCCCAGCTCGCCAGATGGGAGACTCAATTAAACCAACCCTCGGAATCTACAAGAAGGATTCGGGGAGTTGATTGAGGAGAGCAGGAACAACCCCATTCCACTGGACTGGGGACTTTTTCAAATCATCAATCCCCTCCTCAGAGAAAGTCGGTCTTTTCTCAATTGGGGAAGAAACCTCAAAATGAACGAAGTACCAAATTATCAGGAGATTCCCTACAAATTACGGTTCATCAAGAAGTTCCTGAGGGATTGAATCAACAAAAGGCAATGTCTCATCAAAGACATGGAAGAAGACACTATCATAGAAATGTTTATAGAAGGGATGCGATGAGTTATGAATAAATCAATGTCATCAATTCCATTGTTGCTGATCCACCAGATGAGGCTCAGTCAGGGGACTCAGATGAAGAGGTTCCTTCTTAAGAAGATGTACTTACCGACACAAATGAAGAAGGTGTGCGTACACAAAGTCAAATGATTACTCAGAACTTACGTAATCCTTCGAGTAACCCACTTCCCCCTCTATGAATAAGATCCAGCAAAGGGAAGGGAAAGAACCAGGTTACATATCCTTCCTCTGGAGCAGGTCAATCGCTCTCACTAGAGCAGAGGTTTGCACAATAGGAGGAAGAAATGAAAGAATTAAGAAGGTTGAATACAGAACTATTTCAGAGTAGTCTTCTTCTTAAGCATGCTGGAGTCAGTCTGCCAAAGAAATTTGTTGCAGCTACTGAGATGGATCAGGAATATCCTCCCCTATCAGTACACCCTCACAGGTCTAATACTATGGGTCAAATGCAACAACAGTTGGCAGTGCTACCATCAGTTCCAGCACCAATCGCCACATCTGTCCAAGCTCCAATCATTGCACCTACCCAAGTCCATGTTCAACCGGATGTTTCTCAAAAGTTAATAACTACTATTGAGTCATTAACAGCTCGTTTACAAACTATGGAAGGGAAATGTGCGCAAGTTCAACCAGAAAATAATGTTTACCCTGAATGGGTAGATTCAATTTCTCCTCCATCCAGTTTTGGGAATCCTGTATTCCCTATTTTCAATGGAACAGGCGATCTTAAACAGCATTTGACGCATTATGTGTCTTGTTGTGATCCTATGATGGGAACTTCGGAGCAGCAAGAAGCAATGAAACTTAGATGCTTCGTGCGAACCTTGCAAGGACCAGCTTATGTTTGGTATACAAGCTGGCAATCTCGATCAATTACCGGATGGGAGGATCTTCGACAAAAATTCCTCCTTCAGTTCAACTCAACTTTTCCAAAGACAACAGTTTTCAATCATACAAGTTGTAAGCAAAGGGAGAATGAAAGAGTCTCTGATTTCATTGCTCGATGGATGGGATTAACATATTCCTTGAGTTTAGCACTCCCTCAATAAGAATTGTTTCCAATCTGTGTGTCAAATCTGCATGACGAATTACGCATGCCATTAATTCTTGTGAAATACACAGGAGGGTTTCAAGACATTACTTCAATCACTAAGCAGATTGAAGATTCTCTTATACAGGCTAAGGCTAAATCTTGTTTAATTTCATCAGCTCCAAGAAGGATAATGGTTATAGTAGAAACTGCTATAGTTATGCTTAAACAAGAACCTGTACCTATTTCTACCTCAAAACCATCATCTTCTCGAAGGGCTCCACTTTCTAAGCGCCAACAACAAAGGCCTTTTCTTCCAGATGATCAAAAAGATCAAATATGAAAACAATTTGAGGATCTGAAGAGAAAAACAAATTCTTTATGAAATGAACAACTTCCTTGTTATTTCATTTCGGCTCTGGAAAACAATTTGGTTCAATTGCCAATACCCAAGAGGCCAAACAAGAAAAGAGATGAAGACCGTCCTAATTATTTCCCTTTTCATCAAATATTGGGGCATCCCATCAAGGAGTGTTTTGTCTTCAAAGACCTCCTGCAAAAGTTGGTCGACTCGGGATAGGTCACATTGAAAGGCTCCTCAGCCCATGTAGCATGTGTCACTGCTACAGTTCCAGAGGAGGAAGACGAATGGATGGAAGTAAAAAGCAAAAATGCACAAAAGTATGATGATTGGATGGTTAGAATGATAATCAATCAAACTCATTCTATTTTGCGCGCACAATTAAGGAAACCAATTATGTCTTCTGCCAGGAATGTTGCGGCAAAACCCTCTTCATTAGAGGGAATGTCCTCAAAGAAACGACATGATTCAAAGAAATAAAAAGAATCAGAAGAATATGAGTATGTGTCAAAGACGAAGTTGTCTCTGACTTTGGCGGACTTCATGCCATCTACTTCAAAGCCACGAGCACTGCCCCACCAAACGGCACATCCTAAACAGGCTAATCAGGCAGAGTCTTCATCAGATGAAGAGTTAATCTGTGGTTCTGTTAATATGATTCAATTAACCGATCCATATGCCAGTCACAGTTTCAATTTTGATGAGCCTCAATTCCCTGTATCAAACAGAGGAATCAGAGGAAGTTCTAGGGGACCAGGATACAGGGGAAGACATGGATCATTCAGAAGCCACTATTACAATTCTACCCCTACTAGAACTATGTACGCAGCAGAAACTCATGGTAGAGCCCTTCTGTGAGCTCAGCAATAACATGCAAGTTCCTCTACCAATAGCAAATTCAGTCCTGGCACAGTTATTTTGGAAGACCGGTTTAAGGTTCCATCTTCTTCCTCTCAGCAAGTAAATGCATCTAATCGGTCTAATCTTCCAAAACCAGGAATATTGCCAACTCTTATCCCAATACAAGATGCATCAACTTTCAAAACATCTGCTTCAAAGGTACCTGCTAAACCACATATTCCTATTGGGAAACACAGACCTCTGGATCAAAAGTATGATATATTGAAACACTTGGCCCAAGTACCAGGCATGTTATCAATTCTGGATGCTTTGAATCTGTGAAAAGATCTTCGAGAAGCACTCATCGAGGCTTTGTCTAGTCCTCAAGAGTTTGAAACTAAAATTGCTGCAGCTGACGTCTATCACATAGAGAATAATCCTGCAGAATTCCATGCAATAATATCCTTTACTGATGAATATGAAGATGATGTTTTCCATGGACATATTAGACCATTGTACTTATCTAGAAAAGCCAATGGCTTGGATGTTCGAAGAGTTTTCATTGACAATGGTTCAGGAGTCAACCTCATGGCCATT
Organism: Viscum album; assembly: GCA_963277665.1. NCBI lineage: Eukaryota > Viridiplantae > Streptophyta > Magnoliopsida > Santalales > Viscaceae > Viscum > Viscum album. The sequence goes on along the minus strand of OY728130.1, from coordinate 1,798,256,756 downwards.
CTCACACTTTGTCGATTGGGCCTCACGAAATCTGATTTATCTCCCTCCACCATGATGCTACATGGATATGAAAAAAATGAACAAGAACCAACGGGTGAAGTTACACTCAGAACGTAGTTTGGAGATCTTGTATCCAATTCAGATTTCATGGTTGTTGATCAAGACTCAACCTTCAACATTTATCTTGGAAGACCCTGGTTACATCAACATGCGGACATCCCTTCTTTATACCATCAATGTCTCAAATAATGTTTCGATGGTCAAGTTGGGACGTTTTATGGTGATAAGGCCCCGTTCAAGACATGTGAGTCTCAATACATTGAGGTAGAATTCTGTCACATGAAGCAAAGGGAGAAATATATAATAAAGGAGATTACCAAAGTTGATTCTCCATATGGTTTGGAAAAAATCCAGTAAAACCGTTTACACTTGTGAGTACAGATTATGTGTTTCCTATCAGTCAAATTGACAAGATATACCCAAATCAAAATGATCTTATGGAAAGATCTATAATGTCAATTATGGCAATTGAGCCAGACAACAGGAGGAATTGTTAATCTACCAAGCAGTAATGAAAGCACAAATGGTGACCTCTTCTTTTCATCTGCTGAAATCGAACAAGTCTATGCTTCGTCAATTAGGCCAGATGATGTTATAGAAACATTGAAGGTGAACAATGATGTCGAATCTCAATCCGCCATCTCCTCTTTGTTACCCAAAGAAGACCCTTCATCAGCAATAGGGTCAAAAATGGAAACTTCCTCTTCAAAATGTGCAAATTTATACATCTCTTTTGATCATGAAAATTCCGCTTTGTTATCTACTATTCAAGTAGAAATGGACGAAATAACACATGATAAAGAAGAAGAGGAAGATCTCAGAGATGATCCTCCAGCATTTGAAGAAGGTATCTCTACCACTGTGGATGAACTCAGAGAAATAAATCTGGGTACAAAAGAATATCCACGCCCCAATTTACTCAGTGCGGCCATGACACTTGAAGAGCAAGAGATGTATAATTCTTTTCTAAATCGAAAAAGAGATATTTTTGATTGGAAATATATAGAAATTCCTGGGCTTGATCCTGATGTTTCTACTCATCATTTGGGTTTACCAGAAGAACATCGAGAATTTAAGCAAGCCACGAGAAGAACACACCCAACTTATGCTTCCAAAATTGAAGCTGAAGTGGATAAGCTTATCAAAGCTAACTTCATCAGAGAAGTTCAATATCCCAAATGGTTGGATAATATTGTCCCTATAAAGAAAAAGAATGGACAAATTAGAGTTTGCATCGATTTTAGAGATCTTAATCGACATTGTCCTAAGGATGATTTACCATTTCCGATTACAGAACTTCTAATTGATGCAACGACTGGCTATGAAACAGTTTCCTTCATGGATGGATATTCTGGATATAATCAAATCCATATGGCCCCAGAGGATGAGAATTCCACAGCCTTCAGATCCCCTTAGGGTGTGTTTTGCTACCAGGTAATGCCCTTTGGCTTAATGAATGCAGGTGCAACTTATCAGCGTGCCATGCATCGTATCTTCAAACCCTTCTTAGGGAAGTTTGTTGAATGCTATGTAGACGATTTGGTAGTTAAATCCAAACAATGTTCTAATCACTTGGCTGATTTGGAAGTCATATTCTGCAAGATTCCACAACATAATTTGAAGACGAACCCCTTAAAATGCGCTTTTGGGGTAACCTCAGGAAACTTTCTCGGCTTTGTTGTACGCCATCGTGGTATTGAAGTTGATCCTAAGAAAACCAAGTCCATCCTTGGTATGTCATCTCCTCAAAATTTGAATGAATTAAAAGGACTTCAAGGACACTTAGCCTATATTCGGCGTTTCATCGCCAATTTAGCAGGTAAAAGTATACCCTTCACCAAATTTATGAAGAAGGGAGTCACTTACTAGTGGACTGAAGAATGTCAAGAATATTTCAATATTCTCAAGAAATACCTCTTGATTCCACCGATACTCATGCCACCTGTCAAAGGAAGACCACATATCCTCTACGTGACAGCTCTAGAGCGATCATTGGGTGACTTTCTTGCTCAAAAGAATGATGCTGGGAATAAAAACAGCCTCTACTATCTCAGTCGAACCATGCTTGAAGCAGAAACCCGGTATTCATGTATTTAGAAGTGCTGCCTGGCATTAATCTTTGGAGTTCAGAAGTTGAGACATTACCTGCAACATCACGAGGTCCAATTGGTATCTCATAATAACCCACTCAAATTCATCCTTAGTCGTCCAATGCTTACAGGACGTCTAACAAGGTGGTCTGTTATTTTGCAGCAATTCGACATTCAGTATGGGTCTCAAAAGGTGATAAAGGGCCAAGCTCTAGCTGATTTCCTTGCTGAACACCATTCAGTGGAAGACATGTCTTCGGATATTTAACTCCCTAATGAGGAAGTCTTCTATATTCAAGAATTTCCTCAAGCCTGGGAAATGTATTGTGATGGTGCTTCCAGAAGTCCAACAGGAAAGAAAATGGAAAATCCTAAATTCAACAAAGTTGGATTAGGAATTGTGCTCATTTCTCCAGAAAAGGCTGTGTTAACTTATTCCTTATTATTGTGGGAAGGTGGTACCAATAATGAAGCAGAATACCAAGCTCTCATCATAGGTTTGGAATTATCACTTCATGTACAAGTGAATAACTTAAAGGTGAAAGGTGATTCAGACTTGGTAATCAAACAAGTCAATGGGGATTATGCCATCAGAAAAGAAGAATTAATCCCTTTGTATGATTATGTCAGAGAGTTAATGGCAGAATTCCATTTGGAACCGACATTTTCTTATGTCCCAAGGTCACAAAATGATCAAGCTGATGCATTGGCTAATATAGCCACAACTCTGGCAGATCCAAATCGGGATGAGACAACCATCTGTATTGCCCACCGTCGTGCAATTTCACCTTATATTCATATCAGGACAAAGGAAATTAATGAAATTTGTCCCATTCCTGAACTGTATGGTCATACTATAGGATGGATGTCACCTATCAGGGAGTACCTTCAAAATGTAACACTTCCACCTGATAGAGCTGAGAAAGAACAAATCTGGCGACGTGTGGTCAAAATTACTCTTTATGATAGCCCATGTAACCTAGAGAAAATTCTCTACATACGTGGTTTTGATGGAGTTCTCTTCAGATGCATTGATGGTGAAGAAACAATGGCTATCATAAAAGAAGTGCATGCAGGAGTCTGTGGTGCCCACCAGTCTGGACATAGACTGTCTGATCAAATTCGAAGGGTTGGATACTTTTGGACTTCAATGATACGAGATTGTGTCGATTTAAAAAAAAGTGTCATTCATGCCATGTACATGCCAACTTCATTCATCAGCCTCCAAAGTTGCTTCATACAGCTAAATACTCATGGCCATTTGCCACATGGGGAATGGATGTGGTGGGACCATACCCTTCGGCTACGGTTAAGAATTTTAAGTATATTCTTACTGCTACTGACTTCTATTCCTAATGTGCAGAGGCAATACCTCACAAGGAAGTCAGTTCTAAATGAATTGTTAGCTTCATCAAGTCTAAAATAATTACCAGATTTGGTGTCCCTCATACCATATTAACGGACAATGGCACCAATTTCTGTTCATCTGAGAAGAAGAAGTTGTATCAAGAATACAACATCAAATCCAACCATTCATCTCGGTATCATGCAGCGGACAACGGCTAAATAGAAGCCTTTAACAAGACTCTTTCAAATATACTGCAAAAGATGGTAGATAAAGATAAGAGGTCATTGCCTGACAAACTCTTTCATGCTTTATGGGCTTATCAGACTACCACCCGCACTGCAACTCGGTCAACTCCATATTCATTGGTATATGGAATGGAAGTCGTCTTTCCCATTGAAGTTCAACTACCCTCGCTCAGAGTTGCCATTTTTGATCAATCATCTACAGATGAACAGTCTCAAAAGAGATTGAATGAATTGGAATGGTTAGATGAGAAAAGATTGTGCACTTTGCACCACTTGGAAGTCTATCAGAATCGAATAGAACGAGCTTTTAACAAAAAAGTTCATCTTCGTTCATTCACTCAGGGGGAATTGGTATTAGTTCTCAGAACTCTAATGTTACAAGGAAAGAATCCTCTCAAGCTTGAGCCAAAATGGGAAGGACATTATTCAAAACATAGGGTCTACTCCAATGGAGCTTATTCATTAATATCAATGGATGGGGAACTCATCACTACTCCAACCAATGCCATATTTTTGAAGGATTATTTTGTATAAACTACAAAGTACTTCATAGTCCCTGCAACATGACACTAAACTGTGCGGCACTAGTTCGTCCTTTCTATATGACGTTAAACTAAACAGCAACAGTCCAAGCATATGACCCTAAACTATTTTCACATACGTCCAACATTACGTTAAACTATGTCACCTACTCTGTCCCCGCAACATGACACTAAACTATGCGGCACCAGTTCGTCCTTGCTATATGATGTTAAACTATACAGCAACGGTCCAAGCATATGACCCTAAACTATTTGCACATATGTCCAACATGACATTAAACTGTGTCACCTACTTTGTCCCCGCAACATGACACTAAACTGTGCGGCACCAGTTCATCCTTGCTATATGACGTTAAACTATACAGCAACGGTCCAAGAATATGACCCGAAAATATTTTCAAATACGTCCATCATGACGTTAATCTGTGTCACCAACTTTGTCCCCGCAACATGACACTAAACAATGCAGCACAAGTTCATCCTTTCTATATGATGTTAAACTATATAGTAATGGTATAAGCATATGACCCTAAACTATTTTCACATACGTCCAACATGACGTTAAACTGTGTCACCTACTTTGTCCCCGCAACATGACACTAAACTGTGCGGCACCAGTTCGTCCCTGCTATATGACGTTAAACTATACAGCAACGGTCCAAGCATATGACCCTAAACTATTTTCACATATGTCCAACATGACGATAAACTGTGTCACCTTCATTGTCCCCGCAACATGACACTTACTGTGCGGCACCAATTCGTCCTTGCTATATGACGTTAAACTATACAGCAATAGTCCATACATATGACCTTAAACTATTTGTACTTTCTTCCCACATGATGTTAAACTGTGAAAAAGTTCCCTAAATGGTTCAGTATGACCTTAAACTGCAACTAGGTCCTGTATGACCTTAAACTGCATCATCAACAGTCCATGCATATGACCCTAAACTATTTTCATGTCCCTTACATCCAGCTAGACGTTAAACTGTGACGTCCTAACTACATGATGCTAAACTGTATAAAAGTCGCTTACGTCCAGCAAGATGTTAAACTGTGACGTCCTAACTACATGACGCTAAACTGTATAAAAGTCCCTTACATCCAGAAAGACGTTAAACTACATAATCATCAAAGGTCCTGTATGAACTTAAACTAAACCACCGTCCAGCATGACATTAAACTGTACTATCCACGGTCCATGCATATGACCTTAAACTATTCGCACTTTCGTCCAACATGACGCTAAACTCTATCGTCCCTTTTTCGTCCAACATGACGTCAAACTGTGGAAAAAATCCCCAATGCGTCCAACATGACGTTAAAATGGCGCACTCTTTTGTCCTCACTGTGTGACATTAAACTACTCAGTCCCCCCCCCTTTCTTCCAACATGACGTTAAACTCTATTTTCCCCATCGTCAAAACTATATGAAGCTAAACTGTACAGAAATTTTGTGATACATCCTACATGACATTAAACTGTATATTTTCCCTACTACATGACACTAAACTGTGCAGCACCAATAGTCCTAACTGCAAGACTTTGAACTGCATATTCCCTTTATATGTCCTACATGACATTAAACTATGCATCGTTAAGGTTGTTGTTACCTCTTGTTTCTCACACCGAGTATGACTCATGTGAGCTTAGAGAAAACTTCAACCATAACACTCTCTCTGGGCCGCTAACGATGTGTAAGTCCTAACATCATTTTTAGGTCATTTTCCCCAATAACAACTTGATCATTAATTCATTCTTTAATTGAATTACACGGACTTTGATCCTTTACTTCTAGGCTGGGTATGTAGGCAACCTCCCAAGGTTCAAGCCCAAAACCAATCTCTTCACATCGGTTCACCTCATTCTTATACAATGTTGATTTGTCAAACCGCCCCTAGAATCAATATCTTTACATTGGATCACATTCGTCCTTGTTATACGACGTTAAACTATACAACACTTTTGTCCAGTATGACAATAAACTACAAATTTATTTGATACCCTCACGTGAGAGGGAACCATTATTTTTATTTATTTTTCAATCATGTTTCATTTCAAAGACTACGTGCATACATGGTAATGCCCGAACCTTTTATCTTGGGTTAAAACATCATTTCACTAATGACCCCTTTCACCCTTTACATGTACGAACAAAATTTGTATAGGGGTATTTCTAGAACTACGTGGGCTTGATTCCCATCTTTATGGGATACGTAGGAACGTTCGAGTGTCCCTCGAATACAGCCCCAAGTCTTTGGGCCTAACCCCAAATTCCACTTTCAGTCCTTTGGCTAACAAGTCCCCATGAAAACACACACTATGTATTTCTTACAATGGTCCAAGATCTATGACCCTAAACTAAGATCTCTAATCATTTTGTCCCACACGACGTTAAACTGTAGTTTAAGAACTATGTATGGCTTGATTCTCATCCTTATGGGATACGTAGTGAAGTCCAACATTTCAATTCAGGACCCACCCACAACATGATTATGGTTGTCATTGATCTATGTATCTCTGTATACATTGATCAATATCCATCTTTATGTGTCATAATCCTAACCTTAAATATTTTCATATCCTCATAACCCTATTCATGACATCTATTCACAAAATTGTCAATCTTCTGAGAGTTCTTTTGTCTTACTATGTAGCATGTGCCCATAGGTGGCCTTGCATAAACACTCTACATAACAGACTTCATAGCCAAAAGATACTATTATTTGACTATGCAGCCAATGCCCTTAGGTGGCCCTACATAATTCAACCCCCTAATGGGTTTGTCAGATAGTGGTAACTTCATTATTTGGAAGAATGACTCTTTTGTCCTTATTTGTCTTAAATGACAGTATGCAGGGATCCGCAAAAATAGTCATCCTTAACATATTTGTCCCATATCCTTTTTCATGATCTGAAAGTATTCATGTATATAGTTTATATTCTCCTTCCCTATATTTGGGTCAGACCTTCATAGGAGTGATATTCATCCAGTTCTTCGATAATTTTGTTTGGAAATATTTTCTCCATATTCAAGTACCTCTTTCCATACATCTATCTCTATACTTTGGAAGACTTGAATCTCCATAAACATTCACTGGCTTTTAGCACTAGGAATGTATATTTTTGTGAGTTCTTTTTCGTGACTATGCAGCATGTGCCCATAGGTGGCCTTGCATAAACAATCTACATAACAGACTTGTTATCCAAAAGATAAATTTTTTTAACTATGTAGACAATGCCCTTAGGTGGTCCTGCATAATTCAACCCCCTAACGGGTTTGTTAAATAATGGTAACTTTATTCTTGGAAACTACTTCTTCTAATGCCTTTTAACCGTTTTTCATATCATTCCTCAGATTCAAATATTCTTAAGTCATAGCTTACATATTTTTCCTCATACTTGAGTATGGTACTATGTTTTCAGATGAGTTGTCAAGGAATTGAGTCAATTCAAATCCATTTCGGTTAAAGCTATTTCGACATTAAACATTAGCCTCTTTATGTCCGACATGCATGACATTAAACTGTCAGATTTCTTATTTCTTCTCACCTCAAAGTCAAACCCTCTTTTCTCTCCAGATCCAACTCTGAGGGGGGACATCTGTTGAAGCTCCTTTTTTTCGTCACAGAGCTCAAAGAAATGTAAAGGGAAATAACTTAGCACAAATTGATTCATCATTTGAAGAAAATATCAAAAATCGACAAAGGCATGAACAAGGGATCAAAAGCACCTCTGTCGCGCAAGTTCTATCACTGTCGCGCAAGTTAGCTTGTGTGACGGCTTATGGTCGCGTAAGTGACCTGCGCGACCTAAGTGATAACCGCCCGTTAACTGCCCAGGGTCTTCTCCTACCTATAAATAGACCCTGTGGGCCCCCCATTCGAGGAAGATTTTTTTTACAGAAACTCAGATATGAGCTCCCGGTGCCCTAGTCTCTTCTCAAAGCTTCTGAAACAATTATAAGGTAATTTCATACCTAGAACGGAAGTTCTAAAGAGGGTGAGGAAGGCCTAAGTGTTGAAACTCATCAACACTTATGCGCCTAAGTGGCCAGCCCTTAAGGGAAAAGGGCCACACTTGCACGCCGCCTTACACCTTAAATAGATCTTGCGCGCCCCTCTCCTGGAAGAACCTTAAGAGGATTCTAAAGGCTTTAATGAAGAGTCGCTCAAGAATTACCCTGCTGATTAACCGTCGCGCAAGTACATCATGTGTCGCACATGCATATACCTGCACGACCAAAACTTGTGCGCCACACAGTACATGCGCGCCTGCCAGGACTTGCAGACCCCTGCCTTTTTGGGTGCCTTTCATGCCAATTTCACCTCTCTTAAGCCATTAATCATTTCCTATTCAATATTCAGTCTTCAAGACACTCATCAAAGACATTTTATGGCATGATTTCTTGATTTTACTTCCTTATCTGAAAGGAATTTTGTGGAATATCTCTCAAAACCTAGTGATTTATACATCTTTATGTCACTAAAGATTGAGATTTCATTCATTCGACCTCATCCTTTAAAATGAGAGAATCCTTAACATGGGTCTTCTTTTTAGGAATAATCCCCAGTCATAAGTCCCTTAATTTTTGGGCATCCTCTTAGGAGTAAGCCCCAGATCCCCTAACATGGGATTCCTCTTCAGGAGTAATCCCCAGTCTCAAATATGGGCATATTCCTTAGGAGTAAGCCCCAATTCTTAAAGTTCCCAAATATGGGCATCCTCTTTAAGAGTAAGCCCCATGTCCCTTAATTTTTGTGTCTCCTTTTCAGGAGTAAGCCCCAGTCATAATTCTCTTAACCAGTACTAATTTTCCCTTGATCTGGGATTCCTTTTCAGGAGTAAAACCCATGTTAGAGTATTCAAAATCTCCATGAAGCGCATATACCTTTATGGACCCTTTTCCTGGGTTTCTTCCCTAAAGTAAATCCTAACCTTCATTTATCTGGGCAGTCATACATACATAAGCCCCACATTATTTCTTATGATTGTATCTATCATGGCACAATTGTCTAATTTTTACCAATACCTCTTGTTTCTCACACCGAGCATGACTAACGTGAGCTTAGAGTGTAAAAGTAATTGTGACATCCTTCTTTGAGCCATCAATCATAAACATCGTACTAGCTTAATCAAACTACGTGGGTTCTGATTCCTTTTTTAAACAAAGGATATGTATGTAGCCCATCTATGGGTTCGATCCCAACTATAAAATAATCTATGTCCTTCTGAATGACAATAAACATCAAGTGCCCCACTGAGTGGCTTTAAAACCAGTATGGTCATCATAATGACCAAGAGACTTCTGTATAAATGTGTCAAAGGGTACCATTGACCAAGAATATCTAACAAATACAGATGATTCTCTATTGATGAAGAACCTCGAATACATACAAAAGAATCTCTAAATTTCCCACATATTTAATCATTGATTGTTAGATCTGAAGGAAAGATCATTTTATAGTTGGTAATATAATAAGGATTGACGAACATAACTTAAATCTATAAAGAGATTCTCGGAGTAGAAAATAATTCCCCTCAAAAAGGTGTGATGAGTCCAACCTCCCATCCTCTCAACCAATGCAAATTCCTAAGCCTCATCAGTCCACAAAATAATGAGCACCTACCTTTGGAAAGTTGGTCCGAATGGATGTGGAATCATTGGATGTTTCCTGTTCTACGAACAAACCCGTTAGAAACCGATTGGAACGTTTGAACCTCCCATCAAGGCGGTCATCCCTGGATTCCGAGGGAAACACGGTTTAAGAACCGCTGCGAAATGGCGGCAGTTAAAAAACCGCCGCAAAATGGCGGCCTGAAACACGTTTAGCGGCAGTTTTTAAAACCGTCGTGAAAAATCCGCCGCTAAACGGCCGTTTTCCTGTAGTGGTATAATAAATACTTTCACCATACTATGGGCTTATGTCACACTGATTTAACTTGATAATGATGCAAACACCAAAATATTTACTCCACAATCGTCTTATACAAATTTTCACACTAGATGTTCTCTCAATGTTCATGGTACATCTTGGTACTTTTTGGATGGGCAAAGAAAGGTGATCTATGTCAATTATCCAATGTCACTTTATTTATATTAGGTGATGAAGGCACATAAATAATAATTAAAAACTAAATCAAAAAATCTCTATCGATGTGAAACTCATGTTTCATCCCTTCCTTTACTAATGTCACATTATTTTTGCAGCTATAGATAATCCCTTGGTGCGTCCATAATATTTTCATGGATTGATTGTTAAGAAATGATTTGTGAAAAGTAGGATTTATTCCCTGATGTTTTTAATTTTAGATCCATAGTTTTCATATTCATGAGGATAGGGTCTTTCTCAATTCACATTAGGGATAAAGTAAAAGATTCTTTTCTTCTAAGAGCATTATCTACCTTGTTTAACATTTTGAGATGGCAATGAATAGAGAAATCGTTGTCTTTTATTGGATCTAAACATCATCTTTAATTCATATTGATCTCCTTCTTTGTGAATATATCCTTTAGAATCTTGTTATCAATATATATATATCAAACTTTTTACCAAAGATTTAGTGTCACCACATCTTCAGAGGAAAGATCACCACTGCTAACTCCAGATAATGTTCCAGGTAGTTCTACTAATGGATATTCAGCTGTCATGAATCATAGGCTATCATTAATCATTCTTCACGGGTACACAACCCAATCATTTTTTAAGAATCACTTTATATAAAAAAACCCTATCTTATTGTTGGCAGTATGAATTCAGGTGTCGCTAATAGCCTCTTATTGGTATCTATAAATAATTCCTCACATTCTTCCATCTATAAATATATTAACCCTTTCAATGTTAACATAGTTAGTTGAATATACAATCATGAGAAATTTCTTACAAAACATCGGAAGTACCCTGCTAAGCCAAGAAAACAATTGATTTCTATGAAATGAGTGGGTCTAGTCCTATAATCAGTTGCCTTATTTTTTAAGGGACCACAAAAATTCCCCCACTTGTGATCAAATTCCCAAAGAAAGTGACTTATCACATCAAAAAGTAACACTTTCTAAACCTATCATATATTTTCTTCTTCTTTGATATTGCCATCACAATCCGTATATGGTCTTCTTTTATATCCATTCACATGTATTAAATGATAATTTCATCAACAAACACAATAAAAAATTTGACAATATAGTCTAATAAGACTCGATTAATAAATTCCATAAATATTTTATGGGAATTAGTATGTCTGAAGGGAATCACTCTGAAATCATAGTACCCCTACCATGTATAGACCGATGAAATCTAAATATTAACCTTCTTTGACTTTAGATGATGATATCCAAAATAGAGATCCATCTTTTAGATGTACATACCTCCTCATAGTTGATTGAACAACTCATCAATACCTTTAAGAGGATACGTTTTCATTATGGTGATCTTATTGAGTTTTTGGTAATCGATACCTAGCCACATTTTTTCATCCTTCTTCTTAAAAAATAGAATTGGTGAAGCCCAAGGAGATTCACTAGGGTGGATGAACCATTTGCCTAAATTCATCAATAGCTTCTTCATTAACACCTTTAGTTCGATGGGGACATCTTATTTGGGAATTTTGAGATAGGGGTAGCTTCAGGTTTGAGAACTGTTGAGAACCTTACCCCATAATTTAGGGGATTTCTGAGTAACTCTTTATGAAATGCATCTGTGTATTCCCTAACAATTGTTATTTCCCATAGGTTATACCTTTCTTTGACTAAACCGTTTTTTTTTTCACAGTATACTTCTACAAAAGGTACCATTACCCACATCGTTGATGGATTTTCAAAAGGAGGGTCATGATATTCCTTGAATTTTTTTAGGATCATTAAATTGTTTAGAATATGAAAGGAAAATTCATTTTCTTGACAGTTGATATGTGTACTATATAATGAGATAAATTCAATGCCTAGTATAATATAAAATTCCATGAAGAAAAGTATTATGAGATTCGTTGGAAGACTCTTCCCATAGAAAATTATAATAGAAAATTCAAACACTTTTCTTATGATGATTACACCGCTATTTGTTTTTATTGATATCTCTACTTCATTGTATCAGGGATTTGATTCAGTAGATATAGAAATCTTCTAATATTTAAATCAATGTGAGGAAACCATATCAATTAAAAAAATCTATTATTGAGTGGATATGAATCATACCTTGAATGTCTTCATTTTCACACTCTGCTTAAGTATTAGTTATGGCATAAGATTTTCCTTGCACATTTGGATTAGGTGGTTTCTAATCGTGATTAACATTAAGGACCCATGGTTTACTGAATTGGATTTCATAGTGACCTTAATCCATTGTGTTGAAGTATTGAACCATGGATGGTGCATTAGGAGGTCCATTCTATTCCTCCATCATGTTGGTCAGCTTCTTCATATCTCTTCAATATTCATGAGCATGGTGGCCTTCTGTTCAGCACTTGAAGCATTTCCATTTCCCTTTAAGACAATTCCTATGACTCATCTTCCCACATTTTTGACATTTTCATAGTTATATCATCTTTCATCCTTTTTCAATTGACCGAACTTCTTGAAACTCGATTCTTATCATTTAATCTTTTTGTATGAAGGACCAATCTTTAAATTTCATCACTAAATTGGGAGAACATCTATCAATTTTTTAATTACTCCCGAAGTCTCAAATTGGTATATCCATTTAATGGTGTGGTTTTAGAAAACTAAATAATCAATATATTTTTATATCATTGTTAATGACAAAACATGAAGTATATCTTGGAATTCTTGTGTAGTTTCCCTCACATTTCATGAACAGTTCACCTTTATTTTCATTTATCCTTATGAATTCTCTGCCCATATTTGTCCGATGAGTCCAAGGGAAATACTTTCTCTGAAATATTTTTCTCAAATTCATCCCACTCCATATTTTCCATTTCATGCTTCATCTTGGTGTTCTTTGTAAATTCACACCATTGATCTACATCACTATCTAAACGATAGATGGCCAATGCAACCATTTTCTTCTCAAAATAATGATTCAAAAAAATGATCTTCCTTATTTATTTATTCCACTATTCTAGGACGAGTGGATCGAAATATCTACATAATGTTGGTGGCCACTTCCATATAAAGGAAGAAATATCCAATATCTCTTTTTTGGTGAATGAGGATGCTATACATAGTTTTTGTTGTTATTCATATCCTCAAATAGCTGGGTAAGTATCTATATGATTTTTAGAACTCCACCTCCAATGGAATTGTGGATTTCATTCAGAAAATCATTGCATTGCTCCTCACATAGTTTTGTACTGGTTTCTCCTATTTCCAACAATTTTCTAAAATATAAGTTGTTTGAACAAAACATATGTTGAAAATTCATGTATAAATAATTTATTCCTCTATGAAATTAGCCCTACAGGAATATCTTATCTGATCCCCATTTTAAAAATTTTCAAAATTAATGTTTCTTGCATAGAAATTGTTTTATCCTAATGGTTTTCACCAATCTCCATTAATCCAAATTTCCAAATTAACTAAACCATTATCTAATTAAAACTATAGAGACCTTAATTTTTTAAACAAACATTACATCATCTCTAATATAAATAACACAATTGTGTTACAATCCAAGATCAAATGGTTTAGAGTCTTGAAAACATTAGGTCCACAAATCACTCATACATTATAAAACATAAAATTTTATTTAAAATATCCTTATTTATTCTTCTAAATATCATATTCACCCTAGTTCATGTATTCACCTAAGGATATATATCAAATAAATGGGTGAGATAAAATCCCACTAAGGGGATAAATAAGGGACATGAATCAATATAACATGTGTGGGAATTATAATAATCATCAATGCATAAGAATATAAAAATAATCAAAACTAATTGAAATTTTTTTTATAAAGGAATGGAATGTGAATATATATAATAATGAAACATCATGTCATAGTGGTCAAATAAAACACATAGTTGTGAAAAATCTATCATCAAGTCCACGCATAACTTATGTGTATAATAATAATTTCATCATTGAGAATATATATATCATCATGTTCATCCATAATAAAAATTATCTCATGAGATATGTGAATTTACCCAATGTATTCAAGGGATATTTATTTCTGGTCCCACCCATCACATCATAACATTACATAATCATGCATTTCAGAAAGAACAGATAACAATCGTTGTTATAAAATAAACCAAAGGAAAGAATGTGTTTTTTAATAATTTGATAAGTATTCTATAAAGAAAAAATTCATGAATAAGTTTTGGGGATTCAAAATTAAAACTATAGATTTTAATTTGCAGTAAAATATTAAAATTCATTGGATAGGAAAAAATACATGTGGAGTCAAAGACTAGTTTTGTAATGAAATATTTTTTGGAAAAATAATTATAATTGGTTTAAAATGAAGGTGGAATCATGTACACAAATAAAAATAATATTTAATAATAATTAAATGATATTTATGGAATATTAGGGGAATATCAATACCAAATATTTCATGAAATGGGGATAACTCAAATAAATGAGTTGGGTTTGGGAATCCCCTTTCCTTAGTTCTCACTTTAATTCATCACTTTTGAACTTCCTTGGTAAAAAAAGATTTATTAAAGCATTGATTGAGACGTGAATTATTTTAATTTTTACCAACATTTATCCATTATAGTTATTTTACCATATTTATTAATTTACTTGGTTATATGGGAGTCATATTGATATAATTTTTAACTTAAATATTTTTAATTTTCCTTGATTTCACAATTATCGGAAATGTAATTTTTTAATTATTATAATTTATTTTTCAAGAATATAATACTTATAATTTCATTTCTATATATTATATATAAATAATATTATCCATACATGAAGGTGGTTAGAATAATTTCCTTTTCAATGTCTCTATAGGTTGTCAACTAACCTTTTTCCAAGACATTTTGAAAGAGAAGAAATGAATTATAAAAGTTCCATATGATAAATATGAATATTAAATTAGGTTAAAATCATTAATATAATGTTAAATTACATCCTAGTTAATAATATTTTTTTGAAATTTTTTGAGAAAAAAAATGATAATAATTATAAAAGTAAAATTGTTAGTTGAAACATACTTAATCCTCATTGTAGATTCTCTTGTACAACATTGAAACTCCTTTGATGTTTGGAGTTGGATTACTCAATAAATTCCCTGAGGATCCTATGGGAATTGAGAGAGAGGATTTGGGAACATAATGGGATATCTAATGAGGGGTAGGATTGAATTTCCAAGTGGACTTGAAGGGGTTATTTATACGTGAGAAGAGTGTATTTTAGAATAAAAGAATATATCAAAGGTAAAACTTATAATAGTGAATTTATGAAAATATAAATAATATATAAATATAATATATTGGGTTTCATACTGTAAATACCATATATAAATATAATTCCATAGTTTATTATGTTGGAAAGTTGTGAAAAAAAATTTTATTATAAAGAATGTCTTTTAAAATCAGAAGTAAATTTTTATAATTTGTCGTAGTTATATTAATTTCGAAATATTTTGTTTTCAGTAGCTGCAATGTTAGTAATTAAAAGGTAAATAGTTTTAATTTGTAGTAATTAGTTTTAATAAGCGTTAAATATATTTAATTTGCGATAATTATAAATAATTAATGGTAATTGGTAAAAAATTGTGGTAATTAGTACAAATTAGTGGTAATTAGTAAAAATTAATGACATTTCAATTAAATTAGCAAAAATTAATGTAAACTAGTAAAAAAATTATAATATAATAGTAATTAGTAATAATAAGTGGTAATTAGTAATAATTAGTAATAATTACCGATAATTAGAAAAAATTAGAAGTAATTAGAAATAATTAGTCGTAATTTGTAATAATTAGTGGTAATTAGTAATAATTACCAGTAACTAGAAATAATTACGAGTAATTAGTAATATGTTCCACTAATTAGTAAACAGTAGTAGTAATTAGTAAATATTAACGATGATTAGTAAAAAATAGAGTTAATTAGTGTTAATTAGCAATAATTTCTAAGAAAAGCGGCGAATCATTTTAAATATTTACAATTATAATTATTTGTAATAAATTATTATAAACTAAAAAACATTAGTATTAAATAGTTAAATTTAGTAGTAATTAGTTACAAATTGTTGTAAATTGTTGTAATTAACGGTAATGAGTAGAAATTTGTAGTAATTAGTAAAAAATTGTTACAAACAAATAAAAATTATTATTATTAGGTGGCAATTAGCTGTAATTAGTAATAAATAGATGCAATTAGTAACAATTAGCAGTAATTACTAAAAAAGGGACATTAACAGTGAAAATAAGCTATAATTAGTAAAAATTACATATTAATCAATATATTTATTAAAAATTAGTAGAAATTGGAAATTTTTTTTACTAATGATTAAAAACTACTACTAATAAGTGGAAATTATTAGTAATTAGTAATAATTATTGGTAATTAATAATATGTACCATTAATTAAAAAAATAGTGTTTATTGGAAAAACATTAGTTATCATTAGTAAAAAATAATGGTAATTACTATTAATTAGCTATAATTTGTAAAAATAAGTGATAAATAAATATAGTTATTAAAAAATAGTCGTAATTAGTAAAAAATTATTATAGACTAAAAAATATTAATAATAAGTTGTAACAATATGTAGTTAACAATAATTAATAGTAAATAGTTATAATTAGTGGTAATGACTTGAAATTATCAGTAATTAGTAAAAAAATTGTCACAAACCTATAAATATTTGTAATAATAAGTTGTAATTAGCACTAATGAGTAATAATAAGTTGTAATTAGTAATAATTAGTGGTAATTAGTAATAATTGGTGGTAATTACTAAAATTTTGAGGTAATTATAAAAATTGGCATTAAATCAATATAATTATTAAAAAATACTTGAAATTAGTAAAAAAAATTAGAAATTAATAAAAAATTGTACTAAAAAGTTGTAATTATCACTAATTTGTAATAATTAGTGTTTATTAAAAATAACGAAGGGTAATTAGTAATAATTGATAGAAATTAGAAAAAATTAACAGTAATAACTTAAATCTACCGATAAGTCAATATAATTATTAAAAATCAACGGTAATTAGTACAAAGTTGTTATAAATTAATAGAAATTAGTAACAATAAGTGGAAATTAATAGTAATTAGTATAAATAGTAGTAATTTGTTATAATTAGTTGTAATTTTTAAAAATTACTAGTTATTAGTAAAACTTTGTTATAAACTGATAAAAATTAATAATAATAAGTGGTAATTTGGAGTAATTAGTAATGATTATTAATAATAAGCATTAATTAGCAGTAATTAGTTATAAATATCAATAATTAGTAGAAATTAGCAGTAATTAGTAGAAATTAGAGGCAATTTGTAAAAAATATTATAATCTAATAAAAAATAGTAATAATGAGTGGTAATTAGCAGTAATTAGTAATAATTAGCAATAATTAATAACAGCTAGTGGTAATTATAAAAAACTAGTAATAATTACTAATAATTAGTTTTAATTAGTAATAATTAGTTTTAATTAGTAATAATTATCGATAATTATTCATAATTAGTTGTATATCAATATAAATATTTAAAAGTAGTGGTCATTAGAAAAAAACTATATATAATAAAAAAAAGTAAAAATGTGTGGTAATTAACAGCAATTTCTAATAACTAGCTGTAATTAGTAATAATTATTGCAAATAGAAAAAATAACGGGTACTTAGTACAAACAATATTACTGATTAGTATCAATTATAGGTAATCATTCCAAATTAGCAAAAAAACACTATAATTAAAAAAATTAGGTGTAATTATTAAAAATGTGTAATAAATTATAAAAATTAGTAATAACAGGTGGTAATTTGCCGTAATTAGTAATAATTAGTGGTAATTAGTAATAATTACCAATATTTAGAATAAAATAGTGGAAATTAGTAGAAATTAGAATTAATTATTAAAATTTAGTGGTTTACTGTATTTATGAGTGGAAATTAGCAAAAATTATCAAACACTAGTGTTAATTAAGGGTAATTAGAAAAAATTAGCGATAAACAAAAATAATTAAAAAACATTAGATATAATTAATTAAAAAGTGTTAAAAATTAATAGAAATTAATAATAATAAGTTGAAATTAGAAATAATTAGTAGTAATTAGAGGTAATTATAGATAATTACTAGCAATTAGAATAAATCATTAGTAATTAGTAAAAAATAGTCATAATTACAAAATAACAACGATATAATGTATTAATTTGGGGTATAAAGTAAAAATTAGTTATAAATCAATATAAATATTAATAATTGTTTGTAATTAGTAAAAAATCGTTATAATCTGTTAAAATTTATAAATAATAATTAGTAATTTTCCTTAATTTGTAATAAATAGTAGTAATTAGTAATAATTAGCAGTAATTAGTAAAAAAAAATCCAAATATGTAATGAATTGTAGTAACTATTTATAATTTTTGATAGTTAGTAAAAATTGGAATTTAGTAAATAAAATGTGGTATAATATATTAATTAGCGGTAATTAGTAAAAAAAGTGATAAATAAATATATTTATCAAAAACTAGCGTTATTTAGTAAAAAATAGTTATAAACTAAAAAAACTTATTAATAAATAGTAATTAACATTAATATTTATAATAATTTGTATTAATTAGTATTACTTTTTATAAACTAATAAAAATTAGTACTGATTTGTGGTATTCAATAACAATTTGGGATAATTAGTAATAATTAGTTCTAATTAGTAATAGTTAGTGGTGATTAGTATACATTATTATAAATTAGTGAATATTAGTATAAATTTTAAACATTTTACTATAAATTGACATGAAATAAAAAAATTATTATAAATTACTAGAATAATGAAAACTAAATATGTCATCAATTTCATGCCATGATCAATAACAAGTTTATAATACACGGTTGATATAAATTATTCATTTCATATGGCCGAAATATTATAAATTCAATGATTTACACCTTTTAGTAATTTATAATATATTTTATAACTTTATATTAATTTAAAATTTTCATATTAATTTCAAAAAACCTATGTTAATAGTATATGTAATTTGTAAAAAAAATAGTGGTAAATAGATAAAATTTATAATTTTTACAAGTCAACTCTAATTTTTAAAATTTCTATTATTTTATATTGTATTTATCTTATAAAAAATTAATGATAAGTTTTTTATTTAATTTTTATTTTTAGAGATATATGGAATAATGAAGTCTATGATAGTCTTTATTACAATATTATGGTGGAGAAATCATTACAGGAATCCAATCGGTTCTAGTATAAATACAATTTATATTGGAGGTTTGGAAGCTTTTTAATCATTTTCCACATAAAAATAGAATTGTTTTAGAGGGGATGAATACATGTGGATGTTAGAAATTTTATCTGAGGATGTTTGAGAGATTTGACAACATTGGATGTTTACGTTATGGTTTTTGAAAAGATTATATTTTATAGTATGAACATGTGGAATATAGTTCTAAAGAAGATTCTAATAATTTTGTCCAAATCCATCCTGGTTTCAATATTTATTACATGAAATGGTTGTTCCATTTTTTTGACAAACTAATACTCTGTATTATATTGATTTGAATTATAAGATGAAATTTTCCCAATTATAGAATTTATTGAAATATATTGTGGAAAACATATATAATGGTTCCAAGATAAGAAAATTTGAAGTGGTTACAAAATTTATTGATATTAAATCCGATAATGGATTGTAAAATAAATGTTTTCAGTAGGTATTCTCTGGGGTTAAAGAACTTTTACAAGAAGGAAATGTGTTTCCTATAGATTTCAATAAGATCAAGATGATGGTTTTTAATGTAGTGAATGGTTTTTGATTTCTTACACATGCATATGGGGAACAAAAAAACAATCAATCATGGTGTTTTATTGAGAGGGTATCATCATAAAGAAAGTGATGTTTACTTTTATAGAATGACAAAATAAATAATTGAACTATGATATCTAGGATAGAATTATGCAATTATGATTAAATGGCATATGTTGGATATTAATAGTGTCTTGTGCATTCATCCTTTAAATGGAGTCATTGATATTAAATATAAAAGTGTTATTATAGAAAATAATCCTCTTTTATTGGCTCGTCAGGAACATAAAATTTCTTATGAAAATTATTGTGCTATATGGAGAGAGTTATGTGATTGGTGGTGCATAATAAAAATGAATTATCATGAAAATTAGTTTATCTAAATTGAATGTGGCTCTCGTGAAGTGAATGGAATTGAAATTTTTCAAGAGACTACTCCAAATCCATATTTTCGTTGAAAATACATGAATATCAGTGATGAAACCCCATAATTAAGATTCAATAGTGGTGAAGATGTTATTGATGTAACAAAATGGATTTCAAATAGCATGATATGATGAAACTAAAAATAATATGAAAAATTATGATTCTGGGGAGGAATATGAAGATATTGACACCATCATATACAAATATGAGAATGGATATGAAATTTAAGATAGTTAAACTATGTTTATAACCATATGTAATATATAATTATATATACTATATATGATTATACTATATATATATAGTTGTTGTTTTTAACTATTTTCTAACACCAATTATTTCATTTTTCAAATGCCTTTAGAACATTTATCTAATCTGTTTTGTTAGTTGGAGGAGGATAATCTATCTACTGACGAGCACAATGTTGCATCAACTGGCCATTAGACTATTAAAGATTCAACAATGAATCATAGGGGTCATCGTCTTGTGAGATTTATGATTCCAAACCATATTCCAGAGTTATTTCCACATCTTGAGTTCAATCCACACCAGCATAGTTATATTTGATTTTTTTAATTTAGTTAGATTCCATTAATATTAATTAATTCATTTATATAGTAATTATTTGATTATTTTTTCTATTTTTTCACAAGATTATAACATATAATGGTTGGAAAGGATAGTTCTATATTGTATAATTAGTTTTCTAAAGCGTGGGTGACATGGGATCAGACCCCCATTGATGTTCAATAACACATGTTTGATCATTGAATGGTACATAAGTGAATATTAATTATTTTTAAATTTATTCCATTAGTAACTTGAGATTATTAAATATTATAAGGTTTTATGGTATCATCTGTATGATAGCATGTAGGATAATATCTATGAGGCATGTTCGATCTATATACATGATATTTGATATAATTGTTTACACAATAGGAAGAGAATAGTCATGCGAAAAGTGGGAGTCGGAGATTTTGTTTTATCTTGTTGCGCCCACTGACCAGATTACATCTTATCTCAATTTTATGATGGATTATGTTCGTAATGGATGGGAGCTAATATTTGGAGGAGTGAATCATTAGGTTGATATAATCAAGAGAGACATGAGGTGAGACATCGAGCACATAGTCATACATTTAGTACACATCAACGATATATGGTATCTACCATTATTAATAATTTATATAACCTAAAATATAACTGTTTATTTTATACTCAAAAAAGTAGTAGAAAAACCTAATATGATAGAGTTATATGATGATAAGAGGTAGTACACCGATCCAATAACTAGAGATATTTGAGGTGATCAAAAACATCATATAATGGTTAGTATAATTTATTTTTGAGTTTTAAAATTAAATGAAAATATTATTTTAATTAATTTAATTTTAAATTGAAATTGAAGGAGTGATATGATTCCACAAAAACTCAGAAATATGCTGAGAATCAAGTCGAGACCGAGGATCAGCCCTCTAGTGGAGTTGGATTTGATAATGCACCATGGATGCAGACGACACAATATGCCTTTGAGAATAGCTATGTCATGGGTATCATCCCTCAATTGATGCCAAGGAGTTATTAAGGCACCACTATGATGTCGTAGTGGAGCTCGAGAGGAGCTCGTGGAAAGTCACCACCATATGCTACATAGTATGATGAGCAGTTGCGAGCTCATGGTGAGCATATATAGAGAATGCGTAGGGAGTATGAATAGCTCCACTGACAGCAGTAGCAGTAGGAGGAGATTGATCGATGGCAGGGGCAAGTACATGAGTATACAATAGAGTTTATGCGATGTGTGACTCATGGTTTTAGGTACGATTTCCCTGCACTAGCTCCTCCAACACCTTTATATGACCCTCTACAATAGTAATTTATATACCTTTTCAAATAAACATTTGATTTTACAAAAAAATTATAATCGTTTTATTAGTCAATAATTTTAAATTTCATTATAGTGGGTTTTTATAGTATTGAAAATATTATGTTTTTTGTTATATTTTTATTATTAAGATTTTTTATTTTTTCTTATTTTTTATTATATTTTTTATTTTTTAATATTTTATCTTTTATTTCATATTTTTTTTAGATCATGTTTTTTATTTTTCTTATTTTTTTATTATATTAATAATATTTTATTATGATTATTATTTTTTGTATGTTGTTGGGAATATTATTTTTATTATTATTTTATTATTATTATTATTTATCTTATTATTATTTTTATTGTATTTTTATTAATTTTATTAGTTTTTTTATTTCATTATTATTATTATTTTATTAAATTTTATTAATATTAATATTGTATATTATTTATTTATTTTTATATTTTTTGAGTTTTTTGCGAAGGGTGGATCATCTCATCGCAAAAAGTTAATTGTGATAGGTATATACAGCCATTGGAAAGGATTTTTAAATAAACAAGATGGACATTTTGTGATGACCCATCATAAAAAAACAACTTGAGGCACTATTTTCAGTAAAGGACTATTAACGATGGGACCTTGCAAAAAAT
The DNA here is from genome assembly GCA_963277665.1 of Viscum album. Classification (NCBI taxonomy): domain Eukaryota; kingdom Viridiplantae; phylum Streptophyta; class Magnoliopsida; order Santalales; family Viscaceae; genus Viscum; species Viscum album. The sequence continues at coordinate 1,798,233,619 of OY728130.1, read as the reverse complement.
GACCTTTTGGGATGGAATACTGTTGTAAATGTCCTTTTGTGATGGGATCTCTTCACAAATGACCCATCGCTGATACTGGAATTTCGTAATGTGATTCTCCTTTATTGGATTAAATTTAATTGATAAATAATTTTTCGTAATTATCTCTAATAGTATTCACTGATGCATGTTGATCTCCTTCTATGTGAATATATAATTTAAAATTTAGGGGTCAGTGTATATCTCCCATTTTTACAATAATGATAGTTCCACTACATCATTAGTGAAAAAATGACTATAGTTAACTCTAGGTCTTGGGTAGGATAATTCTTCTCATGGAATGTGAACTATTTAGATACAAAGGTAACAATGTTTTGGTTTTTTTTGAGGACACACACAATCACATTAAGATATGCATTTTTATAGATAACAAATCCTTCACCATTAGAGGGTAATGTTAGCCTAGTTTCACTAACCAACATCCTCTTTATATCATATAATCATTCATTATACACACATTTCAAGATACAATTAACTCCCATTCATGTTAAAATGGTTTCGAGTTTATAGTTCATTGAGTTTTTCAAGAAGCCCTCGATAACACCTTAATGGACCTTGAAAACATTGAATTTTGGTCATATTAATATTACAAAGTCATTCCACCTTGGCCTTAGTATTTTGCAGATCCATAATGATTCCTTCAATGGCTACAATGTTCCCTTAAAATTCAACATGTTGTAACTTAAACTCAAATTTTTTAATTTACCAAATATCTTATCCTTAAGAATAGCTTAAAAATAACCCTTATATTATTGTCATGATCCGTACAGTTTTTTTAATATATTATAATATCATTAATGAAGAAAACCACATATTATCATGGTTCTCAATAAAGACTCTATTCATGACATCCATAAATATTTAATGGGCATTAGTCAAGTCATATGGAAAAAATAAGCTTATAATGCCTACCACATTTTCCGAATGAAATATTTGGGATATATTCTTTCATCACACATAATCATTTATTCCTAGATTGGAGGTCAATAATAGTGAATAATTGAGGCCCATAATTCTGGTGAGACAAATCATCAATCCTTATCAGAGGTTATTTATTATTCATCATGATCCCAATATGGTTTTATTAATAAATATGTAGCTACGTTGATCCATAATTCTTTATCACAAAGAAGACTAGTCCTCCCAAAGATGAAACAGTTGGATGAATAAAACATATCCCCAAAATATCCTAAAGAAGTTACTTTAATTACTCAAACTCCACTGATTCCATTTTGTTTAGGGTCTTTGATTTTGTTTTGATCTAGGTATGAGTTAAATAGAGATCTCATCCTCTCTTTATCGGGGTGGTTCATGTAACTGTTTTGGAAATTCATCAATATATTCTCAAATAATGTGGAAATTTTCTATCATTTTTTACTTTCATTTTCTTATCCATATTCAGCAAGAATCTCTATAAATAAGGAATTTAGTTGTGTTACTAAACTATTCTTAGGCTATTATATAACTCTTTTGAAAATTAATATAATTTTTCCATTCAATATGTTAGATGTTTTCATAATTCTAGAGTAGTTTTTCCATTAATCATTGAGAACCATTCCATACCAATTTTAATATCAAATTATATCATTGCAATGAATACTATATTTCTGATGATATTGTACTCTCCATAAATGATACTAGAGTTTATATTCATATTTGAATCATGGGAAATTACACTAAGGGTTTTAACTAATAACTCTATATCTATGTGTTTTGAGTATGATTGTATATTTATTGAAAAATTTGATTAAGTGAAGGAATTTTATAACCATATTCAATCATTGTTTGTTCTTTCATTGATAAAATTATGAGTGTACCTTCCTCAACATCATTTATAACCTCTACATCAACTATTTTGATTAAAAATTCACTACTAGATCCCTTTTCCTATGCTGAGGTTAACGGTGGTTTCCATCTAATAATTTCAAATTTGGATGTTTATTTGAAAAGTTCACAATATGTCCACACATTAATCATGGAACTTCATGTTATTATTGAACCAATTTACCTATTCCATTTTCACTGATATATAAAGGTTTCACCTCACTATGATTGCTTTGATCTATATAAACATCACTTATACTCTTTTTTCACTCTATCATAAAAAGAATGTAGTTCCCCAAATGTTTCTTCCAATAGTTTTTTACACAATGGAAATTTTAGTTTCATTCCTCCTCTTATGTGGTCAAAATTTATCTTTGAGATCAAATACATTTCTCTCATCATTCAAATTATCCAATATGAGTTATTTATCTCTCTAAACAATATTTAAACCTCCAATGGACTGAAAACTATATCATTATAGCTTTTATACTCTAGATTTTCTATATTCCTTCACTGATGGGGTCTAAGTCCACTAAAGAACCTATTAACATCTACCCAAGGACCCATATAAAACCCAGTGATTTATTTAGTAAATTTGTGATGTTTATTTCATTGATTCCAACATCAAAATTTTAAGTCTCATAATATATATTAATTCATTCTCTATTTTTTTCTCATCAAATATTCATTATATTTATTTGAACAAATTCTACCGAACTCTTAGAACTCATAACATCAATATCACATCTTGAAATTGTGTTTCATAACCAGGGTCTGAAACTGATCAAATTCTCCTTCTAGGAGGTATAATAAAAAGGTGGCATTCTCTAGATCTAGAAAACAGATTTTAGAAAAAATCTTTTTCTATATAAATAATTCATTGTAAAAAAATTAATTGTTTAATATATTCAATAATGTATGTGATCATTGATTCATAATGGAATAAATAACAAGTTAATCCCTTAAAAGTGAATTTGGCCACTAAAAATGAGGTTGGTAGTTTTCCATAACCTATGATATATGATGCATCAACCTCATAATGTTTACATTCCAACTTCAACCATGTTTGGAAGGCCATATATGCATTTTCTAACACACTCAACATTAACATAGATCATCATATTTCCCTCATATATTCTAAAAGAATATAACTTTAGTGTGAAACATGTTTCTTTTTAAAATATATTAAATTTTAAGGGAATTTTTTAATAAAAAAACCTGCTTAATGACATTATCATTTTATTATTCTCTAATAAAAATTATATATTTTATATATCTTTCTTAATTTTAGCTAAAAAATATGTCGTTAAACAAATAAATCACCTGGGAGTGCCTAATGAGGTTTAAAACAAAGCCTCTCCAATGTGCACAAGGTGAAAATCTATTAAAATACCAATTATCCCCTTTTAGGGTTATTACCCTTAGATAAAACCATGTCAAAGACACTTCCACTTGTATTATAAAAATAGAGATTGAATTTTGTAGAAAGAACTCGCTTAATACTTCACCAAATGTATAGGATGCTTTCTTATATTTAAACTCATCCATATGGTTCTTACTAATATTTTTTAATCCGAATACACATAAATAAATAATCCTACCTTGGATAACAACTATGTAATCCAACCATATTTAACACATAAACCATTCATTATACGGGACATAATGTAATAATATATAGATCCTTTTGAGTATTTTTGTCTTAGAAATTAGAAACATAACACATGGATACCATAAAAATTATTATAATCTAACTGAATGAATTATTAATTGGTTTATAATAAGTTAATTTTACTGCATCTCACATCCTGGGGATATACATCAAAAGAAAGTGGTGATCACAAAGCCCAGTAAGGGAATAAATAATAGATATGCTTAGAATATGATCATGCGGGCCAAAATTGGGAATGATCATAAGAGAATGAGGCTTATAAGAAAATAAAGATCAATAATCATAATATGTAAATTTTTTTATATTAGAAAAATGAGACATTAATATGTATATCACCAACATTTAGCACTAGCATGTTATAAATCATAATTACCTAGGTTATTCAAACATATATCATAAAACATGTTATCTCTTGAGATTATTTATTTACCCATTTAACTCTATTTCTATAAGGTTTATCCCTTAATTTTTTTTAATTCATGTGAAAATCATCAATCAAAATAAATCTAATTTTCAATAACCCATATAGAAACAATAATGGGTTTCATGTAAAATCACTTAGTACGTAAGTGAAAAAAAAGATGTTTCAACATTTTTATACCCACATGAAGTGAGTTTGGATTTAATACATGTTAAAACATAATAAATAAATTATTTTTTCATCTATATGATTTCATTTTAAAAAATAAGTGGTTTGGGTATTTACAACATGAGAGTAAATTTTTAAAAAACGATAAATATAATAAATGAATTATATACCATGAAAGGTATAAATCATTGATTATAGAAACAATAAAATGAGAGGGGATAAAGTTATCTCATAGATAAAACATTATTTTTTAGAAATGGTATTATAAGTAGTGTAATAATAAATTAACATTACATATATAATATATACACATAAAGAGTTTCTAGAACTGAAAAGAAGTATAGGAGAATTACCTTTCTTTAAGGAGATACATCCTAAAACATGAGGATGGAACCATGTGGACTTAAAGGAATCCTTGTACGGAATCTTTGGGAGGTAAAATGACCATAAATTCATGGATAATGGATTTGGAGTGGAGTGTAATGGGGGATGGGTGGGTGTTTATATGAAAAGAGGGGGAATTGTATAATAATTTATAATTATGGATTATGGAAGACTAGGTTGTGGAAAACGAGAAACCATTAGCATGTCCATTTTTTTGGTCAATGCCTTAGATATTTAGGACATATTTTATATCTTTTTACCCTACCAGAATAGAAATCAATATTTTAATAATACTTTGAACATTGAAATGTGTTTTTCCATAAAATATGGTTTTTAAATCAAAATTTCAATTTAGCACCATGGAAAGACATTTATTTGTTTGTAAATTTACTTAAATCCACTAAAATAAATAATATTAAAAAATTAAATATTTTAGTTCAATGATTATATTTATTTATTTATTTAATCAATATTATATACTCGTTAAGTCATAAAACCATTTAAAAAACATTATTTTTACAATTTACTTAAAAATATTCATTAAGAAAAATTATCATATTTCACCCAAACACAATTATGAAATGGTAATATTAAATTTAGTTTTAATCTTAAATAATGTATTCAATAAAATTTCAAATTTTTTATTTTCAATGAAAACTCATTATTAATTTAGAAATCCCAATTTTTAACATTGTAATTTTTATGACACATATAAAGATGTAATATGCCATTGTAAAAATTTATTTAAATTTATATATAAATAAAGTGTTATAAAAGTATATTTCTTAAAAATATAAATTATATAGAATTATTCAGTTTATTATAAAAGTTTATATTTTGGTATTATTTGTATTTAAAATTATTTTTATTAAATTGATAATATATTCATGTGTATTTATTAATTAACACTAATATTTTGATGGTAAAAATAACTATTTTGTTTATATAGAGGAAAATATATTATTACAATACTATGGTCTAGAAACATAATGTAACACCCTAAGCTTCCATGGTACACTTCTCTTTAAATAATACAGTAGCATGTGTTGTACGCAGCTACGAGTTCTAACACACACCACAACCAATCAAACTAACCGTTATGAATAGTAATACCCAGTTTTTGAAATTTTATAAATTTTAACATTCAAAATGGACTTCATTTTTGGATTCAGAATATCAAAATAAGCTTAAGGTGATTCTTTGGTACTTTTTGGATAACTTTTATATTTTGATAAATAGTGAAAATTATTAAATTTAAATAAAAAAAATTTTAATCGAAATAATTAATAGTGATAGATTATGAATTTGTGTGATTTTAAAGAATAATTAGATTTTATTTTTACCATTTAATTCAATGTTGGTCGGTGGACATAATTTCACATTTAAACAGGACATAAGAAAGTGCCAATCTTTTGATTGTTATTATTTCCTAAAAACACGATTTTTGTTTCGACAACGGGAATAAGTTTTAAATTAATTTCTACCACTTAATTTTTTTGAATTTAGAAAAATTAATTCCATATTTAGAATCAGGAGTTTTAAATTGTGTAAATAGCTATCTTTTATTTTTAGACATTTTGAATAATTACTTCGGTAAATATTTTATTTACCATGATTAAAGGGTAAATCCGGTAAATAAGGGTAAAAAATAATATTATAATAATATCAATTTACCCTAAAACGTGTCGTAAGACTATTGGTTGATACACGACCAACCATGAGCATATTTGGGTCGATTTTGGGACCCCATGGAGACACTTGTAAGTGATAAGGACACTTTATATTAATTAAGTTAAAGTAAATAAAAAAATGACATAAGCATATATCTTTTAGAAAAAATAACTTTTACATAGGGTTATATATGTTATAGTTTATACTATACATATTTATTATAAATATAAAAATATTTCCTATGTTATGGTATTTTATTTATAATTTTTACACTTTGAATAATTAAATTTATTTATGACACAATAATGATGTAGTATTTTCCTTATTAATGAACGAATCAAATAATTGGTATTATAAATGTTAAAATAAATATAATTTGAATATTTTTAGAACATAAAACACATTTATTTGTTAATATAACATGTTAGTATTGATTAAATTAATTGTTTTGGAATTAATAATGTTTTTATGACTTTAACAAAAATCAATTATTGAATAGGTTCAAAATTGACATAAAAGAGTTTTTAAAATAAATATTATCTTATTAGTTGATATTCTATTCCTACAATTATAAGGATCTGCCAATGGACTTATTTAATGATAGGTGTATCATTAATGGACCACTTGGGGGTCTCATGAAAGTATATAGTATGTTTATTAACCATATAATATAAAAATAAAAAGTGACATGGTAAATGTCAAACTAATTAACTAAAAGTTAATACTAAAAGATAAGGATAATTCAGTGACCCAAACCTATGTAAAACCTATTTGTTGAGTTTTTTTCGACCTATCCCCAGCATATACTTTAAATAATCCACTTTTTAGTCATTAACACCCGAACATAATTTTATTATAAAATAATATTTCTAACTTTTCCTATGGTGCCCCTCACACCTCTAAGAAAAGGGCACTCCACCTTCTCTCTAATTCAAACCTTAAAATACATCTGGCTCGGCCAATGCCTTCCCAAATATCCTATCAACTTCCCTAAATTTATCCTAGAGGCATTCCTTTAGTCAAAAAGCAAATCTATGGAGCCCTTTTGATCAAATCAAAAGGAAGAACCCAAAGAAGAGGTAATAATTTGCCCACCCTCTTTCAAGTTGCTTTCTTCTTCCACTTCTTATTTATTTGTTATTTAAAATTCTAAAATAATAAATCCAGTATCATCTATATACTATGATGTTATTATAAATATGTTACAACCATATTCAGTATTCTATCCATCCTTTGGATGACATGTCACCATACGTGCGTACGTACGACTTTCCATCTCCACGTCGTTGTGTAATTGTTATTCAAAACAGTATTATTTGGATGATTATGATAATGATGTGTGATTGATGTAAATAATAAATATAACATGATAATTATTATTTATATATGATAAACCATATAATAATATAATATTTTAACATCAAAAAAATGATATTGTCGTTCGTGCGTACGTACAGACTACCGTCTCCACGAACGCGACGATATGCATTCCCCATCGTATCCATTCAAGACTAATTCTCATTTTATGATTAAAAATAATGTATAAGGACATTATATCATTCTGGATATGAATAAGAACAACCTATCAAGAACAAATGTGGCTTATGTAACAAAACATATAAAAGAAAACCAGTAAGTTAACACCTGAAATGACGATAATACTAAGATATTATTAACAATGAAATTTAAAAAGACAATATATGATATAATATTAATGTATATGATTCTAGTATAATTTAACAAAAAAAACTTTCACCATTATACAGGATGTTAACCTACCATTGACCAGGGAAAAGTAAAAGTTAATGGTTTATTTCACAATCTCTTCATTATCTGAGGTTGTTTACGTAATTATCTACTGGGAACTCTTCATCATCCACATCCATGTTTCATAAAAATGTATTTCAAATTATTCTTACTGTTTCATAGATTATGGGTTAAAGTAATTTATACCATAGTTTACTTTTTATATGATTTTTATAAAGGATTATTTCCGTCGTTTTCCAAACAAGGTCCTTTTTAACTTTTTCAACAAAATTAAGGTAAGAATGTCTTTTTTAACTTATACGGTGTGTGCGACTATTTACCACCATTATAAAATCGTCGAAGCTTCCCTTACAAGCTTAAAAAAATATTTTGAAGGTAAATGTTTTATTTTATAATTATGTGACTTTTAAATGATTTCAAAAAAAGAGATATTTCTCTCAAATAGTTTTGATTTCATCTATGTCGACATCCTTTGATGGATTTTAAAGATTATTTGAAGTTGATTTATTATGATACAAAACTTCCTTATTGTATTGAATGTTTTGTGATATGTTTGACTGTGGATGTTTTATTTTTATACTGTTCATGGTTTATGGAGAATGTAGTGACATTTTTTAAGATAGTTTTAATAGGAATGATTATGTTATGTTTAAATCTCTTCATATGAGGAATGCATTTGACATAATAAGTGACGGGTGGAGCCCATTATATCTCCTCGATACATCGGTAGGTCTCATGAGACACACTAGTGTCTTGGCCCAAGGCCCTGACAAAATCTTTTTTGTAGTATTGGAACAAGGCCTTGACTATGTGGTTATGATAGTATGGCATTATGAATTCCATCATTATGAAAGTGGTTATTGATATTGCATGTGATTATTTGACTAGTAGAATATCCATGGAAATATGTAAATGGAATTATTTCATTTTATTTCATCCATATTATGCTGAAGTTCTAGTTTAAAAAGATTTTGTTTTTGTTATACATTGCCTTAAATGTTTATGCTTATTTATGAATGTTTCCACTATATTGTTATCCTAACTAGGAATCCATGCTCACCCCTTTCAATGTATTATTTTTCCCAGGATGTGAAGAAGTATTTTAAGAATGACATACAAGGATAGTTTGAGGGGATATGAGTGTGGAATATGGAGACTATGTTGTTGTAGTTTTTCTCTTCATGATGTAATGTAAGACTTATTTATGTATCTAGTGTTTCCAAGACTATTAAACTAATCGGTCTTTCGAGACATGAACTTTTGTGATCATGCCAATGCTATGTCATAATGCACCGACTCTGGGCTTCTGGGGTCAGGTTGTTACAGTTGGTATCAAAGAATGTTTAGTACAAACCTTCAAATCTATATTTAGATAAACTCCGATTATAGAACATAAACCTAAGATGGACATTGAGGATTAGTATAAATGAACTTCCTAGAATTTTGGTATTGTAGAGATTTTGTGAGTTCTCCAATAAATACATCCCTGTCTAGATACGAGCAGGTAGAGGCGGCTCTGGCACAGAAGTACGTAGGGGTAAAACATGAAAACAACGCTTTGATATAGACTCGAATGGGAACTGGTGAATGACAATGGGCCTTGATGCACTGTTGGTTACGACACTCGCGAGGGATATGCTTAGGATAATTCACATTTCAGTTACAAACCATTATGAAGAGTTTATGAGTATATACTTCCTCAACGAAAACTTTTTTTATGATTATGGATTATATCCATAAACTGTTCAATTTATGTTAACTATTTTATAAGTTTAGAATTATGTATTTCAATTCATAAACTAATATAGTTGATGCTACTGTTTAGAAATGGATCCTAGTGGATGGAATGGAAGCTGTATCAATGCACACACTCCATGTAGGGATTTCCCTCCTACTCAAGATAATTATTGTGGAGTTGGTGATGCAAATAGTGCTAATAAAATAATCACCATATTGGGATTACTCACTCAAGTTATGAATAATATCCTTACCCATATGGATCACCCTGATCCACATCATGGAGGATCAATGTTAGATCACTTCATGAAGCAAGATGTACAAACATTCAATGGGGGTACAAATCCACTAGTATCTGAGCAATTGATAAATTTCATAGAGAAAATGTTCCATGCCTTGGGGAGTAGTGAAGGTGAAAACGTTATCCTTGCAGTTTACCGCCTCACTGGAGATGCTGATCAATGGTGGTCATTGATTCAAAACACGAAGGAAGGTGATAAAGTATCAAATATGGAATGGAGGGAGCTTAAAGATATTTTGATAGAAAAAATACTTTCCTCGTGACCATCGAGCAGATATGGAAAGGCAGTTTCTGAGTCTGAGACAAAACGCGGATGAGAATGTCACAAAGTATGAGGCTATCTTTACAAGGTTAGAGAGGCATGCTACAGATTATATATGTAACCCAAGAAGTATGATTGATTGTTTCAATTATGAGTTAAAATCAGTTCTTCGTCGAGCATTTTTCTCACAATCCTTCTCGTCGTATGAAGATATTTTCTCATGTGCTATGAAGACAGAAATAGAATTCTCTAAGTCATACGACATTAAAGCAAGGCAAGAGAAGAAGAGATCTCTTGATAACTATGGAATTAGAAATAAGGGGAAGAAGTTAAAAGTTGAATATCCATCCTACAGTAAATGTGGGAAGACACACCCCGGTAATTTTTTGAAGGGAATGAGAGTCTGTTACACGTTTGGTGAAAAAGGACACTAATCTCGTGATTGCAAGGGGAAGAAAGAATCTACTAATGTTCAATGCTACAACTATAGGAAGATGGGAAATTATTCAAATGAATGTCCTAAGAATCAGGGGAACTTACCTCAGAAAAGGCCATGGAATCAAGGCCAAGCTTATGCTATCACTACTCCTGAGGTAGAAGCTCTGAAAGATGTCGTGGCAGGTAATTTAATGGTTTCTCATGTTTAGATAATGAATTAATTAATTCTTGATCATCATATTGTTTCATATCTTAACAGTTTTTTTATGAAAACTAGATATTTCAAATTTTATTTAATAAGGGAGTTTTCAGTCAAAACACCTAAGGGAAGTATCATTGAAACAATGTTTTGTGAATTAGTCACCATTAGAGCACATAAATGTTCTTTATCCGAGGATCTCATCATCATACCTATTATTGTAGTTGATATAATCCTCGGTATGGATTGGATTTTAGACCATAATGCAATTATTTATTGTAAGAAGAACGAGGTTACAATTTTGGATGATGATTATAAAGAACACCTTATCTTTAGAGCAGAATCACCACCACATGATTCTTATCTAGTTCCCCCTAGTAGCTCAACTAAATTCAATTAATTGGGAGGAAGAAAATGAACTAACTGTGGGTGAGGAAATGAATATTCAAATATAGGATGTACCTATTGATAAATAATATGTTGATGTGTTTCTTGAAGATTTACTTGTACATCCTCCAGAATGAGAAATTGAGTTTTCCATTGATTTAATTCCTGGTTCAAGGCCCATATCTAAGACCCCTTAAAGAATTGCCACTATGGGATTAGTTGAAATTAAGAAACAACAAGTGGAATTGAGTAATAAGGGATTTATTATCCCTATTGTTTCTCCATTTGGAGCCCATGTCATTTTTGTTATGAATAAAGATAGATCTATGAGGTTATCTATCGACTAGAGGGAAATTAATGCTATAACAATAAAGAACATGTATCCCCTACCACACATTCTTGATTTATTTTACCAACTACATGGAGATAAATAATTTTCCATGATTTAACTTTGATCTGGATACCATTAGTTCTGTGTTAAGAAAGAAGACATTTCAAAGACAGTATTTCGAACTGGGTACTGGCATTAAGAGTTTACAGTAACGCCTTTTGGGCTGACTAATGCACCCTCTGTTTTCATGGATCTAATGAACAGAGATTTCAAGGAATATCTTTATGATTTTTTGGTGGTATTAATTGATGGTATCTTAGTATAATACAAAATCTATAAAGATCATTAAAATCACTTGTGCATTATCATGAAGACACTTAGAAGACATGAATTATTTGGGCTATTTAGAAAGTGTGAATTCTGGCTTCAGGAGATTTCTTTTCTTGGCCATATTGTCTCTAAATATGGAATCTCTATTGATCCTTCTAAAACAAGAGAAATACAATAATGGATAGTGCCTATGATTATAACTGAGTTATGCAGTTTTATTGGTTTAGCAAGTTATTATCGACGTTTCGTCCATAATTTTGCCCTGTTGGGTAACCCATTAACAAATCTAACACGTAAATGGGTTAAATTTGTTTGGAAAAAAGTTTGTGAAGAAAGTTTTGAAGAAATAAAGAGAATATTAGTCAATTATTATATATTGACTCTACCATCAGGGAATGATGAGCTCGTTATTTATAGCGATGCATCAAAGAAAGGACTTGGTGCATCCTTATGCAAAATGATAGGGTTATTAACTATGCATCACGACAGCTAAAAATTCTTGGGAAAAACTATCTTACTCATGATCTTGAGTTAGATAATTTAATATTTTCTTTGATGTTATGGAGACATTATCTATGTGGTAAAAAATGTGAGATTTATTCTGATCACAAGAGTTTGATGTATATTTTCTCACAGAAAGAACTCAACATGAGGCAACAGAGATGGATTGAACTAATCAAGGATTATGATTGCATGATACACAACCACCCAAAGAAGGAAAATAAGGAGGAAGATGCTTTGATCAGAAAGGATCATGGAGTTTTGAATAGGATGAGAGTTGAAAGGGATCCTATTTTCATGGATATAGTAAAGATGGATATGGGAATCACCCTGGAAGGAAAAACATAAATACTTTTTCAAATTGTTTCCAAACCATCTTTTCTAGAAATGATAAAGAGTTATCAGACTGATGATGAAGAGTTTCAAAAGAATATGATAGCTGTGCATGATGGGAGATTGATTGACTTTGTACTTGAGGAAGGAATTTTGAAATTTTGGAAGAGGCTTTGTGTTCCCGATATACCCGATCTAATAAGGGAATTGTTGGATGATTCTCATAGTTCCAATTTCTATATACACCCTGGTAGCACCAAAATATATAGATATTTGAAAGAAAATTTTTGGTGGGACAACATGAAGAGGGATATTGCTGATTTTGTATCAAGATGTCTGGTTTTTCAACAAGTTAAAGCTGGAAGGCAACAGCCTGGATGAGTCATGCAACCACTTCCCATACCTGAGTGGAAATGGGATAATATCACGATGGACTTTTTAATGGGACTTCCAAAGACTCATAGAAGGAACAGTGCAATATGGTTCATTGTTGATCATCTTTCCACGTCAGCACATTTTATTTCTATAAGAGAAGATCTACCACTTGAATGTCTTGCAAGACTATATATTAATGAAGTTGTAAGACTTCATGGAGTACACCTATCGATTGTTTATGTTCATGATCCACGTTTAACATCAAGATTCTGGAAATGTCTTCAGAAATCCCTGGATACTAAGATTCGTTTGAGCAATGCCTACCTCCCACAAATAGATGGAAACTAGAATGAACTATTCAAACTTTAGAAGACATGTTGATATCCTGCTCATTTGACTTTTAGGGTAGGTGGGATCAATATTTACCTCTGGTAGAATTTTCCTATAACAATAGCATCCATTATAGTATTCAAATGTCACCATATGCAGCGTTGTACAGAAAGAGATGTCGCACACCATCCTTTTGGGATGATGTTGTTGAAAGAAGACTTGTAGGCCCAGATCATGTTGAGGAAATGAGGGAAAAGGTAAACGTACTCCAAACCAACATCAAAGAAGCTCAAATTAGGCAGAAGAGCTATGCCGATATCCAAAGGAAGGATTTACAATTCCAGGTAGGAGATCAGGTTTTATTAAAGATATCTATATATTATGGTGTTATATGTTTTGGTATGAAGGGTAAATTGAGTCCCAGGTACATCTGACCTTTCAAAATTCTAGAACGAATTGGGGCTGTAGCTTACCGTTTGGCAATGACACCAAGTCTCTCCAAAGTTCACGATGTGTTCCACATATCATTGTTGAGAAAATACAAGCCTGACCCAACACATGTACTCACCTATGAGGAAGTAGAACTGGAACCCGAACTGTCTTATTTTGAAGAGCCAGTCAGGATTCTTAATACAACAAAACAAGTGCTGAGAAACCAGATGACTCGTCCAGTAAAAGATCTATGGAGATACCATAAAATGGAAGAGGCAACGTGGGAACTTGAGGAACATATGATGAAGAACCACCTGAGTCTTTTTATGCAGTAATATTCAAGAAATTTCACGGATGAAATTATTTGATGTAGGGGAGAATGTAACACCTCAAGCTTCCACTGTACGCTTCTCTTTAAATAATACAGTACTGTGTGTTGTACGCAACTTCAAGTTCTAACACACACCACAACCAATCAAACTAGCCGTTATGAATAGTAATACCCACTTTTTAAAATTTTATAAATTTTATCATTAAAAATGGACTTTATTTTTGGAGTGGGAATATCAAAATTAGCTTTGGTTGAATTTTTGGTACTTTTCGGATAACATTCATATTTTGATGAATAGTGAAAATTACTAAATTTTAATTAAAAACAATTTTTTAATCAAAAAAATTCATAGTGAAAAATTATGAATTTGAGTGATTTTAATGTATAATGAGATTATATTTTTACCATTTAATGCAATGTTGGTCATTGGACATAATTTCACATTTAATCTGGACATAAGCAAATGCCAATCTTTTAATCGTTATTATTTCTTAAAAACGAGGTTTTTTTGTTTTGACAATGGGAATTAATTTTAAACTAATTTCTGCCACTTATATTATTTGAATTTATAAAAATGGATTCCATATTTATAATCAGGAGGTCCAAATTGTGAAAATAGGAACCTTTTATTTTTAGACATTTTGAATAATTACTTCGGTAAATATTATATTTACCCTGGTTAAAGGGTAAATCCGGTAAATAAGGGTCAAAAAAATAATATTGTAATAATATTAATTTACCCTAAAACGTGTCTTAACCATATTGGTTGATAAATATCCGACCATGGACAAATTAGGGTCGATTTTGGGACCCCATGGATCCACATGTAAGTGATAAGGACACTTTATATTAATTATGTTAAAGTAAATACAAAAATGACATAAGCATATATCTGTTCGATTTTTTTACACAAGGTTATATATGTTATATTTTCAACTATAAATATTCATTTTAAAGATAATAATATTTTATAAATAATTGTATTTTATTTATAATTTTTATACATTTAATAATTAAATTTTTTATGACACAATAATGATGGAGTTTTTTCCTTAGAAATGAATGAATTAAATTATTGGTATTATAAATGTCAAAATAAATATAATTTGAATGTTTTGATGATATAAAAGAAATTCTATCGGATAATATGACAATTTAGTAATGATTAAATGAATTTCTTTCCAATTAATAATGTTTTTATAAATTTAACAAAAATCAATTATTGAATAGTGTAAAAATTGACATAAATGAGTTTTTAAAACAAATATTATATTATTAATTGATATTCTATTCCTAAAAAAATAATTATCAGCCAAAAAACTTATATAATTATATGTTTATCATTATTGGACCACATTAGGGTATCTTGGAAGTATATACTATGTTTTTTAACCATATAATATAAAAATACAAAGTGACATGGTAAATGTCAAACTAATCAATTAAGAGTTAAAACTAAAAGAAAAGGTTAATAAAGTGACCCAAACCTATCTAAAACCTATTTTTTGAGTAGTTTTCAACCTATACAAACCTTATACATTAAATAATATACTTTTTAACCATT
Source organism: Viscum album (assembly GCA_963277665.1). Classification (NCBI taxonomy): domain Eukaryota; kingdom Viridiplantae; phylum Streptophyta; class Magnoliopsida; order Santalales; family Viscaceae; genus Viscum; species Viscum album. The sequence goes on along the minus strand of OY728130.1, from coordinate 1,798,217,822 downwards.
ATAAACTAAAAATAAGTTTATTATAAAATAATATTTCTAACTTTTCTTAATGTCCCCCTCACCTCTCTTATAAAACGACACTCTCCCTTCTCTCTAATTCCCACCTTCAAATCCTTTTGGATCAGCCAAACCCTCCCCAAATATCCTCTAAAATTCTATCACTTCATCCTAGAGGACTTCCTTTAGTCAGCAAGCCATCCTATAGATCCCTTTTGATCAAATCAAAAGGAAGAACCCGAAGAAGAGGTAATAATTTCATTATGCTCCTTCAGGTTCCTTTCTTCTTCCACTTCTTCTTTCTTTGTTATTTAAATTCTAAAAAAATATCTACATTATATTATATATACGGTGATGTTATTATAAATATGGTACAACCATATTCAGTATTCTATCCATCCGTTGAATGACATGTCACCATACGTGCATAGGTAGGACTTACCGTCTCCACGTCGTGGTGTAATTGTTATTCAAAGAATTATTATTTGGATGGGTGTGATAATGATGTATAATTGATGTAAATAATAAATATAACATGATAATTATTCGGTATATATGATATAGAATCCAATTATATATTATTTTAACATCAAAATGATAATATTGTCGCTCGTGCGTATGTATGGACTACCATCTCCACGAACTCGATGAGATTCATTCCTCATCATATCCATTCAAGTCTAATTATCATTTGATGGTTAAATAGAATTTTTAAGGACTTTATATCATTCTGGATATGAATATGATATAACCTATTCATAAAAAACACGGCTTATGTAACTAAACATATAAAAGAAAACGTGTAAGTTAACAACTGAAACGATGATAATACTAAGATATTATTAACAAAGAAATGTTAAAAGATCATATATGATATCATATTAATGTATATGATTCATGTATAATTTAATAACAATTATTTCACCATTATATAGGTGGTTAACCTACCCTTGACCAAGGAAAAGTACAAGGTATGGGTTTTTTCTCAATCTCTTCATTATCTGAGGTTGTTTATACGTAATTATCTATTGGGACCTCTTTATCATCCACATCCATGTTTCATAAAAATGTATTTCAAATAATTATTACTATTTTATAGACTATGGGTTAAAGTCATTTATACCATTTTTGACCTTTTATAAGATGTTTATAAAGGAATATTTCCGTCATTTTCCAAACAAGTTCTTTTTTATCCTTTTCGAAAGAATTAAGGTAAGAATAGATTTTTTAAATTATATGTCGTGTGCGCCTATTTACCGCCATTATAAAATCATAGATTCTTCCCTTACAATCTTACAAGAATATTTTCAAATTAAATGTTTTCTTTTATAATTATCTGACTTTTTAATTATTTCAAAAAAGATATATTTCTCTCAAATAGTTTGGATTTAATGTATTTCAACATCCATTGATGGATTTTTAATATTATTTGAAGTTGATTTATTATGATAAAAAACATCTATATTTTTTGAAGGGTTTGTGATATTTTTTTACTGTGGATGTTTTATTTTTATACCATTCATGGTTTATGGAGAAATAATTGACATTTCGTATGCTATTTTTAATACGAATGTTTATGTAATGTTTAAACCTGTTCATATGAGGAATGAATTGGACTTAATAAGTGATTGGTGGATCTTGTTATAGGGCCTTGATGCATCGGTAGGTCTCATGAGACAAACTACTGTCTTGGAACAAGGCCTTGAAAAAATCATATTTTCTGTCTTGGCACAAGTCCTTGACAATGTGGTTATGATAGTCTGGCATTATGCATTCCATCATTATGAAAGTGGTTATTGAAATTGTAAGTGATTATTCAACTAGTAGAATATCCATGTGAATATGTAAATGGAATTATTTCATTTTATTTCTGCCACATTATGCTGAAGTTCAATTTTAAAAGGCTTTTGTTTTAGTTATACATTTCCTTAAATGTTTATTCTTATTTATGGAAGTTTCCGCTATATTGTTATCCTTAATGGGATTCTGAGATCACCCCTTTCTTTGTTTTATTTCTCCTAGGATGTGAAGAAGTATTTTATGAATGACCTTTAGGGATATTCTGAGGGGATATGAGTGTGGAATATGGAGACTATGTTGTTGTAGTTATTCTCTTTATGATGTAATTCAAGACTTATGAATGTATCTAGTGTTTCCAAGGCTAAAACTAATCGGTATTTCGAGACATGATCTTTTGTGATCATTCCAATGTTATGTAATAATTCACCAACTCTGGGCATCTGGGGCCAGGGTGTTACACATAACCCCTCATTACCCTAGAATACGCGATATGTGTAAGCGATATAATGGTTGTAATTTCTTGTGGTGGATTGTCTAACATTAACCTAGTGCTTATATTCACTAACTTGAACATCTCCCATAGTCATGTTTGTTCAAACATCACTTGTGGAAGCTATTCCTAGGATTAGTCAAGGGTGAATTCTGTTGACCCTTCCTCCATTACGTGTTTTAAGAAATGGTATTCAAAATGAATAAATATACATGTTTAGGGTATCATTTTCCCTTTATGCTTTAATTATCTTTTTTTTAATTTCCATTTATAAACAAAAAATCTAAAAGTGACATTATTACCATTAGTCATAGTTCCCAACAATCAAAATTTCATAGTGTCATATTTATCAATGATCAGATTACTATTCCAAAAAATCATGTTACTATTCCAAAGAGTTAGGTCAATATACAAATATTCATATTACCTCCTATAAATACCTCTTCATTTCATCATACATTATTCACTATAATTTATCTCATGGATTTATATATTTTCTTTTATAATACATTAATTAGTTTGGAAATATTATGTTTATTATCTATTATTTTTTATGGGGGAAAATATTGTATATTGTTGGATCTATTTAAAACTTTCAATTATACTATTTTAAATTAATCTTTTTTCATGTTGTAATGTTTGAAAATTTCTGGGGTTAAGTTTAGGACTAATGTATCAATCTTCATTTATGAAATAATGTCTTCAAATTTTTTATATGGGTTTCATTTGTATAGTTATATTAAATATAATACACATTTATTCTGGAATGATATTCGACTATTTAATTATAGTTTGTTACAAGGATTTCATGCAATATACCCTAAAATTACACCCTTAGAGAATCAATTAATCATGCCCATATTCTCTCCCAATCAACCAAAATGTCTCATATCATACTGTAAAGGGATCAATAATCATCACCACATGTTCACAAGTTTACTAGAAAGGGGTCCTGGTAACCCATATGAACACCCATCATATGAAGTGGTGTTTAGGTAATCCAAACTTTGGTTTTTCAAAATTCCTTTTATTAGATAAACTTGTTTTCCCCAACAATGTTTATACTTGAGTTAGCTTCCTCCCAAGGGGAAGGTTTAGAATATGGACATTACATTGTTAATGAACATGGATGATTTCAAATAGGACATTCATTTATCGGTTCCATAATTTTGTAAAATTTGGATCCATCGACATAACCAGTGTAGGTGATAATATTATAACACCCCAAGAAATTATTCTATTTTTTTCTTTATATTAAATTAATATTTCCAACAGCTTTATATACATGAAAACCGAAGTCTAAAAGAACCATAATATGGTATTTATTTATATAAAAGCCACTAAAATAGTATAATGAATATGAATAACCACATTTTAAATATTATTATATAAAGTAATTAGATAAATAAAATATATTAATAAATAAGGACTCAATTTTTAGTAAATACATTATCAACATTAAAAATAAATTTTTCCTCAAAATAGGTTTATAATTATTTTTTATGAGAAAATATTATAATTAACAAATTAAAACATTATAAAATTTATTTATAAAAATGATCTTCCTTTTTAAAATTGGAACAAAAAAATCACCTTAGAGTGAAATTTTTATAATTTTTCAAATAGATTCATTTTTCAATGAATAATGGAAAATACATATTATTATTGGAAACTAATTTATTATTTCATGAATTGAAAAAAAGGTTTAGTTTTATTAAATTGTCTAAAATTAAAATGATTTCATTATAATTATCAATAATCCAATTAATTTTATTGGAATCAATTTTATGTAAATTTTCATAGAAAAATTATTTATACATAAGAAAAAATTATTCAAGAAAACATATTTTTATAGTATTTTACGATTTTATTTTCCATTTTAATTATATAATATTTTTTAACTGAAATTGATAAAATTTAATTCATATTTTCAATCAAAATAATTAATATTATATAATATGTTCCACTTAAATTTCATTCATAATGAATAGTAAAATTGTAAAAAATAATTACATTGATTAAAGTTAATATGGGTTTATGAGAGGGTTAAACCAATATATAAGGGTGTTTTTTTATAATTAACATTTTTATGGAAATATTTAAACCTCATAATATATCTCTTTTAATTATTTATCCATTTTGAGGTATTTATCCTGTGTATGAAATTATTATATTTAAAATATTTAAAAAAATACAAGTGTGTCATCTCCCAAACTTATTAAAGGACACCAAACCATTCTATTATTTACACCTCATTGTTCTATATATCTCAATAAAATAGTAAAAAAATATCTTATTGACTTCCCTATACTGAATTGGTTGTTCTGGTCTTCTAATACTACTATTCCAAGGGTCCTTCCAAAAGGATCTAATGAGTCCAAATGAAGGTGAAGTTATCATCCTACCTGATCTCGTTAAAATTACTTATTATCATAACTCCTAAAAATATATTTAATTCAAAATTGTAAAATATCATTAGTATCATGAATATATTTTTATGTGATTTAGTTTATTTAAAAACCATTATTCACAATCCATTATGTTAAATTCGATGTGAAACAAACGCTTGTGAACATTTCTGGAGTACTGCATCCGCTTTGAGATACTATTTTCCATGACCATTTGTCATGGATGATTATTTAAATGGTTTTTATGATATTTATTACATAATTATAATATTGTAATATAATTTTATATCTACCATCACTCAATAAAATCCATTGGAAAATGATAACGTCACTAGTGCGTTTGTGTTGATTGTTACCTCCAGGAAGAGATGTGATTTGTTTTTCATTTATACATTACATGCATGGTAATAATGAAAAAAACTAAATTACAGATGACTAATTTATGACGTAAATATTGATGTTTAATTATAAAATAACATGTATTTATCTGTACTTTTTTCTGTTAGAATGTTAAAATTGTGTTTAGGCTTACGCACAACTTATCATCTCTATACATTCTGTAAATTATTTTTCTATATATACCTTTTATTTGGTAATAGTTTTTTATATATAATGAATTTATATTTTATTTATATTTAAATTAGAGTTATGGAGACTATGAAATCATGGTCAATGTTCACTAACGTGAACTGACAAACTGAAACTCTCTTCATTTTTTTGTTAACACATAGAAATTATGATTTTAATAAAGATTAATAAATAAATGAGTTTTAAATTTCATAGGTGGATAAGATATGATATTATATGTATTTACATTATTTTATTATGTATTTTTAATAAATTTAATTATATTATATGTCATGTCGGATTTATTTGGGAGCAATTTGATCTTGAGGTATGTGGCGTATGTTATAGTCTCACTATTTAGCATGATAGTTTATGAATAAGATTCCAAGGATAATATTTAATTATCTACCTATATATAATCTCATTGTTTTTTTATTTTTATTAATGTAATTTTAAAGTAATAATACAATTTTACCCAATAGGGTATTTAAAATTATTGAGAAAAATAAATTCCTAAAAATTAACTCTATTTAACATTTGGTACCGAAGCTTTTTCTTCCATATAAATTTTTTCTTTGATGTATTATAATTATTTTAATATTATCTGATGGTTTTTAATGTAATTATTACCAATTTTTTATATTTTTGGAAAATATTTTAAATTAATAATCTTTTCATTTGTGAATTGAGTTACTTTGGATTTATTTCAAAAAATCTGAAAGGAATATTTTTTTGTATACTATATGAATATATTTTACAACCACAATTACCACTCAATGACTTGAATATTATTTTCTTTTTTTCCAAGTTTTTTTCTAAAGATTTTTTATGCAATAAAATTTGTTAAATTTTTAGATTTCAATGAGGTGATTCCAAGATAAAAAGAGTTATTTACTGAAGAAATATTCTTATTGATTATTTAACTATAGTGTCATTTAAGATATTTTAATTTTATGTTACTAATTAATTAATGGGGATGTTATCCAAGTATAATATCCTTATGAATTCTCTAGATGGTTTATTATTATCATGATTAGATTTTTATTAAACATGTGCATTTTCCATTTTTATGCTATGATTAATTGGTTAAATGTTTTTGGAAGTCATTTATTTTCCATGTGTTTTCATATAAGAATAATGTTTTACAATCATATAGAACATATAATAATATATTATTATCATGTCTGGGTGGGCCCAAAATTATATATCTCTCTAATGCATTGGGTAAAGATGGATATCTAATGAGGTTATGAGTATTGGAATGGGATGTGAACCACGTTCAGTGAGGGATGTTTTCCTATATAATAATCATGGGAGTTAACCATTACTATGGATATGATGTAATTATAAGTGATCCCAATCAACTATTATTTCATTGAAAGTGATCCATTACTGAAGAAATTATTTTCTTTGATTAATTGTTTTCCACAAGCTTATCACATATGCCATTTTTATTCTCTCATGAGAAATGTTATTTGATTCATGTAATATTATTTCATTTGGATCATGCAATATTTATTCAATAATTAAATATTGTGATCTACGATATGAAGGGTATGGATTTTCAAATGTTATGATTATATTCATATCCCCTTATGGCCATTTTATGATTAATTGATCATTGATATATCCCTTTTCCCCTTATTTACAATATCAGATCACCATTTATTATGTTTCCTTTCCCCATATTACAAGGAGATGATTTATGTAGGGCATGTTTAAGAAGAGTTCTATATGGGATGAAATTTTTGGGAGATATTAGTGATCACTCATGAAATAATAAAATTGATTATCTAGTATCCAAAGTCACTAAAAATTTATAGTCCTGGGGTCTAATTTTTTATAATATTGTTATTATTCATCTATTAAGATGAAATATCTATGTATGAAAATTATTAGTACTTATAATTGTATAGAAAATTATATTTATTAAATAGTTGGATATTAACATTAGAGAACATTTGTCCAATCTATGGGAATATGTATAAGTATATGATTCCATACTAACATTTTTCTATGAAAGGGATTATATGGTTTTACTAAAAATATATACCTAAAAAGATACAATATCTTTATTTGGATTTATAATAGATACATATCAGGATAATAACAAAAATAATTGGTAGAGTATATCATGATATTCCTTCTTGTGCAAGCTGAGTGTTCCCTTACAGTGAACCTGGATTGATTGTGTTGTGGAATAATCATGGGTAAATTTATATTTTATTTATGAAAAATAATAAAGTATTTGTAATGATGATGACCAAAAAATGAGCTTCATAAATACTATCATTTCATTTATAGAAATTTAGGTTTAATGATTTTCATATTCTATAAACGATTTTACATTATTTTTTGGTTTCCCATATTTATTTTTTTGTTATCACTCAATGACATTTCGTTTTATTAAATGGATGAACCCTAAAGAACAATGAAAAATGATAAATGGGAGAGACAATGCACTGATTTCCCTTTTGAGATAACAAATATCACAACTAAAAATGGTTTATATTCTGTGGGCTATTTTCAATGGTGTCCAATCACTAATTGATTCTCCCTAAAAATGGACTGACAAAAACTATCTTTCACGATCGGTTGGTTGCCTATACAAAATAGTTTTTTACTAATTATTTAAACAATTATTTACAATATGCCAAGTGACACGTAATAAATATGTTTAAAAAATAAATAATTGTAAATAAATTATTAATAAAATTTGAAATTTTTTAAATTTTTTTTAAAAAATAAAAAATGTAACAAATAAAACTCTATATATCTAAAATAAATAAAAAATATTTAAAAAAATTCATTTTTAAATAATTTTTAACATAATAAATTTATAAATAATTTATCAATCACTATATATGGGAGGGTAATCTTTATGGGGAGTAGGAGGGTCATCCAAATGAGTAGGGGGAGGAAACTCCACACCTATACCCAAATCCACCCATTACATTTACTCTAACATCTGATGGTGAAACTTCTCCTATCATCATTACATCTCCTCCACCTTCTTCTACTGCTACAATTGTGGATGAGGATATTCCTATTCCTTACACATGGCCTCAATAACCTCACTTAGAACACAAAGGAGCTCTTAATATTTTTTAGAATACGATGAATACTCACCATGATCACCCCTCGAGTTGGAATCCGACAATACAGCAATACTATAAAATCTTCCTAGCATCAATCAAGAATCGATACCAACCGGTCAACCCTTATAAAAAGAATACTAAGTCTCTTGTATCTAAGAGGCACCACCAAATCCTACCTACAGCGGTGGCCTATCTCTCGGTCTCGTCTTGGCTCTCATCCAACTTTTGAGATATTGTGGCCTCATACCACTCCATCAATTGAGTCTTAAATTAAAATACAAAAAAAATTACACTAACAAGAATCTGAAACTAGTGACAATGTATAATATCTCTAGTGAGAGGATCATTGTAAATCCTCTTATAAATGTTGAACACCATAATATTAAGATGTTAAACTATCTATATGAGTATAAAAACAATTCATATTTAATGAATATATAAATTATTTATAAAATTACTAACCATATTTCATCGATGAGTTCTAAATGTAAGACTACCATATCAATGCATCACAACCTACCTCCCCCAGTTCTACCAACTTAATGATGCTCTCCTATGAAAACAATCTATCATACAGTATGAACAAAATCAATCAAAAACCTATGATGAGTTATAATCTGGTCGTTTGTCATAGAAAGACTGATAAAAACACATGACTCTTAGTTTCTTCATAACTATCCTTATTGGATTGTGAAAACCCTAATGACCATACTAAAGTATAAAGATCTCTCAGATAGTTGTATGTATTCTATCATCAACGAGATACTGTAAAACAAAAAATAATTAATAATATAAAGTTAATAATTATATAAATTTCAAAAAAAAACTATTACATTTTTACATACCATACAATCATCTAATATGGGGCGTCAAATATTAATGGGAATCTGATCCCACATCTCCCATTCTCCAGATAAAAGTTTCATATAATAGCACGCCCATGTCCAATAGATATATGATAAAATCAATGAAAAAGTAGAACAAATAATAAAAAATTAAGTACATATATAAATTAATCAAAAGTAATGAAAAATAAAAAATACAACAAACTGAATATAACTCTGAATGCATGGATTAACCTCAGGATGTGGACGTCCCACGCAAATTGGGAAAAAATCCTCAATATCATAATATAGAAACCCCTCCGATTTGATGATGAATCACTAGGAACTTGAGGGTTTACTGAGACATCATCAGAATCATCACCTGGAAGTATAACCTCTTAGAGGTCAGATAATATCTCATAAAAATTCTCATTATCCATATGAAACACGAGATGAATATTGTTAGAAAATAATTGAAAATAGGTACTATGGGTATCTACATAAATATGAATATAAATATGACATTATCATGTCATTTTTCATATTTATCCTTATCTTTTCAGAATATGACATCAATATCTTCATCTTCCTCCAGTATATCATCAATTTCTATAGGATCAGCTTCATCTTCTCTTATGAATTCAAATTTATTTCTTACATCACAAACATCATTATCACCATTGAACCATAAATGTGGGGTGTTCTAATTGATATTCATGTCTCTTTAATAGAAAGATGTATTTGGATATGTCCAATGAAATTTTCCAATTCCTTACACTACAAAAAATCCACATTCACTTTTCATCAACCTATTTTTAAGGGAATTATTTTTTATAGTTCTCCACCAATTGGTTAACTCTCTTGACAAAACACTATATTTTTAAAATACATTTATTGTACATGATGAGATAATAAAATGGTTCATTTTCTACAATTTTTTTTCAATTAATGTTGATGATTCACTAATAAAAATATTGGTTATACCGATGGTTCTCAATAATGTTTATAAATCCATTGGTATAGGCACCCTATAAAAAAATTTTGGGAAAACAATTGCTGTAGGTATGGTATAAGTATTCTATACCCACAGTTTTACTCAAACTATTGGTATGGGTATTTTTTTCACAAATACCAACAACTTTGTGAAAATTGGATATAGGATACATATTCCCCCTCTTTGACAAAGACTATTGGTATGGGTAATGTTTCTTGGAACCCATAACAATGGTTTAGTTGAACCATTTAAATATGTCACCTATACTTACAGTTTGACCAAACCATGGGTAAGGGCAAGCCCATTATTTTTCAATAATAGTAATAAAAATATTATATTATTTTATATAATATATATATATATATATCTGAATTTAAAAACATAAAATGTGATATAGGATTGTGATAATGTCATTGGAATTTATTTGGATGGTTCAAGGATCAATTCCTAATAATGAGATTATTTTTAATAATGAACCTATAACTACATTTTGACCAATCAGTGGATACAGGTTGGACCATTATTTTTCCATAATAATAACAATAATAATAAATAGTATAATGTAAATAAATTTTTATATATACACAAACACATATATTTTTTTATATAATAACATAAAATATGTTGCAAGATAGTGGTAAAGTCATTGTAGTATAGTTGATTGTTGTTGGGATCAACACCAAATATTGGATTTTTTAATAAAGGGACTATACCCAGAGTTTGAAAAAACCATGGGTATTGGTTATTCCATTTAAATTATCTATACCAATGATTTTATAATAGCCTAATTAGGTGTTTTATACCCACAGTTTCATCAATCCGTTGCTATAAGACTCTACTTATAGAAAATCACCCAAAGGTTCTTCAAAACATGGGTGTTACAGTCCTATATTTTTCAAATAAATTTAATATTGAATACATAAAACATTGAGTCTCTACCAACTCAACATTATAATTCCATAGTTAGCAAGCATAAATTGTTTTGACCTCTATGATTCGAATTTCATAAAACTGACAAACACAGTTGCGTTAAGTAAGATATTTAGAGTCTGTTAAGGCAAACTTAATTTTTGGTAAATAGTAACACACATTTGGGAATAATAATATGAATAATAGTATGACCCTAATGAATAGTAAATTATATTATTATTTTATAAGATACTGATATCTTGATTAATATTATAAGGTGATATTAAAAAAAATATTGTTTTAAAATTGTTATTTTTCGAATAAATTATGATTTATCATAAAAATTAAATACCTAATATTTGGAAAATTATTTAAACAAAATGGAGTTCATTTTTAAATTATACATCTCAAAAAATGGTTAGGATGAATTTATGGTATTTTTATGAAATAAATGAATTTTTTATGAATAATAAAATATGGTAATTTACCATATATATACGTTACAAGTTAAATTCACCATTCTAAGAATCATGATTGATGTAAGCACACTTGGTTTGAACTCACATACAAATATTACCATTATTGGTCACATGAATCAATATTATTTTTTCTTTGAAAAAAATAATAAAATAATGAGTAAAATAATGGGAAACCCATCTTCTCCTCAATTGTAAAACTCACCCTCAATCCCTCTTCTCATCACTCCTCTAAAGACTTGTGCCCTGTCTAAATTCTTATAAAATATCCTCCCAATATCCTCCCCCACATCTAGAAGACTGTTGTCTCATAAAAAGTTCAAAACCTCTCCCTAACATGGCTCTCAAGGAATATTACATCAAGAGGTATATTCCTCTTTTCATTTCAAATTTTTTCCTTTCTTTTATTTTTCATTCCTCACGTCATTTCATCCAAATGTTATGATAACTCCAATACCCTACATGTACTGGAATTTTGTTATTATAATAGAATAATTCATCATCATCTCTCCATTACCCATATTTTATTCAATAAATGAAAACACAATCTGAGATATTTTAGTTTATCATATACGGACGATGAGTTTTCAATTTCCATTACCATAATCAATTATAGCAATGAAACCCTTTTTTATGGTTGAAAAATACCATAAAATATTTTTCATAACTTATTTAAAGTTCTTGAATCCTTTTATACAAATGATATAAATTTATAAATTAAAATTATTTTGTTGTGATAAAACATTGCCTAATAACCCAAACAATTGTCATTAATGTTTTATATAATAATTCATATTTACACCTGATAACCAAAAAAAATTTATAATCATATAATCCTCTGGTTTTTCACTAACAACATTCATATTCTATTATGTAAAACCATTCTCAATCTACATGTTTAACCGTACATGAATATAAGTACTCCGATCATGAAAACCATGGAAGAAAACGCTCCCTAACAATGAAATCAAATCTATTAACCAATAAGAAGTGTCATTAATGAACCTAATAATGTTATAATAAATCAATTAAATGTAGAGGGGGTTATAAAATTATAAATGTATGAATCTAAATTTGATTATTTAGGTCATTAGGATCAATTGAAGAACACGTTTGTACTAAAGGTAAGAGTTTTTTACTCGAACCTCCAATTTCATTCTGGTTACTATTATTCTAAACATACCTAAATTTAACTCTAAAATATTTATATGTACTCCTCATATATTGTTTGATAATTTTCTATATATTTTTAGCAGCTCAAATCCTACTTTCTCTTTTGGGGAGATATATGTTTTAAAATGATATTTCAAAAACTCTTCCCAAAATACAATCCTGATTCAAGGTAATTTCTCAAATTCTTACTCATTATCAATGGAACTGTATAATATATTTTTAGAAAAAACTTACTTTATAAAGTCACACAATTTATTATGAAAATTCTATCTTACATCACTTTTGGTTTTATACGAGTACTTTTCAAAAAGAACCCTTATTTTCAATGTAATAGATTATTTATCTCAAGAATGACTAGATGTTTTTATTATAGTATCTTTATTGATTTCATCACTTTTGTTTTAATTATATATGATATAAATTTTCATGAACCAATCTAGGTCAAACGTAAACTGGTCACCTAAGTCGATCCATTGCATGGCATGAGTGGCATTGTCGATCCTCCTGGGTTGGAGACAAGTGCTAGGGGCATCAACATAGATAAAGGGAATGATTTGACACAATATATGTAATCATGAAAACTAAATAAAAAAAATGAAAATCAAAATTAATGAGATTTTAAAAAATTATTGACTTTTCAATTATTCAATCAAAAACCATAATAACTAACAATAACTAGAATAACCAAACTTAACATGACACCCAATAAACCTCCATGTCAGCCTATGAGCCTCTCTCCAATCCACAACCACCTATTACCCATAATAAAGGACATCGGGTTGAACCTTCAACAAAACTAAAAACAAGAAAATAATATAGTCACGAGTATTAAAACTCAATATGAATTCCCAAAAATATATTCCCAAATAACTACCATTAAATAAAGAATTTACTAATTCCATTGTTAAACTACAATTTATATTGGTATATTTCAATAAATATTTTACTTGAAATCAAATCATGAACCATTTCCAGTATTCATTTTCAAAATTAGATGTTGTTCATTAGTGCCAATAAAATTTTCCAACATAAAGTGATGTCTACATTTTCATAATTGAACAAAGAGAGTAAAACACATTCATTTGAATCCCATTTTCAGAAAACTAGTCAAAACTAGCCCACACATTTCCACACAAAAAATTAAGAAGGAATCATAGTAATCACACATCTAGGGAAATATAGGTATGCATAAAAGAATCATATCCATCATTGTAAGAAATATAATTCTAATAGATATTGATTAAACCTAAGAGCTCATGAACAATCTTGAATATACTATACATGTGAATCATACTGAAAGAAGGCCCTACTCAATGACATCATAACCCCCTAATTCTTGACTGTCTCCCTACCAGGCCTGGTTGAGGGGCCCAATCCCATTGAAATAAAGATAAAAAATTTCCCCTGCCATGGGCCACTAGGTAGTGCATAATCTAAACTAGTGAAGAAATAGTTCACAAAAAATTCACATACTATTCCAGGTTCTCATGTAAAAATTTGTAACCAAATGTTGAGCTAATAGATACCAGTTGAGCATAAAATCACAAGCACAACTATAATAATAATTAAGATAATAGGAATCATCCATGTCGCCACATGGAACAAATTATTTTCTTTTAACCATTCCAACACTAGGGAGATAATTAGCATGGTCCTTCCACAACATTCAATGTGACCAAGGAAAGAGCATTATCCATGAAGAGTTTTACACATAACCCATTATTTTTAAAGTGAAAAACAGGCCTTAAACACCCTTCATGAAACCACCCATTTTGAAAAATACCCCAAAACATTTTTTCACGCATCAGATGATAGAATTTATCATCAAACATGAACCACACATAAAAATTCATGAAGTAAGATCAATGCCCAAACAACCTTTTTCACCATTGTGCAATAATTCCTCAATAAAATATTTTTAGTGCAATGATTAAAAATAAATAGTTTCATTCACATAAAATTGATATTCCAAAGATAATTATTTTATATTATTTCACATTTAATGAAAATCAGTGAAATAATAAGTAATTAATAAATTATAAATTCAAAGGAAAATGTAGTGGGGGACCTACCTCGACTCACATCTTGATCACGATCACATGACACATCTCGCAAATGCGAACAAGTACACACAACCTTCTACACGTGGTGTTTTATATGTTCCTTGACAACACACTACAACAACCACAAAAAAATAAAAACACTGAAACACTGAGTTCAAATTATCTGAAAAAACAAATACCACATAAACCACCCCAACCCTAGTGTAAGAAAATCTCAACGACTCTAAACTTCTCGCCTTAAATGGTTGGTGTTCATCACGTGCCCATTTGAGAACAAGGCACACAACTAGTCTCATGATCAAAGGTGGCAGTGGAGACTATGGATCTAGTTGTCCAACCCAGAAAGGCCAGCAATATGCTGCAGGGCACCGGAGAAGTTTCTAGTAGGATGTTGCATGGCCATAGGGCACTGGCAAGAGGGTCCGTGACCAGTCAGATGGAACAAAACAGACAGAGGACACCATAAGGAGGGTGTGCGACCGAGTAGAGGGAACGCTACATCCTGAAGGCACCAAAAAGAGGGGGTACAACATGTTGGAGGAAACACAATGGCCTTAGGGAACCAACAAGTGGGTGCATAGCTCGGAGGAGGGCACTGGCTGGAGGTCATGCGGCCGGATGGAGGGCATGTGACTGGTCAGAGGGTGTGTAACAACTAGAGGGAAGGCAACTGATAGGTGCGTGGTGGAGGAAAGGCACAGGGCCCGGAAGGGGGGTCGTCGGAGAGGGGTGTGTGGACAGTTGTGTGATATAGAACCAATGAGGTGGCTGGAGGATGGATCAACTGAGGGATAAATGTCATACTCAATCCACACAAGAGAGGGGAGGGGAGGTCTCACCTACTAAGCACGAGGGAAGGAATTGGGGCCCTGCACCAGAGGAGGCTGGCTATGTGTCTTCATGATGGGACGATTCTGGTAGGGATATGGGGGAGCACTAATGGGGTAGGGTGGAAGGTTCCAGCACATAGGGAGAGAGAGGTTTAGAGAGAGGGGTAGAGACGACCATAAGAGAGGGATATTAAAAAATGAGAGGTGCTAAGTTTAGTAGGGGAAAAAAGAAAAAAGAATTAATGGAAGAAAAGTAAACTAAACAATAATCAAAATAATAATAATAATAACAACTTTAGTCTATAATAATAATAATAAAATAAATAACAGTAATATTAATTATACACCTAATAATAATAATAACAACCTTAAAAATAATAATAATAATTATAAAAATAATAATTTTAATAACAATTTCTTTATTAATTAAAATAATGTTTTCATAATAACATTAATATTATGATTATCGCTACAACAATGTTTTTTACCAATATTTTAATTTTACTTTTACTTTTTATTTTTCACCACATATCTAGAAGGTGACCTTGGCATTAGGGTGTTTTTGCATGTTCCCCCAACCATGCACTTCTGGAGCACAAACACTACCTAACCCACATGCATGTTTTCCTCAACCAAACAATGAAATTTTAAACTGGGGCTCTCCCAATTACCGACATGAGTTGGAACCAAAGAAAAAAAATTAAAACCCATTTGTGACATCATACACCATGTTTAGTTGAATGGTTTATGGTTATTTTGAATGTGGATGTACTATCTTAAAACCATTTTCCAATTTACTCTTAATGGTTAGTGTTTATCCTTAATGTTTGGGAAAATATATTTACATTTCATATGTTAGTTTCAATATGAATGTATATGTTGTTTATGTTTATCCCCATTAATATGAGGCACACAATGGATTTAATATGTAATTGGTGGGGCCCAATATATCCCATCTATGCAACGGTAGGTTTAATGACACGAACTACAGTCTTGGTAGAAGGCCGTGAAAAAATGATAATTTATGGTCTTGGCATGTGTCCATAATAGTATGGTTACAATGTTCTCTATTATAAATTCCCTCATTATAAAATAGGTAATAGAAAGTTCATGATGTTATTAGACTAGAATAATACCCATGATTATGATTTATTATGGATTTATTAATTTATCTCTTATTCCTTCCATAATGTTCTCATGTTAATTTCTAAATCCATGTGTTTTTAGTTAATCACCATGAATAATGATTATGTTTATGATATCTTCCAATGTATTTCTTACCATTACTGTGAATTTGAGCTCACCTATTTCTTATGATTCATTTTCCTAGGACATGAAGAGGAATATTTTTAATGACATGCATAAATATCCTAGGAGTTTCTATTGTTGTCAATAGAGTTACTAAATTGTTTTTCCTTACATGTCGTAATGTTGAAATTCTGTATGTATCTGGTTTTCCAAAACTACTAAACTATTAATTCTTTGGGGTTATAACATACTTGTACTCATGGAAATGTAAACAAATACGACGCTGACTTTAGGTAACTAGGGTCTGGTCTTTATTGTTGCTATCAAAGGATGTTTTGTAGAAAATATGGAAACTAGATTTAGAAAACATTTATTTGGGAAAAATACAAAGATAATATTTGATGAAAATCATACAAGAAAATCCTCAAATTTTTGGTATAGAATAGATAATTTTGAACTTTCTAGAAAATATATCCCTATCTGGATACTACAAGTGGACGTGGTTTGGGCACAGATGAACCCAGGAGTGAAAAATTTGACAAGTAGTTTCATACTTGACCCGACGTATCATAGTACATGACCATGGACCTTACTGCACACCGAGTTTGACACTACTAAGGGATATTATTTGGATAATTCACATTTTCATTATAAGACATTATGAAGGATTTAAATGTAGTTTTTTTCTCAATGAAACTATTTCTATGATAATGATATTATCTATGTTTAGAATATCAATTCTTGTTAAGTATTTATGTACATTGAGATTATACAGTATGGTTCATAACCTAATCAGGTGTGTGTGCGATTATATATAAATGGTGACTTGGGGAAGGAATGGAACCCACATGAATGCACATGTACCATGTAGGGACTTTTCTATAATTTAATATAATGATGTGGGATTTGGTTCTGTGACTGATGTTGAGATACTGATAACTATACTGGGACACATGACTCTGTTTATGAATAATAACCTTACACGTATAGAGCATCTAGATCCACAACATGGAGGAGGTATGATAGACTGCTTTATCTAACATGAACCTCCATCATTTAATGGGACTACAACCCCATTAATATTGGACTAGTGGATAAGTTAATTAGAGAATATATTTCATGGTTTGGGATGTAACGAATGAGATAAGGTTATAATGTCATTTTATCTTCTAATAGGAGATGCATATCAGTTGTGGTCATTAATTCAAAACACAATATATGAGGAAGAAATTGAAGATATGTAATGGAGTTATTTTAAGGAAATATTCCTAGAAAAAATCTTCCATCTTGAACAACTATAAGTTATTGAAAGGAAGTTTCTGAATCTGAGGAAAAAAGAAGATATAAATTTTGCAATGAATGAAGATAACATCAGAAGTTTACCAGGACACTACACAGACTACATACATAATCCAAGGAGAAATATTGATCAATTTTCCGATGGTTTAAAACCACTCCTCCAAAGGGCTCAAGTCTCCCAATGTTTCTAGTAAAATAAAGATATAGTCTCAAGTATTATCAAGACATAAATGTAATTATCTATGTCATATGATTTTAATGGAATATAAGATAATAAGAGGGAAGTTCAAAACTCTATAAAAATAAATAATGAAATGGGGAAGAATGGAATAGTTGATCATCCACC
This sequence comes from Viscum album, assembly GCA_963277665.1. NCBI lineage: Eukaryota > Viridiplantae > Streptophyta > Magnoliopsida > Santalales > Viscaceae > Viscum > Viscum album. The sequence continues at coordinate 1,798,199,300 of OY728130.1, read as the reverse complement.
CTATGATAATTGTTAGAGGAAACACCCTAGTACTTGACTAATGTGTATGAGTGTTTGTTACACATGTGGAGATAAAGGCCACAAATCTTGGGATTGTACCGGGAAGAAATAAACTACCAATGTTCAATTCTAAAATGATAGTGGGAAGGGACATTATTAAAATAATTTTCCTAAGCATCACGAAATCGTTTCCTAAATAAGGCCAAGGGGGTAAGGACAAGCTTGTATGGTCACAACTGTAGAGGTATATGTTCCCAAGGTTGTAGTGGTAGCTACTTTAATCGTTTCTGCAAACATAGCCAATGATTTTTTTATTCTGGATCATCACATTCTTTTATATCATTCTAGTTTTCTAATAAAATTAAACATAGTCTATTTTTTTTAATAAAGGTGGTTTCAGTCAAAAATCCTAGGTGCGTATCATTGCATTAAATATGTGTTTATCGGTCCCCCTCATGACTCATTAATGTGATTTAGTTTCTAGCCTTATCATCATACCATTGATTGAATTTTATATAATCCTTGGTATGAGTTGGCTATCACGTTATGATGTGATGACCTATTTTAAGAAGAGTTAAGTTATTATTTTTGAGAATAGCGTTGAATCTCATATCTTTAGAGTAGAAACATCACAAGTTAGATATTATATTGATCCACCACTAGTAGGTCTACTAATATCAATTATTGAGGAGGAGGGGAATGTAATATCTATGGTTGAGGAATATAATGTTCAAATTGAGGGTGTAACTATTGTACAATAATATGTTGATGTTTTAATAGGTGATTTTCATAGACATCCTCCAGAGTGGGAAATCTAGTTTTCTATTGATTTATTTCTTGGTTCAAGGCCAATATCAAATAACACATGTAGAATAGACAATATGGAATTAATAGAATTAAAGAAACCACTATAGTAATCAAGTGATAACATATTTATTCAACCTAGTGTTTCTCCATGGTGAGCCCCAATTTTTTTAATAAGAAGAAAGATGATTATATGAGGTTGTGGATTGATTATAAGTTGATATATTATATAAAAATAAAGAAAAATTATCCCCTACCATGCATTGATGATTTATTTGATCAACTTCATGGAGCCAAATATTTTTTCAAACATTAAACTTTGATCTGGATATCATCAGTTGCATGTAAGGAATGATGACATTCGAAAGACAACAATTCAAACCAGGTATGGGCATTACATGTTTATAGTAATGCCTTTTGGAATGACTAACACACCCTCTATTCTCATGGATCTGAAGAATAGAGATTTCAAGAAAAATATTTATGACTTGGTGGATGTATTTATTGATGATATCTTGGTATAATTGAAAACCTACAATGATCATGAAAATCACATGCACACTATTTAGAAGACTCATAGAAGAAATGAATTATATGGGATGTTTATCAAGTGTGAGTTTTGGCTTCAATAAATTTTAATTTATTGGACATATTATCTCTAAGGATGGAATATATGTTGATCCTAAAAAGACAAAGGTTGTTTAATAATGACATACTTCAATGAACAAAACTAAGGTAAGTAGATTTATTGGTTTACCAAGTTTTTATCAGAATATTGTTCATAACTTCTCCCATTTAGCCAACCCAATGACCAAGATTACACATAAAGAGGATAAGTTCATATGGAAAAAAGAGTATGATTATTTTTTTGATGTATTGAAGAGGATATTAATGAATTATTTCATCATAACTCTATTATCGATGAATGATGGGTCTGTGAATTATAGGGATGCATCAAATAAAGGACTGGGTTGTGTCCTTATTCTCAATGATAGATATTTTCCCTATGAATCAAGGTAGATAAAAATTCATGATTAAAACTATCATACTCGTGATCTTGAGTGTAACAACCCAAGATTTTATATTATACATTCTTTTTAATTTCATTCATATCTTTTGTTGTACGATACACCAAGATTATCTTGCGCAACATGCAACACTGTATTAGCTTGCAGTATACGGAACACTATTCTTGGCTCGTGTTACACACAATTTCAAGTTCGTTTGATAGAAGTTATTCTACTCAACATTGAGTATATATATATATATATATTCAATGTATAAATAAAATATGGTAGGATTATTTTAAACACAACAACAATGGAGTATTTCACTACACACAACCCTAACTTGGCTTGCATTACATGCAATCGCAACCTTCTTCGATAGCGTGTGTTGTACACAATATCAGGTTTCACTAAACAATGATATATGGTTATAATATTATTATGAACTAGCCGTTATGAATAGTATTAACTAAATTTTTAATTTTATAACATTATTATTCATCTTACATATTTTCTAGAACATGGTATGAGAACAAAATAAATTTTTCGGGTAAAATAAGTATTTTTTCAAAAATGCAGTTTTGCCGCCTTTTGATGGCGCACCCACATTAAATCTAGTTTTTGACATGTTTATAAGTTAAATTTGACAGAAGAAAATTCTTATTTTGGAAAAGGATATAAAATTTTACATTGGATAATGTTTTGATATTTTTCTGATAACTTTCATATTTTAATGAATAGTAAAAACACGCTATATTTTAGTTAAAAAAAACTTTTTTCATCATAATAATTTATGTGGTTAAATTATAATCTTTAATGTTTTTAAAGTATAAATATAATTTATTTTTACCATTTAATATAATTTATGTCATTATCATTGATTTTACCTCGAATTCATAGGTTAAATCAATTCAATCTTTTGCAATGTTTTAAACAAAAACCCGTTTTCTTTAGACAACGGGATTAATTTTAATTTATTTTCTGAAACTTTTTTGTATTGAATTTGGAAAAATGGATTCCATATTTGGAATTAGTGCGTCCAAATTATGTTAATAAGCTACTTTTTATTTTTAGGCATTATGAATAGTAACTACGATCATTTTTATTTACTGCGGTTAATGGTAAATATAGTAATTCAAGGTTAAAAGAATATTATAATAATTCGAAATTACCTTGAAACTTGTCCTAACCTTATTAGATGAGTAGTGGCCGACCATGGGCATCTTTGGGCCGATTTTGGGACCCCAATGAGCCACTTAGTAGTGAAAATGACAATTTGGATTAATTAATTTAATGTAAAGACAAAATTTACTTTAACATAAATCTTTTAGTAATTAATATTTATAATGGGTTATATAAGTTATATTTTCGACTATAAATATTATTTGGAAAGATAAAAAGATTCCCTACATCATGAAATTTTTTATCATAATTTTTATACATCAAATGAATTAAATTACTAATGACATAATAATGATGTAGTGTTTACCTCATTAATAAATGATTTAAATAAATAAGATTATAATGATTAATATATCATCCAAAACCTTTCCAATTCCAATTGGATGATTTTATTTCGAATATGAGTCATCTTATCTTCGACATTAATGTGTTTTGGACCTCTTTAAACCGAAGATAAGTTTATAATAAAATAATGTTTTCACACTTTCCTAAAGAGCCCCTCCTATCCCTTATAAAAGGAGACCACTTCTATGAAATTCCTCACACCTCTCAAGCCTTTTGGCTCGTCCAAACTCTGCCCAAATAAGATCCCTACATCCCTATCCTCCCCCTTGAAGCCTTACATTTGGCAGAAGACTCTCCAAGAAGTCCTTTTGGTTCAAACCAAAGGAAGTTACCAAAATTAACGGTAACAGTTTCTCTTAAGTTGTTTTCGTTTATTCTACTTCTCTAACCCCTAACCTCTTTTTAATCCTTTTTTTGTAACAACAGAAATATAATAAATATACTAGGATGTTTTTATGATAAGGATTGTAACTACACTTACACACACCTCCATCTAATGGATGAATAACATAATGTTTCTATGATGGAAAACTAACGCCTCACGAAATGATGATTGTTCGATTTTCTCCTACCGCCTCTCATGGTGGCCATTATGATGGAACTGAATTTATATATAACTTATATTATGTTTATGATTTCATTGTTCTTCTTTAAATCCCAATTATATCAAGCCTTTATGGTTTCCATAGTCGGTAAATACGATAATCTCATTTGAGGAAGTGCGTACTACCGCCCCCTCAAAGTGATGTGATTCGTTTATACCTTATGTGGGATGTATAAGGTATGTGGTTAATGATATTATATATGATATTATACTAGATTTTATAATATACCTATGTATCATTATGTTTTTATTCCATTAAAAAAATAAATAGAAATGAAAGTAGCGTTCATGCATACGTACGGCTTACCGTCTCCATGAACGATGCATTTCATTTTTGACCTCCATATGTTATGTACTATTATAAATGCTTGTATATGCTGGATATATAATGCATTTATAAGATATATAAATAATTATATACATATTTTAAGTAAGTAGATCATGATATAAGTAATAATAACATCAATAACAACAAGTCCAAACACTTACCATAAATAAGATGATTTTACCCAAAACGCTACTTTAACATTAATTTACAAAATAATGGGTAATATAAAGTCATAAGTGAACCATATATGATATCATAACAATGAATATTAATCTGTAATAAGTAAATGACATTATTTAAATCATTATACAGGAGGTTCAGATATATATGTAGCATATCGGACATAAGGTAAGGGATAATTTTTCAAATCTCATTTTTATCCGAGATTGCTTATACGTAAGTATTTACTGGGGTTATTGTTATCATCCATGTCCATGTTTTATAAAAGTGTTTTTGCGTATGTTTAATTTCCTTTTTACCCATATTGACTTTTACTACATGGTATGTAAGGAATCTTTCTTTTGTTTACATACAAGGCACTTTTTGACTTTTCTGAAAAAAGTACGAGGAGAATGTTTTTTTAACTATACCGCATGAAAGGATTTTTACGGTTTTATAAAGCCTTATTTTCAGGAAACTTCCTACAAAAAATTTCATGACTATTTCCAACAAAATCTGTTTCTTTTATAAATTCATGACATTTTGTGAAATGAAAATGATTTTAAAGAATAAAGGATATTCTCCACAAGAATTCATTTCAGGTGTTTTATCAAAACCATTTTCCATATATGATGACATTATTTCATATGTGTATGTTTCAAATATAATGTCTCTATGATTTACATGGTTTCACTTTTCTTATTATAAATTTATATCCATTTATTTTATATGGATTATGTGATGATGGGATGATGTTTATGAAACCCATTTTATTTATTGGGTTTTTATGAATGATGTATGTTTATTTTGGGGCATAAGTAAGAATGATTTCATTATGAGATGTGTGGGACCTATATCTCCCTCCAATGCATTGGGTAAAGATTTATATCTCATGAGATAGACCTAGATGGAATGGTAAGTTAATCCGGTTCAGTATTATAGGACTAGAACGAGGAGTGAACTCGATTCAGAAAGGGACTTTGTCCACTAAGATGGTCTTGGCAGCAATGCCTTGGCTACTATGGAAATTATATCATGTGCTTAATGGTTTCCACAATAACATGTTTTATTCCCATGCTAGTTTATCATGATTAATGTTCCCTTATGATCTATGCTTTATGTACTTCCATGATAAATGTCTTTGCTCAAGATTTTGATGTTTAGATTTTATGTTCATGTTTTTGCATTCAAATGTTTATGGATTATTTTATGTTCTCTATGCTTACCCTTACTAAGAATTTGAGCTCACCCATTATATGTTTTATTTTCCCCAAGATTTAAAGAAAGTTTTTAGTTAAGAAAACAAAATGGGAAGATCTTTATGGGAGATGTTGAAGATATTTCACCTAGATTAGAAGATTACATTCCGAGTTTCCAAAGACACTAAACTATTACGGTCCTTGAGTTTTGATTTTTGTTATATATTAAGTATTCTGCAAAAGTAATATATTGTCCGTGTACGTCATGCTTTGGGTCTCTACATTTGTTATCAGAGGAATGGTTTAGTAATCCTTTGGAAACTAGGATGTAAAAACATTAGTTATATCCCTAGAGATATTTCTAATGTACGTCTAGGTATGTCCCTAAGGATAAGTATATGTATAGGATATAGTCCTAGAACTACGGTAATGATCTTAGAATTTATCCTATGATGTTAGATATTGAGGGTACTCTCCCTTTACTATGTTGTTTTCCCTAGCATGATTTTTTCCTCTCATATAATTCTTTTTATGTTTTAGTCAATGGAGGGAACCATAAGGAATTCAGTTAACATTGAATCGAATGGACAAATTGGTGACTATGAGCAACAAAATTGTGTAATGCCTTGAGAGAAAGATATTCTGATTATGCTGAATCAGTCATCACGATATATGATTAACAATGTAAAATTTAGTGGTATTCCTAAGTCATTAAATAAGAGGAAGATGGAATTTTATGCATGTTCGCATGGTGAGGACCATAGAGAAGGAAAGATCGAGATTTCTAAAGAAGGGAAGAAGAACCTTGAAGAATACCTCAAATGGAGGGGAATATGTTATCTATGTGGAGAAAAGGGTCATAGAGTGACAGACTGTTATAGAGTTCAATGCCTTATTTGTGGAGAACATGGGCATTACCCAACTCAAGGCCCTGACCTAAAAAGTATCTTCTAAAATCAAGGAAGGACTTATTCCAGGACAATCATTGAAGAGGATGGATTGAAGTGTTTATGTATTGGTATTCAAGAATAATTTTGTTGAGGTACTTTAATGGTGTATTAGAATATTTTTGTATTAGTCTATTATGGTTTTCAATAATTTTATGGTACCTGTAACCATGAAAAGTGATTCAAATATTTTGGAAAGTAGATGATATGCGCATAATGAAGGGATGAGGAGAAAATGAAATGTTTGATAGTATTCATGAGCTCATGATTGATATAAGGACTAAGTGATATCACATTTTGAGTATATATAATTTTGAGGATTTTGGTATGTGTAAAGAGTTAACTTTTGACAACACTCATGTTTTCACTAATATTTAATGGGTATTCATTTTTCAAGAGAATAAATGATTAAGGTATTCACCTGACTGGAATGTGACCAAAAAAATATATGAGGGATAAATGATGGTATTAACGTGTTTATTATATGACCTTTTTTAGTAATCGAGTTTGGAAAGAAGTATTTTGGATAAGCCTAAATATTTGAATAGATAGTATTTTTTAAGGCTAGAACTTTTTGTTATAATAGTATTGTTTTCGAAAAAGGATAACCTGCAGGATGGGTGACAACCCGTCGCGTCGGAAAAGGTTGCGGGAATCGAACCAACAACCTAAGTGTGACTGGCCTTTATCGCCTACCACTGGCCCATAGGAAGTCCCTGGTTAGTAGAAACTAGTTTTATTTTATTAAGTCGTATGATATATGATGTATAAGTTCATTTTCAAAATTGTATATGATTATCCTCACCATAGATGGACTTATGTATATTTGATAACTTTTGCTATCCTTTTGTTTGAAACAGGTGGAATGACCCATCATTCTATCACATGATCTGTTAACACTTCACGAATAACAAATTCAACTTCATTTCTTTAAGAGATGAAGTGGAAATTGTTCAAAGAACGAACAACAGTGAGATTGTACCAAAATAAAGAAAGTATTTATTCTAATTCAAATTTTTCAACTTTTAGGGAAATGATATTGAAAACCCAAAATGTTGTCCTAGTGCTCTTATATCCGATGAATCAGATGTTACTATAGATCATCACAAATTTATGGCTTTGTGATGGATGGATTTTTCATAGCAATGTTCTCTACCACTCTCCATCAGAACATGATGGTTAGATTTTTCTTCCATATCCATATTTTAACCTATGTTCTCCTATATGGAAACCCAATGATGAGTTAATTTGGGTAATAGTTACATTTCATACTTTAGTTTTTAAAATTAAGTTTTAGTATTCCTTTTTACGATGCGGGTTTCTATGAATAGTAAACGATTTATAACCCCGGCGAATTTCGAGGGAGAAATTTATTTTAAGGGGGTAGAATGTAACAACCCAAGGTTTTATAAGATACATTCTTTTTAAATTCATTCATATATTCTATTGTACGATACACCATGATTATCTTACGCTACACGCAACACCGTATTAGCTTTCAATATACGCAACACTATTCTTTGCTCGTGTTACACACAATTTCATGTTCGTTTGATAGAAGTTATTCTACGCAAAATTGAGTGTGTATATATATATATATATTCAATGTATAAATAAAATATGGTTGGATTCTATTATACACAACAACAATGGAGTCTTTCACTACACACAACCCTAACTTGGCTTGCATTACACCCAATCACAACCTTCTTCGATAGCATGTGTTGTACGCAATATCGGGTTTCACTAAACAATGATATATGGTTATAATATTATTATGAACTAGCTGTTATGAATAGTATTAACTAAATTTTGAATTTTATAACATTAGTATTCATCTTACATATTTTTTAGAACATGGTATGAGAACAAAATAAATTTTTCGGGTAAAATAAGTATTTTTCAAAAAATGCAGTTTTGCCGCCTTTTCATGGCGCACCCACATTAAATCTAGTTTTTGACATTTTTATAAGTTCAATTTGACAAAATAAAATTCTTATTTTGAATCATGATATAAAAATTTACATTGGATAATGTTTTGATATTTTTCTGATAACATTCATATTTTCATGAATAGTAAAAACACGCTATATTTTAATTAAAAACAACTTTTTTCATCATAATAATTTATGTCATTAAATTATAATATTTAGTGGTTTTAAAATATAAATAGAATATATTTTTACCATTTAATATAATGTATGTCATTATCATTGATTTTACCTTGAATTCGTAGGTTAAATCAATTAAATCTTTTGCAATGTTTTAAACAAAAACCCGTTCTCTTTCGACAACGGGATTAATTTTAATTTAGTTTCTACAACTTTTGTGTATTGAATTTGGAAAAATAGATTCCATATTTGAAATCATTGGGTCCAAATTATGTTAATAAGCTAATTTTTTTGGGCATTATGAATAGTAACTACGGTAATTTTTATTTACTGCGGTTAAAGGTAAATAGGGTAATTCAAGGTTAAAAGGATATTATAATAATTCCAAATTACCTTGAAACTTGTCCTAACATTATTTTATGAGTAGTGGCCGACCATGGGCATCTTTGGGCCGATTTTGGGACCCCAATGAGCCACATGGTAGTGAAAAGGACAAATTGGATTAATTAATTTAATGTAAAGACAAAATTGACTTTAACAAAAAAAATTAGTAATTAATTTTTATAAGGGGTTATATAAGTATCATTTTCGACTATAAAAATTATCTGGAAAGCTAAAAAGATTCTATACATCATGGTATTTTTTTCATAATTTTTAGACATCAAATAAAACAAATTATTTATGACACAATAATGATGTAGTGTTTACGTCATAAATAAATTATTTAAATAAATAAGATTATACTGATTACAATATCATCCAAAACCTATCCAATTCCAATTGGATGATTTTATTTCGAATATTAGTCATCTTAGCTTCTAAATTAATGTGTTTGGGACATCTTGAAACCGAATATATGTTTATAATAAAATAATGTTTTCACACATTCCTAAAGAGCCCCTCCTCTCCCTTATAAAAGGAGACCACATCAATGCAATTCCTCACACCTCTCAAGCATTTTGGCTCGTCCAAACTCTGCCCAACTAAGCTCCCTACATCCCTCTCCTCCCCCTTGAAGCCCTACATTAGGCAGAAGACTCTCCAAGAATTTCTTTTGGTTGAAACCAAAGGAAGTTACCAAAATTAAAGGTAACCGTTTCTCTTAAGTTGTTTTCTTTTATTCTACGTCTCCAACCCCTAAACTCTTATTAATCCTTTATTTTTTAATAACATCAATACCCGAAATATACTAGGATGTTGTTTTAGATGTATCCGGACTAAACATACACAAACCTCCATCTAATGGATGAAGAACATAATGTTTCTGTGATGACAAACTAACGCCTCAAGAAACGATGATTGTTCGATTTTCTCCTACCGCCTCTCATGGTGGCCATTATTATGGAACTGTATTTATATATAATATATATTATGTTTATGATTTCCTTATTATTCTTTACTTCCCAATTATGTCAAGCCTTTACAGTTTCCATAGTCGGTAAATACGATAATCTCATTTCAGAAAGTGCGGACTACCGCCCCCTCAAAGTGATGTGATTCGTTAATACCTTATGTGGGATGTATAAAGGATGTGCTTAATGATATTATATATGATATTATACTGGAATTATAATATACCTATGTATCATTATGTTTTAATTCCATTAAAATAATAAATAGAAAAGAAAGTAGCGTTCATGTGTACGTACGGCTTACCGTCTCCATGAACGGTGCGTTTCATTTCTTACCTCCATATTTTATGTATTGTTATAAATTCTTGTATGTTATGGATATAAAATGAATTTATATGATATATAAATCATGATTTACATTTTTGAAGTAAGTAAATCATGATATAAGTAATAAAAACATCAATAACAACAAGTCCAAACACGTACGATAAATAAGATGATTTTACCCAAAACACTACTTTAACATTAATTTACAAAAGAATGTGTAATATAATGTCATAAGTGAACCATATATGATATAATAACAATGAATATGATTCATTAATTTTTCAATGACTTTATTTAAATCATTATATAGGTGGTTTAGATATATACGAAGCATATCAGACATAAGGTAAGGGATAATTTTGCAAATCTCATTTTTATCCGAGATTGTTTATACATAATTATTTACTGGGGTTATTGTAATCATCCATGTCCATGTTTTCTAAATGTGGTTTTATGTATGTTTAATTTCCTTTTTACCCATTTTGACTTTTACTACATGGTATGTAAGGAATCATTCTTTTGTTTATGTACAAGGCACTTTTTGAATTTTCCGAAAAAAGTACGAGGATAATGTTTTTTTAACTTATACGGCATGAAAGGATTTTTAAGGTTTTATAAAGCCTTATTTTCATGAAACTTCCTCCAAAAGATTTCATGACTATTTCCAACAAAATATCATTGTTTTATAAATGCATGACATTTTGTGAAATGAAAATGATTTTAAAGAAGAAAGGATATTCTCCTCAAGAATTCATTTCAGGTGTTTTATCAAAACCATTTTCCATATAAGATGACATTATTTCATATGTGTATGTTTCAAATATAATGTCTCTATGATTTACATGATTTCACTTTTCTTATTATAAAATTATATCCATTTCTTTTATATGGATTATGGGATGATGGGATGATGTTTATGAAACCCATTTTATTTATTGGGTTTTTATGAATGATGTATGTTTATTTTAGGGAATAAGTAAGATTTATTTCATTATGAGATGAGTGGGACCTATATCTCCCTCCAATTCATTGGGTAAATATTTATATCTCATGAGATAGATCTGGATGGAATGGTAAGTTATTCCAGTTCAGTATTACAGGACTGGAACGAGGAGTGAACTCTATTCAGAAAGGGACTTTGTCCACTAAGATGGTCTTGGCAGCAATGCCTTGGCTACTATGGAAATCATATCGTGTGATTAATGGTTTCTACAATAACATGTTTTATTCCCATGATAGTTTATCATGATTAATGTTCCCTTATGATCTATGCTTTATGTACTTCCATGATAAATGTCTTTTCTCAAGATTTTGATGGTTAGATTTTATGTTCATGTTTTTGCATTCAAATGTTTATGGATTATTTTATGTTCTCTATTCTTAACCTTACTAAGAATTTGAGCTCACCCTTTATATGTTTTATTTTCCACAGGATTTAAAGAAATTTTTTAGTTAAGAAAACAAAATGGGAAGATCTTTATGGGAGATGTTGAAGATCTTTCACCTAGATTAGAAGATTACATTCCGAGTTTCCAAAGTCACTAAACTATTACCGTCCTTGAGTTTTGATTTTTGTTATATATTAAGTATTCTGAAAAAGTAATATATTTTCCATGTACGTCAAGCTTCGGGTCTCTACATTGAGTTAGATGTTGTGATCTTTACTCTATAAATATTGTGAAACTATCTCTCTGGTGAAATATGTGAGATATATATGGGTCAAAAGATTCTAAAGTATATATTCTCATAGAATGAATGAAAAATGAGGAAAAGGTGATGGATTGAACATCTTAAGGATTATAATTGTTCCATACACTACCACCCAAGAAAGGAAAATAAGGTAGCTGATGAATTTAGCATGAAGGATTATGATGTTTAAGAAAAATATTTATTAAAAGGGACCCTATAATCATAGATATAATATGGATAATCATGGGAAGTATCAAAGAAGGTGAAAAAACATTATATTTTCAATTGGATGCCCAAAAATATTTATTATAAATGATTAAATTCTCTCAGTCTAATGATGAGAACCTTGAAAAGAAGATTAATAATGTGAAATATGGGAGGTTGGATGAAATCGTATGTGATGATATAATTCAAAAATTTTGGTACAATCTATGTATCCCTCTATACCCGAGTAGAAATGGGAGTTTTTGGATATTTTTCATAGCTCAAATATCCCTCTACCCCATGGTAGCACTAAAATATATATAGATTTGAAGGAACATTTGTAGTGGGACAACATGTTGTGGGGAATTTTAGATTATGTATAAATATGTTAAGTCTGTCAACAGGTGATGTTAGAAAAGACAACAACATAGAGGATTCATGAAACCTCTACCTATTACTATATTGAAATGGGATGACATGACCATGGATAGTTTCACTAGATTACCAAAAATTATGAGAATGAATTATGAAATATGGGTAGTTGTTGATCTAATTAAGAAATCTACACATTTCATTACTATAAGGGAGGATTTTCCACAGGGGTTCTTAGAAAGACTATATATCAACGATGTTGTGAGACTTCATGGAAAACTTCTATAAATTGTTTATGATAATGATCCTTGATTTACATTAATATTCTAGAAACGTATTCCAAAAGCATTGGATATTGAGCGTCGATTGAGTAATCCATATCACCCACAAACTAACGAGAATTATGAAAGCAAGATTCATGACTTAAAGGACATATTAAGATCATGTTAACATGAATTTCAAGGTATGTGGAATAAAAATTTTCATTTAGTGGACTTTACTAAAATAATATTTTCCATTAAAGTTTACAAATAGAACCATATAAAGCATTTTTCTGAAAGAGATGTTGTACACAAACATATTGGGAAGAATTTAGACAAAGGAAGGTTTTGGGCCCAAATATTGTAGAGGAAATAATAGAAAAGGTATATACTATTCATGGTCATATCCAAGAAAAGAAATCAATGATGATAATCGATTGAAAGATTTTGAGTTTAAAGTAGGACATCATTCTTTCTTAAATCTATCTCCATGGTAGGGCGTTATAAGAGTTGGAAAGAAAGGGAAATTGAGCCCTAGTTACAGAATCCCTTTAGGAATTCTGAAGAGAATTGGAGCTATTTCATATCTTTTGGATATGCTTCATAGCCTCTCAAAGGTATGTAATGTGTCCCAAGTCTTATTGCTGAGAAAGTATATACTAGAACCAATTTATGTCTTCACTTTTGAATGTATAGAATTTGAACCTTACCAATCTTACTGTGAAGAGCCAATCCAAATTCTGGACACTAAAGAAAAAAATTTGAGGAATCAGATGACTCAACTTGTTAATATACTTTGGAAAAATCATAAAATCAAAGCGGTCACATGGGAGCCTGAGCAGTTTATGATAAATAACTACCTAAATATATTTGTGAGGTAACATTCTTGTAATTTTTAGGATGATATTTGTGTAAGAAGGTGATAACGTTACACCCCAATATTTATCAAATTAATTTAACAATGAATGCATGAAACAATGAATCTCTACAATACACCACTTTATTATAATTTAGATAGTAAACATAATTTTTTCACATATGTGATTTGAAAATCAAAAAACCGAAACACACGGTTGCCTTTAGTATGATATTTAGAGCCTGATAAGAAAAAATTATTTTTTTGTCAATAGTAAAATACCCTTATGAATAGTAATATGAATAGTAATACAGACTTTATGAATACTAAATCATATTATTATTTTATAATATAATGAGATGTTGATCAATTTTTCAAGGTGATATACAATGAATTAATGTTTTAAAATAGATATTTATTGAATAAATTATGATTTTATATAAGAATTAATTTATGAATATTGAGAAAATTCTTTTAAAAATATAGAGTTCATTTATGAATTATACCTGTCGAAAAATGCTTAGGGTGGATTTTCGATATATTTCTGAAATACTCGATTTTTTGATGAAAAGTTAAAGGCGACAATTTACCTTATGTATACATTATCTATTATATTCACTATTCCTACCATCATGGATGATTTAAGCACAATTGGTTCAAAATGACATGGATATATTAATATTCATGGTCCCAAGAATCAATACTCTTGGTTGTATTTGGAAAAATATTAAAATAATGAGTTAAATAATGGGATACTATCCTCTCATCCACTATAAAACCCTCCCACACTCCCTCTTCTCTTCACTCCTCTTAAGACTTGTGCCTTGTCATTATTATTCTCAAATATCATTCCATGCTCTATCTCCACTTCCAGAATCACTTGGTCTCATAAAAATACCAAAACCACTACCTTGAATAGGCTCTCAAGGAAGATTACTCAAGTGGTAGATTCCGCTTTTAATTTCATTTTCCCATATTTACCTTTTCATTCCTCACCTCCTTTCATTCAAATATTATGATAACTCCAGTACCCTACATGTATTGGAAATTTTTTTATGATCGTGGATTAATTAATCATCATCTCTCATTTCCCCTTATTATATGCTAGAAATGAAAATACCGTCTGAGATATATTAATTTATCACATTCAGGGATGATGAGTTTCCAATTTTTTTTACCATCTTCAATTCGGGCCAGGAAACAATTTTTATGATTAAACCAGACAATAATATATGTATTATGACTTATTTAAGGTTCGATAATCCTTTTTTACATCTTATATTAACTTATAATTTAAAATGTATACATTGTGATAAAAAACCACCAATTAACCCCAACAACTGTCATTAATGTTTTATATAATGACTCATCTTCACTCCCAATAACCAAAAAAACTATATAACCATGTAATATTCATGTTTCTCACGAATAAAATACCAATTCTATTCATAACATCCATTTTCATTCTACATGTTTAACTATATATGAATATAAGTAAACTGATCATGATTCCCAAGGAAGAAAACTCTCCCAATTCATGAAATTGTGTCTTTTAACCCATTAGAAGGCCATAAATGAACATAATAATTTTATAATAAATCAATTAAATGTATAAGAGTTTTCAGAATTGTTAATTTATGAATATAAATTTTATTATTCATGTCATTAGGATCATGTGAGTAACACCTTCTAATATAAGGTAGGTTTTTTCTACCCGAACCTCCATTTTCAATTAGGTTAATCTTATTCTCTAATTACCTAAATTAAATTATTATTTATTCATATTTAATCCTCATATATTATATGATATTATTATATATATTTTTACTACCTATAATCTTATATTCATTTTAGGGGAGTTATATGTCTTAAAAGTATTTTTTTAAAAATTCTTCCAGAAATACAAGCTCAATTCAAGGGAATTTCTCAAATTATTACCTATTTTCAAGGGAATTCAATAATATGTTTTATCAAAAAATTTATGTATAAAATCACTTATTTAATTGTTAAAATACTATCTTAATTAAATTTTGGTTGTATATAATTTATTAAAAAAACTCATCTTTTCAAAGTAAAAGAGTATTTATCTTTAGAATTACTTGATGTTTTTATATGAGTATCTTCATATATTTCAAAACTATAATTGATTATTCTTAATGATATCATATTCCATGTTTAATTGAATGGTTTATGATTAATTTGAAAATGTATGTACTATCGTAAAACCACTTAAAATTTTTCTCTGAATTGTTAGTGTTTATTATTAACATTTAGGGAATGTTATTTACACCTCTTATATTAGTTTCAATATGAATGTAAATGTTGTTTATGTTTATCCCTATTAATATGATGAAATCATTAGAATTAATAACTGATGGGTGGGGACCTATATATCCCATTAATTCATCGGTGTGCCTCCTGAGACAAACTATGGTCTTGGCATATGACCTTAACAAATTGATTTTTATGGTCTTGGAATGAGGCCTTGGTATTATGGTTATGATATCCAGCATTATGCATTCCCTCATAATGAAACTGGTAATTGGAATTTCATGAGATTATATGACTTGTAGAATACATATTATTATACATTATTATTACATTATTTATTCATCTCTTATTCCTTCCATAATGTGTTCATTCTCATTTTTAGAGGCATGCGTTTTTATTTATTCACTATACCTAATGTTTATAACTATGATATATTATGCTATATTTCTTACAATTATTGAACATTTGAGCTCACCCCTTTCTTATGTTTTATTTTCCAAGGAATTGAAGAGATATATTTTGAATGACATGCAAAAATAACCTAGTAGTTATAGATATTGTCAATGGAGTTTCAAAATTGTTTTTCCTTTTAATTTTTAATATTGAACTTATTTATGTATCTCGTATTCCAAAAAAACTAGAAATTTGTTCCTTTAGGATACAAATTTCTTTTAATCATGCTAATGTAATCAAATAAGATAACATCTCTGGAAACTGGGGTCGGGTCCTTAAAATTGTTATTGTATATAAAAACAGTTTGAGGGGATACACAAATGATTCTAAACAATTAATGTAGGCATTTTTTCAGTACTGATTCCATGGCACATATAATCACACAATCATATATCTGTATAAATCCAATGGAGTTTTAACATCATTACATAATGGTTTAACAGACAACACAACTCAATTATATCGTCCAACATTCCGTAAAAGTAAACATCACTTTGTCTATGATGTGACCCTCTTAATAAAACACCTATATTCTTTTTTTATTCACCATATGAATGTTAATGAAATGTAAAACCATTTACCACATATGAATTATAATATTTTACCCTTCTGGATGGTGGGTTAATCAATACATGCAATCCATAATCAATTTTATAAGCCTGATGTGACACATAAAAATTCGAAAACAACAAACAATAAAACCAATAATAAATTGATCACATATGTTAAACATCAAAAAATTTACATTACCGATCATTGAAAATAGGAGAATGATTATGTTGTCAACGTTCATCAAGAGAAGATGCTGTAATTTTTGGGAAACTTTTATTCATACTATCATCATATATCTATGAATAAAGTCTTATTAGTTTATGTTTATAACAAATTAAATAAAATGTTGTAGTAGAACTCGCAAAAAAATAACTTCATTTCTTCACAGTTGAGAAAAACCTTTGCATGATTCATGTGATGTTCATCATATGAAATCCATCATTCAAGAAATACACCCAAGAGAAGTTTAGGATGATCAAAAAAATTTAAATTAATTTTTAGCGAGGCATCATTATTTCCTACATTATAATCTATTCAGTTACGTTTTGCAGGATATTCATGTTGGAAATAAAGGTAGTAGAAAAAATAAATTTTCTCCCATAAATAAACTTCAGTAATTTACCCTTCAACTAATTCATTGTTACATAATATCTTAGTCATTTTATACATTCATCTCTTGTATGGGTACATCTACTAGAACTGTATCGACCCTCCACATTTTTCATCATATAGAAAATATCTTGTCAAATGATCTATTGAATCAATGAAATTAAGGGGGGATTTCATTTTACATAAAATTAAAACAAAAAATTCATGGAGTCTACTAAGTGCATCATAGTATTCTTCCATTACAATGATGTCTTATAAAAATTAATATATTTCTTTTAGCACAACCAAAATAAAATAATTCAATGAACCACTAAATTAATTTTTTCAATAAAATAATCCTAAACATTTAGATTGGTAATATGAATGTTTATATCAAATCTACCATGATTTGAAATATAACCATTATATAGTTTCGAATCCGTAATCCACAAAATAAGTAAGAAATATATTTCTTTGGAATGTGTATAAGACACATTTGGATTCATTAAATTCAATGATATGTTAATTTCAAACAAGTCATCTTCTGGTAATGTGTAAATATGGTAATGATAAAATTGTGCCTTTATGTTATCTTTGGTCTTACTAGGTGTGTCTAAAACTAAAAAATTACTATCAGAACAATTCTTCTAATTATTCATAAAATTCCACATAGAAGGATCAACAAATTATACCAATATCGAACATCCCAAAAAAATAATTCATTTAATCCTATTGTGATCTTTCCCAATTCCATCTATTCTTTTATAGTCTTTACCAAGGTAATGGGAGGTAATGATGAGACAAAAGTTTTTAGATCCATACAATGATAATTTTTAGAGGTCAATCTCATTCAATTTTACCTTTTTGAAATGATTTATATTCTATCAGAAATGATAATCAATTGGAAGACATTTATGATGAATTTCGAAAAAAGGATTTCTCCTATTGACAATCATAAACAATTATTTTAACTCATACACTAGAGACATGTTTTTAGACCGTGATTACAACTTCTAGATAACATGTAAGATACTGGTAATTCACTAATTTTATACATTAATGCAGCTTCTGTTATGAAATTATGTTTTATAGTGACTTCATATGTACTAACACCATTAATCCATAATAAATTTATCTATCCAATCGATGGATTCATATAAACATTGATATTATTTTTATATTTCCTTGAAATCATTATATTTAAATGATATATTGTTCATTAATCAACATTTGAGGAGTTAAGTTATATAGAGATATAATAATAGTCCAACAAGAATATTGAGTATCATATAAGCCAAATGGAAAAAATGACCAGTAGAAATACACAATCACACTTTTTGATCATCTAAATAAAAAGATGGAGTTACATGGAAAAACTATTTCCTAGAATCACCATCAAAATGATGGTAATATCCTTTACTGGATGAAATATTTTATTTGTTCCATTGAATTAATGACACTGTGTTTCGAGACATAAATAAGCACTGCAATCCGTGTGTAAGTGTGAAATAGCACAACAATTTAATATGAATCCATCCCAAACATCCATTTTGATCCTCTTTGTAACTCAATTGTTCGTATGTAAGAAAACTAACTAAATACACATTTTCACCACAATACAAGATAAAATAATTTTAACATGCATGATTTCTTTGGTAAACAAGACCCAAATTAAAATCCATCTTCGTGGCCCCATAGAAATTTGTAGGCAACACATTTCCTTCAGGTAAAAGTTATTTAACCAAATAGAATATCAATTCCAAATAGTTATTTAACATTTCATTATCATATTTAATTGCAATACATTTTTTAACTTATTGAAATATGCTTATCTAGAAAACATGATATAATGAATCATCAAAAGACATTAACAGTTTGTAAAATCATGACAGTTCTAACTCATGAGTATAATCAATATCATTTTGAGGTTTTTTTCTCGAAAAGTTGGAATAGAAACCTCATGTAATAATTTTTAAATCCATGATGGACCTTGAAGATAAATATTAGTATCAACTCTAGAACTGCATTCACATTGATGATATGAAAAACTAAAATCTTTTCAAAAACAAGAATATTATAGATGACCTCCACATTTGTAAAATGTTTCAAATTTCCTCATATTACATTTCTTACATGGAAACTTAATTTTCCATTCTGCAACAAATTTTTCTTTAAATGATTCAAATTATAACAAAATTCCAACACCGTCTATATAACTATTATTCTTAACTAAACGTTGGATTCCTGTGAAAATTTATCCCATCATGACATTATAAAGAAGACTGTTGACTACTTAATTCTTCCATATATTTCTATGAAATACAAAATGAAAATATTTCTTATAAAAAACAAAAAAATATTTAAGCCACTACTAATAAAATGGAAAATTAAAAATTCCAAATTACTGGTACATATTAGCAATTCAATATAATTACCACTAAATTAATCTAATTCAGAAAATGACTGATGAATATTTTCAAAATAACACTTGTTTTTTATAATTATTTTTTATCAACATTAATGTAAATATATGTTTATCTAAAGTGTGTACTAGAAGTATATATTTCAAGGGATGAAGGTAGGGATAGTGTGAAATAATTACACTATCAGTATATTCCAACCATTTGGAGGAGTGATTTTCCTGGGTGAACCTGTGAGTTTACACATGATTTTATCCCCTTCAAATTATCTGAAAAAAGGGACACTAAAATTAATTCACTCTTTATCGCTATCATCCCCTCCAAAATATGATTCCCTCACACCAGTTGGTTGATCATCTATTACTAATTTATATCAATTTATTCAAATGGAGTTAAATTTAGTTTATTTTGGTTAATTATTGATAGTCATGGTTAATAGTGGTTATTTGCTGTCAATTATGGTTAATTATAATTAAATTTGGTTAATTTTGTATAGTTTTGGTTAATTGTGATATTTTTTACTAAATAATTCCCTTTGATATTATTTTTAATAAATAATTCCCCTTATTTTTATTTTATATAATGAATTCCCATTACTAATTTTTTTACTCATTATTTTAAATTGATAGATTTTTTTAGTGATTAGTGATCATTTCTTGTATATTTTAGTAAATAACGCTCAAAGATGTTTTTACTAAATAATGTTCATTTCTAGTAATATTTATTAAATATCTTTCATAGCTGCAAATATATACAAAAATCCACTCATTTCCAACAATTTTTACTCAAAAAAACTCATTATGAGTTTTTTTAACAAAAATCGGTTCATAGCCTTTATTTTCATAGTAAATATCATTAATTGATGATACATTTTCTGAATTCCCTCTCATTACCTGTATTTTTTAATAATGACCACTATTTTTTTGAAAATTTATAATAATCCATGTTATTTGCTGATAAATTTTACTAATTAATAATTATTTCTCGAATTTTTAACTAATTACTGATCATTACCACCAGTTTTAACAAATTATCTCTAGAATGATCTTGCTACGGAAAATATTCATTTTTTACCATTTTCAATATGGGAGGATACAATTGAACATTATCCAACACTCATTTTGGTGGTTTAGGCATAAAACCCACCCTATATGGGTCTCTTTTAGACAATGACATTGCATGTCCTAGTGTTGGAGAGAGCTATTATGGACTATGCATATGATTTCCGACTGCCACATTCACCATTTTTCAGAGGAATTAGGTATAGTGAACTAAGAATTGCTTACATCAATATAACATCATTTTAGATAGGTATTAAATATATAGCATTATGATCAATAGTAGAACCATATTGCTTTAGTTTCATTAGAGACTAAATACATAAAAATCTTATTTTTGTACATTTTTTCAAAATATCTTCTAATATTATTCCCATTAAATACTCTTATTGATTTAATCTATGTAAAATATTTTTCATAACATTTGTAATGTAAACATTAGGGTTTGTGATCTCATTGGAAGGTATTAACAGGTCTAATTAAATTATGAAAATTATTTATTTTTTTATATTTAAAAAATAAATTATATGGATATCAATTTATTATATATAAAAAAAGATTGAATTTGAAAGGAAAATAAATGTTTTATGCATATTTTTATATTTCAAAAAATGATTTCATTCCACTTTTCACACAAACATTAAAAATAATTTTTTACCAATTTTAAAATATTTATATTATTAAATTAAAATCATTTTTGATATCAAAATGTAAAAATTATTCTGAATTAGTTTCTATATAATTTCTAAAAAGATTAATTTTTCAATGAATAGTGAAAAATTCTGTTTTTATTCAAACTCCCTTTTCAATGTCATATAAAATTTCCTTGTTGATTTTGAATTTTTTGAAAGTAAAATTATTTCCATTATATAATAATTAATACAATTTACGTAATTGGAATCAATTTAATATTTAATTTTGATATTAAAACAGAAAATTATAATAATGGTTTCTTTGAAAAAACTCATTTTCATCACGTTTGTAGGTTTAATTTTAAATTAAAATTTTCCAATTCTATTGGAATAATTTCAAAAAAATTATTCCCTATCTAGAATCATAATAATTAATATTATATAATATGTCTGACTAATTTTCTTCTCTTAAATAATAGTAAAAACATTAAAAATTAATTACTATAGTTAAGGTTAAAATGAGTTTACCTTGTGGTTCAAAAAGAATTATATGGTTTGAAAAATCCTAAAAAATGTTCAATTATTATTGGATGACTATATTAAAAAACTTATCACCTTTGTCTTGATTTAAATGAGTTTTTGGTATAATTTCCATGACTGTGACCTAAAAAATAATTAATATAAAAAATAGAAAATCTATTACTTTTGGATTTAAATTATCTGTTTATAGAGGGGAAAATGGAAGGTATGAATGAATATCCATTTCCATTCTGAGAATAATAAAATTCATTTCATAAGGGAATTTTATTTTTGTTTTTTAGATATAATATAATTATATTAAATGCTTCATCAATTCCAATGCAACAAATATTTAATGAATAGAAAAAAAATTGACATGCAAAAAAAAATTTAATTATTTATTTTGTTTCATTTATTTTTAAATAAATATACAATTTTATATAGGTGTAGACATAATATATTTTAATTCAATCATTTTATTGATATTTTTGAAATTTAAAATAAATTAATAATGTATAAATTGACCTTAATACCTCTAATGAAAGTGTGATATTTCTTTCCCTCCCTCTTCATTTTCTTATGATAGATTATTCTAAGGCACAAATGAGTTCTCTATTAGTCGTCCCACCGCTACTTGTTAGTTTCCCATAGGTCCTCTAGGGGTCTTTTCGAGGCGGGTCAACCCTCTGATTGTGGACTCCTTTAAGAAAGTGATTTCTAGTTTCGCTCCACTGTCTCACCCTTCCATTTTCCCTTACATCCCATCCATCACTCTACCTCCCACCAGGAGGATCATGTTGATGATTTTATGATGGTGGATCTTTGACCGTTGGATCTGGAGGCTATCATAAGTTATCACTATTTGAATCTTGTAGCAGACATTGGTCATGATAATCCCCCACTTAATTTCAGGAACTCTTTCTCTAGCTTGTGGGGTCTTCATCAACCACTAGCAGTATCAAAAGTGTAAAACCAGGTGAGATTACTATTCATGCGGAGTATTAAACTCCGTAGACTCATGGTAATATCATTGGTAAACTAAGATTCTCATTGTAAACTCACTGAGCTCCCTGGGTAGACTCGTAAGGTATACTCACAATTTGACTACCACAAGTATGATAACTCTTTAGGATTTATTTTTGTATTGACTACAAATCTAAGGAATAAATCATGAAGGATCATACCTGTAAGCATCTTTATGGGCCTTCATTATTCTCTTAGGAATGCAAGGTTGGCATCTATGACATCTATTTTGTCCTCGGTTGGTACCTTATCACTATCTAAGGATCCTGCCTTTCATGTTGAGCCTAGGATATCTTCAACTTTTAAAGAATTTCTATTCTCACAATAATTTTCTCCCTCAACATATAGTGTTTTCTGTACTCATGAAAATTATGAATAGGTTCTCTTTAACTCCTCATCATTAATGTCAACCAAAACTAGTGTCTACAAGGACTCATATCTCTTTTTTTAATGAATCCCATTATCATCTAGAATTTCAAAGGATTAAATTCTGAAGTTAAATGTAAATTCCAATATAAAAAAATCATAATTAAATGACTCTTATTTGGTGGAAATTATGGAATCATAATAGCATGAGAATAACATTGGATCTATTGCTCGTAGTATTGGTTTTCCAGTTTTTCTTATCTGTAATGTAGTAATAATGTTTTTATTTTATAGGAGAATAATATATTTGTGGAAAGCGTGGATGTTTTTTTCCCAACACATCATTGTGATGTTAAATTATGGGAGAACTACTTTTATTTCCTCATTTATTTATGCGAGGTGAGATGATTCAGATCAAATTGAACTTTTTCATTATTTCTATAGTTTTTATAAAGGTAATCTAACATGGTTTGTGAGGGGATATTTCATCCCAGTCATGAAGTACGCAGAGAAAAGGGGTGGTTAGACATTTTCTAGTAAGAAAATATTGTATTTTATAAAGTTTTTACATTCTAAAATACTTTTAGAAGTGTAATTTTTTTGGGAACAAAATACAATTGGTGCAATAATTGGAATGGCATACACCGTATCTGGAGTAGATTAAATAAAATTCTCTCAAACCTCAATTGTGATTATTTTTTCCTTATGACCTCTGTAATCCACCTCACACATTCTCTATCAAAAAACTCCCATATATTGGTGAATCTAGATAAGGGACATTTTAGGCTCATTGGTTTTTTCTATTCCATAAACTAGAGTCAGTTGGATGGTTTCCTTCAATAAGTAAACAATTAAGGTATTATACAATTTGTTTCTCCCCATGTGAAATACTCAATAAAATTATCCAATACCTCACATATAAAACACCCAATGTTTGATTTTGAATAGACCATCCCCTTAGAGCCTGGATCATTAACGGAGAATATTGAAAAGCAAGAAGGGAGCCTACAAGGCTAATGGGATGCTAATGCTTTTGTCCTAGAGTAAAAATCGTATTTTTTAGCAATGCAATTTTTGGATATTTGAAGGTGAATTATGGATAGGTTCTGAGCCCTTTTTCTCAGAGAGGGAGACAAGTTCACTACCTTATTCTTGGATTTTTTTGTTGGAGATAATGATATAAAATTAGATCAGTATCAAAATTGATGATTGTTCATATAGGAATGATATTGATGATGTGAGTAATCCTATGATATACCAGATTAAATATCTATTTTTGGGGTTGGCTATATCTATGGATATAAGGTTCTATAGGGTGGATGGATATTTTTATTTTCTGAGTAGTATTCCATGTTTATTGCATCTCATGGAGAGTGAGTGCTTATCTGACAATACAAGGTATAATGAGATGAAATATTATATGCTCATTTTGAACACAAAAATCAATCCTAGTTATTGAGACCCAAATCTTGATGTACATGGACATTACATTACTTTTGTGGAATACTTAATACATAATAAAAACAGACAAACAAGGACCGTAATAGTTTAGTGTCTTTGGAAACCTAGAACGTAATCTTCTAATCATAGTGATAGATCCTCAACAACTCCCATAAAGATATTACCCTTTTTTCCTTACCTAAAACATTTATTTATATCCGAGGGAAAATAAAACATAAAAAGGGTGAGCTAAAATGCTCAGTATGGGTAAGAATGGATAAAATAAAATATACCACATACATTTGAACTTAAAAACATGAACATAATGTTTAGACATCAAAATCATGAGAAATTACATAAAGCATGGAAGTACGCATGGCATAGATCATAAAGAAACATTAATAATGATAAAATAGCATGGGAATAAAACATGTAAATGGGGAAACCATTAAGCACATGATATGATTTCCATATTAGCCATGGCATTGCTTCCAAGACCATCTTAGTGGACACATTCCCTTTCTGAATCGAGTTCACTCCTCGTTCCAGTCCTATATTACTGAACCGGTTTAACTTGCTGTTCCATCCATGTATATATCATGATATATAAATCTTTACCCAATGCATTGGAGGGAGATATAGGTCCCACCCATCTCATAATGAAATCATTCTTACTTGTGCCACAAAATAAACATACATCATTCATCGTAACCCAATGAATAAAAACGCGTTTCATAAAAATCATCCCATCGTCACATAATCCATATAAAAGAAATGGATATCATTTCTTAATAAGAGAATTGAATCCATGTAAATCCTAGAGACATTATACTTGAAACATACACATATAAAAATAATTTCATCTTAGATGGAAAATGGTTTTGATAAAACACTTGAAATGAATTCTGGAGGAAAATATCCTTTCTTCTTGAAAATCATTTTCTTTTCACAAAATTCCATGCAATTTTAAAAGAAACAGATTTTTTTTGAAAATATTCATGAAATCTTTTGGAGCAATATTAATGAAAATAAGGTGTTATAAAACCATAAAAATCCGTTTGTGTCGTATAAGTTAAAAAAACACTGTTCTCTTACTTTTGCCGGAAAAGTCAAAAAGCACCACGTAAAAGTGAGATTCCATACATACTATGTAGTAAAAGTCAAAAATGGGTAAAAAGGACTTTAAAAATACATGAAACCATTTTTAGGAATCATGGATATGGATGAGGACAATAACCCCAGTAAATACTTACAAATAAACAGTCTCGGATAAGAACGAGATTGGAAAAGTTATCCCTTACCTTAAGTTCGATATGCTTCGTACGTATCCAAACATCCTATATAATGATTTAAATAATTTCATTGACTTATTATAGAATCATATTCATTGTTATGGTATCATATATGGTTCACTTATGACTTTATATTACCCGTTCTTTTGTAAGTTCCATGTTAATGTAGCGTTTTGGGTAAAATCGTTTTATTTATTGTACATGGTTGGACTTGTTGTTCTTGATATTATTACTTATAACCTGATTTAATTAATTTTAGAATGTAAAAAATGATTTATATATATTCAGAATATACATATATATATATATATGATATATCGATAAATGTAATGAAATACACCGTTCATGGAGACGGTAGGCCGTACGTACGCATGAACGCTATTTTCGTTTCCTTATTGAATTGAATGGAATTAATTGGATGAAATACATATATATATACATAAACTTAGTATAATTATGTCATATATTTCGTGATTCCTTATTATATATACTTTATAATCATTCATGAATGGTTAATCATTGAGAATGAATCTCATCGCGTCGTGGAGACGGTAGTCCGTACATACGCACGATTGATGATATCGTTCCCATAATTATTTAATTGAATTGGAGAGGATGATACAATATATCAGAATCACTATGATGTTAAAATAACTATGTATAGTTATTATTTACACCATTATATCCATCCATGTAAGGTGGTGTTGGAAATATAGATTACACCACGGCGTGGAGACGGTATTTCGTACGTACGCACGCGCGATGATTTCGTTTTCCGTAGGATGGATAAATGGTGAAATATGGATGTTTCATAAATATAATAACATATCATTATATGAGTGATAATGATGTTATTACTTCAGAATGAAACAACTAAGGAAGAATAAGTGGAAGAAGAAATAAAGTTGAAAGAATCGGTAACAGACATTACCTCTTCTTTGAAGCGCCTCTTTGAGACCTCCTCTTAGGGAACTAAAATTGGTCTTTGAAGAAGAACATAAACTATAATATGTATCTAGGGAAGTGGAGAAGATAATTTGGCAGGGGTTGGCCAAGATTTAAGGCTCAAAGTGGTGTGAGGAAGAGAGGGAGGATGTGCCCTTTTATAAGGGAGGAGAGGGGCACCTTTGGAATCCTCAAAAATATTAGTTTAATATAAATTCAAACCCCACATAAAAACCTCCAAAAATGACTCAATTCGAGTATTAGATGAGATAGGGTTGTAATCTCATCAACCAATAAAATTTATACATGCTAGGAATTTATTTTGAACATTATCAACTTGATTTATCCTTATTTAATCAATTTAATTTCTATTTGTGGTAATAATATTATAAATTTAAAATTTGTATAAATAATTACATATGTGTTGTTAATTTTACATAATTTTCCAATATATGACATTTTTGACCATATAAATTTTAATTTTTACTTTCTAAATATTAATGTGATTTTTAAACAATTTTATAATATGTTATTTTTATAAAATAACAATAGTGTCAATTTTGACACTATTCATTTATTTGAATTTAAATAAACAATATACAGAAGATATGTTCAAACAAATAGATTTAATAGATTCATAACATGTCATATTTATATAAACAATTAGTGGAGCACATTAAATAGTTCATATAATATTTATTTTAATATTTTTTAAACCATTTTTTTGATATTTCTCTTAATAAAATAATTTCAACATCACTATTATGTCACGTTAAATGATAATTATTTAATCCCTAAAAATTATAAATTAATTCATATGATGTAGATAATTTTATTATATTTCTAGAGACTATTCATGTTTGATGTTTCATTAAGTTTACCACTAAATTAAAATTATTATACTTATAAGATTTAAGAAAGTGACATGTTGTCACTTTCTTCGGTTTTAATAATAATAAAATTATTTTCATGGAACAAAGTCCATTAAATGATTATAATCCGACCCTAAGGTGATATGGGTCGACTTTTAGTCATCCACTATGTTTTTACCAGGTGTTAGGTTAATTTTATAATCTTATATTTACCCTTAATTACCCGATTTTCCTTTAACTGTGGTAAATAAAATTTACCGCAGTTACTATTCATAAAGCCCAAAAATGAAAAGTACCTTATTAACATAATTTGGACCCAATGATCCCAAATATGGAATCCAGTTTTCCAAATTCAATGCAAAAAGTTGCAGAAATTAAATTAAAATTAATCTCATTGTCGAAAGAAAACGAATTTTTGTTTAAAACATTGCAAAAGTTTGAATAAATTTAACCTAAGAAATCAAGGTAAAATCAATGCTAATGACATACATTATATTAAATGGTAAAAATATATTATATATTTACTTTAAAACCATTAAATATTATAATTTAACCACGTAAATTATTACGATGAAAAAAGTTGTATTTAAATAAAATATAGTGTGTTTTTACTATTCATTAAAATAAGAATGTTATCAGAATAAAATTAAAATTTTATCCAAGGTAAAATTTTATATCCATATTACAAAGAATAATTTTATTTTGTAAAATTGAACTTATAAACATGTCAAAAACTAGATTTAAAGTGGGTGCACCATCAAAAGGCGGCAAAACTGCATTTTGTGAAAAATAATTATTTTACCCGAAAAATTTATTTTGTTCACAAAAAATGCTTTAGAAAATTTATAAGATGAATAATAATGTTATAAAATTCAAAATGTGGTAAATACTATTAATAACGACTAGTTAGTGATAATATTATAAACATATATCATTGTTTAGTGAAACCCAGTATTGCGTACAACACACACTATCAAGGAAGGTCGCGATTGCGTGTAATGAAAGCCAAGTCAGGGTTGCGTGTAGTGCAAGAATCCTTTGTTTTTGCGTATAACAAAATCCAACCATATTTCATTTATACATTTAATATATATATATATACACTCAATGTTGCGTAGAATAACTTCTATCAAATGAACTTGAAATTGTGTATAACACGATCCAAGAATTGTGTTGCGTATACTGCAAGATAATATGGTGTTTTGTATAGAACAAGATAATCTTGGTGTAGCATAAAACACATGACATCAAATAAATTAAAAATAATACTTATCATAAAATCTCTGGGTGTTACATTCTACCCCCCTTAAAATGAATTTCACCCTCGAAATTTGCCGGGGTTATAAATGGTTTGTAACTTGAGAATTTATTTCATAGAAACCCACATTGTAAAAAAGAATGCTAAATCTTAATTTTAAAAAGTGAAGTATGAAACATAACGGTTACCCAAATTAAGTCACCACTAGTTTTCCACATAGGACATCATAGGTGAAAATATGGATATAGAGGAGAAATCTAACCATCAAGTTCTGATGGACAGTGGTAGAGAACAGGGCTATGAAAAAGACAAAAATCATAAAGCCATAGATTTGTGCTGATATAAGGTACCATCTGATTCATCGGATATATGAGAACAAGGACAAAATTTTTGGTTTTCAATATCATTTCCCTAAAATTGAAAATTTTGAATTAGAAGAAATACTTACTTGATTTTGGTAAAATCTCACTATTGTTTGTGGTTTGAACAATTTCCACTTCATCTCTTAATGAAATAAAGTTGAATTTGTTATTCGTGAAGTGTTAACAGATCATGTGATAGAATGATGGATAATTCCATTTGTTTCAAAGAAAAGGTTAGCAAAAGTTATCAAATATACATAAGTCCATCTATGGTGAGGTTAATCGTATATGATTCCAAAAATGATCTTATACTTCATCTATAATACCGCTTAATAAAATAAAACTAGTTTCTACTAAGCAGGGACTTCCTGTAGGCTAGTGGTATGCGATAAAGGCCATTCGCACTTCGGTTGTGGGTTTGATTCCCACAGCCTTGTCCAATGCGACGGGTTGTCGCTCGTCCTGCAAGTTGTCCTTTTTCTAAAACTACATTACTATAACATCCCATCAATAATATCGAAAAAGGTTCCAACATAATCCATTCAAATCTTTAGGCTTATCCATAATATTACAGTCCATTGTCATATTATAGTGAAAACGATTACTAGAGATTTCATATAACAAACATGTTAATTCCATCGTTGATCCCCATATACCATAAGATATGTCTTGTTGGTCACATTCCAAATGTTCAAAGGCCTTAATCCCGTATTCTATTGAAAAATTAATACCCATTGAATCTTAGTGAAAACATGAGTGTTGTCAAAAGTTAACTCTTTCCGTATACCAAAACCCCAAAATTCTATATACTCAAACCATGATATTACTATTTCCTTATATCAGTCATGAGCTCATGAATACTGTCAAACATTTCATTTTCTCCTAATCCATTCATTATGCGCATATCATCTTCTTTCCAAAAATATCTCAATCACTTTACATGGTTACCAGTACCATAAAATTACTGAAAACCACAATAGACCAATACATAAATATTACAATATTCCACGATACTATATAAAAAATTATTTTGGAATCCAATTACATAAACACTTAATCATTTCCCAACTTCATTTTCATACTCAACATCACAAATAGTGATCACATGAGACTTCCCTTTATCATTTCCCTTAAGAGGTTTCTCACGTTGATCATTATTAACCCTTGGATTAGGGCATTTATTAGCATAATGCCCCATTTCCTTGCACTTTAAGCATTAAAGTGTTGGTGGTGCGATCTCTGCAGTATTTTATTTATTCACATCATTAGTAACCCTTTTTCCATTACTTCGACACTCAGCTGCTTGATGACCTTCTTTTCCACACATAAAACATTTTCTAGTACCTTTTAGGAAAACTCCACAATGCTTCTTTCCACACTTTGAGCATAAGGAAACATTCATCTTCTTTTCACCATTATTCTGAGATTTCTCCTTAAACTCCATCTTTCGTTTCTTGTAAAAACCATGAGATGGATATGTAACACAAACTTCCATTTCTACCTTGATAGCACAACACACAATTTCTTCATAGCTACTGAAGTCTCTTACAGCTAATGCCCTTCGAAGACTTGGTTTTAAGCCACTGAAGAATCGATCAACTTTACTTTCAGGTCGGATGATAAAGCCAAATGCATACCATGCAAGCCTTGTAAAATTCTCTTCGTATATACCAATAGATTCATCATCCTTTTGCTTTAGTTCAAGAAACTCTTTCTCCATCTTTGATTGAAGAATACGAGGGAAGTACTTTTTGAAAAATAAGTTCTTGAACTCGTCCAATTCCATGGACTCAATTTCATCTCTTTGCCTCATATTCTTGATAAGATTCCACCATTGATCAGTATCACCTTCCAAACGATATACTGCTAAGATGAATTTATCATGCTCAGAACCATGAAGAACTGAAAATATCTTTTCAGCAGTACTGATCCATTATTCTGCAACAAGTGGATCAGAAGACCCACTGAAAGAAGGTGGACATTGCCTCCTGAAGGACTCAATTGAATATTGTTCCCTTCTCTGCTCATTTGGAAGTCCAGAATGATTCATAGCTTGTGTAAGTATAGAAATCAAATTTTGAACTCCATCTCCCATAATATTGGTTTGATCCGGAGGAAAATCATTGCACTGTCCATTACATTGATCAACACGGTTCATTTGGCTTCCAGCCATCATGTAAAACCCAAAAAGAATAGCGTGAGAGGAAAAAATCATGCTAGGGAAAACAACATATTAAAGGGGGAGTACCCTCAATATATAACATCTTAGGTTAAATTATATGATCGTTACCATAGTTCTAGGACTATATACTATACGTATACTTATCCTTAGAGACATCCCTAGAAATACCTTAGAAATATCTCTAGGGATCTCCCTAACATTTTTGCATCCTAGTTTCCAAAGGTTTGCTAAACCTTTCCTCTGATACCAAATGTAGAGACCTGAAGCTTGACGTACATGTACATTACATTACTTTTGCAGAATACTTAATACATAACAAAAACATACACACAAGGACCGTAATAGGTTAGTGTCTTTGGAAACTTGGAACGTCATATTCTAATCGTGGTGAAAGATCTTCAGCATCTCCCATAAATATCATCCCCTTTTTTTTCTTACCTAAAACCTTTCTTTATATCCTAGGGAAAGGAAAACATAAAAAGGGTGATCTCAAATTATCAGTATGGGTAAGCATGGATAAAATAAAACATTCCATATACATTTGAACTTAAAAACATGAACATAAGGTTTAGACATCAAAACCTTGAGCAATGACATAAAACATGGAAGTAAGCAAGGCATATATCATAAAGAAACATTAAGAATGATAAAATAGTATTGGAATAAAACATATAACTATGGAAACGATTAAGAAAATGATATGAATTCCATATTATCCAAGGCATTACTGCCAAGACCATCTTAGTGGACAAAGTCCCTTTCTGAATCGAGTTCACTCATCGTTCCAGTCCTGTTTTACTAAACTGGTTTAACTTGCCGTTCTATCCATGTCTATCTCATGAGATATAAATCGTTACCCAATTCATTGGAGGGAGATATAGTTCCCACCTATCTCATAATGAAATCATTCTTACTTGTGCCACAAATAAACACACATCATTCATCATAACCCAAAGAATAAAAATGGGTTTCATAAATATCCTCCCATCATCACATAATCCATGTAAAAGAAATGGATAACATTTCATAATAAGAAAAGTGAATCCATGTAAATAATAGAGAAATTACTCTTGAAACATACACATCTGAAAATAATTTCATCTTAGATGGAAAATGGTTTTGATAAAACACTTAAAATGAATTCTTGAGGAAAATATCCTTTGATCTTGAAAATCATTATATTTTCACAAAATTCCATGCAATTTTAAAAGAAAGAGGTTTCTTTTGAAAATAGTCATGAAATATTTTGGAGGAAGCTTCATGTAAATAAGACTTTATAAAACCGTAAAAATCTGTTCGTGCCGTATATGTTAAAAAACATACTTCTCGTACATTTCCCAGAAAAGAAAAAAAGTACCTCGTAAAAGAAAGATTCCATATATACTATGTAGTAAAAGTCAAAAATGGGTTAAAAGGACTTTAAAAATACATGAAACCATTTTTAGGAATCATTGACATGGATGAGAACAATAACCCCTGTAAATACTTACGAATAAACAATCTCGGATAAGAACGAGATTGGAAAAGTTATCCCTTACCTTAGGTCCGATATGCTTCGTACGTATCCGAACCTCCAATATAATGATTTAAATAATGTCATTGAATTATTACAGAATCATATTCATTGTTATGATATCATATATGGTTCACTTATGACTTTATATTACCCGTTCTTTTGGAAGTTCAATGTTAAAATAGTGTTTTGGGTAAAATCGTTTTATTTATCGTACATGTTTGGGCTTGTTGTTCTTGATATTATTACTTATAACCTAATTTACTTAATTCCAGAATTTAAAACATGATTTATATATATTCAACATATACATATATATATATATGATATATCGATAAATGGAATGAAATACACCGTTCATGGGGACAGCTGGTCGTACGTACGCATGAACACTATTTTCGTTTCCTTATTGAATTGAATGGAATTAATTGGATGACATAAATATATATATATATATATATACATAAATACAGTATCATTATGTCATTTATTTAATTATTACTTATTATATATACTTTATAATCATTCATTAATGGTTAATCATTGAGAATGAATCTCATCATGTCGTAGAGACGGTAGTCCGTACGTACACACGAGCGATGATATCGTTCCCATAATTATTGAATTGAATTGGAGAGGATGATAAAATATATCATAATCAGTATTATGTCATAATTACTATGTATAGTTATTATTTACTCCATTATACCCATCCAAGTAAGGTGGTGTTGGAAAAACAGATTACACCACGGCATGGAGACGATATTCCGTACGTACGCACGCGCGATGATTTCATTTTCCATAGGATGGATAAATGGTGAAATATAGTTGTTTCATACTTATAATAACTTATCAGTATATTAGTGATACTAATTTTATTACTTCATAATGAAACAACTAAGGACGAATAATTGGAAGAAGAAATAAAGTTGAAAGAATCGGTAACAGACATTACCTCTTCTTTGAAGAACCTCTTTAAGACCTCCTCTTAGGGCACTAAAATTGGTCTTTAAAGAAGACCAGGACCTCTAGGATGTTTCTAGGGATGTGTAGAAGAGAATTTTTCAGGGTTTGGCCGAGATTGAAGGCTCAAAGTGGTGTGAGGAAGAGAGGGAGGAGGTTCCCTTTTATAAGGGAGGAGAGGGGTACCTTTGGAATCCTCAAAAATATTTGTTTAATATAAATTCAAACACCACATAAAAACCTCCAAAAATGACTCAATTCGAGTATTAGATGAGATAGGGTTGTAATATAATCAAACAATAAAATTTAGGCATGTTAGGAATTTATTTTAAACATTATCAACTTGATTTATCCTTATTTAATCAATTTAATATTTATTTGTGGTAATAATATTTTAAGTTTTAAATTATTATTTATAATTACATATGTGTTGTGAATTTTACATAATTTTACACTTTATGACATTTTAGACCATAGAAATTTTAATTTATATTTTTTAATTTTTTTTAAGCAATTTTATAATATGTTATTTTTATAAAATAACAATAGTGTCAATTTTGACACTATTCATTTATTTGAATTTAAATAAACAATATACAGAAGATATGTTCGAACTAAAATATTTAATAGATTCAAAACATTTCATATTTATATAAAATATTAGTGGAGCACATTAAATAGTTCATATAAAATTTATTTTAATATTTTTAAAACCATTTATTTGATATTTCTCTTAATAAAATAATTCCAACATCACTATTATGTAACCGTTAATGATAATTATTTAATCCCTAAAAATTCTAAATTAATTCATATGATGTAGATAATGTTATTAGATTTCTGGAACTATTTTCTATGTTTCATTAAGTTTATCACTAAATTAAAATTATTAGACTTATAAGATTTAAGAAAGTGACATGTTGTCACTTTCATTGGTTTTAATAATAATTAAATTATTTTCATGGACAAAAGTACATTAAATGATTCTAATCCGACCCTTAGGTGATATGGTTCTACTTTTAGTCATCCAATAATATTTTGGCATGTGTTAGCTTAATTTTATAATCTTATATTTACCCTTAATTACCCGATTTTCCTTTAACTATGGTAAATAAAATTTACCGTAGTTACTATTCATAAAGCCCATAAATAAAGAGTAGCTTATTAACATAATTTGGACCCACTGATCCCAAATATGGAATCGATTTTTCCAAATTCAAAACACAAAAGTTGCAGATATTAAATTAAAATTAATCTCGTTGTTGAAAGAAAATGTGTTTTTGTTTAAAACATTGGAAAAGATTGAATTGATTTAACCTACGAAATCAATGTAAAATCAATGCTAATGACATACATTATATTAAATGGTAAAAATATATTCTATTTTTACTTTAAAACCATTAAATATTATAATTTATCCACCTAAATTATTACGATGAAAAAAGATGTTTTTAATTAAAATATAGCGTGTTTTTACTATTCATTAAAATAAGAAAGTTATCAGAATAATATGAAAATTTAATTCAAGGTAAAATTTTATATCCTTATTTCAAAGAATAATTTTATTTTGTAAAATTTAACTTATAAACATGTAAAAAACTAGAATTAAAGTGGGTGCTCCATCAAAAGGCGGCAAAACTGCATTTTTTGAAAAATACTTATTTTACCCGAAAAATTTATTTTCTTTACATAAAATGTTTTAGAAAATTAATAAGATGAATAATAATTTTATAAAATTAAAAATGTTGTTAATACTATTCATAACGGCTATTTCGTGATAATATTATAACCATATATCGTTGTTTAGTGAAACTTGGTATTGCGCACAACACACGCTATCAAGGACGGTCGTGATTCCGTGTAATTTAAGCCAAGTCAGGGTTGCGTGTAGTGAAAGAATCCTTTGTTGTTGCGTATAACAAAATCCAACCATATTTCATTTATACATTGAATATATATATATATACACTCAATGTTGCGTAGATTAACTTCTATCAAATGAACTTGAAATTGTGTATAACACGATCCAAGAATTGTGTTGCGTATAATGCAAGCTAATACAGTGTTGTATATAGCACAAGATAATATTGGTGTAGCATAAAACACATGACATAAAATAAATTAAAAAGAATTCTTATCATAATATCTGGGGGTGTTACACTAGTTCTAATGGTTTTCTATTGTCATTTCATGTTCTTTAATGGGATATCATCAAGATGCACATGGTTTAAGTGGAACATTATTTTTTCAAGGGTTGGGTGCTTATCAGGGCTGTGTGTGATTCTATTGTGGTCATCATT
This sequence comes from Viscum album, assembly GCA_963277665.1. Taxonomy (NCBI): domain Eukaryota; kingdom Viridiplantae; phylum Streptophyta; class Magnoliopsida; order Santalales; family Viscaceae; genus Viscum; species Viscum album. The sequence continues at coordinate 1,798,162,545 of OY728130.1, read as the reverse complement.
ATAATGTTTAGGGACAAATATACTGTTATATACTATAGGCCTACTTTACCTTATAAAATCAGCTATAAAATTATAGCCTACATTTTCAATAAAATATTAGGCAATCTCAATACAAGGTTGATTTCTAAGGAACAACTTGATTTTTATAAGTTAAAATAATCAATGGATACATTGTAATTTATAATTAGATAGTTTATATTTTCAATATTATGGTTTTTGGATCTAATATATCATGAATAAATTATATATGGATAAGGTGAACCACCAGTTAGAGTGGGTCTTTATTTTCAAGGTCATTTGTCAGTTTTGATTTTTTGATTGGGATTCTTATCTGTTTTTTATATGCTATACCTCACAATGGATTACTATTTCCATTGTAGGAAAAGTGTTTTAATTTTGAAAATATTTCTTAGGCTTGAGAAAAGGTGGTTTGGTAACTCCCAACCTCTACATTTTGACTTAGGAGTCCTTTTCAGGGAACTTCATGTGATGCTTATAGCATATGAACATCCTCCTATATAGGGGCGGGATTGGAATAATGACACATCTAATGTTTTTATGATATTTTTATTTTTTGGAAGGAATTGGTCAATTGAATGTTTCAATGTCTTTATAGGATCCTAGGGTTTATGGAGTGGAATGTAGATCAATAATTTAAAAGTAGCATGTTTTGGTCAAACAAATGATCTATTGGACCTGAAAATTTTATCCCTAGAATAAATTGATTATAAAAATGATGTTTTCTAATAGAGTACCACGGATAACCTATATTATATATAAGTATCCAAAAGGAAATATTCAATAACATTATCAACATGATTACCAAAAATTTTCTTAACTATAAAAATGGTTTTTTTTCTTTTATACTGAGGATACTTCTAGTGAATAGTATACTCACCTCAATACATATGCATGTTTTTTGGATCATCAAGACTCCTAAAGGTACCCTCAAAATTTAGATAAAATAAATAGGTCCTTTATTTGGGATGATAATCATAATGGATGATATCATTGGGTAACCTAGAGGAAGCTGGCTAAACTGACTAATGCTGGGTGTATTAACCTACATAGTGCCACAGTTTCCATGAAAGCCATGTATGATAATATTTCAAGGTAAATATTCAAATTAATTAAATTTTGGGAAAAAATTAAGCAAAACAAATTGGTGATAATTATAAAGGATGAGCCGAGGGACCTAGGCGGCTATCAAACATGGAATGATGTATCTTCTTGTAGTTAAGGTGTGATGGGTTGAGGGTCATGGTGATGTTAGGAATTTGAAGGATAAATAGTCATGTTATAATTCAATTTTTTCTCATGGTATCCTATAACTGATATTGCATACATAGAGGTTATCCTATATCCTTCTTTAATTAACTTAATTCTCAATGGGGATTATAAATTCATTTACAAGTGTATTTAGATAGTGAATGATCCAAACAGGGGCATGTTCTTAGGTTCTCATTCCAGTTGTTTTTGTATCAATACCATTTGTATGTGTTTTGATAAAAACACAAGACCATATTAAGTGTCTTGGAAAATTTGTTGAAAATATATCCCTCTTATGTTCAATATGTTCTTTTGGAATGTTAGGTAGATAGGATATACCCACAAATGATAATATCTAAATGAAGGGCATCAAACTAACTTTTTGTTGTTGGTGTTGTGGTTATCCTACTTTAATAACCATTTGAATCCAATTATTCTACAGTATTTTGGTGGTATTTCTATGTGATTTTATGAAGAATTTCACGAGGATCTCCCCTCATGGGGAGTACATTTAAGTGTTTCATTCTTTCTAATTTTAGGGCCCCGATCTAGTGTGACTGGAAATTGTTTCACAAGAATCATTGTTTTTAGTGGTTTATTGTACCATTTATAAGGCTATTAAATCCTTTTGGAATTGAAAAAGGACCTCATATCAAGGGATAAAGGTCACATTATGTCTATGGTGGTAGATTTGGGATCCCTCATTTGTGGTGGAGGGTCTTAGGTTTCTCTGAGGGATATCCTGGTGAGGTCTTCCCTTCCTTCTACGGACAGATACAACTCAATATGGGGGAGATGGGTTCGATAGGAACATCCTTTATCGGAACTCAAGTTGAATGTTGATATATGCTTTGATCATGGGGTTATGTGAGGGGTGGAATATTCTGTATTGAATAGGTATCGATTATTTTTTGTGTCAATTACCTTTTTTGGTCATGTTACATCAATTGGACTGGAGGCGAGACCCATGCATAATGGTCTTTTTTACGACCTTTTCAATCTAAATACATCTATGATAAAAACTGATTACACTTTGCTAGTTGGGTTACATTACAAAAAATGCATTCCTTTGTAAATCTCTTATCCTATCACAGATTTCATGGTGATACTAAATCAATGCATTGAGGATAGGCATACTTTGAGAAAAGGTATTTTGGCAGTAAATGCCTTAGCCATTAATATGATCCCATATCAGAGTGTTAGTATGTTCCATTTTATTGGATTCATAAGCCATAATTTTTAGAATATTTTTTGTGTGTTAAACACTTGGTTTACATCATTTTCTCCCAAAAACATTCTTTCTTGTTCTTTCAATTTAAAAAAAATGAACATTCAGTTTAAATGGAAAATAATGTTATTTTATAATAAATAAAATTTTACTAAATGATTTAAATTTCATTAAAATAATATATTCATCAATGTGAAATTTAAATGTTTAAAAATAATTAAAACAGTCCATTAATGGACTAATTTTCCTTTCATTGTGAATATATTGACCCCTAAAGAGAAAAATGGTGTTACCGTAGTTAAGGCTAAAATAGAGTTTTTCATGTTATATATGCTTATTTTAATATTAATTTTACACAACCATTGGAATTTTATTTGATAAATTGGATTTAATATTTTAAAATATTTTCTGTAGATTATTTAAAAAGGACCTTTTTTTCTAAAAATATAAAATACATAGGTCAAGAAACTAGTTACCATAGTGAAAAAATAAAATGTTAAATGTAAGGAAGCATAGACATTAATGAACCATATGATTAAACCATATATTTTTGTGTCTGTATGATGGGTGAAATGGCCATATCATACCACTAACACTTTAATTTTCAATTTTTGATTCACTTGTGGTGGGATTTACTTTGCATTATTGAATACTGTTTGGTATTTAAAAAATATCCAAACTTAATTATAAAAGGGAAATCCTTCCCCCACTATCTTAGACATGTAATTCTATTTATCTCAACCAAAGAACAAAATATCTCTTCCAAACATCCATATACCTATTTTTATATTTTTTCTTCACAAAATAGTTACCTATGGCCCTTAAGTGTATATCTAATAGAGTTTTCGCTAAGAGAAGGTAACTGTATTAACGAAGCTCTTTTGTTTTCCCTCTTAATTTCCAAATTCAATTATTTCTTAACACTTTCAAAATAATAATAAAAATTATAATATATTTATATGTTATTAAATTTATGTAATAAAATTTATCCATAACCTCTCTCAACATACAAGAAATGAAATCATCGATTGTGTGTACCGCTGGCTACCACCTCAAGAAATGATATAGCTCATTTTCCTTATACACCTTTTACAATTGAGTAAAATGATATTTTTAACACACACACACATGTATATATATAATATTTATGATATAAACATACTTTTATAATTTTAATATCAAATAAAAATAATTACATTATATTCCATTTAAACTACTATTATGTCACTTGTGTGTACCACATAGTACCACCTTGCGAAGTGATGTGATTCATTATTTTTATACATTCAAGAGGTAATATGAATTAATTTAATATATATATAAGATATATATAAGAAATTATATCAATTATAAAAAATAAAATATCATAAAATTTATTACAATTTAACCTTTAAAGGATATGATATCTTCACTCATTCATATATACGACTTACTGTATCCACAAAGAGATGAGATTAATTTTTTATTTAAAATTTTAAAAAATAGTTATAAGGACGTATATAACCATAAAAATATTTATAAAAATAATATAATTCAATTTTATGTTGTAACTATATACTATGTACAAGATCTAGAACATTCATGATAAAACATGCATGATAAAATAAGACAATTTAATCCTAAGCAATGAAAACAATGAAATATTATTAATGGGTGGTAAAATGTTATTAGAGGATCGTATATGTTTTGATATATATGAATATTATTTTTAAATATATTTATAATATACCTATATCTTTTATAATTTATGTTTAGAAACATATCATGGGATTCAAACCAGAGATAATGTTTTATTATCTCACTTATAATTTTATGAGATATATTTCTTATTTACAATTTATATATTTTGTATGGTTTATATAATTTCCCTTAGATAAGTTATATTGTAATATATTTATCCTTATGAAATTTAATATTTCGTTTTTGACTATTTCTTTTTTAGGGCCTACAATTTAGAATTTAACAAAGTTATAATGGTTTATCTCACAATCTCATCACTATTCAAGATTGTTTATGTATATGAATTCATTAAGGGAGTTATTTGGTATTAATATCAGTAAACTAGTATATTTTCATCTCTAATGGATATTCATAAACTTTTCATTTAAAAGTACAAATCATATAAAATTTGGTAATTAAATTAATAGAGATAATTTTTTTAAGAAAATTAGATTTCATTCTTCACTTTAGTAGGAAATCAATTTTATTCTAAACCCATGTTTTATAAAATTGTTCTAAAAATCCTTTTCAAAATTATGAAAATGATTTATTAAGGGTATTTTTACCCATGTATGAATTTATAGAAATTTTTTAAAGGAATATTCATTTCATTTTCCACACAATGTATGTTTCTCTTTTTCCAAAAATGTGGATGGAATCCATAATTTAATGTGTACGACAAGAGCCTAAAATCCTGACATAATGACTGATCAATTTTTTAACATATATATTATATGTTTCAATGTTTATATTAAAGTAAATATATTTTAAAAATATTTTGTGATATTTTATATTAAAAATAACAATTTTAATGTGAAATGATTAATTTCATAAAAAACGTTTAAAATGACATTCGTATGGTATTTGTATTCATCATTGGTATCAACAATTTTTTTTAATTATGATATAGTAGGGATATGTTTTGTTGATATCATCCCCATTCTTTGTTTTGATGTTTTATACTCGTTTTTATTGAGGTTATATAATTTTATTACCATTCACCATATTACAATGGATATTTTATGATATTTTATTTGATTTAGTTAATTATTTACATTTCATATATTAGTTTTTCAATATGAATGTTTATATTTATTGTCTTTTACCCCTTTCATTTGAAGATTTCGTTAGAAAAAACCATGGTATTAGTCGGGACTAGTTCTAGACATCCCATTTATGTATTAATAGCACTCATGAGACAACAAAAATTTGCTAAATTAATTTAGTTTTTACCAATAGATTTAAACTATGTTGGGAAAGCTATTGATTAAATGATTTAAATGTCTTGCATTATGAATTCCCTCATTATGAGCTCATTTTTTTTATCTCTATCTAATTATATGATTTTTTTGAACTTTCACTAGTATGTTTTGAACCTCATGTCATTATATATATGGCTTTATTTGATCATCCATTATTCATTCCATATAATTTGCATGTTATCTTTTAAATAGAATGTTTTTAAATAACGCATCATTCTATTTTGTTTATGATTGTTAATTAATGATAGATTCCACTACACATATACCCTTACTGAGAATATAATCTCACCTATTTATTATGCTTTAATTCATCAGGATACCAAGAATTATTTTCTTATTTAAATACATATATATGCTAAGGGGAATAATGATGTTCTCAAAGAAAACACTTTTTATATTTTGTGTTTATAAATGTATATGATATTCAATAATATCTCTTGTTTTCAGCACTATAAAATACATGGCCCTTCAGGATGTGATTCCTTTTATTATATAAAAATGTTCCAATTTAAATGATGTCTCTAGGATATTGAGATAAGGGACATTAGTATTGATATTGATGGATGTTTAGTAGAATCCTAGGGATCTAGATGTATGAAAACATAGATTTTTTAATATAACCTGATTATAGGCATTGAGAATAAGTATTTAAGAACATCATAATATTATGGAAGGGTAAATATTATGTTGTATTTATTAGAAATGAATCACTATATGGATACTGAAAGTGTATTTGGTTCTATAATAATGATCCTAGGGGTTATAACTCCAAAACAGTGTGTCGGGCTTAACTCTCACATTTTGTGGTACATGAAAACGAGTCTTACTATAAACATGGATTAGAAAACCTAGGGTAATTGATTTAGATAATAAAATTTTTATTCAAAATCCATTGTCAAAGATTTGAATATATAATGAACATGGAGGATCTTGTTTAAACATAATGTTTCTTAGGTTGACAAGTGTAGTTTTGATAATAAGTTTAATTTCAAAAACACTCATTTTATGCTTTTATATCATGGGATTCTATAATGACTAAGAATATTTTAGGAAACATTTATGTTAATAAAACCCTTTGATTTATTATATGTTTTAGAGAAAAAGATATTTAAGGTGTATTCCTAATATTTTTGTGGACATAACATTAATGGTATTGATAATATTTAGATTCAATATGATCAATTATGTTAATATTACAATTTTCAAGAAAGATTATTCCTCCAAATAGATTTGTTTTTCATATTAAAAAATAAAGTTTAATGGTAAGTGGGAAACCTTACATTTAAAACATAATGATGCATCAAAGTCCAAAAAATTCAGATTCAAATTAAAAAAATAAAAAAAACATTATCACCCATCTCGATTCATATGAATCTTGAGTCCCCCTCCTGCCTCAAGGGACAACATGTCACATCCAGAATGGCTATGGGGCTTGAACCCATATCTAAATGGTGATATGGGTTTAATTACTACCACTGGAATAAAAGACGTTCTAATTAATAAGTAAATTTTTATACGAAAAATATTTGAAGAATGCATATTAACAATGAAAAAATGGTGTTAATTTTTTGGTTTAAAGATCAATTAATAATATTGGATATCTTAAGATAATGATATTATTTTTTGGAAAATATTTATAAGCAAGTTAGAATACTTCTTAATATTTTGAAGATCATATACTCCATTAAATGTTAATTTTAGTTCTTCAGACCATAATATTTATTTTTGTTATTCATTTATTGGAGTAAGATATGAAGATGAAATTTATCAAAGACAATCTAATGAATGAAATTATTCATAAGAAATAGAAATATATCAATTAAGTATATTTCCTTATATAAATATTTAGTAAATGAACTCCTTAAATTTAGGAAATTGATCTTAAAAGAAAAATATTATTCATTTTGTATATAAATGTGGTCTCTTCTACCACAACTAATAAATAGTTATAAAATTATCTCATAAATATATCTTCCTTCCAAACCCATATTTTCACTTCCCACCAATTTTCATCAACATGGAAACCTAGTTATGAGTTATTAAAACTAAAAGTCATAAACAATATCCATCTCTTAAGAGGAACATTTATTATTCCTTTATATTATATTGTTTTTCCATGGTGGAATTTTCAAATATCAAACGACTGATTTCAGAGTTCATGTCCAATTTATGAAGACAAAATTTGTTGATGGTTGGGTGAACATTATACCATAATATTTAAAAGAGGGAAAACATGTTACATAGAATATATGACATGAAAAACCAAGATTATAATATAATATCGCACCCTTATAAATTATGATATAAATTTATTTTTGAATAAATTCATTCTCTGAGATAGATTGTAGAACACAAAAACCTAGATTATAATGTAACAATAATATAAAACACTGTTATAACCTAATAATTAACTTAAATAATATAAATAATACTAAATAAATTATGAAAATTATAATATTTACACTTGTATAAGATAAATTCAATGCAATATATATTGATTAGAAATAACAAAAGAATCTTTTAAATGAAAAAAAATTATTCTTCAAAAGAGTATATTTCTAAAAGGTATTTTTGTTTGATTTTGGGGATATTCTTTGAAATTAAATTTTTCAATTTGTTTAAAATATATTTTTCAATATTAAAATTATTTTTTAAAGAAAAATTTTAAAATTTTCTTTGACATAAATTTTTGATAAATTTTAATAACTGCTAATTTTTCTATGAAAAGTGAAAACTATTTGTTTTATTGAAATGTATCAGTTATTTTAAATCATTTAATGATTAAATATTCATTTAAAATTGTTTTAAAATTAATATTAGGTCAATTATAAAATAATTAATAAAATTTATTTGAGTTTTATCAGTTACATATAGAATTTTTATAATCTTTATATGCTTATGAGAATTTTCTCTTTGGAAAATGAATTTTTCTCCATGTCTATGAGATTAATTTTTAAATACGTTTTTTTACTATCAATGAGTTGAACATGACTAAAATTATTCCTAATTTGGAATGAATATAATTAATATTATTTAATATGATCTAATTCTGTGTTTTTTCTTAATTAATAGTAAAAACAATTAATACTAATTACCATTGTTAATGATAAAATGAGTTTATTGTGTGGTTAAACTAAAAAGATAAAGGGTTAAAATGACCTAAACACATTCAAAATTCCTATTGGATAACAATATTTCAAACTGTATCACCTTAAGATATATTTAAATGAGATTTTGGGATAATTTTCTATTAATGTGACCAATATAATAATTTATGTATATATAAAGACAATATTTCACCCTGTTGCTTTTAAACATCAATTATGAGTTCACATAGGTACAAAATAAAATGTGAAAAAATTTTGATTGAAATTTATATAATGATAAAACTAAATATGTGGATGTAACTTATTTTAATCTTTTATTAATAATATATTTACATTAAATGCATTACCATGGACCATACTATAATTATTTAATTAATAGTAAAATAAAATTAAAGATACTCAAAATTTAAAATGTAATACAATTTAAATATTTATAGTGATAAATTAATATTTTATAACATTATATCATGTAATATATTTTAGGACAAATAGATTCTAATTCCATCATTTTATTTATATTTTTTCAAATCAAATTTAATGAATAATGTTAATGTTCATATTAATATTATTTTCTAAAAATGATATTTATAAAATGATTTTAAAAAATATAATATATTCATTCAAATGAAATTTATATTTATTAAAATTAAAAATATGGCCTATTGATGGACCACATTTTATTTTTATTTAATCTATTGACCCATAATGAGTAAAAACTTTGTTGCCACAATTAAGGTTAAAAGAGTGTTATTTTTTCAAATAACATGCTCTTATGTAAAAATTTATTTACAAAACACATAGAATTATTATTTGATAAATTATATTTCATGTTTGAATCCAAAGGGTCCAATTTATCTAATAATTAACATTATATTTTTTCATAATTTATAAATTATCTAGGATAAACGGACTAGTTATAGTAGTGTAAAAGTAAAATGGAAAAAATAAAGAAACTTCAATGTTAAGGAAAAACCTTTATAAAACCTTTTTGTGTGTGTTTGAGGTGTATTTATGCCATAAAAGTTCTATAGCAATTTAATTATAGATTTTTCATCCAATTCATTTGAGATTTACTTCCCATTATTTAATGTTCGGGGTATTAACCAAAATGTCTCAACTCAATTATGAAATTTCACTCTCCCCCTCTATTCAGAACAATAAAGCTATTTGTTTTGGATAAAGACTACCCAAATTTATATTAAACATAATTATCCAAATTATAGAGATGATTTTATTCCCAAAATACCAACCCTATGGTTCATAAGAGGATATCCAAAGGAGGATTCTCTCAGAAAATGTAAATGTCTTAATAAAGATATATAATATTATTTCTTCCTTTTCAACCATAATTTATTTATTAACATTTACAATATAATATAACAATAATATATTATATATAAAAAATTATTATGATTATGTAACAATATTTATCCATCTCCATATTCCACCAAATTGGAAATGAAGTCTCCAATTTTGTGTATCATGGATTACTGTATTGAAAACTAATATAAATAATTTTCTATAAGCACCTATCACAAATGAATATAATGATGTATTTAATGTGTATATATATATGTATTAAATATTTAGAATATAATTATAAAAATTAAATTTTAATATAACATATACCTTCTTAATTTCCATTTTTTTAAATATGATAATGTTTTTTGTGAGTTTGGCAGGCTACCACCTCAAAGATAGATGTGATTTTTTTCTCACATACACATTACAGAAAAGAAAATAAAGATAAATGAAATTATTTTATTAATTTTAATTATATATTAAAAGATTTCAGTTCGATAAAATTAATATATCATACACCGACTTACCCTTTCACCCATTAAGGGGATGAGATCATCACTCATGCATGTGTATATCCTACCATCTCTACGAAACAATGCAATTCATTTGTATTTTACAATTTCTAAGAATAGTTAAAGTTATGTAGATAATTTAGAAAATAATATTTATTACATTAATATAATTATGTTGATGATGGTATTATATCCTATGGAAAAGATTCTGAATAGTCATTGAAAAACACATATGAGAAAACAAGACAATGAACACCCAAAACAATAAAAATAATAAAATATTATTAACAAATGGGTGATATAAATTTATAAGAGGATCATATAATGTATGTTATATATTATCATTGTTCATTGATATATTTGTAATAAACCTATATTAATTAGAAAGGATATTAGGACACTAACAAAGGGAGTTAACCAAGAGTTAAGGGTTTCTCTTCTCACTTTTACTTCTTTGAGACATGTGTCATAGTTTTCACTAATTCATTTTGTATGGTTTATATATTTACCCATTGATATTTTATAAAATTAAATAATTATATTCAGGTAATATATTGTTGCATTTTATAATTTATTCATTTAATTGTCTTATGATTCAGATGTTACCAAAGTGTTAATGGTTTATTTTAGAATATCATCATTATTCAAGATTGTTTATGTCTACATTTTTCATAGGGGAATTATTGGGTATTCATATATAAAAACTATTTTAAATTCATTCTTGATTTATTAGTGATATTTTCATGTAATATTACTATTTTATCCTTTTTGGTGTGTAAAATTATTGGGAAATTTTTTTAAAAAAAATATTATTTAATTTCTCTATTTGATTAAAAATCAAACTTCTTCCTAAACCATATTTTATAAAAAATAAATTATTATTAATTCTAATTTTTTTATTAAATACATTTTTACATATTATTTCTGTTTTAAAAATATTTTTAATGTAATATTCATGTTTTTTCCACAAATTTCCCATTTTCCTTTTACCAAAAAAAGTGAATGGAATCTTGGTTTTTATGTGTACGACCTGAAAGTAATTCCCCACAATCATAATCCATCAATTTTTTTAAAAATGAATTACTATTTTCAAAATTCATTTACCATTATAATTATTTTTTCGATATTTTGTAAAATTTCGGTAAAATAAGGAATTTCAAATTGAAAAGATTATTTTCTGAATAAAAGTTTAAGATAATTATTATGATATTTTTATTCATCAACAACATAAACCATTTATTGTACAAATAATTTAGTATGGATATCTTATATTGATATAATCCTTATTCATTATCTATATTTTTTATTATTATTTTTTATTGAGGATGTAAAATTTTATTACAATTCACTATATAACTCTAGAAGGATTATGATTATGTATATTTAATTGTAGTAATATTAACATTTCATATGTTAATTTTTAAATATGAATTTTTATGTTGACTATGGTTCACTAAATTAATATAAGTAAATCCCTACTCCTAGTATGTTATGGGTGGGAAATGGTTATATTTATCCCTTAGATTCATCGATTGGTATAATGAGAAAAATCTGTTGGCTAAATTATACAGTTTTTAGTATTATTTTTAAATTGTCCTGTTAAAGGTCATAAAAGTTGGTTTTAGATTTACTAAATTATAATTTTTTCATTATGAGATCATTAATTTAATTCTATGGGATTTAGTTTTATTATTTTTAATATCTATGGACAATTTTCAATCTCTTGTGATTATATATATGGGTTTATATAGTCATCCTTTATGAAAACCATAATATAATTATGTTATTATTTAAATGGAATTTGTTTTAGTTTTTTAACTCTCCATAGGGATTATTGATATTTATTAATGATATAATTTATTGTACACAAACCCTTACTAATTATTAGATGTCACACATTTCTTATTATTTATCTTACCCATGATACTAGTAATAGTATTGCGGTTTTATATGTTGGGATTTGCTAACATGAATAATAGTATTGTCAAGGAAAACTCATTTTGTTATTTATTTTTTCAAATGTATGAGAAATTAAATTATATTTCTAGGGAAACATGAAAAATAAATTATTAGGTCCTTTGAGATTCAATTCTATGTATCTCATTCCAGTGTAATAAAGTAGACATAGAATTCAAGCAACTGGGGTCAGGGTTTTTACATTTTCAATTAATAAATAATATATTTTAAATACGGATTTTTCTAAATTAAAATGAAAAAAATGATTGAAATTAACTTTGGAAAAATTTGAAAGATTATTTATTGTATTTATTGTTCATGTTGATGAGAAATTTATTCCAGGACATAATGGTTAAAATTTGATTGTGTACATACTATCATTAAAATGTACATTATTCAGAAAATGATAAGAATAATTTCACTAAATTTTTTAAAAGAATTTTTTTTAAATAACTTAAAAACCATTATAAAATATCAAATACATTATTAAGACTATTTTTAAAGAATTGATCTGGAATAAAAATGTTTTTTAGTTAAATAAGTCAAATAAAGCTAAGTTTTAATTTTTTCTTTAACAAGACTAAATAAAAATGATAGAGAAATGGAACCAAAAAAGAAAATTACATAAATAAAAATGGATAGATAAATTTTAATGCATTTATTATATAAGGGTCATATAATTTCTTTCAGAAAAATTTTAGAATAAACAACCATGATTAAAATATGATTTAAACCTAAATCATTTACCTCACTTCTATCCTATCTTTGAATTGGATTCAACCACCTGTACAATAAATAAAAATTTATTATATATTTATTCCATAAATATTATTTCAATACATATATTTTTTAATTATAACAACATAACACACGTTTTTTAACAGTTTTATTGAAATCACAATTCCAAGAAATAACTGTATCCACTCTCATGCATGTTTCAATTTGGTATTTTGGATCCCTAAACCATGGTCATAATTATAAAATATCCAGAATGATAATAAAGATAAAATTATCACATATATTCATTATTTATATATTTATAATCAACCATATAAGGTATAGATAAAAAAGGATTTACAGAATTAATGGATATGGTAGGTTGTACTTATGCCAAAATGATATATTAATTCTTTGATATAAATAAGGAAAGAATGATATTTTTTTATAGTTATAGAAAATAAATAATACAAAAATATAATATACAAACATTAATTTAATATTTATTAACACATATGTAAAATAATGATGAAAAAATAGAAAATAAATTACATTACTACACAAAGGAGATAAGTTATATGTATGCACATGTGATGTTTTCATTTTCTATAGGTTGTAAATGTGGTATATGATTCTTTTTAAATAATCATAACAACAAACATCATATTTAAATTACTAAAGTAATTATTTGATAATGCATAACATTGATTTAGTTGAGTCAATAGAAGATATAAAATTGACAGTTCTTGGTTAAGAGTTATTCCTTTTCATTGAGAAACCTACTTTGGCTAACACATTAATCATTAAAAAAAGATCATTTGGAAAAAATATATACACTAGGAAAATTGGAAGGATTATATTATCATATTATTGTAGGTATTGGTTTAGATAAGAGGAACTAAAGTTGAGAGGAAGGGAGGTAAAAAGGATCCCATTTATAAGTGAGGAGAGCGAAACACATGGAATTACATAAAATATTAAATTAATATAAAATAAATTTCAGTTTAAATTTTCTTCCAAATTGATATATATAGAATATATGATATGAATTATTATAATTCATCTCATACAAAAAATTATAGAAATGTTTAGATGATATTTTCATCCTTATCTCATTATTTTGATCCTCTGGTTAACCCTTTCATCAATTGTCATAATATCAAAGTTGTTTACACTTTAATGTCAATAATGATACAATAAAAAATAAAATTTACTAACAAATGGACAATGGATGGTATTTTAAACAATATACCTTTCAAATATATTTTGATATGAATTTTAGAAAATTTTAATCATTTAATAAAATATTTTTTATTATAAAATATCATTAATGTCATTTTTGGAACTATTCATTTACTTCAACATTAATGTCATCAAGATTGTAATGGAATTAGAATATAACCATTCCAAACATGCCAAATATGTTATATATATATCTATGAAAATTATGGAAAATAATAATTCAACCATATTTTATTAATTTTAATATTTTCAAAATACTTTTCCTAAAAATATTTACAACTTACCATAAAATATTTTTACCTTAAACACAATGTATTAGAGATATTAAAGGCAAGAGGGAGACATTTTTTTTATTATTTTAAGAAAATAATATTAAGGTCGTAATAAAATAATTGAACTAGGAGACCATATTTTTAAGACATAAATTATAATAGAAAAATTATTCTTATCCAGTAGAATAGAGGATTTTTATTGAAATTTTAACACCTTATCCTAATTTTATAACCATATATTACTAGTTTTACCTTTACTAAGCGGAAAAAAAATTTAACGAGGATAATATTCAAAAATTAAAAATAAAATAGTCTAATTTAACATATTTAATCCTATTAGTTTCAAATTTGCGATCCATATTTGAAAGGATCAATTCCTTGAATTCACATAAAATAATTTTAATATAATTGTGTAAAATGCAATGAAAAATAATAGATTGAAAATTTTAGATTTGAACATTAAAATGGAATTATTATTATTCCATTCATAGTAAACATATTTAGATGAATAAGAAAAAATGTATTTAATATACTATCTTATAATTTCATCAAAATAAATCATGAATATATATTAATATAATTCATTTCAATAAAACTGAATGTGTGCATAAAAACAATTTTTCAGAACACACCATTATTTAACATAAAATAATTCTATTTTTTATTTTTCAACTATAACACCCCAATATTATAAAATAATAAAATTTCATTTTATAGTGAATTAAATATGAAAAATTTAGCATAAATAACACGAGAAATATATTTCTTTATATTTAATATCTTCCATAGCATGTGGGACACACAACCTCAAGTCAAAATGAATAGCAATATAAAATATGGTTATAACCTAACCAATAAACTATAATGTATTAATATGACTATATAAATTAAAAATTTTGGTTTATCTATTGATTAAAAATATAATAAAAATATTTTAAAATTCAATGAAATATTCTTTGAAAAATTATAGTTTTTCCAAAAGATGATTTTATCGCTCTTTACAAACATTGTTTAATTTTTGTTTTTTCAATTTTAGATTATTTATTTTAAAAAATAAATATATAACTGAAATTATAATATAAAAATTTACTTAGCATTATTTTTATTGATTTTTATGAAATATTTCAATTTTCGATAAATAATATTATATACTAAATTTTAATTGATTTTTTTTCATTTCAATTGTTTATATAGATAAATTTTGTTTAAAAATGGATTTAAAGTAAAATTATTTTAATAAAAAATTATTAATCTAATTTATTTCATTGGAATCATTTTTATTTTTAATTTTTATAAAAAAACATTGTAACCTTTTGAATAATTTCATTTTGAAAAACCACATTCTTTCCACGTTAGTAGGATTAATTTTAAATTAAAATTTTCCACTTATCTCAAAGGAATTTTGAAAAATGGATTCCTTATTTGGAATCATGAAATTTTTTAATATATAATAATTTTGACATAATATTTCAACAAATTAATAGTTAAAAACGTAAAAATTATTTACCACTGTTAAGGTAGAAATAGATTTAATGTGAGTTAAACTAGAAATATAAGTGTCAAAATTACAAAAAAAACCTATCTAAAATATATTTTATTTTTATTTTTTGACCCTATCATGTATATAACTTGATAATAGTCCATTTTGAAACCATGTGACCTGCAATAAAAGTGGGTTCACTTTTTCATTTCAAAAATTACAAGTGTGACACTCAACTCTCATATAAAAAGTCACCCACTCTTCTCTTCTACTAATCCACACCAGAAAATAATTTTGACATAGACAATACTTGACCAAATAACTTCCCAAATTCTTTTATAACATAGTATAGTCTTTATTTTTTACATGAATCCATCATATGAATTATTTTTGGGAAAAATAAGGATATCCAAAGAAGAGGTACTATTCTCAAAAAATATATTTTTTATATTATTTCCTACACACATCCTTATATTATTATTAAACCATGATGGTGTAATAACCAATAATATATTCCATATATTAATATGCATTTATATTAATTAAATTACCTACAACGACCCTCACTTCCATTAAATAGGTTACGAAATCATCATTTGTGGGTACGACAGACCACCACCGTGTGAATCGATATACTCCATATTTCTGTTACCACGTCTCAGAGTTGGGTATGAGAATGCATAAAAATTATATAAATGATATATAAAAAATAATTATAACTATAGATTAATTATATCATATATATCATTTTTACTTTCCTATCCATATGGGATACGATAATGTCCCTCATATGTGTGACATATTGCTGCCTCAAAAATCGATGTGATTCATTTTTTACTTATTATTTACATGGTTGTTAATAATGATAATGTTATTTAATAAATTAGATATTAATGAAATACTTATGATATTATGAATATATAAATGTTGTATCCCTCCCTAGAATCCTCTTAGCGGTTCCCTGTGATAGGGGTTACAAGACCTCACGCACCCCTTCCCATATGCTAGAGGCTTCTGACCAGTAATGAGGGCCTAGTGTGTGTCCATGGGGAGACTATGAACTTATATATCAGAATATAGAATAATGGTGTATAATGAAAGAGAAATCGTAAAAGCATGCAATATACCAAAAATACCATTAACCTTATATAGTTTAAACAACACAAGACAAAAAAGTGTAATAATAAAAGTAAATCATCAATGATAAATAACCAATAAATAGAAGATGATTATATAGTTATAGATTCCTAATTATGGTGATCATTATTTCATTTATCAAAAATAATTAAGGAAACATGATAAATGGGAGTTTCAATATACCACACTCTACAACAATAAACGCAACAAGGCCAAAAAAAGCTACTACTAGCATCACAGGCATAGGCTTTGTCCTCTTATCCAATGCTCCATCCTTGTACTTATTGTCAAGGTTCAAAAGTTTTATGATTTTATTTATCTATACCAACAATCATTAATTCTAATTTGGTACCAAAGGTTTCCCAACTAGGGTGTCAGATATACTCAATAGGCCACCACCAATGGTTTCTACATCAATCTTGTACGTGCGTATAAAATGATCAGCATGACAATAAAAATATATGAATGGAAATAAAAAAGTGTATATATCAGAATGGGTTCCACTCGGGACACCATTGCAATCACTAGCTTCTTCATCCTTTACTTTAAATCATTAAACAGCTGTCACCATCACAAGTGTGAAATGTGGTAAGAGTTTCTATAAGTAAAGTGTCAAGGGATGGACCATCCCCAAGCATGGGATTTTCATTGGAGGGGGTATCCTAAGTGTTTCACTTCTAGGACACAATATATAATATAATTAAATTTTAAATTATTAAGAGAGACCCCTTTTATATCCAATGTGATCCTAGGGAATCCTATGTATTTCATTAGGGGTTCTGTTTATGTCCAAATACATGGGAGTCTGTACAAGGTGACCTATAAATGACTTCCCAAGTGTTAATCCATGCTTGGTGTGAAGACAATAAGAACTGATGTTCAATTCCACACACAATATTTCAAATAGGGTCCTGAATCTCTCTCATGGCATGGTATGAACATTGCGCCACTGAGCCCGTCCATGGGGTCTCCACTAGGGAACCACTGTCACATGTCTGGAGGTAAAATGGAAAATTCCTGGAGAGAATGTCCCGGGTATAACTACTATAACAAGAATATATGTTTTATTCACAAGAAATGCTAACTCTAAAGCACAATTATCCCATATAAATGTTACTTAATTAAGAACCCCTTGGATTATCCTAAAAAAAATGAGGATATGATATGGTAAATAAAATCATAACATTTATTATACAAGGAATTTATGATTCGTTGGTCAAATGAAATGTCTTTAATATGAAAATTCCAATTATGGAATAAAGAAATGAAGATGTCATATCACAATAGTGCGTAAAGAAAAAAGATTTAGGGCCTAAACATTAAAATATTATTATCATTACTTCAATTACATTTATCATTATCCAAGGTACACCTCAAAGGTATACCTCAAATGTGAGTTAACATGATAGGAGTAAAGGCAACTTGACCATCATGACATGGAACAAACAATGGGGTGTCTTGGGTCAAATAAAATCAACTGATGGTTGATTTTATTCTATCTTACGTGAAATCATACTTGGAGGAAAATATAATTTAATTTATTAAATAATTTAGAGGCAATACTGGAATGGAATGTTGCACAAAAAAACAAAAGGGTGATTTATAATGAAATTAAATATGTGGAATGAAACTATAAAACCTACCTTTGTTTTGTCGATGACCAATTTCTATATTCAGACCATAATTTGAGCTACAAAAAAGAGAAAATTTATGGATAGGCTAAAACCCTAAAAATATGTCAAATCATCCTTCACAAAAATAGAGCAAGAGAAGGGAAGATAATCTAGGAAATGAAGGAAGTGAAGTGG
This sequence comes from Viscum album, assembly GCA_963277665.1. Lineage (NCBI taxonomy): Eukaryota > Viridiplantae > Streptophyta > Magnoliopsida > Santalales > Viscaceae > Viscum > Viscum album. Next base: position 1,798,143,534 of record OY728130.1, on the reverse strand, counting down.
AGATCTTATTGATAAGAATCCAAGGCATCCTATAGTAAGTAGAAAAAATATTGGATGGAGGAGATAAAGATTATCCTTGGTATTGGTGAAGGAGGACTCCCATGTGCGCTACTCCTATTCGAGAGAATAAAATAAACCCTTTATGAAAAATAAAGGGGGTTCTACATATTATTTTTAATTGGGTTTGTCATTATACACGAAATGTAAATGAAATACACATCGTGTAATGATAGGTCCCTTTCTCCATGGTAAAAGACATTACCCAACATGTAACCTCATTACACGTAGTGTAATGATTAGTTTTCCTCCCCCTATGGTAAAACCTCTACACAATGCGAACGGGGTTTGTCCAGTCAAATAATCATCATGTCTTTCATGCACTCCATGTATTTGATCTAGAGCCATGTTTTATCCTGCTTTTACCTCCATTCCAAAAACAACTGACCAGCCCTTAAGGAATGGTTTCCAGATTTTACAAAAAAAAGGGAAACATTATATGGTGAAAATGTTAGTAATTTACAACCTCTCCTCCATAAAGTAACTCATCCCTATATTCCCCATTTTTGGGTAAATAATAATTTCCCAATAATGTTCATCTCACATTGCATGTACATCCAAATCCCTTTCAATAGTTGAGTCATGTACACAACCATGCTTCCATATCACCCAAACTAGAAGATCTAACCTACCACAATGTTCTTTCAAGATTTAATCAACGATTCATTCCAAAATCTCCTCAAATGAAACATATTCGACTATATCATTATCCTCAGGGATAAAAAATGGGTGAGTTAAAAATTATAACAACAAAGCTACAATATGTGGAAGACTTCGTGAAAGGAATTATACCTCTGAGATATCTACAAATGATAGGGAACTATTCTGACTCTCCCCACATTCTCGAAAAGCACAACATAATGTGGGGATTGATTTTATTTTATCCGTTTTCATTTATGAACCAATCTAGGTAATAACCACAAAAATGTCTAATATCATTCCTTGATTTCATGAGGTCTATAAAGCTGATTGATATAAGATTCTACCTGGACTAAATAGTAGCCATATGCTTTTGAATCACTTGTAATTTCTCTGAGGACTCCAGAATGAAATGATGACCTAGTAGTGCTACCTATCCTACCTCTAACCAATATATAGGTGGACCAAAATAAAAAATTTAAAGGGCCTCATATTGAGCCATTTGAATCATTTCGTGGAATCTTTTATTGCAGGAATTATCTACAATAGGTATCATTTTATCCAATGTACATCCAAAATCTCGAACGCATTCCCGAAGAATGTGTAGTAAAACCAATATCATCCAATTGGACTAACCATTGGTCTGAGGGTGATAATATATAATCTAGAGAACATGTGAACATAGTTCATTCTATAACCCTGGATAGAACTTTGAGGTAAACTATGCATCTCAGTATGATACGATAGAATGGGATACACCATGATGGGGAACTATCTCCAAAAAATAAATCCTCCCATGCTCAAAAACATATAAGGTCTCACATATTGGTAGGAAGTGTGTGTCCTTGGTTTACCTACCAATAATATCCCATAATTAATTACCTCCTTGTGGGGATATCGACAATAAAATCACAAAATCCAGGGATAAATTGTTCCATTTCTACTCAAGAATGGATAAAGGCTTTAAAATTCAAGTATGTTAGTAGTTATCTTCATTCACCTTCTAATTGGTGGAGCACTATGTGATAAAGTCCACAATATTTCTCTTTATACCTATACGCAAATACCAATGAAGCATTTCATAATACATCATGGTAAGCCTTGGATGAACATCCCAAATAGAGAAATGATATTCTCGTATAATCTCATTCATTATATATGAAGGAATACATACTTGTCTACAACATATTATGATCCCATCCACATCCACATCCTATCTAGGAGGTGGGTTCTTACCCAAGATGCTCTTCCTTGGGATTAAGACCTCATGTTTTGATAGCTATCTAATCCTGACCCCCTTGATAAGAGAGGATGTAAAACTATATATATAAAAATAGGTCATATGTGTTTTTTTATGAAACTCTAGGTTCATTTAAGAAACCAAGGATATCAAATACCACTCATATCTAGCCAACAAGATGTCCTATTCTAGAGCCATCAATGTCAAAGAATCACCCACAATATTACCCTTATAAGGTGAATAAGAAATATCAATGTCGAACAATTGTAGTATTCAACCCTCCATCACAACATCAAATTCAAGCCTCAATATGTAGATATTTTTTTATGAATTTTTTATTTATGTAAACAATGAATGGCTCCCCAAAAATATAATGCCTACAATAGAGAAGGTCGTGACCTAAGACTACTATTTTGATGTTGTGTGTAGTGTAATTCCACTAATGATGTCTTATATGGAGGGACATATATGCCATAAATCGATCACACTACATCTGAACTACTCAAATAATGATTCATAAAGCATCCATGTAAATATTATAGATTCCTCCCAACTCTTGTAGAATCACTACAATTCTGAGTTTAGTCTTACCTTCAACTCCTAAAGGGATATCTCACATGATTCAAACTATAATAAATTCACACCCTTCTTAGTTAGGCCTATACTAGTCAATGATAATCATTAGAAGTCCTAAATAAATCACCTTTAATAGCCATCCATTCCCAATAAATAGTGTATATCGAACACATTTTGGGGATGATCCTAGGAAACCATGACGCTCACCATCTCTATGATAATATATAATTCTACCTATAAAATGAAAAGTCTTATGATTTGATCCCTAATGATAGATAAGTTTTATTTTTTGAGATTCACATAGAGTGGGTGCTCTCTTAGTGAATTCATCATGATAACAAGATGATTTTCATGGGGTTTTATTGTGAGAGAATACACTAATTTTTTGCTGTTAAATAATAGAATAAAGGAACCTAGATTTTGGTGGAAAACCCAATTCATCATACCCTTAAAAATTACCAATGCATTCTTTAGTAAGAACGTAATAACCAAATACATTTATAATCCATTCCTTCTCCATAATTTCTTACATGTTTTTTATGAATTACTTATAAACTAATGAAGATAGACCAACCTCAAATCGTCCTTAAATAAAATGGTCACACATCAGAGATAGTTAAAGAGGTCATCTATAAGATGAAATGGATATCAGTTATTCACCATAATCATGTTCAACCATCTGTAATCCATGCACAATATAAGATAATTATTCTACTTCAAAGTGAAAATGATAGGTGATCCCCATGGTGATGTATAGTGTTGGATAAAACCCATTGCATAATGTTCTTCAAGATTATTCTTGAGTTCCTAGAGTTCTATAGGTGCCATCATTTAGAGACAAATGGACACCATTGCTACACCGGATACAAGATCAATGGGGAAGACAACCTCTCTTACAGGTGGAATGATAATAAAATTGTTAGATACAATGTCCATAAAATAATCCTAAACATGGGGATTCTATATAATACATTCCCTGATTGTTAATAAAGAGACTCACCTTTTGGGACAACACCATACCTAGTGTAGTGAGCTCAAGTCCATCTTGGCCATCCTAGATATCTCATTCCGCCTATTAAATATACGTTCAACCATCAGTTGATGTGAACAACACCCACCAGTGATAAAAGTCCATGTGGAAGTGATAAGGCATTAGCCAATCAATAATAATAAGTAAATCAATGATAATCATCTCATGGATGAAAAAGTCCTATAAAAAATATTACCCACCTATCTTAATGGGTTAATCTTAACACTAATGTATACCCTTTAATCGGGCTCCAAATGGTGTGTTAGGACTCATTAATATAGAGGCGTACTCTATATCTAAGCCAAGACATTCCAATAAAGAAGTATATAGAAATGAATGTAAATAACCTTCATCAAACATGGGACAAAATATTGTAGATGATGTCAAAATAGTAACTCATATAGTATAATTCCCTAGACATTTCTTCTATTTTTTATGTTTCACAACATTAATATGGAATGAGCCATAACCCTGAGATGTTTCCTGACAAGCCTATGTCAGTCCACTATGCTGACATTGAAGCACTAATGTCAGACTACCTTGGCCATGACTAGCCCCAACCTGATCAGCTGGTAGAAGATAAACACCCATCCTAACAAGGAGTGGATAGTATTACACTAAAGAATTGTGTCCATACATATCCCCATTCAGTAAACAATGGAGTAAATGATAGATAAAAATGATTGAGTCAACCCAACATTCTACAAGATCAAAACTAAACCAGGTTCTAAATGTACTGACTCTTCTTATGGCCTAGAATGCCACATGGTTGACACACCATGTAGTTGTCAATGTATTCCAACAGGCTAGTACAGCCCCCACATTCACCCCTAAAGCACTGATACCTACCATTGGATAAACAAATACAATATTTTGAAGTTGAACCTCCCTAGCTCCGGATGCCAAAATCCCTCAGGTTACACTCAGGGATGATGAAGTTGTCTACTATCTCTAAAAACATAGTTATGCAGAAAATGTTCACCTATGATCAATTTTTGTAAGAAATCCCATCCTCAACCATCTCATAGTTTTCACCTAGTAATTGTTCTATTTCTGTGTGAAGCACTATATTTTAATGATGTGGGATTAATACTCCATCACCAACATGTCACCATACTCTAGGTGAATGATCTCTTAGGAACAATCTTATCAAAACATATATGGAAAGTGGTCGTCGAAAAAGGATCTCTAAATATATTCCAATACAATACATTGATTTAAACCATCATGAGTGAGGATGTCCCACCAATGATTGGAATAGTCACAAAGCATATCTGTGGGGGAATTGACCCTCCATTATGGATTTGTATCAATTTTCTAGAAGACAACCATAGGGGCCTCATGGAATGACTTAGTAGCCTAATGTTTGTTATTCCCTGAGAAGGTTGGGTGTTGCTGCCGCTGAAACTCTCGATCCAACGATTCCATGGTTAGGGCCGATTGTCGAAAAATCTATACGATCCAAATTGAAAGAAATAAACAGTATCTAAAATGAGAATTGAATCCCAGATTAAGATCAACAGGAGCTTCCTCTTGTTGTATGATAACAGGTACAATTGTTGGCTCAATCCCCACCACCTCTAGAGCATCTTATTCCCCACCATCCTTGTGTGTGAGATGTGGATTTCAAGCCATCATTGGTATACAACTTCAAATAATATTCCTTATATAATATTTATAATAGATAGGGAAAGAGTGAAAGGAAGAAACATGCCTTGGGTCTTCTTGTAATGGATTCACACATATATTCCTACTTCTGATGGCAGTTCTATGTGATAATAAATGTCACATAAGTTAGAAGGACCCGACCTTATTATATACAAAATCTTGAATTTAGTAAAGAAAACAATTTATTTTACATTGGAGATCTTTTCAAGTTTAGATCTTTGGAGAATTAGAACATTACATTCATGACATTACACATTATTAGAGATTGGATACCATAAATACAGTTCCATTTTTTTCAAAATATAAAACATTAAAACATAAAATAATAATCCCTGACAATTATTCAACATTTAACATTGCCTCTGTCATTTTATTAAACATCAAATAACCTGTGAAAAATCATTTAAAAACATGGGATAATCATAAAAGCTCATAAAGGGATGGAAAAGAAGGAAATATCAGATTAGTCCCTGAATACTCATAACATTTGAACACATTTTCAAAATACATTTTTGTCACCCATATATACTTAATTTGTGTAACATGATATTTAAACAAGATCCACACAAAACATGAGAATATAAATATAATCATAAAGGTATCTTTGGGTATTACTTATATAATATTATAACCATTATTGGCTACCATATAATCTGTAACCCTCATGGCTAACTTACTTTGTGTAACCATCGCAGTTACACTTGGAGTAACCATTCGGCTAACCTCCAACATACATATACCAAATTAATTATAGGGAGATATAGGTCCCAAACTTCATCATAAATAATTCTCAAGAACTAAAACATAATCATACAACATGAATAATTCCATAAAAACATTCCTTTGGAATTTTGAAAAACCGAATTTTAAAAAGAGGATTTTAAAGAAAATCCACATATGAATATCATAAAATTGAAGAGAGACTTAATAGAGTGGATGTAGTATATATATAATTTAAATAAACCTAATAAAAAATAATATATGCATAACCCATCACACAAAAAATTTAAATAGTACATAAATAATGAAGTATAAGGATAACCCAGTGAATGGAAATCGGGCTAAGAATTCCATTACCTCAAGTCAGTCTTACTTCAAATATGATTAAAATTATTGTATAATGGTTAAAATATTGATATTATAATTTTAAAAACCATTTTCGTGTTTTTAATATCTTATATTGTCATTTCATAACATCATTTCACCCTATAATTGTTAGTATTTTTCTCATTGCACTGTTTTTAGGTGAGTTCTTTACCTAATTTCTATGATTGTTCATGGTAAATGTTAATGTCGATTGGAAGTGAAATTAAAGAATTGGAATTGAAAGGTATTTAAATATATCCAGTGCCATGATTTATACCATTTATAATTTTGATGTTTAATATGTGGATTATTCATAAGTGAAAACATTAATGACTTGGTTTATATCAGTTTAGTTGTTCTTTGATAATAACTACCTCATTTTGACTTATAAATTAGAACCATGTGTAAAAAATAATTCCAAAACCATGGAGGAGTCATTACATGATTATAATAACCTAGTTCAACCACAGAAATGGTTTAATGACCAGAATTGAAGGAATTAATGAAAATTGAAATCAAATCATCTATGATGTCGGTAGTTCGACACATCACCGACAATGTTTTTATTCCTTGAATAAGTTGGAGTGGAGAAAAATAATGATGAGGAATTTTCAATAAACATGATATTACCCAAAATATACATGATTTCTAGAGATTTCATTCCTCTTGGGTAAGGAAATATGAATAATGAATAAGGAAGGAAATCAAAATAAAAGAATAAGTGAGAAATCTGTTACAAAAATTCAGAAGCCTGACAGCTATGCGACAAGGTTTTAGAAAAAATTAAGAAGATAGGGGACAAGGGTCACCCATAAAAAAAGGAATCATAATATTGAATAGATCAAGAATAAGAAGGAAATAAGTAAATGTTTTGGAATCTTGAAAGTTATACCACATAAATGAGAACATGATTGGAAAAAGAAAGAAATTGATAATTTTCTTACCTTGTAGAGTAACCCTTAGAACATGAAGGTTGGGAAATTGGGGGCATGTGGAAACCTTGGGAGGACTAATATCAAGTTACAGAGGCAAGAGATTTGTTGAGTAGGTATTGGGAATGAAGTTAATGAATTAATGGGTTGGTATTTATTGAAAAAGTAAGGAAATATTTTAATAATTTCCAAGGGACACCTCATGGGTGGTATTTGCAAAATCATGGGATTTCCCTTGGTATATTCCCATGGTATAATCCACTTGGGAAACCTCACATATTATTTAACTATAAAAAAGTTGACCAGATTTATGACATCATTATTATACCATTAATGACATCATTAACACACTGAAACTAAAAACTATATTTTTTTACTATTCACTGAAAAATCAACTGTTTTAGAAGAATTCCAGAAATTCACCCAAACCATTTATTGACATGTTGAATTCAAAAATGAAGACCATTTTTCGAAAATAATTTTCTAAATATTAATAATTTAATTTTTAAATAAAATAATACCCAATTCAAAAATTAACAATTCCAATTCCGTAACTACTTATATATCAAAATGAAAAATTAACCAAGATGTTATTATCTTAAAGCCTTATGAAATGATAATATTAATAAAATTTACTATTCTTATGGTCATATTACCATTCACAAGGGTATGTTAAGATTCACCAAAAATATAAGTTGGTTCCAATAGACTCTAAATAACATACTGAACACAATTGTAGATGACAGTTTCTTGAAATTCAAAACATAGAAGTGGAAAAGTTATGTTTTGATGTATAGTTAAAAATATCTAATTAAAACAAAGTTCCATGAATTTATATTTATTTTTAAAAAAACATGGGGTGTTACATTATCCCAACCTTCTCAGAATTGGATACACGCAATTTTAATTACATATTAAACAATTGAGGGTATTTTTCCCTGATTGCAATTTCAGACTCCCATGTTTCTTCTTGAACCATGTGGTTTTTCCACAAAACCATTAACTAGTGGATTACCTTTTTCTGCAATACCTGTTCCCTTCGATCAAGAATCTAAACTAGTTTCTCAACATAATAAAGGTTCTATATTAGATGAACTTCATCTGGGCTCAAGACATCTGATGAATTTGGATCATACTTCCTCAATATCGATACATGAAAAAAATTGTGTACATGAAACAAGCTCGAAAGAAAAGCTACGTGGTATACAACGGTTCCATATTTCTCCAAGATCTCAAAATGACTGACGAACCATGGACATAGCTTTCATTTCTTACCGAAACACATCCCAATTTTTCATGGAGTGACTTTAAGGAAAACATGGTCACCTACCCCGAAAAGGGAATTCTTTCCTTCTATTATCAGCATAAGTTTTCTCCCTAATGTGAGTTGTTCTTATGTTCTAAAGGATCATCCTCACTTTCTCAGTAACTTCTTCAACTAATTCTGGCCCCATCAACCTTCTTTCACTGACTTCAACCGAAAATGCTGGATTCCAACACCGCTTCTCATACAAGGCCTCAAAATGTGCCATTTAAATACTGGAATGAAAATTGTTTTTATAAGAAAACTCAACTAATGAAAGATGATGATCCCAACTTCATTAATACTACATTGAACAATCTCGATGCATATCCTCCAATGTTTTATTAATTCATTCTGACTTCCCATCCAATTAAGGATTAAAAGTTGTACTGAAATTTAACTCTATGCCTAATGACTTCTTGACACCCGTCCAAAAGTTAGAAGTGATCCTGGGATCTCAGTCAGATACAATAGAAAGAGTAGCTCCATGTAACCTAACAATCTCCTTGAGGTACAATTGAGAAAGCTGATCCAAATACATTGTATCTCGAATAGATAGAAAATGTGCATACTTTGTTAGCCGATCAACAATAACCCAAATAACATTTTTACCTCGAGAAGTCTTTGGTAGTCCCACTACAAAGTCCATGGATACATTCTCCCATATCCACTCTAGAACTGGAAAAGGATGAAGCATCCCCTACGGTAACTACTTGTCTACATTAACCTATTAAATTGTAAAACATTTCATGGTAAAATCAGCAATATCTCTATTCATTCCATTCCACCAATAATACACCTGAAGGACTTTGAACATCTTAGTACTACCCGGATGACCAAAAAATGATGAACTATGAGCTTCACACATCAAATCATTCTTCAACTGAGAATCACTAGGCACACACAACCTTTTTTCCAAATCATAAAACACAATCTTTTCATGATTAAATTCTGGGAACTTACCCATTTTAACCAATTTTATCTTTTTCACTAGCTCACAGTTTTCCTTCTATGCTTTCTTAATTCTGTATGACAACAACGACTACAATGAAACCTAAAAAAACAGATGAATTCCCTGCCCCAATAACTTCTAAGACAGAATTTATCAAATCATTAATCAAGGGATCATGTTCCAAACATAACATTATTAACGATGCATGATGTTTCCGACTTAATGCATCTTCAAAATTGTTTGCTTGTCTAGGATGGTAATTGATCATGTAGTCATAATCCTTTATTAGTTCAAGTCGTCTTCATTGCCTCAAGTTTAATTCCTTTTATGTGAATATATACTTCAGAGTTTTATAGTCAGTATATATTTGGCATTTGGTTCCATATAAATGATTCCTCCAAATTTTCAAAGCCAAAACCACATCATCCAATTCCAATTCATGTGTGGGATAATTTAGCTCATGAGGTTTATGTTGTCTCAAACCATAGGCAATTACCAGATCATTATGCATCAAAACACAACCAAGTCCATTCAAAGAAGCATCACTGTAGTTGAAAAACTCACCATTTCGAGAAGGTAAGGCCAAAACTAGAGCATTCACCAAACTCTTCTTTAGTTACTGAAAACAGACATCATATTCAAATTTATAAACAAATTTAACCCCTTTCCATGTTAACGTAGTTATCGGGCTAGATAATTGTGAAAAGTTCTTAACAAACCGTCTGTAATAACTTTCTAACCCACAAAAACTACGAATCCCAGTATCATTTATGGGTCTTGTCCATTCATCAATAACTTTTGTTTTGGCAGGATCAACTACTATTCCATCCTTATTTACAATCTGTCTAAGAAAAGAAATCTATTGTATCCAAAAATCATTCTTGCTTAATTTTCAATACAATTTCTTTTCGGTTAATGTATGAAAAACAACGCTTATATGTTTTTCATGCTACTCTTTATTTTTAGAAAATACTTGAAATTTATCAATAAATACAACCAAAAACTTATCTAAGAAATCATTAAATAAACTATTCATAAGATTCATGAATAGAGAAGGTGCATTATTTAATCCAAACGGCATAACAAAAAATTCATAATGCCCATATCTAGTAAGAAATGTAGTTTTCGGGATTTCATCCTCTTTCACCTTCCGCTGATGGTATCTGGATCTCAAGTCCATCTTGGAAAAGTACTGAGCTCCATGGAGTTTATCAAACAAGTCATCGATATTAGACAAAAGATACTTGTTTTTAATAGTGATGTTATTAAATGCTCTATAATAAATGAAAAGCCTCATGAAACCATCTTTCTTTTTAACAAACAAAACAGGAGCTCCCAATGGTAAAGTGCTAGGACAAATAAATCCTTTGTCAAGCCAATCCTGCAACTGATTTTTCAATTACAGATGTTCTATAGGAGCCATCCGATATGGGGGTTTTGAAATTGGCTTAGTATCATGAACTAAGTCAATTGTGAATTCGACTTCTCGATAAGGTATAACTCCGGGTAACTCGGTAGGAAAAACATCATGGTATTCATTTACCACTGGCATATCATTAATATAAATAGTTCCCGTGTTTTCAAAAATTTGATCAAGATGACATTCATTTCAATCATTCAATAGTTTCTCTACTTCGTGATATGTTATCAATTGTATGGGTTCATTCTTGTATACAAACTGAAACTATTTCTAAAAAATAGCTTTTTTAGATCTACATTCAACCTTAGAATGAAAATATGAAATCTAGTCTATCCCCAGAATAACATCAAAATCACTTAATGGTAAAACAACAAGGTTTGAAGGTAATGTCTTACCACAGACCACAATAGAAAGACTCTTATAATTCCTCTTGGTTATAACATTTCCCCCGGGTGTTTTAACAGCAATTTCGTGTCTTATTTGATGAGGTGATATTTCCAATTTAGTAGAAAATTTCTCAGAGATAAAGGAAAGTGTAGACCATGTATCAAAAAAAACTGTAGAAAAATCTGAGAGAACAAACAAAGTATCTGATAAATCTTCATTGGATGGACTAACATCTGCTGATGTAGTCGCAAAGGATCTCACTACACCTTCTTTCTTGTAGTATTGCTTCATTGCATCATTCATATCTCTCTTTGGGATTGAATTTTCATAGTGACCCATCTCACTACATTTAAAACACTGTACAGTTTTTTTATCAGAATTATTATTAGGATCATTTCATTGCAATATTGGGCCATATGTCCAAACATTCCACATTTAATACACTTACCAGTTTTTCTACGACATTCCCCAGGGTGTTTTTTTCCACACTATTCACAAACTAGAAATTGGATTTTCTTACCATTAGATTTCTATGGTTGATTCTTACCCATTTCTTGTCAACTGGACCTCTTCTCCTCTTTGTTTCCAAAATGCATGGGATCATCATCAAACTCCATATCTACACTCTCATCACATCAGAAAAGTTTCTCAGAACTTTTTAATTCACGAGAGGCCAACACCCTTCGATACCTTGGCTTCAATCTTGAATAAAAGCGGTTGATTTCGCTATCAGCATTCAAAATAAGATTTGGAGCATACCTCGCCAGTCGGGTGATGTTATCTTCATACAAATCCACTGAATCATCATCCCTCTATTTCAATTCAAGTAATTTCTTCTCTATTCTAAGTTGCACCACCTTTGGAAAACATTTTTCAAGAGAAGGCTTTTAAATTCATCCCACTCTAAGGCCTCAAAATCCTTACTACACCTGATATGCCTTACCTTTTACACTACTGATCAACTTCACCTTCAAAACGATAAATGGAGAGACATGCCTTCTGATTTTCTGAACATCCCAAAACATTACCTTTTCAAGGGCTTTGATCCATCCTTCAGCTGCTACGAGGTCAGAAGATACCTTGAATGCAGGAGGATGTTGTCTCATAAAATCTTCCACTACGGTCATGTTCCGTTGAGGTACCTCTATTTGTTCTCTTGAATAGATTCCACCACCATTTATTTCCTACGTTAGCTGAGCCATTACTATCACAAACTTCTTGGTTCCAATACCTACCATTCCAGGTTCCAGTTCTGGAAGGATTTCATTATGTTGGCGCCTCTCCTCTTCAGCATCCTTGTACATTATGCGAATAACCATTCAGAACAAACATGTCTTATGTGAAGCAAAATGATAATCTTTAAATTCTAAAACATTTCAAATTAGACATAGAGTGAAAATCATTTATGGTATTCTATTAATATCACCCTATCCCCTAAAGTTATCTAAAGAATCCTTTGATAGAAACTATAAGGACCGTACAATATTACATACATAATCATAAATTGAGTCAAGAACACAATTCCTTTTACATTGAAGATTTTTTTTTTCAGTTCTTTAGAGAATTAGGACATTAAATTCATGACATTACACATTATTACAGAGTGGATACCATAAAAACTTTTTCCACTTTTTTTCAAAATATAAAGCATTAAAACATAAAACAAGACTCCTTGATAATTATTAATCATTTAATATGGATTATTTAGTTGTATTACACATCCATTAACCCATGAAAACCCATTTAATAACTTGGGATGAGCACAAAATCTTAGTAAGGGATGGAAAAGAAGGAAATATCACATTAGTCCATGAATACTCGTAACATATGAAAGAATTTTCAAAAGACATTCTTGTCACCCATGTGTACTTACTTTATGTAACATGAGATATACACAAGATCCAAATAAAACATGAGAACATAAATATAATCATAATGGTATCTTGGGTCATTACGTACATAATCTTGTAACTATTATTGGCTACCTTATAATCGACAACCCTCATGGCTACCTTACTTTTTGTAACCATCGCAGTTACCCTTAGAGTAACCATACAGACGACCTCCAACATACACATACCCAATGCATTTGAGGGAGATATAGGTCCCACCATTCATCATAAATAATTATCAAGAACCAAAACATAATCATACAACATGAATAATTCCATAAAAACATTTCTTTTGAATTTCATAAAACCAAATTTAAAAAATAATTTTTAATGAAAACCCCTTATGAATAACATACAATTGAAGAGAAACTTAATAGAGTGGATGGAGTATGTATATATACTGTAAATTCACATAATAAAACATAATATAAATTTAACCCATCACACAAACAATTTAAATACTACGTAAATAATGAAGTAGAAGGTTATCCCATAGAATGGAAATTGGGTTAAGAATAACCTTACCTCGTGTCTGCCTTACTTCAAACTTGTTTAAACTTCCTGTACAATGGTTAAAATATTTTTATTATTATTGTACAATAATATGTTCATATTTATAATATCTTATATTATCATTTCATGAAATCATTTCACCCTTTAATTATTATTATTTTTCTCCTTGCATTGTTTTTGGGTGAGTTCTTTACATGATTTCTATGATTGGTTCATAGTTGATGTTCTTGTCGATTGGAAGTGAAATTCCAGAACTGGAATGGAAAGGTATTTAATTATTTCCAGTAACATTATTTATACCATTTATCATTTTGATGTTTAATATGAGGATGATTCCTAAGATAAAACATTAATGATGTTCGTTTAGATCATTTTAGTGGTTCTTTGATAATAACTACCTCATTTTGACTTATAAATTAGAACCATGAGTACAAAAAGAATTCTAGAACCATGTAGGGGTTATAATACAAACATTATAACCTGTTTCAACATTAGAAATGGCTTCATTACCATACATGAAATAATTAATGAAAATTTAAATCACACCATCCATGATGTCGGTAGTTCGACAAATCACAGACAATGTTTTTTTGCTTGAATAAGTGGTAGAGGGGAAAAATAATGATGTGGAATTTTCCTTAAACCTGATATCATCCAGAATATACATGATTTACGTAGATTTTATGCCTCTTGGTTAAGGAGCTATAATGAATAAATAAGGAAGGAACTCAAAATAAAAGAATAAGGGAGAAATCTCTTACAAAAATTCGGCAGCCCAACGACTATTCGGCAGAGTTTAAGAAAACATTAAGAAGAGAGGGGACAAAGGTCACCCATCCAGAAATGAATCATATTACAGAATAGATTAGGAATATAAAGGAAATAAGAACATGGTATGGAAACTTGAATGTTATACTACATTAAAGAGAACATGATTGAAAAAAGAATGAAATTGAGAATTTTCATACCTTGTAGAGTAACCCTTAGAATGTGATGGTTGGGACCTTAGGGGCTTGAGGAAACCTTGGGAGGACTAATATGAAGGTATGGAGGCCATATATTCATTGAGTAGGAATTGGGAATGATTTTAATGAAATAATGGGTTGGAATTTATAGGAAAAGTATGAGAATATTTTAATAATTTTCAAGGGACACCTCATGGGTGGTATTTTCCAAACCATGGGATTTCCCTTGGTATTTGCCCATGGTATAAGCCAAATGGGACACATCACATCTTATTTATCTATTAAAAAGTATACCAGATTTATTACATGATTATTATATCACTAATTATGTCATTAACACACGGAATCTAAAAACTATATTTTTTACTATTCGCTGAATAATCAACTGTTTCAGAAAAATTCCAAAAATTCACCCTTTCCATTTATTGACGTGTAGAATTCATAAATGAAGTCCATTTTTTGAAAATAATTTTTTAAATATTATTAATTTAATATTTCAATAAATTAAAACTTAATTAAAAAATTAACAATTCCAATTATGTAACTACTTCTATATCACAATGAAAAATTAACCAAGATGTTATCATCTTAAAGATTCCTGAAAATAAAATATTAATAAAATTTACTATTCATCATGGTCATATTACTATTCATATTCCTATTCATAAGGGTGAGTCACTATTCACCAAAAAAACAATTTGGTTCTAGTAGACTCCAAATAACATACTGAACACAATTGTAGATGACAGTTTCTTGAAATTAAAAACATAGAACTGGAAAAGGTGTGTTTTAAAGGATAGTTAATAATGTCTACATAAAACAAATTTCCACGCATTTGTATTTATTTTTATAAAAAATTGGGGTGTTACATATGCAACACCTGAGACAAAACATAATTCTCAATACAGAGGTTTCAGTATATGGAGTATCAAATGCATGGTACTATGGAAAACACCCATTACTTTTACATTAGGTATCATCATCAATGATCAATGCTTAATTGAACCACTTATTTTATCCTATAAAAACACTATCACACTTTAATACATAAAAAATAAGGCACCCACATAAAAATTAAAATTCTATACTGTAAATTCACGTCGAAAAGTATATTTTTCATGGAATAATGCATGAAATTCATTTCTTATGGGGCCTAGTATGATAAATAATTTAATATTACCTCATATCATCATGCCAACGGTAGAAGAAATATCTTCTCAATGACATAAATGATAATAGAACCACAAAACAAGTTCATATCTTTATGATGAAATACAATCAACTATAACAGCTCAAAAAATAACCCCACTAACCCATCCCCTGTAATTTGGTTTTCCACTGTATGTTGGTTTGCTACTCTTAGGAACAGACTAATTAACAAATTCCATTTTTCTTAGACTCTTGTCTAATACCAAAATAATTTGACAACTTGAAAAAGGATCTAATATCACTTTGTAGAATCCCTCTCAATAAGCCACTTTGTGGTGCCCCATGATGGGTGCCACAAGGCCTCAAGAGTGCCTTCCCATATTCCATAGGTTTCTAACCAGAATCGAAGACCAAGACTGAGTCTATGGGAGACTATTCTGTCATAGATAAGTGTGGATCAAAATGAAGTTTGAGGAAAGGAAAATATCTGAAGTAGATACTATACTGACAAGATGAATACCCCGCCATATCTATAACAAAAATAAGAATAATTGGTAGTGTAAATGTAAATGTAAATCATACATGATATATATACAATATTAATAATATGAATACATAGTAAGATATATAAAATTATGATGATCATGATGCCATGTATATATACAAATATAATTGAAACTAGATACAGAGGAGTACACATATAGAACATGGAAAAAATATAGTACAATAAAATTTTAAAAATAAGATACTTCAATCATCATGAGAATATTCTTGATCATCTTCTATCTGACTCTATCATAGATTAAAATTGATAATTCTATTAAAAAACCATTCTTCGTGTATAGAAAACAAAATGAGGGTTTTATGGGCATCTAAAATAGTGAATAATGCGAGAATCATGTCTAAAAATATTTATTCCTTTGATAGAGATGAATCCTAAATTAGAAACAAAATGAAGAGGGGTATCCCAAGGATCCCTCGAAGCAATGTAGTTATCCACCTTATTACCCTTGTTCCAGGTGTGAGTAAGATCAATATAGTACATTCATATAATATAATATATGTTCCAAAAATAAATATATTTAAGTCAATAAAAAAATACATACCAGTCTGGGTTCAATTTGGGAAACCCATCCAATAACTATCTTCTTTATCCTCACGCGGATATATCTAAATTGATGTAAACTACACTAGTATGAATTATGGAAAGAGATTTTATAAGTGACATTAAAATGGATAGACCATCCCATATAATGTGATTTGTCTTGGTGGGAACATCCTAAGGGTTTGAGTTCCATATTATCATTGTTTAATTTAATTTATCTTCTTTGTAAATTATTAAGAGACACCCCAAGTCCATACATGGTGAACCCATGGAATCCTAATGATCACACTAGGGGATATGTGTTTGTCCAAACTTTTGGGCATCCATCCAAGGAGACCCATAAATGAGATCCCATGTATCACTCTATACGTAGTGTAAATACAATGAGAACTATCCTCTGAGTCTATCACTAGTATCACACATAGTGACCTGAATATCTACTATTGCATTGTACAACCATCACAAAATCATGATCATACATGGGGTCTCCCCTATTGAACTAATTTCACCTGTTGGGAGGTAAAATTGAAAACACATGGAAAGACCATCCTAGGCATAGATACTATCATCCCCTTCATATTCAAAATTCATTAACAAACTACCTAAAAAGAAATAAGTTCACATCTAATGTGTCATTATGTTAGAACCCCCTATATAACACTCAGAAAGAGATGATGGAATTATCTAGAAATTAAAATAATACCATTCATCAAACAACACATTTATTCCATTTTTTTCAATTATCATTTCATTTGATTCGATAGTTACAATTATTTAATAAATCATGCAACATAGAATATGGTAATAGAAAATAGGGTATAAGGATCATGGTATTAATACTTATACTACTATTATTATTAGGTCAGTTACATTTTTTATTAGCCAAGGTATACCTCAAATGCGATTTAACAAGCTAGATAGAAATGAAACTAGGCCATAAAGGCATGTCATACCCAAATTGGTCTCTTGGTAAAATTTAAATCAACTAATGGAAGATTATACACTCACTAGAGTCACATCAAGCATGGAAGATATCTTTATTTAATTAATTAAACAATTCTGAGGCATCACCAGAAATATCCAGCATATGGAATGATAGTGCATGATTTTAAATGCAATGCAACATGGGGAAATAAGCTACACCACTTTTCATAGTTTCTTAGATGACTAATCTATCCATTTTCATCCCTTCATTTGAGCTAGAAGAGGATAAAATGGAAGAATGGATGAAAAACATGAAAATGTGTAAAATAAACTCACACCCAAATTGTTAAAGAGATGTGAAGAGAAACGTGGAATAAAATTATCCAATGTGAAGAAATTATCTAGAAGATTACAATACATCTAATGTTGAATAGATCGAATCTTGGATATAGGAGAAACGAATTAATCTTTTACTTAGTGGATGAGAAATCTTGTGTGCACTGCTCCTATGAGATATAATAATTGAACATATTTTAGAAAAATTAGGGGTTTATGTACTTTTTTGAAAAAATTGGGTTGGGAATTTACGTCACGTGTAAATTAAATACACATTATGAAATCCTCGGGTCCCCTTTTCTTGGGAGAAAGAAATTAAAAAGTGTGTAACCTCATTACCTGTCGTTTAATTCATGGTTTCACTGACTTCCGGGGAAATCATTGCTACCATGTAAATGGGGTATGGCTAGCAAAATACACATCATCTATTCCATATATGCATTATAATTTTTCTATAGCCTTGTTATATACCTCTTCCACCACCATTCTAAAAACAACCGACCAGACTATAGGTACAATTTCCAAATTTCACCAAAACCAAAAAGAAAAAAAAACTCACTAAAATGTTGGGATATTAAAATATCAACCTAAAAGTATAATAGATCATTATTTATTATGTATTTTGTAATATCCTATGCTTACACAGTACGATTCTCTTTGAATAATACAGTAGTGTGTCGTGTACGAAACTTCGAGTTCTAACACACACCACAACGAATCAAACTAGCCATTATGAATAGTAATACACACTTTCTGAAAGATTATACATTTTATCATTCAAAATGGACATCATTTTTGGATTATGAATATAAAAATTATCCTAGGGTGAATTTTTGGTATTTTTCTAAAAACATTCAATTCTTGATGAATAGTGAAAAAACACTGAGTTATAGTTTAAAACCGAATTTTTATTTAAATAATTATTTATTTTATTTAAATTTAATTAAGGTAAAAATAGATACATAACACATATATAAGTTCAATGTAATTCATTGGAGTTATCTTAGAATAATTTTAGATATATAAAAAGTTTATTGAACTTTTCATCGTCTTTTACCCACCTCCTGGTAGAATTTTGAAATTCACATAAAACATAATTTTACTACTTCTGGGAGAGGAATTTTGAAAATCCATGAGACACAATTAATATCAAGGAAGAAAATTTGGTTCAATAAGATAAAAATATTTTTTGGTGAATAGTAACTTTTTACTTTTATTTACCAGAGTTAAAATGAAATATGGTAATTAAGGGTATAAATGATATTAATATTACCCTAAAACATGTCCTAATTCTATTGGACAAGTGTATATCAAGCATAAACAAACTTAGGAATAAAATATTTTCATTTAGGTCCACTTGTATAAGATTAGGATATTTATTATTATTTAATTCAATGAAGAGTTAAAAGAGTTAAAATGAATGTTTATTAACTAAATCATTTTTAATATAGGGTTATACATAAGATAAATTCGATTGTAAATATTCATTATAAATATAAATGTATTTCCTACATAATGGTGTTTTATTTATAATTTTTAGACATTAAATAATTTAGTTTATTTATGACACAATGGTGATGCAATAATTACTTAATTAATGAAATAAGAAAATAATTGATAATAAAATACCCAAATAAATGTAATTTGAGACTTTTTATGAATTAAAATAATTTTACAGGTTATTATGACATTTTAGTATTGATTTAAGTTTGATTGTTAGAAGTAGTCATGCTGCTATGAGTTTCACAAAAATCAAATACCAAATAGTATCAAAATTGACATTAAAGTGTTTTTTAAACAAATATTATATTATTAATTGATATTCAATTCCTAAAAATATAAGTTTCGGAAAAGAGACTTATATAATGATAGGTGTATCATTAATGAACCACTTGGGGTTCTCTTGGATGTATATTGTATGTTCATTACCCATATAATATAAAAATTTAAAGAGACATAGTAAATGTCAAACTATTCAACTAAGAGTTAAATATAAAAGATAAGGTTAATTTAGTGACCCAAACAAATCTAAAATCTATTTTTTGAAAGTATTTCGACCTATACCCATTTTATAATTTGAATAATCTACTTGGGAGCCATTAGGAACCGTATATGAATTTATTATATATTAATACTTTAAGTTTTTTCTAAAGAGCCCCTCATCCTCCTTATAAAAGGACACCACTTATAACCAATTATTCATACCTTCAAAGACGTTTTGTTAGGCCAAACTCGGCCCAAATATCCTCTCAACTATCCTCCCTTAATCCTAGAGGCCTTCCTTTAGTCTTAAAGCCAACCGATGGATCCCGTTTGATCAAATCAAAAGGAAGAACCCGAAGAAGAGGTAATGTTATCACTACCATTTTTCAAGTTCCTTTTTTCTTCAACTTCTACTTTCATTGTTGATTCCATTCTAAAATAATAACTCCGGTATCTTCTATATAATTTTATGTTATTATAAATATGTTACAACCATATTTAGTGTTCTATCCATCCTTTGAATGACATGTCACCATATGTGCGTATGTACAGCCTACATTCTCCACGTCGTGGTGTAATTGTTATTCAACAAATTATTATTTGGATGGGTATAATAATGATGTGTAATTTATGTAAATACTAAATATAAAATGATAATGTTTCTGTATATATGATTTACCATCCAATTATATATTATTTTAATATCAAAAGAATGATATTGTCGCTCGTGCGTACGTACAGACTACCATCTCTACGAATGCGATGAGATTCATTCCTCATCGTATCCATTCAAGTCTAATTATCATATTATGATTAAATATAATGTTTATGGACTTGATATAATTATATATATGAATAAGATACAACATATCCATTACAAATACGACTTGTGTAACAAACTATATAAAAGAAAATGAGTAAGTTAACACCTGAAACGACGATAATACTAAGATATTATTAACAGAGCAATGTTAAAAGATATATTATATCATAATAATTTACATGATTCTTTTATAATTAAATAAAAATTATTTCACCATTATAAAGGAGGTTAACCTACCCTCAACCAAGGAAAAGTACAAGGTAATGGTTTATTTCATAATCTCTTCATTATCTGAGGTTGTTTATACGTAATTATATACTGGAACTTATTTTTCATCCACATCCATGTTTCTTAAAAATATATTTCAAAACATTCTTACTATTTTACAGAATATGGGTTAAAGTCATTTATACCCTTGTTTTACTTTTTATATTAATTTTATAAAGGAATATTTCGGTCATTTTCCAAACGAGGTCCTTTTTAACCTTTTCGACAAAATTAAGGTAAGAATTTCTTTTTAACTTATATGACAGGTGCGGCTATTTTCTACCATTATAAACTCGTCGAAGCCTAACTTACATTCTTATAATAATATTTTCAATGTAAATGTTAAATTTTTTAATTATTTTCCTCTTAAATGATTTCATAATAGAATGTGATATTTCTCTAAAAATCGTTTTTATTTCATCTATGTCAACATCCTTTGATGGATTTTATGTTTATTTGGAGTTGATTTATTTTGATACAAAACTTCCATATTCTATTGAAGGTTTTTTGATATGTTTTATTTTGGATGTGCATTTTTATACCATTAATTATTTATGGTTAAGGAATTTACATTTCGTATTCTAGTTTTAATACGAATGTTTATGATATGTTTAAAACTTTTCATATGAGGAATGTATTGGACTTAGTAAGTGACGGGTGGAGCCCACTATAGTGCCTCAATGTATTGGTAGGTCTCATGAGACAACTATACGTGGAATTTTCCGAGGCCCTTTCCCATTTTGATAAATTGTTTTGGCTGAGGCCATAATCATTTTTAGACCTCTTGGTCGAGGCCTTGAGAAAATGTTTAAGAATGTCTGGCATTATACATTCCTTCATTATGGAAATAATATTGATGGTTCATGTGGTCATTCGACCAGTAGAATACCCATTATTATGTTTTATTATGGCATTATTTACTCATCTCATATTCTTTCCATAAAAGTATTCATGTTTATTATTGGTAAAGGCATATGGTTTCAATTATTTACCATATTTAATATTTCTGCCATTTTCCGCTGTATTACTTACCATTACTGAGCATTTGAGCTCACCCTTTTCTTATGTTTCATTTTCCCAGGATATGAAGAATTTAGTTACGAGTGACCTCCAGGCATAATCTAGGAGGCTTGGATGTTTCTAATGAAATATATTTGGGTTGTATTTCGCTTTAAGCTGTAAAGTTGAACTTATGTATGAATCTTGTTTCCAATAATAATAAATCGATCGGTCGTTTGAGACATGATTTCCTTATGATCAAGCCAATTTTATGTAATAATGCACCGACTCTGGGTAACTAGGTTCGGGGAGTTATAGTTGGTATGATAGGATGTTTAGTACAATCCATGGAAACTAGATTTATATAAGCTCTGATTAGAGAACATAGACCTAAGATGGACATTGATGATTAGTATAGAAGAACTTTTTGAATTTTGGTTTTGTAAAAATTTTGTGAGTTTTCCGAGAAATACATCCCTGTTTGGATACAAGAAAGAATAGGTAGTTGTGGCACAGATGTACCTAGGGATAAAACCCAAAAACACTGCTTTGAGCTAGACTCGAACGAGAACTGGTGAACGACAACGGGCCTTGCTGCACTCTTGGTTACAACACTCCCGGGGGATATGCTTAGGAGAATTCTCATTTTCATTACAAACCATTATATATGGTTTATGAGTATATAATTACTCAAAGAAAACATTTTTTATGATTATTGATTATATCCATAAATAGTTTAATTTTTGTTAAGTGTTTTACAAGTATAGAATTATGTATTTTGATTCGTAAACTGATCTAGTTTATTCCTCTGTTTAGAAATGGAACTTAGAGGAAGAAATGGATACTATATCAGTGCACACACTCCATGTAGGGATTTCCCTCCAGCTTAAGATAATTATAGTGGCACTGATGATGCAACTGGTGCTGATCAGCTAATCACCATACTGGGACAACTCACTCAGGTTATGAATAATAACCTTACCCTTATGGAGAACCCTGATTCGTAGCATGGAGGATCAATGTTAGACTACTTCATGAGCCAACAACCACAAATATTTAGTGGATGTAAAAATCCCTTAATAGCTGAGCAATTGATAAATTCCTTGGATAAAATATTCCATGCCTTGGGGTGTAGTGAAAGGGAAAAAGTTATCATCACAGTTTACTGCCTCACTAGAGATGCTGATCAATGGTGGTCATTGATTCAAAACACAGAGGAAATTTATGAAGTTTCAAATATTGAATGGAGGGAGTTCAAAGAGATTTAATTAGAAAAAAACTTTCCTCGTGACCATCGAGCGGATATGGAAAGACAATTTCTATGTGTGAGGCAAAAGGATGATGAGAATGTCGCTAAGCATGAGGATAACTTTACATGGTTAGTGAGGCATGCTAAAGATTATATACGTAACCCAAGAAGTAATATTGATCATTTCTTTTATGGGTTAAAACCATTTCTCCATCGTGCAGTAGTATCACAGTCCTTCTCATCATACGAGGATATTGTCTCATGTGCTATTAAGACAGAAAAGGAATTCATTAAGTCTTATGAATTTAAATGAAAGCAAGAGAAGAAGAGATCTTCTGAACACTCTATGAAAGAAAATAAGGAAACAAGGAAGAAGGGAAGAATTGAATTTCCACCCTGTGATAATTGCAGAAGGAAACACCTTGGTGCCTATCTAAAAGGAAAAGGAGTATGCTAAAAATGTTGACAGAAAGGTCATCTAGGTGGTGATTGTAAAGGAAATAAATATTCTACCAATGTTAAATGGTAAAATTTTAGAGATATGGGACATTACACAAATGAATGTCCTAAGCGTCAGGGAAACATACCTCATAAAATGCAAAGGGATCAATGTCATGCTTATGCAATCACTAATGCTGAGGTTGAAGCCCCGAAAGACGTGTGGAAGGTAATTTAATGGTTTCCACAAGTTTAGAAAATGCTTTATTTGATTCTGGATCATTGCATTGTTTTATATCTTCCCAATTTTCTATAAAAATTAGATATTTCCAATTTTATTTAACAAGGGAGTTTTCAGTTAAAAATCTTAAGGGAAGTATCATTGCTACAAAATTCTGTGGATCCGTTCCCATTAGGGCATATAAATGTTCTTTATCTTATGATATCATCGTCATACCCATGACTAAATTTGATATAATCCTTGGTATGTATTGGCTTTCGGACCATGATGCGAAAATATATTGTTAGAAGAAGGAGGTTATGATTTTTCATGATGATGATAAAAAACACCTTATATTTAGAGAAGAATCTTCACCACCTGATTCATATCTATATCCACCCCCATTAGCTCAAATAAATTCAATTATTGGGGAAGAAGTGTATAAAATAACTATGGGTGAGGAAAGGAATGTTCAAATAGAGGATGTACCTATTGTGATAGTATATGTTGATGTGTTTTTGGAAGATTTACCTAGACATCATCCAGAATGAGAAATTGATTTTTCCATTGATTTAATACCTGGTTCAAGGACTATATCAAAGACCCCTTATAGAATGGCCACTGTGGAATTAGTTGAACTAAAGAAACAACTAGAGGAATTGAGAAATAAAGGATTTATTCTCCCATGTGTTTCTCTATGGTGAGCACCTATCCTCTTTCTTAAGAAAAAGTTGGATCTATGAGGTTATGTATCGACTATAGGAAAATCAATGCTATAACAATAAAAAAAAGTATCACATACCATGCATTGCTGATTTATTTGATCAACTACATGGAGCTCAATACTTTTCAATGATTTACCTTTGATCTATATACCATCAGTTGTGTGCGAAGAAGGAAGATAATATGAAGATAGCTTTTCAAACCAGGTATGGGCATTACGAGTTTACAATAATGCCTTTTGGATTGAATAATTCACCCTCTGTATTCATGGATCTAACGAATAGAGTTTTCAAAGAATATCTTGATGATTTTGTGGTGGTATTTATTGATGATATCTTGGTATATTTTAAAAGCTACGGAGATCATGAAAATCACTTGAGCATTATCCTAAAGACTCTGAGAAGACATGAATTATATTGGAAGTTTAGCAAGAGTGAATTATGGCTTCAGAAGATTTATTTTTATGGCCATATTGTCTCTAAAGATGGAATCTCTGTTGATCCTTCTAAGACCAAGGAAATCCAGGAATGGCCTGCACTGACGAGTATAACTGAGGTACGCAGTTTTATTGGTTTAGCAGGTTATTATCGATGTTTCGTCCAGAACATTGCATGATTGGCTAACCCATTAAAAAAGCTCACACTTAAAGGGGTTAAATTTGTTTGGACAAAAGAGTGTGAAGAATGTTTTGAAGAACTGAAGAGAAGATTAGTCAATGCCCCTATTTTGACTCCACCATCGGGAAATGACGGGTTTGTTATTTATAGTGATGCATCGAAGAAAGTACTTGGTTGGGTTATTTTTTCGAATGATAGAGTTATTACCTATGCATCACGACATCAGAAAATTCATGAGATGAACTATAAAACTCATGATATTGAGTTAAATGATGTAATATTTTCTTTGAAGATTTGGAGACACTATCTCTATGTTTAAAAATTTGAGATTTATACTTATCACAAGAGTTTGAAGTATGTTTTCTCACAGAAAGAACTCAACATGAGGCAAGGGAGATGGCTTGAACTACTCAAGGATTATGACTGTACGATACAATAACACTCGGGGAAGGCAAATATGGTGGATGATTTTTTGAGCAGAAAGGATCATGGGGTTTTGAACAAGATGGGAGTTTAAAAGGATCCTATATACATGGATCTTTAAAAAATCATTATGGGAATCACCATGGAAGGTGAAACCTCAATTCTTTTACAAACAGTTGCCGAACCAACTTTACTAAAAAGGATAAAGAGTTCTCAAAACGGTGATGAAGAGTTTCAAAAGAATATTAATGCTTTGAATGATGGGAGATTGAGTGAATTTGTGTATGAAGATGGAATTTTGAATTTTGGGAAGAGACTATGTGTTCCCAATATACCTGATCTAAAAAGAGAGTTTTTGGATGATGCTCATAGTTCCAATTTCTCTATACACCCTGGGAGAACCAAAATGTATAGATATTTGAAGGAACATTTTTGGTGGGACAACATAAATTTGGAGATTTCAGATTTTGTGTCAAGATGTGTGGTTTGTTAACAAGTGAGAGATGGAAGGAAACAGCATGGTCGAGTCATGAAACCTCTTCCCATATCTGAGTGGAAATGAGATGATATTAAAATGGACTTTATGTTGGGACTAACAAAGACTCCTAGAAAGAACGATGAAATATGGGTCATTGTTGATCATCTTACGAAGTCAACACATTTTATTTCTATAAGGGATGATTTACCACTCGAACGCCTAACAAGAATATATATTAATGAATTTTTGGGACTTCATTGAGTACCCCTATCGATTGTTTCTGATCGTGATCACCTATTTACTTCATGATTCTGGAAAAGTCTTCAGAAATCCCTAGATATTGAACTTCGTTTGAGAACTTATTACCACCCCGAAACCGATGGACATTCAGAATGGACTATTGAAACCTTATCAGACATGTTGAGATCATGATAACTTGACTTTCAGGGTATGTGGGATCAATATTTACCTCTGGTAGAATTTTCCTATAACAATAGATTCCATTCGAGTATTCCAATGGCATAATATGAAGCATTATACGGAAAGATATGTCACACACCAACTTTTTGGGATGACGTTGGTGAACGAAAACATGTAGGCCCATAACTGGTGGAGGAAATGATGGAAAATGTGAAGGTAATACAAAACCACATCAAAGCAGATCAAAGTAGGAAGAAGAGCTATGCTGATAACCGATGGAAGGATTTGGAATTTCAGGTAGGAGATCATGTTTTCGTGAAGGTATCTCCATGGAAGGGAATTATAAGTTTCGGTAAGAAAGGTAAATTTAGTCCCTTTTATATAGTACCTTTTGAAATTCTAGAACGAATTGGGGCTCTAGCTTACCGTTTGTCAACACCACCAAGTCTCTCCAAAGTTCACGATGTGTTCCACGTATCTCTGTTGAGAAAATACATGCTTGACCTGACGCATGTACTCACTTACAAGGAATTAGAACTGGAACCCGATTTGTCTTATTGCGAGGACCCCGTTAGGATTCTTGATACAAGAGAACAAGTGCTGATAAACCAGATGACTCGTCTGGTAAAAGTTCTATGGAGAAACCATAAGATGGAAGAAGAAACATTGGAACCTGAGGAACTTATGAGGAAGAACCACCCGAGTCATTTTATGCAATAATATTCTCAAAATTTCAAGGATGAAATTATTTGAAGGAGGGTAAAATGTAACACCCCATGCTTCCACGGTCGCCTCTCTTTGAATAATACTGTAGCGTGTGTTGTACACAACTACGAGTTCTAACACACACCACAACAAATGAAACTAACCTTTATAAATAGTAATACCCAATTTTTGAAAATTGATACATTTTATCATTCAAAATGGACTTCATTTTTGGATTCGGAATATCGAAATTAACTTGGGGTTAATTTTTTGTATTTTTCTGAAAACATTCAATTTTAGATGAATAGTGAAAAAACATCGAGTTATAGTTTAAAACCAAACATTTATTTAAATAATTATTTATTTTATTTAAATTTAATTAATGTCAAAATAGATACATAATACATATATAAGTTAAATTTAATTCATTGGAGTTAGTTTAAAATAATTTTAGATATATAAAAATTTATTGAACTTTTCACCATCTTTTACCCACCTCCTAGGAGAATTTGGAAATTCACAAAAAACATAATTTTACCGCTTCTGTGAGTGGAATTTCAAAAATCCGAGAGACACGGTTAATATCAAGGAATAAAATGTGGCTCAATAGGATAAAAATAATTTTTTTGGTGAATAGTAATTTTTTACTTTTCTTTACCTCAGTTTAAAGTAAGTAGGGTAATTAAGGGTAAAAATGATATTAATATTACCCTAAAAAATGTCCTGATTCTATTGGACAAATGTATCTCGACCAAAAACAACCTTAGGAATAAAATATTATCATTTAGGCCCGCTTGGATTAGATTAGGACATTGATTATTATTTAATTCAATGAATAGTTAAAATAGTTAAAATCAATGTTTATTAAGTAAAACATTTTTTCATATAGGGTAATACATAAGATAAATTCGATTATAAATATTTATTAGAAAGATAAAAATACTTTCTACATAATGGTATTTTATTTTTAATTTTTAGACATTAAATAATTTAATTTATTAATGACACAATGATGATGTAGCAATTACCTAATTAATGAAATATTATAATAAATGATAATATAAAAACACAAATAAATGTAATTTGAAATTTTTTATGAATTAAACTAATTTTATAGGTTAATATGACATGTTAGTATTGATTTAATTATGTTTTATCGAAGTAATCATGCGGTTTTGATTTTCACAAAAATCAAATACCAAATATTGTCAAAATTGACATAAAAGAGTTTTTAAAACAATTATTATAATATTAATTTATATTAAATTCCTAAAAATCTAAGGATCGGACAAGAGACTTATGTAATGATATTTTTATCATTAATGAACCAGTTGGTGTTCTCTTGGATGATTATGATAAGTTTAATGACCATATAATATAAATATACAAAGAGAAATGGTAAATGTCAAACTATTTAACTAAGAGTAAAATATAAATGATAAGGTTAATTTTGTAACCCAAACCTATCTAAAATCAATTGGTTGAAATGATTTCGACCCAAACCCATCTTATAATTTTAATATTCCACTTTGGAGCCATTAGAAACCGAATATGAATTTATTATAAATTAATACTTTACGTTTTTCCTAAAGAGCACCTCCCCCCCTTATAAAAGGAAACCAATTCTTCATACCTTCAAAGCCTTTTGGTTCGGCCAAACTCTTCCCAAATACCCTCCCAACTATCCTCCCTTTATCTTAGAGGCGTTCCTTTAGTCATAAATCCAACCTAATGATCACTTGTGATCAAATCAAAAGGAAGAACCCAAAGAAGAGGTAATGTTTTCACCACCCTTTTCAAGTTCCTTTCTTCTTCAACTTCTTATTTCTTTGTTGTTTCCATTCTAAAATAATAATTCCAGTATCTTCTACATACTGTGATGTTATTATAAATATTGTACAATCATATTCAGTATTCCATCCATCCTTTGAATGACATGTCACCATACGTGCGTACGTACGGCCTACCGTCTCCACGTTGTGGTGTAATTGTTATTCAATACATTATTATTTAGATGGGTATAATAATGATGTGTAATTCAAGTAAATAATAAATATAACATGATAATTATTCTATATATATTATATAACATCCAATTATATATTATTTTAATATCAAAAAATGATATTGTCGCACGTGCGTACGTACGGACTACCGTCTCCACGAACGCGATGAGAGGCATTCCCCATCATATCCATTCAAGTATAATTCTCATTTGATGATTAATAATAATTTTTAAGGACTTTAAATCATTATGGATATGCATAATATACAACCTATCCATAACAAACATGACATATGTAACAAAACATATAAAAGAAAATGAGTATGTTAACACCTGAAACGACAATAAAACTAAGATATTATTAACATATCAATGTTAAAATATCATATATGATATCATATTAATGTATATGATTCTTTTATAATTTAATAAAAATTATTTCACCATTATACAGGAGGATAACCTACCCTCATCCAAGTAAAAGTAAAAGGTAAGGGTTTATTTCACAATCTCTTCATTATTTGAGGTTGTTTATACGTTATTATATACTGGGACCTATTTACAATCCACATCCATATTTCCTAAAAATGTATTTCAAAACATTCTTACTATTTTATAGAATATGGGTTAATGTCATTTATTCCCTTGTTTTACTTTTTATTAGAAGTTTATAAAGGGATCTTTCAGCCGTTTTCCAAACAAGGTCCTTTTTAACCTTTTCGAAAAAAATAATGATAAGAATGTCTTTTTTAACTTATACTGTGGGTGAGGATATTTGCTTCCGTTATAAACTCATTGAAGATTCCCTTACAAGTTTATAAGAATATTTTCAAAGTAAATTTTTTATTTTATAATTATGTGACTCTTAAATGATTTCAAAATAGAAAGTGATATTTCTTTAAAAAGAGTATTGATTTCATCTATGTCAACATCCATTGATGGATTGTATGTTTATTTAGAGTTGATTTATTATGATAAAAAACATCCATACTGTATTGAAGGTTTTGTGATATGTTTGATTTTGGATGTGCTATTTTTATACCATTCATATTTTATGGTTAATGTATTGACATTTCGTATGCTAGTTTTAATATGAATGTTTATGATATGTTTAAAACTTTTCATATGAGGAATTTATTGGACTTAGTAAGTGACGAGTGGAGCCCACTATATCTCCTCGATGCATCGGTGGGTCTCATGAGACAACTAGACATGGAATTGGCCAAGGCCCTTTCCCAATTTGATTTATGGTTTTGGCTGAGGCCTTAATAATTTTTATACGTCTTGGCTGAGGCCTTGAAAAAAATGTTTCTGAGTGTTCGACATTATACATTCCCTCATTATGGAAATAATATTGATGGTTCATGTGGTCATTCGACTAGTATAATACCCACGATTATGTTTTATTATGGAATTATTTACTCAGCTCATATTCTTGCCATAAAATTATTAATGTTTATTATTGGTAAAGGCTTGTGGTTTCAACTATTTCCCATACATAATATTCCTGCCATTTTCCACTGTATTACTTACCGTTACTGAGCATTTGAGCTCACCCCTTACTTATGTTTCATTTTCCTAAGATATGAAAAAGTTAGTTCTGACTGACCTGCAGGCATAATCTAGGAGTCTTGGAAGTTTCTAATGAAATATATTTGTGTTGTATTTATCTTCAAGCTGTAAAGATGAACTTATGTAAGAATCTTGTTTCCAATAATACTAAAATGATCGGTCTTTCGAGACATGATTTCCTTGTGATCATTCCAATGTTATGTAATAATGCGCTGACTCTGGGTAATAGGGGTTGGGGCGTTACTTATTTACTCACTAAAATATGTTATCATCGTTCTTGTACATGTGGACTACCACCTTCACGAAAAGATGTGACTAAATATTCATAACCAAAACACATTGATAATTAATATAATTATATTTATTAAAATAACATGTTATTTGAAAAACGATGATTGTTATAGAGATATAAAATATTTCTCACCACCTTTCCATAATGATTATAGAAAAGTGGAAACGTTACTCATGGAAACGTATGTCCTACCGTCTCTAGGATCGCAACCTAATTAATTTATCAATACAATCCTTCATGATTGTCCATAACAGTATAATTTAGGTAAAAATATTATAATTATTTCATTATTATGATTCTATAGATGGAAATTCCATAAAATATACAGAAAAACTAAAAATATCATGACAAATCACGAATGAGTGAAAAGGGGGATCAACACCTGAAACAATTAAAATGGGGAATAGTAATTAATGATCATGTGATGAGATGTTATAGAAAGACAATATATGATTATATAAATATGAAAATATCTCTATTATAAGTTAGAAAAATTAATAACACTACTGTACATGAAATGTTAGTACGATCAACTAAAATGAAGAATAATGTGTGGGATTTGTTAACCAAATTTCCATTCATTTGGTTAAAATTATACTTCATTGATTATATCATGATAATATTATGTGTGTAAGGACCATTGATTATATTATTTTCTATATCCACATATTTTATGCGCATCATATTTGAAACAAACAATCAATCCATCAGTTAATCCTCACTTAACCATTATTATCATTATAAGGATGTATTTCAAAAACTCATACTAATTGATATTATTCATTATTTTGTCTATTTCAAATAAACCCATTTATTTTTATTATCCTATGATTATTTATGATTTTTTCTAAGTAATAGAAATTGTTTTCAACTATTTGGTACATAAAAAATATTGATAATTGTTTTTAAAAAAAATTTGACTTCCTTTATCTCTTTGATCAGAAATACACTTTCTTGGAAAACCATGTTTTCTACAAATGATTTAAAAAAAATTATTCATTTTTTGAAATGATTTATGATGAAATTTTTAGCCATTTTTTATTCTTGTGAAATATTATTTATTGGAATATTAGTTTTATATTCGAATCAATGCTCATTCATCTTTTGCTGAAAAAACTGAAAGGAATAATTATTTTGACATTTACAACATGAACATAAATTATAGCAACAATGACCACTAAAATGCCTTAAATCGTCCTTTATGTGTTTCAAATATTTTTTTTTAGTAAAAATACTTTCAAAAATTACTTTTAATTTTTTTTAAATAGTGATTTTCAAAATGAGAAGGATAGTTTCTTTAAATAATATAGAGGTCATTTTACGGTTTTCATATTAAATAATAACAAAAAACATTTATTTTTACCCAAATAGGTATATATTTGATTAAACCATAATTATTTTTTAAAATTTAACTATAATGATAATTATGAGCATGGAATGTATTGAAATTAACTTTTCTTATTCATTTTTTTAGTCATTAACTCTCCCTTGAAATACTTAAGTATCTCTATTTATTGGGAATTAAATTTATCCAAAATATCAATAATAGTTATCATGGATATGTTTATTTATTAAACCATAAATCATATAAACATAATGTGTTATATATTGAGATTTTTTATGTAGGGAAATATTGATAACTTTGTATTCTTCACTCAATACTAATACTGGATGATAATGAACATTATCCATGAATTAAATAAAGTATTCTATATATAAGGAATACTTTAGACCTCTATACATATATGAGGCATGGTTATGGATAGCCAATTGATGCATCAACATGTCTCTTGAGATAAACATTTCGGTTATCATTAGCTAAATGGGTATCTACCAATCAGTTATAAACCGTCTTGATGATGGATATTCAGGGTGGAAGTATCATGTTCATTTGACATGATATCCAACAGTTAATCATTTTCCTCATTAAAAATTCAATTATTATGATCAATGATATTTTCAAAATTATATTATCTAAGGATTCTTTTCATTCCCATATTAGTGATTAAATGGAATACGGGATCAGTTATTTACCTTTTTATATTGATTATTTCTTATCTTATCATGACAATCAAGTTATTTATATGGAATTTTCATTTAGTTATTTAACATTATGATTTCATTATTCTGGTTGATTCATGATAGATTCTAATATACATAACCCATACTTAGTATCATAGAACACAACTATTTTTTTATCTTTCTTAGGATTGCATGAAGTGTACTATGATTGATTTTTAAGATTATTATAGTGGTTATAATGTTATTATCAAAATGTATTATGATTTAATTTTTGATCTCAAAGGTAATATGGGAATAATTTATATATCTAGTATACTGAGGCTACTAAATTAATCGGTCCACATATATGTGATCCCGTGTATCTTATGTAAATGTAATAATGTAGACCTCAGCTCTGGGTTACTAGGGTTGATATTGTTACCGTTGGCATCCTAGAGACTTTAGTAGAAACCTTGGGAAGAAGATTAATAAAACATAAATTAGGGATCATAACCAAATTTTTTACTATAGGGATTAATATTGAAAAACATCGTAATGTTTTTAAGGTAGATATTATGTTGTTTTTCCAAGAATTACAACCTTATTAAGATAATAAAAGTGGACATGGTACGACAATAGATGTATGTAGGGGTAATAACTTAAAAAAGATGCACTGGGGTTAACCTAGTCATCACATGGATCATGAGAATGATCATAAATGCACACGTGGTTTGACACACCTAGGTATGTGCTTAGGATAATTCACATTTCAATTACAAACCATTAATAATGAATTAAATATCTAGATATCACCTAATAAACCATGTTTTTATCATGAGATTATATCTGGATAAATTTTTTAATTTATGATAAGTATTCTAAAAACAATTGGATGATACATTATGTTTCATAATGATAATATTTAATCTAGTGTATTCCATTGTTTAGAAATGGTTTGTAGAAAATGTAATGAGTACAATATCATTACACATAATCCAGATAGTAATAATAAACACTTAATCAGTGGTATTATGAAAATATTTTGATGTTAATTAGTCTCCCAATTATTCTCATTTTATGAGGACATGGTATCATGTGATAAAAATAATGAGAAATAATTATCTATATATTATGGATTTGATGTAATGTAAGAGAAGAAGAGGGTGGCTATGAAAATGATAGATAAATGTAGGAAGGGGAAGAATTATTTTTCAACCTGCTATGATTGTTGATATAAACACCCTTGTACTTATTTAATCGAAAAATGAGTTTAAAAATTTTATCGAGAGAAATGAAACTGTGCATGTGATTTTTTGAAGATTAAGAAAAAAATTCAATGTAAAATGAATTATATATAAGGATATGGTTTATCCTGTAAATTACTATTTATAGCATCAGTTGAATATACCTAAATATATGACAATGGATCACGATCAATCTTATGATATTTACATGTAAGAAGTAGAATGATTATAGTTCTTGGGTTTCCATTCAAGAATTATTTCATTTGAGTATTTTATCATTGATACCCTGGTTATCAAAATTATTGAATATATAAGGATTATAGTATAGTAAATTTTCATTAAGGATTAGAAAGCACATGTTGAATGGTACAGATGACGATGAAAAATTATTCAGCGGAAAGTTTTAATTTTTTAATGAAACATGATTGAAGGAATGATAAACCATTAATTTATTCCCAATGATGACCCAATGTAATATTGATACAAACATAATTGATATGGATAATGTATATTGGATAGTATTGAATACCTTAAACTGAATAATGATTTTTTGACTAGGTAATTTATGTTATCAATAATTACGTTTATATAAATTTTTTATTTAGAGAATATATACAATAATATGTGTTTTAATCAACGAATAAAGAATAATTAATGTATTTAATGAGGTTTTATGATAATTCATGTTATTACCATGTTTTAAGATAATAAATGATCTAGTTATTCACATGTTTTTATATATTTATTAACAGATAATTCATGTTTATGGTATTAATGATAAGTTTATTTCGGAAATTGAATGACATTATTTCAATATTTTTTTATCTTAATATTTTTGGATGTGTCATATGGTTAACTATTTACGAAATTGTTACTATTGAACTTTTGTTGAGGCTTAATATATTAATGTATTACAACAATATATTAATATTGATTCATATTTTATAATACATATTAACTATTAATTCATAATAATATATTAGTATTAAAATAATTACACATAATTATTTTATATATATTATGATCAACTAAAAGTGAAGTTTAGTTCTTCACACATAGAAAATTCATTTTTGGATATTCATTTCTTAGAGGAAATAATGAAAATGGTAATTTATTGAAACAAAACCAATGGATATTATTATTCTTATGAAATAGAAGCATATCAAGTCTGTATATTTCACTGTTTCAAGTATAACAAAAGAAATTTTTAATATTATTAAAAAGGATCTTGAAATAAAATTATTATCATATTAACATCACATCTGAGGAATCAGGTGACCATTTAAATCATCCTAGATCTATGGTTTTGAGTCCTTTAAAATTCCATTTATCATTTACTTGCATGTGGTCAATGGCCTGTATCGCTCTCTATAATTATTTATTATTTTCATCTATATCCACATATTCACATACCACAAATTTTATCCTACTTATAAACATAGTCACATGTTATTCCCTAAAACATTTTTAATTCCCTTTATTTATTATTAATAATATATTTCACTAATCCTTTTAAAGATGTTGGTTTTTCAACAACTGTATTTCTAAATGTTAAACCCTGGACCACTGATATCATATTAAAATTGATAGAATAAAATTTATTTTATGTGTAGAGAATATACAACACTGAAATTCAAATATAAGAAAATTATATTCAGTAGAATATTCAACATGCACCATCATTCTTAAATAATCCATAAAAAATATTTCTTTAAATATAATCTCTTTAATAGATTGTGCCACACCCAACCCCACGTTGAAATAATCCATAATATAGACTTCCATTATTAAATAACCATTAATTTATTTGGTATTAATAATGATGATTAAATTATGAAATTTAGAGTATATATTGATTATAAATAAAATACTTCTCATTTTAACAATAAAGAGTTGTTTTCTGAAAAATCATATTTTTTTTTCTAAAAGACGGTGTAGAACGGGTTTAAACACTTAATTAATAAATAATTTTTATCAATTTTATAAAATTTATTTTTTAAAAAAAATTAATTTTTATGTAATTTTATCAATATTAGACTATGATAAATTGTTTGTATGTTTTTCAAATAAATCATTTTTTGTTGAATAGTGAAAATGTTGAATTTTCTTTGGAAACAACCCTTTGCTTTAGATGATTTATAAAGTAATATAATAAATTAAAAAAATATATTGTAAAATTAGTTCAAATGCATATCTATTAATCCAATTTAGTCAGTTGGAGTTATTTTCATGTTGACTTTTTAGACAAAAACATTATAAACCTTTGAACATTTTTCTATGAAAAATGGATTTCTCATTGGCCCTACTAGATTAATTTTTAATTAAAAATTTTCAGTTATGTGAGTGGAATTTTTGAAAATCGATTAAATATTTTGACTAGTCACAAAATATATTAGCTATTAAGATAAACTTATATTTTTCCCTAAAATGAATTGTGAAAAAAATAAAAATTACTTACCACAGTTTAGGTAAAAATGGATTTATTAGGGGTTAAACCTAAAATATAATTGTCAAAATAACCTTAAAAAACTAATAAAATTTAATTTATGTGTATATATATAGATGCTATAATATATTATTCTTGGTAATAATACATTTTTGACCCCTGTGGAACCAGTAAAATAGGGGTACATATTTTCCTTTTTAGGACTTACAAGTGTGACACTTACCGCGAATATAAAAGCTCACACCTCTCCTCTATTATTAAAAAATGAAACCATTTTGATTCATCTAGTCACTTCAAAAATAACTTCCCAAAATCCACTATATCATTGTATATGCATTATTTTTTGTATAAATGAAATATATGAATGTTTTTTGTGAAAACATAAGGAGGATACCCAAAGAATAGGTAACATTATTTAACAAGCGTTTTTTTCATTTCTTCTTGCCCCTATATCTAATATTATTAAACCAAGGTAATGTCATAAAATCATTATGAACCATATAATTAGATTATTATTTTATAAGAAATTACCAGCAACCATCATCACTTCCATCTAATGGGTTTCAAAATCATCATTTGTGTGTACAATAGACTACCACCACATAAACCATAATTGTTCATTTTTTACATTACCACCTCTCATGGTAAGGTATGATGAAAGATATATATTATATATATAATATTTACTAAATATTTATACATATTGAGTTAGTATATCATATATACATTTTTAAATTCAATTTTATAGGCAATATGATAACGTCGATCATGTCTACGACGGACTACCTCCCAGGGAAACGATGTGATTTGTTTTTCACTAACACTATACATGGAACACAATAACCATAAATTCAGTTCATAAATGTGAAATAAATGATATAATTATGATATTAAATACATATATATCCTTATAAAATGAAAATATATAATATTTTTGTACCTTTTTACATACTGAAAGACGATTACACCGTTCATGTATGTGTGGACTATAGCCTTTACAAAGCGATGTGACTCTATTTTCATCACCACACCACATGTATGATATATATATATATATACATATTTAATGAAATAATATTTAATTTATTATATAATTATAATTCTATAAAAATAAAATAATACATACTTAATTTTTATAATGCTTGATGAAAAATGGAAATGTTACTCATCTGTATGTATGACATACCATCTCCATGATCATAAGGTACTTCATTTATTAAACCATAATTCGTGATTTTTATTTATTATGTAATTTATTAATTAATATGGTAATTGTTTCATGATTATTATTATGTGATGATGAAACTATATAATATTCATAATAACCGTAACATTCATAACAAACTCAAATGAAAAAAGGTAATTAAAACTAGAAACAATTAACATAATGAAAGGAAATTAAAGATATGGTTATAAGATGTTAAAAAATAATCATATTTTATAGTATAAATATTAATATGGTTCCTTTGTATGTTAATAAATTTTTTGAAACTGATATGTAGTTGGTTAACGCTTGTTCAACCAAAAGGAAGCACGAGGTAATTTATTTCTTATCGCAATTTCCTTTCATTAGGATAAACTTATAATTCCTTGATTATTTGGTTAAAGGAATGATTTATCAATTAAATATGATAATTATTTTTTATTTTCACTTTATTTATGTCGATTTACCTTTCATACACATAATTAACACATCGATTAATCATCAAATCAACTATATGACCATTGTAAGGGTTTATTTCAAAATCTCTTTATAAATGAGAATGTTTATTATTTGATATGTGTATAATAATCCCCTTTCATTTTCATATACTTTGGTTACTTATGAACGTTTTTAATTTATAGTACCATTTTCCACACTTTATTAATTTACATGATGGAGATACATTTATAAGAAAATATAACATTATTTTTCTCTTTGGTCGGAAATATATTTTCTTTTATAACCATGTTTTCCAAAAAATAAATAAAACTTTTTTATAAAAAATTTAAAAATTATTTATTAAATATATTTTTACCCATCTTGGTTTTTTAAAAAATATTTTGAATGCAAACTTCTTGTGATTTAAAAAACAAATTATCATTTGGATGTTACCAAAAAACTGAAAGGAATTTTGGTTTAACTTGTATGAAATGAACCAAATTTCTATCCATATTGACCCCCAAAATGTTTAAAATAATCTATTAAATGTTTCAAATATTAATTGAAATGAAAATTATTTTCAAAATTTGTTATAAATTTTATGTTTTAAAAAGATATTTTCCAAATGTATGGCATATTTTCCTCAAAATAGATTCTAAATATATATTTATGGTATTTATATAAATCTTCATCAAAAAACATTATTCAAACACCATGGGTATATATTGGATTGATTTAATCCTAATTATTTATATGGATGTTTTATGATCATTTTCACCAAGGTATTATTGAAATTTTCTTCCTATAATCATTTTTTAGTCATTAACACTCCCTTGAAATATTCACATATTTATGATAATTAGACATTAAATATACCCTAAATATCCATATTATCTAACATTTTATTTGTATATTTGAAATACTATATATCATTTCTACATATAGTTTTCTACATTGAATTTTATTTGGTTATTTTTGGAAATATTGATAAATAAGTATTCATTAATCCATATGGTTATTTGATGGAATGGAACATTTTCCATGAATTAAATCAATTATTTTATATATGAGCAATTTTTTGGACATGATGACATGTTTGGTATAGGATATTGATAGCGCCTTGATGTATCAACAATTCTAAAGAGATGAATCAGTTGTCTAGAATTAGTTTAATGGGTTTCTACCCATCAGTTTTGAGCATTTAGAGGGACATATATTAATGTTATAGGTACAATGTGCCTATGAAATTAAGTAAAATAATAAAGAATTTCCATCATTAAAACATAAGTTATTATTGTCCCTATTATTTCCATAATTTTATAAACAATAGATGTATTTCATTTTCATTATATTGATTAAATGGAATGTGTGTTCTGTTATTTTCCTTTCCATTTTTATTATGTCTTATATTATAGTGATAGATGATTTGATTAAATGTAACACATTTTTAGTTATTTATATTTACATTTCTATTATTAATATTATTTATTCATGGTATCTTCCACTGTAATTAACCCATACTCAATATCTAAGCTCACCCATAATTGGATTCCTTTCTCTAGATTTGAGTATGTGAAGTATGATTTATGATCAAGGACATTTTAGATGGAATAATTTTACTGTAAAAAATGTTATAACTTTTATTTCAAAATGTTATATGGGAATCATGTATATATATACCAAGAATAATAAACTATTTTTCCCTTCGAGATGTGATTGCTTGTAACTTTTTAAAATATATAAATCAGACAGCTGCTCAGAGTTACTAGGGTGGAGGCTATTATAATAACCATTTGATAACTAATAGAATTATATTATACATATGTAAAAAATTAGATTTTTTTAAAAAAATAATAGCTATATTCTCTAATTTGAATACAATGGTTAGGATATTACTATAACATTAAATAATAATATTTAAATATTATAACATGGTCTGTTTAGAATCATTTTTGCATATATTGTACGATATCAATGAATCCAAATTTATATATAGATATATATTTATAAAAATATTAGGGTGTAAATTTCTTAACCTTATTATAATTTCATCCTCAAAATTCTGTCGTTGATGATATAAGAAACAAAAGATACTTCTACCTCACCACTTCATTGGGTTCCCTTGAAGCTTCCTCTAATTAATGGTTTCTTAAAAAACTTTGACTAGTTGAGTGGAATTATTTCATATAACATTCAAAATATTATATATAATATCCATTAGTTATTTATAATAAAATATAACTTTAATCAGTGGTATTACCCTTAATTTTTGAACATTTGAAGGATTAGGTATGTACTTATTTATTAGTGACGCATGGAACACATCATTACCATAAAGGAGATTTTGTGGAAGTTATAGATGATAAGATATAGTCCCTGTGTGATCAGGAATCCCAAAGTGGTTGATACGTATTGGGATCCGATTCAATGACGATCTAAATCACTTAACATTTTCCTTAAAAGATATTCATAGGAATATCTTTTCACCAACTTTAAACTCTTAATCTCTCATATGATTCATATAAAAACGTTCTGTTGACTATAAGATTACCTCATTTGATTCTTAATGGATCTAACTTTATCTTGTATCTCCTTATTGATCACATATATTAATAGATTTATTTATCTAAATTCATCCCAACATGTTTGAGTTATACACATCCTTTAATAGAGGGATTCATAAGGATCCATATGAAGGATTTTGTAAAACTATGGTTGTAAGAACATTTTTCTATAAAAATGTGTTGATAATAACAACAATTAACATTAATAGAAAAATATCTCAACATATCTTATAGGGTCTGAATGTTACTATCTAACCAACCATCGGTCTTAGGATGATATGCAGTACCCAGAAACAACATTATATATAGAGTGTACTAAATTATTATCCAAAACATCGAGGTAAATTTAAGATCATGATAAGATAAAATTGAGTGTGGTACTCAATAAAACATCAACAAATTATTAATTCTTAACATTAAAATATGATCGAAATATAAATATTTTTTAATTTCAATGTAATGTGCTGGTTTTGAAGGGAAATGTACTTCAAACAAAATAAAGTTTTTCTATTTTGATGGATTGGGGAGTCTGATGATGAAATCCTTTGTAAAGATTTTCCATTTCACTTGAAGAATGGAAAAGGGTTATAACACCTATAAATAATTCTATATCTTATCAAAAATCTTATTATCTATAAGACATCATGATAAATATTCTACAATATTTCTCTTTCTGTCATCCCACCAAAAATATTCTTTCAGATCTCAATACATCTTTTTTATGTCTAGTACACATAGGGAATGATGAAGTATGATATTTATGTAATTTTTTACTTCATAAATTATGGTATTTATGGGGAACATATTCTGTTCCTGAAAATTATCATTCCATCACAATCATGGTTGAACATAGGAATATTTCTGAAATTCTTTTTTAGTTCCATATCTTCATTTAGCGCCTCTGTATTCCTCACACAAATATATGGTTAAAAATTATTTCGAGAAATAACTTTTCCCCATTCCTCAAGATTTCATTTTGTATTTTTAATAAATAAAAAAATTGGATCTATTTCACTCCTCA
Organism: Viscum album; assembly: GCA_963277665.1. Lineage (NCBI taxonomy): Eukaryota > Viridiplantae > Streptophyta > Magnoliopsida > Santalales > Viscaceae > Viscum > Viscum album. The sequence continues at coordinate 1,798,101,228 of OY728130.1, read as the reverse complement.
TCATGGATAGACAATAATGGTCCTTCTAACTAAGAACATCATCCACATTATTTTCCTTTCCAGATAGGTAAATAATTGAGGACTCATAATTTTTAAAAAATTTCAACCATCTTATATGAATCATATTCAAATATTTCTATGTGATTATATAATTTAGTCTTTTATGATCTATATATATGCAACACCGCGACAATTTAAATGACACATTTTATGATATCGTATACAACACACACCATCGGGATTAAACGAACCAATGATTATTATTATTTAAAATTAATTTTTTTTAAGTTTTATGGAATGAATAGTTTTAACATAATTTTTAAAATATTTATAAATGTTTTATATAATATATTTATAAATAAGAACTCCATTTTTAGTAAAATCATTTTTCACTTCAAATATCCATTATCTATTATTTTTTCTTTTTTCTTTTTTTTTATGTGGGAATTATAATTAAATTATACCAATTTTTGAATTTTTATTTTATAAAATGGGAATAATTATTATACTCATCATAAAAACTAGATTTTGGTGATATTTGGGGATTTTTCTAAAAATAGTTATTTGTTTGTAAATAGTGAAAAATATTGATTTTCGTTTAATCCTATATTTTTTCTTCAGTAATTTACAAAGATCCATTTATTAAGGTTTTAAAAGTTAAAATAGTTTCATTATATTATCTTTAATATATTTATGTTTACTAAAATAAATTTTATTGAATAATTTTTTATAAAAACATTTTTTACAAAAAACATCTTTTTTATGAGAATAAATTATTCATTGCACTTTTCATTTTTATACTGAAATAATTCCATCCAGTTAGTAAAATTTATTCTCGGAAAACTGATTCCTTATATAGAGTGAGAAGGTCCAAATTTGGTAATATGCCTCTTATATATTATTTTTCATTATAAATTGTAACTATAACAAATATTTATCCCCACAGTAAGGGTAAATCAGGTAATTAAGGTTACCAATAATGTGATAAGGCATATAAAATCATCCCAAAATTTTACATAATATCATTAAATGAGACTTTTTCATCCATAATCCTTATAAATTCGAAAATATGACCTTTTATTTTCATTTAGCTGTTATTTTAGCATTTATAATGTTTAAGTTATAGTGTACGACTAAAATGTCACCTTTTATCTTTTAATATATATAAATTTTTATGATAGGTATAAATACAAATTATTTTCAGTTATAAAGATTATTTTAAATATAAATTATTATTTTTTATCATGTTAGTTTATTTTGAATTTTTAGTGATCAAATAAGTATCTAAAATTATTTCTTAATGCCAACCCAATATTTATTAAATAGAAAAATAAAATAAATGAATTTAATAATATAAAGAAGCAATATAACATTAAACAATTATTCTGTTTGAAGAAATATTTTTATATATATAACACTATATTGATGTGTGAAATTATTATATTCAAGTACCCTTATTGTCTTGATGTTTTTAAAGTCCAATATAATGAATAGATTCAAAATTACAATAATGATATTTTATAAAAATTAAATTTTTATTAAATGATTCAAAATTCATAAAAAACATATATTTGGTAAAATTAATGGGATATGGTTGAAAAATCATCACTAGTAAATTTAGGATTCATTTTTAATTTTAATGAAATATTATTAACCCTTAATCAGTAGATAACTATAATATTGGGGTAATTGTCAAAAGGGTCAATGTGTGGTTCAAACGAGAAGTTACGGGTAAAAATTTGAAGAAACTGTTAAAAGTTTTATTTTATGATATAAATTTGATCAATACTCCTCCTATATTTGAGCTATATTATTTTTCCCCATTTTAACATGAAAATAATTTTTATACTTTTTAAAATTTCAAAAGTGCATTCTCTTAACATATAAATGAGAACCTCCTCTGCACTTTTAATCATACTTAGAAGCACATTAGTTATACCAATCCCTGAAAAATTAAATTATTAAAAACAATACATAAGTTATATAGGTTATGTTCCTTCCAAAACACAAACTGAAGGTCCCTTAAGGGGACATCAAAAGGAAGACTACCAAAGAATAGGCAATTGCCATTATAAGTCATTTCGTGTTTATTTTTTCTTACACATCATCATAATATATCACACCCATTATAAAATAGTTACCAAATTATCATACAAATTAAAATATTTTTATTATGAAATTATTATGTTCAATCTATTTCACATCCAATAGAAATGAAGAAAAAATCGCTTATTTGTCTGTATTGCTTACCCTCTCCACATAGCGGTAGAATTTGATTCTCATCAACTATTTACATGGAAGGATATAGATATATACATAATGAATATATATATTATTTATGAATTATATATTCTTCATGAATTATACAATCATATATTCATTCTTAACTTCCAATTCATTTCAAAATGATAATGTTGCTTATGTATATGTATGGACTACCACCACCACAAAGTGTTGTGATCCATTTTTCATTTACTATATACATTAATGTTAATAACGATGGATTTACTAATTATATAAGATTCATATGATATAAAAATTATCCATCCATGGTGAATTACTGTTTTCATTTATTTTTATCCCCCCATTGACATGTGAAAATATCATTCATCCATACATACAACCTACCATATCCATGAACGACCAAATTCATTTTTTTGTCTCTATAATTTATTAATGATTATAAATAACAATATATTCAATATATATGATATTTTTTTTATTCAATAAATTTATTGAGATGATGGATCCATGATAAATAATCATGTAATGAGACTACATAATCAAAATTTAAATGATGAACAAGGCAGTTATCTCCTAAAATAAATATAATAAAAAATGATTATTAAAAAATGAGTAGTAAAATTTTATAAAGGGATAATATATGATAATAAATATATGTATATGGTTCTATTGTATAACTACAATAAATCTAAATTTGTTATAAATTATGTAAAAACAACTTACAAGCAAGCTAAACATGAGATTACAAATTTGATATCAATTTCCTCAATATTGATATTTATCTATTAATATCAACCTATTTACTTTAATATGGTGATTATATTTCCCCATTTATTTATTTAAAATTAAAATATACTTATCCTATATTTTCAATGATTCCACTCAAGTTACACTTTCAAGAAAGATTTTTAAATGAAAAGATGAACTTATTTCTCAACATGATTAGGTAGATTTTTCAATGATATCCATATTTTTCAAAATTGATTTATGAAAAAAAAAATTTATTTACACATATGACTTATAAAAGATATTATATGATATTATTGATTTTTTAAATGTAAGGACATTAATATTTATTGTGTTTTCTCTAAAAGGGTCATTTTCAATATTCATTGCAATAAATTCAACATGAATGTCTTTTAACATATATGGTGTTAAAAAATTGTCCTACTACCTTATCCATTTTACGCTCTTCATCTTGTTATAGAAAATTTAATGATATTACAAATAAAAACCGTTTTAAAATTTTTTCAACTACTTGAATTTTCCTGGTTCTAATTTTAAAAAAAAATATTGGGAAAATCATGAGACTAGGTGTTAAGATGGCGTGCGATTCCGAGGCCCGGAGTAATTGGAACGATCCATTAAATAGTGTTATGTTTTTCATAATAGCATTCATGTGATGTTTTCTTAAAATTTTAGAATAACTATAAAATGTGTTCATGGATCAAAAATATAAGGGCACCATTTTATTTGGGGTGCATATTTTACCGTATGTTTGACTTAGCTTTAGTTGGTATGGGTCTCTAGTGATAAAACATAAAAATGGAATAACTGTAAATAAAATTATTAAATAGAATTATTTTATTTTCCAAATCGTTATTAGTCATTAATGGTAACTCATATTGGAAATCTGAGTGTACCATTTATCTCTAGAGGGTATGCTTTCCTTGGGATAACCCTAACCTCGACTGGCGTGGGTTGAGGGTAAACCATAATTTACGGACCTTTTAAAGGAGAATAAAATAAACTTAAATAAGTTTCTTTTATTTCCTTTTTATGTTTCATAGTGTAACGACAATATGACTTAATGAAAGTTAAACTTGTTCTCCTTCCATAAATGATGCAGTTTGGTGACAACATTTCAATGCTAAAATGTAACCCTGAAAGGCATTAACATGTTAATGTGATTCATCAATTAATTAGGGTAAGGTTCTAGTGTTATAATTTATTACACTGAGGAAATTATTTTGAACCATGGATTTTCCCTATTACAAGGGGGAGATGGCTCTATCACCGACAATGAAGGATCAGAGGACGGGATTCAATCATGTGAAGATGAATTGATGAACTCCAAAGAAACAAGGATCGACGTGATGACGCAACTTCAATATACACCTGCATGCATTGCAACGTAATGTAGGGGTTGTTATTTAAACTTTTTATTTCCCCTTTATTCAATTTAGTTTATGAACATGGATCAACCAACAAATAGGTTGTCCCACAATTTGATCGTTCTTGCGGGATGGTTTGATTTGCGTGGGTTTAACTATAGATTATCTTGTTGGTTTTTGATCCAAAATTATAACCACAAAGATCCCAGATCGACACAAATTTCGAGTAAGATTGATTCACCATTTTTTATTCGATCCTATACTCCCTTCATTCTTCATTTGTTGCAGGAACTCATCATTTAAATCATGACTCGACATTTGGAGATTGATCGATCATTACACAAAAAAACTGTGGTACAATGATCCGACATCACGAATCCTATATGGACATGGCACGACAGATGTGAAATGATAACTGTGGATAATGGATCCAGGCAATGCAGGAGATATCTAACATGAATAGATTCACACCGGAAAAGGGTTTGTTGCATGATTTTGGACCCTTGGAGATGAATTATTGGGCCCGATGATTCTGGAACATCTTTCAGATCAATGATCGGAACACCAGAGCACGTGTGGTGGCCCGCAGAGGATCCCATTGGTGTACTAGAACCAGTGGTGGCACACAAAATATCTCATTGGCACGTCAGCACTAGCAGTGGCACCCGGCGGTGGCCACGTGCTGGTGTGGCGCAAGCTAGCCACCCAGGGCAGTGACCAAAGGAAGCCACAACGACTCGATTGTAGGTGGCATCTGAGGCCATGGCGAGGGGGTCCAGTGATGCAGTTGTTCCATGTTAGGATAGAGGCACTTAGTCAATGGGCTGCATGCTGATATCAATATCCAGACCAGTGAGCTGCTTAGTGTGAAAGGGATGCAGTGAGCTAGGGCATCCGATTTGGATATGGTCGGGCCGTTGGGTGGCCCTACTGCATAATAAATGGCCCGCCAGTGTGGGATGGGATGGAGGTGGCTCAAGATATTTGGTGGTATGATGTGATATTCCCATGGCTCAATGGTATTGACCATGGGCCCTACCTAGACAGGGTCAGGTTGGGTTGGTCCGACAAGGTGGGATCGAAGCCAAACCCAACCGGCCCGTATTTCACTAAAATTCTTGTAACATTGAATCTGTAAGTCCAATTGACAAGTCGTTGACAGTGTTACGATATTTATGATGAGGCTAACCTTTTGAGATGGTTTAGTGGGGTTTTAGTTGGACCTATAGGGTCCGGTGGAATTCTCTTGGTCATTCCTATGAGGGATCAATATAGGATCCTGGTACCATCACAAGGGGTGACATTAGACATTGAGAACATACCATTGGACTTCACTATGAAGGTACAATACCAAATCTCATTCCTATCATAGATAATGGCATGATTTCTAAAGTTAAATGTATTTAAATAGATCTTGGTGTCCTAGTAGGCCTATGTGACGAGAAGATCTATGTGACCTTGTAGGCCGAAATGACTCCATGGGTCAGAGTTACCCAATGGATATATATGGATCATGTACCGCACCGAGAGGCCAAACTAGTCTTTGTGGTACCTTAGATTTGGTTTTTGGCATGGGTGTGGCCAATATTTACATATTTACCCATCCCCTATCTAGAATGATAATTTTAGTAGGGTCAGGGTTTCCCCCAGTGAGCCTAGGGTGCAGGGCCCCCTATCAATGTATTGAGATCATTCCTTCCTTCATGACATGACCAAATCAGTTTACTTTATGTTGTTCACAGTTTTTATTCTTTTCGAGCGGTCCCAAGCAATTGTTCCTCTTTAGGAGGGACTCTAATGACTTCATAGCTTAATGAACATGTTCTGCTGGATTGAACGCCCCTTGATAAATATCTTCTGATCAATGATTTGTTCTGATATCGAGACTCATTATCTCAGTGAGGCCAGATGTCTCAATGGAAAACTTTTGGTGTATTGTGGATGGATGTTCTCTTAGATACATTTGGATGACTTGACCTGCATTCTAAATTTGAGAAAGATCAAGGAGTGAGACCTCCTAGAATCGAGAATTCTATGAGCGGAACCATATGGCTGGCAATGGATGAGGTGTTTCATCTTGGAATCCTTTTACAGTTATACCTTGATGTTTTTTTTGTTTTTTTTGTTGACATTTACCTATGTTGACCTGATATTATCTTCTTGGTGGTGTCTCCTTTGTGATCTTTTACCTTGTGTTTCATGGTCCCATACTGAGTATTGTTTTACTCAACCATGTAAGAGATTTTCTTTCACTTGTCGTGTCTTGTGCAGATGTCCGATGCTTTGGTGGAGTACTAGGAATAGAAGGACTAGGACCTAGATCAAATAGTTCCTTGTGAGATTATAATATATAATGTATTCCTAGAATCTTCCTAAAATAGATTTAGTTCCCTTGTTTGTAGTTCAGATATTAATGTTTTCTTTTTTGTGGGCTTCTGTTTCTAGAAAAGTTTCACTTTACTACATTACATTCTAACAAATTATATTATTGAGTTCTATTATTATGCATGCATTTTCGTAACTAAGTGTTTTTACTCTCTATCCCCTATGGTCCGGAGTTGGGTGTGTGTGTACATGATTTGAGGAAAATGCCTCCCATTTGTGGGATATTCCTACTCGGTGCTAGTAGTCATCCCATATCCTATTAGAGGCGGGATTGGGTTTGTCATGACATGGGGAAAGGGGGATAGGTCTTGACAGAGTGGTATTAGAGGATTTTCAATTCAACATTGAGATATGGAATTACTGGGATTGGTTTAGGGAAACAGTGTTAAGTGTTTCGAGTTCTACTTTCAATCCAGGGACTCCGGTGTTGGTGTGGTGACTGACGTATCCACAAACCTGGACTATGGGAACCTAATTTTCATCTCAGAAAATGAAAACACTATTTTTTAAGAAAAAATAACGGTATATGAATCATATATGAATGTGAAGTGTTTTTCCATGACCTTCTTCAGTCATCACACCAGGTTTACTCTTTTAACAACAATAAAACTTTTTTTCCTTAGGATATGTTCATGATTCTAGCCAACAATTTTTGCAAATTAGGATCGAGAGATTGGCCCGATACTCAATGATGAATCCCTGATGTGGGACATTCATCGATAAGTTCTTCTTCTAGATGGTCAACAGTTGAGGGTTTCTCCTAATCATCAGTTTGCAGACCCACCTATGTTGTTTAGTTGGATAAAATGTTCTAGACTGAGTTGTGGATGACTATTTTGGCACTAGATGCTGAGGCACAAGATTCAAATTTGTGTCATAGTCTTCTGAGGAAGTGATCCCCTAGGAAGCAGGGTTAGCAAGACATACCGATAGAAGGGGAGAAATATAAACCACAGAACCAATATATTCTTAAAAAGTTCCTGGGACATGCTAGTTATGATAAGAAAAGTATTTTTAATTATTATCATAAAAGAATGAATATCATGTGTGTTTTCCCCACCATTTATGCTATATTCAGTGAGCTAGTTATTGATCCTCTATGAAAGTGGCAATAGCGAGAGAAGACAGATCAGTTGGGTGGTTGATATGTCCGGAGAGGACGGGATGGATTAGGGGTGGCTGAAATTTTGATGTGTTACCACCACCACGTCCTAGTGGTCCATACCAAACATTGGGAGTTAAAGGAAAATGATGGAGAAAATTGCTAGTTTTCAATCATTATAACCCCAACACTCTAGGGTTGATTCATGGTATGATCTGTTTCTTTCTACTTTAGCATTAATATTTATAGATAGTCAAACTCGAGATTTCTTTTCAGACCATTTTTCGTGTTTGACACCAAGAGATTCTAGTTAAGATATTTACTTGACCCTCATGTTTAGATACTCAAATTGGTGGAGACCTAATGATAACACACTAGTTCCCATAGTGTGACCTGACTCTTGGAGGTTTGAGTATCGATTGGGATATCTTGGTAGTGGCATCAAGGCATTATGATATCATTCTTTGTATAGACTAAATACTCATTTCAAACTCAGATTTATTGTTTTAGGAATATGATGTAGTTAATCTACTTTTATGGAAATATATTTACCTTTACCTACAAATTGGAAATCTATTCAACATTTTATGGACTTAGGCAGAGGAGGGTGGATCTGATTTCTATTCAGTTGGCTAGTCTGAACCTTGGTGAAACAGATGTTATGAGCCCTCATGTTTCATAGTGGTGGCATAGTATAAGGATGTCTTTCATGAAGACGTTTCAAGTTCACCTATCCATTGATATTTATACTTCTTTGTTGGTCTACACCCCGTGGTGGAACCGATATTTACATCACAACATCAGATGGCTCAAGAAGAGATCCACGAACTAGGGGTGTATATTAGGGACATTTAATGGAATGGATTAGTAAGGCCCATTGTTTCACCCTAGGTAACCCCATGTGATCTTCATTGATGACATCTTAGTGTTCTTAGTGTCTGAGGAGGAGCACGTGAGACACTTGAGGATGGTCTTGGACCCATGTTGAGAGCACCAGCTACACGGAAGGATCATGGAGTGTCTGTCTTGGATTGTAGAGGTCTTCTGTTTCTTGGGAACATCACTTCAGAGGCTGTAGTTGTAGTGAATCTAGTGAGGTTTTAGAGAGTTTCTGATGATAAGAACTGTTGGAATCATAATCTTGAGTTAGCAGTGGTGGCATTCCTATTGATGATGTAGTGATACTACCTGTGGGGCGGGTGATACATCGCCTGCTTAAACATCAAGGATCTCAAGTATAGTTTCTCTTAGAAATGTCAGGCATTGAGATATAGGTGATTCCTAGAGTTCCTATAAGACTATGACTTAATGTTTTTATATACTCCTGGTAAGATGAACATAGATGCATATGATCCCTTCAGAAATCTATTTAGCAGTTACCTAATGAGAAATCAATGAATTTTTTCTCGTCCTAGTTATCCATCATGAATGGAGATGTAGTAGCTTATCTCTAGTTGTTGGTTGTTGACCAACCACTCTTAAATGAGCCAGGGAGGAAAAACGTGGTGGTGTCATCATGTGAGTCTTTACGTGATCAGTTGTCCATAGGGAAAACCCCTGATGGTAAATCGAAAGGTGATGACCAAAAAATTATTTTTAGAAAATGAATAGTTGTAAAAGTTATGCCTAGAGTGGTGAGATGCATCGTGATATTCATGAGGGTGTCAAAGTTGACACCGAGGAGGATGTGACAGGTTAAAGCTGAGATTACCTGCCTAGTTAAAATCTAAGAATTGTTTGAATAAGTTACATGGGTTGTCAAATCTCTATGTTAAGAACCTTTTCATAGTAGTGGTTTCCATTTTTTCTTTCTTAGGATACGCGTAAGGGAGTGTGAATGAATATTGTTGGAATTCATGAGGGGTTTACCACATATGTCCATGAGACATGATACCATTTGAGTGATCTTTGACTGACTCATCGAGTTATCCAAGTTGTTAAATACCCATTAATAGAGTTTAGTAGAGGGATAATGATTCCTCTACTTGAAATAGATAGTTTGAATCTCTTATGTTTCATCGAAAATTGTTTCTGATTTTGTTGCTTTCTCTATACCCCAGTTGTAAAAGGGATTTTAGGAAGCATTTACATTAAATGTGTAGGTCATCTAGGAGAGGATGAAGAATGCATAGGACCATCTGATATTTTGTCCTGGTAGATGGTATAGATCTTTGGAGTTTGAGGAAGGAGACCTTATCTTCCTATGGGACTTACCCCGATAAGGGTTACCGAGATTTTTAATTGTGGAAATTTATATTCAAGGTTTATCATCCAACATTCAAGTATTGCGTAGAGTTAGTGAGGTAGCATATTGATTGTCTCGAACTCGCAATGGGAATAGGGACACAACATCTTATACATGAAACACCTGATGAGATTCATGTGTACCCCCTTTTTCATGTCATAATCTAGGGAGAGTTGGACATTGATGTTGGATGGTCTTCGGTTGAGTACCCAATGAAGAGAGAAGGTCCACTGTGGAGTATCTTTTCCTTGATGAGAGGCCAGTGGTAGCAAGAATATCTAAAAAAGAGCACATGGGAGCAGGATTCTTAGATTCCTACTCATTTATTTCACCTTTTTTTCAAGTAAACCTTGATTTGATTTTTGAGGATAAAAAGACGTAATGTGGGGAGAATGTAACAACTCGGATTTCCCTGGTTCTATTTTCACAAAATCATTTGGAAAATTATTATACCAGAAACTACGACAGCGTGCGATTATGGGTTCTCGAGTGACTAGAACCATCCATTGAAAAATATTATGTTTTTTTAAATAGCATGAATGAGCGGTTCACTTGAAAAAGTGTAATAACACATAAATGTTCTCCCAGATCATAAATCTAAGGGTACCATTGCATTTAGGATGGTGGGTTTACCCTCGACACAACTTAACTTTATTCGGCACAAATATCTAGTGAGAAAACACCACAATGACATAATCGTAAATACAATAATTAAATAAAATTATTTTATTCCAATTCATATAACTCATAAATGTTAACTGAGAATAAAAATTCGACAGTACCATAGTGTTTTTAAGGGTGTAATTTCCTTAGGTGAATCATAACCTCACCCGATGTGGGTTGACTGTAAAATATAATTTTTAGATCATTTAGAGTGGAATAAAATAAACATAGAGAATATAATTTTATTTTTGTTTTACATTTCACACTGTGGAAACACCATAACGCAGTGACAAAGAGACTCGTTCTCCATTAATAAATGAAATAGTGTGGTGATGTTGTTTCAAAGAGAAATAGTAAAGCTAAAACACTTTAACATGTTAACATGTTTCCTCCATTAATCCTAGGTAGGATCTATCATTAGAATTCATAAAACATGAGAATTTCTCTACAACCCCGGAGAGTTTCAAAAGAAAATAATTGGAGTCCCTCCCACTGGTGATGACAGATTCATGTTCGATATTTGATCTAGTGATGAATAATCATTGAACATCAGTGGACCAAGGATCGACGTGAGGACAAAACTTCATTATATGTCTGTAAGTGATCCATCTCGAGGTATGTGTTTTCATTTAAATCATGTCTTTCCATGTTCTTCGATTAAAAAAAACAAAGATCATCCCATGAAAATGTTTACCCTTGGTTCAATCATTCTTGCTGGAGGGTTCTATTTGTGGGTTTTTAAAGAGAGATTATCTTTTTGACTTTTTGTTAACCATTCTAAAGGAAATGGACCCCCATCAACATGAACATCAATGGAGGTCCATTAATCTTTTTTGATTCATGGGTTTCCTCCATCCATTATTCATTCATTACAGGCATTCAATGTTGGGAACAACACTACAAATTTTGAGATATGTTTATTGTTGTGAAACTGATCCTTGGTGTAACAATCTAACATCAAGATCTGGGATGGAAACAACACGATAGAGCTGAGATGATGACGGTGGTGAGTGGATCGATGTGGTGTGGGAGATATCACATGTGAATATATTAACACAAGAAAAGGAAGATGGAATTATTTCGAACCCCCGATGATGAAGAATACTTCCCATGGATTCTGAAACAACTTATGGATTGATGAAATGGCCATTAGAGCACATCGGGTGGCCCGTGAAAGATCCCACCTGCATGCTGGCGATGGCTACGTGGAAGTGCAGAAGAAGCCAACCACCCACGGAGGCGACTGGAGGAAACCATGGAGGCTCAACCACATGTGTCTTAAAAGGATGTGTCCATGGTAGGATGTAGTGGAGTAGGCCAATTACAAGGATTGTTTGTGTGGATTTGGCAGCATGTGGTTAATGGACCACGTGCATAGATCGACGACCGGCCAAGCTGAATGGGTTTTGTGAAGGGTACATGACGATCTACCACATATGGGATTGAAAAGGCCATCACAACAATACAGGGAAGGAAAAAGGGTACCAGGCCTGTGGGATGCCCGACTGGACAAAAAGCAGCTCGCTAGTGCGAGTTGGTCCAAGGGAGGACTTGGCCGTTGGGCTGGACCCATGACCAAATAGGTCAGGTCCAGTAAGCCTAATGGGCCTGAACATTGGGCAATGCCTGACCATGTCAGAACCGACCAAGTTAGTTAAATTCAGCTAAACCGAGTTAGGATGGGTCGGCCCACCCAAGTCGGATCAGACATGAACCCAACCCACCACATTTTCACTAAAAATCCTGTAACATTCAAATGGTATGTTTGATTTATGTGCCTTCGGTGGCATTGGTACCCTTGAGAAGAGGTTTTCCTTTTGTGTTAGCTTAGTAGGGTTTTATTTGAACTAGAATGGGATGGTGGAATTATATTTTTATTTCTTATGAGGGGTTGATATTGGATCCTGATCCCATTATAGGGGTAACAATAGAGATTGAGATAGTACCATTGGGATTATCTATGAAGGTACGATGAAGTAAACCACTTCTATCATAAATAATTGCCCATATTTTGAAGTGAGTTGGCTTAGACTAGATCATGGTGACTAAGAAGAACTATATGATGAGTAGATCTTGGTGAAATATTAGGCTTAAATGACCTCGCAGGTCTCAGGGACCCAATAGGTCTATGTGGATAATGCATCTCACCGAGAGGCCTAGCCAGTTCTCACTTCTCTTCAGGGTAACATAGATAGGTTTTTCGGCATGGCTGTGACCGAAACATACAGGTACACCCTTCCCCTATCTATTTTGATAATTCCAGTAGGCCCACAATGCCCCCCACAGAGCCCTGGGTGTAGGGCCCCTTATATATATCAAGAATATTCCTTCCTTCGTTACATAACATGATCAGTTTACTTCAAATTTTTCTAAGAGTTTCTTATTTGGGGAGGTCCCAAAGACGATAGAATTATTTGCGATGGTCTCTCATGACTTCATAGCTCAAGGAGAGATCTCTCATAGAATGAACAATCCTTGAGAATAATCCTATAACCATTTATTGGATTTGATCTCGTGACTCCTTGTCTCAGTATGACAGAACATCTCAAAGATACTTCATGGAACATCTACATCGGATGTTATCTCAGATAATTTTGGTAGACCTATTCTACATTCATGATTTCAGATAGCTCGAGGAGTGGGACCTCCAGGAGTCGAGCGTGCAATGAGAGGAACCATAGGTCTTGTAGTGGATGAGACACTGCGTCCTGGAATCCATTACGAGTATACACGGATGTTATTCCTATATGTGTTGTCAAAATATACATATGTGTTTCCGAATATTTTAAGACGGGGCGCGCGCGCATGTCCATGACACATGGGAGGACGCGCAGCTCGTTACCCCACATTCCCACTTTCCAATGGCAGGCAACATCCATTCCTTGTTCAGGGATGTCTGCTCCTTGATCGAAACCAGGATGATGGGATGTCGGTTCTTCCTTCTGTGGATTCCTCATCGGAGCTCGTCACCTAGTCCGGGTCTCCCTCATAGATTTTAGACGGGTTCGTGAAGCTCGTTCCAGGCGCCATATCTGCATGGACGCCGGTTAATTACGATGCTTCCGTCGAGATGCTCCAAGGGGTCTTGTTGGGGCAGCAACCTTTGGTGAGGAGAATGGTCACATTGGTGTGTCGTTGGAATGACTTGACTCCGGGGATTAGAAGTTCTGTCTTCTGTCCCTTATTATAGGGCTTCTCGAGGGCGTGGAAGCTCGAGGCATCCCACATCGAACGCGGGGATTGTGTACCATCTGAGGTTCTCCTCAGCTTCCCATGTTTAACATGGGGTATGCCGCGAGTTTAACGTCTTGAGTAAAAGGATCGGACTGATCAAAACACCAAGAGTGGATCAGATTGAAGGACCCCCTAGGGGGAACACCGATGTTGGGGCCAAGATGTGGGCAGCTTCCCATATACCATGGAGTGGGATGGGGTGGGATGATCTCACTGGGATGTGGTGGCCAGTGTAAGGATCAAGATGGGTGATGGAGTGATGGGCTTGAACCTCGTGGAGGCTTCCTACATATCCCCAGTGAAGGGAATCAAAGTCTGCGTAGATCGATGATACGGTGGGACACCTGAAGAGGCGACCGATGAGAATGAACTCATGGATTGGATCCTGGAGTAAGTAAGATCTCCGGGCTAGGGCATGATCTTCCTAAGGCACATGGTCTCAAGGGGGAAGTCATGGTGAAACATGGGTGTGAGGCATGGGGCTTATGCTCTGAGGCGGCCCATAATGGTGGTTGTTAACCGACACAAAGGGGTCGGAACAGCTGAGCGATGGGCATGAATCTCATGGAGACTTCCTATGTACCATGAGTTAGCACGTATCAATGTCCAGGTAGTTCAGGGCAAACAGTTTAACGTCATGCAGGACGTGATACATTTTAACGTCATGTAGGACGAGATACAGTTTAACGCCATGCGGGACGAAGGCATTTGGGGATTACGCTCTTAGGCAGCCTAGAGTGGGTATGGGGTTTAGGCTCTGAGGTGGCCCATGGTGGTCGAGGAACCGACGTGGAGAGGTCAGAACAACCAGGTTGTGGGATTGAACCTCGTGGAGGCTTCCTACGTACCATGCGTTAGCACAGATCAAATTCCACATCTTTCGCTGGGATGGGGGCTTATGCTCTGAGACAACCCAAAGGAGGATTTCATGGCCGATGCATGCTCTAAGCCCACATGAGTCATGCTTGGTGTGAGTAACAAGAGGCATCTTGGACCAGACGATCACGTCGGAAAGGGTGCGTCCGTGAGAAGCAGAAAGGGGCTTACGCGTTGAGTGGACCAAAGAGGAAACAAGGGCATACACGTGGTTAACAACCCTTGGTGCCAGGGATTACTCCAGGATGGAGGCCCGTGGTGCGACAAAGCGCAGTGGAAAAGGGAATCCACTGGACTTGGTAGGGGGGAAGTACGAAGATGCACGGGTGCAACCTTCCGCAAGAGAGGCTAGGGGCTTATGCTCTGAGGCAGCCCTTCCTTCGTGGACAAACGCCACACCGACAAGGAGGATCTCATTCCATGCGAGGAAGAGTCCATTACTGTTGAGACGAGTGGGCATAAAGAATGCCCGAGCTAGGGGGACCCTGCATGCGAAGCACGAGGTCAGACAACAATTTAATGTCATGTGTTAAGGACGAGCTGCTTAGCAGTTTAACGTCCTGCAGATTGAACGAGGTGGGTTCCCTCCACACCCCTATGGATTACATGCCTAATGCTCTCTACACCTTGTTGGAGGGAAGGCATCATCAAGGCCGTAGTGAAGGGGGGCCGCAGGTCAACCCATTGATGGGTCCACGTTAGCGTGGCTATGCGAAGAAGCAATAGCTGTTAGTGTGCCTATGCAGAGAAGATAAGGCTAAGAAACACAATGGGAAACACCACCCAAGGAACATTGAGGTTACTTCGTACGATCCTAGAAGGCCGTACGGGAAAACAACACGTGGCGCACATGCCTGGCAGAGAAGACATCAGGTGCCGGCGCGGAGAGGCAGCCAAGGGGCGTCAAGGTAAAGGAGCGGGGGTGTTGCACGCAAAACACTGAGATGGCGCGCAATAGAGCCAGAGGATTGCACAGATAAGAGATTTCGCATAAGGTATTGCATGTACAGAAGGGGATTGCGTGCATGGGACAAGGATTGCGGGAAAGCGAAGAACACAGATGAGTGGGCAAATTCACTTAAGCTAGTGGAGTTGTGCGCAAAGTCGAACCCCAGGACAAGGTTGCACGAAAAGGGGAATTACCTGAAAGTCATATTCTGCGTGAGGGGAGTCGAATTGCGTGCATGGGAGGCATTCCGAATTCCGCCACCCCAAACCGTTTGGGGTCGCCTTCTATTTATAGCCCTCGAGCGACGCAGAATCGAGGCGGCGCGCAAAATCTTCCGTGGTGGGAACTGTTGGCATGCAAAACCTCGCCTTGAGGAACCGGGGCGTGCAAAATTGTGTGCCTCACCGGCATGATTACATGCATCCTGGGGATGCTTCGCAAACACAACTTTATTTCACGCAAGTCCTCCTTTATTTCGCGCCCCACTTCCCAGGCCTTCGGACCAGGCCTCTGATTCCGAATATGACTTCGCTTTGCCATTTCGAAACTTCCTCTAAGAGTTACGGACTTTTTTCGGCGTCTAAAATGCCCCCCCCCCTCGGAATTGGATCGGCGAGAGGTCACAACGATCAGATTCCGATGGAAACGCCGAAGCAGGGCCACTCCCGGGTGCTTAGCGCGCAAACAACCCATGCGGCGTGCAAAATGACGGATCGACGAGGAATTTTCCTTACGCGTCGCACAGAACTGTGGCATCGCTTATAAAAAGGGGCGTTGGGTCCCAAATCCATACATCAGTTTTTACACATGATAGGCTTATCGCTCTCGTCCACGAAATTTCTCCCGCGGCTGCGTGTAAAAACGCTCTAGCAGTGCGGAATTCCTTCTGATGTTTGGTCGTCCTTGCGCTCCTACTCGGGATATTACATGCTTAGTATGCTGATTGCACACCCATCTCATAGATTTAGCACAGCCACTTCATATTTTGCACATTACTCTCTGATTCCGCGCACAACATATTGGTTTCATGGAACTCCCAAGATATTTGAGATGGCAGCAAACCGAGTTGATGAGGGGAAGCCGCAGCTCGTCGGACTGAAATGGCGGCAACCGAGGGGGGTTTATGGAGCCAAGGTGATTGTTTTTGACAACCTGACCTTGTTCAATCTGCTGAATCCAGCCCAAAACATGGATCCCCTGTCTGACAACCTCCCGCTCTGGAACTTTGGAATCCTGGAGGAGGTGCCCCTGCCGGGCTTCGAGGTGGACATGCTGCGGTCATGGGTGACCCGGGAGGACGAGATTCCTCACTACAAAATCACCAACTATGGTCGTCCTACTAGGGAAAATAGACATATGGACGTATATGTCCTGAACCTGAGGACTAGGACCATTACTGGGGATGAGCCTGTTGCAGAGAATTCTCCGACCCTCAATGCGAGCACGTTCCGTCAGAGTGTCACAGATGACACAAAGGGATGGCTGAAGGATTGGAACTATGGTCCGGGGGAAACTTCACTAGCGAGTGGGCTTGGGCGTTCTGGGTTCGCCATACATGAGACCAGTTCAGGGATGAACTGCGACATATTGGCCTGTTTGAGGCCATCTGTACGTTGCAGTTACACTTCCACCGTCAACCTGAGCTTGTCCCGGAGCCATTCACCCGGTGGTCTCCTGATACCAACACATTACACCTTCATCATGGGGATGTTGGCATCAATCTATGGGACGTTCACTGCATCGTAGGTATCCCACTAGAGGGATACCAATACAACGAGTTCGTTCTTCCAATGTGCACCTGGGAAGACAGGTCACAGACGCCTATGCTGACGTGGCACCTGTTGGAGCTAGCCAAAGAGAGGCTAGGGGTTAAGGGCTTCTTGAAGGACATTGCCATCAAGGGCTGCTTCAGCCAATTCCTTGAGAAGGATCTGGCCATCAAGATGTCAGGACGGGGTAAACGGTGCCCAACTGTGGCTCAGAAAAGTAGGGATAGGTCATATTGGAAGACCCTGGAGGCGGGGAAATAAAAATCATGGGGCTACCGCGTCATTGAGACCCAAGACCCGAACGTCCGGTATGCCGCTTTCCTTGCCGCCTTTCTGAGCAGGTGTCTCATGCCGATTCGAGACGTGAGGATGGGCTTCCGTCCAGCAAGACTGGTGATGGTGGGAACCATGGATGCCAACAAACAGTTCCACTTGGGGGTCCCCATTCTGGCCAAGTTGTATGCCATCCTGGGACGCATCTCACGAGGGGGATCGCCTCAGAGAGTATGTGGTCCCTTCTAGATATTCCATGGCTGGGTGACGGCTCATCTCGGTGGGTACACTTTCCCAAACGCCATCCGTCCTCCAGGAAAAGTCCTGCGAACGTCGCTGTTGAACATCGCTTGGGTGGCACCGATGATGCTCAATGAGGAGGGCGTGAGATTCCGCATCAGAAACCCCAACAACTTCCACTTCATCCCATTCCCCACACTGGTCAGCCAGATGGTGGGAAATCGACGAGGCTATCTTGAACAGTAAAAGTATTTCCAGAGCATTCGAGGTGGGGTGATCGTGGCTCGGATCGACGGGAAGGTGATCTGCGAGCCTTAAGTTCCATCCCGATTCGCCATGCAATTCAGGTGCCTCCAACGAATGTCGAAGTAGGTATTCACGGCTGTCTGGCAGGAGAAGAATCCCCGCATTCTACACCAGATGTGGTTGATGTTTACAACTTTCGGCTTTTGAAACGTCATTAATCTTCCTCCCACCGGGGTTGACGCTGGCCTAGCAACCGAGTATAACGAACATTGGACCATCGCTTACCCTTAGGGGCTTTTACGCAAGCGAGTCCGACATCTCGAGGTTACTCCCGCGGAAACCGAGTGACGGGGGAGAAGGAATGGTGCTGCTGGAAGGGAGGAACCAGGGGTGTGTCAGGCAGCGAGGCCTGCGCAGGCCTGGACATCAGCAGCGGGAACATCATACAGCGCCGCCGCGACCTCGTTGCCCATAGGGGGGTCACATGAGGCGGCCAGGGAGCTGCCTAGGAAGCAGATAAGATACCTGCTCGATCCTTCCCAAGAAGAAATTCTCCCGGCACTGTGGTTGGTTGGGATGACCCTGCGGCAATCGCTGAGCATTGAAGCCATCTGGCAGAAGATAATGCAAAACGGGATCCAGCTGCCAGAGGTCGGGCTCGTTTGAATTACTGATCGAGTAAACTTCAATCAGCAGCATGCTTATCTAACAGCCATGGAGACATACGCGCGCCAAAGGGTTCGGCGTGTGGAGCCACCTTTATGAGTGAAAGTGATGCTCGGCCAGGAGCATGACCCAGAAGTGATGCCGCTGGGAGAAGGCGACAGTGACGAGGAGTCGGAGGGGGTGGAGGAAACCGGAGAAGACGAAGGCGAAGGGGAAGAAGAAGATGAAGGAGAACCCTAAGGTGAGGGGTCGCAGGGTGAGACCTACCAAGGGAGTCTCCGAGAGAGCGGTGAGATTGTCAGCTCTGATCTTGACATAACCGAGATACTCGAGGTCTGTATCTATCTTCAGTCATTTTACTTCTTCATCCATTCTCCTTTTCAATTTCCCACCCATCTCTATACCTCTCTCAGGAGCCTCTGAGTATTGGTCGGGCATCCCCACTAGAGGAGGGAGTAGAGGAACCGGTGGGACATGATGGGTATTCATCACCCATCATTGAACTAAAAAGCACAGAGGGGTCTCCCATCATGGCGGCTCCTGTAGTGGCCGGAACACCAGAGACCGACGCTATAGATTCCTGTATGTCTCATGCTTCAAAACAGGTGCTTTTTATCAAATCATCCCAACTAATAAGTGTACATTCTATGCAGTGATCTCAACATTGGAGGCTCGCCAGGCTGCGGATCCTGGGCCGTCCATGAGCGGACCAGTGGCGGACATACCACCTCATTCAGAACATACTCCCTACACTGAATCAGCCCCGAAAATTGGTGAGCATGGGGTAGCGGACATCAGCGGCGCTATTCTTGAGGTGAGTCCGGAAGCTGATGGAGGCATCATCTCTATTGGGGAAAGAGAGGAAGGTCGCCCAGACATCGAGGATCATATTCCTCGTGAAGACATCCCTGTGGCAGATCCTACTACCGATCTACTAGTTGCCTTCCTTATGTACCAACCCACTGACCATGAGGAGATAGATGACTCAGACTCAAAGGTAGCCGAGGAGAGCAGGACGACACGGCGCAAAGGGTGGAATTGTATCCAGCGCTTTCTCAGACAGCCCTAGCCGGATTGGCTGAGGCGGATGGGATCACTCTAGACCCGGCTGCACTTCCTATGCACCGGAGGGGATGATGCTCAGCACCTTCATCTGATGGTCCGTGATTACATGGCCGAGAAGATAGGCAAGAGCAGCCGGTGCACCGACGTTGTCCAGTGTCGGGAAAGATCGGCGAGCAACCAAGCATTGCTGAGGGCAGAGCGGGAGTTCCGGCACCTCGAAGGGCAGGCGGCAGATACGAAGGCCTTCATTGCAACATGCTCTGAGATTGTGGAGAAACTGACGGCCCAGCTGGCTGACGCGCCGGAACAACTGATGGAGGCAATTCACCAGATGATCGTTCTTCGAACCGAGCGGGCGCAGGAAAAATCTAGGATTGGCGATCTGTGCTCTTCAGCGGCTGATGAGGAGAGAGTCTTCAAGGATCGAGAAGCGATCTTGGAGGCTACCAGCCAAAGGGTAGCAGCGCTGGAAAGATCGATTCAGCACGCTGATCCTTAAGGGAATTGTTTTTTCCATCTCATGAACTTCTTGTTTGTACTTCTCATCATCTCAATCCAATACATTGCCAAATGCATTCATTTGTACCGTTGGTTTAATATGATCAACTATAATTCCAAAACGAATAACAACTCATCCCTATGCTCCTGTGGGTCACACCCAATGCGAGATGCAAAGGATACTCTTGCTATCATTTCATCCAACTGTGGGGCATTGACCAAGCTTCAGGCATCCGATATTGGGCCTGGATTTCTGAGGAGGAGACCTCAGACCGATTGATATATCACCTTCTCAATGTGCTCTGACACACGAGCGGGGAATTGCCGGGGGCATTGAAATCCATCCGAACATAGGGAGATGGAGAGGAAAGGTGAGTCACGCTACCTGAATTCAGAACACTATTGGGTGCGACGATGGAGGATAACTATTAACCATGGCAGAAATGCAGCATCCATATCATGTTGTCCTGGAATGGGGAAAATGAATGAGGGCTGACCGCTGACCATGTTCGCAACACGGGGCCTAACTCAAATATCATCGGTCATTTTTTCGAAATGTTGGCCCAGGACAGCAGGAGGACCATAGTTTTATCATCCATATTGCTACAATTGGTGGACCAAAGGTCTATCATCCATATTGTGGCAGCAGGTGGACCAGAGTCTATCATATATACTATTAGGGTGTCCCGTAAAACATGACCAGTCCTCCGAAACGTTGGCCCAGGACAGTAGGCAGACCATAGGTCTATCATCCATACTGTTATGGGGTCCCATCGAACATGAAAGACAATGAGGATATGAATAAAGGGGCATGCAAAGCGTGGAAGGTGGAGTGGTGGTTTTTTCAAATAGAATCCAACACTCCCGAAATTGCGGCACTGTGGCGGAGGCGCATTAGGCGGACGTACCAACCTAATCATGGGTCGTCCCAATTTTTAGGAAGGACATCTTTGGCATGATAACTGCCGCTTCCCATTATTACTATGGGGCATCCGGAACTTATTCATGGTAGATTTCACGATTACACCACTTCCCAAGAATCCAGGCCGACGGGCCGACAATAAAGAGGGATGTGGTTTGGTAATCCATGGGTTGGACCCAATACGAAATGTCCTGGCATTCCTATGTATCTCATTAGGATGAGAATAAAGCCACATGTAGTTCTAGAAGCACAGTTTAATGTAATTTTGGATGAAATACAGTTTAACGTCATGAGGGATGAGGGACACATCTCATTTGGGGATAGGCACGACACATCGAGTAACCTAATGTGAATAAGGATATAATCCCGCACCACACTGTACAATCCCACAAGAGAGAGTGAGTCATGGAAATCCACAGAAAGGATCTTAGTTTTAGGTCTTATAACTCAGACCAAAGGGGAAGGGGAATGGGAGACACACGGTAAAGCGATTGCAATACCCAATGTGAATGGGGAAAAGCCCTGCTTACAATGTGCTCCTAGGGATGCATTTATGCCGAGAGACAAAGGGAGAAAAGTTAGGCTAGGCCCATGGGGAAGTTCCCAGGTGCTCCTATGTATCTCATAAGAATGATAATCAAGCCATACATAGTTCTTGAAAGGAAGCATGGCGCGATATGGCGCCTGCACAAAGCACGAAGGAGTCTTATGGGTCTAGCCCTCGCACCAAAAGAAGCAGCATTTGATATATCTTGATTGTTCTTGAAGGTAAATGGTTTTTCTTTTGTGGGGGGACTGGCCTAGGGTAGAAATTCTGGGTGTCTCCACAATCATCAAGCCATAACAGGCGTTGACAAGCGGCATGATAATCGACCAATACCTGGCGTGATGTCCCCCATGGGGAGGTCATCACAATGCAGTGCCATTTTTCGTCGTGCGGCCAAGACAATATCATCACAGTTTAAGGATGTGTTGTAGGACCAACAACATAGTTTAGGGTCATATGGTTTGGACTAATAGCACAGTTTAAGGTCATATGGTTTGGACCTGGCGGCACAGTTTAAGGTCGTATGGTATAGATCTGGCAACATAGTTTAAGGTCATATGACTTTGGACCTGGTAGCACAGTTTAAGGTCATATGGCTTTGGACCTGGGGGAACACGCACGATGCAATAAAGCATACCTGATGCGGGTGAGGGCGCAATCCCATACCATCACTGCGCGCGATTCCGAGAGAGGAGCCTCGGGCCAAAGGGGCCTATGAGGATTCGACAATCAGGAGGGGGACATGAGATGCTAGCTCCTAGCTTCGCTGGGCCCGAAACACAATGTTCGGGAGACTCATAGTTCCCCATGGGGATGAGGGTCAAGCTACACGCAACCTGTAAAGAAGAAACCCAAGCACATACTCTAGCGCTCAGATCGCGGGAGCCCCGAGAGACACTGTTATGCAGCTTGGTCTGTCTAACGTGTGGGGTGTACTGAGGGTTAGTACAAGGGGTGTTGAGATTCCACCTTGAAACGGTGGGGCGGAACCTAATGTGAATCATGAAACCAACATTCAGGGCCCGAGAATCCCGGTGTGATGACTGGTGATTACTGTTGACCATGTTCGCAACACAGCGTCCTGTTGCGTTAGCCTAGAGGTGGGGGAAAACAAATGAGCATCAACCACTGACCACCTTCGAAACACGAGATTCGTATCAATTTTTAGCCTGAAACGCATGGGGGCATTGGCCCGTGAGAGTAGAAGATCCCTTAGGCGTTGTATCCAGGCCTTTCATGGGGGTCCCTCCAGGTGTGAATGATGGTGGGGCCTGAATGAAGGGGAACACGAAGCTTGACAAGTGGACGAAAACTTGACAAAGTCGAATCTGACAATCAAAGTCCTAGACCAGAGTACTCTGAACACATTAGTAAGCCACTAGAAAGGGTCAATGGGATTAGTCTGAGAGCGGCCAAAAGATGGTGGATCCCCGAGGGAAGGGCAGGCCAAAAGTCCAAGGCAACTGGGAGATCGTGGGATCTCCTAAGAGATGGGGTTGGACCTGAAATCTAAGTGTTAATGCGGTCCAACGTATCCCATAAATATGGGAATCAAGACACACATAGTTCTAGAGACGCAATTTAACGTCATGTTGGATGAAATAAGGATCTTAGTTTTAGGTCTTAGAACTCAGACCCAGGAGCCCAGATGTAGGGAAAAATGTAGTTTAAGGTCATGCTGGACCGGGTAAGGATCATAGTTTTAGGTCTCATAACTCGGACCATGGTGTAGTTTAGGGTCATGCGAGACTGTATAGTTTAAGTTCATGCAGGACCATAAGAGGATCTTAGTTTTAGGTTTTAGAGCTCAGTCCAAGGTATAGTTTAGGGGTCATGCGGGACCGTACAGTTTAAGGTCATGCAGGACCATAAGAGGATCTTAGTTTTAGGTCGTAGAACTCGGGCCAAGGTGCAGTTTAGGGTTATGCGGGACCTTATAGTTTAAGGTCATGAAGGACCATAGGAGGATCTTAGTTTTAGGTCTTAGAACTCAGACCAAGGTGCAGTTTTGGTTCATGCGGGACCGGGTGCAGTTTAAGGTCATGCGGGACCACGGGAGGATCTTAGTTTTAGGTCTTAGAACTCAGACCAAGGTGCAGTTTAGGTACATGCAGGACCGTACAATTTAAGGTCATGCAGGACCATAGGATCCCTTAAGAAAAGTATTCCTTGAGGAACCTGGCATTGGTGAGAGGAGTTACGTGATCACCATCCATAGTCACTAGAGAATACGCGCCATTGGGATAGACCTTCTGGACAATAAAAGGCCCCTCCCATTTGGGTGCCAACTTGGATGGTTTCCTACCAGGAATCATTGGCGCTCTGAGAGCCAGCACCAGGTGACCTTTCAGGAAGGAGCGGAGGTGATCCTTCTTATTGAATGCTCGAGCCATCCTGCTCTGATGCCTTTCCAAGTTATGTAAAGCGTGAAGCCTACTTTCATCCAATGCTTCTAATTCGTCTAGAATGATTTCGACAACTCTATTCGGCACATACTGGTTGTAGACCGCCGTGTGCAATAAGGGAAACTGGATCTCGATGGGCAGGATGGCCTCAGCTTCGTATACTAGGGAATACGGAGTCACCTGGGTGGAGTTACGATTCGTCATACTATTATCCCAGAGGGCGTTGGGGAGCTTGTCCGGCCAACTTTTCTTATACTGAACAACCATCTTTTCCAGAATGCTAGAGAGGGTTTTGTTAAATGACTCAATCTTTACATTATCCTACGCATGATAGTTGGAGGTGTGGTTAGAGTGAATGTTGTACTTAGTGTACAATTTCTGCAACTCGGCTGCTCGGAAATTTGTTCCGTTATCCGTGAGGATAGTGTGAGGCACTCCAAACTAATAGATGATATTGGAGATCATGAAGTCAGCGATAGAACATGCCTTGACTTCCCTGAGTGGGATTTCCTCTGCCCACTTCGAGAAGAAATCCGTAGCGGTCAAGATGAACCGGCAATGGCGGGCCGTCTTCGGCAGGTAAGGCCCTACGACATCCAACCCCCAGACTGCAAAGGGCCAAGAATACTTGGTAGTATGGAGAGGCTCCGGTGGCCGATGCACAAAATTAGCATGATCTTGGCACGCATGACACCTCTTGGTATACTCGATGTAGTCATAGATCATGGAGGGCCAGAAGTATCCCAGCCTCCGAATATGGTGAGACAACTTTGTCCCGGTCTGGTGGGAGCCACAGGAACCATCGTGCACTTCTTGCATGACCTATGGGATCTCGACTCCTTGAAGGAAAAGGAGGAGAACACCATCAAATCAGTGCCTGTAAAGGAGCTGATCAAGGCTGGGACCGCTTTGAAGGGTGAACTGCGGCACACGACATTGGATTCTCTCTCACTTGGCTCAGTCCGGCAGAAAATTGTTGTACTGGTGATACTCAACCAAGGGCATCCTCCAGTTAGGAACTGTCTCGATTATCACACCTGAATCCCCCAGGGATCCTGAAGTAGGGTCACTAGCAGTGAGATGGTTCACTCGCGGGCCACGATCGCCCTCCAGAATAACATGAGAAATGACTCTCCGGTGCGCCACGTGGATAATTAGGTCATCCTGTTTGGGCTCTACAAATGATGCAACCAGGATGGCCAAAGCATCCGCTCGACTGTTCTGCGACCGGGGAATGTGAACGGCCTCTGGCAGGGAGGGGAACTTAGCCAGCAGATGGAGGGTGCACTCCAGCAATGGCATGAGTTCTGGATTTCTGACAGCATAGTCACCATTGACCTGCTTGATGACATGCTCGAAGTCCCCTTTTACATACAGATGGGGTACATCAATCTCGAGACCCAACTCGAGGCCAGTGATGAGGGCATGATATTCTGCCTCATTGTTGGTGAAGCCTTCTAACAACGGTAATGAATATGGAAGAACGGCTTGCTTCGGGGTGATGAAGATGATACCTATGCCCACTCTGTTAATCCTAGGATTATTGAGCCTTCTACTGGTGGGGCTCTAGGAGGCACCGTCAAAGTGTATCTGCCATCATGGGATGTCGTGATTGACTTAGAGGATTGCCTCATCAGGAAAGCCTAGATCCAATGGATGGTCCACAGAGGTTGGGTGGGTTGCTAAGAAGTCTGCCAACGCCTGTCCTTTGATGGCCTTCTAAGGTACGAACCTGATATCTAACTGCTGTAGGATCACCACCCACCGCGCCAATCGGCCAGTCAACATAGGTTGGTTCAAGATGTATTTCAACAGGTCTATCTGAGAGACTAGATGTACCTCATGGTGCTGCATGTAGTGCCGTAATTTCTGCATGACAAATACGAGCACCAGGAAGGTTTTCTCAATGGGAGAATATCTAATTTCCATGTCGAGGATTATGTGGATGAAGTAGTAGAGGCTATTCTATGTTCCCTCGTTGTTCTTCTGGGCAAGAAGTGCACAGAGGGATCGCTCCAGGTCGGTCACGTAAAAGACCAGTGGCTTTCCGGAAACAGGTGGCATCAAGACCGGAGGATGAAGTAGATAATGCTTGATTTCCACAAAAGTGATCTGACACTCTTCATCCCATCCATAGGCGGTGCCTTTCATCATGAGCCGAGAAAAGGTCTTACACTTTCCGGCCAGATTTTCAATGAATCGGCGTATATAGGCTATGTGGCCTTAGAGGCCTCAAAGCTCCCGTATATTATTCAAGGGAGGCATCTGACTGATGGCCTTTATCTTCTCTGGGTCGATCCCGATGCCTTGATACCTAACAATGAAGCCAAGAAACTTTCCAGAGGTGACCCCGAATGCGCACTTCAATGGGTTCATCTTCAAGTGGCGAGAACGGAGGAAGCCGAACACTTTCTCAAGGTCTTTGAGATGGTCCTAGCACTGATGATATTTAACCACCAGGTCATCCATGTAACACTCCACCATCATCCCGAGAATTGGATTGAATATGCGGGGCATGGACCATTGTTAGGTGGCACCCGCATTCTTCAGGCCAAAGGGCACAACCAGGTAGTAGAAAGTATCATGGGGGGCCTGAAGGCAGTGAACTCTTCATCCTCGGTGACCATCCGGATCTGGTTGTACCTAGAGTACCCATCCATAAAGGAGAGGGCTTGGAACCCGACCGTGGCATCGATCAACAAATCTGTCACGGGAAGGGGAAAATCATCCTTCAGACAGTGGCGATTGAGATCGCGGAAGTCGATACAGACCTTGATCTGCCCGTTCTTCTTCCGGACTGGCACAATGTTGGATAGCCACCTGGGGTACTGGACTTCCTTGAAGATGTTGGCCTTGATGAGATTATCAACTTCGGCCTCAACAATGGCACCATTAGAGGGGTGCATCTTTCGGGGAAGCTGCTTGAACCCACGATGGTTTGCTGGGAGGCCAAGGCAGTGGACGACTACCTAGGGATCTAGTCCTGACATCACGTCATAACTCCAGGTGAACACATCATGGTGCTGTCTGAGGAAGTCTACGTACTGTTGCCATTCCTCGGGGGGGGGGGGGGGGGCATGGCGGCGCTGACCAATGTGGGTCTCGGGTCCGCCTTGCTACCGAGGTTCACCTACACTAACTCGTCAACCGTGGTGGAGATGCCCTCCTCAAAGGCAGGAGGAGAATCTTATATGTCCTCCTCTAAGCTCGTGGAGGGATCATCCACGGGGGGAGCCGTTTCGGGGCTTCCAGACTCTGATGGAAAGATGGTGCCGGCATGGGCGGTAGAGGTCGTCGCGTCAGGAGACTCATGCACCGCGGAGACCATGGAGACAAAGGCTGTTGATCCAATCCCATCTGATGTTTGAGCCAAGGGGCCACACTTTATGATATTAAATAAGTAGTGGCGTGTTGGCTTGAGCCAGTCGATTCCAGGCTGGTGAAACATACACGTATGACGTACTGCCGTTGCCATGAGCCCAACATCCCGATATCGTATAGGGGTAGGAGGCTCGGGGATCAGCTGAGCCTGGTTGGTGTAAGAGTACGAGATGATTTCCCGCCGTCGCTTGGACCTAGAAATATGCCTTCCTTTGGTACTCGAAACAACAAATCACTACCCCATATCGGGGGTCGTGGCCTCCAACAAATGGATTGGGAAGACATATACATCATCCAAACCTGCCCATGGATCACTCGTGACAATGGTGGGCTCGACCTCACCTGCCATGATCTTCTTGTCCTTGCTCTTGTAATAGTCAGCGTCCAGATAACGGGCTTCACAAGTGGAAAAAGGATACGCATCTACTTGGATCATGCCCACTCGACCCTTAAGGGAGTATTTGAGGCACTGGTGATACGATGAGGGGACCGCTGTGTGAAGGTGGAGCCACGACCTTCCCATCAATGCATTGTAGGTAGTGTCCTGAGAGACAACCATGAATTAGGTATTGGGAATTAGGCTGCCGAACTGGGTCTTCAAACGAATATTTCCGAGTGGAGTTTGCTCAGTCCTATCATACCCCTGAATCCTGAGGTCGGAGGGAGTTAGATCATCCTCAAACAGGCCCAGCTTCCGCAGCGTCCGAGCTGGGATTAGGTTAATCCCGGAACCCATGTCAACAAGACAGTGGTGGACTTCCATGCCATTGAACTGGACGGTGATGTACAGTGGGCGGATGTGCCCCTATATGAGAAGGTCCTCATCATCACCAGAAAATGAGATAACCGCCTAACATTCGGCGTCCTCAATCACCTTGGTGTGGAAGGATTCTATGGCCGCTACCTCCTTTTCAAACTGGAGGGGGCTTCTTAGAGCCTCAGCGAGTGCCTCACACATTTCAGACGATAGGCATAGGGCCTCAAGGATAGAAAGCCTTGCCAGAATGTTGACCAGGTGCTTCAGAACATCATACATTCGAGCCAAACACGTGCTTCTGCTTACAGGAGGCCGCTCTGCGATTGGAGGCATGACGGGCCCTGCCGGTCGGACAGGTACTGGTACTAGTCATGTCTCACTGTTCACTAGTCAAAGCCCGGGAGGTGGCTGTCGTGCTAGGACCGGAAGGCTGTAGTCGGCCGGTGGCAGGGCTGGGCTGGTTGCAGCACAGCCAAGGTGGTCCTTCCTGATTCAGCAACACAAACGGTGGAAGAGGCTTACCTGCCGACACTTGGTGAGGGGGCAGCGTGTGCTGATCTCTATATCGGGCCTACCGTATGGTCTCTGTAGCGTGCACGGCCTGACTGGAGTTGACGACTGTCGTGCCCCGGCGATTCACGTAGCCACATCTCCCCTGACGTTGGCAACGACTGAGGACATTGGTGATGTCCACCTGGAGTTCCTTAGCGTCGGGAGTCAAAAAGGTATTTACCAACTCTATGGTGTTATCCGAAGCGTACCCTGGGCTGTCACTCGAGGAGTCATCCACTACCGGACGAAGTCTTGAAGGGATCCCCACATTCGGGGGCATAAAATTGCCAAGCGTGCGGGAAGATGACAGAACTGGCAGGGAGCGTTCTTTCTTCTTGCGTCGCGGCTTGCTCTTCTGGGAAAAGGTAGGCTGGGATGACGATGCCAAATAGGCGCTCGAAGATTCTGAGGTCTCTAGCTAACTCAGGTGGGCACAGATGATGCCATGGGAACGTGCAACCATCCTGCGGGCCATCCAGTCGTTATACTTCTGGGACCCACGGTCGGAAACCTGTTCCCATTCATCCTCGTTGCCACTGCTGCCATCTGATCTAACGAAGACACCTGCCACTTGCACCGGGGCTGGGCCCAACCTGACTATGTTATTGTCAATATGGTCTTGCAGCCAGTCCTTGAACACATAGCATCGCTGGATAGTGTGCCCCAAGGTTCAGTGATAAGTGCAGTAGTTAGGGTGATCAGTGAGATGCACCTCTTCTGGCTTCCGGCACTCATGCAGCCGCACGATCCTTTGCTCCAAGGCGCTACGGAAATAACTGGGAACCTGGGCCTCGTCAAACAATTAAGTCTGATTACTTCTATCTGGAAAGGGGGATCATGGAGGATGACTATGACCTGGGGCCGGAGGAGCAGGCCGAGCAGGCGGAGCCTGATTATCTCCCCTGGGTGGTGGTGGTGCGTTACGCGGAGGTGCTTGCCGGTTTTGAGGCGATCGCTGTTGGGCTGGAGGCTGTTCCCATGGGGGTGGACCCCTATAGGGCTGTTGATCTGGCCTTACTAGTAGAAAATATAGCTGTCTGGGGGCCTCTATCTGGGTTATAGCAGCGAGCTCGGCTCTGGCGGCTCTGCTTGCATGGATTACAGGAGGCAGGAGGCATGCCAGATTGGCCCGTTGCAGGGCTTCTTTGAGGCGCTGAGCCTTGTCTGAGAAGTCCTGGGACCCTGCAAGGTAATCATGAGTGATCATAGAAGGTACCAGCTCTACCATGATGTTCCCTACACACATTTTTAGTAATTTCTCTTGAGTTAGTGGCATGTCAAGGGAGTACGTGAGCCCCTTCCACCGGGCGACGAAGTTCGCGACCCACTCATCGGGCCTTTGTTTTCACCTGAAGAAGACTGAAATTTTTGTCTTCCGGGTTGTGGAACTGCACTGGTAGAGGAATTTCTGGTGAAGTCCCTCCCAGCTAGCCACAGATCCAACAGGGAGCTGGCTGTACTAGACAATGGTTGGTCTTTCCAATGTCTGAATGAAGCAACAGAGCATGGCAGCCTCCTGCTGTGTCGGAGTCCCTAACATAGGCCCGCACCTCATGTTGAAGTGGGCCAGGTGTTGTGGCGGGTATCCGGTCTCGTTAAAGGGGGTGAAAGTGGGGTACCAAAATCCCGGCAGGGCCGACATATCATCCACCCACGTTGGGTATGGCTTGCCTTCCGGTGGGATTTCCACCTGCCGAGTTTCCAGGGCCACTAGGCGGGCTATGAGTGCTTCTATTAGATCGTCCGAACGTGGATTACAGTCCTGACAAGGATCACTAACCATAGGCCCGTTTCCAGGCTCTTCAATCTGGTAGTCAAGCTCAGCAGCTCGCGGGGCGGCTGGCAGAGCGACTCTCGGGTTTGCGGGAGGAAACCGAGCAGGGACCCCCAGGTGATCCCGCCTTTTGGGAGGGTTCGGTGAAACATATTGCGCCATCTTGCCATGGGCTTCGGCCTCTCCCCTGTCAGCGAACGTAACATGGTCGCGGTTTCCCAGGGGAATCTCGGCAATGGGTAGGTGCTCCTGCCCCTGTTGTCCTGGTCTAGGGTTACCGTAGTCAGGCCGCCGCTCTGCAATGCGTTCGTGCAATAGCTTATCAACGAGCCTCCTTTTCTCAGAAAGTTGTTGTCATAGCGTGTTCTTCTCGGAGTCTTCCTCTTCCTTCTGCACCGAGGCAGATGGGTCGGTAAGCCTGATGGACCCGACTTTTATTTAGCCTTGCCGATGTTTCATCCCAGTGTTAGTGCCTCTGTGGGTACAGGGAGACCTAGGAGGCTCCTCTGTTGACAAGTAATCCTCCCAGATGGGTCCAGTAGACGCTTGACCTCAAGGGGAGAGTACCCATCAAGGAGCTCCACACCGTTTCCCTCTTCTGAAAGGTCATCCATGTTTACTGCCACTGCCCTTGATGATGTTCCCTCAGGGCCGCCCAGTGAATTGGGCTGTCGGCGGATAGCACAGAAAAGAAGGGCAGTGTACTGCCCCCATCCGTGGACGTGCGCGTGGGGGGTGGCTTCCTCAATAACTTTGCAGAGTACTTGAAAACTCTAGACGCATTGTTGTTGGAGGGCCCTATGATGGCCAAGTGACTCGGGGTGCCGAACCGTGGGGAGCGCAGCTAGGTCGACCCGACGGAACTTCTCACTGATATCCTCGAGATGTGCTTGGCTCCCGGGATAAGGTGATAGCTGATGGCGAAGACGGGAGTGAGTCACCCGAAGAGTCTGGAGGAAACATTCAAACTCTCCTGAGGTGAGTGACTCTGGCATATCAAAATCCGACCATGCGAACGCCCAAAACTTCTCGGGCAAGTGGCCCACTGCGTGGATGGTCTAGAAGCTCCATATCTCCAGTTCGGAGTCCAGACCTTGCTGCCCCTGCTCGTCAACTGAGAATGGCTGGGGAGCTGGAAATGGCACCGAAGCAGGCCACCAGACCGGTGGGCTGGCCGGTGGGGAATATGGCGAACATGCCGATTGGCCGCTGATCCCTGAGTCATCCTCCAGGGGTTGCAGTGCCCTGGCTGCCACATCGCGATAGGATGGGCCAGTGAATGGGCCTCCTTTCACAGCGTCGGAGCTTGCTGAGGGTGCGTCACCTTGAGACACTTCTGTCGGTCCCCAGAAAAGTTCCCCACCCTCCCTGACTGAGGCAGAATGTGCTTCTGAGGAGGCCAGTGGTAACTACGGGTCTGACCCCTGGGGGTACGCCAAGTCCTCGTCCTTTTGGATATACCTTCGGAGGGAGGAGGGAATCATACAGATCTCACATTCGGGGAGTAAGAGACTGAAGCGCCGCATCCCCATCCCTACCCTCGACTCAAAGGGTTTGGGGGAAGGTTCCATCGTCGAGTCGTATTCCACCTTAGATTCTGAGAAATGGACTGGTCTAATTTCCGTCCGGACTCCCCTGACATTCCTCTTACGGTGATGACGCCCCGCCTTCCTGCCCCTGGGTGGCTCCTCAGGGTATGGACGATTTCCCTCAAGGAGTCCCCTGGCCGCAATAGCACTGGGAAAGATGTCGAATGGGACATGGGGATGACCTCTATGTGAGTGAGCGACTGGATACGCAACGGCTCCATACTCGCGTCCAGCAGTAGGGGGAGTGACCTAATACCCGGTGCAGTGGGCACTGGAAAGAGTCATACCCGGAGCGTAGCTGTCGCAAAGAAGCCTTCGACTTTCTAGATCAGTGGCACAGAATGAGCCTTCATGGTGGGTTGCACAACCACGGATTGGTCCGCGGTGGCCATTGCCAATGCCCGCGACCGGGAGAGTCGACCCAACCTGCCTGTAGGGCAGTCAGGGCCTTAATCCCAGTCGGACATGTGACTGCCCCAGCTCAACGTGTTTGGGGGTCTGGTAGTAGGAGTCAGCAGTGGCTCGGGCCACAGTGGTTGCTGACGCTGGTGCCCTAGGACGGGCATTCTCATCCGATCGCGCCCGACGCTGGTGTCAGGCCAGATGGGTTGGAGCTGGTGGTGAGGGCACGAAGATTGCCTGCTCCTCGGCCCGAGGTGTCAGGCGATAACGTCGACGCAGCCTGGCAGGGGTTCTCGCCGTTAACCCCTGGGACAGTTCTCCGATCGGGTCGACCCGGACATCCCCCACCTCATTGGCGTAGGGGACGGATGTGTAAAGGAGCTCCGGGGATAGGCTCCCGAAGCGGTTGAATGTCGAAGTGGGGAGAAGAGGATCCCTGTTCATCCCTCGGGGGGGGGGGGGGGCGATGACGGTGAGGTGTAGCCACATCTAGATCTAAATGGGCCATTCCCCTGTTGGGGATGATCCCTTCCTCATTGTACCAACGAACCAAGTCGTTGATCACCCTTCGCTGGATGATTTATAACGGGGAGAGGGGGCGTGATCACCCGGCAGCTACGGCGGTCGGAGTTGGAGAGACTGTGGAAAAGGCGGGACCACACGGGGTGGCCGAGTTGGTACCGCCCTTGCCCCTACGCCGGTGGGCAGGTGGCGATCGAGCTCCAAATGCAGTGATTCGATTCCTAGAAGTAGGGAGATGAACCCATTAGTACTAACAGGAAAAGAAATAAACAACCAATAGCCCAGCGTGATTTCATCTTCCGTGGTCTGTGAGAGGGATCCACGCTGATGACGTCGTAGAACGTAGTGGTCAACATCCTAACGGCCTTGACCCCTAGCAGGTTTCACGTCCCGGTGATAGGTACCTAGACCTAGTGACATGCTAATCTTCCGACACCCCAATGCTACCATTCTCCGTATTGAGGAGAAGAGCTTCACATCAGGTTCACCATTTTCTTTTTTCGACGCTTTTACGTTGGGGCGCTCGCGCATTTCCATCACGCATGGGAGGACGCGCGGCTCGTTGCCTCGCATTTCCACTTTCCAAAGGCGGGTGGCATCCATTCCTTGTTCAGGGACATCTGCTCCTTCATCGAAACTGGGATGATGGCAAGTCAATTCTTCCTTCCATGGATTCCTCCTCGAAGCTCGTCACCTTGTCTGGGTCTCTCTCATAGATTAAATACGGGTTCGTGATGCTCGTTCTCGGCACCATATCTGCATGGACGCCAGTTAATTACAGTGCTTCCATCGAGACGCTCCAAGGGGTCTTGTCGGGGCAGCAACTTTCGGTGAGGAGAATGGTCATAGTGGGGTGTCGTTGGAATGTCTTGACTTTGGGGATTAGCATGTCTGTCTTGTGTCCCTTATCACAGGGCTTCTCGAGGGCACAGAAGCCTGAGGCATCCCACATCGTATGCGGGGATTGTGTACCATCTGAGGTTTTCTTCAGATTCCCAGGTTTAACATGGGGCATTCCGCGAGTTTAACGTATTGCGAAGATAGATCAGACTGATCGAAACACCGAGAGTTGATCAGATTGAAGGACCCTCTAGGGGGAACACCGATATTGGGGCCAGCACGTGGGCGGCTTCCCAGATACCATGGAGTGGGATGGGGTGGCATGATCTCACCGGGATGTGGCGGCCCGGGTAAGGATTAGGATGGTTGATGGAGTGATGGGCTTGAACCTCGTGGAGGCTTCCTACGTATCGCCATGGTAGGGATTAAAAGTCCGTGTGGTTCGGTGATATGGTGGGACACCTGAAGAGGCGACCCGTGAGAATGAACGCATGGATTGGAGCCTGGAGGAAGTAAGATCTCTGGGCAAAGGCACGAGCTTCCCAAGGCACGTGGGATAAAGGGGGAAGTGAGGGTGAGACGTGGGTGTGAGGCATGGGGCTTACACTCTGAGGCGGCCCATAACGGTGGTTGTGAACTGACACAAAGGGGTCGAAACAGTTGAGCGATGGGCTTGAACCTCGTGGAGGCTTTTTACGTACCATGCGTTAGCACAGATCAAAGTCCACATAGTTCAGGGCATAAAATTTAACGTCATGCGGGACGCGATACAGTTTAACATCATGTGGGACAAGATACAATTTAACGTCATGCGGGACGAGATACAATTTAACATCATGCGGGACGAGGGCATTTGGGGATTACCCTATGAGGCGGCCCAGAGTGGGTACGGGGCTTACTCTCTGAGGCGGCCGATGGTGGTCGGGGAACCGACGTGGAGATGTCGGAACGACCAGGTGGTGGGCTTGAACCCCGTAGAGGCTTCCTATGTACCATGCGTTAGCACGGATAAAAGTCCACATAGTTCGCTGGGATGGGGGCTTATGCTCTGAGGCGGCCCAAAGGAGGATTTCATGGTCGATGCGCACTATAAGCCCACATGATTCATGCTCGGTGTGAGAAACAAGAGGCAGAAGGGACCAGACGATCACGTCTCAAAGGATGCGTCCATGAGAAGTGGAAAGGGGCTTATGCGTTGAGTGGCCCAAAGAGGAAAAATGTGCTTACGCATGGTTAGCGGCCCTTGGTGCCGGGGCATACTCTAGGTTGGAGGCCTGTGGTGCGACAAAGAGCAGTGGGAAAGGGACTCCACTAGCCTTGGCAGGGGGGAAGTACGGAGATGCATGGGTGAAACCATCCGCAGGAGAGGCTAGGGGCATATGCTCTGAGGTAGCCCTTCCCCCATGGAAAAACACCACTCTAAGAAGGAGGATCTCAATCCATGCGAGGAACAGTTCATTCCCATTGAGACGAGTTGGCGTAATGAATTCCCAAGCCGGGGGGACCCTGTGTACGAAGCACGGGGTCAGACCACAGTTTAACGTCATGTGTTAAGGACGAGGTGCTTAGCAGTTTAATGTCCTGCATCTTGGAAGAGGTGGGTTCGCTCCACACCCCTAGGGCTTACATGCTCAATTCACTCTACCCCTTGTGGGAGGGAAGGCATCAAAAAGGCCGTAATGAAGGGGGGCCACTGGGCGAACCACTGAGGGGTCCACGTTAGCGTGGCTATGCGAAGAAGCAATAGCTGTTAGCGTGCCTATGCGGAGAAGCATAAGGAAAAGAAACACAATGGGAAACAGCGCCCAAAGAACCTTGAGGTTACTTAGTATGGGCCTGGAAGGCCGTACGGGAAAATAACGCATGGCTTACATGCCCGGTAGGGAAGACATCAGGTGCAGGCGCGGAGAGGCAGCCAAGGGGCATCAAGGTAAAGGGGTCGGGGTGTTGCGCGCAAAGAGATGGTTTGCACGCAAAACACCAGGATGGTGTGCAATAGGGCCAGAGGATTGCGTGGATAGGCGATTGAGCACAAGGTATTGAGTGAAACGAAGGGGATTGTGCACACATGACGAGGATTGCGTGCAAGGGAAGAACCCGGATGAGTGGGAAAATTCACTTAAGCCAGTGGAGTTGCGTGCAAATGCAAACCCCGGGGCAAGGTTGCCCGAAAAGTGGAATTACATGGAAGTCATATTTCGTGCGGGGGGATTCAAATTGCGCGCATGGGAGCCATACCGAATTCCACCACCCCAAACTGTTTGGGGTCACCTACTAATTATAGGCCTCGAGTGGCACGGAATCCAGGAAGTGCACGAAATCTTCCATGTTGGGAACCGTCGGCATACAAAAACTCACCGCGAGGAACTGGGGCGCGCACAATTGTGTGCCTCACTGGCACGATTACGCGCATCCCAGGGATGCTTTTCTCGCACATGGCTTTATTTCGCGCAAGTCCTCCTTTATTTAGTGCACCACTTCCCAGGCCTCCGGACCGGGCCTCGAATTCCGAATATGACTTCGCTTTTCCATTTCGAAACTTCCTCAAGGAGTTGTAGACTTTATTCGGTGTGTACAATATGTTTAGCTAACTGTAACTTCTTGGTGGTGTTTCCCTTGTGGTATTTTACCCTGTGTTTCGGGGTTGCCTACAG
Organism: Viscum album; assembly: GCA_963277665.1. Taxonomy (NCBI): domain Eukaryota; kingdom Viridiplantae; phylum Streptophyta; class Magnoliopsida; order Santalales; family Viscaceae; genus Viscum; species Viscum album. The sequence goes on along the minus strand of OY728130.1, from coordinate 1,798,064,314 downwards.
ATTATTGTTTCATTCACACATTCATTGGATTTTTCCAACACACATCCTATCTTATGCTAATGACCAATGATTTGGTGGAGTCCTAGGCACATAAGAACTAGGACCTAGACTGGATGGTGCCTTTTGAGATAATAGGAGTCGATGTATTCCTGGAAGCTTCCTACATCAGCTTTAGTTACCTTATTTTTAGGCCAAAATTTATAGTTTCCATTTTTGATGGATTATTTTTCAAGATCGGTTTTACTTCACTACTTACATTCTTCCATACTCTATTGTTGGCTTGTAGTGGTATGCATGCATTTTCATTACATAGTGATTTTAATCTCCAACCCTTGTGGCTTGGAGTTGGGTGCATGTGTACATGATCTTAGTTAAATGCCTCTGATTTGTGGGGAATACCTACTCGAGGATAGTCTGTAGCCCCTATCTTATCAGAGGTGGGATTGGGGTTGTCATAGAAAGGGCCCCGAGGGACAGCTCATGATAATGTTTTTAGCATCAATTTTATTTAATTATCTAAAATATTGGAATTTATTCCAAAACCAGTATCTTTGATGTATTGAAGGTCACATGTTATCTCTTATTAATTTTTATTATTAAATATCTATTGAAAGATTCACTTTCTTGAGACCATTGAATATTTCATTTCTTTTAACTATCAATATTCATTTTATTTTTGATTTGATAATATCCAAAATCAAATAACATTTATATATATATTGTTTTATATTTAATGTTATTATATTGACTAGATAAATATTGATATTTTATATTATTTAATGAGTAAAAATATTTATTGATAATGAATATTGTAATTTAATTAAATCTAACATTATATTTTTAAGGAAATCGTTAGGAATACAGTGACTAGTGGGGCTTAGAATTATATAACCCATGAATCCATCAACATTCTCATGAGACAAATTTGTTGGCCATATTAAATGGTACATTAAACATAGTTTTAAACATCCTTGGTTTAAGGTATTGATAATAGAGATATCATGATTTCTTAGATCATGAAATCCAATATTATGGATTTATATCATTGATAATTCCTTTATTATTCTCCATGATATTAGTTCATTGATATTATATGTGGCATCATTTTTTGAAAAGTTATTTATTCAATGATTTTTTTTCATTTATTTAATTTTCTATATTAATTATTACTTATTTTGTAATGATATATTTTTTTGGTATATAACCCTTTCAATGAATATTTTCTCAACTTTTCATTTTTTTCTCTCCCTATCATATAAGGAAGGATGTAATGATTTCTATCTGTGATGAAATAATTTTTCTTATGTTATATAATCTATATTTTCAATGTAATATAGGAATAATTTATGTATATAATTTTACAACAATTCCTAACATGTCTATCCTATGTGGATGTGTCCCCTATATCTATTCCAATTTAAAAACATACACACAATATCAGTGTTACTAGAGTGTGGTTGTTACTGTTTATATCAATGGAAGTTTGTATAATGAATCATCTGAGGTAATGATTGAGAAATATATTTTTTCTAATTATTCATATTTATGAAATAAATATTAATTTTATTTTAAAAGGGACGCTAATTACAATAGAAGGAATGACACACAATAATTAGTTTCTCGGAAATATTGTGTTTCCTAAAATACTAAGTTATATTGAACAAAGATATAATATTAAAATTGTTTTTTTATGTTATAGTTATCGCCAATCTGTTGCATCGAAATGAATGAATAGAAATAACAATATATTTATTACACATGTTTATTAATTTTTTAACATTCAGACAATAAATTTATATGAATTAAATATGAATAAATATAATCTCATGTATATAAAGCTCTATATTTTTGAAAATTAAATTTTATTGAATTTCAATCGAGAATCCATTTTAAATATAATTTTTAAAATATTATATTTTTTTAAAAAATAAAATAAATATAATTTTTGAGATATATATATGAAAATAATTATTGGGGGACATTTTGGTATTATTCTGTGAGCTTCTATATTTTGATGAACAATGAATAATACTGAATTTTATATTAAAACTTATTTTTTTCTAATTTAGTTATATAGTCAAATTATATATTACTTTTATTTTTCATGAATCATTAGATAAGTTTTATATAGTTTAAAAAATTTATGTCATTGGAAACAGTTTCACATCAAATTTATATATAAAAACATAGAACATTTTTTATCATTTTTTACATTTAAAACCCATTTTTTCATCCCATCCGCATGAATACGTTTAAATTAATTAATGCCACTTCTATTATTGGAATTTGAAAAAATGGACTCTATTTTTGGAATATGAATAATTTTTAATTTATAATACTATTATATTAGTTTTTTATAAAAAAATATTAGTGAAAGTAATTAAAATTATTTATAATAATTAAGAGGAAAATTATATTAACAAGGGACTAAACCATAAGCATGAGAGCCGAAATGACCTAGAGAATGTTCCCATAATTGATTTCTTGTTCATATTTTGACCGTAAAATCACTTAAATATATTGTGAAAAAATTTTGTAGCCACTTTATGTAGTACCCCCAGTTTCTGGTATGTAACACTTACGTGATGCTTTTCTTGTTGTAAAAGTTAAGGGTAACATTTGGGAGAGTCAGGCGATCCTGGTTTGAAGTTTGAAGTAAATGGGAAGGCGCACTGTTAGCGCAAGGTTAGTCTAAACCGTGTAGCCAAACCGTGCGTGGTTGACTGGGGAGGAAGTGGCTTCCGCACGGTCGGCACACAGTTTGTCTATCTGTGCGGTCAAACCATGTGTGATGGATGGACGAGGTAGAAGCTAACACATGGTTAGCGCATGGTTTGTCAAATCGTGCGGACTAACCATGTGGTCACTTAATGTTAGATCCTAAAATTGTGGATCTAACTCATTTTTCCTTTAATTGCCTTGTTTAAACCTCCTAAGCAGCCCTAACTTGGGATTACTCTTCCATGAAGGTCGGAGGACTTCTCCCTGGCATTCTGGAGATGATTCAAAGGGTTCTCTTGGAGAATCAAAGCCGGATTCTTAAGGTATTTGATTGTTCTTGATCGTTTCCTAGATCTACTTAGATATAATTCTCATATTCTCTCGTTTTCTTAGATATATGCCCGTTATGGGTAGATCTAAGGGTGTGGATTCCAAATATGACAAGATTTGGTCATTGTTGTGCTAGGAGGAGAGATTTAAGGAGGGTTTTTAAAGAATTGATCTGGTGCCCTTTGGCATTCTTCGTGCGTTGTGGTTCTCGCCTAACTTTTTGAGGTAGGAGGCTTCACTCTTGACTCCTATTTCTAGAATTGATTTGGCTAAGATTTCAATTGGTTTATTTGAAATAAATTGATTGTTGAAAGCATTAAATAAACCTTTTCTAGTGATGATTTATGTTTTCGGTGAAATTGTGAAATCTTGGTGAATTGAGGTGAAATGTGATGTGGATTCTTGAATTTAAAATGTTGATTTCAAATTGTAGGTTTTCTGAAATTGAAAATGGTTTGATGAAAATGGGTATTTCAATAAAATTAGTTTTATTGAAATGGGTTGAGGTTAAAATATATTTGATGAAATTGGTTTTCAATGAAATGGTGGTTTTATTGAAATGGTTTGAAGGGGGTTGAACACACATGGTTTGATGGATGTGGTTTTCAATAAAAGGTATTTTATTGAAAGGTTGGTTTTGGGATGCTTGTTGGTATTGTGTGGTGTGTGTTCATATTGCATTGTATGTGGCTTGGTAGAAATAGGACCTTGTGCCTGGTGCCAAATGTTTAATGGCACATGGTGACTTTAAGTAAGAGGCTTGGTTGAAATATGACCTTGTGCTCGGTGCCAAAGGTGTAATGGAACAAGTGGAACAATTACCTTATGATGACTTAGTAGATCGACGAGAGACTGCTAATGAGTAAGGAACTGTCATAACGAAGCATGCATGGTTGATTTCACGATTTTGTGAAATGGTTGGAAATGACAAAACGAGATTCTTGTGAAATTTTTTGAAAGTTTATTTGGTTATTTTTCTAAGAATATAACTTGTTTGAAAAATTGGTTTTGATTTCCCTTGGAATGCCTTTGGTGGTGAATGGTTTTGAAACTTGTTTATATTTAGTTATAAACTGCTTTTGTGAAAATGTTTTATATAAACTATTTTTATATAAATGTTGCTAACTCGTCTATCCTAGTGGCGTGACTAGGGAAGTAATTAGGGAAACCTACTGAGTTTTATACTCACCCATGACTTGGAACTTTGGTGCTTTTTCAGATGTTTTTTTCTGTGACACAGGTAAAGGAAAAGAATATCATTACTAGTGGTTGGTGGTGATACTTGGGAGATGTTGTGGAGTTGGAGTTGTGGAGCACAGAGTCATGGAGTCTCTTGAGAGTCTTAGGTTGTTTATCCGCTATGAATTTGTTACTATGTTCAGTCTTCCGCTGTTAGGTACATTGATGTGGTTGATATAATTGATGTTGTTGCTGTTGTCTCTCTTTTATTCATGAATCATGTAGTTATGTTGAGTTTTGGTTGGTTGGTTTATGGGTTATATCCTAAAGGGTAAATCGTCCCCCACTTGTATTAGAAACCCTTTGGCATTTATTGCCAGCCTTTGGCGCCTTGGGGATGTCTCTTAAGGCCTAGTAATTACTCATTGAGCTCTCAATCCAATGAGAATTGGCGAGTCATTACAAATGGTATCAGTCTGGTCCTTCCTTGGAGGTACAAATGGTCATGGTGTTGAAATTCATTATCTTCTATTCATTGGGTTGGAATCGTAGACAGGAGTAGGATTGTTGGAACTTGAAAGCTTTAGCATAATAGGATGTAGCTAATCCCTTTATTCTGAACATCAAGCTACCAGGGTGTTGGGTACATAAGTGTTTTGGATACACTTCTAGAAAGTTGGAAATCTCATTGTCATGGGTTTAACCAATGAGATGAGTATAACATGCATTGTAGAGGAATGACTTCCCACTAGGATTTCATATCTCATGGTGAGTAATGATTTATGATTTTGTGCAAAGATGTAAATTCTGGATAAATACAGAATTTATTTTCAAATGAATGATTTTGAAAAGTGGATATTTGGTTTATTTTTAAAAATGGTTTAATTTTCAAAAGCATGAGAAATGTTTTAAAAAATGGTTAAACATTGAAAAAGGTTGTTTTGAGAACAATTTTGTGATAGTTGATGTTATAGAATTTGAAATTCTAAGGCAACAATTGTTACGGAGAGAGATTGAAGGAGTTTGTGGTTGGTTTAGAAAATGGAACGTGGTAGGCGTCGTTGAAACCAACCCCTAGAATGGGCAGAGAATGTGGTTGTACCAGAACCACGCTTGAACCAAGAGTTGGTTCATAGTATTGTCCAATATTTTCAAGCTGTAAATATGGGGAACCAGAGGAATGAACCAAGGCACGTGGATCACACCATCCAGTTAATGATGCGAAATCCACCTAACTTTCGAGTTGATTCTGAACCCGAATAGGCGGAGGTGTGGCTAAGTTGGATGAATCGAATCTTTGATTTCATCGGCACACTAGTGGAGATGAATGTAAAGCTGGAAACGTATATGCTCGAGGATCTTGCACGTCAGTGGTGGGATTTAGCGGTGCAGACTAAATTGGATGAATGACATACAAGGGAGGATTTTGAAGAATTGTTCGACAAACAATTCTATCCTCACACGTTCATGATCCAGAAAACAACGAACTTTTTTAGCTTGAAATAGGAGAACCTCTCTGTCACAGAATATGTGGATAAATTCATTCATTTAGTCCGTTTTGCACTAGAGGTTGTGGCGAGTGCATCGTTGAAGGAACATATCTTCTAATCGGGGCTAAGGAAAAAGATTCGACCGAAGATTGCAGTGCTCTGTATCATGGATTATACAGAAATGGTGAACAGAGCTATGTTTGCGGAACGTGATATCTCAGGATCGATAGGAGGAAGCATGATGATACACATGGGAATAGGTGGGAACTCTAATGATGGGAACAATCGAAAGAGGGACACCTATATCCAAGGTGGAAGTGTCAATCAGAACCAGACGGCGGTATCAGTAAACCTTCCTCCACGACCCCAGAGCAAGCTGGTTGTTTTCAATGTTTCCATTTTGATCACGTGAAACGATAATGTATAGCACCACTGAGAGAATGCCACAATTTCCACAAGATAGGGCATCTTCAGAGATACTGTCGCAGTGCTCCAAGTTTGGTTGATTGGGACAATTATTAGGTATCACAAAATATTATGCTTCGACAAGACGAGGACATCAGAATTAGTCTTGTCCTCATACCAGAGTTAGCCATGGTGATTCCAGGAAAACCATGACTCCTCAACCTGAGAAATCGAAGCAAGGAAAGAAGGAGAGTCGTGCAACAATGAAGCAATTTTATGGAGCTGAATAGATAATGGTAGATCATCAGGCCGAACCATCTACGGTGAGAGGTATGATTCTTTTGATGTCTACCCTTGTGGAAGTGTTGTTCAATACTGGTGCAACTCATTCCTTTCTTGATTCTCGTATTGATGATTTTCTAAACATAAAACTATAAATAATGCCTTCTGTATTGAAACTGAAAACTCTTCTTGTTGAAAGAGAATGTCAAGCTTTCGTGGTTACAGCATGTGCTATAACTGTTGATGAAGCTGAGATGAAATGGGACTTCTCTACGTCAAATAAATACATCTATGATGTAATCCTAGGTATGGATTGGTTGACAATGTTTAAGGCTCACATTGACTGTTATGGGAAACGGTTTGTTTCACAACAGAGGATGGCATCAAACATCTCTTCAGAGGAGAGAGAATGGTAAAGAAGTGTGGAAAGACCATTTTGGAGCCAATGGTGGGAACAATCTCTTTCCAACTGACAGCTTTGACTTTGGCATCACTGGAAGAGAGTGGAGGAAACACTTTTCTAGCTCTGGTGGATCAATTTTTAGATGTCTTTCCCAAAAATTACTTAGGGTTACCACCTATAAGAGAAGTGGAGTATACGATTGATCACCTTCTAGGCACCAGTCCTATCTCACTTCTATCTTATAGGATGGCACCAACCGAGTTAAATGAATTAAAAGTGTAGTTAGAGGAGCTAGAAAGAAAAGGCTTCATTTGGCCAAGCATGTCTCTGTGGGTAGCACCAGTTTTGTTTGTAAAGAAAAAAGATGGAACCATGAGGCTATGTGTGGATTATCATAAACTTAACCAAGTTACGATGAAGAATATATATCCAATTCCACGCATTTATGACCTGTTTGATCAATTGAGGGGAGCTCAGTGGTTCTCTAAGATTGACTTGCGGTCAGGATATCAGCAATTGCGAGTTCGGAAAGAGGATATTCCAAAGATAGCCTTCAGAAGCAGATATGGCCACTACGAAAATGTAGTCATGCCTTTTGGTCTAACTAATGCACCAGTGGTGTTCATGGATTTGATTAATCAGATATTTTAGCAATATCTGGATTCTTTTGTTGTGGTGTTTTTCGATGACATATTGTTATATTCATGATTAAGGGTAGATCATGAGCAACACTTGGAGACAGTGTTGGAAATCTTGAGAGACCATCAGTTGTATGCCAAATTATCAATGTGTGATTTTTGGATACAAGAGGTACGTTTTCTGGGACATGTCATTACTGAGAAAGGTGTTTTAGTGGACCCAGAAAAGATAGAAGCTGTTCTTTCTTGGAAACCTCCAAATAATGTCTTTGAGATACACAGTTTTCTTGGTCTAGCTAGTTATTATTGATTCTATGTGCGTGACTTCTAATGACTAGCTTCACCTATGAAAACATTGACAAAGAAGAACATTGTATTTCAATGGACTAAGTAATGTCAAAGATCTTATCAAGAGTTGAAATTCCATATTACATCAGCACTCATCTTGATCTTTCAACAATCAGGACATGGGTGTGTGATGTATTGTGATGCTTCAGGATCAGGGTTGGGTTGTGTTCTCATGCAAGGAGACCACGTTGTTGCTTATGGGTCAATGCAGTTGAGGGTGCATGAGATGAACTACCCAAAACATGACTTGGAATTGGATGCAGCCGTCCATGCATTGAAAACATGGAGACATTATCTCTTTGGTGAGAAATTTACTGTGTTTACAGATCACAAAGGATTGAAACACATTTTATCACAATGAGATTTGAATCTGAGGCAGATGAGATGGATGGAGTATCGTCAAATGTTCGACTTTGACTTAATGTATACACCGGGTAAGGGAAATTCGATGGCCGATGCATTATGCAGGAATTCGTATGCTTAGTTGGAAAAGGAAGCTTCAGATGAATGGCAGTTGATGTCAGTCTTAGCCGACAAGCATGTAGAATTTAAAGACTGAGGTGATGTTTTTGTTTACTTTTCAGATATACTATTCTTGATTTGGTGTAGATAGTAAAGGAGGCATAGACATCCGATGTGTACTGTGTTGCAATGAGTTCAAAACTCAATGGTGGGGAGACCATTGAGGGATGAAATCTGGATCGATGTTCAGTTCTGCGGTTTAGAGATCGAATGGTTGTACCTTTAATTGCTCAAGAACAACTCCTTCATGCTTACCACCATTCGAGATGGGCTGTACATCTGGGTACACAGAAGACGTATAAGGCACTACAGGTGCAATTTTGGTGGAGCTGCATGAAAATAATGGTGGCCGAGTTCATCTCACGATGCTAAACTTGTCAGTAGGTTAAAGTAGAGCATCAAAGACCAGCTGGTATGTTAGAGTCATTAACTATCCTAGTGTGTAAATGGTAGCAGATAGTAATGGATTTTGTTACAGGTCATTCAAGAACGGTCCAGAATCATGATTACATTTGGGTGATAGTGGATCGTCTAACCAAGTCGGCCCATTTTGTCCTTATTCGTGAAACTCATACGGTGGAAGGTCTTTCAAAAATATATATCTGGGAAGTGCTAAAGAGACATGGTGTACCAGTGTCTATCGTCTTAGATAGAGATCCAAGGTTCACATCTCGTTTCTGGAAATCCTCACAAAAAGCCCTGGGAACTCAGTTGAATATGATTACGGCGTATCATCCTCAAACGGATGGAAAATCTGAAAGGACGATATAGAATTTGGAAGACATGTTGCGGGTTTGTGTAATGGATTTTGGTGGCTCATGGGAGGAGCATATACCCTTCATGGAGTTCTCATACAATAACTTCTATCATGCTTCGATATGCGTGGATCCGTTTAAAGCATTGTATGGGAATCCCTGTCATTCTCCACTATGCAGGGTGGAAACGGGTGAAACTTCACTAGTTGGGCTGAGCATTGTCCAAGAAACAACAGAGAAGGTTCAGTTGACTAAAAAGAGGATGGAGATGGCTCAAAGTCATCAGAAATCTTATGCAGATCACCGTCGTAGACTGTTGACATTTGTTGTTGGTGATCATGTCTTCTTGAGAATCTCTCTAAGACTTGGACATCGTCGTTTTTGGAAGCAGGTAAAATTATCTCCTCGATATGTATGCCCTTTTGAGATACTGGAATGAGTTTTTTAGGTGGCATATCGGTTGGAATTACCACCACAGTCCAGTGCAGTGCATAATGTGTTCCATGTATCTTAGTTGAAGAAGTATCGACCTGATCCTGACCATGTAATCAGATGGGATCATGTTGACCTAGAGCCAAATACTTCGTTGGTACACATCCCGGTGCAGATTGTGGATAGATAGGATAAAGTCTTTCATGAAAAAAGCATCGATCTAGTGTGAGTTTTGTGGAAACATGGTCAGATTCAGGAAGAGACTTGGGAACGCGAGAAAGAAATGAAAGAGCAGTTTCTAGAATTCTTTCAGGCAAGCAATGGTTTTCTACATTTCAGGGAAGGAAAGGCTAATGGTGGGGAGAATGTAGCACCCCCAGTTTCTGGTATGTAACCCTTAATTGATGCTTTTCTTGTTGTAAATATTAAGGGTGGCATTTGGGAGAGTCGGGAGTTCCAGGATTGAAGTTTGATGTAAATGGGAAGGCACACAGTTAGTGCACGGTTACTCTAAACCGAGCGAACATACCATGTGTGGTTGACTGGGGAGGCAGTGGCTTCCGCACGGTCGGTGCACGTTTTGTCTAACTTTGCGGCCAAACCCTGCGTGAAGAATGACCGAGGTAGAAGCTAATGCATAGTTAGCACACGGTTTGTCAAACCGTGCAGACTAACTATGTGGTCACTTAAAGTTAGATCATGAAATTGTGGATCTAACTCGTTTTGCCTTTAATTTCCTTGTTTAAACCTCCTAATCATCCCTAACTCGGGATTACTCTTCCTTGAAGGATAGAGGACTTCTCCTAGGGGTTCCAGAGGTGATTTGAAGGGTTCTCTTGGAGAATCGAAGCTAGATTCTTAAGGTATGTGATCGTTCTTGATGGTTTCTTAGATCAACTTAGATATACTTCTCCTCATCTCTCGTTTTCTTAGATATATGCCCGTTATGGGTATATCTAAGGGTGTGGACGCAAAAAATGACAAGATTTGGTCTTGGTTGTGCTAGGAGGAGATATTTAAGGAGGGTTTTGGGGAATTGACCCGATGCCCTTTGGCATTCTTCGTGCATTGTGGTTATTGCCTAAATTGTTGAGGTTGGAGGCTTCAATCTCGACTCCTCTTGGTAGAATTTATTTGGTTTAGATTTCAATTGGTCTATTTGAATGAAATTGTTTTTTAAAGCATGAAATAAATATTCTCTAGTGATGATTTATGTTTTTGGTGAAATTGTGAAATCAAGGTGAATTGATGTGAAAAGTGATGTGGCTTCTTGAATTTAAAATGTTGGTTTTAAATTGTTGGTTTTATGAAATTGGAAATGGTTTGAAAAATTGGGGTTTTCAATAAAAATATTTTTATTGAAATGGGTTGAGGTTAAAATGGTTTTGATGAAATTGGTTTTCAATGAAAGGGTGGTTTTGTTGAAATGGTTTGAATGGGTTGAACACACATGGTTTGATGAAACTAGTTTTCAATAAAAGGTGTTTTATTGAAAGGCTGGTTTTGGCATGATTGTTGGTATTGGGTGGTGTGTGTCCATGTTGCATTGTACGGGGCTTTGTTGAAATATGACCTTGTGCTCGGTGCCAAACGTTTATTGGCACATGGTGACTTTAATTATGAGGCATGGTTGAAATATGACCTTGTGCTCGATGCCAAAGGTGTAATGGAACATGGGGAACAATTACCTTGTAATGACTTGGTAGATCGACGAGAGACCGCTAATGAGAATGGAACTGTCATAACTAAACATGCATGGTTGATTTCATGGGATTGTGAAATGGTTGGAAATTCCAAAAAGGAATGCTTGTGAAATGGTTTGAAAGCTTATTGGATTATTTTTCTAGAAAGATAACTTGTTGGAAAAATTGGTTTTGATTGCTCTTGGAATGCCTTTGGTGGTGAGTGGTTTTTGAATTTGTTTATATTTAGTTATAAACTTCTTTTTTGAAAATGTTTTATATAAACTGTTTTTATATAAATGTAGCAAACTCTTCTATCCTAGTGTCATGAGTAGGGAATTCATTGGGGAAACCTACGGAGTTTTATACTCAACCCTGCCTTGGCACTTTGGTGCTTTTGTAGATGCTATTTTCCATGACACAGGTAAAGGAAAAGCATCTCACTACTAGTGGTTGGTGGTGATGCTTGGTAGATGTTGTGGAGCATGGAGTTGTGGAGCACGGAGTCATGGAGACTCTTGAGAGTCCTGGGTTGTTTATCTACTATGAATTTGTTACTTTGTTCAGTCTTCCAATGTTGTGTACATTGATGTGGTTGTTATAAATGATGTTGCTACTGTTTTCTCTATTTTATTCATGCATCATGTAGTTATGTTGAGTTTTGGTTGGTTGGTTTATGGGTTATCTCCTAATGGGTAAATCGTACCCCACTTGTATTCGAAACCCTTCAGCATTTATTGCCAGCCTTTGGCACCTTGGGGATGTCACTAAAGGCCTAGTAGTGACTCGTTGATCTCTCAAGCCAATGATAATTGGCGGGTCATTACCCATTACATGGTAAAAAGGTGGTTTGAATTCCCTTTTAAAAAATTTACAAGATTGCAACTTCTCCATTATAAAATGGCACTCGCCCTTATAATTTTGTACAAAAATAAATATCTTTCTATCGCAAAAAATATGAAAAAATAAGCTCCAAAAATCCCTACCATAATCCTTAAAGCCTATTCTTTGACATAAATCCTACCAAGGAATCCCGTTGGTGTAAAACAAAAAGAGATTCCAAAAAATGAGGTGACATCATTCCACATGCTCCTTTATTTTCATTTTATTCTCCACCAAATCAATTAATATTTTTCCATGACTATATTAAAAATTTAGTATCCTATGTATAAAAAGATATTTTTATTCAAAGTTATTTACGTAAAATTACACAAATTTCATCTAATGGGTAACAAAATTAGAGTTTTTCTATGATGAACTACCGCCTCGCATGATGATGTCATTCATTTTTCTTTCACTACATATCACGGTTGGTCATTGTAATAGACACTATATTTTAATATAATATATATATTTATTAAATTTATAATTTATTTATATTTTTTTAGATTCTACATACACATTCACCCATGATTTCATTTTTCTGTAAAATATGATTACATCGTTTTCTAGACATGAAGACTATTGCCTCCTCATAGGGATGAGATACGTTCACAGAATTGATAGAATTGATTGTGGATGAGTTTAATTTAAAAACTATGATAAAAGAATACATATTATATTAATTAAAAAATTACCTTTAGGTTATTATAATTTATCATTTTCATTATATCCCTTTTACACACTAAAAAAGTGATAATGTCGTTCATGGACGTGTGGACTACCACCACCTCGATGTAATGTGATTCCTTTTACAACTAAATAATATTATATATGAGTATATATGGTTCAATAACATGTTATTAATTATATAATTATTATTCTATTAGTATAAATGTCACATTCCATATTTCCATAATGATCATCCGGAAATGGCAATGTTACTCTTGCCTACATATGGCCCACTGTCTCCGTGATTGTAACGTTGGTTTATATTTCATAACCATATTTCATGATTGGTTTTAAAATTTTAATTTATGTATAAATTATATAATTATTACATGATTATTAATCTTTAAATTTTTATATAATGATCACTTTGACTATTATTGACCTACCAAATCAGTTTTTGTTATATAAATTGAATATGGTCAAAACTCATGAGAAAAACATAATTATTTTCGTAGCTGATTAAAAAAATTAATACATGAAGTAAAGTTAATGATATACATGAAATAGTATCCAATGTAAGTTAATAAGTAATGTTAATTCATTATTCCGGATAATAGAAGAACATATTACATGTCAGACTCAAGGTAAGGAATTTCATCTAAATGACCTATCATTGAAAAATTTCATAATGAAAGGTTACTTTATTCCATTATAAAGTGTATACACACTCCTTTTTACACTACATAACCAAATTTAACACCTTATATTGTTATTTAATGTCTCATAAAATATTATAATTTCATAGGTATTATCATTTAAATGCTCAATGTGGGATGTGATGATTAAAATGTATAAATATTTGCTTTCAATATTCTTGATATTATTTTACACATTTACATAAATAGATATAAATGTAATATACAAAGAAATTTTATTTCAATTTGTAATTTCATTCAAATATTTTGAAAAATTAATAATTAATATATTTTATATGGAATATTTTGAGAAATGACAAAAAATGCTATATTCTTAACCAACATGGTGACAATGAATTTTCCAATACTATGGGAATAATTTTATTTTCAAATTAATTGCATGATTTCATGATTTTTTAAAATAAGAAGGCATATTTTTCCTTTTTTGGGTCATTCATTTCTATTTTTTTTAAAATGGATTTATTATTTAAATATCTTTAAATATTTTTATATGATTGAAAATGATTTTTATGAGGGAAATATTTAAAATTTAAGTATTTTATGTGTTACGATTATATAATGGTTATTGAGACATTTGATGGGTGGTTCTACAATAAACAAATGATGGCAAGTTTCATGATAAAATAATAATGTGTGGGTCCATAATATCACTCATGTGCATTGGTTATGCAATTCCTTCGTATCAATATTCCATTTTTAAGAATGAAATTAATGGACGTTTACTGTATGGTTAATCCATTTATAATTTTGACATTTATAATGATGTCCTAAGATACATTTATGTATATTATATGATTTATATTGGTTTTATGGTAATATTGATATTAAAGAATATAGGAACCAACAAAAATAGTTTCAAAATGAAATATTTTCTACTTCTTAAGGGTGAAAATTATTTCTTTTTGAAAATGTTATATGGGTATTCATGTTTATCAATGCACTGAGAGTTTCTTTCTTATTATATTCTTGACTAATATTTTTTAGTATCATCCCATGTTTTTAATGTTTTCATATAACTAATGACGATTTGGGGATTTAAAAAATTCATGTCGATAGTTGTGAAGAGTTTTCATAAAATCCGTCATACACTATTTAAAAAAAATTAGATTATAATATTAATGGATACTATTCAGAAGAATCCAATTTGAATTTCATGATTTTTTATGTATGAGTTATGGAAAAATTATCTAAATCATTAAACCTTGAAATATCCTCAATGTAAAATAAATTATAATTTTTAATATAACTAATGATTACATAATATTTAATGTGTGGGTCCATATTGTAGGTGTCACATGTCAATTTGGTAGCCATGGAGGTTATAGTGATATTAATAAATTACCCTTTAATGAATTTACCTTATGATAAAGTTAAAATGTCATATCATTTTACGATTAATATGACTTTTCTTCTAATTTATGTTTTTATGAATGGTTTTTCATAGAAGAAACAAGTATTATATAGTGGGAAGGCACTAGGTAGAAAATATCCTTCCAAAATTGTATTCTGGGATGGTTGGAATTGGAACTGACCAGTTTGTTACAGTGATAGATCTGTTGAAATAGGATATAAATGGTGGTGGTATAATTTCATGAGTGTAACTAGATCTATGACATAAAAATATGGTCATAGTGTATCATTTTAGGAGATAACATCCTCTATCATTTAGAGGATCATTTGACCATATGATAGCTGAAGGATTGATTAAAACCCTAAAAATATATATTCAATTTCATGTGTTTCTCAGATAATAAAAATTAAAATCATTCAATTTATGTTTTGATGTTGATGATGACAATTGGTGGTCAATGGTTAAAAATCTAGAGGAATATATAGACAATTATTTCTTGTAATGAGATGAATTAGAGAATATTTTCCTTCATAAATATTCTCCAATGGATATTTAACTTAGGATGGAAAAAAAATCTTGTAATTGAGACAATAGGACGATTATTTGGTGTATAAAAACAAATAAAACATTACTATATTATTGTGGTACACTAAAAATATTATCTGAGATATTGATTGTAAGATAAATTAGTTTTACTCATTATTAATGAAAATATATCAAAGGGTATTTTATTCTCATGAATATAAGAGATATGAGAAATTTTTTAATGTGATGATAATGGAGAACTGGATTTTACCAATGGCCATGTATACCATGATAATAAACAAAAGAAGAGGACTGGTTGGAAGGAAATTGGGATGCATTCATTAAAGTATTTTGGAAGTAATAAAACCAATTTTCATCCTATTGATAAGTGTGGTAAAAAATATTATGGATAATATATTTCAATGCCTGGGAAGTGATTTTAATGTGGTATGATTTTTCATATGGCTCTTGACTACCATGAAAATGATCAGTGAAGAAATTAGAAGCTAGTGGTAAGATGTTTTAGTTACAATGTGTTAAGATATTTTTCTAAAGTGTGTACAAAGGAGAATAACTAGGGTGGAAACCAAAATTGTTGATAGAAAAAGGGAGTGTTATAATATTTACAACTTCTACCATTGATGTTGGACCATCAAATGATGTGGGGAAATGTATGTTATTAGATTATTATAATTATTCTAGTACTATATTTAATTCTATATCTTTTCATTATTTTATTTATATGAAATTTTCACAGAAATTGGGAATATCACCTCATGAAATAATGATTGATCATCTGAAAAAAACTCTAGGGAAATATTAGAGAAACCAAGATATATGGGGATCCTGTAATTATCATTAGTTGGATGGTGTTCCCTTGAAATCTTGTTGAACTCCCCATATTGGAGTTTCATATCATTTTGAATATCGATTGGATTCCAGTTTTTCATGCTACAATAGATTGAATATGCAAGAATGTTTTATTAATTGAATTCATAAATTTGATAACATACCAAGAATATGAGAAATTGATAAAGGATGGAAGTAAAATTTATATTTCTCTTAATGTTCACTAGAAGGAAATAGTTCATGATTAGCAAAATCCCAATAGTGAATGAATATACAGATGTTTTTCATGATGAATTTCATTGTGCTCTTCCTGAATAGGAATTTTAATTTACTGTAACTTTAGTGTGATATGATAATTTTATTTCAAAACATCCATATAAAATAGATCTAATAGAACATATTGAATTGAAAAACTCATTAAAATAATGGCATGATAATGTTTTCATTCAACCTCGAACTTCACCATGGGGTTCTCATGTTTTATTGCGGAAAAAGAAAGATGGTTCCATGCGAATTTTCATTTACTATAGATCATTGAATAACATAACCATTAAGAACATGTATCTTTTGCATCATATGAGTGATTTTCATGATCAGTTGTAGGGTGATCAATAATTATTGAAGATTGATCTGAGATTCAGGTGCAATTTACCTAATGTGAAGGAGGATGAAATTCAAAAGATGTAATTTGGGATGAGATATGGTCATAATTTGTATTAAAGTTACCACCTTTGGGTTATCTAATGAACCTATTATATTTATGAATCTTATGAATAAAGTATTCTATGAGTTATTAGATATGTTTTTGGTTGTGATTATAGTTTTTATTTTAGTATATTATAAAATCTGAGAGGATCATCAATGGAACTTAAAAATTATTTGGAAAACCAAAAAATTGAAGAAACTATATGTAGATTTTAGTAAGAGTAAATTTTATTTTCAAAAATTTTTATTCCTTTTATATATTTGTTCTAACGATGGAATAAATATTAACACTAATAAAACCAAATTTGTTAATCAGTAACCAAGACCTACCAATGTCACATAGGTTATAATTATTATTGGATTATAATGTTATTACCGATGGATTGTTGAAAACGTTTATCGGTTATCTTGCCAACTGCCTATGTTATCTTGGAAGGGAGTTATGTATATCATGATAAAGAAATGTAATTTTTATTTTCAGGAACTAAAAATAAGATTGATGAATGCCCCCTTTCTGGATGATCTTTACAAAAATGGTTAATTTACCATTTACAATGATACATAGATAAAATGAATTTTTTGTGACCTATTATAGAATGAAATTGAAATTGATTACGCTTTACCTTTGTTGAAAACTCATGAGTTAAATTACCCTATAAAATATTTGGATTTAGATGCTATTTTTTGCTTCAAAAATTCTAGTTGTATCATTTTTCTGGAATGGAATGTTATATATATACTAATCACAAAATCTTGATATATATATTTACTCAAACAAAATTGAACATGTTACAGAGAAGACAGATGGAGAAAATCAAGGATTATGATCTCTCTATTCATTATCATAATGGAAAAAAATAATGCGGCTTAAACTTTGAGTAAAAAAATATCACAACATTAACCATGTTATGTTTGGAATGTGACCAATTTGTTAATGTTTTGATGAATTTATTCCTAGAAGGTATGGATATAGAGAAATCCTATATTTTGTTTTATATTAAAATGTAGATGACTTTGTAAGAATGAGTTATGATATAATAGAAGATGGATCAATATTTGCAAGTAATGAAAGAATCCAAAAACAATGGTAAGTTTCATGGTTTTAATATTGATAAAGACAGAGTATTACGATTTGGAAAAAGATTATGTTTTCATTGTGATTCACATTTGGAGAAAGAGTTTCTAACTAAAACCCATAGTTCCTTACATTCCATTCATCTGGGTAGCATTAAGATGTACATATATCATTTTGATTATTACTGGTTGGATGGAATGAAAAGGTAATTTTCTCACTTTACCATGAAGTGTTTGACTTCTAAATAGGTTAAAGTAGAGATAGAACTACTGGAGGGGATACTTCAACCATTTACAGTGTTGGAGTAGAAGTGAAAAAATATCAATGGATTTATTGGTAGTATTTCCAAATACATATCAATTTAATAATGTTATATGGTTTATTGTCGATCAATTAACTAAATCTACACATTTTCTTCCCGTTCAATATACAATTTCTGTATATCTACTTTCACGATTTTATCAAAAAGTGATTTTTAGGTAATATGGAGTTCCAATATACATTATATCATACTATGATCCCAGTTTCACATTCCTTTTTTGGAAAGGACATCATAATTCATTGGCTACTCGATTAAATATAATTATATCTTTTTATCTTCAATCTGATGGACATCCAGACTAGACAATTTAGACATTGAATGATATACTTTGGTATTCATCATTAGATTACCATAGAATTTAGGATAACCATCATTATTTGGTTGAGTTTTCTTATAAAAGTAGTTCTCATTATAGTATAGAGGTGGAACATTTCGAAACATTATATAGAATGTGGTATCAAACACTGAATTTTTGGGATTATGTAGGTGAAAAGAAGTGATTGGGAATTGAGTTCATTTAAAAAATGGTAGATAACGTTTAGTTTATTCAGTAATACATGAGGATAGTTCAAGAAGGTAGAAAAGTTATGCAGATAATAAGATAAAAGTTATTTGATTTGAGGTAGGTGACCATGCATTTTTTAAATAATCACCATGGAAGAATGGGATGCATATTTTTGAAAAGGGGAAGTTGAGTCCATGGTTCATTGGACCATATTAAATCCTATATAATGTTTTATAGATTTCTTACTAAAGGTAATTACCTCAATTTTTTTCATGGTAGACAATTTGACTCATGTTTAAATGTTAAAAAACTATGTACCGTATTCATATCATCTTTATATTCTTGATGTAGTCCTGTAGGAAGATAACAGTCATTTTTAAGAAAAACCGGTTCAGGTTCTTTAAGGCATAGAGAACATGTTTCCGAATAAGGTAATTCATCATGTAAATGATTTATGGAACATCCATATTAGTGAATATGAATCATGGCAACTGTAAAGTGAAATGACGGGAAAATATAATCACTTATTTGACAAGAAAATAAAATTACAAAGACATAATTTCCCAAGGGGGGAAGGGTGTAACATCCCATGTAATGATAGAATATTTTTTTTCATATTTATTAATATTTATAAATTAGATTTTAATTTTACCTTAAAATGGATTCTATGTACAATAACATTCAAGACACGTGACAATGTGTTACATCAAAATCTTTTTTTACATGCAAGACTGAGTTATACTAGATAACAACATAATAATATTATTATTATTTTAAGTGGTAGATAACACCTAGATATTATATGAGTGGGAATTAATAAGACTAAATATATTATTTTTTCTAATATTTATTAATTTTTGTCATTTATTCAATTAATTTAATAGGCATAAAATTTGAACAAATCAAATATTAATCATAAAAATACATATATTTTTTAAAAGGTAGTTTTTCTCAATTTTAATAGAGAACTCATTTGGAATATATTTTTTAAAACTTTTATAATTTTTATATGAAAACATAATTTTTGAGAACATTAACTTTTTGATGAATATTGAATAATCCTGAATTTTAGTTCAAAATGATTTTTCATATAATTTTTTATATAGTTAAATTATGTTGTTATCTAGTATTAATTTATAATTAGATATATTTTATATCATTTAAACCAATTTAGGTATTTGGAAACAACGTCACATTGAATTTATATATAAAAATTTAGTAAACTTTGGACCTTTTTACTTTAAAAACTAGTTTTGTTATACCGTCTATGATATTAAATTTAAATTAACTTCCACCACATATATTATTTAAATTGGTAAAAATTGATTCCACATTTTTATGAATCCAATTTTTTAATTTTTTATAATTTTCACTTAGTTTCTAACCAAAAATATTAGTGAATTTTATTAAAATTAATTAGAGTGATTAAGTGAAAAATTAGCGTAATATGGGACTTAACTATAATCGTAAGAGTCAAAATGACGTAGAAAATTGTCCAAAATCAATGGGATGTACATATTTTTACCCTATACACCATTCGATCTAATTTGGACCATTATTGGATCTATTTTACATGGTGAAAACATGTGTGGAATTCCTTTTCAAAAATTTACATGATTTCCACACCTCCTCCACTATAAAAAGGCACTCTCCCTTCCCATTTATTCACACGTATAATGCCATTTTTCTCACCAAATATATAATAATATAATATCTAAACATTCCACCCCTCAAAATATAATATTATTTTTGGGTAAAAATCCTTCCAATGGTTCCCTTTGTTGAACACCAAAAGAGTTACCTGAAAAAGTGGTAACATCCTTCCACAAGCTCTATTATTTTCTATTCATTCTACATCAGATAAATTAATCTTCATAAATTATTATATGATAACCTTTGTATACAAAATATAATAATGTTCCTTTTTTCTAATGGAAGGACCTACAAGTACAGACACTTACTTCTAATGGGAAGCAAAATTATGATTTGTTTGCAATAAACTACCGCATCACGGGACGTTGTAGTTCATTTTTCCATTACCACCTTTCATGGTTGGGAATTATGATAAAAAAAATGTTTTTTATATTAAATAAATAAATAAATATTATATTTATGATGTATTCATACTTCTTCAATTTTTATATTCACATACCTTCACACCTTCCATTTTGGGTGACTACAATAACATCATTTGTGGACGTGTGGACTACCGACACATTAGGTTTATGTGATGTGTTCCAAATATTCATTGAATGTATTGAATATGAGTTTAGTTAAACATATTTGAAGGAAATAGCATCAATATTCTATTCATTACACAAAAATATTTCTCTAAATATAATATACCATTTTTTTGTTACCCTTTCAAAAATTTAAAAGGTGGTAATGTTTTTCGTAGACGTGTAGACTACCGCCTCCCTGATGTGACGTGATTCCTCTAACATCACAAAAATTATATATATGAGTATATATGAAAAAATAAAATTGTATTTATTATATAATTATCATTTTTGAATGAAATGTTTCACTTAACATCTTTTCATAATAATCATTTAAAAATAGGAACGTTGTTTATGCATACATATGACCTACAATCAATATAGTTGTATTGTTGGTTTGTTTTTCATTAACATATTTCATGATTTTGTTTATAAGATTATTTAAAATATAAATATGATAATTATTTACTGATAATTATTTTTGATATGATTATATAATGAACCCTTTGACCATTGTTGACCAACCAGTCTCATTTTTGACACATAAACCAAATATGGTCAAAACAACCAACATAAACATAATTGTTTATGTAGTTAATTAAAAAAATTTAATAATGGAAATTATATTAATTATAAAATTTAAAAATGTTATGAATTGATTCAATAATTAACATTAGTTCATTATTCCAGAATATAAAGGCACACGAGAATAGTCAGACTCAATGAAAGGGATTTTGTCTTTATCACTTTTCATTGAGATATTTCTTGATGATATGAATCTTTATTCTTCTATAAATTAATAATAATACCACTTTTATATTCCATATCAATATTTTATCTATTATAATTTTATGTTTTTTCTTTTTAAATTTTATAAATTAATTTGAATTTTGGTTTTATTGTTCAATGTGTTATGGGATGCTTAGAATTTTTAACAATTAAATCATTTATATTAAGTTTTCATGATATTATTTTAAATATGTATTTAAATATATATAAAAGGATTATGAAGTAAATTATATTTCTATTTTTAATTAAATTCTAATATTTTAAAAATTAGTCTTTAACTTGCTTTATACAGAATGGATTGAGAAATAGAAAAAGGATTATTCAATTATTAATATACAGTTTGAAAATGATTTTTCACCACTGAGGGAATTATTAATTTTGGATTACTTTGCAAGATTTCATGTTTTCTTAAATAATAATATTTTTCTCATTTTTGGGTATTTTATTAATGATTTTTTTAAAATGTATTGATTATGCCAATTTCAGAAATTTTTTGCATACGATTGTAAATGAAATTTTATGAGTGAAATTTTGAAAACTAGAATATTTTATGTGTTATGATTATATAATTTTAATTGAATATTTTTTGGGAGGTTTAGTAAAAAAGAAATAATGGGTGAATTCATGATAAACCATTAATGGGTGGGTCAATGATATCCCTCCAATGCATTGGGTATGGAAGTCGACTGTATGAATATTTCACTTGTAAGTGATACATATATGGATGCCGACCATACGGTTTTTCATTTATAATATTGACATGTATGATGATTTCACAATATACCTTTATCTATTTTATATTCTTCATATTAGTTTCATGTTAACCATGTTATTATAAAATGGTATGTAGTGTGTTTATTTTCAATGGAAATTATTTATTACTTCTTTAGGGTGAACAATATTCCATTTTCAAAAAAAATAATTGGTTTTAATGTTTTTAAATAGACTAAAAATTTCATAGTATTTATATCCCTTAATGAGAATTTTTATTCCAATCCCACAATTTTTAATGTTTTTAATAGGATATAAGGATGATTGTGTGATTTCGAGAATCCATGTTTATAGGAATTAACGGTTCTCAAAAAAGACATATTTATTTAATCAAAATAATTTAGAATATGGGGGTAATGGAAATTTTTCAGAAGTGTCCATATTTTATATAAATTTCATTATATATATATATATGATTTATTGCTTAATTTTCCATAACTCTAAACCCAAAAATATTCTCAATGTCAATGGAAGTAAAATTATTTACTAAATTAATGATTACATAATATTTTATGCTGAGGTCATTATATAGAATCCTTTGAAGCTATATTTTATATAGGAGTAGATAACAATAAATTTATATCAATAATTTATTGTATTTGAAAACTTCTACCATTCGATGAAATTTTCTTTTATATAACAACATTCCTGATGATTATGAACTAAAACACTACATGTGATAATTCAATGATGGCCTCTAAAATAAGAAAGAGAATCAACAGAAATAATTATTCTAGGGACAAACCTACCAAGATGACCAGTAAAAATAGTATTAAAACTAAGCATATCGAGACCATATTAGGGAAGCTTACTGAAGTTTTGATGAATAACCATGCCTGAATAGAGAAACCAGTTGTTTAAAAAATTTATTCTATTTTATTTTTCACATAATCTGGAAAAACATCAATATTTTAGTAGAACTACCAATACACTGGTAGATGAGAAATGTATTATGTCCCATGAAACAATACTACAATATTTTGAATGTAATGAAAGTGAAATGGTTATTCTAATAGTTTATTATTTGAAAGGAGATGTGAGTAAATGGAGTTTATTGACCAAGAAAACTAAATTGATTAACGAAATATAAATTATTTAATTTATAACTTTTAATGTTTAATTAATCAATAAATACCTTTTTTAGCAATAATAGGACATTGAAATGTAATTATTCAATCTATGATAGAAGAAAAATGGATGTAATAATGATGTTGAGGAAAATTTTACAAGATTGGAAATGAATTTTATGGAATACGTATGTTTTCTATAAATCGATATTGATCATTTCTTTTATGGACATAATAAAATCCTATAAGGGTAACTATTTACCATATAGTTTCCTCACGTGATGATATTTTATCAAGTGCTATCAATCTGAATAAATAATTCTTTAATACAAGGATTTCAAATTTAAATCAATAGAAAAAGAGGTAAAATGATCCTAAGGATATAAAAATTTGTATTTCAGGGGAAACAAATAAATATTTAACATCTAATATGTGATAATTATGGAAATAATAACTTTGATACATTCTTAAAGGGAATGTGAATTTTCTATATGGGTTGAGAGAAAAGATGTTAGGCATGAGAATATGAGTGTAAGAAATAATAATCTAATGTTCAGTGTATCAATTGTAATGGGATTTTGTACTATGTAATTTCATTCCCCAAGCATCTAGGGAATATGGATCATAATAGGCTAAGTGATAAAGTTAAATCTTATGAAATAACTATAGATGGGGATACATGGTGGAAGTGCATACAAATTTGGATGTATGAATTTTGTTGTAGGAGTGTTTTACCAATGATATTATCTTTATAGGAATTATTAATCATACATGGAATATTGTAAATCATTTTTTATTTTTATATTTGAATATATTTATAATGTTATATTTCACTATGAATGTTAATTTAGTGGTAAAGTGATATTTTTGGAAAATACATGAATAAACGAAAAATTTCCCTTCATTGGTTCTCGATGGTGATTTAATACTTTTTAGATAGAATATAGATAATATTGACTTTGAGGTAGTAAATGGGATAGTATTAGTGACCTTGATAATGGTTATTGATTTAAAGAAAACGTATCTTATGATGGATTTTAATGTATTTATGAATTTAAGGGATATATGTAATAAGGGTAAAGTTATTAATTATAAGATATAATGTTTTGATTAATAAGTAATATTGATTCATTTTATTATAATATGTGATCCTGATATTAACATGCTTGGTATGAGATATAATGAGATAATTTGGGTTTTTTGAGAGAAAATTCTTGATCTATGATTTCAATTTTTTAGTTTTTAAATCAGGGAGGAATTATTTTGGTGGAACCTTAATGATAAACATTAATAAAATTAATTAATTTAAACTCTAGATGTGTTTTTTGAGGTTTAAAAGATATATTTATTATTAGATAAAATTTTCTAATCATTTTGGTTTTGATAAAAAGTTTGAGATATAAAAAATACATATCATTATTTTATGGATCTTATGATCAATTAAAAGTTAATTTTTCTGATTTAGACATAAAAAATTCATCTTTGAGTAAGAGATAAGGATGAAATTGATTTGATCACAACAAAATAATGAAATTTTGATAATAAAATAGAAATATATAATGTATATATAACGTTTTTTTTGTATCATGATGTTAAAGGATTTCCTCAACTCTAGGAAAAAGACATTGAAACAATCATGTTATAGTATTATGATCATTCTCAATGAGTAGATGGTGTATTCACCCATACCAAATTTAATGATTTCCTATCATTGAATTTATTCTAACTATACCACTATAAATTTCAATTATTCTTTTGGTGTTATATTTATCCTCCATGTCCATATTTTACTTTTCCACTAATTTAATCATTTTCGGTGAACCCAAATACTAGATATTTTCTGTTACCTTGTTGTTTTCCACATTCACTTTTCAAAATAAGTTTTATAATCCATATGTACAGTGTTTATTTAAAAAAACGGTTGATATTTTATATAAGAGATAAAATTTAAAGGGAGATATTTATTTTGGCAGGATAATGTAACATGCTTCGAATTTAATAGAACACTATGCTCAGTAACATATATAACACACAACACCAAGTTTAAACAAGCCAAAAAAATATTATTAATTAAATATGTTTGTTATAACATAGAAAATGAATTTTATAGACTTAATTTGGTCAATCTAATTATTAAAATTTGTATATTAGTTTTATTTAATTTATTTATAAATAAGTTCATTATTTTTATTAAAAACATTTTATACTTCAAATATATTATTTCATAAAAATTGTTATATTTTTCATTTTGTGTTTAAATTAAAATTATTTTTTACCAATTTGAAATATTAGTTTTATAAATTTATCTTCAGTTTTTGAATCATCATATTAAAATTAACATGTGGTGATTTTTTGTGATGTTTATGGAAAGTTATATTTTCCAGTGAATAGAGAAAATACTTATTTTCATTGAAAACTGAATTTTTGTTAAACAAATTTAAATTGTTATATATTTTTTAGAATTGTTTAAAATTAAATTTGTTGTCTTATATTATTTACATCCCATGGGAAATCATTAATTCTTATGGGGATAAAAACATAGTAATTTATAAAAACTCAATCAAAGTAACTACAAAAGTAGAATCTAGCATGTCTAAGTATCAGAACAACAAGGATGAACCATATGCTATAAATTTATTCATTAAATTGGAAATGTAGTTTTTTTGATCTTTAATTAAAAGAAACAAATAATATTAATGACTGGGTTTAAATATCAGGAGATGGGCATGCTAGGTTCAGTGATTTTCAGGTTCATATGCTACTGATTAAATAGATTTGTGTTTCTTTAGGTTTGGTGTTATACTTAGGTTATAAGGGTTCCTTTTTATTGGAATCCATCCCTAAAAATGTGATTTTAACATTGGAATTGTCATTTATATGGTGAAAACAAAAAACTAGGTAACCGAAAATAGTATTTAAACATATCTATCGTAGATTTTATAATTTTCATGTGAAAACTAAGGTGATTAATTTATACAATGAAATAATAACCCTTAAAACACTGAAATGGTCTTACTATATGAAAATAGAATGATTTGGAATTGATAAAAAATGTCATAAACATCCAAAACAAAAAATGGAAGAAATCCCCTAGAAACGCATCCCACTATAATCACATCACCAAACATAAATTAAACTACTCACTCTTTCTACGAATGATGTGAAAGAGTATCATGAGTACTCGAAGAATAATGGAGGTGAATAATGGTGGAATATCAAGGTTTGGGATCATCACTTCATCTTATGGTTCCTCTGTGTGGTGTCACATGACCTCTTATGGTCCTAGAATATATTGGAAGGGAAGTTGAGGGGATATATTTATATGATTAACATGGACTCTTCTGTATACATTTCAGGATGTGTAATGTTTTTACAAGTAATGTAATCACAATTAGAGGATGCCTTCATGATTTTTGAATCTGCGTGAATTTATTATGAAAACAATTCATAGATTTGGGACATTGACTCCCTTCAGGATGTGTTACAGGAAATCATAGCATTTAATACACTTTCACATAGTGTAACCTCTTCTTGGCTTGTACTAAGAGGTTGTTTATTCAGATAAATTCACATCATATAAGTGAAATAAACGACATGTAATCATTATGTTCTTAGTTCTTAGACCAACTTTATCTTCAAATATCTAGTTTCATGAAGCTTAAATTTTCTCATGGTGTGAAGTTTATTTTTCCCAAAAAATTTATACTCTTCATTCTATTTTCATAAATTAGTTGATTCCTTCCATAAAACATAAAAAAAGTCAAATTGTAACAAAATTGGAAATATTATTTAATTAAATGCAAAAATGAATACATAGTACACTCTAAAATGTATACATGAAATACACTTATCAAGTATTTATAATATAATTATGTTCATTGGAATAGATTTTATGTACAAATTTAGAATAAAAAAAATTTCTACACAATGAAAACATTTTACAAGAAAACAATTTTTTCTTGAGTTTTGCATTTTAATCATTAATTAATTTTTACTACTTATTGAAATTTCATTTGGAAAAATGGATTCAATATATGTCACAATGAGATAAATTTTTTTTAAATAGGACCCTTTTATTTTTTCCCTTGTGAACAGTTACAACAATAAATTACTATCACCAAGAAAAGGGTAAATCTGGAAATAAAGGAAAAAATAATGTGATATGGCAATAAAAATTGACCTAAACCCTTCCTACATTTAATTTGATTAGTATATTTTTAACACAATCATCTAAATATCAAATATAAGGCCCTATCCTTAAAACATTACTTAATCATGAGATATGTCAATAATTTGAATTTAATTCACATCAAAGACCTTCTCAGGTTTATATATTTAATGAATTATGACAACATTAATACATATCATCCCATTATCATTAAATAAGATACGATCAAAACAATATCCATTTTTCTACCAAATAAAACCTTCATAACATGATTTATTTTCTTGCTAAAAATATTCTTGAAATTATTCTTTATCATACTCATCCTTAAAACATATGGATACATTAAAAATACATAGGATAAACATTAAAACTAAATAAGTGATAAAATAAGTAAAGAAAACATAATTCCATGAATATTTATAAACCCAAGAATTCATTAGAATCGTGAAAACTTCATAGAAATCATAAATCATAATGGAAAGTTGTGGCATCCATATCATAATTACTTGGTGGCTTCCATAGCCACATTTGGAGTAACCTTCACGGTTACATTTGGAATACCCATCAATGTATTTTCCAAAAATCACTTTTGATAAACCTTAACATTTACCTCTGTCATCTTTCCAAATGAATTGGATAGCTATATTGAGCTCACCTACCCTCGGTTTATCATAGAACCACCCGTATACATATGAAATTCCTAAAAACCATAACATAATCATAACACATTAACAAGAATAAAGGAAAAATAATATTTTTACATTTCAATAATAAGATATAATTTCCAGATATGTATATAATAAATCCAGTCCCAAAACCATTTTCAATACCAAAAAACCTAAAGATATAATATGGTATGTAATTTTCTTTTTGGAAACATTATAGCCTGTAGAGGATTCCAAATATCAAATAATTCTCATGATGATGGAAATGTTGTTGTCTTCCCGTACGTCAAAATGAAACATTCCTTTTTTCATTTAGTAAAAATATGTTAAAAAAAAATTATTTTCAAAAACATTAAATGAAATTAAAATTCAAAGGGGTTTTTTATAAACTATATATAAGAACGTTGTTTATAGATCAAAATATTCCCCAATGAAAAATGATCAAGACGAAGTCCCTTACCTTGTGTCTAATTTGTCTCATTCGTTCTTTAATTGTCTGAATAATAAACATAAATTAATTTATAAATGATTTTGAAATTATTTAATGTTTATTATTAATTTTATATCACTTATTACTTTGTTATAAAAATTACTTAATTATTTGAGTTCATATTGAATGTTTAGTCTATGTTCGGTACTTAAGTAAAAAATGAACTTGTTTTGATGAAAATTTTACATGGGGTCAAAAATAAAATATCTATAGAATATTATTAATGATTCCAATATAATATATATTTAGTATATATGTATTTATAATTGTCCATAACATTTTGAGATAATAAATGAAATGCATCGTTCATAGAGACGGTAGGTCGTACTTACGCGTAAACTGTACTTTCATTTAATTTTCATCATAATGAAAGGAATGCTAAATAATACATAGTTATATTACAATTATATTACAATATCTATGTGATATATGTTATATATGATCATTAATTTCAACATTTTTACATTCCAGGAATGGAATAGGTGAGTCTTATCACTTTGAGGGGGCGATAGTCCACACTTCCTCAAATGAAATTATCATATTTATACATTTTGGAAAACATAAAGTTATGTTGTAAATAAAATTTAAATAATTATAGAAAAAATATAAAAATAATATATATCATATCGAAATACAGTTTCATCATTATTTACACAGTGAGAGGTTGTAGGATAAAACTGAACAATCATCGTTTCGCGAGGTAGTAGTTCACCGTTAACAGAAATAGTATGTTCTATATCTATTAGATGGAGGTGTGTGTAAGTGTAAGACAAATGTGTTGAATAAAAACATCATAGAATATTGATTATATTGGTTTTGATATAAAATTATGTTTTAAATATAGTTTAGGGAGTCAGAGAATTAAAATAAATGAAAGGAGCTTCAGAGAACATGTTACCCCTAAATTAGGTATCTTCTTTTTATTTAAGCCAAAAGGCTTCCTTGATTTTCCTTATTCCCAAGGTAAGGCTTATATGATGAAAGGAGGGGTTTTGGGAGACTATATTTTCATAATTTTGTTGAGACAAGGGGCTTGAGATGTGTGAGTAAGTGGGTAGAGGTGGTGACCTATTATTAGAGGGAGGAGGGGGACATTTTGAATGTTTTGAAATATTATTTTATTATAAATTGATTTTAAAATTATAATATTTAAAAACTGATATATTTAATGTAAAATATGTGTTGGTTATAAATACCCTCAAAAAATGATTTTAGAAAATTTTAGATCACAAATTTATCCTTATGTTTTGGCCTTAACCCTTAGATAATTAAAATAACTCATACCACGTCTTCTTGTATTTTAACACTATATGGTTAATATGGTTATTATAAAATTTTAAGATATCCTAAAATGCATCATTAAAGATATTTTTCACATTACATAACTAATTTATCTAAATCCAATAATTTTATGATTATTATATCATCTAATAATACAGTATTATTTTTTAAAACCCATTAATGTCAATTTTGATACAATTTAGTAATTGTTTTTGTCACTGACATAACAAATCAAATCATAATAAAAAACCAAATTAACAGAAATATAACATGTCATAATAGTCCCTAAAATTTTTTTATGGCATCAAAATTTTCAAATTACATTTATTTTAATATTTATAATATCATTGATTTAAATATTTGAATAATAAGGTAATCACACTAATATCATTGTGTCAAAAATAAATAAATTCATTTAATGTATTAAAATTATTAAAAAAATTAAAATGATTTGGAAAATATCTTTATTATTTTAATCACTATTTATAGTTTGAGAAAACAGTTATATAACCATATAATTAAAAAATTAGTAAAAAGATTCATGTTTATCTTATATTTCTCTTTACTTTAAATTAATTATTATAACATGTAATTATCACACCCAAGTGGCTCCATGGGATCCGCAAAATGACCCAGTGATTCTCATGGTCACCCATATCTCATATAATAGGATAATGATATATATTAGGTTGCTATATATTATTGTAATATTATTGTAACAATATTGTTTTATCCTTATTTACATGATTATCCTTTAACCAAGGTAAATTAAAAAATTTACTAAAGTTACTATTCAAAATGACAAAAAATAAAAGGTACCTATTTACACATTTTGGACCATATAATTACAAATATGGAATACATTTTTCCAAAATCAGAACACAGAATTTGAAAAAATTAATTTAATATTAATTCTCATTGTCCAAACCAGAAAGCGGTTTTTTAAGAAGTATAAGCTATCAAAATATTGACATGTGTTTATATCCATGTTTAATGTAAAATTACATCCAATGAACAGAATTAGATTAAATGATAAAAAAATAATCCATTTACGTTTAAAAAAAATTAAATGGTTAACATATATATAAAAATAAATTAGATGAATATGTAGTTTTGAATTAAAAGGTAGTAACTATTACTATTCATTAAAATATGAATTTCATAAAAAATATAACAAAATTTCAAATAAGGTAAATTTTGATTTCCTACATCCAAAGAAGAAGTTTATTTTATCAAATAGAACATATAAAAGTGACAAAAACTATTTTTAAAAATGGTTCCCTATCAAAAGGTAGTAAAATGGACTTTAAAAATATTAAAGTATTTTATGCTTAACATTCGATCCATTCTAATTTTAAGCTCTAAAATTGCTTGGATAAATATAAAAACTTTTTACAAAAATGTGTAATCATATTGTAGTTAGTTATGTTTATTCCCACTAATACAACAGCTAGGTAGTTACTACCATTTAATATAATAATAATATTATTGTATTATTTTTTTGTATAACTCATTGTTGTGTGCAATGTAATATTTTAGAGAAATCCATTGTTGCATGTCTGGTACTCTATCATAAATAGTGTTACATTTAAACTAAAATAAATATTAAATTAAAAAATATTAATAGATATGAAAAGGTTTTATTCTATAATTACCTGGGATGTTTTATTCTTCATCCCTTTTGGAAATTGCATCCTCAAAATTTTACACAATTATAAAATACATGGGGATATTTATCCCTCATTGAATTTTCGGATTCTCATGTTTCCTCTTCAACCATATTGTTTTTCCAAAAAACTATTACCTTTGGAATCACCTTATTCCACAACACTATCTCTCTACAGTCTAGAATTTATACTGATTTTTCCTTATATGAAAGATTATATTCTAACTGAACTACCTTTGGACTCAAAACATGAGATAGATTGGACAAATAATTTCACAAAAATCATATATCAAAAACATTGTGTATTTGGGATAAACATGGAGGTAAATCCACTCTATAGGTAACTAATATCACATTCTATAGGTTTTCATAGGGTCCAATGAACTACGGAGTCATATTTACCTTATTAACAAAACACATCATAATTTTCCATGGGAAAATATAAAGAAAGACATGATCACTTACGTTGAAAGAAAGATCCTTCCTCTGGTTATCCGCATAAATTTTCTCCCCGCTCCGAGCCTTCCTCTTCTTCATTTGAATCAACTGAACTTTTTCTACCATCTCTACTACCAATTTTAGTACCATAAACTTCTTATCACCTTCATAATACAAAAATAAAAGAGTTTGACACTTCTTTCCAAGTAGTACCTCAAATGGTTCCATCTATATACTTGTATGAAAACTATAATTATATGAAAACACAACCCATGAATGATGTGTATCCCAAATTCCTGGTTAATCCATTGAACAAGCACGTATCATGTCCTCTATGGTATGAATTTTTTATTCTAATTTTCTATCTTATTGAGGATTAAATATTATATTAGAATTTAATTCAGTTCATAATGAATTCTAAAGGCCTTTCCAAATGTTAGAAGTGAACCTAGAATCACCATCAGATACAATGGAGAGGGAAACATCATGTGACTTGACTATCTATTTAATATATAATAAAAAAGTTGATCTATAGATAAAGTATCTCAAATATGAATAAAATGTGCATATTTAGTCAATCAATCAACAATAACTCATATGGAACTGTTACCTCGCAATGTTTTTAGTAGTTCCACTGTGAAATCCATGGTAAACTTTTTCCATTTACACTTTAGCACTAGAAAAGTATGAAGGATCCATTTCTATAACTACTTCTCTGCTTTAACCTGTTGAAAAATCAAACATCTCAGGGTTAAGTCAGCAATATCTCTTTTCATTCCAACGCACCAGTAATAATCCCACAGAACAATATATATATTAGTACTTCTAGGATGATGTGAAAATGGAGAGCTATGATCTTGACACAACATCACTTTTTTAACTCTTAATATCAAGGTATACATAATATTTTACCAAATCTCATAACCTAATCTTTATCATTGTTAAATTCAGGAATCATACCCTTTTGTACCAACTCTACTTTTTTCTGCAACTCACTATATTCCTTCTATGATTTATTTATTTTGTGTGATTGAGACAATTTCACCAAAACAAAAAACAAAACAAAATAATTTCCTAGACCAACAACTTCAATGCGAAATTTCATCAAATAATCAATAAAAGGGTCACCTTCTAAACCTAACATGGTTAATGTATCATTACATTGCAAAGTCAAACCATCAGCAACTATGTTTGCTTTTACAAGATGGTAATAAATCATGCAATCATAATTATTGATTAATTTCAACCATATTCTCTATATCATGTAAAATTATTTCTAAGTAAATATATACTTCCAAATTTCATGGTCAGTATATATTTCACATTTTACTCCATACTGATGATGCCTCTAATTTTTCAAAAAAAAAACAATAAATTCCAAATCATGTGTAGGGTATTTTAACTCATGTGTTGTCAACTGAATTGAAGCATAAACAATTACCTTATCATTACTCATTAGGATACATCCTTTTCTATATAAGAGACCATTAATGTTGATAAAAAATTCACCATTTTTAGAAGGTAGTTCCAAAACTGGACCATTCTCTGGTCTTCATTTTAGTTCTTGAAAACATTCATCACATTATTTTTTCAAGATGAACTTAACACCTTTTTGACTCAACATAGTTAGTGGGCTAGATAATTGTAAAAATATTTCCCCAATACTTTGGTAAAAACCTATTAAACAAAGAAGTCTATGAATCTTAGTTATATTTATGTATCTCTTCCATTCTTTAACAGTTTTTATTTTAGTAGGATCAACAATTATACAATATTTAGAAACAATTTGACCATGGAATGAAATGTTTTGTAAACAAAAATCACTCTTACTAAATTTCCTATATATTATATTCCATTTTATGGTTTGAAAGAATACCCTTAACATACATTTATGCTCCTCTTTACTTTTAGATTATACCAAAATATTATCAATATAAACAATAAAAACTTATCCAAGAAATCAAGGAAACATCTACTCATATGATCATTGAATAAACCATGTGAATTGGTTAACCCAAAAGGAATAAGTAAAAATTCACAAGTACCATGTCTACTAAGAAATTTGGTCATTAGAATGTATGCATCCTTTGATTTCAACTACTAATACCTGAACCTCTTGTCAATACTTTAAAAATACATATCTCCCTAGAGAAAATCAAACAAATCAACTATATGAGGCAAAGGATACTTATTATAAATATTGATGCTATTGAGGGATCAATAATCATTGAAATGTCTAGTTTAAATGAAACCTTTATCAAATAAGTATCCCATTTTACCACATCAGAAGAACATACCATAATTAAAAAGGCATTCCCTAGTGTGCTTTTTACCACAATTTTTACAAATAATAAACCTAATCTTCTTACCATTAGTCTTTTCTAAAGTGTTATTCCCTTTAGTCTACCACCTCGACCTCTTATTTTGTTATGTTTTACAGAACACCTGATCATCAGAAAACAATATTTACAACTTCATAACAAATCGAACAGGTTTCTAAAAACTTTTGAACTGGAGGGAAGCTAACTTACTTCAAAACTATTCCTTTAACCCTAAGTAAAAATAATTGATTCTATTATCGTCATCCCGTATATAATTTTGAGCATACCATTACAGTCATTTTAATTTTTCTTCATTAGCATCCACTGATTCAGTCTCCATCCTTAATTCCATGAATTTATTTTACATATTATGTTAAACCACCTTATCAAAATATTTCTCAGGAAACATACCCTTGAATTATTCCCCATCAAGAGAATCAATATCCTCATTATCCTTGCTATTTTTAACCATCGACCACAACTAATCAACTTCACCATGAAAATGGTAAACAAAATACTATGCTTTTGATGTTCTGACCTCCCCATGACAATGAAAATCACTTCTAGGGATTTAATCCTCCATTCATCTAGAGAAAGGACAGATGGTCCTATGAATGATGGAAGGTGTTCCCTCATAAAATTCTAAACTACCAACATATTCTTCTATGGTTGATCTGGACAATCTTGCACATGTATACCACCTCCATTTATAGCCTATGTCAGTTATACCTTGACTAAAACAAACTATTCAGTTTTGATTCTGACCATCTGAGGTAGCTTATTCGGAAGGTTGTTTTCATATAGTTGTCATCATATGACACTACACTTTTTCAGATATGGAAAACCATTATAAACAGACATATCTCAGATGAAGAAACCTGATAATCCTTAAATTCTATTTCAATTTAACCATAAATAAAAAACAATTAATAGATTTTCTAATAAAAATATCATAACCATTAAAGTTATCTAAACAATCATTCAATAAAAACTCTAATTACCCAAACATAAAACATTACTTAATCTTGAGACAAGTCAATAATTTGACTTTCTTTAACATTGAGGATATTTTCATGTTTAGAGTTTAAATGAATTAGGGAATTATTAATACATATCATCCAATAATCATACATGAGGATACTATGAAAACAATATCTATTTTTCCACCAATAAAACCCCCTAATAAACAAGCTATATTTTTTTGATAAAAACATTCATGACTTCTTCCTTTATATTACTCATCCCCATACAATATGAAAAAATTTCAAAAAAAAATGGGATGAGCATAAAAACTCAGTAAGGGATAAAATATAGAAATAAAACAGTAGTCCATGAATATTAATAAAACCATGAATTCATAAGAATCATTAAAAAATCATATCAATCTCAAATCATAAAGGAAACATATAGAATACATAACATACGAACATTTTAGCTTCCTTAGACACATAGGGTGTAACCATCATGGTTATGTTTAGAATACCCATCACAGTATATTCCATAAATATAATTAGATAGACCTTAATGTTTACCTCTGTCATGTTATACGATGTATTGGAGAGCTATCACGGGCTCACCCGCCCATGGTTTATCACAGATCCACCCATATACTTATGAAATTCCCATGAACAATAACATAATCATAACACATGAACAAGCATAAAGGAAAAATAATATTTCCACATTGTAATAATAAGACATCATTTCAAGATATTTATACAATAATTCCATTCTCAAAACCATTTTCAATACCAAAATACCAATAAAGGAATATTTTATTTACTCTTCTTTTTAAAAACATTATGACTTGTAGAGGAATCCATATATCAAACAATTCTTGCGATGGTGGAAAGGGCATTGTTACAGTGTACGTTAAAAAGAAATATTCCTTTCTGCATTTACTAAAAAGATTCATTAAAAAGATTCATTTTGAAAAAAATTGAATGAAATTAAAAGTCAATGGGGTTGATTATACACCTTATAAAAGAAGGTTATATATAGATCAAAATATGCGTCAATGAAATGAGATTGAGACGAAGACCCTTACTATGAGTTCGAATTGTCTCGTTTGTTTTTAAATTTTATGAATAATAAAAATAGGTTAATTTATACTTTCTTCAAAACCTACTAAATTTTTATTATTCATTTTATTTCACTTATTACCATTTAATAACTATTAGTTAATTATTTGAGTTCATATCAGATGTTTGGTCAATGTTCGGTTGTTGAGTAAGAAATGAACTAATTTTGATGATAAGTATCTACATGGTCATAAATAAATTATATATATATATATATAATATTATTAATTATTTAAATATCATATATATTGATAATATATGTATTTATAATTGACCATAAAATTTTGAGAAAGGATATGAAATGAACCATTCAATGAGATGGTAGGTCATACGAACGCATGAATGCTGCTTTCATTTCTTTGTCATATTATTGGAATAAAAACTAAATGATACATAGGAATATTGAAATTATATAATAATATATATGTTATATATGTTTCATCTATTCAATAATTAAATCCTTTATATGTTTTAGGTATGGCATGAACCAATCCTATCACTATCAGGGGGCGGTAGTCCACATATCCTCAAATGAAATTATCGTATATTCTCATTATGGAATGAATAGAGCTATTTAGTAAATAAAAATTATAGAATCATAGATACAATATAAAAATAATATATATAATATATGAATATAGTAATATCATAATGGCCACCATGAGATGTGGTAAGAGAAAATTTAATTAACATCATTTCTTGAGGCAGTAGCTCATCGTACACAGAAACAGTATTTTCTATATCCATTAGATGGAGGTGTGTTTAAGTGTTGTTAAATCCCTTAAAATAACAACATCCTAGTATATTTTGGATACTTTTGTTTTTATAAAACAATGTAATAAAGATATGATAGGTTTTTGTATAAATAAAATAAATGAAAGAATAATGAGAGAAAACCTACCTCTAAATTGGGTTACTTCTTTTGATTTGAGAAAAAATGCTTCACTTATTTTACTTGTTCCCAATGTATGGATTCTGGGAAGACATTATGGGTGTTCAAAACTTTTTTGATCATAATTTGTATGGTCCAATGGGCTTGAGATGTGTTAGAAAGTGGGTATAGTTGGTGGCCTTTTATAAGAGGGTGGGTCACATTAGAAATGTCTAGAAGTATTATTTTTTTATAAATTTATTTTCTATTTATAAAAGTTTAAATGTGATAATGTTAGAATATAATATGATTATGAGTACAAATACTCTGAAACAATATGCTTTAGATAATTTAGGTCAAAACATTAACCTTATCTTTTGGTTTTTACCATTAGTTTAATAAAGTTACTCTTAATATGTCTTCTTGTAGTTTTACAGAATATGATTAATATGGTTAATATAAAATTACAAGATAACATCAAGTGGATATATAATGACATTTTTAAAATTATATAAGTCATTGGATAAAATCTAATATTTTTATCACTATTATATCATTAATAAAATAGTATTTTTTTTAAACTCATTTATGACAATTTTGACACTATTTAATAATTGATTTTTGAAAAAGTCATAAAAAATTTATTCACTAGAAAAAAATAAATTAAATTAAAGATAACATGTCAAAATAAACCATAAAATTATTTTATGGCATCATAATGTCAAATTAAATTGGTTTTAATATTTATAATATCATTTATTTGAATCTTTCGTTAATAAGGAAATCATTTCTTCATCATTATAACATAAATAAATAAATTTATTTAATGTCTAAAAATTATAAGTAGAAAAAATGATCTACTACTTCCTTTTATATTTTATTTGACAATTTATAGTTACATAAATCAGTTATATAGCCCTATATAAAAATATTATTGCTAAAAAGATTCATGTGTATGTTATATTTCTCTTTATTTAAAATTATTTATCATAACATATCATTTTCACACTCAAGTTGCTCCATGAGGTCCTAAAATCAATACAAGGATTATAATGATCGGTCATATGTCATAAAATAAGATTCAAAAATGTTTTAGTGTATTTTTATATTATTATAATGTTATTTTTTACGCTTATTTACCTCATTTACCATTTAACTATGGGAAATAAAAATAATTACTGTAGTTACTATTCATAATGTCCAAAAATAATGTTACGAATATACAAAATTTTTAAATTATTATTCCAAATATGGAATAAATTTTTACAAATTCAAAATCCATAATTGGTAGATATAAATTTAAAATTAATTACTATTGTCAAAAACAAAAAATGGTTTTTAAGAAGAAAAACATATGAAAAGTTTGACATGTGTTTTGGTCCAATTTAAATGTTAAATTACTTCCAATGAAAAAATATGATTAAATGATAAAAACATAATCCAACTAGAATTTCAATCAAATTAAAAGTATGAAATAACTATATAAATAAATTATAGGAAAAACACAATTTTGTCCTAAAATAGAGTAATTATCACTATTCATTAAAATAGTTATTTCCTCAGAAAAATTCCAAAATTTCAACCAAGGTAAATTTTGATGTCCCACTTACAAAGAATAAGTTTTTTTTATCATAAATAACATATAAAATTGACAGAAACTATTTTTAAAAAGTGTTCTCCATCAACAGACAATAAGACGACCTTTTAAAAATGTTAGATTATTTTATGCTTAAAATTGGATTAATTTTCATTTTATGCCTACAACAATAATTTGAGAAATGTTAAAAAAATTAAAGAAACATGTGTAATAATATTTTAGTTAGTTATGTTCATTCCCACCAATAAAACGGCTAGGCATGAACTACCTCTTAAAATAATAATATTATTCTTGTTTTATTTTTTGGTATAACATTTTATTTTGTGCAATGTATGATTTTCGGGAAACTTGTTGTTATGTGTTGGGTATTCTATCATATGTAGTGTCCCCTTTAATCTAAAATTAATAATATATTCAATAATTTTAATAGATAATAAAATATATTAGTCTATAAATACATGTGATGTTACATAAAAAATTGGGCCTTTGGTTTTTATATAGAAAATAATTTTACCATTATAATAAATATGATAATGATAATAAAAAAATTAAATATTCTCTTTATAATATCAAAAATATTTTATGATAGTGATAAATAAATCTTATTTCCATTTATATAACTTATTTTAAATATAAAATATTTCTTAATCATCGTAATTCATTTCTAATATTTAGAGATGGAAATATTACATTGAATGTTTGTGTAACCCTAACACAACATTTATTTAATAGATAATTAAAATAAACTATATTAAAAATACTAAATATAATATAATTTGAATGAATTATTATGTTCCATTAATTTTTAATATAAATATTACATGATAGTGATGTGTGAAATGAATATATTTCAATTCACATTCTTCTTGATGTATTTAATGGGAAATTAAATGAATACAATAAAAAATAAAATTAATGATATTTTATATTACATTATATTTTAATGTATGTTATAAAATTTATAAAAATCATATATTTTCCAATTGAAAGTAGTATAGTTATAAAATCATTTGTGTTCCATTTATCAGCCTATTATTATTTTATAATAATATTACTAACCCTTAATGTGTAGTAAACATTAATACCCTGCTAATTTTCCAAAAGGACAATTGGTGGTCAGACCTAAAATAAAATTGTAAAAATACTACAAAAACAGAATCACATTTTAGTGGATGATATTATTTTTATCCGTAATTATATATTATTCAAATTCTTAAATTTTGGGTACATTTTAATATAAATATTATCTTAATATATTAATAAATTTCATAAGTTCCCCTCCCCACACATATAATAGGGATCTTCATCTCCTCTTTTCCTTACACATCAATAACATGATGGTTGAGAAAATACCTTATAAATTATATTAAAAACATCAATATGAAAGTTATTGAGGTTATATACCATCCAAAATCCCACCTCTATGTCCCTTATTAGGAGATCTAAATGAATACTATCGAAGAATATGTAATTGTCATTACCGACTATTTTATGATTATTACTTCTTATACTTAATCTTAATTTTTTATACCCATATTTAAATAATAAATACTATTTCTTAAATATACTAAGTTGTCTTAATTATTATGGTAACACAATAGCACATCAATTTTCAATCCAAAGGAATCTAAAAATATCGGTCTTGCATAGGTACAATTTAAAGTCTCCACAATACGATGTAATTTGTTTTCATCTACAATATAAATGGATGGATATTTATATGGAAATAATTAATATAAATGATATTTCTTACTTAATTATTCTTCTCAAATTATAATACTATATATATATATATATTCTTACCTTCCAATCCTTTGGAAAAATGATTGCATCACTTGTTTGTACATATGGAATACCTCCACCATAAAGAGATGAAATCTATTTTTTGCCTTTATTAAAATGATAGATGGTAATAAAGATTGATTTAATTGATATATAATTTATATGTGATATAAAATAATCATTTAAATATGAATTTTTATTTACGTTACTTTCATTCTATCCATCATAATGTTAAAATAGAATTCATCGTTCATACGACCTACCATCTCTATGAATGGTGTCATTAATTTTTATATATTAATCACTGATAAATGATTATAAAAAACATATATTGAAAATATATTATATTTATATCATTAATAAAATTTTGGATATGATGGAACCATGATAAATATGCCATTATAGATTCAACCAAGTCAAAATATACATGAAAAATGATGTAGTTATTTCCATTAATAATTGTAATAAGAAAAAATTGTCAAAAAATTGGTTATAAAATTTTATAAAGAGATTTTATATTGTATCTGAAATATATAAATGGTTCTTTAATATAATTATAATATATTTAAAAACAATTATAGACTCAGTTATGAACTTATGAGGAAAGACAAACACATAGTACATGGTTTTATATCAATTTCAACTCCACTATGACTTATTTGGTAACATGCATCTTTTTACAGTTATTAAGAGTATATATTACACATATGAGTTATTTAACATGAATATATATTTATTCATTATTATTAAAAATTCAATTTATGTTAATCATTCAACAATAATGCTTAAATTAAAAGAAATTATTATTTATTATCTTCCCCAGGTATATTTTTCTTCTATATCTATATTTTTTAAAATTCATTCATGAAAATAATTTTTTATTTTCAAATAAGATTTATAAATTATATTTTATGTTATCCATGACTTCGTACATGGTTTGAAATTAATTTTTCTATATTTTCCCAAAAGGGTCAACATTCAAATATCATTATAAAAAAGTGAAATGGATTCATTTTTACATTATACAGTGTTAATAGACCTTCTCACTATAGTACGAATTTTAAACTCTTAAGATTCTTATACAATCTTTGAAATATATTACAAAGAAATCTGTTCTATGAAATTTTTCCTCACCCTTTTTCTTTTTTTATTTTATGTATATTAATTTTCATCAAAACATATATTTATGATGAATTAGAGGTCATATTTTATCTCTTATTATTTTGTTGGTTATTAAATTTCACTTGAAACATTCACTTTTCTATGATCATTGAAAATTAAATTTACAATAAATATTCAGATTATTTTTATCATAGATATGATTATTTCTAAATACAAATACAATTTCTACATATGGTGTTTTACATTGAAATTTATATTATTTTCTAGGGAAATATTAATATTAT
This sequence comes from Viscum album, assembly GCA_963277665.1. Lineage (NCBI taxonomy): Eukaryota > Viridiplantae > Streptophyta > Magnoliopsida > Santalales > Viscaceae > Viscum > Viscum album. The sequence goes on along the minus strand of OY728130.1, from coordinate 1,798,021,916 downwards.
GTACTCTTTACTCAATAAAAATATATATTGATAAGGAATAGAGTTCACAAATTAAACTGATCAGTTGATATGTGAGGAATGCATTGGAAATGTAGTAAAGGGTGCGACATAAAATTGTATAGCCCCTAAATGCATCTATAAGTATCATGAGAACAATTATTTAGCCAAATTAAATGGATATTTACCCATTTTTTAAAACTATATTTGTGCAAGGTCTTTACAGTATTGTTATTATAAGGTTTGAGATCATGACATAAAATATTATACATTTTCTTCATTGATAATTCAATTATTATTATACTTGAGATTACTGTATTCATTTAAACCTAGATAGATTTTTTGGAAAATTTATTTATTAAATAGAATGTGTTTTCATTTATTATGCATTCCATATTGATTATGGATTATATACTCATGTTTTCGTACTTTTTATATAAAAATTAATAACTATTTAAGTCCTCTCCTTCATTTATTTTTTCGTTTCCCATGTATATTAAGAGGGATGTTATGATTCATATCAAGGAAGAAAGAATTATTATTATGATGTGTATTTTATATCTCCAATGTAATATGGGAATCATGTATGTATGTAGAATTTCAGTACTATTAAACTGATTGATCTGGTGCAGTGAGATCCTTTACATCAATACCGATAAAATAAATATGACACCATATGTGGGTTTTTGGAGTTGTGGTAGTAACAATATATCTCACAACCTTCACCATAATGATAACACCTCGATATCATATAAATATTCCACTACCATACAAAAATATTGATTGGGTAACATTTCTCAGAAATTTTTAATTTTTATGAGGCATATTAAATCCCCATCTCATTCTGAAAGATTTGAAATCCTATCCCCTTATTTGGTACATCACAATACATCACAAAACCATTATCATTTTAGGGTAGTGTGAGAAAATATGTACTAACATTCATTCCCCACTACAACATGAAATTTTCTTCGCATTCATTTATCCACAATATCATAACCCCCTCCATGTCAATTTTTTTTATTTCGTTATATATTTATGAGAAGTATCTCATGAAAAATTGGTAGTATCTATAAAGCTAATGAAAATATAGTTTCTTGTTACCATCATTTTTCTAGGACATTTTCAATAACTTCATTATTTTAGGGATCCACCGATATACCCTCACATGAGATTATATAACCCATGAAGGGATATTTATGATGGAAACATGAAAACATTGTAAATTATATTTTAGAAATTCTACTTCCCCAAGGTATTTGACACATTTTTCAAATGAGCTTCATGTTCTTCCATGCTCAAGTAATATAAAATAATATCATCAATAAAGAGAACAAAAACCAAATCAATATAGTATCTAAAGAATCTATTTATTAAATATATGAATATATTATGGGAATTAGTATGTCTAAACAGAATCACTATGAATTCCTAATTCCAATTAATCATAGGAAAACTTTCATGGGTATATAATCATTCTTAACTCTCAATTGATGAAACCTTGAATAAATTCCAATCATCAAAAGTTATTGATATCTTCAAAATTGATCATAAAAATCATTAATATGGGTTAGAGGATACATGTTAATTACATTTATATTTTTATGTTCCATATAATCAAAGAAAATTATCATTTAGAGATATATATTTTTAAAAAGATGAATCAATGAATCATAAGGAGATTAATTAATATTTATGAATCACTTATCATCTTTCTCCATGAGTTTCATCAAAATTTCCTCCAACTCAATTGTGGTCATTCTATAAGTATTTTCAAATTTTTTTTTCACAAATTATAGTACATGTTAAAATCTAAATATCTTAATTTCGAGGAACAATAAGAAAATCTACTAGAAATTCATAAACAAACACCTATAAAACATTAATATCCCCAAAGTTGATTTTATCCATTCCCATATGAGATAGACAGCCTTTATAGATAATAATCAAGACCCATAAGATATAATTAACTTCGATTAGTTGTTTTTATTAATTATGATAGTGATCAATGGTTATATGTTTACTCAAAATATGAAATTATCCTTCATATCCTTGGAAATTTATATCCACACTATATAAAGAAACCCTGTCCATGCCTTCAATAACATTATATTAATCTTATGGGAGATCTCCTGATTTTCTAAAATCACATTCTCATAAACAACAATTTGAGAGGAACTATATAATTCATATATGAACATTATACCATTAGGAGTTTTTACTGAAAAATCAACATCTTTTCATTCATGTGGTAATTCGATGCCCTTATAAAATTCCTTATATATATAAGAATGTGTAGATCCTAAATCAAATATTACATTAACTTTTATAGAGTGGATGAGAAATATACTTATCACCATTTCATTCATGTAACCCACTTCGACAGTAATAATCATATGATATTTACCTTTATTTTTAGGCTTAAGAGGTTTATGAAACTAATATTCATCCTAATCATTTTGATTCATGTACTTGTTGGAGAAATTACCATATTGATAGAATATTAAGCATTATTGAATGAGTGGTGAATTATTTGGATTATTCGAATACACAATTGAATCTACTATCATCCTCAGTTCCTTTAAATGTTCATGGGATTTGTGACCATCATAATGAAATTTAAATAACCCCAATGAGTTTCATTCATGAAAAAATCATTGATTTTTCTTCCCATATTATTGGCATGTAGATTGATGTTATATTTTTCAACATGAAATTTATTTGATTTTTCATGAGATTCTATATTCATTTTCATCACAGAATTTTGGTAATTGTTGGAATCACCCGAATTTTTCTCTACAAATAGTGCACATTAAATTAATTCTTCATAGATACTATAGTATTATATATAAACATATTTTTTGGGAGATGGTTTTCTTCTACTAAAGAATTGATCAATTTATCACTTAGAATAGATGGTTAAGAAAAACTAAACCATTAAAATGTAGGAAAAATTTTATCTTTTATAGAAATGGATTCATCATCCCTCTATTTAATATGTAGGAATTCCTTCTCAATTTTTTACATAGAATAAAAGGATTATACTTACTAAAAATAACATCTTAAACTCATATCATTCCATAGATATTATTACTTCAATATTCAATGTATTGTTAATAACATTCCATCATTGGTTTGGTTTTCCTTATAAATAATAAACAACTATGAACAAATTTTCATGTTCCAATAAATGGAGAATATAAAATATTTTTTCAATGGTGTTCATCCATCACTAATATTCTAGTGGATCAGATGATCCACTAAAAGAATGTTGACATTACCTCATAAAAGATGCAACCATATGGTGTTATCTCTTTGTTTTTAAAAATTTGAACATGGTTAATGGAAAAATAAATATGTGTGAGTAGAGAAACAAGATTCTATATTCCTCACCCATAAAATTTGGTTTCTTAAGTAAAAATCCAGTGTATTTTACATCAAATTAATTTTTATTATAATGCATTATAGTTCTATACATTGACATAAAACAAAACAAAAAGTGTAATAATCAAGTTATAATAATCAGAGTGAAGCATAATATGATCCAAAATAATTAATATTATGATTTATAAATCATGAAACCTTTTTCGCAATATTTGGAACCTTAGGTTTAATGCATGTTTTCAATTATTATTACATAAAAAATAAAATTTTATTCTATATATAGAGTTATCCCATGGGGCTTCATAAAATATTTATAAACATAATATCCAAATAATACCACAACCCTTCTATGATACCAACTATAAAGACAAAATAATTTCACGCATAAATATTATTTTATTTTACATAAATATCCAATCCATTTAAACTTTAGATGGAAAATTAATTACATTGATATATGAAGATGGTAAGTCGTACATCTACTATTCATTTTTTATATAATGGAAAAGAGTCTTGTAATGGTTATTCCATCATTATAATATAAATTCAGTACATTGTAGATACTAAAGTATTTATTTTTATCATTTATAGATTATTATAAGAGGATATAGAAGAAGAAATAAAATTTATTGTACTTAGTTAATATTCATAAGTTTATACCAAGAAACCTTCTTTTTCATTCACCATAATCCTTTAATGGTGGTTATTTTTGACAGGATAATAACTATGGTATATGGGAAATGAATATTGTATGTTATGACGATAAGAAATGGTTTAGGTAGAAGGAACAAAATTTGTGAGGAAAAGGGGTCAAAATGTTACTTTTTATAGATTATGAGAGCGTCACTCTTGGAATTACATAAATTATTAAATTAATATTAATTAATTTTCATTTTAAATTTGATCAAAATAAATATATTTAGATGATATAATGATGATGTCTTAAATTTCTCTAATAAAAAGATGTTTGAACAATATTAGAGGACTTTTTCACCATTATTTCTTGGTTTTAACACTTATTAAATCTTTAGAAATTCATCAATATATCATTTTTTACTCATTAAAGGGAATGATTATTACTATAAAACAAAAGTGGGCCATAATTAGATCATGGATGATATGTTCAATAATATCCTATTCACTTGAATGATATATCATTTTTATAAAATTTAAGTCAATTAAAAATGTTTTTTATTAAAAAATATAATTAATATATATTTTGTAACTATTCATTTACATTAAATTTAAATTCATCGAGATAGTAATGGAATTATAATATAACTATTTTAAATATCTATAATTTTTCATATTTTTCTATAAAATCCATGAAACCAAAAAATTCTTGAGAATTGTATTACTTTTATTATTTTTGAAATCAATTATTTTATTTTTTTCTAAATTTTCTAAATAATGTGTTAATGTTTTGTAATCATTTAAGGTAATTATTTAATCACTAAAAATAAAAAATTTAATAATATTGTTAAAAAAAATCATATTTCAAATAAAAATTTACAACTGAACATAAAAACATTATATTTATATGACAATGTATTTAACATAATGAAGTCAAGAGGTCACCAATTTTATTTATTATTATCATAAAATAATATAATGCTCATAATCGAAGAAAAATTTTACCATATTTTCAAACATTAAAAAAATGTATGAAAATGGTTGAATTACACTCAATCAACATGATAAAAGAGAATGTTAGTGAAATTTTCAATCCGGATAATAAAATTTTAACAATGTTTCAGGTGATTAACAGATACTAAGGTGAAAACAAATAACCAACTATTCAACTCATAAGGAAAAAATAAAAGGTAACTTTTTAAAAAATTTGGACTACATGATTAAAAATATGGGGTCCATTTTTCCATATTCAATTTCATGAAGTGGAAAAAACTAATTTTAATATGAATGATAAAAAGAAACAAACAACATGTTTGAAAAATATAATTTTGAAAAAAAAATAAAATTTATTTTTATTCTATGCATATTAATCACTATTAGATTATTATTTAAATATTTTATTGAATATATTAAAATTAAATTTCATAAAAATAATACCTAATTAGATATTAATCTAATTTATTCAATTAAAAACACATTATGTGTATAAAAACTATTTTTCCAAAAAAGCCTATATTTACCATCAAATAATTTTGTTTTTATTCTATCAATTTGATAACTAGTGAAGTTATAATATAAATATGTAAAAATTTAATTTTTCGAAAAAAATCAGTTGACCTATTCATGCCTTCCTATAAAACATCGAGGAGACTACTATCCCATTAAAATATAATATTTTAATAGTATAGCATCATAAATTTAAAAATTTTGTTGCGTGTAAAGAAAGATATCATTGAAATAAAATATATTTATATAGAGCTATATCATAATAACATAGGGTGTTACATCAATAGTCCTTAGTATGCTGATGATAGGTTTGTCTATATTGTAGGAATATTTGATATAGTAGAGACTCCCATGGATAAGAGGGTGAAGCTAAATACCTTTATTCTATAAGGAAACTCTATGTGGATTTAGGAAATAATGGGATAGGTTGGAAGGTGTTATAGTTTTACAAGGGAAAAATTTAAGTAATTTTTTCACTGAGGAGTTATTTACCATCATACGAAATATGGACTATGAAAATGAGATTATGGAAATTCTATAAGGGATGAGGTAAATTTCCAATTACCGAGATAACTTATATAGTTACAATGTTTTTATGCATATTTGGATGGGAATTAGTCACATTATGATATGAAGCCTAAGATTTCCATTCAATTAGAAAATAGATGTTAGGATATGGTCTTCAACCCAACATCATATAATGAGGTTCTCCATAGGGACATATGTTTTTAGGTGGGGTTAGAGGAGGATAGTCTTATAGGTTGTCTTCTTACTTATTGTGCGCTAATGACTAGACTTACTAGTAGTAGATCAAGATCCACTTATGATAGTATAAATAGGATAGATGATGAAGTGCAATAGGGAGGAAATGTTTAGAACAAAGTATGTATTTCTCAACATCCTATATGGGTGAATGTTCTGTTAGGTGATATAATTGTTAATGGAAGATAAATTTTAGTACATCATGGAAGAATTCATATAGATATTGTAAATTATATGGAAAAATGTGTAATATTCAATTATTTTTATATAATGATTTATTCATATATTTGAGGTTGTAATATTTTGGTGCCGGCAATGTTCCTTTGTAGCAGATCTAAGAACCACAATATAAACTGACTCTGGTGAGTTATGCCCTGCAAAGAAAAGGTCCTGATAAAGTGGAAGGTGGGATTTATATGTTATATGATGTTCTATCAATTTTTGTATAGTTAATTTGTATAGTAATTGGTATGGTTTTTATTACCTATATGTTATCACCATTAGTTTTTGATATAGGATATTCATATTTTGTATATCTTCTCAAGTCATTGTTGGCCCAAATTTACATATTATGCTATCCTATAAGTTATTCAATCTTGACAAACCCTTGGGAAATAGTGCACACCAATACTACGGACATTCATATTATACCATAGAAATTGGTGGGAATGAAAATTTGAGGGACTTCATGATAAAATAAATGATTGGTTTCAATGTAATAATCAGAATTGATAGGGTTACCAGTTAACATGCTCTAACCAACTTCTTCTAATGATGTGTATCGTTCACCATGAATATAGGAGAGATGATAAGAATAATTTGTGAGTGGGATGTTAGAGTAGGAAAGATAGGACCAAAACTAAAAGTGATTCTAATTATAATCAAATAATTTTCTTCCTTAGAAATCAGTGAAGAATTAATTGTAGATACCATAATCATTAATCCATTGGTGGGTCATCATCAGGATGTTTTTCTAGACTACTTCTTAGGGAACCCTCCAAATAAAGGAAATAAATTTGAGATTCAACTATTCTTTGGGTGAAACTAAAATTGATTCATCATTAAAATATTACTACTTCTTAGTTTAGAGTGTTTATTGGGAAATTAGAGGACTTTGAGGTTAAGGGATTTATCAAACTAAGAATAAATCCTTGGGGTTATCTGTTATTGTTTTCATCAAATACTTATAGTTTTCTCTTATATTATGTGGAGTACAGGATGTTGAATCAGTTAATTGAATAAAATATGTACCATTTAACCTAGATTAAAGAGACTAATTTTGAGTATATATGTATTGCATGAGTGTCTTGCATTGAATATTTAGTTAAAAAGTTCCTCTGATGTGTTCATGTCTCTCATCAACTAGATCATCCATACATATCGTGACTTTGTTGATATTGTATTCATGGGAGGTGTCCGGATATATTCAAATAAATAAAATATCCATGATAGGAACCATGAGAATAAACTGAGTAAGCTTTGAGTTCATCTTCAAAATAAGAAATTTCAAAAGTTTAACTTTTGGATTTTGGGGGTGATGTTCAATGGGAATTTTCATTCTGAGTGGGTGATTTTAGTGGACCTCGAGAAGGTAGATCTTTTACTTCCTTCGGCATGCCTCATGAATGTATTATAGATAAAAATATTCCTTGGGTTGTACAATATTATAAACATTTCATAATAAATAATCTCATTTAGAACTGATGATAATCCAACTAACCAAAAATAAGGTGAATTGTTAGTTATTTATTAGTATAATGAGGCACTCAAAGAGTCGAATCGGATGTTGAAAATAGTTCTATTTATTTCTATCTGGATCATAGAAATGGATACACAGTGTATTGTGAAGCACTTAATGTTGGGTTGTAAGCTATATTATTGTAGAAATATTACATAATATCTTATAGATATCATTTTTTGAGACCACAGGAGTATTAATACACAATACTTGACTTAGATTTGGTAGTTGTGTTCCTCAAGTGGATGTTTTGGTTACATTGTCTCTTTAATGAGAGGGTTTTCATCTACAAGGGAAAACAAAGGTTCTGATAAATCATTTTCAATGGAAATTTAAACTAAGGAAAATTAATTCTATAGATTATGAATATAAATTCAACTTTGATAGGACCAAATCTCTAGGGAATATAAATTTTGTTACATTTTCTCTCAGCTAGAAAACATTAGAAACCCAAGATATAAAAGAGTGGAATTTATAAGAGGAATATATTGAAATGAGTTTTATATCTACGAGGCTAGTGTATTCATTTGATTTGTATTGATTAAATACGTGTGTGAATTTGGTTATCACTTCCTCATTTGGGGATCTAGTAATGGCTAGGTAGTAGAAATATACTATGTGTGAAAGGATGTGTAAATGATTGGAAGGGAGTGGCCTAGTTCTGTGTCAGTCTTTATATAAAGATTATCTGATATAAATTTATGAGATAATTTTACAGAAATATTTTATGGGGGAATATAGATGATAAAATTCATTCTTAGAAATATGGATGGAATCCAGGGATGAAGGTGATGTATGATGATATCTGATGTCAGTTTTTATGGAAACTTATGAAGAGCTACATCACTGAGTTTGTTTCTCAATTCCTTACCTACCAGAGTATCAAGTATGTGAATCATTATCCTTTTGGATTTCTTCATACTAATCATATAACAATATGGATGTGGGAAGACATGATAATGGACTTCGTGAATGGGTCACCCAAGACCTCGAGGATTCATTAGGTTATATAGGTTGTGGTTGATCAGTTGTCAAATGTGGAACATTTCTTCTGATTCAAAAACAATTTCAATAGATGAGTTTGAATATATATATATATATGTGTGTGTGTGTGTGTGTGTGAAATTATGGCTTCATAGAGCATCATTATGCATCATGATAGAGAAATTTGTGTTCTTAATGTCACAGTTTTGGGAGGACATGCAAAAGGATTTTCATACCCATATGAAATTGAATAAAAACTATCATTTATAGAGTGTAAAAAAATATCATAAAGGATTATTTGAATATTAGAGGATATGTTACAATAATGAGTTCTATACTTTAGTGGTGTTGTGGATGATCACCTAGCCTTATTGTACATCATGTATAATAATAGATTCAATATTTCTATTTAGATGGAACCCTTTGAGGATCTTTAGGGACTTTCTTATTGCTATATGTTATTATTGAATGATTTTTGTGAGGTAACTATTGTGTGGATTAGTATATTATAGGAGAACACTGAGAGAGTGAAACTAATAAAAAATGTTTAATCAATTCTCAGAGTAGATAATGATTGTATTACAATCTGAGTATGATACATTTGGAGTTCGTTGTTGGCAATCAATTCTTATAGTTAGTTACTGGTTGATTTTGAAATATATGTTAATGGAAGAAAATGAATCTAGAGATTATATTTGTTAGACAATATGAGAAATGAATAATTTTATAGTAGTGGACTCCAATTTGGATCATACTTTATAGTATCGAGGTTTGGATGAAGTTTTCATTGGGTCTTATCTATGGAATAGGATGTTTGATCTTTCACATGTGATTGACTATGAGGAAATTAATCTATGACCTGGTTCATCATTTGTACAGTTCCAATTTGGGATCATAGACCAAAGTAAGAAAGAGTTTCAAGGGAATATTTTTCAACTTCCCAGAGTCCTATGGAAGTATAATCGATTCCATTATGAGACTTGGGAGCAAGAGTCTATTTTTCAAGCATAGTGTCCAGAGATGCAAGATCCAAACTGGAAGAGACAATTTTAGGTATGAGTAGTCCTTAGATGGGAGAATATAAACATCCAAATATACACCTTTATATTTTTTGAAATATATATTTTTGAATTAATTTAACATATTCGGTATTTCTCATTTCAAACAAAACATAATAGATATTTTCTTACAAAAAACCACTAAATTTTTCTTGCGTTACACACAACACAAAGATATGGTTTTTCTACACAGAAAACTGGATTATGCTATACTTTTCACAACACTATGATTTTTTTTTTGTTACACAAAATTTCGAGTTCCTTTGATAGCTTGCATTACATGCAAGATCGATTTTTACCAAACTAAAGTATATTATTAAAATATTATTATTTAATATAGTAAGATATAATATAGATATTTTATCAGTATTTTTGAATAATATTAACTAAGTTATAAAGATATGAGGTAGTAATATGAATTCATTTTTTGAAATTAATTATAAATGAAAATATATACCAGTTGATTATAAAGGAAAAAGATTTATTTTTATAACCCAAATTTCTTTTGGATTTATAAATTAAATTAATTACAATTCATGAATGATATTAATGAAATATATAATATATATATTCAATTAAAAAACTTTATACACACAGAATTTATTTCATAAGCACAACATAAGAGGAGTCCCACATTTATGCATAAAAACCTATATATATTGAGGGGTGATTGTACAATATTTTAACAGTGAACCCTTTTTATATCCAATTTTTGACACTTTTATATATTATAGTTTTAATAAATAATATTAATATTTTAAATAATAATATAAAAAATTAAATTGGTCGGATTTTTGGTATTTTTTTTTATTTTAATGATTTGATGAAAAGAAAAAATACTAAATTTAAATTGAAAAGAACATTTATTATCAAAATAGTTTTTATATTTAATTTAAATTTTATAACTTTTCTATTATAAATAGATAAACTTTTATCATTTAATATAATATTTGACGATGAGAATATTTTTATATTGTATTTAGTTATAAAAATGTTTCAAATTTCTTCATGTTTTAACATTAATAACTAGTTTTCTTATGCCCCCTGAACGAGATTATTTTTAGAGTAATTACATCAACTTCAATGTTTTGAATTTTAAAAAATCAATTCCAACTTTTTACTTGAAGGGTCCAAAATATGTAAATTGTTTTATTTTATTTTTTATTGGAAATAGTAACATTAGTATTTTTGTATTAACACTGCAAAAGTTAAACAAGGTAATTAAGGGTAAAAAAATAATATTATGAATTAAATAATTTTACCCTACAACTTATCCTGATTTTATTGAATGAGTGGGTTTTAACCAAAATCATCATTGGTCCAAAATTATAACATTTTTAGGCCACTAGTATGAGATTAAGAAATTTATTATATTTTATTTAAGGAAACTTTAAAGATTTCATACTCATATTTTAAATAAAGATATCATTTTTAATATAAGGTAACATCGAATATAATTGTGGCTATAAATAGTCATTTGAAATCTTATCTTTTTATTTATCTTGGTAATTTATTTTTAATTTTTAGGAAATTAATAAATATCATAAAGGATTATATTATGATGATGGAGTAATTTTTTAATTAATGGAAATATCAAATAAATGTTATTATAAATATTAATATAAAAATAATTTGGTATAATTAATGGCTTAAATTTTTTTTATGTATATATTTTATTTTTTATTGATAAGTTAAATTAGTTGGTTTTAAGATATCATGTTATTAAGATATTCATAAAAATTCATGTAATGAATAGTGTGAAATTTGACATTATTGATATTTAAAAACAAATAATAATTTGTTTTATGATATAAAATTTAAAAAAATATATGATTTTGAAACACAATCTAGATAAGTCCTAAAATATAACAAACTAAACATGTATTGGTTTTTTATAATGATATTGTCATTAAATTAACCCCAATGTGTAAATTACATGATGTTATGGTTAGAGTTGAAAGGGTAAATCAGGGTCAAACCAAAATGGTAAGTGTTAATATATAATAAAACATGTCTGCTTTTAATTGGTTGAGAGGATTTAGACCCTTCTTTATCTTCTCTTAAAAATAAATAACATTTTATTTTTGTGGAATTGAAAAATTATTTATATTAATGTATTATTCTATGAGTTTTCTAATGTTTCCCTCACCACAATTATAAAAGAGAACCTCCTCTCTCATTTTGTCAAAACATTGAGCCTTCATCCTCAGCCATCACCTAGACACTTGACTTAAAAAATTCCATAAAAACTTAATAGAGGTTCTTGTCTTCCTAAAAGACTAACTATAGATTATTTTTGGGGAGATTGAAAAGAGTCATTCTGAAGAAGAAGAAATCACTATAATCGATAATTCTCTTTTTCAACTCTTCTATACCTCATCTATATTGGTGATATGTATCATAACATAAAAAATTCAATATCATAAATATGATTAAATGTTATTTTGAATATGAACATATCATTATTCATCCCCTTTCCCATCAAATAAATAAAATTAATGTGTCACTCAAGTGTGTGTACAAATTACCGTCTCCACATAGCTATAAAATGTATTTTCTATCACCATTTATTATGAATGATAATATTATGGGTTTAATATTTATGTATGATATTTTAGATATAATTAGACTTTTTTAATGATAATATCATATCTACCTTTTTAACATATAATATTTTTGAAAAATGATAATGTCACTCATGCAAACATATGAATTACCATCCCCACGATGTGATGTGATTCTTTATTCACATATAATTCACATGGATGGAAACAAGGATGAATTTTAGGAATATATCTGTAATATATGACATATAAATGATTTTATAATTATACTATATCATATAATTTCCTTTCTTTTAAATTGATAGGAAAATTAAAACAACGTTCATGCGTACATACATCCTACCAGAACAATGAACGATGTAATTTATTTTATATATATAAATATTATGAATCACCAATAATAAAAAAAAATGAATATTTATGTTCTATTCATATCATGATTATAATTTTGGAGATGATTAATTCATGATCTACATGATTATTACCCAAGACATAACATTAAGTTGGAATTTCTAATATGTTAGTAATATAAAGTAATAAGTAAATCATATACGGTATTGAATATTCGAATACTGTTCTCTTGTATATTTATAATAAAATTATGTTTATTGTACCTACGGTTTTCATTTATTTGTAAATAAAATCAATACATAACGTAATGGAATATCCATCTCATATTTATTTCCATGAGATATATGCCATATTCACAACTCGCATCTTTTTTGTTATGGGTATGATGACATATGACATGTTATATCATAATATTACTTTATTTAATTATAATAAAATAATTAATTGATTTTCTAATTTCATGGGGTTCTTAAATCCAAATTTACTTCAATAATAATAGATTTATGTCTTACTTTTATTTTTATTATACACATGTCTTATACACTACTTGATTCTACTACATAGTGTATATACTTCCAATGACATTATTTTCTGAGTCTTATACAAAATATTATGGATATATCCATATCCATTTTATGATCTCTTTTTCATGGGTTTTACATATCAAAAGCTAAAAAATTTGAAAAATAATGTTTCCCCAATTTTCAAAATATTGGATAGTTGTTATGTTATGCAAGTATATTCATTTATGATGTGTATATACTTCACTTCGAAATGTTGTATCATGAATTTGTTTTGTTTCATGATATTTTCATATTCATGTAATGTTAAATTATCTTTTTTATGAAAACTATATTCCAGTAAAAAATGGTTTCTAAATGTATTTCAAAAGTGTTTTAAATTATATTTTAATCATTTTCTAGAAAATGGATTTCAAAGTTGTTTAAAATGGTTTCAAATATTAATTTATAAATTTTCAATGTTATATTCCATGAAAATGTTTTGATAAATGTTTTATGATTTTAAAATCAATTTTCAATGATGAAATGATAATTTCCGGATGAATTGTTTTAAAAATACCACTCAAAATTATTTTCCAGATAAGATGATATACGTTTTCCTAGTGTATTATTTATTTGTGATACGTTCTTAGAATATAATTCATATTATTTATTGAATGGTTTATTTTTATGATGGAATAATATTTATGAAACCTATTTATTATTCATCTTTTATGATAAGATTGAATGATGTTTATTAAACCCATTTAATTCCATGGATTTAGATATGAAAAATTCATTATGTTATTCAGGTATACATATGTATGTTATTGTATTATGTAATGATTTTGAACTATATATCCCTCCAATTCATTGGGTAATGTTAAATGTTTTATGATCTCAAATGTTAAACAGGAGAGAATTCCAACCCTGAAACAGGATGGTACATGAGAAGGCATCCCAATACCAAAGAAGATACATGAGTGGTTAGCTCAAGACTAACGTGTCACGAAAGACATGAAAGGTGGCCTTGAAAAATGGGTTTTATATGATTCTGTGTATGATAAAATTACATGTATTAGTTTTATGTTATGATTTCATGGATTATTCTTTTGATATTATTATGATTGTTATTTTATGAACATCAAATAAAAATTATATTATTCATGTTTAGGATATTTTATATTCATGGTATGATTTTGTAGTGATCATGATCACATTATCATACCCTTATGTTCCTGATATGATTAAATATTTCTTTCATTTAACCTCATTGAGAATTTAATCATTCCCATTTCTTATATTTCTCTTCTCCATGTTAGGTAGGATGTTTTTTAATTTCAATTACTAAGGAAGAAGATCATTATAGGAAACATTGAATATCTTCCACCAAACCAAATTTTTTTATTCCAAGTTTCCAAAGGCACTAAACTAATTTAGTATTTGTGTGTGTTTTGGTGTAAGGTATCAAATGTTCAGTAAAAATGATGTAATGTCAATGTGTTAATGGTACGAGTTTTTATATTTTGTATTAGAGGAAATTTTTAGTCAACCATTGAAAAATGGTACGAGAAAACATTACTGAGATCCCTAGGAACGTTTCCAAGTATTTGTCTAGGGATATATCTATGGTTAATTCTAATTATGAGGAGGAGAATAGGAAAATTTAATTGATTTTTTTGTTAAAGTATAGAGGGAGTGATATCTAGGAAATTATTTCGATGTCTGGATACTACAAGTGGATGTGGATCTATTTCAAATATACCAAGGGGTAAAAACTCTGAAAAGGTGTGTCAGACCTGTCTCAAATGTAATCTGGTATATGAAATTGGTCCTTTCTATACACCTAGTTTGAAATTAGTAGTGGATAATCTATAGAAAATTAAAAACTCTTCGTGAACCATCACGAGGGATTTAAATAGATGTTAAATTTGAATAACCAGGGGAAAAATGTAAGTCTTCATAGATTAAAGAAGGTGTAAAAATTTAGACAGATTATGCATAGTTTTTCATTTTAATGGGGTTCAGGACTATGATAATTTTTTTTAATCTATGATTTTGGTTTTATTCAATTTTTGGACCCTGGAGGAACTACATTAATAGTGATTGTAATGAATAATGCATCATTTTCCTTCGAGAAATCGAATGTTATGAGATATGTAAAGAAAACTCATATTTCTATACAAACCCAAATATCTCAATATATGAACCATTATGGACTAAAAATTTATCAATTTAGGAAACACAATTCTATTTATTCCTTCTCAAGGAAACACCCACCTTCTTTCAATGAGTTTTCTGATCCACTTGTTGTTGGAAAATGGATCAATACTATTAAAAAGATATTTTTTGTTCCCCAATTCATAGAACATGATAATTAGATTATATATATTTATCGGTATGAAGGTGAAACAAATCATTGGTGGAATATAATCAATAATATAATGAAGCAGGATGAAATTGGATCCATGGATTGTGGCAGGTTCATGAACTTAATTTTCAATACATACTTTCCTTGGATTCTTCTGAAAAACATGTAAAATAAATTCCTATAGCTTATGATGACTTATGATGAATCTATTTATTCCTATAAATAAACTTTTACAAGGTTAGAAAGGTACACATTGAGTATTATCATTTAACCCTAAAGAAAAATTTATCGATTTTTGGATAGCCTAAATCATAGTATTCAAAAGTCTATGGAAATAAGTGACTTCAGCGGCTATAATGAAGTTTATAGATGTTCTATAAAGGTAGAAATGGATGTTGGAGTTGTGTATCAACCTCATGGGTTTGAAATGAAATGTAATAAGTGGTTAAAAAGAAAAAATAATAATAACAAAGAAAATAAAATGATACTTACATTATGAAAAAATTGGGGGAAGAATAATTGGGGGAATTATCTTAAGGGGAATAATAAATGTTTTACATTTGGGAGAGAATATCATCATGTGGATGGATGACTATGTGATTGGAGGAAGAAAGATAATGATTAGAATAATGAGAATCACCATATAATTAACCTCCCACACTTCAATTTTTCAACTGCGTATAGTTTTTCCATTATTCCAATAGGTTCCCCAATCCACGAGCCAATGTGAATGATAATCCATAAAAACAACTAATGAAAATAGGGAAAGTGAAGGCTTATGATATCACAAATAATGATGTGAACCAATATAATTAATAAATACTTATCATCCTCTCATTAGTTGTGAATTTTATCTTTGATATTGTATGACTAATTCCTATGAAAATATTTTTATTTATCCTTTGGTGAGGTTTCATGGATTTTTGAATAATAAAATCAAATTTTAAATTCTTTTAGTACATGTATTGAACCATGTTTAAAATGAAAATCTATTTTTTATAAGAGAAGATGATATTTAAAGGATAAATGGTATATTATATAGTGTAAGGATTAAATGGTTATCCATTTGTGGAATGTTTAGATTATATATCAGATGAAGGCTGTGAGATTAATTTATTTTCATTCAATATGCAGATTTATGCATATTGGATAACTTGGGGAAATGTTTTTTGGTGATAAATACATATGTAAGGACATATCATTATATATATCAATCTCATGATATGTTAATTCTTTTTTAATGAAAATTCACCAACATTTCAT
Source organism: Viscum album (assembly GCA_963277665.1). Taxonomy (NCBI): domain Eukaryota; kingdom Viridiplantae; phylum Streptophyta; class Magnoliopsida; order Santalales; family Viscaceae; genus Viscum; species Viscum album. The sequence continues at coordinate 1,798,004,805 of OY728130.1, read as the reverse complement.
GGAATAAGAGATGAAGTTGAAGTCGATCAAGGAACAACAAATTATATGATTATGATGAAATCAAGTATATACCCATAATACAATTATTAAACATTAGTAAAGTGTCATGAAATAAAATGGTGTCATATTAAAATCATTCTTAATGACATCAGTGACCTTTTTAAAACCACATTGGGTTATGGATTTTATTTTTAAATTTATCCAAACCATGCACTCTATCACTCACTAACAAAACATGAATGCAATATTTCTCTTTCATGTCAATGTTTTCACTTACCACCTATGTTCTAATATGTGGATACTTATTTATGAGTTATGATGGGAAACCTTTATGTTTCTAATTTCCTTTTTAAAATGGAATTTTAATATTCAATTTTATGTTATAGGGTTATACGAATGGAAATGTTATGTAATATATGATAACCCTAATGAATTTTGAGGTTGATATTCATTTTATGGGTGGATGAATTTAACTCACATAAATTTTTTCAAATATTTTTTTAATTTAATTTAGTCTTTTAGATCTTTCTCATTTCACACAATACTAAATTTATTTTTTGTTATATGTGGAGCACTATTTTTAGTTTTTGTTTTATGCAAAAACAAGATAAGATTACGCTACACACAACACCATTATATCTTATAGTATACAAAAAACTATCACTGGTTTTTTGAGACAGAACTTCTATTTCCTTTGATTTCTTATGTTACACATAAGATTGACTTTTACTTATTAATAGTAAGTTATTAAAATATTATTATTTAATATTTTAATATATTACCATGACATTATATTAGGAGTAATGAATATTATTAACTAATATATGAAAATATATGGTTTATAATATGAATTTATTGGTTTCTAATTAATTTGAAATGAAGATATATAACAATGGATTATAAACAAGATGGTTTTATTTTTATTCTCCTGAAGTCATTTTCTCTTTAAAAATTAAATTAATTACAATTATTGAATTATATTAATGAAATATATATGTTATATATTTAATTCCATTTTTTTCATTCAATATATTTTATGGGAACTACTTAAGAATAAACCAAATTTTAAGCATTAAAATAAATATTTTTTGAAAGGGTAATTTTAAAGTATTTTAATGGGGAAAACATTTTAAATATAATTGTTGACAAATTTATATAATTTATTTGAAAAAATAATCTTCTTTGTTTAAATAAGAAAAAAAATTACATTGGTTTATTGTTTGGTAATTTTTTGCTAAGTTTCACGTTTTAATGAATAAAAAAATACTAATTTTTAGTTGAAAATGAAATTTTTCATCGAAATAATTTATATTTTTTAATTATATTTATGATTGGTTTTAATGTATAATTAAATCAAATTTTTATCATTTATTCTTATATATTTAATTGGCATAAATTTTGCTTTGAATTTAGTTATAAAATGTATTCAATCTTCAGCATTTTTTAACTTTAATAACCCATTTTCTCACCACGTCAACAGTATTAATTATGAATTAATTAATGTAACTTTTCTATTTTTATTTTTGAAAATGTATTCCAGATGTGGATTTATAGGGTCCAAATTATTTAAATAATTTTCCGTTATTTTTTGGTACTTATGAATAGTGTCATTAGTATTTTTATTAATATGATAAAAGTTAAGTCATTTGATTAAGGGTAAATATTTATTTTATAGATAACATAAAATTAACCTAACAGTTGTAATATTTTCCCTCTATTAGTGGGTTTTGACCAAAAGCATCAATTGGTGAAATTATAACCTTTTTAAGCGACTTGGTTGAGATTATTACATTTATTATATTTTATTTAATAAAATGTTAAAGATGTCATACTCATATTTTCGATAACTATATAATTTTTAATATAGGGTTATAAAGAAGATAAATTGTCTATAAATAGTCATTTTATATATAAAATTTACTTATTTATCATGGTAATTTATTATTAATTTTTAGGTAGGAAATAAATACATTAAAATCTTATTCAATGATGATGTAGTAATTGGTTAGTCAATGGAAATATCCAATAAATAATAATAAATAATTATAATAATTATAATTCGATATAATTAATTCCATCTATGAATTTTATGGATTTATTTTACATTTTAGTTATAATTTAGATGAGTTGGTTCGAAGATATCATGTTGGTATAATATTTATAAAACGTATTGTGATGAATTGTGTCAAAATTGACATTTTTTATATTTAAAATTAAATATTATTATATTAAATTATTTTCAATTTATAAAACATTAATATCCATCCATAATAGTAGGGTAAGTCATAAAATTTCATAAATGACTCATTTATTGGTCGTTTTAGATGTTATAGTAATTATATTAACCCCGAAATTGTAAATTACATGATGTCACTAAAAGAGTTGAAAGGGTAAAGTAAGGGATAAAACAAAAAGATAAGGATTTAAAGAAAAATAAAATACTATCTAATTTTCATTGGTTAATAGGATTAGACAAATACATAACTTTTTTTATAAATAACTATATTTTTGATCCATTGTATTTGAAAATTAATTTATATTAATTTAATATTTTATGAGTTTTTTAAAGTGCCCTTCACCTCAATTTTAAAAGGAAATCTTCTCACTCACTTCTTAACAACACTTTGAGACTTAAATATCAGCCATCCCCTACAATTTTACCTAATAAACATTACTAGAAAAATTATAGTGGTACAAGTATTCCCAAAGGACAAACTCTATAGTCCTTTAGAGGATATGTAAAGGAGATGTTCTAAAGTAGAGGCAATTTCTCTAATTGATCATTCTCCTTTTTATACTCTTCTATACCTCCTTCATATTTATTATATATATATATATATCCTAGAATAATAAATTAATCATATTAATATGAAGAAATGTTATTATGAATATGAAAACTTCATTATACATCACCTTTCCCATCAAACAAAAAAATAATAAAAGAATCACTTATGTGTACGTTAGACATACCGTCTCCACCTAGGGATACAATTCATTTTCCATCACCATATTATAAGAGTGATAATAATGATTGTTTGAATATTTATATAAATTATATTTATGATGAAATTATACTTCTGTAATGATAATATCATGTCTAACTTTTTACCATCTAATATTTTTGGAAAATGATAATGTTACTTGTGCGTAGATATGACTTACCATATCCACAATGCAATGTGATTCATTATCGACCTATATTTCACATGTATGTAAATAAGGATGAATTTTATGAATATATATATATATATATATATGTTTTATATGACATGAAATTATTTTTAAATAATTATATATCATATACTTTCTTCTCTTTTAACTCGATAATAAAATGAAAACAACGTTGATACAGACGTATGGCCGACCGTCACCATGAATGGTGTATTTTATTTTCTATCTCTAACTATTTTGATAAAAAAAATAATTATATAATAAATAATTATATTCTATTTATATCTTGATTATCATTATGTAGATGATGAAATCATTTTCTATGTGGTTATTACCTAAGACATAACATTAACATGAAATTGTTAATAAGCAAGTAATATAAAGTCATTTGTAAATCATATATGGTATTAATATATGAATATGGTTATATGGTTTTTTTATAATAAAAATATATTTAATATAATGGAGTTTTTTACATGTTTTAAGGAAATTAAGTCTTAAGGTAAGGGAATTTCAATCTCACATTTATTTCCCTGAGATACATTCCATATTTACCACTCGCTTCTATTGTGTTGTGTATATAATAACATATGAAATTTTTTATCATTAATATTCTTTATTTAATGATATTAATATCTTTAATTTATGTTATTATTTAATGGGGTGCATAATTATAAATTTACTCACGTAGAAAGGGATTTATGTCTCACTTTTATTTTTGTAGGACACATTCCCTATACAATACATGACTCTTCAATGTGGTGTATATACTGCCCATGAATGAATTTTATGGGAATGATCCTGAATATTATGGTAATTCACATACCCATTTTCTGATCTCTCTTCCATGGGGTTTACATATCAAATGTTACTAAATTGATAAGGTAATTTTGTCTCAATTTGACTCCTTTGAGATACATGATATGTAATGCACCTATATTCTTGTAAGAGTTTCATATACTACCCTCTGAAATGTTGTATCATGATTATATTTCTTTTCATGCTATTTTAATCCTCATGTAATGTTATTATCTCTTTCATCAATAATCTATGTTCCTTAAAAATAATGTTCTCTAAAAGTGCTTCAAATCTGTTTTAAATGATATATTAAACATTTTGAAGGAAATTGATTTAGAATATGTTTAAAATGGAATCAAATTTTACATTATAAATTTTCAAGGTAATATTCACAGAAAAGGTTTTGATAAATTTTTTATGATTTTAATATATTTTTTCAAATATAATGGATATTTTCCTCAAGATATTGTCTAAAAATACTATTCAAAAATATTTTTCATCTAAGATGACATACTTTTTCATACTTTGTGCTTTACTAGGGATATGATCTATGAATAAAATTAAAATTCTTCATTGAATGGGTTATTTTATGGTGAAAAGATATTAATGAAACTTGTTTATTTTCCATGGGATATAATCTCATTGAATGATGTTTATGAACCACATTTCATTTCATGGATTCCTATATAACTGACAATTTATATTTTTATGGTACACATATGTAGGATTAATTATTATATGATGGGTGGAAACTATATATCACTCAAATTCATTAGGTAATGAGAAATTTTTTATGACCACAAAGGGTTCACCAGAGGGAATCACAAGATCGAAACAAGAGGGTGCATGATAGTGCATCACAATATTCCAATAAGAGTGTACATGAGAAGGAATACCAGACCGGATGTAGGTATATAGGTGGTTATCCCAAGCCTAACATGTTACAATGGTTTTAGAAGGTATCCTTGACATTGGTTTTTTATATGCTTATGTGTAATATAAAATTCCATGTCTTATACCTATGTTATGATTTCATAGATTATGCTCTCGATTTAATTATGATTAATATTTTATGAACAACAACTCATTATGGCATGATTCATGTTTATGATCTTTAATATATAGGATATGATCTTCTAAATATGATGATCATGTTATCATGCCTTTATCTTCATGATATGCTTATAAATTTCCCTAATTTACCCTTACTGAGAATTTGGGCTCACCCCTTTCTTATTTTCCCCCTGAATAGGATATGAAGGAATGTGTTTATTGTGAATTACTATGGGGGAAGATCATTTTTAAAAATATTGAAGATATTTAACTAAACTGGACATTTTTGTTTCAGGTTTCCAAAGGAACTTAACTAATATGGTCTTTAGGCGTGTAATTATTTATTGTATGAAATGTTCTACAAAAATAACATAATTGAAAAGCATGAAAATCATGTGTTGTTGTACCTCATCATTAATGGTGTGTTTTATTTTTTGTTATTATGTACATTTTTCTTCTTATTTTCCCTTAAAGGTGTATCTTATGTGTTAGGGGTCTAGGAGTTAATATTTCTTGAGAATGTAGGAAGAAATGGGATGCATGGTGGATCAAAAAAAGGCCATTTTATAGATAGTAGGGTGAATAAGATAGCTGGTAACACTATCACTGTGACCTATAATTTTCCAGATCAAACTATAAAATTGGTGGAAAGGAAAAATCATTTCATTCTTTCAAGTCACACCATCCAACCATGGAGTCCCAATGGATCATCAGTGTTCCCCTGAAAAGAATTACATTAATGTGAAATCATATATATATCTACATTGACGAGAAGCATAAATATCACTATAGTATAATCCTTTTATGACAAGAAAATCCTAGATATCACTCCCTTTGTTCTTTACGAAACATCATTTGCTTATCCAGTGTTCATGATGTCTGGAACAATTTTTTGACATCAATTATGGTAGGATCTATTCATTTATAATCCTACCTCTTGATTATTATTTTGAATTGATCAACGATCCAACAATTTTATGTCGGATCAATAAACATACACAAAGAAAAAAATATATTCCTCTTTCTTGATTGATAAATCAATGTTGGGATATGAGAATTTTTTACCTCTCCTCAATCAATCATAGATCTTCTATTCATGAAAAATAACTATTGGTATGTCGATTAGGATTTTATCTCTTGGAAAGATTTATTGCTTTAATTCCAATAATAAAGGCTCTATTTTGATTAATGATTTGTTATAAAAATTAATGTTGGTGTAAGTTGGTGATTCATGTATTATCTATTTATGAATAGTGGAAATTGATATCGATTTGAAAACAGTAGGAATACCATACAATTTTGGTCCCTTGAATGGTGTTCTTTGTAATGGATTTATTGTGAGTATATTCCTACTGATGAAGCCCTTCTTTGAAAGGTATTTTTAGTATAGGTGGGTATCATATGATACCTTTTCTTGGTATTCCTTGTGTGTTCATTTCTATATCACAAACTATAAGTTATTATATCATAGATAATGAAATATTTGATAGGTCATGTTTCTTCATTTATATATAATATATTTATTACATAGCACATTATATAGTATAGACTAAATTTTGGGATATATTTCCCCTTTAAATTTAATTCCTTATATATGGATTTGTAAACATCCAATTTAACATCTATTTCCATGATCAGGTTGATACGTGTCCCCAACAGATATAGGAAACCCCTTAGAGGGGGATCATGGAAGAAGTGACTAATTCATTAGATATTCTGAAAAATATTTAATAACACCATATATCTAAATTTGTTTAACCCTTTGGGGGAGAATACCATATTCCATTTGTTGAGGGTCCATATACTGGTATGTTGTGTCAACGAGAAATATTATTGTGTATGTGTAGAGTACAATTGATTTAGGTTTACCTTCTGAATTTACCATCATAAGAGAGTATATATCTATGTTTCCTATGCGACATGTTCTTGTGGGTGTTGTTGGAGTTAAATGTCAAGATCAATGTCATGAGATGACATTTAATGACATTTTTAGCATGGTTTCGAGGTAGGTATGCTTAGGATACATGGTATATTGGTCAACACATTCCAGTCAATATATGATTAGATTTATTATTTTATGTAAATGTATCGCTATGTGGGAAAATAAACCTCTATATACAAGTACATATATGTTAAGGATGAAGTGGTGGTGCCCTATTGGGTTTATAATCATGCCATATATGGGAATCATAGTGTGTATATAGACTTCAAGATTAGGGTCCTATAGAATGGTATGGTTCCAATGATTGGATTATAATAATATTGGAGTTAGGAGAAAGAAGTGGTGATATGATGGACTATAGACATCTTCCATATCATCATTTATTTAATTATACCAATTTTTATTGCTTATAATTGTTAACTATACACATTAAGGGGTTGATTAACTTGTCTTGTATGACCTAACATGGAATTTATTATAGAATTTTATTTATATTGTTTTCCACTATGATGTTTAGTTGACATCTACTTATGTTTCTATTTTCTGGTGTATTGAAATTATTACAAGTGATATAGTCTCCGCACATTAAACATATACACATTCCAATAGTTCGTAACCTCTTATGTATGGGGAGGCTTGCCTGAGGTCATGTGGAAATTTGGATCATACTCGTTAATTCAGTTCAGGGTGATACACATATATTCCATAGGAGGATAAGGCCATTGAAGGCTAGTTCTATGAAACAACACAAACCATGGACGATCATGTATAGAGAGTTCTTCTTATTTTTTCACTAGATGGGACCCCACCAACCGCTGAATTTAATAAGTGGTGAAACCGTTATTTTATGGGTTCATTTCAGTATTTCATGTAATTTTAATATAAGATTTGATATTTGATTCGCATATAATTCAGGACACCTCTTTTTTCAAAAGCACGCACATTTTTCAATACCAACACATGGGACTTCATCTTTACTCATGCCTAATATGAATTTCAATCCAACCCATTCATCATCCCCAACTATCAGTTTCATACCACTACTAACATTTTTTGTTTATACATGTCAGTGGCATTATATTCCATCCAAATATTCCCCCATGTGACATATATAATTTCATAGGATATCCCATACCATTGTGAACTAGAGCTCAATACCCAGAGGAATTGGGAGGGAATGCCAATAGGGACCATAAAGTAGATCTCATTCTTTGATATAATAACAATTAATATAGTTTTCCTCATTACTAGATATAAATTTAATATGGTTAACATTGATCTTTTCTGAACTACCACTAATGGAAGAATAACTTTTATATAACCTTTTAATGGAAAAGTTATTTTCAATATCAATATCATGTAGCCATAGCGTACAATAATTGGGGTGGAATCCACTTCAACTAAAGAGACTAAAAGTCTATCACTACACCATAACAAAATGATCAATATGAAATTCCTTTAATATAAACATTTATTGGTTCAAACAAATATCCCTAATACATCATTATTCAGTACTGATTTCAATTCTAATTGTACATGGTGATCTTTTAGAGTCCGCTCTATATATATCCATCATTGAGGCATGGATTCATGATGATTCTAAAGAGAGTTACTGATGGAGAGTGAAGTCTCATAGGGAGTTACCATTATCCAATATTATATCCCTAGTAGAGTATAATCATATTTGGATGATTGTGGATGGAACCTGAGAGTTATATGTTTCTACCAACCAATTTTGCTTTATGATTGTTAATTTTTTTATTTTTATAATCAATTATATTTTTTACTTGTATTACATTTATTATAATTATTACTTTATATACATTCTATGATTTTTATGGAATAATAGAAATTCCAGTTTAAGCCACACTCTTTTAAATTATATTTCTATAATATTTTGAGTTGAAATATTCTCTAATAGAAGAAGTCACTTTCAATATAATAAACCCAATAATCTATCAAAACCATGGATATTAGTGGGTCATTTCCCAAAAAATAATATTTGGAAATAAGATCAATAAAATATCTGATGATTTCTATTCTATCTCTCCTTGGGATCCATCCTATTTGTGTATATATTTTTCCATAAAAATTTATCTCACCCCACCTATTTAAAATTATTATTGAGACTATTTGATGTTATGTTTTGGGGTGGGATACTGGGATAAAATTTAATTTTTTTAATAATTTGTCTATATGTAATAATTTTTTAGATCAATCCCTTAGCATAAGAAAAGTTATAACAATTATTAAAATAAAGGAGACTATTTTATATGGAAACCATTCATGTAAAATTAATTATTCATTTATATATTGAAATCCTAGATGAATACTGAATAGTTTCTTCCTTTAAGTTTCAATTTTTGATTGTTTTTATTCGATGATTACAAATAAATTATGTAAATAGGTATTCTAAAATTTTTTAATTTCTATTTCTAGGATATATTCTAATCCATTTGGTTATATTCTTTCGAATACAATCTTTCTCGAGAGATCTCAAGACCTTGATAACTACAGGTACATATAGTATGATCTTCCAAAAATTATGAATATTTTTATAACAATGTAGATATAAAGAATGACATTTGATTCTTAGACCTCAACTATTGTATCTACTCTACATCTTTCACTCTTTAAATCCTTTAATAGTGGTAAAAATACATAATTTGGAATCCAAAATACATTATAATATAAACAAGACACACTAATATTTTTATAATAAAATGAATTATTTTGATGTTATATGAGGGAGATTAGGGATGTATAGCACTAATGGGAAATAATTTGGAGTAGTGGGAAGAGGTAGTGTTGCCATGGGTAATTGGGAAATTTGTTCCTTTTTTACCCATATAATAATCTGTGTCAATTACTATATTAATTTTTATAGAAATTGAAATATAGGAATGTATATTTGATATTTTGAAGACCACCCATACTCAATGTATGATATTACTCTACCTACATCTATTAGTATAAGTATAATATCAAAAAAGATAGTTTTATTATTGTGATACATTTTCCATGTGTAATTCCTATGAAAGGAAATAGTGAAAATTCAAAATATGGGAAGAAATATAATTTCAATTTTTTTAATGATAAAATTTATAATCAGTGTGAGAAAGGAATATTTATGGGTATAGATAGACTCTGATTCATAATGGAAGATATTTTTTCATAGATAATTAAAAGAATTTTTGGCATCATACTTGCACAATGGAACCTTATTTTTAATCATGTATTTTCAACGATTTCCTCATAAACCACCAAACATCAACCCTAATAAATCTAGAAACTTATTTTAAAATCACTCTTGATTAGTGTTTTTTAATTTATCTAAATTGCAGACCACAGTATCATGTAAACATGTTGATAGAATATATATGCACATGATGTTGTGAATAAACTGTTTCTTTGTTGACCATCAATGTTTAGTGAAAAAATTTATGGAATGGTACATTAAAATATTCACAACGATGTAAAAGGAATGGTTTAAAAATCATAATGTCTACGGTGATGAATTGGAGGAATATTATAATAGGAGGTGTTATTTAATACATTTGTAGAATAAATTCGAATTTTATAAATATAAATTATTTTATTATTTGTATATTTTACGATTATTTTTTCTTATTGAATGCTTTATTATCATTACAAGAATTGATGAAATGTTTTCCTCCATGAGGAATAATATTTAAGTGTGGAAGAATTTCTCAACACTAATTCACACATACAATTTCATCATCTATTTTATTTATTAATAGATTTAACACTTCATAAAATGGTATTCAATAATTAGTTCTGGTTTAATGGATCAACTGAATGACATTTGATATTTTTAGGAATATGGTGGGAAACAATACATAATCATGTTGCAACCAAGAACATCATGATGGAACTGATACTGAATAAAACTAAGAATATATAACACAAGGTAAAATTTATAATAACTAAATATTTTAATACAATAATGTATTTTTAGTGGTGATATATATGAATAAATTATAATATATTTTTTTCCACAAAGATCCCACTGTATAAATTATTTAAAATAAAACTGATGATATAATAAGGAAGAAGTAAAATGATTGAGGGAAGAAAAAAAAAGTATCAATCCACTCATTATATGAACATACAGACACATACACACTATTACTAATGGTAGTGACCAAAATTTTCCATGAATCATATTTTCATTGGGTTTATATATGATAACCTTGAGAATTTTGGAGAGAAAATCAGGTGACAAACTATGTATTTATCTGTGTTTAGGAGATGTGGAGATATCCATTTAAGGAAACAAAACTCAAACCATTTTTGATGAAACAGTGACATCACAATGTAATTAATGAGAACATTTAAAATAAAAATATTTTTTAAAATGATAAGAAGTTGTTCAATGATTTATTTGTGATTATTTTTTTAAGATAAGAGATAAACCTTTAATTCCACATCCCCACGCATTATTCCATTATAAAATCCACATATGGATAACTTATAAAAATATCTATCTTATATGTTACTCATCATTCCCCAATGTGTACAATTGTACCATGATTCTATCCTAGAATATAAATATGTGCGGTTTTTTAATTGTTAATGGAGGACAAACATTTATCCAGTATTTCAAATTTCCTTGGTTTTTTAAGTGTCCAATTACTTTTTTCACTCCAACATCCTTATTTTATTGAATATTTCTTAAATTTATTTAGGTTTATATGGAATTCAAATATTTTTTTGTATTATTATAATTCTTATATTTCAATATATAGTTATAAATATGAATATTTCAATCATTATTGAAACCTCTTCTTCCATGAGTGGTTAGTAAGGTAATAATTGAGGGATTGAGAGTAGAATGGTGGGTACCTAGTTTCAAAAAAAAAGTATTCATGAAATATAATTTTTAATTAGGAATAAATTATGATAAACATTCTAATATCATTCCACAGTAAATATTTTACAACAAGGATTTATAATGAAAGATATCAAATGTTGTAGAGTTTCATAATCCTATAGTGATAAATTATATTTTTATATAAAATTTATGATTAACATAATACACTTTAATTGATTTTCTCTCTAATCAAGGTATTTTAGTTAGATTTAGTAATATTATTAAATTTTAACATAAATATGTTAATTACTATTGAGAAATATTGTAAATTCTTGATTTGATAAATTTTTTAAGAAATGATAAATTGTTATTTTATAAAACCATTATTCAAAAACAATCCCATGTATATATTTTATAATTTATTTCTTCCAACCATTATATTTTACTTTCTTATTGATCAATTTTAATACACATCTTTGGTGTTGAAATTAATATTACAATAAATATATATCACTCATTTTTTTCACATAGGTCTAACCTCATACATAAAAGTCTACATATTTTTACTTTATTCTGAATCAAGAATAATAATTTAAAAACCATGATACTTTTTGGAATTAACAAAGTAAAAAGATTCATTAAAATGAAACATGAGAGGATTTGTATAAAGACAATTTTTTAAATTGATAGTTAAAATTTTTATGACTAAAAAAAATAACTAATTTAATTTTGGACAATGATAAAAATATAAATAATAAAAGATGAGGGTTTTAAAAAATAATTATAAACTAAAAGATATGTTTATGATATTTTATCCAGAAAGACATTATTGTTTGGTTGTAATTTCTCCAGAATTGATAAAATATGATTTGAAGGTTATGCATGAATTTTATTAAGGATGATTGAATATGTAAATTCCAAATATTGGAGGTAAATAGGGGATACAATATAAGACCAAAAAATTAAAGCATAACAAATATAATATTGATGAAGTAAAATTCCAAATAAAAATTATTCTATTTTAATTTATATGAGGATAAGATCTCAAAAAACTATAAATACAAGAATATGTTTCATTATGTCATTGATGAAAAAATTATAGACTATTGACCTATGGTCTAAATATATGATGTTATTTAGATATGGATTTTGTCTAAATATAATATGTGTTATAGTAGAAATATAGGAATGAAATGGTTTTATGGAAACTATCTCTACTATGTAATATTTAAAAGTTGAGATTTTGAAGATTAAAAGAGGATAATATAATTGAATATTAATAAGAGTGATTAAAAATGTTACATCCTAGTTAATTATAGAATAATAAATTTTCATATTTATTAAAATTTCTGAATAATATTTTACTTTTAGGTTATAGGGGATTCCTGGGCTTATAGCGCACACGACACGCAAGAACGATTTTATTTGAAATCATATATTACACACAACGCTGAGATATATAGAAAAATAGTAAAATAACAATATTATTATATTAAATGGTAGTTGATTCCTAGTTGTTATATCGGCGAGAATTAACAGAACTAACTTCAATAATATTAAAAATGTTGTTTAATTATTTTTACATTTATTCAATAAATTATAGAAGCATAAAATGTAAGTACTCAAGCCCGAGCATCCAAACTCATCCTTTACAAATGATGTTTAATTTTTTTATAAATGAAAAAAAGTAATTACACAACATTTTACATCAAAGATAATCTTTTTACTGGCCTAGTTTTTGTGGAATTAGATACATGAACTTGTATTCCATGGATAACACAAAAAAAACAATTATTATTCAGTATGATTTCTTCCACAACAGAAATTCAATGTAGTACGTATGATAATCCTGAAAAAGTGTTTATGAAATATAGGGTGAGCACAAAAATTCCCTGTATGGGGTTTTTAAAAAATCATTTATGAAATAATTTTCCATTATGACATTTCTTTAGAGCACATGCATTAAAATCATGAAATTAGAATTTCACATAGCATGTATCACCATTTTATTGAGAGATTTTGAAATAGCTTCTAGGATATCTTATGCTAAAAATTTCTAGTCATATTTAGGAATAAAAAATATAAGGAATAATAAAAATCATGCATGCACGTGCACTAGGATGCATGAAGTGCCCATTATATCTTAGTTAATGACCAAACATATAACATATATGACATGATAGAGGTGCGGATAATAATTTACACATGTATTAATATTTATTAATAATTTCATATAAAATGATATCATTAATCATTGTGGTTTGGTCACTTAAATACTAATTCTTCTATATAAAATAATTTTTTAATCCATTATTTAATTAAATAAGAACTATGTACACTTGGAAAAGCTGCTAAATACTAGTTCATTAATGAAGGATCTCTAGCCGTGGATATCATTCAAATTGGATAATCACATGGTCATACCCTTACTATAATCATTATGAGGAAATAAATAATGTTGGACAATCATAATATTCTTTCAAACCTCGTGCCAAGACCACACATAACCATTCTTTCAAGGCCTCGTGTCATGACCTAGTTTGTCTCATTAAACATATCGATGCATCGAGAGGCTATAACAGGCCTCACCCGGTTCATAATAAGTCATATTAATTCCCCGCATGTCGAAAAAATGTATGTTTTTAAATCAATGTGTCCCTTAAAACTTTTAATTAATTTAAATATTATTATAGATGAAATAAATCCATTAAATATTCCAAAGTGTCCCATAGCAAAATGAAACGTGTAGTTCTTATTCCATGTATCATCATACTTAAATCAATTGACATTATTTTCATGTTATAAATTAAATTAATAAATAAATAAATTCAAATTTAATAACAATAACTCATAAATAGTTTTTTCTTTGATAAATTGGTTTCTCACATAAAAATCATAAAATAACTCAATTTAATTAGCACCACATGAAACTTGTATAAATCATCATATTTAATAATTTGTAAAGTTAGCCATGAATTTTAAAATTAAATCATGAAATAATTATTGATGCAAGGTATGTTTCATGACTATGACGATATGTAGATTCAACATACTTACTTTAAATATATCATGATGACATGTTATGAACATTTTTAGAACTGTGACAATAAATAAGTGGACATGTCAATAAAATTATATACATGAAAAATAAACATTTTATATTTATATTTATATATATAACCTGATATATATATATATACATATATGATGATATATATAGTTAAATCGTTATGGATATAAATATAATTTTATGCGAAAATAACTGTATCTCATATATATACATGTTTCACATTAGGAATTAAAAACATATAACAACTTTTTAATATGTTGATAACTATATATGTATATAATTGGCATTGAATTTACAAGATTCATTATCGAGGAATACATGTTTGCGAAAAACATGGATAAATGATAAAAATCATTATTCAGTCAAATATGATATCGAATTATAAGATATGATAATGAATTATGTTGCCGAAGATTTATTAAAACATTATATTTATGGACAAAATATATTTTTCTGACCATATAAAATGTTATTCTCACTACACATCCATGAATCAAAATATGATTTAATATTCATAATGTAAACACTATAAATATTTAATCCCACTTTCATTATGTGTCATAAAAATAATTATGAAATGTTAGATAGTTATACATATATAATAATGCTTCCCCAATATTTCCACATACATTATTTGGAAATAAATATTAATTATGTTTCTCAATAATGAATTCATAGAATGCATTATGCATGGAATTTGAATTGTATAAATTCCATTTCATGAATGTAATATTAAAGAAAATATTAAGTTGAAAATATTCATATCTACATACACATATAACATATTTACATTTTTGTGAGAACATAAAATTATATATATAGTTATATGTGTGTGTGTACTTATATCTAATAAAATAATTCCTATTTATTATTTTTTATAAATTATAATTAAAACATTAATAAAAATATAACTTATATATATGAAGTCTCAGAAACTAAAAAGTACTCTAATTATATAATAAACATGACATAATGCGATATCCATATAGTAATTGGAAATTCATAATTTGAAAAAAAAATTTAACACCCTTTCTCATTTGAGAATGTAGAATTAAAATCCAAACACTAATAAACACAAACCAAAATTTACAAAATTAGTTAAAAATTAAAATAAAATATTGAATCACTTATATAATAATAAATTATTGATTTGAAATAAATATTTATGTATATACATCAAAAAATAATTAAAATAAAAATTCCTGAACAAAATTCTCATTCAAAATATGTTTTAACATAATAAAATCATAATCTTGAAAGGATTTATATAATGAAGACCCTAACACAAACAAGGATCACAAAATACTAATTATGAGGAATAGAGTTGTAAATAAATAATTTCCTCAACTGAAAAAAAACATTTAATGAAATAAATAATTTCCCCTTACAACTAATTTTCTCAACTGGACGAAGAGTTTCAGCACAAATAAAATGGAATCATACAAATAGAATTATGAGCATTTTTAAAATAAATCCCTTATCTAGGTGCATTCAGACTACATGTAGGTTCTTGGATACACCAAGCAGGGGTTTAGTATGAGGTTATATAGCACCCTCCACAGCACGTATACAAATATCAGCAAGATGTAGAATTCAAATACTCTTCACTCTATATATGGAACAAAACTCGTAAACCCTATCATAAATTCCAAAATTTATTATAGAGGTATAATTATATATGAAATGATGGTTATCCAACATATGTTTTCCATCAATTAGAAAATAAAAATATATTGGTTAAATGGACCACATCATCCACTTGCTCATAATCAAAGGAAAAAATAAATTTACTTTGGATGTAATCTATTTATCCAAATAAAGAAAAACAACACAAACAACTTGACCGATTCAAAACAGAGTATGTATAATAGGGATACTGAATTGACCTCTAAGGACCAAATTGTTTTCATCTAAATATAACGGTAAAGTAGTTGACAATTGGGTTATAAAACAGCAAAGTAATAGCCAGTTTCTGTTATGATGATGAAGATTAGTAACCTACAATAAAAAAATCTTCACAAAATAGATCCAAAGACCATTAAAATAGCACCTACCTTGCTAAAGATCCAAACCCTAATTGCCACGAACTGATCAATATCGTTTGAGATCATTAGTATTCCCAGTTCATGGTTGGATGCCTCACACCAGACTCCTCGATGGCAGCAAGGACCCCTGAACCAGCCTCGACTCCAGCAATAACGTTAATCTAGATCTCTTCTATGATCATAGAATTGGTTCAGACTCCCCGAAAAACCCACAGGCCGCAACCTATTGGGTTCTCTCAGCCCTACGGTGCGACTTGGACCCTACCTCACAGCCTCCCCAAAATTACGAACCACTGAACCCCTAAACCAATTCTATCTCCTTATTATTATTATACCATTATTATTATTTATTTACTTAGGGATTATAATTTATGCATACCACATTATAAGTTTATCTATAATTCTAAAATAGTTATACCTCGTAAATATAATTTTATTACACTCAAATTAAATTAGTAACTTTATGAACATTATTCTAATAAATATTAAAAATTTAAAACTATAAGTTATTAATTTATATATATATAAACATATCAAACAATTAAAAATCAAAATATATAAAACCCAAATAAATATAATTATCCATATGTCAGACTAGATATTTATTTTCATTAAAGTGTGAATACTTATAGTGAATATTTTATAATAATGTTACTAAAAATATTTGAAATTGTTATTATATAATAAATTTAGAGGGAATGAATATTTTAATTATTAAAATATTTATAATGTTAAATTATATTTAATCAAATTTTATAACAGTATTAATATTAATGATTTATATTTACTAAATCAATATACTACGATGTATCTTATCATGATACTACAAAAGTATGATTAATTTATATTGTATTCACATGTCAACAAGTATTATAATAAAACTTTATTTTTGAAAATAAAATAAATAAAATTGACAAAAAATCATTTTGGTTAAAAGATATCATATGGTTTTATTAAAATTATTCATAATAAAATAATTTAACTTATAATTCATTATTTAATTAACCTATTTAAACAAATAAATTAATAATGCTTTTTAATGTTGTAAAAAACATATTTATATTGAACTGAAAATATTATTATAAAATATTTAAAACCTAACCAATGGTCATATTAAAATCCCAACAGTCAAAACATAACGGTCAATAAAATCCAACAACCAATTTTTATAATAATCATATATGGGTTCTATAAATACCCATATTTATGGTGTTAAAGACACAACAACATCAGTGTCCCTTGGTCTACTTCCAGGATGGTGTTATACGTCCCTTTTACCCTCAGCTATAACACCCCAAACATTTTATTGTATGTTTTCTCTTAAATAAATTATATTCATTAGAGATACTATATTTCATAATGAATTGTGTTTCTTTGAAACAGTACTTGGTTATTTAGTAGATAGTCATAACCTATAAATTATTTTAAATTTTCCACTATTGTGTTTTGAATTTTTAAAAATGGACACACACATTGGCGATCTGGGTGATATTTTGAGTCTGATAGAATCATAGTAATTTTTAGTCGATAGTAACTTACCCTTATGAATAGTAACATTTCCTTTATAATAGTCAAATAACCTTATGAATAGTAATATTACCATTATGAATGATAACCTTACTCATGATTTTATATATAAAATTTTGGCACCTTAAAAATAAAGATGAATATTTTAATAGTTATAATTTTTCGATTAAATAGCGTTTTTATTTAAAAATTGAATTTATCATATTTATAAAATTATTTTTGAAAAATGGTGTTTGTTTTTTGATTCTAGACGTTGAAAAATGGTTAAGGTGATTTTTTTAGATTTTTCTAATATATTTGGAATTTTTTGAAAAGTAAAATACATCAATTTACAGTATAAATACATTATAATTTAAATGCACTATTCATAGCATCAAGGGTGATGTAAATACCCAAATCAAGAACTCACATAAAATTATTACTATGTAGGTCATGGAATACACACTTTTTCTTCTGTTGTGGATATATAATAAATTCATGATTATAATATTAAAGAAACTCTCCGCCCCTCTACTATATAAACCACCCATCACCCCCTCTTCCTCCCACACCTCTCCATCATCAATAAATTCCTAAATTCTACACAAAAATCTTCCTAAGAACCTACCTCACGTCCAAGACATGTCTGTCTCACCAAACAGCTAAAAACAATGGCCTTAATGAGATTCTCAAGGAGTACCCAACAGTTGATCCTCTCTTCCATTTTCTTTAAAATTATTTTACAGGTTCTATTCTTTTGTTTATCTCACCTAAACTCCCAACATATAAATGATATGATAATTATAGTGACTTAAATGGATTGTAATTTTATAATGCTAACGGAATATTTTATCATAATCTCTCTTTTCCCCCCACCTCTTACACTAAAAATGAAAAAACCATCTAAGATGTCTAAATTTATCACATTCAAGGAACACTGATTTTGAATTTCTATTACTTTCTTCAATACTGGTCATGCAACCTTTTAAATGGTCGCACTATATCATAATATATTTATTTTACTAAAAGAAATTTTCTGTAATCCTGATACACTCATAATATAAGATAATAATACAAAACATGTTCATTGTGCACAAAACTGCTAAGTTAATCCAAGCATTTACCATAGACTATTATCTAATAGGTCATCCTAATGGTATATTACCAAAATAACTATAATATAATTTATATCCTTATAAATTAACTAATAATATATTTTAAAAACACTGTATGTTTGACCACAATTCCAACAAACTTCCATTCATGAATACAAGTGACCGATTATGGAAACCAAGGTAGAAAATGGTTCCAAAACAATATAATTGAAACTCTTAAACCCATAAAAATGCTATAAATGAACTTAATAAGTATATAATAAATAAATTAAATATTGATGAGGTTCTATAATTATTCATTAATGAAGATAAATTTTATTATTCAGGACATTACGATCAATCCAAAACACCTTCGAGCATAAGGTATGGGGCCCTCTCTCACACGTTTATTCAATAATCCCCCTTATGTTGTGTGCATTAATTTTTAATTCCTAATGATGGGGTATGTTTTCACACATCCCCCATAATGAAAATATGATATAGAAATGATGGGATACCCATTTAACTCTAATTAATCCCTAACAAAAAATCTGGTTATCAGGCCTAAATGTTTGAAAGGGGTTTCTCAACACACTTTTATTTCTCTGATATTTCCATTGGTTGCCACTTATTTCATGAATGTGGAGTATTCGAACTGAAATATGATGTATTATATCATTATTATCATTATATTCATGGTATTATGTGATTCATTCGTTGATTATTAGTTTTTGGTCATATGACTCAATTGATTACAACGTGGTAAGGGATGACTCAATTTCCGTTTCATTGAGACTTACATGGTATTGAGCGCCTAATATTTATTATGTGATTTATCCACTGAACATTTGAGACAATATTTCATTTGAAAATATAAATGTATTATATATCCATATTCTGGTTTCATGGATATGATTATTGTCTTAAGTCGTATTCCCATTTACATAAATTTTTTATTTTGAATATTGTTTTAGTTATGGAAATACTGATAAATCCATATCCACTACTCTATATAGATATTGAGAAGGAATATTTTACTTATAATAAATCTATTTATAAAATATTATTTATACTTTTAGTTATGTGTGAGGCCCACTATATCCCCTCGATGCATCGACATGTCTCAGTTGACAAATTAGTTGGGGGAAAGCCCTTAGAGTTAGTTTCAAATAATTAGATAGGTTTCAACCCATATAGTTAAACTGTTTTGATGGTATAGTGGTACCATGTTCCAAATACATGAATTTCAGTTAATAAGAATTCTATTTATTCATTTTCAGGTATTATTATCCATGAGGTTTTCACTATGATAAAATCCTTGGATGCATTTTTATTATCAATTTGCTAATTGTGTGTATTTTTCATTTATTCAACATACCATATTGATTATGCCTATTAGACTATGATTCAATTATTTTTTACTCATGATTATTCTATTTTTAACAATTACAGAGCATTTGAGATCACCCATTTCATTTATTTTCCTTCAACAAGTTATGAATAGGAGACCATTTATTGAGTTTATATAGACCCTATTTTTTAGTTTTTGTTATGTATTGTATATTGGGACAATTATCATTGTAATATGAATTTCATATATGTATCTAGTTTTTTCAATACTACTAAACTAATAATTCCTTCAGGATTTCATTCATCTTAATCAATCTAATTTAATAAGTAATGAACCGGCTCCAGCCTTTTCGGTTCGGGGTCTTACAGTTCGTATCAGAGGAAGTTTAGTAGAAAATATTGGACTAAGATTATAAAATGTAGATTAGGGAAAAAATTATTAAGGTTTTATTTGGAGACAAACAAACATGAACATATGGTAATTTTGGTAAGGAATTGATATATGTACCTTTATTTCAAATACATTTTTGTCTGGATACAATCAAGTAGTGGTGGCTCTAGTATAGATGTACCTATGAGTGAAAAATATGACAAGGGATTTCGGGCTTGACCTGGGGTATCCTAGTGCACTAAAATGGGACTTGATAAACTATTCATTTGACACTCCTAGGGGATATTCTTAGGATAAATCAAAATTTCTTTAAAACCCATTATGAAGGATTAGAATGTAAATTTTTTCTTAGAGAAACCATGTTTATGAGATTGCCTATGCATAAAATTTCAATATACGCTAAGTAATTTTATAGTTTAGATTATAAAATATTATTTATAACCTAATCTACTGTATTCCATTATTTAGAAATGGTGCCTAATGGAATAAGGGGAATAGATACTCATGGAAAATGTAGGGATTCCACCATTGAAAAAGTCAACACAATAATTTTTATATCTGATCAGATCAAGACCATGTTGAGAAAACATATTCAATTTGTAACGAATAACCATGCTACACCTATGATGGATCATTTCATGCGTAAGAATTAACCATCTCTTAGTTGTAATACTAATCCTGGGGTAACTTAGTAGTGGATCATGTCCCTTGAAAAGATATTAAAGACATTACGATGCAATGAAAATGAGAAGGTATTGCTGAACGTATATTATCTCAAGGGTGACGCTAATCAATAGTGGTCCTTGATCCTGAATACCTTGGAGGAAGAAGAAATATAAAATATTTAATAGTATAAGTTAAATGAAATATTTTTTGATAAATCTTTCTCTTGTCAGAATCAAACTGAAAGGAGGAAGAAATTTTTATGATTAATTCAAAGGGAAGAAAATAGTGTTTTAGAGTATGAGGATACAATCAGAAGACTATCCATGTATGCCATAGATTACGTATGTGACTCAGAAGAAAAGATTGATCATTTCTATGAAGTTTTAATTCATATCTTTGAAAGGTGTTAGCTTCTCGAAAATTTTCATCATTTGATGAAATTTTATTAAGTTGCATAAAAACAGAGAAGGAATTTCCTATATCAAATTTGTTCAAGGGAAACCAAGATATCAAGTGGTATTCTGATAACCATAGAAATGGTGAAACACCAAAGAAGAACATGTGAAATAATGAATTCCCATTATGTGAGAACCGTGGAACGAATCATCTTGGGAAATGCTTGAAAGGCATGTGAGTCTACTATAAGTGTGGGGAAAAGTTTCACTAATCTATTAAATACAAGGGTAAGAAACAAGTCAGTGATATTGAATGATACAATTTTAAAGAGATGGGACAATATGAAAATGAGTGTCCTATGAACGAAGGAAACTTTCCTCAAAAAGGACATAAGATCAAGGGAAAGCTTATGTGATTACAACGACCGAGTTTCAGATTCCAAATGATGTGGTGGCAGGTAAAATAATTATTTAATCAAAATTCAACAATTATTATTTTTTAATCTAGATCATCACATTCATTTATATATACTCAGTTTTCTATGAAAATTAGATGTGTCAAATTTGATATAATGATGGAAGTGTCAATCAAAACTTCTAAGGGGTGTATAATTACAACCTTGCCATGTCGACCAGTCCCCCTCATAGCACATAAACATGCTTTAGTTACTAGCCATATCAGCCAAAAAATGATTTACATTGATATAATTCTTAGTAGGAATTGAATATCAAATCATGATAAAAAAACTCTATTGTAAGATGAAGGGAGTTACAATTTTTTAAAATGGTGTAGAATCCCTTCTCATTAGAGCAGAAACCTCACCATATGATTCTTATTAAGATACATAATGGATAGCTCTATTGATTTTGATTCTTAGAGAGGAAGAGAACCAAATATCTATAGATGAAGAAATAAATAATAAAATTTAAAATGTACATATAGTGCAAGAATACATTCATGTATTTCTAGAGTATTTACCTGGTTATCCACCAGAGTTGAAAGTTGAGTTATCTATTTATTTAATTCTTGGTACAAGACCTATATCAAAGACTCCCTATAGAATTTACATCGTGGAAGTAGTGGAGATAAAAAAACAACTAGAGGAATGGAGTGAAAAAGGGTTTATTTGACCTTGTGTTTCTCCATGGGTATCCCATGTACTCTTTGTGAAGAGGAAAGGAGGATTAATGAGGTTATACGTTGATTACAGGGAAATCAATGCAATTAAAAAAAAGAATAAGTATCTTATTCCAAGAATTGATGATTTATTTGATCAAATTCATGGAGCACAAAATTTTTCTACCTTCTATCTCGATATTGTCAGCTTTGTGTGAGGAAATAAGATATTCCAAAGACATAATTTTGAACCAGGTAAGGCCATTACATGTTTACATTTATTCCTTTTGGATTGACTAATGCACCGATTATTTTCACGGATCAATGGAATAGAGTTTTCATGAAATATATTGATGACTATGTTTTGGAATGTATTGATGATATCATGGTATACTCTCAAATTTATGTAGACCAGCAGAATCACTTATAGATTATTCAAAAAAAAGATTATAATAAATATGTTATATGGGATGTTTAAAAAGTGTGAATTTTGGCTTCAATCACATTCTTTTCTTGGCCATATTGTCTATAGGGATTGAATACTAGTTTATCCTGTGGATAAAATGGAAATCCATGAATGTAACCTGCCAACAAACAAAACTGTGGTATGAAGCTTTATTGGCATAACCGGTAACAATCAGTGTTTCATTCAGATTTTCGCTTGACTGGATACCCCACTAACCAAGCTAAAATATAAAGGGGTTAAGAATGTTTAGATGAAATAATTTATATAATTCTTTGAAGAATTGAAAAGTAGATTGGTCAATGCTCCAATTTGGACTCTCTAATCTTGAAATGATGGATTTGTGATATAAAGTGATGCAACGAGGAATGGACTGGGTTGAATCCTTATGAAAAATGATAATGTTATTACTTATGCATCAAGGCAGTTGAAGAATCACGAGAAAAATTATCCAACTCATGATCATTAGTTATCAGCCGTAATATTTTCTCTAAAATATGGTGACATTATATCTAGAGTGAAGGATATGATATATATATGGATCATAAGAGTTTGAAATACATTATTACAAAGAAAATAATCAAAAAAGGAAAAGTATATGGATTGAGTTACTCAAATATTATGATTTTTCAATACACTACCACCCAGAAAAGACAATTAAGGTGGAAGATGCATTAAGAATGAATGATAATGGACTTCTAATCCAAATGAGAATTGAGAGATATCCTGTATTCATGGATCTTCAAAAGATGGATATGTGAATTATTAAGGAAGGGGAAACATCTTTCCTCTTTCGAATGATTGATAAAATATAATTACTAGATAATATAAAAATAATCCAATATAAATATGAGAATATAAACAATAAAATTAATATTTTTAAGAATGGGAGATTGGTAGACATCATGTTTGAGGAAGGAGTTATAATGTATGGGAAGAGGTTATCCATTCCATCGGTTCTTGAGCTGAAAATGGAACTATTTGGTGATGCTCAAAGATCAAAATTTTCTATTAACCTTGGTAGCACTAAGATGTATTGAGATATGACAGAACACTTTTTGTGGGATAATATGAAGTGAAAAATTGCTGATTACATGTCAGGGTGTCTGGTTTGTCAACAAATGAATGCATAAAGACAACATCCTAAAGGGAAGATGATGTCTATACCTACTAATTTGTGCAAGTGGGAAATAAATATAATGGATGTTGACATAGTACTACCAAAGACAGATATAAGGAATGATGAAATATGGGTAATTGTTGACCGTATCAAAAAACAGAACATTTACATGCTATAAGAGAGTATTTACCACTAGACCATCTGTCAAGACTTTATATTAATGATGTATTAAGACATAATGGTGCACCTCTATGGATTGTGTCTATTTAAGATTCCTGATTTACATAAAAATTATGGAGATGTCTCTACAAGGCTATGGATATAGAGCTTCATATGAGTACTGATTATCACCCCCAAACCGACAGATAATTTGAAAGGAATATTCAGTAACTGGATGAAATGTTGAGATCATGCTCTCTTGACATCATGGTATGTGGGATCATTATATTACTTTTGTGGAATTTTCATACACTAATAGTTTCAATTCTATCATTAAAATGGATCCATATAAAGAATAAAATTGTAAGAGGTTTCTAAGTTGAACTTGTTGCGATGAAGTTCGCGAGAAGAAACTTATATGCCCAGAAAATATTGAAGACACAGGTGATATGGTAAATAATATTCTGGCCTATATTAAATCCCCCCAATGTAGGAAAAAGCGTTATGGTAATAACCAAAGAACGTTTTTGGAATTTCAAGTAGGCGTTCATGTATATCTAAAATTATCTTAGTGGAAGAGAGTCTTAAGGTTCCATAAGAAAGGGAAACTGAACCCCACGTATATCGGGACATTTGAATATCTTGAAGTGAACAGAGCTGTATCTTAATATTTAGCCATGCTACCATGTCTCTTGATAGTTCATAATGTATTACATGTGTCATTGTTAATGAAATAAATGAAAGACCAAATTCCTTTACTCACCTCTAATGAAATAGAAATGGTACCTTACTTGTCAAACTATTAAGAGCCTTTTGATTTTCATGACACAAGGGAGATGGTATTGCTAAATCAGAAAACTCGAAGAGTAAAAGTTAAATAAAGAAACCATAAAATAGAGGAATCAACATGGGAACTAGAGGATGTTATAAAGAAGTACCACCCACATATTTTTAGAGAGATTTATGGATGGAAAAATTGTGAGGACACGATTGCTGAAGGTGAGAATAATATAACACCCCAAACATTTTTTGGAATGTTTCTCTAAAATACATTCTATTCATTAGATATATTATATTTCATAAATAACTGAGTTTCTTTGAAATAACACTTGGTTATTTTGGAGATTGTCATAACATATCCATTAAACTTACATTTTCTACTTTGGTGTTTTTAATTTTAAAAAATGGACATACACAGTTGTGATCAGTGTGATTTTTGGAGTCTGATAGAATGAAGTTAATTTTTGGTGAATAGTTACTTAGCTATATGAATAGTAACATACCCTTATAAATAAAATCATACCCTTATGAATAGTAATATGACCCTTATAAATGGTAACCATACTCATGAATGTATAAATAAAATTTAGGCACCTTAAAAATTAAGATGAATATTTTATGTGATGGTATTTTTTGATTAAATAATGCTTTTAATTTAAAATAAAATTTATCATATTTAGAAAATATTTTCTGAAATATTAAGTACATTTTTATATTCTACATGTTGAAAAATTGTTAGGGTGATGTTTTGGGATTTTTATGAAAAAGGTGAAATTTTTTTGAATAGTAAAATACATTAATATAACATATAAATACATTATAATTTAAATTATTCATTCCTAGAATCATTAGTGATGTAATCACCCAAATATAGAACTCACATGAACTTATTACTATTCTAAGTAACGTAATCCTCAATATAACTTGTCTTCTGGATTTATATTATATTAATGATTATAATATTAAGTAAACTCTCCTCTCCTCCAATATATAAACCACCCCTCACCCCACTTCCACCCACAATTATTATGCTTCAATATATTCAAAAATTATACAAAAAAATATCTTCTTATTCTCCTACCCCACGTCCAAGACTTTTTTGTCTCACCAAAATGAAAAAAATCTTTAAGAAGATTCTCAAGGAGGACTACTGAAGAGCTGAACCTCTCTCCCCTTTTTATTCAAATTATTTTACATGTTCCATTATTTTTTCCCTCTCTCAAAACCTCCCCACATACAAATGCTATTATAATTCCAATACCTTACATGGAATAGAATTTTATTATTCTAATGGAATATTTCATCCTCATCTCTCTTTTCCACCACCTCTTACACTAAAAAGGAAAATATTGTCAGATATATGTTAATTTATCACATTCAAAGACGATGGATTTTCAATTTCCATCACATTCATCATGAATAGTTCTGAGACCAATTTAATGGTTGAACTAGATGATAATATATTTATTTTATCTTATACAATATTCTAGAATCCATACACACTCATAATATAATATAATAAAACAAATAAGTTCATTGTGGACAAACCACCATGCTAATCCAAGATTTTATAATTATCTTCAATCTAACGGGTGATCCTCCTGGTATATTAACAAAAATAATTATAATATAAATTATATATTTATAGTTTAACTAATAATAAATAATGAAAATTCATTGATTTAAATGACATTTCATACAAACTTCCATTCATGAATACAAGTAACAGATCATGAAAAACAAGGAATAAAATAGTTCCAAATCAATAAAATTAAACCACTTAAACCCATAAAATGGGCCATGAATGATCCTAATAATGTTATAATATATGAAATAATTTTTTTAGGTTTAGTAATTATTAATTAATGACTCTAAATGTGATTATTCGGGTCATTAAAATAAATAGAGAACACCTTCAAGAATAATGTAAGGGACCCTCTCTATCACTTTTATTCCAGAATCCTCCCTCTGTTGTGTCCTTTTATATTTCATTACTAATGATGGGGTATGTTTTTTCACCTCCCTTATAAAACCCTTATGATATTTAAATTATTTGATACCCATTTACCTCTCATTAAACCCACACAATAACTCCCATTACCATGCCTAAATGTTTGTAAGGGGTTTCTCATATCACTTTTAATTTCGTGAGATTTCCATTGTTCACCACTTATTTATTGCATGCGGTGTATGTGTACTAACATTTGATGTATAAAATAACTATTATTTTTATATTAATGGTATTTTTTTATTCATTTGGTGATTATTTGTTTTTTCATACAACTTGATAGATTACTACATGGTAAGGGATTTTGTCTAAGTTTCAAATTCATTGAGACTTACTAGGTATTGTGGCCATAATATTTCTTATTTGATGTATCCACCACCCATTTGAGATCATATTTATTTTTAAAAAGTAAAAAAATTATACATCCATTTTCTGGTTTAATAGAAATGATTATTTTTTTAATTTGTATACCTATTTAGATAAAATGTTTATTTGGAATGTAGTTTTAGTTATAGAAATATTGATTAATATGTTTCCACTACTATATAAGGGTATTCATAAGGCATGATGTACTTGTAATAAATATATTTATAAATAATTATTTGGAATTACAGTGATGGGTGGGACCCGCTATATCTACTCGATGCATCAACAGGTCTCTTGAGACAAACCAGTTGGCGAAAAACCATTCGGGTTTGTTTCCAAAAATTAGACAGGTTTCTACCCACATACTTAAATTGTTTTGATGGTATGGTGGAATCATTTTTTAGACTCATGATTTCCAATTAATAAGCATTATCAATTTCAGTTTTAGTATTTATTATCGAGGATGTTTTCAGTATGACAAAATCTATGGATGCAGTTTTATTATCACTTTGCTAATGGCATGTGTTTTTCATTTATTATCAACAACATATTGACTATTCCAATTTGATTGTGATAAATTATTGTTTATTCATGCTTCCACTATTTCAAACCCATCCTGAGATTTGAAATTCAACTATTTCAATTGTTTACCTTCAATAGGTAATAATGGGGAGACCATTTGTTGTGTTTTTATGGATTCAAGTTCTTATTTGTTTTATGTATTGTATTTTTAACCTTTCTCATTGTAATATCAATTTCATATATCTATCTAGCTTCTTCAATACTAATAAACTGATTATTACTTTGGGATTTCATTCTTATAGATCATGTCATCATAATAACTAATGCATTGGCTCTGGGAATTTGGGGTTGGGTTGTTACATCAGCATTCTTACAATTCTTCTCACCATTTATATTTTATTTTGGTGGTCTCAAGAGATGAGGTATACTTAATTGGTCTTTTTGTGTGGTTGGTTGGTCTTCTATTTATCCTATTATGTATTTCAATGAGTTTTCATGAGTAGTTGTAATCTCTCATATCAATGTAATGTATCAATGTTTTTATTTACTAAAATGTATCTTATTTTATTCTGCTAGAATATTTTTGGATGGAACCAATATTAAAAATAATTAAAGAATGAAAATACTAATAATAAAAATATCTAAAAAAATATTATTATTAAAAATATATATTTTCCTTTAGCATCACATTATCCCCCCTTAAAGGAATTACGCCCTAACAATTCTATTGTACTCGTATGCTTCTTGTAGAAACAACCTTCAAACATAACTCTTGATGTCCCTTTAGCAGTACCATAAGATTTGGCGATTCTCTGTTTTAATGGTTTCTAAGGTTGTTCAAAATTTATTAATTTCTGTGGTCCAAATGCACCTCGATCAGCTCTATTCGAACTCATGTCTGCAATGATTGGACGTTAAGTGAATGAAATGAGAGATGAAAATATTGGTGATATCAAAATGGACTTGATTCTTATAGACCAACCAAAAAATCGTGTTTACTAAAATTTAAAACCAATTATGAATTCTATACAAACTAAAGTTTAAGAGTTGAAATAAATATGTTTTGTGCAGGTCACCTGCTTTAGTAGCTTCCCATTAATTCCTCAAAGACTAATACCTTTCAAAAATGGAACAAACATTTGAAGGGACCCTCACAATAATTTCCCACCACGCAAAGAATGCATGTTGTGCATGTATTATGAGGAATTAAATGAAACCTGACCCCTAGAGAAATTAGAGTATACTAGGGGTGTTGGGAAATTGATAAAGATATTTTCATACCAAATGTAGGTTTCATAAAGGAATGAATACATCAAAACAAAACATTAACATTATCCTATCTACTATATCTTCTAGAAGAGACAAGAGATTAGTTTTTGAGTCTCCACCAACAATATGAATATGTAAGAAATGCATTTTATTTTAGAAAACATACCTAAATAAGTATATTTATTCTAATTTTCCAGATTTCACTAGGTTGTTCCTCTGATACTAACTATAATAAATTGTGCTTTGAGAAACCGGACATGACCCATAAAATAGATATTTAATTTTTTTTCAAAATAAGTTGAGTAATTGTGGAACATTTTACATAATAGAGGATCTTATTACCAGTCCAGGTTCTGGAAAATTAGATACATGAACTTACATTCTATGGATATAACAAAAGGAAAATAATGATTCTTCAGTATGATTTCTTCCTCAAAAGAGTTTCAATGCAGTAAGTATTATAAACCTATAAAAGGGATTATTAAATTTAGGTTGTGCCAAAAAATTCCTAGTACGGGGTTAAAAAAACATTAGGAACTAATTTTCCTTTAAAACATTTCATTAGAGAACATGCATTAAATTTATGAAATTAATATTTCACATAACATGTATCACCATTTTCATCAAATATTCAGAAATAGATTATTGGATGTCATATGATCAAAATTTATAGATGTATTTATATGTTATAAATAGAATGCATTATAAAAATCATCCATGCATGTGCATGTGAATGCATGATGTTCAATCTATAAGTTAGTTAATGACCAAACATATTCATTCTATAACATTCCAGAGGTTTGGATAATAATTTGCACAAAAATTAATATTTATTTAGGATCTCACATAAAATGATTTCATTTATCACTGTGATATGTAAACATAAATATTAATTATTCCTGAGAAATGAATCACGACATAAGTATTTATTTAAATAAGAACCATGTGCACTTGGAAAATATGGTAAATATTGGTTCATTAAAGAATGATCAGTACCCATATATATCATTCTAATTGGATAATCAAATGGTCTTTCCCTTACAATATTCTTTAGGAGGGAATACATAATGCATGATAATAATAAAATTCTATCAAGGACTCATGTTGAGACCATACATAACCATTCTATCAAGGCCTTATTACATGACCTAATTTGTCTCATGAGACAAACCGATGCATCGAGATGCTATAGAGGGCCTCACCCATCACATAATAATTTCTATGCATTACTCACATGTCTAATAAAGGTATTTTTTAAAATAGAATGTCTCATACCAATTTTATTTATTTAAATCATATATAAAATAAATTCAATAAATTATCCAAAGTGTCCCATTCCAACTTTTAACATTTAGTTATTGATCTATATATTATCACAATTAAATTAATTGACTTTATTTTTATATCATCAATTAAAAGAATAATGAAATAAATTTACATTTAATAAAAATAATGAAAAAATTGTTTTAACTTCAATAAATTGGTTTTACAGAAAAATATCATAAAAGATCTCATTTAAATTAACACAACATGAAACTTGTATAGATCATACTATTTTATAATTTCTATATTTAGCATTAAAATTTAAAATGAAATCTTGAAATTATCAGGAATGTGACGTATGTCGCATGACCGTGATTATATGCACATTCAACATCCTTACTTTAAATATATCGTGATTACCTGATATGGACATTTTTAGAAATGTGACAATAAAGTTTTGGATAGGTCAAAACAATTATATAAATGAAAATAAACATTTCATCCTTGTATTTATAAATATACCTTCATATATATATATATACATATACCATGATATAAATATATATATATATATCGTTATGGATTTGAAAATAATTTTATCCTAGAATAATTTTAGCTCTTATATATATGTTTCTCTTTTACCATTGAAAACATATAACAAATGTTTAATATGTCGGTAAAAATATATGTATATAATTGGCATTTAATTTACAACATTCAATGTCATGAAATATGTGTTTGAGAAAAACTTTTATAAATGAGAAAACTCATTGGCATATCAAATAAGATATCAAATTACATGCATTGATAAAAAATTATGTTGCAGACGATTTATTTAAAAAATGATTTTTACTGACATAATATATTTATGAAACCCAATAAATTAATTAATCTCACTACACGTCCATTAGTTAAAATATGATTTTATATTCTTAATCGTAATACCATAAATATTTAATCCCTATTTCAATATGTGTTCTAAAAATAATTATGCAATGTTGGATAGTTATACATATAGAATAATGATTACATAAGTATTACATTTACATTATTTGGAAATAGATATTAATTATACGGGTCAATAATGAATTCATGGATACAATTATTCTTGCAATTTTAATAGCATAAATCTCATTTCATGAATGTAATTTTAAAGAAAATATAAAGATGAAAATATTGATATCAATATGCGTATATGGAATATTTACATATTTCTAAGAACATCCAATTATATATATATGTGTGTGTGTGTGTA
Source organism: Viscum album (assembly GCA_963277665.1). Classification (NCBI taxonomy): domain Eukaryota; kingdom Viridiplantae; phylum Streptophyta; class Magnoliopsida; order Santalales; family Viscaceae; genus Viscum; species Viscum album. The sequence continues at coordinate 1,797,972,168 of OY728130.1, read as the reverse complement.
TGTGTGTGAGCACACACTTATATCTAATAAAACCTTCTCAATTTATTAGTTAGTTGTACATTATAATTAAAACATGCATAAAAATATAACTAATATATATGGAGACCTTTAAACTAAAAAGTACTTTTATTATATAATAATAATTAAAACAAAATGAGAAGTCCCCTCAATAATTGGAAATTCATAATTTGAAAATAAATTTTTCAACACCAATACTCATTTGGAAATCCAGAATTGAAACCCAAACACAAATAAACACAAATAGGTCTCAAAAAAATTAGTTCAAAAAATAAAATAGTATACCGAATCACTTACATAAACATATATAGTTTCTTTGAAATACATATATATGTATATAAAAAATTAAGAATTGTATTAATAATTGCCGAACTAAAATTCTCTTACAAAATATGTTTGAACATAATAAAATCATAATCTCGAAAAGGTTTTAAATAAAGAAGACCCCCAAAAAGACAAGGTTTACAGAAAACTAATAATGAGGAATCAAGTTGTAAATAAATAATTATCATCAATTCAAAAATATCATTTAATAAAATACATAATTTCCCCTTACACCGAATTCTTTTAATTGGAAGAATATTTTCAATATAAATAAATTGGAATTGTGAAAATAGAATAATTATAGTTATAAAAACAAAATCCCTTACCTTGGTGGATTTAGACTACATGGAGGTGCTTGGATACACCAAGCAGGGGAATTTTAGCAGGTTATGCATCACCCTCCACAACACATATACACTACTTAGCAAGATGTAGAATTCAAAAACTCTTCACTCTCCACATGGTGCAGAACCCAAAAACCCTTATATAAATTCCAAAACATAATATAAAGAGTTCATTTTTTTTAATTATTGGTTATTTAGATGCTATTGTCCATAAACTATACTAACAACCCCTATTGTTTAAATGGACCACATCATGAACTTGTGCACTGTCATAGATAAAATAATAATAAACATACATTCGGTGTTGTCTATTTATCTGTAGAAATAAAAACAACAAAAAATTTTGGACACATTATTAATAGAGTGACTGCAATATGGATAGTGAATCAACCTCTGCATATTTTTTTTGTGCCAAATCTAAAGGTAATGCAGTTGAAAATTGTGGTAGAAAACAGCAAAGTAATAGAATGTTTTTTTGCGATGAGGAATAATTGAAACATACACAAAAAAATATCAAAACAAAATAGATTTGAAGACCATGACTTAATGACGATCCAAACACTAACTATGAAGAACCAGTCAATGTCCCTTGGAATAATCATTCTTCTCATCTATGGTCAGACGCCTCGCACTAGAATCATTGATGGAAGTGATGACCCCCAAAATGGCCTTCAATTCATCCATAACATGACTCCAGATCTTCGCGAAGACCTTCACCTTGACTCGGACTCCCAGACGAACCCATAGGCAACGAACCCTCATGTTCACCTAACCCTGTGGCTCGACAATGACCTGTCCTCATGACCTCACCAAAATGACAAACCGGTGAACACCTAACCCAATTCAATCTCATTATTATTATTATTATTATTATTATTGTTGTTATTATTATTATTATTATACCATTATTATTATGCCATTATTATTATTTATTTATTTAAATATTATAATTTATGCATATTACATTAGATGGTTAGCCTTAATAGTAACATTGTATACATTATAATTATCATTTTATTACACTAAAATAATAATAATATCTTTATACAAATTATTCTAATAAATATTTATAATTTTAAACTCATGGAAATTACTTTATATATATATATATAAATCATAATTTTGATAATCAAAATCTATAAAACCCAGATAAATTAAATTATCCCTTTGTCAGTATAAATATTTATTTGTATAAAAGTATTAATGTTAATAGTGCATTTTTCAAAATAATGTTACTTAATGTATTTGAAATTGTTATTATATTATACATTTAAAGGGAAAGTTTATCATCATTATTAAAATATTTATTATTTAAAATTAAAATAACCTAATTTTATAATATAATTACTTTAAATTATTTTTATTTTCTAAGTAAATATATTATAAAGTATCATTTCATGATACTAGAAAGTATAAATAATGAATATTGTCTTCATATATCCACATTTATTAAATAAAAATTATCATTTTGAAAATAATATAAATCAAGGTGACAAAATTTTATTTCAGATAAACGATATAATATGGGTTTATTAAAATTATTCATAATAGTATTTTTTTAACATATAATTCATTATTTAATTAACATAATTAAACACATAAATTACTCATTTTTTTATCAATTTTTAAGAAAACCTAAATTTATTGACCAAAAATATTATTTCAAAACATTTAAAACAGATCCAACAGTCATATCAAAATCCAAACTTTCAAAACATGAATTTCAAAAAATCTAATAGAGATTTTTTATAATTATTATATAAGGGTTCTATAAATACCCATATTTATGGTGTTATGGACACAACAACATCAGCGTCCCTTTGTCTGCTTCCAGCATGGTGTTACACATCCCTTTTACTGTTAGCGTTCACGAATATCTTCTCACCATTTCTATCTTTTTGGTGGAATCAAGGGATGAGGGATACTAAATCAATCTTTTTGTTATATTGGGTGGTCTTCTGATTGTTCTATTAGGTCTTGTGATGAGTTTTCTTGAGTGGTTATAATCTGTCTCATCAATGTTATCTATCAGCATTTCTATTGAATAGAATGTATCTTATTTTATTTCTGAAGCATTTGTTTTTTATGGAACCAATATGAAACAAAAAATAATATTAATAATAATAAACATAATAACTAAAAAACTATTATTATTTCAAATATTAATATGTCAAGGGTATTACATAAAACGAGAATGAATCCAATGTTATGCACATAATACTCTAATATTTTAAAACAGTTGTTTTACCACTTTTTGATGGAGAACCATTTTTAAATATAGTTTCCGTCACATTTATATGTTATATTTGAAAAATTAAAATTCTTATTTGGAATCAGGACATCAAATTTTACTATGGCTTAATTTTGGTATTTTTATGATAAATTTTTTCAATGAAGAGTGAAAAACACCACACTACAATTCAAAACTGCCTTTTCGAATGATTTATATATATAGTTACATTATTGTTTAAATAAGGTTTATAGTGTAATTGGATTAAATTTTTATCATTAAATACAATGTTTTTCATTAGATGTAATTTCACATTTGAATTGGACATAATAACATGAAAATATATTTATTGTTTTTACTTCATAAAACCCATCTTTTTGGTTTTAATAATTGGAATTAATTTTAAATTAATTACTATAAAAATTGTGTTTTTAATTTTTAAAAATAGATTCCATATTTGATATCATAATGTCAAAATTATTTAAATGGGTACCTTTTATATTTTTATATTATAAATTGTAACATCAATAATCACTGCCATAGAACTGGGTTTCCGTAGTGCCACCCTTTATCATCACTAAAAAAGAACTGATAAAGGTAACTTTTAACAGCGCTAAAAAAGGAAATGTTAAAATAGACCATTTATCAGTTCTTTTTTAGCACTGATAACTCCGCCCCTTATCAGCACTTTTTTAGAACTGCTATAGGGGTCCCCTTTATCAATGCTTTTCTTAGTAGCACTAATAACGGGGTGCTTCATCAACCATTTTCCTTAGCACTGATAAATTATCAAAACATGAAAAATAATTTATTTTTATACAAGTATATTTATATTGATATAAATATAGTATATATTTTGAAATATTCTTTAAATAAGTAAAAATAGACTGTTAAATTTAATATATATGATAATTAGTGAAAATTACTTTTAAATATTTTAGAAAATATTATTAATTAATAATTTTTTAATTTTCATCTATTAACGGTCATTTAATTACAATTTGAAGACACAAAAAATCAAACAAATTAATAAAAGATCTAAAATAATTTAAAAATGTATCTTGAACTTCAAATTGCCATAACATTTGATCTAGGTGTCCATTTGAACTCTACGGTTTATCAAATCAAATATTGCGACAATATCTACACTCTAGAGACCAATGGGAACCTTCCTCCACATTTTTTCGAGGCCCAAACAGGCCTAGAAGGCCTCCAAAACTGATTTTTTAGTCATACTACCCTATTTTTTTACATTCAAATATGTATAACTTCTTATCCAGATGTTCTCTAGGAATGTAACACATATCATATTGAATATTTTTTAAATTTCATTGACTTTAATGTTTGGGGAGTTGAAATGGACTTCTGGATTAGAAGTTATGATCATTTTTACATTCTATGGCTTTTCAAACACACAAATATATGTATTTATTCGTATATATATATATTTATGTGGGTTTTTGTGTGATTTATATATTTATTTATGTATGTTTTATTTATTTAAAAACACACATAAGAAACATATCTTATAAAATTATTTAAAATCAATGTTATAAATATATATTAATATACAAATACATATACGGATAAAATACTATAACAATATATATATATCTAAATATAAATATGAAATAATATAATAATAAATATTTATTTACTAATATATTAATAAATATATATTTATTAATATAAAAAATATATTTATATTAATATGAATCTATATTAATATAGGTATAAATATTACTATATATATATTAACATTCAAATGTATATATATATTAATATAACTAAATATATTTATTTTAGTATATGAATAAATATATCTAATTATATATATATAAATATATAGATGTATCAATAAATAGAGAGAATAGTAAAATGGAGGAGTGGAAAAGTTTTAGGTATACATGTGAGGGGTCAAGAGTTTGAGTCTCAGCGGAGGCGGGGGAGGGTCAAGGGTGGGGAATAAGTCATAGCACTGTTAAAGGGGGTAGGGGCACTGTTAAATGCTTAGGGGGTGTGTCTGATGTGTGTGGAATTTTGTGATGGGGGTGGGGCCATGTTAAACCCCCTCCCCAAAATGATGAAATATTATATTATTTATTTATTTTTTTTAACTTTTATTAATGTTTTTTACGTGCTAATAAAAGGGGCCTTTATCAGAGCTTTTCTGAGCGGTAATAAAAGGGACCCCCGTTTATCTTCACCTCGATTAAAACTGATTTTTAGAACTGTTAATTCCTTTTTCTTGTGCTGATGAAGGCCATATATTTAGAAGCACATTATTTTTAATTCAGACATTAAAAGGTTAAATTAGGTAAATAAGGGTAAAATTAATATTATAGTAATATAAAACATCCGTAAAACATTTCATAATCCAACTGGATGAGTCATGGGTGACCAGAAAAATTCTTATGCTCACCGTTTGGCATTTGGGAGCCACTTTGGTGTGATAATGACATGATATAATAATTAATTTAAAGTAAAGAGAAATACAACATAAAAATGAATCTTTTTACCAAAATAATTTCAATATATTCTAATATAATTGATACCATTGACTATAAATAGTCATTATACTGATAAGAATATCTCTTACTGATGGTATTATATTTAAATTTTCTATTCATTAAAAAAATGTATTTATTTATTACTCAATTATGATTCAGTTATTACCTTATTAATGATAGATTCAAAAAATGATATAATAAATATTAATTTTTTTTGGAAATTTATGATTCCATAAAATAATTTTATTTATTATTTTTACATGTTATATTTGATTTAATTTTGTATTTTAGCATTAAAATATTTTTTATGACATTATCAACAATGAATTACTAAATAGTGTCAAAATTGATATTAATGATTTTTTTAAACAAATACTATTTTATTAAATGATACAATAGTAATAAAAACTAATATCAATCCAAATGAAGTATATAACGTTATAATTTTCATTAATTATCCAAATTATGTTCTATTATAATTTTATAATAAGTATATTAACCATATAGTTTAATGATACAAGAAGGCATGGTAAGAGTTAATTTATTTTACTACGGGTTAAATCCAAAAGATAAGGTTAAATTTGTAACCTAAACATGTCTAAAAAATATTGGTTTAGAGGATTTAGTATCATATTCATCTTATCCTCTAAATATATCACTTTCGAGATTTTATAATTCGAAAATAATTTTACTAGTAAATAACATTTCATGATTTTTCTAAAGTGCCCCTCCACCCTCATATAAAAGGATACCACCTCTACCCACTTAAAGACACCTCTAAAGTAACTTTTATCATCCAAAATCAACTCATGTCAACTCCAAAAAACTGTCCCTTCCTCTTAGAATCCATCAAACGGGTATAATACACCTCAAGGAACCATTTTGTCTCAAATAAACAAGAGTTACCCGATTTAGAAGTAACGTTTTCTCTCAATCTCCATTAATTTACTATGCTTCTCCGTCCCCTTAACCTATATTTATTGCATTATTTTATTACAGAAATTGCATAATAAATATAATTGTATTTTGTTATTCTAATGGTTCTACCTATACTTACACACACCTCAATCTCATGGGTATATAACATATTGTTTCTGTTTGTGGTGAAATACTGCCACACGAAATGATAATTTGTCAATTTGCTCATACCACCTCTCATGGTGGCCAATATGATTGACATCTATTTATATATAATATATATAATACATATGTTTACTCTATTATTTTGTAATTTTTATTTACAATATACCATTATGCTTTCAATAATGTGTAAATACATTATTTGATTTGAGGAAGTGTGGACTACCACCCCTCAAAGTGATATGAATCATTATTTCCAAAAAAATAACATATAAAGGATGGAGTTAATGAACATATGTAACATATATAACATACATATTATAATGTTATTATAATATACTTATTCATCATATAGTTTTCATTCCATTGATATAACAATGAAACGAATGTAGTGTTCATGCATATGTAAGCCATACTGTTTCCATGAACAATGTATTTCATTAATTATCTAAATGTATTATGTATTATTATAAATACATATATAGTGGATATATATGACATTAAACTCATGAATAATATTCTATAGATAATTTACATTTGAACACATGTACAATTATTAATTATAACAAGTTCATTTTATACTCATCTACCGTATATCGACAAAACTCCTAATATGAACTCAAATAATTACCTAATTGATATAACATGGTAATACATAATATAAAATGAATAATAAAATTTATAATGGTTCTTAATCAATTATAAATCAACCATATATTATTATTCAGGAATATAAATAATTAACATGACAAGTCGGACTCGAGGTAAGGGAATTTCTAAACTCAATTTCGACTCATTGGTTTTTATACACAATTCATTGATTAAAATATGCCAAGATTATGTGTTCAATCTATATTTATTTATTTATGTAAAAATTTCCAATTTCCAATTAATGGTTACACTATTTTGACACATAATAACCCAATTTATAAATTCTTACATCATTTATTCAAACATTGTATGATAACTTCTTAACCCATTTTACATTCTTCGAGTTAATATTATATTTCTTGATTATGTTGTGATATGATTATGTGGAAAAAAAATTTTGATATCCAATCTTGTATTTATACTTTATTTATGTTTATTTATAGTTCATAAACATAATTAGTCTATTTTATAAAAAAACAATATCTTTATAAATGAAATCTTAACTAAATATCCATTCATTGAGTTAAATATCCATGCCATTGGTTTTTTCAAGAATATTTGTGAAGGAGATATGATTGTTTTACACTAAATATCCACTTATATTGTCTGTATTTATATTTTTCGCACATAATTATATCACTGGTTTATCCTTAATCTAAGGATATGATCTTTGTAAGGGACTACGTCTCAATCTCCTTTCATTGAGATATTTCTTGATGATATGCACCTTTATTGATTTATAAACAATATATACACCCCTTTTAAATTAATTTTCGATTATATATATATATATATTCATGATATTTAATTTCTAGAAAAATGTTCTATTTTGAGGTGGCGTGTAACTTAAATATTCAATAATTTAAAGTACACTTTATCTGAAAGATCATTTTAAATGTTTTGAAGATCTAAAATTATAAATCATTATATTTTAGGTACATGTTTTCAAAATTATTTGAAGGAATTCTTTATATGGAAATGAATGTTTTTATGATCATATTCCTTTCAAAATATTAAAATTTGTATGGGACCCATTGATTCCAAAATATTCATTTAAAATTCTTTAATTGTGTTTATAAATGGGATTGATTATTTCAATAACTTTGAATATTTTCATGTATATATATATATATATATGTATAGAAATACCATGAATGGAATTTATCACTTTTATATCACTATTTCTTATTAATTTTTACTTTATATTTCTTCCATTTTTATTTAAAATAATGTGTTTTCATTTATGAGTGTCCAGGTTGTAAAAGTGAAATGTCATTTCGAAGTGGAAATATTATTTTTACTTTATACATAGCCTATGTGTTGTGATTATGTTATAGTTATAGGGAATTTATTAAGTATATGGGTGGTTTCATAATGAACCAAGTGTGGGTGAGCCTATGATATCTCTCCAATGCATTATGTAATGTGATCGAGGTAAATGATAATGTTTATCCTAAGATATTTTGGGAATTTACTATGATGGGTATTCCAAACGTAACCATGAAGGTGACTCCCTATATCTATTAAAGCTATAATGTAAGTATGAAATGTATTCCAAAATCTACTGATATATTTTATGATTTCTATATTGTTTTTTAAGAATCTAATGATTACATGAAGTAAGATAAATAGTTTATGTCTTGTGGTTGAAAGGTATGATTTTGTGAAAATGATTTCATGGGTTTTAAAAATTCATGGACTAACTGTTTTATTCTTTATTTTATATTCCTTATTGATATTTTTATGCTCATCCAATGTTTTTGAAATTTTTTCAACAAGGTGTATGGATTGGATAAAGAAATGAATAAGTCAATAAAATATTTATCAATAAAAATAAATCATGTTTTGTTTAAAGTGTTTTCCTTGGTGGAAAAGTTGGTAATCAGTATAACTCCCCACAAGTAATGTTTGGGTTTATTATGTGATAGTTATGTCCTAATTATCCAAAATTCCAAACCTAAACAGATCCTCAATGATAATTGTTTAATTAACTCAAGGTTATGTAATGTATAAATATTGTTCATTAATGTTGGTATCATAGGTTGGTTTAGAAAACATTAGGGATTAAGGGTTTTGGTTAAACATATAGTAACATTATATGTCGATTATATGTGTTAAATCCATGTTATATAACATTTTCAGATCAAGGAACGTCCGTTACAAATGGAAGGAGGATGATCTCAAACTACATTATTATCTCTTCTATATGAGTTTATTGCATTAATTATTACAAAGCCTTGTCCTAATGATTCTAAAACATTTTCGAAAATATAAATCAATTGATTGAAATTGTTTGACATATCAATCACCTTCAATATACCATGATACTATTGTGGATCATCTATCTCTTTTTAATGAAATCTTATTTTTTCAATATTCTCAAATAATAATAGAAAGTTAAATATTATCAAAGAATGATTAAATATTTTACCATATCACAAGAATATGAATAATATTATTATTTTAAAAACGTTCCTAATGAAGTATACCCTTGAGAAAAATATTTATATTTTCCATTAAAATAGTCTTTCAAGACATACCTATGGTAAATTAAAATGACCATTGATTGAATATTTCTTCTCAAACTTGGTCAAAATTTTTTGTCAAAAATAAATTAGTATTGGATGTTTTGAAATTATATGTCATACAAGATTATTTTCCAAATCTATTTCTCTACAAACACCCATAGGACTCATGTTATAGAAGGTGTACATAGAAAAAGAAAGCAACTGATTTTAATGAAAATCTAAACAGTATTTTCAATGCATGAAACTTATATCTACTAACTAGTATTGATGTTCAAAGAAGGTATTGTTGTTAGTATATACCCCCATTATAATAGTGAGAAATATAATATAAAATAACTAAATATCATCAATCATAAATGACCTAAATGATATTAGATAAATATAAACAATTAGATAATAAAAAATACAACAGAGGGCCGAAAAGTGTATATAGGAAACAAACTATGCACTAGGATAGTCACATACATTGGACTATCCGAATCAAAGTAAATAGGGGTGATATATCCATGACCTCTTCAAACTATATTTTACCCCATTATCCTGATATCATTTGAGTTATCTCACAAGACCATGAAGAACCCCATATTGGGCCTCAACCAAACATCATCATATAACAACCATATGAGAGATGCTTAGGTACCCATATAAAATGGAGGCCCAAGAAGGGTGTGAGTATATAAATCAATAGGAAACACCAAAATGGTCCTAAATAATCTAAAAATGAAGGAACGTGGAAATGTAAAAAATTCAAAATAAATTCACAACCATGGAAAAAAATAAACCACAAATTTTACCTTATTCAGAACAATATCAAAGTTTCACTAAGAATATCAAGTGGAACATTCCAACCAATGTACCATAACCATACCATTTGAAATACTTAGGTCTATGAAACCAATTTACCAAACCAACATCATCCATTTCTAAGGTGTGTCTTAGCATGCTGCGATGATGGCACCCCTATATAACTGGCTTGTATCTCCCAGGAATATGTATCAATTACGACATACATCCACTATGGGATTCTATATGGTAGGTAATAAAACCAGAAGATTCATGAGACTATGAAATGGTCCTATAAGTCTCCATTAAAGTATTCCATATCAACCAAGACTCAATATCGATTATTTTCTCATTGATATTAACATAGACCACCCATGTGGATGTTTTGTTATCTAAGGGCACAACCCATAAGAAACATAAACCTCCACTATGGGATATTTCTCATACATGTGTATCACACAGACACACACAAAAATAGATAGATATATATATATACATGTTTCTGTGGGTAACATTACACCCTTATCATTTTCCAAACAAATATAAAGACCAAACCTATGGGGTTTTTTCATTTTAAAACCAAGACCCATCCATAGTTAATTTACAAATACCGCACATAATGCAAATAAGGAACCACTGTTGTTAAAATTAAGAATACTAACAACACATTCTATTAGTCCTCGATATCACCTATCTTTATGGGTTATTATATAGAACTAGTTAGTATCTCTACCTTGGCTCAAACACATCTGATAAGGGTAGGTTAGTCAATAGGAACCCACATGGGCCCCTTAGTCCATAATACATGATAAGTACCCATAGGTGCATCCTCGGTATCAACTAAGCTCTAGGCTCATCAAATTATTCCAATCAGATGATATATATTTTTCCATATTGATCAACATAGCACATGATCTCCGATTTCATGGGATACATTACTTCAGAAGGCATATTGCCTATAGTAGTCATAATGGTCTCTCTAGGCCACTATTCTCACTCCACTCATCATACCAATGCTATGATCCACACCCCATGGATGATCATGTCATATGAGTACTCATGAAACATTCTAGGGCTATCTATTTGGAGTCATTCCACACCTCTATAGTTAGGTATCCACAAGCTGCAACTCACCAGTCCCTATGTCATTCTAAGCCTAGTTCCACCTCATAGAGTGCCTAAATTTCATATAAAACCATAATTAAACATTTAACCCATCATCCATCAGTGTTCAAGACAACCATAAAGTGTATGAGGACCTATAGTGGGCCTCTAAATCTTGTTTAACCCACCATGTTTCATTTCATTTAATTAAATTTCATAATCTCGTTAATTATTAGAATAGAAATTTTTTAATTCATTTGACAATTCATTTTCTTCAGGAAAAAAACATACCTAACATGGAAAACCCATATACCATAGGGCATATCAACAGGTTCATAAATGGTAGGTTGTGTACATGAGACCACCTTCCATTAAATAAGATAAGAAAATTTATTTTTAATGGTAGGAGACTCTATGATGGACCATCCAATATCATCCATGCTCATATCCCTATCCAGGTATCTAACTCGTACCATAAAAAGAGAAAATAAATAATTGTAATCAAACTGTAAATATGTAATAAATTTTTATTATTATATATAATATGTAATAACCCTTTAAAACTCACCATGTTGTTGCACCATACTAGAACCCAGACCAAACATCCATGAGATGTCCCCTACAGACCTCAGACATCGAAATGGTACAAAGATATAACTTATGACATAAATAAGAAATAAAATTTTAATTATATTAGAAAAAAATCTATAAACCCAATAATGATGACATACATTGATGTATTGTTAAGAAACTATATGTAGATAGTATTTTGGGACACTGGCTCTTAAGAAAAATGAAATTCCCATCTCATTCTACTAATTTCACTATACTCATGTGGAATTATAAACAATCTCAAATCCATGAGGGTATTAAAATAAGAATGTGAGGAAGATAAGTAAAATAGTAGCCAACATAGTCTAAGAAATTACATAGATCATAAATTATATCCCTTAAAAACACCCCTTAAAGGGCCTTGAAGAAGAGAGGAATGTGAGGGATACATCTAGTCAGGCAAGATGAATGAAAGGGAGAAGAGGGGGATATACCCAAATAAAATCATGGGACAAAATAGAACACTCTCCCCCAACACACACATTAAATTCATTTTCTAGATTAGATGGGTATGTAGGCATGCTGATGGTACCAATGTATGAGGGTTACCACCTTCCCCCAATAAGTGAGCTGGTGGATCCTTTTGTTTTGATTAAACCGAATGAACCATCGCATACTGCTTATGATGCACAGCTAATCCTCTCAGAACCTATTTGACCCCATTAACTAGCCAAAATAAGTCTTTATGGGGGTCTCAAATTTCAAAATTCACTTCTTAATCCAGGTTCAGAATTCGACCCCTCCCTTAATTCAAAATTATATATTTTGTTGAATATCGAAATTGAGTTCAGATATATGGAATTAAAAACTCCCCACCATGACAATTCAGGTCCATCATAAATTTTTGTGGCCATAAAAGTATTTAACATAGCCTTCCCTAGTAATCCACTACCATATAAATCTTCAAATTCAACTCTTAAATTCTCATTGTGATTTGAAGCTTAAAGCATCGATATAAGGTGGTTAAACTAAAAATACACAGACCAATGTTCATAAAGCTAAACTGAACAACATGATTGTGATTTATCAAGGCTATATATCTATGGAAATTACCATGAAAGCTTCCATATAATAATCAATACCATGGTTCCCACCACTATATAATTTAACTCATAATGTTTTATTGTGATTGTATGATACATATACGATCAAAATCATCTACCGACACACCCCAAATGTTTTCTAATAAGACACCTAGAATGAATACTTTCTCCTAGACACTAAAGACTCGTGAAGATTCCAGTTATATACCATAAATACACCGTGTTTCCAACTATAAACCAGATTTATAGGGCCTCCCTACCCACACCTAAGGGCCATGATCACACTGGTTTCCTATTGGAAAACCTAGGCAACCCAAAAAATACACTATCCATTAGTTATAAAACTTAATCAATGTGGTATTTAGCTCACCACAATCCATCCAAATGAAAATAGTGTACATTTGTCATCCATAAGAGAACCTATATCAGAAATGATTGGTTACCACCACTGATGTATCAAAAATTCCCTAGAAATTATTCCAACATTCCTAGAGGTATCCCATGATTGTCCAAACACACCCACTAAATTCCTGGTCTTTCTTCGGGTATTATTTCACTATTGATCCCTCAACCATTAAAAAAGGAATTCTTATTATAAGATGTAATTAGCACCAAAACAACTCTATCTTGATCATCCTCGAATCATCTACAACTACACCAAGCCTAACACAAATGCACAATCACCATCCAGTAAAATATATTATTTCGCACATGGAATTCATCGGGGATTAAATATGAATTTAACTCCATTAAATTACCTAAATCAAAACACAAAAATGACCATATAATGACAAGTATATTACCTCTATGAGCCTTCTAACATGAAGGTATTTACCCACAAAGATATCATCACACTCCCAATAATAAGAATTCCCTAGTCATTACCTTACTAGATCAAAACTCGAATTGCATTACCCAAATATATCCATTCCCGAAATCAATTATTGAATGTAGAAAAAGCCACTCATTCCAAATATCCATAACAATATCATGTGATTTCTTCTTACAAATTATAATTCCGGTTAAGGCCTCAAAAGGATAATATTCCACTTACCATATTAGGGGTTTACTAAAACCTTTCTGAAAGGGTGTTCTTAGTAGACTCCAACAATACACACATTTATTTCATCCTGATCCACACTTAACTCATTCCCAAAAACACATGACTTCAAATGCTCAATGATAGACCATATCACCACTCTAGATTCATTTTTTGTGCCTCCTCAACCACCAATAGAAATTCATAAATACCTCTTTAATCCCTAATATATTATTCCTATATGAATTACATCCAAAATCATTATCCCTCATATAACATATTATATTAAACAATTGTCTTGGGACAACCTGAAGATGGTGATGACCATTTTTGGCATCCCTAATATACAAAACATGGATACAAATTCAAGGATCTTAATAACTATTTTAAGATGACATTCCATTTATAATATAAAAATAATTATGAAAAATCCTAACAATTAAAAAATATATAATCCATGTGTTTTAAGCAATAAAACTAAATTGTTTTCTTAAAGCATTTAATATAAGAGTATCAGTAGAAATTGAAACAAAACATATAACCAAAAACTAAAGATATCCAAATCTAGTGACACTGTTTTGTCATCAGTCCAATGACCTCATAACACAACACTATGATCCAACCACCGTCCTATGAATATAGCATCTGAATACTCAATTAGGGAAGTAAAATGCAGTTCCCCTACCAGTGTCATGATCAAAGTGCATATATTGGGGTGAGAAATCATACCCATTATGTATTCTTTAAGAGACATCGGAACTCATACCACAAGGGGAAAAAATTTTACCTCATAGTTTACCAATATATTTGATAATAACGATAGTAACATAAAAGTAGATCAATAAAATACAACAGTTTAAATATAAAATTGGGAATAAGTTATAATTTTTTTTACTTGGAATTCTCAAAAAATCATCATTCTTACACACACATGAATTATATATGATAGACCTATACTAATGAGGGGATACTAGATGATCCATTAAGTGATCATTAAGTGACCAATCACTCGGTTCCTCCAATCTAAAACCAGACTAATATTTTTTGAAGGAAATGTCACATCCAATGCAATGATAAAACCATAAAACCCATATATTTCATTTTATCCTACAGATATATTCCATATAAACTAATTTTATATTTAAAACATATAATCTAACATTATTATTGAATTAAATAAAAACCACAATTTATAACCATAAATCACGTGGGGGTAAAGAAAAAAATCACTCAATTTCAATGCTTTAAAAATTATTAGATAAAGAGGTTACCAATATGAGATAAAAAGTTATTTATATTGGGATATAATGAATTTAATTTAAATAATTATACCCTTATATTATATTACAAGTGTAGAATAGAGATATTCCACCTACCTAAAAACATGTGATGAAAACTAATAACGACACTTTGAGACCTCTTTGTCTATGTTTGAAATTAAATTTCATTAATTGATCAAATTAGTATACCATTAAAACTCATAATATATCAAAGAATTATATATAATAAAAAATTATAATAATATTTCAATGTAAAATGAGTGGAAATATGATGAGGAGAAATAAGACACTTATAGTTGTTTCTGGAGATACATCACACTTAAAACCATAAAATCTAACTTATGGAACCAAGGGAATTTCCATGAACTCTTTACATTATACCAGAGTTCAAGATCCAAAGTGGAGAGGTAAAATATCAGTGGTTTGGGTGTTATATACATGTTAGTATCTTATTTTTGGAGTATTAATTTCACACAAAAAAAATGAGGACTAATGGTTGGGAAAGCCACGAACTAACCATCCCCTAACACTATCTCTAAATAACCTCCATTCATGGAAAGTTTACAAGGTTTCACAAAATATTTTCCAACATTTATTCCCAAAATATTTCAATTTTCATATATTATCATAGAACCCCTAATAGTTTTTAGAAACCATTCTCCAATATCATGATTGTAATATTCCCATCCATGGTTTCACGTAGACTTTTCATGGTTTCCCCTAATCATGTTCAAACCATATAACCTTAAAAATACCCCAAAGATACACACAAAACCATCTGGTCAGCCGGTGAGCCCCGCGTGCCGCACCGCAGACCACCCAGCGGGCCGGGCCAGACCTAGACCGATTTTGATCCATTCCACATTAATGTAACAAGTATTCCCCGGTGATAGCACAAACACCCCTCCTTAATGTTTTCATCAGGTCCTGGCCCACCAGGTATCACCAGTTGCCCCACAGACACGTGATACCCACCCTAGGGCCCACCCACAAGCCTGAACGAGTCATGTATCTAATGATTTTCTCCACATACCAACACATGTCCTTTATTGTGTGATTCGTCCTCACCAACACACACCATGGGAAACATCCCAGAAGGTCACTGATCCTGATCACTACTCCAGGACAAGCACTCTTAACTGTGTAGTTCAAGTCATATAGGCTCCTGAAATGGAAGGAGCACCTTATTGGCATGAGTTATATTATTTAGTCATTTAACCCGTTATCATTTGGGGGTGTTAAAATCTCCCACCCCCCTTTAGAGCACAAAAACTTGTTGTGGGCCATACATCTCAACCTAGGCAGTTCACCGCACTTAAGGCTAGGTACCACCTCTGATACCAAATGAAACAAGTAGTCTCCGGTGACAGAACAGACACCCCTCCCTAATGTGGCCATCGGGTCCTGGCCCTCCAGGTACTACCAGTTCCTCCACAGACAAGAGGTCCCCTCACCCACGTGCCTGAAAGGGTCATCTGACTAATGAAACTCCCCACAATCCAACACATGTCATTTCCAGTGTGCTTTGGTCCCACTCAATCACACCATGGGAAACTTCTCAAAAGGTCACCCATCCTAATCACTACTCTAAGCCAAGCACACTTATCTATGGAGTTCACATCAGATAGGATTCTGAAAATGAAAGTTCACCTTGTTGGCATGAGTTATATCATTTTTTCATTTATCCCGTTATCATTTGGGGCTGTTTAAATATTATACCCTCTATTAGGACTTCCATACTTAGAAATAAACTGATTTCATGTTATTTCAATAAATGTATGTCAACTATTTTGGCTCATCTTTCCCTTGTTTCTATGTTTCCTCTTGAACATCACCTTATTTTCATAATATTATAATAATTGTAATACATTTCCCATGAAATAATTTATCTAGTATATCAATAATTCAAATAAATGTATGAAAAAAGTACCATTTGATTCGAGATTACCATGATCTCATAGAACCACATGGCTTGTATTTTGATAGTTCTTCCTTAATAAATATACATGAAAAACATTTGGAACATAACTAAACTACTATAGTAAATACAACTGATAAGAAAGATCACTAATTCATTCATATATCTCTAAAATTCAAACATACTGCGGAGTAAACATTCCTTATTTACAAAATTATCGATGTCGCAATCATGTATAGAATATCAAGAACACATGATCTCCAATGAAAAATGATAATTGTCGACATATATTATCAGCAAAGGACTTATAATATATTTTAGATAAAATAAGAATTTTTCTTATCATGTGTACTTATGCATTCCTTTTATAAATGAGGCTATGTTCCAGTAGTGATTTTTTTCTAGTCTATTCCTTAAAATGTGAATAGAGAAAAGGATGAGCATTCAATGTCTCAAAAAAAGCCAACATTATCGTAGCCTAATAATTTTTTGTACATCAAAACTCATATAATGGAAAATGATCCTCCCATGAGCCATGAAAATATATAAATCATTCTCACATCTTGTCTTCATGTGTCTAAATCATCCGTTTTGACTAACCATCCTTTCGAGAATGATACACTATGATCATGGTCAACAGGGTAATTGATGATTCTGAGATTGATCTACAAATATGAAAACTAAACCGAGGATCCTGTCTATAGATGATTGAAAAAAGTAATCCATTAAATTTTTACACTTCTTAAATGTAGATATTGTCCACGTACTCTACTATATTTGATTCACAAATCAATATAAAGAGGATGTTGTTGTGGTTTGGTCCATAATCTCAAATATTAAATAATAATTCTACATAGTTTTTGTTAAACCCGTGAAAAATTCAATAGATGTCTAGTTATATATCTATATAGGTCTATGTAGATATTGTATCATTCTAGATTGTTTTTGATACCTAGTCATGACTGGCACACATTTTAGGCATATGAAAACATAACCACCCACACTTAGTTTCATACCTATAAAATGAAAATTGGTCTTTATGTTCCAATATATCATTAATATTCATTGATCAATATACCTTTTCAAATAGTGATAAAAATAAAAATGTTATTATAGATAATGTTGTGGAACAAATATTTGATTATATGAAGTCTTCATTGAGTTACCATATTATTTTTTTCAATTAATTATCACCACACCATTGTGTTTTGACATAATGGTTTGGAAATAAGGATATAATTTTATATATTCTAAGAATTATTCAACAACATCATGAGTGAGTATCCCTGAAATGAATATCAAGACTTAATTATAGAAATTTAATCAAAATGAATATTGGTAACCATACTCATCAATTAAAACTGATCATGATCATCTTCATTAATTTAATAAATCAAATTTCATCATGAAAGATTCATCCCTAGAACATCCATTCCTATTTTTCAACCTAGTCGAAGCTAAACATCTAGGGATATTTAATTTATTATCACAGTATCATGTTCAAATACCATTGGGGTATGTTTTTCACAATTTTATGGCATGTAGACAAAAAAAATATCAATAGAGATAGTGATTCCATATTTTCAAATTATGAACCACAATATCTAATTCCAAGTAAAGAGTTGGATAGATCATCAATTTAATTTTTAACTACCATGATCCACAAGCTATGACATGATCTCCTTACATGATAATATAGTCAAGTATAATTCTTGATGCATCATAATGAAACATATAACTTTTCATATGATTTATGAAGACATGAATTTGTGTTGAATTCAACAAAAATATAATATCCAAAAATGATCATGGACAATCATAACTCACATCTGATGGAGTTATCTTTCCCATGAGAGAGGAAATTGATTATGAATGTCATGATAAATCCATAAATAAGTGATGATAAAAACATAATAGTCCTAGAAATATGTATTTTTGAAAAACATAAATCAATGGTTTTCAGGAATGGAAAATATTTATCTTTTTAGGATCTATTGATATGACTTTCTCAAAAAATGAAATGACCATAGAAATAGACATACTGTATCCAAAAATAAAATTTTGAGAAATATTAATATAATCGATGATCTCAGAAACTACACATTGCAATATATAAATGTTCTATAGGGGATTTATATATGTCATAATACAAAATTATTTTATCAACAAATAACATAATGAAATTTTAAGTATCATTCAATGAAACAATTTATTAATTCAATTAGAGTAATTGGTGTATTTATAAGACTAAAGGGATTTAAAAGAGATTCAAAATGATGGTAGAAACTCCTAAATTTCTTTTTTTGAATATCCTCTTTTCTATCTATGATTTGATGTTATCCATACATAGATCAATTTTTGAGAATCATTGGGCTTCTTTCAATTCATGAAAATTATTACCAATTTATGGAGGATGATATCAGTTCTTTGTTGTAACCAGATCATTTTTAAGATTATCCACTTAAATTCATAATTAACAATCTTCTTTCATTACAAAAATAACATGGACAACTAATGGTGACATACTCAATCATATGAAAAAATACCATACAATTACTATAAATTACCCATTAAATTCACTCAATTCCATCGTATCCATTTTTTATTATGGAAGTGAAATAAGATTTATTTCCAAATAGAGATCAATAAAAAAATTCCACATCCATTTGAGGTGGAAAAATACAGTTAATTTTAGGAAATTTTTTTTATTAGAGATAAAAAATGGTAGGAAAATGTCTTTTTTCATTTAATCCATTAGTCACAAATACGAATGATTCTAATTGATAAAAAATTTATATAATCATGAGTTATAAAAAACTGATTATATATTCTTAAAATCATAGAATCCTTAAAAAATTCATTGTCACATTAAGAGAAGAAAAGTCAACTTATCGTTTATAACGATCATTGTGATTCTTAAAAGAAACCAGCCAATCTATTACCAGAATGTAGAAAATGTAACCATGCCCAAGATAAGAACATCCAAATAAAATTCTACATGATAATTTTTTAGAACAAGTAGTATATTTTAAACCCCAACACTCTAACTGGTCGAGAGGTTTCTGCATTCTAATAATTTGTTTCATCATCTCAATCTGCAACCCTATTTTATTATTAAAACATGAATCAATAAAATAGTGTGATTCACTAGTATAAAAGATAATGTGTATTATCATTGAGTTAGGAGTTGTGGTACCTTGTATAGTTGAAAGACCACACCAGTCCTATGAGTCTATCTACATAGCACAAAATAGAATCGTACTCATTCCTATATGTTCCTTTTATCTTGTTATGGTTACATTGTCTGAGGAGTTGGGGTGTAATTAGTGTCACCCTGATTTTCTTGGTTTCATGGATGATAACAATTATTACATAATCATCCTATCAAATCAAGATATATATGAGATTCATGATATATATTTATATAAATTGACTTTATATTGTCAATTTAATACTCATTAAGATTTACCATATGATTATAGGAGAATTAAAATCTCATTTTTTATGCCCAAAATATGACATTTTAAATGACATTGCTTGCTAATCTAGTGTGAAGGATTGTTAACTAATCATGTCATCTGGTTATGTAATGTACAACCACTATAGAATATGTTTTTCATATTTTATTTATTCCCAAAATTAGTGTTCACCCATGGACTTATGTGGAAATTAGTAATTCCTAGAATATTATTCCATGTATTATCCCATTTTTAAAATGTTTCATTATTAAAAACTTATTTATAATCAATAATTTAGAACACCACTATCATGTAATGAATTTATTGTCATACTTCTGCCTTCAATATTCAGGACTTAAATGACTCACTAGAAGAAAAATATGGGGAAATGATCTAAATTTATAAAAAAAAGAAAAATATTTAGTATCAGATAGATTTTCATGATTAAGGAAGAATAAATTTGTCCTTTTGGAAATCGTCAATGTATACTGGTATATTTGTTTGTTGAAAATTTCAGCAAATCCCTCCCTTGCGTGATAGTGGTCAGCATTATCATTGACACATATATCCAACCAATGAAATGAAAATCCACATGTATTTATACTACTAACATGAACTTAAAACATCTATTTTCCTATGTAATTGAATGATATGATTCATTCTGTTAATATTGAAAACATCCTTATTAGTTTGTCAATCCCAGTGATATATTATGAATAATGTGCTAAAATTTCATTGAATAATCAACATACCATGGTTTTTTATTTCAATTTAATTTTTCAACAGATTTAATATAGAATAAAATAATCCAAATAGGGTATTTGATCACATTTAGTTCAGGTGAAACCATAATTTATATGGTTTTTTCTAGTGGGTTTCTAGGTTATAAAATTGGTTCAATTTTTCAAGACATAGAAAAAACCAACATTTATTCATCTCCCAATAATTAAATGAAGGCTTATAGTATTATTAATAATCAATATAAAAAATAATTATAACCATTTTCCGTGAACCATAAAACATTAAATGAGTAATGTGGCCCTTGTGGGAATCCCATTACTAATTTATGATATGTTACACTAATAGGATAAATGCACAATTATGAGATGAAAATAAAACTGGAAATATTATAATACACTTTCAATATCAAAAACAACCTAGTAACATTATATTTAACTTAAATAATTTAGAATCATTTTTTATGATTTACATTTAATAATTTGATATTTCTTATCATTTATCTACCATGCCAATATTAGACCATCCTAGAAAAATATAAATTGTAGACTTTTTACCAAACATAGTGTCTTTAGTTGAGTTGGAGGTGACACTAACATTATGTGATTCCACCATGACACAAAATTATGGAAATAAATGTTGAATTATTATTTAATTCTAGGGGGATGATTTTAACTTTAGTAAATATAAAACCAATATAGAAAAAAGAAAAACTATATGATACATGTGGAACAAAAAACACACTCAATAGAAATAAAAAAATCAACGTCGCAACAAAAAGTGAAACCCATTATCAAACAGAAAACTAATGATATCCAGGAATAAAAACATCCACATGGTTCAACTCTAATGACTCAATAGGATAACACCAAGCTCCAAGAACTATTATAAGAATGTATCACCATGGTACACCACTAAAATGATAAGAGACCTTTATGTTACTTATGTTAGGAATAAAAATTTCTATATACTCACCAATTTGAATATACATGGGGTGAGTAGTCAAATGAATTTGGATTTCCAATATGTTTCCAATGGAAGCCACCAGTACAAAAACATGTTAGCTCATAGTTTTAAAATATAATTTAATGCCAAGTTAGAAATATTATTAATTTTACCAATGTAAAAATAAAATAAAAATTAAAATCGAATTAATTTATCATTTAATTATTCTCATTATACCAACAAACATCATAAATCTAAATTGAACAAGAATTCATGGTGATGTTCCAATGCTCATGAGTAGTTACACATCAATCGATCATGTCACCACATGATGAAAAAACACCAGGTTCCTCTAGTATAACAATTAATTTCATCTATATAATGTCAATGACACACCCAATGAAATAATAAACACACACACCCAAATTTACCATGTTCATATAACAAACTATCCCATAAAAATATTTTCTTATTTTTAAAACATATGGTCACGAAACCGAAATTAAATCGTACCACTACCGCACCACAATGAAGTGAAATCATGCTTTAATCCAAAATATTTCACCAAAATGACAGAAAATCAAAATCTAGTTATGAAAAATAGCTACCGTATATTTTATAACTTCAAGAAAAGTCAATGAAACACTAAGAAAATGGTTGGAACATGAGAGGAAACACAAGTAATTGAGATATCTTGAATAAAACTCCCCAAATACAACATTAGATGAATTTAGAAACAACCAAAAAAGAAATTGTGGTTTGACTAATTATAAGGAATTAATGTAGGAACATAAATGGGAGGAAATAGATAAAATGAAATAGTTATGATAGAATCAATTTACCTCTTCAAATCTAGATGATTTGAGAATGATTGATATGTTTCACCCTAATCCATGACAGAAATGAGCTCCAGAGAGTGAGAAACGAAGTTGGGGGTGCACATAGGGTTGTTGGCATCATGTGTGTAACGACCTGAATCTGGAGCCACTCAATTGGAGCCCTGTACCCGGTTTGCCACATGACCTCAAGCATGTTTCCACAAATGCCAGAGGTTGCTGACTAGCAGCGAGGGCCTTGGTGAGTCAATGGGGAACTATGCCCTCATTTGGTAAAGTATGCAGCATAAGGAAAATAACAAATTCAATAGCGTATGTAGTAAACAACACACGACAACTGAAACTAAAAAATGGAAGACATTTATAATATAATAATGATGCAGCATGGAACATGTTCATATGGAAATCAGTAAACAAAAAATGTTATGAAATACAAATGAAACCCATGTAGCTGAAGTAAACAATAAAATCCAGCAACATCGCAAGCCTAAGCTCAGTCCCATGCTCTCCAGCTCTAACCAGCAATCAAGAACCTGAGGTAGAAGGGCCACAATCCCTATCCACACCAGCAACCATATAACATGTTTGGGTCGAAAATCTGGACCCAAACAGGGTGTGAGACTAATCCCAGTAGGAAACCTACAAAAGGTCTATTCCATACTATCAGTGAGCAATATTACAAAATTAATGGAAATAAATGCAGTAGAGAAAACTGGGGTACACTAAAGTAACAATCCTACAATTCTCTATTCACATTTATTTATTAATTTAATTCAGTCATTTAATCATCAAAAAAGAATCTAGAAAATAGCCCTACAGTCCAAAGGCATAGCAAGTAACACAACTTGTATCTGAGCAGACTACCTAAAATAAAAGCAGTACAAACCCAAGATTGTTCTTTGGCTTGGTGGACTAATCACAACCAACCAACAAAATTTATTACACTGGCCCTCTAGGTGGCTCACGTGGGAAGGCCCTTATGGTAAAACATTCGAACAAAGGTAAAGACACTCTGAGGAAGCAATCAACAACAATTCCCCCAATGGTTTTGCAATGATACTACAGACTCTCTGATGAAGAACATATGTCTAATTCCTCCATTAGTCTCAATTATATATTTATCAGACCCTCTGAGAGAGTACAAAGTCATTCCCTCTTATGGCCTCGTAATGGTAATAATTAAACAGGCCCTCTGAGGAAGCACTCAACGTCAAATCCCCTTATGGTATTACTACACCAGGTTCACACAGCCCTGCGTAAAACCAACCATATGTAAATGATTCGTAGCATCCCTAAGTATATTCTACAACTACATGGATAATATCTACAATGCAACGAATGAATTTAAACAGTAGATAGCACATGCAATCATTCATAACAAGGAAATAAATCAAATGAAACAAGGTTTGCCTCATAAGAAACCTAAGCCAAACGGAGATAAACAACCAAAACGAATGAAAACACCAATGGGTGATCCTTGAACATGCTAACAAGCAAACATTATTCATCTAATATCCTCATGTACACAAGAAATCAATGGAAGATAAATAAAACAGGTTCAAAATCCTATCATGATATACCCGATACATGGGTATCCGGTACCTTTGCAAAAAAAAACTCTAGGACATTCAATGTAGGGAATCAAACCACCTACCTCGATCCCCATAGATTGATATACTTGAACCTTGGCATGTGAATTGGCCTATAATGGAGCAGATCTGCAAAAACACCTAAAACGTTCAACATCATATAACTCACGCTAGAGGAAGTAAAAGGAAATGAGCCCAAAGAAGAACCAAGAACTCACCGTTGAGACTCTATTGAAATCGATGATGTTCGATTCAGAGAATCAGTGATGGATTAGTGGCTCGGAGAACATTCGGCCTCCTTGGACACCCTGTAATGAATAAGGTGGAGAAGAAGAAAAAAATAGGGTTAGGACGCGATCCCTACCCGATTAATGAAATAAAAATCTCATTACATGATGTGTACTTCATGAGTACACGACGGGTACTCACCCCTTCCATACACCACATTATGCAGCCTCCACATCAACCCTACACACCGTGTGTGTGTATTGGACACAACCAGCACACGGCCTCACGTGGGAGAAAAGTACACTGAGTGTACTTAGAAAATTTCTAGATTCTCCCCTTTTTCCAAAAATGACAAGAAAAGGAAAAACATACATGAAAAGAAGTTCTGGGTTCTTAAAAACTTCCAACCTTAAAAAATTCATCCTCAAATTTCCTAACGAGGCGTAGAAGAAGAACCCACAAACAACTCCATCCAATGTAATCGCATGTCAGCCTCCCTTTCCCATGTCTCATCCTGTACATGGTCGGGCTTCCATATCACCCATCCCAGAGGGATAGAGCAGCCATGGAGTATCTATTCACTACGATCAACAATCCTAATTGGATGCTTCTCAAATGATGCAACCTATTCCAGCTCAACCTCCTCGGGTTGAAAAACATGAAATGGGTCTGAGAAATACCACTGAAGCTGAGAAACATTGAAGACATTGTGCATAGCATAGTACCTCTACGGTAACTGCAATCTGTAAGAAACCATCCCGACACTCTAAAGAACCTCGAACGGACCGACGTGTCTTGGTGAAATATTTCTCGGTCTTCTAATCCTCTTATGTCCCAATCACAGGGTAACACAAGAAAAATTGTTCTCTAACCATGAACTCTAAAGGACGTCTCCGCTGACCAGCATAAGATTTCTACCGAGACTGTGAAGTATCCATCATCTTCTGAATCAACTGCACCTGATCTGTGGTCTCCGGAACAAGACAAGGTCACAACACAGCTTCCTCTCCAGCCTCCAGCCAACACAAGGGTGATCAGCAAGGCCTACCATACAATGCCTCGTAAGGTGTCGTCTGAATAGATTCTTGAAAACTATTATTATAGGAAAACACCACAAGAGGTATATGTTTCTCCCTATAACCTCTAAAATCAAGGATTCATTCTTGTAACATGTCCTCCATCACTTGAATCGTGCCCTCCATGTGGCCATCTTTCATGGGATGTTAAGCTGTACTTAGAAGTACCTATGTACCCAATGCCCTCTTTAGCCCTTTCAAGAAATTGGAAATAAAGTGGGCATCCCTATCAGAAATGCTAGAACTTGGAACCCCATGAAAGAGTAAAGTCTCTCAGTTGTACAACCTCCCAATCTCATCCACACCAAAGGTCTCCTTGATCGGTATGAAATGTGAAACCTTCATGAGCCTGTGCACTACAACACAAACTGCATCATTCCCTCAAGGTGATCTTAGTAACCCTGTCATGATTTCCATTACGAAATCATTCCATTTCCACTCAAGAATGGGAAACTACTGTAGGATCTTTACTAGTCATTGATGCTCTCCCTTCACCTGCTGAAAGGTGGAGAACCGTATAACAAAACCAGCCACATGTTTCTTCATACCTGGCCACCAATACTGAAAATGTAAGTCTCGATACATCTTTGTGACACCAAGATGAATAACCCAAGCTGAAGCATGAAAATCCCGCATCATCTCCTCACATATGGATACTGAAACCCATTCGCGACCATGAAAATGTAACACCTCATCATCGTCCACTGTCCACCCCGGAGTAGGGTCTCCATCTGACACACCCTCACGTAGGACATGGACTTCTGGGTCTGATAGCTGCCTCATTCGAACTCGATCCCAAAGAGTGGAGGTAACATCTATAGAAGAATGAATCGTGTGTCCTTGTCTGTGGCGCACCTCCAAATGTATCTCAGACAACAGATCCATAAGCTTCCACTTGTATTTAGCCTCCTGAATTTCCAATAATAGAGTTCCCCTCTTCAATGTGTCTACCACAACATTGCCTTTCCCAGGAATATAAGCATGCTCAAAGTAAAAGACTGTATGTACTTGACCCACCTCCACTATCTCAGATTTAAGTCACGTAGTGTGAAGATATACTTGAGGATCTTGTAGTCAGTATATACCACAATATGCTCTCCCAGAAGATAGTGTCTCCCACAACGCAAGGCATGAACAGTAGCAGCCAACTCCATGTCATGCGTATGATAGTTCTTCTCATGTGGCCTTAACTGCTGAGATCCATAAGAAACAACACGATCCTCCTACATAAGAACTACTCCAAGCCCGATGCCAGATGCATCACAGAAAACTATATAACTCTTGCACAGCTCTGGTAAAACTAGAATCGGTGCTGAATTCAAACTCCCCTTCTGCTTCTGAAAGGATGAATCGTAGGATTCTGACCAAACGTACTTCACACCTTTCTTAGTCAAGCTTGTCAACTGCATTCCAAATCATGAGAAGTCCTGTATTAACCGCCTGTAGTAACCAGCCAGTCTTGAGAAACTCCGTACCTCGAAGACATTCTTCAGTTGCTCCAAGGTAACAACCGCTCTAACCTTCTCTGGGTCTACTGATACTCCTGTCTCTGAGAGGACATGACCCAGGAAGTGAATCTCGTCCATCCAGAAGTGGAACATATAGAGCTTAACATATAACTAATTCTCTCTCAGTGTACTCAATACGATCTCAAGATAGATAGCATGGCCGTGTTGAGTGTGAGAGTTCACCATGATATCAACCACAAAAACCACTATGAAGGAATCCATGTAATGATGGAAAACACTGTTCATTAGTGCCATGAGGAATGTTGGCACATTCGTGAGATCACAGATCTCAGGTCGATCTTCGAGAACACCCTGGATCCTCGAAGTTGATCAGAAAGATCATCAATCCTCGCTAATGGATACTGGTTCATGACCATTAAATGGTTCAGATTCTGATAATCTACACAAAGCTGTAAAGTACCACCCTCCTTCTTCGCAAACAAAATAGGCGAACCCCAAGGGGAAGTTCTGGGTCAGATAAAACCATTTTCACACAACTCCACCAACTGCTTATTGAGCTGTTGCAGCTCAGGCATAGTCATCCTATAAAGAGGTATGGATATCAGTCCTTCTCCTAGCACAAGTTCAATAGAGAAGTCTACCTCACGCTCTGGAGGCAACCCTGAAATGTCTTCTGGAAAGACATCCGTAAAACAACCAAATACTAGAGGAAAATCCATTTGAGCATTCCCTGATTTTCCAGGTATAAACTAGAGATCTGGGCTGTGACACCGCCCAACCCATGATGTTCTGGTCCAGCTCTGCTTTCTTGGACATCCCATTCTCCCTTGTGAATAAAATACCTTCCCTATAGTGACATGAAACTCACCATGCGGTGATAGAAATTGACAAGGGCCTGAAAAGGAACTAGCCAGTCAATTATGAGAAGGAAATCATAACCTGTCATCTCTAGGACATAAATATCCCACAAGAAGTGACACCCACCATCCTCAAGGGGTCACTCCCTGCACAGATGCACACTAGAAGTTCTATGTCCCAAGGGAGTGTCTATTGTCATCATATCCTCAGAATTAAAGATAGTAAGTCGATGGATCTCCATAGTGTGCACATAAAAAAAGCAATGGGAAGCTCTTTTATCGAAAAGTGCATAAGATAAAACTGAGGCTACCAAGATCATACCTCGCAGTATGGAAGGTCCATGATCCTGCTCCTGACAAATCTACTCTATCGCAAATTTCTGGCTAGTACCACGACCCTATGTAGTAGCCTGAGATCCCTGAGCTGGTCCTCCTTGAGCCTGACCACTACATCCATGACCCTTACCCTTGCCTGAATGGCCTATAGAACTCCATCCCCCAGTGTGCTGCTGAACTGGTAAACCTACTCTTATAAGTGGAGTCAAAACTGATCCTCCTTCGCTAGCCGCTAGAAGAAGAACCTTGAAAAACTGTTGATGATGACCCATCTTGCCGCAAGATCGTCACGCTACTGGGTCCCCAAGGCACTGGGGATTTTTATGCCCATACTTTCCACACTACTAGCACAGAACATTTCTATCTAAAGGAAAATCTCGCTGCCTTGAGTCACCTCATGTGGACTCCTGGTGGTGGTTCATGCAGCTAATAGAGAGGGTACTAACTCTGGATGCTGAACCGCCCTGGCTCACTACTCCAGCATCTCTCAGATTCATCTCCGTGATCAACTCCTGGTTGACTATCAAAGAAATAGAAATCAACTGGAAGACATTTACTTGTGATCTAATCTCTGGTCTGAGGCCCTCCTCAATCTTCTTTACTAATAAAAGATCACCATTCCCGAGAATGGGAGTGAAACGATGTAACTACGTGAAATGAGTGGAATACTCTATAACTGATCGAGTACCCTACCGGAGGTTCATGAACTCCCTTGCTCTGTCAGCCCTCAGTGTTTCTGTGTAGAAGTAGTCATAGAACGTACTCTGAAACTCCTCTTAAGCAACTACTTGATGGCGCCCTACCTGAGAAACTATGTCCCACCATCTCTTCGCGGAATCACGTAGCATGTAAGTCACGAGCTTCACCCTTCTGTTTGGGGGTGTCTTGAGATGATCAAAGATATAAACTATCGCTTCGAACCAAGATTCAGAAGCCTGAGGTCCTCCATCCTCTGAGAACGTGGGATTCTGCTGCTGCTGGAAGACTCTCATAAGCTCTGCCATAGACTAGGCAGGTTGCTGATCTCCCTGAGAGGTCTATACAAACCTCATGAATCCCTCACGGAACTATGCGTCTACACCAGTATCTAGGATAACTACCTATGCCATATCTGGCATACGATCATCGTCAGATCCATGACATGCAATGGGAGGATGTCTTGGTATCATGACTCTACAAGGTCAAAAGAACACCTTTATTGACAACGAGTAAAATTGAAACTCAAAAGAGCGAAAATGAAACAGAAGAGGAAAACTTTTAAAACTATAAAAACATAGTTACACAGTGTTTAGTTCCCACACATGGCGTGTTCCAGAATGATTTTACTTGGGAATGTACACTGGACAACCTGGATGTGTAAACCCCAAGTACACGATGTGTTCTTTTAATATACATGGTGTGTACCATTCTTTTGCCTCTTTCCTAGTTACTCTACATGACAAAGTCACCTGTACTGTCCTCGACGATGACTAAATGGCATGTCTATCCACTACACGATGTGTCCTTAAGGGTTTTCCCCTGTCCGTTTCGTTAGTCACACAGACAGGTAAATAGACAAAAACTACACGATGTGTCAACATCGTACACGGCGTGTTGTCCCTATGATTTTCCAGCCAATGTATTCAACATCATGACTGGATCACACAGGAGAAGATTACATGGTGTGTAGTTCAAAGTACATGACATGTAATTGTGAAATGTAGTTCTTCCTGAATAGAAGAACACATGTCGTGTGTTCATAAGGCCACACACCATGTTGTCTGGGTTTCTGGGCAGTAGGCATACAAAACTCCACAAAACCACTGAAAACACTGAAAACTAGCATCTATGTGCCAAATTCTGATCCGTGGGGACCCATACTCCCCACATATCAAAGCATGACATCATAAAAATTTATATAACAATTAGAAAACATAACAATTCCATGATCCTCCAAATTCTGACCCTCGAGGGCCCATAACACCTCTATGACCAATGCTTGGCATCTATGTTATATAAGCTGTAAGGAAAACAACACCCTATCAAAATAGTGGGTTTCCTATCATAACAACTATCACAACACCATGCATAATATATCACGACATCTACCCTTAAGTATTATGCGGCTGTTTTAAGGGGTTATGTAACAAATCACTATTAATATGTTCATGTATATTATTTTTTTATATAATAATGAATATACCTCCTTGTCATTTTTTGATACATTGTAACTAGTTTTAAAAGTACAAATAGTGTATTTAGTTAATATTTAATTAAGAATTCTATTTTACTAAATTAAGGTATTTTTGAATTAAATAATATTTTAATAAATTATTATTATTATTAAATTAATTTTATTATATAGAAATGATCATATAAATTTATGAATGCAATTGTAATTTTTATTATGGTTTGAAAGCCATTTTTTTCAAAACCAGTGAATGTTCGATAATTGTCGGTTATTATTTTAAAAGTGAAAATTAACATATTTAGAAAATTATTTAGATAAAATAAATGTTATTTCTAGAATCAGGATGTCGAAATTATCCGATGGTAAATTTTTCATAATTTTATGAGTTAGTGAATTTTTGGGGTAAAAATTAAATACCGTTTAAATAAATAATGTGTTTCATGACATCATAATGACCCATTAGTGATTTAATAAAATACTATATGCTTTATGTTCGGACAATATATGTTTTACCTTTAATGTTATGTGATTTTGGGTTTTTTTGACTTACTTTTCAAAGCAATAATCGACCCCTCAAGACTTATTAAACACCTTGTCTTTTTAAATTGTTTTCCATGGGAGTGTGACTCACATCCACATAAGCAACCCAATTATTTTAAGAAGTTCTGACCTTGGGCTTATAAAATATTTTTTTACTCTTCCCTTTTCCAAAAACCAAGGGCAAAAACCATGGGTTGGTTTGTGGATTGGTTTAATTTAATATAAGGGGTCCCAAACCTTAATAATAAAGAATTCCCTCACCTTTCCTATATAAACGCACCCATGCTCCCACTTCCTCCTCACTCAATGCCTTTTGAGTTCGTCCATCCTCTTCCATACTCTCTCTAGAATCCTCCCAAGGTTCCCCAAGCTCCCATGAAGCCTCTCTCAAGCCTCTCTCAAGCTTTTGGAAGCACACATCCAAGTAAGGGTTTTTCTTCCTTTCTCATTTTTGTAAATTTTCATTAAGTTGTTTTTCCCTTTTAATTTCAATTATGAAGGTTGGGATATGCTTTCAAACCTCCCTCATACATCCCACTTTATGTTTGAATTATTGGAGACCCCTTTCTCTCTCATTAAATTCCCCCTATGTACACCCGTTACTATGCCGAAATTCCGAAAGGAACTTCTCTCTCTTCATTTACATTCAAGCAATAATTTTGTATCATGAATCTAAATTCCATTACAATTGTTGGGAAATGTATCTATATGACCTCCTTACTTTAAATTACATTTAAATATTATGAGGAACCCCTTTATCTCTCATCAACCATTTTTATGAATTTTTATGTCACGCCGTTAAGCTGCCGAAATCGCCCCGATTTTCTAAGCCAATGCCATCGTGTAGTGTAAACCATGTAGATTTCTCCATCAAGGGTATTCACCTTTATGCACATTTACTTATTGATTACAAAGTTTCTTGTATTAATTCCACATTCCTTTATCATGGAATAAATTATTATGTTTTATTAATCCATGTTTTATGATCCATGTGGCAAACTTATTCATGAAATGAAATGTTTAAGAAGGGTGCGCCCTTATAGCGCTTCAATACATTGGGTAATGTATAGTATCATGATGCAACATGTTCAATCAGTGTTTAATCATGCTAATTCATGTGAAGTGAGGGTTTACTCATGCTTTATGTGCAATAAGGATATACTCATTCTCCATGTGCACTGAGCCTTGGCTCAAGCTAATTCCATGTTAAGTGTTGTTGCCACATTTCCATGTTATGATTATCATGCTTTATCATGCCTTTATTTTCATGTTTACCTTATGCTCTTTTGATATGCCTATTGTCTAACATGTATTTTACTTCACATGTTATTTCATGTGTACTCCCTTACTGGGCTTTAGAGCTCACCCTTTTCTTATGCATGTTCTCAGGTTTTCCCATGCAATGTTATGCACAAGGGAATTTAGTGGTCATGTAAATGAAGATTTCAATAAAGATGTTGTATTTCATGTTTTAAGTTTTGATGTAATGATCCTAAGCCCAAAAGAGTCTAAACCTCTCGATCTTCTTGTTGTATCAAGTTAAGTTTTATGTAATAAATCATGTTTAAGTTTGTAATAATAGTAGGGTTGTCATAGTTGGTATCAAAGGGTAGGTTTAGTTATTTTTGGGATTAGGATTAGAAACCCCTAGTAAACACTTAGATACAAGTGTATTTTTAATCAAAACGTACCTATGTTTTGGTGAGTATTGAGCAAGTGTGTTATCAAGAAAATACATCCTTGTCTGGATACGAGCAGGTAGAGGCGGATCTGGCGTAGATGTATCCTTGGGTTAAAACATGATAGCACCGCTTTGAGCTAGACTCGAACGAGAACTGGTGAACGACAACAGGCCTTGTTCAACTCTTGGTTATGACACTCCTAGGGTATATTCTTTGATAAATTCACAAGCTTAGTATGAACCGTTATTAAGGTAATTAAAAAAATGCCCCTATGAATATATGTTAGAAAGTAGATGATGAAAATCCTAGATTGAATCCTATAGACTCATGAGTTAAGGAAATAAATGTTTATTTATAAGTCATCAATTTTTTTCTTTGAATTACCCTTTGTGTGTTACCCTTTAACGTTCCCTTTATTCTAGGCAATGGCCAGTAATAGGAGGACTCAGGATAACAACCGGTGTGAAGATCAGTGTGATGACTGTACTAATGAGATGACCAATCCAATGGGAGTGGGAATTGTGAACTTTGTCATGCTTCTCTCTTAGATAACTCAAGTTTTGAATAGAAACACGAGTCAAGAGGAACGTTCAACCCCCCTAAGAAAGAAAAAGTCTCTATCGAGAGCTTCGTGAGACAAAGGCCTCCTATTTTTAGTGGATCATCCGATCCCACGATTGCTGAACAATGGATCAACTCCATTGAAAAGATCTTCTCCATACTTCAATGTTCTGAATAATAGAAGGTACTCTTGGTGCCTTATCGTGTGGAGGGTGAAGCTGTTCAATGGTGTACGTTGATCAAAAATACAATGCATGAGTAGGAGATCGAGGCATTGTAATGGAAGGATTTCTGAAAGATGTTTTTCGATAAATATTTTCCGCGCACCCTCCAACTTAATATGGAAAGGGACATCCTTTCCCTCAAGAAAAAAGAAGAATAATCTGTCGGAGCATATGAGGCAAACTTCACAAGGATTACACGATACGATTCATGCTTTGTTGTTACCCCCAAATGCAAGGTTGACCACTTCTTTGGTGGGCTGAAGCCTAGCTTGCGGAAGAATTAGTGTTCCGTGACTTCAACAGCTATGAGGAAATTGTTCGATGTGCCCTCAAGGTCGAAATAGAGATCCGGGAATCACAGGGGTATCATGGGGACATGAAGCGTAAGTTGGAATTCATTGCTGGCGGTCCTATGGATAAATCCAACGGTTCTAAAAGATCCAGCACCCCACTTGCCAAATGTGTGGAAAGAAGCATCCCCAAAATTTCCTCAAGGGGACGAGGAAATGATTTAGGTGTGGAAGAGAAGGGAACCTAGCTATTAACTGTCGGCAAGAAAGACCTGCAGCTGCGACAGAGGAGAGGAATGCTCCATTCGAACCTCAACGCATTGTTCATTGATGCAAATGCAAAGAACCAGGTCATCTTGGAAATCAGTTCCCTAATCCAAGGGTTTTCAGAGGCAACCAACAACCTCCAAGGTAGCAAGGAAGAGCTTTTTCCATCACTTCTACCGAAGTAAACCCCGAAAACAAAGTGGTGACGGGTACTCTAGTTATTCATTCAAGAATAGTGAATGTACTTTTTGATTCAGGTTCTACACATTCTTTTATATCTCGAATTTTTAGTAGAACAATCCCAGCACCACCACAAATCCTTGAAGTGAAGATGTCAGTGAGTAAGGAAAATGGGGAAATCATTGCATTCCATAAATATAAGTGCTCCTCTATTATAATCTGTGGATTGAATTTCTCAGTGCACCTCGTCATAATCCCTCAGGTGGAATTTGATGCAATTCTTGGCATGGATTGGCTTTCCTTATATAGGTCCAACATAAATTGTCGGGAAAGGGAAATCACACTCTTTATGGAGAATCGACCCCCGATTCTTTATAAGTGTAAGGAGGAAGATGAATATCCTTTATCACCATCATCTAAAGCATGGATGTTACTGCCCTATGGGCATGCATATCTGGCTCAGATGATTGAGTCCAAGGGATAAACCATCCTTGAAGAAATGCATATTGTGAGGGAATTCGGTGAAGTGTTTCCGGAGGAACTTCCTGGTCTTCCTCCTAGAATAGATGTTGAATTCTAAATTGAACTTATACTAGGAGAGCTACCAATACCCAAGACTCCATATAGAATGGTTTTCATGGAGCTTGAAGAGCTGAAGAAACAACTACAAGCGAATCTGGATAAAGGGTTTATACGCCCAAGTGCTTCACCATGGGGTGCACCAGTCCTCTTTATCAAGAAGAAGGATGGGTCAATGTGCCTTTTCATCGATTATCTTGAGCTCAACAAAATCACGATAAAGAACAAGTATCCTCTCCCACGAATTGATGACTTGTTCGATCAGCTGCATGGAGCACAATACTTCTCTAAGGTGGACTTGTGGTCGGGATTTTATCAAATAAGGGTGAATAAAGAAGATATCCCCAAGACTGCTTTTCGCACAAGATATGGGCAATATGAATTCATAGTAACGCCTTTCGGACTCACTAATTCTCTAGAAATCTTCATGGACTTGATGAATAGAGTCTTTAGAGATTACCTAGACAAATTTGTGGTCATATTTATAGATGATATTCTAATATACTCTAAAACAAAGGAGGATCATGAGGATCATTTAGGAACTGTACAAGAGGCTTTGTGCAAGGAGAATCTCTATGCAAAGTACAACAAGTGTGAGTTCTGGTTGAATGAGGTCTCATTCTTGGGCCATATTATCACAAGCAATGGTATATCTGTAGATCCATCCAAAATAGATGCAATTGTGGGATGGCCGAGGCCAACGTCGGTAATGGATATCCGTAGCTTCTTAGGGTTATCTGGATATTATCGACGATTTGTGAGAAATTTCTCACGATTGTCCAACCCTCTTACCAATATTACTCAAAATGGAGTACTGTTTTCTTGGAGTGATGAATGCGAAGAAAGCTTCAAGGAGTTGAAAAGGAGGCTTCTCACTGTGCTCGTGCTCACTTTACCTACAAGTGAGAAAATTTTTGTGGTATTCAGTGATTCTTCGAAGAAGGGATTAGGATGTGTGCTGATGCAGAATGATAAAGTGATATCCTATGCCTCAACGTAGTTGAAAATCCATGAGCGAAACTATCCAATGCATGATCTAGAGTTGGCGACAGTTATGTTTTCTTTGAAAATCTGTCGGCATTATCTCTATGGGGAGAAATGTTAGATATATACTGACCACTAGAGTCTTAAATATATATTCACACAGAAAGAGATTAATATGTTCCATAGAATATGGATAGAGATCAACAAGGATTTTGACTGTTGAATACAATACCACCCTGGGAATGTGAAGAAGGTGGCAGATACCCTAAGTAGAAAGGACCCAGCGATTCTATCAATGATGATAATTGAGAAGGATCCAATAAACATAGACACGATGAAGATGGACATGGGAATCATAAAGAAGATAAAATCATCAATACTTTCACAAATGATTGCTCAACCGTCTCTTTTAGAAAGGTTAAAGGATCCTCAAAAGGATGATGTAGGAATTCAAGAAAAAGTGGAAGCTATCAAAAAAGGGGAATCCTTAGAGTTTAATGTTAATGAAGAAGGAATTGTGCAATTTGGTAAAAGACTCTCTGTTCCATCATTTCCGGAGTTGAAGAAGGAACTTTTGGATGATGCACATTATTAAAATTTCTCTATTACCCAGGGAGCACAAAGATGTATCGAGATCTATGATAAAACTTTTGGTGGGATAATATGAAGAAGGAGATCGCTGAATATACATCAAATTGCTAGGTGTGCTAGCAAGTGAAGGCATGGAGGAAGAAGTCTAAGGGGATGATGCAACCATTTCCCATACCAGAATGGAAATGGGAGAACATCACCATAGACTTTGTCACCGGACTTCCGAGGAAATCCAAAGGCAACAATGCAATCTGGGTTGTTGTGGATTGTCTTACAAAGACTCAACACTTCATTAATATTCGGGAGGACATCTCATTGGATCAACTGGTACAGATATATATTAGGGAAGTGGAAAGGTTTCATGGAGTACCACTATCTATTATGTCTAACCAAGATCCAAGATTCACCTCTATATTTTGGAAGAGTCTCCAACATGCTCTGAATACTGAACTGAACTTCAGTACGTTATATCATCCTTAAACTAATGGACAATCGGAGAAGACTATCCAAACACTTGAGGACATGTTGAGAGCATGCTCAATGGAATTTAAAGGAGGATGAGATCAGCATCTTCCTCTGGTTGAGTTCTCTTATAATAATATTTTCCACTCGAGCATCCAAATGGAACCATATGAAGACTTGTATGGGAAAAGGTTCAGAACATTGAAATTTTTGGATGAGGTCGGTGAACGTAAGATACTTGGACAAGAAATGGGTGAAGAAATGGTGGAGAAGGTGAAAACCATTCCGCAACATATCAAGGCAGCCTAGAGTTGACAGAACAGTTATGCAGATAACCGCTGACGAGACCTTGAGTTTAAAGTTGGAGACATTGTTTTCTACGCATATCTCCGTGGAATAAGGTCATGAGGTTTGGAATGAAAGGGATGTTAACTCCAAGGTACATCGGCCCCTTCGAGATTCTTGATCGTGTCGGGGCTGTGGCCTATCGACTAGAACATCCACCAACCATGGCCAAAGTACATGATGTCTTTCATGAATCCCTCTTAAAGAAGTACATAATGGACCCTCCACATGTACTCTCTTCTGAGGTGGTACAGTTGGAGGATGATCTTTCTTATGAGGAGCAACCAGTGAAGATCTTAGATCGTAGAGAAAAAGTTCTACGAAATAAGACAATGCCCCTAATCAAGGTGTTGTGGTGAAACCACAAGTTTGAAGAAGCGACTTGGGAATCGGAGGAAATGATGAAGTTGAGTTACCCACATCTTTTTTAGTGCGGGAATAGGAAAATTTCTAGGGAGAAATTTCATAAGGGGGAAATATTGCAACGACCCAAAGTTTCATTAATGGAAAGTCCCTCATGATTTAATTAAATGTCTCTTTATGTAAATCGTTTATATAAAATATCAACTTCTTTTGTTTTATGTTAAGAATTGTGATTGTTGCTTTTATAGCCGTTGAACAGTGATAACATGATTAATATAAATATAGGGCTTTAAAAAATCCAATTTACTTGAAAAAAAGAAGCGATGGCCTCATCCATTGGAATTGCTCCGTATGAAGCCCATTTGTCAGAGCTTAGAAAAGAGGTGGCATCCTAGGGCTTCGCTCTTGACCAATCCCAAGATGAGCTTCACCATGTCATGCTCGAACGGGACCGTCTACAGGAAAAGTGGAAGTTGATAGAGATTACCACTCGAGCGATGTTATCCGAGCCAACCCAAGAGTCTGTCACCATCGCACACCTTACCCTTAGGTCTTATGCGGCTGTTTTAAGGGGTTATGTAACAAATCAGAAGTACTATTTTCATATATATTATTTTTGTATATAATAATGAATATACCTCCTTGTCATTTTTGATACATTGTAAATTGTTTTTAATGTACAAATAGTGTGTTTAGTTATTATTTAATTAAGAATTATATTTTATTAAATTAAGAGATTTTTGAATTAAATAATATTTTTATAAAACATTATTATTATTATTATTATTAAATTAATTTTATTATATATTAATGATCATATAATTTTATGAATGCAATTGTAAATTTTATTATGGTTTGAAAGCCATTTTTGTCAAAACCCGTGAATTTTCGATAAATGTCGGTTTTTATTTTAAAAGTGAAAATTAACATATTTAGACAATTATTTATATAAAATAAATGTTATTACCAGAATTAGGACATCAAAATTATCCAACGGTGATTTTTTCATAATTTTATGAAACAGTCAAATTTTTGGGTAAAAATTAGATACCGTTTAAATATATAATGTGTTTTATGACATCATAATGACCCAATAGTTATGTAATAAAATACTATAAGCATTATGTTATGACAATATATGATTTACCTTTAAAATAATGTGATTTTGTGTTTGTTTGAATTACTTTTCAAAGCATTAATGCACCCCTCAAGACTTATTAAACACCTTGTCTTTTTAAATTGTTTTCCATGGAAGCGTGACTCACCTCCACATAAGCAACCCTATTATTTTAAGAAGTTCAGACTTTGGACTTATAAAATATTTTTTTCCTCTTCCCTTTTCCAAAAAACATTAGGAAAAACCATGGATTTGTTTGTGGTTTGGATTAATTTAATATAAGGGGTCCCAAACCTAAAGAATAAATAATTCCCTCACCTTTCCTATATAAACCCACCCAAGCTACCACTTCCTCCTCACTAAAAGCTTTTTGAGTTCGTCCAACAACTTCCCTACTCTCTCTATAATCCTCTCAAGGTGCCCCAAGCTCCCAGGAAACCACTCTAAAGCCTCTCTCAATCCTTTGGAAGCACACTTCCAAGTAAGAGTTTTTCTTCCTTTCTCATTTATGTCAATTTTTTAAAGTTCCTTTCCCTTTTAATTTCAATTATGAATATTGGGGTATGGTTTCAAACCTCCCTCATATTTCCCTCTTTATTTTTGAATAATGGGAGACCCCTTTCTCTCTCATTAAATGCCTCCCATGTACACCTGTTACTATGCCGAAATTCTGAAAGGAACTTCTCTCTCCTCATTTACATTCAAGCAATAATTTTGTATCATGAATCTAAATTCCATTAAAATTGTTGGGACATGTATCTATATGACCTATATACTGTCCATTAAATGTAAATATTATGAGGAACCCCTTTCTATCTCATCAACTAGTTTTATGAATACTTATGTCATGCTGTTACGCTGCCGAAATCGCACCGATTTTCTAAGCCAATGCCATTGTGTAGTAGATACCATGCTCATTTCTACATCAATGGTATTCACCTTTATGAACATTTACTTATTTATTACAAAGTTTCATGTATTAATTCCACATTCCATTATCGTGGAATAAATGATTATGTTTTATGAATCCATGTTTTATGATCCATGTGGCACACTTATGCATGAACTAAAATGTTTAAGAAGGGTGCGCCCTTATAGCACTCCAATGCATTGGGTAAAGTATAGTATCATGATACATCATGTTCAATGAGTGCTGAATCATGCTAATTCAAGTGAAATTACGGTATACTCTTGCTTTATGTGCAATGTGGATTTACTAATGTTCTATGTGCAATGAGTCTTGGCTCATGCTAATTCCATGTTAAGTGTTGTTGCCACATTTCCATGTAATGATTATCTTGCTTTATCATTCCTTTATGTTAATGTTTCTCTTATGCTCTATTGATATTCCTATTATCTAACATGTATTGTACTCTTCATGATATTCCATGTGTACTCCCTTACCGGGATTTATAGATCACCCTTTTATTATGCATGTCCTCAGGTTATCCCATGCAATGCTAAGTACGAGGGAATGTAGTGGTCATGTAAAGGAAGTTTTCAATCAAGATGTTGTATTTCATGTTTTATGTTTTTATGTATTGATCCTAAGCCTCGAAGACACTAAACCTCTTGATCTTCATGTTGTATCAGGTGAAGTTTTATGTAATAAAACATGTTTAAATTTGTAATTAAATCAGGGTTGTCATAAAGTTCATCACCCAACGGTGAAATATAATCAACTGTAACACATGCAAAAACTAAAAAATGCAAGCATTAGGTAATATTGCTTTTCCCTATACACGAGTTAATTACTCCCGGGCATAGTTATGTACTAACTACCCATTCCTTCCTATCCCTGTCTATTGTATTCAAACAGTAAGGAAATACAAAATAAAGAAAACAATTTTGATACCACTTTGTAACGACCCGAATCCGGAGCTACTCAAATGGCACCCCATACCCGATTCGCCACAAGACCTAAAGCACGTTTCCCCAAATGCCAGAGGTTGTCGAATAGCAGCGAGGGCCTTGGTGAGTCAATGGGGAATCTATGCCCTCATTTGGTAAAGTATGCAGTGGAAGGAAAATAACATAAACAATAGCGGAAGCAGTAAACAACACACGACAACTGAAACTAAACAATGGAAGCAATGTATAATATAGTAATTATACTGCATAGAACATGTTCCAATGGAAAGTAGTAAACAAATTTTTTTTCTGAAATACAACTGAAACCCAAATAGAAAAAGTAAACAGTATACTCCAGCAGCATCACAAGCCTAAGATCGATCCCATGCTCTCCAGCTCTAACCAGCTGTCAAGAACCTGAGGTAGAAGGGCCACAATCCCTATCCACAACTTTAACCATATAACCGGATTGGGCCAAAAATCAGGACCCAAACAAGGTGTGAGACTAATTCCAGTAGGAAACCACCAAAAGATCTGTGCCCTCCTGTCAGTGAGCAACATATCAAAAGTAATGGAAATAAATGCTGTAGAGAAAATAGAGGTACACTAAAGTAACAATCCTCCAATTATCCATTAAAATTTATTTATTAATTTAATTCAATCATTTAATAATGAACCAAGAATCTAGAAAATAGCCCTACAGTTCAAAGGCATATCATGTAACACAACAGTATCTCAACAGACTACCTAAACAATAAGTAGTACAAACCCATGATTTTTATTTGGCATGGTGGTGTCGTCACAACCAACCAACAATATTTATTACACTGACCCTCTGGGTGGCTCAAGTGGGTGGGCCCTTATGGTCAAACATTTAAACAAAGGCAAAGATACTCTGAGGAAGCACTCAACGTCAATCCCCCCTATGGTCGTGCAATGATACTACATACTCTCTAAATAACCTATTACATCTAATTCCCCGTTAGATTAAATTCTATAATTATAAAACCCTCTGAGAGAGCACAAATTAAATCCCCCTTATGTTCTCAAAATGGTAATAATTAAACAGGCCGTCTGAGGAAGCACTCAATGTCAATTCTCCTGATGGTCTTACTACACTAGGTTCCCACAGCCCTGAGTAAAAGAAATCACAATTAAATGATTCATAGAAGCCCTAAGTATGTTCAACAACTACTTGGCCAATAGCTACAATGCGACAAAAGAATTTAAACAGAATACAACACATGCAATCATTCATTCCAAGGAAAGAAATCAATGCAACAAGGTTTTCCTCATAAGCAACCTAAGACAAACAGCGATAAATATCCAAAATGAAGGAAACACCTATGGGGTGATCCTTGAACATTCTAACAAGAAATAATTATTCATCTAATAGCCTCAACAACACATGCAATCTAAGGCATATAAATAAAATAGGTTGAAAACCCTAACCCAAGATACCTGATACATGGATATCTGACTCTTTTGCATAAAAACTCAATGACATTCAATATAGGGCATCAATCCACCTACCTCAAAGCCCGTAGATTGATATAATTGATCCTCGTCCTCTGAATCTACCTAGAATGGAGTAGAACTGCAAAAAAATTCTAAAACATTTAACCTCAGATAACTCACTCGAGAGGAAGAAAAAGGAAACGGGGCCAAAGAAGAACCAAGAACTCATCGCTGCGATTATATTTCAATCGAAGGTATTATATAAAGAGAATCGGTGGAAGATCGGTGGATTAGAGAATATTCAGCCTCATTGGACACCCTGTACGGAATAAGGCGGAGAAGAAGATGAAAACAAGGTTAGG
Source organism: Viscum album (assembly GCA_963277665.1). NCBI lineage: Eukaryota > Viridiplantae > Streptophyta > Magnoliopsida > Santalales > Viscaceae > Viscum > Viscum album. Next base: position 1,797,929,146 of record OY728130.1, on the reverse strand, counting down.
ACGCGACCTCAGCCTGATTAATGAAATAAAAAAGAATAGTACACGATGTGTACATCACGAGTACACGGAGTGTACTCAACCCTTCCGTGCACTGCCTTAAGTAGCCTCCATAGCACCCCTACACACCATGTGTGTGGCTAGGACACGGACATCACATGTCCACATGTGGGATCAATGTACATGGAGTGTACTTTGAAAATTTTCAGATTCTCCACTTTTTCCAAAAACAACAAGAAAAGGAAAAACATACCAGAAAAGAACATTCAGGTTCTTACCATTTGGGAGGTGGATTCCTAAAAAATGAGTAGAAAATGAATAATAAATTAAATATATTCATTATAAAAACAAGAAATGGACTTACGTGTTGGCCCAATTTCATAAAAAACGGAACTCCACCATGATTATGGATTCCTATAGGGTTAAAATTCATATGGCGGTGTTAATAGGATAGGGGATTCCATGTGTAATAAATATTGGATGAGTTAGTTCTTCTGGATCTATATTTTTAGCATGATTCTCTACCATTGTGTTTGGTGCAAAAATTATATTTGGTAGAATTTATTAAGATATTGGTTTTTATATAGGATTTTTTGTGAAAAAATGAATATATTTAATGTGTATTCCATGTTATATTCATTGGGATTGTTTTATGATTAATTGAATAGTTTTATTAAATGAGGTTATGGCTTCTATTTCAAGTTTTACATGGTATTAGTATCCTTTTGGACTTCAAAGAGGGTTTTTAGAAGGATTTTATGTGAAAAACATGGTTACACTCCTTGGAATTGTTATGTGATGGTTTTATATAGCTCCATGATTTATGTAATAGGTTTGGCTATGTTACCAAGATTTTTTGGAATGAGTGTACTTTTAAAATATTCTATTTTAATCTGAAATTTTTGTAATGTGATGTGTACTATCTTGAAATGTTTTTGTAATATTTTTAATGGATTTATTTATGTGTGAATGATATTTGAAACGTGTTGTGGGATATTTTTGTGTGAGTATGTTTTCCAAAATACATTTGAATAAATATGGTATCATGTGACATATCTGTGGGATGTTTACTATTTTTCACTCAAAGGAGGTATTTTAATTTTAAAATTGTATTTCATTTATTGTGGAACTTGTTTGAGCACAAGAGGGAACACCTGGGTATCTTGGTGGATGGATGTGTACTAGTATGCTGGTGATCTCTTGGGGTTTTTCCCCTATTTCGCATAGAATGATTTATGATAAAAACACTAACTAATATATCATTCTATTGATGATTATGGGTAACCACTAGTTTATGGTTATGATACCAACTGGTGGCTCGTGTTCATGAGAACATATATTTGTGTTGTTACATTCACCGAATCAATGGTACCGGTGACCCACAAGGAGATAATGCATATGGTTTTTCTCCAATTGCTAGTGTTCGTCATATATATTATACTTACTGTTAAAATATGGAATTATTGGATGGATAAATTTATTATCTTTGTAATTATATTTAAAACTACTAATTTTTTTTCAACATAGACCACTTGAAAACTGATTTTTTAATGTTTCATATTCTAATGATTTTTACTAGCATTTATTGTCTACAAACCTTGCATGATTTTTGAATTATAATGATTACAATATGTAATATATTTTCTGGAATCCTACATGGATTTTTCTCACACCCTACTTCCACCTTTGGGAGTAAGTAGACTTGGTTATCTTTATCGCAAGTTGGGTAATGATTTTAGAGTCGATGATCCATGTTTCTAGTGGTCCTTTGTATTGCAGTGTTTTGGATATGGCTTGTGGGTGTTTCTCCTTGTCAGGAGGTGGTTCATAGGCTATAATTTTATGTTTTTTTATAATAGTATTTAAACATTGTATAATTCTGTAACTCAATTAAGAATTTTTTTAAAAGACAATTTGATGTAAAAAATCCATATTTTTCTAATTTGATTCGTTTGTTTTTTTATAAACTAGAGTAAATAATTCCCAATTTTTATTTTATGATACCAGGGGACATGTGGACAACCGTGGGGATTAGGAACGCCATTCGGGTCTTGGCATGTATGGGGTAGGGTGCCATTTTTGAGGGAGACTTGATCTGGTTCCTGCCACATATAATCAAAACCTCTTACATTTTTTAAACCAAAACCAAAATTTCAAATGATAAGTCAAGAGGGTTTTACCTGAAGAACATTCAAAATAAAATATTTAAAAATTATAAATCAGTTGTTTCCAATAAGATTTCAACATAATTTTCTATTTATATTCAAGTAAATTTATGTAAATATTTAATCCATTATGTTCTATAACATTTTTTGAAGAGAGAATAACCACATGCATTACAATGGGTTATAAGAATGACGAACAGAAATAACCAACATATACATCTAGGTTTGAAAGTCTATTCAATTAATAGATCCGATAAAAATTTAATGAAAATATATCATCAGTAATATATCATTCCCTAATAGAATATATCTAACATTTTCATTGAAGAATAGAAAATCTAGAAATAAGAATTATCATTGATAATTACTATTTATTTGAGAGGTTGAACACACTTGGATCCATAAAAACAAGTTTCTAAAATATTTGGAATCAGCAATGAAAATTATAGAAGGTTTAGATTATGAGATCCTAAAAGGATAGGATAAAATTGAAATTTTTAGGTTCCAAAATAGTGCTAAGATCTAATTTTTTGATAAATAATTTCACACATAATGGTTAGGCCATAAAGTTTTGAAAACTGTGTGCTTAAAGAGTTCCCTCTACTATATTTAAATACCCAACTCACATGGTTGGTTAATGTTGATCAAAAAATATAATTTTAACCATTATTTTCAAACAATTTCTATTATCATTTCCTTTATTATAACCCATCATGGTTTGAGAAAACCATGTTCCACAAAAGAAATTCTCGTTTTCCATTTCATGGGTTTTTAGAGAATTTTCAAAGTTTCCACTAACTATGCTCAAACCCTGCACACATAAAAAAATTTAAAAATACACAAAAACCATATGGAAACTAGTATAACTAAATAAAATATCGTATATAATGTTAAAAAAAGGAGAACTGCGTCAAATTATTAGTGTGAAATTTTCCAAAAAATTTCACTTCCCATCACCGGAAAAGTAGAGATTACTAGTTCATCAAAATAGTTTTGTACATTTTTCCTATATCTATTTATCATGTTCCCATGTTTCATAATTAAAATTACCATGTTTCTATAATTATAAAACCAAAGGAATGTATTTCCCACACATGGGATTTTCTTCTCGGTTCAAGATACAAATTGGTGCATGAATAAAAGTTACTCTTGGTTGAAGATTAATATGATCACATAGAATCACATGGATAGGATCTGGATAGTTCTTCCTTAATTGAGATATATGAAAAAATTATGAACGGAACTAAAATTTGGTAGTAAATCTAACCGATAATAACTAATGATAATTTATTCATGTTTCTAAAATGGACTAACATACCATGGAGAAAATATTGCATGTTTACCTATTCATAAATATCTTAGTCTTAGATATATTGTTAACATTACATTATCTCCCATGAAAAATGATATAGTTTGATGATTATTATCAATATAATATTTGTGACATATTTGTGAAGAAACAATCATTTTCTTGAATAATATATTCTTCACAATTGTTATATGAATAAGTTTTATCCCAATAATGATGTTTTCTAGTATCTACCTAAAAAAGTGGAGAGTTACATGTATGGAAATAAAATGCCTCAAAAAATTCATCTGTATCATATATAAATAACTATTGTTAAAAAAAATCTACTAAGGTAAAGTAATCCTCCAATAAGACACAAAAATGTATAATTAAATGAGAAAGATTGTATTTCTATGTCTGAATCACACATTAAATTTTCAATTCAATTTGAGGATGATAGACAATTCTCAAGGATAATTGGGTGCCAAATGATTCTTGAATCGATCACAAAATCTGAGAGGTATTGAGTGGATCTTTATAAGGGATGTTCAAAATTTTTTTTCCATGCACTTTTTCCACTTCCCAAATATAGTGCATTGACATGTCATCCACTATATTGGATTCTTGAATTGAAATGAATATGGAATTTGTTTTATTTGTATCATAATCACCCAAATATAATAATTCCTTAGAATAGTTCATGGTAAAACCATGAAAAATTTTATAGTAATCTTCTCCTATTTCAATATAGTTATAGGTAAGTATTATAGCAATCCATATAGTTTTTTATGCTAAACCCATAGGTTAAAATATTTGTATCCTAACGAACCACATTTTTAACATAAATAACAAAAAAAGATACTTAGATCCATAAACATATTTTTCATTCCTTGATGAATCAAAAATTTCTAATTATGATAATAGGAATGATGTTATTCTTGAAAATATGATATATTGATTTTTTTATTAGAAAAAAACACAGAGTTTATATTTTGTTCCATCTATGAATGGTCTCCCAACCAATGTTTTTTTACATAATTGTAAGGTAACACATCTCCGATCATTAATCATCCTTGACTTGTTTGACCAAATCAGGTATGAGGTTCTCCAAAAATAATACGGTGACGTTATTCTTCTCAATGAATTCTAAATACATATCTATAATAGTAATCGTAATTTTTTAATGATCATGTGCTTTATTATCCTATTGATTATATGATTTTTGGGTTATAATGTCATCTATATAACTTCCCCACCACAATTTATATTCCAATTCAATGTTAAACATATTTTGATATTCAATACATCTCTATTCCCTCTTGTTCAAATCCCATTTTGAGAATATGTGTTTCAATATAATGTTTTCATCAAACACAATGAACATCCCTCTAAACAGATAATTTCACCATTATTTCAACGCATGAAAACCACATCCAATTCTAAATCACGGGATATATATTTCTAAAAATAAATTTATATCTATTTTTATCTATAGTCTAAAACATGATATCCTTGAAAAATAACTTATCCTAGTATAGATCTTGATGCATTATAATAATCAACATCACCATTCTATGGTTCTAGATAAATATATATTTTTTGTGATGTGATCCTAGAATTAATATTTAAAAGGATTAGTGACAATCATCACTCTATTTTAATGGAGTTCCCTTCCTCATGAGAAACATGATGGGAGATGTGATAAAAGATAAGTCTTGAACAATTTGATGGTAGTAAAAAAATAATCCACTAAAAATATATATAATAAATTTTTATTTTTTCAATAAAATGAAAAACATTAACTTTTAGAGTTCTAATAATAGACTTTTATCATAAATTTTCTGACCTATCTAATAAAATTATTTTATCTAGAAATAAAATTTAATGAATTTTGAAAATAACTAATGCTCTAAAAAATAATCCAAAAAATCATTTAAAATTCTTCATGGGATTTCTATGATTGATAATACAGTAGAGTTTTATGCAAAAATACCATAAGTAAAGTTTATAGTTACATTTTAAATACATAATTCATTATTAAAATGAAATATGTTAGTATATTTGGATGACCAAATAACAACACCAAATATTGATAATGGTTATAGAAACAAATATAACCTGATTCAAGAATAACCACATTCCAAACCAGAAGTTGGTGATAGAAGGGTCATAAAAAAACTTAGACAACAATTTGGCACCATTAAATTGATAAAAAAGATCACCAAATCATGTGTGAGGATATTTAATCTTTATCCTAACCTGATTTTGTTTATAAAATTCAACAATAGTCATAATGAACCTTCAATTTTCTATTGAAAAAGATCTTTAGTAGCCTATAAGGAGGTACTATGCCTGAAAAAACCCATTTCGAATGAATTCCTCTTATGTGACATTCAATTCCATTAATTCCATTTCATTCATTCCATATGACGTATGTGATACAAGATTTTTTCGTAGAATAATTTAAGTAGATAACTCAACATTCATTTTAAGTTGAAAACTAAGGAAATGTTTGGGAAAATAATAAGAATAATGGATGTAAAACCTATTCATAATGTATGAGAATATCATATCTAAATCATGTCTGTATTTTTCGAAGTAATATCTTTTAATTTATAATATTTTGATCCAAAAAAATTCTCTAAGGGACCTATATTTCAATCAATCACACCGTGGTATTATTTAAAAAAGATGCAATGATCCATTAGGATATATAATCTTTACTCATAATGCCAAACCATTGATGTGATACATGAAAACAACCATCCAATCCATTTATGAGATGAAGTAAAAGATATCCATTTTTGAAATAAAAAATTCCAAAACAAAATAGACTTCATTGATGTATACAGAACTAATAGTACATTTATTTTCATGTACTCCCACTCTGTGAGAGGTATCCGTATTATCATCATGTGTGGGTATATCTAAATATTAAACACAATTTTATTAATGATATATAAAAAATGTAAGTGTATCATTCACCAGTATAAAATTTATCATCAATAATCATTTAGTTTAGAATATTGGAATCTTGAATAGTTGAAAGACCATATTGATCCTCAATAAACATTTATTCGGGTCAAAATAACTTCTTACACGTTCTTATGAGTTCCTTGATTCATTGTTGAAGTTCCATTGTCCGACCATTTGTGTAGTTATTTGAATCCCCTAGGTTCATTGAATTATGAGGAAGAGAAATTTTCTAATTTGATCATCAAGATACATCATAAGATATCAATGATATGTGATATTTATTTATGGAAATTTAATTTGTAACATTAGGTAAATAAACATTAATATTTCCCATACGATTTTATTTGTGTCATGATTTGGGTGGTGTCATTCAACCTCTCTTCCTATACTCTGATAAACCACATTGAAACATTTTTTCTAGCTACTAGAGCATCTGGGAAAGTTAACAGATCTTGTTGTCGGATTATGTGATGCTCTACCAAATAGTATGTATGTGTGCCCATTTGGGTTGTTCCCAGAAATAGATTTCCCCCATTCTCATGTGTATTAGAGTACAACCTACAGTAGGATTGAATATAATATCCCCTTCCACCACTATCAGTCTATTAAAAATTTCTGTATAATCAATAAAATTAATACCATTTATCATAGAATGTTTTTATCAATCCTAGTCTTTAATCAAATATGAATTTCATCATGGATGAAATAGAATAATATTATATAGAAAATTAATATATGTTCATAAATATTTCAACATCTTTGATATACTATATTTCTTAGGAAAAATAAAATATGTCATTCCGGGTAGCTTGAAAGCTTGCATGTTGAATTGGTTGTGGAATAAATCTTAAAATCACAACAATATGAGGTGGAGGTTGAGTTTTGCTTGGACTTATACATCCTTACATTGACACGAATGATCATCTAGAATATATACTAATAATATTTTTTATTGTTAAAAGGAAATAAAAAAATTGATTCATTCTATTAATCCATGCTTTTATATATTCATGTTTTTAATCCCTCAAAAAGATTGGTTGAATATTTTTTAAAATTACACAAATTTTTTCAATTGTCATGGTTAATCATTTATATTTAATATTTCAATATATATTCAATATTGAAGAATACTCTATAAAATTCACTGGTTCACATGTGGTTAAGGTGAAATCACATTTATGTGGCTTTTCTGGAAGGTTTCTATGATATATAAGTTGTTCCATTTCTCTAGTGAAAAAACCAACATATATTCATCACTAATTAATAATCCTAATGATTATAATATTATAAATCATCATAAAAACCATCATTATATTAAATTTACAATTAGTATCAAACATTAAATATGTAATATAGTCCTAATATTAATTATCATTACCAATGCATGATATGAAACATTAACCTATTAAACTCATGAAGATGAGATTTCAACAGACCTATAAATATTTTTAATCTTTTTTACACTTATAGAAGCCAGTTAACATTATGTTCATCATAGAGAGAATATTTTTGTATTTTTATTTTATACTTTCATGTACCAATATTTCTTATCTTCATGATACCATCTCAAAATGATGGACCGACTAAGTCTGATAACATTTGTTACATCCTTTCCCAACCCATTAGATTATGCTGAGTATTAAGTACTGCTTCTCATAGGTGACATACCTAACACACTAATGTTTGGGAATAAATTTTTATAGTATTAATAAATATTTGGTGATGATTTTATTTTTGGACCAAAAACAACAAATCATAAAACAATAAAAAATTGATGAAAGATTATGTTATTAACAAGGTATAAACTGTAGAAATAAAAAAATAAAAAATAAACCAAAATAAAAAAGTTGAAAATGATTATGAAACACTTCATTTAACACCATAAAAAGTAATATAAATTAAAAAACACTGATGTTTCATCTCTCCAATGAATCCATTGGAGAACTCCAACTCCATCCCTCATCCCAAGGAATTAGCATCATGATGCTCTACTAGACATGTAAGAGACATTTCATTAACATTGTCCTTAAAATATTTTTCAAATTGTAAAATGTTAACATGCTTGGGGTGATTAATAATACCATATAGGATTGTTTTTTAGGGACATCCCAATTCAATCCACATGTAAAAGAACATGTCATCTCACTATTCAAAAATATAAATTAATCCAAACAGAGAATCATCAAAGTAGTTTACCAACGTTAAAAATATAAATTTAAAAATAAGAAAAATATATCATTTAATTATACCTGGTATATTAAAACCACATCCTATTTCTAATAAAACATGAATTCATGGTGATAGTCACATACTCTTTAGTGGTTATTAATAATCCCACTATGATTAAACCAGCTAACCAATATCGAAGGGGATCTAGTCAAGAACCTCACACAATTTCCTAAATTGAAGGGCCTCATCCCAAACCACATATTCCATGTTACCATACTAATATTATCCACATATATTAGTTATTCCATTTAAAATATAAAATATTACATCTTACTTGCAGTAATCCAAATGTGTAATTTATAACTATAAGTTAATGGGGTGTTCCAAAAAACCATTTCAAATTAAAATATTTCAAAACTAACAAAAAAATGGACTAAAATAAGATATCAACATATGTTTCCTTTAAGAATAAAGAAATTAATTTTATTACTCAATAATCCATCTTCCAAAATAAGTGGATAATATATAAAATCCACCTACCTTACATTGGATGACAAAAATGAATAATTGGATAAAGAGACCTGAAAAACAATGTTGAAATTCATTTTCATCAATAGATACAACTATTATCTCATAAAAACATTATAGATCATAGATTTAACCCTAAAAAATAAGACTAAATGTTTTTTTGAAGGAAACTACTCTATATTGAATGATGTAAAAAATAGATAGTAACTGTTTATTTCCAATATAACACACTTAGTTCCACATAAACTAACTTATAGGACAAATTTAGCATCCAATAACAATTAATAGATGGTTGTAGATTTATATATTCAGTTGAGAGGAGAAAAGTTATAGTTACTGGGGTTAAATCCATGTTAATATATAAATTTAATAGAATTAATTTCACATGCCAAAGATTGGCCAAAATGTTTGGATGACCATGTGATCACCATGAGCATTCCACTATCCTCAAACTACCACATATACTTGTTAGTTAACATGGTTTTAAAACCCAATGACTAACCATTGTATTCAATATATTTCTATTTTTAATACATCTCTAAGATCCCTATATGGTTTGGTCCTACCACACTATAACAATGTGGCTTCAATTTTCCTTCCAACAATTTTCTAGAGAGGTTAAACGATTTACACTACCCATGGTAATATTATGAACCCTTAAAACAATATAAAAAAACAACAATACCATTTAAAACTGACCAAAACTCATTCTAAGAATTATATTACATTAAAATACATAATTAGAAGGTTAAATTCCTCAAACTAGTGTTGTTACATTCTCTGCATTACTTGGATTTATATCCCTGTAGAGATGGAGATTGTCAGTTCTTTGTAAAATTTCTTTTAATTATTCCTAATTCTATTTCTCACAATAAAATCATTCTTATTGAACTTAAATATGATTCCAAAATACTAAATCCAATGGAATACATTTCCAAATAAATTCTTGTCTTATATATCCTTGATAAAAATTATCACATGATCAAACATAGCATATGGTTCAAGATCAATAGGATCTCATCATTTCACATGGTTATGACTGAGTTTTTAATTCCCAAATAGAGATACATAATAAAAATTACGATCTAAAATGAAATCTAGAGTTAAATACAACTGCTAAGAAAAATCTAAAATTTATTATAGTATCTCAAAAGGTCCAACATATCGAGGAAAATGATTTATTTTTTTACAGAATAATCAATTTTCCAGTCTTAGAGACACATTCAAGAATATGCAATCTATAATGGAAAATTATAAAGGTATATTATGTTTATCCTCATATTATTATTGATTTATTTGGGTTTAATCCAAACATTTTTGTTGATCATCTATATTTTCTATGTCATTTCATGATCGAGGCTATGTCCAAATTATGATGTTTGACCACTATCTTCCCAATAATATTGGTAGAGATAATTAAATCCAGAGAATTATTTGAATAAATCAATCTATATCATGGCCTGGTAACTTTTTTTATATAAAGACTCAACTAAGGGAGAATGGTCCTCCCATGATCCACTAAACCCCAAAAAATACAAACATAGCATGTCTTCCAATTTCAGAATCATTATTCTTCACAGCCATTATGTATGAGGATAATTCCTTGTACTCATGCTCAAATGGGTACCCAAATTTTTTTGAAGTGATTTGTAAATCTTAGAGGTAACAAGTTGATCATGGTTAGAGATTATTACAGTCTGTATTGGATGAAAGTTTTTAACTTCCCATTTGTTGTTCTGATAGAAGTTTACTACCATATTAGATAAAAAATTATAATTAAGTGGGATGAATTTTTTAGTTGGTCTACAATCACTGACATCAAATCATTCTTATAAATAGTTCTTGTTAAACCAATGTCAATTCCAAAAGTTATCTTCTCCCATTTCCATAGTGGTGTAGGTAAATATTACAAAATTTCAAATTGTTATTTATTCATATCCTTGAAATTGTCCTTAGTTAAAAATTTCAAAACATAACTACTACCAATTTATTTAATTAATATCCCAATAAATTGGGTCTTTAGATCCTTGTGTATCTTTTAGATTCTTAGATGATTTAAAAAAAATTAATAGTCACAAGAAGAATTATTTGTTCTTGATAAGATGATGGAGTGACTTCATTGTTATGAAAAAGAAAATTTAGTTCCCATAATCTTTCCATTTATCAATGGTCTCCCCAACATTAATTTTTGGAATAATGTCATGATAATGAGGATATGATCATTGAGTTTAATTGACTTGTTCAATGAAATAAATTTTGAGCATATCTGGAGATAATACAATGATACAGTTTATCACTATATAATCCAAATTAATATATTTAATCACACTAATCAATTACTGCTATTCAAAATCTTCTTTTTCACGTTTATTATCTGAAATATAGCTTAAAAAATCATCATCATAATTTTTTTTCCATTTTAAATGACCAATTCGATTTTGATTGTATAGAAATATTATATCCATCATCACTGTCTTCAGTTTAGATCATACTGTGATAATATTTGTTTCAATATTTTATCATATGTGAATAATTTTCAACTCTCCCAAAATATATAGTGTCACAAAATTTTCATATCATGGACCATAACTTCCAATTACATGTTATGGGAAGGATATTTCATCTCATGAATTCATAAATGATGTGATCATATATGATTCCATATCTAGATGTGTCGTAATAAACTAATGACATTTCCTATGTCCTAGAAATAAAATAAGTGTTGTCCATGTGATCCTCGACTTATACTCTAAAAGTAATCAATAATAATAATTTCCATAATAAAATGTATTTCCCATTATTGTGTTCTTTATAAGAGGATATGTGAAATGTGAGTATCCATGAACTAAAAGATCATAAATAATTTCTATGCCTAGAAATATGAGAATTTCAAATACATTCTTTATCAGTATCCTTGAAATGAATGGTTAAATATTTTCTAGGATCCATGGATACACATTTCTCAGAAATTACATGGACACAAAAATGAAATTCTTGTATCTAGAACTAAAATTTAGTATTTTCTCAAATAAAAAATAGTATCATAAATTGATCTAAACAATTAATAAATGTTATTCATTGGATTTTTCAGTTTCACAATACTACACAATTTCATAAACAAATACCACAATGAAAAGGTCTAGGTGCAATTGAATGAAAAACGTAATTAATACAATTAAAATATGTGATATACTTTTATGACCAAAGGGAATTACCAGATATTCATAATGACTACAGTGACTTCTAAATCCTAGTTTTAGAATAATAGCTTTCCTAACCTAGAGTTGGTAGTGGCTCAATAGTATATCGATTTTAAAAAACGTTTGGATCAATTAAATTGATCAAATAGGATATAAATTCATGGAATATTATACCTATACATTATTTTAACCTGATTTGGATTATTATAATAAAAATTTCTTTATAACAAACCATTTTATTTATTAGCAAAAAGAACTAGAGTATCTTAAGGTGATGTAATAGTTCTTATGAAATATTTACATTATAATTTCTCTATTTAGATACACACAAGATCTAACATATCCCTATATATTATATCTAACATATCATGGAATGATACTAAAAAAATAAAATGAATCCATGATTCAAGATTAAAACATCCCAACCTGGCTCACACTGATGTGGAAATGGACTAGCGACGTCATGTGACCACAAGCACACCTCCATGAATTCCGGATGTTTCCAAATAGAATAAAGGTCTAAGGACGTGTCATGGGGAGGCTATTTCACATATATCATAGTTAAAATAGTCTATATATTATATTAATATATTCAATAAAAAATAAATTGAAAATGAATCTAGATAAATGTAATCCAATAGATAATAAATGAAATGCTATAATTTCCCAAAAATTTAATGCATTCATGTAAATTACTGGCCATTGGTCCAGCCACACAAAAACACAGATGAGAATAAAAAGATATAATGATGATATCTATATTCCCTATCCGATCCATACCTATTCATCATCTCCTCATATAACCTATATCATTATTATCATCCTTGTAAAACCCAATCCTAAGGCTTATCCCAATCTATTCATATAATAACCATGAAAAATCACTTTGGGTACCCATTAAAATGAGAATATTGAGTACGGTGTGAGTACATAACTGAATAGGAAACCACCAATGTTTCCTTCTTATAACTTGAGATTAATTAATATGTTCATGTTACATGCTCTGAATAAATAAAAAATATGAAGAAAAATTAAATACAACAATAATGAGTACCTAATTTTGCTCATTATCAGAGTGTATCTGACCATATTGTGTGGGCTATTCCAACCCATATATTAGAACCATAAAATTATTTATCCTTAAGTATATAACCCCAATCGAAATCTTCTACTTCTTCTAGTTTTTCGGAATCTCTAAGCACATCATGATTATTTAACTACCATCTAAATGAATTGACACTCCATGGCATATGAATTGAGTAAAATATACCACCCTACAGAGTTTTCGCAGTCATATAATTAACATATAAGTAACCATATACAAGGGTAACTCTCCTAAAAATAAATATCTCAGAATACTACATCAACCATTCACCTAAATACCTTGTCGTACAAAAATAATGAAATAGACCTCCCACATGGGATATTTGTCATCCAAGATTATAAAACACACACACACACATATATATATTAACAACCATTGGGAATTTTTTATTTAAATATAAATACTACCCCTAAAAGGATTTTCAATTTTAAATCCATAAGTCACCCATAGAGTTTATACCATAACCCATTATAATTAATTAAAGGGAGATAGTCTTAATAAATTTCCACACAAAACAAAATTTTCTATAGATTTTAAGGATCACATGTTTTTTATAGGCTATACGGTAACAACATCTACCATCTCAAAACAAGCCCAAACACAATCAGTTGGTGTTATCCAGTCAAAAGTTTTCCCACTCCAGCCACCTGGGTCATAGTGCATCAGAGGTATCTTCAAGGGGGGGAATAGTATCAATTATTATCCCAGTAAAAAACCCAATTCTTATAGGAATCTATATCCCAAAAAATTATCATAAATACAATCTATATTTTCTAATAATATTGTACATTTAATTGGGTAATGTTTATGTCATGCATCAGTCGTTAAGGTATAAATTACTATGTTTACTCACTCAACCCATAATCCCTATCCTATGCTTGTCCTCTGTGGATGAGAATGTCTCTTAGGTCCTTGTGTGGTCAAATAGGGTTCTCCATCTCTCATAGTGTCACACCTCCATAGAGAGGTAGCTATAGGTTCATACTCATAGGAAACTATTTCATGTCAAGATCAGATCCACCATGTGGGGGTTCTCAATGTAACCCAACATTTTAGTTAAACAATTAATCCCTCTTTACTCAATTGACATGGAAAATAGATAGTTTTTAGGGACCTACAGTTGACCTAGGAACGTTTTTTGTTTTACCATAATTGTGTTCATAAAATTTAAAGTAAAAATTTATATAACAATCAAAATATTAATTAATTAGGTTCAATTTAAATGTCATTTACTTCAAGGCCCAATTTCCCTAATATGTCTAGAACATATTCCAGAATACATATAAATGAATGAATAAACTATATAGTGTATGTGTGTGTGACTCATTACATTTAAATAAGCTTCCTGATTTTATTTCCAAGGACCAACATCTCCACCAAGGCCTGTCTAAGCTCACCCATGATTGTATCACCAACCGGGTACCTAAATCTTTAAGAATGGATTGATATGACTAATTATTATAAATGTATATTTAAATAAATTTTAAAAAAAATCATATAATATTGTATAACATCCCAAACCTCAACATAAAATCACACCTCATACAATAGATTATTTTTTGAATCTCACATTAATAAATTCCTATTTTATATGAATGAAATATAGTCCAACCCTGGCATCGATTTCACAAGGAGGAAACTCACACAAACTATTCATGCAATATCTTGATTATATATAAATATATAATACTATAATAGGGGTTATTTAATTTTTTATGCTATATAAAAATATATTAATAAAAAAGACTGAACAATTAAATGAAGAACACTAGAAAAAAACTAAGTGACCAGAAGTAAATTTTTGTAGGTGTTCAGGGTGAATAAAATCATTATTATTAGAAATATAAACTCTTAATATTTTATTCAATGGATATATAAACACTATAATTTAACATTTTCCCATTTGAAATGTTATTATTATATACTAACCCTCAACATGGAAGATAATATCCCCCATAACATCACAATAATTTTACACAAACACTCTCTATGGAACATTATAATTATAATGGTGAGGAATATAGATGAATGTAAATGATAACTCAATAATATAAAAATAAGGGATAAATTACTCAACAATAGTTTAAAAAATATAAAAATTATTATAATAGAATAAATTAAAATATTGAAGCTTAATAAACTCAATGAATAACCACTCCCACAATTAATCATGTTATGTGGTTAGTTATCCCTTTTTTGAGTTAAGAATGTAATATTAGGACACCAAAAAAGTGAAAATAAAAAATATAGGAGGCGTGAATTGGATAGATACTAATATATAGAAAATATAATAATAACTATTACATTAGAAATACAAAAAATTCCTAAAATGTGCTCATTAGAAATTTTTATCCATTAAAGGGTAGAAGAATTACATATTTTTTCATGATATGTGGAAAAAAGATTCTTTAATTATATCCATTTATTAGAATTTTTTTAAAAATAAATGAAAAATATGGATAACTTTTCTGAATAGTTGTTGTTCTTTCAGGTATATTAATTTCTCCCGATAAATTTTCTCTTATTTTCCTATGTATTGAAGACGTTGTTGATGGATTATTCGTAAATATATTTCAATATAGAAATATTGACCATATTCAATGCACTAATGCTCGTTATGTTTATAGATTACTTCATTGAAGAATATTTTGATATGGTGATATGTGGACATGTTCCCTAATGAATTTCACATCCACAAATAAAATTCTATCCTCATTAATTATTTTCAAGGTGTTATAGTAGATTTTTTATGGTCGTATTTCCATCCTATAAGATTCATTGAATCTGAACCCATCAACTTCAAACACATTTTTGGCCATGGTAAAATGATAAACATAAGTTTCTATAGTTTTATGAAATTCTCTAAATAATTTATTTTAACATCTATCAATATTATAGTCATTTCCAAGTAATTGGAACAATGTTATGGAAGAATTATTTTGGTAAGACCCATATATTCAAATCCACATCACTGTTGAATTCTTGTCAACTTGTCAAACAACCAAAATGAGTCTATGTTTCATTATCCCAATTGATAATGTAGATATATTATTGATTAATATTCCCAAAATATTTAATTAAATAATTAATCAAAAAAATAAATTAAAAAAATACCTGTGATCTCTTTAAAGGGTAAAAACTTATTTTCCCTTTAAAATTAAAACCTTAACCTCAAATAATCATTTTTCATTAAAAATTAAATAAAATAAAAAATTTATAAAATTTAATATATTATTATAAATAAAATATAAAATAATTTTTATTTATAAACTCCACCACACTTTTACATTTTGTAATCCTGTGAAATAATTATACAATATTCATATCAAATTAACACAAATAAAATTAATGGGGAAATTTCAATGATTTTTGTATAATTTTTTTGTCATGTCTCATTTATGAAAAAAAAGTTTAATTTATTATTTTATATTTCCCTCAAATCTATTTTACCTGAAGAATTTTTCAATGACCCAATCATACATACATTACATTGAAATTATTATCACTCTTCACTTAAGAGAAATTAAATCTTAGGTAATTCCCATGCTTATAAAGTGAATGTGTCAGTATAATCTTATGAAAATTACAATCTCTCCACACCATGAGATATAGAAATTTTATTAATCATGAAGTCTTTTTTAGTTCACACTCTATGTATTGGATTCAGTGGGTAGAAAAATTTTAAATTTTAAGGCTTAAAATTTGAGGTTAAACTCTTAAAAACCAATTCATGAATATTTAAGTGAAACATAGGAAATATCCCTAACTCAATTCCACTTACAATAAAAATAAATCACAACATTCTTAAAATAAAATGGATTTGGAGTTATGAAATGAATTATCCTAATGAAAACGTATTAATTACCCTTTTTAATTTTTTTAAAGATTCATTTATTTATATTATTCTCTTTTTTTAGAAATATTAAATTATATTAGATCTCACATCCACGTCCTAACCCCATATAATATAAAGAACATGTATCTAGAAATGGTTATTATTCAGCTAATAATGAAATAGACCCAGTTTTTTAATTTTTAATTTTTCTAGAATGTGATTATATATATGAAATACTACAAATATTGACTTCATAAATTTTTTTATCCCGACATTAAAAAATCATATCACATACCACACACGCCCAAAATTTAATTTGATCATAATCAAATTAATATAGTCTAATCCTAGGACTGATTTCTCAAGGATACCACTCAAATGCACTAGTTTTTTATTGCAACAATTTAAAGACTAACTAATATAAAAATAAATTACTTAATAACTTAATGGGAGTATAAATTCATAATATATATTTACACAAAAAATGACAAATAAAATAAAACATGAATAAGTTATTGAAAAAAGAAGTCATTGTTCGTAAGAGTTCATAGTCCCTATATCATTCTTCTTTAAAAGTATTGTAATAATATTTTATTTACAATTATGATCAATCCTATCTCACAACACCCCCCATTTATATTTTTATTACCCATAACCAACCCATTGCATGAATGGTAATCCACAACGCTTATAAACCACAACTCTACACTGACCCTCCACAAGTAGCATTATGGCAAAAAGAAATGTAATATAGATTAATGACAAGAATAACCTAATAATAGAAACATTGGGGTAAAACATACAAAAAAATTCAGTTAACTACTTTTGAAATTATTAGAATAAAGTACAAATAAAAATAATGAATGAAAATTAACCTAAGAAACCATCACACCATTCTTGAAAAAAAGTGGTGAGGATAGTTCCAAATTTTCATAGATTTTATAAGGGCATAGTTTAATAACAAGAAATAAAAACTCAAACTGAATAGTAATAAAAGAAGATAAACTAAAATATAAATACATTATTAAAAACTAATACATCACTAAAATAACAAAAAATCATATAAAATTTCTCAGTAGAAAAATACATCGTATCTATGAGGAGAGGAATTATTTATTTATAGGAAAATATTGGTGGAAAAAATTTTCATCAGTTTTGTATGAAAAAATAAATTTCATTTTTGGAGTAATAAATGAAAAGATATAGAAATTTCATATTTATGGATTTTTTTGACCACTTGTTTCATTTTAAAATTTAAAATTTCATCTATTTAGAAATGTATTAATGATTTTATTATTCGATAATTAATGGATATAATGTTATCTTGTAAGAATTTCATGGTTTAATCTACCTAATGTCCATGAATTATTTGATAATTCATGATTAGAATATTGGAATGTAGTATTCTATGAAATTTATTCATGGTGAATTTCACATTAACCATTAAGATTACAGCCTCTTTAACAATTTTTTCAATGAGTTGTAGTCGAAACATTAACGAAAATATTTCCATTTTGACAAATTCATTTAATTTGGAATCGTCAATTTCTCAAATGTTTTCTACCTAATAATCTACGAATCAGAAGGTCTTTATTTTTTATAAAACTATAAATATAATTTAATAAAACTTATTTTATGGAAACCCTATATATAAGAAACAAAAGTAATGGTAGAATTATAGAAGTGGGACCCATCGAGTCATATCCACATCAATGATGACTTCATTTCCACTTATCTCACCAAAAAATATATATAATTATTTAATTACCTAATTGTAAATTTTATATATAGTAGTGAATAATATACAGACAAAATTAAATGAGAAATCATCACAAAGAATATTTTATGATTAAAAGACTATAGTTCTCTTAAAATTATAAAAACTAAAACTTCCATTCAAATTGACATTTCATGTTCAAATTATATTTTCATTAAATATTCAAATAACAGATAATCTGGGATAATTTAGACAATTATTATAAAAAACTATTAAATAACAATGTTTTTTATCAACTCCTATACAATTACCCTTTTTCAGTCATGGGAAAAATTATATCATATTCTTATCTAATTCACATAAATAATAATAATGAGGAAATTTCCATGTTTTTTTACAAAATAAGATTTATCATTTTTATCTTATGTAGAAAATTTCTTTTTGTTTTATTATCTTCTATTTCAGTTTGTTCATATTCCAGTGTCCATCCATGCCACAATAAAACCTAACAGATATTTAAATTGTTATCACCCTTTACTCATAGGAAATTAAATATGGGGATATCCACAAATTTGGGTAGTTATTATGTCACTGTTGGCTTGTGATAACTTTCTTAACTACACTCCACGATATATAAAAAATATTATTAATCATTATTAAATTTTCATGGTTAATTACATGGCTCAAGGGTTGTGGGTAAAAAAATTAAATTTTAAGGTTGAAAAGAGGTGGTTGAACCATTAAATACCAATTCCCAAATATTTAAGTGAATCACATGAAATATACTACCTTAAATTTCCCTTACATATGAAACACAACAACCCTTTTTTTAAATGACATGGATAATGAGTTATGAAATGAAAAAAATTAATGAAATTATCCTGATTCTCTGTTTTTTCATTTTTTTTTATTTTTTTTATTGTTGTTTCACTCTTTAAACAGTTTTACATAGACCAAATCCCCCATCAACCACTTAACCACATTTGTTCATAGGACCACTACTCAATAAATGGTTATTTTTGTCCTAATTAAAAAGCAATAGATTTTTATTCATTTTTGGATAATGGGGTGCTAAAAATAAAATAATATGAATATAAAATCCTTACCATTTGTAATCCATCAACTTAAAAAAATATTGAAACATATATCAAAAACCCCAAAATTAATTGAATCCAAGATAAAAAAACTCCAAATTCCCTTTATCCAACAATCAAACATAAAAAATGAATGAACACCTGTAAAAATATAAGGTATGTATATAAAACTAGCTTATAATGCTGATTAAATATATAAGTAATATCATGTATTCTAAGAGGAAATAAGAATTGATATAAAATGTTCGTATCTTTTTAAAAATTTATCATTCTAGATAAATACGTCGATAACATCAAAAACATTTTTAAAAATCCAATTCATTGAAGGATACTAATTTCATGTTATAATTTTCAAACAAAATCCACGATTATATCAACGTAGTGTGATTCACATAAAGAATATGTCAAAAGGAGTCAGAATACCTCAAAATAAAGGAAAAATAATTTCAAATAATATTTTATGGACATTTATTTCAAAACACAGTAAAAATAATAATAATTATTTTAATTAAAAATCTCATAAAAAGTTCCCACATCAAAAATTATTAACATTATCTTTTATAAAAAATAAATAAAACACTCTTAAAATAAATTGAAGTGAGAAAAATAAAATTGAATATGAAATGAATCTCTAAGTTACTAAAAAAATTTAAAATACAAAATGACTCCTAAGACTGTAGACACACCCATAGTACATAAATATAACTATCCATTTTTTATGCTTAAAAAATAAATGGGTAAGGGTTGAAGAAACCAAGAGAAAAGAGCTACCTCTGGAAAAAAAACATTAGCATTGTCCTTGTGTTAAGATCATATCCAGTTACACCTTAACACAATTAGGTAGAAAAGAATAACATAATAACTTTATTGAGTGAAATTTTAAAAATAAAGAGAAATAGATAAATGAAAATGGATTGATCTTGTTATAGACCCCCCATGTGGGTACAATTTTTTTATATCCACTTATTCAATGTTCCAATTGTCACGAAAAATTAAATGGTGAGTGTGGTTTGTTTATTTTGAACCATCACATACTTTTCATTAAAATTTACACTCATTTATTTTGGTTTTAGAGGAAACCTTGAATGTTGTACAGTAGGCGAATTAACATTTAAATGTATTGTAGCATGTAAAGTGGGAGTGGGTGAATTAATGAGTCATTTTCCTTTACCTATTCCATAACATTAGCCATATATTCAATGAAATCTTGGACTAGTATTTATAGTTCCTTATCTACATGAAAATCATAAGAAATTTCATTTAATAGTTCCACTTGATAATTATTAATACATTTATAATTGAAATCTTTATAACCCTATAGCATGTAATACTCTTCCATGTTTGTTACAGAACCCTAATAGGTTCATTATAATTAATTTACAGAACTATATTAGCCTTGATGGTGGCCATTTTATCCACTTCATTATTACTCTTCATATCCTTGATAGGTGCTGAACATTAAAAATAAATTTCTGTGTTGTAAATTTGATTTATTTACCATATAAACTAAAAAATTATAGAATCTAATGTTAATTACAATTTATCCCGTCAACAATCATCAAGTGTTGGTTTATATTAAAATCCCACTATGATGATTTTTGAATTATTTGGTAAAGAAGGGTCATAGAATTTACTTTTCCCCTCCATGATGTCATCATCCAATATTGGAGGGACGAGTTTTTAAGACTCTTATACCACTTGAAGCAATGCCAAGAAATAGTCTGATAATTCATAGTTCTCCTCAACTAAGTCTTGTAATATCAGATGATTGAGATATTCTTTGAGGTCCATAAAAATATCATAAAACACATCCTATAAGTAGATGAGTAAAACCCTCTCACTAATTTTTTAAGAAATTGAATAGTTTACATAAATATATATATGGTACATAATCATTGAAATTCATTTTTATTTATATATTTTTTATTTTGAACATTCTAATTTTATTTTATTTTTTGAAAATGGTTGGTGCACATGTTAGACTCCCTAAAAATAGTGTGGAATTAATGTGTTATAGTTTTCCAGGATCCTGCTTCAATAAATTATTTTTTTCTTAGTAATTCATTATATTACAATCCCATCATTGATCTATCAAGGAGTCCACTAATGCAAAACAATTTTATTTTTCACAGTTTAAAAACTAATAAATATATAAGTAAGTTATATAAAAAATTTATAGGGGTTTGCAGAATTTTTACAAAAATAAAGTATGTGTTTACAAATGAAGAAAATTTAGAAGAAAATAAATTATAAATAATTTATTTCGGGAGAAATATTTAATTGAGCTTATGTGTTCATGGCTATTCAATCAATGTTTTAAAAAATATTATTTCATAACATTTTATTTAGTTTTAAGATAAAATCTAGCAATCAATACCCTCACATTTGTTTTGTTATTACTCTTTCCAAACCTCTATATGAAGGATAATTTTCATCAATTTATGACTATTACACTACACCATCCATCCCCATGTGGCATTAGTATAAGGAAGGATATGAATAAATAATAATGAGAAGAAGAACACAACAATTGAAAATGTGGGGTGAAATTTACACCAAATCCAGTATCACTACTATTGAGATTCTCAATAATAATAATAATAATAATAATAATAATAATAATAAATATTGAAGTGATATGAACATAAGAATCCACTGTTTCCCCCCCTCAAACAATAATTGATTCCATTAATCCATTATCATGGAGTTTAGAAGGGAACATCTGAAAAATACAATAGAAAAAATGAATGAAAAAAATGAAGATAATGAGAGAAACTAAGATATAAATATAACAGTATAAATTATTAAATGATAAAAAAATCATACAAAATAGATCACTGCAAAAAATTATTCCTTTCAAGGGGGGAGTAATTAAATATTTTAAGGAAATAGAGGTGGAATCATTTTCATCAATTATATCCTATAAAATATAATACATTTTTGTAATGTTAAATGTTAAAATCAGTACATGAATTATTTTGTAATGTTTTTCATAGATGTCTTATATATTATCCCATAGATTTTTATCATTAATGGAAATTAATTGAAGTTGTTATAGTCGAATCGATAAAGAAAATATTTTTATCTAGATAGACTATCCAAATTAAATGTACATAATGCCAATGTTTTTTATATATTATTGATAAAATATTGGAATTATTCTTTCTTTGAAAGTCATATAATATATCATTCTCATTCACCATTAAAACATAATCAACATTAATAGTGTTTTGAATGAGTTATTATTAGAACATTAATTATAATATTTCAGTCCCAGAACATTCATTATATATAGATACATCACCTTCAAAAACAATTTTTTCCATGGTAACATATAAATAGAATAATTATCTTGTTATTAGAAATGATTCAAATAAAGAATATATATTATTAAAAATTTAAGGTAAATGTAATTTAATTAAGAAATGCTATGGCCAATTTATTTTTTGGGGCCCATGTATTCTAATCCCCATCATCATCGACTTGATGGACAATTATATCCCCAAAAACTATGTATTCAAAATTTAATACATCAGTTAAAAATGAAAATATATTTGATATTAATTCAAAAAAATCAATAAAAACCCAACAAAATAAATATTTTGGGCTTAAAATATTAGGTTCCGCTTAAATGGGTAAAAGATAAATTACCATTGAAATTTAAACATCATGGCCAATTTTTTTAATTTTTATTAAATATTCAAATAAATCAAAATTTTGGTGAATTTATTAAATTATTGTAAATAAATTATTTACAAAAATCAAGGTTCATCAGTATCACACTAAAACCATGAAAAAACACCCATAGGTAGTACCTCATGGAAACCTGACATCAATAGAAGTATAATACATATCTTGTCACAACAATACTAAAGATAAGCTAATACAAATTTTCGAAAAAACTAATTAAAATCCAAAAAGGTGACAACCATGATGACTCACCGAGTAACCAGGTGAAAATGATTCCTTGGGACACCATCATCACTAGAAGCCTATAAGACCACATCATTCATCTGATTCAAACATGCACCGGGGGAATTAAAACCAAACCCTAAATAAAGAGAAGAGGTAAAATTAGAAAAATTGTGTGAGAATAACATTAGGGCCTAATATTGCCATATAAATACCTTATATTGGGGAATATGTCCTTCTAAAATATTTCATAAAAGGGGATTGAAGTGGATATAATGGGGAGGGATCCCCTACTCGGGAAATATAAAATGGATGAATAAGTGCCAATTATGACCTCCTAAAGTCAATGGATATGTGTTATTATCCCCATATACAAAACATTAAATAGCTGATGGAATCCTTGTGCATGGGGGTGCCACTATCCAGCCACCAGAATGTTGGTGGATATGGTAGTTTTGACTATAGCATCTCAGAAACACTATGCTACTTCTACAGAATTCATTATCCTCCCAATAGCAATTTGACACCATTGACCATCTATAATACACCCCTTGAGTAGTCCCAAAATTTTAAATTAAATTCTGAATCCCAGTTCAACAGTCATCCCATCCACTAATTCAGAAATTAAAATTTATCATGAATTTCAAATGTTTTTATGGAAAAGATGTATTATAGTGATATTATGTGTATAAAATCCATAACAAAATTTTATGTCTATAGATAAATATATTTCTGAAAAATGGATAAGACCACATATTTTTCAGAAACTGCAAATGATATCATTTTATACCATTTTATATAAATTTCAAGGGAATTCATTAGGGTTTAAATGGATATAAAATCATAATTTATAAAAGATTTTTCTTAAAATATATGAATTAAAAAACATTATGAATATTAGGTTATTGAAAATGAAATGAAATTTTTGTGATTTGTGGAATACATATGTATAATTAAATAGGTAACTTGTGGTTATTATTCATGGTTAAAATTATTAATGATGAATTTAGATTTTACCAAATGAGGTGGTGGCCAAAATTTATATTTTTGAAATATTAATGATGAATAAATTCTGGTTATAATATATATATTTATATATTATAATACATAGATGATCAAAAATTTATAGTTACATAGTTTTTGATGTCGTTGTGAATATATTATTTAAAATTTCACATTTTAAAGAGGAAAAATTATTCCTTGGACATTGATTTACTTAATAAATGAATGGAAGTTTCATTACTTAGTTGATGTTTTCTATTGATGTTTTATTAAGTTTTAAACTAGATGATTTCGAAGCTGTTTCATCATTAATAAAAATGTAGATAATTTTATCAATGAATTAGGGGTAAATTAGTTTGAATAAAATTGAAAATAATAAAATAATTAGTATAATTGTAATGCCCTGACCCCAGATACCCAGAGTTGGTGCATTATTGCGTACCATTGGAATGATCACAAAAGATCGAGTCTCGAATGACTGATTAGTTTAGTAGCCGTGGAAACACTAGATACATTCATAAATGTTACATTACAGCATAAAGTGAAAAACTACAATATCATAGTCTCCATTTTCCACACTCATATTCCCTTCAGACTATCCCTACATGTCATTCCTAAAATACTTCTTCACATCCTGGAAAAATTAAAACATTGAAAGGGGTGAGCTCAGATGCTCAGTAAGGATAACACTATAGCGGAAGCTTTCATAAGTAAACATTAACATTTAATACAATGTATAACTAAAACAAAATCCTTTTAAACTTGAACTTCATCATAATATGGCAAAAATAAAATGAAATAATGTCATTTACTTATTCACATGGATATTCTACTAGTCGAATAATCACATGCAATATCAATAACCACTTTCATAATGATGAAATGCATAATGCCAGACTATCATAACAACATAGAAAGGCCTCGTGCCAAGACTAAAAATAAGATTTTGTCAAGGTCTCGTCCAAGACACTAGTTTGTCTCATGAGACCTACCGATGCATCGAGAAGCTATAGCGGGCTCCACCCATCACTTATTAAGTACAATGCATTCCTCATATGAACAGGGTTAAACATATCATAAACCATAACATAATCGTATCACATTAAACATGCATAAAGTAAACATAACATTTCCACATTTCAATCACAAGATATCAATACAACACATTGATATAATAAAAAAATTTCAAAACCATTTTCAATACCAAAATAATAGAAAATTAAAACTTCGTATTTATTTTTCATTTTAAAAAAAGTTATGGCTTGTAGAGGAAGCCGAAACTCAAATAATGGTCATGGTGGAGGAGAATTTGTTGTCGCCGCATACGTAAGAAAAAATCATTCCTTTTGTGGTTTAGTAAAAATGATTTGTATAAAAAGATACCTTTTGAATAAAAGTATAAGTCAAAGGGGTTTATACACCATATAAATAAAAGTTGTGAATAAAACAAAATATGCCTCAATGAAAAGAGATTGAGACAAAGTCCTTTACAAAGATCATTTTTTAAAATAAAATAGATCTATTATGTGTATTCACTATAAGTACACATAAATACAGAACAAATACAAGATATTACATAATAATATCATGACATAATTTGAAAGTAGGAGATTTACCCAAAGAACAGAAATTGGGTTAAGAAGTTCCCATACCTCGTGTCCGAATCGACTCGACCGCTCTTTAACCTCCTGAATAATAAACTAGAGTTAATCTCTACTTACATAAGAACCTTTTTCATGTTAATAATCCCTTTTATATCACTTAATACCATGTTACAAAAATTATTAGTCAGTTAAGTTAATAACGATCATTTTGTCGATCTTTGGTACTTGAGTCAACAATAAACATCTTATAATTACAAGTTGTTTATGTGGTAGAATATCCATTATCTCCAGAATTATATTAATGATGTATATATCATATATATCCTATATATTCAGTATATACATGCATTTATAATACTACATAACATTTAGAGGTAATAAATGAAATGCACCGTTCATGGAGACAGTAAGCCGTACGTATGCATGAACGCTACTTTCATTTCTATTTTGTATTTAATGGAATGAATTTATAATTATATAAAGGTATAATATAATTCCAGTATAATATAATTTATAATACCATTTACTCCATCCTTTATACATCCCACATATGGCATTAACGATTCAAATCCCTTTGAGGTGGCGGTAGTCCGAAATTCCTAAAATGAAATTATCGCGTTTACCCATAATGGAAATCGTAAAGGTATGCCATAAATTGAAAAATACAGAATCATAAGAAAAAAACATAATATATATCATATATAAAAATATTGTCATCATAATGGCCTATATGAGAGGTGTTAAAAGAAGATTGAACAATCATCGTTTTGTGAGGCAGAAATTTTCCAACCACAGAAACAGTTTGTTCTTTAACCATTAGACGAAGGTGTGTGTAAGTGTAAATAAAATTATTATCATAACAACATCCTAGTATATTGAAGATATTGTTTTTTTACAAAATAAAGGAATAAAATGAGTATAAGGGGATGAGTAAGAAATATAAAACAAAATAACATAAAAGAAGACATTACCTTAATATCGGGTAACTCTTTCTGATTTGAGCCAAAGGCTTCCTTGGGAAGAATAATGCCCAATGTGAGGCTTCTAGGAGTAAGAAATGGAAGTTGAGAGAGTATTTGGGCAGAGGATTGCCGAGCCAAATGGCTTTGATGGTGTGAATAAGGTGGTAGTGGTGGGGGCCTTTTTTAAGAGGAGAGGTGGGGCACTCTTGGAAGGTCATGAAATGTTACATTATTATGAAGTGATTTTCGGATTTCAAAGGTCCCACAATGATATAGTTTGAGGATAAGGTGATAAGCGTTAGAAATATACTCATCCAATAGGTTTTTTACAAGTGTAATTCTTAGATTTTACATTATCGTTTCATTTTATTTAAATTGTTAATTAATGAGGTAATCGCTGCATCATCATTGTGTAATAAAAAATTTAATTTATGTAATGTCTAAAAATTATAAAAAAATTACCATGATGTAGGAAATATTTTTATCTTTACAATTAATATTTATAGTCAAAAGTTTAACTTATATAACCCCATGTAATAATTGTTTTAGTAAAACAACACATGTTTGTGACAATTTTATTTTTACTTTAAATAAAAAGTTATTAATGACATTTTCTTACCCAAGTGGCTCCATGGGGTCCCCATGTTGACCCATGTATTTTATTGGTCGGCCATGACTCATCCAATAAGGGTAGGACAAGTGTAAGGGTATTTTCATATTTTTATAATACCATTTTTACCTTAAATTTTACTAATTACCTTTAATCGCGATTAATTAAACTTAAAAGTTACTATTCACTAAAAAATTATTTTAATCCCATTGAACCACATTTTACATTCTAATGGCAACCATTTATGTTGGATTTTTGAAAATCAAATCACAGAAGTGGTAATGTTTCATTTAAATGAAAAATCAGTTTTTTAACTATCACTTAGTGGTTTCACTATTCATCAAAAATTGAAGTTTTTTAGAACAATGCCAAAATTTCACCCTAAGATATAATTGATATTCCGAATTCAAAAATGATGTCTATTTTAAAAAATTCCAAACATATAAGTTGCATTAATTAATTTTATAATTAATTACCGCTGTTACAATAAATAGCGTGTTTTTAAGAAACAATATATATCAAAAGATTGCCAATTGTTTATGTCCAATTTCAAAGTGAAATTAATTATAATGACCACCATTGGTTAAAATGGTAAAAATATATTCTAATTACACTTTAAAACCACTCAATAGTATAATTTATCACTATAAATTATTTTGATTAAAAAAGATGTTTTAAGTATTTTTCACTATTCATAAAAAATTGGAAGTTCTTAGAAAAATATCAAAAATTCAACATAGGCTAAATTTTATATTCTGAATCCAAAAATGTAGTCCATTTTTTAATATAAAATATATATAATTTCAAAAAGTGGGTATTACTATTCATAATGGTTATTTTGATTGGTCGCGGTGTGTTAGAATCTCGAACTTGCGTAAAATGCAAGCTATTGCATTATTGAAAGAGAAGCGTATCGTGGAAGCTCGGGGTGTTACTTTCTCCCCTCCTATAATAAATTGTGTCCTCGCAATTTGAAATTTTTCTTTGAAAATAATAGGGTTAAAATAGAAAATAACATTTTGGAATACCCACATCGGAAATAAGGTTAATAAAAATATAACATTAAAAGAAAGAATTATTATTTAAAAGGTCACCCGAGATAGCCCATACTAGGATTCTATGAAAATATCTATATGGAAGAAAAACAACCATCAGGTCTAATAGAGAGTTGTAGAAAACATGATTAGGAGAAAGTTAACCACAAGAAAATCACATACTTGTGATTGGTTAGACGGTCATCGAATCCCTAGTTGGAAAAGTTAACCGGAAACGTTTTTGTTTTAAGTTACCTTTTATAAGTTTGAGGAATTTATTAAGGAGATTTACTAAGAACGTAAGGAAATATACTTACTTGTCATGTAGAATTTCATTCTTTAATAAATGTTTACCACAAACCCATCATTCACTCCAAAAGGTAATAGAACTCTAAAATATTATATTTATCCTAATTGTATAAGGTTCCAAATATTAACACATACCATTTAGATTAGGAAAACATTTTTGTAATAACTAGGGACTTCCTGTAGTCTAGTGGTAGGTAATAAAGGCCTGTTGCACTACGGTTGTGTGTTTGATTCCTGTAGCTTTGTCCGACGCAACGGGTTATCCCCCGACCTGCAGGTTGTCCTTTTCCAAAAAATATAGTATTATAATATTCCAAAATTAATCTTCAAAAATATTTTAACATCAAAAAATACTATCCCAGGTACAACTTAATCCATTCCAACCATTATAGTTATTCAAAATACCTTTGTCCAGACATTCTCTAAAAGGTCTCTAAATTCCAAAATCAATTGTAACATCAGATTCCTCAAAAAAGTAAATTTTCTCTTATTGTAACATACTAAAAATATGATTACCTTAATCATATTAAAGCCTTAATGAAAAAAAAACAAGTATTTTAGTACAATCCTTATATATATCACATTATTCTTATAACCAGAATATAATCCTTGAGTCCAAAAGCACCAATACATTAATTATTCCACTTCAACTATAGCAACAACATATGATTGTCCTTGATCCCTTGGCCTTTTCTGAAGTAAGTTTCCCTGACACATAGGAAATTCATTTTGATAATGCCAGATTTCCCAATAATTGTACCATTCAACATTAATAGCCTCTTTCTTTCCCTTGCAATCACGAGCCTGGTGACCTTTTTCTCCACATATATAACAAACTTCCATTCCTTTTAGGTATGTACCGGTGTGATTCTTCCCACAATTATCGCATAATGGAACTCCTTCTTTCCCGTTTTCCATTTATCTGTCTCTTGTTCCACCATTCTGTTCTTCTATTGCTTTACTTTATTGTCATAAGGATTAGAGAATTCCTTTTCTGTATTGATAGCACATGAGGCAATATCTTCATACATTGAGAAAGATTGTGATACTAAATCTCGATGGAGAAATGGTTTATCCCATCAAAGAAACAATCAATATTACTTCATGGGTTACGTATATAATCTGCAGCATGCCTCGCTAACCTTGTAATGTTAGCCTCATACTTTGCAACATTCTCATCCTCCTTTTATCTCAGACTCAGAAATTGCCTTTCCATATCTACTGGATGGTCATGACGGAAGTATTTTTCTAAGAAAAGCTCTTTGAACTCCCGCCATTCCATATTTGATACTTCATCATCTTCCATTGTATTTTTAATCAACGACCACCATTGATCAGCATCTCCAGTGAGGCGGTAAACTGCCATGACAACCTTCTCCCTTTTGCTACTCCCCAAGGTGTTGAATATTTTCTCTAAGGAGTTTACCCATTGCTCATCTAATAATGGATTTGTACCCCCATTAAATGTTGGCGGTCGCTACCTCATGAAGCGGTCAAACAGTTATCCTCCATGTTGTGGATCAGGGTGCTCCATACGAGTAAGGTTATTATTCATAACCTCAGTGAGTTGTCCCAGTATGGTGATAATTTGATCAACACCAGTTGTATCTCCAGCTCCACAATAATTTTCATGAGCAGGAGGGCAATCTCTACATGGAGTGTGTGCATTGATACAATTTCCATTCCTCCCACTAGGCACCATTTCTAAACAATGGAATAAACTACATTAGATTATGAATCGAAATATGTAATTTCATACTTGTAAAACACATAACATAAATTTGACAGTTTATGGATACAATCCATAATCATAAAAAAAATCCTTTGAGATGTATATACTCATAAACCCTTCATAATGGTTGGTAAAGAAAATGAGAATTATCGTAAGCGTATCCCTCGTGAGTGTCGTAACCAAGAGTGCAGCAAGGCTCGTTGTTGTGCACCAGTTCACGTTCGAGTCTAGCTCAAAGTGGTGTTTTCTGGTTTTACCCCTAGGTACATCTGTGCTAGAGCCGCCTCTACTAGCACGTATCCAGACAGGGATGTATTGCTCCGAAAACCCACAAAATCACTGTTATACCAAAATTTTAGGAAGTTCTTATATACTAATCCTCAATGTCTATCTTCGGGCTATGTGCTCTAATAAGAGTTTATCTAAATCTAGCTTCCAAGGTTTGTACTAAACTGCCTCTGATACCAACTATAACGCCCTAACCCCCGTTACCCAGAGTTGGTGCATTATTGCGTAACATTGGCATGATCACAAAAGATCAAGTCTCGAAAGACTGATTAGTTTAGTATCCTTGGAAACACTAGATACATTCATAAATGTTATATTACAACAAAAACTGAAAAACTACAATAACATAGTCTCCATTTTCCACACACATATCCCCTTCAGACGATCCCGGCAGGTCATTCCTAAAATACTTCTTCACATCCTGGAAAAATTAAAACATTGAAAGGGGTGAGCTCAGATTCTCAATAAGGATAACAATATAGAAAAACCTTTCATAAGTAAACATTAACATTTAAGGCAATGTATAACTAAAACAAAAGCCTTTTAAACTTGAACATCCACATAATATGGAAAAAATAGAGTGAAATAATTCCTTTTACATATTAAAATGGATATTATTCTAGTCGAATAATCACATGCAATTACAATTACCACATTCATAATGATGGAATGCATAATTCCAGACTATCATAACCACGTAGCCAAGGCCTCGTGTCAAGACTACAAATAAGATTTTGTCAAGGCCTCATGCCAAGACACTAGTTTGTCTCATGAGACCTACCGATGCCTCAGGGAGCTATAGCGGGCTCCACCCGTCACTTATTAAGTCCAATTCATTCCTCATATGAGAAAGTTTAATCATATCATAAACCATAACATAATCATATCACAAAAAACATGCATAAAGGAAGCATAACATTTCCACATTTCAATCACAAGATATGAATAAAACACATTGATATAGGAAAACCATTTTCAAAACCATTTTCAATACCAAAATAAAAGAAAATTAAAAATTGGTATTTATTTTTCATTTAAAAAAATGTTATGGCTTG
This sequence comes from Viscum album, assembly GCA_963277665.1. Taxonomy (NCBI): domain Eukaryota; kingdom Viridiplantae; phylum Streptophyta; class Magnoliopsida; order Santalales; family Viscaceae; genus Viscum; species Viscum album. Next base: position 1,797,896,564 of record OY728130.1, on the reverse strand, counting down.
TAGAGGAAACCGAAACTCAAATAATGGTCACGGCGGCGGAGAAGTCGTTGTCACCGCATACGTAAGAAAAAAACATTTCTTTTGTCATTTAGTAAAAACGATTTGTATAAAAATATTCATTTTTAATAAAAGTAAAATTCAAAGGGGTTTATACACCTTATAAATGAAAGTTGTGTATAAAACAAAATATGCCTCAATGAAAGGAGGTTGAGACAAAGTCCTTTACAAAGATCATTTTTTTAAATAAAATATATCTATTATGTATATTCACTATATGTACACATAAATACGGTAGAAATACTAGATAGTACATAATAATATCATTACATAATTTGAAAGTAGGAGATCAACCCAAAGAACTGAAATTGGGTTAAGAAGTACACTTACCTCATGTCTGACTCGACTCGACCACTCTTTAACCTCCTGAATAATAAACTAGAGTTAATCTCTACTTCCTTAAGAACATTTTTCAATTTCTTCATCCCTTTTATATAACTTATTAGAATGTTACTAAAATTATGTAGTCATTTAAGTTATTAACGGCCGTTTTGTCGAACTTTGGTACTTGAGTCAACAATAAACTTCTTATAATTACAAGTTGTTTATGTGGTAGAATATCCATTATCTCCATAATTAAATTCATGATGTAGATATCATATATATCATATATATACAGTATATACATTCATTTATAATATTACATAAAATTTAGAGGTAAGAAATGAAATGCACCGTTCATGGAGACAGTAAGCCTTACATACGCAAGAACACTACTTTCATTTCTATTTCGTATTTAATGGAATGAAGTTATAATTATATTAAGGTATAATATAATACCAGTATAATATAATATATAATACCATTTACTCCATCCTTTATATATCTCACATATGGCATTAACTATTTAAATCACTTTGAGGGGGCAGTAGTCCGTATTTCCTAAAATGAAATTATCACGTTTACCCATAATGGAAATCATAAAGGTATGCCATAAATTAAAAAATAAAGAATCATAAGGTAAAAAAACATAATATATATAATATATAAAAATAGTGTCAACATAATGGCCACCATGAGTGGTGTTAAAAGAAGATTAAACAGTCATCGTTTCATGAGGTAGAAATTTTCCAACCACAGAAATATCATGTTTTTTAACCATTAGACGAAGGTTTGTGTAAGTGTAAATCAAATACATCTCATAAAAACATCCGAGTATATTCAAGATACTATATTTGTTACAAAATAAAGTAATAAAAAAAGTTTAAGGTGTTGAGGAAGAAAAATAAAACAAAATATCATAAGAGAAGACATTACCTTAAAATCGGGTAACTATTTTTGATTTGAGCCAAAGGCTTTGTTGGAATGAATTATTCCCAAAGTGAGGCTTCTAGAAGTAAGATAGGGAAGTTGAGAGAGTATTTGGGCAGAGGTTGGCCGAGCCAAATGGCTTTGATGGTGTGAATAAGGTGGTAGTGGTGGGGGCCTTTTATAAGAGGAGAGGAGGGGCACTCTTGGAAGGTCATGAAATGTTACATTATTATGAAGTGATTTTCAGATTTCAAAGGTCACAAAATGATATATTTCGAGGATAAGGTGATAATTTTTAGAAATATACTCATCCAGTAGGGTTTTGACAAGTGTAAGTCTTAGATGTTACATTATCATATCATTTTATTTAAATCGTTATTTAATGAGGTAATCGCTGCATCATCATTGTGTAATAAAAAATTTAATTTATTTAATGTCTAAAAATTATAAAACAATTAACATGATGAAGGATATATTTTTAGCTTTCCAATGAATATTTATAGTCAAAATGTTAACTTATATAACCATATGTAATAATTGTTTTAGTAAAACAACACATGTTTGTGACAATTTTATTTTTACTATAAATAAAAAGTTATTAATGTCATTTTCTTAACCAAGTGGCTCCATTGGGTCCCCAAGTTGACCCATGTATTTTTTCGGTCGTCCATGACTCATCCAATTAGGGTAGGACATGTGTAAGGGTATTTTAATATTTATATAATACCATTTTTACCTTAAATTTCACTAATTACCTTTAATCGCGATTAATTATTCTTAAAAGTTACTATTCACCAAACAAATTATTTTAATCCAATTGAACCACATTTTACTTCCTAGTGAAAACCATGTATGTCGGATTTTTTAAAATCAAATCATAGAAGTGGTAATGATTTATTTAAATGAAAAATCAGTTTTTTAACTACCACTTAGTGGTTTCACTATTCATAAAAAATTGTAGTTTTTCTGAACAATGCCAAAATTTCACCCTAAGCTATAATTGGTATTCTGAATTCAAAACTGTTGTCTATTTTAAATAATTCCAAACATATAAGTTCCATTAATTAATTTTATAATTAATTTCTGATGTCAAAACAAATAGAGTGTTTTTAAGAAATAATATATATCAAAATATTGACAATTGTTTATGTCCAATTTCAAAGTGAAATTAATTCTAATGACCACCATTGGATAAAATGGTAAAAAAATATTCTAATTACACTTTAAAACCACTCAATCATATGATTTATCATTATAAATTATTTTGATTAAAAAAGTATTTTTTATGTATTTTTCACTATTCATAAAAAATATGAAGTTCTCAGAAAAATACCAAAAATTCAACATAGGATAATCTCAAAATTTCGAATACAAAAATGAAGCCCATTTTAAAATATTAAATATATATAATTTCAAAATGTGGGAATTACTATTCATAATGGCTATTTTGATTGGTCGCAGTGTGTTAGAATCTCGAACATGCGTACAATGCATGCTATTGCATTATTGAAAGAGAAGCGTATCATGGAAGCTCAGGGTGTTACAATAATATTATATTTGATAGAATTGTTTTCTGAAATTATTTTTTCTAAATAATTTGATACAATATATAAAATTACTCCAAAATATTCATTATATTCGTAGTGAATATAATATTATGATATATTTAGGGGATGATTCAATATATTTTCTATTATATTACAATGAATGAGAAAATATTATTTACTATCACTGATGAATATTGTGTAGAATAAATACATTTATTTTCTTAATAATAAGTTGTCATTTTGGGAAAATTTAATAAATTTTTTGATTATGAAATTGTTGCTTATGTATTTATGTACTATGTATGTAGAGAAAACAATATCCATAAAATTTTGCACCTAACCAATCTAGATGAAATGAAAACATTGGGATTTTTCTGAAAAGATATACATTGATACTTCTATTTTTTATGATAGTTTATGGGTTATAATATAATGAATACTATAAATCAATATTGAGAAATTAATATCAAATAGATTATATATCATTTTATTAATGTTAAATTATTAAATCATTTGGTAAAAATGAATATATTTCAATATAAAATATTTTTATATAAATCGTGAATAAAAACATAAAAAATATACCATTCAGAAACACATTTTTAAGATGGTAGATTGATAACCAAAGCACATAGAAGTTCATTAGGTTTCTATGAATATATTTTTTTAGCTGGGTATTATACATTCCATTTGGAGAGATTAAAGAAGATCCATACTATAAAAAAGATTTGTGTTCTATGGAAATCTTGATGTTAATAAATATGAGTAGATTATAACGGTATGAATGAATGGTTATAATTTATGGATGTGTGGAATATATGTTCAGATATACCTAAAAATAAATCAATTATTTATGTAAAAAATATTGATTTTTTCAATAAACTAAATAAGATCACTTGAGGGGGATATTTTATATTAAACCAAATGATTTCATTATTAATTATATATTGGAAAATGGGATAGTGCATGTGATGGAAAACTAATTATATATTTGAACAAATAGGGGGGGGAATCCATAAATATCAAAAGGAAATGATACCATCTATTAAGATAGAGAGGTGGTGGGACCAGTTGGACATGCCTATGAGTATATGATGTTAGACATTTCTCATGTGGTGTAAGAAAAAGTTAAAATCATGAAAATACCTTATCTATTTTATGTTATTATTGTTTATTTTTTGGTTCATTTTTTTTGAACATTATTTTATCGAATGATCAATGTAATTTTGTGTTCTCTGTTGGACTACAGTTACTTCATCAAAACATTGGCATCTTTTTCTTTTATTTTTTGATCATTTAAAACATCTTCTACAGGGGAGGTTATGGATGGGTGTTCGAGAATTTTTGGTTCTGTACACAAATAGTTGTACCCAAGAATGGCTTGGAGTTTCCTCTTGTGAGGTTCCTATTATAATTATTTATATTTCAATGGAATTTTACTATATTATATAGATTAAAATTTAATGAAGGTAATGTCTAAATTTAAAATTTCGATCGGTGAAACCTCAAATAATAGAGAATACCGATTAAATATTATCTATATCAGAAAGACATAGAACATACATTATATTGGATGAAATCATAATAATTTGAAAAGGATAAATGGGAATGACTCTATTTGAATTCAATTAGGATATTTCTGATTATATGGTCCCAAAAATCTACCTTCAATATATGGTAGGTTTGTTCATTTGGTGGAATAATAACCAATCACTCTAATGTCTATTAAAAACATACATTGGTTGTAAATTTCCACCAAAATTGGTGACTATTTAACATGAAAATTTATAACATGTATCAATTGGATGATTATTTAAATACCTTTAGAATTTATCTTTTTCAACTACAATGGGTGGGAGTGATATTTGATGGCGAGTTTTGGGAAATTGAAAATTATTTCAACTATTCCAGAATCTCATGACATATTTGTTACAACTCGGAATAGTTTCTATTTAAAAACATTTGTGGTGTTAGATGACATTTGAGATTTGGTTCTAAAATCTGTTATCTATAAGAAGAAAGTCTAATTATATACCTTAAAACATTAGTATTTAATCTAAGTGAAAATAATCCTAAAATTAAGAAAAAATATTATAGAAAATGGATGTATAAGATAGAATAGGAACAAGTTAAATTTGAAATCCCATTAACTACATTCAACAATTTCTTGAAAATGTGGCACTTGATGTACTATTTTAGACAAAAAATAAATAAATTTGGATTTTTTTCTTCATGAATTAATTCTAAAAATTTCGTATCTATGGATAAAATTACAATGTTTATAACAGTCATTATCCTATTGACGTCAGGGATTAGTAATTATAGGAATTTATTTTACTAAAAAAGAAGAATATCATGTGTTGTTCTTTATATAGAATATTTTAAAAGGTACATATTACATATGTTAAATATCTCTTGATTTTTAGGAAATGTGATATGAATTTATGTACTAATAATGTAAGAGTTTTGTAGTTACAGGGGGTGAAATACACTTCATGTTTACAGAATAATTTGATCATGATTAGTCATCAAGATGATGCAGGTTTTTACAAAACCATTATGGAATGTGCTTCGAACAGAAAATGTAGTTATATATTTGTGGCCAATGTTTTTAATGTAAGAACAATATACCTTACATGCAATTTGGAATGTGAAAAAACATAATGAAAAAAACATAGATAATATAAAATTTATTCCACGATCATATATATCATAATTGTGTGATAGGGATGATTGTACTTACCAAAAAGGGAATACAAAAAACTATTCGCATAGAGTTAAAAACCTAAAAAGAGTTTAGATAGGGGATATAGAAAAATGTTCCATTAAATATTGAAGGAAATGAGCCTTGGAATTAGAATTTAGAGATTTCACATTTCAATGTATAGGGGAAACTCATGTTTTCAATAATGTAGGGTCATTATACTTTCTTATTGTCATTGATGATGAAATATGAAATGTGTGGGTGCTTCTTATCAAAAAAGAGACTGATTTTTTAAAAAAATTATTTGATGGGGTGACATCATGGAAAAAAAGACTAGTTTTAATATTATTTTATAAAATTCAAATAAAAATGGTAAATTTGAAGGATGATAGTTTGAGTATTTTTGTTGGTATAAAATAAAAGTTTTTCAGAAGAGAGTTTTCAATGTACAATATCTATTAATATGTAAAATAGGATGAACTAAAAACAATATTATAGATAAAAAATAAATATATTTTTTTAATATATGCTATGAATTTTTTTGTATACTTAGAAAATATTAGTCATACTAAACCAATGGGGAAAATGATTTTAGAAGTTCTCTATAACCAATTTTATAAAAATTCCTATAATATAAAAATTTCTAGTGTGTTTCCTTTGTCCATGAAATTTATTGAATGTTTGATGTTAGAAACAAATTAATATATTTTTTTCTTTATGGTTTATATAAATAAGGACATATCATTACCACGTCGTTATAATGATCATTATATGGTAATTAAAAAATGGAGTGTTCACTTATGTAAATTGATTATATGGAAATATTTGAACCTATAAAAATATACAGTTGAGAAAAAAATCAACAGTGAATACCATGGTTGATATGAATGGATGTTTAGAAAATATCGTATGTTATTGAAATAGTCATGTTCTAGAAGAACATATCTATCCAAAAGATATATTTTTAGATGGATATTGAATTCTAAATGATCATACAAAACATGAAATACTAAAAAAACTAGAAAAATGAATTATTGGGGTTTAAATTTAGATGACATAGTCCCTAATTAGGATGAGCCTCAATAAATGAGGTAGTTTATAAGAGTCATAATACTAGTGAAAATGATAATATATGAATTACATTATCTAGTTATAAAACATTATTGGGAACCGAATATCCCAGAAGAGGTGGTAAGAATCAATGATGCTAAATTATTGAATTTAGAAATTGAGGAAGAGGTAAAATCCAAACATGAATATGATGTATGGTGTCTATTATAAAATCTTTCTAGATATATGGTTCTATATAATAAATGACACAAATGGTTGATAGAAGAATAATTATGTATGATTTGTTACAGGGATAGGTTAGTAATAAAATACATTCAATAAAAGGAAGGAGTGGATTTCAAAAATATATATTCTACCATTCGCGCGCACAAAAAAACAGTATAGTTCATGGAATGTTTTTTGAATATAATCTACATCTTGAAAATTTATATATGATTATATGATTCTAATGTGAATATCTAGAGGTAAAAATTTACAGTAAATAGACTAATGGTTTCATGAAAAAAGTGAAGGAGTATCATGTGAGGTTAAATGGAGTTCATATGGAATAATGAAATTTCCCATAAAATGGAATCATAATATTAATGATTTCAAAAAATAATTTAATTTTGAATAGTGATATGATGATTATTTTTACCATAATAATTTGTTTAATGATGAGCGTTTTTTCACACATATCTTGTATATGTATGATATGTGTTTTCTTATTCAATTAAAGAAATAGATTAAAGAAATGAATGATATGTTATATAGAATATTTCAAATTATGGATATATAGGAATCCAGTCATATTTTGAGGATGTGGTTAATAAGGGATTGAGAGCATGGAACATTGATACTTTTATCACCAGGGATCATTCAAATGATAATTAAAAGGTTTAAAATGTATGAATCCTTACCATTCTCTAACACCATAGTCATAAATCATAACTTAACCAAATATAAATATCAAATACATAAATGAAATGATATAGAAAATGTTCCTTATGAATTAGGCGTTATAATTTTTTTTTCACGGTTTGAAAAAGGTTTTTCATTGATGATGTAGTGGGTCTTTTTAGTTGGTATATAAAAAATTTGAGAAATTAGCATTCGGATGTGTTAAAGTGGATACTATATTGGTTAAATAGTTTAGAAGGTATTATCGTATGTTTCAGAATATATTATCCATTAACATGGCATGTTAGGGTTGAATTTATAGGAGGTTCAAACACATAATTACGTTCTATTGTCATTGAGAATAGCTAAAGTAGAACTAACAAATGTTGGACGTGTTTATAATAATTTTATCTACACTATCAAACATGGAAGTAGAGTAAGTCTCTAAAAATGATTTATAAAAGGAGATGATATGTTTAATTGGATTTTTATAGGAACTCAAGAATTTAAGGGGAACCAAATTTTGTTCTATGATAGTTAAAGAAAATTCAACCATATAAATAATTATGTGTTTCACTCATGAAAAGTCAAATTCAGCTGAATTATATAATTATATTGAACCTTATGGAAAATTGAGTTTAAATAATATTAAATATTTAGGGATGTAAAAAAATTTGAGTAATATGACAAAAAGGTAATAGTTGAAGAATTTATAGTCCATAGTTTCAGCAAAGTGAGACTTGGATGACTGGGGAAAAATGATAAAGATTCCTGATTGTTTATATTGAGGTAATAAAGGCTAAAATTTAATATATAGAAAAAAGTATTTAGGTGATGTTTAGAAAATAATTATCATAGGGGATATTATTTGGTTAATATGATAAATTTTATCAAGATAAGTATTAAAAATTCATAATGGATTGATTATTGATGTTTTTTACTGGAACCATATGGTTAATGTTCAATAGAACAAGGGTTATCCTATACCTAAATCATATGATAATAATTATAATAAGTTCTTACAAATCCTAAAATAGTAGATAAAGTTATTTAATATCTATAGTAATAAATCTATTTGATATTTATGAATAAAATATTATTGTAAAATATTTATAGAATATACCTTTATAGGGTATAATAAGATTTGAAATATTTCCTATCATTTTTATTTGTGATTAAAATTTTAGGCGAGTAATATTCTACGAAACTATCAGTTTATTTCGCTAAATATATTGACGTCCATAATGATTTAAATAGAGTTATGTTTTCATTTAATATTATAAAACTATAACCTTATATTAATTTTCTTAAAAGGTAGATTGTGGTAATATAATCAATGAACACATAAATCTTGTGATAAATCTCAACCTTCACCAACAAAGAGCAAAAGTGTTTCTAAATTATAGTAGGACTATATCCTAACAATGATGACCCTTTTATTGTTCTATATTCATATGATTTATTATTTTCTCACTTTTTGTGGTTTGGAGGATTTACTTTGCAGATCAATTTGATTTGGAAAAAATGGTTGGAGTGTAGATCCTTCATCCATATGTTGTAATTGGGTTCTTCATGTTTGGAAATGTTTGATTCATATTCCACATGTGATGTTTTGATAGGAGCTTTTTAAGACATGGTTCTCTTGATATTGATTATGTGTTCAGGATAGGTATCCTTACATACTAATGTAAAATACCTGTATATTTTATTTTTATTTAAGTATATTTAAAAAAATTGTTTCATTCTATGGGTTATATTAATATGTTAATTTTAAAAACAATTCTTAACAGTAGTTTTAGTATTTACATGATCAGAACTATTTATCAAATGATGATTCACTATAAATGTCTAATATTTTGTTGATTTAATATATTTCCCTATTTTTTTATGTCTTTATAAATGTAATTTTTTATGTTTTTTTAAATATAATATATGATTTAGTTAATGATGTAATGGAAAGTATTCGACTTATTAAAATTGTGCTTCAAAATTAATAGATGTTTGATTCCACTAATATTACTTTCAATTTTCAAATTTCATTAAAAAAATTAGCATATGGATGAATATAAGAATTTTTTTTTCTAATATATATAAAGGGTGTATTTATTGTACAATAATTTATGTTTAGTTAGAATAATTGTTATGTTGTATTTGGAAGAGGTGATTTTCATGGATGAAATTTTATTTTGAAAGTAGAATTATAATGGAATAAACTTGTTTGAATTAATATAAATTAATTTTTTCAATTCAATTATTTGGATCGAGTAAGTTATAGATATCTATTAGACTATGCGAGGAAACCATAGAATTAAAATGTGATATATTATGTAAAATGTAAATTGTTGTAGTTACATAGAGAATATACATTATTTATACTCTAGAGAATGATACAATAACTTCTATATATGGTAGTTTAATATATTAAAATTTCCAATAATTAATAATAATTTTGAAAAAAAGATAAAATAATGTATTGTATAGAGAAATTATTTTATCGGTGAATGTATTGTTTATTGATAATAACAATTTTGGGAAAATGAAAAATGTTCTATATCGAGTATATTTCACCATAAATATTATGTAATGTACTAATATTTGTAATTTTACTAAACATATTTCAATTTTGATCATATTATTGAATGATAAATACATTTACATTTTTATTGATTATATGACTCAATTACTTAATTTAAGATTATGATATTAGAAAAAGAATTCAATAGTTTCATGGAACATGGTTGTAATTGTAATAATATTTTTATCATGGGATTAAGGTATTTAATTTGATTTTGAAAATTCATTTTTCATATATTTAATGTAGATCTTGGTTCATGTAACAAATGTGGTTGTGAAATTATCATGATAGTGATTCTATAATGATATTTCAAAAAACTGAATGATTTGTAAATCCAAGAGGAATGATTTGATTACGCGTAATATATCAATAATTTCAATTAGGATTCCACTTTAAAGGTCATTTAACAAATGAGTAAATTCGAAATCATCAATTAAGGTTGGGTGGAAGTTATTAATTCCTAAGGGATTTATATTATTGTTTTGTAATGGACATTTATATTTTATATATTTCACATCACATTAAATATTTTGAGTATATTGGCTAGTGAGCATATATCTATTTTAAATAGTAGTGATTATAGGTGAAGAATTCAATTAATTAAAAACATTATAATTTAGTAAAACTAGTATTGTTGTGACCCACCTAATATATATAATCAACAGTGACTTAGTTATTTATATGTGGCAGTTGTGAGATCTCCATGTGTAGTAGAATACCCTTTTATATTGGAGGTTAATAAACTAAATCTTTGAGTCCACTATTAAGGTTTAACCTTTTATATCTTACCCTTGAACATGATAATGAATAACAATTACATGAAAATAGTTCATTAATATAATACATGAATCATGGCCATTATTCTAATGGAGAAGATGTTTTATGTGATACTAAAATGGTCTCACTCTACCTCTCCCTCCTCTCATGGTCATTGTTATTCATTTAAGAATATGAATAAATAAATATATGTATGTATGTATATGTATATATATATCTATGTGTGTGTTTTATTGGGGGTATGGAAATTTATTAAATAAATTAATAAATAATGAACTTTGATTTAGGTGGGACTCTTCTCACACAAAACCCAACTATTTTAGGTACATGAATTGCATAGACAAGAATTATACCATATGAAGAAATGAAATTTTTTGGGATCTTGGTATATTAAAAATATATTTTAAAATTATGGATGATAAAACGAGGCCTGTGGACATTCATTTCACCAATTTCTAACATGTAAAATAAATATTGGTCATTTTTTACCATATTTAACAATGTTTGGAAGAATTTGAGCATGTCACACAATAGTAGAAATAGTTAAAAAAAATTAATATCCTCGTTAAAATTATGTTTAAACAAGGATGTACTTTAATGAACATGTGGGGATACATTATTTGTTTTGGATCATTATTCATTGTTTTTAACCAATTTCTATTACATTTGATAAATAAGGATTAGGTTTTCAATATAAATTTGGAAAACTTTACTCATTTTTTTGAAGTTATTCAAGTATGAACATGGTTTCCTAGGATTATGATGTCTCTAATTATTGGAGTGAGATTATAAATTTTGGTTCCATGATAATATGCAGATCCATGATCCTATTTCGATATCAAGAGTTTCTAATAAGTCGATATCATTATGAAAATTAATACATAGAATCATTGAATGGTTTTTAGAAGCCTAACTAGGATATGATACCTAGATTAACACTTCATAATCCATATAGGGATCTAGATTTTTAAACTGAATATAAGTTTGAAAAATAATCATCCCCTCGGGTTTAGTAATGGATATAAGATATCTAGATGAGTGTTATCCATTGGTTTTCCATAGAAAGACTGGTTACCACCCCTTGATTCATATGGGAATATTTAATTCTCCATATTTAAGTGCATTACTATATGATATTTATTTAAATATAATATTATTCATGGTATTGTATATGTGACATGAGTTTATATTATTATCCATTGTAACCAAATATTGTATTATAATTATTTTCAAATTGGATGATAAATGTTGACAATATTGAAGAATTCATTTCATTTTAAGATCCATAAATATGATGTATAGCATGGTGAATGTTATTTAAAATTATATTTTGAGAGTATACTATGTAGTGAAAATATGTTAATTTCTAATAATTATATGTCTTTGAAATAGATATTTTGAAGGCATCATAATCGTGTAATGTATGGGGAAATGGTTGTGTGATTGTTTATTTTTCTATGTGTTACATTAATTCTCCTTAAATTATTTTTTTTAAGAGTAAATATGATGCTTTAGTATTTTCAAATATTTTATAAAAAAATAAACTTATATTTCTCATTAAGTGTTTCATTGAAAAAATTAATATTTGTTCTTAAGAGTTTGTTAATATTTATATTTATTATCAGAGATTAAATCATAATAATCAATGGGGATAGAATATTGAATTTAAAAAATTCTTTAAAACATATTTTTGTTTCAAAAAATGCATAAGGATAAAAAAATTCATTCATAATAGAGAATTTTTTATTCAAAAGGGTCCATATTAATTGAATGTATTCAAAGTAAGTGAGGAATATATTATCCCTTCAAATATTAAAAGAGAATTAAACAAAATATTTAGTTTTAGATTTAAATATTTCATGTCTGTGATTAATGGGAGATTAAATAGAATATTTAGTATCAATATATTATTGTTACAAATTTTTCAGTATTAACAGGAATTTAAAATCCCAAATGTTCCCATAAAATAATTATTTTGTTCATATCATTGTGATACTCATGGTATTATATTAGTATATTGTTAAAACATTATGTGATAGATACAATAAATATATATATCATAAATTTAAAAAAGGTAGTGGGAGAGTGAGAGAATGTTTTTAAATGAATATAATATTATTCAAATATTTAAATTGCTAAAACTGAATTTTTTATTCCAAAAGTTATTATTATAAGGAGAAACACTCTCGCTATGATATTGTTTTCTAAATCTTATTCATTACCATGGATTGGAATGGGAGATAAATTAGTTAATTTATCCTTTTCATAAAATAGTTAGTGAAGAGATATGAAAGGTATGTAACACTATTAATTGATATAGAAATAATTATGAAATATTAATCACATGGTGTGAGTTTAGTGATTCTTAGAACATCGACAAGATATCTTATATATACACTACTAAGATATAATGAATTTTTAAAAACCAAGAAAAAAATTTAATGTTCATGTGTTTTACATCATTTTATATGTAAATATGAATTGAAATCCAATATTATAGGTGACCAATTATTTTTTTTTCTTCTAAAATGGAAATAATTCCCACCTATAAGAGGGGATTTAGCAATGGATTTTGTTATTCAAATGCACAACCATTAAATATATTTTATGAAATATTTATCATCATTTATCATAATATCCAAGAAGAATTTTTTTTATAATGTAACATTTTTGGGGCTTGATTTCTAAAATCATTCAATTATGGAAAAGTTATCAATAAAAAAATGATATACAATATTTAATGGTTTTAATTGTCATATTTATAATAATTTAATTATATCATATATATAATTTATTATGATGTATCATTACACTTAAACCATTCATAGAATCCAAATTAGTGACATAATAGATACAATATTGATAAAATCAATAATGAAATTGTGGAATAAATATGGAAAAATAAACAATGATCAACATGATATTCCCCCAATCCATAAAAATGATCTAACTAGGATTAATTCCATCAAATATAAGTATTGGATTTGTCTTAAAATATATTTAATGAATATATAAAGGTAATTTGTGTAAATATTTTAGTCTTATATAACATATTTAAAGACTTTTTCGTATTTACCAATGGACTATTTGATGAATTATTCCCTCAAAAATTATTTCTGTTATTTAATCAATGAGGTGTATTCATCATGATTGATCCCCATTCACACATCAACCTAGATTAGAAATGAAAATGATTGTGTGTCTTTAAGACTACCTATAAAATTTATAAGTTTTAAACCAATGATGGGGGGTATAGAATCACATATAGAGGTATCACCATCTACATGACATAGTGAAAGAAAAAAATGATTTTAAAAATCATAAATATGAATATTAATAAAGATAAATGAGTAAAAAAACATTACAAGATTAGATGGTGGAGTTTAAGGAAATAAATAATGGGAATATTTTCCATATAGAAAATACAAATTTAAACCATGAAATATAAAATTGTAAAAAACCTTGAACACATACCTCGTATATAGCAACATTTGAAAACTCCTTCAGCAAATAGACACACATAAGGATAATGAAAATTTGTAAACAATATCACTAACATGATATTGAAAAAACTATTTTTAAATTTAATCATGAGAAAATCCTCATACATAGTATGGAATCCACAAAAATTAAAAATATCATCAAATAAGAATAAAATAATAATTAATGTGAAGAGATTAGGGTCCATGCATATTGAAAAATTATGTTAAAACCCAACTAGAGGACATATAATCCATTATGTTTTTATGAAAAAATCAATTATTTATCTTGTATGAAATACACATATCAAACCCCATCATCAATCATAATCCATAAATAAATAGTTGTTAAAATATGATAAATGACATGAAAATTTAAAAAGTCCCCTATAATATAACCCACACTAGCTAACACTATATATTCCTGGAATTATTAAAATTGTGTGGCCAAGATACTATCGTAATCCCATCACATCTTGATTTTAACCATAAAATGAATTGATATAGAATCTTGTAAAAATTCACTAGGGTGAGTTTGATTCAAATAATATTTCAATTTTGTTACATTTTGTGATCTAAAAACTAGGTTTCACTAATGAATGCCTTATTAGATATCCAATTTTACAGTGAATGTTACGTCAAAACCTAATCAAAATCAAAATAAAATAAATAATAACTCCTAAAATCACAAACAAGGATAATGTATATCACATAATCTTACAAGTTATTAGAGTAATTTAATATATAATCTAATCAACATGAATATTAAAATTACCATGTAAGATGTGAACATGACCATATAATAATCCATGTAATATTTTATAACTAACTATCTAGAAATTTTTGTAAAATATTCTACCTGACTATAAAATATTATTGGAATGATATCCCACATTATTATTTAAATCATACATTATTACACTAAAATTTTGATATGATGACTCGTATATGAGAAAAAATATCTATATAACATTCCATGGGTAAGTGAAACAATAATTAAGAACATAAATTGACAATTGATTACAAAACATGGATTATAAATTGAATAATTAATACTATAGATACTATATTATATAATTTTAACAATCTACCTGAAATTAATTATCAAAACACTCATAACATCGTTATAATTTTTTCCTCATACCATGATTCTCACCGGAGTACAAATTATTTATCAAAATTATGGTAAATTTAATTAGAAATCAATTATGAAAGCATTCATTAAAAAATTTATTTGGAAATTTATTCATTATAGGAGACAAAAATAATCAAATATTATGATTATTACATTATACTTATGAAAACAGACAAAAAAAATATCTTTTAAATTTTTCAGGGAAATATATTCAGCAATATAAATTTTTAATATGTAAATATTAATAAATTAACATCAATATGATATCTGATAACCCAAAAAATATCCCCATAATGTTCTAAATATAAAATTAGTTAAAATATACTACTCATTTCTAAAATTTAGACATTTAGTTAAAAATATGTTATTTTTCTCCAATACAAACACACACACACACAGACACATATATATGTACAGATAGGTAAATAAATAAATAGATACATAAATATATACTTACATTCATGAATTCATTAATTCAATTATATATTAATACAAACATACGTAATAATAATAATAATATTATTATTATTATTATTTCCAATAATACCAATACTAGTATAACATATTTTTAATAATATTTTATGACATTACATCCTGAAATGATGATCCTTCCACGGGATTGATTTCGATATATATATATATAGAGACACACACAAAAATACACACATTTATCTCTCCTTATATGTATAATAATTATTATATTTAATTTAAATATGGTGGGTCTCTCTAACCTACCA
The DNA here is from genome assembly GCA_963277665.1 of Viscum album. NCBI lineage: Eukaryota > Viridiplantae > Streptophyta > Magnoliopsida > Santalales > Viscaceae > Viscum > Viscum album. The sequence continues at coordinate 1,797,880,352 of OY728130.1, read as the reverse complement.
CTGACCCAAAGGGTCCAACTATTTGATTTTCATGGGGCTATCAGGAACATATCTCCCATTATAGACTGCATTATTGAATAACATTATGTTTCCAATATGTCAGAAAATATTGATTTGTTGGAAGAAGTCCCCATCCATTGATATTACTCCATCATTATTGTATTTTCTTGGTTATATGACCAGTAGTTTTCTTACTCCCCAACATTTATCTTATTACAACCGTTGACACTTTAAAATACCGAAAACCATTTTCCAAAAACAAATATATTATTTACCTTCAAAAACCAGATATATCAATCCATAATCACATATTCCATTATAGGGAGTCCATATCTAGACTCCTCAATAAGAATCATTGGCTCTTTTAACAGGTCTCAATGTTATATATTTATAGTAGAAACAATTATGATAATGAAATATTATTAAAAATGAGTGATAAAATGTAATAAGAGGATCATATATGATATTATAGATATTAATATTCTTCCTTTATTAATTAAAATCTTGTTTAAAACCATTATATTTTTGGTTAAAGCATGTTCAATAAAAGAGACACATGGGGTAATAGAATTCATCTCAATTTCCATATCATTGAGAAATATTTTTTATTAAGTTCCTATTAAAATTAAAATGTTGTAGATGATTCCACTTATATATATATATATCGTTAATATATATTTATTCATGATGATTAATGTTTCAATTAATTTTTATTCATTCATGGGTTAGCAACTCAAATGTTACCAAATATGTAAGAATTTATTTCACAATCTCAATTTATTTTGAAAAATATTATATTTCCTTTAAAGGATTCATATCATTAATCCTTTATAATAAATAAAAATTTTATTATAATCTTTATATTTTAGGATTTTCCATATTTCAACCATATTTTACTCTCTTTGGTAGTCGATTCAAGTAATGAATTTTTTAAAATTAAAAAAGCTATTTTAACTCACTTTTAATTGGATATATTTTCCTTCCATGTCAATATTTTTAAAAATTGTCTAATATAATCCCTATTATTTACATAAATGTTTTATTAAGGAAATTATATTTTAAACACGACTGATTTAAATTTTTTGAATGGGATCATTCTTATATTTTTGAAAATTAATGTTTTTGAATTTTGTAAAAAAAATTAAAAATTAATGTTTTTAACATATACAGGGATATAAAACATCCAAAAAATCATAACCAAATTCATATTTATCTTATTTTATACATTTTCTATTATTTGACAATGAAAAATCATTATTGAATGATTATTTTAATATTTCATTTTCATACCATTTATTCTTCCAAAGACATGATTTTATTACAAAATCTACATTCTCAATTAGCTGATGGTCATCTATTATATCTTATTTGTTTTTTTTATTTCCCTTGAAACCTTCACATTGGATTGATAGTTTTTATTTACATTTATCCTAAATGTACATATTTTTTGTCTCATAGATAAAAATATATCTGAAACCATAACCTATTTTTTTCATACGATGGTTTATTATGAATGAGATCATGAAATTTGATATTTTTTATTTATTTCCCCAATAAATTAGTTGTTATTATGCATGAATTATTTAAATGATATTATCTATTGTTGATTTATATGATCTAGATATTAATTAAATGACATGGTTTTTTAGTTATTTACCTTTCCATATTGTTTTTCCATTCAATAATGATGTATTCCATTATACTAAACCCTTACCAATCATTTTTGCTCATCATTTTTTTCATTCCCCAAAATATGTAGATAAAATCCTTGAAATAATTTCAAGGATGTCATGATTTTTATTTTGTTGTGTTATATATTATATTCCCAAAATAAAAATCTCATCATGTATTCATAAAACTCTCCATGAAACCTAAAAATATCATTAAATCAATATTACAACCCCTATATCTATGAAAATGTACGAAGTAGCTTTCAACATTGGTTTACTGGATTAAGGGTTGTTAAAATTAATATTAATGAATATTTAGTCAAAAAATTGGGATATATGTTTTAAAAACATAGATTTTTAAGGATAAAACTCTAATAGACCTTGAGGATATTTAATATTTAGGATAAACATTAAATATTTCATTAAGGTAGAGATTGTGTTGTTATTACTAAAAATAAATCCCTATATGGAAAATATAATAACTTCTGACTCAAACAAAATTGTATCTAAGGATAATATAGTCAACATAATTTAATATACATGCTTATTACATCATTTTAGAAGAATATTTAGTACATTTAATAAATACATGCCTGAGTACACTATTATTTTAGTATCCTTGGAAACATAAAAACCAAATTTTCTATCTTTGTGAAAGATCCTCAACATCTCCCATAAATATCTACAACTTAGCACTTCTACCTAATAAAATTTCTTCATAACATGGAAAAAGGAAACATAGGATTAGGGAGGCCTCAAATTCTCAATAAGGGTAATCAAGGGAGACCTGTAAGCATAATCATGAGCATAAGGGTATGTGAACATGTTCATGAAGATATAATATCATAACTTACATATCAAAGATCATAACTAATATCGTGGCCTAAATATTTATAGTTTGTAAGAGCTAAATCATAATGAAATTAGGATCATAAGACATGAATGTATAATATAGGAATAAAACATGGAATTTTAGAAAGCATATAAGCATAAAATATTATTTCCACAGTAGCCAAGACATCACTACCAAGACCATATTTGTGGACAAAGTCCATTACTGAATTGGGTGAACCCTTGTTTAGCCATGTATACTTAAACAATGTAAACCCTAATTCCATCCCTATATTATTAAACTAAGTATATCTGGTTCCATCCCATTATTACTGAAGTTTGTGAACCCTCATTCCAACCCTGTTTATAACATAAAATTTAAATCTTTTCCCAATTCATTAGAGTGAGATATAGGACCCACCCATCTTGTAATGAAAATCAAACATACATGTGCCACAAGAATATAAATAATCATATCATATCCCAGGAAATGAAATAAACATCATAAATAATTAAACATACCATAACCTTTGGAAAGAGATAGGGTTCATACTTATTTCATTAAAATCATAACTCATGAAACGGAAATGGATTCCTTAAACATATAACCTATAAAAGAGAATAGGATTTGACAAAGACCATGGGATTTAGCATACCTCATTCATATAATGAATATGAATGGAACCATTAGATAATTTCCTACAAGGGAATTCATAACATCACCAAATGTAATCTTAGATGGAAAATAATTTTTGAAATATCTTCCAAAAACAGTTCGTAAGGAAAATATCCATTATGGTCTGAAAAAGGCTTTTTAATGCAAAAATCCACTTTAAAATATGTTTCATAGAAAATAGATATCAAAAACACATAATGAATCTTGAAATAATTCACAAAACCTTTTTCCATGAAAACATATGAAACAATCTTCAAAAAAATTTAAGAACCTTTTTATTTGAATGTATATAATGATATCCTGAAAATGTTTTGAAAGCTATTTCTTTGAAGATACATTGAAAACTTTTATAAAAGTCTAGAATAGATTTTGAAAACTCTTTTCCATGGAAGCATATAAAAGAATCGTGAATATTTTTATGAAAAAATATTTCCTTAAAATATCTTATAAAAAAATTTCATAATGAGTAAACTTTTAAAAATGAAATGTATGATTCAATGAAATTATGGAGGGAAAATCCAAACAGGTCCTATGAGGTAAAAAGAACATTGCTTTTGTACGATAAAAAGGATAAAAAAATTCCTTATTCAGAAATTGACAATAATATTCCTTAGAGGAAAGTGGTGAAATAAAAAATGGTAAAAATAACTTATAAATCATATAGGATAATGGAATATTATTATTGGAACCCATTTTTAGAAAACATTGATTTCTGATTGAAGGGTGGGTAATGTCGAGATTTTTGGAAAACACTATATTACATATATTATAGACCAAAGAGTCGAAATATGGTACCAATACATGATTATATCATGAATAATGATATGGGAAGAAATATCATAAAATTTCTTGAGATATGGGTCATCATATGTAAATGTAAGCATAAACAGAATCAATCTCGAAAAGAGATTAGATTTTCTCAATAAAATCTTACAACTTGATAACATCGGATCATACAATCCATGTAATAAATTTAAATTACATGAAGATTAAAATATCATGAAAATAAGTATATTCATGATATAACATGTAAAATGGATGTATATACACATTGAAAAATATTTTAGCTTCATAATGAAACATGAGTCTCAATGAAGGAAAATTTAGACGAAACTATTTTACTGATTCCGTACCATTTGAAACAAAAACTCCATGAGATAAGGATAAACAAATGGGAATGTGAATATAGATAAATATAAGTAAAATATACATATAAAACAATAATGGGAATTATATACACCGCACAAAAATAGAGATTAAATAAGATAACAATTTTCTCTGGAAAATTAAATGTGTGATTAAATTCCCTAACCATATGTACTGAATCTCTTCATACTCATTAAATTGACCTGTATAATAAATATTAATTTATTATACATATTTTACAAATCATTTTTATTTTTTTCTAATACCGTATAGGGGTTTATTATGACCTTATATTATCAGCATGTTAACGATCCTATGTTAAGGGTTCATTTCGGGTAATATTCACTTTGTTCATCACTTGTGTATTAATTTGTTATATAATTTTTTATTATAATTATATAATGAAAACAGAATGTTAATAATTACATAGATTCATTTATATTTTTTATATGTATATTATAATAATATATGTAATAAATAAGTATGGATGGGAACACATTGTTCTTGGATATAATAAGTCATATATACGCAAGAAGGTTATTTACATATTAAATTATCATATTGGATGAAATTATGTAAATGAAATATGTATATATATGTTTATATTTATATATATATATATATATTAATTTTTAATTTTTATATAATATATGTCATAAAAATTAACTAATCCCATCCATAATACAATCAATTTGGTGTGTGAATGAATTACATTGCTTTGAGAGGGCAGTAGTCCACAATTTCTCAAATGATATTATCGCATTAACATCAAATGGATTATAAAAAATATGTGTTTTGAAAAAATAATACACACGATTTAATACATTACAAACATACTAGTAGCGAGGTCCTTGGGTGTGATAGTGGGGAAACTATGCCCTCATTGGAAGAGTAACATAGTGGAATTAAACAGATAAAAATGTAGATGAATTAATAACAGCATACAAAGGTATACAAAGGAAGTCTAGACATAATAAACTGGAGCACAAATATATATTAATGATGCGTGATACATAGTTCTAGGAAACCATCCATACAAATCCCAATGCTGAAATATAGTACTAAACCAATGTACAAGAAAAGCAGTAAAAAACTTGTAACGCCCCGACCCCAGCTACCAAGAGCCGGTGCATTACTTCGTAACATTGGCATGATCACAAAAGATCAAGTCTCGAAAGACCGATTAGTTTCGTAGCCTTGGAAACACTAGATACATTCGTAAATGTTACAATACATCATAAAGTGAAAAACTACAATAACAAAGTCTCCATAGTCCACACTCATATCCTCTTCTCACAATCCCTGCAGGTCATTCATAAAATACTTCTTCACATCCTGGAAAATATTAAAACATTGAAAGGGGTGAGCTCAGATGCTCAGTAAGGATAAGAATATTGCGGAAGCTTTCATAAATAAACATTAAAATTTAAGGCAATGTAAAACTAAAACAAAAGCCTTTTAAACTTGAACATCAACATAATATGGCAAAAGTAAAATGAGATAATGCCATTTACTTCTTCACATGGATATTCTACTGGTCGAATAATCACATGAAATATCAATAACCACTTTCATAATGATGGAATGCATAATTCCAGACTATCATAACCATGTAGCCAAGGCCTCGTGCCAAGACCACAATTAAGATTTTTTCAAGGCCTCGTGCCAAGACACAAGTTTGTCTCATGAGACCTGCCGATGCATCGAGGAGCTATAGAGGGCTCCACCCGTCACTTACTAAGTCCAATACATTCCTCATATGAATGGGTTTAAACATATCATAAACCATAACATAATCGTATCACATAAAACATGCATAAAGGAAACATAAAATTTCTACATTTCAATCACAAGATTTCAATACAAAACACGGATATAATAAAAACGCTTTCAAAACCATCTTCAATACGAAAATAAAAGAAAGGTAAAACATGGTATTTATTTTTCTTTTAAAAAAAGGCATGGCTTGTAAAGGAAGCCGAAACTCAAATAATGGTCACGGCGGCGGAGAATTCATTGTCGCCGCATAAGTACGGGAAGAAAAACATTCCCTTTTTGTCGTTTAGTAAAACTCTTCGTATAAAAAATATTCCTTTTGAATAAACGTAAAAGTCAAAGGGGTTTATACACGGTATAAAATAAAGTTGTGTATAAAACCAAATATGCCTCAATGAAAGGAGATTGAGACGAAGTCCTTAAAAAGATCATTTTTAAAATAAAATAGATCTATTATTTGTATTCAATATAGGTACACATAAAGAAAGTAAAAATACAAAATAATACATAATAATATCATGACATAATTTGAAAGTAGGAGATTAACCCAAAGAATGGAAGTTGGGTTAAGAAGTTCCCTTACCTTGTGTCCGGCTTGATTCGACTGTTCTTTAACCTCATGAATAATAAACTAGAGTTAATATCTACTTTATTAAGAACCTTTTTCAGGTTCATTATCCCTTTTATATCACTTATTACAATGTTATGAACATTAGGTAATTATTTAAGTTAATAATGGTCGTTTTGTCGATCTTTGGTACTTGAGTCAAAAATAGACTTCTTATAATTATGAGTTGTTCATGTGGTGAAATATCCGTTATATCCAGAATTATATTCATGATATAGATATCATATATCTCATATATATCCAGTATGTACATTCATTCATAATTTTACATGACATTTAGAGGTAAGAAATGAAATGCACCGATCATGGAGACGGTAAGCCGTACGTACGCATGAACGCTACTTTCATTTCTATTTCATATTTAATGGAACGAAATCATAATGATATATATGTATAATATAATTCCATTATAATATAGTGTATAATACCATTTACTCCATCCTTTATACATCCCACATATGGTATTAACGATTCAAATCACTTTGAGGGGGCGGTAGTCCGCACTTCCTAAAATGATATTATCGCGTTTTAACCATAATGGAAATCATAAAGTATGCCATAAATGCGAAATACAGAAGCATAAGTAAAACATAAACATATTATATATCATATATAAAAATAGTTACATCTTAATGGACACCTTTGAAGGTGTTATATGAGTGTTGAACAATCATCGTTTCGTGAGGCAGAAATTCGCCATCCACAGAAACCGTATGTTCTTTAACCATTAGATGTAGGTGTGTGTAAGTGTAGCTCGAATCCTTCTGATAACAACATCCTAGTATATTGAGGATACTGGTGTTGTTAGAAAAGAAATGAATAAAAAGAGTATAGGGGGTTGGAGAAGAAAAATAAAACAAAACAACATTAGAGAAGACATTACCTCAAAATCGGGTAACTCTTTTTGATTTGAGCCAAAGGCTTCCTTGGGAAGAGTTCTGACCAATGTGAGGCTTCTAGGAGTAAGAGGGGGAAGTTGGGAGAGTATTTGGGCATAGTTTGGCCGATCCAAATGGATTGATGGTGTGAATGAGGTGGGAGAGGTGGGGGCCTTTTATAAGTGGAGAGGAGGGTCTCTTTTGGAAAGATTGAAATGTTACATTATTACACAATGATTTTCGGATTATAAAGGTCCCACACTTATATAATTCGTGGATAAGGTGATAAGGGTTCGAAATCTACCCATCCAATAGTCTTTGGACAAGTTTAAGCCTTGGATTTTACATTATCTTTTCATTTTATTAAAAGGTCATCGCTGCATCATAATGATGTCATAAATAATTTAATATATTTAATGTCTAAAAATTATAAAAAAAATACTATGATGTAGAAAATCTTTTTAGCTTTCTAATGAATATTTATAATCAAAATTTGGACTTGTGTAACCCAACTTAAAAACTTTTTTAGTAAAACAACTCATGTTTGTGTCAATTTAATTTTAACATTAAATAAATATATATTAATGTCATTTTCCAACCAAAGTGGCTCCATGGGGTCCCCAAGTTGACCCATGGGTTGTCTTGGTCGGCCATGACTCATCCAATAGTAGTAGGACAAGTTTCATGCTCATCTCATATTATTAAAATATTATTTGTACCTTAAACTACACTAATTACCTCTAATCGCGATTAAGAACTTAAAAGTTACTATTCACCAAAAATTTATTTTAATCTCATCGAACCACATTTTACTTCATAATGACAACCATGTATGTCGGATTTTTGAAAATCAAATCACAGAAGTGGTAATATTTCATTTTAACGAAAAATCAGTTTTTAACAACCACTTAGTGGTTTCACTATTCATAAAAAATTGAAGTTTTTCAGAATAAGGCCAAAATTTCACCCTAAGCTATAATTGATAATTCGAATTCAAAAATGATGTCTATTTTACAAAATTCCAAACATATAAGTTGCATTAATTAATTTTATAATTAATTCCCGCTGTTACAACAAATAGCGTGTTTTTAAGAAACAATTTATATCAAAAGATTGGCAATTGTTTATGTCCAATTTCAATGTTAAATTAATTCTATTGACCAATATTGGATAAAATGTTAAAAATATATTCTAAAGATACTTTAAAACCACTAAACATTATAATTTATCACTATAAATTATTTTGATTAAAAAAGTTGTTTTTAAGTATTTTTCACTATTCATAAAAAATTGGAAGTTCTCAGAAAATTACAAAAAATTCAACTTTGGATAATTTCGATATTACAAATACAAAAATGAAGTCCATTTTGAAATATAAAATTTCTATAATTTTAAAAAGTGGTTATTACTATTCATAACGGCTACTTTGATTAGTCGCGGTGTTTTTAACTCGAAGTTGCGTACAATGCAAGCTATTGCATTATTGAATGAGAAGCGTATCGTGGAAGATCAGGGTGTTACATTCTCCCCTCCTTAAATAAATTGCGTCCTCGCAATTTGAAATTTTTCTTTGAAAATAAAAGGTTGAAAAGAGAAAATACCTTTGTGGAAAACCCACATCGGAAATAAGGTTAATAAATATATAATATTAAAAGAAAGCAAGATAAGTACAAAGGTCACCCGAGATAGCCCATACTAGGATTCTATGAAAATATGGATATGGAAGAAAAACAAACCATCAAGGTCTGATGGAGAGTTGTAGAAAACAGGATTAGGGGAAAGTTTAACTACAACATAATCACAAACTTGTGATTGGTTAAACGGTCATTGAATCCCCAGTTGTAAAAGTTATCCGACAACATTTTTGTTTAAAGTTACCTTTTATAATTTTGAGGAATTTATTTAGGGGATTTACTAAGAACGTAAGGGAATATACATACTTGGTATGTATACTTTCATTCGTTAATAAAGTTTTACCACAAACCCATCTTTTACTCCAAATGGTAACAGAACTCAAAAATATTCTATTTATCCTAATTGTATAAGGTTCCAAATGTTAACACATACCATTTAGATTAGTAAAATTATTTTGTAATAACCAGGGACTTCCTGTAGGCTAGTGGTAGGAAATAAAGGCCTGTCGCACTATGATTGTGGGTTCGATTCCTGCAGCTTTGTCCGACGCGACGGGTTATGCCCCACCCTGCAGGTTGTCCTTTTCCTAAAACTATAGTATCATAATATTCCAAAAATATTCTTCATAAATTTTTTAACCATAAACAATACTATCTAAAGATCAACTTAATCCACTCCAACCTTTATAATTATCCAATATACCTATGTCAAAACTTTCTCTAAAAGGTCTCTTAATTTCAAAATCAATTGTAACATCAGATTCCCCAGACAAAGAAAAGATTCTCTTATTGTCATATACTAAAAATATGATTACCTTAATCATATTACCTTAATCAAAAAGTACTGCAGTTCAATCTTTATATATATCACATTATTCTTATAACCAGAATATAATCCTTGAGTCCAATAGCACCAATACATTATTTATTCCGCTTCAACAGTAGTAACAGCATAAGATTGTCCTTGATCCCTTGGCCTTTTCTGAGGTAAGCTTCCCTGACGGTTAGGACATTCATTTTCATAATGCCCCATTTCCCTACAATTATAGCATTCAACTTTGATAGCCTCTTTCTTTCCCTTGCAATCACGAGCCTGGTGACCCTTTTCTCCACATTTATAACAAACTCCCATTCCTTTTAGGCACGTACCAGGGTGATTCTTCCCACAATTATCACATAATGGAAAATCCTTCTTTCCCTTTTTCCCTTTATCTGTCTCTTGTTCCACCGTTCTCTTCTTCTCTTGCTTTACTTTGTTGTCATAAGACTTATAGAATTCCTTTTCTGTCTTGATAGCACATGAGACAATATCTTTGTATGATGAGAAGGATTGTGATACTAAAGCTCGACGGAGAAATGGTTTTAACCCATCAAAGAAACGATCAATCTTACTCCTTGGGTTACGTATATAATCGTAAGCATGCCTCGCTAACCTTGTAAAGTTAGCCTCATACTTTGCGACATTCTCATCCTCCTTCTGCCTCAGACTCAGAAATTGCCTTTCCATATCTTCTCGATGGTCACAAGGAATGTATTTTTCTAAGAAAAGATCTTTGAACTCCCTCCATTCCATATTTGTTAATTCATCATCTTCCTTTGTGTTTTGAATTAGTGACCACCATTGATCGGCATCTCCAGTGAGGTGGTAAACTGCCATAATAACTTTTTCCCTTTCACTTCTCCCCAAAGCCTGAAATATTTTCTCTAGGAAATTTATCCATTGCTCGGCTACTAAGGGATTTGTACTCCCATTGAACGTTGGTGGTTGTTGCATCATGAATCGATCTAACATTGATCCTCCACGTTGCGGATTAGGGTGCTCTATACGAGTAAGGTTATTATTCATAACCTGAGTGAGTTGTCCCAGTACGGTAATAAGTTGATCAGCACCAGTTGTATCTTCAGATCCACAATAATTATCTTGAGCAGGAGGGAAATCCCTACACGGAGTGCGTGCATTGACACAGTTTCCATTCCTTCCACTAGGTGCCATTTCTAAACAAAGGCATAAACTAGATTAGTTTATGAATCAAAATACATAATTCCATACTTGTAAAATACATATCATAAATTGAACTATTTATGGATATAATCCATAATCATAAAAAGAAATGCTTCCTTTGAGGAAGTATATACTCATAACCCTTTAAAGTGGTTTGTAAAGAAAATGAGAATTATCCTAAGCATATCCCCCGGGAGTGTCGTAACCAAGAGTGCAGCAAGGCCCGTTGTCGTGCACCAGTTCCCGTTCGAGTCTAGCTCAAAGCAGTGTTTTCGGGTTTTACCCCTAGGTACATTTGTGCCAGAGCCGCCTCTACCTTCTCGTATCCAGACAGGGATGTATTGCTCGGAAAACTCACAACATCTCTACAATACCAAAATTCTAGGAAGTTCTTCTTTACTAACCCTCAAAGTCTATCTTCGGGCTATGTGCTCTAATCAGAGTTTATCTAAATATAGCTTCCAAGGTTAGTAATAAACTGCCTCTGATACCAACTGTAACGCCCCGACCCCAGCTACCCAGAGCCGGTGCATTACTTCGTAACATTGGCATGATCACAAAAGATCAAGTCTCGAAAGACCGATTAGTTTAGTAGCCTTGGAAACACTAGATACATTCATAAATGTTACATTACATCATAAAGTGAAAAACTACAATAAAAAAGTCTCCATAGTCCACACTCATATCCTCTTCTCACAATCCCTACAGGTCATTCATAAAATACTTCTTCACATCCTGGAAAATATTAAAACATTGAAAGGGGTGAGCTCAGATGCTCAGTAAGGATAACAATATTGCGGAAGCTTTCATAAATAAACATAAAAATTTAAGGCAATGTATAACTAAAACAAAAGCCTTTTAAACTTGAACATCAACATAATATGGCAAAAGTAAAATGAGATAATGCCATTTACTTCTTCACATGGATATTCTAATGGTCGAATAATCACATGAAATATCAATAACCACTTTCATGATGATGGAATGCATAATGCCAGACTATCATAACCACGTAGCCAAGGCCTCGTGCCAAGACCACAATAATGATTTTGTCAAGGCCTCGTGCCAAGACACTAGTTTGTCTCATGAGACCTGCCGATGCATCGAGGAGCTATAGCAGGCTCCACCCGTAACTTACTAAGTCCAATGCATTCCTCATATGAATGGGTTTAAACATATCATAAACCATAACATAATAATATCACATAAAACATGCATAAAGGTAACATAACATTTCCACATTTCAATCACAAGATTTGAATACAAAACACGGATATAATAAAAATGCTTTCAAAACCATCTTCAATACGAAAATAAAAGAAAGGTAAAACATGGTATTTATTTTTCTTTTAAAAAAGGTATGGCTTATAATGGAAGCCGCAACTCAAATAATGGTCACGGCGGCGGAGAAGTCATTGTCGCCACATAAGTACGGAAAGAAAAACATTCCCTTTTTTTCATTTAGTAAAATGCTTCGTATAAAAAAGATTCTTTTTGAATAAACGTAAAAGTCAAAGGGGTTTATACACCGTATAAAAGAAAGTTGTGTATAAAACCAAATATGCCTCAATGAAAGGAGATTGAGACGAAGTCCTTAAAAAGATCATTTTTAAAATAAAATAGATCTATTATTTGTATTCAATATAGGTACACATAAAGAAAGTAAAAATACAAAATAATAAATAATAATATCATGACATAATTTGAAAGTAGGAGATTAACCCAAAGAATGGAAGTTGGGTTAAGAAGTTCCCTTACCTTGTGTCCGGCTTGATTCGATCGTTCTTAAACCTCCTGAATAATAAACTAGAGTTAATATCTACTTTATTAAGAACCTTTTCAGGTTCATTATCCCTTTTATATCACTTATTACAATGTTATGAACATTACGTAATTATTTAAGTTAATAACGGTCGTTTTTACGATCTTTGGTACTTGAGTCAAAAATAGACTTCTTATAATTATGAGTTGTTCATGTGGTGAAATATCCGTTATATCCAGAATTATATTCATGATATAGATATCATATATCTCATATATATCCAGTATATACATTCATTCATAATTTTACATGACATTTAGAGGTAAGAAATGAAATGCACCGTTCATGGAGACGGTAAGCCGTACGTACGCATGAACGCTACTTTCATTTCTATTGCGTATTTAATGGAACGAAATCATAATGATATAAATGTATAATATAATTCCAGTATAATATATTGTATAATACCAATTACTCTATCCTTTATACATCCCACATATGGTATTAACGTTTCATATCACTTTGAGGGGGCGGTAGTCCGCACTTCCTAAAATGATATTATCGCGTTTTACCCATAATGGAAATCATAAAGTATGCCATAAATCAGAAATACAGAAGAATAAGTAAAACATAAACATATTATATATCATATATAAATTTAGTTACATTTTAATGGACACCTTTGAAGGTGTTATATGAGTGTTGAACAATCATCGTTTCGTGAGGCAGAAATTCGCCATCCACAGAAACCGTATGTTCTTTAACCAGTAGATGTAGGTGTGTGTAAGTGTAGCTCGAATACTTCTTATAACAACATCCTAATATATTGAGGATACTGGTTTTGTTATAAAAGAAATGAATAAAAAGATTTTAGGGGTTGGAGAAGAAAAATAAAACAAAACAACATTAGAGAAGACATTACCTCAAAATCGGGTAACTCTTTTTGATTTGAGCCAAAGGGTTCCTTGGGAAGATTTCTGACCACAGTGAGGCTTCTAGTAGTAAGAGGGGGAAGTTGGGAGAGTATTTGGGCAGAGGTTGGCCGAGCCAAATGGCTTGATGGTGTGAACGAGGTGGGAGAGGTGGGGGCCTTTTATAAGTGGAGAGGAGGGGCTCTTTTGGAAAGATTGAAATGTTACATTATTACACAATGCTTTTCGGATTCTAAAGGTCCCACACTTATATAATTCGTGGCTAAGGTGATAAGGGTTCGAAATCTACCCATCCAATAGTCTTTGGACAAGTTTAAGCCTTGGATTTTACATTATCTTTTCATTTTATTAAAATCGTTAAATAATGAGGTCATCGCTGCATCATAATGATGTCATAAATAATTTAATTTATTTAATGTATAAAAATTATAAAAAAATACTATGATGTAGAAAATAATTTTATCTTTCTAATGAATATTTATAATCAAAATTTGGACTTGTGTAACCCAACTTAAAAACTTTTTTAGTAAAACAACTCATGTTTGTGTCAATTTAATTTTAACATTAAATAAATATATATTAATGTCATTTTCCAACCAAAGTGGCTCCATGGGGTCCCCAAGTTGACCCATGGGTTGTCTTGGTCGGCCATGACTCATCCAATAGGAGTAGGACAAGTGTCATGCTCATCTCATATTATTAAAATATTATTTGTACCTTAAACTACACTAATTACCTCTAATCGCGATTAAGAACTTAAAAGTTACTATTCACCAAAAATTTAATTTAATCTCATAGAACCACATTTTACTTCATAATGAGAACCATGTATGTCGGATTTTTGAAAATCAAATCACAGAAGTGGTAATATTTCATTTTAACGAAAAATCAGTTTTTAACAACCACTTAGTGGTTTCACTATTCATCAAAAATTGAAGTTTTTCAGAATAAGGCCAAAATTTCACCCTAAGCTATAATTGATATTCCGAATTCAAAAATTATGTCTATTTTACAAAATTCCAAACATATAAGTTTCATTAATTAATTTTATAATTAATTCCCGCTGTTACAACAAATAGCGTGTTTTTAGGAAACAATTTATATCAAAAGATTGGCAATTGTTTATGTCCAATTTCAATGTTAAATTAATTCTATTGACCAACATTGGATAAAATGTTAAAAATATATTCTAATGAAACTTTAAAACCACTAAACATTATAATTTATCACTATAAATTATTTTTATTAAAAAAGTTGTTTTTAAGTATTTTTCACTATTCATAAAAAATTGGAAGTTCTGAGAAAATTACAAAAAATTCAACTTTGGATAATTTCGATATTACGAATACAAAAATGAAGTCCATTTTGAAATATAAAATTTCTATAATTTTAAAAAGTGGTTATTACTATTCATAACGGCTACTTTGATTAGTCGCAGTGTTTTTAACTCGAAGTTGCGTACAATGCAAGCTATTGCATTATTGAATGAGAAGCGTATCGTGGAAGCTCGGGGTGTTACATTCTCCCCTCCTTCAATAAATTGCATCCTCGCAATTTGAAATTTTTCTTTGAAAATAAAAGGTTGAAAAGAGAAAATACCATTGTGGAAAACCCACATCGGAAATAAGGATAATAAATATATAATATTAAAAGAAAGCAAGATAAGTACAAAGGTCCCCCGAGATAGCCCATACTAGGATTCTATGAAAATATGGATATGGAAGAAAAACAAACCATCAAGGTCTGATGGAGAGTTGTAGAAAACAGGATTAGGAGAAAGTTTAACTACAAGATAATCACAAACTTGTGATTGGTTAAACGGTCATTGAATCCCCAGTTGTAAAAGTTATCCGACAAAATTTTTGTTTAAAGTTACCTTTTATAATTTTGAGGAATTTATTTAGGAGATTTACTAAGAACGTAAGGGAATATACATACTTGTTATGTATACTTTCATTCGTTAATAAATTTTTACCACAAACCCATCTTTTACTCCAAATGGTAACAGAACTCAAAAATATTCTATTTATCCTAATTGTATAAGGTTCCAAATGTTAACACATACCATTTAGATTAGTAAAATTATTTTGTAATAACCAGGGACTTCCTGTAGGCTAGTGGTAGGAAATAAAGGCCTGTCGCACTATAATTGTGGGTTCGATTCCTGCAGCTTTGTCCGACGCGACGGGTTATGCCCCACCCTGCAGGTTGTCCTTTTCCTAAAACTATAGTATCATAATATTCCAAAAATAATCTTCATAAATTTTTTAACCTTAAACAATAATATCTAAAGATCAACTTAATCCACTCCAACCTTTATAATTATCCAATATACCTATGTCCAGACTTTCTCTAAAAGGTCTCTTAATTCCAAAATCAATTGTAACATCAGATTCCCCAGACAAAGAAAAGATTCTATTATTGTCACATACTAAAAATATGATTACCTTAATCATATTACCTTAATCAAAAAGTACTGCAGTACAATCTTTATATATATCACATTATTCTTATAACCAGAATATAATCCTTGAGTCCAAAAGCACCAATACATTATTTATTCCGCTTCAACAGTAGTAACAGCATAAGATTGTCCTTGATCCCTTGGCCTTTTCTGAGGTATGTTTCCATGACGGTTAGGACATTCATTTGCATAATGCCCCATTTCCCTACAATTGTAGCATTCAACTTTGATAGCCTCTTTCTTTCCCTTGCAATCACGAGCCTGGTGACCCTTTTCTCCACATTTATAACAAACTCCCATTCCTTTTAGGCACGTACCAGGGTGATTCTTCCCACAATTATCACATAATGGAAAATCCTTCTTTCCCTTTTTACCTTTATCTGTCTCTTGTTCCACCGTTCTCTTCTTCTCTTGAATTACTTTGTTGTCATAAGACTTAGAGAATTCCTTTTCTGTCTTGATAGCACACGAGACAATATCTTCGTATGATGAGAAGTATTGTGATACTAAAGCTCGACGGAGAAATGGTTTTAACCCATCAAAGAAACGATCAATCTTACTCCGTGGGTTACGTATATAATCGGAAGCATGCCTCGATAACCTTGTAAAGTTAGCCTCATACTTTGCGACATTCTCATCCTCCTTCTGCCTCATACTCAGAAATTGCCTTTCCATATCTGCTCGATGGTCACGAGGATTGTATTTTTCTAAGAAAAGCTCTTTGAACTCCCTCCATTCCATATTTGTTAATTCATCATCTTCCTTTGTGTTTTGAATTAGTGACCACCATTGATCGGCATCTCTAGTGAGGCGGTAAACTGCCATGATAAGTTTTTCCCTTTCACTGCTCCCCAAAGCCTGAAATATTTTCTCTAGGAAATTTATCCATTGCTCGGCTACTAAGGGATTTGTACTCCCATTGAATGTTTGTGGTTGTTGCCTCATGAAACTATCTAACATTGATCCTCCACATTGCGGATCAGGGTGCTCCATACGAGTAAGGTTATTATTCATAACCCGAGTGAGTTGTCCCAGTACGGTAATAAGTTGATCAGCACCAGTTGTATCTTCAGATCCACAATAATTATCTTGAGCAGGAGGGCAATCCCTACACGGAGTGCGTGCATTGACACGGTTTCCATTCCATCCACTAGGTGCCATTTCTAAACAATGGCATAAACTAGATTAGTTTATGAATCAAAATACATAATTCCATACTTGTAAAATACTTATCATAAATTGAACTATTTATGGATATAATCCATAATCATAAAAAGAAATGTTTCCTTTGAGAAAGTATATACTCATAACCCTTTAAAGTGGTTTGTAAAGAAAATGAGAATTATCCTAAGCATATCCCCCGGGAGTGTCGTAACCAAGAGTGCAGCAAGGCCCGTTGTCGTGCACCAGTTCCCGTTCGAGTCTAGATCAAAGCAGTGTTTTCGGGTTTTACCCCTAGGTACATCTGTGCCAGAGCCGCATCTACCAGCTCATATCCAGACAGGTATGTATTGCTCGGAAAACTCACAACATCTCTACAATACCAAAATTCTAGGAAGTTCTTCTATACTAACCCTCAAAGTCTATCTTCGGGCTAAGTGCTCTAATCAGAGTTTATCTAAATCTAGCTTCCAAGGTTAGTACTAAACTGCCTCTGATACCAACTGTAACGCCCCGACCCCAGCTACCCATAGCTGGTGCATTACTTCGTAACATTGGCATGATCACAAAAGATCAAGTCTCGAAAGACCGATTAGTTTAGTAGCCTTGGAAACACTAGATACATTCGTAAACGTTACATTACATCATAAATTGAAAAACTACAATAACAAAGTCTCCATAGTCCACACTCATATCCTCTTCTCACAATCCCTGCAGGTCATTCATAAAATACTTCTTCACATCCTGGAAAATATTAAAACATTGAAAGGGGTGAGCTCAGATACTCAGTAAGGATAACAATATTGCGGAAGCTTTCATAAATAAACATAAAAATTTAAGGCAATGTATAACTAAAACAAAAGCCTTTTAAACTTGAACATCAACATAATATGGCAAAAGTAAAATGAGATAATGCCATTTACTTCTTCACATGGATATTCTAATGGTCGAATAATCACATGAAATATCAATAACCACTTTCATAATGATGGAATGCATAATGCCAGACTATCATAACCACGTAGCCAAGGCCTCGTGCCAAGACCACAATTAAGATTTTGTCAAGGCCTCGTGCCAAGACACTAGTTTGTCTCATGAGACCTGCCGATGCATCGAGGATCTATAGCGGGCTCCACAAGTCACTTACTAAGTCCAATGCATTCCTCATATGAATGGGTTTAAACATATCATAAACTATAACATAATCATATCACATAAAACATGCATAAAGGAAACATAACATTTCCACATTTCAATCACAAGATTTCAATACAAAACATGGATATAATAAAAACGCTTTCAAAACCATCTTCAATGAGAAAATAAAAGAAAGGTAAAACATGGTATTTATTTTTCTTTTAAAAAAAGGTATGGCTTGTAAAGGAAGTCGCAACTCAAATAATGGTCACGGCGGCGGAGAAGTCATTGTCGCCGCATAAGTACGGAAAGAAAAACATTCCCTTTTTGTTGTTTAGTAAAACGCTTCGTATAAAAAATATTCCTTTTGAATAAACGTAAAAGTCAAAGGGGTTTATACACCGTATAAAAGAAAGTTGTGTATAAAACCAAATATGCCTCAATGAAAGGAGATTGAGATGAAGTCCTTAAAAAGATCATTTTTAAAATAAAATAGATCTATTATTTGTATTAAATATAGGTACACATAAAGAAAGTAAAAATACAAAATAATACATAATAATATCCTGACATAATTTGAAAGTAGGAGATTAACCCAAAGAATGGAAGTTGGGTTAAGAAGTTCCCTTACCTTGTGTCCGGCTTGATTCGACCGTTCTTTAACCTCCTGAATAATAAACTAGAGTTAATATCTACATTATTAAGAACCTTATTCAGGTTCATTATCCCTTTTATATCACTTATTACAATGTTATGAACATTACGTAATTATTTAAGTTAATAACGGTCGTTTTTACGATCTTTGGTACTTGAGTCAAAAATAGACTACTTATAATTACGAGTTGTTCATGTGGTGAAATATCCGTTATATCCAAAATTATATTCATGATATAGATATCATATATCTCATATATATCCAGTATATACATTCATTCATAATTTTACATGACATTTAGAGGTAAGAAATGAAATGCACCGTTCATGGAGACGGTAAGTCGTACGTACGCATGAACGCTACATTCATTTCTATTTCGTATTTAATGGAACGAAATCATAATGATATAAATGTATAATATAATTCCAGTATAATATAGTTTATAATACCATTTACTCCATCCTTTATACATCCCACATATGGTATTAACGATTCAAATCACTTTGAGGGGGCGGTAGTCCGCACTTCCTAAAATGATATTATCGCGTTTTACCCATAATGGAAATCATAAAGTATGCCATAAATCAGAAATACAGAAGCATAAGTAAAACATAAACATATTATATATCATATATAAATTTAGTTACATCTTAATGGACACCTTTGAAGGTGTTATATGAGTGTTGAACAATCATCGTTTCGTGAGGCAGAAATTCACCATCCACAGAAACTGTATGTTCTTTAACCATTAGATGTAGGTGTGTGTAAGTGTAGCTCGAATACTTCTTATACCAACATCCTAGTATATTTAGGATACTGGTGTTTTTATAAAAGAAATGAATAAAAAGAGTTTAGGGGTTGGAGAAGAAAAATAAAACAAAACAACATTAGAGAAGACATTACCTCAAAATCGGGTAACTCTTTTTGATTTGAGCCAAAGGCTTCCTTGGGAAGAGTTCTGACCAATGTGAGGCTTCTAGGAGTAAGAGGGGGAAGTTGGGAGAGTATTTGGGCAGAGGTTGGCCGAGCCAAATGGCTTGATGGTGTGAATGAGGTGGGAGAGGTGGGGGCCTTTTATAAGTGGAGAGGAGGGGCTCTTTTGGAAAGATTGAAATGTTACATTATTACACAATGATTTTCGGATTCTAAAGGTCCCACACTTATATAATTCGTGGATAAGGTGATAAGGGTCTGAAATCTACCCATCCCATAGTCTTTGGACAAGTTTAAGCCTTGTATTTTACATTATCTTTTCATTTTATTAAAATCGTTAAATAATGAGGTCATCGCTGCATCATAATGATGTCATAAATAATTTAATTTATTTAATGTCTAAAAATTATAAAAAAAATACAATGATGTAGAAAATATTTTTAGCTTTCTAATTAATATTCATAATCAAAATTTGGACTTGTTTAACCCAACTTAAAAACTTTTTTAGTAAAACAACTCATGTTTGTGTCAATTTAATTTTAACATTAAATAAATATATATTAATGTCATTTTCCAACCAATGTGGCTCCATGGGGTCCCCAAGTTGACCCATGGGTTTTCTTGGTCGGCCATGACTCATCCAATAGGAGTAGGACAAGTGTCATGCTCATCTCATATTATTAAAATATTATTTGTACCTTAAACTACACTAATTACCTCTAATCGCGATTAAGAACTTAAAAGTTACTATTCACAAAAAATTTATTTTAATCTCATCGAACCACATTTTACTTCTTAATGACAACCATATATGTCAGATTTTTGAAAATCAAATCACAGAAGTGGTAATATTTCATTTTAACGAAAAATCAGTTTTTAACAACCACTTAGTGGTTTCACTATTCATCAAAAAATGAAGTTTTTCAGAATAAGGACAAAATTTCACCCTAAGCTATAATTGATATTCCGAATTCAAAAATGATTTATATTTTAAAAAATTCCAAACATATAAGTTGCATTAATTAATTTTATAATTAATTCCCGCTATTACAACAAATAGCGTGTTTTTAAGAAACAATTTATATCAAAAGATTGGCAATTGTTTATGTCCAATTTCAATGTTAAATTAATTCTATTGACCACCATTGGATAAAATGTTAAAAATATATTCTAATGATACTTTAAAACCACTAAACATTATAATTTATCAGTATAAGTTATTTTGATTAAAAAAGTTGTTTTTAAGTATTTTTCACTATTCATAAAAAATTGGATGTTCTCAGAAAATTACAAAAAATTCAACTTTGGATAATTTCGATATTAAGAATACAAAAATGAAGTCCATTTGGAAATATAAAATTTCTATAATTTTAAAAAGTGGTTATTACTATTCATAACGGCTATTTTGATTAGTCGCGGTGTTTTTAACTCGAAGTTGCGTACAATGCAAGCTATTGCATTATTGAATGAGAAGCGTATCGTGGAAGCTCGGGGTGTTACATTCTCCCCTCCTTCAATAAATTGCGTCCTCGCAATTTGAAATTTTTCTTTGAAAATAAAAGGTTGAAAAGAGAAAATAACTTTGTGGAAAACCCACATCGGAAATAAGGTTAATAAATATATAATATTAAAAGAAAGAAAGATAAGTACAAAGGTCACCCGAGATAGCCCATACTAGGATTCTATGAAAATATGGATATGGAAGAAAAACAAACCATCATGGTCTGATGGAGAGTTGTAGAAAACAGGATTAGGAGAAAGTTTAACTACAAGATAATCACAAACTTGTGATTGGTTAAACGGTCATTGAATCCCAAGTTGTAAAAGCTATCTGACAACATTTTTGTTTAAAGTTACCTTTTATAATTTTGAGGAATTTATTTAGGAGATTTACTAAGAACGTAAGGGAATATACATACTTGTTATGTATACTTTCATTCGTTAATAAATTTTTACCACAAACCCATCTTTTACTCCAAATGGTAACGGAACTCAAAAATATTCTTTTTATCCTAATTGTATAAGGTTCCAAATGTTAACACATACCATTTAGATTAGTAAAATTATTTTGTAATAACCAGGGAGTTCCTGTAGGCTAGTGGTAGGAAATAAAGGCCTGTCGCACTATGATTGTGGGTTCGATTCCTGCATCTTTGTCCGACGCGACGGGTTATGCCCCACCCTGCAGGTTGTCCTTTTCCTAAAACTATAGTATCATAATATTCCAAAAATAATCATCATAAATTTTTTAACCTTAAACAATACTATCTAAAGATCAACTTAATCCACTCCAACCTTTATAATTATCCAATATACCTATGTCCAGACTTTCTCTAAAAGGTCTCTTAATTCCCAAATCAATTGTAACATCAGATTCCCCAGACAAAGAAAAGATTCTCTTATTGTCAGATACTAAAAATATGATTACCTTAATCATATTACCTTAATCAAAAAGTACTGCAGTACAATCTTTATATATATCACATTATTCTTATAACCAGAATATAATCCTTGAGTCCAAAAGCACCAATACATTAATTATTCCGCTTCAACAGTAGTAACAACATAAGATTGTCCTTGATCCCTTGGCCTTTTCTGAGGTAAGTTTCCCTGACGGTTAGGACATTCATTTGCATAATGCCCCATTTCCCTACAATTGTAGCATTCAACTTTGATAGCCTCTTTCTTTCCCTTGCAATCACGAGCCTGGTGACCCTTTTCTACACATTTATAACAAACTCCCATTCCTCTTAGGCACGTACCAGGGTGATTCTTCCCACAATTATCACATAATGGAAAATCCTTCTTTCCTTTTTTCCCTTTATCTATCTCTTGTTCCACCGTTCTCTTCTTCTCTTGCTTTACTTTGTTGTCATAAGACTTAGAGAATTCCTTTTCTGTCTTGATAGCACACGAGACAATATCTTCGTATGATGAGAAGGATTGTGATACTAAAGCTCGACGGAGAAATGGTTTTAACCCATCAAATAAACGATCAATCTTACTCTTTGGGTTACGTATATAATCGGAAGCATGCCTCGCTAACCTTGTAAAGTTAGCCTCATACTTTGCGACATTCTCATCCTCCTTCTGCCTCAGACTCAGAAATTGCTTTTCCATATCTGCTCGATGGTCACGAGGAATGTATTTTTCTAAGAAAAGCTCTTTGAAATCCCTCCAGTCCATATTTGTTAATTCATCATCTTCCTTTGTGTTTTGAATTAGTGACCACCATTGATCGGCATCTCCAGGGAGGCGGTAAACTGCCATGATAACTTTTTCCCTTTCACTGCTCCCCAAAGCCTGAAATAGTTTCTCTAGGGAATTTATCCATTGCTCGGCTACTAAGGGATTTGTACTCCCATTGAACGTTGGTGGTTGTTGCCTCATGAATTGATCTAACATTGATCCTCCACGTTGCGGATTAGGGTGCTCCATACGAGTAAGGTTATTATTCATAACCTGAGTGAGTTGTCCCAGTACGGTAATAAGTTGATCATCACCAGTTGTATCTTCAGATCCACAATAATTATCTTGAGCAGGAGGGCAATCCCTACACGGAGTGCGTGCATTGACACGGTTTCCATTCCTTCCACTAGGTGCCATTTCTAAACAATGGCATAAACTAGATTAGTTTATGAATCAAAATACATAATTCCATACTTGTAAAATACTTATCATAAATTGAACTATTTATGGATATAATCCATAATCATAAAAAGAAATGTTTCCTTTGAGGAAGTATATACTCATAACCCTTTAAAGTGGTTTGTAAAGAAAATGAGAATTATCCTAAGCATATCCCCCCGGGAGTGTCGTAACCAAGAGTGCAGCAAGGCCCGTTTTCGTGCACCAGTTCTCGTTCGAGTCTAGCTCAAAGCAGTGTTTTCGGGTTTTACCCCTAGGTACATCTGTGCCAGAGTTGCCTCTACCTGCTCTTATCCAGACAGGGATGTATTGCTCGGAAAACTCACAAAATCTCTACAATACCAAAATTCTAGGAAGTTCTTCTATACTAACCCTCAAAGTCTATCTTCGGGCTATGTGCTCTAATCAGAGTTTATCTAAATCTAGCTTCCAAGGTTAGTACTAAACTTCCTCTGATACCAACTGTAACGCCCCGACCCTAGCTACCCAGAGCCGGTGCATTACTTCGTAACATTGGCATGATCACAAAATATTAAGTCTCGAAAGACCGATTAGTTTAGTAGCCTTGGAAACACTAGATACATTCGTAAACGTTACATTACATCATAAAGTGAAAAACTACAATAACAAATTCTCCATAGCCCACACTCATATCCTCTTCTCACAATCCCTGCAGGTCATTCATAAAATACTTCTTCACATCCTGGAAAATAATAAAACATTGAAAGGGGTGAGCTCAGATGCTCAGTAAGGATAACAATATTGCGGAAGCTTTCATAAATAAACATAAAAATTTAAGGCAATGTATAACTAAAACAAAAGCCTTTTAAACTTGAACATCAACATAATATGGAAAAATCAAAATGAGATAATGCCATTTACTTCTTCACATGGATATTCTAATGGTCGAATAATCACATGAAATATCAATAACCACTTTCATAATGATGGAATGCATAATTCCAGACTATCATAACCACGTAGCCAAGGCGTCGTGCCAAGACCACAATTAAGATTTTGTCAAGGCCTCGTGCCAAGACACTAGTTTGTCTCATGAGACCTGCCGATTCATCGAGGAGCTATAGCGGGCTCCACCCGTCACTTACTAAGTCCAATGCATTCCTCATATGAATGGGTTTAAACATATCATAAACCATAACATAATCATATCACATAAAACATGCATAAAGGAAACATAACATTTCCACATTTCAATCACAAGATTTCAATACAAAACACGGATATAATAAAAATGATTTCAAAACCATCATCAATACGAAAATAAAAGAAAGGTAAAACATGGTATTTATTTTTCTTTTAAAAAAAGGTATGGCTTGTAAAGGAAGCCGAAACTCAAATAATGGTCACGGCGGCGGAGAAGTCATTGTCGCCGCATAAGTACAGAAAGAAAAACATTCCCTTTTTGTCGTTTAGTAAAACGCTTCGTATAAAAAATATTCCTTTTGAATAAACGTAAAAGTCAAAGGGGTTTATACAGCGTATAAAAGAAAGTTGTGTATAAAACCAAATATGCCTCAATGAAAGGAGATTGAGACGAAGTCCTTAAAAAGATCATTTTTAAAATAAAATAGATCTATTATGTGTATTCAATATAGGTACACATAAATAAAGTAAAAATACAAAATAATACATAATAATATCATGACATAATTTGAAAGTAGGAGATTAACCCAAAGAATGGAAGTTGGTTTAAGAAGTTCCCTTACCTTGTGTCCGGCTTGATTCGACCATTCTTTAACCTCCTGAATAATAAACTAGTGTTAATATCTACATTATTAAGAACAATTTTCATGTTCATTATCCCTTTTATATCACTTATTACAATGTTATGAACATTACGTAATTATTTAATTTAATAACGGTCGTTTTGTCGATCTTTGGTACTTGAGTCAAAAATAGACATCTTATAATTACGAGTTGTTCATGTGGTGAAATATCCGTTATATCCAGAATTATATTCATCATATAGATATCATATATCTCATATATATCCAGTATATACATTCATTCATAATATTACATGACATTTAGAGGTAAGAAATGAAATGCACCGTTCATGGAGACGGTAAGCCGTACGTACGCATGAACGCTATTTTCATTTCTATTTCGTATTTAATGGAACGAAATCATAATGATATAAATGTATAATATAATTCCAGTATAATATAGTGTATAATACCATTTACTCCATCCTTTATACATCCCACATATGGTATTAACGATTCAAATCACTTTGAGGGGGCGGTAGTCCACACTTCCTAAAATGATATTATCGTGTTTTACCCATAATGGAAATTATAAAGTATGCCATAAATGAGAAATACAGAAGTATAAGTAAAACATAAACATATTATATATCATATATAAAAATAGTTACTTCTTAATGGCCACCTTTGAAGGTGTTATATTAGTGTTGAACAATCATCGTTTCGTGAGGCAGAAATTCGCCATCCACAGAAACCGTATGTTCTTTAACCATTAGATGTAGGTGTGTGTAAGTGTAGCTACAATCCTTCTTATAACAACATCATAGTATATTTAGGATACTGGTTTTGTTAGAAAAGAAATGAATAAATAGAGTTTAGAGGGTCGGAGAAGAAAAATAAAACAAAACAACATTAGAGAAGACATTACCTCAAAATCGGGTAACTCTTTTTGATTTGAGCCAAAGGCTTCCTTGGGAAGAGTTCTGACCAAAGTGAGGCTTCTAGGAGTAATAGGGGGAAGTTGGGAGAGTATTTGGGCAGAGGTTGGCCGAGCCAAATGGCTTGATGGTGTGAATGAGGTGGGAGAGGTGGGGGCCTTTTATAAGTGGAGAGGAGGGGCTATTTTGGAAAGATTGAAATGTTACATTATTACACAATGATTTTCGGATTATAAAGGTCCCACACTTATATAATTCGTGTATAAGGTGATAAGGGTTCTAAATATACCCATAAAATAGTCTTTGGACAAGTGTAAGCCTTGGATTTTACATTATCTTTTCATTTTATTAAAATCGTTAAATAATGAGGTCATCGCTGCATCATAATGATGTCATAAATAATTTAATTTATATAATGTCTAAAAATTATAAATAAAATACTATGATTTAGGAAATCTTTTTAGCTTTCTAATGAATATTTATAATCAAAATTTGGACTTGTGTAACCCAACTTAAAAACTGTTTTAGTAAAACACCTCATGTTTGTGTCAATTTAATTTTAACATTAAATAAATATATATTAATGTCATTTTCCAACCAAAGTGGCTCCATGGGGTCCCCAAGTTGACCCATGGGTTTTCTTGGTCGGCCATGACTCATCCAATAGGAGTATGACAAGTTTCATGCTCATCTCATATTATTAAAACATTATTTGTACCTTAAACTACACTAATTACCTCTAATCGCGATTAAGAACTTAAAAGTTACTATTCACCAAAAATTTATTTTTATCTCATCGAACCACATTTTAATTCTTAATTAAAACCATGTATGTCGGATTTTTGAAAATCAAATCACAGAAGTGGTAATATTTCATTTTAACGAAAAATCAGTTTTTAACAACCACTTAGTGGTTTCACTATTCATCAAAAATTGATGTTTTTCAGAATAAGGCCAAAAATTCACCCTAAGCTATAATTGATATTCCGAATTCAAAAATAATGTCTATTTTACAAAATTACAAACATATTAGTTGCATTAATTAATTTTATAATTAATTCCCACTGTTACAACAAATAGCGTGTTTTTAAGAAACAATTTATATCAAAAGATTGGCAATTGTTTATGTCCAATTTCAATGTTAAATTAATTCTATTGACCACCATTGGATAAAATGTTAAAAATATATTCTAATGATACTTTAAAACCACTATACATTATAATTTATCACTATAAATTATTTTGATTAAAAAAGTTGTTTTTAAGTATTTTTCACTATTCATAAAAAATTGGAAGTTCTCAGAAAATTAAAAAAAATTCAACTTTGGATAATTTCGATATTACGAATACAAAAATGAAGTCCATTTTGAAATATAAAATTTCTATAATTTTAAAAAGTTGTTATTACTATTCATAACGGCTACTTTGATTAGTCGCGGTGTTTTTAACTCGAAGTTGCGTACAATGCAAGCTATTGCATTATTGAATGAGAAACGTATAATGGAAGCTCGGGGTGTTACAAAACTCATCAGCATCGCAAGCATCAGCTTGGTCCCATGTTATCCATCTCTATAGAAATAAAGTACTTGATGTAAAAGGGTGCTTGCACTTTTACATACCTACAATAATATAAACTGTATGGGCCCAAAGGCATGACCCAAATAGGGTGTGATACTAATCCCAGTAGGAAACAACTAAAAGATATCTGCATAACAGTCCGTGAATATATATCGAAGTTAATAATTAAAGAGCATTAAAATATGTAAATACTCACAAGCAAAAAATCCTGCTGTTTCAAAGCATTCAATTTCATATGTCAAGTAAGAAGATAATCAAAATAGGGAACCCTCAAGGAAGTACACACAACAAATCCCCAGTAGTTCAATTTAATAGGATATCACAAAGACTCTATGAGGAACTAATCACCATCCATTCATGTTATAGTCATGTGTAATCATAGAATCTATGAGGAAGAAATCACTATCAACTGACTCTATAGTTTTTCATTGGTATCCTACATGCGCCATAAGGAAGCACTCGACATCAATTCCACATATGGCCTCATGATGTAACTATAGACCCTCTGAGGAATCACTCAACATTAGTTCTGCATATGGTCTCACCACGTAATTATAGACCCGATGAGGTAGTGCTCAATGTCAACCCCCCTCCCATATGGTCTCGCAGTGTAATAAATTATAACACACACTCTAGGAAATCCATCAACATCAATTTCCCCTATGGTCTCACTACTCCATGTTCATACTACCCTGTGTAAATAAAAGGTTCACAACGATAAACAGCAGCCCAAGTAAACCTCAAGAACAACTTGGCTAAACAACTACATCATGTCATATCATGTTAGATAATAATAATCACTCCATCCTATAAATACAAGGCATGGGAATAACATGGCAGCCAAATATTCTATGCAGGACCAAATGGTCAAAAACAAAACATGCATGGGAAAAGACTTCCTAAGAATTGGAATTAACCCTATTCACATTAAATTAACCTCTACTCCAGAATACATGAATAGTAGGTAATTAATAAGGCTAAAACTGTAAACACGCTATACCCTGCTAAAGGGTATTGATAACTTTTCACATAAAACTCAATGAATATCAACAGAAAGGCACAAAAAACTTACCTTGGTGTTATAGGAGTGTTAAACGTGAACCTCAAGCTTTGAATCACCTTAAAACATCGTAGATCTACAAAAAATCTAAAAACTCTTAATCAAGGATAACACTTGAAATATGAAAAATCAGGAAAAGAATATCTAGAAGAAGGAAGACTTTACTGATGTGATCCCCATGTAATCGATGATGGTTGAATAGGATAAAAGAGAATCGATTAGGGGCACTACAAAGATTCAAAGCCGTGCTGATGACCCTAGATGATGTAGGTCAAGAAGAGGTTTCTTATGTCTATCAGACGCGACCCCGGATCATTTTAGGAAATAAAAAGAAAGTACACAATGTGTAATTTAGAAGAACGTGATTTTCACATTCCTTTACTGGCCCCACATTAGGCGGTATCCACGTCACCACACACGGCCGTATGCATGAAGGTTACACGACCAGCACCCAGCCACACACAATAACCAACTACATGGAATATACATGGAATGTAAATGTTGTTTTCCTAAAAATTTTATAGAAAAACTTCTTTTTTTCAAAAAAGATCGAAAAATAAAACATGCCGAAAAAGAAGATCTGGGTTCCTACAAACTTCCACCCTTAAAGAAATTCGTCTCTAAAATTCCCTAGTAAGGGTGCATAGAAGAAGAATCCTCATATATCTCTGACCACTGTGTTCGTACATCGGTCTCCCTCCCCCATGTATCATCCTGTACTCGCTTGTGCTGCTGTAGAACTCATAACAGAGCAACAGACTGACCCAGGAGAACCTTCTCACTTCGATCAACAATCTGGATAGGATTCTCCTCGAAAGATGTATGCACCTCTATCATAAACTCAATGGGGTGAAAAGAATGATACGGTTTTGAGAAGTAATTTCGATGCTAAGAAATGTGGAAGGCATCATGCATATCCCGGTACCTCTGAGGTAACTGTAAATGACAGGGAACCGGCCCAACACTCTGTAAAACCTCAAACGGCCTGACGTACCTTGGAGAAATCTTACCTTGTCTCATAATACTTCAGTGTCCCCACCATGGTGTGACTCATAGGAAAATATGATCCCTGATCTCAAACTCCAGAGGTCATCTCTATCAATAATCGTAGGACTTTTATCGAGACTGCGTAATAGCCATCCTCTTCCGAATCATCTTTATTTTCTCTGTAGTCTCCTGGACAAGACAAGGTCCCTGCATAGCTACCTCTCCTGCCTCCATCCAAAAAAAGGGTGATCGGCATGGCCTACCGTAAAAAGCCTCATAAGGTATGATCTGAATATTTTGTGGAAAATAATTATTTAAGTCAAACTCCAAAAAAGGTATGTGATTCTCCCAAGAACATCCAAAATCATGGATGCATTCTCCAAGCATGTTCTCAAGCACCTGAATCGTATGCTAAGACTGTAATTCTTTTTGGGGATGGTAAGTTATACTCAAAAGTACATGTGTTCCCAAAGCCTTCTGTAGCCCCTGCTATACCCAAGAAGTAAAATGTGTGTCCCTCTCTGAAACAATGGAATGTGGAACTCCATGTAGACAACCAATCTCATGGATGTAAAACCATACCAGCTCATCAAAACTGAAGGTATCCTTAATCAGCAAGAAGTGAGAAACCTTCTTCAGTTTGTGTATGACAACCCATATAGTATCATTCTCTCGAGGTGACCTCGGCAATCCGGTCACGAAATCCATCACGACATCATTCCACTTATACTAAGAAATGGGTAACATCTACTAATACCATGATGGTCACTGATGCTCTGCCTTCAGCTACTAACTGGTGGAACACCTCATGAAAAAACTAGAAACATCTCTCTTCATACATAGCCACCAATACTGATGGTGTAGATCACGATACATCTAGGTGACACCAGGATGAACTGCCCAAACTGAGGAATGAATGTACCGCATCAGCTCCTCGTGTTTATCTGCTAACACCGACTATGTTCCCTTGAAAATGAAAAATTCCATCCTCACCTATGGTTCATCCAGGAATAGGGTTCCCTCTTAACACGTTTTCGTGTATAACTTGTCCTTTTGAATCTAATAGCTACTTCATTCACACTCGATCTATTAGAGTAGAGATAATAACTACAGAAGAAATAAAATTCTGCCCCTATCTGTCTTTCTCCTTTAAATGCATCTCGGAGAAAAGATCCATAAGCTGCCCCTCATTATTGGTCTCTTGAACTACATATATCTGAGTCCTCCTGATCAGTGCATCGCCCACTGAATTTCCTTTCCTAGGCTTATAGGCAAGCTCAAGGTCAAAAAAATGAAATAAATCAACCCATCTTCGCTGTCTCAAATTCAGATCACATTGAGTGAAGATGTACTTGAGACATTTGTGGTTTTTGAAAACAAAAAAAATTCTCTCCCAGAAGATAATTTCCCCAACAGTGTAAGTCATGAACAACTACCACCAACATGAGATCATGCATAAGGTAATTAATCCCATGTGGTATCATCTGTCGAAACCCATACCCTACGACTCCTTCTCCTGGTATAAGCACATCTCACATCCTGATACCTAAAGCATTATAATAAATGGTATAACTCTTTCCTGGCTCTGAATATAATAGTATTGGTTCTAAATTCATCCTCCCTTTCAGCTTCTGAAGGGCTGACTCACAAGAATATAACCATAAGAACTCTGCACCCTTCTTGGTCAGGCATGTTAGTGGTGCTGCTAAGCATGAAATGTCTTGTATAAAATGTTTGTAGTATCCATCCAGCACTAGAAAACTCTGTATCTCAAAGAATTTTTTCGACTACACCTAGGAAACTACTGCTCTAACTTTCTCAGGGTCTAATGATACTCATGTCTCTGAGATAAAATGACCCGAAAAGTGAATATGATCCAGCCAAAAGTGGCATTTTGAGAGCTTATCATATTATTGATTCTCTCTCGGTTTACACAAAATGATCTCAAGATTGGTATCATGGTCCTGTCGAGTTTGAGAGTACACCAAGATATCATCCATACAAATTACATCAAACGAATCGAAGTATGGATGGAACAATTGGTTCATCAGTTTCATGAAGACCGCAGGCGCGTTCATGAGACCAAAAGACATAACCATATATTGTATAGACCGTACCTACTATAGAAGTATATAAGAGGAATATTAGATGGTATAACGTGCAACTTATGGCAACCAGATCCCAACTCAATCTTCGAGAAAACCTGGGCTCCTCAAAGGTGATCAAAGAGATCATCAATCTTGGGAAAGGGATATCGGTTCTTGACAGTCAACTAGTTCAGCTTCCAAGATTCCACACAATGTCTGAGGTTACCATCTGCCTTCTTCAAAAACAGGACAAGTGAATGCCAATGAGATGTACTCGGTTGGATGCAACACTTTTCCTGCAAGACCTCTAATTGCTTCTTGAGCTCCTGCAAATTGGGTGTAGCCATCCTATAAGGAGGAATGGACACCAGTGCCTCTCCTAGAACATGCTCAATAGAAAATTCAACCTCTCTCTGTGGAGGAATACTGGAAAAGACCTTTGGAAATACACCCCTAAAATGATCCACCACTAGAGGATAGTCCATTTGTGATGTCCCCAGGTCATCTAGATATAGACTGGAAAAATGGGTTGTAACTCCTCCGAACCCATGATACTATGGTCCTCCTCTACTCTCCAAAACATCTCATTCACCTTTATATAGAATGGATCATCCATCATGTGATGTGAATATCACCCTATAGTGATAGAAGTCAACAACTACTGAGAAGGGAACCTACCAGTCCATTCTGAGAATGACGTCGCAGCCTATCTTCTCTTGGACATAGAGGTCCAACAAGAAGTGACACCCACCAACCTCAAGAGGGAACTACCTGAACTGATGCACACTAGTCTTTCTAGTCCACAACGGAGTGTCTAACGTCAAGATATTAGTAGAAGAAAAAATACATAGCCCAAGGTTCTCGAAAGTAGCAAAAAATATAAAGCTTTGGGAAGCCCCTATATCGAAAAGTGTAAAAGCTAAAACGGAGGCCACTAGAATTGTACCTCAAACTCTAGAGGGTCTGGGATCCTGCTCCTACTATGTCTGCTCCACTGCAAATACTGGCCTATATCGCAGCCCTATAACCCTACCTAACCACTCTGAGTTGATCCACCTTTCTATTGTTAA
This sequence comes from Viscum album, assembly GCA_963277665.1. Taxonomy (NCBI): domain Eukaryota; kingdom Viridiplantae; phylum Streptophyta; class Magnoliopsida; order Santalales; family Viscaceae; genus Viscum; species Viscum album. Next base: position 1,797,846,972 of record OY728130.1, on the reverse strand, counting down.
ATGCCTGGCGACTGACTACCATGGCTACAACCTCCACCTAGGCCTGAACGGCCAGAAGAACTCAAGTTCACTAAATGAGGGGTAACTGATGGTGCTGCTCTTGTACATGGAGTCATAGAAGAAGCCCTATCACCAACTTCTGGTGAGAAGATCTAAGAGAATTGCTGAAGATGTCCCATCTTGCTGCAATATCGGCACTCCACTGGGTCTCTCGGGAAATGTGGCCTCATATTCTCGACTATTCCACACAAGTATCATACCATCTGGCTACCTGAAGGTGCATCCTGCCTACTCAAATATCTATGTGTAGTTTCCCTATGGCCCTTCCTACTATCAGCCGGAGAAGCAATAACTCTGGATGACGAACCAGCATGTCCCATGTCTTTATAATCCAATAGATTACACTTCATGATCAACACCTAGTTGACAATAGAAGTGATCGAATTCATCCTGAAGATGTTCACCTAATATCGGATGTCGTGCGTTTGACAATCCTCAAACTTCTTTGCCTGGAATAACTCATCACCTCTTATAATAGGTGTGAAATGCTGTAGCTCTATGAAGATAGAAGAATACTCCATAACAGAAAGTTTACCCTGCTCCGTACTCATGAACTCTCGTGCTCGATCGGCCCTCAAGGTCTTTGGGTTGATATAATCATTGAAGGTGTGATGAAACTCCTCCCAAGCTATATTATTCTAGCTTCCTGCCTGTGAGATCACATCCCATTAACTATTGGTGGAATTCCAAAGCATATTCGTAGCAAGATTCACCCTCCTCTCTAAAGGAGTCTCCTGATGCTCGAAGATTTCCAGGATGGCATTTAGTCATGACTCTGCAGCCTGGGGTCCTCCATCCCTTGAAAAAGTGGGAGGTTGATTCTATTGAACGACCCACGTCAATTCTGTCATCGACAAGGCTAGAGGCGGTGCTCCCTGGATGGTCTGGATCATCCTCATAAATCCCTCTATGAGTTTTTCATTAGCTCTTGTGTCCAGGATGATATCTTGTGCCAACACTGGCACAACTGGAGGATATTCTTCTCTTCCCTGATCAACCATATGTGGTGTGTAATAATTACCCTTTAACTATCATGCATCCAGATGAAATCTCGGTGGCATGTCTCTGCAAGCTCATGAACAGACCTTAGATCAATATTATTAAGAACTATAACTTGGGGTGTAAGAATTGAACATTAGAGAGAAAGAATTCACGTTTTTCAAAACACGGATACACAGTGTGTATTACAACTACACACCAAGTTCCCTGAAAACTTTCACATGGTCGTCTACTCCTGCCAAAACTGGTCGTGTAACACCCAGACACATGGCATGTTGTCCTAACACATGGTGTGTACATGAATTCTCTTCCCCTTCCCATGTTCTTCTATACAACTAAGACACACAAATCTCCTAAAAAAAGACTACATGACGTGTTCTATACAAATTTTTCATGTACTAGACAAGCTTCATCGCCCCGTGTTGTTAGTGACATAACTGGTTACATGGATAACTCTACATGGCGTGGTTGTTCCAGACATGAGATGTTTAGAAAGATTTTGTTGACCCGTGTTGTTTGTGACACGACCATAAATTCGGTTTACACTACACGGCATGTTCCAGATTGAAACAACTTGTATAACTTAAGATTTATCCATCTGTGTTATTCATCACACAGGTGGACACATGATCTAAACACACATTGTATACATCTAGTACACGGTCCTGCCAAGATTTTTGTGAACCCCATGTCTTTTCCCACATAGCCAGCAACATTGTTAGAGACTACACGACATTTACATACAGTACATGGCGTGTACATATGAAAAAAGTTTTTTCCCAAATATAACAACACATGGCATGTATTCATCAATACACACAATGTATTCTTGGTTTTTCTAGACAGTAAGCCTAAAAAACATTTCCAGCACATAGAAAAACACTGAAACGAACATTAAATTTCTATATTCCGATACACGGGGGCCAATTCTCCCCGTGAATCAAAGCATGGAATATCTTACATGTTATATACAATAAAACAAGGTAATTATCCACCATGTTCCTATCCACGAGGTCCCATAACACCTCAAGAACCAAACATTGGTGTTCTTTCAAACAAGACTTACACAATCCAATACCCTCTATAAAGCTAGATATTTCATCAAGGCATCTATCAAAACAACATGCATAACTAACACAACATCTATCACAACAACATGAAAACACTAACAAACTCTAAATGTCATTGGAAGAATGCATGACATATGATTTATAAAATGTTACCATAAGATCTATGAGATATAATACCCTCATCTCATTAGGTGAAATAGAAATAAAACCTCAATAATATCAACAATAATACCACAAAACACGTGAATCACTAAATGGTGAAATCCAATAAACAGTAAAATTGAAAAAATAGAAAAATTATAATAACGAGGTGGATTGGCTTTTCCCTATACATGGGTTAGCTACTCCAAGGAACAAATTATTACCATATACCTATTCCTTCTTATCCCTGGCTATAGGCTCCAAACAGTAAGTCAAGAAAAAAAGAACACTACGAATACCAGATTGTAATGTCCCGGTTCCGCAAGCCACCCAGAGGTGCCCCATAACCGGTTTGTTAAATGGACTCAATCACATTTTTCTGAATACCAAAGGCTGTCAACTAGTAGCGAGGGACTTGGGTGTGATAGTGGGGAATCTATTCCCTCATTGGTAGAGTAACACCAAAGAAGTAAACAGATAACATAACAGAAGCAGTAAAAATTCCATAGAATAATAAATATGGGAATATTGGAAATAATAATCTAGAGCACACATATATATGAATGATGAATGATACAGATGTCTAATAAAGAATCCAAACAAGTCACAATTCTAAAATACAGTACTTAACAGAAGTACAAGAAAATCATCAAACAACTCCCATGCATCGCAAGCCTCTGCTTGGCCCCATTCTCTCCATCTCCATAGCAATCATGTACATGAAGTAGAAGGGAGCTTTCCCTTATCTATACCTGCAGCAATATAATCTGTTTGGTCCCAAAAACATGACCCAAACAGGGTGTGAGACTAATCCCAATAGGAAACCACAAAAATATCTCTTCTTAATAGTCAGTGAATATATATGGTAGGTAATAAGTAAATAAGAAATAAAACAAGTAAATACTCAGTAGTAAATAATCCTACTGTTTCAAAGAATTACGTTTTATATGTCAGGTAAAAAGATAATGAAAATAGGGAACCCTCTGGGAAGTACACACAGCCTATCATCTCTAGTTCAATTTAAAAGGATATCACAAAGTCTCTATGGGGAAGAACTCACCATCCATTCCCCTTGTAGTCATGTGTAATCAAAGGCTCTCTGAGAAAGCACTCACCATCAATTCACACTATAGTCTTTCTATGGTAACCTATAGGCTCTTTGAGGAAGAACTCAACGTTAATTCCTCATGTGGCCTTGTAATGTAACTATATACCCTATGAGGAAGCACTCTACATAAATTCCTCATATGGCCATGCAATGTATCTATATACCCTCTGTGGGAGTACTCAATGTCATTCCCCCTATGGACTCACAGCATGATAAATTATAATAGACACTATGGGAAAGCCCTCATCATCAATTTACCCAATGGTCTCACTGCACCATGTTCCGAGAGCCCCGTGTAAGGAAAACATGAACAATGATAAATTGTAGCCCATGTAAACCTCGTGAACTACATGGCTAAAAAAATGCAGCATATCATAACTTATCAGATAATAATAATCACTCCATCCTATGAATACTAGGGAAGGGAAAAAACAACACTAATAGTCCAATCAGAACAAAATGGTCAAAAACAAAACATGAAGGGACAAAAAATTCCAAATCATAGTAATTAACCCTATTCACATTAAATTAACATCTACTCAAGAATACAAGCATAACATGAAATTAACAAGGCTAAAACTGTAAACCCACAGTACCACATTCATGGGTATTGGTAACTTTTGCACATAAAACTCAAAGAATATATATGGAATGGCACAAACCACCTACCTTGGTTTTGTGGGATTGATATACATGAACCTCAAGGCTTGAGTAACCTACGAACATTGTAAATATTCGTAAATTCTAAAAACTCTCAAATGATGATAACTCTTGAATGAGAAGGAATCAGGAAATGAAGATCTAAAAGAAGGAAGAACTTACCAAGGTGATCCTAATGCAATCGACGGTGGTCGAATCAGAGAAAAGACGCTTGATCAGGGGATATAATAAGAATCACAGTTGTACGAATTCTCTTGGATGAACTATGTTGAGAAGAGATGTGTTCTATCTGTCAGACGCGACCCCTTCCCTTTAATGAAATAAATTTAAAGTTCACAGCATATACTTGCCTTTATCGTCCCCCGCATTAGGCTGTCTTCACATAACCACACATGGCCATGTGCACAACTGTTACATGACCAGAACCCAGCCACCCATGGCAACCGAGTACAAGGTGTGTACTTATGAAGTACATGGCACATACTTTAGAAATATTGAGAAACTCTTCTTTTCCTCAAAAACACCAGAAAAAAATAAAACATACCTGAAAAAAAGATCCATGTTATTACAACATATCCCCTAAGTAAGGATTATAAGAAGAAGGGGGGGGGGGAAGTTGAGAGATTATTTTATAAAATTTTGGGCAATCCAAGGGGGGTTAGATGTGTGATAAAGTGGTAGAGTACTGGCCATTTTATAGTGGAGGGGAAGTGGTACTCTTATAAATACTAAAAGGTATTCAATAATGGGTTTTATACCCAACCAAAAGTGCCAAAAAAATTGATAAATAATGTATTGGAGAAAAATCATGGTCGATTACAACCTTCACCACACAAAAATCATGTTCATTTTAATAATTTGGATCCTTAACATCTATGATTCCCCAATTTAACCAGTTTTGTTTTTATTAAATCATATACTTCTATAATCTAATTCATTTAACTGTCAAGGCAAAACTAAAGTGAGATTAATTATAAAATATAGAGCTACTATATTATTAATATTATATATAAATTAATAAATAATTTTTCTATGTGTTTTTGAAATTAGTTTTAAAATATTACCACGTGACCAACTAAAACTCTACTTAAACCTAGACCGTGTTAACAACGTTTTTACAATATATGTGTAAATATATTAATTATAAAATATTATTTTGTTCATTAATAGAATTTATTTGATATTTATTAAAAATTAAAAAATTATAGATTATTTTATTTTTATTACTTTTAAATCATCTAATAAAATTTCTCTTATTGTAAAATAACAAAAATGTCAATTTTAACATTATTTATTTCATCTTAATTTTAAAATATCAATATAATATTGGAATATGTAAATTTTATAGATGTGTAACATGATATATTAATTAAAAAATTGAGGAAGTAATTTAATAAAATAACGTCACTTTTATTTTTTAGAGTATCAATTATTTTCATTAATTAATAACTAAATAATCACTACATTGGTGTTTCTTAAGATTTTTAAGGAGATTCACCATCTCTAAAAATTATTAATTATTTATTATTTTAACAATACCCATATATAATTTAAAATATATATATATATACCCAAAAATATTGTGTTTTTTACATATCTCAGTGCTTTATAATATTTATAGGTAATGAATGTTCCCTTTTTCTCTTTTTCCATACTAACCATTGTTTATAGGGAACTTCGATTTAATAATATCCAAATAGGTAATAAATTTAGAAACATGTGGGTATATGGTCTAAATAATTTTAGATAATTCCTATTTGACATTTTTCCATGCCATTTTGATCATTTTGATTATGGTTTAGTCCCATATTAAGTTTAATCATACCTTAATCACTGTAAATAATTTTAATCACATTCACTAATCATTTTGGTCACAAAATTAATTTGGTCTTATAAGACCAAAAATATCAGAATGACTAAAGATTTTATGTTTTATTTTAAAAATTAAAATTTTAGAAGTTGGAAAATTAATGTTAACGCTATTCCAGTAGATGGGGTGAAATAACATGTTTTTAAAATAGAAATTTTTTTCAAGGATTGTTATGTTTTTTATTCATTTCAGAGTAAAATTTAATATACTGAGCATATTTGTTTAAATAGGTTTATAATTGATCTGATTTGATTGTAAAAATTATATAATATAAAATTTATCATTAATAATTTTTTAAATTAAAAGGTTGTTTTAACTAAAAAAATGGTAGTATTCACTATTAATCAAAAAATTATTTTTCATAGAAAAATCCTAAAAACTCATCCAAGGATAATTTCGATGTTAAGAATTCAAAAATTATGATTATTTTACCTAATATAATTCATTAAATTTTCGAAATTGAGTTTTTATATAGTTTTTCCATTAAGATAATGTAAAACTCGGTCTTCTGTGTACCTCAAGATCTCTCGGTGTTGCGTGTACCGCATGCTAAGCTACGGGTTGTGTGTATTTAAAGATCAAAATTGTACATCATATATCCCATATAATCATAATATAATCTATTTTCCATGTTACAAAATATCATGATTATTAATTAAATTAAAAAAAATATGTCACATAATCTCGGGGGGTTATATTCTACCCCCCAATAAATAAATGTTTCCCTCATAATTCTTCTGGGTAATCAGATGATTAATACTTGTATGTTTCACTAAAAGAAACCCAAGTTATATAAATTACTACTAAAACTTATCTTGAAATGGGAATGATGGAACCATAATGGTTACCCCAAATAACACACAACGAAAATCCCACATATGAGGGCATATGTGGGAAGTGAAAACATCGACATGGAAGAAAAGTTTGATCATAATGTTTTGATAGAGGGTGATAGAGAACAAGGTAAGGAAAAAGTTAACAACCATAAAGCCATAAATATGTGATTAAATAAAGACGAAACTAATTCTTCATAAATCGATGTACTAAGATAATATTTTTGGTTTCAATATCCTTTTTTTATAAAGTTGATGAATTTTCATTAAAATATATACTTTTTTGATATCTATACAATGGTGCCCCATTATTGTTCATTTATCCACTTCACCTCCTTATATAAAAATAAAGGTTACTTTTTTCATTCCTAACGTACTAAATGATCAGGATATCCTTGATAAGAACACCCATTTGTCATTAGTTATCATAAACAAAACGTAGTTTGAATAGGCTATCCAATATGACTAAATCCTAATAAAGAGAGATGACACGTTAATATTACTCACTTAAGATGTTGAATAACATTAAATTTATATAAATGGATAACCTGATAACCCTTTTGAATGATGGAAGTTAAATTATTTACAAATAAGTTTGTGAATAATCTTAACATTTATCCCCTATATGTCATAATGTACCACTTAGTTTTCACATTCAAAATATGTGAATAACCTCATCATATATTCCCTTGAAACATGGAAATAACCATAAATCCATTTGAAAAAATTTATTATTCCATGTTCCAATGATTGCTGTATATATTAATTAAATACATGAAGTTATAAAATTCATCCTTGCTAATATAGAAAAATTATTCAATAATTAGTTCTTGGGTAATCTGCACAATCTAATTTACCTATTCATAGCCATCATATCATTATTCAAACATGATTATCACAATACTAAAAATTATTTAAGGGTTATATTCCCTTAAATAAAAATATAACCATCCCATGAAATCATGTTTCTATATCTTCATCACAATTCAACATGTCTTTTTCAGTCTTTAACGAAATCATATACAAAAAATACTTATATATTTCATGATTCGTATAACATAATCATTGAATTCCCGAATAGAAATACTTCATCAGTCAAACCTTATTTTTAGACCATTACTCAAGTTTCATCAACATATTACTTAATACATCATTCCTAGAATATGAAATATGAACCATGTATTAAAGTTCCTCAACCATTAACTAATCATGATTCTTTTGATTAATGTAAAAAATAATGGATGGACGTCACAAACCATTCACATGCCATTTGTGGTCCAGTTATATTTAGAAGTATAACAAATAGTAATACCACCTTCCAGATTATCATTATGATATTTAAACTTGATAAATATATATTCATAATGCCCATAATTTCCCCATATTAAACATTCAATGATAACCATGTTCCTTATAGTTCTCTCCATTTACTAAAATAAGAAAGCATAGTGTGAAAAATATGTATACTAATGGGATATTGTGCAATCATGAACGAGTACTTATAGGATGCCTATATTATTGATACTACTTAATTGATCTATGAAAAACTACTTTCATCTTGTGCTATTCATAACCAAATTATATTTATATACATTATTATGGTTTTTGAATATATTGTGAATTCCAAAAGAAAATCCAACGAGAGTGTCAAACCAGGTGTGAAACAAGGCTTGTTGTCATGTACCAAATTACCCAGAGTCAGGATCGGAACAACTTGTCAGAGTTGTTACCCCTAAGTACATCTATTCCAAATCGAAATCCACTTTTAGTATCCTGACATGTTATTTTTTCTATGAAACCACTCACTGAATACTTTACCAAAAATTCTAAGAAGCTTTCATAACCATTATAATATCCTTGTACATATCCTTAGAGACATACCTAAAAATATAATTAGAAATATACCTAGTAATCTATCTAATTTTTTCTTATCATACTTTAAAAATGATGACAAAACTTTTCCAATGATACCAACTATAGTGACCCTGGATTAATATACATGGATATTATATAATTTTAAATGAATATTTAGTACATTAGAAAAAAAACATGATTGAGTACTGTAATAGTTTGGTGTCTTTGGAAACATGGAAACAAAATATTCTACCCTGGTGAAATATCTTCAACATCTCCCATAAATATCTACACATTTACCACTACAACCCAAAAACCTTTCTTCAAAACCTAGAAAAAGGAAACATAACAAATGTGTGAGATCAATTTATTTGTAAGGGTAAAAAAGGGATACTTGTAATCGTAATAATGAGGATAAGGGTATGAGAACATGATCATGAATATTAATGATCATTCCTAGTATATGAAATATTAAAATAGAGATCATGGAATAATGAATTGTAGTTTATAAGACATGATTTATAATGAAATTAAGAGCATTATCCTTGAAATCATAACATAGGAATAAAAAATAGAATTATGGAAGACACATAATAATATAATATGATTTCTATAGTAACCAAGGCATTATTTCGAGGACCATCTTTGTGGAAAATCACCTTTACTGAACCGGGTGAACCCACTTCCAATCCTCTATTACTGGACGGAGTGAACCCTCATTGCAGCCCCATATTACTGAACCGAGAAACCCTCAGTCCAACCATATATTACATAACTGAGTGAACCCTCATTCCAGCCCTATTTATCTCATGAGATATAAATCATTACCCAATTAATTGGAGTGAGATATATGTCCAACCAATCTCATAATATAATCATACATACATTTCCCATAAGATCCCAAATAAACATATCCTAACACATGAAATGATATGGTCATCATAAACATGAAATCATATAATAACATGTGAAAAGAGATATGATTAATAATCATTTAATTAAAATAAATTCCAATGAAATAGAAACAAATTCCATTAAAATATAACTCGTAAAAGGGAAATGGATTTCATAATGGCTATGACATTAAGCATTACCCATTATAAGAAAGGATATAAATGGAACCAATAGATCATTTCTTATAATGGAATGAGTAAAATCAACATATTCCATCTTATATAAAAAATAATTTTTAAATATCCTTAAAAAACTTTTCTTTAGAAAAACATCCTTTCTAATTTAAAATATGATTTTTAGTTAATAAAAAATTTCAAAATTATTTTCATATAAATTATCTTTGAAAACATAAACAAAATCATGAAATTTTTTAAAAACCATATTACATGGAAACAAATAAAATAATATTCATAACATTCTAAAAACTCCATTCTTTAAAAATTCTTTTGATGCATATAAATTATAATTGAATTTTTTTGGAAAAACATTTTTTGAAGACACTTTGAAAACTTTTAAATATATATTGAATACATTCACAAGAAAAATAATTTAAATCTTATAGAAGAAGCTTGATTTTTTTTGGAAACATATATTTATGATATTTACATTTAAAAACAATTTCGTAAAGGGTAAAAATTTTAAAATTAAATGGAAGACTCAAATAAATGATGATTGGAAAATCTGTATTTGTTGTACGAGGGAAAAAATTACCTTTTCATGATAAAAAGTTTAGAAGGATTTCTTATTTAGAAAGAGACAATAACATTCCTTTTAATATATTGTTAAAATAAAAAAAGGGTAAATATTTATTTTAAATCTTATAGGATAATTGTATAATATTCTTGTAAACCCTTTTTTGAAAACATATACTTCTAACCGACGGGAGGGTAAAATCGAGATTTCTTAACAATGAATTCTTAAATATCTTATGTATTAATGTGTGGAAATATGATACCAATAGATGACAATATCATGAATAACCAGAGGATAATAATATTCATGATGGTATTTGAGGGATGGATCATAAGATATCATCAATGGAATCATAAACATAAACAATCTCAAAAACCAATAAGATTGTCTCACTAAACTCTTATAACTAGGTAACTTGGGATCATACTCTCCATTTAAGAAAAGTAAATTGAATTAAGCTTAAAATATGATCAAAAAATTAGATCCATGATATAACATGTCAAATTTATTTATATACATCTCAAAAAAGAGTATAAGTGCCTAACAAAATATGAGACTCAATGAAGGAAATTTGAGACAAAACTGTTTTACCAATATGGTAACATTGGATAGTTAAACCCCATGAAAGAAGGATTGAAAAATTGGAATGTCATTAAACATAAATTTATGTACAAGATAATGTGAATAAAATAATGGGAATTACATAAAACACTCAAAAGTAAAGAATGGTGAACATAACATTAACTCAAGAAAAATAAGAGTGGGATGAAATCCCCTAACCACGTGTCTTGACTCTCATCGTACTCATTCAAATCATATGCATAAAAAATATAACATTATTATAAATATTTTATAGAACCATATTATTATATCTAATTGCATATATGTATTTGTTATGGCCTTATATTATCCACTTGTTAACCATCCAATGTTAATCTTTCATTTTCGGTCAAATTCACATTGTTCTTCATCTGTGACTTAATTTTATATGATTGGTTATTATACTGATATCATGATTCCAGAATGTATAAAATGATTTATATATATATGTCTTTTAAATATAGTATCTATATATTATGAAAATATATTGACAAATAAGTATGAAGGGGAATACATCTTTCATGGAGACGATAAGCCATACGTACACATGAACGCTGTTTTGTTTTAAATTATCGTATTGAGAGAAATTATTTAAATGACATATTAATATATATATATATATATATATATTTATATTTACTATATTAGAATGATAATATCATATATATAATATAATTTCATTAAAAACATCTTCAATAGATTCCATGTGGTGTGTGAGGGAATCACATCTCTTTGAGGGGGCGGTAGTCCACACTTCCTCAAACGATATTATTGAATTAAAACCAATTAGAAGGTTACAAGATGTGTGTGGTAAAATAAATGATGAATCTTAAAGGAATAATATATACAGTATATTACATATATAAATAGATTTTCCATATTAATTCTGAACATGATTGGTGGTAAGGAAAAAATAAACAATCATCATTTTTTGAGGAAGTAGTTCACCACACATAGAAACAATATGTTTGATATCAATTAAATAGAGGTGTGAATAAGTTTAGGTCAAAATATTATTCTAAAAACATTATATTATATGATGTGAACTTTTGTTTTCACTCATGAATGTAATAAACATATTGGAGGTGGGGAAGAAGCAAAATAAAAGAAAGGATATTGAGAGAAGAAGTTACCTCCAAATCAGGTAAATCATTTTTGTTTGTTCCAAAAGGATTCCTTTAATTTTCTTATACCCAATTTAAGGATTATAGGAGCAATGAACGTAATTTGGGAGATTATTTTATTAGAGTTTGTGAAATCCAAGGGGCTTCAAATGTGTGTTGAAGTAGTAGAGTATATTCCTTTTAATAGTAGAGGGGGGAGTGACACTCTTTAAAATACAAAATGGTATTATTTAATGGGTCTTATAACATAACAAATGTGACTAAAAATTGGAAAAATAATGGATTATATAGTAATAATGGAAGATTAAAACCTCAAAACACATAATAATGTTCATTTTAATAATTAGGTTCCTTAAATTTTAAGATAACCCAATTTTATCATTTCTGTTTTTATTAAAGAATATTCATTTAAAATCTAATTATTTTTACCATAATGACTAAATTAAATTGTTATTTATTTTAAAATATAGATATTGGGATTTAATAATATGATATAAAATTTAAAAATTAAAATTCTTATGTGTTTTGGAAAATAATTTTTTTTACAACCTCACATGACGCACTAAAACAATGCTTAATCCTAGACCTTGTTAACAACATTTTTACAATGTATGGGTCTATATGATAATTAAAAATTATTAACGGGTTAATAAATAGGTTATATTTGATATTTATTAATCATAATTTTTAAAAAGAATAATATAAAATTTTTATTAATTTTAATTTTTTTAATAAAATTTCATTTATTGTAAAATATCTATAATGTTAGTTTAGACATTACTTATTTATTATTAACATTAAAATCGTAATCTAATATTAAAATATAGAAATTTTTATTAAGATTAAAAATATATATTAATCTACAAAAATAAATTAATACAATAATTCAATTAATTAACTTCACTTTTAATAATTATAGTTTCATTTATTTTAGTTAATTATCAACTAAATAATTCCAAAATTGGACATTAATTATGAACTTTATGTATCTTACTCAACTAAAAAATTATCAACAAATATTTATGATATAAAAACATTATATCTTGAAAAAATATATTTATAACTTAAAATATTTTTTTTCATACTTATCTTAATGTTTTATAAAGGTTAAAGGTAAGGAAAGTTCTATTTTTTCATTTTCCTGACTTATCCTTTTATATAGGGAACTTCCATTTAATAATCTCCAAATAACCCTTAAATTTTGAATCAATTTGATACGTGGTCACAATATTATCATCCAATGTATTTTTCACATGTTTCTTGGTAAATTTAGTTCTTTTTTATTAAGGTTTAGTGTATTATTAAGCTTATTCATACCATAGTCATTATAATTAATTTGAATCACATTCACTAATCAATTTGATCAAAAAATATAGTTGATATTATTAGACCTATAATATTATTCTAATTAAAACTGTTTATATTGGAATTTAACAATTCATATCATAGAAGTGTGAAAATTAATATTAATATTAATCCCGTAGATATGAAGAAATTAGAGGTTCTTTATGTAAAAAATCGTCCAATGTTTTGTTATGTTTTTTATATTCAATTCAAATTAATATTTATTCTAATGAAATTAATTGAATAATTAGTTGTATAGTTGATCTAATATAACTCTAAAACAAATCTAAAATATAATTTATCCTTAATAATTATTTAAACAAATTTTTTAATTAAAATGCAGTAGTTTTCATTATTCCTCAAAAATGATGTTTCTTAGAAAAATCCCTAAAAATCCCCCAAGTATGATTTCAAAGTTATGAATTCAAAAATGTTGTTTTTTTACTAAATATTATTCTTTAAAGTGTCAAAATTTGGTCGTAATCATGATTTTCCCTTAAAAGATGGTAAAACATGGTCTTGCATGTACGTCATGCTAACTCAATTTTGTATGTACCACAAGATAACCTAAGTGTTCGGTGTAGTAAAAGATCAACATGGGGATGAATATATCATAATTAAAACCTTGTATAATAAATTTCAAATGTTGAAAATATCTAAAATATTAATTAAATCAAAAAAATAGTTCCAAAATATCAGTGTCTTACAGCTAATTACTTTGAAAAATGTTCATTGGGATTAGAATCAATTATCACATGGTGTACAATTACATTACCTACTGCACACATAGTTTTATAATCTAGAGGGGTATTCATAAGAAGAATCACATTTCCATAAAAAATCATTATATTATATTTTTGAAATATTTATATGACTTAATGTTATTCCTAAAGAAACCCTCTTTATAATTCTTAGATTAAAATCGATAAATATCCAATTTATTTTAATTATAATACCAGATTCAGAATTATAAGATATGAGTTAAATGATAAATTTTATGAGTAGAAACACTATATAACATTTTTTATAAATAGAATCTATAATAATTTAGGGTATAAATACTCATAGACCATGGAAATATTGACATGCTGCGCAAGCCAATGTAGCTGGTTTTGGAACTGAGTTGATCATGGATATATTAAAAAAGATTTATTAGGTTATGATAAATAAAATATCCCAAAAATTGTAAACTATGTTTCAATAGTGGTATTCTCTTTTTTATACCACTTCATGTTATAGAATCACCCATCATTAAGTGGGATTACTAATCTAATTGTAACTGAGCAGTGGATAAAGTCCCTCTAGATAATTTTTTTGGCCTTGGAATGAAATAAAATAGAAATGGATTTAATTGATTATTATTTTTTCAATGGTTATGTTAATAAATGGAGGTAACTGTTCCATAATTATAGGGAGGAATTTGAAACAGAACACCTTGGTTACGTTGATTTTAATGGACATTATTCAAGAAATATTTCCAAAGATAAAAATTTACTAAAATACTGAAAATGTTATTTAGAATAATGAAAATGGAAGAAAAAATTGTTCTATATTATGAGGAAAACATTTCAAGACTAAAACTGTATTCTACATATTGTATATTCAATATGGAATAAAATATTAACCATTTCATTAAAGGGATCATGTCATTTATCTGATGGGTACTAGTTTCTCAATAATTTTCATCATATAAAGAGTTATTTTTAAAATAAATCAAAAAAGAGAATAAATTTTCAATAACATGTACATTCAAGTGGAATAAATAGAATAATATGTTGTCTAAATTCAATTAAGATGGGAAAAAAACAAATTATAAGAAAATGAAGACATTTCCATCATGTTAAATGTGTAGAATGAAACATCTCGGAAAACTCTTGATGGGAATGCGTGTGTGTTAAAAGTTATATGAACAGGGTAATAAGGAACAATAATGTAATGGAATGAAAAATAAAAAATATTTTATTTTATTAAAATATAAATAAATGCTTCATCAATCAAATTAATTTCCATGATTCAATGAAATATACCCTAGAAGTGGCCAACAAGAGATGGGATTACTTATAAGATCACTATTGTTGAGGACGATTTTCTAAAATATTTGTTGGAGGGTACGTTAATCAATGAATAAAATTTTTATAAATAATCATTGGATTTTGGATCCTGTAGATCTTGAATATCTTCGGTAACCACTACGAAAATTAGATATTTACCTATCACCTTACGATGGGTGATGTTTGGAAAAACTCATAGTAGAAATATAACTACAACAAAGATGTCTCTATAAGTTCTCATTATGACACAATACTATGACTTATTTATGGAATTTATTGTTATAATTATGTTTTACATTGTAAAAATCCTTATTATGGGGTTTTTAAAAAAATTTTTTAAAAAATATTATAAAGTGAAGGAAATTACAAATTTTTATAATCATATGGAATTCCTTAACATTAGGTAAGAGAATTCATTATCTAAGTCATGTCTGGATCTATCCTTAATAATCCTTATGTATTATATTCTGCGGGAAAAATAGAAAATGAATATACATATGGAAAAGGTAATCTTAAAATTGATGATGTACCGAATTAGTAGGAATAAATTTATGAATTTTAGGAGTAATTGCATGTACATCCATTAGAGCATGAAGTCTAGTTTCCCATTGATTTAATATATGATGATAAAACTTTTACAAGGACTCCCTATAGAATAACCCTAGTGTAATTTTTGTAGTTGAATTAATGACATTTAGAGTTGTGTGATATTGGATTTAATCCCCCTGGTGTATCACCTAGGTGATCCCTTACACTTTTCATTAAGAAGTAAGATGTATCTTTTATTTTATGAATTGATTATAGAGAAATAATTGATCTTATAATAACAAAAATGTTTCATATACCTTGAAATTAAGATTTATTTTATCGACATAAAATAGTTTAATGTATTCAAATATTGTAATTCAATCTAGGGATCATCATTTATGAGTAAAGAATGAAGATATTTTAAAGACAACATTTCGAATAATGTATATACATTATGAATTTATAGTAATTCCATTTTGATTAACTGATTAACCATATATTTTTATAGATCTAATAAATATATTATTCAAGTAATATCATGATAATAAGATTTTTGTATTCATTGATGATATCTTGGGGTGTTAAAAATTTTATGGGGACCACGATTATCCCTTTCAGATCATTCTTGGGACTCTTAATGGAGAAGTGTTATATGGAAAATTTATCAATTTTGAATTATAGATTCAGGGAGATTCATTTAATTCCTATATTATATCTAGTTATGTGATATTATTTCATTATATGAAGAAATATGCAGTCAAATAATGGCCCACACCAACAATCATAACCAAGATACATGGTTTCCTTATATTGGTAGTTTACTATTGGTTATTTGTCCATCAATTTTCTCAAATTTATATCCTATTAACAAATCATACACATAAAGGCGTTATAATCTTATGGATAATGTAATGTGAATAATGTTTTGAATAATTAAATAGGATATTGGTTATTTCACTAATTTTGGATCTACCATTTGGAAATGATAAATATCTGATATATAGTGATGCATCAAAGAAGAGATTTTGTTGTGAACTTAGGAAAAATATTAATGTTATTGAATTTACATCAATGTATTTAATGA
Source organism: Viscum album (assembly GCA_963277665.1). Taxonomy (NCBI): domain Eukaryota; kingdom Viridiplantae; phylum Streptophyta; class Magnoliopsida; order Santalales; family Viscaceae; genus Viscum; species Viscum album. The sequence continues at coordinate 1,797,829,999 of OY728130.1, read as the reverse complement.
ATAATGATTAGAACTATCTATCTCATGGACTTGATTTGTTAGTTGTAATATTTTTGTAACAAGAAGGGTTAATGATGAAATCCTCATGATTTGAAATCAAGGTTAATCTTAATATGAATAAGAAATATCTAATGAGTCTAATTATGGAAATTATCTATCATACTTTGATATTTAGTTTTTATTCTACACAATGAGGGATATTTTTTTCTGTCCATTCTTATTTCTTTGTTTAACATTTCTTTATATTTAATAAATAGTCCGAATCATTTTCTTCTAACTAGATATGTCAGGTATTTTTTTAACAACCCGGACCCTAGTAACCCAGAATCGATGGACATTTTATTACAATGGAATTTATATAATAGAACACATCACCAAGGATAAATTAGTTTAGTAGTCATGATTAACTATGCATATACTTTATTCCCTTATTATATTTGTAATTAAACAAAATAATAATAATTTACATGAGGTTATTTATTCAAATATATCATCTTCATAACATGGGGAAGGAAAACAAATAAAATGGTGAGGTTAAATGGTTAGTAATGGTTATGTGAGATAATAATATATGAATAAAATTCAATTAGGTATAGACATTATGTAATGGTAAATAATCTAAAAAATTAAATCCATTGATACATGGAGAATGAAAACTCTTCCATATATTTTTTCACAGTGAAAACCTCATGGAATGTAATAACTGAATATTGAATAAAGAAAATTTCTATTTATTGGAAGTAATGTATCTAGAACATGAACCATTATATTTTCAAGATGGTTTATGTATATGGGTAAAAACCCATCTGATTATATTTAGAAACAAACATGATGGGTATGTCACTAACTATTTTTGTCTCATGAGACATATCGATTCATTGATGTTCCTTCCAAAACCAGGACCTCCTGTTACTACAAGTTTAAAGAATTATTCATAAATATATTCAATTGAATAACATAATTAAAACTGTAAACTAAATATTAAAATGTTATTTGGATAACAAAATAATCATATAAAATAAATAAGGATATTTAAAGAAATTCTCAATGAATGATGATCATTAAGAAAAGGTTGTACACACATGTTGCATAAGAAAAAAGTGGTAAATAAGGAATTACAAAAGGAAATATCATAATATTATTCATTAATCAATGGATTTAAATCATACTTAGGATAATATCATAAAAACTTATATCCAATTGATGTGGTATCATGTAAAAAACGTGTTTTAGTAACTTTAGAGAGGGGGCTCTTTGGTGATGTTTAAGTAAAATATTAAAGAGTCATTAAAATAAGAAAAGTTGTAATAATTTTTATAAAATAAGAAACAAAAAAAGATAATTTTTCCTGGTAAAACAAGGATTTTAGAAAAATAATTTTGGACTAAAATATGTTATGAAGGGTACTTGAAAAATGCTCAGAAATCGGGAATTTTCCTTTAATCGAGCTTTTTTATTGGGAGGAATTGACAAAGGAGCCTTATAAAACATGAATTCCTCCATCAGAGGAAGGAGAATGAACCTAAATTAATATATTTAGAACGCAAAAATAGAATATTGGAGGATTAAAAAATGAATAATTTTGAATTACTTTTGGTAAAGGAGAGATAAAGAGAAATGTAAAAGAAAAAATCGATGTTTTTGGAGAATCCATTACCTTATGTTTAAAGATGTTCTGAACATGTATATAACATCCTGGATATTGAAATTAGATTCATTAATAATTTATTTTATAACTTATAATACATTTATATTAATTATTATAACTTTATTAAGTTCATTTATGTCATTTTTTGAGTTATAAGATTCAATTTTTGCATTTGGAAGTGTTCATTTCATGGTTTGCAAGATTGGTTTATTTGTATACATGTATGAAAGATCGTGAAAAATATTGGATTAAATTCCAAATTTAAAACTATATGATATTAATGAACATCAATAATATAAGTATTATTATTTATGATTTTTTCTAGATACGGGGATGATTCATTCGATAAAATGTTAATGATGAACATTAGTTTGTTTTAGCGAAATTTTATCATTATAAACTAGATTAGTTTTATTAATTAATATTATAAATATACTGGTTCCAAAAATAAAATAAAATTTAATAAATATATATTAATATGTTTTAACAAAAAACTCGGTTTTATGACCAGAATTTAATGAAGTAATGAAAAATGAAAATGTATCATCCACAATGGTGGTAAATCAGTACATCACAGATAGTGTTTTAATTTTTAGAATATATTGGATAAAAGAAGGGGATTGATGGTCAGTTTTAAATTTATACAATGACATTCCAAAATATATAAGATTCTGGAGATATAATGCATGTTTTTATTTATTAGATGAGGGAAGGATGAGGAAATAAATGAAATTAAATAGAAAATAATGGAAAATGAAAGAGGATTAAAATGTTAAATTTATTCTCCTTGAGAACCTTATTTAAGAGCCATGGGATTATAATTTTACTGAGGAAAACAGCTCTGTGTCATGGGGGATAGACCTGGGGAGAGTATTGGGAAATAATTGGAATAGATTCATAGAAGTGTATATGTGGGGAAAATAGGTGGTGAGAGACTATATTTATAGTGTTGTGGATGGGTGTTTTTGAATATTTTATACACTTGATTATTATTTTGGATCAAGAGAATAAATAGTGGTGATTCTCAGGACTATATAAATTATTTAGAAGAATTTATTTGGAGCTAATAATTTCTTGAATCCTCAATGATGTTTTAATTCATGCATTTGGCATAAAATATTAAATACCATAAATTAACATATTTCACTATTCATAAAAAATTCATCTATTTTAGAAAAATAGAAAAAAATTACACCTAACCATTTTTCATCATGTAAAATTCAATACTAAACACCATTTTTTAAAATAATTTTCCAAAAATGAGAAATAAGTTTTTAAAACATTATTTAATTAAAAATAGCTATTTTAATATGATAATTGTTTTTATCACACATTGAAAAATTAATTTCGTATAAAACTATATTATAATTATAAAAAATATTAATTTTATGAATTTATTTTATGAAAATATTTTTTTTTGAAAACATTAAACTACTTATAAAATTGTAGATAAACATTTTGGTTTCAAAAAAATACCAACACTTAATTTATCATTTTTTAAAAAAAATTATTTATTTCTTCCATGATATAAATATAAAACATTTTCATTTTAAGATAATAAATTTTATTTATACTTTATTAAGTTATCTTAATATTCTAATATACAAATAATAATAATGAAAATCGAATTTTTATAAGAAAACATTTTTCACTATTAACTGGAAAATAAATATTTTCAAAAAATACAAATATTTTACCCCACATTAATATTGACATTCCAATTTTAAAAATAATTTTCATTTTGACCAATAAAAGTTATAAATGTTTTTTATTTTAGTCTTAAATATAGTTTACCATGAAAATTTAGTAATACAATAGTTAGAAAAATATAGCCTCTTAATGCGTGAAATTGGATTCATTCTTATGTTATGCCTATTAAATAAATTAGATGAATGTACAATCATTTTATAAATTATATAATGAATACATTTCATAATTTTGGTAACATTGTTCATTTCCTCCAATTTATTGGAATGTTTATAACAATGTTTATAAAATAAAGATATTTAAATGTATATCATTGTTCATTTAAGAATGATGTTTTTGTGAAAACTATAATATTGAAGAAATAATATTTAAAAAGATACATATCATAAAATATTGGTTTGTTTCATTTTACCATCCTTCTATAAATGTTTTCCTCACAATTTGAAATTTTATTTCAAAAATAAATCGTTGATAAATCAAAATTACATTGAGGGAATCCCATATCAGAAATAGAGTTAATATAATATCCCTTTAATAAGAGGCAAAGGGAAAAGCTAATGTCACCATAAAACTAGGATTTTGGTATGAAATCATTAGTGTAAGGGAAGGAGGAATCAAACAATCATTTTTTAATGGAGAGTGATGGAAACATAGTCATTTGAAATTTAACCATCATAAAACCATAGATATACGATTAATTAAAAGATCATAGATTTCTTAGAAATGATTGTAAACAGAAAACATTTTTATTCTAAAATAATTTTGCTAGAGTTGAGGTTTTTTTTACTATGAAGAGAAAGATCATAAGAAAAAACTTACGTGAACACATTCTACGAAATATGAATAATCTCATACTTTGGTTGTGCTTTTATCAATCATCACTTCACACATGGAAATGAAGGTTTAGAATGAAATTTTCATGCGTGAAGAACATTTAACCAATCATATTGTCCATTAGTAATTCCTTCAACCTTTAAATGATTACTAAAACTAAAGTGGTTAGAACTTGTTGTCCAATATGTTAAATCATAATATAATCTTAATAAATAATATCATTAATCCATTCAATCAGTAGTTAACAATATTACTCATCCAAAATATGTATTTCCAAATTCAAAACCCAATGATTTAGAAGAAAAGCTACTTACCACCATATTTTTCTCATAAAAAATAAAATGTATCTATTATTTTCACATACCAAATATATGACAACCTTTATCAACTTTAAATGTTTATAAAACATTAATTATTCCATGATTAAATTCATAGGTTTTCCTTAAATACAAACATCTAATAATTCCAACATTACATAAACCATCAGTTCACTAACCACCTTTTTAGTCACCAATAATATCCCATAAACATATATTTATTATTATCTCAATCATTAAGCACATATTTAAGGTTAAATTTTCCAAGAACTATTTTTAAAAAAAGATTAACCTATAATTGAATCACTTCCCTTGATTACAGGTCCTATTCCTCACATGATTCTAATCTCTTTAATAAATAAGTACTCTATTACAATATTTATATATCATGAATATTATAAATAATGAAATATTCATAAAATAATCAAATAAATAATTATTAAATCCATACATAGTCATATTAGTCCTATATCTTCATCTAATGTAGAATCATAAACTTGACCATGATCTCCTTTCATCTTCTATGATATATTATCTTGAATCTAGGGACATTAATTTTCATAGTCCACCATTTTATTATAGTATATGAATTTAATATTTGAAAATTATTTCCTTCTCCTATAATAATGATCATGGGGTAATTTTTCTCCAAAGTTGAAGATAAATCATTTTGCTCTTTATCATACACCAAGCTATTTATTTCCACAATTATCACTTGTGGGAAAAAAATACTTTCCTATATTCCATTTATATAACTTTTTCTCAGATTCCCTCTTCTTTTATTTCATCCATTAGAAGCCATAAGACTTGGATAATTCATTCTTTATTTTCTTATAACATGATATTATTTACTAATGTGATGAGAATATTTAAGAGATTACATCCCTTAAAAATATTTTCTTAAACTTATTAAAGACATTATCATTCGTACTATTTAGATCACATGAATTCATGAGGTTGAATTATAAACAATTACTTACACTTAATTATGTTATGAATCATAATCAATAATCTCCGACTAGAAAAACACTTAACCTAAATTTAAAACATATACATTTTTAATCTCATAATATTAAACATGGTTTCATTAGAGACATAATTAAATTTAAATACTTCAAAATGGTTGATAAATACAATGTTAATTATCTTAATCATATCCAATGGGAGTGTCAAACTAGGACAAAATGCATATTGTTTTGTACTAGGTTACACTGAGTCAGTCCTGATGTAACTTGTCGTAGATGCTTACCCTATGAACTTCTATGCTCGAACCATGGCCACATGTAGTATATAGAAATGTTTTTATTTCTATGAATACCAACTTAATTTTTAATTAATAATATTCTATGATGTTCTTCTATGATTGTCCGAAAATTTATCATAGGTTATGATCCATAATATAGTTTCCACGCTTTCTATTAAACATTCTCTTATACCAAATATAACAACCCCTACCTTAGTAATCCAGACTAAATGTTCATTTTATATCTCTAGATTTGATATAAGAGATCACATCGCAAAGGATCAGTTAGTTTAGTATTCCTAAAGATGAATATATATACATGGTTACCTTATAACAATGGTAATTAAACATAGAACATAATAATATAAAATAAATTACTTCTTATCACTTATTAAAAGATTCTATACTAACAACCTAGGGAAGGAAAACATTTAAAAGAGTGAGGAAAAAAACTCCATAAGGGTTATATTAGACTATAATAAGTGGATCAAATTAAATAAGGCATTGAAAATATAGCGAGGTAAATAATATGAAAAATACATTCCATCAGTACATTGAAAATGAAAGTGCTTCCATAGATTTTGTGAAGGTGAAAATCTCATGTAATTTAATAACAGAATATTGAAAGAAGGAAATGATTATTTAATGGACTTATTATATCTCAAAAATGAAGCATTATACCATCAAGAATGTTTAATTATATGGTTAAAAATACATTTTATTCTTTTTGGAATCAAACATGAATGGTTTTTTTCAACATTCATTTCTCATAAGACCTGTCGATATATCAATGTCTACTTTTAATCAGGCCCCACTCATCACTGCATATCCAAATAACTCTTCACACATATATTCAATTAAATAAAAAAATTGAAAGAGATATGTATATTTAAAAATTTTATACAGATAACAAAATAATGATATCAAATAAAATGCATATTTAATTATATTCTCAATGAATGATGATCATAAATAAAAGGAATTATACATACATCACACATAAAAAAAAGTTATGGATAAGGCATAACAATAGGTAGTGTCATAATGATTTCCATTAAAAAATGGATTTAAATAATACATGGACCTTATTTAGATAAAATATTATTAGATCATAACAATGATATCTAACTAAAATGAAAAAAATGTAAAAAGCGTGTTTATGGAATTTTATAAAGCATCCTCTTTAGTGTAGTTTAAGGAAAATATTAAAGTGTCTTTAAAATGAAAAGAGGAGTTATTGTTTTTATAATCCTGGAATGGACAAAGATTGTTTTTCATAAAAAATTTTGTGATTTTATAAAAATAATTTTGGATTAAATGATTTTATAAAGTGTACATGAAAAAAGGTAAGAAATTAGTATGTTCCCTTTGATTGGGCTTTCTTATGGGAAGCAATTGAAAAATTAACCTTATAAAATATGAATTTGCCCATAAAATGAATAATAATTGAAATATGTAAATATATATGGAACATTATAAAAAATTAATATGATTTTATAATAATAATTTATAATTACATTGGGGTAAGGAGAGAGAAAAAGTAACCTAATGGGAAAATAGATGTTTAGGGAGAATACCGTACCTTATGTCCGATAAATGTCCAGGATGATGAAATTAAATTAATTAATAAGTTAAATAATAATCTATTAAAAATTTATTTCATTTATTATAATTTTATTGTTTCCATTCATAATCTTTTTAACGAGTTATAAGATTCAATTTTATTATTTGGAAGTATTTGTTTCCTTTGTTTTCATGATTAGTTCACTTGTATACATGTGTGTAAGATCATGTAAAAATGAGATTAATTCGCAAAAATTGAATTTATATGTTATTAATGTACTATTTCAAAATTAAAACTTCTTATATATCATTTTTTTCATATATGAGGATGATTAATTATATATAATGTCAATGATAAACGTTACATTATTTTAGTTAATTTTCGATTATTACGAACTTGTTTTGTTTTATTAATTAATATTATATATATATAAAGGTTCTAGAAAATTTAATAAGATATAAGAAATATATTATAATCTTTTTTAACAAAAAATGGTATTATGACCATCCTTGAAGGGTGTAATGAAAAATTAAAGAGCATCATCCATGATGTCGATAAATAAACACATCATGAAGGATATATTAATTTTTAGAATAAAATGGACATGAAAATTGGATTGATGATGTATTATCCATTAAAAAATGCTATATATATAAGATATAGGTGTTATCATTCGTGTATGTATAGAGGATGTGAGGTAAGGATATGAAAATTAATGGAATTGGAAAGTGAATAATGGAAAACGAATGAGGATTTTTCTTCTTAAATTCTTTCTCCTTGAGAACCTTGTTAAGGATCATGGGATAGTAATTTTTTTAGGGGGAAAAGGATCTTAGACACAGGGGTGAAACGTTTTAACATTATTGTGTAGTAATTGGAAAATATTAAATTCTTAGGATGTTTAAGGAGAAGGGTGGTGGGTGTTATATTTATAATAGAGGAGAGGGGTGTTTTTCAAATATTTTATTCATTTGGTTATTATTTTGGCTCAAGACAAGAATGTGTTGATTATTGTGACTAAATATAGTAATTAATGCATTGAATTTCTAAAAAATATTTCTTTCACATTTTTTATTGTTTTAATTCATGTATTTGGATTAAAATTATATATATCATAACATACCTTATTTTAAAATTCATAAACAATTCAACCGTTGTTGAAAAATAATAAAGATTCACCCGAAAAATATCTCCACATATAAATTTAAAAATTAAATCAATTTTATGAAAATAAATTTTAAAAATAATAAATATTATTTTAAAAAAAATAATATTTTCTCGAAAAAACTTATTTTAATATTATAACTATATTTATGATACTTTTGAAAAATAATTATGGTCACATAAAATTATCTTATAAATATTGGGAAAAAATTTATTTTATGAATCTATTTTATGAAATTAAATTTTCTTTTAAATCAGTATATTACATGTAAAATTTTAAATTAATAATTTTGTTTCAACAAAACAGCAATTAATTTTTAGTTTTTAAAAAATTTATTTAATTATCCCATTATAAATATATAGAATTATTGATTTATAATATAAATAAATTTATTTATACTTTCATAGGAAAGTTTATTATACAGATATACTATTGATTATGATGAAAAATATATTTTTATAACATTAGGGATTTTTCCTTATTATGTAGAAAATAAATATATGAATAAAAAATTCAAAATTTCATCCTAAGATAATTTTTAAATTAGTCTTTCAAAAATAATGTTTATTTTGATCAATAAATTTTATGAAAGTGTGAAAATTTATTTTTAAAACAAGTGCCCCATTAAAATTTGGTAAAACTACCTTTAGAAAAAATAGAGCCTTTTAATATGTGAAATAGATTTCATTCTTATCTTATGGCTATAAAATAATTTTAATGAATGTAAAAAAAATTGATTAAATATCTAATACATAAATTTAATAACTTTTTTTATACTATTCAATATCTCTAATTTAACTACTATGTTATAACAGTCATTTTAAAATAATGATATTTAATTATATATCATTTTTCCTTTAGGTTTTGTGTTTTTTTAAACCTATGTTGTCGAAGAAATTAAATTTAAAAACATACATACCCTAAAATCTTTGGGTGTAAAAATTTTCATTCAAGATATATAGTCATTACCTCAATTTTGAATGATGTGAGATATAAACATAACCTATGATCCTAAAATAAATATTTCCAAATAAATGGATCAATATGAGGAAAATATGTTGACTAAAATTACTCAAGGATTATGTTTTCTAAATAAACTACCCCCAAGGAAGGGAAATAAGGTAATGGATTCATTAATCATGGAAGAACAAGGAGTTATTTCTCAAATGAGGATTGAAATGGATCCTACGTTCACGGAACTAGTAACATTGGTTATCCGTTTCATTAAAGGAGATTAGCCATCACACCGTTCTCAAATTATTTATAAACCATATTTATTTAATAAAATAAATATTTCTCAATCTAATGAATATATTTTTAAGAAGAAAATTAATGTTGTGGATAATTGTATATTGGTAAATATTATTAGTGAATATGAAATTATAAAATTTGGAAAGAATCTATTTGTTATATACATACCTAAACTAATAAAAAAAATTTGAATTATGATAATTATTCTAATTTCTCTATACTAACGGGGTGCACAACGATGTTTAAGGATTTGATGGAACAATTTTTTTGGATTATATAAAGTAGAAAATTGCTGATTATGTATCATGATTGTGTGTTTTTTAATATCTCATGGCATATAGATAGCCTCCTAGATGATATATTAATCCAATAAAAATTGTAATGTTTCAATTGGGTGAAATTACAAGGTAAATGTTTACAATACAACTAAAGATTCCAAGAATGAATTGAGTAACTTGTGTTATTATTTGTCATCATACAACAAATACACATTTGTTACTATTAGATAAGTTTTTCTTTTTTAGTTCCATAAAAAAATCTTTATTAATGATTTTTTATGAATTCATGGTTCACCTATTTTAATTGATTCCAAAAGTGAACCAAAATTTAAATCAAAATTATAGAAGAGTCGTTATATGTCGCTTGATATTAGGCTTCATTTGAGAAACTCCAACCACCCTCAAACCAATTAATAGTCCTATATGAAATTTTAAAACATATAAAACACATTATGGTTATTCTCACATAATGTTAAAGGTACGTGGGATCATTATTTATATTTCATATATTTTTTCTATAATAATAGTTTCCATTCAAGTATTCCAATGGTGTTTTATGATGCATTATATGTTACGATATTTCATACTCCAACTTGTTGGGATGAATTGGTTGAAAGGGAACTTATATGACCAGAAATGTTTGAGTAGACAAAAAATGGTAAAGAATATACAAACTCATATTAAAACATGTTAAAGAAAAGAGAATGATTTATTCTAAAATATTAGGGAATTATTTTTAATTTGAAGTGGAAGATCACATTTTATTGAAAATAACTCAATGTAAGGTTGTTATAAATTTTTTTATGTAAGTGAAATGATACACAAGTACATCAAAATATTTTAAATTAAAAACATAATTAGATCTATGGATTTTAATTTTGAAATTCCCTTAATCCCTTATACTTTACATGATGTTTTCCATATATAATTGTTATGAAAGTACATGAAATTCCTAACACATGTTCTCACCAATAAATATATAGAATTAGAACCAAATATATCATAATGTGAAGAGACTATCCAGATTCCTCACCCTTGATGGAATGTATTGAGTGATCAGATGACTCTACAAGTAAAGGAACATTACAAAAATCATAAAATAGTGGAAGTAACATTGGATCCTAAGGATTTTCTGTTGAAGAAACACCATTATTTCTTTAGAATATAACATCTATGAAAAATTCAAGGGTTACAATTTATTAGGAGAGAATAATGTAGCACATAAGATTCAATTATATTAATGAATATTATATTCTAATAAAACTAAAATAATATTAGTATTTTAATATTTTATGAAATAATTATTCTAATTTTATTGGATGAATATAAAATTTTAACTTACAGGGTAAAAATAATCCAACAACAAATTTTTTGAAATTTTCCCTTAGAAATATGATTTTATGAATATGAATAAATGTATTATTTAAATATTAATCATTTTTTTATAAAAATTGGTTCCTATATTTCTAATTGACAATTTACACACTCTAAATTTTATAGAAAAAAATATAAGATCATTTAGAGGTAAAGAGTTAATATTTTATGAAATTTCTTTTTCAAAAAATACATAATGTATTCCCATTTGTTTTAAAAAAAATTATTATTATAGATGAATTATTATAATGAAATATATATATATATTGAATATTAATATATTATTTCAATCAATATAATTATTATTATAGGCCATAAAGTTAATATAATATCTTCATATTCTTGAAAAATGTATTTATTGAAAACCTGTTTTTTTACATGGTTTATAGGTTTATTTTTAAATTAAATTCATCTATTATGATGAATTGAACTACGAAATATGGTTTATATATTATTAATACACATAATTAATATTAGGTAATATGGTCAACTTATTTATTTCATAATAAATAGTAAAATAAAAATAATTAACCAATGTTGAAGTAAAAATGGGATTAAGAAGGGATTATTCTATAATGATAATAATCAAAATGACTTCAAAATAACATAATACCCCATTTTATGATTTTATTTAAATTTATTATATTTATCAATTGAATATGAGACATATTTTAATCCATATTTTCATTAAATTGATAGGACATTACATAAAAACATTGATAAATTACTTGTGTTCCACTAACATTAATTATAAAAAGGTACCTCCTCCCCTCATTTAGTCACACAACTAAAGTCATTTTTCTTGATAAATCACAAAATTAATATCTCCAAAACAAACTAATACAAATTATATAGGTTCATATAAATAAAAATTAAATACACTATGGTCGATGATTACAGATCCAACAGAGGTTCTTGAAACTAATGGCCTTTGTCTTCACCAAGCTCTTTCTTTTTTACTTCATCATTGAACAACCTAAAATTTGGATTAACACTTATAATATAATATCAATAGTATATACTATATACTAATGTATTATTATGTTTATTTAATAATAAATATCCATATCATTATCGATTAAATGGGAAACTAAATCATCGCTTGTGTGTAAGTCGTTCTACCACCTCACAAACTGATGTAATTTATTTTCCTTCACCGACTCACATGCAGAGTTATAATGCTTCAAATAATGGATATATATGAAAATTATGACATGATATTATTTCTATAAAATTAATATATCCTCCAATTTCTTATTCTTTCATATAGTAATTAAATTATATCCTCGATCATGCGTATGTATGACATGCCGTCTCCACGAAGAGAAGAGATTTATTTTCCATGTCTAAATTTAAATAATAATCATAAAAATATATATGATTATAAATATTGATATTTAATACATTAGTACATTTATATATATTTTTTTGTAGAATCCCCTATAAAAAATAATTGAGGCTTACGTGACAATACATACATTAGTAAAGTAAGCAGTTAACACCTGAAATAATTGTAATAATGAAATATTATCAATGAAGGGGTCATGATATGTTAGAATTGGAAATTATATAATATTATATAATAAATAGGGTTTTCAAAAAAATTTATTGAATGTTTAAAACTCTTATATTGGATGTTAAATCTTGTTCAGGAAAAGTGATGTGTGATATAATGGATTTCATCTAAATTGTAATTCTATTGTGACACATTTTTTATTATGCACCTATTTAATTTTATGTGGGGTACATACTACCCATATGATATATTTCTCACCAATTAAAATATATTAATGATTATTAATACTTCATTTTATGTTTATTATTTCAAGGGATAATAATTGAAATGTTTCCCATGAGGTCATAATTTATTTTACATACCCATATTTATTTTCGGAATGCTTATATTATCATCAAAGGAACTGTCTCATTTATCCATAATAATCTCTAATATTTTTCATATCACATAGATATTTATGTATTATATATATTTTCTTCGGTATTTTTCCACTCAATATTAGAAAATCATCAAAAAAATGTTTTAAATATTAAAAAAACCTTATTTCTCTTTAAATTGTATATATTATTCATTTATGTCAATGTTTTCTCAAATAATTTCAAAAAGTATTTTTATTTACTACAATAGTTTATTAAGGAAATTTTATGTTATAATTGAGTTTTTTAATAGGATATAATAGAATAATTATAATTTTTCCAAAATGAATGTCTTTAACTTTCATTATGAAATTCCTAAGGAATATTTTTTACGTATTCAGTGATAACACACTTCCCAATCATCATAAAAATTTAGGATATTTACTATATTTTACATTTTTAAATGGTTTTAAAGAGTAAAATATTTTATAAAATATTTTTATTATATTTGACTTACATTCTATTTATTCTATAAAATGACATGATTTTATTAGAAAACCTATATTGCAAATTTATTGATGGTTCTCTATTATGCATTATTAAATTTGTGGTCTTCATCCTTGTATTGAAACATTACCATTCTTGGGATCATTGTAAATTTTCAATATCATAAATATTTGTATTATTTGTATCATGGATATGATTATTTCTTAAAAATATACTATTATTACATATGGTGTTTTATTTTAATTGATATTCAATTAACTTTTAAACTCATGAAACAAATCATTTATTACTCAATATGGATATTTATTGATAATTCATATTATTTATGTTTTGAAATGATTCTAAATTAAATAATAAATACACAAGATAGTCAACGTCATGTGTGTATTGATTATAGATATCACCTTGATTTATTTATTGGTCTCATGAGCTAAATCACATGGACAAATTAAATAGCGATTTAGTGTATACCTAACCATTATTTTAAACTCTCATGGACCAAGTTCTTAATGGTATAAATATCATGACATCTAATATCATGGAATCTAATATTATTAATTTCCTTTATTAATTATTAATTTATAATTATACATGATATGACTTAATGGATAGTATACATGCATGCATTCTATTATGGTCTTATTGATTAAATGGAATGATTTTTTTAGTTATTCACCTTGCAGTAATTTTTTGTGTTAACTAATAATGATGTATTTATTTGTATTGTAGAATTATTGAGTATTTGATCTCCCACTTATTGTTTTTATTTCCCTATGATATGATGAATAATTATTTGAATGAGTTTCAGGGATGTACGTAATTATTTTTTTTGTTTTATATTACTTTCCTAATATAAAATGGGTATTCTCTATGTATTTTTCTATCAAATAATACAAAACTGATCACTCCATCATGATTAGAACCATTTTATCTATTCTAATGTAATAATTAGTTTCTATATATGGGTTACAAGAGATTAAGTTGTTACATAGCATATTTATCGCAATGTAAAAAAATTAAAGATAATAAACAATGAAAAAGGGATTTAAGACCTTTCGTTATGTAAAGTGTTATAAATGTCAAAATCATGAACATATTGAAAAAAGTTCATATATTTTATGTATGTATGATTATTTGAAATTTATATTCCTAAAATAATATTAATTAATGTGTTATGGTTACTTTTTTGTCCACATCATTATTTTCTCCTTAATTAAACAATTTTACATCTATTATGGAAAAAAATTACTATGAATAATATTCAAAAAAATAGAAAAGGGGAATATTTACAAAATCTAGACCTCTTAAATTAAAATATTTAATCCATATTTCATGATTCAATACATATAAATAGAATAATTATATTTAATATTAAACAAGAATAACAAAATGAAAAATGGGATTTTAGTGAAACTTATTTTTCATGAAATAGATGGTCTTATATTATATGTATAAATAGAAATAATAATTATATGAAAATAAATACTAAAAAATATATACATAATATAAAAATTTATTTTAAAATTTTCATTTTTAGTGGTTATTTTAAATACTGTAAATGTATCGACTTTATGAACGTAAATTGTATTTTATAAAACAAGGTTTTTAATCAAAAAAATATGGTTATACCAAAGTAATAAAAAATGTTGATTGAAATTATAATATTTATATTATTTTTCAAAAATGGATTATATTTTAATTTATGAAAAAATACAAAATATATTTTTATTTTTAAATTAATTTATTTAATAGTATGAAATGCTTGTTTTTGAAAAATTTGCAATTTTCATTATTCCCAAAAAAATTAACTATTTTTAAAAAATCACAAAATTTTACTTGATGTTATTTATGATATGTTGATTTCAAAAATAATTTTAATTTTTTAAAATAATATATATATAATTTCTAGATATAAATTATAAATTTCATCAAAAAAACATTATTGAAGAAAATTGAATTTTGTAGAATAAAATTTATTTTAAGAAAATTGTATGATTTGTTTCCTATAATTTTTCAAAATAATTATATTTATTATTGAATTTATATTAATTTAATAAGTAATTTTATCAAATTCATACTCTCTAATTTAAATGCTATGTAATAATGGTCATGTTTAAAATATAATATTTTATAGCTCATTAAAGATTGATAATTCATGTCTTATACGCTATCAAAAAAAATATTTCATTATATAAATATAAGTTTGTTACATTAAATTCCATTTTCAACTCTCATTACATTCAAATAAATTATATTTTACTTCCCAAATAGTCTCTTAAAACTTGTAAATAGTCTCAAAGTTGCATATTTTCTGAGATACAAAACTAATTCACAACATCATAGAAAATTCATCAATTATTGTGATAAAATAATACTCTCAACTAATTTAATTATTAATCATAGGTCTATATAAATCACAAGTATCAAATTATAATATAATTATAGATTAAATATCAACTACTATAGGATTTTTATTCACCATTTTCAATTTTTTTGAGTTTTTTTCACATATTGATACTGGTTTCTTCAAAATGTAGAATTGTTTTGAAGTCCTTCCCCAAATAAACTTTTTTATGCACTTTTTTCGAGTAATTATATATCTTATTTGAAAAAAGATATTAATATCTTTGTAAAATCTATTAAAAAAATTGTCTCCAATTTGAAACAAATTACTCTGGTTTCTCATCAATAATTAATTTTTTATCCGATGTTTTACACTAATAATCTATAAATTTATTTTTGAAAATCACGTAATATTAGTGATAATAACGTTTTTATACTATTAATAAATTATGATTCAATCCTAAAACAAATATTGAAATATTGGGGTTCTTCTAATTCTTCTAAATTTTATCCAATCTGACTAATTTTATCTTTAATGACCTATCATTTCCAAAGTTTATAGTGCCTCATTAAAATCATACTACATTTTTCAGGTTATCTAAATAATCATCTCGTGGAAAGAGAAACCACTATCCATAATACATGGAATATTTAATTATCATGCCTTAAAAATAATTTAATTTTTTTCTATTTGTTTATTTTTTTTTGTTTTACGAACATTCATAGTTATAAAAATTATATTTAACCAACATGGTTGTTTTGTATGTGATTCAGTTGAGGTGTGTCCACTATGTACACAAATTGCACATAAATTCTTTACATTAAAAAAATATTCACCTCAGTATTCTTCTAAAACTATTGTAATAAATTATTTGTTCTATGTTTCCACGATTTCCCCCTTGGTTCATTCAATCTCATTTTTTCTGATAGACCTAGATTATACAAACAACAGTAAAATTTATGGAAACAATCATAACCCCAATATTATCCCTATGACCTTAATATTTCATAAGCATATTTCTTTTTCTTGGGTCATTATTATACCAATTTGTATCACATCCAATAAGAATATTTTTCAAAACCCATTTTCAGACCACTTCTTTGGAAATTCTAGGTTTTGTGAAAATATTTATTTCAATATTTTTCAACTTCTATGACTGATTATTATATACATTTTTTTAAATTTCTTAGGTAATCCATGGAGATATTTATCATTAGATTATCATAAAAAATGACATGAATTTGATATTCTTCTTTTGTAGACTTCCCTTATTTATGTATAACATTTAATACATTAATATATCATGGTTCATTTCCTATAGATAAACATTTTACTGCTTATAATCATTATGTTTCCTCTCAAATATCATGAATATTTTACAAACTCCCATCATAGAGCAATTTGGGATATTATTTATTATTTTAAACTTTCCATATCAACATAAAAAATAGTTATCAATGAATAAGCATCATATTTATCCCTATTAATTATAATGGATGTCATATCATCAATGAGAATTTACTTCTCATATTTTATAAGCTTTAATTTCTCATATTATTGGCATTTCCAATCTTTTTTAGTTTATATTTTTCAACATTTTTACACATTTATATTTTATGATAGATTTGTCTTCAAAAAAATTTGCTAATTTTTTATATCACTTATTACACACACTACAAATCATAAATTAAAAGTGATATACTATTGAAATAGTAATATTAAATGTGACTATGATCAATTAGTAGTCCAATTTCGGGGTATGAGTACGAATAATTATGTTATTAATAATATATTTAAATGTTTTCCAAAATGAAAAATGTTTTATTAAATACATCGAAATAAGTACCTTATATTAAATTTTAAAAATAATATCATATTGTTTTAATGGATCCATTTTTTATAGAATTTTATTTTCATCTACATTTTGTAGCATGATAACTATGAAACTATGCTTTTGATGAAACATATTTCTAGAATATCCAAAAGAATAAAATATCATTTTAAAATTTTTGATCAATTAGATTAAAGTGAAAATAAAATTACGTGAATGTAATAATTGTTAGAAAAAAATACATTGTTAGGAACAATGTATTTTTACCATAGTAAATTAAGGAAATCCCAATAGATAAAATATTTAGTGTAATTGTTTGTCATGAACCCCTCCCTCAAAATATATCATTATGAGGGAAGTGAGATAATGTCACCTAACACCTGCCTCTAGTAAGACCTAGGATGGCGATTAGTGCCAAGTGTATAAATCTATTCTTATTGCAAGGCGTATCCCTATATAATATTATTGGACCATGAGATAAGATCAACCATCCCCAAGAAATTCAATGAAATAATATAAAATAATTTAATCCCATCCCACATGATTGTATAAATAAAACTAAGAAAGATAAAAATCATCAAAATTTAATACCCAAAAGAAATTCTAGGGACGTAACACGAAATCATTCCAAAACGGCCCAAGCTAGTGTTATCCCTTAGTGTCCAGATCATCCACCTGAAAACCAAAACATCTGTTTATATATGTAGGGTGTGAATATAAGTATACAATGTTGGAAAACCAACGTCTCCCATGCACATGGGAAATAAGAATAAAAATACACCCATGAGAAAATAGGAAAACCAAAAACACCTAAACATGTCAACTATCTATAAAAACTTCACCAAAGAATTCTCACTAAACAACAAAAGCCTAATTAATTAACATAATATGAATAATCTCAATAAACGGTACCATGAATAGATTCCCCACAAGTTTTCCACTCATAAATCCAAACATCATACATCCTGGGACTCTCACCTATTACGAATAAAAAAGACCACCACCTTACAAGCACAATCACATTTCATAAAACATAAAAATTCTAGGTCACTTCTCCACTACATAGTCATATCCCATCCCACTTCCAGTCACATAATCCATCACATCACAATTATAATAATAAAAGATGGACATCATGATCATGAAGAAAATAAACCGTATACCCTCATCCTACCTTGAACAACCCCAACCATATGCCTCAAAATATAATATTCATATCACGCATTTCCCTAAAACACCTAGGTCAGTTCCCCACAACATGGTCATGTCTCATTTTTTCAAAAACACCAAAGTCACCAACCCAAAGCATGGTCATATCTCAACTTTAATATAAAAAAATAGGACATAAAATAATGCAGTAACATATCATTGGCAATCATATATCATGTATATATATTTTAATAGAATGAATTGTGGGGAATAATTGGTAGGAACACGTCCATCCTCATCACATAGACATTCAGAAAAACACCCCATGTGAAAATATGAGTGTCCGCACCTAGTGCTCAACACAGGTGGGGTGCGTATAAGAATAAAAAGAAATTATATATTTATATATATATATATATATATATGAAAACACATAATCAAAACCTAACACACAAAAACGCTAAAAAACTCACTAAAATCAAACTTTTGTTGTCACATCTAAATGAAAAATACCATACAGGCCATCAGACACATTTTTCATTTCCATCAAATCACACTCTATAACCCATCTATTTACATATTTACTATTAACCACATTTAAGTAAATATCCCAAAATTTATTTTATAATTATTCATTTACATGCCATTTTCCAATAAAAACCTAAAACTAGTCATTTCAATAATTATTACAAAATTATGCCATCACTACCTGAGAATATTGCACTACAAAACCACAACACCCAAACATCACCTTGTCCCCATCATACCATGGCCACACTACCCCAAAATATCATAAAAAAATATCACATAACCACCCTAAAAGTACATCCAAATGCACCATAACATCACTTAAAAAAATTATGTCCAAATAAAGCATCACCTCACTACCCCCAAAAGCACATCCCAAATATCCATTACCTTGTCGCCCCAAAAGCATGTCAAAAAAATCATCACCACACTGCCCCAAAAGAACTACCAAATAAACCAATGCATAACCAACCCAAAAAATGTATAAAAACCCATAAATCTATCCACACCAAATTTCAACCACACATATCCACTCTACATGCATGACCACATGTCACAAAACATTAAAGATCATGTAAC
Organism: Viscum album; assembly: GCA_963277665.1. Taxonomy (NCBI): domain Eukaryota; kingdom Viridiplantae; phylum Streptophyta; class Magnoliopsida; order Santalales; family Viscaceae; genus Viscum; species Viscum album. Next base: position 1,797,809,808 of record OY728130.1, on the reverse strand, counting down.
AAATTTTAAAAATTGGATTTCATCACAATTCAATTTATTTTTTGGTAATTATAATATATGCTATATATCATGGGGAAACAATTTCATTATCAAATTATAATTTGTTAGAAAATTTCCAGTTTGGGGTGATATTAGAATAACATTCAACAAGATTTCTATATCACATCAACTATAGTGAATGAAAAGGCTCCTTAAAAAATTATTTCTAGTGTGGCATTCTACACCTAAAAACATAAAATCATAATGATATAAAAGCTATAAAATTATATGAATCATCCCCTTCCCTTTAAATTTCAATTAACCAATAATTTTATCTTCAAATGGATAGTGAAAATGATCCCCCATATATTAACAGGAGTAATCCCCTCCCATGAGATTTTAAAAAGTGGGAAATGAGGCATTCACTACCTCAATGAAGTTATACATGAGGCTCATCCCAGATGGTGAGGACTCAACATGTTAATCCAATAGATGTGAGATAAAATATGGGTAGAGAAATATTTTTTAGTTACTATAATAGGTACTGTAGCAGGTTCTAATCGAAACTGCATCAACCAGAACTATTTATCTATTTGGGGCTTTGGGCCACCAGTTTTTTCCCGAGTACTTAAGACCTTCGAGCCACCCAAGGCCATCAGGATAGAATGTTGTAAAACCATATCAAGTCCTTTATCCCACATCAAGGACCTCATGCCACCACTTGACCTTTGGGCCACATGATCATGTAGATACAAGAAGAAAGATTGTACAGAAAAAATGCTCTATATGAGGACTCAGAGCAGGCACATTTTCCAGTGGGGAGTGAACCAGACTTGGAATAATGGGAGTGTTTGAAATTACCATCGATATCAATTCTATGTTGCTCTGAAAAAGATAGCTAGCTGACAAGCCTTTTGAAGGTTGGGAGTTGACATCACAATATTTTTTGGGGAGGGGTGGTTTCATGTAGTATTGTTTGGGATGATTTCCATAGACCTACAGGTCATGTAATGTGTCACAAAAACATTAAAGACTTTTAAGGGTTCCCCCTAAACCCTTTACAGGTGGATTATCAAATAAATACCTAAAATGTGAAGGCCTTCAGGCCATTCATGCTCTTACTCAATGATGATATGATAACTTGTTGTGCACACCAGGGAAGATAAGATACGACAGTAAAAAACAACAACATGAAAACCCCACTGATAAACCGACACTTGATCAAGTTCATTAATAACTCATCCCAACACACAACCCAAACTAAAATCAGGAAACTGCACCAAATCCTAGAATAAGATTAGATGGTAAAAATTGGGAAAAATGGAAGAACTCACCATATATCACCCATGAAAAAAAATCTAACCCCTTATAATAAATAGAGGACGAGAGGGGGTGAATGATCCTTTTAAGGTGATCACAGTTCCTTCAAAACTAGAGAGATTTATATGTATAAATGAAAATGAATTGGTCGATCAAAGTTTTTGATGACCTATATCATAATGCTTTCACATCTTGTAACCCATTCACTTTCCAAAATCCTTGATTCTCCCAATAATTCCAACAACCAACGAATTCCATGTCTCCTCAACCTTTTTTAATTACACATTGTGAATTAATTTTAAAACATATATCTATTTAATGTGCGCCCGTTTAGATTCATAAAATCTTTCAAAATATCCCTCTAAAAATATGTGAACTGATAAGTATCATTTTTACCCCTTTCAGGATTTTAATTTACCCTTACTGCTCTGCTACACCTCCAACCATAAGGAGCCTCATAAAGCCTCATCAAATACACCTCTAACACCGAAAAATGAAAATATAATTTTCTAAGAATGAAAGACCCATTACATCAGAATCCCCTCTAATGATTCTCACCATCAAGAATCCAAAACAAATCCCATAAGGGAAGGTTTATGAACTACAACCCTATGAGATACCTTTCAAATATCATAATACTCCTCAATGTTTCCACCATCCAAACCTGGAAAATAAAACTCCCATGAAACACATTACACAACAACAAACCACCCACATTCACGTAGCCATACCATCAAATAACAATCTCAGAATACACGTATCCTAAACCACCCAAAACACATCAATCAAGTAATTTCATCCTTTGTGTAAAGATAATGTCCACTCTTGGTGGCACTGACACACCCTCATGAGTTTAATCACATCATACAATAATGCATCTCAATTAGGAATCCTCTCATACCCATTTCATACATTAGTAATTCATCACAAATAATACATAAAGAGAATATAAAAACTCATAATATAGAAAAATAAAACATCAAATCATACTAAAAACAAAGTAAGGAATAAATTAAAACTGTTCTTGGTACTGGGCATGAATCTGCACCTCTCACTCTCATGTACTATCATCTATGCCACCATGATTACACAACATGAAAGCTAGGGGAATGGTCCATATATTATGTAACTTATCTTGGATATCATATTTCTCTACTGGCCACTCCAAGAATATCATATCATAGTTGATATGTAAATCTCCGAATTCAGTGACATGTGAGTCATTTTGAAGATATCGATTAATATAAGAGACATAAAATATGTTCTGGATCCTCTAGAAATTTAGTGGAAATGATAGATAATATGAAACTATGAAAACATGCCCCAACACCTTAATGATCAAAAAATGGATAAATATTACTCTCCCATCCCAAACTCTACTTCCTATGTCAAGGGGAAACCATCATGAACACACCTACCCAAATATCAAACTTAAAGGGCCTACAACTACGATCGACATATGGCTTATTTCATAAAAATATTTCTTCCATCCTCTCATGATAAAACTATGACTTCTCTGCCGTACACTACATTACATTGGGACCAAGAACTATCACATACCCATTATCTATCTAGCACAATGGAGAATGATCAGGTCTTCAGTAAGAACCCTCAAATAGGTCCTTACCAAAGGAAAAGTGATGGTTTTTTTACACAAACTGATGGAAATATAATTATCATACCTGAGAACAAAAAATTAATAAGAATCATTCCCATAATATATCCTAAATCATCTAGATGGTTGACTCCTTCTTCCAGTCTTTTCATAGTGAAAAGCAGTGTTGGTGCATTACTAAATTCATGAAGCATGTTATAATTCCTTCCACAATCATGAGGTATATCATTAATCCCAGTCCTAGATAAAAAAGCTCAGAACTCCATGAAACCGAACCACCTCATCCATATACTTCATAGATAAATCATCCATCGAGCCCGACTCCTTGATCAATATAAATTGGTACGATTTCTTCAATTGTTCCATGATCACCTATATGACATCAAAAACTCCCTATGAATTTGGTATCCATGTGAATATATCCATTGATATGTCATACAATTTCCCATCAGGAATATCCCAAGGCTATAGAAACCCACAAGGAACATGAAGCTCATCCTTCACCTACTTGTAAACAAAAAATCTCACCATGAACTCTTCAATAATCCATTTCATCCCAGACCACCCAAAATGCATCCTCAGCCACAATACATCTTCATAACTCCTATGTATTCTAGTGATAGTGATTTATGAGACTCACTAAGAAGTCCCTCATGCATCACTATCCGGACAAAAAAAATTCCCATAGAATAAAAAATGTTATCAAACTTCTCCCGACTGTCCATATAGAGCATTACCATGGTCTAAATGATCATGCATCACCACATACTCTATATATACACCTTGAGACTCATCTATTTACAAAATCTAAGAATATATCACTATCAATAGAAATAAAAAACCTCTAACATAATCCACCCTTAAATATATGTGAAAGGCTAATAAATTTTCCATAACCCTGGGAGAAACCCAACCTAAATCTTTTACTCATATCTCCTTCATCAATGAATAAAGGGAATGCACACACTGAATTCCCACCTAACAATCATTGATCAAAAATTATAACCATAATCTAGCCTTCAAAATTTGAGAACATGAACCACATATGGATTAATTATATAATATCTCTTATGGGATACAACTAATTGAGGTTTAGAATGACAATGTATGGCTTCATAAAAAGAAATAAAAGAACTCCACATTACTGATGTGGCCACATCATTAGTCTACACCCCCCAAACACATCAAACATGATGTTATACACCCTACCAGGTGAATTAAACTCCATGGGAATGGAAATCATCTATACATATATTTTCTTGAAACATAGAATATCATGTTTAAAAAAATAGAGTTTGAATTTCATGAATAAAACAAGGAACAACAAAGGGTATACAAAAAATATTGCATACCCCAATGATCGTTCTCCTCTTGAAATACAACATCCAATATGAGAAATGGACTATACCTAGACCCTATAACAATTTTATGATGAAAAACTCCATGACCATGCTCAACTTGTGCTCTCTAAAAATGAGGAACATCCTGAGGCCAATCTTTATCTGTTCCATCTCCCCTCAAGGGAGCATAATATTGTTAATCCTACTGCTGAAATAGTCTCACTGGAAACTTCTATTGAGGATGGTGCTGAAACATTATACCTACACTAGAAAGAATGTTAATAACCACTAGAAAATTATTTTAGTTTCATCTATGAACCCACCAGATAAAATGCACTGACAAGATATCACCTCGAAAATCAGGAAACGGTTATCCCCAAAATGAAGGAAGGGATGCCATTGAGGTCGACACACTACTAATTGAAACCCTAATGTTGTTGTTGTATGTGACCTTCCATTGACAACCTTATTCCTTAATAAATAAAAATTATTACCCTATCATGTTAAACCTCATCGTGTGTGTAGCCACATGATCACCACCACATACTTTTGAACCTCCAGATGTGTTGTCAACATAAAAGGGGTACCTATATACTAGATAGAAGAAAAGGGTACCTCCTCAAAATGTATTTCATGAGAATCCACATATATAAAATGATTAAGGGAATAGTTAATGTACTTTTACATGATTATCTATTATCGCACTAACATACTACCATGTAGAAGTGAAATGAACTCTTCCCTCCAAACTATCTTCATGGTTTATTAAAGGAACTCTCCACAGAAATCATTTTAAATGTTTTTTATAATGTGAAATATTAATCGTTCTTCTGAAATGAATATAGTGTCCACCAATGATGTGATAATACATTTATACGACTAATAACCAGAGGTAAACATTATCCCAACTAGGCCTAGATATAATTTAATGTGACCTCGAGCTCCCCCATCAATATCTGTGTCTCCAATTCAAAAATAAAACCATAATACTTCCCCAATCCTACAGCTATTAAAAGTGAAAATCCATCCTCCTAGACCTATATAACTCTATTGGATTAATCATATGGTGATCAACCGAATCACCCTTATGAAAATATACTTCTTGAGCCACATGTAGATGATTCCTAAAATCAATTGAGGTAAATAAAATTAGAATTTCCAAATATTGATAGTAAGGAAATTTATTTAGATTTATTATGATTTTATTTTTTTCATTTTAACCATTCCAAAATGACCCAACTCAAATTAGAACATAAGTCATCCTAATAAATATTCCTCTCCTAGGTATCTACATTATAAATAGTTCCACCTCACTGCATTATTAAATAAGATCATATTATATGCACTGGATCACAAGGGGCCTAATAATCACTTTTCTTGGTTAGTATCCCTAGACTATGTCATGGACTAATGTGAAATAGAACTATTTCTATACACACCCAGGAAATTATACCAATTCATAATGACAACATCATCTTGTCTCTCTATTGACACATATAATTCTAGTATTTCAGGTCCCCCTACATCCAATGATACGACAATGATGGGAGAGAGATAACGGCCCTTGGGCCCCAACTCTAGTAGGCCCCAAGTTGGGGACTAGCACTAGAGGTATATAAATATCATGAAAATAATTTCATTATACTATATAATAATATTTTACTACGAGATAATATGAATAGTCTAAAAGAAACTAGATAAAATAATATAAAATAATCCAAAACCATCCCACAAGCATGTATTAATTAAACTAACAAATATAAAAGTTTCCAAAAGTAAATACCCAAAGGAAAAGCTAAATCATTGACAGAACAACAGTCCAAAAGGGTACGATCTAGTACTATCCATCATGATCCATGTATTACTCCTAGAATTCTATATATCATTTTAGATAGATAATATGAGCATACAAGTATACTCATTAGTAAAATCAAAGTCTCTCATGCACTTATTAATATAGCATACCAAATCACCCATGAGAAAGTAGTTGAACCAATAGAACATATATTGTTCAATTATCTATCCCAACCATGTTTGGGAATATTCACCAAAAAATGCAATCCATATATAATAACATAATATTAAATATAGCGATAAGGGTACCCCTCACCTATTTCCCACTAAATTTCTGCTCTCATTACCCAATGTCATATTCCCTTGCCCTCAAATATCTTTTTAATAACATATACCATCACCCCACCGTCACAACAACATGTCATCATGAATGAAAACATGTGGCCCACCATCCCACAGAATGTCCATATATCATCTCACCCATAGACACATGTGATATCACATCACAACCATAACTACCGTAGTAAGGTATCAAGAAAATGAATGATATAAACCTTGTTACCTCCTATAACCAAAAAAATACCTTTACCATTATCCTCCCCACAAAACGAACATAACACATCACTCCCAAAAATAGCCAATTCACCACCCCACATCACTATTATATAACATATCACCTTAAAAACCCCATGTTACCACCCAAAAACACACTCATATCACATCATGAATGAAAACCCTGGGCCATAACCTTGTCAAATAACATACCTCTATCTGTCACCACATCTGCATATCTACATTCCTAGAAGAGAGAGAAATGAAGATAGGGTATCTAATAGTCCTTCCACATCAATAGAAATTTTTAAAAAAATCACTTATCTGAACATATGTGTGTTGGAAGAATATTCTTGACGTTGGTGGTGTGCGTAAACAATCATAATGAATGTGAAAAAATATACCTATTGCCACATAAAGAATCCCAACATATGTGTTAAAAAAACACTAACCAACACAAAAAATCAACACATTCTCTGCCACCTCAAAATGCACAACCTGACACAATCCACAATCCACATTTAACATTTTTACTAGATCCCACTATCATGCCGATTTGTTTAATTATTTAACAATAACTTTATTTAACCATAGGATTTTTAGTTATTTTTTCAATAATTATTTACATCCCACTGTCAAAACTAAAACCGAATAATTTGAATCATTATTATATAATTATTCAATCATTATCCAGACATCTAACACAACACAACCACACATCACAAATAAACCATCGTCCCCATAATACTATTACCTCCCTACCCTAAAGTAAATAACAAACAAACTATTTCCTCTCCACAAAAAAAGTATTTCTAAATAAATAATCACCAAAATTCCCAAAAATATTGTCCAAAAAAACCATAGCCTTGCTACCCCAGAAGACCAACAAAACAAACCACTACCTTATCTCCCAAAATCCAGACCAAACAAACTATAGCCTTCACATCCCTAAAGCATGAAAAAATAAACCAATTCTTCGTCACCACAAAAGCATGGCCAATCAAAGAGAATATCACCCGCACTGAATCACGACAACATATCCATTACCCACAATCATGGACAAAAATAAAAAAAATAAAATAGTATTTTATATATTTAACGACTGAAATTCTTTCACATTTCACAATATTTTAGATATGTTATCACGAAATATACAATTATAGCTACAACTATTTTATTAGAAAATATAAGTGGTTACCAGATTTCCATTTTGAGAGATGTCACATCAATATAAAACAATGTTTCCATGTCAACACAACTACTGTGAAAGAAAAGGATTTTGAAAGAAATTAATTTTTGGGGGAATTCGACCTATAAAAACTCCACATCACAATAATATTAATGATTTACAATAATGTGAATCATTCCATATACCACTAAAATTTAATTTAAAAGATTAATTTATCTTTATTATGGTAGAGAAAAAAATCTCTCACAGATAAACAAGAGTAAACCCCACCTGCATGATACACAAAAGTGTGTAATAATAGAAAATAATCAATAAAACATTTTTAACACTCTATGCACTATAATGAGAAGAATAAATTACTAAAAACCCCTAAAAGTAAAACCCACAATGAAACCTATACCACATCAGGCTTATCAAAACATAGCAGAAATCAAAACCGAGAAAAAAACTGCTCCACCATAGTGGATCCATGAAGAAGATCGAATGTAAAATAAGGGAATAATGGGGAAAACTAACCATGGATCACCACTGAATAACCACCAGTACCCATAGAATCAATATAATTGGACAAGGAATGATCTATCCTTGGAAAGAGCCTATGGTTAATAGAAAAAGAGGGAGTGCAAGAGAGCTGGATATAGAAAAATGAAAATGAATCAGTTAATCAAACAATTTTTCATTCATAACAATGATGCATTCACAGTGTGTGACACATTCATGATGTGAAATCCATGGGTTTTCCAAAAATTCTAGCTTCTAAAAATATTCAAATCACCTCAACCTTTTTAAATTACATGTCAATAATTTTATTCAGGATGTGAATCTATTTCACAGGTTTCCCCTCAGTAGCATAAAATTCTGGAAACATGCTATTTATAGGGGTTTTAAACCACAAACTCACATCATGCACCTTATTCTTAATGTGAATTCCTCACAGTAGCTTTTTTGTATCTCCCAAAACTATGAATCCTCCTGAAGTCTCCTCTAAAGAACATCTATATCCCAAAATCGATAGAGTAATAAGATAAAAATTAAAGGGTTGTTACATGTGCAGATTAATTATTGAATTACATAATTTAAAATTCATCAAATATTAGTTACTAGGAAAATAATTAATTGAAAATATCTGTTTTTTTGTTTTGAAAATTTAATTTTTCAAAAAAAAAATACTTCATCGTTTTATTCATGTTTACATTTGAATTAGTTTCTATCATTACAAGGAGTTTGATATGGTTATATTAAATCCATATTTTAAATCATTAAAATTAATATTATGTTATATTCTCAATATAATTTTTTTCATAATGAGTAGTTACTATGTTAAAATTTTATCACTACAGTATTAGATTAAATATGTTATTGAGGGGGTTAATCTGAGTTAAAATGTTTATAAATTACAAAAAGCATTATTTAATTGGATTGGTTGATTATAGTTGACACACTCTTTTAATAATTTATTATTTGGAATTTTGAAGCCACATTAGTTGAGTAAGACATATATTATTAAATAATCTTTCATGCATTTAATATTTTACAACCCATGTCACTTATAAATGGGAACCTATTATTATCACTTCATATATCCTCACAAGATCATTAGATCTATAAATATTTACCCAAACAAAAAATCAACATCAATATACATGACATTGAGTATTTTTACTGTCCACGATCCCCATTGAATATACCATAAGATTCTTTTCAAAGAAAGATACCCAAAAAAGAAGTAATTTTTTCTACAAAACCTTTTCTAGTTCCCCACTACATAAACCTCATCAAAATTTTCTATAACAACATTAGAATTATTTTTTCAGAATACTTACCATTATTAGAAGTATTTATTTCAAATTTATAGTAATTTTATATCTTTATCCTATTTTTATTAAAGTGATAACATCACTTAAGTGTGTGTGTCACTTATAATCTCAACAAATCAACATGATTAATTTTTCAATTTTTATTTTAATGGATATCCATAACAATATATTTTAATAATATATATAAAATCCCCATTTAATTATGATTATATAAAGATCAATTACAATTTATCTTTATTTTTTACTATACATCGAAAAATAAAAACACCACCATTATGTACATACGGTCTACCATATCCATAATTTGATATGATTATTTTTCATCATATATATATATATATATATATTTGTTAAAAAAACATTTATAATGAAAGAGTATGATACTTATGACATTATTAGTATTATATAGATGATGAATCCGAGAATAAGGTAAAAGTAATGGAATATCATAATAGAAATATCCATAGAAAACAAAACAGTTTTCAAGTAAATAATAATTTTAATGAATAATTGTTAATATTTTGGTCACCTAAAATTAAAAAAGAATTATATATAGTTATATATTTTTGAAAATGGTTCTGTAATATAATTATAATAAATATATTTTTATTATTCAATAGTTTTGAATGTGTATGCGGAAAGGCAACAAATTAGGAAAAGGTTCTTCATCTCAATATTATTTCATTTAGACATGTTTCTTGTTATGAACTAATTTTTATTTATATAGTGTATATAAGGCCACATTGATATAATATATCATGAATATATTAATATTCAAATTATATTATTTTTCATTTTATATTATTTATTTCAATGGATTTATTTTGAAAAACATTACCAAAGAGGTAAGGGTTTATGTTATAGTATCATTTGATTTCAGGATTTACTTTGATAAATTATAATTTAGAAAAAATATAGGATCTTTTCCCATTTAACCCAAATATTTTTTATTTTATATTTTTTTTTATATTTCCCTAAAATTTTCAACTCTATGTAATATAAAATGATCAAGAAAATTTTTTTAGGAAAAATATAAATTTATCCTTATTTTTTGGTTAACAATATCTCACCACTATGTATATGTTATCCAAAATGTTCTAAGGATGATGTTACCTATACAAAAATGTTTGACAATTATTTATTTAATATCATTTAATTTTGTTACAATTTATTAAATGGGGTTATTTAAAATGTTTTACATATAAATCCATTTTGAATTTTTTCAAAAGTGTAAAAATATTGTTCTCTTTTAACATATCTGGTAGGAATGAATTTTCCCATCATCATTAACATTACATTAATTAAATATCCATTTAAAATTTTTAATGTTTATTTAAAATGAATATTTTTATCTCAATAATATGTATTTTTTGTATTATGCTACTGAAATAAAATGAAATTTTCTATGTTTTAAAATAAATTTTAAAATTATTTTTAAAATGTATTTTTTAAAATATTATATCCTTTAATTATTTTTATTATTTACTAGGGATATGTTATTATAACACCATACACATCATTTATATTTATGGTCTATGATGATGATGTTTTATTGATTTTTATTATTAAACCCATTTTTTAATTATGTGAATTATATTATGATGAAATCATTCTAAAAACAATTTATTTTACATGGGTTATTCTTTAATGAATATTTACAATATTTTAATGATATTATAGTACACTTATGTTTTCTTTACATTATGTAATGGGTGGGATCAGAATTATATATCCCTCTAATTCAATAGGTAATTATGAATATCTCCTGAGATAATATTGATAAGAATGTGGAGTGAACATTGTTTAATAATAGAGTGAAAAAAAAATCAAATTAAATGATTCCCTTAGAAAGTAAATGATATATAGGGGAGTGAACTAAATCAATAATGGGTATTTCCCTACTATAATAGTCATAGAGGTGAAGATTGAATAAGATAATAATTTTTTATACTTATATGTTCACGAAATATTTATGTATGGTACTTATGATATGTTATCATGGATCATGATTTATTATTGATGATTACATCCTCTTATGAATCATATCTTATATTAATAAAAAAACTTATTTTATGACTCATTATTAAAAACCATCAATGGATAGTATATAAATTTCAAAATTAAAGATCATGTTCTTTTACCATTATGATAATTTTATGATCACTTATGATTAGTATTTGATATCACCTCTATTTACCCATATTGATGATCTGATATCAACGATATTCTTTTTATTTATCTAGGATATGAATAATGTTTTTAATTATTGTATATATATGAATTGTTCAAGGTGAATATAAGTTATTTGGAGATGTTGAAAATCCTAAATAAAATTTGTTTATAATTTATATAGTATCTAAATAAACTTAACCATTATGGTTCTCATAAATATATTATTATGATATGTATTGAATATTTATAAAAAATTTTAAAAAATTTATATATATAATTCTCAGGACACCATATTTTCCAACAGATTATTTTTTTGGTATTTTTATATACTTGGATAAATTTTTTTTGTGAAAACCCTTACGATATCTCTAATTATATGATAAAATACTTTTTTTAATAAAGTACATATTATATTATTTGAATGATATTATATACCTATAATTATATATAAAACTACAAATAGGCTCTGGCATAGAAGAACATATGGGTGACAACCCAAAAAATTGTGGTTGGATATCAACCCAATTTTAACTTGGTGTATGATAAAGTCACCTAACTGGACATCATTTTTCACACTCCCAAGGGATAAAATATTGTTATTTCATATTATCCTTATGAACCATTATGTATAATTATAGGATTAAATATATGAAAATAATGATTGTCATAAGTGATATGAGATGAACCTGAATAGTAATGTCTTGATGGGAAGGTGTCCTAATTTTGGAAATCTGAATAATGATTTTCATTATCATATGATTTCTCAATTTCATATTTTTTAACCGTTCTATGATTCTTTTCATAAATGGATTAATTCAATATGATACAAGATAAATATTGGTGTGGTGGAGAATGTGGTGGTTGTAAAAAATGAGTAACCATTCATTATAGAAGGCATAGTTAAAAATTCTTTTTGTTATGCATAAACAACTATCTCGATTTAAAATTAACTACAAGAAAAGAGGTGAAATTATGGACACAATTATTTTTAGAAAAATATAATTTCATGGGATTTTATTTAATGAATAAAATAGTGGATAAAAGAATCAATTTATTACATGATAAGAATGTGTGATGGAGCACCTAAAGAAATATCTTAATGAGATAGAATAACGTTTTATAATTTTAAAGTAATGGAACAGAGAAAATAATTATCAGTGAAAAATTATTATTTAATTATACGGAAATAAACATCATCTTGTAAAACCATTAATATTTCAAATTCTTAAATATGTGGAACGTTGGAAGTATTAGAGTTAAAATAGAGATCTGAGGGAGAACTATGTCAATAAGGTAATAACAATTGTCCAATGTTATCATAATCACTAAAGTGATGCAAGAAATATCCTCTACTCTAGAGTTCTAGATATCTTATTGACATTTTATATAATGTGTTCCATGTAAATATTTCTTTAGTGGAATTTAAGGTTTGTTTAGACATTGGTTATTTATTTTTATATAGAACCCAAATCAATTACCAAAAAAGGAAAGTAATATTTGAAATTACAAATCATCATATTATAAATAATCGATGTGAGTATAATTATGAACATACAAGGGAAATTAATTCAAATGTATTTGTCGTACGACCTATTCATGAATTATACATATCAAATATTTTATGGGAGAAAGTCAATATTTAAGATATTATTATTCATTGGGAATATTCTAATATATTTCCATCAATATTTCCTAGTATTTTCCAAAAGTTGTAATATTTAGTTTCAAATAGAACTCCTATCATTTTCTACACATATTTTATAGATTCCGTATAGATTTTCCCGAATTGAGTTAGAGGAATTGAAAAAGAAACTATAGGAGATTCATTATATGGGACTCATACACCATAGTATGTCACTAAGGGGTATATGTATTATTTTTTTAAAGAATATATACAGGTCCATGTATCTTTGAATTGATGATTCAAATCTCATCATGATCAATTTTAAGAACAGATATCCTCCTCTTATTATCTGTAATCTATTTGATGGATAACATGGAGCTAAAAAATTTTCCAAGATTCATCTCTAATCTGAATATAATCAGCTATGTGTCAAAAAGGATGATATAAAAAATACAAAATTTCATATAAGTAATGGATATTATGAATTTATAGTGAATCCATTTTAACTGGCCAATTCACCTTCTAGAATTATATATTTATTGAATATAGTGTCTAAATAATAGCTTGATTAGTTTTTTGCTATACTTTATGGATGATATTCATTTATATTCGATGAGAATAATGTGAATAAAGATTATTTTAGGATTTTAATGATGACCATGAGGAATTATAAGTTGTATGATTACTATAGAAAATGTTATTTCTAAGTGTATAATTTTTCATTATTGGGTCATATAGTCTTAGGAGAGGGTTTATTTGTGGATCTTTTAATTAAAGTTGTTATTGAGCAATGGACTATACCAACAAAAGTGACTGAGAGCTACAGTTTTCTTAGGTTAGAAATATAAAATCAATTATTATTGGGAACATTCATAGGGATATAAAAAATATCCATCTTTTCTCTAATTGGAGAGATGTTTTTTTGGATAGAAAAATGTGAGGAAACTTTCAAGGAGTATAAAATATGGTTATGCATTAAACATATCCTCACACGACTTTGCACTAGAGAGTGGCTTGTGACATGTAGTGATACATTTAATAAGGGAAGAAGTTTTTCCTCATTAACATTGATATGGTGAAATATTATTCTTCAATCCTTTATAAAATTCATGGCAAAAGTTTCCTGACTCGTGATTTGGATTTGGTAGCTGTAATTTTTTCATTAATGATTTCGATTCTATATGTTTATTGTGAAATATTTGATATATATACTAGTTACAAAAACATTATGTATATATTCACACATAAATAGATGAATATTTTAAAAATTATATTGTTGGATTTCATTAATAATTATGACCCATCAATACATTACCACCCTAGGAAGAAAAATAAGGTGTCTGAAGTTTGGATTTGGAAGGAAAATTATTATTTTTAATTGATTGAAATTGAACTATATATACTACTTATGGATTTACAAAAGATGGATAATTAAATTATGAGTAAATGGGATATATATAATATATTTATCATATTAATTTCCAACCATACATGTATTCAATGATTAATGAGGCACAAAAGGTTGATTTGGAATTATAGAAGATATTAAGGAACATTCCTATGTTCAATCCTAAATTTGAAGGAATGATATTGTATATTATCCTATTATATGTCTCATAAATACCATATTAGAAGTATGAGATCTTGGATGAAGCTTCTATCTCATAATTATCATTTCATCTCTAAATTATAAAGATGTATTGAAATGTGAAAGTGTATTTTTGGTGTGAATACATGAAAAGGGATATTATAGTGTATGTTTTGTTATTTCTTAGTATATCATGTAGTTATGACCAAATGAAAAAATGTATAAGGGTATGTAATAACTATTAACCATACTATAATGAAAAAGGATAAGAAACACAATTGATTTTCTTTTTTGAATCCCAAAAATATGTGGAAGCCATAATACTATTTGGGTTATAGTTTGCTACCTTAATTATTCAGAATATTTCTTTTTTATTATATATTATTTCTCTCTATATTGTAGTTATATTATATACATGGTGCAATTTTTATAGTTTTATGGGGTTTCACATTTTTTTTACATGATTTTGTGGTCATGACCCGTCCTCAGGACCCATTCTGTGACAACCTCAAACACGCCTTCCATAAGCCAAGGGATGGCAACTAGCACCCAAGGCATAAATCCAAAAAACCGGGAAGGCATTGCATTTATAATGTGTAAACACACACAACAGAGTACGATATAGACGTAAAACACAAAAAAAAACTGTATAAAAAAGTGTGATGAAAGTAGAGGGGCTGGAATACAAGCCCAACATGAAAATACAAGTACAACTGAAAACATGTACAACGGTAAGGAAAAAACAGCAGAATGTTGAAGAACAGCTCATGGATCATCCACCACAGATCCTACATGAATGGTAGGTATAGATTGCCTCCTCAACACTCCACGTCTGTCGGTATCTTCAATGTACCGACACGTCATATGGTCCACCTCCGGGTACTGTAACACCCCGAGATTTTATGAAAAATATTATTTTTAATTTCATTAATGTCTTGTGTTATATGATACACCAAAAGGAGCTTTCACAACACACATCTCTGACCTGGCTTGAATTACCCGCAATCGTGACCTTCCACGATAGCGTGTGTTGTACGCAACACCATGTTTCACTAAACAACGATATGCTATTGAAATATTATTAAACTAGCTATTATGAATAGTAATAACCACTTTTTGAAATTTTGTAAATTTTATTTTTCAAAATGGACTTCATTTTTGGATTCCGAATATTGAAATTAGCTTAGGGTGAAATTTTGGTGATTTTCGGATAACTTTCATATTTTGATGAATAGTGAAAATTACTAAATTTTAATTAAAAACAACTTTTTCAATCGAAATAATTAATAGTGATAAATTATTAATTTGAGTGGTTTTAAAGTATATTTAGAACATATTTTTACAATTTAATACAATGTTGGTCATTGGATGTAATTTCACATTTAAACCAGTTATAAACAAGTGTCAATCTTTTGATAGTTATTATCTCTTAAAAACACGCCTTTTGTTTTGACGATGGAAATTAATTTTTAAATTAATTAATAAAACTGATATGTTTTGAATTTGGTAAAATAGAAATAATTTTTGAGTTCATAATATCAAATATATCTTAGGCCTAATTTTTGGTATTTTTCTGAAAACTTTCAATTTTTGATGAATAGTGAAACCACTAAGTGGTAGTTAAAAAACTGAATTGTTCATAAAACATAATTTTACCACTTCTGTGAGTGGAATTTCGAAAATCCGAGAGACACGGTTAATATCAAGGACTAAAATGTGGTTCAATGAGATGAAAATAATTTTTGGTGAATAGTAACTTTTTACTTTTTTTACCACGGTTAAAAGTAAATAGGGTAATTAAGGGTAAAGATGATATTATTATTACCCAAACACATGTCCTAATTCTATTGGATAAGTTTAATTCGACCAAAAACAAACTTAGGAATAAAATATGACCATTCAGTCCCACTTGGATTAGATTAGGACATTTATTACTAATTTATTTAAAGAAGGGTTAAAAGAGTTAAAATCAAAGTTTATTTACTAAAACATTTTTAATATGGGGTTATACATAAGATAAATTCAACTAAAATTATTCATTAGAAAGATAAAACGATTTCCTACATAATGGTAGTTTATTTGTAATTTTTAGACATTAAATAATTTAATTTATTTATGACACAATGATGATGCAGTAATTATCTTATTAATGAAATATTGACATAATTGATGTTATAAACACCAAAATAAATGTAATTTGAGACTTTTTATGAATTCCACTAATATTCTAGGTTACTATGATATATTAGTGTTGATTTAATCAACTTGGTTTGAACAAATAATCCTGTTATGACTTTCACAAAAATCATATATCAAATAGTATCAAAATTGACACAAAATAGTTTTTAAATCAAATATTATATTATTAATTGTTATTTTATTCCTAAAAATCTAAGGATCGACCAAATTACTTAGATAAAGATATATATATTAATAATGAACAATTTGGTGTTCGTTTGTAATGTTATAGTAAGTGTATTAACCATATAGTGTAAGAAAACAAAAAGACACGGTAAAAGTTAAATTATTTAACTTAGAGTTAAATCTAATTGATAAGGTTAAAATAATAACCTAAACTTGTCTAAATCCTATTGGTTGATAGTATTTTGACCCATACCCACTTTATCTTCGAAATAAGACCCTTTGGAACCATTATAAACCGATTTTTACTTTAATATAAAATAATATTTTGAGATATTCCTAAGGTGCCCCTCTCCTCCCTTAGAAAAGGACACCTTCTCCCCGCCTCCTCACACCAATTTGAGCACTCATGCTCGGCCAAACCCTGCCAAAATCTCTTCTCCGCTTCCCTAGAATAATCCTAGAGGTCTTGGTCTTCTTCAAAGACCAATCTTAGTTCCCTAAGTGGAGGATTCAAAGAGGCGTTTCAAAGAAGAGGTAATATCCATTACCGATCTTTTCAATTTCTTTCTTCTTCAACTTCTTCTTCTTATTTAGTTGTTTCATGAAAAAGTAATAAAATCGGTATTACTTACATACTTATATGTTATTATAAATATGAAACAACCCTAGTTCACCTTCTATCCATCCTACGGAAAAATGAAATCACCGCGCGTGCGTACGTACAGAATACCGTCTCCACACCGTGGTGTATTCTATTTTCCACCACCACCTTAATAGGATGGGTATAATGGTGTAATGAGTAACTATATATGATTATTATAAAGTTATATTGATACTGAAATATTCTACATACACTTCAACACAATTCCACGACCATGGGAAAGATATCATCGCTCGTGCGTACGTACGGACTACCGTCTCCACGACGCGATGAGATTTATTCTCAATGATTAACCATTCATGAATGATTATAAAGTATATATAATAAGTACTAATGAAATATATGACATAATAATGACACAGGATTTATGTAAATTTATATGTATTTCATCTACTTAATTCCATTCACTTCAATAAGGAAACGAAAACAGCGTTCATGCGTACGTACGGACTACCATCTCCATGAACGGTGTATTTCATTCCATTTATCGATATATATATATATATATATATTCTGAATATATATTATATATAAATCTTGTTTTACATTATGGATATAAGTAATCATGATCCAAATAATCATATTAATAATTACAAGTTAAAAACACGAAGGACAATTGAGGCGATTTTACCCAAAACGCTACTTTAACATGAATTTACAAAAGAACAGGTAATATAAAGTCATAAGTGGACCATATATGATATAATAACAATGAAAATGATTCTGGAATAAGTCAATAACATGATTTAAATCATTATACAGGAGGTTCGGACACTTACAAAGCAAGTCGGACCTATGGTAATGGAAATATCACAATCTCATTTTTATCCAAGATTGTTTATACTTTGGTATTTACTGGGGTGTATTTTATCATCCACATCCATGTTTCCTCAATATGTAATATTATTTCCATTCACCTACAAATGTTCAAATCCTATTTTACCCTTCGGTGAGTTTTTAGTAAAAGATATGAAAGGAATCTTTTGTCGTTTTTCTTACGAGGTACTTTTTTGACTTTTCCGACAAAAGTACGCGAAGAATGTTTTTTTTACTTATACGGCATGAATGGATTTTTAAAACATTATTTCTAAGAAGAATCCTTTACAAGTTTTCAAGTTTATTTTTAATCAACTTCTTTTAGTTTAAAGTTGTATGACATGTTAAGAAAGGAAAAATGTTTTTGAAGTAGAAAGGATATTTTCCTCATGAATGAAGTTCAAGTGTTTTATCAAAATTATTTTCCATCTAAGATAATAAAGGGTTCTGTTTTTTATCCCTATGATTACATTGATTTTATTATGTTGTGATGGAATTATTTTTATGAATTCCTTTATCATATATGAATTGTTTTATGATGTCATGATGTTTAAGATTCCCATTTTTATTACATGGGTTATGAAATGATGTATGATTTATGATTTTGTGGCAAAAATAAGAATGGTATCATTATGAGATGGGTGGGACCGATATCTCCCTCCAATGCATTGGGTAAAGATTTTATATCTCATGAGATAGACATTGCTGGATTGGTAGGTTATACCGGTTCAGTGAAACAGGACTGAAACGAGTGTTACTCGATTCAAAAAGGGACTTTCTCCACTAAGATAGTCTTGGCAATGAGTCTTGACTAACAAGAAATGATTCTCTATGATTATGTGTGTATGCCACAAAGTTTCGTGTTTTAAGTTATGATTATTGGGATTACATTTCACTTCTATGATTTATCCCATGTTATGATATCATGATCTCTTTTGCAGGATAAGATTTCCAAAAGATATGTTCTTATGTATATGATGTGATTGATATTTCTTTTGTTTACCCTTACTGAGCATTTGAGCTCACCCTTTTATGTTTTATTTTCCCCAGGATATAATGAAAGGTTTTTGGTTAAAAAAAATAAGATCTTTATGGGAGATGTTGAAGATCTTTCACCACGATTAGAAGATTATATTCCGAGTTTCCCAAGACACTAAACTATTACGATCCTTGTGTGTGTGTTTGTGTTACGTACTAAGTATTTCGCAAAAGTAATGTAATGTCCATGTACGTCAAGCATCGGGTCTCTACAGTTGGTATCAGAGGAAAGGTTTAGTCAACCTTTGGAAACTAGGATGCGAGAACTTTAGTGAGATCCCTAGAGATATTTATAAGGTTTGTCTAGGAATGTCCCTAAGGATAAGTATACGTATATGATACAGTCCTATAACTACGGTAACGATCATAGAATTTATCCTAAGAAGTTAGATATTGAGGATACTCCCCCTTTATAATGTTGTTTTCCTTTGCATGATTTTTGCCTCTCACAGTATTCTTTTTGGGTTTTAGATGATGGCTGGAACCCGAAGGAACCGTGTTGATCAATGCAATGGACAATGCAATTATTGTCCTCCTGAACAAGAAAATGTTATGGGAGATGGAGTGAAAAATCTTATTGCTATACTTACACAAGCTATGAATCATTCTGGACTTCCAAATGATCACATAAGGGAACAATATTCTATTGAGTCCTTCATGAGGCAACGTCCACCTTCTTTCAGTGGGTCTTCCGATCCACTTGTTGCTGAACAATGGATCAGTACCACTGAAAAGATATTTTCAGTTCTTCAATGTTTTGAACATGATAAAGTCATCTTAGCAGTATATCGTTTGGAAGGTGAAGCTGATCAATGGTGGAATCTTATCAAGAATACGAGGCCAAGAGATGAAATTGAGTCCATGGAATGGGACGAGTTCAAGAACTTGTTTTTTAGTAAGTAATTCCCTCGTATTCTTCGAACAAAGATGGAAAAGGAGTTTCTTGAGCTAAAGCAGAAGGATGATGAATCTGTTGGTTTATACGAAGAGAATTTTTCAAGACTTTCAAGGTATGCATCTGGAATTATCATCCAACCTGAAAGTAAAGTTGATCGATTTTTCAGTGGCTTAAAACCAAGTCTTCCAAGGGAATTAGCTATAAGAGACTTCAGTAGCTATGAAGAAATTGTGAGTTGTGCTATCAAGGTAGAAATGGAAGTTGTTGTTACATATCCATCTCATGGTTTTGACAAGAAATGAAAGATGGAGTTCAAGGAGAAATCTCAGAATAATGGTGAAAAGAAGATGAATATTTCCTTATGCACAAAGTGTGGAAAGAAGCATGATGGATATTGTATTAAAGGGACTAGAAAATGTTTTAAGTGTGGAAAAGAAGGTCATCGAGCAGCTGAGTGTCGAAGTAATGGAAAAAGGGTTTTAATGATGTGAATAAAGAAAACACTGTAGAGAACTCACCACCAACACTTCAATGCTTCAAGTGCAAGGAAATGGGGCATTATGCTAATAAATGCCCTAATCCAAGGGTTAGTGATGATCGACATGTGCAACCGCTTATGGCAAAGGATAAAGGGAAGTTATATGCGATCACTATTGGCTATATTGAATATGACAATGATGTGGTGGAATGATTAAGTGTTTATGTAATGGGATTCCAAAATAATATTGTATCATGGAGTTTTGGAATATTTATGTATTGGTCTAGTGTGGTATTCAAAGTAATTGAGATATTTTTGGAAATAAAATGATATGCGCATAATGAATGGAAAACGAGAAAACGAAATGTTTAACAGTATTCATGAGCTCATGATTGATATAAGGACTAAGTGATGTCATGGTTTGAGTATATATAATTTTGAGGATTTTGGTATGTGAAATGTGTTAACTTTTAACTGAATTCAAGTTTTCACTATGGTTCAATGGGTATTCAAGAGAATACATGATTAAGGTATTCACATGATTGTAATTTGACCAGCAAGATATATCTTATGATATATGGGGGATAAATGATGGCATTCACGTAATTGTTCTGTGACATTTCAAGTAACCATTTTCTTTATACTATGAGCTTGGACCGAAGTATTTTAGATAAGCTTGGAATGAATTATGTTAGACATAAGTTAGTATTGTTTAAGGATAGAAGTTTTTCGATATTATTGAAGGGATAGGACAACCTTCAAGACGGGCAACCGCCCATCACGTCGGACAAGGCTGTGGGAATCGAACCCACAACCAAAATGCAACTGGCCTTTATCGCCTACCACTGGCCTACAGGAAGTCCCTGTTTAGTAGAAACTAGTTTTATTATATTAAGAAGTTTGATATATGAAGTATAAGTCCATTTTAGGAACCATATACGATTAATCTCACTATAGAATGACTTATGTATATTTAATAACTTTTTGCTAACCTTTTGTTTGAGACAGATGGAATGACCCGTCATTCTATCTCAAGATCTGCTAACACTTCACGAATAACAGATTCAACTTCATTTATTTAAGAGATGAAGTGGAAATTGTTCAAGGAACGAACAACAGTGAGATTGTACCAAAATAAAGTAAGTATTTATTCTAATTCAAATTCTTTAACTTTAGGGAAATGATCTTGAAAACCAAAAATGTTGTCCTAGTGCCCTTATATCCGATGAATCAGATGGTACCCTAGATCGTCACAAATTTATGGGTTTGTGATTACTGGCTTTTCCATATCCATGTTCTCTACCACTCTCCATCAGAACATGATGGTTAGATTTCTCTTCCATATCCATATTTTCACCTATGTGGAAACCCAGTGATTAGTTTATTTGGGTAACCGTTACGTTTCATACTTTCGTTTTTAAAGATTGGTTTTGGTATTCCTTTTTACGATGTGGGTTTTGATTAAATAAACTTTCGAATAGTAAACCATTTATAACCCTGACGAATTTCGAGGGCGAAATTCATTTTAAGGGGGGTAGAATGTAACACCCCGAGATTTTATGAAAAATTTTATTTTTAATTTCATTAATGTCTTGTGTTATACGCTACACCAAAAGGAGCTTTCACAACACACATCTCTGACCTGGCTTGAATTACATGCAATCGTGACCGTCCACGATAGTGTGTGTTGTACGCAACACCAAGCTTCACTAAACAACGATATGCTATTAAAATATTATTAAAACTAGCCGTTATGAATAGTAATAACCACTTTTTTAAATTTTGTAAATTTTAATTTTCAAAATGGACTTCATTTTTGGATTCGGAATATCGAAATTAGCTTAGGGTGAAATTTGGGTGATTTTCGGAAGACTGTCATATTTTGATGAATAGTGAAAATTACTAAATTTTAATTAAAAACAACTTTTTCAATAGAAATAATTAATAGTGATAAATTATTAATTTGAGTGGGTTTAAAGTATATTTAGAACATATTTTTACAATTTAATACAATGTTGGTCATTGGATGTAATTTCACATTTAAACCAGTTATAAACAAGTGTCAATCTTTTGATAGTTATTATCTCTTAAAAACACGCCTTTGGTTTTGACGACGGAAATTAAATTTTAAATTAATTAATGCAACTGATATGTTTTGAATTTGGTAAAATAGAAATCATTTTTGCGTTCATAATATCAAACATAGCTTAGGCCTAATTTTTGGTATTTTTCTGAAAACTTTCAATTTTTGATGAATAGTGAAACCACTAAGTGGTAGTTAAAAAACTGAATTGTTCATAAAACTTAATTTTACCACTTCGGTGAGTGGAATTTCGAAAATCCGAGAGACACGGTTAATATCAAGGACTAAAATGTGGTTCAATGAGATGAAAATAATTTTTGGTGAATAGTAACTTTTTACTTTTTTTACCACGATTAAAAGTAAATAGGGTAATTAAGGGTAAAGATGATATTATTATTACCCTAACACATGTACTAATTCTATTGGATAAATTTAATTCGACCAAAAAAAAACTTAGGAATAAAATATGACCATTCAGGCCTACTTGGATTAGATTAGGACATTTATTATTAATTTATTTAAAGAAGGGTTAAAAGAGTTAAAATCAATGTTTATTTACTAAAACATTTTTAATATGGGGTTATACATAAGATAAATTCGACTATAAATAATCATTAGAAAGGTAAAAAGATTTCCTACATAATGGTATTTTATTTTTAATTTTTAGAAATTAAATAATTTAATTTATTTATGACACAATGATGATGCAGTAATTATCTTATTAATGAAATATTGACATAATTGATGTTATAAACACCAAAATAAATGTAATTTGAGACTTTTTATGAATTACACTAATTTTATAGGTTACTATGATATATTAGTGTTGATTTAATCAACTTTGTTCGAACATATAATTCTTTTATGACTTTCACAAAAATCATATATCAAATAGTGTCAAAATTGACACAAAATAGTTTTTAAATAAAATAAAATAATATTAATTGTTATTTTATTCCTAAAAATCTAAGGTTCTGCCAAATGACTTAGATACGGATATATATATTAATAATAAACAATTTGGGGTTCGTTTGGCATGTTATAGTAAGTGTATTAACCATATTGTGTAAGAAAGAAAAAAGACACGGTAAAAGTTAAAATATTTAACTTAGAGTTAAATCTAATTGATAAGGTTCAAATAATAACCTAAACTTGTCTAAATCCTATTGGTTGATAGGATTTAGACCCATACCCACTTTAGCTTCAAATTAAGACCCTTTGGAACCATTATAAACCGATTTTGACTTTAATATAAAATAATATTTCGAGATATTCCTAAGGTGCCCCTCTCCTCCCTTATAAAAGGACACCTCCTCCCCCTCCTCCTCACACCAATTTGAGCACTCAAGATCGTCCAGCCCCTGCCAAAATCCCTTCTCCACTTCCTTATAATAATCCTAGAGGTCTTGGTATTCTTCAAAGACCAATATTAGTTCCCTAAGTGGAGGATTCAAAGAGGCGTTTCAAAGAAGAGGTAATATCCATTACCGATCTTTTCAATTTCTTTCTTCTTCAACTTCTTCTTCTTTAGTTGTTTCATGAAAAAGTAATAACATCAGTATTACTTAAATACTTATATGTTATTATAAATATGAAACAACCCTAATTCACCTTCTATCCATCCTACGGAAAAATGAAATCACCGCGCGTGCGTACGTACGGAATACCGTCTCCACGTCGTGGTGTAATCTATTTTCCACCACCACCTTAATAGGATGGGTATAATGGTGTAATGAGTAACTATATATGATTACTATAAATTGATATTGATACTGAAGTAGTCTACATACACTTCAACACAATTCCACGACCATGGGAATGATATCATCGCTCGTGCGTACGTACGGACTACCGTCTCCACGACGCGATGAGATTCATTCTCAATGATTAACCATTCATGAATGATTATAAAGTATATATAATAAGTACTAATGAAATATATGACATAATAATGATACGGTATTTATGTAAATTTATATGTATGTCATCTACTTAATTCCATTCACTTCAATAAGGAAACGAAAACAACGTTCATGCGTACGTACGGACTACTGTCTCCATAACGGTGTATTTCATTTCATTTATCGATATATATATATATATATATATATATATTCTGAATATATATTATATATAAATCATGTTTTACATTCTGGATATAAGTAATCATGATCCAAGTAATCATATTAATAATTACAAGTTAAAAACATGAACGACAAATGAGACCATTTTACCCAAAACGCTACTTTAACATGAATTTACAAAAGAACAGGTAATATAAGGTCATAAGTGGACCATATATGATATAATAACAATGAATATGATTCTGGAATAAATCAATAACATGATGAAAATCATTATACAGGAGTTTCAGACACATACAAAGCAAGTCGGACCTAAGGTAAGGGAAATATCACAATCTCATTTTTATCTGAGATTATTTATACTTTGGTATTTACTGGGGTGTATTTTACCATCCACATCCTTGTTTCCTCAATATGTAATATTATTTCCATTCACCTACAAATGTTTAAATCCTATTTTACCCTTCAGTGAGTTTTTAGTAAAAGATATGAAAGGAATATTTTGTCGTTTTTCATACGAGGTACTTTTTTGACTTTTCTGACAAAAGTACGCGAAGAATGTTTTTTTAACTTATACGACATGAATGGATTTTTAAAACATTATTTCTAAGAAGAATCCTTTACAAGTTTTCAAGTTTATTTTTAATCAACTTCTTTTAGTTTAATGTTGTATGACATGTTAAGAAAGGAAAAATGTTTTTGAAGTAGAAAGGATATTTTCCTCAAGAATGAAGTTCAAGTGTTTTATCAGAATTATTTTCCATCTAAGATAATAAAGGGTTCTATTTTTATCCCAATTATTACATTGATTTGATTATGTTGTGATGGATTTATTTTTATGAACTCCTTTATCGTATATGAATTGTTTTATGATGTCATGATGTTTAAGATTCCCATTTTTATTACATGGGTTATGAAATGATGTATGATTTATGATTTTGTGGCACACATAAGAATGGTATCATTATAAGATGGGTGGGACTGATATCTCCCTCCAATGCATTGGGTAAAGATTTTATATCTCATGAGATATACATGACTGGAATGGTAGGTTATACCGGTTCAGTGAAACAGGACTGAAACGAGGGTTACTCGATTCAGAAAGGGACTTTGTCCACTAAGATAGTCTTGGAAATGAGTCTTGACTAACAAGAAATGATTCTCTATGATTATGTGTGTATGCCACAAAGTTTCATGTTTTAAGTTAGGATTATTGGGATTACAGTTCTCTTCTATGATTTATCCCATGTTATGATATCATGATCTCTTTTGCAGGATAAGATTTCCAAAAGATAAGTTCTTATGTATATGATGTGATTGATATTTCATTTGTTTACCCTTACTGAGCATTTGAGCTCACCCTTTTATGTTTTCTTTTCCCCAGGATATAAAGAAAGGTTCTAGGTTAAAAAAAGAAGATCTTTATGGTAGATGTTGATGATCTTTCACCACAATTAGAAGATTATATTCCGAGTTTCCAAAGACACTAAACTATTACGATCCTTGTGTGTGTGTTTTTATTATGTACTAAGTATTCCGCAAAAGTAATGTAATGTCCATGTACGTCAAGATTCGGGTCTCTACAGGTACCATCCTATCCTGGTACCCTCAGCCTTAGTCAGCACTGTTCGTCATCTGTAACCAACACAACGAGGTGCGGGAACAGCCTGTGCAGGGGTGAGTATAACGATACTCGGTAGGGACCCTGATACCCTCAAGGTATCACAAATGTCTGACAATGATAGACCAAAATGTATGAAATCAACAGATAACCCCACATAGGTATATGCCCATACATATACCTAAGTTATCAAGTAATTCATCTTAATCATGAGATAAACACAAAAGTTACTGACTTATCTCAACCAGGAGTTTTATTCACAACTTATGTAGAGAGATAGAGATGATCAGATATAGCCACTGAATCATCAGATCTATTGGACCAACACATGATCCAGCACCATCAATTATGTCGGACCAACACATGATCCAGGAACAGAACTCAGAACTTTCAGATCAACACATGATCTAGGAATAGTTGTCAGAGCTTTCGGACCTACACATGATCCCAGAACAGATGTTATAATTGTAGGAATAACACATGATCTAGGAACAATTGTCAATGCACACCCAGCCATAGGGTTTACACAATGCATGGTTCATTCCGGGAGGGTACACTCCTCAAGACAAGTTTCAACACATAAACTACCCCCAAGTCTCACGAAGATGTATCTCAAAGGACTGTCTCGTCAGAGGGGTCTCAACGCAACAGATTGCGCGTCAATCGGATGCTCGGTCTGTGAGTTGTTAGGTTTTTAGTCTCAGGGGACCGGTTGGATTCATGTACGATCCCACATTACAATATCTCAACATTACCCCAAACTCCAGTGGGGTATTCTCAAAGGGACCATCTTGTTACAAGAAAACCAGTTCCACGAACGGTTTTTCAAAGGGTCGTTCAGTGCCAAAGGTACGACCAAAGGAAGTAACAGGGTCGGTATGGGAATGGGCCCGGTCTGACCTCATTTGACCGACTCGGCCCAACCCAGACTAGGCCTACCCGGTCTGGGTCGACCCAGTATGGTTCGACCCGATCTGGATCGACCCGATCAGCCCGCTAGGTACAGGCTGGTCGGTTGGGCCCGACACAGTGGAATGCAGGGGTGGTTCAGCCCGAAGGTTGCCACGTAGGTGGCTCGGCACGGAGGCCAGGGCCAGTTCGGCCAGTACCACGTGTGGTGTGGCTCAGGTGGCTCGGCTCGAAATTCCAACCCGGTTCGGCCAGCGACACTGCGGAGTACGCCGCAGGCCGACTCGGGTGGCCGGCGTGTCTCGGTCGGTTCATCCTGGAGCCGGGGTGCGGGCAGGCCGACACAGCACTGGGCAGGGCATGGGCAAGCCACATGGGCATGGGAAGCATACTAGCAGAGGAGTGGGACGCGCGACAAGTGCGCAGGTATGTCACGGGGCGCGCGGGCACCCCACGGGGCGTCGTGCAGGGCGCGGTTAGGCCAGAGGGGTGCAGGAAGCACACAGGGAGTCTAGTGGGGCACGCGAGCTGCGGGCGGGAAGGACGCAGGGTGCTCAATCAGCACGCGAAAAGGACGCAGGGCTCGCGGGAAGTGCGCGGTGAGGCCGACGTGGCTCGCGGGCAGCCCAAAAGTAGGCTGCGGGGTGTGCGGGCAAGCCGGCTGGGTGCGCGGGTAGGATGCGGTTAGGCCATGGGCAGGCGGTCTGGCGGCTGATTGCCGCTGGGCAGGCCGGTTCGGCGAGGCATATTCCAGCACGATCTAGTAGTGTTTGGATGGGAACAAAGGTGCGCTACGGGGGAATTGCGGTTCACGGAGGCCGCGGGTAGCGCTAGATTTTTCGTTGGTGCCTTCATAGCATTGTTGCCGCTTCGTCACCATGCCAAAAGAAACATCACAAAGAGATCGGTGAGGGGATTCGGGCCATGTTAGTTTGTCCTGCACTCTCCGCGTTTAGGGATGATAACAATTGTTTCAACAAAGAGGAAGAAATTTGAACAAAAATTATTTACAACACATCGCATCAACTCCATTTAAATGAAATGAGAATAAGTAAAGGAATAATACCCATGGTAAACCCCCATACCTTTGATCTTTTCTCGATGATGAAGTCATGGGAAGAAGATGATGTTATCATCATTAGTTGCGTCTGCCACGCACATCCAATCCAATATCGTGTGTCGGATCGTTGACGATGATGGGGAGGAATGATCAGTAAATGATGTCCCATGTCGAAGGGGGTTCTGAGGAAGAAAGTCGAGGAAGATTGTTCTTCGTTTTCAAAGGAGTTCTTCATCGGAAGCGTTCTTCATTTAGAGCATTCTCTCGATATTTATCCCATGTTCCTCCTTTTTCTCTAATCTACCCAAAAACAAAATCGTATCCCAATAATAGATTAGGATCTATTATGTTCTTTGGTGTAAATTCAAATTGAGTGATTTAATTAAATGAGTTGACTGATTCAATTAATGGGGTGGAGTTGGCATAACAATTCAAATTGGAGATTTAAATTAAGTGGCTCCACCTAATTAATGCTTGAGAGGTGGCACAAATTAAATTAAATTGGAGTTGGCACCATTAAGGTGGAGAAGGTCAAGTGGATTCTCCCCATTTAATGGGCTGTTGAGGAGGTTTTACTCTCCTCCATTAATAAGGTTTAAGCTTCGTGTGGTCCCCATGTCATAACCTCTCACATGAGGTTATTTTCGGGTGGGCCGCACCACCATAACCTATCAAAGAAGGTAAAGGTGTGGTGGTCCTAACTCCTACTCCCCTGAGGAGGTTTTAACCACCCAACCTCCACAGGTCGGTTAAAAATACAATAAAGTGAGCTTACTTTAATTTATTACTGCACACGAAAAACCAAAAACTATGTTTCGTCCTCGAGTCACTACCATCGAAGTGAATGTCTTCTGAAGCAAATACTAGTGCTGCGAGTTCAATGGTGATCTTAGATTTCAATTTCGTGCACTATTTCAAAAGTTATAAAAACCCACTCATAGGTTTACTGAACGTACCCGAAAAAAATTCAGAAATTGATTTCAGGCACACTGGGTCGCGGAATCAACCGTCATCAGTTTTAGCGAACTCATAAAAATCCCAAGTATTAAAAAATATTTCCCAAGGGATTTCCAGCTCTTGAAATTTGATCCAAGGTTTATCTCGTGTTTCTGGAGAAGTCCTCAATATTCATTTAATTAAATGTTAAGGAATATAACTGTATATCATCCATTAGGATATAGTTAGTCTAAGAGGACCCTTAATGCACAAGATGATATGTTTAAAGCATTTGTAATGCATTTTAATTTGTATTGGGATCAAATATTTCCTACTTTTGAGATTTCATACAATAATAGATTTCAATTAATTATTCAGAAGGCTCCTTAGAAATTCTTATATGGAAGGAAGCTCAAAACTCCAATGTGATAAGATGACGATGGATAAAAAATAGATATTAGGATATGATCTAGCATTGTAAATGGCAGGAAGGTTAGACACATTAAGAAGAAACCCATGGAATATTAGGGATGATAGAAAAGTTGTGTTTACTATTTTTGGTGACATATGGAGTTTCATGTTTTTTAAATGGTATTCATGTGAATATCTTCTTTAAATAATGTTATAATATTTAGAAATGATGTTATACAAAACAATACCACTCTACTAGCCAAATGTTTTAGAAGAAAAAATAAATTTATGGAAGCTACATTATAATATGAAGATGTAATATGGCTAAAGAAACCTCATTTATTTTTATTGGAGTAATGGAATGTTGATGGTGTATTTAAAATGAGAGGGTATAATGTAAAAAATTGTTATTTTGAAATATATTCCTCTCAAAATAAATTTGATATGTTTGATTTATTATTTAACCTGAAAACTAAACTTAAAAAAACCAGGATATATTATTAAAATATTTTTTAAAATATGATTATTCTAACATATCCATTAAATTTGAGGGAGAGCATAAAAATGAGAAATATTAATAAATTTCTTTTCATAATGAAAAATTATATATTGATTTCATGTAATTAAGTGCCCAATTTAATATGTCAAAAATAATTCCACTTTAAGTTAAAATATAAAACATTAAAAGTGTTTGACATATATATTATGTACCTTGATCACTAATGAACAATTATTTAATTAATTATATTATTATTTAACTTAATAATACATTGACAATTCATAAATTGATTATCAATTTTTTATGAGTGATATTATGATCATTGGAAAGTAAAAATAGGTTTTTAAAGAAAAAATAATTTTTATTATAACAATGAACATCGTTATTTAATTATAAAAATTAATTATTATTTAAAAATGATTTTAATGTAATCAAAATATCATATATTCCATTAAATAAATCAAAATTAATCTAATGGTGGATACTAGTAACAAAATTAATGTATTTTCACTTTATATTTGGAAAATTCATTTCTCATAATCATTGTTATTCCCTTTTACATGTATTTACAATTGAATTAATTGTAAAACCCACTAAAAATTTAATTTAGTAAAAATATTACTATATTATTAATTATAATAATTAATATTACATTGTAATTACAACTTCGTTTTTGTTCATAATGTTCATTAACCATGGTAAAATTTTACAATTATGTAAAGAGTTGTTGAGGAGATTATGTTAAGAGATAAGGTACAAATTAGGAAAATTCATTAAAATTAAATTTATTGGTTTATGGAATTTATGAACTAGTAAAATAATATTATATTAATTATCATTTTTTATCCACTTGACTTGAGTAATAAAAATATCATAGAATAATGTTTCAAGTATTTACATGTTTTCCACCCACCTCCATTGTAAAGGTAACCTTTTCTTGTCACTTATCCACACTAATTTCTATCCATAAATCAACTAATATCTACCCAAATAATCACCTAACAAACATCTTCATTTCAATAATGTTTTTTATTCCGAAAATCCCCATATACAAAGCATTATGGTTCATTTAAAATGACTATACCCCATGAAGAAGTATATGTTCTTATAAAACATTTTCTTATTTATTTATTATTAAATAACCTCAAAATGTACTATAGCCATATTAATATGATGAAATAATTATTTTGACTATATTTTTATATTATATTTTAATTTTATATCTATTTTATATCTCCTTCTATAATACCAAAAATATCTAGTTCCAAATGAAAAACAAGCATGATATATTTCACAGCACACAACCCCAGGAATTATGAAAATTGATGTATATTATAAAATTATTATTATAACATTTAAATTTAATTATATTGTATGGATATTAGTAAAAACATCATATAATATATCAATTATTTTCCTAATCAATAAATAAATATTTTAAAACCATTACAAAATAAGTAGTTATTTTTTAGTGAAGTCTCTTTTTCGTTAAAAAGGCATTTTCATCCAAATAGATTTTTATTACATTTTTTCATTGCAAGTTATTATTATTATATTAAACATTAATAAATTATAAATTATAATATTAAAATATTTTGTAAATCATCAAATATATTTTAAATTTTGGAATATTTTGTGATTTTCTTTGAAATGATAATTTTTTCATTGAATATTGAGAATACATATTTTTCAAACACAAAAATTTCATTTCATTAAATCAGGTATCCTAATAGTCCCATTATATTTTTATTTGGTTGTAAAGTTACAAATTATCAATATGATTTAGAATAGTCTAATTAATTCAATTTTAATATGTAATATTTGTTAATTTTGTATAAATTGTATTAATGTTTCAAAATGTATTTTTTAAAAAATATATTTTTCATTATGATTTATGTATATATACTAAATTTCATTTAATCCACTTATAGATATATAATATTGAAATAATGATTCCATAATTTTAATAAATTAATTAAAATATGGTAAATACACAACTTTTATTTTTGTTGATTATGAATTGTAACCATTGTAATTATTTAGCACTTTGGTATGAATAAAATGGGAAAACTGGGATTAAAACTATAAGATAAGTACATATATTTAACAGAATAAATGAAGTTTTTTCTCATATTTCATTAATTCTACAATATAAATTATAAATTAAAATATTTTTCGTTTTGGTTCTATTTTTCTTTTCATAATGACATTTATATTATTTTAAAAAATGAAAATTCCAAAATATAACTCCCTTATTTTAAATACATATTATATGTTATCATAGGGATGAGAAGTTGTATTTAATGAATATATAAGGTCATTGTAACATTGTTGTTATATTTTTATTATGTAAATATATTTTTTTATTAATGTCATAATTATATTAAAATCATACTCAATGATGAAGGAATGATTGTGTGAGTAGTATAAACATCAATGTAAAAAACATTTAAAATGAAAAAAGTATTGTTTTATATATTTTCTATTGTATAACATGAATTTATATTTAAAAATAATTTATTATTTATGGTAAAAAAACTTATATTAAATTTCCAAACTTTTCTTGTTGCCTTTGATGTCAAATTAAATAAATAGTTCAAAGAATTACATTATCGTTATTTTATATTAAATAATATATTATGAACTGATTTAAAAATAATAAAATTATTGAAACTGAAAATTAAGTATATGATATTGTATATAATTTCATCCTTTGAAATTTTAAGAGATTTGTTTACCATAGATATAAATTTATAAAAATACATTATTGAAAAATGAGTTAAAATGATTAAGGATAAAAAAATGTTAACATGAGTTAACCTTACACAATATGTTTTAAAATACACTATAATATGTATAAATGGTATTGGATGAGTTTATTTAAATCCAAAATTATTTTTCAATCAAAATTAATAAAATTTGTAACTACATAGCTATGAACATGGATTTTTAATATTTTAATGTTTGGTAAAATTATAACAGTTCCCATTTCCTCCATTATAAAATGACACCACTATTATCTATTCTTCACACCAAATTGTTCCACCAAGATCAAAAATATCCTACCCAATTACATTATCAACATTTTTATGCATGAACTATATGTTCTTGTATTCATAAACGTCTCTTACAAGGGGCCTTTAGAAGAGATCTAAAGGAGGTCTATCTAAGGAGAGGTAATCAATTTTACTGACTCTTATTAAATTATTTCTTATTATAATTCATCTAAAAAATTCGATCTATACTAAAATAATAAATATAGTTTCATAAATACACTAATATGTAAATATTATTATGCCAAAACCGTTATATAACAATTTTATATCCAACAAAAAGCTAAAACAACACTTATGAAAATGTATGGATTACCATCACCACGTGATAGGGTAATTCATTTTTCTTCACCATTTTACATGGATGGTTTAAAATATGGAGATAAAGGATATATATATATATGATTATTACTAGATAATTATACATATATAATAGTATTATATTAAATACCTTGTTACCTTTATATCTATTGGAATGCAATAATTTCACTCTTTCATTGGTCTGGACTACCCCTCCATGTAGCGATGTGTTTTTTTATTTCCACTTTACATGGAATGTAACTAGGATATATTTAATGATTATATTTGATATAATGATTATTCATCAAATATGAATTATTATTTAAGATTAGTTTATTCCAATCATCGAAAATTAGAAACTTCCCCCATGCGTATATATAGACCATCTTATACATGAAGTAATGTAATAGATTTTTCACCGTTAAATTATACGATTAATTACAAAATTAAATATATTAAATATATATTATATTTCAGTGAGGAATAATATTCTTTTGATGAAGAAACCATTTCCATGTTATTTGTTCTTGAACTGTCAAATCAAAACATGCATGGAAAATAGATCTGTTTTGACAAGAATATAATTTTTAAAGAAAAATTGTTAATTAATAGATATTCGAAAAGTATAAATGTAATATTATATAGTAATTTTTAAACGAATATGGGTTTTAAATAGATTTATCATTAATATATATTTATTATATAGGTGGATATGACTCAAATGACGTAGGGAAATGCATGATGTAAGATCCAATCGTTTTCATGTAGCATATCCCTTTACTTTTTTTGGTTAATAATCATTGAGTTCAGATTGATTTAATTTAAACAAGGGTTTTCGAGCCTAGTCATGGGATTTATTATGTGTTTTAGCAATGTTGTATGAAAACGGTCATGATCTCAAAAAATAATATTTTCATGTAATGATCCCAGTTTACAACGTGATTTTATATTGGAAGGCCCTCTGAATTAAATTCATTGTTCGAATTAATTCCCAACCTATAATATTTTCACATGTTAAAACATTTACACAACCTATAAATTTTACACAACATATAAAAATCCCCTAAAAATGTACACATTTCAATAAAAAAATTCACCATTTGAAATGATTATTTATGTTTTTTAATGTCATGTGATATAAATCTATGGGAGAAAAGAATAAAAGGAAATAATAATTTTAGGAAATGAAATAAATTCAGATAATGAAACATCATGCCCATACCATTTTCAAACCCTCCACCATAATCTTTTTTTATTCACCTCCGCCTTTATCTACTTCATCCCTTCCACAGATGATTTCTAGGGGTACTTTTTGATCTATAATCAAACTCACGTTGGATTTCTGTGTTACGGACCACAATTTTCATTGTATACCATATGGTTCTTCTTCTATCTCTTGATACATTGCTATGAGAGTTTTTTTTCTCGTTGAAAGGAATGAAAATGTTGAATGTTACTTCATATGCAATGTTTCTTCATCACCTTATATATTTTTGAGTTCAGTGATCAAAATATTATCAATATTGAATGATTTAATTAACCATAGAATGTGTTATATGTGCGATTGAAATCACAAGAAACACATGTGAAAAAATTCATTTAATAATATATTTTAAATAATAATTATTTTTTTGATTGTCCATGAACCCTATTAGATACATTGTGTTGGAGACTGAGAGCTACATCTACCTGAATGTTTTTCCTCCCTTGGAGATTTTGAAACATCGTATAATTAACATTAGAGCCCTATTATGAATTGATGAAATTGAGTATTTATTTTCTTAATATTATGGATTGGAATCAAATATAAATTATGTGTTTAAATATGGTATAATTACCCAAGGTAAATTTGATTAAATGATATATTAAATAACAACGAGGTTAAATGATAATTGAAAGAGGATGATATAATAATGGGGATTATTAGGAAAATGAATTCAAGAAATATATTTTTCTAGAAAGACGATAATTTTACTAATTCATAATTGTGTCTTATGAGGATCTGTCTTGTATATGTTTTGCTAACCTTGTAATTTTTCTTACCTAAATCATGATATTTTGTGACATTGATGAGATTAATACCTGTGGTTGGGATTATTTTATGCATGATGAGTTTTTCTAGATATGGATCATGAATTTTGTTGGAACCATAGAGCTTATTTCATGTTTTTCATACCCCCTAATGGATAGGATCACTGGTACTATATTCACGAGGGTAGATTATATGATTATGTTAGATGCCTGAGGTATCAGTGCATAGTTTTATGGTTTATAAGGGTGAGATTCTAGTTATCATGTGGGTGAGTTTATCGTTAGATGGAGGGAAAGATATACTTGTTTGTGATGTTCAATGAGTTATTCATCTTTGGTAGGAGAATTTCCATTGACATAGGTGATCCTTCATAAATTAAAGGGATCCACCCTTAGATAGAGATATCGCCAAGGTACTGAATCACATTCAGATGAATGTAGTTATTACCCCATATTATATGGGTCAGTCAATTTATTAAATACATACTATTAATTTAATGAAATAATACCCCATTATTCATGTTAGAGCAAGAATGTATTTCTATGACTTGGATTTTTTAGAAATGATGGTGTTGACCTACTATGTTTTGCTGACACCCTACTCGATCTAGCACTGTACTTGGTTACCCAAGATATTGTTCATGTCGATGAAAGCACAGGTTGGAAAGAGGCCCAAGAGAGCATGATCTATAAGGATATCTCTATTTGTATAGAGACACTGGATGGACATTTTAATTGAAATATTTTATATCCCTTTTTATTTTAACTCTTTAATTGTTGTATTTATTAGTAAACAACCTAGTGGGAAGAGATGGTTGTAAAACATGGCTATTTGTGCCATTAATACATTTCATTTAGGATGATAGATGGTTATTTTTTTGAATAATTTAATTAAATATTATCATGGGATATTTTTGGTTATTCATTTATTATTTTTCACACTAATATAGGGGCTATAGTATCCTGAATGGACCATTTTACACCCCCATATCTAGTCAGCAGCCTCTGGAATACATGGAGGTGTGCATATGGTCATGTGGCTAACCATAGGGACCACTAGTTATATATTGATCTAGAAAGGTATGTTAAAAAGTTGTATTAAAGGATTATTTTCTTTTGTAATGTGATTTTTGGATCATGTAAAATGAAGATTTTAGAGATTTTGGGATTATATGGTCGATGCGGTGATGGTTTTTTTGATCACCAGTTCCATTAGGAAGTCTAGGTTACCATGGAATGGGGATGATATTTTTATTTTCACTATTACAATTGAATCTGGTTTTATTCTCAAGTGATTCACATGTGGTTTTGATGTTTAATGTTTCATGGGTATCTGGATCCTGGCCCATTTTAATGTGGCTAGTGATTTGATTTTATCTTTTGGAATGTAGTGGTAAGTGGAATTTCTTGAATCTTATCAGGAAAATAATATTAATATGAAATATATTATTGAAAGTCTCATCTAATTTGCATTACATTTAATGAAAAGTTTTTTTGGAACTTTGTTGAGGTTTTTGATAGTGGGGAAGAAGACTTAGTGTTATGCACAAGAGTTTTAGTGACCCTAAAGGGTTGGTGTGGCACTTGTTTCCCACTATTTGGTTCTCTTTTGAGTGGTCCTTATTTGGGTTCAGTTGGGGGGACATATTCTTCGGGGATAAGTCTATTATTAAATTTCATAGAGAGGAATAGTACACAAATTTTGGGATAGAATTAGAATTTTTATTCCATTAATGTTTTAGACCTATATATGAACTTCTTAAAATGTTAATGTTACATGATATTGGGATGAGTGTGTTCTTGATGCCCATCAGTGGTTCCCTTCTAATAAGTTGACCTATTAGTGTGCTGGTCTGAACTACTGGTCTACATGAGACTTGATTGGTTGGGATACATGGATGACCTAGAAGACCGTAGACTTAGTTTTTAATTGGAACTTAGTTAGTCAGTGATCTGTTTGATTATGGTTTTCGAATTATTAAAGAGAGAGATTGTGTTTTTTGTGATGGGAACCTTGCATGATGGTTCCTTAGGAATCAATGTGTGGACTTTAGTTCAATAACTTTGAAACGTATACTACATTTTATTACGCACTCATTATTCATGTATTCAGAGTGTGGGTGGATTATTATGACATGTTTGGCACTAGGGGAAGACAAAGAATGTGGATTAGGATGACATGTTTTTGAAAAAGGATTAGTGTTGTAGGTCCTAATGATTCCATGAGAAATTGGGTCGTGTGAGTCATCATTACAAGTTTATTATGACTATTTTGGGAATATGAGTTCCTAGGTAAAATATAGAGTGATGAGGATTATAGGGTATGAGTTAGGGTCAAATGTTGGAATGGTCATGTGGGTCATGTTCTGGATATGACAGACTCTTAGAGTTCATAATTGGGAACAATGAATGGTTGAATGAAAATGTGCAAACTGGGTGATATTGGTGCTCTAATATTGAAGTCATGTTCAAGAGATTCCAAATTACATTGGGCATATTTGAACGGCTGGATGAAGAGTATTCTCTTATTGTTTTCAATGAAATATTTGTAATGTAAAATGATTATGGTGGGATCAATGATTTTATATCTGTGTGATGGATTAGTTTCATAGCATTTCATAAAAAAAATTCTATGATAGAGGAATAGAAAAAGTTAGGTGGAGATAGCTTCATAAAATAATATCATTAATGGCATCTTGGAATATGGTAGTGAATATTTAGTGAGTTTTGGATGTTGAGTCCATCTTGAATCATGGTATCATGATGTTATTGATATACTGGTGAGAATGGAGTTCTAAGACCCTTGAATGAGTTTATAAGTCCCTACAGTAGTAGGGGAAATTAAAAACATAAGGGTTGTTATGGTTATCAACAATCACATATTAGGGTACAACTAGTTTTGTTAGGATAATGACGAATATCACGACTTTGTCCTGAGTTTACTAAGAGGGATTTGGCTATATGTCTAGTTGAGTAATTTTATTTCTAGTTGGGGGGGGGGGGTTCCTTGGTGATTAACTCCTAAATCCATAAAAAAAGTTGTATGGTGGGGAAACTACCGTAGGATATTGTATGATGATATTTCTTTAGAATTTTCCTTATCATTATTGAATCTATCATTAGATGGTCATGGTGGTTGTCAAATATTGAAATTTTTTAAAGTATGTTTATTCTTGTAATTTCAAAACCAAAAATTTAAATTTAGAAAAAAAACTATATTAATTCAAGAATTAACATGGATATTCATATGTTATGGTGTGGTTAAAAGGAAATTTATGGGGTGATCAAATTTCCTAACATGTCTTATGGGGTGTTCATTGATTCATATCATGGTTCAGGCGATGAAATAGATTCATTTTGTTCTTCAAGGGATGAGTCCCTGCTTCATGACATGTTTCATGAATTGAAATTTTTAGGTAGATGCATGGGAGAGAGATTTATAATATATGAAGAAAAGGTTGACCTAAACACTGATCATATCCTTACCATATTTTAGTATGTATTATATTGCGTACTACGACACATCTGGAGTTAGACACAGATTAGTTCTGATATAGGTGGACTGTGTGGTCTGTTACGAATCCAGATAGATTAGACCACATGTGGGGAATTATCAGACTCATAATATAGAATTCAAACTAGTGGTAAAAACCATATGATTAAAGAAACCCTATCTCTTGGGTTAGTGTTTTGTGGTGTACAATGACCATAAGTTCCATATGTACAAATTTTCTCACCGAAAACTACACCATTGTCGAAGCATTTGGGTTGAATATCTGCAATGTTTCAACATAGAAATAGATTACATACCGAGAAAGTGAAATATCATTGTTAATTCAATATGTCATAAGATTCAAAGAGAGTTAGTGTGAGATTCAAGTGGATAGTCATGGATAATATACCTCTTTACTGAAATGCATATTTATGTTCAATAGAAAATGTGACAAGTGTGTTGGCTTCATCAACTTTTATTTACGTACCAAATGGTTATAACAATATAGAAAAGTTATTAGATTCACTGGGTTTATCCTTGAGGGAAATCATATATGGTTGGGAGACACCTCTTGAGTGGTTACATGTAGACATGAATTATCTTCTTATCCATGGCCATGTATGGGTTCCTATGAAAATACGTAATGAGATACTGAGGAAATCTCATGGTTCTAAATGGAGTGTCCATCCTATTATAACAAATATGTATCATGACCTCGTAGAGAGTAATGGTGTAGAGATATGAATAAAGGGATAGAGGGATTAATGGATAGATTATTCACCTATCTACAAGTTAGGGATGGGAATCAACAACCTTTTAGGGAATTACGACCTATGCCTACTCTGAATTGGAAGTGGGATGATGTCACAATAGATTTTGTATCAGCAATACCAATAACCACATGAAGGAATTATATAGTATGGGTGATTATTGATTGATGGATGAAGGTATCCCTCATCATTCCTATCAAGGATAACTTCACCATTTATGTTTTAGGTAGTATTTACATGCACAAAATAGATTTGTTGCATTGTGCTCTAAGATTAATTTTTTCTAATTGAGATCTTCATTTCACTTTTGAGTTTTGAATAGGTCTATGAAAGGCCTTAGGATCATAGTATCGTCTGAGAATAAACTACAATCCATTAATTGAATGAAAATTTGAGTTGACTACTCAGTTTCTCAATGATAATGTACAAGCCTATGTTTTAGATTTTTGTTGATTATTAGATCATCAATTATCACTCATGCATTTAACCTATAATAAAATATTCCAACAATATATACTAAATACTACCTTCAATGAAATGTATAGAACACCTTGTTTCTACCTTATTTGTTAGTTAGAGGGTGGTAAATCATCATTTTTTTGGTACTAGTCTCGTATATGAGATACATAGCAGGTTTAGTTTATTAAAAAGTGGCTGGTGACAACATAGAGTAAATAAAAATTTTTCACTTAACATCAACTATGATATCAATTTTTTGCGGTTGATCACCATGTTTTCTCCAGGATCCTCCTAGGATATGTCAATTCTATTTCATAAAAAATATGTAAAACTAGACCTTGGATTTTATGGTATTTTTATATAATGAAAATGGATTGTCCAGTGAAATACCATTTGGGTCTTCCACCATGCTACAATTACATGAAAGACTCATTCCACCATTTTCAGCATTAGAGATATCATACCTACCCATCTCATGCAATAGAAATTGACTAAATTTAGAGAGATGTTGATGTAAAATATAAGGAGCATCTAATTAATATCATGGACCATAGTGAGAAGAATCATCAGTAAAATACTATTACATTAGTGTTGGTGTATTAGAAGCATGGGTATGTTCAAGAGGAGATCTAAGATAGGGGGTATGATATGTGACAAAAATGGCCAAACTTGTTCGCTGATACCCCATAATGATTCATACAGTTGATCATGGATGAGATATTATATTGTGGGGATATTGTATGATCCAATCAATTCAAGGTATATATTTGTTTAAATTTTTTTGGTTAACAGTATTTTATTTGTTTTTTTACTTAATTTAATTTGAGCCTTTCAAGAATTAGCCTTGTATGGATTTTATTTTTCAAGGGTGTAGTAGGAATATCTATTGAGTTTGAGCTGTAGAAAAAATTCTAGCCATGAAATAAGTTTATGAAGTGAATTATTCTTGGTAGAATGTGGGAATTAATTTCATGGATTTTATAAATTCTAGTCATGTAATATTTATACTACCTATATAATTTACACCACCTATAAAATTTACAAACCCTATAAATTTTATAGAACCTTTATATATTACACAACCTATAAACATACCTTGAAAACATACTATTTCACAACCACATTTCATCATGTGAAATATTAATTTATGTTACTTAAATGATGTGAAATGGAAAATTTGAAAAACTAAAGGAAAAAATATGAAACCATAATTTGTTGATGTGAAATAAATTCACATCGTGAAAAATTAAAGCTTGTCCCATTTTAAAACCCAGAAGTGTCATGTTAACTTCCTACATCATATTTTTTCAAAATTCTTTCACCTATCTCCACTAGATCCCTTTTGTAGACAACTTCTACGAGTCCACATCAATTCATAAGTTACTCACATTGGATGTTGTCATTATAGACGAATATTTTTAGGGTATTCCATTTTTATATTCATCTATTACATGATTTTTTGTCAGCATAATTTTTTTAATCTCATTAAAAAGAAAGAAGAAGATGATTATTTCCATTGATTTGAGGATTTGTCATATATTTCTCCATTCTCAATTTGGTTGCTCTAATTAATAAAATTGTTGTTCTAATTTAATTATCCATAGTATGTGTGATATGTGTGATTTCACTGAAATTCCGCACAACCTACCTAATTAATTGGATAATCCATAAAAAGTAATTATTTTTTATCATCCATTATATCTTTTTTGTTCAATAGGTGCTTTTACTAAAAGATACATCCACCCATTAGGTGTGATAGATGTGGACTTTGAAGAAACTTGGTTTACTTCACATTAGTGCCCTGTGATAAATTAGAGAAATTGATTATGATTTGTTTTAACATTATGAATTGGGATGAAATATAAATTGTGTGTTTTCTTAGGCAAAATTTCACTATATATATTTGGTTAGATGATATTTTAAATGAACAGGGGTTTCAATGATAAATGAAAGAGGTTTATATAATTATAATGATAATTTGGCACCTGAAAAAATGAATTATATTTGGTTTAAAAATGAGAATTTGATTAATTTTTCATTGTGTACTATGATTATATATATGGTATGTGTGTTATTGGACTTGATATTTTCACTATAAATATTTTTAGTTTTTGTGAAATAAATGTGATTGATACATGAACATAGGATTCTTTTTAGCATGTTGATTTTTTATGGATAACACTCAGGACATATGTTGATGCCTAATGGATTGCTGAATGTTTTTCCTATCAACATAGGTCTTGGAAAATTATTACAAGATGCCATATGCTAGAGTATATTATTACATATGATGTATAAGGGCTAGATGCATAGTCAAAGAATGCCTAAGGGTGAGATTCTGGTTATCCTAAGGGAGAAATTTTGGTATGTGTTATGGAAATATTAAGGATAGACTAAGGGAAGAGGTCATTTTTTTTATCATATTTTATGAACGATTCATAATTGGTAAGAGAATATTACATCAATTTAGGTGATACTTCCTAAAGAGGGAGGATCCACCATAATTTATCAATTCTAACAATGCGTTGAAGTAGGATTGGTTGTACTTGGATGATAACCTATAGCATGAGTGTCAGTAGATTTAAAATATGTAAAGTATTAATTTATTACATTAATGCCTTTTTATTTGACTTATAAGATGTACTATATTTCTCATATTATATTTTTTAGACATGATGTTGTCTACCTATTGGGTTTTACTCACACACTACTCTAGCCCCCACAGAACATGGGTAACTAAGAAGACATACCACTTGATGTAGGCACAAGTTGGGTAGAGTCTTAGGAAGACATCACAAATAATGATATCTAGAATGGTATCTAGATTCTAGATGGGATTGGTCTTAAAGATGCTGTAGTGATAATTTTATTTTATTTCACTGATTCTAGATTGTATTGGTAACCAGCATAGTGGGTGGTCTTGGTTGTGCGAC
Organism: Viscum album; assembly: GCA_963277665.1. NCBI lineage: Eukaryota > Viridiplantae > Streptophyta > Magnoliopsida > Santalales > Viscaceae > Viscum > Viscum album. The sequence continues at coordinate 1,797,765,921 of OY728130.1, read as the reverse complement.
ATGGATTTTCATGCCTTTATTTCATTTAATTTTTTTTGATATTTATTTATTTCTGTTTACTCTGATTAAATATTTTCATCGAGGATTTTTTGTAATTAATTTATTATTTTTCATTCTGATATAGGGGTTATAGTATCTCTCAGAGTACCATATTACACCACTACTCCTAATAGGAATCATCTTGAATATTGGGATGTACACTTGAGGTCATGTGGAGAACTAGTCTAACCGTTGGTTATAGAGTGAGTTTTGATGGGACGTTACCCTTCAGTTAAAGGGATTTATCATTTCACATTTATTTGTCAGGTACATATTAAATATTCATAACTTGAATCATTTATGTGGTTTTTATAATTAACATAAATTTTTATTAATTATTTACATAAAGATTGTTAGTATTTACCAATATAAATATGTTTCTCTTTCATGAGGTTTTGATTCATAGATTACCATAGTTGTATGGTTTTAACATCTCAAATTGTCTTCTTTAAGAAATATTTCTTATTATTCACCTATATTAATTATTCACGAGTATATAATTCACCATTAACATTTTATATCATGAATATATTTATTTCCAAAATTTTTAACTTTTAATTTTATGTTATTCTTTCAGGGAGATTTTGATTAAAAAGTTACCAAAGGGGTAAGGGATTTATGTTTCAATATTATTTTAATTGGGGTAGTTTTTCTTGATGTTCCATTTAATAAAATATTTATTAGAAATATATTATTAAAAAACTTTTATTTTTTTTCTTATTTTTATTCATTGAGTTTTATATTAATTATAACCTTTACAACTCTTCGGTATATATAATTACATAAATTGTTTATAAAAAAAAAGTTTTTATTTCATCATTGGTCAAAATAATTTTTATTTCATATCCATATTTTTGTTAAAATATTTTCAAGAGTTATTGAATTATTTTCCTATTTTTTTTAAATATGTTTTAGCAATTTGTTAATTTCTACAAAAATTGATTAAATTGAATATCATTATCATTTTATAGATGATGTAATTTAGACTTTTTGTCACCCATAGTAGTCGAATATTCATTTTTACATACTCAGTATGAACAGAATATCCCATTTTCTTGACTAATAAATCATTTGAATCTGCCTTTATAGGGTTCCATAGTTATATTCAATGAATAGACATTTCCAGATATTCTAGAATATTTTATTCATTAAAAGTGATTTTCAATGTTGAATGTGTATTTTCATAAATTACATTTTTAATGATCATTTAATGGTATTTCTATTAATCAATAACATCAACACTTAATGTTATTATTTCTTTACTATGGATATGATCCCATTATACCATCCTTATTTTACACTAGATGTTTTTTTAAATATGATTATTAGATTTTTATAAATCCCTTGTATTTCAAATGTGTTATGAACTGATGAAATTATTAAATGTTTATTAACCATATTTTCTTCATATGGGTAATAATATATTCATAAGATGAATGTTTTATGATATTGTGTAGAACATATGATTGTAAAATTATTATGTTATAGATGGTCCTATAATTATATATCCCTCTAATTAATTTGCTAACGATGGATATATCATGAGATAATAAGAATAGGAATGGGGATTCAACCCATATCATTAAGGTTCTATGTTCATAATTATAGTCTTTGGACTAAACCTTGACTAAGGATATGAAATAATAGTGAGTTAACCCAATACACTATGATTTTATTGGTAGTGAGCCTTAACTACGTAAATAATATTCTATACCTATGTGTATGTGAAAAAAATATATCATATGCCTTTATTATTTTCAAATTTCTTATGTTCTATGTCATTTTTATGGTTCATGACTTATGATTTGTCATATTTTAGTGCACGACTTGTGTTTATGATCTATGATTTATGGGGTATGGTTTTCAAATGATAAGAGAATTTTTCCATGCCCTTGTGGTCATGTTATAGTCAAATGATCATTACCATCTCTCTTAGATTCCCTTATTGATAATGTGAGATCACCCACTATTATGTTTTTTTTATTTGAGACATAAATAAATGTTTTAAATATGTTTTGTCTTATAAGTGGGACATATTTGATGTAATTATCAGGGGTTGTTATAGATATGTTATACAAAAGTTTCTTATGTATCTATGTGTATAACGAAAATAAACCACTATTGATTAGGAATTGATCTAAATGTTATATAATGTAACATAATATAATTATTAGTAATATTAAATTAACAAAAATTTGGGTCTTTATACCTTCTCATCCTTCAAAAATGATAGCGCTACTCAACTGTATCTGTAGACTACCCCCTCTACCGATTGATGTGATTTTTTTAAATTTCATCATTACATGGTTGCTATATGGATAGATTAAATTAATTTATATGATATATATGATTTTATTATGATTCTATTGATTCGAATTGTTTTTTATCTTTCTTTGGTTCCATCCATTGAAAAGTGAAAACATCACCCAGACCAATGTATAGATTGTCGTCTCGAAAAAGTGATGTAATTAATCTTCCATAACTGATTTATATAAATTGTTATAAAATTGTATATAATGAATCGAAGAAAATTTTTAATTGACTATAATCGTTGAACAGAAATATTCATGGAAAATGGACCCATTTTCAACTGAATAGTTATTCTATTGAAGAATTATTAGTAAAATAGATGTTGGAAATTATAAGTGAATGGTATATTTTAAATTATATATGAATATATATTTGGATTAATTTTATAATACAAATATAATTATTATATACAGGGTTAGACCATGTTGAATGTTATACAGGACTTGACGTAAGAGTTCTTCGTCTGGACATTTTTTCATTGAGACATGTTTCTGGTTAAACATGATTTTCTATTCATATGATTAATATAAGTAAACATTGATATATTATATCATGAATATATTCATATTATTTGTATTTCAATACACTTATGATGTAATTTAATTTATTGGATTTTTTATTCAAACTTTACAATGTTAGGAAGGGTTTATGTTAAAATATCATTTATTTTTAGGTTTTCCTCTTTTAAATTTCCATTGAGGGAAATAATGTGTTCCTTATCATTACAAATTTTTATAGATTGTAATCCAATTATTATTTATGGGGTTTTTAGTATTTAAAAAAAATTCCCCTCTTTCCTAACTAAAATTAACGAGAAAAAGTTTTTATGAAAAAAAACCTCAATTAATTTTTTTGTTAGAGAATCATTCTCTTCCATGTCTATGATCGTCAAAATGTTTTAGAGAATTTTATTAATATGTTTCAAATATATATTATTTTTATTATCATTAGAATTATTTATAAATAATTATATATAATTTTTTTAATTGTTATCTATATAAAATTTTTACTTTTTACATACTGTTGGAACAAATTTTCTCTTTTAACATCTATAAAATTTATGGATTTTCCCAGCATCAATGTCATTATTTTATTTTATTTTAAAATTAATATATATATATATATATTCAATGAAACATTACTTATCATTATTCTAGAATTTTATTTTAAGATATAGATTAAAATGGACAATTATATTATCCCCACTTCCAAATAATTGTTCAAATCCCCTTTTAATAATATATTTTTATCTATGTTAAACAAATCTGTGGATTTTATTCTACAAAGAAGATATCTTATTAAAATACAATCCACATGAATTCTCTAGATAGATTTTTATGATGATTTTCTAAGATTTATTTATGAAACGCATTTCTTATCACATGTGAATTTTGTTATGATGAAATATTTATGAAACCAATTTGTTTTCCATATGTTGTCCTAAAATTAATTGATAAGTGATTTTATTATATAATGAAAAATTATTTATGGTTTGGAATATTTTATGTGTTTGAAAAAAATTATACAACCCTCCAATTCCGTTGTTTAATGATTAATATCCCATGAGAAAATATATCTACAGTGAGGAGTGAACCCATATTAGTAAGGGTCTATCTTCAGAGTAATAATTTTGAAAGTGAACCATTTATATGGAAATAATGGGATGAAGAGTGAAACTAATATTTTATTATAACTTTTCAACTATAAAAGTCGTAGGAGAGAGCATCAACTACCGAAATGATTTTATTTGTTTAAGTCTATGACTTAAATGTTTTAATTCTTACTATAATATAATATCAAGGCTTATAAATGATTTTTTTATCCCATCCTCTTATGAATTATTTATAATATAATGAAAAATAATTATTCCATGTCTAATGATAAATTATCATATAATGATTGGGAATGATATTATTTAGTTATGATCATGTTTTTATATCCTTTTACTTTACTTCTTCTCGTTTATATTCATTGATTGATAACTCTAGTGTTTGCCCATCCTAATAATTTGATCTCACCCTTTCTAATGATTCACTTTCCCCAAGTATTGATCATGGGTTTGTGTAGGGTATCTACAATATGGATTCTATTCCAGAAGAACTTTGTTATTTATTGAAAATATTTCTCAAAATAATCTTATTATGTGTCTAGTATTAAAAGACACCAAACTACTGAGGTTATAAGGAATATTTTATAATGATATATATTGAAAATTCATCTAAAATGATTCAATGTTTATAAAATTATTGCTTGGGTGTCCACATTCCTTTACATCCTATTTACTAAAGATGTTAAATTTCAACTTTTCACAACCAAAAATCCTTTTAGAATAGCTTGAACTTAATTTACATGATGTATTCCTTTGTCAATTATCCACATTTATTATGAAACTCAGTAGAATTTTGGGGCCACTCCTCTATTGTTTTAATTTATTAATCTATTTGATATCTAAGTACTTTTTGTGATGTTTCATTATGAATTTAATTGCCACCATGTATTTCATAACAATCATAACCAACTACTTCATCATATAGAAAGATCCATATAAAGAAATGGATTTCATTTTCTTTTAATATTATTATTTAGATTTATTTATAATCATCATCTTAATTTTCATATTTCATTCTCAAAGGAAACATCATAGAAAACTTATCAATTTTGCCTTAATTTAATATTTTGATCATCAATTTGTCTAAATTCATACAAATTTGACTTTTTATTTTCATAGAATATGATAGTGGATCTCATGAAAATAATTATTATTCTTATATTTATCAAAAATTAACCTCTAATATTAATTCTTCTAATTATTGAAATATTTATCTAAAATTTCATTTTCCTTATTAACCAAAATTTATAATGTGTTATCTCATTAAATATTATAACTAAATATTGTTTTTAGAGACTAATCAATTGTTAAACTATCATGATCTCCATCTTTAAGTGATAAAATATATCATAAGACTTATCTAGAATAATTAAATTTAATTTCAAGGAAATTGTATAAACTTATAAGATATATCCTTATACATAAATATTGTTGGAATGAATACTCACTTGCGTAAAGATTTCATTAAGAGATTCATCATATTACATTATAATATCATTAAATTTTAATCCAAATAATTGTAAATTTTCTTCCTATAACCCATTTTATACTTCATCTATGTTGTGAAATTCTGTGCATATTTCTTTATAATTTTCACATCCCTTCCCATTGGAATGATTTTTCTTGGATAAGGAAGATATAAATAAATTTCCTTCCACCCATCACATTCAATATTTTTCATATAAAATAAGGAAAAAGGTATAGTCATAATTTGTATAGTGAAACCATGAAGTGCACACTAAAGTACATCAATAAAAGGACAGTGTACAAAAGGTTACATATTTTCCTTACAAAAAAATTAAAATCCATACCTTCAAAAGAAAAAATTCCTTTACAATTTAATTGGTTGTAGTGATCCATATAAATTTTATGTTATATTTCAAGAGTGAATCATAGAAATAAGAAAAATTGTTAGCATAAAATTACAATGTGTTCAACATTATGGGGCGTAAAATAATGTTGATATTTTTCATCTGAAAATAGTTGACCCCTTTTTATTATGTATTGATCTTTCAAAATCACCTCGATGTATAAAATAAATCAAGAACATAGAAAATGTGTTAATAATTTTCACCACCAACATGTATGACTATGTAACAACTGTAAATGGGTTATCATCCCCAAAAACACACATAACTGGTCACTTTATTTATCTATATAAATCAATATACAAGAATTTATTCATGAAAATACAATATTTCCAAAATGCATTAATTCAAACAATCACCCATTTTTTATAATGTCAAATAACTAAACCATTATTTATATATAATCAGCAATTAATTCAGAAATGGAAATTATGATGAATTATTTTGATCTTATTCCTCCTAAACTAAATATAAATCCCAATTGAATATCATTTTATTCTTATTTTCATATTCAAATCATCATAACATTCACTTTACCTTTTTTCACCATCTACATCACCTTCTATTTTATTCATATAATAATGATCAAGTTATCATAAAACTACCATAGATAATATTACATATTATTAATGACTATATTTTACATAATAATGAAATCAATGGCTTCAAAATTTCATCATATTCCTCTCTACTTGCTAAATTCAATCCATGTAACCCTACTATACTTATTTTCCAATAGATCTTTTTCTAATTCTATTTATAACATTTTTATTTCATTCGTGCATACTTCTATTAAAACCTACTTATTTATATCCATGTATTCATACAGCCATTAATTTAAATTTATTGTATAAATCCTATTCCCATGGTTTAATTACATTCTTTATATATACAATACATCTCATCATGAAAAATTATTTCTATGAATCATCAAGAGTTTTAAAACCAGAAGAAAAAAATTCATCATCACATTTTTTGTATAAAATCCTTCTATAAACATATATGTAAAAACCCGGTTCTTATCTTTGAGGTACGAGTTTCTTCTTGTCTCCCTTTCTAATGTGTTTTTTTTAATAAGGAAAATAGGGAAACATACCAAATTTTGGAACTACACACCGTGTACTTTTCCACACGCCGTGTACTTTTGGCAGTGTAGAATGGGTACACAGGGCGTGTAGCCATGTCGGCGAAGAATGGTGCAGGAACCGACTACATGCCGTGTAGTGGTCCTTTACAAGTCGTGTAGTCCATCGGCAGGCCAAAACAGTAAGGCGGTGGAGCATCCGCCAGCTGGGAGACGATACACGCCGTGTACTCATGTCGACGGATGAACAGTTTGGCAGTGCTGCCAGAGGAATAGTTAAATGATGAAAGTACACGCCATGTTCTAGGAAGTACAGGCCGTGTAATTTGTTTTTTTCACTTAAATGGGAAGTAGCCTCCCCTGTTCATAGGGAAGGCTTAGAACCGGATGAGAGGAGTGGATGAGGGAGGTCGAACCATGGGAGATCTACGAATCGAGCACCAGGATTCTGATCCCGCTTTTGTCGATCACGTTGGAACCGCGCGTGTAACCCCTCTCTTATACATTCGTGTTTCTTACCAATTCTTCTCCTAATGGGAGTTATTTGAGGTTAATCAGTTTTTCTTCTTCGTCAGATCTACGTTGTATTTGGGGGTTTCTGGAATCGACGTTCGCGTATAGCGCTCGTTGGCGTATAAGGTAGGTGGCTTAGTGTTTATTTCCAACTGTTGTTCGTTTTGCATGGTTTGGAGCTACGGACCCATATTTGGGGTGTCTTGAGGCTGAGGAAGTGGCTATATTGAATACCTATAATTGAATAGGTAATTGATAAAATTGTTAAAATGCTGCTTGAGATCGCTGCTTGGATCCAGGAACACCCTGGGGGTGCGTTCCTCTGCTTAGCCATTTCCCCAGGATACCCGAGGGTATTCCTTATTTAAATTATGCATTACTTATTCCTTTAGAGGAATTGTATGTAATGTGCATGTATATATGTTGGGCATCGCCCGGTTACTTATCCCTGAGGGAGGTGTTTTACTATGGCTTGAGGGCGTGACTGTATTATCCTGAGGGAAACATACTATTTCACTTGAGGGAAACCTTTTGTGCCTGAGGGCTTGACTTCTGTGCCTGAGGGCGACACTTCCTACGCTTGAGGGAAATTTCTGTTATGCCTGAGGGAAATACCTGCTGGTTGGATTCTATATATCCTGAGGGCAAGCCTGAGGGCGTGGTTTACTATTTTAGCCTGAGGGTATGGTTCTGGTTGGCCTGATGGATTGGTGTTGTTGAGCACAGAATGTTACTATATTAAATTGATTAAATGAATAGTTAAATGGAAATATAACTGTTATGTTAGTTACTATTGAGTACTGTTTAGTTTATTGCATTTTACTCCTGCACACTGTTGTTGCATGTTTACACACAGTTGGGAACATGCCTTTGGTGGGTGCCTACTGTGATATAATTCTCACACACTGTTTGGGCCATGCTTTTCAGCCCTAATAGACTTCATTTCTGCAGGTGTAGATAAGGGCAAGGGTCCTTATACATGTACTTTATTGCTGTTGGGGTGTAGGAGAGCATGGGACCGAGCATTGGCTCGCGATGCTGTGGACTATTCTATTTTTCTTTTTTGTACTTGCACTTCAGTCGTATGGTATTGATTGTGTAACATGTTTAGGATGTTTTATAGAGTAGTGACATGCTGCATCTTCTCATATATATATTATTATTGGTTCCCTTTTATCAGTTATCCATTTCAGTTATATACATTGTTACTACTTTCGCTGTTGTTATATGTTTAATTTTGTATTCCGCTGTGCTACAATTTGAAAAATGAGGGAATAGTTTCCCCACTATCAGACCTGGGCCCTCGCTGCTAGTCGGCAGCCTCTAGAGTTTGGGGAAATGCGCTTGAGGTCTTGTGGAGAACCGGGTTTGGGGCACCCGTTGTGTGGCACCCGAAACCGGGATGTTACAAAGTGGTATTAGAGGAGTTCTATTCTGTGACTTACTATTTGGAGTCGTAGTCAGGTATAGGATGAACGATAGTTGGTAATAAGCTGTTCCGGGGCGTAGCTAACTCTTGTACATGGAAAATCCAATTTACCTCATGTTGCAATTTTAGAGATTTTACAATTTATAGTTGATTTTTTTCACCGTTGGGTGACTCACTTGTGATTGTGCTCTTTATAATTTATCTGTGGGTTCTATTTAGTTTCAACCCAATTAGATGAGGGTATGTCGTCTCATGCATCATATAGGAACATGCTAGATATCACATGCCATGCATAGTTTCCATGCCATGTAGGTGCATTAAAAATTTCATGTTGTTGTGATAGTTGTTGTGCTAGAAATGCAAGCTGTTGTGATAACGGCTTGATAAATACCTGCTTTGTGATAGGGTATTTTCTTGTTTTAGCCAATATATAGAATGGATTCCAATCTTTGGTTTTTGGGGCTTATGGCCCCCCTTTGACCGACTTTTGGTGGATCATTAGCAGTTTATTAGTTATAAAACAAATAAGATGTCAAACATTGATTCCTGGGGAGTATGGGCCCTCACAGGTCGGAATTTGACACCTAGGTGTTGTTTTTCGATATTTTCTAGGTTCCGGGGATGTTTTTGAGGCATACTATCTGGAAACCCAGTATACACGCCGTGTAGTACTTTAAACACATCGTGTATGGCCTTCTGTTCGGGAAGAAAAATAAACTTCTTGAGTACACACCGTGTAGCTAGAGTACACGCTGTGTAGTCTCTTCCCATGTCACAAACCGTATTATCGGAGACACAAGGAAGGGAAGAGCTAGGGGTGAACACACCATGTAGCTTTTGAACACGCCCTATAGTGTTGACCCAGAGTCCGGCTGTGTAACAAACAACACGGGTCAGGGAACTACTATATAGAACATGCCGTGTCAATTATCTACACGTCGTGTAGTGTTTCCTGGGGACCCGACCGTCTAACTAACAACACGGGTCGATGTCACCTCTCCTTGAACACACCGTGTACCTGTGGGACATGCCGTGTAGTCTTGTCTGATGACAGACCGTTTGGAAATAACTGTGTGGCTGCGAGACGGGGTAGTGTACACGCCGTGTGTGGGTGGAACACGCCGTGTAGTTGCAAGCCGAGTATTCGGCCGTGTCACAAATGACACTGGGAGTTGGAAAATAACACCATACACGCCATGTAGATTATATACATGCCATGTATTTTTGTTCATGGGAGTCGTGTGGCATAGCCTTGTAGAAGGACCTAGGAAGGGGAAGGGAAGTCATGTACACACCATGTAGTCAATGTACACGCCGTGTAGTCTAGTTTTTCAAATCATGAAATGCCTTCTTCCTCTTGTTCCCTTTGTGGTTCCTTCAATTTCAGCCTTGATAAACCTTGAATCTAAGGCGTGTTTTGTCCTTGTAGAGTCATGCCGCCTAGACGACCGTGCACTGTTCACCAGGAGAGCAGCAACGACTATACTCCAGAGATGGTGGGCCATGGGCTACCAGTTGATCCTCTACCAGAGCTAGATGCAGTGCCTACTATTATACCGGACACAAGCGCAGAGGTGCAGTTTTGTGAAGGCTTTATGTGGTTCATGAATGCCTTTAAGGGAGCACCGCAGGCTGCCACATCTATGGCCGAGATGACTCATATGATCCAGTAGCAGCATCTGCATACATTTTCAAGGGATAGAGGACCATAGGCTGCGGAGTCTTGGATAGGATCGATGCAGACTATTTTCTAGCATCTTGAGATGCCTCCAGGGTGGATGGTCAAGAACGAGACTTATATACTACGTGATTATGCCAAGAGGTGGTGGGATGTTGTCACCCAGCCAGAGTATCACAGAGACATGGCGTGGGAATATTTTCAGGCATCCTTCTATGACTTCTTTTTCCCAGAGAGTCTGAGGACAGATAGAGCTCGATAGGTCATGAATCTGTAGGAAGGCGCTCTGTCGGTGATGGACTATTGTTCTCTTTTCATTGAGCTTCAGTGCTTTGCACCCATGCGGGTGGGTGATGATATGTTGAGAGCCATACATTTTGAGGATGGAATTCGTTATGACATACGGGTGCTGGTGAATGTTTTCAGGTTGCCTTCAGAACACGCTATTGTGAACCAGGCACTGATTACAGAGAGGAACCATCGAGAAGCTAGTGGTGTGGGCCAGGGCGGTTCAACACCAGTTACTGGTACTATTTCTACTGGAATGAGGAAGAGACATATGGATTTCTCTCTTGGTGGCAGTACCAGCCTGGCAGTTTCTTCAGGTGGCCCGATCAGGTGCTACCAGTGTGGTAGAGAGTGGTACAAGAGACCGTTGTTTCCACATGATCCAATAGAGTGACTAACTTGTGGAAATATGGTTCATCTGCAGCGCTTTTTAGGGTGTTTCCACCAGTGGCTAGTGAGAGGGGTTCTGCACAAACTCCGCGTGCGGGAGAAGGACCAGTGGCCTCTTACTGGTCAGGGAACCGGAATACATCAGGGCGTGCCGGCAAAGATGGTGATCGTGGCCGTGTTAGCCAGACACCAGGATCTTAGAGGCAGTAGGGCAGGATAGCTCAGGGTAGCCAGGCTATGTCGCAGGGCCACGACACTGGGCAGGTATATGTAGTGCAACAGACCCATCATGAGTAAGATCCCGGACATTCTACAGTCAGAGGTACAATTCTAGTAGCTTCTGTCTTATCTTCAGTACTTTTTGATATGGGTGCTACACATATATTCATATATGTACCTGTTGTGGTGATACTTGGGCTTTGTGTTTCTACTTATTCTGATATCATGACGCTAGACCCTCAATTGGGGACTAAGATGGATGGTGTGCGTCAGTGCAAGGAGTTCCACCTTGAGGTTGGAGGGTGTCACTTTCATTGGGACCTCTATGTCTTAGAGATAACAGCTTATGAATTCATTATCGGGATGGATTGGTTGGTTCCCTTTCGAGCCATTGTAGACTGTTATCTTCACAGGGTGAGTTTCACATCACCAGAGGGCGGAGGGTTTCTATACAAGGGCGAATGGGATGTTCGGTGAGTCGAGCTGGACCAGAGCATCATGGGTGAGGTGGAGTCACAAAACAGATTGTGATTTAGTATCTGGATGATTAGGGGACTTGTCAGAAGGACTTCCCTCCAGTTGTTGATCGTTTCAGGGATGTCTTCCCGGATGACTTTTCAGGTCAACCTCTGGAGCGAGTGGTGGATTTCTCTATTGATCTAGTGCCAGGAGCAGCACCGGTGTCCATTCCTCCTTATAGGATAGCCACAGCTGAGTTACATGAGCTCAAGTTGTAGTAAGAGGATTTACATAAGAAGGGTTTTATCAGAACCAGTACTTTTCTGTGGGGTTTGCCGGTCCTTTTTGCGAAGAAGGTGGATGGTACCTTCAGACATTGCATGGATTATCGGAATCTGATCCTATTGATGGTCAAGAACCGATATCCCTTGAACATGATAGATGATCATTTGGATCATCTTTGAGGAGCACGAGTGTTCTCGAATATTTACTTGAGATCCGGATATCATCAGCTACGGTGAGACCATCGCATATACCACTTACGGCTTTTCGGAGCAGATATGGTCTGTACAGGTACTTGGTTATGCCGTTCGGACTCACGAACGCACCAGCTGTTTTCATGGCTCTAATGAATCGTGTGTTCCATCCATATCTTGATTCTTTTTTGGTAATATTCATAGATGACATCTTGGTGTACTCTCACACTCGACGCGACCATGCCACCCATCTTGAGATGATATTGAGTTCACTGAGAGAGCATCGACTATATGCTAAGCTCTCAATGTTCCGCTTTTGGATGGACAAGATTCACTTCCTATGTCATATAATCTTAGAGGTAGGAGTTGTAGTGGACCCAGAGAAGGTGAGAGCAGTAGTTTCATGGGATTATCCTAAGAACGTGTTTGAGATACAGAGTTTCTTGGGGCTGGATAGTTACTACAGATGCTTCATACAAGACTTCTCCCGCTTAGCAGCATCGTTGACAGGTCTGACTAAGAAGGGAGTGAAGTTCGTTTGGTCGGAAGCTTGCGAGACAGCCTTTCAGGACCTAAAAGGAACAATACCGATCCTGATACTCCCAGAGCAGGGGAAGAGCTATACAGTTTACTATGACGCATCAGGTATTGTGCTGGGAGCAGTGTTGATGCAGGGTGATCGAGTTGTTGCGTACGGGTCTCGGAAGTTGAGGCCACATGAGAAGAATTACCCGACACATGATATCGAGTTGGCTACAGTTGTGCATGCATTGCGATGTTGGAGACATTATCTATTCGGAGAGCATTTTGTGGTTTTCACTGACCACAAATGCCTCAAGTATATCATTACTCAGCGTGAAATGAATCTGAGGCAGAGGAGGTGGGTCGATTACCTACAGTACTTCGATTTTGAGCTTTCATATACACCTGGTAATGGTAATGCAGTAGCTGATGCACTAAGTAGGAAGACTCATATACAGGCAATGCAAGAGGCCAGTGGTGAGTGGAAGCTTATGACCTTATTCTCTAAGATGCATCTGGAGGTTCACGACAATCAGGGGCATACTTATCTTTCCTCGTTATTTGGGACATCTACCCTCCTGGACAGAGTGAGGATGAGACAGCTATCTGATTCAGAAGGCCTAGTTCTACGGGAGTCGGTGGAAAGTGAGGACCCTCCTCCCGGTTGGGAGATAGGCGATGATGAGGTTCTGTGTTTCCTTGGACGAGTATGGGTTCCATGGGATATATGCAAGGAGCAGATGTAGGAGTTTCATGCTTCTTCTTGGGCAGTACACCCCAGGGATACCATGATGTACCGAGACTTGAGACGTCAGTACTAGTGGCCGGGTATGAAGAGAGATGTAGCTGGTTTTGTTGCGAGGTGTTCCACCTGTCCGTAGTTGAAGGAAGAGCATCAGAGACCAGCTGGACTTATATTGCAGTTTCCCATTCCATAGTGGAAATGAGATGATGTCACAATGGGCTTCGTGATTGGGTTTCCAAGGCCACCTAGATGAAATACTATCATGTTGGTTGTTGTGGAAAAACTTACGAAGGTAGCTCACTTTTTTCGATTAAGGAGACCTTCGGTGTTGACGAGCTCAGAAGGATGTATATCCGAGAGATCGTACGTCTTCATAGGGTCTCTCGTGCTATCATTTCAGATAGGATTCTCACTTTACGTCTCATTTATAGCAGGGTTTTCAGAGGGAACGGGGTACGCAGGTGCTTCTAAGCACAACATACCACCCTTAGACAAATGGCCAGTCAGAGCGTACGATACAGGTTCTTGAGTACATGTTGCATGCTTGCGTCCTGGACTTTTGGGGCTCTTGGGAGAAGCATATACCCCTAGTCGAGTTTGCCTATAACAATAGTTTTCAGTTGACTATTGAGATGGCACTATACGAGGATGTATATGGTAGGCCATGCAAATCACCTTTGTGCTGGTCAGAGGTAGGTGAGGTAGCTTTACTAGGACCACATATCGTGAAGGAGACTTCTGAGCAAGTCCAGTTGATTCAGAATCGGATGGCTACCACGGAGTCTCGTCAGAAGTCTTATGTTGATCGCCGCAGACATCCATTGGAGTTCATGATCGGGGATCAGGTTTTCTTGCGTGTCTCGCTGAGGCTGGGACACATACGGATCAGGAGACAGGGTAAGCATTCGCCGAGGTATGTGGGGCCATTTGAGATTCTGCCAAGAGTCGGGCTGGTTGCCTACCGGTTATAGTTACCGCAATGTTACCGAGCCATGCATGACGTCTTCCATGTGTCTCAGTTGCACCGCTATCATTCAAACTCGTCTCACATCTTTCAGCCCGAGGAGGTTGAGCTTCAGATTGATGCATCCTTTGAGGAGAATCCGATTCGTATCGTTGATAAGAGCATGAAGGTTCCCCGAGGCTGGTCAGTTCCTCTCGTACGGGTGCTATGGCAGCATGGCCGAGTGCATGACGAAACCTCGGAGCGGGAGACCGACATACGTGCTCAGTGGCCAGAGCTATTCTAAGCTATATCTTCCCCACCATTGGAAGGAAAATTTGGGGACAAATTGCTTTAAGGGGGGAAGTTTGTAAGAACCTGGTTCTTATCATTGAGGTATGGTTTTCTTCTTTTCTCCCTTTCATAAGTGTTTTTGTTAAAATAAGGAAAATGGAGAATAATTAAAAAATTTGGATCTACATGTCGTATACTTTTCCACACGCCGTGTACTTTTGGCCGTGTGGAATGGGTACACGCGGCGTGTATCCATGTCAGCAGCGAAGGGTATAGGAACTGACTACACACCCTGTAGTGGTCGTTTACACGACGTGTAGTCAGTCGGCAGGCCAAAATAGTAAGGCGGTGGAGCAGCCACTAGCTGGGCGATGGTACACGCCATGTACACATGAGTACATGTTACGTACTAATGTCGACGGATGAAAAGTTTGGAGGTGCCACCAGAGGAATAGTTAAATGATGAAAGTACACTCCATGTACAAGGAAGTACATGTCGTGTACTATGTTTTTTTCTTAAATGGTTAGTAGCCTCCGATGTTCATAGGGAAGGCTTAGAACCAGACGAGAGGAGGAGAAGAGGGAGCCCGAACCTTGGGAGATCCGCCGATCGAGCACCGGGAATCCAGTCCCGCTTCTGTTGATCACGTTGGAACTATACGGGTAAGCACTCTCTTCTCCTTACAGTTTGCTTACAAATTATTCTCTTAATGGGTGTTATTTGAGGCTAATCGGTTTTATTTCTTCGTCAGATCTACATCATATTTGGCTGTTTCTAGAATCGACGTTCGCATATGTTGGTCGTTGTCGTATAAGGTAGGTGTCTTGGTGTTTATTTCCAACTGTCGTGCATTTTTGCATGTTTTTGAGCTACGAACTCATATTTTGGGTTTCGTGAGGCTGAGGCCGTGGCTATATTGAATACCTTAAATTGAATAGGTAATTGATAAAATTGTGAAAATGTTGTTTGGGATCGCTGCTTAGATCCAGGACCACCCCGGGGGTACGTTCCTCTATTTAGCCGTATGGCCAGGATAACTGAGGTTATGCCATGTTTAAATTATGCATTACATTTTTCTTATGAGGAATTGTATCTAAATTATGGAATCCCGCCATTTTATAACATAAACTTTCATTACATTACACAAAACTGAGGATCTTTAAGGTCTAGTGTCTTGGAAACCAGGAACATAATACATGAAAACCACATAAAACATTCTTCTTAAAAACTTGAAAGGCATCTCCTTAAGTTCATTCTAGGTTCATTACTGCATCTCATAACCTGGGGACATACATCAAAAGAAAGGGTGAGCAGAAGGCCCAGTAAGGGAAACAAGAGGAAAATTTTACATGTGAACTTGAGATACTTCGATAAGGACATGAAAAGAACTTTAAGGCATGAGAAAGAAATCATGAGGCATTTCATAATAAAAATAACATTTTTCATAACATGAAGATGTGGCTACATCATTTAACATAGACAATCATGAACATATCACCAAGGTCCATCCCCAAGGTGTCATTTGAAAATTACCAAGGTTATTCATCAAGGTATCGTGAAAATTGTAATCTCTAGTGGTTACATCATTACCCAATGAATTGGAGCGCTATCAGGGCGCACCCTTAAATTTTCCTTTATTATCATGTGAGCCACATATATCATCATCAAACATTTCATAAATGACCCACATAGAATAAAATAAATGGGTTTCATTTCATAATCATAACGTTTTAAAAACTGCTTTAAAGACATGATCTTTACGTCACTTTAAACCCACGGAAAGGGACAGCGGGTCTCATGTATGTAAATCCCAGAATTTTAAAATGGAACATTTTGATATATATGTGAATACCCTTGTATAAATAAGATCTTTGAGTATTCACTTTATAACATAAAATAATTTTTGAGAAAAGAGAGAGGCATTTTGAGGGGCAAATTCTGCAGTATAACGGCTAAGTTTCGGGGTTTTAGAAAACATTGAAATGAGAGGGGACATGGGTAAACCAACCATAAATGATCCATAAAACAGTAGGGTAAAAGAATAAGAAGGACATATGGACATGGTAATGAAATTTGAGGGACATACCATTTGAAATGAAAAACATGGAAGGAAAAAAAATTAGATTTCTCTTATGAAAATTCAGCAGCTTAACAACGTCACTTAAACATCAATAAAAATGAATTGGCAAGATCAAATAGGGTCCCTCATCATATGATCATAAGATATCAGTATGATAGATATATAGATCATACCCCAACATAATAAAAAGGAACTTGAAAGACTTGACATGAAAATCGAACTTGAAGAATGAGAAGGGTGAAAGAATCCCTTAAAAATTCGGCAGCCTAACGGCGTCACTTAAACTTTCATAAAACGAAATGATGAGAGTAAGAGGGGATATCTCATCATATAAACATTAAAGGGCAGTAAGAGGAATATAAAAGAACATCCTCTCACATAAAAACATGGATCATAAAAGGAATGACATAAAAGAGATTACATGAAAAGAAAGAGAGGGGTCGGATCCCTTACCTTAAAACATGACTCTTGAAACTCAAAGGATTGGACCTTGAGGGCTTGGGGGCACCTTGGGAGGACTCTTTGGAAGGTAAGAAGACCATAACTTCGTTGGGGGAGAGTTGGGAGTGAAAACTAATGGAGGAAAGGGTGGGTATTTATAGGGAAAGTGAGGGGACAAAGCATTAATGGCCAAGGGACACCTCACATGTGCTTTTCTCAAACCCATGTGCTCTCCCTTGGAATTTATCATGGAGTTAGGCCACATGGGCCCCCCGAAACAATAATTCATCACCCTTGGCCTGCCAACCCTCAAAAGATCTCATGACATCATCATGACACCATTATGATGTCATTAAACATACCGAAACCCTAAAACTGTATTTTTACTATTCACTGAAAATTCAACTTTCTCAGAATGACCCCAAAATTTCACCTTAACCAAATATAAATGCTCTTATTTCAAAAATGAAATCCATTCTATAAAAATAATTTTCTAAATATTTTTAATTTAATTTTTAAATAAAAACACTATTTATCGAAAATTCATTTTTTTCAGAAAAATCCCCAAAAATTACCTTAACATAATATCGATGCTCTGAGTTCAAAAATAAAGTCCTTTTTATAAAAATGGTTTTCTAATTATTTTTAATTAAATTTTTAATTAAAAAACACTATTCATCCGAAAAAACTAATACTTGACTAATAATTTATGAAACCGTTATTTACCCATTTTATTGAATCACATTACTTAATCTAGGTGTCTAAATTATATTAAACCTTTCTTTGAGTGAAATTACTAATCCATTTGGTCATATTACTAATCCTAAGCGTAAAATCACTATTCATAATTTACTATTCATCAAAAATTAAGTTGATCTTATTAGACTCCAAATTCCTTAATGAACACTTTTGTAGAAGACCATTTTTTGAAAATCATTACACATCATTAGTTATTTAGGGTTTACATAAATATTTCAAAATATCCCTTTTTCAAAATTAATCAATAAAATACATTCTAAAATTATCTAGACATTTGAAATTTCAGAAACATCACTAAAGGAAGAAATCTCAATTTATTTACCCGAAAGGATTACACAAGGAAACTAGGGTCTCATCACATAGCCCCTTATAACACTGGCATAAGACCTAAGTGTAAGGTGTGCTATGGTGAGAGAATCTGAGGGAGACTCAGATAACATTTCCCTAGTAGCAATCTCCACTAACTTGAACTTCTCCTGCAAGTGTTTTCGTTCAAGCTTGACACGCTGGATCTCGGCTTGGGCTTGGTCCAAAGCGAAGCCCACAGATGCTACCTCCTTCCCAAGCTCTGATAAGTGGGCTTCGTAAGGGTTGAGTCTACTGGATGAAGCCATCAACTCCCCTTTCTGCATTAACCATTAACGTCTTATTAAATCATTAAGAGTAAGTTAATATAATACTCAAAATGATTGGGTCGTTACATTCTTCCCCCCTTAAGAAATTCCGTCCCTGAAATTTATACTTGAGGCCTAGCCGAAAAGGTGAGGGTACTTTTTCTTCATCGTTTCCTCGGGCTCCCAAGTCGCTTCTTCGTACTTATGATTCCTCCACAACACTTTCACAAGGTGGGTAGTCTTGTTTCGTAGAACCTTGTCTCTATGGTATAAGATCTCCACTGGCTTCTCTTCATAAGAGAGGTCATATTCAAGTTGTACCACCTCTGGGTTTAGTACATGCGAAGGGTCGGGTATGTACTTCCTCAAGAGATATACATGGAAGACATTGTGAACTTGAGCTAGGTTCGGTGGAAGTGCTAGACGATAGGCCACTGCTCCTATGCGATCAAGGATTTCATAGGGGCCAATGTACCTAGGGCTGAGCTTCCCTTTCTTCGCAAACCGCATGACTCTCTTCCATGGAGAGATTCGAAGGAAGACTTTGTCACCAACACCAAAATCCAAGTCTCTTCGTCGATTGTCAGCATAGCTCTTCTGTCGACTCTGAGAAGCTTTTATGTGTTGTTGGATGGCATGAACTTGTTCTGTCATTTCTTGCACAA
Organism: Viscum album; assembly: GCA_963277665.1. Taxonomy (NCBI): domain Eukaryota; kingdom Viridiplantae; phylum Streptophyta; class Magnoliopsida; order Santalales; family Viscaceae; genus Viscum; species Viscum album. The sequence continues at coordinate 1,797,746,495 of OY728130.1, read as the reverse complement.
GATCAGGCCCAAGAAGCTTCCTCTCACCAGTTTCATCCCAACAAGTAGTTCTACACCGCTTTCCATACAGAGCTTCATAGGGTGCCATCTGAATACTCGCATGGAAGCTGTTGTTATAGGAGAACTCCACTAATGAGAGGTGTTGATCCCATCCACCTTTAAATTCCATTGAGCATAATCTCAACATGTCTTCGAGTGTCTGAATAGTCCTTTCAGATTGGACATCAGTTTGAGGATGATAGGCCGTACTAAAATTCAATTCAGTGTTCAGAGCATGCTGAAGACTTCTCCAGAATTTTGATGTGAATCTCGGGACACGATCGGATACGATGGATAGTGGTACCCCATGCAGCCTTACCACTTCCTTCACGTATATCTTGGCAAACTGATCCAGAGAGAAATCTTCCCGAATAGAGATAAAATGGGATGTCTTGGTGAGACGGTCCGCAATAACCCATATCGCATTGTTTCCTTTGGATGTTTTTGGGAGACCAGTTACAAATTCCATGGTGATATTATCCCACTTCCATACTGGTATGGGTAGCGGTTGTAATACCCCCTTAGGAAGTTGTCTTTCTGCCTTTACTTGCCGACACACCAGGCACCTTGTAGTGTAATCGGCAATCTCCCTCTTCATGTTATCCAACCAATAATGATCACGAAGGTCTCTATACATCTTAGTGCTTCCCGGATGTATAGAGAATGTAGAGCTATGAGCTTCATCCATCGGTTCTTTCTTTATCTCCGGAATAGATGGAACACATAGTCTTGTACGAAATTTCAATACACCTTCTTGATCAATATTGAAATCAGGGAACTTCCCATCCTTTACAGCCTCAAACTTCTCCTGTAGCAAAGGATCTTCTTTTTGAGCCTTCTTGATCTTCTCTAGTAATGAAGGTTGAGAAATCATTTGGGATAGGGTTGATGATGTCCCTTTCCTTATAATTTCCATGTCCAGTTTTACTAGATCTTTAATCAAGGGATCTCCCAAGATCCTCATTGTTGCCAGAACAACAGGATCTTTCCTGCTTAACGCATCCACGACTTTGTTTGCTCTTCCAGGGTGATAATGAATTGAACAATCATAGTCTTTAATAAGCTCCAACCATCTCCTTTGTCTCATGTTCAATTCTTTCTGAGTGAAAATATACTTTAGACTTTGGTGGTCAGTGTATATATCACATTTCTCCCCATAAAGATAGTGCCTCCATATCTTTAGAGCAAAAACAACTGCCGCCAGCTCTAGATCATGCGTAGGATAATTCTGCTCTTGAATCTCCAACTGTCAAGATGCATAAGCAATTAATTTGTCATTTTGCATGAGGACGCACCCAAGCCCTTTCAGAGAGGCATCGCTAAAAATAACGAATCCTTCTCCGATAGAGGGTAGTGTTAACACAGGTGCAGTAACCAATCTCTTCTTCAGCTCTTGGAAACTTTCCTCGCATTCCTTTGTCCAGATGAACTTAATCCCTTTTCGAGTCAACTTGGTTAGTGGATTAGAAAGCCGTGAAAAGTTTTTCACAAACCTCCTATAATATCCCGCTAAACCAAGGAAACTATGAATCTCAATTACTGTTGTGGGTTGAGGCCACTCCTCCACAACCGTTGTCTTTGTAGGACCAACCGAGATTCCTTCATTGGTTACGATGTGCCCCATGAAAGCCACTTTTTGTAACCAAAACTCACACTTGCTGAACTTCCCAAAGAGCCTCTCCTTCCGTAGAGTTTTCAAAATAACTCTCAGATGATTTTCATGCTCCTCATGACTTTTTGAATATATCAAAATATCATCAATAAAAACTACCACAAAGTTATCAAGGTAGTCCTTAAAGACTCTATTCATCAAATCCATGAAAATAGCAGGAGCATTAGTCAAGCCGAAGGGCATAACAGTAAACTCATAATGCCCATATCTTGATCAGAAGGCAGTCTTTGGAATATCTTCCTTCTTCACCCTCAGTTGATGATAACCAGATCGAAGGTCAATCTTAGAGAAGAATTGATCCCCACAAAGTTGGTCAAATAAATCATCAATTCTTGGAAGAGGGTATCTGTTCTTCACTGTAATCCCGTTCAGTTATCTATAATCAATGCATAGCCGCATTGATCCATCCTTCTTCTTCACAAAGAGAACTGGTGCTCCCCAAGGAGACACACTCGGTCGGATAAACCACTTCTCCAACAAGTCTTGGATTTGTTTCTTTAACTCTTCTAGCTCCACATTTGCCATTCTATACGGAGTCTTTGATATCGGTTGAGTCCCAGGTATGAGTTCAATGGAGAACTCTACCTCTCTTTCTGGGGGAGGTCCAAGTAACTCCTCAGGAAATACATCCATGTATTCCTGAATAATCGGAACATCTTCAATTTGTATGCTCCCTTTCCCTTCTTCATCATCACCGATTAACTCCATAAAGAAAGCTATGGGAGGTGCTTCTAGATAGGGATTAGTTCGGGATATCTCTCCTCGGAAGATAAATGTAGGTCGTTTATTGAAGACTACTGAGATTTCCTTACTTCTGCATTTGATCTTAGCGTTATTCTTTGAGAGCCAGTCCATCCCTAGTATAATGTCAAATTCCATCATGGGAATGACTATTAGATTTGCGATGAGATTGTGCTCACCAAAGTAAACACTAGAGTCTCTAAACACTGTTGATGCATGGATAATCCCACTTGGAGTCTTGACTGACAACTCTACCTCAAGAAATTCGGGGATTGATTCTATATTCTTTGCAAACTTGGAAGAAATAAAGGAATGCGTAGAACCATAATCAAATAAATCACTTGCTAGTTTTGAGAGGACAACAAGAGTACCTGCTACCACATCGTTCAGAACTTCAACTTCAGTTGTTGTGATAGAGAAAGCACGACCTTGCTCCATTGGCCTCTGCTGAGGTTGATGGTGATTCCCCTCCACCGCCCTCGGATTTTGACATTGATTAGCGAAGTGCCCAAGTTGTCCACACTTGAAGCATGTGACTTCGGGTAGGGCCAGAACCATCTTTCCTCTGTCGTTAGTGTTTGGAAGTTGAGGCTTCACATCACCACGACAATTCCGAGAAATGTGGCATTCTTTTCCACACCTATAGCACTTGCCACTTCCGATCAAGCAGTTCCCCGGATGCTTCTTCCCACATTTATTGCATGTGGCATGTTGCATATGCTTTCCACCTCTTTCCTGATCAAAACTTCTTCCGAGGCTCGGTTCTAGAGTTCTCTTCTTCTCATTAGATTTGTGAGACCACTGTGTCTCCCCAAAATCTAGTTCAACATTCATAGCACTTCGAACTATTTCTTCATAGCTATCGTAGTCCCTGTTGGCTAGATTCTTCCGCAGATGTGGTCGTAGTCCGCCAAAGAATCTATCAACCTTCCCATTAGGGTCCATGACAAAGCTTGAGGTATAACGGGAAAGCCTTGTGAAGTTCATCTCATAGCTTCCGACAGATTCGTTCTCCTTCTGCTTCTGCTCGAGAAACTCTTTCTCCATTTTCGTTCTCATTGAACGAGGGAAATGCTTATTAAAGAAAATCCCTAGAAATTCTTCCCACTCCATAGCTTCCATCTCTCCTCGTGGCTTCGTGTTTTTGATCAGTGACCACCACTGATCAGCTTCTCCCTCTAGGAGGTAAACAGCAAGGGTGACTTTTTCTTGTTCCGAACAATGAAGTACAGAAAAGATCATTTCAATGGAGCTTATCCATTGTTCCGCAACCAATGGGTCAGTAGATCCACTGAATGTTGGCGGTCGTTGACGCATGAAGGACTCAACATAAAGTTGTTCCCTTCGTGGTGAGGTCGGCCTCTCAGCTTGATTCAAGTTATTACTCATAACTTGAGTCAGTTGGTTCATCATTCGCATTAATGTTTCCATTCCGGCTTCCATCGGAGGGCCGTCAGCACATGGTGCATTGCGGTCACCATCGACATGGTTTCTCCTATTGCCCGCCATTTTCTAAAATAATAAAACCTTAGTGAGAAACTTATTTCATTTATGAATCTTTTAACTAAGACTTCGTGCTTAGACAATTATAGTTCTCTATAATTCCTTCATAATGATTCATAAAAAGCATGTGATTAACCAAACATATCCCCCGGGAGTGTCGTAACCAAGAGTGAAGCAAGGCCCGTTATCGTGCACCAGTTCCCGTTCGAGTCTAGCTCAAAGCGGTGTTTTCGGGTTTTACCCCTATGTACATCTGTGCCAGAGCCGCCTCTACCTGCTCGTATCCAGATAGGGATGTATTTGTTTGATAGACCACTTACTCAATACTTACCAGAATACCAGGAAGTTTTCCTATATTTAAAATTTTCTATAGGGTTCTTCCTAATGTTTTTATATCCTAATTTCCACAAATAACTAAACCATCCTTTTATACCAACTATGGCATCCCGCCATTTTATAACATAAACATTCATTACATTACACAAAACTGAGGATCTTTAAGGTCTAGTGTCTTGGAAACCAGGAAAATAATACATGAAAACCACATAAAACATTCTTCTTAAACACTTGAAAGGCGTCTCCTTAAGTTCATTCTAGGTTCATTACTACATCTCATAACCTGGGGACATACATCAAAAGAAAGGGTGAGCAGAAGGCCCAGTAAGGGAAACAAGAGGAACATTTTACATGTGAACTTGAGATACTTCGATAAGGACATGAAAAGAACTTTAAGGCATGAGAAAGAAATCATGAGGCATTTCATAATAAAAATAACTTTTTTCATAACTTGAAGATGTGGCTACATCTTTTAACATAGACAATCATGAACATATCACCAAGGTCCATCCCCAAGGTGTCATTTGAAAATTACCAAGGTTATTCACCAAGGTATCGTGAAAATTGTAATCTCTAGTGGTTACATCATTACCCAATGCATTGGAGCGCTATCAGGGCGCACCCTTAAATTTTCCTTTATTATCATGTGAGACACATATATCATCATCAAACATTTCATAAATAACCCACATAGCATAAAATAAATGGGTTTCATTTCATAATTATAACATTTTAAAAACTGCTTTAAAGACATGATCTTTACGTCACTTTAAACCCACGGAAAGGGAAAGCGGGTCTCATGTATGTAAATCCCAGAATTTTAAAATGGAACATTTTGATATATATGTGAATACCATTGTATAAATAATAGCTTTTAGTATTCACTTTATAACATAAAATAATTTTTGAGAAAAGAGAGAGGCATTTTGAGGGGAAAATTCTGCAGTATAACGGCTAAGTTTCGGGGTTTTAGAAAACATTGAAATGAGAGGGGACATGGGTCACCCACTCATAAATGATCCATAAAACAGTAGGGTAAAAGAATAAGAAGGGAATATGGACATGGTAATGAAATTTGAGGGACATACCATTTGAAATGAAAAACATGGAAGGAAAAAAAAATTAGATTTCTCTTATGAAAATTCGGCAGCCTAACAGCGTCACTTAAACTTCAATAAAAATGAATTGGCAAGATCAAATAGGGTCCCTCATCATATGATCATAAGAGATAAGTATGATAGGTATATAGATCATACCCCAACATAATAAAAAGTAACTTGAAAGACTTGACATGAAAATAGAACTTGAAGAATGAGAAGGGTGAAAGAATCCCTTAAAAATTCGGCAGCCTAACGACGTCACTTAAACTTTTATAAAACGAAATGATGAGAGTAAGAGGGGATATCTCATCATATAAACATGAAAGGGCAGTAAGAGGAATATAAAAGAACATCCTCTCACATAAAAACATGGAGCATAAAAGGAATGACATAAAAGAGATTACATGAAAAGAAAGAGAGGGGTCGGATCCCTTACCTTAAAACGTGACTCTTGAAACTCAAAGGATTGGACCTTGAGGGCTTGGGGGAACCTTGGGAGGACTCTTTGGAAGGTAAAAAGACCATAACTTCGTTGGGGGAGAGTTGGGAGTGAAAACTAAAGGAGGAAAGGGTGGTTATTTATAGGGAAAGTGAGGGGACAAAGCATTAATGGCCAAGGGACACCTCACATGTGCTTTTCTCAAACCCATGTGCTCTCCCTTGGCATTTATCATGGAGTTAGGCCACATGGGGCCCCCAAAACAATAATTCATCACCCTTGTCCGGCCAACCCTCAAAAGATCTCATGACATCATCATGACACCATTATGATGTCATTAAACATACCGAAACCCTAAAACTGTATTTTTACTATTCACTGAAAATTCAACTTTCTCAGAATAACCCCAAAATTTCACCTTAACCAAATATCAATGCTCTTATTTCAAAAATGAAATCCATTTTATAAAAATAATTTTCTAAATATTTTTAATTTAATTTTTAAATAAAAACACTATTTATCGAAAATTCATTTTTTCAGAAAAATCCCCAAAAATTACCTTAACATAATATCGATGCTCTGTGTTCAAAAAAATTCCTTTTTATAAAATTAATTTTCTAATTATTTTTAATTAAATTTTTAATTAAAAAACACTATTCATCCGAAAAAACTAATACTTGACTAATAATTTATGAAACCGTTATTTACCCATTTTATTGAATCACATTACTTAATCTAGGTGTCTAAATTATATTAAAACTTTCTTTGAGTGAAATTACTAATCCATTTGGTCATATTACTAATCCTAAGCATAAAATCACTATTCATAATTTACTATTCATCAAAAATTAAGTTGATCATATTAGACTCCAAATTCCTTAATGAAAACTTTTGTAGAAGACCATTTTTTGAAAATCATTACACATCATTAGTTATTTAGGATTTACATAAATATTTCAAAATATCCCTTTTTCAAAATTCATCAATAAAATACATTCTAAAATTATCTAGACATTTGAAATTTCACAAACATCACTAAAGGAAGAAATCTCAATTTATTCACCTGAAAGGATTACACAAGGAAACTAGTGTCTCATCACATAGCCCCTTATAACAATGGCATAAGACCTAAGTGTAAGGTGTGCTATGGTGAGAGAATTTGAGGGAGGCTCAGATAACATTTCCCTAGTAGAAATCTCCACTAACTTGAACTTCTCCTGCAAGCGTTTTCGTTCAAGCGTGACACGCTGGAGCTCGGCTTGGGCTTGGTCCAAAGCGAAGCCCACAGATGCTACCTCCTTCCTAAGCTCTGATAAGTGGGCTTCGTAAGGGTTGAGTATACTAGATGAAGCCATCAACTCCCCTTTCTGCATTAACCATTAATGTCTTATTAAATCATTAAGAGTAAGTTAATATAATACTCAAAAAGATTGGGTCGTTACATAAATTGCATGTTTATATGTTGGGCATGACCCGGTTACTTATGCCTGAGGGTGGTGTTTTTCTATGGCCTGAGGGCGTGACTGTATTAGCTTGAGGGAAACATACTATTTCGCCTGAGGGAAACCATTCGTGCCTGAGGTCTTGACTTCTATGCCTGAGGGCGACACTTCCTATGCCTGAGGGAAATTTATGTTACACCTGAGGGCAATACCTGCGGGTTGGATTCTAAATAGCCTGAGGGAATGGTTTACTAATTTAGCCCGAGGGCATGGTTCTGATTGGCGTGAGGGCTTGGTGCTATTGAGCACATAATGTTACAATATTAAAGGGATTAAATGAATAATTAAATAGAAATATAACTGTTAAGTTAGTTACTTTTGAGTACTGCTTAGTTTATTGCATTTTACTAGAACACACTGTTGTTGCGTGTTTACACACAGTTAGGAACGGGCCTTTAGTGGGTGCCTACAGAGATATAATTCTCACACCCTATTTGGTTCATGCTTTTTGGCCCAAACAGAATATGTTTCTGCAGTTGTAGATAAGGGAATGGGTCCTTATACATGTACTTGATTGCTGCTGGGGTGTAGGAGAGCAAGGGACCGAGAGTTGGCTCGCGATGCCACAAACTGTTCTGTTTTACTTTTCTGTAATTGTATTAAAGTCATATTGTATTAATCCTATAACATGTTCTGGCTCTTTTATAGAGTAGTGACATGCTGCGTCTTCTCATATATATATGATTGTTGGTTCCATTTTACCAGTTATTCATTTCAGTTATATACACTTTTACAGCTTCTGCCATTGTTGTAAGTTTAATTTCTTATTCCTCTGTGTTACACTTTGATAAATGAGGGAATATTTTCCCCACTATCAGACCTAGGCCCTCACTGCTAGTCAGAAGCCTCTGGAATTTGGGGAAATGCGATTGAGGTCGTGTGGCAAACCAAGTTAGGGGCACCCGTTGCATGGCACTCGGAACTGGTACATTACAATATATTTAATATTGCATTACCATAGAGGAATATTACATTTCCATTGAGTACCTATGTTTATTCTTATATATAATCTTATATAATATTTCATTATCCATTAAAGGATCATAAATAGACTATATAACTTTATAACTAATGATATACAACATCAAACTACCCTTATATAGCTATCATAATGTCCTATATGTCTCATTGAAGATTTTGGTTACTACTAAATAGCTCAATATACACTTATATTACTCTTATTTTGTTTTTTTATTATTACATAGGACTGTAACATAGAAGTTAATACTATATAGAATTTAGTTTTCACAAACATATGATAGTGGGAATTAATTATAACACCAGGAGATTTTAAAATGGGAAAATTATTTTTGATAGTTTTTATGACATGAAAGACCAATCCTAAATGAAAATATAATAATATTAGATATTATGTAAAATTTACCTTAAAATAAATTCAATCTATTCGATAACATTTGATTTATGCAACACAGGGTTTAAACACAACATAATACTCGACAAAAATAATATTATTTAAACATTACCATTATAACCTAGCTGGTAAGATTGTGGTTATGAATAATAATAATTAAATAATTAAATTATATAATTTATAAATTTATAAAATAAATTAAGTCGATATATATTTATTATAAATGAAATAAAAATCATTTGAAAGTAAAAAACATTTTCCTAAAACAGTGATTATTCAAATAAAATGGTTTTCTCGCTTCTTATATATTTATGATAACATTAATTTTTAAAAAATTTAGAAAATCTATTTTAAAAAATAAAATTCATTTTTTGAATCATAATATCAGAATTAGATTATGGTGAATGTTTTTAGATTTTCTGAAATGATTCATTTTTCAAAAAATAGTGAAAAATACTAATATTTACTAAAAACTACCATTTTAAAGTTATTTAAAAAGGAAAATTATATTTCAAAATGGTTTTAAAATACATTTTTTCAATGATAATACATTTTAACTATTTTATTCTATTTTTATCAATTTTATATAGAATTTTTATATCTAATCCTTATATAATTATGTGAATTTTCTATTTGTACCCCACTTTTTCATTGCTTCTGTAGGTGTAATTTTAAATTTAATTCTGTCAGTTCTGTGAATTTAATTGGGAAAAACATATTATATGTTTATAATAATAATTAATATTACTTAATTTGTTTAAAATAAAGTTTCAAAAATATAAATAGTTAAAAAATAAAAGTTATTTATTTTAGTTAATGTAAAAACTGATTTATCTAGGAGTTAAACTAAGATAATAAAGACTAAAAATGAAAACAAATATCCAACAACCATTTTATGTAAATTTCTCAACCTTATTTATTTTTTGGATTCGAATGGGCCATTTCCAATACTTTTTTCATGTATAAAATGTGGATACTTATTTTCATTTCCAAACAATATAATTATGCCACTCAACCTTCTTTTAAAAGGATGCCCCTCTCCAGTCATAATGATGCATATAAACCCTACTATTTCATCCAAAAAATTCCAAAATAACTTCTTATGTATCATAATATCATCCTATAATTCTTATTTTGGTCATAAATTCACAATATTAAGCCTCTTATGCAAGAAAAAGATGTTTTTCAAATAAAAGGTAATGTACATCGCAAAGTGTTTTATTTTATGTCTTCATCCACATCCTTCAATTATTATGATATCCTTATAATAAAATATATGAATCATATTTCGTATATTTATATTTTAATATTTTAATTTATTAACCTAAACCTTTCTCCCCATCCATAAAATCGGTTAGGAAATCATCATTTGTGTGTATGGTGGACCACCGCCTCCTGCACAAATGACATTCGTTTTCCATCACCACCTTTACAGAATAGATGTAGTAATTAATTTAAAATATTTATTTGATATTTATGATATCATTGTAATTTTTAAATTATCATATCTCAGATATCTTCTTCTATTCCATCTTTTGATGGATACAATAAGGATGATCATGTGTATAGCGGCTTACCGCCACACGAAGCGATGTGATTCATTTTAGCTTATACTTTACATGCATGTTGGTGAAAAAAATAAAATTAATATATGTGATTTTTATTATATAAATATATTAATTGAAATATAATATAACATCTAAATTGTTATATTCAAATCCATTGGAAAACAATAATGTTGGTTGTGTGTATGTGTGCACTACTGCCTCCATATTGCGATGTGAAATAAATTTCATTTTATTTTTTCATAGATGGTAATAAGGACAGATTTTATTAACAAGAAATATATATATATAATAATAATGATTATTTAAAGATTAATTAATATATTTATTTTCATATCATTCCATTCATCAATAAAAATGGAAATTTTTTTATTGCCTACGTATAGCCTACAGTAACTATGAATGGTGTAATCCATTTTCTCCCCCTAACATTTATTGATTACTATAAATACATATATAATGAATATATAAGATATTTATATCATGGTTCAAGTAATGTAGACTCTTTAATCTTGTTATAATTAAAATATCCAATATTACCAAATCTGAATATACCTAAAAGATGAAGCAATTATCACTAAAAACAGTGATTTTAACAAAGAATTTTTAATAAATTAGAGATAAAAGAATGTATGTAGATAATATATGGTATGATATATGTGAGTATAATTATTTAATATCTATTTAATAAACCCTTATTTGTTATTATTTAGTTTTTTAACTCATACAATGGAATTTTAATAAGTGTTAATGGTTTCTCATTTCACTTTTACTTCCATGATAAGTATGCCATATTCACTACTTGTTTATTATGTGCGGTGTATATACTACACCATTGATATTTTATATCATCAAAAAAATTATATTTATAGTATTATTTTTTTTATTTTATATCATTTCTTTTATAGGGGTTATGATTAAGATTTTACGAATGTGGTAAGGGTTTATTTCACAAAATCATCATTATGTAGGATTCTTCATGTTTAGGTCTCCCTTGGATGAATTATTTGTTATTTCTAACAAAAAATTAATATTTTTTAATAAATGTTTATTTGAAAAAACAAATTATGTAATATAAGAGTTCTAAACTATTTGGTATTTAATATTATTGATAATATTATAATTTTTAGAAAATTAAACTTTATTCTTTCTCTTCGACTGGAAATAAATTGTCCATAAAACCCATTGTTTCTGAAATTATTTTGAATAATGTTTTTAAAATTTTCAAAATAATTTTTAAAAAATATTTTACCTATTTTGACTTATTTAAAAACAATTAAATAAATATTATAATTATTTTAATAATAAATTTCATTTGAATTTTAGCAAAAATGTGAAAAGAACCTTTGGTTTAACATGTATGGTGTGATTTGAATTTTCCACAATAACGACCAACCAATGTTTTAGTTCATATTTTACAATTATTATAATGTTATTTTTAGTAAAAATAATATTAAAAATTCTTTTTCATTAATTTTTTATAATGTGATTTTAAACATACAATGTTTTTTTATCAAATAATATTTTATGGATATTCTCATCTTATTAATATTAATTAATGATAACGACACTCTAGTTTACTGAAAATATACTATGGATGTAATGTATTGATACCATCCATATTATTTCTCTAAATTAATTATGAACAATTTTACTGGGGTGGTACAATATTTTTAGCATTCACTATTTTAATCTGTATGATTTATGATTATGTTTATTTATTGGGGTAAGAATTAACATTTTAACACCGTGGTTTTCCAATATAATTTTTTATGATGATTATATATCACCCCTTTTATATGATGAATGTAATAAACATAGTATATGATGGGTAGGTCCTTCTATATCACCTTGATGTATAGGTATGACTTGTGAGACAAACAAAATTGGGTTTTGGCTGAGGCATTATCCATTTATTTTAGTGTTCTATAACAGTGCATCGGCAATGTATTTTAGCTGTCATGCATCATTAATTCCATTATTATGAATACATTTATTAATATTCCATTTTATTTGTATGAATATCCCTGGATAAAATTTCTTTCCCAAGTTATTGTATTAGTATTTGATCATCTTTTATTTATTCTGTATTATGCCCATGTTTGTTATCAAATGAAATGTGCTTAATTTATTTACTATTCCACACTGATTATTCCTTTTTTATTCACACCTTACATTATACTCTTACACATAATTAATAACTAATCTCACCCAATCCCAATGTTTTACTTTCCCCAAGATACCATGAAGGGTTTTTGGAATGATATTAAGAGACACACTATAAGAAATAATTGCATTCTTAATGAAAATACATTGGATATTTTTTGTTTTTATTTATTAAAAAAATTGAAATTATGTTTATTTTTCCCCAAATCCACTAAACTATTTGGTCCATTATGATGTGATTCATTTTGTCATATACAAATTTAATAATTCACACACCGACTTTGGGCTACTGGGGTCATGATCTATTTTGTTAGTATAAAAGGAATTTTAACAGAAATATATAGAAATTGATTTAGGAAAACATATATTTGGGATCATAACATAATTTCATAATTTTATGAAATGCATAAAAGAAATAATTTTTTATGGTATATATTATATGGTTTTTCTATGAAAAATACATCTGATCCTATATATTAAAAATGGGTATGGTTATGGAACAAATGTACCTATGGATAATGACATCGAAAAGGGCGCATTAGGCTTAAGCTGATTCTCACTTGGTGAAAGTCAACATACCTTATTGTACACCATGTTTGAAAATAATAAGGAATATGAAAGAAATAAATTTTATTTATAAATTATTATGACGGATTTTTGGAAAATATATTCACAATTAGTCTGTTTTTAGAATTTTGAGATTAACTATCTCTACAACACCCATTTTATTTTTAGTGTTTCAATATTTTTGGGATTGTAATTTATTTTACATTATTTTATGATCTAATATAGTACATTATATTATTTATAAATTGTGTATAACTGAAATAATCACTATTTCATCGATTCATGTAATCGAAAGAGTAATACTGGTCATTTATTTAAGTATCTTAATAACATTTTCTACGAAAAATAGTCTCCCAAACATTCTCATCATATAAGGACATAACATCATGTGATAAAAAAGAATAGAAATAATTCTCCAAATATTATGTGTTAAAATGACATCCAAATAAGAAGATTACAAAAAAAAATTATAAAATGGATAAGTTGGATGGATATAAGGTTCTTCCCAGTTTCTATAATTGTGGAATGAAACACTTTATTACCTTCTTTCCTAAAGTAAATGATAATTTTCTACCAATGCATATAGAATTTACACCATGATGATAATTGAATGGGTGCGAACGAAAATTTCATTGTTTAATGATTTATCTATAATGATATGGGGAACTATTAAAAGTAATTCTTCAAGCGTTAGGATAATATACCTCCAAACATGCTAGGGGATCAAGGTCATGATTTTTCTCTTACAGTAGATGAAGTGGAATGATAATGTGATTGTATTTGGATTAAATAATTTTATTATATTATTATTTTATCCCATATATTATATATATAATAACCATATAATGTATATTATTGTACAATAGTACTATTTCATAATGGACTTGAGTGAATATGTTGAATGGTACCGATGATAATGAAAAATGATTCAATGAAAAGTTGAACATCTTTGAAAACACATGATCAAAGGGAGATAACCCTGAATATGTTTCAAACATTAAGATAAAAATAATTATTCAAGGTGAATTTTTTGGTGGAAATTAAATAGATTAGTGGTTTGATGGTATATTTCATCTTTTCTAGAGTTTTATACAAGTACTGAGTTATGGAATATATCTGAAAATCTATGATTTTATAATTGTAAGCATGCTTCTTTTCATTAATATTTTATTGTTATCAAGGCATTCTCCTGTTTTGAATGGTACATTATTCAATTTATATTTTTTGAGGAAATTAAATGTTCAATTAGTGACCTTCCCAAAAAAAAGTGGACTTCAAATTTGGATAGAAAATGTTTGGATGAGTTTTCAGGTTTACTATATATAGAAGGGATTTTTTTGAACATTGAACATTATTTGATAACTTTTTCCATGAATTATGGTCATAGAAAATATCTAGAGATAGTTGGAATCAGTTTTCATTATTTTGTTGACCTAATGACCTCATAATTGTTATTTTTATAACTTCAGGAATAAAAATTACTATTGTCATATGATATGAAATAAGAGTATATTTTACCATATCCAATGGATGAAAAATTTTCCCCTATAAAGATCTATTGTCACAATTTTTTATTTTGTTCTCATTCTAGATGGTAAAGGAATTCCTCAAATCCCTGAAAAGTATCTTCAAAAAAAATTATGATCTTATAACTTCATTTCTAATAAATTAAATGGTTCCTTTACTCATTAGTGTTTTATGGTTTTTTTATCATTAACCTTCTCTATATTATCAAATAAATTTTGATCAATGTTTTCTATAACTAATTATTAATCCCTGGTCATCAGTATTTTCTTTCATTTCATTATTTTCATTTATTGTTAATGTTCTCTTATATGGAGACCTAGTATGGTGTTATTCTGGATAACCTTAATACTTCAATTTATTTATTATCAAGAATATATTTTATTAAACATTATATGAATTTGGTTCCAAAAAAGAAAGTTTCAATTTTCAAATCCATGTTTTCTGAGATTAAGATTAAATTTCATGGTTGTAATTTACTTAAGGGGAAGAATGTAATACATAATTATTTTATAATAGGAACACCATGTTTTCTAGCTTGTATGATAGAAACCTCTAATATTAGAATAACATATAACACCCTGATATTTTGCGAAAAATCCATTTTAAATAAATTAAATCTCTTCGATAGCTTGAGATTTATGTTACACAGGGATTAAGAGAAACATGATACTGTATTAAAATGTTATTTTTTAAACATGACCTTTATAAAATAACTGTTAATTTGGTGTCAATGAATAGTACTAACAAATTTATGACTTTATGTGGTTTAAACATGTATAAATTAAATTAAATGCATATCTATTCATTAGAAATAAAATAATAGTCATTTGAACGTAACAGAAATGTTTTATAAAAAAATATATTTTCTAAAAACACGGTTTTTTTTGTTTCGTACAAAGTTAAGATGATATAAATTTTTTTAAATTTGAATATATTTATTTTGAAAAATGAATATAATTTTTCAAATCATTATATAAAAAATATGTCGATGTTACTTCTTATGAATTTTCGAAATTGTTTTTTTGATAAATAGTGATAAATAATTATTTTTACTTAAAAATACATTCTCATTTAAATTATTTAAAATTTTAAATAATATATTTAATTAATATTAAAGTGAAATTAGTGAAATTATATTATATTTTAACAAATTTTTTTATCACTTTAATTAATTTCATATTGAACTTTGATATTAAAACCATCAATGGTTATGAGAATTTTCTTTTTGAAAACATGATTTTTCACCGTGTATGCAAGTATAATATTAAATTTAATGGCACTAATTATATGAATTTAATTTTTAAAAATCTATTATATAATTTTGAATAAAATAATCTATATTATCTAATAATTTCAGCTTAAATTTTCTCTAAAATAAATTTTCAACTTGGTAAAAATTATTTTCCATGGTTAAGGAAAATATCTATTTATAGGACATTAAAGTAAGAGGATAAGGGAAAATTGTGGCATAAAAACTCTCAAAAAACCATTTTCTATCCATTTTTAGATATTATATATTTTAGGTTCTATTTTCTTCCATTTGGGGATACTTTTGGAATGTGAAAAATGTGGTGTACATCTTTTTCTTCTAAACATTTTCAAGTATTCCACTCACCCACCTATAAAAAGGTCACCCCCTCTCATATCCTCTTTAAACATCAATCACTAGTATGATCAGCACAATAGATCGCAAAATCAGTTCCTAGAATCCCTAATCACATCCCATAATTCTCAGTTTGGTAAAAAAATCTACTTATGAATCATTTTGTGGTAATCAAATGATGTTGTTCGAAGAATACATAACATCCCTAACCGAGTATTTTATTGTATTTCTTCTCCCACCTCCTTTAATTTTTATTAGACCAAACTTATATAATAACATAATTATATTCCATGTAATCGAATATTTTTATTTTAATGGAATAAAATAAATTTCTCTCTACTTTCATCAAATGGGTTACAAAACCATCATTCATCTATAGGGCAGGCAACCGCATTGTGAAATGGTGTCATTCATTTTCCATCACCAAAATTCAAGGATTATGTAATGATGTATTTAACATATTCATATGGGTTTTCTATACATATTTAATTTTCATTATACATAAAACATTTTACATTCCATTCCATGATGGATATGATAACGTCTCTTGTATGAACAACGAACTACCACCTCATCAATTCATGTGATTTTTTTATCCCTTATTCTTTATATGAAACGTAGTGGGCATAAATGTAAATGAATATATAGTACATTTATTATCTCTCCATACTTCTGGAAAAATAATATAACATTTATCATATTTCCTTCCAATCTATTGGAAAACAATAATGTTACTTGTTTGTACGTGTGGATTACCACCTCCACGTAGTGATGTAAAATTTAATGACTCGGAAACTCTGTGTAATTTTTTCAAAACTATATAGAATTATTATTAATTCTCACACTTTGAAGATATGTGATTATGGGACATGGTGAGCCCGGAATGGAATTTTAAAATTTTTAAGTACGCAAGAGTAAATGTGTGAATGGGTTTTTCTAACTTTTGAACTGGGGCACGGATAGAAAATCTGAGGGCACCATTGAACTCAGAACGTCAGGATTTTCCTATAAAGGACTTATCTTCGGTCAACAAGGGCTGAATAGAAAAGATAATTTTCAGTGTTTCCAGAAAAGAATAAAATATATTTAAAATTTTATTTTATTTTATTTTCTCATACATTGAACGGAAGATGGTGATGTTGCAGTGCAGTGATGAGGCACATTGATGAGGCTCATAAATGGTCCATTAACTCATTGTGTAGTAGTGATTTAATGATTCATAATTGTGTAAGGATGTGATGTTTCATCATAACAGAAACGATGTGAAGTGTTTTCCTTTTATTTTGATTGATTCATTGGCAGAGCGAGGAATTCACCATTGAGGATTATCTAAAACACATCTAAGGAACTTCCTCTCCAATGAAGAATGTAAAATTTTGACAAACATCAGACATCTTCAATGCACCTTGAAGAACGGATCTGAAAGAGACAAACGACATCGACATCTCGAAACCTCGAGGACGTAACATTGCGGCAGAGATCATCACATAGGTAGGTGCTTAATTTGTGAATGTTCTTCCCCATTCTTATTCTAGATATGGTGAATGCAGATCAACTCATGAACATGTTGTTCTATGAATAATTTATTTATGCGGGAGGGTGACTTTTCTTTGGAGAGTTATTATCTGGGATTAGTATATCTTTAGTTTGATGGAGCTATAATCCTTTGCCTCCCAATGACTATTAACTTCTAACACGGAGGGCGTGGGCTAACATGAATAAGGCTCGAGAACCTCTGAATTTTTTCTCTTTCTAAACATATAGTATAAATTGTCGAAACGGAGGGTTTGAGACCTTCGTGGTGATTAGAACACTCCCCAGAGGCAGTACACACAGGTAGTGTGAATAACGGACCATCGGGGTGCATCTGATGGTCCGCTGAAAAATTTGTCGATGCACTGGCACTAGCGTTAATGGCGGTGGCCCATGTTCAAAGCCATGAGAGGTTGTTGAAGGTGTGTTGTGGTCAAAGCAGATAGATGGGGTTCTCTCCATGCGCCACGTGTAGCGGGGGCCCTCGTCTGGGCTTTCCAGGTGGCTTGGCGAGCCGCGGTCTCTTGACCATGATAGGAGGGCCCAACGTGTCTGCTGAGCTAGCGGAGGCTGGACACGGCAACCAGCTGCATTCCGTCTAGGTGGAACACCCCCTTCCCACACCGCAAGGGCTGGGCATTAGGCTGGCAGGCAGTGCCACCAACCAGTGGGCAGCACCGCCAGCCTGCGGGGCGGGTTGGTCTCATAGACCAGCAGGCCAGACCCGCGTCATTCGGGTCTGTCCAGACGAGACCTTGTCCTCAAGAGACCCAGTGGGATGGACCCTCTCCCAAACCAGGAAAGGTCCAATGAGGCACATTGGGCCCAGCCCACTTGTGAGGCCAAACAAGACGAACCGAGACCCGAAATGTGTCAGGTCAATTTGGCCGGATTTAAACAGGGGTATTTAGGACCCTCAGGCCGGGTTGGTTGGGTTTATCCTTCTCAGCCAGACCATGCCTAGTCACAAACAATCCATGATTACTAAAAGGATCTTATTTTGAAATTTGTGTGTCTGATTGTTGAGATATTTACTTGTTGGGACCATCTTGATGAGTCCGATCATTTTTCATTCCCTGAGGAGGCATTAATGGATGTTGAGATGTGAAAATTGGCTTTACAAAAGGTTATCCCAGGCACGCTACATAGATAATCCTAGGGGTGGCTGAGACTTAATGACTTCTTACATTAAACTATGTGTCACTCAACTTTGGCCTAGTGGGGAGTACTTCTATGAGATTTTGTAGGCACGTGGTGGGAAGCACGTCTGCTAGACATTTAAGGCCTATGGAATGTGATGAGGAGGAGTACCATAGTTGGACAAGATTACTGTGAAGCACTCATATGTGACTTTGATGGCCCGTGTTATGCAATGATGAGGAGTACCTACGTAGTCCAAGGTTAGGGGGAAACACTTCTGTGTGAATTTACATGTCCACTGTACTCGATATAGGAGTTGTTCTCTAGCAGTCGAGGTGTCCGATGATGTGACTGATGATTCTTCTATCACTACCCTAAATGTATACCAGTTGTGATCTATCTTATTCTTCGTTCCATACATCGAGGATTGTTGTGTGGTCTTCCCTTTATGTTTTGGGGTACCAACTAACTGTTTTTTACTCACCCTAGCACAAGATTTTCCCTCATGTGTTGTGTCTGGTGCAGACTATCGACATTTTAACAGAGAATTTGGGGGACCAGGAACTAGAATTTCTTTGGGAGACGAGACTAACAGAGTCTACAATAGTGAACATGGGGGCCTATGACTAGGTGAGGCCCACTAGGATTGGGTGTACAATATGTTCTACTTCGGCTTCCAATAGCTACACTACTCTCAGGATCAGGTGGGGTTTTCTGTGGATTGCCTTTAGAGTTTTTAGTTTTGTACTTTGTTGTTTTTAGATATTTTTTCGGGTTGTATTATGGACCACTTATATTAGTGGTACTTGTTCTCAACTTTGTTTTAGTGATACTTTTATCATTTTCAGTGTGTGGGACTTGGTTGGGTGTGTGTATGTGTATAGGTACCCAGACAAATTACTCCCACTTGTAGGATGATGCCTTTGGTGCTAGTCCCCAGCCCCGGGCATTTCAGAGGTTGGCTTGGGGTAGTCACAAAAAGGGCCCCAGGGGACTAGACATGAAAAAATTAGTATTAGAGGGTGGTTAGTCATACCACAAATACCCATTGTTTATGTTTTGTTTTTGGGAAACCATGTTATGTGTTTAGAACTCGACTTCCAGATTTGGGGAGTCTAGTGTTGGTGAGACCATCAACACATTCATACACCAATAACTTGAATTATTCTTTTCACTTCTATACATGAAATCACTTGTTGCATAAGTGTCCCATTATGTTATTTTGAATAAAATTCATCTCACCATGTATAATCGCCTGGACATGGTACATCTTGATCTATCCCAAGAATCCTCCATTTGGACGGTCATCCAGGATGTTGATATGTGGTTGTGTGGATATCCCGCCTAGAGGAGGAATCTGTTTAGGGTCCAATTTTAGATATTGTCTCACTAGGTGATGCACCAGTGCTACCACCACGCTATGGTTAGCATAAACTATCTGTGGTTTCGGTAGAGGACGTGCATAGACTCAATTCCCTACAAGACTTTCAGAAACAAAGACATTTAGGTTTATTGGAGAGACAGATCCTTAGCTCACGGAGGACTGGCTGGGGGTAGTGACATGGGCCATACTCTTAGTGAGAACACTGCCTGACTAGATAATGTTCTTTCCAGTGTGCCTTCTACAGGGCTCAATATAGAGATGGTGGAGCTTGACCACCCTTATGCCCAATGATGTTACCTCGCCTAGGAAGACTATGAGTGGAATTTTTCGGAGGAGTTTTCCCAATGTCCTTGATATCTATGTTCATTCAAGAGCTTCTTCACCTACATCAGGGAAACATGACATTGGTCAAGTACTCAACGAAGTTCACATAGCTATCTTGCTACTCGAATGATATGATGTGAGACCATTTTATTAGGGCTTGAGCCTTTGATCATGGATTGAGGTGGGGGATCATGGTGTCAGTGTGGTCTCTCAGTATCCCTACTTAGTCTGGAGTGCTATATCGATCCCATCTAATAGAGAACTTCTTGTCAGAGAATTTTCCCACAGCTAGAGATACCAGAAGAGTCCAGGTGGTAGCGTCTTTGGAAGGTAGCATACCATAAATGCAAGGGACCAATAGAGCTAGGTATTTCAAGGGATTACCCCTTGACTTAGGGTTCTATAGTGTGGGGATCCTAGACCAAATAATGTCATCTGAGAACTAGGATTTTCATCTAGTGCTTTGGGAAGGGTTATATGCCACGTGACTGGCCAACCAATCGTAGAGATGATCAGAAGACGGTTGAGGGGCCATCAATATTGAGGAAACAGTTCGAGTGAAGATTTTTTCTTAGAGGAACATTTGGTAGGGGAGTGGGCCGAGCAGCAGGTGGTGGGCGACAGTTTGAGGTGTTAGAGCCACCACCCCTAGGTGGTCCACCCCGACCTCAGGGATCAGATAGACAAGTGCGAGCACAACTTCAGTCAGCAGAGGCATACAACCATGGTGCACTAAATATGATATTAGGTATGATATATGTCTTATAGACCCTAGATGCTATTCTTATAGACACAAATTCTAGTCATCCCTTTATTCCCATTGCTCTCGTTCAGAGCTCCGAGATTCTGGTGGATCCACTTGCTTGATCCTTATGGCTAGAGACTTCAAAGAACGGGGATTCAATGCTTACACACTGGTTCTGACATGGTGAGCTTACTCCAGGAGATGTGAGCTTCATCTGGGATCTCCTAGTAGCAGCTTCAAGGTCTTATGATGTCATATTGTGTATGGACTAGTTATCCACAGTCCAAGTTGCGATCGACTGTTTTAGGTGTACAGTGCAGTGTGACTACAAATATGGGACCTTGTTTTCCTTCACCATTGAGAAGGAAAATCTTGAAGTGTGGGATAAACTTTCTTAAATGATAGAGCATTCGATCATGCACCAGTTGGAAAGTCTTTACCATGGGGTAATGGATGAGAGGAGTCCATGTTTTCCTATAGCGGTGGATGAGTATGGGGATGTTTGTCCTTTGGATGTTTGAGGACTACCACTTCACAGGGAGGTAGAATTTTTCATTGGAATATACCCCAAGAAGACACTGATATCCACACCAGCATATCAGATGGCTCCCACAGAGCTGTGCGATATGAGGGTATAGCTGGAGGAGTTGCCGGTGAAGGGGTTCGTAAGGCCCAATTTTTCAACATATGTAGCCCATGTGTTTTTTTCCAAGAAGGCATACAGGAGTTTTAGGTTGTGCATCAATGTTCGGTGTCTGAACCAAGTGATCATTAAGAACAAGTATCCACTCCAAATAATTGATGATCTCATTGAAAAACTGATGGGGGTGAAGTGGTTCTCGAAGATAGACCTCAGATTGGGCTATCACCAGCTTCAGGTACAGGAAGAGGATGTAACCAAGATATACTTCATGTGCCGATACAACCACAATGAGTTACTGGGGATGACTTTTGGCATGAAAAATTCCCGAGAAGTGTTTGTCGAACTCATGAACAGGATCATCCAACCTTACCTTTACTGGATTTTTGTGGTCTTCATTAATGAAATCCTGTTGTACTCGGTATTAGAGGAGGAGCACACTACACGCATATAGAAAGTCATTAATTCACTATTAGAGCACCAACGTTATGGAATGCTCTCGAAGCATCAATTTTGGATTCAAGAATTCCAATTTTTGGGACACGTCATCTCATGTGATGGAGTTGTAGGAGAATTATTGAAGATAGAGGGATTTTTTGCTTGAGATCCATCAAGGAGTGTGACTAAGGTGGGGAGGTTCATATGGTTGGTTGTTTACCATCAGAGGATCATTCCAAACCTTTCCATAGTAGTAGAACCCTTATAATATTTTACATATGAGGGATATCTCTTTTTGTGGCTGAATAAATGTCAGGATAATTTCCAGGATCATAGGCAGAGACTGACTACTGCCACCATATTTAGACTACAAAAGGAGGGTGTTAGGTGTTTATTTTATTGTGACTCATCATGGACAGAACTAGGTTGTGTCCTAATGAAGGGCTGAGCAGTCATTTCCTACATATCATAATATTTGAGATAGAATGAGTAGAACAATGCAACCCATAACCTAAATTTAGCAGTAGTAGTCTTTACCTTTAAAATGTAGCGGCACTACTTGATGGTTGAACAGTTTATGGTTTACTTTGAAAACAAGAGTCTTATCTATATCTTATCAAAGTAGGTCCTAAACCTGAGATAGTAGCGATTTCTAGAGTTCATCCAGGACTATGACTTTGAGATAGTCTATACTCATATGAAGGGGAATATGGAAGAAGAAACACTAATTTGTAGGAGCGATTTGTAGTAGCTGAGTGAGGAGACAGAGTAAATGGTCGGGATGCAGATATCCTTCGTGGATGATGTTAGAGAAGCTTACCTTCAGTCGATGAATATTAATCCCCCACACTTATAGCAAGTCAAGGAGGCACAACCGGTGGATGTTGACTACATGAACCAATAAGATCTATTATCCTCAGGATGGGTTCTTGATGGATTTGAAATGGGTGGGGAGCACGCCATATTTTTTAGAGGGCGCACCATTGTGCCAATGATGTTGTGGGAGGAGTTCTTGTGGGAGATACATACATCCCCCTTGGTGGTACATCCAAAAGTGGAAAAGATGTATCAAGCCCCCAGAAGTAAGTAATGTTGGATAGTGATGATGAATGTGGTGGCCAAGTTTCTTTCACGATGACTCACTTGTCAGTCTGTAAAGGCCGAGCATCTAGTTCCATTAGTCTTAGCCTAGCCACTCGAGGTACCAGAGTAGAAATGGGATGGTATCTCGATCGGATTTTTGAATGGGATACCACATACATCTAGGGTCCATGAATCTATCGAGGTGATAATTGACCGACTCACTATGTAGTCTCAATTCCTACCCATCTAATTGTAGGGATTGGTAAAGGGCTTGAGAAGCCTCTAAGTCCAGGAAATAGTGCGGCTTCACGAGGTGCCTTTGATGATCGTCTCAGATCGTGAAACACGCTTTACATCCCAGCATCAGAGGGTATTTCATGAGGAATTTGGGACATAACTTATCATGAGCATAGCTTTTCATCCCTTGACAAATGGTCAGATAGATCGGACCATACAGACCTTGGAAAACAAGCTACGTGCTTGCATCCTAGAATTTGGTTGCAGTTGGGAGGACCACCTACCACTGGTGGAGTTTTCATTCTCTAATAGTTATCATTCTACCATTGTAATGTCACCCTTTGAGGCCATGTATAGGTGGCCTTTTTGATCACCCTTATGCTAGACAGACCCATGGGAGTCATCACTCATGGGTCCGAAGTTGGTACAAGTTACCACTGAGAAGGTGAAAATCATCCAAGAGTGGGTGAGGACTACACAGAGAAGGCATGAGTCTAATACTGATAGGATGAGGACCCCCATAGAGTTTAAGGAGGGAGATCACATGTTCCTTCAGGTCTCACCTCAACAAGGGTTTCCTAGATTTGGCTGGGTCGGTAAGTTATCTCTGAGGTTCGTCGGACCTTTTCAGATCCTAAAAAGAGTTTTAGAGGTGGTGTACCTCCTAGATCTTTCTGCACAGATGCACTAGGTGCATGATGTTTTCCACTTTTCACTGCTGAGGAGGTATGGGCATGATCCATCTCATGTCATCGATTGGGGTGAGATTGACATTGAGGATTGGAAGTGGTTTATGGAGTCCATGGTTTAGATAGAGGATTGATAAGAGGGGGTCCTATGTGGGAGGTCGATTTCTCTGGTGTGAGTTCTATGGCAGAATTGGAATCTACTGGAGAGCACATGGGGGTGAGAGCCTCTTCTTAATTCTCATTACCCCTGTATGTTTTATTAGTTGTTTTTTGGTTCCGGGATATAAATTCCTATGTGTGGGAGAATGTAATATCTCAAAAAATTACATGTATTTTTTTTAATTTTATTGAATTATTCTTAGACCAAATGCTTTGAAGACAAGTGATTCCGAAGAATAGTGAGCCTATAAATTTTTTTTGAACATTTTATGTATTCTTAAGTAAATCTGCGAGCAGGTTTTTATAACTATTAAACTAGTGCTCAAATCAAAAATTCAAGGGAAACATTGAAATCAAAAATGCAAGGATTCTCCTAGTAAAGAATTAACTTCACCCAATAAGGGCCGAACAAGAATATGTTAATTTTTTGAATTTTATGGAAAATAATAAAATAACATTAAAGAGTTATTGTATTTTCTTTTATCATCTGTTGAGCGGAGGATAGAGACATTGGGGTGTAGCAAAAAGTTTAAATGATTATGCTCATCAATGGATCGTTAAATTGCATTGACATAATTCTAGTTATGTGTAACATTGATGATGTTTCATAAATAAAATAGCGTAATGATGTGACGTCGCAGTGTAACAAAAATGCTACAATGTGTTTTTCTTTTATTTTGTTTGATGCTTTGGTGGAGTGAGGAATTAAAATGTGTGGATTCTCTGACAGACCTCCAATGAACATCTCCTTCAATGAAGAATGATTATCATTGACGAACATCAAATATATTCGATACACCATGAAGAATGGATTCAGAAGCGATGAAAGACATCGACTTCTTGAAACAACGAGGGCGTAACACTCCAGAAATGAATGTCAAAGAAGTAGGGGTTAAATTTTTGCATGTTCTTATCCATTGTCATTCGAGAAATGGCGAATGCAGATCAACCCATGAACATTTTATTCCACAAATTGTGATTTTTTGCTTGAGGGTGACTTTTATTTTTGGAGTTATTATTCATGATTATTTTGTCTCTAGTTTTATTGAGGCAAAACCCCAATGCCTCTCCATGTTTATAGACTTCTAACACTTAGGGTGCGGGCTGACACGAATAAGGCCCGAGCCCCTCCACATGTGCGCTGTTTGTGAACAGATTTTCAAAATCATTGACATGGCGGGATTGAGACTATCATGGTGAATAGGACCCTCCCTAGAGGTCATAGGCATAAGAAGTGTGAATAATAGACCATATGGGTGCATCTGAGTGGTCTACCAAAAAATCTACCAGCGACGGCGATAGTGGCCCCCGACAGCAGCAGGGAGACGAGACACCTTCCCCGCATCGTGCGGAGGGATGACCTACCTCTGGGCCATCTTAGTGGCTCAGTGAGATGAGGTCAATCGACAATAGAAGGAGGGTCTCACATTTTAATGTGGCCAGTGGATGCCAAATGCTGGAGCTGGTCGTGTCCCGATCAGGTAGTGCACCATCGTCCTACACCTCAAGGGTCGAGCATCAGGCTGGCAAGTCGCACCCCCAGACAATAGGATCTACCCACACTAGTGGGCCAAACTAATTCCAGTGGGATGGACCCATGCCCTTCGGGATAGTCCATACATGACCGGGTCGCCGAGCGACTCGGCAGACTAGACCCTCGTCCATACCGGGTTGGGTCCTATGAGGCATATTGGGCCTAGCCCTGAGCAAGGCTAGACCAGACTGACCCAAACCTGAACCAGGTCAGGTTGAGTTGGTTGAATTTAAACCTGGGAATGTGGGACCCCATGGGCTGGTTTGGTTAGGTCGGTCAGATTAGGTCTAACCAAGCCTGGATGCAACGAACCCATACTTACTAAGACACACATATCATACAGATTGGGTGTCTGGTTGACGAGCAGTTTATGGTGTTGGAAACCTATTTATGAGGCATATCTTTTGGAATTCTCTAAGTAGGATTTTAGGTAAGTTGATTTGTGATGAATTACATGAGAAGTGGTATTCCAAGGCGTGCTACGTACGAAACCCGATGGTTGGATGAGACCTCAAGACTACTGACTTTCGACTCTGTGTGATATGACTATGGCCCAGTGGGAAGCACTCCTATTTGAATTCATAGTCCCCCAGTGGGAATCACTTCTTTGTTACATGGAAGGCCCATTTTACGCAATGAGGATGACTACCTCAGTTGTCCATGATTAGTGGGAAGCACTTCTGTTTGACATTGTAGTCCCACGGTACGTAGTGAGGAGGTGTAGCTTAGAGTTCCAAGGTTACTGGGAATAACTTTTATGTGACTTGGAAGGACCATTTAACATTATAGAGGATTATTTATGCAACATCTGAGGTATTAGATGATGTGACTGTTGATTATTCTATCACTTACCTAAATTTATTCCCATTGTGTGTTGTCTTGTGCTTTGTGCTTTACTTTTTGGGTTACATTATGGTCTTCCCTTTTTATTTTGGGGTCCCTACTGAGTATTTTTTTACTCACCCTTGTGCATGCTTCACCGAAACATGTTTTGTGTAGTGTAGTTAATTGGTGATTCAGAAGATACATTGGTGGACTAGGACCCAAAAGTGCTCAAGGAGATGAGACCAACATATGATACAATGGAAGAAATGGTTTCCTATGACCAGGCGGGGGCCACTAGGATTTGGTGGACAGGAAGTTCAAATTCAGCTTCCAGTTACTACACTGCTCTCACGATCTACTGGGATTTTCTACAGATGTCCATCAAAGTTTCCCTTTTGTACTTTTGTGTTTTTAGTTCTTTTGTTGGGTTTGTATTCTTACCCAGTTATATTATTTGTACGTGTACTAAAAAATGTTTTAGTGATACATTTTCCCATTTTTAAGCGTGTGGGAATTGGTTGGGCTAGTGTGTGCATACATGTAGTCAGAAAATCCCTCCCCCCCCCACTTGCAGTTTGATGCCATCCGTGCTAGTCCCCAACTACTGGCCTTCGGGAGGAGGGCTTGGGGTACTCACGGCACGAGCCCTGGGGAACGGGCGGGACCTGAAATGTTTTTCATTTTTTACATGTATTATAATAAGCATATATTTTATTAATAATATATATATATAATAAAAATTATTCTAGAAATATGAATTAAGATTTATTTTTCTTTCATTTAATCCATCGAGATAAATGAAAATAATTTTCAAGCGTACATGCGACCTATAGTCTCCATGAACTATGTAATCCATTTTCTATCTCTAAAAATTATAGATTTATATATATATATATATATATAGTAAATAAATATAATATTTATATCATTGTTGAAATTATAGAAATCATGTAACCATCAACAAAATTAAAAGGACCAAAATTACTGAACCAAAACCAACATTAATGACCAAGAAATTACCACCTAAAAAGTGATCTTATCAATGAATTGGAAATAAATGGGAGGTGAAATTTTATATAAAAATCATATATTATATGAGATATATTATTATATATAATATCCATCACTTAAAAATTGTACAATATCTAGATTAAATTCCTGAATTCATTCTCTTACATAAGAGTATACATTCATCTTTAGTGTTTTAGAGAATTTGGTCATAAATAATACATTTAAAAACCATATAATACAATATGGACACGTCAGATTAGTACCCATTAATCCCTAATAAAAAAATTAATATAATAAATGATATAACTTCACGGAAAATAATCACGACATTCAACTTGAGTTATTCATTCCCCTTACCCATCTTTAATCATGAGAAAATGAATTAAGATTATGGGATATGCACAAAAGCTATGTAAGAGAAACAAAAATAAAGAAAACCTTTAGTTTAGAGAAAACATGAAAACCCATAAAATGTTTTACCATTACCTTTACTATTTATGTATTATATTAAATATAACATTTCCACATGAAAACAAAGATAATATTTTAGAGAAAACCAATAAAACCCATTCTATGAAATTAAATAACCTTCTTTGTAACAAAGAGAATAACATTCATAACTTGTTTTAAAACCGTGTTAGAAGAAACTAGAGCCCAGCTAAATCCAGAGGGGTAAAACATTCGAAACACCCTCCTTTCTTCTAATTAAGAGAAGGAAGTCTACCAAATGCTTTGTAGTGCTAAATGGGTGAAAACATAATTTAAGATATAATTGGATCACTCGACAATATTTGGCACACCCTATTTTATAAGATATAATGGGCTAACGCAGTGTTATATTGGGAAAACCCATCGTATACAATATGATGGGTTCACCCGAAACTATCTAGGCCAACCGATCATGTAATTCTATAACACCATATCATTAATAAAAAAAATTATTTTTGAATGTTCACATCACAAACCATTATAAAAAATAATTTAAAATAGTATTAAAATAACTTTTTGATATCAATAAACCATTTTCTTTATAAAATTAATTTTCAATATAAAAATATTATTTTTTATGAAAAAATTTCTATACAAAAATAAGTAAAATAAATTTAAAAAGGGGGTTTTATTAAAGGAAATGAATAAATCACATATATTAACAAATAAATAAAATAATGGTAACTCTGATAGAAAAAATTATTGTTGATGTGTATGTTAAAAATAAAACATTCAATTTGTCGTTTGTCAAAAAATTCCATACATAACACTTAAAAAAATATTATTTTTGAGAAAAATTTATAATTAAGTATAAAATTAACATTATTAAACTTTTGTTCCTGAATAGGGTCATTTCAAAACATATAAATGGAATAGAAATAGGGTTTGAGGAAAAAAAATTAAATGATGACTTCTTTAAATGAAAATACCCTTATAACATCGGAACACCTTAATCATAAAACCCATTGAATAATAACATTAAAAAAATTGAATACCATTATAATAGAAACTTTTAATTACCTAAAATGTAAATGGAACTATATATAGACAATATAAAATAATAAAGGTTCATAACATCAAGATATGCCTCAATGAAAAGAGATTATGATTAAGTCCCTTACCTTAAGTATGATTCGTCACAAGTGTCTTTATCATTATAAATAATAAAAATCTGTTATTTTTATACATTCTTGAGAATAATCATATATTTTATTGTTACAATTATTTTACATATTACAATTTTATAAAAATTTAATTAATCAATTATGTTTACATCAAGTGCATTTACCATATTCGGTTTATTTGTCAAAAAATGACTTTAGTATGTAAACTGTGGTGAAATGGGTCTTTTATTAAATGTAAAAAATGAAAATAATGAAATAATCATCATATTTATACATAAAATATTCTATTAAAACCAATACTAGAATATGGTTATGAAACATTATCCAACATTACAATCATTAAGATTGTCAGTCTTTTGTACGCATGAGTAACGTTCCAAATGATCAATGATCCTTATCGAAATAAGTTATATTATAATTTATCATTTTATAATGTTAATTATATAATAAATAAAATTATATTCATTTATAAATTATTATATATATCATATAGTGAATAAAAAATAATCACATTTCATTAAGGAGGCGGTAGTCCACACGTCCACAACGATGTTATCACGTTTTTAGTGTGTGAAGTAGTAAGAAGAAAATGATATATTATATTTTAAAAATATAATTATGTAATTAATAACATAATAATTTCATTTATATCATATATTTTCATTATATTTTACATTATTGACTTCCATGTAACATTTTAGTGAACATCATTGTACATTTCTTCCTGAGGTGGTAGTCTTCCGTTCACATGACTAACGTTATCATTACCCTTATGGTAAAAAAGGTAAAAAGGATGTACATGAAATAATTAATATAGGGGCTTAATTATTTTTTAAATATCATAATTATCATATATATATATATATATATTTCTTTTCTATCACTATTCCCAACAATAAAAGGTGGTAATTGAAAAATGAACAACAACATTTTGTAAGGCTAGAGTCTACCATACAAAAGAATGATGATTTTGTATCCAATTTAATGGAAGTTTGTGTTTATATAGGCTTTTTCTTTAACATAAAAATAAAAAATGTATTAATTATACATAAGTAATTCTATAATTGTAACACCATGAGATTCTGTGAATTATTTATCTCAAATTAATTTACCGTTTTGGATGTTTTTCATTTCATGTAACACTAAAAATAGTTTATTTTATAATAAAGAACTATGTTGGCATGAATTATACAAAAAACAAGTCAATATTGAAATACATGAAACATAAATTTTAGATTAATCTAAATGGATCAATGAGATAATCTTGCATTACACGCAACAATAAATTCCTCAATGGTTTGCGGATCACACAAGACCGTGTTTTACTGAATAATAAAATTTTATAAAATTTTATTATTTAATACAATAAGATAAAAACTATCCAATATATTTCCAATTTTTAATAGTATTAATAAATTTATTAAAATATTTTTCTACACATATTTAATTTGAATTCATTGGTTACCAATTAATAATAAATGAATATGAAAATCTATTGAATATGAAGGAAAATATTATTATTTTTATTTTCAAAAAATAGTTTTACCCTAATAAATTAAATTAATTAAAATGGGTGACTATTATTAATGTAATATATATTTTATATAATAAATAAAATATAGTTTATTTTTAAACAATACATTTTAATAACATAATAAAAAAATAAACACAATTTTATCCTTAAAACCCTATATTATTATAATGGTATTTTTACATCCCTTTAATGTTGAACCCGTTTTAAATACATTTTTGGAAATTTTAAATATTTGATATATCAAAATAAACATCATTTTTTAATTTGTAACATAATTATTAGTTATGTAAAAAATTTGGTATTTTTCATTGAAGTTTCATATTTTAATGAATAATGAAAAATACTGATTTTTTGAACAAAACTGATTTTTCATAAAATTTACTTATAAGTTTAAATTAGATTATAATTATTTTTCAATTTTTTATTTATTTTGTATTTTGATAAATAAACCAAATTTAATTCATTGGAGTCAAATTTTCATTGAAATTAAATAGAAAAATATAACAATATTTCGAACATCTTTCTAAAAGCCGCATTGTAGACTCGACCATCAGATTGAATTTAAATTAATTCCTATAAATTATATTATTGGAATTCTGAGAAATTGATTCCATATTTGGAATAACAAAAATTTATAATATATAATATGTTCAACATTGTTTTTTACCAAAAATATTAGTGAAAATAATTAAAATTAATTACATCGATTAAGGTAAAATAAAGCTTAACTAAGGACTAAAACTTATAAATAAGGGCCAAAATGACCATGAACATTGTCGAAAATCACTTTTATAGTCATATTTAGGCCATATAATCATTTTGATATAATATTTGCCATTATTTGATCCACATTCCAGTGGAAAATCGTGGGTGGATTTTCCTTTCTAGAAATTTAGAAGAGTGTCACTCTTTCTCAACTATAAAAGGCATCCTCCCCTCCCACTTCATCACACCACTCAACACAATATGGATCAAGCAAGATATTACCAAATACATCCTTAAAATACATATATTAATCCTATAATCCTTTCTCGTGGTAGAATGAAATCCATGGGTTCCCATTGGTGCAAACCAAAAAGGAGTTACCCGAATAAGAGGTAAGATTATTGCTCAGGTTCTTTTATTTTATTACAGTTATACACCCTCAAAACACTTATTAAACAAGATCTAATAAAAAACTGTACAAAAAATATAATAAGATATTGTTATTATATTTTTTCTACCTACACTCACACACACTTTAATCTATTGGGTAATAAACTTAATTTTTACGTGTACGGAAAACTACTGCCTCAAAAATGATGATTGTTCATTTTTCATTTACCATGGATCATACTATAAATTATGATATAAAATATATTTATATGTGATATATATAACATTTATAATCTATTTATTCTTCATTAATTTTTATTTAGAAAATACATTTATGCTTTACATCTTGTGTAATTATGATAATTTCATTTGAGGAAGTGTTGATTACCTCCCTCTCAAAGGGAAATGATTCATTCACACACTACATAGAATGTATTAAGGACATGTTTATTGAAATTATATGATATATATTAAATAATAATTATAATGTAATTATATTATATAGATATATATATATATATATATCATTTTTATTCTTCCTTTCAATATGAAGATAAACAGGAAACATCATTTATATTTACGTACGACCTATAGTCTCCATGATAAGTGTATTCCATTTTATACTTATATATTATATATATTATTATAACAAATATATAATGAATATAAATTATATTTATATCATGTTTCACATTCTGTTAATCATGATATATTTATAAGTACCAATGATATAACAAATTATGACGTTAGATAAAAACAAAGAGAATTTTACTGGAAGCATAACATTTACTTGAAAATGTTAAGAAGAGGTTAATATAATGTCATAAAAACAATATATGGTATTAGATGTAAAACTTTGGTTCTGAAAAATATTTATAATAAACATGAGTTTATTATATAGGAGTTTTGAATGAGTACGATGAGTTTCAAGACACAAGGTAAGGGGATTTCATCTCTCTTTTTATATCTGTTAGATAAATTCCATATTGAAAACTCTTTTGTTTTTAATGTTTTATATACTATAATAAAATTATTCTATGAATATTATTATTAATTTTATGGGTAATTAAATATATATCCACTTTTATTTCTTTTAGGGTGTAATTATTTCATAAGTTACCAAATCAGAAAGACATTTTTGTCTCAATTTACCTTCTTTGAGACAAATGTTTTGTTTTGCACCGACATTCTTTTTAGAGGAGTATATAATAAAATTTGAGATATTATAACATAAAAAAACTTAATTTTATTATATTTTAGGCATCACATTCATTAATTTATTTACGTGGTGAATATGATTCAAAGTAACCATGTTGTAAGAGATTATTGAAAAAATATCATCGTTTATCAAGATTGTTTATGATTATACTTTCATAGATGATATATTGTGATCCATGTCTCCATAACTATCATGAATTATCATATATTATGGTTATAAATATTATATTCATGTAATGGTAGCATTTTCCCACTGTTTTGAATAAAATTGGATCAAGAAATATCACCTTCACCACTCTCTACAGTCTAAAATCCATGTGCTATCAAAACCATATTTTCAAAAAGGGGTTTCATAAATTTCCCATTCTTATTTCAGAAGTTGTTATATAAAACTTTTTTGAAATTTTTTTCATGCTTCTTTCATTATTTTTAACATAAAAACGTTTTCAGAATGTTTTTAACAATTTTTAATATTTTTCAAAGTTAAAATGTTTTCAAATCCTCTTCAATATTTCTTCATTTGTTTTCAATGTGTTTTTAATTAATGGTTTTAAAAAATCAACATTTATTTATATGTTCCGAAATGTTTTTCAATGAAATGTTTTTGAAAACATTTTCAATAGTTCTTATTATGTTATCAATTTTTTTTTTCAGAGAAATGGTTTTCAAAACGTTTTTATTATTTATTTATAAGTTTTCAAAGTATTTCAAATGAAACTTTTTTCAAAACATTTTAAATTTTGATTATAAATTTTAAATTCATTTTTAATGGAAGAGGGTTTCAAAAATGTCTTAAAATCATTTATAAGTTTTAATGAAAATTGTTTTCAAATGGTTTGATGTTTATAACATTTCCAAATAATAAACAATATTTTCCTCAAAAAATATTTTTCAAATTATATTTCATAATTTTTTCCCATATAAGATGACATTTTTTTGTGTTACTCATGTATTTATGGGAAAATTATTCAATGTTTTCATTCGTATTCTTACTACTCCAATGTGCCAAAGGCCTTGATATTTTGATAATCCACCTTCCAAGTGGTGAGGTGGAACCCTTACCTGGCCTGTAGGTGTATGTATTACATGGCTTGTAGGCCTTAGAGGAATTCATTTCCCATAACATTCAAACATTACATACATCCCAAACTAACTACTTGGAATTGCTCCTCCCCAGCATCTTCATCATGAAATTATCTCTCTACCATTGTATGGTTATTCAGATAGGCTTTTCCATTCATGCACAAGCTTTTCCCAATGGAATCTTTCATACCCTCTCATTCTTTCAATCCGTTTATCGTCTGCTATGGTGAAAGCTCATTGATCATCCTCCATCTGAAGCCTATTCATTATAGTTTTTCTAGTTTGATTCTGAACTTAACATAGCCCAAAGGCCTTGGGGTTGCCTAAAGGCCTTACTGACCAAAATTCTGTGGTGGCCTGAAGGCCTTAATGGACTTGGGAACCAAATCTGTATCCTGAAGGCCCAAACAGAGGCATATTCATGGCTGCAACAGTGAAAAACGGTACCTTCTACAGTTCAAGCTACATTAACTTCTACAGTACTGCACAGTTCCCACTATAAAACCTGCTAGAGTATGCTACAGTTCTGGAAATTATCCTCCCCTGGATTTTTTCCTGGGCACCTAGATGAATATAAAGAGTCTTCAACAACCAATCTAAGCCTCATGTGCTTCGTATTCCTACTCTAAATGGTTTTTGTATTGATGGAATGTTGTTTATGTAAACTGTTTCTCATTCACATGTAATGGGCTTTCGAAACCTTCTTCATTTCAGAAGTTATTATTTTGATGAAATCATTATGATATATGTATCATTTTTCGTAGATTAGGATATGATTTCATATTTATGATACCCATTCCATTTCATGGGTTATGATATGATTGTTTAGATATTGTCAAACATGGTTGTAGAATTTCATTATGAGATGGGTGGGATATCTATATACTAAAAATGAATTGGGTAATGACTTTTATATCATGGGATTGACTAATATGGTATTTCATGTGAACCTTGTCTACCATGATGGTATGTGGAGTGAAGTCATAATACTATGATAGAAATGGGAGTTAACCATGACTACCAAGAAGGTATAGGAAGTGAACCCATACTAACAAGATGGAATTCATAGTGATGCCTTGACTAATATAGGAATCATTTTACGTGCTTTTGTGTTTCCCACAATTCTACGTAGTATTCCAATGTTCTGATTTCATAGATTATGTCCAATATTTCCTTATCATTCATGTATTCTGAATTGTAATGATTTATGCCATGATTCATTTTTATGACCATTGATATGAAGGGTGTGATATTAGAATGTTATCATCACATTTCATACCCCTATGGTCATGTTTATGATTACATTTCTCCCTTTTTTACCCTTACTCTACATCTGAGCTCACCACATTTTTTGTATCCTTCCTTAGGTTATGAAGATATATTTCATCTATGATATGTATAAGAGGGGTTATAGTCTGGGAGAAACTAGTGGGAGATAATGTTGCTCTATCGTATATCAGTTTTTACCTTTCCATGTTTCCAAAGGCACAAAACAAATACGGTCTTTGGGAATTAGTTTGTATAATGTTTTACTTATTTATAAAAAGTCATGTAATGTTAATTTATAAAAAGAGAGGGTCTCTATATTTGTTATCAGGGAAATGGTTTAGTAAATTTTTGGACACTAGGATGATAAATTGTTAGTGATACTACAAGAAATATTTCAAAACATATGTCTAGGGATGTCCTAATGGATAAGTTTGAGGAAGAGTTATTATTTATAAAAAAGTCCTAAAATATAGGTAAAGGATAAGTTAAATTGTTTCCTAGAAACACAAACATATGTGGCTAATATAAGCGGACATTGTTTTGACTGATATGTACCTAGGAGTAATATCTCTAATAAGTCGTGTCGGGTGAGACTCACCATAACTGGGTACATGAAAATAAGAATTAATTTCTAGCTAGTTAGAAACTCCAGGGGGATATGCTTTGGGAATTCACAAAAAAACATCATGATCCATTATATAGGATTTAAAAGGATTTAGGCTCTGAATAACCATGGAAAAAACTAAGGAGTAATTGATTAAAAATTAAGTGTCATTATTTAGACATCTTGTAAGAAATTTTCCATGATTATGTAGTTTTCTTTGGTGATATTTATTGTCTCACTTAGTGCATTCATGTTTCAGTCAATGTAGATATCTAGAAGGAAAATTGTTAACATTGAATGTTTAAGATGCAGAAAGAATGGGAATTATGAAAATCTATTTCCTAAGTGGAAATCTCATAAAGAGAATCCAGAAGGTGGTAGGAGTATTTGTTATAATTCTAATGATAAAGAGACAGAAAACAACATGTGAAAGGTATGTGATATTCTTTGAGAAATTATTACATAATAATCATGAATATATTAAAGATGTTTAACCATAAAATTTGATTTACATTTTATATTATATTAAATATTTATTGATATTTAAGTTTATGAATACTATGTAATGGTATAAGAATAAATATGGATGAATAATACATTTATGTTTTCAAATTCAAAGATTTTGTTAAATGCATAATGAAATATATAATTATATTTAGTATAATTTTTAATTAAGGATTGAAAATTACCTATTTAATAATGGGGAAGACAGAGAAATGTGATTTCATGGAATGGTGATATTTTGATTTGGGGAAGGTAACCCTTAATTATTGTTGGATGCTGATATAATGATGTTTGGATATATATAATTGCATTTGATTAAGTAAATTGGATTATATGGATTACCCTGGAACATATTATTGAAAACGTATTCTATGTCATCAAGGATGAAGTTTAAAACTTCTTGGATTTAGTTAATGTATCCAGTAATCATTAAAATTTTGAAGCACACATGTTTTTCTAATGGATTTATAGTAATCCAGGTTGTTTCCATGATTCAAGGGAATGTATGATGAGGGAATTAACATTCTGGAATGTGACAACCATGTTATACAATTCAATATATGTGGATTAATGTTATGATTATTTCATTAACATAGTTCTAAATTTTTGGATTTTAATCTGTTTGGGAGTGTTATACGATCAACAATTAAATGAATGATTAAGTAAAACATTGATTCAAGCCTTTGACAATAATGTTTTGTCGCAACACATGATTATTTAAGCACATTAAATGACCTATTATAATTTTTTTTGTTGATAATAAGTGATGATAAATGGGATGGAATATATTATATCTCACGATCGTTTTTTGCTTCAGGAATTAAAAGTTCACCTTCTATTTTTAAGGAAGGGTTGAAGTTGAAATTGGTCAAAATAAGACCAAAGGGTGATATTTTACTCATTAATGGGAATGAAATCAAGTATGCATAAATTCTCATGAAAATTTTTCTACCATAGTTAAAGGATCTAGAAACTGAAAATGTTATCCTAATACCTTCTTTTCTATTGAATTAAATGGTCCCTTAGTTAAACATTGATTTATGACTTTGTGATTGCTAAATTTCTACTGAAAAAGTTCTATATCACTCTCTTCCACAATAAATAGTTATTTTTCTCTTTTGTGATTATGTTTTCACTTTATAGTTATTTTCACCTCTCTAGAACCTAGTTATTTATTACTTTGGGTAACTATTATGGTTCCAACATTCCCTTATTAAGGGAACTTTTAGTATTAATTTTTACGTTGTGGGTTTCTTTGAATAAAATATTCATGTTTTGATCGTTTGATAATATAAATATGTTTTGATGGAAAATTTATTTTAAAGTTGGTGAATTTAACACGTCATGATTTTGTGAATGAATTTTTCTTCGAATTAATTTAAATTTTTTGATAGTTTTCATTTCACATTACATTGAGAAGTGTTTATACTATATTTTATCAATTTTTTGTATCGCCTTATACGCAACAACAAGTTAATAATGCACTAAAAAGAATTTTTTTTATCTTTCTCTATATGAAATACTAGGTTATCTTACATTGCAGACATTGAAGACATTCTTTGATATCTTACGTAACATGCAAGATTGAGTTTTACAAAACAATAATATATAATTAAAAAGTTGCTATTTAAAATAATAAGTTATAACATATAAGTTAAATAGGAGTTATGAATATTATTAACAAATTAATTAAAATATATGGTTACTAAAATATAATATGAATTCTTAGGCTATTAATTAATTATAAATTAATATGGAAACTGGTTGAATAGGAAAGAAAATATTATTATTTTTATGGTCACAAAATAATTTTACCCTACTAAATGAAATTAATTATAATAAGTGAGTTTTATTAATATAATATAGATATGTTATATATTCAATAAATTATTTTTTATAATCATCAAATAGATTATATATATAAGATAATAATGAACCAAATTATATGCATAAAAATGTATATTTTAATTAAGGAATTTTTACTATATTTTAAGGGGGAACCCATTTTAAATCCAATTTCTGGAAATTTTAAAGATTTAATATATGAAAATATACATTATTTTTTGAAATAATAACATTATAATTAAGTTAGGGTAAATTATTGTTATATTTCTGTGAAGATTCATTTTTTAATGAATTGTGATAAATACTGAATTTTAGTTCAAAACTAGGTTCTCATCTAATTCATATATAAGGGTGAATTTGTCTTTAAATTGGTTTAAAATTTTAGTTTAATTATAATTTAATAATTCTTTCCAATTTTGGTCATTGGAAATAATTTTACTTTGAAATTGAATATAAAAACATAAAAAATAAAAGAACATTTTTTTCATTAAAAACCAGCATTGTCGACCCGACTATGGGATTATGCTTATATTAATGTATGACACTTTTGTGATTTTAATTTTGAAAAAGGAATTAAAATTTCATAATTAGAATAATTTCAAATTTCTAATATTATATAATTAGTTTCATACCAAATAGAATATAGAATGTAATTAAAATTAGTTACATCGATTAAGGTAAAATTGAGCTTAATTAAGCACAAAACCTTGAACTTAAGGGCCTAAATGACCATTACATGTGTCCAAAATATAAATTTTAGAAACCATATGACCTTATAATCACATTGATATAAATTAGACCATTATTTAATCTAGCTTACTTGGAAAAAACATGGGTGGAATTCCCTTTCCCAAAATTTATAAGAGTGCCACTCATCATCAACTATAAAATGACTCCTCTCCTCCAACCTGTCAAGCCACATCGGCTCGACCAATATCTACCAAAATAGAAACTGAAAATCTATCACCTCATTCTAGAATCCACCTAAGTGTCATAAATCTATCCAATAAATCCCTTTGGTTCAAACCAAAAGGAGTTACCCAAACAATACGTATCATTCTTCCTCAAGTTATTTTATTTTATTTCAATTATATACCCCCTCAAAAATTATTATTCCCTGATTGTATTAAATCATTAGTATCCAAAATAAACTCGGTTTTTTTATGTTATGGATTGAACCTACACTTATAAACACATCTCGATAATGGGTAACAAACAAACTGTTTATGTGTGCGATGAACTACCACCTCACGAAATGATGATAATCCATTTTTTTCTTTAATGCTCTCATGTTGGACATTATAATGAAAGATATATTTTTGTTTGATCTATATATGAGATAAATATATATTTATAATGAATTTATTCTTCTATAATTTTTATTTATAATATACCTTTATGCATTCTGTCTTGTATAAATATAATAATTTAGTTTGAGGTTGTGTGGACTACCACCTCTCAAAGCGATGTGATAAATTCACAAACTGTATTGAATATATTAAGGATGGGTTTAGATAAATTATATGATTTTTATGAAATAATAAATCTAAAAAATTTATATTATATAAATATACAAATATGTGTCATTTTATTTCTTCCTTTCAATAAAATAATAAAATGGAAACAACATCCATGCGTACGTACAACCTACCATCTCCATGAACAATGTATTACATTTAATACATATATATTCTATATATTATAATAATAAACATATAATAAATATAATTGATATATATATCGTGTTTTAAAATCTAAAAATTAGGATATATGCCTAAAGACTAAATATATAACAAATTATGACACAAACGAAAAACATATTACCCAAAGCGTATCCTAAACATGAAATTGTAAACAAGATGGTAATATAATTTCATTATAAAACTATATAAGGTATTATATATTAGAAATTTTTTCTGTAAAATATTTATAATAAACATACATTTATTATAGAGGAGGTTTGAATGAGTACGAGGAGAGTCAAGACAAAAGATTTCTGAATTTCATCTCACTTTTTATATCTGTGAGATATACACCATGTTCAACACTATTTTAAATTGTTTGGGGTATATAATGCCAAAAAATATATTATATTATTTTTATTATTCAATTTATAGGAATTTAAATATAAATTCACTGGAATTTCCTTCACAAGTATAAATTTCAAAAGTTACCAAATTAGCAACGTAGTTTTTTCTCAATTGGCCTTTATTGAGACACATGTTTCGTTATGCACCTACATTATTTTTTAAAATGTATATTCATACATTTGACATATTAAATAATAAATTTAAATATTTTCATGATATTTTATGGTTATTTTAATTTTATTTTCTTAAATGGGGAGTACGATTGAAATCTACCATGTGGCAAGAGTTTATTAAACAAACCCATCATTTATCGAGATTGTTTATGATTATGCTTTCATTGATGAAATTTTATAATCCATGTCCATAAATATCGTGAATTTTATAAAACCCTAGTAATTCATCATATATACAATTAATGGTACCACTTTTCCACTCTTTGGTACATAGTATTATTGATAATTTGTTTTTAAGAAATTCCAACTTTACAACCCTCTTTCGTTAGAAATCCATGTTCCTTCAAAACGATATTTTATAAAATGGGTTTCAAGTCATTTTCAAGATTATTTACAATGTTTTAAAGTAAAAAAGTTTTTCAATACTATCTCATAATTTTTCATGTAAAAATGTTTTCAAAACATATTATATCTTCATTAATACGTTTTCATGTAAAAATGTTTTCAAAATGGTTTTAAGTTTATTTATATGTTTTTAATGTATTTTCAATGAAATTTTAATCAAAAAATATTCATCCTTTATTTAAAAGTATTCAAAGAATTTTCAACAAAATTATTTTCAAAACATTTTCAAAATTTTATTATAAATTTTCAAATTATTTTCAATGAAATGGTTTTTAAATCATTGTCATTTTTTCTTTATAAGTTTTAAATTTATTTTCAATAAAAATTATTTTAAAATGTTTTAATGATTTGATTATATGTATTCAAAAAAATTCAAAGAAAATGGGTTTCAAAGATTTTTTTTAGAATCCTTTATAAATTTTCATGTTAATTTACATGAAATGTGTTTTTTAAAGGTTTTATATTTTGAAAAATATTTTCTGAATGATAAAGATTATTTTCATTAATAAATGTTTTCCAAAATATCATTCAAAATGATTTCCCATCTAAGATGAAATTATTTAGTGTTGCTCATGAATTTTTGGGAAAATGATTCAATGTTTCAATTAATATTATTTCTATTAATGGTTTATTTTTTTAATGTCATAATTTTTATGGAACCCATTTCTCCATCATGGGTTATATTCTTTTGAATCCTACTTCTTTTCACTACATATTCTTTTTATGAAATGATTATAAAGCATGCATCATTTTCCATAGGATAAGATATAATATCATGTTTATGATATCCATTTAATTTAATGGGTTACGTTATTATTTAATATTATTTTGTGATACATATTTGTATGATTTCATTATGTGATTTTTGAGACCTATATATCTCTTTATTATATTAGTAAAATATTTATATGTCATGATGTAGACTAAAATTGTCTTTGGAGTGAGACTTGACTACTTAGCTGCCCATGGGAGTGATGTATGACTACTAATATGGAATTATGAGTAAAATAATACTATAGATATGTCTATGGGAGTATACCATATCTACAAAGATTGTATGGGAAGTGAACCCATACTTCCAATATGGCCTTGGAAGCTATGAATTGACTACTATGGAAATCATTTTAGGTGCTTATGGGTTTTCCATAATTCAATGTCTTATTCCAATGTTATGATTTCATGGACTATGTTTTAAATTTCATTATG
Source organism: Viscum album (assembly GCA_963277665.1). Classification (NCBI taxonomy): domain Eukaryota; kingdom Viridiplantae; phylum Streptophyta; class Magnoliopsida; order Santalales; family Viscaceae; genus Viscum; species Viscum album. Next base: position 1,797,703,982 of record OY728130.1, on the reverse strand, counting down.
ATTAATGTCTTATGAATTTTCATTTTTTCCTTGATTTATATTTATGATCTTTGATATGTAGGGTGTGATCTTATAATTGTGAAATCATCTTCGCATACACCTATTTTCGTGATTACGCTTACTTGTATCCCTTTTTTCCATTATTGAGCATCTTGGATCACCCCTTTTTATGTTTCTATCCAAATGTTATGATTATATGTTTGTTATATGATATTTCAAATAGGTTTTATAGTCATTGATAACCTATTGGGATATAAATTTTCTCTCTCATGTTCCAGTATTTAGGCTTCCATGTTTCTAAAGGAACTAAAGTAAGATAGTCACTGGGTTCTAGTTTTTATATCTTTTTATGTATTTTGATAATGTGAAGTAATATTAGTGTGTAAAATGTTAGGTTATATATATTAATAATTTCATAATAAAAAATTATTGGTGTATAATGAATCAAAACAAAAATTCATGTTGATAAAGGTTATCTTTTCTTCAGGTAACTAATTTTGGTTAGCACCAAAGGTCTTTCTTGGTTAGATTTTTTCCAAAATTTAGTCTTCTAGGATACTATGAAAGAGTTTTACAAGTTATTTTGGAAGTTTTATATGATAATAATTTATTTATATTGTGATTAAGTGGGGAGAAAGAATTACTCTTTATAGTGAAGGAGGACTGGAATTTTAATAAATACCTAACAGTAAACAAAATTTGGTGGTCACCAAAAGCTAATGTTCATCCAATATTGATCTCTTTTCGATAAAATATGGGATGTGGTAGATATATGTCAATAAAATATTTGTTACATGTTTTGTGTCATCTCAAAATATTTTCATTTAATTTTATTGACTAAGTAAACTCGTTTGTACCTTAATCAATACAATTAATTTCAATTGCATTCCCTAATTATTTGAAGAAAAAATATGTTGAAATTAATATAGATTATAAATTATTATGATTTTAAATATTAAATACATTTATCCATATTACATCTAAATATTTTAAAAAATTTATTTTATTATAAATCAAACAGTTGGTGTAAGACATCAGGTTTTAAAGAAGAGTATTTTTTAGAAAAAGATGATTTTATAATAACTATTAGAATAATACTAATAATTTTATGAAAATAAATTAATATTTAAATATATATAATCTATTTATTTCATTTAAAACATACCCATTAGTTATTATTTTAATTAATTAAAAAGGTCATACATTATTCATATTGAAAAAGTTTATAAAAAACAAGTCATTAAACCCAAAAACAAAGTAATATTAAAAACCTAGATAAATTATATTAAAGATAGATTAAGTAGATTAATTGTAACTAAATATTAAATAGGTTAATTTAAAACATATCCAAAACACATTGTGACACTTTAATTACATAAATAAATAAAAAGAATATACTTTTTATAAAAATATATATTTCTCACTATTCAAAAAAAATTAATATTTTCTAAAATATTCATAAATGTATTCAAACATAAAATTTAATAATATGGTTCCCTATATGATATAAAGATTATAAAATTAAATTTATTAAATTGATAAATTAATATTTTTAATAAAACGTTCTCAAAAATGTGTTTAGTAAAAATAATTTCCTTTTTGGCTAAAAGTACATGTAATTTTTATAACTAATATAACCCTTTAATTTTTATTAATAAATATGAAGATAATTTATTCTATAATTACCAAGGTTACTATAGTATAACTATTTTATAAGTGTTTAATTATGTTATATGATTTATATAGAGGATCAGACACATACGGAGGAATTCAAACAAGTGGTAATGGTTTCTCATATCACTTTTACTTTTGTGAGGAATATGTCATGTTAATACATTATTATATCTGCAGGGTGTATATAATTTATATTTTATTTTTTTATATAATGATTCAATATATATTAATGTTAATTAATATTTTATGATATTTCATTTATTGTATATGCCTTATAATTCAAAAGTTACCAAAGTGGTAAGGGTTTATTTCACAATATCATTATTATGAAGGATTCTTTGTGTTTAATTCTCTATTAGGGGAATTATTTGATAATTTTATCTTCAAACAATTATAATTTCTTCAATTATGGGTTTTCATGAAAATTTTGGTGTAATAGTACCATTTCCTAATCTTTGGTACGCAAAATGATTGAGAGAATGTATTTCAGAAAATCTAACTTTATTTCTCTGTTCAGCTGATAATAAGTTTTAATTAAAATACATTTCATCTAAAACTATTTTAAAATATGATTTTAAAATTTTAAAAAGGATATATTAAATTAATTTTTTTTACTTTTTAATTCATATTACCGAAAATGTGGAAGGAAACATTATTTTAACACATAGAGCCTAAATAGAATTATCCACCATCATGAACAAGAAATATTTTTATTTTTATTTTACATGTTTTAAATTATCATTTTCAGTGAATAAATTTTCCAAATGTTTAGGTAACTCTTTTTAAAAAGGTTGTTTTTAAAATTACATGTCTATTTTTCTAAAAATTAATTCTCAATCTTTTCATGGTATGTGTATTTTTCAGAAACATCAAACCTCTATTTTATTTATGATCCATTAATGATATTAGTTATTTATAACATCCTTATTATTTATCTAGACGGTTTATGATTTTATTGGTAGGAGATGTAAATTTTAATTACCATTCACCATATTAATCTGTATGGTTTGTGATTATGTTTATTGATTGGGGTATGTATAAAAATTTCTTATGTTAGATTTTTCAAAAAAATGATTATAATGATTATGTTTCATCGATTTTATATGAAGAATACATTGTATATATAATATATTGGGAGTGGCTTCCTATATTCTCTTAATGCATCGGTTGGTATAATGAGTAAAATTAGATTGGGTTTTGGCTTAGCCCATACCCTTTAATTTTGATGTCTTAGAAAGAGGCCGCGATAATATGTTTTAGATGTTTGGAATTATGAATTCCATCTCTATGAGTTCAGTTATAAATAATACATGTGATTATTCTTTTAGTTTGAATTTCAATGTTTATGTTTTCAAGATCATGTTATTATTTATAAGGAATTATTTTATGACCATTCATTCTGACCATATTATTCTCATTTTATTGATTAACTGGAATGTGTCTTAGTTATTTATATTTCTTTATTCATTATTTGTTATTTATTAAAATATTCTAATGTATTATTACCCTTATTGAGCATCTGAGCTCAACCCATTCTTATTATTGGTTTCCCCATGATAGAAAGAAGTGTATTTTGATCTATATGTAGGGATATATTATGAGGTATAATGGAATTACAAAAATAATTTACATTGTGTAATTTATGTTTTCAATTATAAAAATAATATCAATTATTTATCATGTTTACCAAGAGTATTAACCTATATAGTCCATAGTCTTTTGATTCCTTATGTCTTATGTGAATTTAATAATATAGACATAGGCTTTGGGTAACTAGGGCCATAGTCACTAATGTTGGTAGCATAGTAAGTATAGTAAAAACCATTAGATCTAGGTTTATGAAAACATAGATTATGGAACATTGTCCTATAATATCCTTTTAGTATATGAATATAATAAAATCCATATGTTTTGGTAATAAATATATTATAAGGATTACCTAGAAAGTAAATCCTTATCTAGATAATACAAGTGTACATTCTTTTAGAAAAGATATATATAGCGGTACTAACTCTGAAAAGGGTGCATTTCATTTGATCTGATCATCACTTAGTGGATGAAAAAGGTCCTTACTACACACCTACATTAAAAATACGAGTGGATATTTTTAGGATAACTAAAATTTTCATCACAAATAATTTTAAAGGATTTGAAAATAAACACATCCCTAAAGATACCAATTTTATGACAATGAGATTATATATACATTAATTTTTCAATTTATATTTAGTGTTTCACAGGTGTTAGGATTATACAATAAGTTTCATAATTTTATTAGCTAATCTAGTGTATTCTATTTATTATAAATGTCACCTAATGGAAGGAATGTGATCCATATCATTGCAGATAATCCAAAGAGTAATAATAACAATTTCCATGATGAAATTAAGCCAATATTTTGAAGTAAACATTCCCACATATATTCTCTTTTTATGAGGACATAATATCATGTGATATCAAGAAATATAAAAAAATTTATAATTATTATTAATATTAAGGGTATCCAGGGAAGAATAATACATAATCTTTAAAAAAATGATAATTGGAATAAGGAAAGAAGAGTTTTCAGACATGTGATAATAATGGAAAGTGACACCCTAGTACTAGCTTGATGGGAATGGTAATTTTCTACATGTATATAGATAAAGAACCTCATGATCATTATTTTTATGGAACTAATGAAATTATAAAATTTCAATGCTATAAATGTATGGATGTGGGGAACTATGCTAGTGATTACCCCTACTGTCGAGGGATTATACATCAAAATAGACTAAGGGATCAAGTTCAAGCCTATTTTATTACTACAGATTAAGTGAAAGGAGTAATATATATTTTTTATTTAATAAAAATATTATTTTAGTATTTTATCAATGATATTATGGTTATAAGGATCTTGAAATGTATAATGATTTTATTTTATTACTATTTCATACTGAAATTTAGATTATATGTAAAATTATACCAGTTTCCAAGAAAACTGATTCAATGAAAATTTTAACCACATTGAAAACACATTATTGAGATATGTTACACCATAATATGTTCTACATGTTGATATAATAATTATATTTTAATGGGATATTGTTGGTGATCATGAACTTTGTTAGTTTTTTATGGTTTATGCCTCATTAACTGGAGGTTACTACAAGTATTTTTATGGAATATATCTAACAACATGATATTATCTATTTGGATGAATTATTATATTCATTAAGGTGTTATGGTGATAAAGGTATTCACAAATTTCAAAATTTATATTTAAACCACTTTATATTATATAGGGAATTTAATGTTGATTCAGGGATCATCCTTTAAAAATGGACATTGAATTTTGAAAGCCAAATTTTGGATGAATATTTAGGTTAAATATTTATGGATTTTACTACGATGAGCATTTGGTGTTATTTGATAAATATTAAAAAAATTATCTTGTAATATTTATGGAGGTATGAATAATGGTATATCATTCTTTTATTGAGATAAAGAGTTTTTAATTAATAATTTTAGTGCTTCCATCCCAAAAATTCATAGTTTATATCCATTTAAAATAGTAAGAGGTGAAGTATTAATTGATTGATATACAAATAAAGTAAGAAATTATGCCTATATAAATATATTAGGTTATTATATTTTCTTATTTTTCTCATTCTAGATGTAAAAGGAATTCCTCAACTCTATGGAAAGGATCTTGAAAGAAAAATGTTAGTCAAGTACCTTCATTTCGGATGTATCAAATGGTCACATAACACATAAAAGATTCGTGGTTTTGTTATTATTAAACTTATTTCAATCACCCACTTTATTATGATTAGTTATATCTATCACTCTATATTGTCACTTGTCAATTAGTATTCTATTTCAGGTCCATGTTTTAATTTCCCACAAATGTTCTCCAACAAGGAAAGGTACTAATGTATTATTCAAGATGACCATCATTCCTCCATTTATCTCTTAAAATGACTATGTTTTATTAAAAGAGTTATAGAATGGTTTCCCATAATATATATTTTTAAATGTCAAGCCATTGATTAATGATATCATGATTAAATTTCAATGATGCAATTTATTTAAGGGGGTAGAATATAACCCCACAAGATTTTAAAATAAGAACATATTTTCCAATAGCGTATATGAAATAGAACTGAAATATTATTATAAATTATAATAACACGAGACTTTAATATGTATTTATTTCGAAATAGAATCAATATCATTGATAGCTTGTTATGCACGCAACACAGATTTTAAATAAAATATATAAATCTATTAAAATATTGTTATTTAAACATTAAAATTATAACAATGAAATTAATTTACTATGTATGAATAGTACTAACTATATCATCAAATCATCATAAAAAAATATCTTAGGAATATGTATTTTATTTTTCCAAAATTTATTGATTTTTGATGAATAGTTAAAAACATCTTTTTACAAAAAACTTCCTTTCTATTTAAATTATTTAAAAAGATAAACTATATTAAATTTTTTTATTAATGTAAAATATGTTCAATAATATAAAAATTATTCTAATTTACATTATTTTAATAAATATAATTTTGAATTATAATATGATAACCATCTATAATTATGAGAATTTTCCATTTGAAAACATTCATTTTCATCGCATATGCAGATATAGTTTCATATTGGATTCTATGAATTCAGTGATTTTAATGTAGAAATATTAATTCTATATTTTTAGTCAGAATAATTTACATTTTATAATAAGGAAATCACAATTCTTTCATTATATGAATAATGAAAATATTACAAATATTAACCACACTTATGGTAAAACCTAATTTGATGGTGGTTGAATTAAGAAGTTAAGGGAGAAAACTGACGCATAACTTTTCCATAACCCACCAGATGAGCATACAATGAAATTAAATCTTCAAGGATCTATAATTTTATAATTTGGATCCTTTTTGTATGCGGAAAATGTGGAAACACCTTTTTTATTTAGAAAATTAAAATTGTGACACTCAGATAACTTCTAAAAGGACACCCCCTCCTCTCCCCTTCACACATCGAAAACCCATTAGTTCTACCAATACATACCCAAATGAAATTATTAAATCCATCATATCATCTCATAGACCTTATTGTTTTTATAAATCAAACCTTTGAATTGTTTTGTTGCAAACCATTGAGATTTCCAAAGAAGATGTTACATCCCTAATGAAGAGTTTCATATTATTTCCTCCTCCACCTACTTCAATTATTCATAAAATATGGCTATGTAACAACCTAAGTGACTTCCATATATTTATATTTTTTTATATTTATATAATAACCTAAATTTTTATCCACTTCCATCAAATGCGGTATGGAATCCACATTCGTGTGTAGGGTGGACTATCGCCTTGAGAAATAATGCTATTCATTTTCCATAACAACCATTCATGGTTTATCATACTAACAGAATTAAAATATTTATATTTTTTAAGATATTATTTTTATTTTTAATTTAATATCTCATAAAACTTTTTACTTTATATTTTGTGAGGGATACTATAATGGTGTTCGTGTGTACGGCGGACTACCGCCACCTAAAGCTAAGTGATTCATTTTTCATGTACGATCTACTTGAAAGGTAGTAAGGATAAAATTTAATGAATACTTGTGATATTTTTTATCTAAAAATTATTTTTTATATATAATATTACAAATAAATCTATCCCTCAATTCCATTTGGAAAATAATAACATCACCCATGCTTATGTGGGGACTACTAACTCCATAGAGCGATGTGAATGGTTTTTCATTTTTTCATGGATGGAATGATGTTTGGATTTAATTAATGTAAATTATATATATATATATATAAATAATTTATAATATTTAACTAATCATTATTTTCATTTCATTCCTTCCATCAAGAGAAATGTAAACAACATTCATGTGTACGTACAACCTATAGTTTCCATGAATAGTGTAATCTACATTCTTTCTCTAAAATTTATAGATTACTATAAATAGATATATAGTGAGTATATATGAAATTTTTATCATTTTTTAAATTATAGATATGATGTAATCATGATCATATTAAAAGGAACAAAATTTCCAATCTAAACATACATGAAATGTGAAGAAATTATGACTCAAAAAGTGATTTTAACAAAGAATTGACTATAAGCTGGAGATTAAATACTATAATTAAATAATATATGGTATTTTATATATTATTATGGATATTTTATAATCTTTTAATAATCCTATATTTATTATACAGGATTATTGGACACATATGATGGAAGTTTAATAATTAGTTAGGGTTTCTCGTCTCCCTTTTAATTTTTCGAGATATATTACATATACACCACATATATGTTTTTTCATTGTATATAATACTACTTTGATAAGTTATATAATGAAATAGTTTATATTATTGTTATTTAATGTTTCATTCAATTTCTTTTCATGTATGGGGATAACAATTCAGAAGCTACCAAAGTGGTAGGGATTTATTATACAATCTCAACATTATTCAATATTGTTCATGTTAATGTCTCCATTAATGAGAGGAAATTATTTGATATTTGAATCATAAAATAAATAAATATTATTTATATCATTTATTTCATGAAAATATTCAAGTAATAGTACCGTTTTACACTATTTGGTACATAAAATGACTAAAAAATTGATTTTATGATAACCAATCATTATTTCACTATTAAATTAGAAATCCCTTTTCATACAAACCCATGTATTACAAACATGTTTTCAGAAAGATTTTTATTATTTTTAAATTTATTTATTAAATATATTTTTACCATTTTTTACATTGTTTTTGAAAATTTTAATCAAATCATCTTATCATTTGAAAATCAATTCCTATTTGACTTCTAATAAAAATGAGAAATGATTTTATTTTACATGTACGACATGAAAAAATTTCTTCCACCATCTCAAATGAAATCAATGAGTTATTATATATTTTAAAAATTTTAAAAGTTATTTTTTGTTGAAATTTATTTTCTAATTGTTTTTAAAACTTTTTACAATAGATGATTTTCAAAATGAAATTGTAATTTTTTTCAAATATTTTAAGGATCTTGTCATTGTATTTATATTCATTAAAGACCTCAAACCTTTATTTAAATTATTATCCACTAAGTAAATGTTTTATTTATTCCATCCTTATTAATTCTCTAGATGTTTTGTGATCTATTTTAATAGGGACATACAATTTGATTACCATTCACCTTTTTTAATCTGTATGGCTTATGATTATTTTTATTAATTGAGGTAAATTGTAACTTTTACTATATTAGTTTTTCACTATTAATATATATGTTTATTATATCTCACCCATTACATATGATGAATTAATTGTAATTAGTAATTTATGGGTGGGTACCACTATAACCCCATGATGTTTTGGTGGGGCTCGTGAGACAAACAAGATTTAGTGTTGGCTGAGTCCTTAGACATTTATTTATACGCCTTGGTACAAGGAATAAACATTATGTTTTAGATGTATATAATTATTCATTCCATCATTAAAAATTCATTTATTGATATTTTATGTGATTATTCATTTATAAATAATGTCAATGATTATGACATCAATCATATGTGATTATTTATATGAAATTATCTGGTCATCATTGATTATTAACATATTATGCTCATGTTATTGATTAAATTATACATGTTTTTTTTTTAACTTTACATATTTATTATTCCTTATTTATTAATATCTCATGTTGTATATTTTCCCACATTGTGCATCTGAGGTCACCCTTTTCTTATGTTTTATATTCACTAGGATACCAGAAAATGTTTTTTTATTGATATGCAGGGAAACACTCTAAGTAATAATTGTGTTTTAAAAAATATTAATTTTTGTATTTTATGGTATGAATTATAAAAATAATTTCATTTAGCCAATTTTATAATTCTATTAAACTATTCATTCCATCATTATGATATTCTTTATATCTTAAGATAATGTAATAAATAATACATTAGATCTGGACTGTTGGGGTAGGGGCTCTTCATTATTGGTTACCCATTCATATGTTATTGTTTCCATGGATTTAATATTATCTTAATATGAGTTAATCATACATACCAGTGGTAGGATAAAAATTTATTTTGTTCATTAGCATGTTAATATTAAAAATTCACTACAATACTGTTATTATTATTATGTGCTGACTAGTTTATTCATGCATAGTAATCACTTTTTCCAAATTTCTAAAACCAAAAATTCAAAATATTGTATAACTTTTTCAACTTAACTTAAATCAACCTACACTACTTAAAATCATCAAAAAATTACATAAAAAAACAAAGAATAATCAAATAATGAGAATATAATTGAAAATACATTCATACATTTTTAAAATAAAAATAAAATAATCCATAGTGGGTTCAAGATGCTATACAATTTAATAACATATAACAAAGACCATTGAGGTGAATTTTAATTTCATTCCTCTTTGAAAATTTTAAATTTTTTTAATATCATTCCTTTATGACCAAATAACATCATTTAATGTTATTCGTTTGGGACAAATTGATTTTGTATTAATCTTGTGCATCAAGGATCACAATGTCTTACAATTTAGGATCCCAAGTCCTGGACTTATTTTAAGAATTTTAGTGTCATACAGAATAGACTACATATTGAATGGTTTCATTCCCAATAAATATATATTTTATTTATTATATATGAGATAAAATAATTCTTGAGGATTTATGTCATTATGTTGACTACAACAACCTGATGATTTCACCATTACAAAAAACACATATAAATTTCACATAAAATTGTTTTAATTACATTATAATCATCCAAATATATTCCCATCTATCTTTTCATTTAACACAAATCAACCTCATATGAAATTAAAATATAAGAAAAATTTCTTTTTCTAATAAATAAATAAAAAAATCATAAAAAATAATTCAAATATGTGTCTTTGATCATGATTTTCTTGGAAGAAAAAAATTGAGAGCTACTCTAGACATTGGAATTCAGTAATAAATTTTTTCTAAAAGCACCACCCATCGGAAATGTAATTATTTTTTATATTATAAAGAGTAGCCCTAGGGGTCTGGAAAAAATGTAGAGTAAATGAAACAAGGGTTAACATTACACATTATATATTTAGTTGGTGTTTTTGTTAAAGTGATTTATATATGAAAAAAGATATAGATTCATCATTCCATAGAGGTAGTCATGGTGAGAGACTAGGATGGGACCTTGTCATGGACTATTTTTTGTTTATTTGTTAGGATTATTGATATTTTGTGGTGTTAATTAATTAAAAGTTATAATTGATGGAATGTATAGAATGAATAAAAACATGACATATAATAATCATGTATAAGATAAGGAAATAAAGAATCTCAATGAATCAATCATCTCAAATTTAACCAAACATCAATGATTTATATATTTGGACATGTTTTTATTCTTTAATTCAAACAATAATGTAGAAAGGATTTAGTGTGGTCAGGGTGAATCCAAGAACCTATTTATCAGAAATTTGGAAAAAACGCTTTCAAGTAAATGGTAATACATATATTTTGTGAAGACCACATTAATTTTACTTTGTGAATGTAAATGTTACCCTAATGATTTTTATGTAAAGGTAATCCACATAGTGTGTGTGGTTTACCTATAAATTAAATTGATCATATATGTAAAATTCAAAATTATAAGAAGAAATATAAATGTCACATAAAAACTATATTTAGTATGTAATTGAAAATATATGTTTAAATAGATCTACATAAAGGTATATCCTCATATCTACTTGGAAAATAATTATAAACCATGGTTCTGTGGTGTTCATTAGAGCCATGAAAATAGGATCCCTATATTAACATAGACTAACAAAATATAATATATTTTGAAATTAAAATACATTTGATATACTAACCCGTTCGATGTTAGGTATGCCGATATTCCAGGGAATATAAATATCATGGATGTTCTATATTTCAACACCCCATGATTTAAGGGTATATTTCCCTTTAAATAAATTTTATTTCATTGATATCATTATTTACATGAAATAATGGATTTAAATGGATAGAGATATAATATTGAATTATTATTATTTAATATGAAATTTATCTACTAACTATATGATTTTTATGTTTAAATTGGAATAATTTAATTATGAGAACATATTTTTTCCCATAAATACAAAATTAATTCCTCAAAGTAAATTTTATGTAAATTAAAGTAAATAATTTTGAAGGTAAATGGAGATGTTTTTCTAAATAAAATTATGCATACATTGTGTTTGTATCTTAAATAATTAAATATATCTCAATTTAATGGATTATTTCAATTAAATTTTAAGATAATATATTAAATAATTTATTTTATCATGTTTTATATGGAATGTAAAGAAGTTAATCTTAGTGTTTGGGAAAAAATATTTTTCTATTTTTCACACTTATGTTAAATACATTTCTATGATATATAAAAATTGGGGAACGACCCAAACCACTGGAATCTTTCCTAGTGTTTTAGAATTCCATGAGTGACACCCTAATATGACCAAAAATGGAATAGTGGATATTGACAATCACTATGTTGGAATATCATTGAAATTGGAGGCCTTGGCCTAATATACCAATACACATGTGAACACACCCAACTCTAAGAAATACTCAGGACATAAAATAAAACTAGAAAATGTACTGAGTAAAAAATTTATGAAATATCCTATAGAAAATAGATAAAATTAGTGAAATGTAATATAAATGATATAAAAGGGGAAAATACAGAGCTAACAATGAAGGGGGTCCCATGTTAAATAAAATTGAAAAAGTAGAAAAACTAAATAGTGCTTGACACATAATCGTTGAGACTTACAATCAGTTGTGGATAGTACCTCCAAGTAACACTATGATAAACCAATAATAGTTACACAAAATTCACATCTAACAACCATGTAATCTATAAAAGACTTGAAACGTGTGTATATAGACCATATATGGGTAAATATAAACATATTAATTAGGATTACTGGAAACCTATATGGAATATACATAATAAAATAGTCATCTCAACCAATTTCATTGAGGTAAAATATTCCAAACATCATGTAACATCCTAACCTATGTTCCAATAATTGATGACACATTCAGGTGGGTAAGATGACGACATCATGTTTGCCTCACCATATGAAAGAGGTTTCTAACTTGTAGTGAGGGCATGAGATGATAATTTAGGGAGACTATACCCTAATGATCAGAGTAACATAATAGTATTATATATAAATTAATGGTGGATGTATAATGTCAACCAACAAAAAATGATAAAACATCCAGCCTATATTTATAATACACAAAATCCAAGTGCATCATCATATACAAAATGATAGGTATGTCATGGATCTATATAAAAGATATGAAATACATGGAAATAGGAATCCATTAAAAAACATGTATTAAAAGTAAAAAAATGGATATCACTACATAGAATCGCAGGCCATAGCTTAGTCTTATTCTCCCCTTCTCATATTCCACAATAAATCAAGTATTGTCAAATAGGAACATTCCCCTTTCCTTACCTGCATCCATATTGTTTGTCTGTGTACTGAAAAATACCCTAAATAGGGTGTGATATAATACTCAGTAAGCCACCACCTATGGTGTCTATAAAAATTATAGTCTATAAAAATAAGAAGATTCATTGTGCATGAATAATATTAAAATATTTTTTAATGTTTTAAGTAATAATGTGAAGTCTACAATGGTTCATTTGGATTAAGTAACTAAATCAAGTGGGATAACTATAAATCATTATAAGCATTGTCAATGACATATTATGAGTGATCAAGTATCATACATATAAAGGAAAATATCAAAGGATTAAAAATATCAAATTCATCCAATTAAGCTAGATCCAATTACTATAAATGTAAAATTCTTCCCGGTGATCCAGATCTATGGAGTAGAAATGAACAAGTCATAAAATTGATCCAAATACAAGGAGTAGAAATGTCTAGGACAACCATGTGGTTCATTAGTTCCATTCTGAGAACCCTCCACTACAAACATAACCAATGAATCCACCATTTTATAAAACAAGACTCTAATCAATTAATAAATCCCCTCATAAGTTTATATGTACCAAGGTATTTTCAATTTATTAAATTTCATAAACACATAACATGGATCATTTAGGTTCATACAACCTTTTACAATGCACTTTATCACCATATTAAATTCCCAATAGTGTACAGTAAGATCACCATGACCCAAAGGCTATATATTCATGGCCATCGGAAATAACAAACCCCGTGTGTGGTTTGGGTTGAGGCCAAAAACCTCAAACCATGAAAAAGGGTTTCATGACAGTTCTTAATCACGAATTTAACATTCAATGCAATGGATTATTAGTTTTCAAATCAATGTTTGGATGTTATGGAAGTTGGAACAATTAAAACATGGTATAAATAACTAAAATTTTAGTGAAAATGTATTGAAACCCTATATTATTACTATAAAATAAAAACTCGTCCATTCTCACCATCGTATTTAGTCTAAATTAGAAGAAAACGAATATTTAGATAAATAACCTGAATATAGGTCATATTAGATTCCACAAAAATAGTTTCATTAATATAAATACAATCATTTAAAGAAGATTATGGAACAAATATTTAATAGATGGATATCATATGGAATGATTGGCACTATAATTATATGACGGATGATAGAATATGATCAAATTAAAGGCTATGATTAGAAAATAACTTCAACAAGAGGGATATGGGTCATATTATTGAGGGATAACAAAAAGGTGTAAGGTATATAAATTAATTAATACCTTATGGGAAAAGTGTCATTTACCCATTCTTAAAGGGGTTCACGGTTTAGCTACATGATTGGCCAAACTCTGCACCAATCATGCATGGCTCACTACATAGAAACACGATATCACATAGTCATGGTTCACAGTTAGACCAACCTTGTGTCAAATGTGTTTTTTCCCTTGGTTAAAAAGAATACTATGAACACATGGGTGTGAAACCTGGGATTCATGGTTTCGTCAAACCATGTCGCACGTGAGAGTGCATTTGACCACCCCATATGTTTTTATCTAACCATGTGGATTGATTGGGACAATTTCTACTAACTTTTTAACCTAATTGTTTTCTGAAAAATATGAGAATCCTAGATTCAATAAAGCCTCGAGAAACCTCATTTCCCCCATAAAATCTACATGAATTAAAAATAGGATAAAATTTAGGAAAAAAACATAAAATAGAAGTCTCCGTACTTTATAAAAATAGTTTTCTTCAACCATCCACATTAAAATTTTTTTTTCCAAATATCCCTTCAATGGTTGTTTAAGCATCGTCTAATAATAACTCTAGCCATTAAGAACAAACATTTACCTCATTCTCCCATGTGTCATCTTGTAAATGGAAATTCTTCAATTACAAATGTAATAGAGGAAATGAACAATCAAAGTGAACCTTCATTCTATGGTCCATGATACATATAGGGTACTGATCAAAAGATACATTTACCTACCATTAAAACACAATTGGGTAAAGAGTTTGACATGGTTATAAGTGATAAAAAGGTATCTAAAAAATGTAGGAGACATAATTCATGACTTGGAACCTTAATGGTCAATATAACTGATGGGTTACTTGTCTGAATCTCCTAAAATCATGAAGGGTCTGACATAATGATGTGAAATATTAATCTATCTCTAAACCCATATATTCCCTTTCCTATGTGAGATAGGGAAAAAAAGACATGATGCCAAACATCAATCTCCAAAGGTTTTTTAAGGCATTCAGCGTTGAATTTTTTCTATGGAATGAGTAGTGTCCATCCATCACCTAATCAAATGAACCTATCCTAAACTTAATTGAATGAGACATGATCTGAGAAGCACTACCTTCTCTACTTCTAGCCACCACAGATGTGAGTGGAATGACATAATGTAAAAGGACTCGTAGTGGTCCAAGGATATAGTTTCCTAATAACAATTATTTAAGTAAAACAAAACTATAGGTATATCAATCTCCCAAGAGCCCCCAAAATCAAGTACATGATCCATAAGAATGTCATTTAAATCCTAAATCATGTTCTCTCACTTCATGTCATTATGAAGGTGGAATATAATGCTCAAAGGAGTCTCTTAAACAGACTCCCTCTATAAACCCTTCCAAATTTGACTTTTGAATCAGATGACTCTATTTGATACTATTGTATGGGGAACCCCATGAAGGAATACAATCTCATTGATTTAAATCCTACAATAATAATCTACTGAGAAGGTCTCCCTGGTATCTCGTAAATGACATACATTCTTTATCCTAGCAACAATGACCCTCACAACATCACTTTCGTGGGGTGACCTCAGTATCCCTGTCATGAATTCCATGTATACATCATCCCATTTCTACATGGGAATGGGAAACTATTATCGTGACCCTGCTTTTTGTTGGTGTCCTACCTTCACCTCTTGATATGTGGAACATAGAGAAACCAAACAATATATCGCTCGCCTCATAACAGAACACAAGTACTGGAAGTGAAAACACAAATACATCATGGCAAGATCGGGATGCATGACCATATGGAGGAATGAGACTCTCACATCAACTCCTCCCAGACATATTCTATAACCCAATCATCACATAAAATGTCAAACTCACTAATGGACCAACCAAGTGGTGGTTCACCACCAGAAGTACTCTCATATAGTAATAAACCCTTTGATTCTGATAGATACCATATGTTCACTATCTCAAAATGTGAAGAGTTCATTGGTAATAATGTTAGTACAAGCTATCCATGAAAATTCTGAGACTCTATGTGCATCTCAAAAAATTTGGTCATAAGCTTCCACTCACTACTACACTCTTAAAATGCGTGTGTTAGAGCACTCCTACTCAGATCATCAACAATGGTTTTCCCCTTTCAATCCTTATTAGAAACCTCAATGTCAAAATAATATAGGTATTGAATTTACTTTCATTACTATGCTCCAAGTCACGTTGTGTAAAGATATTCATGATGATTTTTTCGTCAGTCTGAACCACAAAATGATCCCCCAATAAATAGTAGATCCAATAGTGCATGAATTAACAATAGTGGGTAACTCAAGATCATGTTTTGGGTAGTACCTCTCACGTTTCATCAACTAACAAGACTTTTATTCCATGAATTTATCTTTATATATCAGAACTTATCCTATACCAATTCATAAACAATCACAATATATTAGGTATATTTTTGGAATGATATAGTAGAATTAGGATCAATTCTATATTCAATTTCCAATTAAACTAAGGAAAGGGTGTCTCAAAGGATATAGACCATGATAAAGTCACGGTCTTCTGACTCATACCCATAATAGGTGATAATCGTAATGAAAATTTGAGAAAAAAGTTAATGTAATATTCAAATATACTGAATAAAATCTTCATATACAATTCATTCTTGACCATCTCCTAGGAAACCATAACTCCCCCAATCTCTGGGTCTACTGATACTCATATATGAGAGATAATATGACCTAGAATGTTAATTTTATCCATCCTAAAGTGGAACATTATGATTTGATCATATAAATGATGATCCCTAAGTATATCCAATAAAATATCAAGATGATTAGCATGGTCATGTTGACTCTGAGAATACACAAGATATCATCCATGAAGAACCCCAAAAATGAATCTATATATTGATAGAGAACTCATTTCATCAGTGCCATCAAATCTACTTATTTGTTCATGAGAATGAAAGCCATGATCAAATACTCATACAAGCTATATCTACTAAGTAATTCTGAAAATGGTATGTCTAATAGTCTAATATACACCTAACGACAACAAGATATTATGTCAATCTTAGATAAAACAGTTGATTCCTAAATATTTTTAAGTTGAAAATTTATAATAGGTAATGGATAGTGGATCTTATCCATAAGTTTCTTTAACAGATAGTAATCTACGAAAATTATGAGGGTATAATCTACCTTATTAGGGTAAAATTGATAAGAACCCCATGAGAAAGAATAAGGCCATAAAACCCACTTATCTTGAAAATCATCTAATTACCTCTTGAGCTCTTTCAAATTCGTGGTTGTTATCTTTTAATGAGGAATGAATACCAGTGTAGCAACCTGGAATATCTAGATTGAAAATTCATTCTATTTATTGAGAGATACTTTTAAAAATTCATCTATAATAAAGTCCTCAAAAAATTATGTAATTCCTGGGATAACTGATTGGCATGTTCTATGATCATCTAGATAGATTCTATAAATCCATGCAATCATCCTTCCATTTCCATGTTTCATGGGTCCATATTCGCTTTCCTTGACATCCCATCAACCCTTCTGAATTAAAACCATCCCTCTTGTAACAACTTGAGAGTTCATGAGATAAATTATTTCATATTTATTTTATGTCCTGTGTTATACGCTACACCATGATTTGCTTCTGCTATACACAACATTATATTGGCTTGCACTATATGAAACACTAGTCTTGGATTGTGTTCCAAATAATTTCAAGTTATTTGGATAGAATTCATTTCACACAACACTGATTATAGATCTTTTTCAATGTATAAATTAAATATGTTTTTATTATGTTATATTCAACACCATTGTAATCTTTCACTACACGCAACACTGACTTGTCTTGCATTACACACAAGAGTAAACATCCTCGATAGCTTGCATTGTACGCGATACCGAGTTTCACTAAACAACGATATATCATTAAAATATTATATAAACTAGCTATTATGAATAATATAACTACATTTTTAATTTTATATAGCATTATCATTCAACTTATAAAAGATATGAAAACAAAATCAATTTTTCGTATAAAAGAAGTATTTTTCAAAAAAATGCAGTTTTAACGTCTTTTGATGGGTACAAATTTTAAATCAAGATTTTGACACTTTTATAACATAAGTTTTACAAGATAAACTTATTCCTTTGAATTATGACATAAAAATTTACTTTGGATAAATTTTTTATATTTTTCAAATAACATTCTTATTTTGATGAATAGTGAAAATTCGCTAAATTTATTTGAAAAAAACTAATTTCATTAAAATAATTTAAATAGTTAAAATTTATTATTGAATTATTTTAAAGTATAAATAGAATATATTTTTGCTCTTTTAATATATTTTATGTCATGAGAATTAATTTTTCTAGGATTTCATAGGTAAAAGAATTTCAATATTTTACAATGTTTTAACTTTTAAAACCCATTTTCTCAACAACAAGATTAATTTTAAACTAATTGCTGAAACTTATGTGTTTTGAATTTGAAACATGGATTCCATATTTGGTATAAGGAGGTCCATATTGTTTAAATTGGTATCTTTTAATTTTCAACAATATGAATGGTAACTTTAGTAAATATTTTATTTACCATGGTTTAACGGTAAATCTGCTAAATAATGGTAAACACTAAAATTATAATTACCCTAACACATGTCCTAACCCTATTTTATGATACATGTTCAACTATGGAATCATTGGGTCTATTTTGTGACCACATAGAGCCACATGTATGTGAAAATGACATTTAATTACTTTAAATATAATGTTAAGGAAAATATAACCTAAACGTATATATTTTACTAAAAAAATTAATATGGGGGTATATAAGAGGTATCTTTTTTTATATATATTCATTAAAAAGATAAAAATATTTTATACATTATTATATTATATTTATAATTTTTTGACATTAAATAAACAAAGATAATCATGACACAACAATGATGCATCGATTTCATTATTAAAAAGGGTTACAAATAAATGAATTTAAAAATATTAAAAAAATTAATTTGGTTATTTTAATGTAATACACAAATTTTATTGATGATATTGACATATTATATTTGGTTTAATTCCTTATTTTATAAGTAATAATGTTATTATAAAATTTTAAAAATGTCATGTATGAAAAGTATACATATTTAACATATTTCATAACTTAAAACATAAAATAGTTTATTAACTAATTTTAAATTTCAAAAAATATAAGATTTTTCTAAATGGTTAATATAAGTCAAAATATGTCATAAATATCTTTTTTTTGTTCTTTTGGCATTATATGGTAATTAAATTAACCCATAATATGAAAATAACCTGATATTAGAGTATGATTAAAAAGGGAAAATTAATGGTAAAACCAAAAGGTTATGGATAAAAAAATATTTTAAACTTATAAAAAATTATTGGATGATGTGTATCCAAACTGAAATCATCGGATCTTGTAATTAAATAATTTTTGGATCATTTTAAGTTGAATGTAAATTTATAATAAATTAATATGTTGGAACTTTCTTAATGTTCCCCTCTCCTCTCTAAAAAAAGTGAACCTCCTCCATCTCCAATTCACTCCATTTGGAGGATTAATGATCGTCCAAACCCTGAAAATTTATCTTTTAAACATCCCTAGTAACATTCTAGAGGTTCTAGTATTCTCAAAAGGTCTGCTCTAGTGTTGTAAGGGGAAATTTAAAGGAGGCACTTCTAGGAAGAGTTAATATCTTCTACCGGTTCTTTCAAATCTATTTATCCATACACTTACACTTCCTTAATTGAATTTTTATAAAGTAATAACATAAATATCACCAACATAAAGATATGTTATTATAGAAATGAAACAACTCTATTTCACCTTCTATCAATCCTACGAAAATCGAAATCACCGAGCGTGCGTATTTACAGATTACTGTCTCCACGCTGTGGTGTTATTTGTTTTTCACCACCACCTTAAATGGATGGGTATAGTGGTGGAAATAGTAATTATATATTATTATTACAACATCATAATAATTCAGAGATATTATATCCCATACACTTCAATACCATTCACCCATTATAGGAATGATATCATCAGTCGTGCGTACGTACATCTTAACATCTCCACGACGCAATTACGTTCATTCTCCTTGTTAACCATTCAAGAATGATTATAAAGTATATATAATAAATAATACTGAAATATATTACAAAATAATGCTACTGTATTTACTTATATATGTATTTGTCGTTTACTTACTTCCATCCAATTCAATAAGGAAACAAAAATAGCGTTCATGCGTACGTACGACCCACCATCTCCATTAATGGTGTATCCAATTTCAATTATCTATGTATTATATATATTTATATAATGAAAATAAGATATATATAGATAATGTTATAAATTCTATATGAAATTAAATCATTATGTAATTAATCATATGAAGAATAAAAAATCCAAACATGTACAATAAATAAAACGATTATTACCCAAAACGTTGCATTAACATGTAATTGACAAATTAACGAGTAAAAAAAATGTATAAGTAAATCATATATGATATCATAAATATTATTATGGTTATTTTAAAAGTTATTAATATGTTTTAACACATTATACTTGTGTTTTGGACATGTACGGAAGAAATTGTACCTTAGGTAGGTGATAAACTTTCCAGTCTCATTTTATTTGAGATTGTTTATTCATATATATATAGTGGGGATATATTTATAATCTATATATATGTTTTCTAAAAATGATTAAATAAAATTTATAATATTATTCTATTTATGTTTAAAGTCATTTTACCCCTTTTTACTTTTACTACATGATATGTATGGAATCTTTATTTTGTTTACCATACGAGGTACTTTTTGACTTTTCAAGTAAAATTATGAGGAGAATGTTTTTTTAACTTATATGACATTAACATGTTTTTTTATATTTAGAACTCCTTATTTCCATGAGTCTTCATCTTAATGTTTACAATTGTATTTTCAATTAAATTCTTTTCATTTAAAATTTCATGACTTTTTCAGAAAAGAAAACATTTTGGAAGAAGAAATGATATTTTCCCCAAAAAATATGTTCATGTGTTTTATCAAAAATATTTCCCATCTAAGATGCTATGCAGTTGTGTATCTTTCACTATTTTTATATCGATTTGATTGTGATTATGATGGAATAATTTTTTTGAAGCCCATTTATATTATATGGATTATGTTATGATGAGATAATGTTTAAGAATCTCATTTTATTACATGGTTTGTGCCATGATGGATTATTTATGTTTTTGTGGAACATGTAATAATGATTTCATTATGATATGGGTTGGACCAATATCACCCTCCAATGAATTCAGTAATGATTTATATCTAATGAGATATACATGAATGGGACAGTATGTAAATTTGGTTGAGTAATACAAGGATGGAACAACTTGTAAACCCAGTTTGGTAATGGAATTTGTCCACTATGATGGTCTTGGTAGCAATTCCATGGCTACTATGGAAACCATAATATGTCCTTATAAGTTTGACATAATTAAATATTTTATTCCAATTCTATTTTATCTTGGCTAATCTTCATTTATGACCCATTCCTTACGAACAACCATGATTTATGTCATTGCTCAAAATTTTGATGTTAAAACCTTATGTTAATGTTTTTACGTTCAAATGTTTATGGTTTGTTTTATGTTCTCCATGTTTACTCTTACTGAGAATTTGATCTCACCATTTCTATATTTTCATTTTACCAGGATATAAATAAAGGTTTTAGGTAAGAAAACAAAAAGGGGAAGATCATTATTGGATATGTTAATGTTCATTCACTATGATTAAATTTTTTTTCTGTGTTTCCAAATGCACTAAACTGATTCGGTATTTGGGTGTCTATTTGTTTCATGTATTTAAGTATTTAGAAAATGAAATGTAATATTCATGTAAATAAATCACGGGTCTCTATAGTTGGTATCAAATAAAATGATTAGTTTATCTTTGGAAACTAGGATGCGAAAACTTTAGTGAGACCCCTAGAGATATTTATAATGTTTGTCTAGGGATGTCCCTAAGGGAATGCCTAACTCTATATTACAGTCCTAGAATTATAGTAATGATAATGAATACAATAGGATTAAACAATAGATATAGAGATTGAAATTACTACCCCTTGACTATTTTGTTTTCCGAGTATGATTTTTACCTCTCACAATATTCTTTTGGGGTTTTAAACGATGGATAGAACCTGAAGGAACCATTATATTGATCAATGCACTGGGCTATGCAATTATTGTCCTTTTAAGCAACCAAATGTTGTGGGAGAAGGAATGAAAAAACTTATTTCTATACTTACACATGTTATGAATCATTCTAGACTCCCAAATGAGTATATATGGGAACAACATTCTATTTAGTCCTTCATGAGGAAATTCCACCTTATTTTAGTCGGTCTTTTTATCCACTTTTTACTAAAAAATGGATCAGGACAATTGAAAAGAAATTTTCCATCATTTACTGTTCAAAACATGAAAAGTTCATTTCGGTTGTCTACCGTTTAGAAGGTGAAACAGACTACTGGTAGACTCTAATTACAAATACAGGGCTGCGAGATGAAATTTAATCCATGGAATGGGACGATTTCAAGAAATTATTTTACAATAAGTACATCCCTCGTATTATTTGAAAAATGATGGAAAAGGAGTTATGTGAGCTTAAGAAAAAGGATTATGAATATTTTGGTGCATAGGAGTTGAATTTTACAAGACGTGCAAATTAAGATTTGGGATTTATCATCCAACCTAAAAGTAAAGTTGATCGATTCTTTAGTGTCATAAAACAAATTATTTGAAGGGAATTAGCTATAAGAGACATCGGTATCTATGAGGATATTTTTTGTTGTGATTAAGAGTGAACTGGTAGTTTTTTTTATTTATCCATCTCATAGTTTTGACAAGAAAAGAATGATTGAGTTCAAGGGAAAATCAGAAAATAATGGTAAAAAAAGATGAATGTTTACGTATTCTCAATGTGTAAAATGAATAATGGTGGAGATTGTCTTAAATGGACTAAAAATGTTTCAAGTGTTGAAAAGAAGGTCATTGAGTAGCCGAGTGCTTATGTAATGGTAAAAAAATTTCTAATGATATGGAAGGAGAAAATACTACCAAGAACGTACCACCAACACTTTAATGATATAAGTTCAAGGAAATGAGGAATTATGCTCACCAATAACCTAATCCATGGGTAAATGATGATCGACATCAATATCCTCTTAATTAAAAAAGGAAATGGGATATCACATGCAATCACTATTTGTTATGTGGAGAATGAAAACAAAGTGGTGAAATGATTACGTGTTTATGTAAAGGGATTCCAAAATAGTGTTATGGAATCTCATTTATAGTATTATTGAATATTGAAATATCTATGTATTTCTTTATTATTGTTTTCCAAAATTATATGGTACCAGTAACCATGAAAACTGATTGAAATATTTTTGGAAAGCAGATGATATGCGCATAATGAAGGATAAGGGGAAAATAAAAAGTTTGATAGTATTAATGAGCTCATAACTAATATAAGGACAATGTGATATCATGGTTTGATTATATTGAATTTTTTGGGTTTTGGTATGTGGAAAGCGTTATCTTTTGATAGCATTCATGTTTTCACTAAGGTTTTATGGTAATTAATGTTTCAAGAGAGTACATGATTAAGGTATTCACATGTTTGTAATGTGACAAACAAGAAATACTTTATGAGATATGGGTGATAAATGTTATGTCGATTTAGTTCACCTATTTCTAATTTTTATATTTTTGAAACGATTGTAATGTTATACATTTATGGATAGAATATGTAATTTTCCTTATTGAGATAGTTAGATTAATGTATTATCTCACCATAGGTGAACTTTTACTTATTTTATTACATATGTTAACCTTTTTATTGAGACAGATGGAAGGACGCATCATTCTATTTCATGATTTTCTAACACATCAAGATTGAGAAATTCGACTTTATCTCAATAAATAAGAGATGATGGGGAAATTTTCCAAGGCACCAACAATGGTGAAATTGTACCAAAATCAAGGAAGTATTTATTATCATGAAATATTATTCAACATTAGTGAAATGATCTGGAAAACCTAAAATGATATACTAATACCTTATTATCCAATGAATTATATGGTTCTTTAAATCATCACAGATTTATGGATTTTTTATAGTTAACTTTCTCCAAACCTTATTCACTATCACTTTCCATCCGACCATGATGGTTAGATTTCTGTTCCATATCCATGTATTCACTTTCCACCTATGTTCTTCGATATGGAAACCCAGTGATAAGTTAAATTGGGTGTCCATTATGTTTCTAACATTACCTTAAAAAATTATGTCTTAATATCCTTTCTATCGATGTGGGTTACCACGAAAGAAACATTCAAGTAGAAAACCATTGAAAACCCTAACGAATTTTGAGTGGTAAATTCATTTAATGTGGGGTAGAATGTAACACACTGGGATTTTATGAGATAGATTCTTTAAAATTTATATGATTTATTTTTTTGTAGGCTACACCAATATTAGCTTCTACTATACACAACACCTTATTAGCATGCAGTATACACAACAATATTATTCGCTTGGGTTGCACATAATATAACTTACTTTTGATATATTCCATTTCACACAACATTAAGTACAGATCTTGTTCAATGTATTAATTAAATAAATTTTAATTATATTATATGAAACACTAAGGGAATATTTCACTACAGGAAACACTAACTTGTCTTATGTTACACGCAAGAGCGACCTTGCTTGATAGCTTGCATTGTACGTGATACCATGTTTCACTAAACAAAAATATATCATTAAAATATTTTATAAACTATAATTTTTTGAATAGTATAACCACATTTTTAATTTTATATAACGATAGTATTGATCTTACACATTATATGAGAACAAATAAAATTTTTTGAACAACAAATGCATTTTTCAAAAAAAATGATGTTTTATCACCTTTTGATGGCGCACTCATTTTAAATATAGTTTTTGACATTTTTATAAGAAATATTTGACATTATAAACTTATTATTAGTAATTAGGTCATAAAATTTATCTTTGGAATAATTTTTGATATTTTTCTGACAACATTCATATTTTGATTAATAGTGAAAATACGAGAAATTTTAATTGAAAACTAATTTTTTCATAAAAATAATTTATATGGATAAAATATATTTTCGAATTGTTTTAAAGTTTAAATAGATTATATTTTAGCCATTTAATATAATTTATGTCATTATCAATAATTTTACACTGAATTCACAAGTAAAAACATTTCAATCATTTATATTGTTTTAACTATTAAAACTCATTTTCTCAAAAACGGGATTAATAATAAATTAATTACCACCAATTTAGTTTTTTGTATATGAAAAAATGGATTCCATATTTGGAAACATGAGTTCCAAAATGTTTAAAAAGGTATAATTTATTTTTAGACATTATGAAAAGTAACTTCAGTAAATATTTTGTTTACCATGGTTAAAGGATAAATCTGGTAAATAAGGGTAAGAAATAATATTATAATTACCCTAACATGTGTCCTAAACCTATTTAATGATACATGTACAACCATTGAATTCATAGGGTAGATTTCGGGAACCCATGGAGAAACTTTTCAGTGAAAAGGTCATTTAATTACATTTAGATTAATATTATGGAAAATATAACCTAAAAATATTTCTTTTACTAAAACAATTTTTATACGGTGTTATAAAAGTGATAAATTTGACTATAAATAATAATTAGAAATATAATAATATTTTATAGATCATGATAGTTTACATATAATATTTTTTCATTAAATAAATAATGTTAATCATGACACAATGATGATATAATGCTTGATTTATTAATAAAGGATTCAAATAAATGAATTTATAATTTTTAAAGAGAAATCTAATTATGTTATTTTAATGTAATCCACGAATTTTCAAGATGATAATGACATATTATCTTTTTTTAATGCCT
This sequence comes from Viscum album, assembly GCA_963277665.1. NCBI lineage: Eukaryota > Viridiplantae > Streptophyta > Magnoliopsida > Santalales > Viscaceae > Viscum > Viscum album. The sequence continues at coordinate 1,797,677,460 of OY728130.1, read as the reverse complement.
TATTTCTGAAGGAATCGGGTTATTATGAATTTTTTAAAAAGTCCAGTATGAATAGTATCCAAAATTAACATAATTCATTACTTAAAACATAAAATATTTTGTTAAATGATATTAAATTCCTAAAAATATAATATTAGGATAAATGGTTAATATAAGTCCAAATATGTCATAAATAACTTTTTGGGACTATTTAAATCATATGGTAATTACATTAACATATAATGTGTAAATATCATGATATCACAGAATGATTACAAGTGGTAAAATAAGGGTAAACCTGAGAATATAAGGATAAAAAAGTATTTAAAACGTCTAGAAAAATTATTTTATGATGGGTATACGAACAAAAATCACATTATCTTGTAGTTAAATAATTTTTTTACCATTTTAATTCTCAATTTAATTTATAATGAATTAATATTTTGGAACTCTTCCAAAGTGCCCCTCTCCTCTCTTATAAAAGGGCCCTCCTCCCTCTCTTTTTCACTACATTTTAAGCATTAAATATCTTCTAAAACATGACCATTTAGATTATAAACTTTTCTACATACATTATATAGGTTATGGACTTTTCAAAAGACTAGATCTACTGCCTTAAGAAGAAATTTATAGTATCGTCATCGAGAAAGATGTAATATCTTCTACCGATTCTTTCAAATCTATTTATCTTTATACTTTATCTTATTTAATGAATTCATTAAAAAGTAATAACATCAGTATCACTCATAAACATACATGTTATTATAAAAATTAAACACCCTTATTTCACCTTCTATCCATCCTATGAAAAATGAAATCACTGCACGTGCGTACATACAAATTAACATCTCCACACCGTGGTGTAATCTGTTTTTCACCACCACCTTACATGGATGGGTATAAAGGTGTAAATAATGACTATATATGATTAATATATCAATATAATAATTCTGAGATATTATACACCATCCACTTCATTATTGTTCAATAATTATGGGAAAGATATCATCACTCGTGCGTACGTACGGCTTACCGTCTCCACGACGCGATGAGATCCATTCCCCATGTTAACCATTCATGAATGATTATAACGTATATGTAATAAATAATCATGAAATAAATGACATAATAATGCTACTATATTTATGTATATATGTATATGTCATTTACATACTTCTATCTTATTTAATAAGTAAACAAAAACAGCGTTCATTCGTACGAACGACCTACCGTCTCCATGATCTGTGTATTCCATTTCATTTATCTATGTATTATATATATATATATATTTATATAAAAAATATAATATATATATATATATATAATTTTATACATTATGTATGTAATTAAATCATTATTTATGTAATTATATGAATAATAACATGTCCAAACACGTGCGATAAATGAAACGATTATTACCCAAAACATTGCTTTAACATTGAATTGAAAAACGAACGGAAAATATACAGTTGTAAGTGAATCATATATTATATCATAAATATTATTATGGTTTTTTTCAAGTTAATAATATGTTTAAACATAATATACATGAGTTTTGGACACTTACAGAAGAAATTGGACCTAAGGTAAGGGATAACTTCTCCAGTCTCATTTTATATGAGATTGATTATTCTTAAGTATATGTTGTGGATATATTTATCATCCATGTATATGTTTTCTAAAAATGTCTACATAAAATGTTTACTATATTATATGTAGGTTTAATATACTTTTTACCTCTTTTCTACTTTTACTACATGGTATGGATGAAATCTTTCTTTTGTTTACCATACGAGGTACTTTTTGACTTTTTTGGTAAAATTATATGGAGAATGATTTTATAACTTATACGAAAAGAACAGATTTTTATATCTTTAAAACAACTTATTTCCATTAATATTTTTTCTACACGTTTATAAGATAATTTTAAACTAAATTCATTTCTTTAAAAATTTCATGACATTTTGAGAAAAGAAAATGTGTGTGAAGAACTATGGATATTTTCCCCACGAACTAAGTTCAAGTGTTTTATCAAAATTGTTTTCAATCTAAGATGGAATGTGGCTATGTATCTATCCATATATTTAATTCAATATTATTGTGTTTATGATGGAATTATTTTTATGATGTCAAGTTATCTTAAGTGTATTATGTTATGGGGAAATGATATTTAAGAATCGCATTTTAACACATGGGTTATGCTATGATGAATGATTTATGTTTTTATGGAACATGTGAGAATGATTTAATTATGTTATTGGTGGGATCTATATCTCCATACAATGAATTGGGTAAATATTTATATCTCATGAGATTGACATGATTGGAATGGAAGGTAAATATGATTCATTAATACATGGATGGAACAACAAGTAATCCCAGTTTAGTAATAGACTTGGTCCACACTGATGGTCTTGGCAGTAATTCCTTGGATACTATTGAAATCATAATATGTTCTTATTAGTTTTCCACAATAACATGTTTTATTCCAATGTTATTTTATTGTGTTAATGTTCCTTTATGATCCATTACTTAGGTACAACCATGATTTATGTCATTGCTCAATATTTTGATTTTCAAACATTATGTTCATGGTTTTATTATAAAATGTTTATGGTTTGTTTTATGTTCTCTATGTTTACTCTTACTGATTATTTGATCTCACCCTTCCTGTGTTTTATTTTCCCTACGATATAAAGAATGGTGTTAGGTAAGAAAAAAAGGGAAGATCTTTATGTTAGATGTTGAAGAACTTTCACTATGATTAGAAGATTTTGTTTCGAGTTTTCAAAGGAACTAAACTAAAACGGTCTTTAGGTATCTGTTTGTGCAATGAATTTAAGTATTCTTCAAATGAAATGTAATTTTCATGTATGTCAATCTTGGTTCTCTACACCTCTTGTGATATAAAACTTACCCTTCAGTGATAAAAATCAATATAAAAATTCTGGGTAACCAACTAGTCCATCTTGAGAATGATATAAAACCATATCATCTTGAGGAAAAATAGGTCACATACAAAGTGATACCCACCTATCTCAAGGGGGAACTCCTAGAACATGCATAAAATCTCTCATAGAATCCCCAAAAGAGTATCAGGTTCCATCACACCATAGAAAAACTAAAAATCAAACCCATGGTTCTCCATAATATGAACTTATATAAAGAAATTTGATAAACCTATATTTGAAAGAGAATATACTATTGTAGCTAATACAGGAATAGTACCTATCATTGTAGTATTTATGGAACACTAATCATCTAGTATCAATTGAACTGCATATATATAGCTTAAGAAATATACATGAGATATATCCTAGATACCCTCAGTAGGGCTGGTCTATTGGCACTGTATGTCATGTCTATAGGTATATTAGCCACGACCACCACCTTGGTTCAATTAGAATGGCGTACTCCAGCTCCGTTCCAGACAATAATTATCTGACCCTTTTCCGAAATTTTGAGTCAATGTAGAACCTCAAACCCCTGAATCTGGAGGTAATGTCCTGGAAACCCACTATAGATGGGTTAATTTGTCATAGTCTCATTACTCATTTGGGTTTATATCAACCTAACTCCCCATGTATCCATTCTCATGACACTGATGACCTAAAAAATAACTACTAGAACTGATGTTGTGGTAAGTATTTCCATCATGAGAGGTCTCCAACAGTCACTTCCTACATCCTGACACTACACCACGGTATGAAGATGCTGAAAAACCCTACCTCACTCCCATATTTTTCCTTCTATTGCATTAAATTATTATAAATTGATTTATTTTTACATATCAATTCACCTATGAATAGATTTTATAACTGATAGCATCATCAAATTACATCAATTTAGTTTAAGTATCACCTAAAAAAATAGGTGTGATATTCTTGACCTTTATAAAATGGGTATAATTTCTCATGACTGATAAGGAACCCTATTCTAAGTGAAAAGACTCTTTGGCTCTATCATCCATCAACATCTCAAGACAATAATAATCAAAGAAAGATATCTAGAAAACCCTCCAAGATATTTCGGAATGATGATCCATCTATATAATAACGAATCAACATCTCTTGGGGAAATCCAAATTCATATATGTAGCAAAATTCAATATCCTCTTTGGAGGAGTCTTGTGATTCTTTAAAATCAATAGAATACCCTCAATCCATGAATCAACAGCTTTTGGTTTTCTATCGAAAATAAAAATGGTGGAAGTTTCTGTTGAAACTCAAGGGAAAACACTACTATAGCCATGATAGGATATGAATCTCCCTGAGTATTCTGAATATTGTGTAGTAAAGAATCTCAAAACTTCTCACTGTCACCTATATCAGGTATAACAAGCGGTTCCAAAAGTGGCACTACTAAAGGATATACAAGTGGCCTATTTCTCACAACCTCTAAATCATGGTTGTTTCTTCTCTCCTAGTGCACAACTGGAGGCATTCATGGTGAAATGACTCTAAAAATTCCAATAACACACCTCATAAAATATTTTATAATGAAAGGATCACAATATTTAAAATATGGCATGTAAAAACCTTTATATTCATGGTTCACACCACTTATACTACTCTAATGCTTAGTATGGGAAACACAATGACAATAAGAACACAATATATACTACAAACATCCCACATATGAGGTCAATTCATAGTCAATTAATCTACTATATGTCATGGGTTCCAATATTCAATGTTTCAATTTCATAATATAGAGGAAATTACCCTTTATGTTTCAATTGGATACTCCATTTAACTGATTCATTTTCATTTCATAATTTAAATTCATTTAAATTCATATTTATTTATATTTTAAATTATATTAAATTTATGAATTATATATATTCTTATTTCCAATATAATAAGGCCTTTACATATTATAAATTCAATCGTCACGTCTATTCATTCAAAACAATGAAGTCGTTCCAACCCCAACGATAAGTGGTCCATGGCTCAACATTCCATAATTGACTACTTATGGTGTCTAGATCAAAATCTCAGGAAAGAACTATTAAGTGTTGTTGGAACATTATTCAACCAATTATGTTTCATAGTTTCATACAAAAATGATAGTTTAATAAAAAATTTCTCATAAGACACATATAATATTGTCAGCCCATCACACAATGAATCAATGATGGCATGGAATATACAGGGAATGTAAATTTCCTAAATGTCTAAAATTATGAATTAGACCAATATATCATCCCTATACCAATACAGAGAAAATTCTATAAATAATAATCAACACAAAAAATAAAATTTTTCACCCAATGGTGACATTAGATCAATAGTAATAAGACAAATATTGGACATCAAGTCCCATTCCCTAGTAATTTATCTTTTCCCTATACATTAGTTAGCTACTCCAAAGATTAGTTTATTACCAAATCCACATTCCATCATAGTACCCTATCTTCCAATCCAAAATTCCAAGACAAATGAAAATAAAATGGGCTCTAATAAAACTTTGTAACATCCTTACCCTTGTTCTACTAAACAACGCCCTGATCCAGTGGGTCACTTGTCCTCAAGAACTCATCCTCACATTCCAAAGGATTTTCATTAGTACTGTAGGTATATGATGATCCTATTAGGAGACTACACAGTCATTATTAGTGAAAAATAGTGGTATAATAAATTAATAAATAGTGGAAGTATATTATCATCTAGAAATAGAAGTTTAAACATCTAAGAATTAGTGATAAATCTCAAAAGCCAAGTGATGAACTGTATTCCAAATGATAGGTGTTTTCATGAAGCTATATAGAAGACATAAAGTATGTTGAAGTTGTAATATAGTATAGTAAATTTATCAAATGTACATGAAACCTAAAGACAATCTTCTGATAGTATCACGTTCTATGCCTCAATCATATGCTCCCATACTCCTTTTCCAAAATCAATCAACCACTATCAAGAGGGATCTTGACTGTGTCCCTACTTGCATCAATGAATTATATCCAGGTACCAAATGGTGTCCCTACTAGGGATTGATATAATACTCGATAGTCCACCATCAAAAATGTATAGAACAGATCTAGTTTGTGCATAAAAGCTAAATTAGTGTGCATGAATAACAATAATATAACTGATAAAAGTAAAAGTAATGTTTTAAATTTTATCTTGGATCATTGTAACCAAGAAACTAAATCATAAGGGATTACTTTACAACATGATAAGAATCATTAATTTTCTTGGTCACGTAATCAATTATTAAACCTATATATTACAGGGTCTGAGGACATTAAATTTCCAAGGAATCCAAGTAAGCCAGATACAAGGAGAAGAAATTTACAAGGCATCTAATTGATTCATATAAATGGAGTATAAATGTACAGGGTATCCAAGTAATCCATATCCAATGAGTAGATATTCTCAAGGAATCCAAGGGGTTCTCGTTTTCCACAACACAAACCCTCCATTATCATTATAACAAATTCATTGAACAATTCATAAGCCAATTAATTAATTATTTCATTAATCCCTTAAAAATAATATACAATCCAATAGATTTTCCATTTCATACCTTTCATATAATAATTAACGGTCCATTTAGGTGATTACTACCAATAACATTCAACTTTTTAACCATATTAAATTCCCAATAATGTACAGTGATCTCAACACCCCTCAAGGGTGGCATATTCCTAGTCAAAAGAAAGAAACCATCCCATTGGTGGTTTAGGTTGAGGTCAATAACCTCCAATATTGAAAAAACGGAATCCTGGAATTTATTAAACAATAATTTAACTATTTGATTCATGGTTTTATTAATTTTGGAAGCAACACCCAGATGGTATGACATGCGGTATAATGAAAATAAGGTATATAAAAAATGAAATTGTGGTAAAATATATATACCACCGAATTATTCTTATAAAGTAATATACATCTAGTATTAGCCTATGATTTGGTAAGGATCAGAAGAATATTTATATTTAGATGAATAACCAAAAAATAGGGAATATTATATTTCATCAAAATAGAATTATTTAAATAAATAAAAATGATGAAATGATACTAAGGAATTAATAACTCACTGATGGATATCTAATTGGATGATCAACACTCGAAAGAGATATAACATAGAAGAACATGATAAAATCCCCAACTAGGCTTCGAAGAGAGCATCAATGTGAGGGAGAGGGGATTATCACTGAGGAATAAGAAAACGTGGATATGGTTGGAACACTATAAATCCATTAATGAAAAAAGGTACATTATCCACCATTAAATTGTCACATGGTTTTCCAGCATTGTCACAAAAATCGTGCATCGGCCATCCAATGCTCACTGCCTAGGCACCCCATCTCCCATGGTAATGTGACATGGTTAAAGAAATAGTGAACTCAATTTGTTTTTTCCCATATTATATTGTATACTATAGTCATACATGCATATTTACTTGGTTTTATAGTTTCACTGAACCGTGTTGTCCCTGATAGTGCACTGGACCACCTAATATGGTCTGATCTTACCGTGTGGACTGTGTGGCATAGTTTTTGCTGACCCTACATCCCTACAATTTTCTCCAAGATAGGGGGACCCAGGCCCAAATTGGCCCTGAACACCCTTCTTTACTCTATAACGTCATTCAAAATTCATAATAGGATAAAATTTTAGATCTACACCAAAATAATGTTACATACCTTAATGAAAAACTAGGTTCTTACACATCAGATTTTCTCATATAATTGATGAGTCATAAAAGGAGTAGTGTCTCAATATCCATCATGACCTAAAATTGATAATTAGTCTACCTAAAACTCCATAAGTTCCATACCTGATGTCAATATCCACACACACATTCATAAGTATCAGAGTCGTGGTCCCAATCTGAGCTACATCACTTGACACCCGAGGGACAACTATATCATGTAAGGGACCCCAACCCACTTGGGATTAATGAGGAGAGTGTATGACACTATATATAGAGTACACATTTTCTCTAATGTTTTTCGGAGATGTAACTATACCTAAATAAGGATTATTGGGGACCGATGTCCTGTTCCAATAGTGGAGTTCCAACCCAAGAATCTCTCAGATGTTCAAAACTGGTCACTTCCATTAGCTTTGCTTATCTGCAAGAATCGTCTCACTTGTTAAATATCAGGTTGCATCTATGATTCCAAAATTAATGATATCATAATGTCCAAGATAGAACACATCTCTAGATAGGCTACTCAACAAGTGCCGACGAAGGTGATATAAAATGTAAGGGATTCTAGGAAATCTATATGATATGTACATTCAGAAACATGACATGTGGCATCATCTAAATGCTTGAGAATGTTCTTACATGGATATAACTCAGCCATCCCTAGAACTTCCAATGGAATGTCTCTATGGGGACACAATGTTTCTGTTCACCTAGATTTATGGGTGTTTACACTTTACATAAGGCTATGCATTCTATGTACCTCTGCAAGGTGTGTACCTACTAGGACATGTAGTGTATTTTAACCTAGGGTATTGGGAGAGTTCTCTCAATACAAGTAATTCCAACCTAGGTAGTCTCATATGGTGTGTGGTCCTAGCCACATGTCATGTTTTACTTTACTTGGGGTATTACCCCAGAAACCACAATAATTCAAGAAACACTTGTGTTCCTATGGATTACATGGAATGTAGTCAATTTTTTTAATGATTGAAAGTATTCTCTTCGTGCAGCCACTAGTTATTCCACTCCCATTATGAATCTCACTATTTCACTAGCCCATCTTTTTAGAATAGAATAAAATTATTTTTAATGATAATCCCCAACATTTGGTTCTAGGAAATAATATTTCTTGATGTTAATGCAAGATCTTCTACACCTATCATCACCAAAATGGGGTTTCGATCCCCAGTAAAAATCATCTATTATATGAAGTTGCATCATGATCCTTTCACAATCGTCAAAAAATTTCCATTCACATATCCATCACATATCGAATGGATCGATCATGCATGAACTAGTCTATAAATATATATTTTCTAACCCCATGAGAAAATGATGAAGAATAAAAAGAACTATTATAGGAAAAAGCATAATAATTAGAAGAAATATTCATTGTATAATGTATACCCTACTAATGATCACAAATTTTAAAAATAAAAGGGGCAAAACATGGAGTAGAAAAAATAATAATCAAAATATCAAATATTTATTTAGTTCTAGATAATGTGATAAACTAGATTCCTGGATATTATGTAGATAAATAATCCCTGAACAATAATCCCATCAAATGTGTGAGGACAAAAAAAATAATGATCTCTACTCATCAATGGATTGATCAATCATGATAAACACATTCATTGGCGATGATGTAGAAGATCCCTACATTCATCATTCCTCTCATTAATCCCTTGATCATCAATCCTCGATCACCCTTCCCATATTTCGTAAGGAAAATGAGACTCTCCCTTACTCCTCTTTAAACACCCATGGTTATACACATCACCCAAGACTTTTTCAAAATATGTATATATATGTTTTAGGTTCTAGGATAAAAAAATTTAAGATATTAAACAATATAATTGATTTAATTTTTTTAATATGCCATCCAATGATTTCTATCCAACTAATATTTGATGTATACCAAAGTTATTCCACACCAAGGGTAAAACCTATGGTCCAGAAACAAATATGGTCCTAGATAATCTATTTGAATTTCTAATCAATAGGAAATTCATTTATTTTTAAAATAATTTCATGTATTCATAAATATATAAAAATATTTTTAATTTTTTAATTCATGGATACTACGCACCCAATATACAATGCCAAATCATTATAAACATCAAGATATATATTTAGAAATATTCAAAGGATCACACTATGGAAATTAGAGTTGTTACATTCACCCCTTATTCAAGGGTTTTCACCCTGAAAATAAAAAAATACAAAAAATGGTGGGGGTACAGATCTCCCATATGACTCTCACACTCTAAAAATCACTCTTACACACCCCCATGTATCCTAAGAACTCATACCATAGAAATGGTCCTTATATTTTGGAACTTATCCTATCGACCCTCAATCTCCCATGAGTACTCTAATAAGGTGGATTCATCCATAATACCCATCTCTCCCCATTCAATAACTTGTCATGGATCACACATGTATCTTTGTAGTTATGCAACATGGAAGATTTCATACACTCAATCCATCACTGAGGGTATATCCATGTGGTAAGAAACATCACCATCACTCCATTAGATATGGAAAACCCAATGGAACATAGGGATAAATCTCATACTCTACTAAATATATATAAACCTCTTTATATGGAGACTCTTTAGATGAAATGCCCTGCCTTATTCAACTCCAAAGGTTTATAATTTCATTGCATATAAATTTTTTTCAACAATTTGAAACCCACATATACTTTTGGACCACATAAACCCTCACTATCAAATCTTCTTACATTTATATCCCAAATAAACAAGTCGTCCCAATCTTAGTCCAATGTAAGGGAGACCAATAAGGTCTAACATAACATTCCTCAAAAGGTGTCATTCCAATAATGTAGTGGAATAAATTATAAGAGGAAAACTACAACAATATAATGTGATTTAACCATCTCTATACATTTTAAAACACGTTTGATTTTATCATATTCTCTAAAACATAGATGTTTTGTTCAGTTTGAACATATATTTGGGGCTAAAACACCACGATCACCCATAAAAGAGACACAAAGTACTCCTATAATAATCTCCACAACCATGATATGAAATAAGAATCTTTATCATATATGGTAGTTGTGGGTACCCACATGAAATTATATGACCCCCTATATTTAAAAATTCACAAATATTTCAAACTAACTCTACTCTTAATTTGAATGTATGCGTCCTGACTCAGTTGGTTGGTCGATAATTTCATAGATCACGTCATTTCCTATCTATATATATGGAATCCCCATCAAAAAATTAATTAATTTTCATCCAACATCCATTCTTGGATCTAAAAATATTGTGTCAGACCTACAGGAACATGATGTTTGACCTTTACCTATTACCATGTGGTGAACCAATAAAAAAAATAGAAACAATACACATCATCCCATCCCACAAAAACTACATTCAAAGAACATTATACATTTTTCTACACTAGTATGTTTATCCAATGTATAGGTATGAAAATCAAATATCACTAACTCATGTAACATGACCAGAACAACCATCCATCTTGGGAAAATGAATACACGATCCCAGCCTTTAGAAAATCTATTGGGAAAATATACTGAGGCTATATGTTCACATAAAACATCAAAATCTACATCTCATAATTGATCATCTCTCATAAATTAATATGTGGTGGAGTCACTATGCTCTACTGAAGGTAATATGGATCCCCATCCACCTCTAGAGTTTGCTGTCATGTATACTATTCATATAACACCTCATCCACCAAGAAATAATGATACTTCTTTAGTAAGAGATTATTCTACCACATTGACCTACCCTTGATTATAGAATATCACAATGTTATATTCCTTTAATAACTCCATGAATTGCATCTTTATAAAGTATAGATATCTTTGGGTAATGATGTACCTAAGACTCTAGTCATCCAATTAATCAACAAAATAGTAACCCAATAAAATTACTCCATATATACAAGGTACAGAAATCAACATAAAAAACTATGTAATTGGTCACATATCATTTCTCAAGGGGTATCATCTTACGTGACACATTAAAAACACCACTAGCATCTGAATCAATACAAATCTGATCACATCTCTAAAGGAATTGAAAATCATCAAATACATGACATCCACCTCAGGTAGTCTAAATGAATGATCATTGTTCATCCTCTGGATCAGTTCCTCGAGTGCTATAAGATACTTCTCAATAAAGTAAAATGGAATCCTTTTCTGTGTCATGGTAGTAAGAGTGACTTTAATCATAAAAATCCATTTATGATCATCTGAAATTAACCTTCCCAACGAAAAAATCTGGCTCCACTGAGAGACTCATGGTTGGTTCCCAAGTGATCATCTCATCAATCATTAACATATCCACTACTAAAAAATTATCAATGATGGCAGGCTCATAAAGGGAAACATTTTCTATCCAAAACTAACACCTTAAGATCACAATATATAATTTTTAATCCCATTATAAGTATATGAACATCCTAAAATAAAAATTATTCTCCTCCTTAGATACATAGTATATGAATATTTCATCGATAAAGTTAACCATGAATTAGTCATAGAGTGGATGAATGATATGATTCCTATGTTTTATGACTAATGCATGTTCATTAATCAAACCAAAGTGCATCACCCAGAAGTCAAAATGTAACATCCTAAGATTTTTTATGGAAACAATATTTACTTAAATGGAATATTAAATACTATGTGACCTTTATAACTATCCTTTAAAAACAATTTCACTGTTTATTTGATTTAAAATTAGAAAAATTGTCATCTACAAATGTGCGCAGTATATTATTTAGAGTCTAATGGAACCAAATTGTTTTTATGGTGAATTTTAATATACCGTTACAAATAGTACTATGACCTAATAAATAGTAAATCATACTATTATTTTATTTTATAAATTCTTTAAGATAATGATATCTTGTTTAATTTTTCAATGTGATAAAAAAGAAGTTATAGTATTTAAATTGTTAATTGTTGAATTAAGTGTTATTTTATTTAAAAATTAAATTAATGATATTTAGAAAACTATTTTAAAAAAAATGACTTCATTTATGTATTCCACATGTTGAAAAATGGTCAGGGTGATTTTTTGGTATTTTTCTGAAATTCTTAATTTTTTTAAGAATAGTAAAATGTGGTAAAATACCATATCTTACATTTATTAGTTAAATACCCTATTTATGAAATCAAGAGTGATGTAAGAAAACATGGTTCAATCTAAAATTTCATTATTACTATTTGGGGTCACATGAATTAAATATATTCATAGGCTAGATCAAAATATTACTCTAATGGTAAAAATAATTTAAAATACCTCCCCTCCTCCAGTATAAATTCCACCCTCATCCTCGTCTTCCTCCCAAACCACTAAAGCCTTGAACATTGCAAAATTTATGTCAAATTCCCTCCCCAATATTCTTCTCCACGTCTTAGTGATTTTTGTCTCTCCACAAGTCCAAAACCAAACCCCTTAAGAAGGATCTCAAGGGGAATAGATCAAGAGGTAAACATCCTCTTTTGTTTTCTTTCCTTCCATTAATTTTTTGTTATTCATTTTAATTATATTTGGATTATGTTGGGAAATTTCACTAAATATCCTCTATTAATGTGCATATTTTGTAAGAAAATGAAGGACCTCTTTATTATCATCAAAATAGTTTATGAGAATTTAAGCGACGCCGTTAGAATGCCGAATTTTCAGAAGGGATTTCTCAAATTTTCTTTTAATTCAAGATTCATTTCGTTTCTTCTTATTTCCTCCCCTAATACTATCCAAGAGTCATGAATCCTCTCTAATATTGTATATTATAGATTTTATCATGTTCATGTAAAATTAATCATCATTATTCTTCTCCTATCCCACTTATTCAAGGAATTTAAACACTGTCCGTGATGTGTCGATTTACCAACATCATGGACGATGTGCTCTTAATTTCTATTAATTCCTTCAAGGAGGGAGATGAAAAATATATTATGGTTGAAATAGGTTATGCTATATGTATTATGTCTCATAAATGGTCTTGGAATTGGTTTTTACAAATGGTTTTAATTTATAAAACAAAATGAGGTCATTATTATCAAAGAACCAAAAAATTGATCTAAACGAACATCATTAATTTTTTGACATATGAATCACCCTCATGTAATAATTAAAATTGAAAAATGGTATAATTTATGGTACTTTAAATATTAAAAAACTAGTCAATTCCATTTCTAGAGTTTCAATTCCAATTGACAAGAACAAAAATCATGCACCAATCATGGAAATCATGTAAAGAACTCACAAAAAACAGTGCATGGAACAAAATAATAACAACTAATGGGTGAAATGGTGTATTGAAATGATAATATAATTTATTATAAAGATTTATACATTTATTGTTTTAGTAGTAACACAATTTTAACCATTATATAATAGTTTTAAACGATTTGGAAGTAAGACAATCTTGAGGTAAAGGAATTCATAACCCGATTTCCAATCTTTGGGTTAACATTCTACTACATTATTTATGTGGTATTAAAAATTTTTCATCAATGAGTTTTGTTTATTATATGTTTAATTAATTGTAGATATAGACTATATTCATATTCCTTCAACTCAATTATGTCTTACATAAATTTAATTATATTAGTAATGGGTTTTTTTGAAATCTACTTTTTAAATGTATGTTTTCCAAAATTCAAAAGAAATTGATTTAGGATTTTATTTAGGTGGTATGATTTTGTTCTAGTTCATGGAAATTGTTTATGATGAATGGTGGGGCCTATATCTCCCTATATTTCATTGGTAGGTGTATGTTTGAGGTCGTCTGTAGTGACACTCCAAGAGTAACTACGATGGTTACAAATATTGTATGGTAGTCGTGAGGGTTACAAACTATAAGGTAGGAAAGAGGGTAAAACAATTATATATGTAAGGAACCAAGATACCATTATGGATATATTTATGTTATTATGTTTTGTGTGGATATTTTATAAATCTCATGTTTCAAAATGTAAGTATATATGGGGGAAAAGTATGCCTTTTGAAAATGATATCATATGGTACATGTATTCATCGACTAATGTGTTCTTCACTTCCATTTATATCCCTTTCTGAGTTTTATACTGATCCGATGTTTTTTAAATTTTTTCACAAGAATCCTTTGATGTTCAAATGGATGTTAAGGAGATAATTTAGATAAATCAAATTGTTTGTAATATCTATTAATTTTTTTGAATCATGATTCAATATATGTAATCTGTTGCCTAATTCTCTCGAACCTATACCAGAAAAGGTCCCCATTATTAAAATTTACTTTGTATTTTTCAGTTATCTAGTATTTTTAAAAAAATACATAGCATGTTTTAGTACTGAATCTAGAATTGAAACTTCAAGGCATTATAGTTGGTATTATAGGAATAGTCTAGACCACTTTGGAGATTAGATGTTGGCGTTTTAAAAAAAATTGGGATAGAATTTAATTTTGAACATATAGTTAATTATGAACACATAATAAAATAGTTTTTTTCATAATTATTGTAATCTATATTCATAATTATAAGTAGAACGAATTAATTGTGATGTCCCAATTCATTTATGGTCTGGATAATGTAACATTCCAATATTTTAAAAGGATACACTATGTTTTTAAATGAACTACTAAATATTATGTAACCACTATAACAAGACTTTAAAGATAATGTTTCTACTTATATGTTTTGAATCTCGAAAAATAATCATTTACATTTGTGTTTAGTATGTTATTTGGAGTATAATAGAACCAACCTTTTTTACTGAATATTAACATACCCTTACGAATAGTATTATGAATAGTCAGATGACCCTAATGAATAGTAAATCATATTATTATTTTATTTTCTTATGGATTTAAGATAATGAAATCTTGTTTAATTTCTCAATGTGATATAAAAGTAGATATAGTTTTTAAAATGGTAATTTTTGAATTAAGTATGATTTATTTCAAAATTAATATAATGGTATTTGGAAAATTATTTTAAAAAAATGGACATCATTTTTTAATTCCAAATGTAGAAAAATGGTAAGGGTGAATTTTTGGGATTTTCCTAAAATCCTTGAATTTTAGATGAATAGTGAAAGACAGTAAAATATTGTATATTCAAATTATCAGGTAAATACACTATTTATGACATCATAAGTGATGTAAGACACTTGTATTGAACTCATGTTCCAATATTACTATTTGGGGTCACATTAATTAAGACTAGTAAATGTCTTGAGTAAAATATTATAATAATGATTAAAATACTGTAAAATACCTCCCCTGCTCCACTATCAATACCACCCTCATTCCCCTCTTCCTCCCACACCTCTCAAGCATTTATCATTGACTAATTTCTACCAAATTCCCTCCCCAATCTTCTTCCCCACGTCTTATAGCTATTGGTCTCACCAAAAGACCAAAACTAAAGAACCTAAAAAGGATTTCAAGGAGAAGTGATCAAGAGGTGACAATCTTCTTTTGTTTTCTTTCTTTCTTTTCATATTATGTTATTATTTTTAATTTAAATTGTTTTATATTGAGATATTTCATTAAATATACCCCTTACTTCCCATATTATGTAATAATGATGAGGTACATCTTTCTTCTCCTAAATATATTTTCTGAAATAATAAGCGACCCCATTTGGCTGTCGAATTATCGTAAGGGATTTCTAAAATTTTATTTTTTATTCAATATTACATTCTTTTATTCTTCTTTACTCACATCCTCTTATCCAAGATGCATTAAATATCCAGAATATTGTATATTCAGGATCTTCTCATGATCATGGAAAATTCATCATCCATATTCTTCTCTTCTATAACTTATTCAAGGAATTTAAACATAGTTTGTGATGTATCGATTTACAGACATCGTGGATGATGTGATTTAAATCTCATTTATTTCCATATAGGCTACTCATGAAACCATTTTTATGGTTGATCATAGTTATGATATATGAAAAATGTCTCATCCATGGTTATGTAATTCTTTTTTACACATGGTTTTAATTTATAAAACAAAATGAGGTTGTTATTATCAAAGAACCAATAAAATGATGTAAACGAACATCATTAATGTTTTATCTTATGAATAACCCTTATGTAAGAATTCAAAATGATAAATTGTATATTTAATGGTACTGAAAATATTTAAATACCACTCCATTCCAGTTCTATAGTTTCACTTCCAATTGACAAGAACAACCATCATGCACTAGTCATGGAAATCATGTAATGAACTCACCCAAAATAGTGCAAGGAACGAAATACTAACAACAATAGGGTAAATAATGTAATGAAATTGTAATATATGTTATTATAAAGATGGATATTTTTCTGTAAGATATTAATAACTCTTTTTTAACCATTACAAATGATATTTAAACAAGTTGTAAGTAAGACAAACCTAAGGTAAGTGAATTCTTAACCTGATTTCCATTCCTTTTTTAACATTCTAATTCATTATTTATGGGGAATTAAATTTTTTTGTGTGATGATTTTTGTTTATAATATATTTAATTATGTGTGAATACAATCTATATACATATTCCATCCACTCTATTAAGTCTCACCTTAATTGTATTATATTTATAGAGGGATTTTCTTTTAAACTCCTATTTTTAAAATTCTATTTTACGATATTCAAAAGAAATGTTTTCATGTAATTATTAATGTTGTATGTTTGTGTTATAGTTCTGGAAAATTGTTTATGATGAAGGGTTGGACCTATAACGCCCTTCAATGCATTGGGTATGTGTATGTTGAAGGTCAGTTGTATGGTCACTCCGAGTGTAATTTTGATGGTTACACAAATTATAAGGTAGCGGTGATGGTTACAAATTATAAGGTAGCCAAAAGGGTTAAAAAATTATGTATGTAATTACCCAATATACATATATGGTTATATTTAAGTTATTATGTATTTTGTGGATGTTTTTTAAATCTAATGTTTCACAAAGTATGTATATATGGGTGACAAGTATGTATTTTGAAAATTATTTCATATGTTACAAATTTTCATGGACTATGTGTTATTTAATTGCTTTTATAGCCATTAAAAAGATTTATACTCATTCCAGGTTTTTATCTGTATTTCTCATGAATCCTTAGAAGTTAAAAGGGATGTTAAGGTGCTAATTTATATTAATCTAGTTATTTATATTTTATATTAATTTTTGTAAACTCTATTTCAATATTATGTATGTTATAGTCAAATTCTCCAAAACCTAGACTAGAAAAGGTCCTCATTTGTATAATGTACTTTGTAGTATTCAGTTATCTATTATTTAAAAAAACACAGCATGTTTTATTACTGAATCTTAATTTTCAAATTCAGGGCTTTACACATAATGACCATAAATATATTTTAATTACAACATTAAAATATCATGTTCACGCACCCTAAATTGACACTAGTCATACCCCAAATTAATCATTGAAAAATAACCCATGCCTATAAACGTTTTTAAATTATTTTAAACACTCTTCATGGAGTACTTTTTCATGATCACCCAATATTTCAAGAAAATAAAGTGAACATAGAGCCTCAATATCTCAACCTTCTTTTTTAAAAACAACACTAGATCCCCAAGCATGATACAAATGGTTTGATAAAACCTTTTTCTTGAATATATTATAACTGAACCCTTTAATATTAAATCTCATTAGGGGACATTTGATATATTGTAGAAGATATTGATGTTGTCCAGGGGTGAAATTTGATGAATAATTTGATACCCTTCCTTAGAGGTAGTCCTAGAACATATTCTGGAAATACATTTATATAATTCTGAACTACTACTAGATGATAGATGTCTTAAGTTATCACTACATGAAGGGAAAAACTCACAAACATTTGGGGGAAATTTTGAAGCTTCTTCCTCACGAGCCTAACTCACTTAGCCGTAAGATCATTCTCACCCATGAAGGAGAATGTCGTCCCATCAGTATAAATGTATCTAACACTCCTATGATGACATTATTTATGGGAATTCACAATATACAACCATTCCATAACGCAAATTAGTTCACAAGATTTCATCACAAGGACTATGTGATCCAATGGGAAACTATCTCCACAAAGTACCAACTTTCACTCCTTTAAGATTTTTGATATAAAGGAATCACACCCTATAGGATCTTTTAGGCACATATGATGGGGAATGGAATCCTCCAGATACTCTAGATCTTGTACTAGGTATGTATATATCTGATTTATTTACACATAACTATGTCTAAAAGAACATGATATAAGATAGATAAGATATATATTGAACCTCAAATCATCTTAGTAGTATCCCGGTTATATCCCTTCATAGCCTATATATACTACTCCCTATAACTCAAGCCCTATAATCCTAGTGTTGGCCACCTAGTAATGGTGTGGAGGGTAGGCTGAAACACCTCCCCCATCGTGCATCTCCTCCTTCCAAGGCCTCACCTACCCATTTATCAGCATCTCCCCTAGAGGTTGCACTAACCAATCTTGAGATCCCGCTATTCGGAATGATGTCGCCTCAATGGAAGTTCATCCACTATCTTTCTACCATATTAAATTCATTAGGTTGGATATTCACAATACATGTGGCATCACCTATCATTAGAATAACATCTTCTTTATCTAGGATGACTAGACACTCTTCATGAACCCTACACTATAGATAGACATTTCCGTGTCTATGAATTAGTATGTCTATATTATAGGAACCTAAATATTGATTTCTATTATCTTTTGTAGATGATGTAGTCCCAATATTTCCACTATATTCTCATTTTTCCTAACATCCCTCAGATAGAATGTTATCTATAGAAAATGCCTACTCCAACACTCTAACATAACTAGGAATGAAAAAATGATACAACAGTTTCTCATATGTCTTTGAGAATTTTGTTTTCAATCATTCATGCATAAAATTATCCATCTCACACCATATCATTAGATTATTTTTTTATGTGAGTAAACCTTGGGGAATACTGATCAACTGACATATCACATGTTGTGGCTCAAGAAGCTCCTAGAT
Organism: Viscum album; assembly: GCA_963277665.1. Lineage (NCBI taxonomy): Eukaryota > Viridiplantae > Streptophyta > Magnoliopsida > Santalales > Viscaceae > Viscum > Viscum album. The sequence goes on along the minus strand of OY728130.1, from coordinate 1,797,657,791 downwards.
CAGCATAGAGAATAATATTGAAGGATAATACACATCGTGAAACAATTACAAAAATTATATCCATTATAGACGCTTTTCATCATGGGTGTGTGTTATATAAACCCATAAGGGCACAACTACTCCATTAAAAAGATAGGTTACAAGGGAACCATCTCAACGATCATTATCCCCCAAAGTCTAAAAACATATTCTACTACCTCATGAAAATTCTTCAAAGACTGGTGGTCTAGATTATAAAAAAACCCGAATTTTCACTATCACTATAACTCACATAACACGTGTCATGACCCGTACCCCAGACCCCGTGCCATGACATTCCCCAGGCCCACCTCCCTATGGTTTAGGGGTGGCCACTAGTGTCGAAGGTGTCAACCTACTAATGGGAGGCATTTTACTGAGTACTTGTTTGCACACGCACACAACCATGACCCTAAGCTAGAAAAGTGAACTTGCATGCCACTAAACAACCACTGAGTAAAAGTACAAAATGTAGGTCAACTGGGGAAGAATATCATCCCAACAAAGGATGAACTGAAAACAGGAAAATACTAGGAAACTATAATAGATGTCTACTGAAAACCCTACATGATGGGTAAGTGTAGAGTATTTATCAGAATCTATAGAATTCCATTCCACCTACATGACCTTAGTGGGTACTCCCCCTTCCTCGGCCACCAAGTCCTCTGCCTTGTCATCAGTCATCTACACTAGACACAACACGTGTGGGCGACGACCAAGTAGGGATGAGTATTGAAATAATTATTTGGGACCCCGAAACCAACTTGGGTCTCAAATAAACCCAAGAAAGAAATAACAAAATAATGAACAGAGATTAGAGTCACTAGAGTCATCTCAACGCAAGTATAACATAACGTGATGGTTGAAAAACCAATGTTTGCAAACACCGAACATCAATCACTGCAAGAGAAATCATCCCCCATGAGTCCTTTAGGTTAGATATATCACCTATACCTATTCATCAGCTGAGTCATGAAGCCTCACTGGGTAGGTCAGTACTAGAACCTAGCCGGTAGCTGAGTCACGAAGTCTTGCTAGGTAGCTGAGTCATGAAGTCTCACTCATAGCTGAGTCATGAACTCTGTATAGGAAGATGAGTCACAAATTCTTTCTCGGTCAACATCCATGAGATCGTAAATAGAGGATTTTATAAGGAACGACCTGTCATATGGGTCCAAATTCTGTAGACGGCACATCAATTGGACGTACGGTCTGGGAGATATATCACTTTTTATAAAGTGGGTGGATTGAATGTGAGCTCGGTCTGACTAGATAAGATAGACCTGACCGACCCGTACCAGGGTCCTGTATGACCCGATCCTCTCTATCTAGCCTATTGGGCCTTACTGGACCCAGTGGAAGTTGGTCGTGGCTCTAGTCCGCTTGGTCACCTAGTGACCCAAAATAGATCTAGCCGGACCGGCACTAGCGGGGTGGTCTCTTTTGATAGTTCGAGCTTCCGCATGGCCTGACATTATCCCATCGACCTGTTCTGCTAAAGAGGACCAAATTGAAAATTTAGATGTGCTCTCAGGTGGCACGGTGCGCTGGCCTAGCTCAGGCAGTCCTATTGGGGCATGCTCGACCAGTTAACCGACCACACCACTTGTCTGCACGTGGCCCACAAGGAGTAGGCTGCTCCACCAACATAGTGATAGGTTGGCAGCACGTCTATCCAACCATCACAGTCGATGGTATTCATGCTCCCCCATCACCATGGCATGCACCGAGCATGTTTCCTCCCACCTACGGCTCGCACTGCCGGTCGCCAACAGCATCTGTGGGCCACCGAGTCTGCTGAGGTGGCCTGATCGCAAATCCATCTATTCCTTTGGGCCTCTTAGGACACTGCCATCACTACCACAACCTTGGATTCACCCTGGTTCAATTTCAAGGATGTATCCATAATGAACGTAAAAGTAGAGGGGCTCGGGCCTTATTCATGTCGGCATGCGCCCTTTGTGTTAGATGTTTAAAAACATAGGGGAAGCTCAGGATCACAGTTCCAACAACAATAATTTATTTCCAGATTAGAAATTTCCAAAAGAACACCCTCCCATAAGAAAACATTATCTATGGATCAATATTTTCAGGAATTGATCTGTGTTCGTTGTTTTTAGAATTAATATAGTGATAACAAAAACAACAAAGACACCTACCGGGGTTGGATCATTTTTTGGCGATGAACGGTGTCATTGTGTTCATCATTTTTTGATCCTCTATTTATATTTTTTGGTCATTTGTCATTTTTGATTACCTATTCAAAGGGTGTAAGAAGAATGTGCACTCTGTTTGTCTCTCCACAATATGATTTTTTAGGTCATTGGGGCCTGTTGTCATCACCCCCCAAAGCTCCAGAGCAGAACTAGGCTTGTGCCAACCATTTTTCCTTTTCTACATGTCAATTAAATGATGAAAAGATAATCAAAATTTCTTTTAATTTTATGTTATTAATTCATTATGATGTGTCATTTAATTATACAACATATTAATTTTTTTTTGAAAACCATTGAATTTCAACCATTTGAAAATTTACAAAAATAATATAAAACATGTTTTTTTTCTAACTTTTTTTCATTAAAAATTCTATATGAAACTTTTTCCAACGACCTGCGTCGGTCGAGGATGGGTCCATTCTAAGAGGATCCTACTATTTTGAGTTCAATTGTCGCCTCATATTTTTGATCTGAGCACTAGATTAAATGTTAGAAAATCCTTCTCCCATATTTATTTAAATGAACCATAATAATATTTCAAAAATTAACATTCACCCTCAACCCATGCCAGTCATGTTTAGGATTCACTTAAGTGGAAAACAACTTCATGAGCTCAATGGTACATTCATATTATCAATCTGAGTTTCCATTCATGAGTTTTAAGAATTTTAAAATAAAAGTATTGTTACAATATTTTTTTTATTTATGTCCAAAAACTAATTTCCACTGTATCCATGTGTCATCCAGTGTTAATATTTTCCTAATGAAAGAATACCCTCATGATCTCAATAGTGGTCTCATATTTTCAATTTTAGTCAACATTTATTCTCTATAATCATTTTTAAAATAAAATAAAATAATTTAATTATTTTTTTCGGTTATTCCATTTTTAGGTTTTCTCAGTAGAGTCATGCACCAACTAATCTTAAGTAATTATTAAGGTAAATCTGCAATCCTGAACACTACGGTGCCCTCATATTTCTATTTTAGGAACTCATTTAACTATTATTCTAATTTTTTAGGAAAACCATTCACGCATGTTCTTTAATGCTTTAAATTTTTCAATGGATCATTATATGAACTACAATCCTTTGAATCTATCACGTTTTCAACACACGGTTTCAAAAAAAATCATATATAAAAAAGTACATGGATTTTCATGAGACATTGCATTACTCTATAATTTTTAGCATTTAAGTTCTTGTATGAAAAAATAATTTGAAACAAACAAATGGGTGTACTGAGCACTAATTTGAGCCTCCCACTCCAATGTTCCCTCCTAGATATTCCTATGATACCACCTAATGTGCACCAGAGTAATCGACCATTCATCAAGGACCTACTCCCATCGATCCTTTATCACCAATAAGAATTCTGTAAATGTTGATCCATATTCTATGTCTTTCTTGCATCATTCGATGACATATGATGGATCACACACGTACCTCCTAAACTAAGACATGTAAAAAAATAATGCACCTGGTGGATCTGTTGTTGGAGAGCAAGGTGGTATGCCATCTCGCCAACTATGCTCAGAAAATGAAAAGTTCTCTTGAACATCAGAGATAACATTCCACCCCAGACAACTCTATGTAATCCTCAGCAGGGTGAGACCTAAATAAAAACATGGTCTCCCTCTTCAAACACTAGGGGCCTCTATATCCTATCCAATTAACATTTTATTGTTCAATTGTTCGTTCTTTATCTGCTATTGGATGATATGAACCTTCTCAATGGTAGCCCATACCAACTCTTGACCCATGAGTGCTGACTCGCCTATGATTGTATGGTCTACTCCATCCAACCATCAGTCTGTGGGTGAAAGTCTGTTCTCAATAATATTTGATTCCCAAACCCCTCTCGAAATCCCTTAGTCAACCTGATTGTAAATCAAGCATCACGATCTGAGAAGATTGTCGAATGCACCTCGTGAAGCCACACTATCTCTTGGACGTAGAGTCATACAAATCCCTCTACAGATCACTGGTCTCAGATGGGTATGAAATGGGTTGACTTGGTGGGTTAGTCTATGATCACCTAGATGGTATCGTAAAGCGAACAAGACCACTACTTTCTTTATCCCTGGTCTCATGTACTGACATCCGAGATCCTAGTACATATTTTCTACTCCAGGGTGTACGGACAAGGGGAAGTTATGGAACTCCCCTAAAATATCATCTCACAACTCCATTGGTACTATTGTTCACTATTTGAAAAGTGATGAAGTGCTCTCCAACTATCGAAAATCTATTAGGTTCCAATCTTGAGGATAAATGAGCATGTTGAGCCTCGAAGCTGACATCTCTAAGTTGTGCCTCCCTGGCTCTCTATAAGGTTGGAGGGGAAATAAAAATCAACATAAGAAAATTAGTATCATCTATATCCATGTAGGATATTTTTATAAAGGTAAATTACTATGATGCCTCATTCAGTAGCTATAAACTGGGTATCATACTGAGAGAATCCTCTACCGCATTTTCTATTCTATGATTATAGACTACCCATAAGTTATAGTCCAGTAGAAACATCATCCATCATCTATGTCTTAGTTTTTGAAAAAACTATGGTCACCTTTCCATCCACATGAATGGCTACCGCATTTTAACTGACTAATGTTCCCATAGACCGTTTGATAGTGGTTAATCATTCTCCACAGCCACTTGGATAAGGTTCCAGTAATCCACACATAACATCAAACATTGGTTCATAATAAGACCTTCCTATGCAAGTCCCCCACCTACGCCCCCTGCTTCCAAAGAACTATAATAGCCCTCTGATATCCTGAAGCTAATATCAGGGCCATATAAGGGTGTATAATGATATATATGTCCCTCCCCCTGTGGGAAGGTAATACTAGAAACATCATTTTAAAGGGAATTCCAACAATCATCCACTACTATTGGGAGTTTAAAACTCAAAACATCTACTTCATCAAGGGTAAGGTTGGCTCACACAAGAGTGATCTACTACACCCCACTGTGAATGTGTTTATCCCATGATTCCTGGGTTTCCTTTTTTACCGAGCATGGAAAACCCCATTCGCGCACTACAGATATACCACCGCCTTTTTCATAATATACTCAATCTGACCATGAACTACCGATGACCAGTTCATACCTAAACTAGCATCATAATGGTTCGACACTTCCACCAAGAGGTTCTGACCGAAACTCTCACATCATGGGTTAGATCACACCATCATCCTAAGGGTGATTATCGAGTATCCTCCCATAGGTATCTCCAGTTGTCAGGATCATGTCAAAAGTATAACTGTAAACTCTAGGTATTGAACAATATCCATGAAATAAAGGAATTATTAGCACCTATATCTATTAATATTGTAGCTAGTAATAGACACTACCCGTACATCGAATCGTTCATGGAGCCCTCCGGTCATACTCTATGACCACATGTAGCTACTCCCTTCCCCTATCCTCCACCTACTAGAGCCTCGTGTGGACCTTGTCATAGTGGTAGTTATAATATGATGAAATGTATACCACCTCCTACTACTCTATCAAATCCTATCCCACATCTTCCATCCTACATATTAATATGTTCTTGTCACATTCTCTTCCCAGATGGGCCATCCACCATTTCACTGTCAGCATGACGGGCAGGAAAATCTCTTTAGAGATGTCCCCTATAATATTTTGAAAATAATTACCTCTTCATAGGCCAACTGTACTCACCCCATGAGCCTGGAGATGTAGATCCCCTACCTTGGGACCTCTTCTCGAAACGTCCCAACACATCCATGTTTTTGAGAGAGACGTCTACTACCTACATTCCCACTACATACATCAACTGGTTGTATCTACTCAGCCAAAGGACTTCCAACCATAAGGGTTTTCTCTGTCATACTAATATAAGTATGAATGAAAGAAGGAATACCACTAGGTATGATGTCCCTAAACACACCTTTCATAGAGTTCCAAGATATTAAGCTAGAGTTGTATCATATTCATCGAGTACCATAAAAAGTCGGCATGACTCTATGAATACTAAACTACCATCACGTCATCCTGTAGAAGCTGTAGAAGCTATTGGGAACACATAACACATAGATTTCAAGGAAAGAGACCTTACACTGAGAAAGGTCATCATGCTCTGTCCATGGAAAAGTCACCTCATCATAAGTTCGGGTAATATAAACTCACCCTTTTCTATACTAATCCACATAGATGGCTCACTTTTAGGACCACCATCTGATCTATTGGTGTCTGGACTAGGCGGAAAACAGGGTCACCACCTCAAGCTAGACCTTAGCCACCTATGAGTTGGGATCACCTCATAACCTGAGGTGTATCAGTCACTACAACTCATATAAGGCACCGAGCCTTCATGTTTCCTATACCAGTACTACTGGTAGTAACTACTGACCAACTGGAAGTGGTATCAATGGGACACCACCTGAATGTACCATATCAGGAATCATTCCATGTACCTAAGCCCCATCACTCTATAGACAATCCCCATGATCATGCACTGGATTCCATACTGACTATCTGTGTGGATGAATCATGAAAGGGAATCAAGATAAACCACGGTCAATTTATTATACCTAGTGAAATGACTCCAACTCAAAAAGATCACGGAAAAACTATCAAAGATGCATGAAACTAGTGCTTTCATGTACTGGGTCAGAAAATAGAATTTAGGGTCTTGGTGTATGGATATGTTGGCTGCCACACCAACACGAGACTCCTTAGCCTGAAATCTGAAATGGAAACACTTAAAAATGATTCCAAATCAAAATTTACAGACTCTTAATTCTCCTAGTATAATTGACCACATTTTATAAAACATTTTCTTGACCCATCCCCCGAGGCATGTGTTGCGATATACCCTAATCCATCCTCCCAATGGACAGGGCTCAGTGTCTAGCATCGAAGGTGTCAACCAGAAAATGGGAGGCATTTTACTGAGTACCTATATGCACGCACACACATCCACTCCCAAAAACTGAAAAGATGAACATGCATTCCATGGACCAACAACTGAGTAAATGAAAAAACTCTATGTAAAATGAGCCAGAATACAATCCCAACAACAGATGAACTGAAAACAGGAAAATACTAGGAAAATATGATAGCAATCTATGGGAAACCCCACCAAATGGGTAAGTGTAGAGTAGATTCCATAAGCTAATGAAAATCACTCCACTTGATTGACCACGCTTGGAACTACCCGATCCTTGGCCAAGAAGTCCACGCCAAGTCTTCGGTCATCTTCACCAGACACAACATGTGCGAGCAGAGCCCTTGTAGGGGTGAGTAACAAAATGCTTAGTAGGGACCCTGAAACCAACTCAGGTCTCAATGAAATCCATAAAAAGAATCACAAATGAATGCACAATGATTAGAATCACTAGAGTCCGCTCGACAGAGTTATAACATAATGTGTTGATAGAAAAACCAAGAGTTGCCAACACTAAACATCAATAAATACAAGGGAAATCATCCCTGATGAGACTTTTAGGTTATATAGGTTGCCTAGACCTATTGAGCAGTTGAGTCAACAAGCCTCACTAGGCAGCTGACCCATAGAGCCTCTTATATAGGTGAGTCAGGCAGTCTCGCTGGGTAGCCGAGTAACAAAGTCTTGTTGATAGTGGAGTCATGAAGCTTGTTGGGTAGCTGAGTAATGCAACCTCACTGGGTCACCTTCCATGATCTTTTACATAGAGGATTTAATAAACAACCTTATCACATGGATATCAATTCCATTGACAATGCATCCATCAGATGCATGGTTTTGGAGAAATGTCCTTTTTTGTAAAAAGGGGACGGTTGGGTCCAGGCCCGGTCCGACGGGTTTGGACTGTCCCGAGAAACCGGACCTGGGGTCCCACATGACCCGATCCATTGTTTATGGTCATTGGTTTTTTATCATTGGTGATAATTTAATTTAAGGGAGGAATAATAATGTGTCCTCTGTTCATCGCTCCCTGATCCGTTTTTTGGCGGTCATTGGTGCTCGTCATCATCACCCCTAGATCTCCCGAGAAAAACCAAGATTGTTCCAACCATCCTATATTGTGTTCTTGGCCATTAAAGGAAAAAATATGAATCGAAATTTATGTTATGTTTCTATTAAAAATCTGTTACTTTGTTTAATGTAATGAAACAACGTATTCATTTTTTTAGGGTGGGAAAAACATTGAGTTGAAACAATTTGAAAATTCAGAAAAATAAAATAAAACCAGTTTATTTTATTTTAAAAAAAATCATTAAAAATTATTAAAAATAAATTCTCCCCTCAACCCACTCTAGTCGAGGTTAGGTCTATTCTATAAAAATCATAACATTCTGATTTCAACGGTGCCCCATGATTTTTGATCGAAGTATTAGTTTAATTGTTAGAAAAACCAGCTCACAGGTTTATTTAAATGAACCTTAAAATAGTTAAAAAATTAACAGTCACTATTGTCCCATGCCAAGAAATGTTAGGGTCTTCCTAAAGAAATAATACCCTCATTAGCTCAATGGTGCTCTATGATTTAAATTTTGTGTCACCATTCGTGTGTTCTAAACATTTTATAAATAAAATAATTTCCTATAATTATGTTATTTAATGTTATTCCATTTTTTATTTTCTTACTCGAGGCATCCTCCAAATAAAATAAAGTCAGGCCAAGGGTTAACCACCATCTGGAACACAATAGTGACCAAAAATTTCTGATCTGGGAATAAGTTTAAGAGTTATTATGCTTTTTCTGGAAAACATCTCACTCACATTATTTAATGATTTACATTTTTTGATGGATCATTTCAGGAACTCTCATCCTCTGAATCACTCACCATCTTAGAGGCCAGTCTCAAAAATAATTTCAAATATATATAAAAAGACATGAAATTTATGTGACATTACAAAATGCTAATCTTAAGCACATCATAATGCAAACCATATGAAACTATTAGTTTCCCAACATGAACTTGATCAACCTCTTGAACCACTACAGGTGGATACATGTGTTTTTAATCTAGTTGAATAAAATCATTATTCTCTCTTAGAGGAGATAAATTAATAATAGGTATTTTTATTTAGGCCTCATTAGTCAAATCTTCAATGGGATGACCATGTATCGGTATCTTAGCTAGCTATTGTTGTCGAGGCATCCTGAATGTTAACATGGTGGACCATGGTTAAATGATCATATTTAGGGAGATGTATCCAGATCAAAATGGTAATAAAAAACGATTTCAATATAATTAATTTTCCATTTATTTCATTATAACCAATACCACAAAATATCATGGTGAAAAATATGTTTTTAGAGTCATAGTCTTCAGATACATCAAGCATAGCACCATCATTGGGTTCCCTGGCCCGTGATGCGAAATCGATACACACTACCGTCATTTATATTAGTTGCAAAAATAAATCTCATTACATTCCATAACCTATAAAACAATAGTATTTTATTGTTTATTATCTTCAATAACAAGAGTTATAGGAAACACCGACTTGGCTTGTGTAATGCACAATATTGAGACTCTACAAAAGAACACTTCAATGTTAAAATTATTTAAATGATATATTCATAACTTATCTACTAAATATAGTTATATAAATAGTAATAAATAATATTTAAATGTTTTTATAATGTTTTCACATAATAAAACATATTTATAAAGAAATTTTTATGTTTCAGAAAAATAGAAAATACTACTTTTTTTAAAGAAACTACATTTTATGTCCTTTTGTGAGAAATAATAATACTAATTTTAGAAACTCAATGAAATTAAATTTTGTAAAAAAACATCATTTTTGAATTTGGAATATCAAAATTACTTTAAGGTGAATTCGTTATATTTTTCAGAAAACTTTGAATTAATGATGAATATTGAAATAAACTACATTAATGTTAAAAACAAGACATTTTATTTTAAATAATTATATTAAATTAAAATGATTTTTAATGTCACAATAGATAAAAATGCACCTTTTTACCCAATATAGTTCATTTTAATAATTTTTATAATATAATTAGATATAAAAATTCATTGAACTTTTTAACGTCTTTTTACCCGCCTTTTAGCCATATTTCCATATTAGGATTAAATGTAATTTTACCGATTATGTGAATTGAATTTCTAAATTATGACATACATGTTTTTTATTAGTGTACAAAATTTTGACTAATATGATCAAGATAATTTTTCCTGAATAGTATCTTTTGAATTTTATTTACCACAGGTAAAGGAAAATAGGGTAATAAATGGAAAAAATGATATTATAATAATTGAAAATTGCTATAACAGATGTTCTAATTTTATTAGATTATTATATTTTGAAAAAATAAACCATTGTTTGAAAATTTGATCCTTTTTAAGATTCTAGTGTTTTATTATGACATTTATTTTTTTTAATGAAGTGTTAAATGTGTCATATTCATGTTTTAATGACTAATTATTTTTTAATATAGGGTTATAAAAAAGATAAATTCAACTATGATTATTAGTTATAATTCTATAAAATTTATCAACAACATGATAATTCATTTATAATTTGTAGATATTATATAATTAAATTTAATTATAACATAATGATTATGCACTAATTGATTTAATAAATGATATTAGTAATATTAAAATAAATATAATTTGACTTATTTAATTACATCCACTAATGTTATAGATATCATTGACATGTTCTAACTTATTTTATGTATTATTTCTAATTTATCATGTAGTTTTTATATTTTAATGAATGCAAATATTGTACGGTATTAAAATTGACATATATGTTATTTTAAATTAAATACAGTTTTATTAAAATATATAAAAGTCAAAAAAAAATTTGTTCTAAAAACTAACATAGATAATGTCAAATATATCATGATTTATCTAATTGGTCTTCATTTGGCATTTTATTTTAACTATATTAACCCTATAGTATAAAAATACAAGAAGAAATGGTAAGAGTTGAACTATTTAACTAATGTTCAAATTCAAAAGATAAGGTTAATTATAAGACATAAATATGACGAAAATTCATTGGATGAGAGGATTTAGTCCTATAATCATCCTATACTATAAATTAATAACTTTTTATCTATTTGAAACCAAAAATCAATTTAGAATAAATTAATATTTCAAGATCTTCTCAATGATCCCCTTACCTCTCTTATAAAAGGGAACTTCTCATTCTCATTAATTCACACCACTAAAGCCCTTTATTCTTGAAAACCCATTCAAATTTCATCTTAAACATCCCTCACTACATCCTAGAGGCCCTAAATTTTGAATAAACTAATCCTATGGAGTTATTTAATGAAAATAAAAAAGGAGACATCCAAAAAAGGGGAGTTTCAGACACATACGGAGAGTATTAGAGAAGAGGTTAAAGAATTCATTCTAACTCTTAATTTTAGGGAGAAATAATCCATGATAACCACCTATTTCTTGTGTGTTTTGTATGTACTTCCACTATTATATTTTATATCCTTAATACATTTATCTTCACGGTATTAAAATATTCATTTAAAGATATTGGCCTCATTATTTAAAGTCACAAAGAGGAATGAGATACTTTGATTGTTTAAGGAATTAATACTATTTAGATTTAAATATTATTGATTTTATCTTAACCAGTTATTTACAAGGATATTAAAATATAATAAATTAAATTTTTGGTCCACTTTTATTTTCATTCATATTTTTTCTAAAAGGAAACTTTCCTAGGTTTTATTTCACAATCTCATTATTATTCGAGAGCATTTATACATTATTATATACTAATACAAATTTTATCGTCCATGTGCATGTTTTTAAAATGGGTTTAAGGATTTATTTTTATGGACATTAATATTTTAAAATTATAATTCATTTCAAAAGTTTCGAAGTGTTATGGGACACTTTGATTCAAATATCTCTTTTAAATGTCTTACTTCATAAATTGTTTGAATTTTAAATGTTTTAAAAGGGATATTTCTCTCAAAGAGTTTTATTTATTTTATTAGTTTGTTTTCATCTATGTCAATGTCCTTTTTTAGATTTTTTTTAACAACGATTTATTATTTATGATAAATTATATTTAAGTTTTTATGATATGTTTGATTATGGATGTGCTACTTTAGATACCATTATTGTTTTTGGTTAAAATATTCATAATTCATATTTTAGTTTGGAATAAGAATGATTATGTTGTTTATGTTTCACTATTATCATATGAGTAATGTGTTTTCATTAGTACATTACGGGAAGGTCCTACTATAACACCTGGATGCATGGATATGTATCATTAGAAAAAATTAGACATTGAAAAGCCCATCGCATTTTCCTTTCAAGACTTTTAACATTTTAGTGAGGATATATCTTGACACAAATCAGGTGGGTTTCTTCCCATATACATAAACTTTCATGATAACAGATATCAATGGTAGCTATCTTGAGGATATATTTTTGATAGTGCATATGTCCAGAATTATTCATTCCCTTTTGATGATATTATGTTTGGATATTCTTTGTGATTATTATACTAGTTGAATACCCATGGTTAAGCTTATTTTATATAGTATTATTTATTATTGACATATTATGATAATGATTATCTTTAATGGTCTTGTTTTTTAGTTATTCATCTTTCATAATGGTTTATGATTAGTTATTCATTGTATCTTCTATTGTATACTTACCCTTACAGAGCATATGAGCTCACCGCTTTCATAGAATTTATTGTCCTATGGTTCCATAAGGTCTATTATGAATGATATGTATGGTTAATCTAGGAGAATAATGGAATTCTGAAAGGATTATCTATGTTTTGTTTTATGTTTTGAATTTAAATGTATGGTAGATGAATGTATTCAATTTTACAAGACTACTAAATTGATTGGTCCTTCGTGATTTGATTCTGTATAATCAGGAAAATGAATTAAAATAGTGAACTGGATCCAGGTTTATTGGGTTTGGGAATTACAAACTCAGGACACCAACCATATAAAAAATCACCATTGATACCTCTCAACATGACACTTCCCATCAGGGTAGCACCTAGGCTGGTAGTAAACTGAGAGTGATACCCCAAGACCGCCTCCAATCGGCCTTGGTGTAGCAAAAATTTCAGATGAGGCATTTGATAGAAATGGGAGCCCTTATAATATCATAAATATATATACACACACATAGACACACACCCATGTTCATGAAATCATGATGAGATTAAACTAAAACAACAAAAATTATTGAGTAATAGATGCATGTAATCAAATCTATTAAATAATTCAAAGTGAAGCATGAAATCATAAAATATAAAAATGGGAAAAATAAACACCCAAGTAGAGAGTAGTTCCCCAACCAATTAATGATATAAAATGGGGAAAATGAAGAGATACCAACTCACTATCTCTATGAATGACCAACAGACATAGCCAGGGCCCCCAAATTCCAATATACTTTATGAATACCAAGTCCATCAAATTTACCATTGTCCAACATATAATTTTTCATAATATATAACATGAGAAGACATATCCCATGATGGAGGGAATACGTACAAGTTTATTTAGATTCCCTTAACAGCAATAGAAAATAAATATAATAAAATAGTCATCTTAACCCATATTCATTGATGGAAATGAAACCTATTATTTTATATGCTTATACTGAAAACCCCAAACCAGAAAGGAGAGGTGGATCAATCATCACAGAAAGTTAAATATTATGATGAGCCTTAATTCATCTATATTTTACCATTTTAGATGATAAGAACCACACAAACCTCGCAAGAACCGGAGGTGAGGGCCAACTCCTCACTATTGGTCTCCATAGCTGATGGGGTATTATCTCTAGTAGAGGAACAACTCCCTATTCATGATCAGTGGCGAATGAGTACCACTACAGAGAGGGAAAAAATGAACATTCAATAGTGTGTGTAATTACTGAATCTACCTATATAAAGAGTAGAGGGGACTCGTGCCCTCATGCTACAAGAATGTCCCAACCCCAATATCGTTATGCTGATCAGGCCTTATCACTTCCACCACCCATGCATTAATGGAATAAGCTTCCCTCTCAAAACACCCAATTTTTTATATCTTATGAAAAAGCGCAACCATAAAATTTTAGATAGAAAAATTATTTGAATATTCTAATTATAGGCCCAAATATGAATCATGATGAAGGGAATACTCATTGTAGAGTATTTTAGGAAAGGTAAATTTTATGTACATAGTAGCATATGGCTTGAGACATCTCTCAAAGGCCTTTATATTTTCTTCCTCAGACATGGAGTACCTATCCATGTACCTCTACTTGTAATATTCATATATAGACATAATGTGTATCTTCACCCAAGACCATATGTTTGTAATATCGGCACAAGGCATGGGTATCTATGTACCATGATAAATTGACTATCTATGGGGACCCAATGAGTCTGTTTAACCAATGCTATATGAATTTTTTCTCATCACACAGATCAACTACTAAGGTAGTGTCACATAGAATGTGGTCCCAACCTCATAATGTCTAATAATTAACTCAGGAAGAAACCATATCCATCATGATAATCTGAGAAATATGGCATGTGTTATTATAGATTACACAACAAATAGATTAATGTTTACTTGAGAAATGGTATATTATTCGCATGGTCTGTAGATCCACCACAACCACACTAAAGTCCACCATTTGACTCACCCAAACCCATCAAAAATAAGGGAAAAACATTATGTGAAAATATTTTTATTTTGTTGATTTATATTGTATTTCACGTCATCCATGCATTATTTTTTCACTTTGTGTAACAAAAAAGGCATGTTGATCCCTAGTAAAAAACATTTACAGTAATGAGTTTAATCATTATCCTTACACAATACTAATAAATATTCATTTTTATATTCATCGTGTCAATAAAGGTTTGACCTCACCTGAACTAGTCTTACAATGTCAAATTGCTGACACAACCATCGAGTAATGAAGTACGCGAAGAATGGTTGAAGGTAAAAGGAACAAGAATTGTGTAATATTAAAATTTTCTCATGGGAACATGACCATTGATCATAAATTTTAAAAATTTGATATGGTAAACATGGGGAAACAGAAAATATTATGCAGTACATCAAAAATTAATTTATTTTCTGGTCATGCGATTCATGTGATTCATGAAAATAATACTATGAACAACCCATTCTGAACAATAAAATCAGAAGGAATTAAATTCATAAAATTACAAGACCTTCCTCACTAATTCATCGATAATTGGTGATCAAATGTTTCTCCAGTGATGATGATGAATATATCACTGCATTCATTAGTCATCAGAGAAATACCTTTCCTATTTTTCATTGATCCACATTTCAATGTTTTTCATCTCCAAGAGAGATCTTTGTTCCTCCTTTCTAAACACCTAATGTTATATGTATCACGCTATAGTTTTAAAAATAATCATATTTAATGAATATGGGATAGGTAAAAAATATTAAAATAACTTAATATTTTATTTTATTTTATTTTAATTCCCCTTCCAATGATTACCTTCCATAGAACATATGATTCCTACTAAAATTATATCACAGCTAGGGTAAGGCATACATTCTGGAAACAATTTTAGTAATTCTGTAACACCCCAATCTTCCATGGTACACTACTCTTTGAATAATACAATAACATGTGTTGTACGCAACTTCAAGTTCCAGCACACCATGACAAATCAAACTAGCCGTTTAAAAAAATGTTATGAATAGTAATACCCACTTTATGAAATTATATACATTTTATTTTTCTAAATGGAATTTATTTTTTGATTTGTAATATCAACATTATTTATGGTGAAATTTTGGTATTTTTCTGAAATCATTCAATTTTTTATAAATACTGAAAAACACTACATTATTGTTTAAAACATACTTATTATTTAAATAATTATTTTTAATTTAAATTTATTTTAAATCAAAATATATACATAATACTAATATTAGTCTAATATATATCACCATAGTCATTTTATAATAAGATTATATATTTAAATTTTATTGAAATTTTTACCATCTTTTACCCACCTTCTAGGAACATTTTAAAATTTGCACAAAATGTTATTTCACCACATATAGGAATTTAATTTCAGAAATACATGATACTCGATTGACATCATTAAGTAAAATGTTTTTTAAAAGGATGAAAATAATTTTTCTGAATAGTAACTTTTGAATATTATTTACCATAGTTAAAAGTAAATAGTGTAATTAAAGGTAAAAATGATATTATGATTACCCTAACACATGTCCTAATTCTATTGGATATTTGTTTTTAGACCTTAATTAACCTTAGTACAAAAATTTGGTCCTTTTTTATCTAATTGGATTTGATTAGTACATTTATTATACTTTAATTAAATAAGTGTTAAAAGTGTTAAATTCAACTTTTAATAAATAAACCATTTTTAATATATAGTTTTACTGAAGATAAATTAAACTTATAATATTAATTATAAATTTAAAATTATTTCCAACATCATAATATTTTATTTATAATTTTTTGACATTGAATAATTAAATTTATTTACGACACAATGATGATGTAGTAATTACATTATTAAAGAAATATTAAAATAATTGATATTGAAAATATTAAAATAAATGTAAACTGAAACTTTTTATGCCATACAAAACTTTTCTAGGTGAATATGACATGTTAGGGTTAATTCAAAGTATTATTTTCTAAGAAGTAATATTTTTATGACTTTCAGAAAAACAAAATATTAAATTGTGTCAAAATTGACTTTAATAAGTTTTCAAAAACAAATACCATTTTATTAAATTATATAACAGTCCTAAAAATCTACAGTTCAGTTAATGGAGTTAAATAATGTTAAAAGTCTCATTAATGAACCACTGTAGGTTCTATTTTAATTTTATTGTAATTTAACTGAACACATATTGTATGAATACAAGAAGACATGGTAAACGTTAAACTATTTAACTAAGAGTAAAATCTAAAAGATAAGGTTATTATGGTGACTAAAATTGACTAAAACCAATTGGTTGAGAGTATTTCTACCCATACCCACCTTATCATAGAAATAAATTCATTTGTGTCTATTAGAAACCAAAAATGATTTTATAATAAAATAATATATCATGTTTTTCATAAAGTTCCCCTCACCTCTCTTATAAATGGGTACTTCTCCTTCTTTAACATTCACACCTCTAAATCCATTTGGATCATCCAAAATCTGCTCAAACATCCTCCCAAATACACTAAAATCATCTTAGAGGCCTCAAATTGATCAAAAAGGCAACTTAAGAAGCCCTTTTGTTCAAATAAATAGGAAACACCAGAAGAAGAGATATTTATTTCATAACCTGTTTAAACATTCTTTTCCTCTTCCACTTTCAATTTCTTTGTTTTTTCCAGACTAAAATAATAAATCAAATACCCTCAACATACTATGATGTTATTATAATTATGTTACAACCATATTCATTATTCTATCAATCCTATGAATGAAAAAGTCACCAAACGTGCGTACATACGGCCTACCGTCTCCACGTCGTGGTGTAGTTAGTTATTCAACACTTCATTATTTAGATGGCTAAAATAATGAGTATAGTTGGTGTAAATAATAAATATAACATGATAATTATTCATTATATATAATAAGTGATTCAATTACATACTATTTCACTATATATAGAATGGTATTGTCACTCGTACATACGGCTTATCGTCTCCACAACATGATGAGATTTCGTTCCCCATCTAACCATTCAAGAATATTTTTCATTTTATAAATAAAAATAGTGTCTAAAGAAATTAATATCATTCTGTATATGAATCAAATACATCTTATCCATAACAAACCCGACTTACATAAAAAACATAAAAAGGAAAATGAATTATTTAACACATAAAGAAATGATAGTTCTGAATTATTACGAAGAATGAAATATTATGGGATCATATATGATATCAAATAAATATATGTGGTTCTTATATAATTTAATAAAAATTATTTAACCATTATATATGAGGTTAATGTACCATCGATTAAGGAAACGTACATGGTATGTGTTTTCATCTCACTTTTTATTCATGGGATATTCCTGCTATATTTCCCACTATTTCCTTTAGGGTGGTGTGTGTACTGCCCGTGATTATATCCTTTGTGTAATATACATAAATTTATCGGTATTTGAATCTTCATTTTAGGATCCTTCTTTAATGAGTTGTATGTTTTGTATTTTACCAAAATCTGTAATGGAATTTCTAATTTCAATATCCACTCATTTGGTTTTACTCATACATCATTGATTATTTTACTCCAAGATTATTTTTGAAATAAAAATATATTTATTTATGTAGTAATGTCCACTCCCCTTTGTTTGGATATAATTACAATACACATAATCAACAAATTGATAAATTTTCATGACATTTATATGAACTTGATAAGGGTAATCTTACCTCAATTTCAATTCATTGAGTTAAACATCAAAGTCATTGGTTATGTTTTTACATAAATATTGCGAATGTCCCCAGATTTATTTACACTATATATCCTATAATTTTTAGGGTATTTATGTTTTTCACACATAATTATGTCATTTATTTGTCCCTAATTTAATTATGAAGTCATTATAAGGGATTTCATCTCAATTTACATTCCATTGGGACTTCTTTTTTGTTATACACCAAATCAATTTTATATGGTGTACATAATGTCCATTGACATATTATACCATAAATCTATTTATTCCCATGATATTATAAAGTTTTTACTAATTTTATTCCTCAATTATTGGTATTCAATTTTCCATCATTTTTTTATGATCACTTTAACTAAAATACCATATTAAATGTTTTAAAGATTAATTCTTCTAAATATTTCTAATTAATGACCATGTTATAATATTTATTGTAAGGATTTTCATATGTGGACATGAATGTTTTGAAATTAAAATTCCATTCAAAAGTTTAAATGTGGAATGAGACACTTTGATTACAAAATATCTTTTAAAAGACTTCATTTATAAATAGTGCAACTTTTAAATGTTTTCAAGAAAAAAGGGATATTTCTCTCAAATAGTTTTACTGATTATTTTCATATATGTCAATATCATACATTTTATTTTATTCTTGATTGATATTGATTTTTTATAATACAATCTTTCATATTTTATTGAATGAGTTATGTTTGACTGTGGATGTGCTATTTTTATACCATTCATGGTTTGTGGTTAAAGTATTGATATTCCGTATACTAGTTTCAATACGAATGTTTAGATTGTAGTTAACCCTTTTCATATGAGGAATGCATTGGACTTAGTGAGTGATGGGTATGGCCTACTTTATACCCCCAATGAATTGGTGGGTCTCATGAGACAAACTAGTGTTTTGACACTAGGCCTTGACAAAATGTATATTTAAGGTCTTTGAATGAGGCCTTGACTTTGTGGTTAAGATGTCTAGAATTATGCATTCCATAATTACGAAATAAAATATTGATATTACATTTGATTATTCATCTATTAGAATATCCATGTCAATAATTAAATGGAATTATGTGATTTATCTTTTCTATATTATGATTAATTTTATGTTTAAAAGGATTTTATCTTAGTCTTGTACATTGCCATAAATTATTATACTTATTGATGATAGTTTAAGAAATATTTTTATCCTTTCTGAGCATTTGAGATCACCCATTTATTATGTTTTATTTTTCCTAGGATGTGTAGAAGTGTATTATGACTGAACTGTAGGGATATACTAATGGATATGAGTGTGTTGAAAGGAGACACAATGTTTTTGTTTTCATTTCATAATGTAATGTAAAAATTATTTCTGTATCTATTACATCCTATGCTACTAAACTGAGCGGTCTTTTGGGACATTATATCTTGTGATCATGAAAATGTTATGTAATAATGCTTCGACGCATGGTAATTGGGGGCAGGGAGTTACAGTTTGTATCATAAGAAGTATAGTACAAACCTTGGGAACTATATTTTGAAAAAATTCCATTTGAGAACATTATCCTAAGATATAATTTGTGGATTAGTATAAGGGAACATCCTAAAATTTTGGTAATGAAGATATTATGTGGGTTTTCGAAGCAATACATCCCTTTATAATACTACAAGTGGGCGTGGTTCTTGCATAGATACACCTAGGTGTAAAAACTCTAAAAATGTGTTTTAGGCTTGACCAGGGGTATACTAGTACACAATAGCATGCCTTACTAGGCACCTGGTTTGAAAATCCTGAGGGATATACTTCAGATAAATCAAATTTTCCTTACAAAATGATTTGAATGATTTTAATATAATATGAGAATATATTAACTTGGTTAATCCTAATGTGTTTTAGATTAAAAATAAGGTGTCATGATATTCACTAAATGATTTTATGTCCATTGTTACTCAAACTATGCTTTCTGGTTTTAGTCAAGGGTTGGATTCGATGGATGTCAAAGTAACATTGAAAAAGATGTACATGGTGGGAATAGTGGTGGAAATGATATATGAAATGGAATGTTGATAGGCATAAAAAGTATCATCTTCAGGGCGGATCCATTTTCCAAAAATATGATATGTAACATATACATTAACCAACTCCCAAACTCAACAAAGAAGAGAAAGGAAAAGAATGATAAGAGCTTCTGAATTGGAGACCATAGAGAAAAGAATGCTCAATTTCCATCATGTAGTAAATGTGGAAGGAGATACCCAGGAAAGTGTCTCAATAGAACAAACAAATTTTTATGTGTGGGAAAGAAGTACACAATGTAAAGAATTGCTGAGGAAAAATGATGAGTATTACGAAAGAAAAAATGATTATAAGAATCCCTTTATAGTCATTTTCCTTAAATGTAGGGGACCTATGAATTACCTAAGTCAATTCCCTATTCTATCATATCACCATGTGAATTTTTATTAAAAGAAGAGGGACAAAGGAATACAAAGAAACAAAAATCAGCCCCCTGTCCTCCTACCCCTAAAGAAGGGAGCTTAACAGGTCTGAAAAAGTGAAGACTAGGGGATCCACTCTTATCAAGTTGATCCCCTCAAGCTTCAAGCTTGCTATAGTATGATAAAATACATACTCTAGGCTGGAAACAACCTGAGGTTCTAGGTGGTCAGAAACCTTGTTGCCCCCCACCAAGTGTGAACCACTTTGATGTTGCTTCCAAGTAAGTGTCGACAGATCCTAATGACATAGGTGATCGACCAAGGATAGACTCCATGACCAATAAGGGACTTGTGCACTAGTGATGAGTCAATTAACTCTTTTAGGACGAATTGTCTTACTTGTGGATATAGTTATAAAGAACTATTTGGGTTCATATGATCAATGAATTTGGGGAAATTTCTGGTTATTAATTTTTGGATGAAAATGCGAATTATGAGATAACATTTGTTGTTAAAATATGTTATGGTTATTTTTGAAGAATTTTTCTCATTTTTTGAATTACATAAATTTATATAGTTTTTGAAAAAGGGAAACATGAAAAACATGTGAAAACCCTTCACTTTGGAAAAAAACTATGGGAATCAAACCCACAACCAAAATACGACTGGGATTTATTTCCTACCACTAGACTACGTGATGTTCCTAGTTTGTATGACTAATTATTTTTAGTTAAATGATTTTATGGTTCACGAATATATTGCTTTTTGTAAATTATGATTTATTAAATTGATATATTTAGTATTGGAAAATGATTTGGCGATGAAGTGATAAATTTTATTTTGGAAGACGTTTGCTTTTTTGGGAAGACTGTATGCCTAAAAAAGATATAATATTGTGGTATTTCATTTGAGGAGTAACGGTGGAAATTTATTTTGGAAGAATATAATTTTTTATTGTGGACTTATATAGATTTATGTTATTTATTGAAATGATTTACCTAACATAGAGAATATGTGATTAGGTTAATTACTTTTATGTACGTGACTTTAAGAGTAGTCCATGTTATTTTAAGATAAATGATATGATTAATTGTGGAAAAAAAAATGAGATCAAATCCTTCTGAATTTTGGGGTTCATACTTATTTTGAATTTTTTTGAAGAATTTTAAGGAAATTTTTTTATTGAGTGGTCTTTGATGAAGTTTGGTTATTGTTTATTTAATTTTGGAAATTATCATTAGTTTTTCCTTCTATGAAAGATTATCTATTTTGGGGATCATCTGATATTGTACTAACCATTTTGGTTTTGGTTAATCTATAAATAAAATAGAATTATCTACTTCAACATTTTTGTATTATGTGATTCTCTAGAACTTTATTCTAGCACTTCACGTGTGACCAAGACATATTGAATACACATCGTTTGGAGAAAGAAATGTTAGTGGTATAAAGTAAATAAAGAATGAATCTATACTTGATAAGTAAGTATATCTCATTATGTTCTTTTGTAATATCATAAAAAAATTCCTCAACATTATGAAAAGTAACTTCAAACAAAAATGTTGTCTGTTTACTCTTCCTACAAGGAAATCAAAGACCATTTAACCCATCACAACTATATGATTTTCTAGTAGAAAATGTTCTTCTGATCATGTTTTTTATCACCCTCCATCAGAACATGATGGATTATTTTCTCTTTCTTATCAGTTTTTTCTTACATGGAACCCTAATAAGGGTTATCACAAGTGACCTTAATACTTCATTTTCATTTTGTTGAAGTGATATTTTTGTTTACTCTTTTTCCGATGTGGGATTTCAACAAAAATAAATTGAAATGGAAAAACCCTAGTTTTTTATTATAAGTTTAAATTTCAAGGAAAAAATTATTTAAGGAGGGGAGAATGTGACAACTCAAGCTTCCACAGTACGCTTCTCTTTGAATAATAAAATAGCTTATGTTGTACGCAACTTCGTGTTCTAGCATACCACGACAAATCGAACTAGATGTTTAAAATGCAGTTATGAATAGAAATACACACATTTTGAAATTATATAATTTCTATTCAAAATGGACTTCAATTTCGGTTTCATAATATCAAAATTAGTTTAGGGTAAAATTTGATTAATTTTTTGAAAAATTTCAATTTTTTATGATTAGTGAAAAACACTGCATGATTGTTTAAAACTAGTTTTTATTTAAATATTAATTTGTAATTAATATTTATTTTAATTTCAAAATATATACATAATACCTATATTTTTATAATGTAATTCATTGGCATAATTTTTTAATAATATTAGATATTTAAATTAATTGAAATGTTTACCATCATTTATCCACATTCTATGCACATTTGAATATTTCCATAAAATGTTATTTTACCACTTATGTGAATTGAATTTAAAAAATAAAATAGAAACGGTTGACATAATTAAGTAAAATTTGGTTCAATTGGATGATAATAAGTTTTCTTGAATAATAAATTTTGAATTTTTTTACCATGGTTAAAAGTAAATAGGGTAATTAAAGGTTAAAATGATGTTATAATTACCCTAAAACAAGTCTTAATTCTATTGGATTTGTTTTTTTTTGAAAAAAATAAACCTTAGGGAAGAAATATGATCCTTTTTGATCCACATGGAATTGATTAGAAAATTTATTATATTTTATTTAAAGAAGTGTTAAAAGTGTTAAATTAAAATTTTATTAACTAAACCATTTTTAATATAGTGGTTTACATAAGATAAATTCAACTATAAATATTAAATATAAATCTAAAAAATACTTCCCACATCATAGAATTTTATTTATAATCATTGATAAAAAATAATTTAATTATTTTTTGATAATATTGATATGCAGTAATTACATTATTTATGAAATATTAAAATAATTGATATTATAAATATTAAAATAAAAGTAAATTGATGCTTTTTATGCTGTAAAAGAATTTTATTTTTTAATATGACATGTTAGGTTTAATTATATGTATTTTCTTGAGGAAATCAGATTGTTATGACTTTCACAAAAAAAAATATTAAATATTGTCAAAATTGTCAAAAATGAGTTTTTAAAGAAAATACAATTTTATTAAAATATAAAACAGTATTAAAAATATAAGTTTCGGCCACTGAACTTAATTAATGTTATATATAACATTAATGAATCACTTGATGTTTTCATGGAATTTTATAGTAAGTTTATTAACCACAAAGTGAAAGAATACAAGACGATATGGTAAAAGTTTAACTATTTTACTATGACTGAAATCTAAATGATGAGGTTAAAATGATGACATAAACTTGTCTAAAACCCATTGGATGATTGGATTTTTACCCATACCCACCTTATCATATAAATAAATCCATTATAAGCTATTTTAAATCAAAAAATTTTAAATAACAAAATAATATTTCAATATTTTCCTAAAGTGCCACTCACCTCTCTTATAAAAGGGTACATCCCCTTCTCTAACATTCACACCTCCAAAGCCATTTTTCTCTACCGAAACCTACTGAAATATCCTCGCAACTACCCTAAAATCAACCTAGATGATATAATTTTATCACAAGACCAACCTATGGATCCCTTTTGTTCAAATCAAAAGAAAACACTATAAGAATAGGTAATTAGTTCATCACATCTTTGAAATTTATTTTCTTCTTTGAGTTCCTCTTTGTTTGTTGTTTCCATACCAAAATAATATCTCCAATAACATCTACATACTGTGATGTTATTATAAATATGGAAAAAACATATTCATTATTCCATCCATCCTATGAATGACAAAATAACCATACGTGCGTACATACGACTTATCGTCTCCAAGTCGTGGTGTGGTTTGTTATTTGAAACCATTTTATTTGTATGGGTATAATAATGAGTATAATTGAATTAAATAATAAATATAACATGTTAAAGATTATTTATATATAATATAATATCCAATTACATATTACTTCACAATCAATATAATGATATTGTCACTCATATGTACTGCTTACCATCACCACGACGTGATATGATTTTGTTTCCCATCGTAACCATTCAAGAATATTTTAATTTGATAATTAAAAAGAATTTTTCAATTAATTAATATCATTATAGATATGAATCAAATCCATCCTATCCATAACAAACATTATTTATGTAACACAACATACAAAGGAAAATGAATCACTTAACACCTGAAACAATGAAACTACTGAAATATTATTAACAAGCAATATTGAAAGATCATATATGATATAATATTCATGTCATTGGTTCTTTTATAATTTAATACAAATAATTTAACAATTATAAAGGGGGTTAAGGTACCCTCAGCTAAGGGAATGTACAAGGTAGTGGGTTTTCATCTCACATTTTATTCCGGTGAGATTCATGCTTCATTTTCCTCTATTTCCTTTTGGGTGGTGTAGGTAAATCCCATGATTGTATTCTTTGTGTAATATGATTTAATTTATGGGTATTTAAATCCAAATTGTATGACCCTTTTTTCATGTGGTTTATGTTGCGTATGTTACAAAATCGGCAAGAGAATTTCCACTTTCAATTTCCACTCATTAGGTTTGATGCATACTTCCTTGATTATTTTACCCCAGGATTATGTGTGAAATCACTATTTATATATTTATTTAGTAATTTCCATTCTCATTTGTGTATATATACATTTGATATGCATAGTCACTCCTTTTATAAACTCTCAATTCATTGATCTGAACTTGATAAGGGTTATCTTAACTCAATTTTCATTCATTGAGTTAACCATCCTAGTCATTAGATTTGTTTTTACAAGAATATGTGTGAATGTCCTCTGATTGATTTACACAGAATATACAATCATATTGAGTGTATTTATATCTTTCACACAAAATTAGGTCATTTATTTATCCTTAATCTAATGATATTGTCTTTCTAAGGTATTTTATCTCAATTTACATTCCATTGGGACTTTTTTGTTGTTATGCACCAATTCAATTTTATACTATGTATATAATGTCCTTTGACATATTAAATCATGAATCCCCTTATTCTCATGATATTATATAGTTTTTATTAATGTCATTCCTCAATTATTTTTATTCAATTGGCTTTCATTGGGTTAGGAAGTCTTCAACTAAATACGGTTTTAAATGTTTTAAAGATTCATTCTTCTAAATAATTCTCACTAAGTTACATGTTTTAAAAATGATATTAAGGATATATTTATAAAGTCATGAATGTTGTAAAATTAAAATTCATTTCAAATTTTTGAAAGTGGTATGATACACTTTGATTGAATTTTTTTTTTTGAATAACTTCTTTGATAAATACTATGACTTTTAAATGTTTTCATAAAAAGGGGATATTTCTCTCAAATAGTTTTACGGATTTTATTTCATATATGTAAATATCATTCTTGGTATTTTATTCTTGATTGAGGTTGATTTATTACAATACAATAGTTCATATAGTATTGAATGATTAATGTTTGACTGGGGATGTGCTATTTTTATACCATTCATGGTTTGTGGTTTATGTATTGAAATTTCATATGATACTTTTAATATGGATTTTTAGATTTTATTTTACCCTTTTTATATGAGTAACACATTGGAATTAGTAAGTGACGAGCAGGGCCCACTGTAGCCCCTCGAGGCATCGGTTGGTCTCTTGAGACAAACTAGCGTCTTGGCACATGGCCTTGAAAAAAATTATATTTAGTGTCTCGGCATGAGGCCTATAATTTGTGGTTATGATTTCTGGAATTATGAATTCCATCATTATGAAATAATCTATTGATATTACATGTGATTATTAGACTATTAAAATATATATTTGATTACGTAAATGACATTATTTGATTTACCTTTTCCATATTATATTGATGTTTAATTTTACAAGGCGTTTATCTTCATCTTATATGTTAGGTCGAAATAGATATAGTTATAACACAAGTGGAGGGTGAATTGTGTTCTTGTAAGAATTTCACAATTCTATCGATTCACATAAATAGTAGATAGAGTATGTGGAATTTATGTAAGAGATTATATACTCAGTAGATAAACAACATAGAACAAGGAACATCAATTTATAGTGGTTTGGGGCATAAAGGTCCCCAAGTCCACTCCACCAATCAGCCTCTCTATAGGCTTGTTTAATTTTACTAATATGTTCCTCGTATCATAACACAGATCCACAACTCAGTGCATGATGTTTTTACCCTTACAAACAAAGGATTACAAAACATATCTTTTTGGTTCTTTTACAGGGAAACAATAAAACCATTGCTCAGTGTGAGAAGTTATTACACCACCACTACTGAATATGAGTAGCTAAAAATCAAGGTAAGATGATGTTTGATGACATATAGATGTATCTTGTTATTGTAACAGCACACAACTGATAAAAGATCCTTCTTTCCTTCAGAGGAACAATAAACATGAAATATTTCAGAACAGATCTGGTTGCACAGAAGATCTTTGATTTGAAGAACAACAATAAAATCAAAGTATCGTGTTTCCATATTTGAGCAAGTATATCATTAAAACATAGTCCTAGTTTCTGAGATTCTTTATCACTATAATACAGTAAAAAAAAATTGTACAAGAAATCTTGAAGATTAAGAAATATTAATATAGCCAAAACATGTTCAGATCATCATGAAAAATATATATATGAAAAATAATGATATATATAATAGTATATCTAATAGAAATATTTTTAGATACACAAAAGATTCTTGATAAATTGAGTGAATTTGAATTCAAAGAATACAGTTCATAGTAATCATAACATCCCTTATGAATAGAAGACTAAATATCGGTTGTAAACATCTTTTTAAAATCATTTAAAATGAGCATTGGATCAATCATAATTGATCTATAAATTTCCATGGAATTCTGCAAAGACTTTTGAAAAATGCTTTGATAAAGATGTAATTTCAATTTTCCGATGTTGAAAAGTCAAACGTAAGGTTCCTTCACAAAATGAAAAAATAAAAAACATGGGGTTAAACATCATAATGTAGGGTTGATGATCCATACGTTTATCCACATTAGTATAGATCTATGAACGTAACATTAATTATCCATCTATCCACTTTTATAAACATAATTTTGACAACGTAAGGCTAATCAAAGAAGTAAGGTTAATGATCCATAGGTTTACAAAGTTCCATACATACGTAGGGTTCTTTAACCATACATTTTCTTTTTGAAAAAACATAACATTCTTATCAAAATGTGATTTTCTGAAACCATACATTTATTTAAACACAAGATTGTTTAAAAATACGCATGAATCCTTCATCATAAATGTATGGTTTGTTCTATATGTTACATTCATCAATGAACATTATTTCTAGTAAACGACAAAAGATAAATAGTGTTTCCAGAATACACATAAGAGAATTATGAGAACATTAACAAATACTTCTTCCAAATAAGTACATGAATATTATTTAAAGATAAGAATACTAAATAATATTAATTTACTTAAATATAATAAAAATAAAATCATTAGTAAAACAAACAAGGGTATTTTTTTAGCATTAAAATCATTAATATTTATAGGGTATTGTTGAGAAAAATACACGTCCAACAATCTCCATCTTTTAGATGATCACAAAACCCATAAATTAAAATTGAAAACTTAGAAAAAATAAATTAAGATTTTGTATACATTAAAAGAAATTCCTCCCAAATTATGATTTACTTCTATAAATGGAAATATTTGAATTTCTATAGAATAAAAGAAATATGGTGTTTATCTAAATTTCTACCCTCTTTTGTGACATCAAAAAGAAAGTATAAAAACAGATTAAAAGAATTTTAATATTGAACAAAATTATAAGATAATGTTATAAGTAAAATAATGAATAAAGAGAAATGGATTTTTTCTATCAGAAAACATATAACATATAGATGGAAAACAACCTCATTGACTAATAAAAACGTGAATATAATAGTGTTTATGACTAAGAAACAAAAATTGCCATTACCATGGGTAATGGTATGAACGAAAAGGAAGGCTAAGGATTTGTTGGATGAGAATTCTGCATGGCTTCAAACATGTCCTTCAGATCTATCATCTGCAATCTCAGTTTCTTCATCAAACTGTTTCCTAGATGAGTATAAATTTCATGGCATAATTATTGAAATAAAGATTCCCCACAATGTTTCTTTCCAAACACTCGTGAAGACATTCTTCTCACTTCATGAACAGCTCCAGCTTCTCTGAAAACTTACTCAACATCAATCCAATGCTAGGATCTCCCTAAATTATCGGATCCACAAGAATTTTTTTTATTGCCCAATAATATAGTTAGAGGAGAATTATTGCACTAATGATCCTGAAGTCTAATATTCATATCTTCCATAACTGTTGTAATGGAATGAAATATTCTAATTAAATTTGGACTGGTTACTGGGATAGGAGTAGATGCACTGGGCTAACTCACTTAATCTTTCACTAATTTAAAATAACTTCTTAAGTACCAATTTAATTTTGCATAATTGGATTTTGGCACTGCTTCAGATATGATCTTCCAAATCTCATTAATCATGTCTCTCTTAAAGGCATTAAACCCCCTTCTAGAAACAGTTTTCTTGGTAGGCTTCCGAATATCATTATTTGCACTTTCCAGTTCCTACATAATATAGGAAATATCCTATTGAGACTTATAAAATTTTATCACATCTTCGTTAACATGATGATATAATGAATCATATGTCCCCTCATATGCATTCATATCCCGATTTTCATTTTCAATTGTTAGGGGATCTGTCATTATTTTCAGGATAGATTCATCACATGAAAATGACTGACTATCCAATACATCAATCTGACCATCAAAAGTATTATTTGACTATCCCATTATCTGATCCCCCCTTAAAGGCTGAATATATGTATCTGATTCCTGTAAAACCTTCCTTTTTTGTACAACTACTTGTTTAGTAACTTCTTCATGTACAATCTTAGATTTTATATTTTCAGAATGAGTATTCTTTTCTTGAAATATTTCCACTAGAAAACACTCTACTGATGTTTCATTCTCCAAAGATACAATTGAAAGATCTCCAATATGACTCTCCACCCATTCATCCTCTTCAATAACTGTATCTTCCAAATGAACTTAGCAAGTTTCTTCTCCATAAGCCAACACTTTTTCTTCAACATGAGGAGAATATCTTTTCCTAGATTTTAGAAGAAGCCCTTCTTGACTCTGCTCTTATTCTTCTTCTTCTCCAGTGTTAAATCCAAGTCATCTTTTGGATTTTTTTGAAACTGCAACTCTTCTAGATTTAGATACTCATTCCTTTCTAACATCATCTTTCTCCCCAGAATAAATGCTCCTAATCTATGTTATTACTCTTCTAAACATGCAATATTTTTTCATTTTATAGTGCTCCATAAAAATATACATTTTCTTTATGTTTTAGCATTCAACCCAGTACTATAATGAAATTATGCTATGGCATCAATAATTCTGATCATATCTTTCTTAAAAAATTCCATGAAATTATTCTTCCATATGGATAAAAATTAATTCTCTCATTTGGTGAACAATAGTAATGAATATATATAAATATATACCACAGGAAATTTAATTTGATATCTCTTTGAAAAATAAACATGGTATAAATTTATGGGTAAAGGATTTTCTCCATTGATCAATCTTTGGCATAATTCCAGTCTAAATAAATTTCACTAGAATCTTATGATCAGGTTCAAAATCTTTAAAAAAAGCATTCAGATGTGTGTTTAGTTGAACAGAAAATACATAATTCCTTTGGAATAATGGTCCATACCCCTAATCAATTTGGGGTCAAAATGAAAAAAAATCCTTTATGTAGAATGTTTAAAATCATCTCAACCTCAGTAGAAGAAATAGAGAAATTCGTTTATTTTATACTAATAAATATGATTTCCTCCGTATCTCCAAAACTAATATTTACACACTTATAAAAATACTACAGTTCTATATCGTATAGAAACTCTAAGTTGTGGTCATTAAATGCTTTCTCAAGACCTTGAATATCCAGTGCTTGTTTTAAGAGAATGTTCATCCGGTAAAACCTTTCAAGATCAATCACCTTTCCCTGAATAATTTTTATGCCTAAAATTATCTGATGTTTTGGTTCACATGCTTCTCCTTCATCAATTAACTTATTTTTATTCATTTTTAATGATCTTAAAATATGAGGTGTTCAGTTTCTAGTGTTTTAGAAGGATGAAGAGTGAGAGAATAGGTGAAACAAGTATTTTCTATTTGGGTAAATAGGATTTGGAAGATGAGGGGTTGGGAAAACAATTGGTTTTTTTACTAATGATATTTGTCCTGGTTTCCCTTGTCTCAAAGTAATTATGAAAAAAATTATGTAGTATAAATATATTTAAGATAACACATATTAACTAAAATACTGTAACATTAAAATAATAAAAGGAAATCAAATTTACAGAATTAAATATGGCATAAAGTAAATAAATATATGAAATAAATTAAAAATAATAAAATAATTATTTAATTAAGAATTAAATAAACCTAACTCCCCATTAATAAAATCAAATCAAGTCGTGGAAAGAGGATTAGTAGAAATATCAGCTATTCGATATTTAGGGTTAAGAAATATTAAAGATATATCTTTTTTAAGAACACAATCTCTTAAAAAATAATGTGTAATGTCAATATTCTTAGTTCTTGAATGACTTATTATATTTTTTTGAGATGTTTGTAGTTCTTGTATTATCCACTAAAATAGGTGTATTGTTAATGTTAAGTTCAAATCCCATTATATTTTTTTATCCACATCACTTGTGCACAACAACTGCCTATAGATACATATTTTGATTCGGCTATTGATAGTGCAACCGAGTGTCGATTCATACTTGACCATGAAACTACTAATTTTCCTAAAACGTGACTAGTTCCTAAAGTACATTTTCTATCTATTCTACATCCTCACAAATATGCATCTGGATATGATAATAAATTAAAATCAAAAGTTTTTGGATAGAGAATAGAATTAGTAACTGTTCTTTTTAAATATCTATAAATACTTTTTACAGTGGAAATATGGGATTCTTTTGTATTTGATTGATATATAGCACAAATACACACTGAAAACATAATATTGGATCTTCTAGTAGTAATATATAGTAAACTTCAAATCATACCTCTATATAACTTGTTGTCCACTGGTTTTCTAGCTTCATCCAAGTCATGTTTAATATTATTACAAACAATAGTTTGATATGTCTTGCTGTTTTCAAGACCACAAATTTTCAAAAAATATGTAATATATTTACTTTGATTTCATACATTTCTCTAATATTTTGGATAAATTTGATGTCCTAAAAAGATATTTTATTCTTTCAATATAGTCATGTCAAATTCATTTTTCATTAACTCTGAAAAATCATTGCAATGTGTTTTATTTATTTATCCAAAAATAACATTATCAACATCGATTTGAACTAATAATAAATTAGAAAAAACTATTTTCTTAAAATGGGTTGGATCTTCCAAGCCATTAGAAGAACTATTGTTCAAAATAAATGAAATTAATATTTCATTCCAAGCTCTAGGTGCTTGTTTAAGACAATAAAGAGCTATAGTATGTTTAAAACCAAAATTTGGTTTTTAATAATTTTCTATACCAGGAGGTTTCTCAACATAAACATCCTCCATTAAATAACAATTTAAAAAGGTCTATTTTACATCCATTTTACAAAACATTTAATTTATATGAGATGCATAGGCTACAAGAATTCTAATTACCTCAAGTATAGTTATGAGAGAATAAGTTTCATCATAATATATATCCTCTTCATGATTATACCCTTTAACTAATAGTATTTCTTTGTTTCTAGTTATAATTCCTTAATCATCTTGTTTATTACTAAAGACCCATTTAGTTCCTATAACTCGATAATTCGTTGGTCTTTCCAATAAATTACATTCCATGTTTATTTTAAATTGATTTAACTCTTATTACATTTCAAATAACCAACTTTAATCTTCTAAGGATTCTTTAAAACACAGAGGCTCTAGTTGAGACAGAGAAGCAAAAAATTCCAATAGTTTTTCTACAATTCTTCAAGTTTTTATTCCTACTTCTAGTTCACTTATAACAGTATCTAAAGGGTGATTCATTAGTATTATAGAATTTCTAGGTAGAACACTTTTAGGTTCATGAATATCATGTTCTTTTGAACTATACTAAATTTTATTTATATTTTCAAAATAAATTTTCAAGTTATCAAGTCTCATGTTTTATGAGTCGTCAACTTCATTTGATATATTTTTCATTATATTAAAAGGATCAGTTTCAACAAACTTCACATGAACTGATTCTTCAAAAATCGTGGAATTTTCATAAATATTATTTATTATTTAGAAGTTGTGGAATATCCTAGGAGTATTCCACCATCATCTTTTGGATTAAACATTCCATTACTATTTTTAGTGATTAAGATATAAACTTTGCATCCAAAAACCATAAAGTACTTCACCATAGGCTTTATATTATACCAATGTTCATAAGGAATCTTTTTTAAAATAGTAATATTTAAAAATATATTTATAATATTGAATGATTGTTTTTAAAACTTCTTCTCATTAGTAGGTTGGAAGAATATATTCTCTTAGCATTATTCAATCTATTTCTTGAATAGTTCTGTTTCTTCTTTCAACAACTCCATTTTGTTGAGGTGTTCATTGTGCTGATAAGTTGTGTTTAATACCCACATTTGGACAAAAATAATTGAATTTTTGATTCTCAAATTCTCCACCATGATCTCATCTTAATGAAATTATGTTAATTTTTTTGTCATTTTCAATAGTTTTTTAAAACCTTTCAAATATAGAAAAAGAATAATTTTTGGTTTTTAGAAAATATACCAAAGTAAATCCAGAATAATCATCAACTAAAACATATACATATAATTTACCAGCCAAACTTTCTATTATAGATAGTCCAAAAAAATCCATATGAATAAGTTCAAAGGGATTTGAAGTAGGAATTTTTTTAATATATTTGAAGACAGATTTGTGTTGCTTTTCTATTTGGCATGCATCACAAAACAATAATTATTATAAAAATAAACCCAGTATACATCATCAAAAAGTTGAGGGATACTTATCAGATTATTCTTCAAGCCTTCTGCATAGATTACTTTATTAATTGATACAGTATCTAGATCTCCAACTTTTCCAAGTCCAATAATTGTTTCTTTTGAATTTTCACCAAAGGTGACTAGGCATCCATCTATTTTAGTCAGAGTAATGAAATTTGATGAATTTCCACTCATATGTCTTGAACAGCTACAGTCCACGTACCACATATCTATTCTGTTTTTGTGCCATTTTTCCTGAAAGTTCAAATTAAACATTGATTTTTTTAGGAACCCATATCTTTTTAGGTCAAGTAGTGTTTGGCTATCAAATACATCGTAATCCAAACATATCTATTTTGATCGACACTGTTATAATTAAAATTAGATGAATATTTTGAATAATGAACATGGTTGACACCACATAATTGAGTTTTTCTAAAATAACAATCATATGGATAATGTCCATTAGTACCACAGTAAACACATTTGATAGTAGACATGATTTTGATGTTACGACCAGGATCCAAATAGTTTTTGTACAGTTTGGGGTTTTCACCCTTACTTCATATACCTAATCATTAATTTTTAATTACATTTTTACATATAATTTCATTTAGAAAATTTTATCCTTTTATAAATATAAAAGAATCTATTTTATAAGTTTCTACTTCATCCTACAGTTTTTAATATAATTTTCTTGGTTAATACATTTTCTACTAGATGTCCTAAATTTGTAAATTATTTATTTATGTTGTTTAAGTAAAGTATCCACTTATCTTAAAAT
Organism: Viscum album; assembly: GCA_963277665.1. Lineage (NCBI taxonomy): Eukaryota > Viridiplantae > Streptophyta > Magnoliopsida > Santalales > Viscaceae > Viscum > Viscum album. Next base: position 1,797,622,812 of record OY728130.1, on the reverse strand, counting down.
AATAATATGAATAATTTTTCAAATATTTTTCTTTCATTAATAGAGATTCATATCATTCATCTTGCATAGTGTATATAGTAGTAATTATATCATTTGAGTAACTAGAATCATAGTCAGTTGAATAGTAGGTTTGTACCTTTTCTTCTTTGGCCATAAAGTACATATTTGATTTTAGATTTGAGTCTTCCTTCTCTAAATTGGAGATTTATGAGCTGTTGGAGTCATTAAAAACACTCCAAGTGGCCTTCATATCCCTTTTTTCTTTTTCTAAAAATCAGTGTTCTTCTTGTATTTAATTTCTGTTTTTCCATTAAATTGAGGACAAGAAGATCTTATATGACCCAATTTCATAAACTCATAACATCTTACTTACCTTGAGTATTTCTAATCTATTTTTAAGGTCTTTCTGAATCCTTTATTCATTCTATAAAATTTAATGAATTTTCAAGCTATTTGAGCCAGCACAACTTATGCGTCAGATGTGTCTGAATTTTTTTCTTCTTATTTCATTTTTTTGTTGTACTATTGGGAAACTAATTTTAAAGAAGTGTTATCCCTTTTTTCTTGGAATTTTTTATCTTCAACATCATCTTCCATTTAGGAATCATACATTATTACCGTTCTAATTATTTCACTCATTGTCAAATTCATAACATGTGATGATTGGGGAATTACAGTAGAAATTCCATTCCACATTGCTGGTAGAAATCTTAAAACATTCTTAGATTGATTAGGTTGGAAGATTGGATCACGTAATGATGTTATATTATTAACAATTTCTATCATCCATCCATTCATCTGTGTGATTCTCTCTTCGTCATACATTCTAAAAGTATGAAATATTAGTTTCTCTGTAGCATATCTCAGTTGTCTAACATTGTCAGTAATTTCATTGTGTATTGAAATTTTCTACTACATCTCATAGGATGTTTGTCATTGCAATACATGGTTGAATTCATCTAGTCCAAGACCACATATAGTGTCATTCATTGCCTTCAAATTCATATCAAACTCATCTTCTTTATTAGTAGACCATGTTTCAGGTATTTCAGGAATTGTGTAAGGAGTAACAATTTTATAGTATGCTCTAAATCCAAGATTTTTTATGTATATTATCATTTGTGACTACCAATATCCATAATTATCACCATTGAAATATGGAACACAAAGAATTGAAATTCTTTCCTTGAGATTCACCACTTCCATCACAAATAGATATATTTTCCTTTATCTTATTATAGCTCTGTATAAAAGCACAACCTCTAATACCAAATAATAGGTCAAACTAGCTTTAGTGATAATCCAAGACGGGGTGAATTGTATTCTTTTAATAATTTCACAATTATGTCAATTCACATCAATATTAGATAGACTGGGCAGCGTTTCTGTAAGAGAATATATATGAAGTAGATAATGAAAAGTGAACAGGGAAAATAAATTTATAGTGGTTTGGGGCACAAAGGTCCCCTAGTCCACTCAACCAATCACTCCATCTGTGGTCTTGGTAAATTTAACTAGTATAGTCATTGTACAATAAGACAGATTCACAACTGAGTGCATGAAGTTGATAAACATATAGAAAAAGGCTTACAAAATAGATCATTCTAGTTCTTTTATAGGGAAATGATAAAACCGAAGGTTAGTAGAAGAAACTGATACTCCACCATGACTGAATACGAGCAGCCGAAACTCAATATAATATGAAGTTTGTTGAAAAAAACTTGTAGCTTGTAGTTGCAACCACACTGAAATCATAAAAGATGGTTCATTCCATTAAAATAAAAATAAACATGAAATATAAATTAAAAGTTCTGGTCTCATAGAAGATCATTTATTTTATGAATAACAACAAAAACAGAGCATCATGTTTCCAGATTTTAGCGGGTACATCATTAAAACATAGTCCTTACTTCTGAGATTCTTGATCACTGTAGTACAATAAAATTAATTTGTTAATGAAATATTTAAGAATAAGATATATTATTATAGGATAGATATGTTTAGATCATCGTGAAACAAAGTATCTGACATAGAAAGATATATATTAATTTTTATCTCATATAATGGTTTTTAGATTCACAATAAACACCACATAAATTGAGAAAATATTAATTCAAATAATATAGCTCTGAGTCATCGTAACATCCCTTAATAATAGGGAAGGAAACAAATACTATTAACAGCTCTATAAATAATTTAAAATGAGCTTTAGATCAATCAAAATCGAGCATTAAATATCCTTGACATTCCGCAAGGATTGTTGCATAAAGCTCCGATAAAGATGTAATTTAAAATTTTTGATGTTGAAAAATCAAATGTAATCTTCCTTCACCAAAAGACAAAAAAACAAACATAGGGATCCACTTCATAAAGTATGGTTGATGATCTATATGTTTATCCACATTAGTATAGATCTATAAATGTAACATTGAGTATCCATTTGTACACTTTCCGAAATGTAAGGTTGACATCATAAGGGTGATAATAAAAGTATTGTTGATGATAATATGTTTGTAAAGTTCAATACTTATGTAGGGTTCATTAACCATACATTTTAATTCTGAAAAAACATAAGGTTCTCATCGAAACGTAATGTTCCAAAACAATATGTTTATTCAAACATAAGTTTGTTTAAACATACATGCTAATCCTTCATCATAAATGTATATTTTTTCCATAATTTACTTTCTTCAGTGAACAATATTTCCAGTAAACGACAAACGATGAACTATGTTTCCAGAATACGCTTCAGGTCATTCCGAACACATTAACAAATATTTCTCAAAAATAAATAGTTAAATATTACTTCATAATAAGAATAATAATGAATATAAATTTCCTGAAATATACTCAAAATAAAATCTTTAGTAAAACAATCACGGGTATTTGTGAGCCTCAAAATCCTTAATATTTATGGGGATATGCTAAGGGATATGAGTGTGTTCAAAGGATGATAAGAATTATATTATTAGATCACCCCATAATTTTGTTTTATTTTTCCTCAGATGATATGAAGTAAATTATGACAGACTTGTAGGGATATGCTAAGGGATATGAGTCTATTCAAAGGAGACAGAAAGTTTTTTTTTATTTTATAAGGTAATGTAAAATGAATTTATGTATCTAGTACTTCCAAGGCTACTAAACTGATAAATCTTTTGCGACATGATCTCTTGTGATCATTCCAATGTAATGTCATAATACAACGACTCTTGGTAATTTTCATCGGGGCATTACACAATCCATTAAATCAATTGATCAGTTGGAAACCCAATTATAAAAATAATATATTTTATGGTTTTTAATATATATTAATATTTTTCATATGCTAATTCTCAGAGAATTTGACACCCAAAACAAAACACCTTCTCCAAGGGAAATACACTCATATATAAAGAAATATTAAATGAAACAACTATGGAAAATAGATTTATTACAAAAGGGTTTTTTTAATGGATTCCAAATTTGGAATCAACGTAATTAGAAAAATATAAAATTATAAACTCATTTTTTCATTAATAATATTAACCAAGTTAAAAATTTATAACTACGATAATGGTTAAAGAGGGTTAATGAGGGGTTTTAATAAAGAAAAAAGTGTTAAAATTTCCAAAACAAACATTCATAAATCCGATAGTATCGATATATATCTATGAAATCTAAACATATATTTGATCTTTTAATAATTTTTATCCACTTTCCAATGGTATTGATGTTATTATTTTTTAATATTCATAATAATTACAAGTGTTCCACTCCCCTCACATATTAAAGGGAACATAAACTCCTCTCATATCCTCACTAATTTAAAATGTTTCATCTACCAAACCTACAAATATATTTTCCAAACATCCTTATCTCTGACGTAAAAGTCATTAATTTCATAAAATACCACCCTGAATGTCCTTAATTGAATATTTGAAAGAGGGTTCTTAATGAAGATACACATCTTCCTACCAATATTCTCCATATCTAATTTTTTTTCTACTTCATCTAAATATTTTTTACCATTATATCATATTCTCTCTGGTACCAAAAATATAATTATATGTTATTATAATAATGGGACAACCATTTTACACACCCTTCCAATATAATATGAAATGAAAGTATCACTTGTGCAAATATGTGGATTATCTCCACCAAATACCGATATGGTTTATTTTCCAGCACCATTATTCATGATTGGTTATTATGATGGTTTTAATTTTTTTTATTTAAGATTATATCCTAATTATGATAATATAATTAATATATTATATAACCTCTTACTTTTTGATTCATTAGAAAATGATAATTTTTCTCGTGTATACGTGTGGATTACATTCTCTACGACGTAATTTAATTCTTATTTTCAACAATTATTTATAAGAATAATTATAAATGTGTATATGATGAATAAATATGATACTTATATCTTGATTTATAATCTTTATATGATTAAAAAATGAAAATGTTGAAAATATTGGAACCATCAACCCGAAATATGCAAAGAAAATATATCAGTTTTCATTTGAATGTTCTCCATAATGAACAAATTGTTAATTAAAAGATAATTTGAAATAATAAATGTAACGCCTCAAGCTTTCATAGTATGCTTCTCTTTGAATAATACAACAGCGTGTGTTATACGCAACATCGAGTTCTAACACACCACTAGCAATCATACTAGCCGTTAAGAATAGTAATACCTTATACATTTTATTATTCAAAATGAACTTTATTTTTGGATTTGGAATATCGAAATTATCTTAGGGTGAATTTTTTGTACATTTCTAATAACTTTCATATTTGATGAATAGTGAAAATTACTAAATTTTAATTAAAAACAACTTTTTTAATCGAAATAATTAATTGTGATAATTTATGCATTTGACTAATTTTAAAGTGTAATTTCGATTATATTTTTACCATTTAATTCAATTCGGGTCATTGGACATAATTTCACATTTAAACTTGACATAAGCAAGTGTCAATCTTTTGATAGTTATTATTTCTTAAAAACAGGTTATTTGTTTTGACAAAGGGAATTAATTTAAATTAATTAATTAAACTTGTATGTTTTGAGTTTGGTAAAATATATATCATTTTTGAATTCATAATATCAAATATAGCTTAGGCCGATATTTGGTATTTTTCTAAGAAACATCAATTTTTGATGAACAGTGACAAACACTGAGTTATTGGTTAAAACCTATTTTTTTAAATAATTTTTTATTTTATTTAAATTAATTTATGTCAAAATAGATATATAATACATATATAATTACATTATAAATAATTGGAGTCATTTTATAATAATTTTAGATATATAAAAATTATATTTAACTTTTTACCGTCTTTTACCCACCTCCTAGGAGAATTTGAAAATTCCCATAAAACATAATTTTACCGCTTTTGGGAGTTGAATTTCAAAAATCTGGGAGACACGGTTAATATCAATAAGTAAAATGTGGTTCAATAAGATAAAAATAATATTTAGTGAATAGTAAATTTTTACTTTTATTTACCGCGATTAAAGGTAAATAGGGTAATTGGATGTTTATAGAATGTTTATTAACCATATAATATAAAAATAAAAAGAGACATGGTAAATGTCAAACAAATTACTTAAGAGTTAAAACTAAAAGATAAGGTTAATAAAGTGACCCAACCCTATCTAAAACATATTGGTTTTGTTTTTTGCGACCTATCCCCACCATAGAATTCGAATAATACACTTTGGAGCAATTATAAACCGAATATGTGTTTATTATAAAATAATACATTATGTTTTTTCTAACGATCCCCTCCTCCCCCTTATAAAAGGACACCACTTCTAACTAATTTCTCACACCTCTCAATCCTTTTGGCTCATCTAAAATCTGCCCAATTAACCTCCCTACATCCCTCCTCTCCTCTTAGAGGCCTTACCTTAGGCATAAGGCACTTCAAGAGTCCTTTTTGGTTCAAACCAAAGGGAGTTACCCAAATTAAAGGTAACAACTTCAATTAGCTTCTTTTATTTTATATTACTTCACCAACCACTAAACTCATATTATTCTTTTTTTTGTAACAAAACCAGTATCCAAAATATACTAGGTTATTGTTATTAGAATTATTCTAACTACACATACACACACCACCATGTAATGGGTGAAGAATATAATGTTTCTATGGATGGCAACCAAATGCCTCATGAAACTATGATTGTTCAATTATCTCCTACAATATCTCATGGTGGCTATTATGATGGTACTATAATTAAATATGATATTTATGATATTTATTTTATATATAATCCTCTATAATTCCATTTTATATCATACCATTATTTGTTTCATGTTGTATATATATACGATAATTTCATTTGAGGAAGTGCGGACTACCTCCCCCTAAAAGTGATATGACTCGTTCATACTATACATGGAACGTATAAAGTATAGTGTTAATGAACTTAAGTAACATATATAAGATACTATATTATACTGGAATAATAATATACCTATGTATCATTTGGATTTGATTCCTTTTAAAATGAAAAATGAAATGGAGGTAGCGTTCGTGCGTACGTACGGATTATCGTCTCCACGAATGCGATGAGATTCACTTCCCCATCATGTCCATTCAAGAATAATTATCATTTTATGATTAAATGTAATTTAAAAGGACATTATATCATTCTATATATGAATAATATACAACCTATCCATAAAAAACACGGCTTACGTAACAAAGAATATAAAGGAAAACGAATCAGTTAACACCTGAAACGATGATAATACTAAAATATTATTAACAAAACAATATTAAAAAATTATATATGATATCCTATTTATATATATGATTATTTTATAATTTAATAAAAAAGATTTAACTATTATACAGGAGGTTAAACTAACCTCAACCAAGGAAAAGTACAAGGTAAGAGTTTTTCATCTCACTCCTTATTCTCATGAGATTCATGCAATATTGCCACTATTACCCTTTGTGTGGTGTATGTGCTGCCCATAATTGTATTATTTGTGTAATACACTTTAATTTATGTTTTTTACATATTCATTGTATGATACCTCTTCCATGGGGTGTATGTTTCGTAAATTACCAAATTGGTAAGGGTTATTTCCTCAATCTCATTATTATCCGATATTTTTCTTTTGTAAGTATTTTCTGGGATATACTTATCCACAATGACCATATTTCATAAAAGTTTTTTCAAAAGGAATATTTTATGTTTTTATGGGAGGGTCTATTTAACAATATCATCATTTTAAATTTTTTAAAGATTTATCTTTCTATACCTTTTTAATTAATGTCCATGTTTTCAAAACGATTTTAAGGATTTATTTATATCGACATGAATGTTTTGAAATGATAATTCTTTAAAAATGTTTTAGAGTTCTATAGGAAAAATTGATTCAAAAATCTCTTTTAAATGACTTACTTTATAAATTTTGAGACTTTTAAAAGATTTTATGAAAATGGGGTATTTCTCTCAAAGGCATTTTCTGATCATTTTCATCCATGTCAACATCCTTTGACGGATTTTAATCTTATTTTATGGTGATTTGTTATGAGACAATACATCCATATTGTATTGAAGGTTTTGTGATATTTTTTACTTTGGATGTGTTATTTTTATACCATTCGTGGTTTATGGATAATGTTTTGACATTTTGTATGCTAGTTTTAATAAGAATGCTTATGTTATGTTTAAACCTTTTCATATGAGGAATGCATTGTACTTAGTAAGTGACAGGTGGAGCCTGCTATAGCTCCTCGATGCATCAATAGGTCTCACGAGAGAAAATAGTGTCTTGAAACAAGGCCTTGACAAAATATTATTTATAGTGTTGGCACGAGGCCTTGACAACGTGGTTATGATAGTATGGCATTATGCATTCCATAATTAAAAAGTGGTTATTGATTTTTCATGTGATTATTTGATTAGTAGAATATCCATGTGAATAAGTAAATGGAATTATTTCATTTTATCTTTTCCATATTTTGATTAAGTTTATGTCTAAAAGGCCTTTTGTAGTTATACATTGCCTTAAATGATTATGTTTATTTATGAAAGTTTCCGCTATATTGTGATCCTTACTGAGTATCTGAGCTCACCCATTTCTATGTTTTATTTTTCCCAGGATGTGAAGAACTGTATTGAAATTTATATTCAGTGTTAATACATGTGAATAATGGCATTCGTGAAGGATTATTTAAGTTATTTTGTATGTTATGATGTGTAATGTAAGATTCATGTATGTAATCTATTTTCCAAGACTGCTAAACCGATCAGTCCATCAGGACTTGATTCCTTGTAATCATTCCAATGTATTAAAATAATGCACCAACTCTGGGTAACTGGGGTCAGAGCGTTACAGTTGGTATCAGATTAACATTACCAATAACCTTCGAAAATAGATTTAGATAAACTCTGATTAGAGAAAATTACCTTAAGATATAATTTTTGGATTATTATAAAGCAACATCCTAAAATTTTGGTAATGTAGATATTTTTTGTGTTTCCAAGAAAATACATCCCAGTCTGGATACGAGCAGGTAGAGGAAGCTCTGGAACAGATGTACATAGGGGTAAAACCCGAAAACACCACTTTGAGCTAGACTCGAAAGGGAAATGGTGCATAACAACGGGCCTTTCTGCACTCTTGGTTACGACACTCCCAAGGGATATGCATAGGATAATTCTCGTTTTTTACAAAACAATATGAATGGTTTATGAGTATATATCTCCTCAAAGAAAACATTTTTGATAATGGATTACATCCATAAATATTTCAATTTACGTTAGGTATTTTACATGTTTGGAATTATGAATTGTGATTCATAAACTGGCCTATTGTATTCTATTATTTTGAAATGGTGCCCAGTAGAAGGAATGAGAACTCCAGCAATACATATGATCCAAAGAGTAAGAAGGATCATATCTTTCATAGTATTAAGACAACATTAAGAAGAGAAATAGTCTCCCATGTATTCTCAACATATGAAGAAATAGTATCTTGTGTTAATAAGATAAGTAAATAATTCATTGAGTCTTATGACTTTTTTGGGATGCAAGAGAAGAAAATGATGGAAGAGTGAAAGATGGATAAAGGGAAGAGGGAAAAGAAGAATTTTTCCATATGTGATAACTGTGGGAAAAAACACACTAGAACTTTCCTAAAGGGAATTGGAGTCTGTTATAAGTGTGGAAAAAAAGGATACCAAGTACTTGACTACAAGGTTAAGAAAAAGGTTTCAAATGTACAATGCTTCATCTGTAAGAAGTTGGGACACTATGTGAACCAATGTCAAAATCATCAGAGTATGCCCCAAATGATGTTATTGGATAATAATCAAGTAATGATACTACCTCATATGAAGAAGAATAACTAGTGTTCTTATGTTGGTATTATATGATTATTTAATTTGGGTGTTTTATCAAAAATATACTGGTTATATGAAATATGGAGATAAATAAGGATTGTATTGAAGTACTATTTTATTGAGTATTTGAGATTATATGGTTCTATGAAAAGTGACATAATAGTATGCTACACTTTTTTGGAAAATACATGGTTGAAGGAATGGTAATCCTTAATATGGTCCCGATAACGAGGTAGTGATTTTGAAATAAGAGATGGTTGATTTGAATAATTATATTGGATATTTATGTCTACCTTGAAACTGATTAATGATTTTTCATCATTGGAGTTTACAAAATTTTTTGATAGAAGGATTATATCCAGTATTATATAAAGAATAAGGGAGCATGAATGTAATAAATAAGGTTTTATGGTAATTCAGAATGTTACCATGTTTAAAAATAATAAATGATGAAGGTGTTCACATGTTATTACATGGAAAAAAGGATATTCATTGTGTTTATCCTCATTATAAATTTTGGACTGTGAGTTTGGATAGTAGTATTTTGGGTAAATGTAAAGGTTGTAATGGATTAAGATGGACAGGTTATTTATGGATTTTTATAAAAGGACAACACGCAGACTATGTGACAACCCATCGCATCGGACAAAGCTGCTGTAATCGAACCCACAACCATAGTGCAATTGGGATTTATCGCCTACCACTAGACTACGTTAAGTACCTAGATTGTATAATGTATTTTATTTTTTTAAAGGGTCTGATATGTGGAATATAAATTCATTATATTTGGAACCCTATACGATTAGGATAAATAGAGTATTTTTGAGTTGTATTATGTTTTATAGTGAATGATGAGTTTGTGGTAGAAATTTATTAATGGATAAAACACTAATTATAAAGTAATTATATCTCCTTATTATCATATCCAATATCATAATTAAATTCCTCAACATTATGAAATGGAACTTAGAAAAAAAACATTGTCCTAGATGGTACCTTAGATCATCAAAAATTTATGGTTTTGTGATTGTTGGACTTTTTATAGCCATGTTCTCTACCACACTCCATCATATATTTATGGTTATATTTCTCTTCCATATCCATGTTTCCCTACATGGAACCCTAGTATGTGTTATTTTTAGTAACCTTCATACTTACCACTCTTTATTTTAAATAGAGGCCTCATTAATCCATTTTTCGATGTGGGAATTCAACTATGATATTTTGAAATGTCAACCCGATGATTACAATACTGAGCATAAATTTAGAGGACGCAATTTATTAATGGAGGGTAGAATGTAACACCACAGGATTTCATGGTACGCTTCTCTTTGAATAATACAATAGCGTGTGGTATACGCAACTTCGAGTTCTAACACACCACAACCAATCATACTAGTTGTTAAGTATAGTAATACCCAATTTTTAAAATTTTATACATTATATCATTCAAAATTAACTTAATTTATGGATTTGGAATATCAAAATTAGCTTTGGGTGAATTTTGGGGACTTTTCTGATATGTTTTATATTTTGATGTATAGTGAAAATGACTAAATTTTAATTAAAAACAACTTTTTTAATCAAAATAATTAATTGCGATAAATTATTAATATGACTGCTTTTAAAGTATAATTATATTCTATTTTTACAATTTAATCCAATACTGGTCAATGGACATAATTTCACATTTAAACTCGACTTAAGCAACTGACAATCTTTTGATAGTTATTATTTCTTAAAAACACGTTATCTGTTTTGACAACATGAATTAATTTAAATTAATTAATAAAAATTATACGTTTTTAATTTTGTTAAATATACATAATTTTTTAAATCATAATATCAAATATATCTTAGGCCAAATTTTTGGTATTTTTCTGAGAAACATCAATTTTTGATGAATAGTGAAAAACACTGAGTTATTGGTTAAAACCGATTTTTTATTTAAATAATTATTAAATTTATTTAAATTAATTTATGTCAAAATAGATATATAATACTTATATAAGTTCATTGTAATTTATTGGAGTCAGTTTATAATAATTTTAGATATAGAAAAATTTTATTTAACTTTTCACCGTCTTTTACCCACCTCCTAGGAAAAATTTGAAAATTCCAATAAAACATAATGTTACCGCTTCTGTGAGATTAATTTCGAAAATCCAAGAGACAAGATTAATATCAAGGAGTAAAATGTTGTTCAATAAGGTAAAAATAATTTTTAGTGAATAGTAACTTTTTACGTTTATTTACCGCGGTTAAAGGTAAATAGTGTAATTTAAGGTAAAAAATTATTGTAATAATTTAAAATAACATTAACATATGTTATAACCATACTGGATGAGTAATGGCCAACCATTGAAATCTTTGGGATGATTTTGGGACTTCATGGAGCCACTTATGAATGAAAATGACATTTTAGATTAATTAATTTAACGTAAATGCAAAATTCACAAAAACAAAAACTTTTAGTGATTAATTTTTATATGGTGTTATATAAGAAATAATTTTTACTATAAAAATTAATTAGAAAGATAAAAATATTTCTTACTTAATGGTACTTTATTTATAATTTTATACATTAAATAATTTAATTTATTTATGACACAATGATGATACATTAATTACCATATTAATGAAAGATTAAGATAATTGATATTATAAATACCCAAATAAATTTAATTTGAGACTTTTTAGGAATTCCAATAATTTTATACGTTAATATGAGATATTAGTCTTGGTTATCTGAATTTATTTGAAGTAATAATGTTGTTAAGAATTTATCAAAAACACAATACCCAATAGTGCAAAAATTGATATAAAAGAGTTTTTAAATACAATATTATATTATTAATTGATATTCTATTCTTAAAAAAATATGGTTCGGCCAAACGACTTATATCATGATAGTTGTGTCATTAATGGACCACTTGGGGGTCTATTGGAAGTTTATAGTGTGTTTATTAACTATATAATATAAAAAAACATAGAGACATGGTAAATGTCAAACAAATTAACTAAAAGTCAAAACTAAAAGATAAGGTTAATAAAATGGCACAAACCTATCTAATACCTATTTTATAAGTTTTTTTCGACTTATCCCTATGATAGACCTCTCATAATACTCTTTGGTGCCATTAGAAACCGAATATGATTTTATTATAAAATAATACTTTATGTTTTTTCTATAGAGTCCCTCCTCCCCCTTATAAAAGGACACAACTTCTAAAAAATTTGTCACACCTCTCAAGACTTTTGGCTCGTCCATCCTCTATACAATTAATATCCCTACATCTCTCCCCTCCTCCTAGACACCATACCTTTGGAAGAAGGAACTTCAAGAGTCATTTTTGTTTCAAACCAAAGGGAGTTACCCAAATTAAAGGTAACGACTTCTATTAGCTTATTTTCATTTATTTTACATATCAAACCCCTAAACTATTTTTATTATTTTATTTTGTAACAAAACTAGTATCCATAATATACTAGGATATTGTTATGAGTATTATTTGAGCAACACTTACACACACATCCGTCTAATGGATGAAGAAAATAATGTTTCTGTGGATGGAAACCAAATGACTCACGAAACGATGATTGTTCAATTATCTACTACCACCTCTCATGGTGGCCATTATGATGTCACTATAATTAAATATTATATTAATGATATTTATTTTATATATAATATTCTTTAATTCCATTTTATATTATATCCTTATTCATTTCATGTTGTATATATATACAATAATATCATTTGAGAAATGCGGACTACCACCCTTTCAAAGTGATATGATTCGTTCATACCATACGTGGAATGTATAAAGGATGGTGTTAATGAACATAAGTAACATATATAATATAAAATATTATAATGGAATAATAATATAACTATTTTTTATTTTGTTTTTATTCCTTTTAAAATGAAAAATTGAATGGAAGTAGCATTCGTTCATACGTAAGGATTACCGTCTCCACGAACACGATGAGATTAATTTCCCCATCATATACATTCAATAATAATTCTAAATTGATGATTAAAAGTAATTTTTATGGACTTGATATCATTCTATACATGAATAATATAAAACCTATCCTTAACAAACACAGCTTATGTAACAAAGCATATAAAGGATAACGAATCAGTTATCACCCGAAACGACGATAATACTAACATATTATGAACAAAACTATATTAAAAAATTATATATGATATAATATTTATATATATAATTCTTTTATAATTTAATAATAATGATTTAAGTATTAAACAGGAGGTTAACCTACCCTCAACCAAGGAAAATTACAAGGTAAGGGGTTTTCATCTCATTCCTTATTCTCATGAGATTCATGCCATATTGCCACTATTACCTTTTGTGTGGTGTATGCGCTGCCCATAATTGTATTATTTATATAATTCACTTTAATTTATGTGTATTTACATATTCATTGTATGATAACTCTTTCATGGGGTGTATGTTTTGTAAGTTACCAAATTGGTAAGGTTTATTTCCTCAATCTCATTATTATCCGAGATTGTTCATTTGTATGTATTTTCTTGGACATACTTATCCACAATGACCATATTTCATAAAAGTGTTTTCAAAAGGGAATTTTTGAGGTTTAATGGGAGGTTCTATTTCACAAAATCATCATTTAAAATGTTTTAAAGATTTTTTTTCTAATCCTTTTAAATTAATGTCCATGTTTTCGAAATGATTTTAAGGATTTATTTATATAGACATGAATTTTTTTAAATGATAATTCTTTAAGAAAGTTTCAGAGTGGTATGTGACACTTTGATTCAAAAATCTCTTTTAAACAACATAATTTATAAATTTTGAGACTTTTAAATGATTTTATTAAAAAGGGGTATTTACCTCAAAGGCATTTTACTGATCATTATCATCCATGTCATCATCCTTTGATGGATTTTGAGATTATTTAATGTTGATTTGTTATGATACAGAACTTCAATTTGTATTGAAGGTTTTGGGAAATTTTTGACTATGGATGTGTAAATTTTATACCATTCATGGTTTATGGATAATGTATTGCCATTTTGTAAGATAGTTTTAATACGTATGATTATGTTATGTTTAATCCTTTTCATATGAGGAGTGCATTGGACTTAGTAAGTGATGGGTGGAGCCCGCTATAGCTCCTCGATGCATTGGTAGGTCTCATGAGACAAACAAGTGTCTTGGCACAAGGCCTTGAAAAATAATATTTCTAGTCTTGGCACAAGGCCTTTACTATGTGGTTATGATAGTATGGAATTATGCATTCTATAATTATGAAAGAGGTTATTGATATGGAATGTGATTATTTGATTAGTAGAATATTCATGTTAATAAGTAAATAAAATTATTTCATTTTATATTTTCCATATTATTCTGAAGTTCAAGTCTAAAATGAATTTTTTTAGTTATAAATTTCCTTAAATTTTTATGTTTATTTATGAATGTTTCTGCTATATTGTTATCATTACTGAATATATGCGCTCACCCCTTTCTATGTTTTATTTTTTCCAGGATGTGAAGAAGTGTATTGTGACTGATATGCAGGGTTAGGCCAAGGGAATAATGGAATTCGTGAAGGATTATTTATGTTTTTTTGTATGTTATGAAGTGTAATGTTACATTCATGTATTTAATCTATTTTCCAAAACTGTTAAACTGGTCGGTACTTCGGGACTTGATTTCTTGTAATCATGCCAATGTATTAAAATTATGCACCGACTCTAGGTAACATTGGTTGAGGCGTTACAATAATGGAATGATACATAATATTTTATGTACTAATATCGTTTTTTATCATATCCATAATAAATATATATTTACTATACATTATACTTTAATGCGTATGATGCAAGGCAAAACATGATGTAATGGTTTATGATATAATAACATTTCATTATAAAATTATCTTTGCTTAATTTCTTTTAAAGGATATTATATGGATATTACCCTTCATAATTAATAAAAAAAATTTATTATATATATATATATATTAGTTATATTTTTTTTTTTGGTAATACATATGGTCAAGAAAAAGTATTTGTAGAAAGTCCAACCTTATTCCATTTTTTTGATTACTTATTATTATAATGATTTAATGATGAAAATGATCTTAGTAAACCATGAAATTTCATGGAAATGTGATCTTATTAAAACATAAAATTTCATTTTTTTACATAATATGATATTTATTTAATGATGAATATTACTTTATGAGAGAATCAAATTTCATTATTTTGACTACTTATTATGATAATGACTTAATGATGAATCTATGAAAATTTTTTGGGTACAATGTATTATTTATGTTGTTATAAATAGTTTATGATTCCCATTTCATTCCAAAAAAGTTATATTATGATGAATTCATAAAATTATAATGATTCTAGTTTCCATTACATGGGATATTTTATGATGATATGATTAATGGTTTATGGTCTTTTGGAACACTTGTATATGGTTATCCTTATGTGATTTGTGAGTTTAGAATTGTTTATCCTTCTAATTAATTGGATAAATATGGATTTCTCCTGAGATATTAAGGATTTCAATGAGAATTTAACGTATTTCAATATGGAACACTATCCAATGACACATTCTTTAGAATGAACCATTTATTTAGAAATGATAGAATCTGGTGTGAACCCAATCCCCTATGATATCTTATGAAGTGGTATTTCACTATGGAAATTTTTTTATATGATTGGGTGTATTCCAAAAACATATTCTTTATTATTATGATAAGTTATTGTGAATCATTATTGATTAGGGATTATTCTACAATCTTCTTTGTTATTAATTTTATTGATAAACCCTATTCCATGATTCATGAATATTGATTTTAGACTATTTGAGAATGATTTTCATAAGTTATTATCTTGTTTTTATATCCTTATATGTATGCTCACATGAAATCACTAATTTATATCTCCTAGGTTTACCCTCAATAAGAATATGATCTCCCAATTTTTTTCTCTTTGGTTCTTTGAATTTTTATAAAGAAAGGTAATAAGTGTGAAATTTCTAAGAAAGATACTATGCGAGAAGAAACATGTGGTAAGTTGTAATGATTATTTGTGAAATATATTGATTATATAACTAGTCACCAAATATATTAATCCATTTTGGTCCTCAACCATGTATTATTATGAAATTTATTGAATATTCATATAAAATGAACAAATATTTATTCATAATCTGTTTTTGTCATCATTTTTTATTTCAGAGAAAAGATAAGTTATTTTTATATATTATTGTTATAAAACATTATGGAAACCCCTAAGGATTAGTATATGTATAGGATAAATTATGAATATATGTTAAATTAGTGATTGTATAGTTTTCCTGGAAAACAAATCATTTCTCAGATACTAAAATTTTTATGTGTTGTGAACCAGAAGCACCTTGATGTAAAACCTCTAAAATTCCCTAATGGGGTATGAACTTAGTGGAAACTGGAAAAAGATGATTGGGTAAAATATTTGACTCCTATAAAGACACTCCTAGTTCATATTTTTGTGTTAATTCACCTTTTTAATGATCTGTTATGATGTAATTAAATAGATGACGATGACGAATGACCTTAGTTATACCTACTTTTTGATAGATTTAAAAAAAGGTTTCAGGATTTAGACATCCTACAAATTATTATTCACAATTATATGATTACTTACTATGATTTTGGTTTCTCACAAAATGTTTTTTTCATGGTAAATATATATACCTAGGAGGAATCATGTTAAAACTGAGTGGGATAGAACAGCAAATGACCGTAATTATCAAAAACCAAATGAAATGGGATTTGAGGTGTGAAATATTGTCGTTATGATCACCCAACTATTCCAATATATTAATTTTAACATTAATTACAATGAACAAAAAAATGAAAAAAGTAAGAAACAACTCAATATTGAAACTTTTATGTAGTGAAACTCAACATCTATTAGTGGTTCTTCTATTTCACAAATTTCTAGGAAATTGATCAATTAAAATTAAATTATATTGATTATCCTATAATAATCATAACATGATAAGGATATTTTTATTTTATATCATTTTTATTGTGAAACATATTAGTGGCAGACTCTTATAGAGAATAAAATAAAAGATGAAAAAATAAATCCAATGACATTTGAAGATTTTATAAAGGTATTTTTCAATAAGTATTTTCACAAAAACCCTTCACAGAAAAATTGAAAGGGAATTCTTCGTACAAAATCATAATGATGATAGATATATTAGTACCTATAATGAAAATCAAACCAGTACTACAAAGTAAGATTCTGTTTGTATCATCGATCCTAACCATTAAGTAAACCAATTCATTAGTGTCCTGAGATGATGTCTCCAAATAGAATTGGATGTAATATAATTCGATAAATATGAAGAAATTATTTTATTTAATCTCAATATAGAAATGGAAATTATATTCTAAGTGTCTCATGGTTTTGTGCACATAAAGGGAATGATGGAATTTCAAGGAACTTTTAATATTAATACCCACAGACTAATGAAAAATTATCATCATTCATTTAAGATTCGTGAAAGGATAAAATACATAAATTTTCTTATCATTTCAAGTTAATTTTATTGTATATAATACAACATGATCAATAAAAATGATTTTAATTTGATGTGAAGAGACAAATAATTTAATGTAATGGTGAAATTTTTCAACTAAATGTGACACACATATGTTATTTAAATAATTATATGGAGTTGAGATATTACTCGATTTAGTGAATGAATCTTCAGGTCAATGAAGGAAATTAGTTTATAAACACCTTCTCCAATGATACATCGGGAAATATCATGTGATCAATATAACTAAAGTGGATCATGAGAACAATGTGGTGAAAGGTACACCTACCACCAATTCTATAACAATAAATATTTTATTTGGCTTTGGATCTACCCGGTCATTTATATATAATGAAATTTCTACGACTATCACATCACCAACTCAAATATTAGATATTGAGTTCGTAGTAAAGACTTCTTATGGTAAGATGATTGTATCTCAATCCTATAGATCCTATTCGATAGAAATTTCTGAGAATTTTATTCTTCTAGATTTAATGATCCTACATCTCGTTCAATTTTTGGTGATTTTGGGAATGGATTGGTTCTCTCTATATAAATCCCATATCAATTCCATAGAAAAGTAAATATTGTTTGAAATTCGAACTCCACATATGATTTTCCAATGGTGTGAGGAAGATTATTTTCGTCCAATGAATGTAACTTCTAGTGTATGGGTATTATTGCATATTTATTATGGATATTTTTCACAATTGGTTGGAAAAAATAAACATTAAATATATTATTATATTTTGGTATAGGAATGATGTATTTTTTTAATTAAATTTCTCTTCTATCCCTAAAATGTGATGTTCAGTTTTCAGTAGAAATCACAATATTTGTTATACCTATTTCAATGAATCCCAACTAAATGACCTCAATTGAGTTGTAATAGATGAATAAAAATATCCAAAAGGATCTTGTTTAGGGATTTATATATAGTAAGTTTTAACTAATGTGTTTACATATTATTATTTTATTAATAATATATTGTTCAATGTGTCATTACAATGATCATCGAGAACTTAATAAGATCACTATTATGAACATATATCATCTATCTTGAATTCATGACTTGTTTGATCAATTGAATGATGACCAATACATTACCAAGATTTACATTCATTCAAGGCATCATCAATTGAGGGTTAATAATTAAGACATTCATAAGACAACATTCCTTAAGAGATATATCAATTATGAATTTATATTAAGGGAATTTGTTCTTATCAATTTATCTGCTATAATTATAGATTTATGGAGAAATTTTCTTATATATTACCTTTATTAGACATTGACAGTATTTATAGATTGTATTATTATATATTCCAAGTGAAATAAGGAGCATGCTGACCATTTTTGGAGTGTAAAAATCAATATGAAGAGGGATAAGCTTTACAAAATATTTACAATGTGTGGATTTTTTCAACAAAGATATTAATTCTTGGTAATATTAACTAATGTGAGGATATATTGGTGGATCCTACAATGTTGGATGTTATTTAAAGATGGACAAATACAACCATTGTAACTGAGATCCATATTTTACATGGTTTGGACATATTTTGTTAACATATTTTGAGGGATTTCCCCAGGATATCAAATCCAATAACTATGTTGACTCAAAACAGACCCATTTTCCTTTGGGCAGATGAATTTGAGTAAAATTTCATGGAGTTAGAATAAAGGGTGAGGAATTAACATGTACTGATAGTACTATAAGTTGGAGAAGGATTTATGATCTATATTGATGTGTTGAGGTTGTGACAGGGATACATCCTTAAGATGAATGATTTGATGATAGCATATCCCTTGTGCTAATTTGAAATTCAGGAGAGAAATTACATACTGTAGATTTGGTGATGGAAAATATAATTTTTTCATTGAAAATATAGATGAATTATCATTATAGTGAGTGATGTGACACACATTATCATCATAAAAAACCTGCATTGTGTATTCAGATAAAAAGTGATAAATATGCACCATAAGAGACTATTGAAATTTATAAATGATTATGACTACGTAACAAACTACAACCCAAGGAAGGAAAACTATGTGGATGGTTCTATTATTAGTAATTAATAAGATAGTTTTTCTATGATAATGATTTAGATAGAGTCCATATATATGTTTTCTCAGAATATAGAACATAAAATCATGTGAAAAGAAGACATATCATATCATCCCCGAATGAATGTAAAACCATCCATACATGTGAGGACAAAATAGGTTTATAATATTTTTGTGGAGTTGCTAAAGAATGTTGTAAATGTTCTAATGTTAAACCATTATTATGATGGATAGATAGGGTTAATGTTCTATGTATGTGTTTAGTCAATACTATATGGGAATAAGGAGTTGTTTTGTGATGGTAATAGTTCATTTTTTCCATTTATATCGAAAGTATGAAGATCTATAGAGTCCTGAAATATTATTTATATTGGGATAACAGAATAAGGGATATTGTCGAGTACATATCACTATTTAGGGTATATCATCATGTTATGGCTGGGAGATAAAAGTATAAGGGGATATTATATACATTAATCTTACAAAAATTAAAATAGAAAAACATTTTCATGGATTTCTTCATTGAAATCACCTTAATACTTGAAGGGAATAATGTTATTTGGGTTTCAATTGATCATCTTACAAAATAAGCACATTTCCTTACAATTATGAAATTTTTTCACTATTGATCATATCTAAATTAAATTCATTAAAAAAGTGGTTGATATAAAATAGTAGTATATTTTAATATATATGATTGGGATTTTAGATTTTCATTGATTTTCTTGAGATGTATAAAACAATTTTTCAATAAAGAGATAATCTTTATCACATCATATCATCCTCCAAATGATGGTTATTCTGATAAGAACATTTAATCCCTAGATAATAGAAGATATTATTGTTCAGTGTATTTTATATGTGGTTTGGATCGACACATTTCTTCGGTAGGATATTCATTAAATAGCAGCTTTCACTCATGATTTCATATGGATGCTTATGAATCCCGCTAGGGTAGGAAGTAAAAAAATCCAATTTTATGGGTTGTAGTAAGATAAATAATGATATTTTTTCCTATGAAAACTAGGGAAATATAAAATAAGTTTCCATCTATTCAGTATCACATTAGGGAAGTTCAGAGTTGACAAGAATGTTTATGCTGATAACTATTAGTGAGATTAAGATTTCGATGTTGCTGAAAAATGTATCCTTATGAATATATACTTAGAATAACATCAATAGATTTTTAAAATAATGTAATTTTTTATAAATAGATATATTACACCCTTTGAAATTCTTCATCATATCAGGAAAATTTCTTATCCATTGGATCTTCCATCAAATCTCTCTCAAGTTCAAATTGTGTTATAGGTATCTCTCATGAGGATGTACACACATTATCCTTCACATGTAATAGTGTTAGAGGTTCTGGCACTGGACTATGATATCTATTATGATAAATAATTTTTGGTTGATCTATAATAATGATTGAATGTTTTCTAAAGAAAACAACTTACAGTGTCAATTATTTTTTGTGGCATAAAAAATTTAAGGAAGCTACGTGGAAACATAAGGGTGTGGTAAGGTAGAATTATCCTCTTGAATTTGTATCATAGTGACAGGATTTTAATAAATAAAATCCTTTTAAGGGTGTATAATGTAACACATTAGTATTTTATGAAATATTTATCTTTACATACATTTTATTTCATTAATACCATTCTTTATAATCAACACAGAGTTTGTAGACACTGACAAATAATATTGAATTACTATTATTAAATATGGTAATTATCAACTAGATATTGGATAGGCTATTATGAATAGGACTAACTAAAACATTAAAAAATAACTATAATTATATATATATATATATATATATATATAATTTATTTATTAGTTTTTAATTGGATGTAAACTAAAATGGATACATTTGAGGGTAAAAATAGATGGTTTTCTATGAAATCTTGTTTTCACGCAATGTGACTTCAAATTAACATCTTAAATAAATAAATATGGTAAATTAATTTAATTAAATATGTAGATAATATATTCATTAAAATATAAAATAATATATTTTATTTTTTTACTCAGAAAATAATGAATGTAGAATTAGTTTTTTGCATAAAAATGAATTTCGGATAAAAAACGTTTTGTCATGTTGAACGATGTTTTTTAATAAATAATATCAACCACATAATTAAAGAGAATATTTTAAAAATTGTTTTTCATTTTTAATAATTGTGCATAATAATATTTAATATGATTAAAATTATTCTTTTTGTCCGGAATATATATATAGATAAAAATTGATTACCATTAAAATGTTAAAATGGATTGATGAGGTGTTTAAATAAAGAAATAAGGGTTAAAATGACCTGAAAACATAACTAAATCCTATGGAATAAAAATATTTTTATTCTATAACTTCATATATATTTAATTTTCTAATTATTTCCAAATTCAAATGAGAATGAATTTATTATATATTAAAATATTTGACTATTAGAAATGTGAATCTACCCTCCTATATAAAAAACCTCTCTCCACTCTTCTCCATAGAACATGAGCCCTTTATCTCAAACAAAACATACCCAAATATCTTCTACAATTCACAATACATTTCATAGTTTATATTATATTCTTAAATTACAAATCTATGTATCCTTACAAATATATTCAAAGGAGTTATCTTAAATAGTAGGTTTGTGTTATTACAAATAATTTTCAAGTTTTAATTTTCTTATATTTCCACAAAAGATTTTGTATAAATACTAAGATAATTAATAATATGTGATTAATATACATATATTTATTTTATTATTATAGGGAAAAATTTCAATCCTTATAGCCATTCAATGGGAAATAAAAGTATCAGTCATGTGTACTTATGGACTACTACCTCCACATAGATATATGATTCACTTTCATCACGATCATTAATATTGTATTATTTAGATGGATTTAGTGTCTAAAAAGGATACTCATGAAATAATTATGCATCTATAATTATAATATATTATCATAATTATTATCTTTAAATTCATTAGAAAATGATAATGTCACATGTTTGTAAGTGTGGACTACCACCTCCACCCAGTGATGCAATTATTTATTCATCACCCCTTTATATGAATTATTAAAAAATGGCACAAAGTAACTAAATTTAATAATTAGGGTATGATTAATACTCAAGATAAAATTAATTTATTATGAAGGGGAATGTATCTCAACTGTTAAACTGAAACTAGTAAAGAAAACAGACCAGTTTTCACTAGAATTTTCTTTTTAATGAAGAATTTATTGATAAATGGATAAAAATAATTTCTGTAGGAATTATAAATAGAAATTAATGTATTAATATAGTGTTTTGTTTTAATATAATATATATATCTATATATATTATTGTAATTTTGAATGTGTAGTAAAAAAGAATGGACTTGAGGTAAGGGTTTATGTTACAATCTCAATTCTTTTCGAGATTATCTATGCTATATATTCATTGAGGGAAAATATATGGGTTGTAACCTCAAACACACATATATTTTATTCTATTATAGTTTTTTTAATTTTTATTTATTATTTATATTTTTCATTCTACATTATTTATAATGGGTGATGATTTAATTAGAGAATATTCGATGTTATTTCCTCCTTTCCCGATGGAATTTTTCTTCCACGACCATGAACTTCAAAAAATGGAAATTTTTACATAAATATGAAATGATTTAAAATTGTGATTTTAATTACATTTTACATTATATAATGACGTTTGAAATTGATAAAATTCAAGAATTTATTTTAAAAAATAATAATCTTGAATTTTTGCAATAGTGTGAAAAGAATGTTTCCTTTTAATATTTATCATATAAATGGATTTTACCATAGTCTGAAATGATAATTTTTTTGATGATATTATTGCATATTTTAATGTATATTTTTAATTAAAATAATTTTATCAATATTTGAAGAATATTCAGTTAAAATGTTATCATATGAAAATGTTACTTTTTTGATGTTTTCCAAGAATGGTTCGAATATTATTTAAAATGTATTTTTATCCATGTAAAATCCATAAATGACATTAATGCTTCAGTGGGGATGTGATTTTATGATACCATTAACATCATTTATATTGATATCTTATGATGATTATGATTTAAGAATGATTTTATGAAACCGATTTCTCTTTTATGATTCAATTACATTATGAAGGAACTTTCATGAAAAAAATTTATTTTTCTATTTGTTATATTGTAATGAATTGATGAAATTATAATAAAACCCATTAATTTTTAAAATTTTATGATATATTGTTATTAAAAAAATTATCATATGGGACATATATATTTATGGTTTTCATTATGTGACGGGTGAGATGATAATTATATATCCTTCCAATGAATTAAGTTTAGATGGATATGTTAAGAGGTAATAAGAACAAGAATTGGGAGTGAACCAAGTTTGGTAAGGAAGTCTGTCTAATATGTTAGTATTTGATGTTATCCGTGCCTAAAGAAAAATGGAATTGGAGAGTGATCCCAATCCATAATGATATTCTTCTAAGTGAGCCATCACAATGAATTTTTTTTCTACATTATGTTTTTCCACAATATTATGTCATATGTTATTAATATTGTTTCATAGAGTGTGATTAATTATGAATGATTTTTTATTCTTTTTCCTTTTTTCATTTTACTAAGAAAATACTTTTGTCATAATTCATGACGATATATATTTTACTGATTTGGTATAATATTCTTATGTAATTCTCATCTTCTCATTCCCTCATTCCAATAATCACCTATGATAATTTATTGATGTCTCATATTTTTACACTTAATAAGAATCTAAGATCACAAATTATTATTTTTCAACCACTCTAGGATATGAAGAAATTTATTATGAAATAAATGTCTACTAATTGTAATATGAGAGAAAACCCATGTGCTAGAAGTTGAACATATTTTAAAAATAGATTTATTATTTTTGTATTATTCAATGATAGTAAACTATTATAGTCATAAGACATGACGATTTGTGAACTGTGAAGAATATTTTAATAATAAGGTTGATTATTTATGGATTTCATGATCATTTCACCCCATATTTCATGAATAATGATTCCCTGATCATTACTTATGTCATATATAAATAATCAAATATCATTTTTAATGTAATCTTATATCATGAATCAGTAGAGGAAGAATAAAACGATTAAAGTGGGAAGAAGGGATTTAGATCTTTCTAAAAGGTAGGTTTTAGGACTGTATCACTATAACACTCATGAATCCATATATAAATTTTGGTTTGAATTTTAATCATATATAATAAAATGATTACAGATCCATATATGACATGAAGTGCATGTTAGTTTTTTAAGGATCAACGTTTGAATTTTAGATTATATGAATTTTTTGTATGAAAAACATATCATGTCATATGATTCATATGGACTTTATAAAGGTATGAACATAATAATCCCAAAGTCCAAATATATAGAATATATTGATTCAAGATGTTGTGTTGTTAATAAACATCATATCTTGAAACTTATTTCAGGATTCTATTAGTATTTTGACGATGAAGATTTCAATAAATGTGAGGGTTCTTTAATGTAAAATCGAGGAATATTTATTACTAGGATATCCATAAACTAATCCCTATACAGATGCTAAATTAATTATGATGGTTTTATGAACATATAACAGTATGTGTTTAAATGATTTCATGGGGGTAGAATAACCATAATATTAGCATTATTATTGGGTATATATCCATTATGTATATTTCTAGAAACCAACTTACAATTTAAAATTATATTTATATTTTTATAATATATAAATCTTTTCTAGATGTTAAAAATATACATTTACATTGTAAATAATTTATTTCAAATAAAATATTCAGTTTTGGAATAGAATTTAAGGTTTTTAATCTCTTGGGAATCCATTCAATATAAAATTTTTTTTTTCATGAATGATGAATTTTCATTATAAGAACAAAATTAATAAAATGGATTGATAACATTAATATATAAAATCTAATTATAAAATGATAACAAGCAATAAATAAATAATTAAAAATATGAAATATTTATTTATTTATTCACATAGAAACATAATTTTTTACTATTATATAATATATTTCATTTTTTAAAAGTTAAATTTCTCATATATAGATTGTGTAATTTTATGTACACTAGTATATATATATAAATTTATATTATAATCCATCAAACTATTTTCACATGGTACGGAATAAGAATAAATTATATTTAATAATTTGAAGTATATTTTTCGAAAAATTATTTTTTAATGCCTCATAAATTATTATTTTAACAAAATAAATATATCACCACATACTAAATTTTTTATAATTTTAACCTTTATAAATAATAGGTTATCACCGTTGTAATTATTCACATTTTATATGAATAATTATAAAAATACATAACATTTAAACCCAATTTTTTTATAAAAAGAGATATTTTTTTAGAATTTTGTACATTTTCATTTAAAAATTTAATTTATCATTACATTAAATATAATTAGGTTAATTATAGTATAAAACAATAATTATCAATTATAAATTAAATAATATTCATCATAAAATATTTTTATACATAAAATAATTATTGTGGAAATGTATTAATCAATTTAAAAGGGGTAAAAGATGTAAAATAACCTGGCTTGGATTTTATAGAATTAAAATTATATAAAATCACTTGATAAGTATGGTTTTAGGGGTGTGAGTAATTATTATGAATATCACAAAAACATTCATATATAATTCACCCAATACCTATATGATTCAATCATTACCCTTAACCTATCATATGTTTTAAGGGAAATATCTGTAAATTTCACCAATAAAAGGAGTACTCATAAAACCCCTCTGATCCCCTTATATACATAATTTTAGTCTAGAATATAAAGAAAAATCCATATCCTAAATTCCACTCCCATGTTTTATTTCCTTCTTCATCATGATTTATATATAATTCCATTATTTTGAAGGAATACATTGCAAGAATGAGTGATTTCATCAAAGTGAGTAACGAGCTCTTCATCATTCCATTATTTTTCATTATCATCATAAATCATAATAAATTACCCTATAAAAAATAATTATGTATTAATAATATAATCATTATTATATAAAAATGTTGTTATCTATTAATTAATAAAGCTTCGTGCTAATTCATTTGTTATTTGATTTTCTAATTTGGGTTGGTTTTACTACATACATGAATATTTCTATAATGTTAGAAACATTAATTAAAAAAACCTAAATACATGTAATATGATTTGTTAAATATTAATTTATAATTTTTCATATTTTTATTAATTTAATACAAATATATGTGTATGAGTTTGTGTATATATTTTCAAAATATTAATACATTTTATTGTGTTGAAATTAAAAAAAAGTATATTTTAAATTCACTTTACGAACCATCACTACGAATTCAAGATAAATGAACATTTTACATCATATAAAAAAAATAAAAACATATATATAAACATTATTTGTGTGATTCACCCATGATTAAGTAACATAGACATAGATTTCCACACTAACGGTTGACCAGAACAAATAGTATAACTAACACCAAAATATTGAATTTAATAGGGAATGTGTAATGAATAGGTAATAAAAAATTATAAATGAATGGAATAACCTAAACTAAATAAAATATTATTTTTATTGAGATGAATAATAAACCTAATTTTTCATATGGAGTTAGATCATGTCTATCTATGAAAGGCTAAAGATATGGGTTTTATTCTAAATGTTCTCTTCATTGAGGCATGTTTCATATTATGCACCAAATTTTATTTTATACAGTGTACTTCCTACCACATTTACATATCGTAACACTATTAAATATTCTTTTCTATAATTTAAAATTATTTTCCCTGATCTCTACTTTATATAATTTTATTTCATTTATTTCCAATGTTTTTGAGTGTTTGTTAAATCAATATCATCTCAATGAGGAATAATCATTTTTAATTCTTTATAGACACTTAAGTTGTACATCATTCCAGTTTAGTTTTCTCTAATAATATTGTATTAAATGCATTCATGGTTTTATTAGTCTATTTTTATTCTCATTTTTTAAAAATTACTTTTTCTACAATAATATTTATTAGAAATATAAGGGTTTTATTGAATCAATTTCAAATTCATTGGATCATAATATTCATTAGATGAATGTATTCATTATTTTTTGTTATAGTTTATCTATTACACTATTTTATATGTTATTTTACCACTAATAAAATGGAAAATATATATTTATGTCAAAATCATTATCATTGATGGATTTAATTATTCATAAAAATTTGAAACCATTTATAATAATTCTCATCATCTCAAATAATCTTTTCTCCACTATTCCCATATTCATTATTACTAGAAAAAATTAACATTTTTAATTTTTAAATACACTCATGTATTTTCACCTATATAATTATAAATTCCATTTATCACTTCAATACAAAAAAAATCATTCATCGATGTGGGTTTTTCATAAAATTTCATAAATTTCATAAAAATAATAAAATGAATTTATTATCACTTCTGTATATCTTATATCATCCCTTCCATATTTAGTTAAAAAATATTGGTTTTTCTTAATGATCCATTTTTAGGAATTATTTAATAAAAATGTATTGTTTTCATTTCACCTTACAAAAAATAATATATGAAAGTGAATTGTAACTTCATATTTTTTTTAAAATGTTAACAAAATGCTTTCTGAAATCTCATATTATGATTTATCTTATATCATCCTATCTATCTAAAAAAATGCCAATCTCATATGGGTAATTTTTATAACAACATTATGAATTAACATAGTATATAATTCATTAAGGTGATGGAATTTTGGTACCAACCAATCCATTTATTGATTCTCTATCACGAACTAATGTCAGATTGTATTATATAACCCATTTTCTATCAATGTTATTTTTTTAGGATGAAACGTATGATTTATTTCAAGTGGAACAACTATATATAGGGTTTTTATGTGATTTTGGGATTCAATATATCCATATAATTTATTGGTTAATTATTTGTATCGTGTAACATAATTTATGGACATGATTCAAATTGTCTATATTAATTATTTAATATATAGATATGATTCTAATTATAAATGGTCACAACATAATGAATGGAAGTAATTGGGTTTAGTTAAGTTCACAACATAATATCTACACATGATTAGGATTATATAATATCATAACATAAATAATTGTTAGGATTATAATTATTTATGATTAGAACATAAATTGTGGACATGAATATGAATAGTTATTCTCACAAAAGAGTGGGTGGTGATGGTTTTGATTGTTTATGTTCACAATCTAATGTGTTAACAAGATTGAGATTATCTATTATAACAATATTTTGATTTTATTTTCATTTTTTATACCATATTACTATTTTATGATTTATGGATCATTCTTATTCTATTATTTTCAGCATTTATAAGCCTTTGTGTATATATGATCGTTTGTGGTTATATGTCCTTCTATCTTTCCTTATCAAAAAATCATATGATTCCATATTATTTTGAATTATTTATTTCTCCCATGTTCATGTTTTCTATAATTTAAATGATATAACCCTATATGAGTCACTGATAATTTTTTTAATTACCAACAATTTCATTTCACCCCTTGATATGTTTTTCATTCCAATTATTATGGAAACGAGTATGACATATTATATTTCTATAAGCGTTTCTAGTGTGGTGAGACTTTGTTAAAATGTTGAGAGTTTTTTAAAATAAGTTTTTATATATCTAATCCCAATATCTATATGGTTTGATATATGAGTTATTATATGGGGAAAATTTTATATTATTGAAATTATGTGTACTATATACTATTTATTCTTAGGACATACCAATTGGTATCAAAGTAAGGCTGTAATAAATTTTTTTTGAGAGATTTATCTTAGAGTTTGAATAGGTAATTCTTTTATTTATATCAAAATGGGATTTATAAGAAATAATATCTTAAATAATCAAGGGATAAATTTAATGTTTCATATTCTTAAATAAATGAGTTATAGGGTAGAACATATTAGGAGTAATTTTTCATTTATTTATGATCATTTACTCTAATAATATTATTATATTATTATTTACAACTCATATAATCACTTTATGTTTTAATTAAATGGTTTCATATTGTAGGGAAAAATTTAACAATGAGTGTGGTGGGTTATATAATGTCATTATTAAATAGAAACAAAATTTGATGTTATATAGAGTGATGACCTTCAACAAAATGAATTTTCATGCTAGGAGTAATGACCAAACCATGTTAGG
Source organism: Viscum album (assembly GCA_963277665.1). Classification (NCBI taxonomy): domain Eukaryota; kingdom Viridiplantae; phylum Streptophyta; class Magnoliopsida; order Santalales; family Viscaceae; genus Viscum; species Viscum album. The sequence continues at coordinate 1,797,592,476 of OY728130.1, read as the reverse complement.
CTCTTGAAGACACCAATGAAGGAGAAATATGATATTTATTATTTCATGCATCAATGAAAACCATCCTATAGTGGGTCTACAGATCTAATAACTACATATAAATGAATCATCACAAAAACAAAAATTCCTGCTAATCAATAAATCTAAAAATAGGAAAATAGTGTTTTAAAAGTTTATAATTTGGAAGGTAAATTTGATCAATAATTTACACTATTTATGACCATAATATAATATGAATAAATCAACTCAATGAAATAAGAGTTAAATTAGATATTTTTAATTAAATATTTTCTATTAACATTTCAAATAAATATTGAGCGAGATTTCATTGAGTAAAATAAAAAAGGTATTAGATTACATTTTTTACTATTAATAAATCCACTTGAAACTCAAATGGTGAAACTCTAGTTTTATTGTTGACACTAAAAACATGAATGATTATTTCATTAGTGACCCAAAACCAAGTCCTCATAACAAATTATCCATATTGGAATTTGGTAGCTAGAAACAGTTTTTTGATGTTCTATTAAATGATGAATTACAAAATATAGAGTCTCATTATTATCAAGTAATTAGAGATAAGAAAACATTAATATAGTTTCATAGTAACTCAAGTGATAAATATTATTGGGTGATCAATAATCATATTATAATGGTCCAAATATAAGTGAGTAAATGTGGAGGTATTTCCAAATAGTAATAAGAAATTGTTTTATGTGTGAATAATTAATTTACCATGTTGGTGATTATTAAAATGTGATGAATACGTCAATCAATATAATATAGGATAATAGGGTCCCAAAAAATTCACCACCTATGATCCAATAATTTATTTGTATGAGTATAGAATTTATACCAATAAGTACATCAATCCACTGGACAATAATGATAATATAAAATAATAACCTTTATGAACTTTTGATCAAAAAGGTCTTATGTATTCACTAAATTTTAAGTGGGACATAAACATGTTATGTAAGGTACACTAATCATCCACTTATGAAATGAAATTTTTTTATTTCATTTTCCTTTCACCAACTAATTTATATCAATAATTTTTTATTGGAGTATCAAAGAGAAAACATAATAATTTTATATAACATTTATTTGAATGAAATTTGTTGGATTTTCTTACCAAATATCAAATTATTTTCTATTAAGTTGAATTTTAATTTATTTGTGATAAGGATCAGTTATCTCTACATAGTTTCCAATTTAATTTTTGGAATAAGTAAATAACATTTCATATCCTAAATCAACCCACGAGGATCTATTAAAAACGTTTTACTATTAAATGACTTATGTTATATTAGTCTTAATACATAATCATTAAGATTACGTATCTCAAATGGTTTTGCAGAACCCTAATATTGAGGATATCCCAAATTTGAATAAATAAATTTACATACCTTCAAAAGATTTTCCTAATATTCTCATATTTAATGAGGTTGATTTATAATTAGAAATTATATCATAATCATGTATATAATGTAGATACCCCCACAATATTTTCATAAATGAGAGATAATTAGAAATATGAGGATATAAATTTATTAATGGGTTGAGATGTTATACTAGTAGGTTTTAAGAAAAATTTATTTTCATAAATTATATGTCAATGCTTCATATGGTACTCTATTTTTTTGCAATTATTAGGTGTTTTATATGAATTATTCAAGAAAAGAATCCATATAAAATCATTTTATTAAATCATCATGGAGAATTATGAAAATTAATAAATACATTATTGATTACTTACTATAAATATCAATGAATTAAAATTGGATAATAAAAATAATATATTAATATTTTTATTACAATGGTGTCCCCTGTATCATCTCTAAACTAAAAATCAACTTAGTAGAACTAAACATATTATGACAGAAATAATATTTAATATAGAAATTATATCGTAAAATAAGAAATGAAATATTTATGAATAAGAATTGTGTTTTATAAATTTATAATCAAATGAATTTATATGATGTAATGGGGTAATATAGATGTAATATTTCTATTTTAAATGATATATACTCATTATATGTAATAAGAATACCTATCCTAATAATTTATAGTTATTAGTATGTTGTTAATATGAAAATGGTTTATTTAGATGTAAAAAAATACATTTTAATTGTAAATAATCTATTGGAATTAAAATAAATTAGTTTGAAATAAAATTAGAAGATACAAATTCACATAGTAAAATACCATTGATTCAAAGAAATTATTTTTATCAATAACATATTTTGAATTAAATAATAAAATAAATAAAATGGATAGAAGAAACTAAATTAATTTTTATTTAATTAAAGTTATAACATCCAAGAAAAAATTAATTTTTAATAATTAATATTAATTTAGTTATTCATAACTAAATAAATTTTTTTTTGTTTTAAGTCAATGTTATTTAATAAATTATATAAATTTCTATAAACATGAAAAATCCAAAATTTGGAATACAGAATTTAATGAAACTTCATATTTAGTTATATGAACAAATAAATTATAATTAATAAAATGGTTTTTACATGGTTTGGTATAATAATAAATTTCTTATATATATAATGTTATATTTTTTAAGAAATTTTATTTGTATGCTTTTTGATTTTAAAATTTTAAAAAATAAATAAATCATGGTTTAAGGATTATTTTATTCATTTTTATACATATAAATAAAATTTATCCCTCGTTATTTGATTAGTAATTAATGTTATACATGAATAAGAGTACTTAATGTCTAAAAACTCATTTTTCCATAAATACTATTTTTCTATAAAAATTCTATATTACTTAAAGAAAAAATGTGACACATTTATAAATATAAATACATTATATGGAATCAAAAATTTTAATCAATATTTATAAATACAAAAGCGGTCCATAATTTATTATTATTAAATTATTAAGTTTTATGTTAAATAATAAATCAATTTAAAAGGATTGAAAAAATGTATACTAACATGGCATAATCTTTGTGTAAAAATCTAAAAAATAATTATAGAAGTAGTTTAATATGTTTGGTATTCAATTTTACATGTTTTACTAACATTTTATTTCCTAACTCACCTAACAATGTTGTAATTTCATCTTTACCCTTCACATAACAAATGTTTCCATGGAAACATTATACATTTTTATATATAAAATGATCTCACCAAGACCTCATCCAAACAACTTTTATCCTTCCCTATTTTATTATATACCTATATAATTAATATCTCTTAATTTCTTCACCCTTGTTTTTAAAATTTTTTGAAAATAGGGAGAAGTATGTCTACTATTCTAGGGGAAGAAGTTGTGAGGAGGAGAGATTTCATCAAAGCAAGTAACGAGTTCTTCATCAATCCATTCATTAACATTACAATATTCAATATTAATAAATATCATTCTCCAATTAAATGATGTATTAATAAAATAGTTATTATTCCGTAGAAATTACAACAATATAATATAACTGTATCTTCTATTTTATTCACTAGTTATAACGTTTTCTAAAGTGGGTTGGTCCAACCACTTACAAGATTTATGTTATATTGTTGCCACAATAAATGATTTGTAAAACATAAATTATGTAAATATAAGGAAATATTGATAAATTTTATATGGTTTTAGAAATATTTTATGTTAATTCATATGATCATATTCTATAATATAATTAACACTTTTTAATGAATCATAATTTCAAAAGGACATTTTATCCTCTCATTAAGAAACATCATGGATCCTTCCACAAAATGATAATTGGAATTAAAAAAATATCAAGAAAATATAATAAATGATCATAAAATATTGAGACTTTATGAATCCATGATAATTGATTATGTAATGTAACCTCCATTATAATTCTCGTACAAAAAAACAAGAAAATTAAAATATGAAGATTAATTTTAACGATGAATGATTAATTAATGTGTAATTAAAAATTATAATTGTTGTTTGTAAAGTAAAATAGATAATATTATGGATTTTAAATAAATTAATAATAATCAAAAAATTATTTTATAGGGATTTAGTATTAATTAAAAAAAATATTAAGTCTGAGGTAATGGTTTTCATCATAATTTCCCATCACTAGGGAATGTTTGATATTATGCCCCAAATGTTCAATTATATATTTTACTCACTAAACCACTAAATTATGATTTAATTTTTCTGGATTCGTTCACATTACATATATATCTATTTAAATACACCACATTCATTTTATTTTGATTCATTAATTACTTATTTAATATGGTAATTTGTTAACTCAATTTTCATTAGATTATTTATCAACATTTTTTTCACTTTCTTCTAGATCACATTTTCCTACCATTAGGTTTAATATTGTATAACAAGATTCTACTTTATGTGTATTTGGTTTTATAAAATATTTTCTATTCTCATTATTTCATAAAATTTTACCATTTTAAATAAAAGTTATTAAAAATGAATGGTTTTATTACTCAATGATTATTTCCATAGGAAATAATATTTCTTGATTGACTAGGTTATTAAAATCATATTATGTTATACAATCCCAATATTCCATATTGTATTTTCAATTTATCTTCAGAGAAATTACATTTTCATGTAATAATATTTTTCACTTATTTCTTTCATTAATCAAAAAAATGTTGCTTTTAAGAATAATTTTCATCCCCTAAAACAATTATCTTTCATCTAATCAATACTCATTCATTCAGTAAATGATTTATTTTTAAATTTTGAAATATGAATATATTTTCACATCTTTACAAATCTAATTTATATTTTCCTCCATAAAAAAGAAAAAAAATTATACCTCTTTGATTGATGTGGGGTTTCATTAAACAATTCAAAATGTTTAAAAATTATTTTTATATCACTATAATATTAGAATATCCCAACCTTTTTGGTGATGTATTAAACTCATTTTCATGTATTATTTTTCCCTTATTTTTATCATGAAATGGTTGGGACTTTCTTTAGGTTGGTTTTAATGAAATTAATGAAACTTGGAATCTCATAGAATTGTTCATGGTTAGAACACAATTATGGATAATTGTGTGCTTTTCCCTAGGAAACCATTAACCCCATCATGAGCCACGTAAAGGGGTTCATGATTTGACCAAAACATGTGGACACACTCCCAAACTATGAACCCTTCAATAGAGAGAGTTTTTCTTATTGTTGAACAATTTTTAAAACATGGGGTCCACTAAAGAGTAATTGTGAACCCCAGATAGTAGGGACACATAATTAGGGTACAAGGTTTTTCTAATTATGTAACCCCGGCTAAGAAACCATTTATGTGGGATTTTAAACACCAAATTATTTATTTAAATTTTTCCAAACCACTGGTATATAACCCTAATAAACTATATTTGAAATTAAATGTTTTTTTTCACTTTTCGAGGCTCGGGAGAGGGTTCTAAAGCTCACATAACTCTTCTATTTGTGATTGAAATATATAGTGGAAGGATTAACCTCTTTTCTAGAATGTGATCTATTCCTTTATTACGTTACTCTCTCTCCTCTCATTATTTCCATTTTGAGAGGCATGAATTTCCTCCATTTTTTATGGTATAAAACTAGGTTTTAATGGATATTGTTTCATTGGATCTTAATCCTAGGTTTTGATCATAGATCTCCTCCTCCATTGTGATTTAGAAATTCTACATTGAATTCAGGGATAAGGTTTCGTAAGAATTCATTAATGAACCTAAGGTATATGTTCTACTTATTATTTCACATAGTCTTAATTATGATCATTTGTATATAATTTATCCACTTAATTTCCATATTGTGAAATTGATTTTAAATAAAAAATAGTGAATTATATTTGATGAAATTTATAGAACCTTCACAGATCACATTGGAACCATTAGATATTATGAGACTGGGTGTGATGGAAACCCATGGGGTGTGCTGGTTACCAGGAAATGATGATAAATATAAAATATAAAATTAAATAAAAGGTCTCTAAAATTCAAATAAATCCTTATTGCATGTTGGTATGATATTTAAAGGGCTGATTGAATTAACATTTAATGGTTAATTAGTTGTAAAATAAATAATAATTAATGGATTAGTGGTTAATTTGTATTATTATTCCTTGTTATTAATATAAATAACCATGGTTGTGATTGATAAATTAAATGTGGCACTATGATGCGAATAATTGATTAGATGGTTAAACATATTGAACCTTGATATATAAATATATGTGTGTGTGTGTGTGATATTAATGCATGATGGATCATGGATTTGTGGGTCTAGGAAAAATATAGCAAATAAAAATGGGGTGCCAAACTAATACTCTAGGCCATAGATGTATTCATGTGAACAATGAGTTGGGGTGAGCGACCGATGCACCAAATATAGATGGGGTTTTAGCCTGATTCTCTAGGAATCAAAGATTTTTTCATTGGACTGATGTTCCATGTTACTCAGATAATTTTATGCGGACTATTGCTCCAGGGTACTAGATTAAAATAGAATATAATAGAATATTGAAATACCATGAGAATAGTAAAATGTAAAATCCCTATTATGTATAGTTTAGACTTTGACCTGAGAAGAAGAATGTATGATTGGTTTGAGTTTCACCATAAACCCATGGGGCCTATGAGGATGATTAAAGAATTATAAAGTTAATTCTTGTTTACTTATCTAATTTTAACTTTATTCATTATGAAAAATTATACCTATTATAGACTACATATTACATTACATGTCGTTATTGGTGACCTACTGAGTTATAATAAAATCCAACATACTTTACCTGATTGGTACCTAGTTAGACTAGATGTTTCCATGAAATAATAATAGAAATAACTATATGATAGATGGCTCATTTGGGATTTTGGATGGAGCATGGATGCGGGAACTGGACATTATGTTGGTAACCTCTTGGGGGATGTCAGTTTCACCTTTTTTGGAATCTCATTAGACACATGGAACTTGAATTATGGAACATATTTATTTCATTGATATATTTTTATTTTCTGTTGCTTTTGATTTATTCATGTATTTCTTGGTATATAATTTAACATTATAGTTTCTTGATTTCATTCAATATTGATTTAAACTATTTTATTTCTTTCATAAAGTGGTAATGGACTCCCCATTTTACATATTAGAACCTCTATACTAGTCTTCATCCTCTCAATAAGGGGAGTTGTGCCTGAGGTTACATAATGAACCATCTTTGGGTACTGGTATTTGTGCACCCAGTTTGGGACATCACAAAATGGTGTCCAATGAGGCTTCCTTCTCTTTTATTTTAATTTATTTTTATATTACATATTATTTCAGAAATGTTGACATGGGACATGAATGATTTGGTCCTTGGGTATGATATTAAGCATTTATGTATCCAACCCATGTGTGAGGGGAAACCCAAGTATCAAGGATTGGATTGTTGTTCTTGATTTTTGGTATTATAGTTGGATGTTATTTCTCATTGGGTGATGCACTTATTGTTTGATGTTATTGGGTTATGGGATTTTTCTCCTGGACAAGAATTAAATGAGAGCTGAGTATACATGTATCATTTTATGTACTCAGAATTTATGTGACATGCAATATTTTAGGCATGCACAGAAAAGAAATTTAGGAATGCATTTGGGGAAATAAAAATCCATTCTTTTGATTGAGTAATTTAAAATAAAATTGTTCTAAATATAGATATGATATTTTTAATTTATGCTATGTTTTGTAACATAAAATAGTTACAAAATGGGTTTCCAACAATGAATTTATAAAATAATGAGTTTTCACCTTATGTTAACTATGTCCCATGTTAGGTATGGTTGAGGATAGTGATAATGCCTCACTTTTGACCATAGGGCAATGTATGTGGTGTGAATTGGTATGGATTCATGTGAACCACTCATCTATAAATGTGTTAAATATGTTTTATGTATCCTAATATGTGTCTCTATCATTATAGAGACAATTCTCTATGATGAAGCTAGTTGATGGGACAATAAGAGGACATGGATGAAAATGTTCCTCTATCAGCATGATAAGAGGGCCTGATAGTTCTATGTGAAGGACCATGAGAGATGTTTGATGAGAAATTCACTCAATTTATATAATTCATGGAAAGAGAACCAAGGTGGGATATGTAGAATATGTATGATCTTTCATGGAAGTTCTAGTTGTAGCACACTCTGAAATTCACCAGAGTGGGTGGACATGAGGAATATGAGATATGGATATATCCTATCTAGAAAATTCAGTACTATTTGGAGAATCATGTGGAGAAAAGATCCGAATTAGATTCTTTTATATTATGAGGAACAACAATGAACTAGTGGGATATTCTAGATCATGATGACTAATTAGGGGTCTTGCTATATAATGACATTCAATAAAATTTATTGGAAAACAATTATCGAGAAATGTACAGATTGGATAGGGTGGTAGTGTTTATGTGGTTTTTCTAGGGAATAATGTTAATGATGGAATATATTCGTTGCATCACCAACATAAATTTATTTATTCCACATCAAGTGGGATATGATGCAACTATAGAGAGATGATTTTAGAAGGGACTAATGTTTTAGATTATGTCCCAGGTTAATATATTATTATTGATGTGGTTTTCTAAGGGAATGGATTAAGATCTCATTTCTGAGGGGAAATTAAATGAGGATTTTTATGGAGTTTAGGTGGGGTTTAATAGATGACCAATAGGTATGTCTTATGATGGTAGAAAACATCATTATCAAAATTTTAACTAGGTAAGTGGAAAGAAAATTATACATCGAGTAGGATTCATTTCTCAAGAAAATACTCATGTGCTTTTCCATTATTGGGGTAGCCCAGGATAATTTTGTATCCAATGTATCCAACCAATGATAGAGTGTCAATACAATTGAATAATGGGGAATCTATAGTTGTTCTATAGGAATCCAATACATATGGGTAATGGTGAAGGGGTTAGGCTAAACCAAAGTACTGTAAGGGTTTCTTCAACCCTATACCATTTAGGATGTTGGAGTTATATTAGTCATGCTAGTTAGGGTACTATAATTTGTACTTCAAGGAAGGATCACTCATATTGTATGGGTAGTATATATTAGGGGACATAAAAAGAAGCACATGATAATAGTGTGTGTCAGTTAAATGTCTTTTAACCTACACTTATGGATAGAGAAATTGGGTCTTTCATATTCATAGGAACTATTATTATAGATTTTATAATGTCTAGTTCTTTGTTTCATACATGATCCTTTAATTATATTATACCTTCTAAACATGTGAATCATTTGAGTGTTACTATAGATTTTGTGAGTGGGGTTATTATAATCAACACAATTCTCGGTGTACGGTCAAAGGAAATCATTCTATTAATGGGTTGTTCCCCCAATGATGGTGAGTATAATGAAATTTTGGTTCATTACATACATGAAAGGTTAGATTTTGATTTATTTTTTGTTATGTATTGGATAGTATCATTCGTAACACATATAGATTGCAACCATTGGAAGGAAACATTTAAATATCGCGAGAGTAACTGTTATGTTCATCATGGATAAAGAGATATCTTGGTAGGATATGTAGGGCCAGTTCATTGGCAGCGTGGAGATATCACCTACCAGTTTGCATATATATTTTTGAATGATGTGATTGTAAAATATGGTGTCTTTCAGACAATATGTTAATATTATTAGGATGTGTTTCCTAATGACTTTTTAGCAATAATTTCTAATAGAGATGTTGAGTTCAAGAAAAATCTCAAGATAATAGTTTATCCAGTTTCTATTCCACCATTCTGAATGAACCCAATTGAGCATCCAGAGATTTAGAATAAGATGTATGAATTTATGGATAATGTATTTATCCATATGAGTACATTTCCATAGGGTTCTCCATGTTTTTTCCAATTATGATGGAAAATTTCTCTTGTGTGTTGATTACCATATCATAAACTGAATGAAAGATAAGAATTTGTATCCACTTCCATCCAACAATGATATCATTGACCATTTGATAGGATCTTCTGTATTCTATAAGATTCACTTGATATTTGGGTATCATCAGTAGAGAGTTTGACCTTTTGATATAACGTGGACTTAATTTAGGATTTGGTATGGTCTATATGAGTTCATCCAAATGTCGCTTGGTTTAATGAACTCACCTTCTTGGTTTATGGTCTCGATGAACTGATTCATTCACCAATACCTATATCATTTTGTGTTTGTTTTTTGGATGACACATTGGTTTAATCCAAGACAAATGATGATCATGCCCAATATCGTGACATCATCTTGAGTATTTTGATCTAACATCATCAACATACCAGGATTTCTAAGTGTCAATTCCCTATTGACGTGGTATATTTATTGAGTCAAATCATCTATGTTGAATCTATTTTAGTGGACTTATAGAATGATTATAAATTTGTTTCTTAGGAGATGAACATTAATGGTTTTATATCCATTTATTTTTCACATATGTAGTTTATTATTCGGGATAAATCCAAATTTTTTCCCATTTTTGAGTTCCACTTATGGGATAGAACAATAGTGGTATCAATTTTGAATGGTCTAGAGCATGTCATAATGCCTTTGAGGTGTAGAAGAAGCCTTTGACTACCATGCCAATTTTTATCATACCTAATATGGTTGAAGAGTATACCTTTTTTTGATGCATATGGGGTCATACTTGGAGCAATGATGATGTTAGTAGATCGATTAATTCCATATTGATCATGAAATTTGAGGCCACATAAATAGTGTTAACATTTAAATGATCTTGATATAGTCACGGCAGTTTCTTCCATAATGGCTTGGTGGCATTACATAAGTGGAGAAAATTTCTGTGTGAATATTGATCACAATGGTATGATGTATATATTTTGAGAATGAGATATCAATATATGGTAGTGAAGATGGTTTAAGGGTATTCATTCATTCTTCAATGAGAAAGCCTATACAACTGGGAATGGAAATAATATTTTGGGATATTTTATTTGAAATACATAGACTCAGGTAGTTCAAGAGTCATGTTTTGAGTGTATGATGATGAACTTATTTTCTGAAATGCCCATAGAGTCTAATGAGTTCTAGAAACAGATGAAACTCATATCCTTGCTAATTGAGTCCATAATTATGATCATAATTAAAGAGATTCTATATGAGGATTCATTATTATTATCCTTAAAAAAATCCTTGAAGGTGGGGAGTCACCTTTTAATTGTAATATTGATGAGGATGATATATTTATTTATGGAATTTTCATTGTGACTACATGTTTGTATGAGGTGATAATGAATGAGTATAATTCCATTATGATTGTGGTGCACCCTGGTTTGTCCAAAATATACCAAAACATACATCTACTGTCTTGGTTTCCAAGAATGTAAATGGAGATTGAAGGTTTTGTGACATGATATTACATGTATCATTGGGTTAAGGGAATGCATCAACGAATAGGTGGGTTGTTAGGGAAACTATCCATTATTTAATTCAAGTGGGATGATGTTACCATAAAAATTTTGGTAGGTATTTAGTGGATGCCTCATAAGAATGACGTGAAATTGTTGATTGATGACCGGTTGATAAAATTATCACATTTTGTTCCAATATATTATTTTTGAGAGATAATCCATTTTCAAAATGTTCCATAGAGGATATTTTTATATAGTGATTTAAACATTACATTGATCTTATAGAACGTCATTCATAGTTTATTGTGTACTCAGATGTTTCTGAGTATAGATTTTCACCCCAAAATATATGGGAAATTAGACTACACTATAAATTTTCTATAGGAAATGATGCGAGTATTCATTGAAGACTAAGGTGTGTCTAGGGAGAAGCACTTAGCACTAAATAGGTTCATGTATCACAATATTTATTAGGTTACATCACATATGGAACTATATGAGTATTTTTATGCTTTTCCATGTACATCACCTTTATGTTCAATCGAGTATGGCATGTTAGAGTTACTAGGATTGAGTCTCATTCAGGAGAGATCAGAGTAGGTTCAATTGATTAGGAAACATATAGATACCTCATAGTGCAAGCAGAACTCTTCTGTCAGTTGATTTCATATTGGCTAATCATGTGTACCTTTGGGTGTCTCTGAGATTTGGACATCGTAGTATTTGGATATAATGCTTGTTGGTTCCCTAGTCTGTCAGACCTTTTGTGATTGTGGAGAGTATCAAACTGGTGGAATACACAATGGCTCTCCCATAGAGGTATATGGATTATCATGAATTATTTCATTTTTCACGACTATGAAATTAAAACCCGGGATGTTTTCCTATGATCAGTGTTGATGATTTTGAGTTAGAGATTGAGGATTGCATTGATGAGCATCTAATTCAATATATGGATCACAGTGATAGTGCTTTGGGGGTGATGTACGATGTTTTTGTTCAGAGTTGTGAGGTAGCATAGACATTTTTAGGTGTAAAATGGTAAAGATAATAAGATATGTGGGTCCATTGGCTTGACATTTTTAACTTAGAAGTTTAGTAATTATTTGCTGTATAGATTGAGGATGACATGTTATATGGTATGGAGATTGAAAGATCCAGACCATTTTAGAGATGTCTCGTACTCAGTTTCATGTATTATTTTTCCCTAGTTTGATCATACTTTTTTGGTTCCAGATTTGTGGATATTTCCTATGATTCTAGAGAAATTTTAAATCCCATGGGGATGTGGATGATGGAATAATGATTCGGAAAACCATGTTGTTTTTTCAATGAAACTCTGCACCCAATTTCGATCCATATGATGGTGGAACATGGTATCACAAAACCATTCAACCACCCTCCCCAAACCATATACCCTTGAAAAGTGGGTGTTTTCATGTTTGGAATGCATTTTGGATGACCATGATTCCATCTAGGAGTTACAAGCACCCAAGATTGTTGGGGTGAATGGTTAGTGTGTACGATTTTCATAACCATGCGGCCCTGCCAAGAAAATCATGCACATAGGATTATGAAGACCCAAAACATTATTTAAAATTTTAAAAATCTATTTTTTATATCCCTAATCATCTCTATATTACCTAACATGATTTTCATCCCTTTTAGAGGCTCTGATTAGGGTTCTGAGTCTCCTCAAACTACATTCATTTTGAATCAAATATCCATTGGAATTATCAACAACCCTTCCTATATGAGATCTATTCCTTGTTTAGGATCCTCTCTCCTATATTTCATTTCCTTTATAGATGTATGAATTCCCTTCATTGTTGATTCTATAGACCCATGGTTTAATTGATCTTGTTTAGTGTGATCTTGATCCTAGGTTTTATTAAAATATATCAAATGTCTTTGTAAATTCAATAGTTCTACATCAAATTTAGGGATATGGTTTGGTGAGAAGTCACCAAAAACCCTATGTTAGGTGGTCTAATTTCCAATTAAAATAGTCCAGATTATGATCTTGTGTATGTCATTTCCCATTTTTTCGACATAGGGAAATTTCATTAAAATCAATATAGTGAATTAAATTCCATAAAATTGAGAGACTCTTTACGAATATCATTGGACACATTAATGATTATGATATCAGGTTTGATGGACACCCATGGGATGTACAAAATAAAATGAAATGATGATAAATGGAATGTATAAGGGGAAATAGTGGCATTATGAAATTGAACTAAATCATTTTTTCTTACTCATAATGGGATTTAATGGGTTTATTGGATTATCCTTGAATGGTTAATGATTTGTGAAATAAATAATGGGAAATTTATCAATGGTGAATTATTATTTTTATTCCTTAAGATTATTATAAAGAACCATTTTTTATTCATAAATGATATGGTTCAACATTATGTTAATTATTGATGAGATAGTTGAAGATTTTGAACCTTTATATATATATATATATATATATTTGATATGTTTGTATGTTTTATCAGTGAGTTAGGGGTCAAGGATTGAGGATCCCAATAACCATAGGGTGCTAGATTGCTACTCTATTCCTCCAATTCATGTATGTGAACAATGAGTAGTGGTTTAAGGTCTAATGCTCCAAATACCCATGGGGTGTGGGATAGATTCTCTATGCCCCTGAGATATAGAAATTAGAATAAGGTTCCTCATTCCTGAGATAATGGTGCCCAAACTATCTATGTAAGGTACTAGATATAAGATGAATTGAGTTTAATATGTAAGGGAAAAGAAATTAGTAAAATTCGAAATCCCTATGGTGTATGGTATAGACTCTGACACAGTTCGAAGAAGGTATGATTTGTTTGGGTTTCACCATGAACTAGAAGTATTATGTTGTTGATTATGAATAATAAATGTAATGAATGTTTAGTTGTGTATTTTAATATTTATTATTTGATAAACTATAGTCAATATTGTAGACTAGATATTTTTTTAAACACTATTATTGGTGTCCTACTTAGTTATACTCACATGCTACATGGGCCACCTGATTAGTTCCTGGATATGATTCATGTTTGTAGAACAGGATAAGAGAAGGATACCAATGTTAAATGAATGGCTAGGGATTTTGGTTGGAGCATGTATGGTGGAATGAGACTTGATTTCAAGACCCTCTTGAGAGATTTTATTTTGTTCTTATATGGGATTTTGATTACATACTTGACATTTGTATGAAATGACATATTTACTAGTTTATTTTATGGTAATTATCCCTTGTTTTGGATTTATTCAATGTTTGTTTGATTGATTATTGAATGTTACAGTATCTTTGATACATTTCATATTAATTCATACTATTTTCTGCTTTGATAAAGATGGTATAATGTCCCCACATTACATATTAGACCCTCTATAATACCTAGACCACAAAATCCCAAAGCCGGTACATTTTTTTAATATATTAACATGATTACAGGGAATAAAATACCAATGAACTGGTATGTTTTATTGTATTCGAAATCCATATTACATATTTGGTGCCCAGAATACATTTTTAAATACAAAATAATAACATGATACATAATAAAATTAAATCAACATCATCCTTGAAACTCATTCAAAGGATTCATCTTCACAAACTAGGGAAATAAAGAATAATAATGGTGATCTAAAATGATTATTAAGGTTAATTAATTTGGAATATATAATGAATCACTAAGAATAATATAACATGGAAAGGTAAATAAATGACAACACATGCCATTCAAATAACTATATAAAGAAAAATGAATTTTTGATGGATTGAATCAAAAATACATGTGACTTTTTCAATAAACTAAGAATAGAATAAATCCATAGATATATCAATGTAAAATAACATGGATGAATAATAACTAAAATATAATTGAATTATATTTATAACTATGGATATATATAACATACCTCTAAGTATACGTGCTAAGGATATATTTATTTCTAGGCTGGATGCCAGGAATATAATACTTTCAAGGTTTCATGCCACTAATATAATACATTAAAAAGAAATATAAAAAATAGAAAAGGTAGTGAGGTTAAAAAAATAACTGTATAGAAAATTCTTGAGGTGAATAATCTTTAAACATTCCAACCTGTCTCATTCCAATTTGAAACATTTGAATCAAAATCTATAGAATGTTTTGAAAATATATTAAATATAGAATATTATGATAATATTAGAGTTCCTGATATAAGGTAAAAAAGGTAGTATATACACCACATAAATGTTAATGGGAACCTAAAAACAAATAATTATCAATTTAATGTAAATTTAGGAGAAATTCCCTTACCTTAACGTTCCTTTTGTTGTGTGGTCTGTATCCTCCTCTAAATTGGGTAACTTCGTTTGGATTGTACCAAAAAGATTCATTGGATTTATTTTTTCCTAAAGAGAGGATTCTAGGATTATGGGAGGGATGTTTAGAGGATATTTTAGTAGGGGTTGGATGATCTAATGTGGCATGAGATATGTGAGGAAGGGGTAGAGTGCTTTCTTTTTATAGATGTGGGGGAGTCAGAATCTTGTAAATACAAAAAGGTATTCATTAAAGGGTGTTATAACTTACCTAATGAGCCAAAAATATTGAAAAATAATGGATTAAAGGGGAATCATGGTCTATTAAATCTTCCACTATGAAAATATATGTGAATTTTAATAAATTGGTTCCTTAACATATAAAATTCCCCAATTATATCATTTTCGTTTTCTAAAGAGTATAGTTTTCTAATCTAATTTTCTTTACCATTAATAAGAAACTAACATTATATTTATTATAAATTTTAGATACACTAAATAATTAATATGATAAATAATTTATTAAATTAGGTTATGATGAGTTTTGAATATTAATTTTAAAATAAATTCATGTGACACACTAAAGCACTACTTAATCCCAGGCCGTGTTAACAAAAAATTTAAAATATATGGTTCAATATGTTAATAATAAAAAGATAAATCAGTTAATTAATATATTATTTTTAATATTTAATAACTCTTAAAAATCATTTGGTAGAATATTATTATTTTTATTAATTTTAAATCATTTAATAATATTTCATTTATTTTAAAATAATAATAATGTCAATTTTGACATTATTTATTTACTTTTAATTTTAAAGTATCAATCTAAAATTTTAATTCAAATATATTATTTAAATAGATGTGTGACATGATATATTAATCTAAAAAATAAATAAATACAATAATTCAATCAATTGACATCACTTTTAATATTTATAGTATCATTTATTATAGTTAATTATTAACTAAAAAATCACTACATTGGATTTTATTGAGAATTTTAAATAACTAACCCTCATTTAAAACTTTTTGATAAATTATTATGATATTCCATTTAATAATATCAAAATGACCCATATATTTTCAACCATGTGGTGATATAGTTGAAATATTTGAATCCAATGTCTTCTGGACATGTTTCAAAGTAATTTTTGTCCTTAATAACAATGTTTATTCCCTTATTAAGCTTAATTTTACCTTAATAAGTGTACATAATTTCAATACTTTCACTAAATATTTTGGCTAAAAAATTAAGTTCATATTATTAGAGAAACAAATTTACATATTATAACCTTGTATTTCCATTTTCGCAAAATTCAAATTTAAGAAGTTAGATATTTTTTATTAATGTTATTCCCACAAATAGGGCAAGAATGCGGGTTTCTAATGTCAAAATGTTTAAACGTTCAATAAGTTTATTTATCCTATTTAAATATTAAGATGATTCCAATGACCTAAATTCGATAAATCTGGGAATAAGTGATCTATTTTGACAATAAAAACATACATAAAATATAATTTAATAGTAATATTTTCTGAAACAAAAAAGGTTGTTTTTAACTAAATTGCAGTAATTTTCATTATTCATAAAAATGATGTTTCTCCAAAAAAAATCCCAAAAATTCACTTTAATATAATTTAAACATTATCAATTAAAAAATGAACTTTATTTTTAGAAATAATATTCACTAAAGTGTCAAAATAGATTTTTAAAATATATTCTCTATTAAAAGAAGGTTAAACTCAGTCTTGCATGTAACACAAGATAATATAGTGTTGTTATAGTGTAAGTTTCACTTTGTGTTTCATATAAGGAGATAAAAACAATATTTTTTCTAACATGAAAATATTTTAATGTATTGTGGTGTTACATTCTCCCCACTTTATTTAAATTGTTCCCTCACAATTTAATCATGATCATAGTAATCAAGGGATTAATATTTGAAAATAAACTATTTTTGAAATATCCCACATCATAAATAGGGACAATAAAACATCATCATAATAATAGGGAAAGGGATGTATAATGGTCATGAAACATGGTTCCCTAGTCGGAAACATAGGTGGGAAATGTAATCTTGGATATAAAGAAAAATCTAACAATCATGTTGTTATGGAGAGTGATAGAGAACATGGTTAGGAGAAAGATAACAACCACAAGGACATAAATACATGATGATATAAGTGGCAATTTGATTCATCAGAAATAAAATTAATAGGAAAATATTTTCAGTTTTATTATAACTTTTCCTAGAGTTGAGGAATTATTACACTCTCTACAAAAATAAGTAAATATACCATCTTCGTACGTTTATATGAGAACAATATTATCCTATAGTCGTGCCTTGAAATATTTATACTAATCATCTTGGAACAAGATTCACCATATAGTGTTGCACTATATCAATTTGTAAAGCCACAACAAATTTCTAGCTTAATCCAATTTATAAATGATCAAATTTTCATGAGGATTACGATCCCACTATTTGTAAATAAGGTCAAAAAAATTTACAAATGGATCTTATCATTATCCTTTTATCAACATGAAGCAGATCTAAATTTTTACAATCCAAATATGTGAATAACTTCATCATGTCTCCTTTTGAAATATGTTATTAACTGGAATCACCGCAAAACCATTATTTGAAACATGCATTATTCCATATTCCTTATATAATACACATGTTATTGGATATATTCATTAAATACAAATGTTTTGTAAACTCCATAAATTATAGTATATTCAACATGTCGAAAATTTATTAATCAGTTATTAAAGTATTTAGAACCTATCTAATCAATCATTTCATCATGATTATCATTACATTATTAACAGATTAAGGGCTTTGTTTCACTCAATCAACTGTTTTTTGGAAAATTTGAACTTTCTAATGAATAGATATTCTTGGTATAATTAATCAAATGATCTCAAATAATTAATGAACATATTTTATAGTAAAATCACTATAGGTTTCATAATTCTTATAACTAGTACATCACTAATAAAATACTTTTACAATGTTTTTGAAATATCAAAATACAAAGGAACATTAATCATTATACTCCAGTTCTATCAATATTATGAGCATGACCTTGATCCCTTATCTTTTTGGGGGTAATAATCTCATGTTTCTTGGGGTATTCATTTTCTTTGTTCCCTATACCCCTATAGTTGAATCATTGAACCATAGAAAATTTGGTATTTCCCATGAAATCATGTGCATGGTGGAATTTTTCTCCACACATAAAGGAAATAATTTTACCTTTTAAACATGCTCCAATGTATTTACTTATACAAGTAACCCATGTTGAAATATCCTCCCTTAAACTTTTTCAATTGTTCACATCTTACTCTACCTTCATCTTCTTATATTGCATAAAATTAAATCCAAATTATCATGAGTGTAATATATCTATCTTGATAGCACATAATTCGATTCCATAGTATGAAGAAAAGGGTTGAGACACTAGTTCCTATTCACATACTGGTCTTAATTCCTTCAAATAAATGATCAATATTTCATTTTGGGATACATATGAAATCAGAGGAATACCTTGATCACATTTTAATGGCTGTTTCATATTCCACAATAAATTCTTCGATCATTCTCTTTAAATAGAGGAAATTTATCTTCATCTCAATTTCTTTCTCATGAAGATATTTTTTATTGAATATTTTATCCTTAAAACATTTCCATTCCATGAGTTCTATATCCTCTCATTCCATTGTATTTTGGAATAATGACCACCACTGATCGGAATCGTCTCTATGTAATACACTAAAAAAGTAAAATTTTTATTTTAACCACATCCCAACAATTTAAATATTTTCTCCAAAGAAATAACCCATTTCATAGATGTAATTGGATCGGTGGTCCCACTAAAAGATGGGGTCCTATGTTGTATAAATTGATCCAAAATAGGAGAGTCTCAATGTGGAACAAGTTGCACCATTCCCGAATATTTACATGTCATAACATGATTAAGCTACACTAATATTTCCATAACAATATCTGTTCCAATACTAGTTATATTTGATTCCTCCATAGAGAAATGTCTATATTTACCATGAGTACTGATACCATTGTCCCTTCAAAGATCCATTTATAAACAATTAAATAAAATTTATTAGCTTAAAAGTTATGAACTATGTATAACTCTAAATATAGTGTAACAAAAATTATGAAATTTATGCCTAGGTAATATCATAATCATAAACCTTGATTCTTTGGGGATATATTTACTTCTTAATCCTTTATAATCGTAAGTGAAGAAAATGTGATCTATCATATGTGTGTCCCCTGGTAGTGTCAAATAAAGTCTGCATTAAGGCTTGTTGTCGTGTACCAGGCTACACCAAGTCAGGCTTGGAACACCTTATCGGTGTTATTAGTCCCAGTTACATCTGTTTTAGAACCACTTCTATGTGTAATATCTAGATAGGTATGTATTTATAGGAATAACCACGTAATATATACCTTACAAAAAATCTAGCATGCTCTTCTATTCTTATCCTCAAATCGAATATTAATGTTATGTTCCCTAATCTAGGTTTTCTAAATATAGTGTTGAATGTTTTTCTAAACATACTAACATACCAACTATAATTCCCCAACCCTAAAACCATGAAGCCGATTTATTATTTTAATACATTGGCATGATTAATGGAATGAAATCCTGAAGGACTAGTCAGTTCAACAATCATTGAAAGATAGATTACATACATAATACCCATAATACATTAAAAACTAGGAAATAAAAATATGATACATTATAATATCCTAGGTTAATAAAGAATATAAACTTTTCAAATTTATG
This sequence comes from Viscum album, assembly GCA_963277665.1. NCBI lineage: Eukaryota > Viridiplantae > Streptophyta > Magnoliopsida > Santalales > Viscaceae > Viscum > Viscum album. Next base: position 1,797,571,975 of record OY728130.1, on the reverse strand, counting down.
ATTATTTGTGACATAAATATTAAGTTCACATTCATGGGGATTCTATGTTCGATATCATACTCAACACACACCAACAGGTTTCTTTGAAATCTTATGTAGCACACAAATTTGAGTTATACCAAAAAATAATATAATATTATTATTATTTTAAATGGTATTTAGTGCATTGTCATCATATTGGTTGGAATGAATATAACTAACTAAAATATTATTACACATGTTTGTTATATGTTTTTACATTTATTCAATAAAATTTAGAGGCATAAAATGAGGAATAATCCAATTTTAAAAATAAATACTCTAATATTTTTAAAAGTTTGGTTTACCTCCTTTTGATGAAGAACCCTTTTCAAATCTAGTTTTTGTATCATTTAATGGTTTTATTTGACAGAATAAAATTATTCTTTATAATAAGAACATCAAAATTAACTTTGTAATAAATTTAGGTCTTTTTATGATAAAATTAATTTTTAATCAATATTGAAAATACCACATTTTAATTCAAAACTGCATTTTCATCTAATTTATTTTATAGTAATATTGTTATTTTAATTAGGTATAATGTTTAATTGGATTATATTTTTACCATTTAATCCAATTTTGTTCACTGTATGTAATTTCACTTTGAAAATACACATAAACACATGTAAATCTTTTGGTAGTTGTCACTTCTTAAAATCCACTTTCTATTTTTCACAACAGAAATTAATTTTAAATTAATTAATTAAGATTATAAGTTTTTAATTTGGTAAATTATAAATCATTTTTGAATTCGGAATATCAAAATTATCTTTGGGTGTGTTTTTTGTATGTTTCTGAAAACGTTCAATTTTTTATGAATACGAAAAACACTACATAATAGTTAAAAAACTGACACTATCATTTAAATGAAATTTTATCACTTTTGTGAAATGAATTTCAATAATACGACATACATGGTTATCATCATTATATAAAATGTTTTTTAATATGATGAAAATAATTTTTTTATGAATAGTAACATCAGTTTTTTATTTATCGTGGTTAATGATAAATAGGGTAATTCAATGTAAAAATCGTATTATAATAACATAAAATTACATTAACACTTGTCTTAAACTTATTTTATGAGTTTTTGCCATCTAATATAATCATTTTGTGGATCTTCTTGCTTTCAAAAGCAACATGGGTATGATAACGACATTAATAACATTTTAATTAATCTATAAATAAAAATATCATAAACATTTATTGTTTTACTAAAATAATTTCAAGGTGGGGTTATATAATTGATATCTTTGATTATAAATAGTTATTATAAATCTAATAATATTTCAAACATCATGTTTTTTTATTTATAATTTTTATACTTCAAATAAATAATTTTATTTATGACAAAAAGATGATGTAATGATTACCTCATTAATAACGGTTTTAAATAAATGAGATTATAAATATTAAAATAAATTAATTTTGGATCTTTTTTTGAAATAATAGAATTTTATGTATTATTATGAGTTATTATTATTGAATTAATGATGTTTTTTTCGAATTGATCATGTTGTTATGGATTTTTAAAATATTCATTATATGAATAGTATTAAAAATTGTCATAATTGTATTTTAAAATCAATTAATATTTTATTAAATGATATAATAATCCTAAAGGTCTATGTTTCGGTCAAATTACATATATGATGTTAAAATTTTCATCAATGAACCACTTTTTTTATTGTCATTTTATAGTAACTATATTAACCATATAGTATGAATATACAAGAAGACACTATAAAAGTTAAATAAGACTACTAAGGGTTAAAATGAAATGATAAGTTCAAATATGAAACCAAAACTTGTATAAAACCTATTAGTTGAGTGGATTTCGAATAGAAATCACCTTATATTCGAATTAAATGATTTGGGGAACTTTTCAAACTAAAAATAATTTTATAATGAAATAATACTTTCATACTTTTCTAAAGATCCCTCCAGCCTCTAATAAAAGGGAATCACATATAACCATTTACTCTAACCTCTCATGACCATTGGATTGAAAAACCTCTGCCAATATAAGCCTCTACCATCCCTCTATTTATCCTGGAATAATTCCCCTAGGATGAATGCAATTAAAGAGATCCCTTTGGATCAAATCAAAAGAAGTTAATCGATTTGAGGTAACGTCTTCTCTAATGGTTCGTTCCATTTTTTTTATCCACTCCATATTCTCATGTTATTATGTGTTTTTATAAAAAACAGTATCCACAATATATTATTTTTTTTATGATAAATATTATAACTACAATTACACAAACCTCTATTTAATGGATACATACATACTATTTCTGCGTACGGTGAACTGCTGCCTCTCAAAACGAGGATTTTTCGATTTTCCACTACAACCTCTCATAGTGGCCATTATGATAGCACTATAATTATATATGATATTTATGATATTTATTGTATATATATTATTTTTATTTACAACATACATTTATTCTTTGCATGACGTGTAACATGATAATTTTATTTGAGGAAGTGTGGATTGCCACCCCCTCAAAGTGAAATGACTCGTTCATTCCATACATGGAACATCTAAAGGATGTAATAAATGAACATATGTAACATATATATCATATTATATTTTAATTTAATTATTATATAACTATATATCATTATGTTTTCTATCCATTAAATATGATATAAAAATTAAAATAGCGTTCATGCGAACATACTGTGTACCGTCTCCATGAACGGTTAATTTCATTTCTTATCTCCATGTGTTATGGACTATTATAAAAACATAAATACTATATATATATGTTATAAATGATTTCTATATCATGAATATCATTCTGGAGATAATTGAATTTTGATAAGATGGATAGTTTTAATTATAACAAGTTTTTTTTTGACTCAAGTTTCAAACATCGAAAAAATGTCCGATATGAACTCAAATAATTAACTAATTGTTTTAGAAAGGTAATAAGTGAATAAAAGGAATAATAAAATATAAAATTTTATGAGGATTGTAGAAATCAACTTAAGTTTATTATTCAGGATGATCAAGGAACATACGAGACATGTCAGACATGGGGTACGAGAACTTCTTTACCCAATTTTCATTCTTTGGGTTGAAATTCTACTTCTTGATTATGTCATGATAACAATATGTTGGAATTACCTATAATTGTTTTACACATAATATACACTTATATTGGTTTTATTTATATTTTTCAAAAATATTTATGTCATTTATTTATCCTTAATTTGATGATACTATTTTTGTAATTGAACCTTCCACCCTCATCTTTTTGTCAAAGATGTATTTTTGTTATGTATTGTAATTTACATTTTCATATGTTTCGTGATTTTATTTTATATCCTTATTGATGTACATTTTATGTCTAAGTGATCAGAGAGCCTTTTCTATCTCATCAACTAATTTTGTAAATTTTAATGTGACAGTGTTAGGCTATCGAATTTTTGTAAGGGACTATGTCTAAATCACCCTTCATTTGAGGCATATCTTGATCATGTGAACCTTTATTATCTTATAGGGTGTATATATTTCCATTTGACATATTTTATCATGAATATTTTTACTCTCATGATATTATAAGTTTTGTTTAATGTTAATATTTAATTATTTTTATTCAATTATTTTCTCAAGTGTTAACAATCTCTTTAACTAAAATATTTCTTTAAATGTTTTAAAGATAACAGTTTCTAAATATTTATCATTAATGCCCATGTTTTCGAAATGATTTTAATGATTTATTTATATGGACATTAATATTTTAAAACATTAATTCCTATAAAATATTCATTGTGGTATGAGGCACTTTGATTCAAAAATATCTTTATTAAATGTTTTAAATGGTTTTTACAAGGAATATTTTTCTACAAATAATTTCACTAAACTACAAAAGGGATTGTTTCTTTTTAACATTCATGCTGAAAATGACCATTCTTCAACCACAATCATTATTTGATATTTGGATTCCTTAATAAGTCATACTATTTTTTAAATAAAAAAATACCATATAATCTTTTTGGTATTGAAAATGTTTTGCTACTATATTTATTATGTCAATAAATTGAAATGATATATTGTGACTGCAATGTGGAAATGTAATCATTCCAATTATTCTTCAATTATATGATAGGATTATGTTATGGTTATTGGGAATTTTTTACGTATATGGGTGGTTCCATGATAAACTAAGGGCTGGTGAGCTTGAGATAGATCTCCAATGCATTTGGTAACGTGACAGAGGTAAACATTAATATTTCTCTTAAGTTATGTAGAGAATATATTGTGAGGGGTATTCCAAACGTAACTCACTACGTAGATATGAAAGCTACAATGTATTTATGTTATGGATGTCACAAGTTATCTTTTTGATTTGTTATTTCCTTGGTTTAATCATAAATCTTAGGATTTTTTGTGGTATGTCAAATATTGAAAAATATAATTTCATTGATGTGTACGTATTGATGGACTAATGTTTTATTTCCTTATTTTATAACCCTTACTGAGATTTTTTTGCTCCTCCCATTTTTTTGAACTATTTTTCATAGGGTATAATTAATGGTAAGAGAAAGGAATAATTTAAGAAGATTTATATCAAGAAAATAAATCTTGTTTTATTTAGGGATTTTTATTATTGTGAAAAAAATGATAGAGTAGAAGTGTCTAAATTGTAATTTTAGAGACGTAAAGTAATAGTTGTGGCCTAATTATCTAAAACTCTAAAACTGGAATGATCCTCAATGTGAATTATTTACTTAATTCAAAATTATGTAATCTTTAAGGATGTGTCTTATAGTTGGTATGAGCGGCCAGTTTATACAAATTTAGGGGTTATGATATTTTGTTGGACACATGGTTAGTCTCTATGTAAACTTTTTATGTTAAATCCTAATTTTGTAACATTGTCATATTAAAGAATGTCTGCTACAAATGGAAGGAGAGTGATCTCAAATGAAATTCTTATCTCTTCCTGATGTCTTTCTTGCAATAATTATTGCAATGTCTTGTCTAGACGATTATAAAACACTTTTTAACATACTAAATACTCGCAAGAAATTGTTTGAGATATCAAACACCTCAACTATACCTCGATACCAATGAGGATCATGGGTAGTATTTAATCAAATCATATATTCTCAATATTCTTATATTATCATGAAATGTAAATATTATCAAGGAATTTTCAAATATTTTACATTTTATCAATATTTTGTTGCATATTAGGATTTGGTAAAAGGTTCTGAAGAAGGAGACCCTTGTGAATCCAATTTATATTTTCATTTAAAATATGTTATTTCAAAAAAATACTTAGGTTATTTTAAAAGGTCTATTAATTGAATGTTTCAACTGAAACTCAGTATGACTGTTTTATAAAAATTAAATTTTATCAGATGTTTTTAAATTATACATCATAAATGATTATTTTCTAAAACTAATTTTCTGTGAACACCTATATTAACCAAGTTGTATGAGGTGTATTTGGATAATGGATGTAGATGATTTTGAAGGATCTCTAAATCATTGTTGCAATGCATGGACCATCTATCTATGTGAAAAAGATGTTAGTGAAACTAGGTGGACACCATGATCAAGTTAAAATGTTCATTCTTTGGGAATAATGTTATTTTATGTAGGAAAAATAAACTAGTCTTATTTATGATATTGAGGTTATTATGAGTTTGGATGAAAATGAGATGTATAAGAAAATCATTGAGGTCAAATCTTATTGTGGTTATTTTTTAGGATTATATCTAATTTTTTTGAATGTTATAAAATTAAACTATTTTTGAAAAGGGATAACACACAGACAATGTGATAGCCAATCACATTGGTCAATGCTATGAGAATCGAACCCCCAACCAAAGTACGGTTGTGATTTATCACCAAACACTAGACTACGTGAAGTACCAAATTAGTATCACTAATTTTTCATAGTTAAATTACTTTATATATCCAGAATATGTTGATTTTGGTATCTTATGATTTTTCAAATAGATATCCTTCGTATAGGAAAATGATTTCGTAATTAATTGATAAATCTTATTTTAGAAGAATCTCACTATTTTTGGAACACTATATGCCTAAGGAATAAAAAATAATATGGGATTTCATTTGACGAGTAATGGTAGAAAATTTATTTTTGATGAAACTATGTATTTATTGAGGACTAAAACAATTGGGGTTATTTAGGGAAGTGAATGACCTATCATAGAGAATATCTGATTTGGTTAATTACATTTCAATATGAGACATTAAGATAAATTGATTTTTTTGGAGAGAAATGATACTATTTTGTGGAAGACTCTGTGATAAAATCCTTTAGAGTTTTGGGGTTTAATCTTAGTTTGGATTGGATTGATGAATTTAGGGGCAATTCTTTATTGAATGTCCTTTGTTGAACATGGGTCTTGTTTGTTTAATTTTGGATATTAAGAGTAGTATTTCTTGTCATAAAGTATTATCCTTTTTTTGATCATCTGATCTTGTTCTAACAATTTTGGTTTTGGATAATTTCTAAAGTCAAGGTGATTATATAGTTCATCTTTTTTGGATTTTTTATTCTATAGTAGTTGATTTTAGCACTTTAGGTGTGACCAATACTTCTTGAATACTCATCATTTCGAGAAAAGATGAGTTTTTGGTGGAAACCTATTAAAGGATGAAACTCTACTTGAATATTAACTATATTTCCTTATGATCATAGTAAATCCTATAAATAAATTCTAAATCATTATGAACTATAACTTAAAGAAAAAAATTATTGTCTATTTACTTTTTCTTCATAGAAATCAATGATTGTTTAACCCATCACATGTTTGAGGTTTTTATGCTATTAACTTTCTTCTAATCATGTTCTTTATTACACTCCAATAGAACATGTTGGTTAGTTTCTCTTCTATATCAATGTTTTGCTACATGGAATCCTAGTATATGTTATCTTGGGTGACCTTTTTACATCCCTTTTTTTAAAGAGATATTTTTATTGATTCTTTTTCCATTATGGGACATTTAAATATGTTTCCAAGCAAAATTTTAAAATTTCAAGGAAGCAATTCCCAAAATAGGGGAAGAATGTAACATCCCAGGTAAATAAAGAAAATCACATTTTCATATTTATTAATATTTGTGAATTAAATATTAATTTCACATTAATAGGGATTCTATTTCCTATAGCATACTCAAAACACAACAACAGGTTTCTTTGAAATCTCACGTTGCACAAAACGTTGAGTTATACCGAAAATTAATATAATAATGTTATTATTTCAAATAACAGTTAACGCATAGTCATTATATTGGCTAGAATTTATAGAAATAAAATTAATATGATTACACAAGTTTGTTAAATGTTTTTTACATTTATCCAATAAAATATAAAGGATTTAAAAGATAATTAACTCTATTTTAAGCATAAACACTCTAATATTTTTAAAAGGTTGTTTTACCGTCTTTTGATGGTGAACCATTTTTAAATCAATTTTTTGTCACTTTTAGATGTTCTATTTGACAAAATAAAAATCTTCATTAAAATAATAACATCAAAATTTTCTTTTGATGAAATTTTGGTATTTTTCTAATAATGTTCATTTTTAATGAATAGTGAAAAAATAACATTTTAATTCAAATCTAAATTATCATCAAATTAAAATATATTAATATATTGTTATTTTAATTATTTTAATGTGTGATTGGATTATATTTTTACAATTTAATCCATTTTTGGTCATTAGATGTAATTTCACTTTCAAATTTGACATACATATGTCAATCTTTGGGTAGTTATTATTTCTTAAAACATGATTTCTAGTTCTCACAACAGAAATTAATTTTAAATTATTTGATGAAACTAATATGTTTTGAATTTGGTAAAATAGACTTCATTTTTAAATTCATAATATAAAAATAATCTTTGGGTGTTTTTTTGTGTTTTTCTGAAAACCTTCAAGTTTTGATGAATAGTGAAAAACACTACATGATCGTTAAAAAATAGACATTTTCATTTAAATGAAATTTTACAACTTTTGGGAATTAAATTTCAAAAATATGACAAAAATGGTTTTCATCAGTAAGTAAAATTTTGTTCAATAGGGTGAAAATAATTTTTTGCGAATATTAACTTTTGATTTTGGTTTACCATGGTTAAAGGGTGATAGGTATTTTAAGGTAAAAATTATATTATTATAATATGAAATTACCATAACAAATTTCTTAAACATATTCAATGAGTCATTTCCAACCATGATAATACTTTTTTGGAATTTTTGGCCTTTGAAAGCCAGTTCAGTAAAATAATGACATTATTAACATTTTATTTAAAGTAAAAAATAAAAATATCATAAACACGTATTATTTTATTAAAATAATTTCATGGTGGGGTTATATAACTGATATATTTGACTATAAATAGTCATTATATAGCTCAAAATATTTCATAAATAATTTTATTTTATTTATAATTTTTAGACATTAAATAAATAAATTTATTTATAACACAATGATAATGTAATGACTATCTCATTAATGAATATTTTAAATAAATGAGATTATAAATATTAAAATAAATTTATTTTGATACTTTCTATGACATCCACCAATATTATGGATGAATATTAATTTTTTTATTTATATTAATGATGTGTTTTCTAATTGATAATGTTGTTATGGATTTTTAAAAAAGTCATGATATGAATAGTATAAAAATTGACTTAAATGAGTTTTTAAATCAATTAATATTTTATTAAAACAAATAATAACCCTAAAATATAAGATTCTGCCAAATTACATATATGATGTTAAAATTTTCATTAATTAACCACTTTTTGTTCAATTGAAATTTTATAGTAACTATATTAACCATATTTTATGGATATACCAGAAGACATGGTAAAAGTGAAATTAGTTAGCTAAGTGTTACAACTAAATGATAAGGTAATATATGAAACCAAAAATTTTCTGAAACCTATTAGTAGAGTGAATTTAGAATAATACTCACCTCATATTTGAATTAATTTTGTTGGAGATCTTTTGAAACTGAAAATAATTTTATAATAAAAGAATACTTTCCCAGTTTCCTAAAGAGCCCCTCCCCCATTTTATAAAATAGAATCAACTATAGCCCTTTTCTCATAGATATAAAGCCCCTTGGATTGTCCAAAATCTAACCAAATAATCTACCAATATACCTATCTTCTTCCTAGAATACTTCAATTAGAAAGAAGGCAATTTAAAATATCCATTTGGCTCAAATCAAAAGAAGTTACCCGATTTGAGGTAACATCTTCTGTCATGTTTCATTCCATTATTTTTCCTTCTCCATTACCTATGATCTTATTTTTTTGTATGAAAAAAAAGTTTCCTCAATAAAAAAGGTTTTTTTTATGATAACTATTCTATCTATACTTACACACACCTCCATCTAATGGATACGAACATACTATTTCTACGTACGGCGTACTACTACCTCACAAAATGATGATTGTTCGATTTTCCCCTAACACCTCTCATTGTATCCATTATGATTGAACTATAATTATATATATTATATATTATATTTATTTTATCTCTAATAATTCGTAATTTTTATTTACAACATACCTTGATTCTTTTCATGATGTGTAAACACGATAATTTCATTTGAGGAAGTGTGGATTACCACCCCCTCAAAGTAAAAAAGGCTCGTTCATGCCACACATGGAACATATAAAGTATGGAATCAATGAAATTATGCAACATATATATCATATTATATTTTAATTTAATTTTAATTTAGCTATATATCATTATGTATTCATTCCATTAAATATGAAAAAGAAAGGAAAATAAAGTTCATGTCTTCGTACGTCTTACCGTGTCCCGGAACTGTGCATTTCATTTCATATTTCCAAATGTTATAGACTATTATAAATACATATATTCTTAATATATATGATATATGTGATATATAAATTATTAATATAATTATGGATATTATGTAATTTTGACAACATGGAAAATTTGTAATTATAACAAGTTCATTTTTTACTAATGTTATGAACATCAACAAAATGTCCGATATGAACTCAAATAATGAACTAATTGTTGTAGAAAGGTAATAAGTGATATAAAAGTAATAATAAACTTTAAAAATGATCTGAAGAATGTATAAATTATCTTATGTTTTCTATTCAGGAATAACAAAGGAACATACGAGAAAAGTTAGACTCGTGGAAAGATAACTTCTTCCCCCAATTTCAATTATGTGGGTTGAACATAAACATATTGTTTATGTCATGCTATAACTATGTATGAATGACCAATGATTGTTTTACACATAATATCCATGTATATATGGTGTATTTATATTTTTTACACATAATTACTTCATTGATTTATCTTTAATTTAATGATATGGTCTTTGTAAAGGAACCTTTAACCCTCTTCGTTTAGTCAATGATGTATTTATATTATGTATTTTAATTTACATTTTCATATGTTTGGATATGTTCTCCCCTTTTATTAAAAGATGAATTTATGTAATGTATTTTAATTTACATCTTCATATGATTTGATATGTTCTTATATATCCTTATCACTATAAATTTTATGTCCAAGTGATGATAGATCCTTTCCTCTCTCATCATCTCATCTTCTGAATTTTAATGTGACACTGTTAGGATACCGAATTTTCTTAAGGTAATATGCCTCAATATCCTTTCATTTAAGGAATATCTTGATCTTGTGCACCCTTATTATACAATAGGTTTTATATACTTCCATTTTACTAATTATATCATGATTCTACTTATTCTAATGATATTATAAGTTTTGTTTAATGTTATTATTTAAGTATTTTTATTCAAGTATTTTCTCATGTGGTAATAGAATATTTAACTAAAACATTGTTTTAAACGTTTTAAAGATAAAAATTTCTAAAAATTTCTCATTAAAGTCAATATTTTCAAAGTTTTTTTATGAATTTATTTTTATGGACATTAATGTTTGAAAATTTCATTTCCTATATATTTTTCAAAGTGGTAAGGGAGATTTTATTCAAAAATATCTTGACAAAATGATTTAAATAGTTTTCATAAAGAATCATTTTTTTAAAAAGTGTTTTACTGAAGGAAAAAAGGGAATATTTATTTATAACATACAAGGTAATAATGAACTTTCCCCCGCTGAGATCATTATTTGATATTTGACTTCCATAACAAGTCAGAGTATTTTTTAAAGGAAAATAAATATCATATACTATTTTTTATATTTAAAATGGATTTTCTAATGCATTGAGTATGTAAATATAATGAAATGATATATTGTGATTGTAATGTGGAAATGCTATCTTTTCTTTTATTCTTCTGTTATGTGTTATGAATATGTTATGGTTCTTTGGAATTGATTACATATACAGGTGGTTCTGTTATAAACCTAGGGTGTATAAGCCAGGGATAGCTCTCCAATGCCTTGTTTAATGTGATAGAGGTAAATGTTATTATTTCTCCAAAGAGATTTAGGGAATATACTGTGATGGGTATTCAAAATGTAAATCCCTATGTAGATGTGAAAGCTAAAATGTAATTATGTTATAGATGCCACAAGTTACCTTTATGATTTGTGATTTCTATGGGTTATTTAAAAATATTATTATTTTTTGGTATGTTAATGATTGAAAATTATGATTTCATTGATTTCTATGTATTTATAGACTAATGTTTTCATTCCTTGTTTTATAAACCTTACTGAACTTTTTATTTTCATCACATGTTTTGGACAAAAAATTCACAGGGTATAAGGAAGTCTAAGAGAATGGAAAAAATCATGAAGATTTATGTCAAGAAAATAATTGTTGATTTAATTAAGGATATGTATTATTGTGAAAAATTTTGGATAGAATAGAAGTGTCTACTTTGAAATTTTTGAGATGTTATGTAATAATTACAACCTAATACATTAAAATTATAAAACTAAAAATATCATCAATGTGAATTATTAACTTAATTAAATATTTTGTAATTTTTAAGGTTAGGGCCATATATACATAATAAAATGAAATAAATTGTATCCTTGAAACTCATTCAAAAGATTCCTCTTCATAAACTCTGGAAATAAACTATAATAAGGGTGAGATAAAATGCTCATAAAGGGTAATTAATGTGAAGGAAATGTTCAAATAATGAGAATTAATCAACGTGGAAAGTTAATAAATGACCACACACACATTTAAAATAATTAAATAAAACAAAATGTATATGAAAATGTAATAATCTAATAAACATGACAATTAATCAATAAAATAATAAAAGAATATAACTTTTGATATGTTGATGAAAAATCGCATGGATGCATATTAAATGAAATATCTATTAAAGAAATTCACATATACGGATATCTTTAACATACCATTAAGGCTTTGTGCCATGGATCTGTTTCATTAAAGGTTGCATGAAAAGAATATAACACTTTCAAGGATTCATTCCAAGAATATAATACATTAAAGGATTCTTTCTAAGAATATAATAATATCAATGATTCATGATAAGAATCTAATACTTTCAAGAATTCATTATAATAATATTATAATTTCAAGGATACTTTCCATGAATATATTACTTTTACAGTGAAAACCATATTAAAACTTTTATATAGTTTAGGAAATAATCATATCCCTTAAAATGATATGGATCATTAAGTAAATTTCTAATGAAAAATTATTAAAATAATGTGATTATTTCTAGTGAAATTTAACAATAAAACAATTAAGTGAGATTTCAAAGATAACTGTTACGAACATTCTTGAGGATAGTAATCATTAAACATTCCAAAGTGTCTCATAACACATTTGAAACATTTGAATCAAAATCTCCAGAATTTTATAACATTAAATGAAACATAGAATATCAATGTAAGAAGGGGGTTCATGATATATATTACAAAAGGTATTATATACACCAAAATGGAAATTTCTACTTAATAAAAAATAAGACTCAATGTAATGTAAATTGAAAAGAAATTCCCTAAAATTAACCATCCTTTTGTTTTGTGGTCTCTATCAACCTCTTATTAGATTAAATCCTATTGTTTTGTACAAAAATTTATCCTTTGATTTATTCATTCCTAAAGGGAGGCTTCCGGGTCAAGGTTAGGGATGTTTAGAGACTATTTTGGTAGTATTTGTATGATCGGATCAAGCTTAAGAGGTGTGAGGAAGGGGTAGGGTGTTTGCATAAATATAGTGGAGATATTGTAAGGTATTAATTAGTGGGAGGTCTACCTTATCTACTATTCTTCTAAAATGGAAAATTAATGGAATAAATGATAATAATGTTTGAATCATACCTCCCCCGTATAGAAATATGTTCATTTTTTAGATTTTTTCCTAGAATTGTTGGATTCCAGAATTTTTTCATTTTTATTTTATTAAATCATCATGTTTTATAATCTAATTAATTTAACCATTAAGATTAAAATAAAGTAATATTAAATAAACTATATATATCAATTTAATTATTTATATTATATATAATTTTATAAAATATTTTTCTCTTGTGTTTTAAAAATTATTTCTAAAATAGGAGTGTGTGACATGCTTAATCACTGCTTAAATAAGAACCGTGTTAACAATGGTTTTACAATAAATGGGTAAATATGTTATATATAAAAGATCAATTGTTCACTTAATATACCATATTTAATATTTATTAAAAAATAAAAATCATTTGGAAGAATATTTTTTTAAATCATTTAATAAAATTTCATTCATTGTAAAATGACAATAATTTTAATTTTTACATTATTTATTTTATGATAATTTTTAAATATCAATAGAATATTCAAATTCTGATATATTAGTTTTAAATATGTCTAAAATGATATATTTATTTACAAAAATAAATACATGAATAATTATAATCAATTACCTTCACTTTTAATATTTATTATACCATTTATTTTATTTAATTATTAACTAAATAATCACTGCATTGGAGTTTCTTAAGAATTTTATGTAACTAAACAATCTCTAAAAATTATTGATAAATTATTATGATAAAATTAATAAATACATATTAAAAATAATATGTATAAACGAAAATATTTTGTTTAGTACTTATCTCAATGTTTTATAAATTCTGATGGCACGAAAAGACTCCTTTTTGCCTTTTCCATCACATGACTGTTTATATAGGGAAAATCCTTTTAATAACATGCCAATAACCCGTAAAAATCTAAATAAGTGGGTATATTGTCTAATTATGTGCATCCAATGGATTTTGGACAACATTATAGGTAATTTTGGTCTTTAATATTATGGTTTAGACCCTTATTAAGGTTAATTTTACATTAATCGCCTTAATTAATTTTAATCACTTTCACTAATCGTTTAGGTAAAAAATTATGTTGATATAATTAGACCAAAAATAATATACTATTTACAACCATTTAAGTCCTTAATTCAAAATTTAAATCATAGAAGTCTGAAAAATAAGATTACTGATAATTTGTGTGATGTGGCGAGAATGCAGGTTTTTAATGTAAAAACATTCAAAAGTTCATTAATTTTTATATCAAATTAAAATATTAATATTATTCCTATGACCTATGTTGGATTAGTATATAAATAATTGATATGCTTTTACTTTAAAAACAAACCTAAAATATAATTTCAGACAAATCATTATTTAAAAAAATGCATTGTTAACTAAAATGCAGAAATTTTCGCTATTCATCCAAAAATTATGTTACTAAGAAAAATCCCATAAAATCACCCTAAGGTAATTTCTATTTTATGAATAAATTTTTTTACATGTTTCTTATAATAAAATTCATAAATTGGTCAAAATGTTGTTTTAAAATAGTGTCTATATTAAATGGTGGTAAAACTCGGTCTTGCGTGTAATGCAAGATAATTCAGTGTTGTGTTTATCATATGTTTTATTTTTTTGTTTTGTATGAAGATAATAAAATAATATTTATTCTAACATTAAAATATTTTAATGTCATGGTCTGTTATACCCCTTCGTGTATTCGATAGCCTCTAGCATGTGGGGAGGTCCCCCCTAGGGTCATGTAACATACCTGACCAAGGCACCGATATATGGACTTTGGGTTTCAATGTTACACATATATTATGATTCTTCCAATATTTATTTATTTACACAAAATTAGTTTCTTATCGTTTCTTTGTTACTAGTTATTAAATAAAAATAATGCTTAAATTTTTTAGTCTTATAATCCCAAAAATGATTTATAAAATATATTTTATTATTCCCTTTATAAGACAATGTCAAATAAATTTCATGAAATATATTTTTTTTATTTCACTTCTATTTTTCTTAGTATCTCAAAAATATCAATCAATTATATTTTATAATCATGATCAGACATTAATTTCCCTTACGATATAATTCCTTTCGGAGATTTTATCACCGCATCAATAGATCTATTTCTTGATTTTATTTACGGAATAACATTATGTGTCCTCCATGATAACATGTATAATTGATTTCATGTGTCACACATATGTATCTCCAATCATTATCTGACTAGTGTATCCAATATCTTCCTCATATTCATTGGGTAAAACGTTGTATCACACAACATAATGCATATAAATATATTTTATTAACTATGTACATGATATAATTATTTTAAATGATTATCATTAACTATGTTTACAACATAACACATAGACAAGATGGTGATTTGAAATTTTGAGAACATAAATCATGGAAAGGTTTATGATTATCTAGGTTCACAGAAAAACTCATGGACAATATTGTGATTAGCTATGATCACAACATAATTCATGAACATGATTTTTGTTATGAATGTTCAAAAAATAATGTGTTTACAATATTTGGATAATCAATTTTTATGAAAGAAATTGTATGTACATGATAATGATTATATATCTTCATAATTTTGTGATTTTATTTTCTTAAGATTATACCAAATGCATATTTTTTTCTTCATGAATTGTGATTTTTATCGCTTTTTCATGTTATCAATTTCCCTAGTATATATATATGAAAGATTATAGTTATATATCACTCTATGATGTTTTTCATACAACTTCTATTATTCCTTATACATTTTATGTTTAAATTTATTTCTAATTCATGTTTTATCTCCTTCTTATTATCAAATCATTTATGACTCATTGATATTGATTTTCACATTTAGGAATTGTAGCTCATCCTTTCCTATTTTTTTCATTACCATGGTCATGATGAAGATTATAACACATGATATGTCTAAAATGGGGTATAGTGTAGTGTGAATATATGAAAATATTCACAATGTGGTAAAATATGTTTTTATGTATCAATTATTTAAATAAACTTATCCTATAGGTTATAGGGTGTGTGTTTTTTGGTGATATAATATATAAATTATGGAAATTATTAAAAATATATTCTTGTGTTACATGGGTAATATATGTAGAATAAAATAATTTGTTTCAAGAATATTATTTTAATAATAAATGATAGAGTGTGGGTTTATTGTTCATCACTGTGTTATAATATGGCTCATATGCATGAAGAAAATTGATTCAACCCAATACAATGAAACTAGAGAACAAAAATCATATGTTAAAGAGGATCGATGAAAAAGGAATGAAATGAAAGTTAAGGTGAATTTAGTTATGGCTAGGCAAATGTTAACTAATCCAGTCATCTCAATAATCCTGGGAATAATAAGAATAAATCCACATGTAATTCTTTGACATGGTGAATTATTTACCATAAAATTCTTTAATGGTTTTAGGAAAAATTATTTAGAAACTCTCAAATTGATCACTATCTGTAGTCATAAAAATATACTATATGATAATAGACCAATGCAATAAATTCAATGTGTCCTGAAGGATGAACTAAGTGACATGTAGTTTAATTTCATGCAATATTTATGATATAGAACATAGATTAATGCAACATAGTGAGATATTGGGTTAGATGTATTTTAGGTTCATATTATGAGTGAAATTAGGCTTTATTTTTTTAATTAAATGAAGTAGACAATTGATCCTTCAAACAATTTTACCTAAATTATGTCTTCTAAAATATTTCAATGGGCATGGTTATGACATGCTTTAGATCAGTTGGGAATAAGGGGGTATGAACTATTAGAGTAGAACATATACATGATGTATGATAATTCCCATTTATATTACATATAATTGTTTCATTCCATTTATCTTACATGCTTTAATGACCAATGCCAATTAATATGGGGAAAAAGAAAAGGCATAAGATCTTATTGAATCCTCGAGAAACCTAGTTTTAATGGACTTTTATGTTATGTGGTGTGAATAAATGTTTAATATTATCCTTTTTAAATGCAATGAGATGAATCTTAAATAGTTAAAATTCATAAATTTGATCAAAAAAGGAAATGTGATGTTAGGGAAATTGAATATAAATTCTCTATACATCGTCACTCCCATATAATTGTGAATATGGGGTTTCCTTTATTGAATTATGGTTAATAGTGTGATTTCTCCACAAAGCATGATAGATTTTTTCATAACAAGACATAGTTTTTTTATCCACTATATTTTTAATGATATTTAAGTGAGTATTTTTATTGTCCAATGTCTATCTATTCATTGATGTGTGAGACTGGGATGAGTAATGTCACTGAATGATTTACTCACTTTATTATTCTCTCACTTTCAAGACACATAATATAGTTTAATTTTCTATTAACATTGAATTCGTTCCTTTATTTTTTTGTTTCATGAAGTTGCTGAAAATTTGTCTCCCAAAATTCTTTAGTATATCTTATTTAGCCAATTTAAATAAAATTTAAGAAGCATTTTGTGTGAACACAAATATCTTGACAATAGCTAGAAGCTATAGATCCCAAACATCAATCCCCTATATGATGAATTACTTATAGTATTGGGAATAACATAAAAAAATCAGTCATTATTGAATGAATATAACATGAATCATCTATAGGTGGCATTTTTTAGTTAATTCTTATAAATATTACTTTAATGATGCATATAAATATCTTTATATCATAATTTGGTTGAAGATCTCAGTACTTATATTATAAAAAGAAGATGTTTGAATAATATCCTTTTATATAACTATAATTTTCTATAATCCTTCAATATATGTAATATGTATAATATGAAAGCCTCATACACAGAGTACACACTTATAATTTAGATCATTATAATAGAAAAAATTGGACAACTATTCATAAATTTTATCACTTCATAGAACAATATTTCTATAGGGTCAACATTTTAAGATATGCTTTTATGGGATATTTATAACTATTCTTTATGTCCTTCATTGAGCATAGGTACTCTTAATAATATATTTCCCAGCACATTTTCATTAAAAATATATAATTTAAAATCATGGTACTTATCTAGCTCTAAATTAAATTGTGACACCAAATCCCGAATAATTTTTCTAATTGGTATCATTTATTTTTTATATCCTGAATATTATCTATTTTCTAATTACCAACATAGAATAAATTTAATATTTTATTAATAAATTTCCCCCTACATATGTAGTTTAAATACTATGATTATAAGTGGAAGGAATATGGTAGGATATTCCTTTTTATGGAAAAAAAGTAATCCCCAATACAAACTACACTAGTCTTATCTCCTCCATCCATTTCCTGGATGGACATTGAGATGAACCATCTATTTATATTCCCTATGTTTCAAAAGAATCATGGTCTAATAAAACTTATTTTTTGAGGGGTTTTCTATTTTGTGGGGATTCCAATAATGTAAGAGGTTCTCGAAGGAAATAATCAGGTTCATTGACATTGATACCCTTATATGACACAAAGTCAATTTCAAATTGTATTGGAAAATAACCCACCTTTCTAATCATCCAATCCGAATTAGATGAAAAAGGATATTATTTAGTGGATCCATGTGGATAATTATATTGATTTTTTAAAACTCATATCCCTTTTATCATGGATCTAGTGTAGAAATTCTATCTTTTGCATAAGATACAAGGGATCCCATATCAAGTTACTAAGCAGTTTAGTAGTCTTGGTGAACTATATACATGTATAATTACCAAACTACATTGGAGATATAAAAAAATATTTCATAATAAAAATTATGACATCGTTGCTATTATTCATAATATACTTCATTATATCTTGGGGAAAGTAAGACATATAAATCATGATCTCTTATTCTTAGTAAGGGTTAGGTACAATGATCTTCATCTTGTATAAATATAGATTACTCAAAATGGAATGGTAAATAACCAAGAAAACATTCTATTTAATAAATAATGTGATAATTAAATACAACAATATATAATATACATATTTTAATGTGATAAAATAAAAATAAATGAATTCACAGTGAATTAAATGTTTAATTTTTGATTTCATGGTCTAAAACATAATGATATCTTTTCCATGAAGGTGATGTCCATATAAAATTTAATTAATGGGTTGGTATTAACCAAAAAACCATTTAATAAGGCTATCCAACTGGTTTTTGTCATGAGACTTGTAAATGAAAAATGGGCTATCTAGAAAACATTATATATAAATATCATGATTTTGAAGATAATAAAATCTATGTTACAAAGAATATGGCATTTTAAGAGAAACAAATGTCCCATTATGAAATGATCACAGAAAATTAAATGTTTAAAGATAAACATAATGACTACAAAATTAATCGGAGATATAAGATAACCATCAGTTCTTCAGAAATCTCAATTTGGAAATAATATTATTCCCTTTAGGGAATAATGAAAACAAAATTAAATCCTTTAAATAATATTTCATTAAATTGTTTTCATAAAATTATTGAAAACTTATTGTGGATATTAAATTTAATAAAATTATTACAATTTTGGAAAAATCCATTAATATCATTAAAGTTAAAATGTAAAATTCCATTTGATTTTTTAAAAATAATGTAGAGAGTGATTAATTTTTAAAATATTAGGATGATTACTTTTAAACCATGTCAAAAGTGAAATAGGACATAAAATATCAATTATAAAGCTTTTGAGTAAATAAGTATTACTTTATATAAAACCTTTTTTTAAATGTGTATATTAAAGGAAAAAATATTTTATCAAAATAAAAATAATATTAGTTTATCTTTTAAAAATTAAAATTATCAATTCAGCATCGCAATTGAGGAGTGGTAGTAAAATTATGAAATAACTATAAATATCCAGAATATAAGAGAATAGATTTAGTTTATGATTGATGTATTATTGGATTCCTTTGGTTAAAATAAGTGAAATCCCAAATAAAATGTTTTTGTTGATTAAATTATAATCTATTCGGTACCATTTACATTATAACTGGTTAAAAGAGTTAAATTAAATTTGAATTTTATTCATCAAGGAAAAATATATATTAATGTTCAATAAATAAATGGGGATTTATATACACCACTTAAATGTAAATATTTGTTAAATACCAAATATTTCTTAGTGGAGTATAAATTTAGACAAAATCTATTGGCTCAAGTTATACGTGATTCCAAGATTTTCTAATATCCTATTTATTATATTTTAATTTGTAATAATTATATAAAAAAGTCTAATACCTATTTATAATATCCTATATGATCCACTTATAACATTTTTATAATTATGTTTTAATAAATCATTTATAAATCAAATTTATTGGTGTTTACTGTTTCAATTTTCATGATAAATTGGGTTTAGTTTTTCTATTTCCTCTAAATAGATTATGGTTCCATTATTCAAAAAATATTAATACTGATATATATAATATATATTCAGGATATATATATATGTAGGAATCTTTAAAAATAAGGTATATAAAAATTAAACCATCATTAATAGAGACAGCTGGTTTTATGTACACATGATCGGTGTCTTCATTTTTTAAAGGAAAAATTAAAAGAAAGGAAAAAAATAATAACCCTTTATAGAATAATTATAATATCATATATATTTATTAAATTTATCCTCATTTTTGTTAATTTATGGTATAAATGAAAAACTAATAAGATCTCTTTGTATAAGTGGTAGTCCACATGTACGCATGACCGACTTTAATGTTTTCTCATTGATTAAAAGGTAGAAGGTAAATGATATCAAATATTTATCGAACCACAATTATTTTATAAATATAATGTATTATTATTATTTATATCATTATAATTATCAAATTAAAATGGTGATGATAATGATTTTCAATATTACATAGAGACGATAATCCCTAGATATGAAAAAGGGATGTTTTCTCAATCCATATGATATAATATAAGAGAACAATAGTGGTCCCAAAATCATAATAACATAAAAATATATTTTTAAAATTGGATGTTTTATTTTAGGATGGATACAATTGATTTAGATTAAGTATATTAAGAAATAATCATGAAAGAGTATCTTAAGATGATTAACACTTCTTCAGTACACTTCATTGAGAATCCCTCATAAATACCCTAGTAATGGACTATTAGGAAGACCAAATCATTTAATTCATTGATATAGAAGTTTATTATATTATTGAGAATGTTTCTTTCAAGACAAGTTACTTAATTTTTTAAATAAGAGAGGGTAGGGGTTTCCATTTATAATTTAGGTGAGTTCTACTCTTCTAATTTATCTATGTTTTAAAATATTATTAAGTAGAATTCTTGGGAAAATGACTCCAAAATAACACATATTATAAATTTATAAGGTAAAAAGTGAACTAAAACAAACTAATGTGTTTTATTTAAGTATTTATGTCTTTTTTTATCCCATATAGTTTTCTCTAACGCCTTCATAAACCATTTTAAATATCAACTTTAGTGACATCATTTTTAATAACAAAGGGTTATAATTTTACATATAAAGTAAAAATTTAAAAATAAATTCTTAATAGATGAAATCTAAATCAATTTATAATAATAATTTATATATTTTTATCCCAAAGAGATTGTGTTGTGATATAATACCACTCATTTAGTAATGTTTTATAGTGAAAACATAAATTTGAGGGTAAACCTATCGAGTTCCTTCAATAGCTTTGGTGACAAACAAGACAATATTTTTCCAAACTAAAAATAATATTAATGTTATTATTAAATATGATAGTTATCAACTATCCATTGAATTTAAAATATTAAAATATTGTTTACAGATGTTTATATAATTCTTCAAGACCAATTAATTATATGTGAATTTAGAAAAAATTGAATATGAAGGAAATGTTTTTATAAATCAATTATTATACACAAAATGCATTTTAACCTAATAAATTAATTTAATAACCATTATTGAATGATAATAAATAAATTTATATATATTTATACATATTATATATTCTATTTTTACATCCATCCAATATATTATATACACATAACATAATATCAAATCCAATTTTTTGCATAAAAATCATTATTTTTCTAAAGGTAGTTTTGTAAAGAAAAATTGGAAGCCATTTTTTAAAAATAAATATTGATAATTTTATAAATATTAAATGTGAAAATAAAAAACATTTTTTAAAGATGAATATAAAAATTTTCATTGGTGGTTTTTTTGGTATTTTTCTAAGATCTTTCAAACCTTAATGAATATTTAAAAAATGACAAATTTTAATTGAAAACTAGCATTCCATAAAAATAATCTATAATAATAAATTTTATTTTGAATTGGTTTTAATGAATTAATAGTAATATTATACAAAGTTTAATATAATTTAGTTCATATTAATCAATTTAAAGCAGAAATTGGATATTAAAACAATGCAAACTTTTGAACATTATCACCTAAAAATCAGATTTCTCATCTCATACGCAAGATAAATTTTTAATTATCGTCTTCCAATTTTGTGATTAAAATTTAGTAAAATGGATTAAATATTTTGAATCCAAATTTTTTAAAAATTATATTAAGAGAAAATTATTATTTTCTTTGAAAAATATCAATGAAGGCCATTAAAATTAATTATAGCGATTAATGAAACAAATGGTGGTCTTGGTGGATAAACATTAATATTAAGGGGACAAATGACCGAAAAACATTTATAAACCAAATTTTATAGACTTATTTAGACAATATCATACATTTAATTTAATTTGGATCAATGTTGGTGGAAAATTATTTAATGGATAACTCCCAATAGTGTTTACATTTTAGTCTTTACTAGAATGCCACTCTTCTACAACTATAAAAGTCCACTCACTCCCACCCACACCTTCACTTTGTCGCACCTATAAAAATATTATATCACAAAAAAATCCATATGAATAACAAAATACCTCCATAAATCATAGAAGCATCAATATGTGCATTAATCCAACAAAGGAATTCTTTTTGTATAAATAAAAAGGAGTTACCTGAAGAAGAGGTAACATTCTACAACAAGCACTTTTTTTTATTTCTCCAAACCATAAAAATTATTCATATATCATTATTATATAATAAAATAAATATAATAAATATAATGATATTTTTTCATTTCAATCATATGACCTATAACTATACACACTTCCATCAAATTGGATATGCGGTCATCATTCAGGTGTGTGGCAGAGTACCTCCCTGCAAACAGATATCATTCGTTCGTCTATTACCACCATTCAGTATTGGTCATGATGAAGGATTTATATTTTATATATTAAATTTTTTATTCTTTATTTTTTATTATTATCTAGTTAATATATAACCTATACCTTCATGATTTCTATTTTGTGGGAATACGAAAACATTTTTTGTGGACGTGTGGACTACCGTATCCTCAAATCGATGTGATTCGTTCACATGTTACATGGAATATATTATGAATGTTTTAAATAAAACTCTATATTTTAAATGAAATATATATTATACTGGAATTATAATATAAATATATATCATTTAATTTTATTATTTTTATACGACAGTAAAATGGAAGCATCATCCTTACGTACATAAGGCCTTCCATTTCTATGAACAGTGTATTTCATTTCCTATCCCAAAATTTTATGGAAATTGAAAATAAAAATATCCTAAATATATATGATATAAAAATCATTATTTTATTTATTTTTTATCATAAAAAATGAAATATGTAATAGTAATGATAAATACAAGTCAAAATATAATTGAAAAACAAGGCAAGTAACGCCTAAAATTGTGAAAATAATGAATGATTATTAACAAATGGTTAATGAGATGTTATATAAGGATCTTCTATGACATTGAAAATATTAATATTGTTTTTATATGTTAATAAACTGATTAGAGACACTATAATAGATATTAAACTATGTTGAATGAAAAGGGGATGTAGGGTATAAGGATTTCTAGTCTCACATTTATTACTATGTGATTTATTCCATATTCACCACTAATTAATTTTGTGTGGTGTTTATACTACCCTTTTATATTTTAAATAATGAATTTAATTTGTTTAATAATATTGTAAGATTCAATTTATGTTATTATTACATTGATCCCAGGAGTCATTAGTTACACTAGTAGTATGTTATGTCCTCTCAAATTTCATTCTATTGAGGAGTATTTGTCTTTAAGCACCAATCCACATTAATGTGATGTATATATTTTTTTTCATTTACTATCTAAATTCAATCATAATTCATGGTACTATAATTTTTTACGTTGAATTATCTCATTTAATGGGTTTTGAATGGATAATTACCAAGTGGTAAACGTTATCTTTGAACTCTCAGATTTTTTATGATTATTAACATTCCATTAAAAAATCACTTCTTCGTGAAATTTTTTTAATATACATTAAATTTGAATAAAATATCCATATTCTTATTTTATGGATATTATTATTTCCAAAGCCATATGGAATTTTTAAATATGGTGTTTATTTTTACATTTCTTTGATTAATTGGAGAACTGTTGATAAATATATATTCTATTCTCAATATAGATATTTGGTAAAGAACATTGTTTAAAGGATATATTTATTATTCGATATAATGGGAATTATTTGTAGAATAGTGACATGGGTTGGGAACCAGTTAATGAAATAAAATGGATAAATCTATGGACTCATGAGAAGAGTCACTTGACCAAATCTGATAGGATTTTATATATTATGTTTTGAACTTTCATGTTGATAGATCATAATAGTAATGGCATAAAGTGAATGGAAAACCTGATGTATGTTAATTAATCATCAACATCATTATGTATTTAGTTATTATTATCCATGAGATTTTCACTATGAATTTTTTTTGGATGAATTCTATTCTCAGTATATTGAATACATGGAATGGGTTTCTGTTATTTACATTTCCATATGAATTAATCCTCATCCAGTTATTTAAATTTCATTGTTTTTAGTTATTTACCTTCCATATTTATCATTTCTTTTTATTTATTTTTTATTCCACGGTACATAAATATTACAGAGAATTTGATTTGGCCCTTATTTTTTCCCATTTCCCCTAGATATAAATATTCATTATTGGAATGATTTTCTAGGATGATGAACATTTTACATTGTTATGTATTATGTTTCATTTTATATTCCCAATGTAAAATGTGTAACATATATATACCTAGTTTTAAAAACTTTGAATCATTTTGGTCTTTTTGGATTTGAATATTTTATCTATAACAATGTAATATATTAATGCACCAACATCAGGAAACTGGGTTTGATGCATTATAGTTGGTATCACTGGATGTTTTGTAGTAAACATGGTCACTATATTTAGGAAAACATATATTAGAAAACCTAGATATATGATTATATTTGAGGTAAGTATAGGATAACATCCCAAAGAAACCATGTTTTTAATTATGAAATTAGGTTCCAAATAATATTTTAGTTTATGATAATAAGTTCTCTTATTTTGGGATTAAACATTATGTTACGTAAATTTTGAACTAATATAGTGTATGGAATAGTTTAGAAGTGTCAATTGGAATGAACAAGGGTATTGACACTCGTGGGGAATATAGAGGCTTCACTGCTGGAAAAGATGATATACCTTCTATTGTAACTGAGAAAGTTATGGATATATTTTAGAATATTAATCAATTTATGACACATAATCTTGACCATATGGAGAAACCTTTTCCATGACAAGAATCTTCTATGTTGTATCTTTTTATGTGACAGAGGATGCAATTATTTAGAGTAACAAATAATACAATTGATTTTTTTTCAATGGATTGAGTCTCTAGATAAGATATTTATGGAATTAAGATGCATTGAAAATGAATATGATACACTTACAATTTATTTTCTCAATGGTTGTATGGATAAATGGAGGTTGTTGATCCAGAATACTATGGACGAAGAGAATGTTGAACTCATGGAATGAATGGAAAATATTTTGAAAAATATATTCCTCATGAGAAATAAAATCAAATGAATATAAATTTACTTACTTTGAGTCAACTAGATGAAGAATTTTTTTAATGTAAAAAATATACCTTCATAAGGTTATCAGGGTATGTTATGTAATTCTTACACAACATGAATTCCAAGATTGAACATTTAAATGATGGGTTTAAGAAAAATCCACAAACAACATTGGTCTCTCAAAATGTTTCTTCAAACAATGAAATATTTTTATATTCTATCTAGAGAGAGAAATAATTATCCATGTCTTATGGTTTTAAAGGGAATAAAGGGAAGAATATGGAACAAGAGAAAATTGTGGATAATGTGAAGAAGGGGATGAAGTATTTTTCAACATGTGATTAATATGGAAAAAATCACCCTATGAAATTATTGATGTGATTGTGAGTTTGTTATAAGTGTGGAGAATAGCATCACCTTGTTAAATAATGCCAGTGGATTAAAGAAAACATTGATATAAACTGTTTCAAATGTAGGTAGATTGGGGATTACGTAAACTAATTCCCTGCGAAATAATGGAATATGCCTTTGATGAATCAAAGGAATCGATGTTAAGATTATGTTATTAATACAACCATTGTGGATTGATTAACGTGTTTTTGTTTTGATTCAATAATTGTGTTATTTAAGTATTTTATCAATTTTTTAATAGTAATGAGAATCATGAAATATATATAATGATTGTACTATAGTACTATCTTTTTAAGGATTTGAGAGCACAAGTTTAACAGCACCGATGACCAGGAAAAATGATTCATTGAAAATTTCAAATTATTGGATGATATATGATTGAGACAAATAAAATCGTTTATATGTTCCTAATGTTTAGATAATTATGTATGGATATTTATATGATTGATGGGGATAAATTAAATTGGATATTACTGACCACCATGTTAATAATTAAGGATATATTAGAATAGTGGTTATACTATCATTGATGGAGTATACATCATTTTTTATTCAAGAAATATATCCAATAACTTATATTTTACATAAGTAATAATGAAGGATTCATTTTTCAATAATTCTATGTGTTAAATTATATTATTACCATGTTTCATGAAAAGACATGATGAATGAATGTTTCCTTAGAATTCACAATTTTTTTGTGAAAATAACAATACTAGTTGATGATGGAGTACCAAAGGTGTCTGATTTTTAGTTTTCACGTGCAAATCAATATGAGGGACACTAGGAGATAATTGTAACATAGTTTGTAACATAATATCCATTATATGTGTCATCAAATGAAGAAATTTGAGACATGTACCATGGTGAGGACCTCTATAGTTTATAATCTTGGATTCACCATCATAGATAGGACCGATTCTATACCATCCTCATCCTAGGATCCACCTGAAGGGTTCCCTAAGCCAGGTTGTCCACATAACCTCAAGCGTATCTCCCCAAATACTATAGGATGCTGACTAGTAGCGAAAGAATCTTTTGTGTTCATAGGGGATACTATGCCCTCATTGGTAATAGGTATTATCCTAGTGGAAGTAAAAAATTATCAATAATAAATAGAAGAACAACATAAGTGAACAAACTACAACAAAAGAAATATGAATAATCCAACTAAATAAGAATCAAGTTTGGAAGCTCACATAACAATGTCATTCTATGATGTCTATCTAAACATGAAGCACTAGTATAGGAAACCAAGCATACTATAAACTAAAATAACAAGTCACATTGTGCAATAACTGCATCACAATCAAGGCTCAGTCCTTTACCCCAGTCTCCATCCAAATTTGCATGAAATAATCAAGCATCAAGAAGTAGTACACTTACCTTTGACAATACCAACAATCATGTAATCTAATTGGGTGTCAACAACACCCGAGTATGGTGTGAGATAAATTCCTAGTAGGCTGGAAACCTCAATTTCTAAACCTTTACATTCCATGAAATAATAAAACATAGTGTATCATTATATAAAAAATTCATATAATTAACTAGGTGTAATAAAATAAATTACTCAGCCCGGGTTCCCAACGTCACCCGTCCCTAATCAACTGCATCAACCTAAGAAAGAAGTCTGAAGGAAGTACCAGTAATAAGTAGAATGCACTTATAAGTATATATAAGTCTGAAATGGCATGGTAAAACAAGGTAGAGACACACCCCCAATCTTGTGCTTTAACTTGGGGTCTAAATCACGTGTCAACCAGGTATGTTCCAACATACAAGAAAAATATCACAATTCTCAAGAGACTTAAAGATGCATAAACTAAACCTTCATTTCTTCAATATTAATGTTCAAATTGAGAGTTGGAGTCTGACCGTTTCCTGAATGTATCGCTACGGTGAATCCTTCAAATTATTCAATACCACTTAGCATGTCTAAGGAAATCTTTCAAAACACCATGTATCGCTCGAAGAAAGGATTTACTATGAGTTTGTCCCCATATCACTAAAAGGGGTCAAGCATCATCTCAGTCTGCTTAGCCACATTTCCAACGGATCCATCCTCGATGGGAAATTTTGGAACCAATATCACTCATAAGTATTTAGAATTCATGGGAAAGTCCTGTTCTGGGAAAGCATATGACACCACCTCCTAATGCGTATTGGTTACTAGTCAGGAATGGATAGCCCATGTGTGGCACTTAATATGGAACCCACATTCTCACCCCATCCTGAATGTAATTAAAATTTTACAGTGGCATATATGACATAAAATGAATATTTTTTTTCATCTTGATATCTAAACAGATACACTCGTGCAATACAAGGTATTAATTTAAAATTTCAGTACAAGATATAATAAGAAAAGATATCGTATCAACACAAGTAGACAAATAAAATTTTTAATAAAAAACTAATTCAGCACAATCCACTACGAAGAATCCAACAATTCATGGTTCATAATTATTCTAAAATAATTATTTAATTTAAACACAACTAAAATGTGATTCATAATCCATGCAGTTAAATAAATTAAAAGATTGGGCTAAAGGAATTTATACTAACCACATATCCACACCCAAAGGTGTTTTCTACTATATAGAATCAATTTTACCAAATTAATTTATAATAAAAGGGGTTGCAATAATTAAGAGAATCAATTAAATTGAAAATAAAGGGTGAAATTGCACAATGTCGGTAGGCACTGACAAACGGAACAAACGTGTGTTTTAATAAATCATAACGAAATTGAAGGAAAAAGAGTAAAATCCCAAAATTATGGTATCATATGATTATTTTATCCACATTAGGATTTTATTTGACCAATAATGGATGAAAATAAGAGATTTAAGAAGAAACCCAAAATAGGGTAAAATACATCTGCGGAATACTTCATGAAGGATACTCAATGAAACTCTAAAATTATAAATGTGTAAGGTTATACTTTCCATAAGGTTTACAGTGCACCAAACGGTGATGAAAATGGATGACCAACGGAGGTGCAGTGATCTTCCAAAGGGGGACCAAGGTGGTGCACCACCTTAGGAGAGGGGGAGGCGTGATGTGAGATGGAGGAGAGGAAAAGAGGAGGAGATAAAAAGGTAGCAAAAAAATAATGAAAAATTAAAGAACAAAATAAGAGAAAAATGAAAGAAATGAAAAAGGGGAAATAAAATGAAAAGTAAAATAGAATAAAAATGATTGAAATGAAAGAACATGAAAATAAAAAAATGTAATCCCCCTCTTTAATTATTTTTACTTTTTCTGAAATCCCATTTCTATTTTATTTATAAATTTCTTTTTATAACTTCTTCCTTTATTTTAAATTGTCTTTAAATCCTTTGTTATTTCTTTTTAATCCTTAATTAATTATTTTAATCCATATCACTACACTAAACCCTGATATAAAATTTTTCGTAAATCACATGTAGTTATTTAAATTATTTAAATCTCCTCCAAGGACCCACAGTGGGGTGCGCAGACACACGCCCTATGTCTCATTAAATAATTAGGAAAAAACAATTTTAATTTTTCAGTATATTATTAATTTTTAGATTTTACAACCTCCTCTCCTTATGACATCTCATCCCCGAGTTTCCCTTCCATTGGTAGTGGAACATCATCAGAGAAATGTTCTGGCCACTACGCATGAACATCCTTCTCTCACTCCCATTAATTATCCGGACAACGTCCTTATTTACATAAAAACTATAACAATGTGACATACCATCCTCAGAGGCCATTTGTGCTATGATTGATGATATCAATCTCATGATCTACAAAGGATGCATCTGCCTCAAGATAGATGTCGCCAGGGTCAAAAGAATGAGATGAGTCTGGATGAAATTATCAGAGCTGAGATACATGGAAACTTCATGAATGACATGATACATATGAGATAACTGTAACTGATAGGGTACCAACCCATATCTCTCCACACTCATAAATGGGCTGACATATCTCATTGATAATTTCCCCCATATCTGGATCCGCATCTGACACAACCTCAGAAAAAAATACAGAAAGTCTCGATGTCCTACCTTGAACTCTAGAGGATTGTGGAAATGATCAATATAATGCTTACGTCCAAACTAAGATATATTCAGATTCTTCTAAATCCGATGAACTTTCACATAAGTTCCTTGAATGATATAAGGACCCAACAGAGCTGACTCACCTTTTGAGCCATTATAAAGGTGAACGGCATAGTCTACCATAGTGGTATTCTTATGGAGCCATTTTAATTGTATCCTAGAATATTTTATTATATGTAAACTCAAAAAGAGGTATATTATTCTACCATGAACTAGAAAAATCATGGATACATGCCTGTTACATATCCTCTAACACTCATATAGCTCTCTCATACTACTTATCATTCTATGTGTGATTTACAGTACTCAGAAGTACCTGTGAACCCAACGCCTTTTCCCACCCTTTCCAGAACTGTGAATTAGAGAGGGAATCTCTGTCTGAGAAAATAGAACAAGGTATGTCAGGAAGATGTACTATCTCCCAGATATATATCCATCCAACCTCATAAAATTTAAAGGTCTCCCAAATTGTTTAGTAGTTCCCAACCTTGGTAACCCTATAGAAAAAAAACCCATATTACATCACTACCTCACAGAGATCTTGGGAAGCCTATAATGAAATAAATTGTGATGCCATTACATTTCCATTCAGGAATGGATAGAGGATTTAGGAGTCTACCAGGTCACTGCTACTCTACCTTCACCTATTGGAAGGTGGAGCACTGAATGATGAAACCCACTATCTGCTTTTTCATACTAGGCCACCAGTACTATCGACACATGTCTTTGTACATATTTGTCAACCAAGGATGAACTACCCAAATAGATGCGTGAGATTCATTCATTAGCTCTTCCAATATACATGACGGTACCCATGCATGGACATGGTAAATGATAGTTTCACCACCACCAACAACCCAACTAGTTGGTGGGTTCTCTCCTATAACGCTTTTCCTATAAACCAGTCCCTCGAGATTAGTTAATTGTTGCAAGTATACTTTCTCTAGAAGTGATGATGTCACTGTATGAGACACTAGAACTGTTTATGCACACTGTTAATTGAACCTCCATATGCATCTCAGAAAACAATTTCATCATCTTCCACTCATTGATGGATACCTAAATGGATTGTTTCTATGTCTTGCAGCTTAATTCATATACCATGACATTAACCATACTAGGGGTATATGAAAGCTCAATGTCGAATTACTAGAAGTATTCAACCCATATACACTACCTTAAGTGCATGTATCATTGAGGTGAGATGTATTTTAATCTTTTATGATTCGTGTAAACAACAAGAAATTTACAAAAATATGTATTATATCTAATACCATAGAGCATCAACCACAACTACCAAATCAAGGTCATGTGTAGGATAGTCTTGCTCGTGCGGGCTCAACTAGTGAGATCCATTAGATATGACTTGATCACCATACCTCAAAACTGCACCGAGTGAAATTCCTAAAGAATCATAGTCAATTGTATAGATTTTACCTAGATCATGAAGATTCTGGATTGGAGCTATGTTTAGTCTTCTGTTCAACTACTGAAAATACTTTCCACAAGATTATGACTAGATGAGTGGTGCACCTTTCTTAGTTAGGGCCATAATAGGAACTACTAAATGGGAGAAGTCCTATATAAAACACCTATAATAGCCAGAAAGACCCAAGAAACTGTGGATGTCGAAGACATTCTCATCCTACTCCAAGGAAACTATGACACTCACCTCTTCACGTTAAATTTATACCCTTGCTTCAGATATAATATATACAGAGAAGAGAAATTTATCAATCCATAAGTGGTATTTTCTAAGAATATCATTTAGCTAGTTCTCTCTCAGTGTACTCATCACGATCTCAAGTTTGGTTGCATGGTCATGTTTGGAATGGGAATACACCAAGATGTCGTCAAAAAAGTTAACCACAGAGTAATCATGATACTGGTGGAAAACTTGGTTCATCAGATCCATGAATCCTGCCAGTGCTTCATGATTCCTAATGGCATAAACAGATACTAATTTAAGATGTATCTTCTTTGGAATGCTATATGTGGTATGTTATACGATCACACATGAACCTAGTTATAACCCGAACAAGGATCAATCTTAGATAAAAAAGTTCCTCTCTAGAGTTAGTCAATGACATTATCAATACGAGGAAATGGATATCAATTCCTTACATTAATATGGTTGATTCACCGATAATATATGCAAAAACTGAGGTTACCTTATGCCTTATTTACAAAAGAATAGTTGAACCCAATATAATGTGGTAGTTCTAATGAAACCTTTATCCATTAGATCTTCATGCTGCTTTTTGAGTTCATGTAGCTCTGTTGGTGCCATCCTATAAGGAGGAATAGACACTAGTCCATCACTTGGAATGATCTCAATAGTGAACTCTAAGTCCCTCATAGGAGGTAAGATAGGGAAATCAGCTATAAAGACATCCCTAAAAAGATCCACCACTGGAGGTAATTCAACTACTTATGTTCCCTGATCGATCATGAGGAGACTTGATAACTTATCTTTCACTCTTCCTAGCCCTACATATTAGGGCTTAGATCGATCTGCCTATATATCCCATTATACTTAGTGTAGATATGTGTCACCCTTAGGGGATGTAAAAGAAAACCCGATAGCGATAGCAATCTACATGAGCATGATAAGGATTATGCCAGTTCATTTTGATAATGACTTCAATGCCGGACATATTGAGGATTAAGAAATTACAAGTAAAACGGTACCCACCTATCTCAAGGAGGAACTCCTGGAACTGGCATATTCCCTATGTCTTAACCCCATGAAGAGTTTCGTGATACATGACGCTGTAAAGGTTCTTAATTTGGAAACCAAGAGTTCCAACAACATTACTAGGTAAAAAGGAGTGTGATGCATTGGTATCTAAAATGGCAGACACTAAAGTAGAGGCTTCTAGAATCGTACCTCTAACTGAAGATGGTCTTATACTCTCATCCTCTAGTTCTGATTGCACTGTATACATGAGGCATAAACAAAGGCCCTGATATGATGTCTAGTTGGCCTGAGTAGGTCCAGTATGCTAATATTGATAATCTTAAACTTGATTTCCTTGAACATGACAACCACCATTACCTTGGCCTGATCTGCCGGTGGAGAAAGAAATTTCAGCCTATTGTAGAGTCATAGTTCCCATACCTGACTGAGGTGTAGGTTTGGATCCCCATCTTCTAGATGGTGAAGAGAAGGAATGGAAGAAACAATGAGGGTGATCAACCTTGCTGCAAGCTCAGCACTCTATTCGGGTCTCTTGTTCACTTTGGATTCTTGTGACCATCTCTGACCCAATAATAACATGTGATTCAGCTATAAAAACATGTTACATGGTTAGGATTTCTCCATGTTATTTTTCAAAAGATTGTTTCCTACTTCGAAATGAGCCATCACCGTATCTCAAAATTGATCTACCATAGCTCCTCAGATTAGAATCCCTGAAATTTTACTTTGAAATTAGAGATTGATTTACAATCTCTATGATAGTGATCAAATGGAAGATGTTCAGCTGCGAGCAGATAGTATAATCAAGCCTTTCCTGATAAAGTATCACACTAGTTAATAAGTCGCCAGTCAAAGATGTGGTAAATATTGAATCTATGTGAAACTAGTTTAATTATCTAAAATAGTTATATCACCCTACTAAATATGTACAAATTATCATGCGTGATAATCTCTCAGAGTCTATGGGAATAAGTGATCATAGAAAGATGATTGTAAATCGGCCCAAACCATTTCACTTGTCCGCTCAGCATGAGAAAAAACAACCCTCCAGTTTTTTGTAGGGTAATGAAGCATGTAGACTTCATGTGTGACCCTTATCATTGGAATCATCTCTAGGCGGTCGATATAGACATTATGGATTCTACCCAAGACTATGCAGCATGAGGGTCGCCATTCCCTAAGAAGGTGTGGAGGGTGATTCTGTAGAAAGCCCCAAATGAGGTCTAATATAGTTGGGGTACGTCTAGGGATATTCCATGTTGATTGCATAAAACTGAGGATACTATCTCTGAACTGAGCATCAGGGTCCCTCGGAATATCGGTTTGAGGTATCAGCAGAGGTGGCATTACAAGAGGTACCACTTGTGGTTCAAGACCCACTATCTCTTCAATGATTTCATTGCCACTCTCCTGAGGCATAGCATGAAAATATCATGTAGGAATTGGTCAACAATAGCCAAACACACACCTTAATATAAGAGGAAAGGAAGATTGGGAAAATAGGTAAGGGGAAGAAAGAGGATGGGTACATGGCCAGCCTTCGAGGACTACATAACAGATAACCCGCTTCAAGTGCCAAGTTTTTATATGGAAGAGGCAACTTATAAGGATTACTAAAAAAAGGTATTCTATCCATGTCTACGTTAGTCTTGGTTAACATATAAAAAACTATCATTACATTATAATTAACAATATATAATTTCAAAAAAATTACCACGAGGCACCACATCACTCACATGCAAACAGGAAAATGAACGATGAAAGTATATATGGAATGGTAATATGAATGTAATTTCAATACTATGGCACCTAATATGATGAATCTAATGTATTTCCCTTGAATCATCATTCTGAAATCGTAAAAAACCATTATATAAACAATACAAACTCTAATAAAAATGAAAAACAACTTAGTCACCCAATAGTGAAATCATATCAACAATAACTGGCATAATCAATAACTGAAATCCCATCACAGGAATTTGGGTTTCCCCTATACATGGGATAGCTACATCCAAGCATATGGTAAATTCCAAATACCTAGGTCCTAGTCATCTATCTAACCCAAATATTAATACCAATGAAAAAACATTCCTTTGATACCACTTTGTAGAATCCCAATCCTGGGAGCCACCTGAAGGGTGCCCCAAGTCGAGTTGTCCACATAGCCTAAAGATCTTCTCCTCAAATTCCAGAGGCTACTGACTAGCAGCGAGGGCCATTATCATGTTCCCGGGGGAGGCTATGACCTCATAAGAAATAGGTATTATCACAGCAAAAGTAAACAAAAATAAATAATAAATATCATAAGAACGTAACTAAATAAATTGCAATAGATGTAATTTTTATATTTCATCTGAATAAGTATCAAGTGTAGAAGCAATCAAAACAATGTGATGCTATAATTTTTATCTAAACTCAAAACACAGAAAATAGAAACCAAAGAAAACATTCAACTAAAATGCAAATACACAAAGTTAAACAACAACATCACGATCAAGGCTCTGTCCTCTTCCCCAGTCTCCATCCTAAGTATCATGAAATAATCAAGCATCGGATGTATCACACTTCCCTTAATCAATACCTGCCACCATGTAATATACATGGGTGTCGATGATGCCCCAGTAGGGTGTGAGATAAAATCCCAGTCGGTCAACATCCACGATGTCTAAAATATTATGATTCTTATAGTAATAAAATGTAGTGTGTCATTAAATAATAAATGAAAATAAATAACTAATTGCAATAAAATAAATAACTCAGCCTCGGTAGCCAACGACCCCTGTCCCTAATCACTTGATTTTCCCTAATCCAAGATCATGAAAGAAGTACATGTAATAAGCATAATTAATATATACACATATATAAGTCTGGAAAATAATGGTAAAACAAGGAAGAGGAACACACCCAAGCTTGTGCCTTAACTTGGGGTCTAAATCATGTGTCTACTAGGTGTGTTCCAACATACCAGAAAAAAATCACAATTCTGATGAGATTTATAGTGGCATTCCCCCAAATATTTAGTGTGTCATTATTAATGTTCATGTTGAGAGTTCTAATCTGTGCCAATCATGAAGGTATCGCTATGGTGTGTCCTTCAAATTATCCAATACCTCTAAGCATATTAATGGAAATCATCTGAAAGGCCAAGTATGGCTCCAAGCATGGAATTACAATGAGTCTGTCCCAATCTCATAAAAAGGGTTCGAGCATTATCTGAGGCTGGTTTAGACAAATTTTCAATGGATCCATCTTTTATAAGTCCTTTTGGAACTGGTATCACTCATAAGAATTCAGAAAGCCTGAGGAATTCTCGGTTGGGAAAAGCCTAACACACCCCCCCCCCCACCGTGTAGTGGTAACTAGTCTGGAACGGAGAGCCCATGAGTAGCCCTTAATACGGATCCCACATTCTCTCTCCAGCATGAATTTAATTAAAATTTCACTGTGGAAGATATGACATAGCATGTATATGTAATTGAAGCATGAAATCTATGTAGATACACCCATGCAACACAATAAATTAATTTTACCTTTCAGTGAAAGATATAATAAGGAAAGATACCGTATTAGTAAAAGAAGATAAATAAGTTTTTTAATAAATAAAAAATTCAGCACAATCCACTAATAAAAATAAAATCATTCAAGGTCAATAACTATTCTAAAATAATTTTTTAATTTAAACACAACTAAAATGGGCTACAAAATACACATAGCTAAATAAATTAAAATTTCAGGCTAAAGGAATATATACCGAAAAAAATTTCACACCAAAATGGGTGTCTGACCAAGTTTCAAAAATTTAATCAAATTAATTTTTAATAAAAATGGATGCAAGAATTTATCTAATCAATTAAATTGAAATCAGAGGATCAAATTTCACAAATTCGGTAGGCATCAATGAATGTCACAACCGTGTGTTTTTATAAATAGCACCTAAATGGAGGGAAAGTGAGTATACATTCTACGTTATGGTCATAGAGGGTTCTATGATCCATAATAGGCTTTGATTTGACCTAAAATAGAAGAAAATTGATGATTTTAGAAAAAAACCCAAATTATGGTAAAATATTTCTATTGTAGACTACATGAAGGATACCCAAGGAAAATCTATGATTCCAAATGAGTGAGGTTATTCATTCACTAAGGATTACATTGCCCATGACGGAGAAGAAAATTGACGAAGAATAGAGGCGCGATGATCATTCGATGTGGGAAAAAGGTGGTGTGCCACCTAGAGAGTGGGTGAGGCTCATCATGAGAGAGAGAGAGGGGAAGGAAGGAGGAGAAAAAAAATGAAAGAAACAAAATAAAAAGAAAATAAAAAATTCAGAAAATAAAAGAAAATAAAATGGGAAAATAAAATGAAAAATAAAATCGATTAAAAATTATGGAAATGAAAGAAGTTAAAAATAATAAAAAATTGTAATATCCAACTTTAATTATTTTTTCTCTTTATGTAACCCCCTTTCTATTTTATTTCTACTTTATTTATTACACCATGATTTATTTTAAATTTTCATTTAATCTCTACTTATATATTTTCAATCCTTAATACAATATTGTAATCCTGAAAACCATGTGAAATCATGATGAAAATTTTTCATAAATCCCATGCAGTTATTTAAATTATTAAAACAACTACCTAGGTCCCACAGCAGGGTGTGAAGAAATGCGCCCTGGATCACTTTATAGAATTAGATAGAAAAATTTAAAATGGTTTATACCATATTAATGTCGGGATCTTACAGCTTTACTACTTATCATCATGACCATCATAGGGGGAACTCAATGCTATCTAGTTTTTATATTCCTAATATGCCGAAGGCCATCACTTTGATTATATATTTTTCCATAGTTATTAACTCCGAATAATACTTTACAGTGATGAAATCTAATGTTATTGTATTCACCACTATAGATGGGGAATATGTGGTTCTTGGTTGCCTTTTTATGTTGGGAGGACCTCTTCGTAAACTATATGTTGCTTGAATACTATTGTCCTCCTCTTGTGTTAATCATGTCTTAATGATCACAAATACTATACATATTGTAAAGCAAGTTAATCATGTTTAATCTATCTCAAAACATGTGTACATATGGTTTGTTTCTTTATGCCTTAAATAATTATTTTAAACGTTTTTTAGTTGGTGTTATAATGGACTTCCTTGATAAACGATTGAGTCTAATCCATTCTATGAATATCACTTTTTAGGTCTTTATACAGATATTTGGCTAAGTCTGTCACACTGTGACTAGAAAGCATGACGAGACATTGTGACAAAACACTTCGACTAAACACCATGACCCAGACACCGTGACCCAAACACCTAGACTAGACATGGTGACCATACATTGTGACCACACACCGTGACCAAGACACCCTGACCAGACACCATGACCTTGACACTGTGACCCATACACCATAACCAGACACGAGGATAAGACACCATGACCACAACACCATGACCAGACACCGTGACCAGACACCCTAAGCCAAACACCATAGCTAGACACAGTCACCAGACACCGTCACCCAGACACCGTGACCAGACACCTCATCAGTGCTACCAGTTCCTAATCTCTATAAAACTATGACATCATGACTATCTCGCTATTCAAAGACAAATAAGGAGACACTATTTCATGGAGACACTGTTTTCAAGTGACACCTTTTCCAGATATACTGTGACACCATTTTTAAATTTATTTTATCGATTTTTCAATTTTATTTCTAATGGTCATATTTGAGTCTTTTAAATGAATTGACATAATTATTGAGTCTTTTAGAAATATCACATGATATTATGAGGTATGAGTTTCATAATACTTGCATCATGTATAATCCATCACATTCACTCCAAGAATAAATGAAAAGTGATGCCATGAAACCAGCATGTGGATGATAAAGAAAAAGCACAAACATCTCCTTGATAAAGAACTGACACATGCAAATCAACACTTCTGAAGAACTCACAAAGAATTATTGACTCCAAAAGGCTGGGATACCATAAATCAGATTCAATAACCTCTTCTCACTATCAACACCATGAAGAACATGATCCAGATATAACTAACTTGAGATACTCTATTCCGAACATGAGGACTCAATTACTGCATCTGCCTCATCATAGAAGTCCAAATATGCATAGACTAACACTCAGAGCACTTATAACCTTATCTCATCATCTTATATCTATTGTGTATTATCATTAGCTTTCAAGAAGTGTGTGTGTGTATATTAATACTCACACTGTCTTATTCACTAAACTGGATGATACAAGATATCCTTCCTCTCATATCTTTTTACACATGTTTTCACCCATAGATAAGTGTGGAAGAGTTCCATGTGTGACATGTCAGTTTTTACCCACTAAGAATTGTGGAAGAGGTCGTGTGACCTGGACAATCTTGTGCACTATTGTTTACCATGATCTAGGGTTTTGGTCATGTTTATTAATATAAAATTCTTAGTGGAAGGTGATCACTATGTGGAGTGGATTATATCTCAGCATGAGACTGAAGCACTTGTTTTATATATGATGTGTTGTTTATTTCAGTTTTCTCTGTTTAAATTTATAATTTAGAAATCACTAAATTTACATTGATAGTTAATTATGGAAAGAATTTACCAGTATTTTCATTATAAGAATAGCTACAAAAGTAATATTAATAAATGATATTATGTTCACTAAGAATTAATCACTCTTCTGAGATATTATTCAAACAATCATTCTTTGATAACTGTATTACATTGATTAACTAGGCTATATTTTTTTATTGGGTAACCTTTTAAGAACACTTTGTAAATAGAAATTTGAATAGATACTCAATTCACCCCTCCCTCTTGAGTACTATACTCTGACCAACATTTGGTATCATAGAAGATTTGTATTCTTGTTAAGTGTTTATTTCTGACCCAATTCAACTGTGATTTGTTTTGTACGTTTAATATCTGTAAATTTATGTTAGTTTTAATTTTATACCTCTTTATAATTATATATTTATTATGGATAATATATATGAAGGTTCTGCAACAAAAATACCACTATTCATTAATGGAAGCAATTATTCCCTATGGAAAATTAAAATGAAAATATGTTTAGAAAGAATGTGCTTTCAAATCTGGTCTTCAATTATAGATGAGTATAAGATTCCTTCTAATAATATAATAACTTCGGATATCCCTACCAAGACTTCCTACAATAACAATTAAAAATCCATGAATGCTTTATATTGCTCTTTAGGATATGATGAATTTAACAGATTATCAGCATGTAAAACTACCCATGAAATGTGGGATACTTTTTATGTTTCACATGAAGAAACTTCTAGTCTTAAAGAAATGAGACATAATACTTATAACATTAAATATTATAACATTAAAATGAAACCTGATAAATCTATTTCTGATATGTATCTTAGGTTCTATAAAATTTTCAAGACAATGATTTCATATGGAAGAGAAGTCACTGCTAATGAACAGATCAGGAAGATTCTCAAAATCCAACCAGATAGATGGAGGGGAACGTCTGTCTCTTTTAGGGAGTCGTGTGACATCAGAAAGTTTCCTCTAAAAGAACTCATTGGTAAACTATGATGTATGAATATGATTTGGAAGTCAACAATGATGTGGGGGATGAACCCCAATGAAAAATAGTTGCATTCAATACTACCACCTATAAACACAAAGGGAAAGGGAAATTGGACGTCTATGTAGAGAGTTCCACCAGTGAACAATAATCACTTTATAATGATGAGGAAATGGATCTATTAGTTAGAAGGGTTAATAGATTCTACAAGAAGAAGAAATTATTCTGAAATCCTAACTTCTAGGGAATATATGAACAAAAGGGAAGCTTGAAGAAAGAGTTTAAAATAATTAACATGTCTAACGAGATAGTCTGCTATGAATGTAATCAAAATGGACACATGAATTCTGACTATCCCAAGCTCAAGTACAAATTGAAATATGAGGAAAAATATAGAAAGTATAAAAAGGAAATGAAAGAAACATGGAGTGATTCTGAGGATAGATCAAGTGACTCAGATTATTCACATAATGAATAGGCTAACAAAGACAATATGTGTTTTATGAAAAACAAATCTAAGATAACACTAGAATCCCCATTACACAATTCCTATTATTCCAGAGATGATATTGACTCTAAAAATATTTCTAATCAAGAAATTTATTAATATTGTAATATGCTTGAAGAGAAATTTAATGAACAAAAAGATAAATACTAGTCTTTAATGAAACAAGATTCTCCTACCTCAACTGTTAAAATTGAACTTACTGTAAAAAGGGAGAAAATTTCTCAATTAATCACGGAAAATATTGAACTAAATATATCTAATGAGAAATTGAAAATGGATCTTAAATGTTTTATTAATTGTAAACATACTATAGTACAAATTCTAGTGAAAAATATTGAAACTAAATAAACCACTAGAATTGGATATTAACCTGGTGAAATAAATTTTGGATAAACTAATTTTATTTCTAGGCCTTGGACATACGTCTTCACTCCATGTTCTGGAAAATAATCATCTAGTTAAAATTATGATACACTCTCTACAATTTCATGATTTATAGTACCAAATATTTTTTATATTTCATGTACATTACATAATTCTTATCGGAATCCTATGAGGCAAATATGGGTTCCTAAAGCAGAAGTCAAAAA
Organism: Viscum album; assembly: GCA_963277665.1. Classification (NCBI taxonomy): domain Eukaryota; kingdom Viridiplantae; phylum Streptophyta; class Magnoliopsida; order Santalales; family Viscaceae; genus Viscum; species Viscum album. The sequence continues at coordinate 1,797,529,771 of OY728130.1, read as the reverse complement.
TATTATAGGACCCAATGAAATATGAATACCAAAATCTATTTGTATTTGAAAATTTTGTAGGAATTTTTCTTAATGATCTCCTGTAAAATCTTATGGTACTTGGACAGTGGTTGTTTAAGACACATGATAGGAGACTATTCATGATTCAATAATTTAATTAAAATTGATTGTGGACATGTCACCTTTGGTGACAATGCCAAATGAAAGATTATTGGCCTTGGACAAATCAGTAACTCTAACTCAATTTTAATTTAAAAATTACATTTTTAATGGAATGAAATATAATCTGCTTAGTCTTTCATAACTATGTGATTATGGATTTCATGTTAAATTTTAAGATGATGCTTACAATATTTTTATTTCTAAAAATGAATTGTTTCTTTCTACGTTAAGAAATGTAAATGTATACTAGGTTAACTGAGATTCTTTAGTCTCTCAAAATGATTCATGTTTAAGTGTATTTCACAAAGAGGCTTGGATTTGGTCTTGGATACTGGGAAAGTGTAATATTCACTCTCTTAAAAATTTAACTAGAAAAATATTAGTCAAATATTCACCCAAACATGAGTTTCCAAATGATAAAATGTGCAATCCTTATCAAAAGGGAAAGCAACACAAAATTTCATTCAACCCAAATAAAGTAGTGTCAAATTCTAATCCTGTTGATCTGGTTCACATGGATTTGTTTGGACCATCTAGTGTTTCTAGTTTAAATGGGAAAAACTGTGTTTATCTTCTTGTAGATTACATTTCTAGATAAACTTAGACTTTATTTTTGGATCATAAAAGTGAGGCATGTTCTTATTTTACCAAATATTCCAAAACTATAGAAAATCATAGTGGATATAGAATTAAATCCTTCAGAAGTTATTGTGGATGGGAGTCTGAAAATTCAGTGTTTGAATCTTTTTGTTCTCCAAATGGCTATAGTCATAATTTCTCTACCCCTAGAACACATCAACAGAATGGAGATGTGGAAAGAAGAAATAGAACCTTGAAAGAGATTGATAGAGCCATGCTTATAGATTATGATTTACCTATTTATTTTTGGGATGAATCTATAAATACATCATGTTGTATTATTAACAGAGTATTGATTTGACCTATTCTCAAAATAGATTTTTATGAGTTGTGGAACAATATAAAACCCAAAGTAAGTTACTTCAATGTTATTGGTTGCAATGTATATATCCTTAATACTAAGGAAAATCATCCCAAATTTTCTTCCAAGAGTGATGAAGGGATCTTTCTAGGATATTCAATCTCTTGTAAATCATATAGAATGTTTAATAAAAGAACTAAATATGTGGAAGAATATGTGTTTGTCAAGATTGATGAAACAGATCCATATGATCCTATGAACACTCTAGAGAACCTGGAGGATGACGTATCAAAGCTGGACATTAATTTAAAATCCACTAAACATGCTATGAATGAAACAATGAAAACATCCAATTATCAAAATTCATAAGATTCAAGTCAAAATAAACCTGAACCTGTTGAAGAACCTGAAATCACTAGTCCTTCTTATTCTAGGGCTGTCAAAACTCTTAAGAACCATCCATTAGATTCTGTTGTAGGAGACTCAGATAAAAGAACTCAAACAAGAGAATCTCTTAGAAATTTGGTTGAACATCAAGTCTTGTTGTCAAAACTTGAACCAAAAAACATTAATGATGCTATTAATAATGAATTTTGGGTGATGGATATGCAAGAATAACATAATCAGTTTGAAATGAATAAATTTTGGAAACATGTTGATAGACTCAAAGACACATTTACCATAGGCAATATGTGGGTGTTTAGAAATAAGTTAGATGAAGCTGGTAACATAGTTGGAAACAAGGATAGAATGGTTGCACAAGGATATAGTTAAGAAGAAGGAATTGACTATGATGAAACCTTTTCACTAGTATCTATACTTGATGCTATAAGAATTATTCTTTCTTATGTTGCAAATATGAACATTAAACTATATCAAATGGATGTTACATGTGCATTCTTAAATGGGTATATAGTTGAGGATGTCTTTGTTAAGAAACCCCACGGTTTTATAAGTCCTCATTTTCCAAATCATATTTTTAAATAATATAAAAATTTATATGGTTTATAACAATCTCAACGATCTTGGTGTGATAGATTAAGTACTTATCTTATTTCCAAAGGTTTTATGAAAGAAATATATGATCCTACACTTTTTATAAAATGATTTTCCAATGATTTTTAGTAGTTAATATTTATGTAGACGGCATTATCTTTGGAACTTCAAAGAAATAATTATGTATTTAATTTTCTAAAAGGATGAAAAACGAATTTGAAATTAGTTTAACATGTGAACTAAAATTATTTCATGGATTTCAAATATTTCAAAATAATGATGGTATTATTTTAAATCAAACAAAATATAATAGGGATATTCTAACACATTTTGGCTTGGATAGCACTAAAATTAATGACAATGCAATGAGTACTACTTGTAAGTTGGATCATGATGAAGATGTAAAATTTGTTGATCAAACCACTTACAAAGGGATTATTGGAATCTTAATCTATGTAAATGAAACCCGACCTGACATTATGTTTAGTTTATGTATGTGTGATCATTTTCATGAAAAACTATGGAATCTCATTTAAATTTTGTTAAGATAATTTTCAAACACATCAAGCATACACATAATCTAGGATTGTTCTATCCCATGGGACAATCATTAGAGTTAGTTAATAATTATGATGCTGAATTAGGGGGTTGTAAGTTAGATAGAATACACACCTATGGAAGATGTCACTTTTTAGCCAAGTCACTAGTATCATGGTGAACCAAGAAACAAAACTATGTTGGATTATCTACTCCAGAATCTAAATACATAGCTACTGGTAGTTTTTGTCCACAAATTTTGTAGATGAAACACACATTACAAGATTATGTATAACAATTCATCCATATAACTATAAATTGTAACAATAAAAGTGCTATTAACATCTCAAAAAACCATGTTTCACCCTCTAGGAAAAAAAAATATTGATGTAAGACATCACTTTTTGAGAGATCATTATAAAAAAGGTGACATCACTTTGGAATTCTTAGGAATTGAATATTAGCTCGCTGATATATTCACCCAACCATTATATTCATAATGAATAGATTACATCATTCGTGAATTAGGAATGGTAAATCTTATGTAGTAAGCTTACTGTATCATAGCATTTTATTTCAGAGTTTACAGTTTCACAAGTCATCGTCTTAAGACTACTGTCTAACTCTACTAGTTCTATAGTTCTACTATCTTATGTGTTTCAACTTCATTTTTACGGTCTCACCATGAAAGATAGTTATGGTCTCTCCATGAAATCCAGTTACAGTCTCACTCTGAAATCTAGTTACGGTCTCCCCATGAAAGTCTATTATGGTCTCACTGTAAATACACTTCATCATTTTATTTAAATATTAAAACACGTATGATGGTAATTAATTATAGTATTCTTTTATTTTCCTAAGATTTTGTTTTTCAATGCTTGATATCCCTAAATGATAAAAAATAAAGAAGTTTCAATTTATTCTTCACATGATCTTACTTCTATCAAATTGTAAGCCCTATCTCAACCCTTCAGTTTCCTATCTCTCTATCTATCTCAAATCATCCTTGAATTACTAGGAAGAAATGATCATCCTCGTCAACTATTGAGAAGTAAAGATCTATAAAGAAGATAAAAATAGTTCTGAAGTTAGTGCCCGAAGGTCCTTTGAATTTGAACCTTGTGAATAGATTAGTAGTACCCGAAAAGGAAATATTCCCTGAATGGTTATATTCAACTAAGCCTTTAGTATTGAAATTTCTAAGAGAGAAATGATGGATAGGTTGGATCACAAAGGATGATATGCCGATTTACCCAAAACTAGTTGCACAGTGTTATTTGTATGTTCAATTTTCATTTGATTCAGATGATGGATTTGTGGTAAGAAGTTGGATTAATGTCCTGAGATGTACTTCTTCTTCAAGGTTATGGGAATCTTCCTTAAGGATACATCAGGAGGGTATTTTTGAGTACTACTTGATAGGTCCTCTACCTACCATTAAGATCTTTGTTTTGGAATAAGCTATGAGTAGCTTAACTGTTAATGAAACTAAGAGGAGAGATATATCTGATGAGCTAGATAGTGAAACCAGACTACTGTTTAAATTTGATCGTAGTCTGATTAGCCCTAGAAAAGGTGATATTTCTACACACAAGTATCAAGATATATTTTTTATACATATCATGAAAAATGGACAAAAGATTAACCTATGAAAATTTGTTATACTCCATATGTGTGAGTTGATAAAGAACACATCCAAGTAAGCCTACCTATTCTACTCATGATTAATCATAGATATTCTCTATGCCAAAAGGGTTTGATGGACTAAAAAAGAATTCATAAATTACTATGAATTTTGTATCTCAAGGGTGAAAATAATGTGAATTAATATAAGGTGGAATCCAAGGATAAAAGCATGGGTGGAAGATAATGATAGGGTCTATGAAATGTTCAATCTAGTTGAGCACTATTCCAGACCTAAGGACATCTCTCATCCTAGATTAGAACTAGATAAAATTGTTTATAATTCGAATAAGGAAGAAGAAGAAGAGGTTGTTTCACCTACAGGGAAAATTGTTCTGGATATGAAAGATAGTGGACATGTTCTCCCTGACACAATTGATAAAGAAATGCATGTTTCTAAAGATGTTACTGATTTGGAAGAACAACCTACTTTTAAAGAAGAATCTGTTATTAAGGAATGTGAAAACACAGTTCTATAAGAGCATATTGAATAAGATCTTTCTCTTTTGAAAGAATAATCTGATGAGGAACATGTGGAGGTGAATGTTTTTCTGGTTTTATCCCAATAGATAAGGATAGAATAGAGAAAGGATTTTAGTTGTCTAGAAAGGAAATGGTTGAAGCTATTGATGATGAGATCCAGGAAATAGATCAGGGATATAAATATCTCAGTCAAGAGAAAAATTTACCTTTTGAGGGGGAGCACCCCACCAGTCTGAAATGTATTGAAGTCCCGAATCTAGTTAATCCAAGCTCAGTAGATACATGGTATAAATTCCCTAGTTATTTTGATGTGAATGATTACTAAGAAGTATCAGTTAACGGCATAGAGCACTCTAATATGGTTCAATTTAAATCTATCTCTGATTTTATCTATGCAAAGGAACCTAATCCTATTTCAGATCCTATTCTTGGTCCTTCACAACAACCTTCTACCTTGGTAAGCAATGATGATTTGAATACTTTTGGAGCTACCATATTGGCTGGAGTTAAAAAGATCTTGAATACCCAACCAGCTCCTATAACCAATTTGAGCGAAAGAGATGCTACCCTATTGTTGGAAAACCTCATATGGATGAATCATCCCAAGATGATTCATGAAATTCAAGAGACCGGAATTGAGAATAGACAGTTAAGTGATGAAGTGAAGTCTCTCATAGATGTCGTTGAAGATATGTAGAGAGTGTTGAAATCAAACCCAGAACCTGTTTCTCATCCTATTAAGGATATTGGTAGTCAGATTCCATAAGAAGTGGCCTTCCTGATTCAAAATAATCTATCCTTTTTAACTAAAAATTTATCATAAAGAAACATGTCAATTTCTCACAAGACGTGGGATCTTGTTATTTGTCCTAACAAGTTGACTGATGAGTGTAAGGGTTGTCTCCAGAAAGTTATAAATCAAATGAAGTCCCTTATGATAGATGTTACAGCTTCTACTACTTCTAGACAGTCATCTCAACACTCTTTGGAAATTGATATTCTCATAATTATTTTTTAGGAATAACTTTAGTTTCTGCGTAGTGGATTTGACAACGAGTATCTATCGGAGGTTGTCAAAAACAGTGAAAAATTTCTTGATTTGGTAAAAATTCATTCCCAAATTGAAAATGATTCTCAAGAGGATATTACTAATAAGGTGGAATTCTCTTTCAATAAGATCTTCTCAAAGCATGGAATGACCAACAATTTCAAGTAACTTGTCAAGAATCTGAGAATCCCTCATGACACTCAAGCTTTCAAAACAAAATTATAGAAGATCAAAGATTTCAATCCGTTGTACAAAAAGTTTATAGAAAACATAGAAGACTTTGAGAAATCCATGTAGTATGGTGGTGATATTATTGCTGACTTCAAAAAGCTTTTGAGATCTTCATGTTCAAAGTACGGTTATCATGGCTCCAGTAACTATACCCCTAAGACCTGGTTTTTCTACCTTCTCATCCTCTGCCTTTAAAATTACCTATATTTCTTTATCTCAGGCTCTGAGTTAGATCAGAACTGTTATAATTGATCGATAATTACCTCAGTCTTCCACCCAACCATCCTTGTCCCCTTTTATTTTTAAAAGACTCACATTACCTTCTTTTTCAGTTGGATCACATCCTTATTCCACTTCCACATCCTCTCTTGTGGAATATAGTGATGTTGCTGCCAATTGAATAGAGAAGACCACCTGTGCGGAATAAAATTGATTAGTGTCTTTTGTTAGGGATCTTGTTGAATTTTTTTTATTCCTACTATTTTTATTGACACGTATTTATCAAACTACTTCATTGTGAACCATTATTGTCTTTTTCTTATTAATTATTTTTTATAATCCATTCTGGGGGAGAGACAGCAGCCTAATGAAGAGATAAACATTAAGGATACAAATGCACAGTATGGAAAACGAAGATACACATTCACTAAGATTAGATATCTCACTCACATTATTTGTGATCATCAAAAATGGAAAGATTGTTGGCCTCCTCATTTTTTAATCATTTTTTAATGATCAAAAATCCTATATATTCTGTAAACCATGTCAATCCTATTTAATCTATCTCAAATCATGTTTACATATGGTTGGTTTTTCTATGCCTTAAATAATTATTGTAAACTATTTTTAGTTTTTGATATAATGGATTTCCTTGATAAATGATTATGTATAATCCATTCTATGAATATAACAGTATATTTCTATATACAAATTTTTGGATAAGTCAGTCACACCGTGACCAAACACCCTGAACAGGCACCCTGACAAGACACTGTGACCCAACCACCGTGTCCCAGACACTGTGACCCAGACACCGGTGCCAGACACCATGACCAGACATTGTGACCAGACACTGTGACTAGACACCTTGACCCAGACACCGTGACCAGAAAACCTAACCCAGACACTGTGACCGAGACACTATGAACAGACACCGTGACCAGAAACCGTGACCAGACACCGTGACCTAGACTCCGTGACCAAGACACAGTGACCAGACACTTCATTTGTGCTACCAGTTCATAATCAATATACTACTATGCCATCATGACTGTATCGTCACTCGAAGACAAAGAATGAGATTCCATTTCACGGAGACACTGTTTTCATGTGACACTATTTCCAGAAAGACTTTCACACCATTTTTAATATGTTTTTTCATTTTTCAATTTAACTTAATATGGTCATGTTTGAGTCATTTAAATGCACTAAAAATTTTATTGTTTCTTTGTAGACATGTGACCTAATATTATGAGGTACGAGGTGCAGAATACATGAATATTTTTGGCTCCAACATCTAAACTCCAAGAATAAATGTGATGTGCTGCACAGAAACAAGAATGTCTTCGATAACGAAGATGCACAAACATTTCCTGGTTAAAGATCCGACAAATGAAACTCAAAAATTTATGAGAGCACATGAAGAATTCTCAAATCCAAAATTTTGCAATAACATAAATCAAAGTCGAGAAAAACATCACATTATCAACTCCACAATGAACACAAGCCAAATATAACAGAGTTGAGATACATTGTTTTCAACAAGAAGACTTGATTCCTTTATTTGCCTCATCATAGAAGTCTAGAACTTCATAGACTAACACATAGAGAACTTATAACCTTATCTCATCATCCTTTCACTATTTTTTATTGTCTTTAGCTTTCAAGCAGTGTGTGTGACTTTGTAAAATCACATATTGTATTCGGTACTAAACTAGAGGATAAAAGATATCCTTCCTCCCATATCTTTTTATACCTATTTACTCCTACAGATATGTGTGGAAGAGGTCCCTATGAGACCTGTTAGTTTGTACCCACAAAGAACTGTAGAAGAGGTTGTGTGACCTGAACAGTCCTGTGTACTTTTTTTTACCTTGATCTGGGTGTGGATCGAGTTTATTAACCTAAAATTCATGGTGGATGGTGATCACCAAGGGGAGTGGATTAGATATTGCCTTGATACTAAACCGTTTTTTATATCCACTGTGTTTTTTAGTTTGGTTCTCTTGGTTTTTCTGTATAATTCAGAAATCACAAAATTTACGTTTATATTTAATCATCGAAAGATGTTATAATTTTTTTTCCTCCCTAGAATTATTTCAAATGTAATATTAATAACTGATATTAATATCACTGAGAATTTATCACTCTTCTGAGAATTTATTTAAATAGTCAAACTTTCATAACTGTATTACTTTGATTAATTAGGCAATATTGAATTTTCTTGGGAAACCTTTAAAAAAACATTGTAAATATAAATTTGAATAGATACCCAATTCACCCCCTCTTGGTTACTCTACTCCAACCAAAAAATACTATGGGGATGAAATTCATTGTTTCATGGTACATCATTATTAGAATGCAGATGGCCTATGTAATTTACTTAATATGTATAACCTATATTGTTGTTGGATGATGTTCTATAATGGGGGGCATCAGTGACTGGTAATTGTATTTTTAAAAGGAAGAACATCATAATGATGACTCTAGGGAGGATACCTAGAGTTTCCTGCTTATGTTTGACTATGGGGATTATCTTATCTTTTGGTTATTTTCATGGTTTCTTCCATGGGGATAACCTCCATGTTAAGAATTTTCACCCACACTAAGATGAAGTACATATATACATATATATATTCCAGTATTCATGTATGAAAACACTATTGGTTATTATACATGGTGATGGAGGCACTATATTAACAACATTTGAAGATTATATTTTATATCTATAATAGTAATTATTGTTTTAATATAGGTTTAGGTGGTCATTGTCTTGTGATTTTCAACAAATCAGGTGGTCCCATGACATTCCCTATCATAGTCAAAGAAATAATTTCTTATTCAAACATAGAGTGATAATTAACTTTCTATTTATTGGAAATTTGAGGAATTAAAATCAATCATGAAACCTTTCACTAAAACAACATTTATTAGTTTTCATGGTTAGACGATCAATTTCACTGGTAAATGAGTTAATATTGGGTCGCTATTTATTTTTAACATTTTCTTTCGACCCCCATTTTGTTTATTTAAGGACTCTCTTTCCAAGGGTAGGTGTTCATTTATAAGTTATAATGATATTTTTATTTTTATGTTGAGATCAAGATGAATGAATATGGAATCCTTCCATAAATGGTATTGATATTAATTAAGGACTCTCATTTTAATTAATGATATGCTCCAAAAATCCTTCTTAGTAAAAATACGTATTACCTGTTTCATGAAATAAAATGATTAATTCAATAAATCTATTTGAATATATGTATATATATAATCTTTTCCATAATTCCCTTTACTATGTGATTCATTAAACCTTTTTTCAAATCCATATATATAGGTACTCAAGAATTTATAGCTATCAATGGAGGAAGTATGCATTATGGTATCATGATCTATCTAGTGATATGGGATTCATATTTATCCCTATGAAGGGTATGTAAATCCATGTAGTATTCTTCCATTTACTAAGACATGACATACTTTTTAAGGAAATTTGATAATAACAATGTGGGTTCCTTTGTTGGTCCTACTTCCATTTCCATTGATGAACTTTTTTTGGTTTTGATACATGTATAAAAAAGATCATTTTGTGGTCCTATGTCTAGCACCATTAGAGTAACTTTTATAGTCATTAATCCCTAACAATTATTCCATATATTCATATTTCATATTTCTAGGAAATTTTTCAACTAGTTTAGAGTTAGGAATAATAAATTTCTATGGGAATGGAATCGAGAATTGGTTTTTTAGAGTTACACATGAGAAAACCAACTGGTATTATCTTAATAGAGGAGTAAGGTGAGTATTAGTTTAGACATATATAGAATTAGTGCCTCTTTTTTTATATAGATCATTGAGAAGACTAAGAATATTGATTAAAAGTTTGATTGGGAACTTCATGAACATGTTTTCAGTTAAGGAAAAAATTTCAATTACTTTGGTAGAGATTAAATGAAGAAACAAAATAATGTCATAAGAATTATACTTCCTATTTTTCAAAGGAATTCATCAGTTTCCCTATCCCATGGGCCATTATTTTTAGAAAGTATAAAGAGTAGTATATCTCTTATAAGATTCATGATCTAGATTATCTATGTAATACATGATTATAAGGGTGTACACTAATGTGCATGACCATGTCATGTAACTTAATTGGTCATAGAGGTAGACTAGGTGCAATAACATCATTTATGATTTTTTTTGAAAAAAGAGTATCAGGAAGATCAATTGGTCTACTAGTGCTATGAAATTTTATATAATGAAGTTAAGGAGCCAAGTGAATCATAGATCTCAAGAAAAAAAAGACTGAGAAAATGAGGTTTCCATGTATATCCTCGATTTCTATGAATTACTACTCTATGATAATATTTGTTTGTATTGAGTAGTGACCATGATAATTACCACATGTAGTAGGAATGGGTGAGTTAGTTCCCAAATGGATTGATTATAGGGGACCCTAGTTGAATTAGAACCCTAATGTTACTCATGGGCCAACATTGGAAAATATGAACCATAATAGACATGTCTAGATGGATTGGGCGAATTAAATACATAGTAGACCTCTTTGAATAGACAATGTGAATCAGTTCCCCCACAGGTCTCCCTAAACAGCATGGGGAAATTTGAATCCTAGTTGTCTTTTATGGATATCCTAGGATAATTGAATCCCCTATAAGACTATTTATATAACATTAGTTATTTTATTACATAGTATGCCAATATAAATAACCTCAAATAAAGTTATCCATGGTATGTTTATCTTTGTTATCTAGGGTTAATTGGTTTTCTTGTAGGAAACTCTATATAGGGAATTTTTCCATATATATAGTGGGGAATGATAAATGTGTAATTTCATGATGGTTGTGGTTGTTGAAACCTTTAAATGTAAAAAATACTAAGACTTACCATTATTTCTACTTGGTTTTCAATTTTAGAGTCACCTCGTGGAAAAATTAGGGTTCTGGTGTATGATATTGAGTATTGGGAACTCATCAAGACACACAAAACCACATTTATGAACATTATTATTCTCTACAAAATTGTATGTGTGGGTGAATTTTCATTGAATATCAAGTATTATTTCCTGAGATGGTATTGTAATAATTCATAGCAACTCTAGGAACCCAAGTGATTTGGCCAGAGCATACAGATGCATGGTTTTAAGGGATAAGGGTTCCAATATAGAATAGAGAATAATATCATAGAGAAGAATGTGTATGTTCATATGGAAACATAATTATGACTATTTGAAGAATTAGTGAAAGATAGATAATTCATAAGCTATGGTTGAGGCACGGATCATTGATTCTTGGCACATAATAGAGATTATTGATGTTAAACATGGTAGTTCAGGAGATAATTGTTGGGTTCCCCTTGAAAAAAAATCAATCTTATATTTTTTTAAGGAAACATTTGATCACTAATAAATTTTTTATTTTACCTCATAATAAAGAGGTTTCTTGATGAATGACTTCTATAGTATCAAAAATAATATTTCTAGAACACGCATGTAATGTCAAATCGATGGAGGATGTTCCAATGTGAAGGCATAGGATTAATCAAAATCTCAGTCAAAAAATTATACTTCAGACTATATCTAAAATTAGATATTAATGGATGACTAATTAATTCGATAGATTATTATAAGTTTTTGTTCATAAAATTTCCACCACACCATCCATGAGACAAACCCATCCCATAGGTGTGGGGGACATATTTTGAGACCAGTGCCTCACATGTCATATAATTTTTTTTGGAAATCCATATAATTAATATAATTTCACTAATAATATGACCTCGTCCTAATTGAATTAAAACAATATTAATATTATTTTAAATAATAATACTTTATGTTTCCATTTTAACCATAAAAACCGTAATGATGCAAGGAAAATATACCATATGGTAATAAAAGTAAAAAATAATTAAATAAAAAAATTCAAAATGGAATGCAAAGAATCAAGTATATCCTAGAATATAGAACCTAAGGAGACCACAATCCTCAGACCATTTGTGTGGAGAAAATTTATACCATGTAAACAATGATACTTCAAGATAATTTGTTTTTTCATGTTTTAAGACAACCCCATTGATAGTATTTCGATAACCATATTATTCAATCTATTTTTAAATAGTGATTCAAGGATATTTTTTCACAATCACCCACCATATCGAATGAAGATCTTTGTCTGAATCCACAAAAGCAAGTAAAATTAAAAAAGTTATTATGATGAGGTTTCCTAAAAAATATATTAAAAACCCCATTCAGAGGTTAATTACAATAAATATAAATTATGAAGACATTTATTACAATTCATTAATCAATAGTCACTCATTTTATGATATTAATAATGATGTAGGGTCAAAAAAATTTATATCACTAAATTTTATCCTGATATTAACTCCATGAGTGAACAATGATAATAATATGTTGGGAGAGTGAAATCAACAATTGGAGTACATTTCAAAACATGTATCTAATTTATAGGGTGTGCACATATGCTACTAATTAAAAAATCATCCATTAGGTTTTCCACTAAAATTTACATCATAACCCACTAGATTTAATATGATTAAATTTAAACTAAACAATAAATTATCCTCGTTTAATTTATTTCCATCGGTTGATTCCATCTTCAAATATGAGTTGACTTATATTCTTTTAAAATGGATAATGTCCTTGGAGATACAAAAAATGAGTTTTTTCAAGAAGTTTTTTCATAACCATAAATATTTTGAATCATTTTCACATTTATTTAATATGAATTAAAAAATACTGTAGAATTTTATATATGGTAACAATCGATACATTCATCCATCTCTAGAGGTGATCATGTATATTGGTAGCATCTTCTATAATATATCATTAAAAAATTCTTATTTTTTTGGTAACTAAAATACATTTCATTCAATAAATCGTATAAAAATGAAAACTCAATTATTCGAATCATAAAATATAAATTATTTTATACATATAAAATATCATAAATAATACAATGATCCCACTAATTCTCTTATTTACTCAGGAATTATCTATTTTATGAAATAAAATTATAACATTGTTGTAGACGCCGAAAAGAGATCAGTGCCTAATGAGGGTATTTGGGGATAGGGAGAAAGGCATATTTCCACTCAGCGATCGAGCCTAGGAGGAACATAAGGGATGCAATAAAAATCCAAGAGGGAGCGTGAGAAACTTCTATCCTACACAGGTAACCATGGGATCCAAGGGAGATTTCACGCATAGGTGCGCAAACTTTCGTGCAGCACACACTAGGCACCAACTCAATCACATAGCCAACACGAGGTGCTGATTCTTTGATGTAGCTGACAATGGGTGTGAGATCCTTCACGCTAACTGACATCCGTACAGACCCGATGGCCCTAGGCTTCTATAAATCGAAGGGTGCCCCTTTGACATTTGGTAGATGAAGAATCTGAATCGTCTCCTCTGCGCAAAATCAACATCTCCCTTGTTATAAAGATGGCTTTCATGTATAGGATTTTCCATGACAGGTCTCCCAGGGGTCTGCCTTCGCACGGGACCACTCGGGCATGATTCTCGCCTAAGTCTCTAAAGGTTTGGTCCCATGCACACAATCCCTTCTCCTTGCACGCAACACCTCTGCCCGTTCTTGTGCATAGACCCCTCAACATCTGCGCAAACCCTTGACCCCCCGTTGCGTGCAAACATCCTCAATTTTGTGCACCCCTGGTCTATTACACACAGTTGTTCCGAATGTGTTCCAATTTTGTTCAAATCATTCCAATTGCATGTAATCCTCTAGGTCCTCTCACCACGGCCTTTTCCACGCAGCTTCTCTGTTTCTGTTAAAACCACCCTCCTTGCATGTAATCATCTGTATATATTCGATGTCCCTCATTTGGACAACATCAGCAGGCATTTCCTATGCTCAATGCATCTACGCTACAGACCCTTCTCTCGTACAACCTTCCAGGTTTGTAAGAAGTGACCTTAAAAATCACTTTCGTGGTGCTTCCGGTTACATTACATTGCCTTATGCTTCTTCGCATTAGCACGCTAACAGTTATTTCTTCTTCGCATAGCCATGATCCCCTCAATGGATCACTCAATGAAACCCCCAGACCACTGCATTAATGATGCCTCCCCTTACCCAAGGGTGGGCGAGTATCAGTTATGTAAGTCTTAGGGGTGTGGAGTAAACCCACCACGTTCGAGCTACAGGATGTTAAACTTCAATGCGCCATCATCCCCAGCACATGTTGTTAAAATGTGGTATCACCCTGTGCATTCAACGCGGGGAGCCCCGGCTCAGACATTCTCTATGCCCTCTCGTCCCCACTGGACTGAGATTTTCATCAAATGGAATGATATCCTCTTTGTTGGAGTAGAGCCTGTCTTCAGGGATGGAAAATTACCTCGGAATAAGCCCCTAGCCTTTCTTGTTGGAGGTAGTACCCATACTCCTCATATCTACTTTTTAAAGACCATGAGGATAGCGGGGCATAGAGACATTTATTATACAATCCCTCTCCTATTGGTATTTTTCACCATTGGGCATCCATCCTAGTGTAAGTCTAAATATCCCTCACTTTGGGCTACTCCAAGCATAATCCCATATTTCCTCATTGGGCCACTAACGATGTGTAATACCCATTACACGTCCCATGGACACACATTTCGCGACGTGATCGTCTGGTCTCTGATGCCTCTTGTTTCTCACACCGAGCATGACTCACATGACCTTAGAGTATGCATCGACGATGGAATCCTCTATAGGCCTCCTTAGAGAATAATCCCTACACACCATCTGAACTATGTGGACTATGAGCCTTTCCAAGGCAAGGTATGTAAGAAGCCTCCATGAGGTTGAATCCAAAAATCAATTCGTCTCAACCATCTTCACGTTGGTTTCAAACCATCCAAACTACGTGGACTTTGATCCTTTCCAAGGAAAGGTACGTAAGAAGCCTCCATGAGGTTCAAGCCCAACACCCATTAGTTTTGACCATATTCATATCGGTTACCACCTTTCTGAACTACGTGGACTCTGATCCTTGCAAAGGTAGGGTACGTAAGAAGCCTCCATGAGATTCAATCCCATCATCAATTGGTCCCAACCATCTTCACGCTGGTTCCCACCAGCGAATATGAACTACGTTGGTTTGATCCCTGTTTCCTAGGCAGGGTACGTAGGAAGCCTCCATGAGGATCAACCCCATCCCGCGGTAAGCCGTTTTGACCAATCTAATGGTAAGTCATTCAATTCCCCAATTAGTGGTAAGCCATTTATGTCCCCTATTTTGGGACTCACATCTTGGGTCTGCCATTGGGAATTTGATCAACCCAGGATACTAACCACGTGTGAGCCCGTAGTATATCATCAGGTCCTTGTCCTTTGCGCACAACCCGATCCAATACCCAATCTCGAAATAGGCAGACATTGATTCCCTTCCACAGGGATTTTTAGGAGGTCTCTTCGAGGCTCAAGTCCGACATCACCATCAACATTGAGTCGACTCCATCTCATTATCCACCTACTTCATTTAACTATCTATTATCCATCTTGATTCTTACCTAGATCACCACATCATGGTGTGATCACGTCAACTCACTTCCTAGCATCAGTGTTCCCTCCAGGGGTTGCACCTACCTGATCCACTCCCGTTAGTGTTCAAATTAGTCTGATCTGTCTCTTTTAGATGTTAAACTCGCGACCTACCCTGTGTTAAACATGGGAAGCTGAGGAAAACCTTAGAGACATGCCTATGGAATACAATACCTCACAATTGATGTGGGATGCATTTGGAATCTGCACCCTCAACAAGACCTATGATAATGGGAAGATACATAGATGTGCAAGTGTTCCAGCATCAAGACACTCTAGTGATGTCCAACATGACTACTCTCTGACCAAAGGTTTCTTTCATAACCGGACCCTTTGGAATTTCCTGAGAGAAGTAGTGTAATTAACCGACATCCATGAAGATATGGCACTGGGAAGAGTTTCACGAACAACATATTAAATCTATATGGGATACCCAGACTAGGTGACATGTTCCGAGGAGTAATACCTACAAGGAAGAACCGACATCCTATAATCCCATTTCGATAAAGGAGAAAATGTACCTGAATAAGAGATGGATGCAACCCACCTTTAGAAAGTTGAAATGTGTGGCGAAAAATGACATATTTATCCTCAAACAGATGGACGAATGCATGCACCCCGAAGAAATCATCGAAAACAGAAATGGTGAACCCAACGTGAATTTATTCTCCTCAATATAGAGATTTGTATCCTTTCAGACATCAGTAGAATAGCCTGTCATTGGATCCTGTTATCTGCTGCCATGTCCTGCCAAGAAAATGGCGGGCCTGGCATGAAACTCAGCAAAAGATAGGGATGTTAAAACAATGGACATCCCAATTTGTGATGTTTTCATTGTGGATCCCTCTTAAAAGCCATAGAAGATGGATTGTCATTTGGTCCCTGGTCATTGATTCCTTTTTTTATAACTAATGTGTTAATCTCTCTGCTTTTTAGGAACCAAGCTATTGTAAGAATTCCATCACAGCCCATCCACCGACGTAGGTGTAGGGGAAATTCCAACATAGATGTCCCACATGGCTCCAACATTTCTAAAAAAATATCCACATCTACAAATGTTGGGCACCCATTCCCCATCTCCCTGTCTGAATTTATTTAGTGGAGGGTGATAAAAAACCTTGTCTACCCATACGAGGAGGGGATTATCCCAACTCGGGATATGGCCCACCAGGACCTGGAGCCATTTTTATCTTGTCGCCAACTCCTCCCCAAGGGCCACATATAGAGTCAGTACTCCCATCTCCGATGCACAACCATTTCAGGAGCCTCTCCATGGAATGCTTCGACGACTTCCTCCTTGACGTTGATGAGGTGGTGGATGTCTAGGATAGTCTGGCATAGATCATGTTTCATGGACTCCCAATGAGGGCTACCACTATGCCGCACCATCACTGCCACCCAGGCTTGTGATTCTAGGAGTAGGTAAGCCCTGCACTTGGACCGCCGGCCACAGTCTAGTTAACCTGACGCCGTTGTCGGGCACATGTCGAGGAGGACGACCGCCAAGGGGCGTCAATGTTAAAAACTATTATGGCTCATCCCACCGCCGATTCATATCATAAGCCCCATGTGTATTATGAGTGGGGAAATTCATATACTCGACCCAGATCGAGGCCCCAACTGTCCCACAGGTAGGTTGGGTCGACTCTCTTAGCCGCCGGTGTAGGTAGTGGTCACAACAGACTAACCCGCAACAATAAAACCCAATATGGAGGCCCTCCCCGTATCATCCCCATGATGAACATGGGCCTTCCCCGCACCCAATATAGGCATGGAGGTCAGCACAATGCCACCTTTAATCTGAACAAAGGTCCTCCCCACAGCAGAGACACATGATACGAGAGTCTCTCCCACACACATTACATTGTGTATGGAGTGATTCCTTCTTCCATAGACTGCCGGTGTGGGGACATTGCACATATGGTCAATATCCAGAATGGGTGTCCTCCCCATGTTCTTATAGTAGTTGGTAAAGGTCCTCCTAACCCCATCAATCAGAGGAGTTAAGGCCAACTTCAATTCACCAGCACCCTACACGGAGGTCCTACCCGTGTTCGGCATGACCAGTATGAGGATCCTCCTCACACTGATGTCCCCAGGGGAAACAAGCACGGGGGTCCTAACCATGCTCATATAGGCTGCAGCGTAGTTCCTACCAGCTCCAGAACTTCCCACGGAGGTCCTCTCCATTTCCCCTTTTATATAAGACCCATTACTCCTCGCACTCTGACTTACATAGGTGGAAATCCTATCAACCCCACCACTAGTTTTACCGAAGGTCCTCCTCTTGTCAGAAATATATCCTTTCCCAAATATCCATCTTGGGGCATGAGGTCGGGCCGTCACCCCCATAAAAAGAATTCCATGGAGATTCAGAGTGAGATTAAACTAGTTTGCTTCGCATATTCTGAGGTGGAATATGACTCAGTGATGGAACCCTCGCTTAGATTCGTTGTGTCAAGGGTCGAGGTAGGAACATGGGGTATCAACCTCATACTTCCCAAATTTGAGGTCCATAGGATTCCAACCTCCCACTTCAAATACATCCAAGAGTCAAAAATATGGCATTTCCCCAAGGTCCGACCACACAGTCACCTCCGTCATCACGAGAAGCACTATCTACCTTGATTAGAGATCACATAGAGCTATTCTAGGGACCAATGGATGAATAGAAACAATGTAGCTCATAAGTATCAGCCGTAGTGGTTGTGTCGGAAACCTTGGACCCCTTCGCCTCATACCGGAATTTGGTGGCTAAGTCACTACACTCTTCAGAGTATAGCCCTAGATACGACGATTTTTCAACCCGCTCACCTTATTCTCCACCGTCTAGCCTACTATCCCAATCGTGTTTTTCAGTACTGTTACCAATTCCTCAGCCTCCTCTGGTTGAAAAGCGGGGCAATGAAGGGCCAAACCCTGAATCTGGGCCAAGGAGATTATGGGATTTCCTCACAGCGAACCACTTCCTTGATATGTTTTGGCCAGTTTCAGTGCTGAATTTTTGTGCTCTTGAATCCTGTACCCAAGGGGAAGTTGATTGTTTTCATCAAACCCTCTGAGAGACACACATTCACCTCCATCTCCAACAAGTTTATTACTATAAGTGCCAAGACAATTTTGAGGACATCCTCAAACAATGTCGTCTAGTTGATTTGGTCGTACTGCTTGTGGATGAGTTCACTGAGACACCAGGTCACCATTGGGCCCTCCAACAATGTTTCCTACAATGATTTAAAGTGCTCTATTGGATAATAAATGAGGATTCTCCTCACATTTAGATAAATGGCTAGGAGAAGTATGCTTCCAATATCTTCTTTCCAATCCGGCGGCAGCCTAACTTTCCAGGTGATATTGAGGAAATTCCCTGAGGAAGATTCATGGTCAACATGACCAGCCTATCAGAAGTGGAGAACGAGCTAGAGCTCCTTGAAGGGGACCAACCCCTTGAGGTCATTCCACAACTACTGGATCTTTTAGGAAGGGTTACTTTATAGTAGAGGAATATTTTGGGTCTCCATGAGACCATCAAGTCATTAGTTGTTACCTGGAATCTCAGTAAGGATAAAGAGAATCTTGGAGCCTCCAAACACACTGACCCATCTGGCTCAGTGCCAAAGATGGAGGAAGACCTTTAAAAAGCCGCATTGCGTCAGAAACTAGCCGAACACAATAATATTGTCGACGACCTCCTTACTGAATGTGCTGTAGAGCGATGACTAGACTACGACGATCATTGGCGGAGGCAGTAGGGGTAGGCACAACTTCCCCTCATTGAACTACCTCTAGGTGACCCTAACCATCCTGCCCACACAGACAGGGGTGAGGCCATAACATGCAGGAAGAGGGTGCATTATGTGTCGCCGAATCCACATGAGTAGCGAGACAATCTCAGGGACCCAGCTCAAGTTCCCCTAACTGCTCCGCTAGTCATTTCTCCTGCCTCTCCCGGATCCACTGGGCCCGCTTATCATGTTGATGAACCTTCCAATGAACTAGTGGTCCATGATACCCGTCAAGATAGGAACCCTAGTCCAGATGATCACAAGGCGGTGCTCATCGCCCACATTGAGGAATTAGAAATGCGACCTGTGGCACTCCCGCCAGATGGAAATCCATATCTAGCATTGGTGGATGATATGCCAGTGCACCCGGGTTTTGGAAATAACACATTATACCCCTTTAATAGGACGGGTGACCTGCCATAGAATTTTTTCCACTTTATCTCGAGGTGTGGGACCATGTTGGGGACCCCTTCACATCAATATTCCCCCAAAATCTGATGTTTCATGAAAACATTGGAGGGGACGAAGTTCATCTGGTCTAGCCAGCTCCCCATCAGATCAGTATCCTTCAAGGAAGACCTCTGGAGTAAATTTCTATACTTGTTAAATTCCACCACTCAGATGACATATATCGTAGACCTATTCAAATGATAGTAGTGTACTGATGAACAAGTCACAAACTTTATTTCCTGATGGAAGGGGCTCACATATTTCCTTGACATGGAACTGAATTAGAAGCAACTACTGACAATGTCTGTGGGGAATATCAAGATGGAACTGGTTCCCTCTTTGATCACTCAGAAATACCATGTGGGGTTCCGAGACCTCTCTGATAAGATCTAGTATCTAGAATAAGAATTTCAACATTCCATCCATGAACATCCATTGCTTCTACAAATTCCCGCGAGGAGGGATGCTAGGGCCGATCCTGCCATGGTGGCCAAAACAGAGGCCCCTAGAAAACTGGAATTATTACCAGTGGAGCCACCTCTGAAGCCCTAATGGGGGCCACCACCAATAGTAAAGCCTCTTGTCCAACAGTTTCCACCTAAAAATTGGAAGGTTCCCCCTCACAATGTGCCTCCACCACCCAAGCGGTATAATCAGGCTCCGCCTCCTCGATAGGCTTCTCCAGCCCCTCTTTAGAATATAGCTCCAAGGGACCCTTTCTCAGAAAAGAGAAGCTGGACCTCCTCATTCAATGAGGAATAGGTTCTTGACTATTTCTGATGCTCTTTGTAGCAGGGGATTGTTTGTTTTCCAGAGTGCAGGATTCCAGAAGAGGCGAACCACATGGATCTCCCTAACTACTGCCCTTATCACCGAATCCTGGGGTACACCCTTGAATAGTGATGTGTTTTCAAAGACATGAAAAACGACTAGGTCGAAAACAATAGAGTCAGGTTGGGACATGCCCCAAGATAGGTTACTTGTGTCTTTGTGAGGCAAAACAACAGTAGTGACAATGAAGGTGAGTGGCATCAGGTTTCTAATCATGGGTCCCAGAAGTATGACTACTATAGGGGTCTAAAACAATATCCCATGCCCATGGTGTTAACTGTGCATGCTTGAATCGACCATATCCTTTAGAAGCCACAACAACTACTCCTGAATCATTGTCTCAGCGATCCTCTTCCCAGAAGAGAACGTGTCAGTGGTGAAAGGGAAAACTATGTCCTCCACTGATGATATCAACATCATGTACTCTCAGTGAATTCATGCCCCCATAGATGGAAATTCATCCCAGAATCCACCAATTAGGGGATGAATCTTCAAGTGATATTCAAGGGTATGCCTCGGTTAATACCATAGAGCTAGTACACCCCTACATAATCCCTGAGGATGGGGAGCACCATGCATATCCATCCTACGTCCCCAATCATTGTCAGAGTCGATGGAGCTGTGATAATATGTGTTGTCGGATTGTTTCGATCAGTATTTCTTGCCAGGTCATGCATGCTATTGAAACCAGGTAGTAAGCCCATCACAGAGCTCACTATGTGCATCCATCTCATTTGGTGTCATCGGGTCCGCCTTCGCCACCGTTTGTGCTACTGGTTCTGGAAAAGATGCCTAGAACTCTTCATGACTAGTCGCGTCCCATTTCGGACCAGCCTCAGTCAGCTAGCCCCCATATGGTAGTTTCCCCACATGCTTTGACTAGTGAGTAGTGGGATATTCCCAGCACCAGCCAACCAGCAGTCTTACCGGCAGTGCCCACCATTACTCCTATCATATAGATACCTCATGTATTCAGAAGTTCATGCCTGACATGAAAGTATGACGTCCTCAAACATCTTGAAAGCATCCCTACGAGGATCTCCATCCTTCAGTCCCTCCTCCTATTGGCAGACATGTGGGAAGCCCTTGATGAGGATTTAAGATGTCCCCTCCAGTTCGAGACGGAGGTAGCAACCATGGAGGTCTTTCATGATGAGGCAATCGAGAATGCTGAATGTCAGGACATTATCTCTTTCTCTGTATAGGTTGAAGGTTCTCCTATACAGGGGAACATCCTCTCATTGTACATCATTGGACACTTCAATGGAATAGAGGTTCGCTGCCATCTTGTCGACATAGGATCCGAGATCAATTGAATCCGAACTCGGATACTGCAAAAATAGGGGTTCTCTATGGATGATTTGAGCCCCTCTAACCTACAACTTCATGGTTATTATAGGACAGAACATACCTTGGTCATAAATATTCTCTTGAATACCCAGTTATGTGGCCTAGTTTCCATCATTGAGTTTACGATTATTGCCAAATACATCACCTACAATGCATTGATGGGCAGACCACGACTCCACCTACATGTGACAGTTCCCTCATCATATCACCAGTGCCTCATGTACTCACTGATTGGTTGAGTAGGCATACTCTAAGGTGATGCATCTCCCTTTGCCTCTTGTAAAGCATGCTATCTGGATGCTGACTATTACCCAAGAAAAGACAAGCATATTTAGGCTAACAAGGCTGAGCATGCCACGGCTATGACAAACCCATGGATAGATCTATATGATTTTGACATCTTTCAAATCCACCAATTGGAGGATACAACCCTGGACATTGAAAAATTCATCATTTTTTCCAAAAAAATGTGGGAACACATTCCCATGTCCAAGAGTCGTAGGGATATCACATTTTATTCTTATACGAATCTGGCCTCAGTGATCCCTGAGCCCACTACTCCCATAAGGAATTGTTATATCTACCCCATGGCAATGGTGATACGTCATACTTGATTGTCTCTCCAGGATTAAATTAACTGGCTCAAGACAACACACCAATATTGCTTCGATATCATAAAGTGTTTCCCCTAGGCCAAATACCATATAAGATTAGGTCAACAGCCTTCATCGATATGGTTTCGGTAGTACAGGAATCCCCAAATGCATTCTCCACTGCCACTCAGGCTGGTACCAGCCTCTCATCGAGATCTGTCGACTTATAGGAAACTCCTCTAGTTAGAGACCCCTACTCTATAAGTGAAAAATAGGATCTTGAGGATGCTACCCCTGCCATTTAATAGGGCATCTCCTCCATGTTCAATGAATTGGTATGAGTGAACCTCAGTAGCGAGGTGGACCCACGACCCACATTGATCTGCTCTAACATGCCCCTCGATGGGCAAGAATGCAACATAGACTTCCTTAAACAACACTGTTATGTATTCTCCCAGAGTTATGACATGATTCTAGGACTAGATCCATAGGTAGATTTCCACCACCTCGGTCTCTGAACAAATCCTCACAGGTTCAAGAAGCCTCCATGGAAGACGCACCCTTCTCCCGATGCAATGGATGTGGCAGATGTTGACAAGCTCATTAGAGAAAATTTCCTTATGGAGGTCCTGTACCCCAAATGGCTAGCCATCACCGTGTTGGTCAAGAAGAAGAATTGACAGATAAGGGTCTGCATCGACTTCAGAGATCTCAACTATCATTGTCCAAAGGATGATTTTCCCCTTCCCATGACGTACCTCTTGATTGACGCTGCAACTGGGTTCCAGGCCCTCTCCTTCATACATGGGTAATCTAGGTACAACCAGATCTGAATTTCTACTGATGATGAGGAGTCTATAGCCTTCAGGGAACCACATGGTACTTTCTGTTACCATGTAATGCCATTCAGTTTAATGAATATATGATACACCTATCAGTGTGCCATGCATCACATATTTAAGCCGATACAAGGGAAATTGGTTGAATGTTATGTGGATAATATGGTGGTCAAATCCTGCTTGTGTGTGGACCATCTCAAAGACCATGGGAAAATTTTCGGCTTCCTTTATTCTCGCCACTTGAAGATGAACCCATTGAAGTGTGCTTTCAGGGTCACCTATGGAATGTTTCTTGGCTTCTTTGTCAGATATCGGGGCATCGACATCGACCCAGAAAAGATCAAGGACACCATAAAAATGTCTCTCTCGAGAAACATTTGCGAGAATCAAGGTTTCCAAGGACACTTAGCTTACATACACCGATTCATCAAAAATATGGATGGAAAGTGTAAGAACTTTTCTCAACTGTTGATGAAAGGCACTGTTTACTAGTGGGATGAGGAATGTTAGACTACTTTTGAGGAAATCAAGTAGTATATGCTCCATCCTCTGGTATTAATGCCACCCATTTTTGTAAAACCATATGTCCTTTATGTGACTGCCGAGGAATTATCCCTCAGTTCCCTTCTCCCCCAGATGAACGATGAGGGAACATAGAAGATCCTCTACTACCTCAGTCGCATGCTCCCTGATACCGAGACCAGATACTCCTCTATCGAGAAAAGCTTCCTTTCGCTGATATTTGTAGTACATAAACTGTGACATTACCTGCAGCACCACGAGGTACAGTGGGAGTCTCAAATAGATCCGCAAAAGTACATCCTAAACTAACACATGTTGAAAAGTCTACTAGCTCGGTGGGCTGTAATCCTCCAGCATTTTGACATCAGGTTCATTTCATAGAAGGCCATCAATAGACAGGTGTTGGAAGACTTCCTTGTGTCCCATACAGATCATATAGACCAGTCCCTAGATCTGGATTTCCTTGATGAAGTAATTATCATGGTAGACCCAGCCATGCCGAGTTGGAAATTGCACATTGATGGTGCATCTCAAATCCCCACCAGTAGAAGGCCCAATGTCCCCAGACTCAACATGAAGGCCCTGGGTATCATCTTCATTGCCCTGGATCAAGCCATTCTTCCATATTCATACCTATTCTTAGAAGGTTGCCCAACAATGAGGCAGAGTATCAGGATATCATCAGTGGCCTTGATCTCGCCCTCTAAATGGACATGCCCCATTGTCTTGGGAAAGGGGACCCTGAGCTAGTCATCAAGAAGATCAATGGTAACTATGTTGTTAGAAAGCCATAGCTTATACCATTTTTCGAACACACTCATTGGATAATGGCCCAGTTCCCATCTAGGATAGAAGTTAATCATGTCCTGTGATCTCAAAATGGTTGGGATGATACCCTATCCTTCCAAGAATCATCACTTGTAGAGCCCAAATATGATGATCTAATTAGCCATGTGCCACACCATAGAATCATTACTCCCCTCACTCCAGATGAAGATGAAAGCTTGTAGGTAACTCACCTTACCATTGGTGCCTCCATGTCAGGACCCCCAGGTCCCCCTTATATAGTGATTTATGTGATTCTGGATTGGAGAACATCCTTTTTCGAGTACCTTTAATATGGTAATATCCCGACAGATCGGGATGAGAAAGAGTTAATTTGACATCACGCGTTATAGTTTACCCTCCCAGGATGTATTGGTTGTGAGAATACAGTCTAAAAGCATGAGTTCTATGGAGTTATCATCAGTTTCATTCAAGGATCTGATATTTTCTACTTCATACAAGAGTTTCATGCTGGTTCTTATGGGGACCATTTGGTGTATGGGGACTCGATGTCGTGGGACCATATCCACGGGCGATAGCCCGCCAGTGTAGGTTCATCCTAACTACTATGGATTTATTCTCCAAGTGGGAAAAGGATGTTCTACTCAAGGATTTTAAGGCCCATTCCATAATTGACATTGTGAGATACAACATCATCTACCGATTCGAAATCACTCATGTCGTCTTCACTGATAACGGCACGAACTTCCATGTAGCTAAGCTAAATAAATTTTAAGCTAAGTACAACATCCATTCTAACGATACCTCCATCTATCATGAAAAATAAAATTGACAGATCAAGGTGTTCAAAAAACCCCTCTCTAACATTCTGCAAAAAATTGTTGGGCAGAAAAAAAAATGTTGGATGGACAAGCTCTCCAATACCCCCTAGTCATATTAGACGACGAGTCGTAATTCCACCCAGGTGACCCCATATTCACTGGTGTACCAAATGAAGGTTTTCTGACCCATAGAGATTTAGTTTCCCTCATTATGCAAACCTATCTATGATCACCATGTGTCAGATAATGTAGCTGGAATCCTTTTGGATGATTTGAAAGCACTCGATGAGAATAGGCATTGTGCCTTGTACAATCTAGAAAGGCATCAGAACAAGATAGCTAAAGCTTTCACCATGAACGTTTTCCTCTACTCCTTCTTTCTATGCGAATTGGTGTTGCCCCTGAGAACACCGATGATACCTGGCAGGAAACCACCCATGTTTGAGCCTAAATGGGAATGACCTTACATTGTTCACAATTTTTACTACAATGGTACATACTCAATTGCTGCCATGTATGGTGAGCGTATAACTCCCCCCACCAAAGCCAAGTTTCTCAAGAAATAATTTTCTTGATTTAGTATGGTCCTGCATGAACTTAATCTCTATGGTTCTATATGACCTTATACTATGAAACATCCCGAATGACATTAAATTGTATGTCATCCTGGAAGACGTTAAATTTGATCTCCAGAACTGCATATTTATTGTTTCCTATCCCCATGGGATACATAGGAACACTCGAATGCCTTTTCCTAGGTCTATCCCCATGATTTCTTCATTTGGCTACCCCTCCTGGGTGTAGTTCCCTTGGAGGATCCCATGGGGCGCAGCCTATGTTTCTGTGGCATAGCTCATGGAAAAATCCTGAATCTTGCAACATGTTCCCCTATTCATTCTTCTAATCCTCCCACACCTTTACCACATGACGTCAAACTGCATGACACATTAAGAACTATGTATGGCTTGATTCCCATCCTCATGTGATATGTAGGACCACGAAGGCATTTTTTCGTAGGCTCAGCCGCAAAATATAAGTTCTACCATTGAGTCTCATCCCACACAGGTTGCGCGATGTGGATACCATGTTGTGAATCTGGTCATCACCCACTGTCACCACCCCATATGTCCCAACATTGAGTGTAGTGGTTCATTCTTCCTTGATGTCTCTTCGAGCTTTGGTCTACCTTGAGCATGAGTTACATTACAGCTGCTGAACCCTTATGATGGGGAGATCCTAAAACTATTCTATGTTTCCCACACTAAGAATTGCTCATGTGGGATTAATAGCTATGATAATGCAATGCCTGTATGAGAGGCCATATGGATGTAGTTGGTCAAGATTCCCAGCCACAGGTCCCTCACCTTTTTCAATCACTAGACCAAGTTCTCAAAAGGGATCGTGTGATTTGATATGGACTCACATCATCATTCACATCAGGATACTTTGCTGCGCTACACATATCCCCATGAGACATCCCTCCATTTATCTCCCTTTCTGCAAGCACAGGCCCTACCATGTGGCGCGAGCCCCATCACATATGGTTTCCATTAACTTCTATATCAAAAAGGACCCCCGAACATTACATGAGCTCAACCCAGGGGCCCTCCTACCATTTCGAGCCAACATCCGCAAGTATATTGAGGGACAATTTGATACAAGTATCATGTTTTGAAAATGGTCAACGGTCGACACCCAATTGTTCGCACCCGAACTCCAGTCACATGAAGATCGATTCTATGATACAAACCTGGTCAAATGTTATCCTCTACCGTCGTTGCCTCTTTGTGACCTTCCATAGGCACGGTGATTCACTCTCTCCACTAAGTTTTCCAATGCATATGACATTAAACATGGAAAACACCATCCAACACCTATGACCTTAAACTATGAGCACCACTATTCTTGTTGCATGACAATAAACAACACATCATCCTTCTAAGAGAACTAAGGGCCCTACTAGAAGTTTAATCTATAACCACTGACCTATAATCACTGATTTATAGGTCCATGGCTATAGGTTGTTTATATCCACACTTTAATTAATCATCCTTGTCTAAACATCTAAACATCGATGTTTTGTTTTTTTAGATTTCATCAGCCTCTCCTCTCCTCCTCCCCCAATCCGCGACCCTACCATCTGAACTGTCTTCAGCTCTCACCACGACGCCCTCCTCCTGATGCTCCGAATCAAAGCGCACACTCACGCAGCAGTCAACCACTCTCACCGCTACCCTCCACTCTAAATCATCGACCTCTCTCATGAACTCTCTCAGGCTATTCATGGAGGCCCTTCAGAATCCCGAATCCACTGGCCGTTCAGCTTGAAATTTATGTGTGCTTTCTGAATATTCTTCCTTCTATTTCCCTCCCACTATAAACCTCTTCAGTGTCGTCGATCGAAGAATCCTCCTCCCATGGATGGTGTTCTATTTTTTTATTTCCATTATGGAATGATAAACACTTGGTCAGGATGACTATGGAGAGGCGGGGGAGGAAGACAGAGTGGATTCAGTTTTTACTTCCCGTGCAGTTGGAAATTTATGATCATCGCTTCAATTTATTTAGTCATTGGAAGTTGCCTTTAGTATTTGTTCGTTCAATGGAATTTTATCTACTTAGGATGGTTTTTTGGATTCCTGTGGTAGTTGACTCGATTTCTTGTTTTTAATTTCCATGCTTCTATAGCTTTTCCTTATTGATTCGTTTCTTGTCAGGTGATGTTACTTACTAGAAGTAGTTTGTTAGTTTGTATTAGATTTTCCTTTTACATCACATTCTTATTTCATATATCACTTACTTATCTTTTACCCTGGAGAACTAATGCATGTATGGTGAATTAAATGAAATCCCCCTTTGTCTTGTGTTCCAATTAAATGGGGATGCGGGGTTTTATTTATCCTCGTATGATGATCTCTATTTATTATCTTAAATTATACTTTTTTCATTGATAATCTTGTTACCATGACTTGTGGTTATAATTTTAAGGAGTTAACATTTTTTATATGTGGCTGGAGATTCTTTTTATTGAGTTATCATGTGGTGTTTTCCTGATGAAAACTGAGGGGAACTGCTTCTATGTTTTTGTTAACTACATTGAAAATCTTTGATTCTATAGTGACATACCGATTTGATTTTAATGCGTAGTTGAAAATTTATGATTGGAGGAACTAAAAACAATACCAATGTGAAGGTTTTTTTCATTATTAATTATATTTTAAACCCCATATCCATGGTCAGAAATGCTTCCAACTCACCAACCTATCCTATTTTGGTGTTCATCAACTCCAAAAGTGTTGGTCATCTTGGAAGTGAACTCTTTAAAACATATTATGATGTTCTCAACAAGAACCAGGTATTTAGGGTTTTAACCCCTCAAATTTCTCTCTTGTATTTTCTCCAATGGTTTGAATTTATATGTTTATGAGATTTTAGGTGGTTTAAAATATCAAATGATGGATGAAAATATAGATACATTTTTTTATTCAAATAAGGCGAGTTATAGTTGTAGGGTGGTGTTTGGAGTATGATGGCTATGTATTGGGTATGGTTTGGATTTATATTTGGGGGTTTGGGTCGGTGGTAATCCCACAAGTTGGTGGAACTTTTTGTGGTTTTTCTTGATGTTTTTATGTAAAACACTTCATATAAGTAATTTTTGTTATTTCTAGGTGATTTGATTGTCTGTTTTTATTAGGAAGTTCTTGTTAGATCAGTTAATGGGTGGAGAGTTTCTTATTATCAGGGGTGAATGTGTGGGTTTTGGTTGCTATGCTTGGTGAGTATGAGAGTAACCCTTAGATTATTTTGATAACCCTTATGGTTTGGTGTTTTGGAAATGATATTTTTTTTATGAAGTAAGTATTAAAGGTAGTTTTAGGATTTTGTGGTAATAATGCATGCTTAGGATTGTTGAGAGATGGGTTTCTAATTAGTAATGTTGTTATTACAAGATGATGTTGAGTCAAAATTCACCAACAAAGCATCTAATTAGGATGACATTGTGTTATCATGGGAAAATGCTTAAGTGGTTGTTTCCCTCATATTATGTTACAACTACTTTTATCTATTAACCAAGGCCTTCAAAAAGGAAAAGAAATTGTTTTCTAAGTTATCCATGTGTTCTAGGAGTAGTAGTATCTAATTTTCAATAGTGAAATGGGATCGTATGATGTTTAGAATATGTTGAAGAATGTTTACTTCCTATTTGAAATATTGGAAGTCTAAAGGATATATGGGTTAAATTAGAAGTTTCTAAATTCAGAGGAGATGAATCAGAATGGATAAATACATATGATCATAAAGGAAAGAGTGAGGAGGTTTTATGGATCGAGTTTCATTTCCTCTTCTCTGAGAGGCTATGGTAGATTTAAATAATAAGATTATGTTTTTGGGATTCATGGAGCTATATCAATATGGGAATCTGTAATGGAGTACGCCACTAAATTTTAAAGGTTTATTCATTTCATTCCATCCTTAAAATGATATTTATTCAAAAAGGAATTCTATTTTTTATATAGTATTATGTACTCATTATGGGAATGAGTAACTTCGTTTTTTCAAGAAACCTTCTAGGAGATATTCAAGAAAGACTCAGCTATCTATGTAGATACATCTGTTTCAAAATAAGGTGCATGGAGAAGGATATAAATCTTGTAGGAATGAATGTTTGTTGGTGAGCCTTAGTATGAGGGTGACATAGTAAATTGAATTAGTAATATGTCTGCTCAATATTAAAAAAATAAATGATTCCTGGTCTATTTCTCATGTATCAAGAATCTACATGCATTACCTTAGTAATGGGATAGGAAAAATAGGTTTCATGAATGTGTCGAGAAGTGGGTTTCTATAGTATTTTATTGGGATAAGCCATACTAGGTGAAGTGACTTTTCGTACCATACATTTTGAAGTATTCCTAAAGTTATTATTTTTTTCTATAATTTGGATTTCTCTATCTAATATATTTTAATGTATTATTTTTTGGATATAAAATGTGTTTGAAAGATTATAGTATTTAAAGGAATAATTTTTTTTGAGATTATTGGGCTAGGATTTTCTATAGTGATTATAGTTTGATATGAGTCACTAGACATGTGTATGTAGGATTGATGATGGTATTGATAATACTATATTGGGGAGATCCATACTTGTCCTTTTTCATTGAAATCCATATTATGGATGGTGATCATTATCAAGGTTGTGAAATGTATGAACATAGAATTTAAATGGATGAATTTAGTGTATGGAGATGGAGGTTGGATGAACCACATTTGGTTCCAAGACCACAATAAAATTAATTATTTACCTATAGTGGTTGGTATAGTCAGTTTTTTCAGTTAATTATGAGGAGTTTATATTGGTAATTAATCTATTTAGAAATTTTTTATTTCTCAGATGTCATTCAGATCAATGTGTTGGGTTAAGTATCAATATTTGATATTGTATAGGGCCAGGTCTTGACAATTCTAGTGTGGAGTTTAAAAGGGAGCCTACAAATTGTACTCTAAAGGCTGTTGAAAGTGTGTGTGGGAGGGAAACCAAGCAGTCCAAATTGTTAAGAATTTATGACACAGATTCCATAACAATAAAAATTGTTTAAAGATAAAAGGAAATAACCAATTATCTCATGTTCGGAAATAGATTCTACAAAGAAGGAATATTCAATCAAGAAGAAGAATGATCATGCACCAATTGATTGTCTAATCATATTATAAAACTGGTTTGAAAAATCCATGCAGATTGAGTCAGAATAAAAGAAGGAAAATCATCTACTTTATAAAATTGATAAACCTATATAAAGTAAGAATACGGTTGAATTCAAGAAGAAGAACATGCTAAAAAATGGGGTCTCAATCTCGACAATTATGAAAGATATAGGAATGAAAGTTTTTTGTTATTTTATACATTCTAGTAATGGATTCTGTAGGTTAAGAACTATGTCTAATCCATATTTCTCGCTTTTAAGTGATGATGGAGGTTTACTTTATTCACATATTATGGGGATGTTTTATTTTTGAATACGCAATTGGTGGTGATGTTTGAAAAATAAAGAGCTTTATTAATGATCATGTTATTTAGTATTGGGATGTACATATCAATTTGAATATTATTTGTTCATTGTTGGTTATGGATTCGTGTATCATCTATCATGTATAGTTGACACACTGATCAAATATATATATATATGAAGTTGGTATATCTCATTTCTTTTCCCACTATTTTCTAATAGGTGGTTTCTTATGATAAGACCGGTTCTATCCACCAACATCGAAGACAATGAGTTCAATATTTGTGTACGGTTTATTCCATTTTTATTCTTTGGTGCAATTTTAACTAAGTATTTTTTGATTTTTGGGTCCCTTATATTTTTGTAGTGTGTTTTCGATTTGGTTGAGGTGGATTCCAGTCACCATTGACAATAGAATACATGTGTATGAATAGGTAGGAAAATGCATATATATGTTCACCCTTTATATATATTCACTCATGGCAGTATGAATATATATATTGGGGCAAGGTGTGCTTATATATATATATGAAAAATGCATACTCGTGTAAGTGTAAAGGGGTATATGCAAGTATAAACATATATCTATGGACCCCCTTGTGTATATTTTTCCATGAAAATATTTACATAGGGGATAGGTGTCCTTATATATATGTTTAGTTGCATATGTGTGTAAGTGGAAAAAAGGAAGATTTGAGTTGTCGTCGTCAAAAGAAAAGGTGCCTTGAGGTGGAGGTAGGGTCCCTCTTTTAGCCTATTTAATTCAAGAATTTTTGAAATTGGATTTAGTTTCCTTCTTAATTATGCATGTTTATATTAAATTTCAATTCTTGAATAAGTGTTTGATAAGATAATTGTTTTTTTGATAAATAAGTCATGGTTTTGTAATAACGCCATTCCAATAGAGGTGCGCTGTCTACGAAAACTCACAGTGGTATTCCTTTCTTAAAATTATTTCATTGATGTTTTCCTTATACTTGATGTCATTATTAGTCATAAGGAACACATAGTAATTAACCCTTTTTATATCCTTATAGGGGGTTCCCTCTTTTTATTAAAATTGTTGTTGGAATCAAGACACTCTTTAAGTGCCTTTAGACTTTTAAGATGGAATTTCCCACAATGACCAAGTCAAAAATAAGTGAATATCCTGATTTGGATGGAATGAATATTACATGATTTTAGTATGGTCAAACATATTCATTTAATTCACATAAATTCTCTAAATATTTCTCCACAAAGAGATTTATGAATCTTATTTCATTTTTATTCCATCAAATATGGACTGCAAAATGATCATGATTCCACTATTTTATAAATCATTTAAATGAAACATTACATCCATATTTTTTACCATGACACGGTGAAAAAATACTATCCATTTTCTTCCCACAATGTCGTTAGACATTTAAGATGGAATTGCCCATAATTACCAAGTCACCACTAAGTGAATAGCAGGATTTGGATGTAATGTCTTGTACATGATTTTAGTATGGTTTTTTTATGGTCAAACATATTCATTTAATTCACATAATTTCTCTAAATATTTCTCCACAAAGAGATTTATGAATCTTCTATTCATTGTTATTCCATCGACTATGGACTGAAAAATGATGATGATACCACTATTTTATAAATAATTTAAATGAAATATTACATCCATAAGTTTTTCCATGACATGGTGAAAAAATACTATCCATTTTCTATCCACTATGAGCATGGTCCATATCCTCAGGGTGGTGGTATTCCTCTCTTTGTTGACACTATATTTCTGAGTCCCACATTAGACTTTAGTGAAGACATAAACTATTTAATCACTCAATATGATACATATACCACCTTTTATGTCCATTAGTACTAACATATACCGAAACCACTAGTTATTGAATACTGCTTGGTTCCACCTCTCACTTGGTTCTCATTTCCTCATCACAAAACCACTTTGTACAGTCTTAATATTATTGGTTGTCCCATACCACTTTAAATGTGTTCTTATACCACTTTTTTATCTTCAATGATGGTTTAATACCATTGAAACGTTCAAATATAGATTTTACACCTCTTCACCTTTTGATTATGCTCTACTTCAATTTTGCTTCATTATTCCAGCAAGAAACTCCATATTTGGATTTGGAATTTTAATGTGGTTGTTTAAAACCACTTATTGTTTTAGAGAAAAAATTACACCGTTTATTTGATCCATATAAAAAATTATTATTTTTGTAAAGTCCTATTACCAATTATGATCAGTAATATATTAGCATCATCTTGTTAATGAAATCTCTTTTAGATCACCCACACGGTTTCCCAACATCAAACATATGTGTCTTTTTATCATAGTAACACCATGAATCCAACTATTTTGAATGTATATGGCCCATGTATTATACCTCCACCATAATAATTCTCCATTTAAAATATATATTTGACTAAATTATTACATGGGGGTTGGGGGAGTGGGGAGGGGGCAGGTCTGTCGAGTAGGGGGTTGGACTGCAGGGGGGTCTGTAGGGAAGGGGGGGAGGGGGAGGTCTGCAGGGGGCAGGGGGATGGGTCCCATGTTTTGTGACCATGTCACATGCCATGTGATATTTAAATCCAATCAAAATCCCAGTTACACAGCCCAGGGGTCCCATAGTACTAGTATTGTCAGATTACATGTTATGTAACCTGTGATTTTCCTGATCCCATGGGGTATTCTCCTAGGTATTCCTACACATTTATAGATCTCCAAAACTAACAAAATTAGGTATATTATGGGTCATACAGTCCCTTAGTCATCACAAATTAGCATTCATTTCTTTAAATCTTCTGGGAAAACATTCTCTCATGCCATCCATATCATCCTATTTGAAAATAAGTGTAGCAGGTACTCAAATTCCATTCTAATCCACCTCCAAAATCCATGATACAAATGACATTAATTGTCGTTACGAAAAACAAGGTTATGGAGGCACTAATTACCCAGTGGAAATCCACCAACCGACCAATGGCCACAAACTTTTTGGATCCAACCATCAACCATCCAGTAGTTACTCTAGATCCAACCATCCCCCACTGCCACTATTAATATGTTCATTGGGCTTTATAATAAAATTTCAATTAAAACTTATTCATTTAAATTATAAATAGTAAAAATTAAATTTTATGAACCCAAAAAATAAATCCATGGTCATTACAAACTATCCACTATACGACTTCTCATCAATGAGAAACATTACTAAGCATCACTGGTGACTTGAGGTTTCAGCGGTTTGGAGATTCCTTTGGGCCTACTCCATCCCTTCATAGTTTCCCATCCTTCACCTTATCTATTATTCGGTACCTTGAAGTCTCATTTACCTTCTACTTCTATGTCTTCTTTCCTAGGGATCGACATGCATCAATTTTGAAATCACATCTTTCAAGACCGATCACTAATATTCAAGTTAACCAGAATGTTTCATTGTTTTTCAAATGTTTTCTAGCAGTCGAACATTATTACATCAAATTTTCTAATTCTTTACTTCCCTAATAAAATAATTGATCCACCATAGGTGTACTGAACTGAGTTCTCTTTGATTATTTCTCTGGTTGCATGATGTAGTGGATCTTGCTTTGTCATTGTCCAAATATTCATGCTATTTCAACTGTTAACCATCTTCCCTCTACCAGTGGAACCAAAATTTTCACTCTAGGAGAGACTATCGGTTTACAATCTAATGGATTTAGATTATTAGATTTCATTTTCCTTTTTAAAATATTATTTTTCATACTATTTGCAGCAACATTCATGGAAATATTCTAGGTCAATCAGAAGATGCTTAAAGGGAAAAATATCATTCATTATTTTTTGTTTGTAGTGCTTGACCTGTCAAAGAAACCTCTAGAGTTTATTTGGTTCTCTATTGAAAAACAATTCAATGTTAAAAAACACATTTTCTAGGAAACATAAGATGATTACTTTTATTCCTATTTTCATTAAGTCAATTCCATAGTGAATTGATAGAGTCTCGATCAAAAGGTATATTCAAGGATTAATCTAGAACTCATCTTGATGGGGAACATGTGTTTTATGAATCTATAGCTAGTTAGTCACTAGATACCAAGGGTCCTTTGACCCATGAAGGGGAGCTAAGGAGGATCATCTAGTCATGATGTCCTTTAAACTCAATAAGGTTATAATTATATGAATGTTTTGAAGATCGTCAGGTACAACACCCATGTGCTTCAGATAAAACTAAGCCAAAAGAGGGACGACTGTCTCCTACGTCTTTTTTTATTTAGAAATTAGGTGCCACAATACCTAAGTGATTTTCATGGGTTGTAAGAATGAGTAATGAAACATCTGAGATAAAATCCAAAGAAGGTGCAGATTATCTGTCTATGAAGACTATGGAACCTATTATGGAAGAATCCCATGTGTGTTTATGAGCTCATAGTCTGCAATATGATCATGTGCGGGGGGGAAGGGGGTGGGTGAAGGGGGGCAGGGGTAAGGGGTGGGTCGAGGGGTGTAGGGTGTCGGGGGCAAGGTATTGGGGGCAGGGGGAAGGGGGAAGGGTTCAAGGGGAGGATTCCAAGGAAGGGGGCAGGGGGCAGGGTGTGGGTGGAGGGGGCAGGGGGCAGGGGCAGGGGCATGGTGGTGGGGGCAGGGTGTAGGGGGCAGGGTGGAGGGGGGATAGGGGCAGGTGGTAGGGGGTAGGGCAATGTCTACATGGCAGGGGGAGTGGGGAGGTCTATAGAGCAGGGGGCAAGGGAGAGGTCTTCAAGGCGAGGGGGAGGGAGAGGGTGGTAGTTGGAGGGGGCAGGTAGGAGTGCGGAGGTATGCAGGGCACAGGGGCAGGGGTTGGTCTGCGGGGGGAGGGGGTCTGCAGGGTAGGGGGAGGGGGAGGGGTGAAAGGGGGTTGGGCAGTGGGGTAGTGGGGAAAGGGGGTGGGGGAGAAGAAACTTTAGGATAGAAATATCCAAGAGCCGAAGTGGATGGTTTGGTTCCACCGTGAGGTAGGATCCCTCTTCTAGCCTCATTAATTCAAGAATGCTTTAAATTGAATTTAGCTTATTTCTTAATTATGATTAATTATATTGAATTTCATATCTTGAATAAGTGTTATTTAATATAATTGTTTCAATTGATAAATAATGTCATGTTTTTATAATAAAACCCTTCCAATGGAAGTGCGTTGTCTGCAAAAACTCGCAGTGATGGTTATATTGATCTAGTTTCATAAATTATTGCATTTGACTTGTGCTGAATGTGTTTTAGAAAAAAATGTTATATATAATTAAATGAATTGTCTGATAATGAAATGCCATGATTTTATAATAAACCCCTCCAATGGAGGTGATATATCATCTAAACCAGAGAGTAGTGATAGTTATTTGTATCACATTTAGATTTGGTTTGAGTCTTTCATATGCCTCTTGTTGGTGTTAAAATTTTCATGTTTAGGAAAAGTGAATGAGTTTGTAAATGGTTTGTGTTGGGTGTATGATTCTTTTTTGTCATTTTTTCCCTTTAGAAGTTGCGTCATTGTGCCACTCACTACAACATTCTCTGGAGATCTCTTGTTATAGAATATTAAATAGGTGATCTGTTCTATCATCTATCGGTGGAGAGATGGTTGGAATATTGCCTAGAATCCTCCCTCTCCCTTCACTCCTGGTCAGAAGATACTGCCCCACGTATATCAGTGGACCGGGACAACACGCTGCGGTCACGCCACAGTCACGTCGCGGACACGCCGTGATCACACTACGGTCATGCCGCACTCACGCCATGATTTGGCTGGATCCAGGAC
Source organism: Viscum album (assembly GCA_963277665.1). Taxonomy (NCBI): domain Eukaryota; kingdom Viridiplantae; phylum Streptophyta; class Magnoliopsida; order Santalales; family Viscaceae; genus Viscum; species Viscum album. The sequence continues at coordinate 1,797,492,117 of OY728130.1, read as the reverse complement.
GACACCCCGCGGATGTTCGTGGTGATAGTATTCCATGAGTCTTGTGATCAATTTTGAGACTGACTAATCACAATTTCTTCCAGCGGCGTGACAACCAGAAGGTTGTCCCACCTCCTCTCGATTCCTTCCCACCTGGCTGGAATATGATGGCCCGCTTAGGTTGCTGGATTAGGCTAACATGCCTCGGTCACACCGCGGTCACTCCGCGGTCATGCCGCGGTCAAACTGTGATTTGGCCCTGCTCCAGGACGACACCACGTGGTGGTTCAGAGTGACAATATTCCATGGGTCTTGTGATCAATTTTGAGACTAACTGAACACAATATCTGTCGGCGGGGCGATGACTGGAATGTTGCCCCGCCTCCTCTCTCTCTCTTCAATCCTTGCTGGAAGATGCTTCCTTGAGGATGTCGCTGGACCAGGCCAACACATAACAGTCATGAAGTGGTCACGCTGCGGTAATTCCGCGATCACGCTGTGATTTGGCCATGCTCGAGGATGACACCCCTCGACAGTTCACAGTGATAGTATTCCATGAGTCATGTGATCAATGTTGAGACTAACTAATAACAATTTATGTCAGCGGTGCGATGACCGGAATGTCACCCCGCCTCATCACGCTCCCTTCTCTCCAGGATTGATGATGCGGCCTCGCGGATGTCACTGGACCGGGCCAACACTCCACTGTCACGCCGCGGTCTCACCGCAGTCACACCATGCTAATGCCGTGATTTGTCCTGGATCCAGGACGTCACCTTTAGTTGGTTCATAGTGATAGTATTCTATGAGTATTGTGATCAATGTTGAGACTGACAAATCACAATTTCTACCAGCAGGGAGATGGTAGGAATATTGCCCCGCCTCCTCCCGTTCCCACCACTCCTGGCCGGAAGATGCTTCCCCATGGATGTCGCTGGACCGGGCCAACACGCCGCGGTCACAACATGGTAATTCTATGATTTGGCCCTGCTCCAGCCACATCCATCCCACACCATCCCCCTTCCACCATCATTTCAGCCCGCTGCCACAAGAATTCCATCCCGCAACAGCCCCCCTGCCACCATTGAATCAGCCCACACCATCCCCCAGCACCTACAATCAGCCCCCTTCCACTAGCGTTGCAGCCCCCTTCCACCTGCATTCGAGCCCACACCAGAACCCAACCACCTGCATTCTAGCCCACACAAGCCACTACCCCCAGCCTCCTACAAAACACTCATGCTAGCCCTCTATTACCTAAAAAACTGCCCCAACAACCAGTTCCATCCCTCACTAGCACCCGACCTCCTACATCCCAGCCCACACTAGCCCTTGCCACATGCCCAACAACCCCTAGCCACCTGAAATCCATTCCACAACAGCCTCTTTCCACCTATTCCAGCCCGCACCAGCCCTCTGTAATCTGCTTACCGTCAGCCTTCCCACCTGCACCATCCCCCTGCCATCCCAATGAAGGTTGAGGATATTTTTATCCATCATTAGATTTATGAGTCTCTTAAGGTTATTTTTTTTAACAATCCTACTAGAGGGTCTGAGTTATATGTGGTGGAAGTCTATTAATCAGACTAATCAAGACAAACACTATTCTTGGAAAAGATTCAAGGAAATTGTTCATTTAGTATTCTTTCATAATGAATTGAATGTACCGATGGCTATAGAATTTTCTAGGAGGGGTTTTCCAGGTGGGGTGTCCATGGGCTGTCCGGGGGGATTCTAGGGGGGTTTGCAGGGCAGGGGAAGGGTGCATGTGGGGTGTCTAGGAGGGGTTGTCAAGGGGGTGTCTATGGTTTGTCTAGGGGGGGGGGGTCTGTAGGGCTGGGTGTAGGTGGGTCGTCCAAGGGTTGTCTGGGGGGTTTCGAGTGGTCTACATGGAAGGGGGTGCATATGGGGTGTCTAGGAGGGGCTATCCAGAGGGGTGTCCATAGGCTATCCGAGGGGGGAGTATGTATGGCAGGGGGCAGGGTGCAGGTGGGGTGTCTAGGGGGGCTGTCTTGCGGGGTGTCCAAGGGCTGTCTGGGGGGGGATGATTTGAAGATATAAACCCATGGGAAATGGGACCTAACCTCATAGTAATATTTTTACAATTTATTTTTGGAATGGTAATCCCAAAAACAATAGGTCTGAAATCCTTTACATCCACAACATTTTCTTTCTCTGGGATCAAGGTAATAAAATTGGAGTCTATTCTATAGGGCATTGGAGCATGGATACAGAACACCCACATAGCGTTAAAGAGATCCTCACAAACTATTTTCTAGTAGAACATAATGAACTAATTTGTGAATTCTTCCAGAGCGTCCACACTCTCAAGATTTATAGAAAAAAGGGCACTCTTAACCTCCTTCTCATCAAGGGATACAACAAGGGAGAGTGTTGGATTCGTGTAGCCTGATCTGGTTGGGCCGAATGCTTGTGGCCCACAACTATCGTGGGCTGATCTCGACGAGGAGCTCGTTGGGGGTTGCAGGGGCAATGTTCCCCTACTCTAGGGGTTGGGGGATGAAGTCCCCAGGACCAAAGTTTTAGAAACTGTAGCAACATTGACCATTGTAGCAGTGCAGACTTTGGATTCCACTTTACCATTGCACTTTTTTCTTCTAGAGGGATTCCACTAGATTATTGGATACATATAAAAAAGGATTCATACGATTGAAAAATCGATAATAATTTTTTATCATCTCTCTATACTACTAAAGAAACCTTCTTCTCCTTGAATAGCATGAGTAATGTTGTCATCACATTCAACTGGTCAACCTATTCCTTGAAAACCCATTCTAAAGAATCTGCCTCAATTATTCATGATGAGATGAATGCACATCACCGATAACAACATGGAGATACTATTTGACGATAGAATAGATCGAATCTGCATCAACAAAAGCTGTTGGAGGTGGAGCACTAGATGTAGATGGAACAATAGGAGGTTCCTGATAACTCAAAATTCCAATGAAATCCAAAATAAGTATTCCCCTGAAATATTATAAATATACTTTGGATACAAAATCTAAAGGAACTGGGGAAACAAATCTCTCAAAACTAGGTAAATAAGACACTACATGTTATTATTTTTTAGGTACATCTAAGGGAAAATCTAGAAGCTCACCTGCTTGGCCAATCTGCTTAACTAAGGATCCCTTAGGAAATGTGCAAGGGATGTGTAGGGGGGTTCTACTATCCAGAAGCGGTGGATGCTTTTTAAGGGGGTCCAGTAGGGGGCTATCCTGGGGGGTACACCAGGGGGGTTGCTCTCCAGGGGGTCCAGCAAGGGGGCTATCTAGGGGGTCTAGCGGGGGGGGGGGGGGGGGGGGGTTGTCCAGGGGGTTGGGGCTGGTGTTCAGGGGGTGTCTAGCTGGGGGGTTGGGGGGCTGCTGTGCAGGGGGGTCCAGCATTGGGGGCTGCTGTTGGGGGGGGGGGGGGGGTTGCTGTCTAGGGGGGGTCCAGCAGGGGGGGCTTGGGGGAGAAGTGTGGGTACAAGGGATGGGTACTACTATGTTCTACCTTGTTTTGTAGGTACTTTTGAGCTGGTCCCCGAATTCATTGATAGTTTTTCTTATAGGGATACACATGTAATTGTAGTTATGTGTTTTTTTATATTTGGATTTGTTTCATTTTTATTATATAATTATATTTCGTGTATAATTAAATTTGGAGGGGACGGACAGGGGGCAGGGGGAAACAGGAGGGGGGTAAATATGGGGGGCTGGTAGGGGGTAGGGGGAGGGGAAACAGGTAGCTGGTGTAGGACTGGCAGGGGGAGGGGAAACAGGCAAGGTGGGGGTGGGGGCAGAACTAGAAAGGGGGGGAACTGTCAAGGGGAGGGGGGGAAACTAGCACGGGGGGGGGGGGTGTCTGGCAGGGTGTGGGGGTAACTGGCAGGGGGAGAAAGGGGTGGGGTGTTCGGGTTCTGGGGGGTTGTCCAGGGAGATCTGTCTAGGGTATGGGGTGTCCAGGTTCTAGGGGGTGTCTAGGGTCTGTACAGGGGGGTGTCCTGGGTCTGGGGGGGTCTGTCCTGGGGGTCTGTCTAGGGTCTATAATGGGGGAAGTCTGTCCAGGGGGTCTGGGGGGGGGGGCAGGACTAGTAGGGGGAGGGGGGAACTGGCCAGGGGAGGGGGAACTAGAAGATGGCAAGGGACTGGTAGGGGGAGGGGGTAACTGGAAGGGGGTGCAAGGGATAGGGTGTCCAGGTTTTGGGGGTGTCTAGAGGGATTTGTCCAGGGTCAGGGGTCCAGGTTGTGGGGGGGGGGTTCTAGGGTCTGTCCAAGAGAGTGGGAGGGGGGTCTGTCCAGGCGAGTGGGTGGGGAGGGGTGGGGGGTGTGTATCATGGTTCTGGGGGTGGGGGGTTCCAGGGTCTTTCCGAGAGGGTAGGGGGTGGGTGTCTAGTAGAGTGGAGGTTAGAGCTATCCAGGGGGATATGTCCAGGGTCTAGGGGTGTCCAGGGTCTGTTCGGGGGTGTCTAGGTTCTATGTGGGGGGTGTCCAGGGTCTGGGGGGAGGTATCTTGGGATTGTCTGGGTGGGGGTGTGTCTAGGGTCTGTCTGGGGGTGGGGGGGTGTGCATGGTCTATCCAGGAGGGGGCCTTGCCGGGGAGGGGGTGTTCTGGGGGTATTTTTGGGGGGAGGGTTTTTCTAGGGGAGGGGGTATAGGTAGGTTGGGGTGTCTAGGAGGGGGGGGGGGCTTCAGGGTGGTGTGCTACTATGGGCGGGGGGGGGGGGGGGTAGGCAGGGTGTGGGGGCTATTTTTTATGGGTTTTCATACCCTATAACCACAATTTCTAACCATGGATATAAGTCTATTTCCACTATTTTTTACCATGGCTATAGGTCTAATGCCACAGTTTCTAAACGTGGAAATAAATTGTGTCCCTCCTCACGTATAGCCATAGTTCTCAACCATGTCTATAATGATATTACCAAGATCTGAACTGTGGCTGTATACCAAGGACACGGTTTGAACCGTGGCTTTATTCCTATAGACATGGATCCAAACCATGGCTATAAGTGTAGGAATATAGCCACACCAAACACAGCCATGGTATCTCAAACAATGGCTATTACCTATAGAGATGGTTTGAGGACCTATTTCCACGTTTTTAAACCTGGCTATAGCCCGAATTTCCTATAGTGGTGTGGCTTGATTCACATCCTTATGGGATACGTAGGACCACACCAACGTATACTATTTGGGACCATCTCTATCTTTTAGAAACCTCTCTATTGTATTGGTCCCTTGTCATGTGTTCTTCCAGGAGTGGGGTATATGGTGTGGTATGAACTCATGTACTCATTCACGTAGAGTTTGTTACAATCACTCCACATACCTCTCATTTCAGAGCACCCTTGTATCCCTTTCCTGATGCACCTCTCTTCGAGTTAGCTACTCTAAAGTCAGGTCTATCAACCCTCTTCGGTGATTCGCCAATGCTCCCAATAGTACTCTAGTTCGAGGTCTAGAGAATCATATTTTTACCGGTACATGATTCCACCCATTTTCAAGCTTCATGTTGCCCTTCATTTGTGGTTCTATTGTCTTTCACATTTGATGGGACCCCCCAAAATGGCATGGAAGCTCATCCCAAGGGCCCTCCTACCATTATGGGCCAACCCCCTCGATGGTTTAGAAAAACAAACTGATACAAGTCTCGTATTGTGAATATGGTCAGCGTTCGATGCTCATTTTTTATTCCCGCATTAGGTCACGGGATATGGATAATATGTTTTGAACATGGTCTATGGTTTTCATCCATCATCACACCAACCCCATTAAGCCTTAAATGTTGGTTACATGATTCACATCATTTTCCACCCCATCATGTCCAATGGGAATTTCATCACTCTTGGTACTATCCATCAGTGCACATTTGCATGTTAGGAGAACAAAGCCATAGTAAGGCTCCATTCAGGTATCCACGAAAAATTCCCCTTTCAGCGCATTCCATGTGTTCCAAAGACCACTTCCTCCTATGTTTCCCGCACAGATTTTGACTCCCATGGGCGTAGGGATCGGATCAAGGTCTACACATACTTGGAAGAGCTCCTCTGCTCCATGGTCTGAGATCTAAAATCATAAACTAATATCTCTTTCAGAACAACATATTGCTTGATTCCAATCCTTATGGGATATTTAGGAACACCTGCATGCCATGTCCATGGGTCCAGCATCCAATTCTCTAACCTTTTATAGCCCCTTGGACCGATGTTCCTTCCCCAGAATTGTTTGTGGTGTGATTTGGACCTCATCCTCATTCACATTTAGTATGCTTTATCACCTCATGTGCATTCCCCCTAACGTCCAAGCCATATAATGTTAAACTATGTCTCATGGTCCCATTACATTACCCTAAACTATGTCATTATCGTCCTGGCCACACGATGGAAAATGGAAGTACATCATGGTGGTCTCACTCAATGGGACATCATTTTTGGTATCAGCCACACACCATACCATTTTTCAATGACTGGATACAGCTTAAATCTTGTGGAAATTATTGGACTTTCCATTCTAGATACATCGCTTCAAAAAAAACACACACACTCATACTAAAGGAAAGACAAGATCTATCCAATACCTCTTCTATTGGTGCGAGGGATAGACCCACACGACCTTATTATATCTGGAACCGGTATCTTATTGTGCCATCCCTGGAACTATATATGGCTTGATTACCATCATCATGGGATACATAGGATCACCTGTGCACTTTTCCTTGGGCCTATCCTATATTTTGTTTTTCAGTCCCTCGACCTAAAACCTCTTAAAGGAACTCGTGGTTATCTGGACTCCAGGTCCACATTCACGTCGGGTTTTATAAATTACCTCACTATGTGTCACCCACATTCCCTACCAACTCATGATCCGATATCTATGACCATAAATTAAGATCACTTTGTGTCCTTCACGCAAGATGTTAAACTGCATGACATCTTCCAGAACTATGTATGGCTTGATTCTCATCCTCATGGGATACGTAGGAACACCCCATGCATCATGGATTTGGGTTCTTCCCCAAGAATCGTTAGTCATGTTCCCCCAATTTCCTCCCCTTGGTTCGAACACTTTAGGGGAACCTTGTAACTGCAGCTATACCCTAAACAAGTTCAGGATGCCCCATGAAAGTGATGGGATGTGTCTTCTTCCTCGTCACAAAGGTCCTGTCTGGACATAGAAATGATCCCTAATCAGACCGATACATCCACCTAATGTTTTTTCACCATGTTGTCATAATTTGAGGAGCGTTGTACATCAATTAAAAAACCCATCACTCCACCCACCATGTTTTGTGTGCCCTTTATTCAGACCCCCATCCTCTTTAACGTCTAAAAGAACACCCTAACAGTATAGATGCTCAACCTATGGATCTCCTACTGTCCTGGGCCAACATTCTGAATGACTAATAGGGGACATTCTGAGTCAGGATCTGTGTTTCAAACATGGCCAGTGGTTGGACCTCAATTGTTATCCCCACATCAGGCAAATACAGTAAAAATACTATGTTTCAAACATGGTCAATAGTTATCCTTTAATGTCACGCCACCCCCCACAGTGTTTCAAATCTGGGGTATTGTGATTCACACATTCCACTCCCTTATGTTTCTGTTGATTTGAAATAACCCCTACATTACCCTGCTCATGCACTCGAACACATTGGGAGGACGACATTTCTATTGTTCGGAAGTCCTCGTCCTCCAATTGGGAATCTCTATTTTCTTATCAAAATTCAAATTTTTTTGTTAGAACCCCATATGCTCGAATCTTTTTTGGCACCCTGATATTTGAATGAATTAGTCATCTGAGAATCCCTTGTTTCTCACATCGAGCACAACCCAAGTGATCTTAGGAATGGATTTCTATTTATTTCATGATTGTTCTTGTAATCACTTAATCCAAAGGAACAAGAAAAGAGTTTGTTCATCCATGCGGTTCCAAAAAAGCAGTAGTAAGAAAAAAAATATGTTTAGGGGTTTGGCCAAAATAAGACCCTTATAGAACATCATTTTGGATGAATTGCTACAAAATTTCCAACCATTGGTTTGTGGCCTCTAGTATTTTTGTTCGTCCCCTCAGAACCCTCTCTCTGTCAGTGGCTATGAAGCATAGCTCATTGGCCCTAACCTGTTCTCGCACCTATTCAGTATTATTTTTGGTCATTTAGTGACTCTCTTCAACTATCCGCTCTTAGGAATCCCCCATATGAGCCCTCAATAGCTCAAAAATCTCATAGAAGTTTGCAAAGAATGCCACCATTTCTTTCGATTGCTCCTCAATGCGTCGGACCTCCTGATCCACCTCTAGAAATTATCGGGTATTCCCTAACTCTCCCTGGAACCGGGAAATGTCGGAGCATTGAATACCCTCCCATATCTTTTTAGTCATGTATTCAAGGATTATTATATGAAGATAGTGAGTATCAACCCCTATGGCAGATAGAAAGTTAAACTAGGTGCGGGGTGATCCCATCCTCTTTATCCATTATGCTTGTGGTTGATTGAAGACGTGTTTCATTCACTTACACCCCTTAGGATGCATCATAAGGATCTCATCAACTACTTTTGAATCAGATTCATCCATCTCCTCGGGGTCTTCATGTTGATATTCAAGGAAAGCAGCCAAGAGAACGGCTATAGTGTCTTCTTCTAATAATCCGGAGGGATTAGGCTCCTCAACATATGGGAGGCCTTCCTATATCATGACAGACACAGAAACATATCCCCCACCATCTTCAGACCCCTCTCTCACATTTATATCATTATTATTCACAACTACTTTCTCACAAAGTTCCCATGCCAGCCCATATTGAGGAGTGGGTACCAAGTGGGTCGGTGTGTTCGTTATCGAGTCATCCGCAGATGGCCTGGATTCGGCGGCCTATCGAGCCTCCGGTGTTGTGATTACTACAAAAACAATGAAGACATTGTTCATCTTGGCTCTCTAATGGAAAATATATGAGTCTAGGTGATAAAACATTCATGAACTCCTCACATTGGCCTCTAGTGTTTCTGTCATCACAGGAGCTGTCAATGTGGGATATCGTTTAGCTCTTATCGGCACAACAATGGGTGTCATCTCCCCACCTTGATCTATCAGCGCATCCTCTACCCCTCTAGATGGAACTTCTTGGTCGGCAACGATAAGTGCATGAACATGATAAAAAATCATTTTGAAGATATTAAGAAATTAAAAAAATGAAAAGGAAGGATAAGTGTTGTGGTATACCTCGAGTCGCCTAGTTATGTCATTGCCAGAAATGACAATCATTCCACTCTCTTGATAACTCCTTGGTGGGCCATCCCATGAGACCCTCCACCTCCAATATCCTCTTCAGATTCCCTTACTTCTTATCCTTCTCATTCACCCTCTCCTTCCCCCTCCTCCTCTTATGACTATTTTCCCTCTGGCTCCTCATCGCTGTTGTCACCCACATACGACATTGTTTCTGGATCATGCTCTTGGCTGAGAATTACCTTCACCGGGATAGGTGGTTCCTCATGCAGACCCTGCTGAAAACCATACACGTCCATGGACATCAAATAAGCATGCCGATGATGGAATTTTACTCAATCATCAATCCGAATATATCAAACCTATGGCAGTTGGGTTTTGTCTTGTACTATCTTTTGCCAAAGGGCTTCGGTGGCCATTGACTGCCATAAGGTCAACCAGGCTGAACACATCGTAGGAAAGATTACATCATCTGAAGGTTTTAGAAGGTACATTATCTTCTTCCCAAGAATATCCCTGACTACTCCAGGAGTTTGTTCACGTGCCCCTCTTCCCCCAGATGACGAAGGCACAACCACACCATGTGATGTTCCCGGTGTTATAGCCTCGGCGGGCCCTAGCCCAGTCGCCTGACTTCCTCTCGGCCCTTCATCCCCAACGGCTCCTTGTTTTCTCCCTCACTACTCATGTTATATATTGGCCACCTTGACCTGTCAGACTCACTAATGAAGAATCCCTTCGAGGTATGCAACAACCCAATGTTCGGCATATTTAATCAAATGACTAGCATCAACTCTGATGGGGTGGAAACTGATGACTTTTCCAGAGCCGTAAGTTTTAAACATCAACCACATTTGGAAAAGATGAAAGGGATGCATATCCTCTTGTACTACTATGTACACATTCGTTATAATCCAATAAAGGCATCCAAACTGCCTGGAAAATCATGATGGCACATAAGGATCGCAAATAATCTTCCCGTTGACCCGAGCCATGAGCACCCCACCTCTAATGCTATGGAAGTATTCACATTGTTCAAGTAAGCCTTACCCATTGTCTATCATCTAACCCTTCGGGGTAGGGGATGAAATGAAGGTAAAATAGGCATCATTTTTTATCCTGATCCTTACCCTATATTCATTGAGTGTCAACGACATGACCCCGATGATGTTTAACAAGGAAGTCCCCATACCGTTAGCCGGTGGACGAATGGAATTTGGAATGGTGTACCCACCATAGTGAGCAGATATTGTAACGCCCCGACCCCAGCTACCTAGAGTCAGTGCATTACTTCGTAACATTGGCATGATCAGAAAAGATCAAGTCTCGAAAGACCAATTAGTTTAGTAGCCTTGGAAACACTAGATACATTCATAAACGTTACATTACATCATACAGTGTAAAAATACAATAACAAAGTCTCCATAGTCCACACTCATATCCTCTTCTCACAATCCCTGCAGGTCATTCATAAAATACTTCTTCACATCCTGGAAAATATTAAAACATTGAAAGGGGTGAGCTCAGATGCTCAGTAAGGATAACAATATTGCGGAAGCATTCATAAATAAACATTAACATTTAAGGCAATGTATAACTAAAACAAAAGCCTTTTAATCATGAACTTCAACATAATATTGCAAAAGTAAAATGAGATAATGCCAATTACTTATTCACATTGATATTCTACTGGTCGAATAATCACATGCAATATCAATAACCACTTTCATAATGATGGAATTCATAATGCCAGACTATCATAACCACGTAGCCAAGGCCTCGTTCCAAGACCACAAATAAGATTTTGTCAAGGACTCGTGCCAAGACACTAGTTTGTCTCATGAGACCTGCCGATGCATCGAGGAGCTATAGTGGGCTCCACCCGTCACTTATTAACTCCAATGAATTCCTCATATGAATAGGTTTAAACATATCATAAACCATAACATAATCGTATCACATAAAACATGCAATAAGGAAACATAACATTTCCACATTTCAATCACAAGATATAAATACAACACATTGATATAATAAAAACGCTTTCAAAACCATTTTCAATACCAAAATAAAAGAAAGTTAAAACTTTGTATTTATTTTTCATTAAAAAAATGATGGCTTGTAGAGGAAGCCGAAACTCAAATAATGGTCACGGTGGCGGAGAAGTCATTGTCGCCGCATAAGTACGGAAAGAAAAACATTACCTTTTTGTCATTTAGTAAAACTCTTCGTATAAAAAAGATTCCTTTTGAATAAAAGTAAAAGTCAAAGGGGTTTATACACCGTATAAAAGAATGTTTTGTATAAAACCAAATATGCCTCAATGAAAGGAGATTGAGACAATTTTTAAAATAAAATATATCTATTATGTGTATTCACTATAGGTACACATAAAGAACGTTAAAATACAAAATAGGACATAATAATATCATGACATAATTTGAAAGTAGGAGAATAACCCAAAGAATGGAAGTTGGGTTAAGAAATTCCCTTACCTTGCGTCCTGTCCTGACTCGACCGTTCTTTAACCTCCGGAATAATAAACTAGAGTTAATTTATATTTACTTAAGAAACTTTTTCATGTTCATTATTCATTTTATATCCCTTATTACCATGTTATGAACATTATTTAATTATTTAAGTTAATAACGGTCGTTTTGTCGATCTTTGGTACTTGAGTCAAAAATAAACTTCTTATAATTACAAGTTGTTCATGTGGTGAAATATCCATTATATCCAGAATTATATTCATGATGTAGATATCATATATATCATATATATACAGTATATACATTCATTCATAATGTCACGTAACATTTAGAGGTAAGAAATGAAATTCACCGTTCATGGAGACGGTAAGTCGTGCGTACGCATGAACGCTACTTTCATTTATATTTCGTATTTAATGGAATGAAATCATAATGATTTATATTTATAATATAATTACAGTATAATATAGTGTATAATACCATTTAATCATCCTTTATACATCCCAAATAGGGCATTAACGATTCAATTCACTTTGAGGGGGCGGTAGTCCGCATTTCCTAAAATGAAATTATCGCATTTTACCCATAATGGAAATCATAAAGTATGCCATAAATGAGAAATACAGAAGCATAAGTAAAACATAAACATATTTTATATCATATATAAATATAGTGACATCTTAATGGCCACCTTTGAAGGTGTTATATGAGTGTTGAACAATCATCATTTCGTGAGGCAGAAATTCTCCATCCACAGAAACCGTATGTTCTTTAACCATTAGATGTATGTGTGTGTAAGTGTAGCTCGAATCCTTCTTATAACAACATCCTAGTATATTTAGGATACTGTTTTTGTTACAAAAGAAATGAATAAAAAGAGTTTAGGGGGTTGGAGAAGAAAAATGAAACAAAACAACATTAGAGAAGACATTACCTCAAAATCGAGTAACTCTTTTTGATTTGAGCCAAAGGCTTCCTTGGGAAGCGTTCTGCCCAAAGTGAGGCTTCTAGGAGTAAGAGGGGGAAGTTGGGAGAGTATTTGAGCATAGGTTGGCCGAGCCAAATGGCTTGAAAGTGTAAATGAGGTGGGAGAGGTGGGGGCCTTTTATAAGTGGAGAGGTGGGGCTCTTTTGGAAAGATTGAAATGTTACATTATTACACAATTCTTTTCGGATTCTAAAGGTCCCACACTTATATAATTCGTGGCTAAGGTGATAAGGGTTCGAAATCTACCCATCCAATAGTCTTTGGTCAAGTTTATGCCTTGGATTTTACATTATCTTTTCATTTTATTAAAATCGTTAAATAATGAGGTTATCACTGCATCATAATGATGTCATAAATAATTTAATTTATTTAATGTCTAAAAATTATAAAAAATATACTATGATGTAGGAAAATCTTTTTATATTTCTAATGAATATTTATAATCAAAATTGGGACTTGTGTAGCCCCACTTAAAAACTGTTTTAGTAAAACAACTCATGTTTGTGTCAATTTAATTTTAACATTAATTAAATATATATTATTGTCATTTTCCAACTAAAGTGGCTCCATGGGGTCCCCATGTTGACCCATGGGTTGTCTTGGTCGGCCATGACTCATCCAATAGGAGTAGGACATGTGTCAAGCTCATATCATATTATTAAAACATTGTTTTTACCTTAAACTACACTAATTACCTCTAATCGCGATTAAGAACTTAAAAGTTACTATTCACCAACAATTATTTTAATCTCATTGAACCACATTTTACTTCTTAATGACAACCATGTATGTCGGATTTTTGAAAATCAAATCACAGAAGTGGTAATATTTCATTTTAACGAAAAAAATCAGTTTTTAACAACCACTTAGTGGTTTCACTATTCATCAAAAATTGAAGTTTTTCAGAATAAGGCCAAAATTTCACCCTAAGCTATAATTGATATTCCGAATTCAAAAATGATGTCTATTTTATGAATTTCCAAACATATAATTTTCATTAATTAATTTTATAATTAATTCCCGCTGTCACAACAAATAGCGTGTTTTTAAGAAATAATTTATATCAAAAGATTGACAATTGTTTATGTCCAATTTCAATGTTAAATTAATTCTAATGACCTCCATTGGACAAAATGGTAAAAATATATTCTAATTATACTTTAAAACCACTAAATAATATAATTTCTCACTATAAATTATTTTTTTTAAAAAAGTTGTTTTTAAGTATTTTTCACTATTCATAAAAAATTGGAAGTTCTCAGAAAATTAAAAAAAATTCAAATTTGGATAATTTCGATATTACGAATACAAAAATGATGTCCATTTTGAAATATAAAATTTCTATAATTTTAAAAAGTGGTTATTACTATTCATAACGGCTACTTTGATTAGCCGCGGTGTTTTAGAGCTCGAAGTTGCATACAATGCAAGCTATTGCATTATTGAATGAGAAGCGTATCATGGAAGCTCGGGGTGTTACATTCTCCCCTCCTCCAATAAATTGCGTCCTCCCAATTTGAAATTTTTCTTTGTAAATAAAAGGTTGAAAAGAGAAAATACCTTTGTGGAAAACCCACATCGGAAATAAGATTAATAAAATTAACCTTAATAAAAGGGAAAGGGAAATGAAAAAGTTACCACCCAATTATGATCTCGATTAGGAGAACATTGGTGGAAATTAAAGACGTATAATTGGAGGAAAAACATAAATATTTGTAGGGAGTGATTGAGGTCATCAATCACAATCAACTGTCAAATTAAGGGCCTCAAAGACTTTAATCTATGTTGATTTAAAATATCATCAGTTCAACAAGACATGAGGTATTAGGATAACACATTTTTTTGTTTTAATATCCCTTTACTAAAGTTTAAGAATTAATTTATTCATTGAATAAGAGATAGGTATATATATATTTATGCTTGACAATTAGAGTTTCAACCTTAAACTCATCTTTCACTCAAAAAGATAATAAAACTCAAAAATATTTTACTTATCCTAATTGTATAAGGTTCCAAATGTTAACACATACCATTTAGATTAGTAAAATTATTTTGTAATAACGAAGGACTTCCTTTAGGCTAGTGGTAGGAAATAAAGGCATGTCGCACTATGATTGTGGGTTCGATTCCTGCAGCTTTGTCCGACGCGACGGGTTATGCCCCACCCTGCAGGTTGTCCTTTTCCTAAAACTATAGTATTATAATATTCAAAAATAATCATCATAATGCTTTAACCTTTAAACAATACTATCCATGGTTCAACTTAATCATTTCCAACCTTAATAGTTATCCAAAATACCTCCGTCCAGACTTTCTCTAAAAGGTCTCTAAATTCCAAAATCAATTGTAACATCAGAATCCCCAAACAAAGAAAAGTTTCTCTTATTGTCACATACTAAAAATATGATTACCTTAATCATATTACCTTAATCAAAAAGTACTGCAGTACAATCTTTATATATATATCACATTATTCTTATAACCAGAATATAATCCTTGAGTCCAAAAGCACCAATACATTAATTATTCCGCTTCAACTGTAGTCACAGCATAAGATTGGCCTTGATCCCTTGGACTTTTCTAAGGTAAGTTTCCTTGACGCTTAGGACATTCATTTGCATAATGCCCCATTTCCCTACAATTGTAGCATTCAACTTTGACAGTCTCTTTCTTTCCCTTGCAATCACGAGCCTGGTGACCCTTTTCTCCACATTTATAACAAACTCCCATTCCTTTTAGGCACGTACCAGGGTGATTCTTCCCACAATTATCACATAATGGATAAACCTTTTTTCCCTTTTCCCCTTTATCTGTCTCTTGTTCCACCGTTCTCTTCTTCTCT
Source organism: Viscum album (assembly GCA_963277665.1). NCBI lineage: Eukaryota > Viridiplantae > Streptophyta > Magnoliopsida > Santalales > Viscaceae > Viscum > Viscum album. The sequence continues at coordinate 1,797,476,584 of OY728130.1, read as the reverse complement.
TGCTTTACTTTGTTGTCATAAGACTTAGAGAATTCCTTTTCTGTCTTGATAGCACACGAGACAATATCTTCGTATGATGAGAAGGATTGTGATACTAAAGCTCGATGGAGAAATGGTTTTAACCCATCAACGAAACGATCAATCTTACTCCTTGGGTTACGTATATAATCGGAAGCATGCCTCGCTAACCTTGTAAAGTTAGCCTCATACTTTGCGACATTCTCATCCTCCTTCTTCCTCAGACTCAGAAATCGCCTTTCCATATCTGCTCGATGGTCACGAGGAAAGTATTTTTCTAAGAAAACCTCTTTGAACTCTCTCCATTCCATATTCGATACGTCATCATCTTCCTTTGTGTTTTGAATCAGCGACCACCACTGATCGGCTTCTCTAGTGAGGCGGTAAACTGCCATGACAACCTTCTCCCTTTCACTACTCCCCAAGGCATGGAATATTTTCTATACAGAATTTATCCATTGCTCAGCTACTATAGGATTTGTACTCCCATTGAAGGTTGGTGGTTTTTGCCTCATGAAACGATCTAGCATTGATCCTCCACGTTGCGGATCAGGGTGCTCCATACGAGTAAGGTTATTATTCATAACCTGCGTGAGTTGTCCCAGTACGGTGAGAAGCTGATCAGAACCAGTTGTATCACTAGCTCCACCATAATTATCTTGAGCAGGAGGGAAATCCCTACACGGAGTGCGTGCACTGATACGGTTTCCATTCCTTCCACTAGGCGCCATTTCTAAACAATGGCATAAACTAGATTAGTTTATGAAATAAAATACATAATTCCATATTTGTAAAATACTTTACATAAATTGAACTATTTATGGATATAATCCATAATCATAAAAAGAAATGTTTCCTTTGAGGAAGTATATACACATAACCCTTCATAGTGGTTTGTAAAGAAAATGAGAATTATCCTAAGCATATCCCCCGGGAGTGTCGTAACCAAGAGTGCAGCAAGGCTCGTTGTCGTGCACCAGTTCCTGTTCGAGTCTAGCTCAAAGCGGTGTTTTCGGGTTTTACCCCTAGGTACATCTATGCCAGAGCCGCCTCTACATGCTCGTATCCAGACAGGGATGTATTTCTCGGAAAACTCATAACATCTCTATAATACCAAAATTCTATGAAGTTCTTCTATACTAATCCTCAAATTCTATCTTTGGGCTATGTGATCTAATCAGAGTTGATCTACATCTAGCTTCCAAGATTAGTACTAAACTGCCTCTAATACCAACTATAATGCCCCGACCCCAGCTACCCAGAGTCGGTGCATTACTTCGTAACATTGGCATGATCACAAAAGATCAAGTCTCGAAAGACCGATTAGTTTAGTAGCCTTGGAAACACTAGATACATTCGTAAATGTTACATTACATCATAAAGTGAAAAACTACAATAACAAAGTCTCCATAGTCCACACTCATATCCTCTTCTCACAATCCCTGCAGGTCATTCATAAAATACTTCTTCGCATCCTGGAAAATATTAAAACATTGAAAGGGGTGAGCTCAGATTCTCAGTAAGGATAACAATATTGTGGAAGCTTTCATAAATAAACATTAACATTTAAGGCAATTTATAACTAAAACAAAATCCTTTTAATCATGAACTTCAACATAATATGGCAAAAGTAAAATGAGATAATGTCAATTACTTATTCACATTGATATTCTACTGGTCGAATAATCACATGCAATATCAATAACCACTTTCATAATGATGGAATGCATAATGCCAGACTATCATAACCACGTAGCCAAGGCCTCGTACCAAGACCACAAATAAGATTTTGTCATGGCCTCGTGCCAAGACACTAGTTTGTCTCATGAGACCAGCCGATGCATCGAGAAGCTATAGCGGGCTCCACCCGTCACTTATTAAGTCCAATGCATTCCTCATATGAATAGGTTTAAACATATCATAAACCATAACATAATCGTATCACATAAAACATGCAATAAGAAAACATAACATTTCCACATTTCAATCACAAGATACAAATACAACACATTGATATAATAAAAACTCTTTCAAAACCATTTTCAATACCAAAATAAAAGAAAGATAAAACTTTGTATTTATTTTTCATTAAAAAATGATGGCTTGTAGAGGAAGCCGAAACTCAAATAATGGTCACGGCGGCGGAGAAGTCGTTGTCGCCGCATAAGTACGGAAATAAAAACATTCCCTTTTTTTCATTTAGTAAAACGCTTCGTATAAAAAAGATTCCTTTTGAATAAACGTAAAAGTCAAAGGGGTTTATACACCGTATAAAAGAAAGTTTTGTATAAAACCAAATATGCCTCAATGAAAGGAGATTTAGACGATTTTTAAAATAAAATATATCTATTATGTGTATTCACTATAGGTACACATAGAGAACTTTAAAATACAAAATAGGACATAATAATATCATGACATAATTTGAAAGTAGGAGATTAACCCAAAGAATGGAAGTTGGGTTAAGAAATTCCCTTACCTTGCGTCCTGTCCTGACTCGACCGTTCATTAACCTCCTGAATAATAAACTAGAGTTAATTTATATTTACTTAAGAATCTTTTTCATGTTCATTATTACTTTTATATCCCTTATTACCATGTTATGAACATTATTTAATTATTTAAGTTAATAACGGTCGTTTTGTCGATCTTTGGTACTTGAGTCAAAAATAAACTTCTTATAATTACAAGTTGTTCATGTTTTAAAATATCCATTATATCCAGAATTATATTCATGATGTAGATATCATATATATCATATATATACAGTATATACATTCATTCATAATGTCACGTAACATTTAGAGGTAAGAAATGAAATGCACCGTTCATGGAGACGGTAAGCCGTGCATACTCATGAACGCTACTTTCATTTCTATTTCGTATTTAATGGAATAAAATCATAATTATATAAATTTATAATATAATTACAGTATAATATAGTGTATAATACCATTTAATCCATCCTTTATACATCCCACATATGGCATTAACGATTCAAATCACATTGAGGGGGCGGTAGTCCGCACTTCCAAAAATGAAATTATCGCATTTTACCCATAATGGAAATCATAAATTATGCCATAAATGAGAAATACAGAAGCATAATTAAAACATAAACATATTTTATATCATATATAAATATAGTGACATCTTAATGGCCTCCTTTGAAGGTGTTATATGAGTGTTGAACAATAATCGTTTCGTGAGGCAGAAATTCGCCATCCCCACAAACCGTATGTTCTTTAACCATTATATGTAGGTGTGTGTAAGTGTAGCTCGAATCCTTATTATAACAACATCCTAGTATATTGAGGATACTGGTGTTGTTACAAAAGAAATGAATAAAAAGAGTTTAGGGGGTTGGAGAAGAAAAATGAAACAAAACAACATTAGAGAACACATTACCTCAAAATCGGGTAACTCTTTTTGATTTGAGCCAAAGGCTTCCTTGGGAAAATTTCTGCCCACAGTGAGCCTTCTAGGAGTAATAGGGGGAAGTTGGGAGAGTATTTAGGCAGAGGTTGGCCGAGCCAAATGGCTTGAAAGTGTAAATGAGGTGGGAGAGGTGGGGGCCTTTTATAAGTGGAGAGGAGGGGCTCTTTTGGAAAGATTGAAATGTTACATTATTACACAATGCTTTTCGGATTCTAAAGGTCCCACACTTAAATAATTCGTGGATAAGGTGATAAGGGTTCGAAATCTACCCATACAATAGTCTTTGGACAAGTTTATGCCTTGGATTTTACATTATCTTTTCATTTTATTAAAATCGTTAAATAATGAGGTCATCGCTGCATCATAGTGATGTCATAAATAATTTAATTTATTTAATGTCTAAAAATTATAAAACAAATACTATGATGTAGGAAATCTTTTTAGATTTCTAATGAATATTTATAATCAAAATTTGGACTTGTGTATCCCCACTTAAAAACTGTTTTAGTAAAACAACTCATGTTTGTGTCAATTTAATTTTAACATTAAATAAATATATATTAATGTAATTTTCCAACTAAAGTGGCTCCATGGGGTCCCCAAGTTGACCCATGGGTTTTCTTGGTCGTCCATGACTCATCCAATAGGATTAGGACAGGTGTCAAGCTCATATCATATTATTAAAACATTGTTTTTACCTTAAACTACACTAATTACCTCTAATCGCGATTAAGAACTTAAAAGTTACTATTCACCAAAAATTATTTTAATCTCATTGAACCACATTTTACTTCTTAATGACAACCATGTATGTCGGATTTTTGAAAATCAAATCACAGAAGTGGTAATATTTCATTTTAACGAAAAAAATCAGTTTTTAACAACCACTTAGTGGTTTCACTATTCATAAAAAATTGATGTTTTTCAGAATAAGGCCAAAATTTCACCCTAAGCTATAATTGATATTCAGAATTCAAAAATGATGTCTATTTTATGAAATTACAAACATATAATTTGCATTAATTAATTTTATAATTAATTCCCGTTGTCACAACAAATAGCGTGTTTTTAAGAAACAATTTATATCAAAAGATTGACAATTGTTTATGTCCAATTTCAATGTTAAATTAATTCTAATGACCACCATTGGAAAAAATGGTAAAAGTATATTCTAATTATACTTTAAAACCACTAAATATTATAATTTATCACTATAAATTATTTTGTTTAAAAAAGTTGTTTTTACGTATTTTTAACTATTCATAAAAAATTTGAAGTTCTCAGAAAATTACAAAAAATTCAAATTTGGATAATTTCGATATTACGAATACAAAAATGAAGTCTATTTTGAAATATAAAATTTCTATAATTTTAAAAAGTGGTTATTACTATTCATAACAGCTACTTTGATTAGTCGCGGTGTTTTAGAGCTCGAAGTTGCGTACAATGCAAGCTATTGCATTATTGAATCAGAAGCGTATCATGAGAGCTCGGGGTGTTACAGATATCCACACATGAAGGATTTGGAAAGGGCCATAGATCTTCTTCAGTGAACACCCTCTCTAAATATTCCATTCGATGGCGTAAAAATGGGCCAACACAGGGAAACCCATGTAAAACCCTTTATTATCAGCATTAATACAAGCCATCACTAATGTTGATGGGTGAACTCCCATCCTCGTTTCCCTCAATATCAGGAGCCACCCGCTCAATAAGGTTGCATGAAATATGGCATACCAATCATTCGTGTCTCAACATTCATAATGCTAAAACCCCGGGATTGATATCCCCTCTCCTCTAGGATCCTTTAGTATGATATGCTCATTAATCTCTGTGTCACGGTCTGACATCTTCTTCCTCTCCCCGGAAATTTGACATTCAAGACATTGTGCAGAAACAAGGTGAACCACATTGAGTAGGCGAGGTCCTTCATAAAATCCTTGACCACTAACCTCTCCTTGTCCAGCACTAACAGACTCCTTTTAAGGACATGTGTCCGTGATCTGTCTCCCCAGATGTTCCTTATCGGATGAAATTCATCACACAGGTGCCCATCCAAAGGAATTCATCTGATGCAATGAATGTTGAAAAGGATGATACCAACCTCTCCATGCTGGAGATGGGAGGTGTTGGTATTTGGGGAACACTGGGTAAAGAGATCTGACAGAAGTTCATGCCCGTCGTAGAAATGGAACTGCAACGTCCATACTGCCTCGAACAACCCAATGTGCTGCTGTTTGGCCCCAAACCGATCAGACATTTGGCATATCCTATATACCCAGGACATCTCACCTTTGAAGTATCCTCCAGACCTCAAGTCCCAATCCTGCAGCCGACATTTGGTCCCATCAGTGATGCTCTATCAGAAAGTACTTGTGTAATGATCTGGAGAACCTTCATTGGCCGGCTCATTTCCCAAAACGGTCCTGATCCTGGGGTTCAGGAAGTAAACATCCATGTGCCTCATTTATCTCACTAGATGTCCATTTTTAGTAACATTGTATCATGTGAGATCATCCTCCCTGGTCACCCATGACAACGATGTGTTGACTTCAAATCCTTGCACGAGTGCCTCTTCTAAAATATCGATGTCTCATAACATTAAGTTTTCAGACATTGTATACTCCTTTTAGGCTGGGATCAACATGTTGAAATGATCTTGGTTGATGGATAAAATCTTTGGTGCACCATAAACCTCAGGGTTGGAAACCATCTCAGCCATTCAAGCAGCACACATAGCTTCTCTCACTTTGTCAGTCTGATTAGCAGCCATCTTATTCTGGCAAGGTGTATATAAGATCATGCGAAAAGACCGCTACGACGCATGAAAACCCGGAGTTGGTGCATAAAAAAAGGGTAGAATCCAAAACACCCCAGTTCATTGTGTAAAAGCATAGCCGAACTCGTGGAATTACATGCAGTGGAAGGAAGATTCCACGCAAAGAAAGGGGGGTTTTTCGTGCATGAGAGATCAGGACTTATAATGCGAGAAAATCCATATGGACTAAGGGACCTACGAGGGTTTTTTATAGGCGCGGAGCAATGATTCCATGCGTGGGAAAAAATGTTTTCGCACAACTTCATGGTTTTACGCACACAGGATGTGTTTTATGCACACCTCCCACAAGAGGTTAGGCAACTCAGCGATTACCTTAGAATTCGACCTTTGCGTGCCTTCAATGATCCAATTCCGAGTGGGCACATTTTTTTATGCCGAAAAGTTCTCAAGGCCTAATGAGGGTATTTTAAGATAGAAACCAAGGAATATTTTGAAATAGCGATCTAGTCTAGGAGGAACAGAAGGGCCACAAGGAAAATCCATGAGGGTGCAAGAAAAACCTCTCACCCGCATGGAAAAATGCGGGATCCGAGGGAGTTTTCACGTGAAGGCGCACACACATTCTCACAACCTACACAAAGCGTTTAATCATTCTCGTATCCAATATGCGGTGCATAATCTATCACGCAGCCGACACCGGGCAAGCGATCTTTCACACTGACCGACTTACACATGGACCCGATGGCACCGAGCACCTAAAAATAGAAGGGCGACCCTTCAACTTTTGGCGGAAGAAGAATATGAACTGTCTCCTTTATGCAAAATACACCTCTCTCGTGAAAAAGATATGGCCTTTAGGTATATAATATTCAACAAAAGGTCTCCCAGGGGACCGCCTTCGTGAAGGACCACTCAAGCTTGATCCTCGTCCATGACTTTAAAAGTTGGGACCATTTGAATCAATCCCTTCCACTTACATGCAACACATTGGACCGTTTTTTCATGAAAATGCGTCAAATTTTGTATAAACCCTTGGCCCCCCTTAGAGCGCAAACATCTCCAACTACACGGAACCCCGTATTTTATGTGCATCTATTCCAATTGCATGCCAATTGAGAGAAAACCTTTCCAATTGCACGAAATCTTACAGGTCCTCTCACCTCACCCTTTTCCATGCAGCTGCTCTGTTTGCACGCAAACTGCCCTTCTTATGCGTAATCTTTCTCATGTATTCGATGTCCCACTACCAGAAATCATCTTCAGACATTTCTTAGGACCAATGAATCTATGTTACACACCATTATCCCATACAACCCTCTAGGTTTATATGAAGTGACTTCAAAATCCCTTGGGCAGTGCATCATATTCTGTTACATCTCCTAATGCTTCTTTTCATAGGCATGCTAGTTGATATTGCTTCTTCACATATCCACACTAATGTGGAACCCTCAATGGATCACTCCATAACACCCCCACGCCACGACATTTCTAATGCCTCCCCTTCCCCAAGGGTGGGTGGGTATCAGTTATGTAAGTCCTAGGGGTGTGGAGTGAACCCGCCTCTTCTGAGATGCAGGATGTTAAAATTCCAATCCCTATCGTCCCTAGCACATGACGTTAAATTTTGGCCTCACCTCATGCATTCTATGTGAGGTGCCCCATCTCAGTCATTATCTACACCTACTAGTCTCTACAAGAGTGAGTTTTTTCTCACACAAAATGAGATCATCTTTGTTGGAGTGCTGCCGGTCCGCATGGAAGGGCAACCACCTCAGTGTAAGCCCCTATCCTTTTTTGTGAAAGGTAGTACCCATACTCCTTCTACCGTCATCCTTGCCAAAGACAAAGAGGCGAGAAGGGAACTAGGACCTTCGTTATGCCATACCTCTCCCGATGATATTTATCACCATTGGGCCTCCATACTGGAGTATGTCACAATCACCATCTCTTTGGGTCACTCCAAGCATAAGACCTTGTTTCCTCATTGGGCGTCTAACCATGTTTAAGTCCCATTCCACTTCCCACAGACGCACCTTTCAAAACGTGATCATCTGATCTCTGATGCCTCTTGATTCTCACACCGATCATGACTCATGTGGGTTTAGAGTAAGCGTCGACCATGGAATCCTATCTGGGCCACTTTAGAGCGTAATCCCCACACACCATCCAAACTATGTGGATTTTTATCTTTTCCAAGGTAAGGTATGTAGAAATCCTCCACAAGTTTCATGTCCAACATCAATTTGTTCCGACCATCTTCACGTCATTTCCTAACCATCCGAACTATGTGGAATTTGATCCTTTCCAAGGAAAGTTATGTAGGAACCCTCCACGAGGTTCGAGCACAACACCCATTGGTCCGATTATATACACATCGGTTCCCAGAATTCTGAACTATGTGGACTTTGATCCTTGCCATGGTATGGTACGTAGAAGCATGCACGAGGTTCAAGCCCATCATTTATTGGTCCCAACAATCTTCACATCTGTTCCCACCATCCCATATGAACTACATGAGTTTGATACTTGTCTCCTAGATAGGGTATGTTGGAAGCCTCTATGAGGATCAACCCCATCCAGTGGTAATTTATTGTGACCCATCCAGCGATAAGACATTATAACCCATCTTACTATAAGCCGTTGTGACTCATCCAGCGGTAAGCCGTTGCATTCCCCGATCATCGGTAATCCGTTGATGTCACCTTTTTTGGGACTCAGATCTCTGGTCCACCCCCAGGCGTCCGATCAACTCATGCTACTAACCACTTGTGATCCCCCAGTATATCATCGGGTCATTTTCCTCTATGCACAACCAAATCATATACCCCATCTTGAACAATAGAGACTTTGATTCCCTGACACATGGATATGTCGGAGGTCTCTTCGAGGCTCTAGTATTACATCACTTTCTCTCTCGAGTCAAAATTATCTCATTCTCCACCAACGTCATTTAACCATCCATTATCAATCTTGATTCTTACCCGGACCACCACAACTCGGTGAGATCACGTCAACTAACCTCCAAGCATCAGTGTTCCCTCTAGGGGTAGGAACTACCTCATCCACTACCTTTAGTGTTCTGATAAGTCAGATCCATCTCTCCTAGACATTAATCTCATGGCATACCCTATGTTAAACATGGTAAGATGAGGAAAACCTCAGAGACATGCCTATGGAGTACAATTACCCGCATTCGTTTTGGTATTCCTTAGGCTTCAGTGCCCTCGAGAATCCCTATGATAAGGGGAAGAAATCCAGGCATGCTAGTGCTCCAGTGTCCAGACACTCCAGTGATATCCAACATGAATACTATGCAAACAAATTTTAGTACCCTGACTGAACCCTTTGGAATGTCCTAACATATGTCGTGTAATTAACTGGTGTCCATGAAGATATGGCACATGGAAGAGTTTCACAAACAACGTATTAAATCTATAAGGGAGACCCGAACATGGTGATTATTTCCGAATATGAATCCATGGAAGGAAGAACCGGTATCCCATCATCATGTTTTGATCAAGGAGAAGATGTCCCTGAATAAGCGTTAGATGTCTCCAGCCTTTGGAAAGAGGGAATGTGGGGAAACAAACATCGTCCTTGTCCTCAAACAGATGGATAGATGTTTGCGACTTGTAGAAAGCATCAAATAAAATTGTATCATCAAACTAGATAATCCAAGTCCAAGAAGTCTGTATCAATCCATAACTATACCATTATTGCTTGTAATATTTAAAAGATCCATTTGAAACTTCAAAACATTTGATTTATATCCTATACATATCCAAGAATAAATTATAATTAAGGAAATTAGTTTTGGAATCCATTTAATATATATCAAAATCATCATGTTATTGTAGGGATATCAAATACAAATGGACCTTATAATTTTTAAATGTGAAATGTTTTCTTTGTAGTCAATATAATAAATTTTCTTATAAAATTTATCGAGTAGTATTTCATTATAGATAGACACTCTACCATCCATGTTAATCTTTAATAAAAAAACCCCACATTCACCCTACAGTATATAACACTTAAAATTCATTAAAAAGGTTCCAAACATACTTTATGTATATGGAGGGCACCTTTGATTCCATGGATTTTATGAATCTATTGGAGTATGCACTCTCAGTGGGTTCATGGAGGGAATTAGGTTAATCAATTATGAATATAATTTCTGTGTAATTATCATGGAGAAATCCATATCTATTAGGTTCTGGATGAATCCAACCTCTCATTAAAATTTCTATTATATCATGATATTCATCATATTTCATAATGATTTGTTCCTTTTCAGACATGATTTTCTATATATAAATTAATAAATTTTGATATATTAATGACTTATTATTTATTATTTGTTGAATCAGATTCTTCATATTCTGTAAGACACTCCAATTTATTGGAAATGAGAAAAAGTATTGAAAATGACGCTGATTAGAACTGAAAAATGTATTATCGTAATGAAGTATGTCTATAGGATACTTCTGGGGGTTGAAACAGGTAAACTGTGGTGAAATAAATACTTAAGAGGTGTAAACTATTAATTTTGGGCCTTTTTCTAATTCATGGCTTGTGACAATTACAATGACTAAACCAAGTTTAGTACATGAAACCATTATAGGGAATTAAATAATTTTAGTTCTTTAAAAAATTATAGTTCATTATTCCAATTCATGATGTGAAAATATTATAGGGTATGAAAAGATAAATAGAATGAAATTGCAGGATTTTCTATGTTAATCTATATTTTTAATGGAAATTTCAATGAAATAACGACCCAAAATTCCACCCAACTCAACAGATTGACACAAGACTCGTAATGGGACACATTTTTTAGTAATTAAATCCATCATGACATCTATTTATTTCTATAAATAGATAGATGAGATACTACTTCCAAAAACAGATTCTAGGGACCAAAATATAGGGCGAGAAGAAGCACTGTTGTAGGTTCCTACCCTTTATTATTATCTATTTTATCATTCTATTTTATTTTCCTTCATTTCATACCTCTTGACTAATCATCTCTATAATGAGGGGGTTACCCCCCCCCCCTTCTATGAAGAGTGATATATAACCATTGGGGGAAGTTCCAGTTGGATCTATTACTTATTCTTATTCATGTATTTTGATTTTTTATAGTATTTTTATCAATATACAATCCATTTAATTTATTTTTATGACTAACATTGATAATTGAATCTGAATTAACATTTAAATTTGCAGAATTAGTTACCAAAAATTGAGGTATGACTATTTTCACATTCAGGTTAACAATGTTTTATTATGGTATGGAGACAAACACTATTCATCATTTCAATGATTATTGGAAAATGGGAAATGGGGAATCATAGTATTAAATATGAAATACTATGAAAATTTGAGACCCCTCATATAGACTCTATCACCAAACATGGATGAGTAAATTATATTACTAAAATCCAATTTCATGTGAACCATAAAACTTAAAAACCCCAAAACACCTTCAAATATAATTTCAAAACTACCAATCTACATCAATTAACTTCTTTATTTCTATTTCCTAAAACTCTTCCACCACAATAAATTTTTCATTTTTTTTAAAATCCACATTGAGGGTATGTGGTATCATTTATATCAACCTCTTACAAAGGACACCCACTGTAGAAACCAAAGAACCACAACTATAAAATATTTTGACATTTCAAAATCCAAATTTCATGTATGGGGCACATGCCAGCCCACTTCACGCACCCCGTAATAGACAATCACCATCCATAAACTTTTAAAAAAAGTCACAAGAAAACTCATCTCAAGCCACATGCTATGATATGTCCAACACACCATCCATTGATCACTTTAGCTGTCATCTTCACGGATTCAGCCAATAACCATCACCATCAACAGAAACACATCAACAAGGCCTCTGGTATCTTCTCTGGAAAACCATCATCACCATTCCAAGATCCTTCAAAACAACCATTGATCCTACCATCTCATGAAAACCAATACTCATCAATAGAATATCATTAGAAACCTACAAGCTGGAAACCTTCATCATTATAGAAATCATCCAGAGCACCATCACATACCACCATTAAAAAAGAACACCTTCAAAGATATCCGAAATTTGAATATGCCGCCTTGACCAAACACCATTGATGTTGAAATAGGTCTTCATCAATAAATTATCATAATCACAAGCATCATTATTTTGGATTCAACACCATCACCCTCAAAACCATTGAACACCACCTACATCAAAAATAGGACAGACTCAAATCCACATCACCACCATCGTCACTATTCCAACATCCCACCAAAATGTTGAAGCCCATAAAAATAATACTAAATAAGGACTCCTCACACCAATCTACCATCACCATAAAATGAGATCACTGACTGAAATAAATGTCCACAATGAAATAAGAAACTAAATTATTCATATTTAATCAATTTAAATAAATCATAACACTACATTCCTAATTAAAAAATTTCTATATATATACAGGTTTGACCTTCGCCATCCCTAATACTACATATTAATTAATTATGTTGTATGTTTTGAGTTTTAAAAAAAATATTTTCATTATACATGTAGTTAATTAATGATACCCTTATGGACTTTCAAAATAAGCACACTTTTTAGGGATTGATGATAATTGTTTTTAAAGATAATTTTAATTATACTAATTTACATTATTTTCCCTATTTTTTCTGGTGTGGTTATGTTTTGGATTTATAATATTTTTAAAAAATATTTATTAATGAATGACCACAACATATTCATGAAAGGAAATGCGATTTTTGACATAGATCCCAAACAAGAGAAATACATATTTAAGAACCAATAAACCATGACCATGGGGGAACATAGATCAATAAAATTTCTATATGAAATTAGAAAATGGATCCAAGGTTACATATTCCCACTAAAAGAGGTGACCATCCAACACAGTGTTTAAGCCGATCATCCTCAAACCTCCCTTGTTGAAAATAAATTTTAGGTCAATACATACATCATTATGATGATTTAAAACAATGTTCAGTTCAACATACTACCACATAAATTCCTAAACACCTCTCTAGAAAATATCATGGAGATCTATGATACCTTCTAATTATATAATCTTTAAAGAGATGTGGTAAGACTCTTCATCTTCTAGATTTATTTATGAGAGAAATTTTAGGACTATATCTAACTACACTTGACATGTTCCATCACTATATTGAATCACCTATCATGAAACATTCTTAATTATTCCCATCATGAATATTTATGGAGATATGGGTATACATTATCAAAATTTTCAATTTGAAGAGGAATCACTTTATAATGCTTGTGAATGTTACAAAGTCATGACTCATAAATTCCCCCCTCATGGTACAGAGGTATGACTACTAATCCAGATGTGTTCCATTGGTTTTCCATAGGGAAATAGGTCGATTCGAGATGAGGTTGCTAGATGACCACTAATAATGAAATCAACTGAGTAGGGAAACTTCCATCTTGATTAAATAATAAGAAATAGATTTCAGTAGATATGGGAATAGATGTAATGAAGTGGAAACAACATAACTAATAACATTACTTTGATAGTCACACACATAGACCCAATAAAATAAAAGATTCACACAATGATAGGATGGTATCAAAAATCAGTAGGTATGTTCATAAAATAGGTTAACTATGATGATTATAATCGTGGTAATAATCTTATGGGTTGGTGGTTGTAACAACATGGTTAAGGTTACTAGTTGTGGGAACCGAGTTTTAATGCATTATAAGGGACATTACTGTAGAGTCATGTCCATAAGCCAGTGGGGTATTTAGTTACACTCATGACCTCCTCCAGAGCTCCAATCAAAGAATTGACAGCATATTCAAAATATCAATGTGTGTAAATATAGAATTTTATATATGACTCAAGATATTATAGAGACGCACACCTCAACCTCGAATGCGAAGTAGGAAAACTCATCGAACATGTTTGGGAGAGACAAAGAGGATTACTTATTGGATTACCTAAAGTATATACACTTGAAGATTTCAGAGTCATTAAAAAATGAGTAGAAAAGAAAATCATGATCATCCCCCACCGAGAAAAGTACAACAAGAAAAGTGAGAAGAGCTTGAAAATTTAAGGAACAAGAAACTAAAGAAGCTGAAAATGGGGAACCATAAAAATTCATGTTGGGACTAAATTTTATATAATGAATAGAGAAAAAGAAAATCAATATTAAAAAAATGTAAGTATCTCGTAGACTATGAAAAATTGAAAATTATAATTCCTTTTAATGTGGATATCATGAACATGCTGACCTACTAGAAATTAATGATAGAGATTATAACCTACAATAAGAAGCTAGAAGAGATTGTCATTATCCCCCACACATGTGAGTGTTCGATGATGGTATAAAAGGACATACCTATGAAGAAATAAGACCCCAAGTATTATTTAAATTCCAATTTATTTTATAAAAAATAAATTTGCAAACAATTTATGAGAATTTGGTGAACGTTTCAACATCACGTTATACACCACTTAAAGGATCCTATGAATGTAGAGGCAAAAGCCCACAAGAGTTGAACTTAAATTATCAGACTAATTGGTGAAGTGACCCAAATAGGACATCATTGTTATTATGAACAAAGTCAACAATTTATACTTTATAATTTACATATTAATATTGGATATAAAATAGGATAAAAGACATCTCATTTTGGGAAGGACATTTCTTTCTATAATGTTTGCACTGATCGATATACAAAGTGAATATATTGGTCTTAGAGTTTTAAATGATAAGTATGTATCAATGTCCATCAGGAAATAAATAACTATGATGTGAGGAAAGACAATCAGTTTGGAGAAGAAGAAAGACCCAAATTTGAGGGTATCACTAAATTTTAAGTGGTACATGAGATTTCTATTGTTTTTTAAGAGGATGGTCAATGTAAAAAAACTAAAAAGAAAGAAGAAAATTTAAAATGTTAAATCATTTTTACTAGAGTAGAGACAGATCCCAAAAAGATTGAATAAGGACAATACGTATATACGATACATGAACTACAATTTAGTTCATTGGGATTGAGGAAGAACTTGTGGATTTGACTAAGGGAAATCAAGAAATTATTTCTATTAGTAAGAGTTAAACTAAATAGAGAGGGAGGAAAAGATCCAAACATTATAGATATGTCATATTTCATGCCTTTTACAGAACATGTCCTGGTAAAATATATATAATGATCTATAACTTGATCTATAGTTGAAGGAGGTAAGGTTGATTCAATGACAATAAATAAAAGAGATTACGAGAGGAAAGTTGATTTTTTAGAATTTTTATTTATTTAGGTTCTTTTTTGGAGTCACATAAGAAATCTACCTCAATTCATTGAATATTAATTAATTATTGAACTTGTTTTGATGTAACGCCCCGACCCCAGCTACCCAGAGCCGGTGTGTTACTTCGTAACATTGGCATGATCACAAAAGATCAAGTCTCGAAAGACCGATTAGTTTAGTAGCCTTGGAAACACTAGATACATTCATAAGTCTTTCATTACATCAAAAAGTGAAAAACTACAAAAAAACATGGTCTTCATAGTCCACACTCATATCTTCACTGATTATTCTTGCAAGTCAGTCATAAAATACTTCTTCACAACCTGGAAAATTTTTAAACATTGAAAGGGGTGAGCTCAAATGCTCAGTAAGGATAACAATAATGTGGAAGCTTTCATAAATAAACATTAACATTTAAGGCAATGTATAACTAAAACAAAAGCCTCTTAAACATGAACTTCAACATAATACGGCAAAAGTAAAATGAGATAATGCCATTTACTTCTTCACATGGATATTCTACTGGTCGAATAATCACATGTAATATCAATAACCACTTTCATAATGAGGGAATGTATAATGCCAGACATTCTGAAACATTTTGTCAAGGCCTCGGCCAAGACATCTAAAATGATTAAGGCCTCGGCCAAAACCATAAATCAAATTGGGAAAGGGCCTCGGCCAATTCCACGTCTAGTTGTCTCATGAGACCTACCGATGCATCGAGGAGCTATTGCGGGCTCCACCCGTCACTTATTAAGTCCAATACATTCCTCATATGAATAGGTTTAAACATATCATAAACCATAACATAATCATATCACATAAAACATGCATAAAGGAAACATAACATTTCCACATTTCAATCACAAGATATCAATACAACACATTGTTATAATAAAAACGCTTTCAAAACCATTTTCAATACCAAAATAAAAGAATGTTAAAACTTTGTATTTATTTTTCATTAAAAAAAAGATGGCTTATAGAGGAAGCCGAAACTCAAATAATGGTCACGGCGGCGGAGAAGTCGTTGTCGCCGCATAAGTACGGAAAGAAAAACATTCCCTTTTGTCGTTTAGCAAAACTCTTTGTATAAAAAGATTCCTTTTGAATAACCGTAAAAGTCAAAGGAGTTTATACACCGTATAAAAGAAAGTTGTGTATAAAATGAAATATGCCTCAATGAAAGGAGATTGAGAAGAAGTCCTTAAAAGATCATTTTTAAAATAAAATAGATCTATTATGTGTATTCACTATAGGTACACATAAAGAATGTAAAAATACAAGATAGGACATAATAATATCATGAAGTAATTTGAAAGTAGGAGATTAACCCAAAGAATTGAAGTTGGGTTAAGAAGTTCCCTTACCTTGTGTCCGACTTGACTCAACCGTTCTTTAACCTCCTGAATAATAAACTAGAGTTAATATCTACCTTATTAAGAACCATTTTAAATTTCATTATCCTTTTTATATCACTTATTACAATGTTATGAACATTATGTAATTACTTAAGTTAATAACGGTCGTTTTGTCGATCTTTGGTACATGAGTCAACAATAAACTTCTTATAATTATAAGTTGTTCATGTGGTGAAATATCCATTATATCCAGAATTATATTAATGATGTAGATATCATATATATCATATATATACAGTATATACATTCATTTATAATATTACGTAACATTTAGAGGTAAGAAATGAAATGCACCGTTCATGGAGACGGTAAGCCGTACGTACGCATGAACGCTACTTTCATTTCTATTTCGTATTTAATGGAACGAAGTCATAATGATATAAATGTATAATATAATTCCAGTATAATATATTGTATAATACCATTTACTCCATCCTTTATACATCCCACATATGGCATTAACGATTCAAATCACTTTGAGGGGGCGGTAGTCCGCACTTCCTAAAATGAAATTATCGCATTTTACCCATAATGGAAATCATAAAGTAAGCCATAAATGAAAAATACAGAAGCATAAGTAAAACATAAACAAATTATATATCATATATAAAAATAGTGACATCTTAATGGCCACCTTTGAAAGTGTTATATGAGTGTTGAACAATCATCGCTTCGTGAGGCAGAAATTCGCCATCCACAGAAACCGTATGTTCTTTAACCATTAGATGTAGGTGTGTGTAAGTGTAGCTCGAATAATTATTATAACAACATCCTAGTATATTGAGGATACTGGTGTTGTTACAAAAGAAATAAAGAAAAAGAGTTTAGGGGGTTGGAGAAGAAAAATAAAACAAAACAACATTATAAAAGACATTACCTCAAAATCGGGTAACTCTTTTTGATTTGAGCTAAAGGCTTCCTTGGGAAGAGTTCTGCCCAAAGTGAGGCTTCTAGGAGTAATGGAGGAATGTTGGGAGAGTATTTGGGAAGAGGTTCGCCGAGCCAAATGGCTTGAAAGTGTAAATGAGGTGGGAGAGGTGGGGGCCTTTTATAAGTGGAGAGGAGGGGCACTTTTGGAAAGATTGAAATGTTACATTATTTCAAAATGCTTTTCGGATTCTAAAGGTCCCACATTTATATAATTCGAGGCTAAGGTGATAAGGTTTCGAAATATCTTCATCCAATAGGCTTTGGACAAGTTTAAGCCTTGGATTTTGCATTATCTTCTCATTTTATTTAAATCGTTAAATAATGAGGTCCTCGCCACATCATAATGATGTCATAAATAATTTAATTTATATAATGTCTAAAAATTATAAAAAAATTACTATGATGTAGGAAATCGTTTTAGCTTTCTAATGAATATTTATAGTCAAAATATGGACTTGTGTAACCCTACTTAAAAATTGTTTTAGTAAAACAATTTATGTTAGTGTCATTTTCACTTTAACATTAAATAAAAAGTAATTTATGTTATTTCCCAACAAAAGTGGATCCATGGGGTCCCCAAGTTAGGCCATGTCTTGTCTTGGTCGGCCATGACACAACCATTAAGGTTGGGACATGTGTCTAGGTCATTTCATATTATTAAAGTATTATTTATACCTTAAACCACACTAATTACCACTAATCGCGATTAAAACTTAATAAGTTACTATTCACCAAAAAATTATTTTTATCCCATTGAACCACATTTTACTTCTTAATGACAACCATGTATGTCGGATTTTTGAAAATCAAATCACAGAAGTGGTAATATTTCATTTAAACGAAAAATCAGTTATTTAACTACCACTTAGTGGTTTCACTATTCATCAAAAATTGAAGTTTTTCAGAATAAGGCCAAAATTTCACCCTAAGCTATAATTGATATTCCGAATTCAAAAATGATGTCTATTTTACAAAATTCCAAACATATAAGTTGCATTAATTAATTTTATAATTAATTCCCGCTGTTACGACAAATAGCGTGTTTTTAAGAAACAATTTATATCAAAAGATTGGCAATTGTTTATGTCCAATTTCAATGTTAAATTAATTCTAATGACCACCATTGGATAAAATGGTAAAAATATATTCTAATTATACCTTAAAACCACTAAATAGTATAACTTATCACTATTAATTATTTTTATTAAAAAGGTTGTTTTAAGTATTTTTCACTATTCATAAAAATTTGGAAGTTCTCAGAAAATTACAAAAAATTCAACATAGGCTAATATCAATATTAGGAATACAAAAATGAAGTCCATTTTGAAATATAAAATTTCTATAATTTTAAAAAGTGGTTATTACTATTCATAACGGCTACTTTGATTTGTCGCGGTGTTTTAGAACTCGAAGTTGCGTACAATGCAAGCTATTGCATTATTGAATGAGAAGCGTATCGTGGAAGCTTGGGGTGTTACATTCTCCCCTCCTTCAATAAATTGCGTCCTCGCAATTTGAAATTTTTCTTTGAAAATAAAAGGTTGAAAAGGGAAAATATCTTTGTGGAAAACCCACATCGGAAATAAGATTAATCAAATTTAGCCTTAATAAGAGGTAAATGGAAATAAGAAAGTCACCACCAAATTATAATCTCGATAAGGAGAACATTGGTGGCAATTAGAGACATATAATTGGAGGAAAAACGTAAATATTTGTAGGGAGTGATTGAGGTCATCAATAACAATCAACTGTCAAATTGAGGGCCTCAAAGCCTTCAATCTATGTTGATTTAAAATATCATCAGTTCAACCAGACATAAGGTATTAGGATAACACATTTTTTTGTTTTAATATCCCTTTACTAAAGTTTAAGAATTAATTTATTCATTGAATAAGAGATAGGTATATATGTATTTATGCTTGACAATTAGAGTTTCAACCTTCAAATCATCTTTCACTCAAAAGATAATAGAACTCAAAAATATTATTATTATCCTAATTGTATAAGGTTCCAAATGTTAACAAATACCATTTAGATTAGTAAAATTATATTGTAATAACCAGGGACTTCCTGTAGGCTAGTGGTAGGAAATAAAGGCTTGTCGCACTATGGTTGTGGTTTCGATTCCTGCAGCTTTGTCCGATGCGACGAGTTATGCCCCACCCTGCAGGTTGTCCTTTTTCTAAAAATATAGTATTATAGTATTCCAGAAATAATCTTCAGAAAAGTTTTAACCTTAAACAATACTATTCAAAGTTCAACTTAATCCATCCCAACATTTATAGTTATCCAAAATACCTCTGTCCAAACTTTCTCTAAAAGGTCTCTTAATTCCAAAATCAATTGTAACATCAGATTCCCCAAACAAAGAAAAGTTTCTCTTATTGTCACATACTAAAAATATGATTACCTTAATCATATTAAAACCTTACTGAAACCAACAAGTACTGCAGTACAATCCTTATATAGATCACATTATTCTAATAACCAGAATATAATCCTTGAGTCCAAAAGCACCAATACATTAATTATTCTGCTTCAACTGTAGTAATAGCATAAGATTGTCCTTGATCCCTTGGCCTTTTCTGAGGTAATTTTACTTGACGCTTAGGACATTCATTTGCATAATGACCCATTTCTCTACAATTGTAGCATTCAACTTTGACAGCCTCTTTCTTTCCCTTGCAATCACGAGCCTGGTGACCCTTTTCTCCACATTTATAACAGACTCCCATTCCTTTTAGGCAAGTACCAGGGTGATTCTTCCCACAATTATCACATAATGGAAAATCCTTCTTTCCCTTTTTCCCTTTATCCGTCTCTTGTTCCACCATTCTCTTCTTCTCTTGCTTTACTTTGTTGTCATAAGACTTAGAGAATTCCTTTTCTGTCTTGATAGCACATGAGACTATATCTTCGTATGATGAGAAGGATTGTGATACTAAAGCACGACGGAGAAATGGTTTTAACCCATCAAAGAAACGATCAATCTTACTCCTTGGGTTACGTATATAATCGGCAGCATGCCTCGCTAACCTTGTAAAGGTAGCCTCATACTTTGCGACATTCTCATCCTCCTTCTGCCTCAAACTCAGAAATTGCATTTCCATATCTGCTCGATGGTCTCGAGGAAAGTATTTTTCTAAAAATAGCTCTTTGAACTCCTGCCATTCCATGTTTGTTAATTCATCATCCTCCTTTGTGTTTTGAATTAGTGACCACCATTGATCGGCATCTCCAGTGAGGCGGTAAACTGCCATGATAACATTCTCCCTTTCACTACTCCCCAAAGCCTGAAATATTTTCTCTAGGGAATTTATCCATTGCTCGGCTACTAAGGGATTTGTACTCCCATTGAACATTGGTGGTTGTTGCCTCATGAAACGATCTAGCATTGATCCTCCACGTTGCGGATCAGGGTGCTCCATACGAGTAAGGTTGTTATTCATAACCTGCGTGAGTTGTCCCAGTATGGTAATAAGTTGATCAGCACCAGTTGTATCTCCAGGTCCACAATAATTATCTTGAGCAGGAGGGCAATCCCTACACGGAGTGCGTGCATTGATACGGTTTCCATTCCTTCCACTAGGCGCCATTTCTAAATAATGGCATAAACTAGATTAGTTTATGAATCAAAATACATAATCACAAACTTATAAAACACTTAACTTAAATTGAACTATTTATGGATATAATCCATAATTATAAAAAGGTTTTATTTGAGGAAGTATATACTCATAACCGTTCATAGTGGTTTGTAAAGAAAATGAGAATTATCCTAAGCATATCCCCCGGGAGTGTCGTAACCAAGAGTGCAGCAAGGCCCGTTGTCGTGCACCAGTTCCCGTTCGAGTCTAGCTCAAAGCGGTGTTTTCGGGTTTTACCCCTAGGTACATCTGTGCCAGAGCCGCCTCTACCTGCTCGTATCCAGATAGGGATGTATTGCTCGGAAAACTCACAACATCTCTACAATACCAAAATTCTAGGAAGTTCTTCTATACTAATCCTCAAAGTCTATCTTTGGGCTATGTGCTCTAATCAGAGTTTATCTAAATCTAGCTTCCAAGGTTAGTACTAAACTGCCTCTGATACCAACTGTAACGCCCCGACCCCAGCTACCCAGAGCCGGTGTGTTACTTCGTAACATTGGCATGATCACAAAAGATCAAGTCTCGAAAGACCGATTAGTTTAGTAGCCTTGGAAACACTAGATACATTCATAAGTCTTTCATTACATCAAAAAGTGAAAAACTACAAAAAAACATGGTCTTCATAGTCCACACTCATATCTTCACTGATTATTCTTGCAAGTCAGTCATAAAATACTTCTTCACAACCTGGAAAATTTTTAAACATTGAAAGGGGTGAGCTCAAATGCTCAGTAAGGATAACAATAATGCGGAAGCTTTCATAAATAAACATTAACATTTAAGGCAATGTATAACTAAAACAAAAGCCTCTTAAACATGAACTTCAACATAATATGGCAAAAGTAAAATGAGATAATGCCATTTACTTCTTCACATGGATATTCTACTGGTCGAATAATCACATGTAATATCAATAACCACTTTCATAATGAGGGAATGTATAATGCCGGACATTCTGAAACATTTTGTCAAGGCCTCGGCCAAGACATCTAAAATGATTAAGGCCTCGGCCAAAACCATAAATCAAATTGGGAAAGGGCCTCGGCCAATTCCACGTCTAGTTGTCTCATGAGACCTACCGATGCATCGAGGAGCTATTGCGGGCTCCACCCGTCACTTATTAAGTCCAATACATTCCTCATATGAATAGGTTTAAACATATCATAAACCATAACATAATCATATCACATAAAACATGCATAAAGGAAACATAACATTTCCACATTTCAATCACAAGATATCAATACAACACATTGTTATAATAAAAACGCTTTCAAAACCATTTTCAATACCAAAATAAAAGAATGTTAAAACTTTGTATTTATTTTTCATTAAAAAAAAGATGGCTTATAGAGGAAGCCGAAACTCAAATAACGGTCACGGCGGCGGAGAAGTCGTTGTCGCCGCATAAGTACGGAAAGAAAAACATTCCCTTTTGTCGTTTAGCAAAACTCTTTGTATAAAAAGATTCCTTTTGAATAACCGTAAAAGTCAAAGGAGTTTATACACCGTATAAAAGAAAGTTGTGTATAAAATGAAATATGCCTCAATGAAAGGAGATTGGGAAGAAGTCCTTAAAAGATCATTTTTAAAATAAAATAGATCTATTATGTGTATTCACTATAGGTACACATAAAGAATGTAAAAATACAAGATAGGACATAATAATATCATGAAGTAATTTGAAAGTAGGAGATTAACCCAAAGAATTGAAGTTGGGTTAAGAAGTTCCCTTACCTTGTGTCCGACTTGACTCAACCGTTCTTTAACCTCCTGAATAATAAACTAGAGTTAATATCTACCTTATTAAGAACCATTTTAAATTTCATTATCCTTTTTATATCACTTATTACAATGTTATGAACATTATGTAATTACTTAAGTTAATAACGGTCGTTTTGTCGATCTTTGGTACATGAGTCAACAATAAACTTCTTATAATTATAAGTTGTTCATGTAGTGAAATATCCATTATATCCAGAATTATATTAATGATGTAGATATCATATATATCATATATATACAGTATATACATTCATTTATAATATTACGTAACATTTAGAGGTAAGAAATGAAATGCACCGTTCATGGAGACGGTAAGCCGTACGTACGCATGAACGCTACTTTCATTTCTATTTCGTATTTAATGGAACGAAGTCATAATGATATAAATGTATAATATAATTCCAGTATAATATAGTGTATAATACCATTTACTCCATCCTTTATACATCCCACATATGGCATTAACGATTCAAATCACTTTGAGGGGGCGGTAGTCCGCACTTCCTAAAATGAAATTATCGCATTTTACCCATAATGGAAATCATAAAGTAAGCCATAAATGAAAAATACAGAAGCATAAGTAAAACATAAACACATTATATATCATATATAAAAATAGTGACATCTTAATGGCCACCTTTGAAGGTGTTATATGAGTGTTGAACAATCATCGCTTCGTGAGGCAGAAATTCGCCATCCACAGAAACCGTATGTTCTTTAACCATTAGATGTAGGTGTGTGTAAGTGTAGCTCGAATAATTCTTATAACAACATCCTAGTATATTGAGGATACTGGTGTTGTTACAAAAGAAATAAAGAAAAAGAGTTTAGGGGGTTGGAGAAGAAAAATAAAACAAAACAACATTATAAAAGACATTACCTCAAAATCGGGTAACTCTTTTTGATTTGAGCTAAAGGCTTCCTTGGGAAGAGTTCTGCCCAAAGTGAGGCTTCTAGGAGTAAGGGAGGAATGTTGGGAGAGTATTTGGGAAGAGGTTCGCCGAGCCAAATGGCTTGAAAGTGTAAATGAGGTGGGAGAGGTGGGGGCCTTTTATAAGTGGAGAGGAGGGGCACTTTTGGAAAGATTGAAATGTTACATTATTTCAAAATGCTTTTCGGATTCTAAAGGTCCCACATTTATATAATTCGAGGCTAAGGTGATAAGGTTTCGAAATATCTTCATCCAATAGGCTTTGGACAAGTTTAAGCCTTGGATTTTGCATTATCTTCTCATTTTATTTAAATCGTTAAATAATGAGGTCCTCGCCACATCATAATGATGTCATAAATAATTTAATTTATATAATGTCTAAAAATTATAAAAAAATTACTATGATGTAGGAAATCTTTTTAGATTTCTAATGAATATTTATAGTCAAAATATGGACTTGTGTAACCCTACTTAAAAATTGTTTTAGTAAAACAATTTATGTTAGTGTCATTTTCACTTTAACATTAAATAAAAAGTAATTTATGTTATTTCCCAACAAAAGTGGATCCATGGGGTCCCCAAGTTAGGCCATGTCTTGTCTTGGTCGGCCATGACACAACCATTAAGGTTGGGACATGTGTCTAGGTCATTTCATATTATTAAAGTATTATTTATACCTTAAACCACACTAATTACCACTAATCGCGATTAAAACTTAATAAGTTACTATTCACCAAAAAATTATTTTTATCCCATTGAACCACATTTTACTTCTTAATGACAACCATGTATGTCGGATTTTTGAAAATCAAATCACAGAAGTGGTAATATTTCATTTAAACGAAAAATCAGTTATTTAACTACCACTTAGTGGTTTCACTATTCATCAAAAATTGAAGTTTTTCAGAATAAGGCCAAAATTTCACCCTAAGCTATAATTGATATTCCGAATTCAAAAATGATGTCTATTTTACAAAATTCCAAACATATAAGTTGCATTAATTAATTTTATAATTAATTCCCGCTGTTACGACAAATAGCGTGTTTTTAAGAAACAATTTATATCAAAAGATTGGCAATTGTTTATGTCCAATTTCAATGTTAAATTAATTCTAATGACCACCATTGGATAAAATGGTAAAAATATATTCTAATTATACCTTAAAACCACTAAATAGTATAACTTATCACTATTAATTATTTTTATTAAAAAGGTTGTTTTAAGTATTTTTCACTATTCATAAAAATTTGGAAGTTCTCAGAAAATTACAAAAAATTCAACATAGGCTAATATCAATATTAGGAATACAAAAATGAAGTCCATTTTGAAATATAAAATTTCTATAATTTTAAAAAGTGGTTATTACTATTCATAACGGCTACTTTGATTTGTCGCGGTGTTTTAGAACTCGAAGTTGCGTACAATGCAAGCTATTGCATTATTGAATGAGAAGCGTATCGTGGAAGCTTGGGGTGTTACATTTGACCAATTTATTTCTATTATTATAGGACTATCATGAGAAAGGAAGGAAACAGGTAATGGTAAGCTGGAAATGAAGCTTTTGGATCAACACATGTCAAGAAACCCACTCACATGATGAATTAATGAAAATACATGTCATGAAACCTATTCAAATTGTGAATATGATGTAGTTAAATCCAACATATCTATGTTTAAAACATAATTCAATAGGGGTGTAAGTGTTTTGATGATTCATTTTTCAAATATATACCATATTAAATCAATTCAGATCCATTATCAACCAATTATATTCCCTGAATTCGATTCTTTCTGAATCAACTCAACTGTGACACATAAAAAACATATAAAACCAAAAATGAAGGCCATTATGTGAGTTTTAAACATCGTAATAAATATATTTAATGATAAAAATGTGGAAAATTACTGGTAGATATTATCATGTGGATTATAATTTAGGAAATAATGATTTAAAGAAGAATGTTAATTTTTGTAAATAAAAAATTTCAAATATATATCATGCCATGAATTTATGATATTATAAATAACTGATTTTATTATTTTTATTCATTTCCATGATTAGTTTTTGTAAATCTTTATTCCAATTCATGATACATCCTCTAAGCCTAATATTTAACATTCTCTCCTATTGTATATTTCCAAAATGACTCAGGCATGTTCCCTTTAAAAAATTCCTTTTCATCTTATTGCATATATGATTGTACAAAATTCTCATTTAATATGTTTTAGAAAAAAATTATCCGTTATACTAATACCTGTATTGTATTAATCCAATTTATCCCCATAAAATCCATGAATAGTCCTTTTAGTAATGTTCTGTTTTACCACAATGTTTCACCCTTTCGCAATTTCTTCTAAATATTTTGAATGGTTATCAAAAATATGAGTGGGGGTACATGGATAAATGGAAGGGATATAAATGTGTTAATGGATATGTTTCAGGGTATTTTTTTTCAGATTTCTTTGAAGTTACATTTATTGTATTTATTATACACCCTCTTCCGAAACATTAATTTTTGAAAAAATAGTTATTTCCTTTGAAATTAAAATATCATTGTTTCTTGATTGGTTATCTTTTTATAACAATTAAAAATAGTGTCATGATGAGATCATTTGAGCTTAGGTGGTTGCTGTGAGACATTTCAAAATAACGACATTCAAAATAAATAAAATAAATAAATAATAATAATAAATATATTCCATTTTTTTGAATTTCATTTCTTTATAGTCCTTTGAGATACTAGGTGAGAGGATAAATTCATATATTCTGTGTGATTGTCATGAATATTACACTTGGGATGACCTCCATTCTGATCTTATCTTATTTGGCATCATTTTTTTACCTGAACTTTACCATAGAGTCATTTGATCCAAAATGGTGAATCCCTCATGATTATTTGTGGTTTGTTCTCTACATGGTGAAAAATGTAGATTCGTTTCAATCTTATGGTATGTGACATATTTAATAGTTATATAGTGAAACTTATTTACAATTTCATGCTGATGGTGAGTTGAAAAATTCTAAGTGATATAAATTGAAAATTATAGGTATATTAATTACATAATGAAAAATGAAAATTGAGGAATGAAGATGTCAGGTTATTTAAAAATAAGAAAAAAATACATTATTTAATTGTATCAAAAAAAAGTGAGGGACTAATGAATTTTTTCTAGATTCTCTATAGTTTAAAATCCATTTTGATCCATTTTTATATTGATATTAAATTTAAATAATGGTATGGTTAATGTCCTTTGTATTATGTTACGATTCAAACTTTGAGGATGGGTCTGATTACAAGTGTGGTGGATTTGATACAAGAATTTAATGCATGATTTTTGAAATATAAACACATTAATTTTAATATAATTGGTTAATTATTTCCCATTTATTTAAGGAATTGTTCTTATTTGAATGGAAAATCCAATTTATTAGAAGTGGGAATAGCGAGTGAAAAAACCATTTTCTAACAAAATGATGGATTCCCCTAATAAAGGTTGTTTATGGGATACATACAATGGTTGAAAAAGAAAAAATAGAGTGAAATGGGGATTCATGAACTAGAAACTAGGTATTTAGGGCATGCAACCAATTAATGGCATTTAGACATTATAGGGGATGAATCCATTTTAGTTGGTGAAACCATTATAAAGTGTGAAATCAGATGAGGACATGAATCCATTACATGTATTGAATATATTTCATGATGTGAAATAATTTTCGGGTGTGAAAAAAATTACAATGCATGAAAGATATAGGATTTTCCCAGTAAATATTTATTCTGATGGGATTCATTATGAAATAATGGCCCAGAACACCGCTCAAACCCTCAAATTGACACAATACTCATAATAGGACATATTAATGATGAAATAAATACCACAGTACCCCATATATGTTTATACATTTATAGGAGTGTTTTTTTGAGCGAAATCCAGAAACCTGTGTATAGGGACAGAATATTAGTTGCTATAGGGTCATCTCCATTATTATTCGTCAGTTTTTTCATTCACGTTATCTTTTATTTATCTCCTTCCCTCTTACTCTCTAATTAATAGGATGACGAGGTAAACCACACCTTGAGACGGGATTAGGTATCTGAAGGGGGAAGATATTGTCATATATATTTATTATTCTTATTCATGTACATGGATTTTTATAGATTGATTACCAAATTTAAATCCATTTATTTTATTTTTATCACGACCTCTTATAATTGAATATGAAAGAACATTTAAAATTTCACAACTAGTTAACATGAATTAAGGTATTAACATTGTTACATTTAGGGAAACCATGTTTAAATATGGTATCTAGATAAAATCTTTTAAAAAATTCCCTAATTACCTCACCATAGGAACGTGGAATCACAGTGTTGTTGGGTGATACTATGGCCATTAGACCCACCTCATCTCAAATCTAATACCAAACAAGGATTATAATTTCTTTTAGAAATCCAATTTCACCAAAAACATTAAACAAAAAAACCCTTACATTCCTTAAAATTTTATTTTCAAACAACCAATATAATATGTTTTGCTTCATTCTACACTTTCATAAAATTGTCCCCAAAATAAAGGTTATTTCTTTATCTTTCTTCAATTTTAAAATGATAATTATTTTGAACCCAAAAATTAACTAACATCACCATATCATTATTTTTGACTTAAAAATTTCCTATTATTATATTAAAATTAATTAAATATCTATGTTTATGTTTTTGTAAATTTTATACTTGGATTGGATCTATAGTGAAACAGCAATTCCCTTAGGTCCGGTAATCGAAATGCATATAGAATCATCTGATTTACCATAATAGAAATTATTACATCAATATGTATTTAAACATAATAATGTTCATCTATTCTTCCAACTAATTCCATGACTAATTTGTTACTTTTTAGTGACACTAGTAGTTTTGGACCCAAAAATATTGTTTTTTATATGGTAAAAATTAATTATCCATTCATTTCATTAAGATAACTAAAAAATTAATTTATTACAATTTTGGTATAATTTATCTTATTCATAATATCATATGTATTATTTACAACACCAAACCCTTATAAAAGACATAATAAGATATTTCCTAGTATAATTATCATATATAGTGTTTATGATTAAATTAAATGGCATGATGATTAATAATAAGACAATATTCAACCTGACATAACCTAAGAATGTAATTATTCCAACACATGGTCTCATTAGTGATCTTACCATGTATAACATGGTATGGCTCCACATTTTTTACAACCTATTCCATAATGATGTTCCAAGAGTAGTTATTTTTAAAAAATTTCTTTAATCTCTCAAAATTTATTTAAATTAAGGACTTATATATTCTCCACCTTTATCTAATTGGAGGTTCTTAATACTCATTCCGAGTTGATGCTATTATTAATTATGATACTCTTTGAATTTCTGAAAAGTTTCATATTTGTGTTTCATTATAAACACATAACCATACAGACAAATTTCATGATTAAATCCAATTACATACTATAACAACCAATTTATACTTACTCATTTTTTCACATATATCACATGATATGAAATAAAATAGTCCTATAGACCTGTCACATTTTATCCCAAAATAATTCATTGTCATTTTTTCCAATAAAAATGATTTAAATTTATTTACTAATTTATAATCAAATGAGTCCAACAATCCATAACTATGGAATATTTAGAAGTTTATCATGTTTATATGTTTTAAATGATAGTGAAAACTTCTTGTGGGATTAGAATCAACTCTAAAATTATTCTTCAAAATTTTTAAAAACTGATTATCCAGTTCCAGAGGGTATGAGTCATTCATTATATTCCCAATTAAATAAAACATATAATTCATTTGTTAATAATAAATCATGTACTTAATAATGAATTAAAATACATTCTTACCCATATAATATACAAAAATCATATTTCTGTTTATGGTGGGAACATAAAAATATTTTTCCAATTGTATTATTAATTCAGTTGGTAAAAATATATCATATATTATAAAATCCAATGTTATTACATTATCTCAATTTCCTATATAAAGATATACTTCACCCTTTCTCAATACCCCTATGTTGGAACCAAGGAAGTTCTTTTCTGGAAATTGAGTATGGTTTTTGTATTTTGTCAATACACAAATAAAATAT
The DNA here is from genome assembly GCA_963277665.1 of Viscum album. Lineage (NCBI taxonomy): Eukaryota > Viridiplantae > Streptophyta > Magnoliopsida > Santalales > Viscaceae > Viscum > Viscum album. The sequence goes on along the minus strand of OY728130.1, from coordinate 1,797,446,152 downwards.
TTAGAAGTTTAAATGAATGATATCATACAGTTCAAGATCACCACAATATTGATTTTTGTCTCAATTCCCAGTGTTTTCCGTATTTTGGGGGTATGAAAAAAGGAGGAAGTGGATATAATCATGAAAGGTTTATTTCGAGAATCAACTCTTCATGAAAATGGTAAGGGAATGGGTTTTGACAAGACTATGTTAACATGTGTAAATATGTGGAGAATAGATAATGGAGACGGTAATCTCCATGATTATGAGATGTATTCATAAAAAATTCATAATTTTTTGATGAAAATTTATGAGATAACAAAAAACCTAATGATTTTTGTGAAATGATAATTTCTAGGACCTTATATATGAGGCTACTTCCACTTCATTCCCATGAAAAATATTCATTGAAAATCTAGAATTTCTCTAATTTTGAGAAGCTATGGGAGCTCTGAAATCTAGCTTTTTCTATAAACATGAGAATTTAAACAAACCATAAATAATTCTTGGATTTCACCAATGATTATGAGTAATAGGTTCTTAATGATGAATGAGACTTTGATGATGACACATTTTTCTCAATAATGGTAGTTTGCTACACAAATAATGTGATATTGCCAAACAAGATCGAGAATGGCAGTTTTGAACATCAGGATTAACTAAATAGTTATTTTATAGTTCATCAACTGAGTTATACAGTGAAATAAGTTTATTTTACTTTATAGGAACAAATTATTTAATGGCAATACATTGAATTGAACTTCTGGTCGATAAATTGAGTTTGACATATCTCAAATTAGAGATATAGGGGAGTCGACGGAAGTGTCCTAAATGACGTAGAGTGATATCCCTAAAATCATGTAAAGGTAGTGGTCTTGGCACATAATGACTTTGTCTAAACTTATATATTCCAACATTATTTAAGATTAGTATATTTAGTAATGACTGAAAAACTATCACCATATTATCCATTGACTATCCCTTAGTGGTGAACCAAGTAAAATTATTGTGTTGTCTCTTTTCATGTGTTTATGTTTTCTAACACATTCCAATCAGACATGTTTAGTAGGTTCCTAAAAACATAGGAAAAAAATATGTCACATTAAATGAAAAAATTGACACCCTATTTCACCCTATCCTATCAATGTGTTCATGGGTTTTTCCCCTTCTATCTCATTTTTTTTCTTAATCAGTATAGATGTGTGATTTACACCTATATTCTAATAAAAATGAGTTAGTATCGTTGAAATTAATATAAATAAAATTAACATTCTATGTATTTGAATGGTTTTCTAAGGGCTTGATTTTTCCAAATCCCTTCCATTGTGTTTTGGGGTAACCAGAGTTGACTGAAATGTAGATGTAGGAGTTGTGGTGTAATTGAGATAATGTTTAAGATACCATATTTTTATATAATGTACTGACCTAGGTTTTTTCATATGGATTGATTTTTGAATAATATAGTTCTTTATAGAATGGTGGTGAGGTAATGGTTTTTGTGGATCTATGACTTTTTACACCCATATATTGTAAATACTTATCTTTGGAGTGGATTCATAGGAGATGAATTACTTCATCTCTAGAGTATAGGGTGCTTTCTGCAAGGATAATTATGTTTCACTATACTCCTACTCCAATGTTTCAGAATAAGGTTACACCATGTTTTGAAATAGGGGAGATAAATAGATATTTTTTACGTGGATTCAAAATATATGTTGGATAGGGGTCCATTATTACAGAAACACATTATAACATTGGATTGGGTAGAATCATAATAATTATGGTATACTCAATGCAACCACACCGTGGTTCTATTAAATTATATTTTGGAATAAATTATTATATGAATCTAAATTATACATAATTCCCCCTTTTTTATTGAACTATAAGAGACCCAAATCCTTTTTTAGAATGCTTTAATTTTTCTTTTCATTAATATTTTTCCCTAAAACTCTATATATAATGTATTAGTGACCCAAGGTTAGTCTTATCTTCCAAACGGTTTATTTCTATTATGATACCCTATAGACATTCTATAAGAGGTTTCACATATTTATTTTGTTCTGGTTTCTATCAATTAATGTTATAGGGTTCCTTTTGGGATGATTGTTTTTGGGATTATTTGTATCCCACAGAAGAGGTAATTGGAGTATGACACTTCTTATTCCATTTTTTGAGAACTACGATATATTTATATTAAGGTTGGGGATTGGTTTAAATTCACTATTTAAATTGATATTATGGTATTATCATAATTTAATATTTTGGTTATTAAAATAATAAAATTAATAAATAAAAAAATAATGGAATTAAATTAAGAATGAATTTTAGTTTTGGTTTTATATTGCATGCATATCTTCTCTATATTATTATAGAATCTTATTTTCAGGATACTGTTATATCAAATTGTTATGGTTATAATTGAGTTAATAATGGTTAATTTAATAGAGATATTATAAAAAATATATTAAACAAGAGGTCATAAAGAGATGATCAAAGAAATATACAAGTAATTTGACAATTATTCTTCCTATAAATATGATGAACTAAGGAAATATATCTTAAATTGTGTAATATTTTAATCCAAACATTTTATGTCTGATAAATAATATGTGAAATATTTCTAAAAACATATTAATAATTACCTAGTTAATTTAAAATATAATTAAAATGGTTATTTGATAAAAATAAATGGTTTATATCAGGGTGAGCTCATTCTTATTCTGAAATGCATGTATTCAATGGTTTGATGGTCATAGATTCCCACGAGTTTACCAAGATGAAAAAATGGAATATTTATATCATTTTCATCCAAATAATTATAAACCTGATTTTCAATGTTCATAACCTTGTGTAGTTTGACTTTTTCAGGAAATAGGTAGGACTCTATTGGGGTTGTGATGATGCCTGATGCCGGTAACGGTGGGATGGATAGTTTAATGGAGAATGGTATTGGGGATGACATTGGGTTAATAAAGATTAGTTATAAGAAAAGATTTCATATCGATATATATATATATTCATTATTTATTATTTATTATATATTTTTGACCAAATATTATTTTTTATGGTTTCAAACTTCTTAGTGTAGTTTGAAACTATGCATAATATGTGTATCTTCATTGTGGTATGAAACACCCATAGCCATTATGGGATTTTTTGGAATGATGTTAATTTTTTGATGTATTTAATAGCACTAAATGATATATTCCATTCACATGGAACTGACTTGGCTTGTGCTAAATGAAAAACTAACATGGCATGGGTTATGCACAACACTGAGTTACTACAAAACATTATTTTACTTTTATAATTATTTAAATGATATAATTATAACCTAAAAATTAAACAATGTATATAAATTGTAATAAATAATATTCATATAATATTTATAATGGTTTCACGTAAATAAAACATATTGATAATGGAAAAAATAATTTCTTGTATATTCTTTAAATGTTTAAAAATAATATTTTCTCAAATATAACACTTTTTATATCCTTATGTGAATAATAATGAAATTAATTATAAAAACTTATAGAAATTTAGTTTTATTAAATAAAATTCATTATTGAATTCAGAAATTTTAAATCAGATTACAGTGAATTTTTTATATTTTCCCAAAAAACGTCATTTTTGGTGAATAGTAAATATTACTGCAATTGAGATAAACATAGACTTTTTTTTAAACAATGATTGTTGTTAAATAAAATTTTAAATTGTGTTTTAATTTCCCAATATAATAATTATTCATATATAAGTTAAATTTATTTCACTTATATCATTTTTATATTAAAATTCGAAACAAAACTTATAGAATTATTGAATATTTTTACTTTAAAACCCCTCTTTCTTTCCACATCTATGGGATTAGAGTTATTCTTAATTTTCTCGTCAATGTAATTTGAATTTTAAAAATGGTAGTTACACCATTATAAAAATATTAATATTTTTATTATTGTAAAATAATCTTAATTTTTGACCAAACCCATTAGTGAAAGTGATTAAAATTAATTATGGTGATTAAGGGAAAATTATGCTTAATAAGGGACTAAACCATACTCTTAAGGACCAAAATAACCTTTTCACTTCTTAAAAATCATTGGATGCAAATAATTATACCTTATACCCTATTGTAAAAAATGTTATGGGCTATTGGGATATGATAAAAGGTATTTTACATATTTAATATGTTTAGTAAGGAAAATGAGAAAAAATCAACATTCTTTACCTTTAACATTAATAAAAATTTGACATATGTACAAAAAATCTTATTTTCAGTAATAATTATCTTTTTGGAACATAAATATGTTATTTTCATAATAATAATTTATCAATAATTTTTATATACTATTTCGTTACTTAAAATTCTTAAGAAATACCAACGTACTGATTATTTATTTAATAATAAACGATAATAAATGATACTATAAATATTAAAAGTGAAGTTAATTGAAATAATTAGTATGTCTAATTATTTTTTAAACTGAATATATCATCTTAAAAATACATAAAATATATATATTTTAATTGAAATATTATATTTATATTTTAAAATTAAAATTAAATAAATAGTTTCAAATTTGACATTATTATGATTTTAATATAAATGATATTATATTAAATGATTTAAAATTAATAAAAACTTATAAATTTTAAAGTGATTTTTAAGTATTTAAATACATAAAATATAGACTGTTAATGGAAAAAATTGTCTTTTATAATTAACATATTGAACCATAAAATGTAAAAACATTGTTATCACGGTCTGTGATTAAACAAAATTTTGCGAGTCACACGCCCTTTAAAAAAATTAATTTCCAAAACACATGAATATCCTTATTTTCATGATTTTAATCATTATTTAATTTAATTTTCTTACATGGTTATTGTGATTTAGTGTTACCATGTGTTAAGAGGTTATTGAAACAATCTCATCATTTATCGATATTGTTCATGCTTATGCTTTCATTGATGAAATATGGTGATCCATATTTGAAGAAATATAAATAATTTTATTAACCTCTTGTAAAAAATGTTATATCTATGTAATGTTACCATTTTTTCCACTCTTTGGTACATAATATTATCAAGGAATCTTTTTTATGAAAGTTTGAATTTACCTCTCTCTTTGGTCAGAAATCATTGATCCTTAAAACCAAATTTTATAAAAGGGATTTTAAAACATTTTCAAGAATATTTGAAATAATTTTCAAGTAAAAAGGTTTTAAACAAATCAAACTTATTTAATAAGTATTAAATTAAAAAGTTTTTCAAAACCATTTCCAGATTATTTTATAATTTTTCATTTTAAATTTTTTTCAAAAAATTTTAATGCTTTCATTATGAGTTTAAAATGTATATTAAAATAAATGGTTTTGAAAATAGTTTCATGATTTTTTTTAATGTTCTCATATTATTTTCAAATAAATGGTCTTCCAAATATTTTCAATATTTCCTTATATGATTTCAATGTATTTTCAATGAAATGATTTTCAAAAAAATTTCAATCATTCATTATATGTTTTTAATATGTCTTCAAAGGTAAAAGTTTTCAAAAAAGTATTCAAATACTCTTATTTATTTTTTAATGTTTCATTCCATGAAAATGGTTTTCGACATGTTTGATTTTATAAACGAACATTTTAAAAATAAATAAAGATATTTTCTAATAAAATATTTTTTCAAATATCTTTAAAAATTATTTCCCATTTAAGATGAAATATGATGGTATTACTCGTTACTTTATGGGGAAATGATTCATTATTCGCATTCATATTTTTCCCTTAACTATTTCTTTTTTGATGTCATGTAGTTTAAGAAACCAATTTCTCATTCGTAGGCTATATACTTTTGAATCCTACTTCTTTTCACGGGATATTGTTCTGATGGAATGAATACAAACCCTATCTATTTTTCCACTAGTTAGGATATGAATGCAAATTTATGATACCCACATCGTTTCATCAATTGTGATATGACTTCATTTGATTTTGTGAAACACATATTTATTATTTCATTATTATATGTGTGGGACCTATATCTCCCTCCAATGCTTTGGGTAAATATTTAAATCTGATGAGATAGAAAAAGATGGTCTTGGGTGTGAACCTTTACTACTAAGCTAGTCGTGGGAGTAAACTTTGACAACGAAGATATTATGAGAAGTGAACTCAAACTAAAAATATGACTGTGGGAGTGAACTATGACTACCAAATGGTATGGGACATGGACCCATACCACCAAGATAGCCTTGTCATCGATGATTTGACTACTATAGAAATCATTGTATGTGAATATGTGTTTACCAAAATTTCATGTATTATTCATAAGTTATTCATTCATGGATTATTTTCCTTATTTTATTTATGGTTCATTTCTTATGAACTACCACTATTTATTCCATGATTCATGTTTATGATATTTGATATGAAGTGTCTGATATTTTAATGTAACGATCATGTTCTACTACCCCTGTTCTGATGTTTACGCTTACAAATCTCCATTGTTTACCCTTACTGAGCTTTTGAGATTACCCCTTTTTATGTTTCCTTTTGCAATTTATAATGATGTATTACTTATATGATATTTTTAAGAGTGATAGTATTTATGAACATAGTGGGAGATAACATATCTCTCTCTTATACTAGTCTTTATGTTTCCATGATTCTAAATTACACTAAAAATTAATGTATTTGGGAGTCTATTTGTATAATATTTTATGTCTTATAAAATATTTAAGTAATGTAAATGTATGAAAGGTGAGGGTCTCTATGGTCAGTATCAGATAATTGGATTATTTATCTTTTGGAAATTATGATGAGAAAAAATTTGTGAGATCTCTATATGGATATGTGTAAGATGTCTCTAAGGATAAGTATAAAGATGAGTAATTTTTTTTGAAAATATCCAAGAATATTTATAAGGGATAGTGCGAGTGGTTTCCTAGAAATACAAAACTATCTGGATACTACAAGTGTATGTGCCTGTGGTATATATGTACCTAGCGTAATAACTCTAACAATGTGTGTCAAGCCTGACTCAACGTAACCTGGTACATGACAACGAGCCATGCTACACACCTAGTTTAACACTCCTGAGGGATATACATTAGGAATTCACAAACTATTCACAAATAATCATGGAGGATTTAAATGGATGTTTCATATTAATAACCTTGTAGGTACCTATGTTTTCATTATTTAAAAATTATGTACCCTAATTTAGACATCAAATAAGTAATGTTTCATGTTAATATAGTTTTGTTATATGATAACTGTTTCTCACCAATTTCCCTTTAGTTTTATTCATAGCTATGAACTAAAAGAAACATGGTTAACATTGACTATTTTAGATGTGGAAAATATGGGAATTATGAAAATCCATTTCCCAAGTGTAAATAATGTAAAGATAATCAGAAAGGTTGTAAAATTATTGGGTATACTTTTAAATATAAAGCGATCGTAAAGGACATAAGTGAGGTATGAAATGTTCTATTAGTATTGTTTACAGAAGAACAAAGAATATATTCATGTTGGGGAATCTTAAAACATGATTCATATTTTATATTCTAATAAATAGGTAACAAGTAATAATTTAATTTATAATAAGTCATGGTATAAGAATAAATTTAAACATGTAAAGTATTTATGTTTTGTAATTCAATGATTATGTTATATGAAAATTAAAATATATAATTATTTTCAGTATAAGTTTTCATTAAGTATTCAAAAGGACATATTGAATGGTGATAAAGAAATATAAAAGTGCTTTCATGGAAAGGTGAAATTTTTATTTGGGGATATCACAGCTTAAGTAATTTCTGACATTGAGATAAGTTTGTTTGGATACTAATTTATTGGATATGACTAAGTAAATTGGATGCTGCATATTATCCTCAAACTGATAATTGAAAACTGGTCTATGTTATCAAGGATGAAGTTTAGAACTTATAAGATTTAAATAATATATCTAGTAATAATTGAAATAAGGAAGAATTCATGTTTTACCAAAGGATTTATGTTAATTTATGTTATTACCATGTTTCATGGGAATATCCAATGAGGGTATCCATATTTTTTGAATGTGACAACCATGTTAGACTTTGTGATATATATGGGATCAATGTTAAACTAATTACGACACATTATTTCTAATTTTTCTATTTTATTATTATTTAGGGGTCATATGGTTAGCAATTTATGGAATGATTAAGTTAAATTTGGATGAATTTTGTATGAAAAAAGTATTATCTCACCACATGAGGATTTATGTATATTGGATAACATTCTATAAAAATTTTGTGTTAATAATAATTGATGAAAAATGGGATGAAATACCATGGGTATCATGATCTATTAGTTCTGTAGGAATGAAAAACCCACCTACCTTTTTTGATAGAGAGGTGATGTGGATAAAGTAACAATAAAGGGTGAGGTTTTCGTGAAATCATGCAAGTATATATTTTCAAGAAAATTATTTAGGAAAAGGATCTATAAATAAAATGTTGCAAAATACCTTAATTTTTGTTGAACTGAAGTCCTTTGAAATCAACACACCTTTATTATATTCAGGCCCTCAACATTACATATTTCATTAACTTATTTGTGATTAATGACCTCAAGAACTCCCTATTTATATTTATGCATTTTCTTCAAGTCCATGTTTTAACATACCACTTATGTTCCCCTATGTATGTGTTACTTTTGGTAACCATTATGTTTCTAAAATTAATTTTTTAAAAATTATTTTAGTAATCATTCATATGGGGTGGGTTTCATTGAATGTAACTTCAAAGTATTAAACCTCTGGTAATCCTGAAAAATAATTAGGTAGAAATTCATTTTAAAGGGGCAGAATGTAACACCCCGAGTTTTTATGGAACTTTTTTTTTCAAATGAAATAATTTTCATTGATGTATTTCATTTCACTAAATAAAATATTCCATTCACATGGAACTAACATGTCTTTCCCTACTCATAACACCAACATAGAGTGTGTTACCCACAACACTGAGTAACTACAAGCATCAATTTAATGTTATAACTATTTAAATGATATAATTACAACATAGATGATAAAATAAGTAATATTAATAGTGATAACAACTTCTCCTATGTTATTTATAATTTTTTCACATAACTAAAACATATTTATAATAAAATATGTAATTTTTTTAAATTTCATAATTTTTCTAGAATTAAAACTTTTTAAGGAATTTTTTTTATTCCATCTGTGAAAAAATTAAAATTAATTTTATACAGTAATAGAAATTGAATTTGATAAAGTATGTATAAGTTTCTAATTAATTTTTTTATTAAGCTTAGGTTGAATGTTTTGGATGATTCTGATACTTCATTTATTGGTGAATAATAAAAATTACTATAATTTGGTTAAAAATACCATATTCACTTAAAAATGTATTAGTGTTAAATTATATTTTAAATTGGTTTTTAAAGTCAAAATATATCAATTGTTCTTATATTAATTCAATATAGTTCAATGGAATCATTTATTATGGATATTATATATAAAACCCTACTGAAATTTTGAACATTTTTACTTTAAAACCCAACTTTTTCGCCATGTCTGTGGGATTAGAGTTAATATTAATTTTCCTACCTCAGTGACTTGAATTTTGAAAAATCTAAATACACCATTGCATTAGTATAATATTTATTATTTAAGAATATCAAATTATTTTTTGACTAAAAATTTTAGGGAAAGTGGTTAATATTAATTATATTGGTTAAGGTAAAATTAAGTTTAATGAGGGACTAAATCTTAATCATAAGGTCCAAAATTACCTAGACAATTATCCAAAATCCATATCAAAACAATTTTTTTTCATATGCCTACTTGGATTGAATTTTATGGGTTATTGGGATATTATAAAAATGGAATTTCCCAATAGATAAGGTTCAGTAAGGTAAAATATAAAAAGAGAACTTTCCTTACTTTTACCATTTATATAACCTTCATATACGTAAAAAACATCATATTTTTAGTTATAAAAATTCTTTTTGAAATAAAAATGTGTTATTTTTATCATAATAATTTATCGATAATTTTTTATATGATTTACTAAATATAATTTTGTGTGAAATTCCAATGTAGAGATTATTTAGATAATTATTAACTATAATAGATGATACTATAAATATTAAAAGTGAAGAGAATTGAATAAATTATTGTATTTAATTATTTTTTAAGAATAATATATCATCTTACCCATATATAAACATAATATATTTTAATTCAAATGTTATTTTGAAATTTTAAAAAAAATAAAATAAATAATGTCAAAATTGACATTATTGTTATTTTATAATATATGATATTTTACTAAATGATTGTAAACTAATAAAATACTATATTCTTCCAAGTGAAATTAAATTATTAAAAAAAATTAAATATTTTCTATTAATAGACCAATTTATCTTTTATAATTAACATTTGGACCCATATATTGTAAAAACATTGTTTACATGTTCAAGGTTTAGGCAATGTTTTGTGTGTCTTTTGCGCTTGTTTTAAAAATTAATTTCCATAACAAATGATATTAGTATTTTTTAAATTATATATAAATTTAATAATTTATTGGATATATAATTATAATGAATCTCACATGAATATAATTTTATTGACTAAATTACTTTTGTTAAAAAACTATATTCTTTAATAAAACCCAAATAAATAAAATTGACAAATATAAAAGGTGAAGGACACAATTAATGAAAATGCACATATTTTTGTGTGGTGTATATTTGGGTATACTATTAATTCAAATTAACAAATTATTCTTCCATTTTTTGAGTCACATTAGTTAATGGATGCTTCGAATTATTGAATACCTTTTGGTATTTACAAGAGTTTCACTCCCCCTCCAATATAAAAGGCAAGCATTCTACCCCTCCCTAAAACATCTCAAAACACTTCATAATGGCCAAAATCCACCAATAGACTTCCAAAAATACCTCACTTACTCATTTAATCTTACCTTTCATTAAAAATCCATCAAATTAATCCATTTGTTAAAACAAAATGAATTTACCTGATTAAGAGGTAACACCCTCCATCAAGATCCTTTATTTTATTTTCATTCACAACCACATATTATATCCTTATTTAATATGTATAAAAACATTATATCCTAAATATTATGATATTTTAATATGATAAGGTTTGGACCTACACTTACAAACACTTCCATCAAATGGGTAACAAACATAATTTTTACATGTACGGCGAACTACCACCTCACAAAATGAGGATTGATTGTTTTTCCTTCACTGCCTCTCATATTAGGAATTATGATAGAAACATTATTTTTAAAAGATATAAATGATATTTATAATGTATTTAATATTATTTAATTTCATTACAACACATATATTTATACATTCCATTTTTTGTAAATATGATAATTTGGTGTGAAGAAGTGTGGACTACAGCCCCTCAAATCGATGTGATTCGGTCACACACTACGTGGAATGTATTACAGATGGGTTTAGAGGACCTTTATGATATAGATAACATTATTATGATATATTAATGATAATATACACATATATCAATATATTTATTTTTCAATCATTCTTTCAATAAGAAAATTAAAATTGGATGAACATTCATGCTTACATACAACCTACCATTTTCATGAATGGAGGATTCCATTTCATAATTATATATTATATAGATTATTATAATTAATATATAGTGAATATAAATTATATTTATATCATTTATTACATTCTTGAAATCATCATATATGAATGAGGACCAATGATATAACAAATTAAGACACATGTAGAGAACAAAGTGGATATTAGCAGAAAGTGAAAACTTAACATAGAATTATTAACAAGAGGGTAATATAAATCATAACAAAACCATATATGGTATTATAAATAAGATTATATTTATGTTTTAGATTTAAAATAATATTATATTTATTATATAGTATGTTTTATGTGTACGATGAGAGTCAAGATAATTGTTAAGGGAATTACATCTCACTTTTTATTTTCATGAGATTCATGCGTTATTCACCATACATTTAATTTGTGAAGTATGTATAATAACGATGAATATATTATAAGAGAATTATTATTAAATATATTTTTAATTATATATTAATTATCTATAATTTCTATCATGGGTTTAATGTTTCAAAATTTACCAAATTAGTAAGACCGTTTTCTCTCAATTTTCCTTTAATGAGACACATGTGTTTTTATGCACCAATATTCATTTTTGGGGTGTATATACATAAATTTGACATGTTATATCAGAAATTACCACATATTCATGACATTTTATGATTTATTTAATTTTATTTTCTTACATAGGGAGTATGATTCAATGTAACCAATTAGTAAGAGTTTATTGAAACAATGTCATTATCTATAGATATTATTTCTAATTATGCTTTCATTGATGAAATATTAAGATCCATATCTCAATAAATCTCTAGGATTTTCTTAATATATATTAATTAATGTAATATCTAGTTAATGGTACCATTTTCAACTCTTTGCTACATAACATTATCAGGATATTTTTTAAGAACGTCTAAATTTCCCTCTCTCTTCAGTCAGAAATTTGCGTTCCTTCATAAAAATATTTTCTAAAATAGTTTTCAAAATGTTATGAACATTTTATCAAAAAATATTCATGTAATAATGGTTTCCAAAAAATTAGATCTTCCATTATATTTTTTATGTAAAAGTGTTTTTATAACACTTTCAATCTTCATTCAAATGTTTTTAAGTAAATAGGTTTTCCAAATGTTATCAAGATTTAATTTTATGTTTTAGAAGAATTTTAATATAATTGGGTTTCAAAAATATTCATGATTTATTTATATGTTTTTAAATTAGTTTCAATGAAATGTTTTTCAATACATTATCAATTTTTCTTTATATGTATTCAAATTAATTTCAATGGAATTGTATCAGAATCATTTTTAAGGATTAATTATATGTTTTCATGATTTTTTTAAAGGAAATGGGTTTCAAAAATGTTTTCAAAGATTCCATTATATGTCATCATTTTTATTTTCCTGAATATGGGTTTCAAATGTTTTGATCTTTTAGAATACATTTTCCAAATAAGAAATAATATTTTTGTCAAATAAATTTTTTTAAAAGATATTTCAATATTATTTACTATCTAAGATGGTATCTATTAGTGATACTCATTCCATTATACAAAAATGATTTGATGTTTCCATTAATATTTCTTGTTGGAAAGGTTTATGTTTTGATGGAATTATATTTAGAAAACTAATTTCTATTTCATAGGTTATATTATTTTTAAATCCACTTCTTTTCATGCATTATGCATTTGATAAAATGATTATGAATCCTGTATCTTTTTCCACATGTTATAATATAATTTCATTTTTATGAAACTCGTTTCATTTTATGGGTTATGATATGTTTTTTATGTTTTTTGTCACATGTATGTATGATTATATTATGAGAGGGGTGGGATATATATCTCCTTATAATGCATTAGGTAAATGTTTATATCTCTTAAGATAGACTAAGATGGGATTTGAAGTGAAACTTTACCACTAATATGGGCATGAGAGTGAACCATGACTACCAAAATGATATGAGGAGTCAACTCATACTACTAATATGGTCATGGAAGTGAAACATGTGTTCCAAGATGGTATGGGAAGTGAACTTATACTACAAATATGGAATTGGATGTGATGCATTGACTATTATGGATATTATTTTATGTGCTTATGTGGTTTCCACAGTTCCATGAATTATTCATATATTGTGATTTCATGCATTATTTTCTTTATTTCATTATGATTCATTTTTTATGAACTTCCAATATTTATTCCATGTTTCATGTTTAGTTTCTTTGATGTGCATGATGTTGTCATATAATGTTATGATCACATACTTATACCCCTATATTCATATGTGTGCTTACATGTCTCCCTTATTTACCCTTACTATGGATTTGATATCACCCCTTTTTATGTTTTCATCCCCATGATAAGAAGATATATATCTTCTATGATATTTTTTATTAGGGTACAATTCTTATAGATCATAGTGAGTGATAATGTATCTTTATCACGTATGAGTGTTTATGCTTCAATGTTTCCAAATGTAGTAAACTAATACAGCCTTTGGGAATTGGTTTATATAATGTTTTATGTATTATGGAAAAGTGACACAATGTTAATAAATTAAAAAAAAGAGGGTCTGTATATAGTAACATAGGATTAATTCTATAGAACATGAAAAATTACAAATTGTTAAATGAAATTAATAATATAATTGGTTTTGGATCTTAGTTATTAGAGATTGTGATGAAAAACGTGATCAGTAATAAATAAATGTGTAAAGTATTTAGTTATAAGAATTGGGATTAGATTATTAAAGTAGTAATCAGGTAAATGAAGATAAGATTATATTAATTAATTAATAGGTTATTGATATTTGATATAGGTGTTTGATTCATGTGTCTATGTTTGGAATCATGAACATAACGGTGGTATCCGGGTGTAATATGCGATGATAAAGACAAATTAGTGTAAGGTTATATTGTTTCCCTTAGTGTGTATGTATGTAATATTTTTTATATTCTATAATTTTATATTCTTCAGTACCCACATTGGTAGGAAAACCAACATAAATATATTGGGGATGTTTTCTCGAAAATCCAGGATAAACATGTAAAGGATGGTCAGACTGCCCCTCACCCACACTCTACCTTCAGAATTAGTTATGAATTGTAGTATCATAGGTGGGTAATGTTTTAGGTATAGGGTTTGTTCTTTACCAGGTTGTGAAAACTCTATGTTTTATAATTAATTCATTTTTAGGTAGTAATGGTTTGAGGATTTGGATAACATGTATTAGATCCTTGTGGATACAACTTCCCATTAGTGTATATTCATGTCCTTTTGTGGCTTATGGTGTGTTCAATTAACATAAGTTGTAGTGGCTTCCAAACATACACATTTTTTTAGATGAGACGATGATGGTACTTTTCTATAGGTTAAGAAGGATGTTTAATGGCTATGATACGATATCTGGAGATTCCAGCTAATATATAGATGGTATTAACACATAAAGTTAGCGGTTGTGGCACGAGGGAGACCAACCTGTTGGTACCTATATTTGGGGAACCTATAATTATATATATGAAATTGATAAATAATTTATTGATTAGATAATCCACATGGTGAGTGAGCCTTTGTGAGGAAAGGAAAATAGATTTAACTTTTTAGGTGAGGAGTTAGTTTCATCAATATATTCAATGGTATTTAGTATTATTCCTTAAAATTTACAATGATATATTCTAGGAAGGATACCTATATGTATGCATTATATTCCCACCCTATATTTATATAAAAACTATTTTTTAGGTTTTTAGGAGTAGGTTGAATATTGAGTTGGGAGTTACTTTTTTAGAGGGTTATTAAATATTTTTATAGATTTATGGTCACTAATGGAAATTGACATTTAATAATTTACAGTTTTTTAAGTTTTTTATGAAATTACTTGTATTATGATATCATATTTAATTTTTCATGGAATTGTTTTATGGTTTATGATCTTTTTTATTTTTCAATAAATATATTTTAAGGTAGTTTTCACCCATTTCTATTGATTACATACCATTGGTGATATTCACTAACATATTTCCTCTTGGAGGTGGTCTTAAGGGGTCATTATCTATCTTTCCTCACCATTTTCCCAAGGAGGTACCTTTCGTGGTGACGGGTCATGAAATATTTTCATTCATAAAAATTCTTTCTCCTATATAACAATTTGAACTGTTTTATTGGTCCTAGCTATTGATGATCAAAATATGATTTCTATAAATATTTCAGAAATATACAACAAGGATATATTTGTTCTTTAGTGTCATGTTTTATATCTTTTCATAATGTACATTTAATGGGAGTGCCCCATCTAAAATTTTTGACCACTTACATCAAATATATTAAATTCATCATTTAACATGTATAATGGGAACTTTAAATATTAACATTAAATAATTTTTTTATACATATTTTATAAGAATTTATTTTATTAAAAATAAATATTTTTATATTTATTATTGTTAAATTTATTAACTTATAAATTATTTACAAATTATAATATAAAAACTACAATTTATTATAACTTAAAAGCAATGTAAATTATTTAATACTAAAAAAACTCTATCACATTATATTTCACCATACTTAAGAACCATTTTCTACATAATGGTAGCCTTTAATTATAATTAAACATTTTGAAAAAACCACTATTTAAATAGAGAAATTTTATAAACTTTTTATAGAGGCATAATAAAGTATTCTATATTAAGGTGGAATCTATTAACATTATTTGTAAAGTTAAAATTGTTGTAGCTTTTATGTAGCCTCATATTTGTATGGGTACTAAAAGATGAATTTTACATATAGTGATCTATATAAAGGTAAAATGTTTTTACTATTACATGAAATATATAAGGATTACCATCATTGAAACACATTTTACTATTTCTGGTTTTCCTCAAGTACTAGTAGGTTAAACATGCTCAAATCATGATGAACCTTTCTCTGATTCCACTAATGGGTTTCATTTGACCATAAAATTATCAAAATAATTGGAAACAAACCAAAAATTATTCTCATCAATCATCAAGAAATTAAATGTGTAAATAAAAAAATAAAATAATGTGTACATGGAAAGAATGTGAAAAGGCCTCAATTTTTTTACTCTATAAATAATTATTTGTGTATATCATGAGTTTCAGTCAATCAATGCTACTGGATCTATGGGTGAAACACCAACAGCTATATCTTGATCTCTATATAAGGAATCTCTTATTCTGAAAATAATTTTAGTACCTTTTTTTATTATGATGAACATGATATGAGAAGGAATGAGAATATAGAAAAATCATCATGAAATTTGGGATCAATATATAATTGAATGAATATGAACCAGCCACATCGAAATTTTGATAACCTTTTCTCTATTTATAGAAGATGGAAAACATTGCGTCATAAAAGAAGAACATATCAATAATATTCAGAATTTATCAAATAACATCATTAATACGTGTGTCATTATTATATATTAATCTCATTCAATGACCATCATACAATAAATATTTGTCTAGATTAAATAAAGATGGGTTAAAAATAGTTACCATATATGAATATTATCACTTTCATTTGATACAACATTTTTGATAAAAATTGGCATCAGGTGCATAAATTCGGAATGAATCACATATATACACCATATGCATAATATATGTACCTATTATACATTTAAAATTCATACCAGATATATAAATACATAAATACATATATATATACAGTATCTCACAGTATATTATTTTATTTCACATATCAAACAGTGAAAATAAATGGATATATTTCTCATGTGGAAGATTTTTTAATTAATATAGATTATTAGAATAATATAGACAGTGATGTCCAATGTAAAAATAAAATAATTTCATCCATTTTATAAATTAAATTTATAAAAATCATGGGTTTGGTGAATTTTAAACATATATTGGATATTTTGAGTAATATATATGAGGTAAATGTCAAATTTATTGAAGAAATGATGTTGATTTTGAAATTAAGTTATGTTGACATTCGAAGGATTGGTGAAAAATCTGTCGACGAATAATTTACAAGGACCATTAATAATATGATCCATATAGGGTGATTTAGTGAGAATATTTAATATTGGAATGTGCTTAAAAAGATACTCGGAATATTATAAATAGAATAAATTCTAAGGTGCTGTGACAAAAAAGTCCATGATCCTAATATAGTTCAGTTTAATTCCATTCATATAATATTGATATCTTTTAAAATTTATAAGGGAATAAATGTTATGAATAATTGTTAGTATGATAAATAAATAACTTTTAAATACGTCAATAAGATAAATTAGAAATAAAAATTTTATTACATAGAAGATAATTCAAATTTGGAAGAATATGTGGACAAAAACATTTACAAGATGATTCCATTTATTTTAGTGACTGTTTGGAAGGAAAACAAAACGTACTAAGTAATACTTCTATTAATTTGGATTATATTTCAATCTATTTCACATTTCAATAAATGTTTTTGAATGTGGATAGAAGAAAAAAGTGATGTTGAAGAGGGGTCCTTGAGAATTTCTTCAATAAAATAATCAATAAAGTAAAGTTTGTTTAAGTCTTCCACAAAGGGAGAGGGTAAGGATTTCATGACATATAAAAATAAAACTTTTTATCTAGGATTCATGATTATGAAAGTGGATGATCAATAAATTACTAGAGATGATGTTTCTTCAAATAAAATTTACTTTGAAATACACTAGTATTCACGATGAATAGTGAGTTAATAGAGTGTATTTTAAAAATCACAAATCTTTTGAAAAATAATTAATTAAATCCATATAGACATTAAATAAAAATGATTTTACCCATGTTAAAAAAATATCAATTTTGTGGAATGGTAAGAATGATTTTAGGAAAAGGATTTCTAAAATAAGAATGTGAAGGTCGGTATTGAAGAAATGGTAAAGTAGAAGTACATATGATGTTTAATTTTTTAATAAAAAATATTAATTTATTTTTAAATTCACATAATCATCTCCAAGATTAACTTTAAGAAGTAAGTTTATGAAATTGTTGAATGCTCTAAGGAAAATATAAAAACATTTAACACCACTAATAAAATTTATTTTTGTTCAAATAAAAAAATACCACATTAAATAGGTATAAATGGCATTTAATTTTTTATATAAAAGAATAATTTAATACAAATCCCATGTATTAATATTTTATGAAAAAAGTTGAAAAATTTATAACTTTAGAAATTCAATAAATGATAGTATAAATGAATATTATACTATAAATTAAATTGTTAAAAATTGTTGGATTTTGTTCATTATATATATATATATAATAGTATCCAAAATTTTTTATTCTAAAATAGGTGACAAAAATAAATGTCAAATGTAAAAGGATAATGTGTGAAATATTTTGTACTCCAAACTTCCCATGAGAGAAACATTTATTACTACAGATATTTTTGTCGTTATGAAGACTCTAGATATGTGGAAATGTGATGTTGGTTTAATGATAAACATTCATATGAATATTGAAGAGTTAGAATATAGGAGTTGTGTGGGATTTATCACACTCAATAAATAAAATGTAAAAATAAATCTAAAATTTAGGGAATATATTTGGAGATAGATTTTATAAGTTGATGGTACCATTTATGAGATTTTTTATACCAGGTCATAATGTGAAAAAGTGTCTGAAAATTTTTATATATTTGTTTAGATGAAATAAAAACTATAAATTATTTATAAAAAAGGAATATATAAATCTTTTTTTAGTATAAAATTTATTTAACACTTTCCAAAAAATAAAGTTAATAGACTTAGTAAGTATTGGGTCAATATTATAAAATGGTTGATGTGAACAGTCTCATTATTGTAAAAATATTTAACGAAGGGTTAGGTAATTTTTTTAATAATAGGAAAATCCAAAGAAAATTAATTGACTCAAAATATATTAGAGAGAAATTTATAAAATCAAAAACCCAAACATTGTTGATTTTTTGAAAAAAATTCTTAACTGTTTCAAAACATTTTAATAAATGGAAGAATTTTATTTTTTATATATAGTGAATTTTTGTTAAAAAAATTATAAATGGGGTTTTTTTGTGAAAATATAATTGTGGAAAGTCATAATTATTTTTAAATTCATAATATAAAAAATCATTTTTACATTAGTATGAAATGATAAATTGAATTATGCCACCAATTACATGGGAAAATTTGTTAAATTAATATAAGAAATGTCAATTGAGGAGACATTGTTATTAATATTCCTATTCTTGAAAGTTCCATGAAATTAAAGGTTTCTATATGAAAATAAGGAAAAAAATCATCTATTCACACAAGTAAGTGTATACTCAATCGCCTTAATCATTATATCTTATCGATTTGAATATTTATGAGCACATAATGATGAATTAAATGAATATATCTATGTATCTTATTAAATTTATTAATGATTTTTAATAGATTAAAATTAGTATGTTTATAAAAAATCATAGGACTTTTATATGTATAAATTAATTATAATACGTTCAAAAATTACAATTTTTTGTGAGAACTATTAAGGAAGATATAGATATATACACAAGTGTGATTTTTTAAGAATATATGAAAAATTATAGTAGTATATATGATTATAATTAACCATACAACACATAAAAGAGTGATTTCAATAAAATTACGAAAATATAGTCTTTGTATATGGATTAAAAATTATAGTGGAGCATTATATGTCCTGTTTTATATAGAGACTATTGAATGGGATAAATATTAATATAATAAACTAGTGTTTATTTCATCTAAATTTGTGTATGTATTCATATGAAATGTATTAAAATTATACCATTATCATGATGTATTTAAGGGTGTTTTAAATCTCAGTACATATAATAATTAATTATAAAAGAATGAATATATTTGATATAATATGATTTGGGGAATTTTTCCTCAGTTATCCTCTGAACATAACATGATATATGTACTATAATAAAGAAACAAGGGATTTTTTTATTTATAGTGTTCTAATGTAATATTTGTAACACCGTGAGATATAAAAAGAATAAATTTCTGTTTGATTTCATATATTAATCACAACAATAATAATATAAGTGAATTTAACACCCCAATACTTTATAATATAATTCTTTTAAAACTGTTTGATAGTCTGTGAGTCATGAAACACTATGATTGAACAAAACCTAATACATTATTAAAATATTACTATTCAATATGTGGCCATTATAACCAATAAATTATGTTGGTGGATAATTATAGGACTTACTAATTCATGAGAATATATAGTTTACACATTTTAATTAGTTATCTATTTATTAAAAATAAAATTTTAAAACATTTGAATGAAAAGTAAATGTTTTTAATTTATTTTTTCTAAAAGGTTATTTAGTCGACCTTTGCGCACATAATATGAAATTAATTTTCTCCAAGGTTAGATAATTTATTTTATTAATTTAATTTAATTCTTTAAATCATCATATAAGAATTACAGTAGGGTTATTTTTTTTGATTTTCCTGAAAGGTTTCCAATTTTGATGAACAGTTAAACATACTGATATTTCATGGAAGTTATCTTATCCTTTAAACAATTTATAGGGTTAACAAAAATTTTAAATTGGTTTTAAATTATAAATAGTTCAATTTTTTTACATGTTAAATAATTTAATTTAGTTTAATAAATTTCATATTGAATATTAGTATTGAAATCTTTTATACTTATAATAATTTTCTCTTCGAAAACTCTCTTTTTCATCACATCTACATGTTTAATTTTAAATTGTATTTCTCCAATAAAATGAATTGAATATGTAAAAATAGATTAAAACATTTTAATCAGAATAGTTTATGTTATATAATATGTTGGACAAAATTATTTACCAATAAGAATAGTAAAATAAGTAAATATTAATTACTGTGATTTAGGTGAAAATTGGTTTACTAAAGAGTTAAATGATAAATGATTTGAATAAAAAATGACCTCAAACTGTCCCAAAAACAATTATCTCAGAATATTTCAACCTTATGACCTATATGTTTTGATATTTAACCAATTTTTAAGAATTTTTAATGACTAAAATGTGGTCATAATTGATTCTTTTCTAAAATTATACGTATGTTCTCTTCCCCACTTATAAAAGTCCTATCCATCTCCTCCCCAAATCACAGTTAAAATGAAATTTGTTTCATCTAATGAATGCCCAAATTACTTAACTACTCTCTCTGAAACATCCTAGAAACCATTTTTTTATTATTAATCCATTCCAGGAAGGATTTTGGTTAAAACAAAAAGAAGCATTCCAAAGAAAAGTTTTCATTCTTAAACGATCATTTTTATTTTATTTATTCTTCCACCTCATTAAATTATAATTAAACCATGATTACATAATACAATAATTATCTTAAACATACCTATATTTTAGTATGACAATTTCATGACCTATATCCATTTCCTCTTCCATAAAATGGGAAACAAAATCATTAATCATGTGTACGGTGGACTACCGCTGCACAAACTGAGGAAATTAATATTTCATCACCACCTTTCATGGATGAATATAATTATGGGTTTAATAAATTTAAATTATATTTGGGACATTATTATAATGTTATAATTTTTATTTCAAATATACATTTTTTTGTTCAATTCTATTTAAAAAATGATAGTATCGCTTGTGTGCAGAGAAGAGAAAAGTCTCACGAAGCTATGTAATTTGTTTTTCACTTCCAATTTATATGGAAGGTAGAAAGGATAAATTTATTTAATATATGAAATTATATTGACTCTAGTAAATTAATATATAGACCACTGTAATAAATTCTATTCCCACCAATAAAATCTTAACGTCGCTCATGCATATGAATGACCTACTATCTTCATGAAGGGATGTGATCTACTCTCAATGATAAAATTTCAATAATGATACTAAATATGTGTCTAATTAAAAAAAATTATTTATAAATTTTATATAATTATGGATATTATTTAACATTACAATATTTTCAAGAACAAGATCTTTCACGATAATGTGCAACTTTTAAATCAAGAAAATTTAATACTAAAACAATGAAAATAGTGAAATATTATTAACTAATAGGTGGTAAAATTTTTTAATAGGATCATATATTACATTATATATCTTAATTTGAGTCCCCGATCCCGAATTTTAAGATTCAGTACTAAAAAATTTCTGTGCATTTTTTTGTACAGTAGAAATTTGAAAAATACAGAGTAAATAATACAAATGAGGACTTTTTCTGGTCTATGTTCTGGAAAATGATACAGAAACATACATATAATAAATCAGAGTATAAAAATATAACTACCATATGAATTTTTGGATTCATCTATAGTATCACCTTAACTTTCTATTGAACTTATATGGAATCCTATGAAAAACATTTAAAAAACATGGGATGAGCACAAAAGCATAGTAAGGTACATAAATAATGAAAAACCATTAGTCTAGTGGAAACATGAAAACCCTTTAAAAAACCTTTTCCTGAAAACTCATAGGCATGAATAAAAACATCATGTAATTTCCTTGTGACATCTTTACCATATCACTCTTGCAATCACCCTTACACATGCAACAACCATTCAGTCAACTTCTACCTTTACAGTACCCAATGCATTGGAGATAAATAATGGGGATCACCTATCATTCCATGAGCTATAATGGGATGAGCCCAACATATATTGAGTTATAAGGGGCTAAAAAAAGATAAATATTTCCAAGGAACATATCATAGTAATAAATCATCATTAATAATGAAAAATCACTCATTCCATATATATGAAAGAAAATGTATTTGAATTTCATTAAAAAGAAATTTTAATGGATTTTAAAATGAAATTCATGTACAAATATAAATAGAGTGAGAATTAATAAAATTTAAAGGATATGAGTATAAAATATAAATACACATAATACAACATAAAAAAAATAATTCATCACATAATTTACCTTAAAACCTCATAATTAATAAAGTAGAAGGTTAATCTAAATAATGAAAATTGGGTTATGATTTACATCACCTCGGGTTTTTCATTTTGGTGTGGTGTAATGCTATTAGAGTATTTTGGCGATGATGGTTTAGTTTGGCTCCCAGGTCGATGGAGGCTCATAAGGGGAAGGAATTCTCCCGAGCGTGGCTCTGGGTCGAACTTCTCGGCCTTCCTCTCCGTTTTCAAAATCGCGCACTTCTTAAGCCCATTGGAGAATCCCTTTGGGGTTTCCTCTATCTGGATGTTCTCACCCTCTCCGGAGTTGACATTTTGGTTCCAAGGATTTGTGTAGAGCTAGATCTTTCTCTCCCAGTTCTGGATAAGATCTTGGTAAAGGTGTAGTATTTGGTGGTGTGGGATCAAGAGATTATCTATCTGGTGTTTCCCAGGTTTTGTTTTTATTACTGTATTCAAGGGCACTCAAGGCATGTTTGCAGAAGCTAGCAGTCATACGGTCTTAGTCGAGATCTTATTGATCGATTGATGAGGTTTCCCCTTCTAACAGGCATGGTGGTTATGTTCCCATCCCCTCTCGGGTGGAGGTTGTAGAGTTGGTGGTGTTTCAACCGGAGGCTCCAAGTTGTTCTCCCCAAGCCTCTTCATGTATTGATCCTAATCTGCTCTGGTGTAGATGATTTTAGGTGTCTGGTCAAGAGGTTATCCGATCAAGGATTTCTGGCGTGGCTGATTGGTTGTTCAGTCCTCTGTAGTAGACATTGGAAGAAAGTTGTGGAGAATCCTTCAGTCTACCCTCATGGCCACAAAGTATTTTCGGGTGCTCCTCCTGCCCCATTAGTAAGGTTTCCTTACGGCTCTTAAGGTATTGGGGATAGCCGCTAGTGTGTCCCCATCTTTCCTTCCAACTATTGTCGGCATGGAGGATGGTTTTAGCCCATTCTTGGAGGGTTCAGTGTTCTCTGATCCTCTTGATATGGAAATGAATAATTCAATCTCTCACTCTCATTCAAATGTCAAGCACGGGGTTCTTAGGGAGACCTTCTCAATGCAGTCTCCTTTTGATACCATTTCCCCAATTCAGAGTCATGGAGTGAGTACGCACACGAGATTGAGACTTCTCAAGGAGGGATTCTCCTCTCAAAGAAACAATACCGAGATATTGGGAGTCAAATATGGTATTCTTATGGATTAATGTTATCTATGCTTATTTGGAACGCTCACGGGATATTGGCTCAGGTAAAGACTAGCATCACTACTTTGGAAGTTATGAAAAACAAGATTGCTATAGTAGAAATCCTGGACCCAAACAAAAGGGGGCTAAAATGAAGGAAATTTATTTTAAGGCCAAGATCCATGGTTTCCTGCAAGCTGACCTGAAAAATAAACACATCTAGATTTTCGGGAATAGAGAGGTCTCGGTGGACAAGATTATGGTGGGTGATCAATTCAATATCATGAAAGTCACAAAGGGCTCAGAGAGTTTATTTTCCACTTCTGTGTATGAGAGTTTTGATCCTCATGTTAAGAAGCGGCTTTAGCAAGAGCTTGGTTCTTTCGATACGGGGGACCTCCCATGGCTAGTGGTAGGGGATTTCAATGTTGTACTGGAGCCTAATTAGAGGAATGTTAATGGAGCTTTCACACATCAAGATAGCATGGAATTTTCCCAGTTCGCGGCCAATAATTGTCTTCTTGATATGGGATACTCTAGTGACTACTACTCGTGGAGAAACAACAAGCAAGGAGTCAGGAAATGATGGAGTCGTATCGACTGGTGTCAGGCCAATAGAAATTCTATCAATTCATTTCCAAATTCCATGGTTAAACATTTGGTACGTGTTCTCTCTGATCATTTTCGACTACATGTTTTTCTACTTCCCTGTCAGGATGCGCATAAGGCTTTTAGGTATTCCACCAGTGGGATCATATTTCTGGCTTCCTGAGGGTGGTCTGTGATCTTTGGGAAGGACCGACTAAGGGGTATTCCTGGTTTTTCCTTCACAACAAGCTTTAGAGGTTAAAGTACGGTCTTCATCCATGGGCCAGAACCATACCTCCCTTTTATTAGAACCTTGAGAAGATGAAAAAGAAACTCATCAACATGGAATCTCTACAAGAGGAATATCGTAGTGACATAGTGTTTGAGGAGCTGTCGAACAAGAAGAATCCCTGGGTAGAGCTGCCTCTAAAATAGGAACGTCTCGCGGGGGACCGCTCCTAGGTGAAATGGTTGAAGGAGGGCGACAAAAATACTACTTTTTTCCATTCCTGTATCAGAGAAAGAAAATGGTTGATTCATCCCAATATTTTACTGGAAAATGGATCATACATGATTGATATGAACACTGTGGGGAGCATGGCACTTTCATTCTTCAAGGATCTACTGGATACTCAAGATCCTAGGATGTACAGAGGCTACCCAACTAGTAATGATGATATTTTTGAGGTGATTACTAGTATAGTATCTTTTCATGATAGTGAGGACCTGGAGGGGATCCCCAATGAAGGGGAGATCTATTTTTCAATGATGCATCTAAACCCTGAGAGTGCATTAGGTCCTGACAGTATTCCAGTATCATTTTATAGGATAACATGGGATGTGGTTAAGGGCGACATCATTGGAGCTATTCAAGACTACTTTCACGAAGAGATCTTCCCTTGGGTTGCTTGTTCAACTTCCCTTATTATCATACCGAAGGTCAAGGTTCCCCCCTCTAGTTCGCATTACCGGCCAGTTAGTCTATGCAACTTCCCACATATGATCCTTGAGAGCATGATTAACCAGAGGCTATCAAAATGCTTACCCTGGTGGATTTCGCTCGAGCAACACGGGTTTGTTAGGGGTTTCTCCATTCAGGGAGCTATTTCACTGACATAGCAGGTGATCTGGGAAATCGACATTAAAACCCATGGATACAATTTAGAAATCCAACTCTCCATGAACAAGGCATATGATAGGATCAAATGGAGATTTATAAACATAGTTCATTAAACTATGGGCTCTAGTCTTGGTCATTTGACCTCCTCTTATGTTGTTTCTGTTCATCTTTGGATGGATCTCTTGTTTTTGGGAAAGTCTCAGGGATTTTTCAAGGCCACTAGAGGTCTACATGTGGGGGACCCGATGTCCAGGAGTTTATTCATCTTAAAACATGATTCTTTCAGCGAACTATTCAACCATGGTTTTTCTGCTGGAGTAGTCCTCCCGTACATAAGTAAACAAACCCTCCCCTCGATCTCACACCTCATGTTCGCTGACGACACTATCATCTTTATTAACGGTGGAATGATGACTGTTCGAGGTCTCAAGAGAATCCTAAATGAGTTTTGATTTTGGAGAGGCTAGGTGATCATTAGATTAAAAATTAATTTCTTCTTTAACTCTAAGAGTGCTCCCAGTCGTGTTGTCTCCATTTGTAGTCGTCTGGACAAGCCGCGAGGTTCTTTATCCATTGACTATCTGGGAACAACCATTTCATCAATAAGGTTGTGGGTATGTGATTTTGACTATGTGGTTAACATGATTACTAGTCGCATCCTTAATTAGAATAATTTCTATTTATCCTTTGGGGGTCATATTGCACTTGTGAATAGTGTCTTTTTGGCCATACCGGTTCATGATTTGGCCTCCACCAATGTCCCACAAGGTGTCATCAACACCATTGGAATAGTCATGTTTTGTTTTATCTGGGATGCCCTATCTAAAGGGAAATGACATTAGGCCTCATGGGGTAGGCTGGAAAAACCTATCCATGAGGGAGGGATCAATGTAAGGAGCCTCTAGAGCACTCTCCAATGCATGAAATCCAAGCTGGCATGGGAAGTTATTACGATGACACTTTATGGGGTATGTTTATGTCTCATATCATCAAGGGTAATGAGGAGGTTGTTCATAGTTATGTTTCCCCCTTATTTTATAAGATCAGTCCTCTCATCCATGTCCTCCATCCGAACTCCCACTGGATTGTTGGCGAGGGTAACATTTGTTTCTTGCATTGGAACTTGGGGGATCAGTGGTGGGCTTCCCAATTTGTCCAGCTCCGTCGATTACCTTAAATGAGGCTTGGTTATACCCTAGGATTTCCAAGGTGGTTTTGGAGAAGGATAAACAAGAGATCAAGGAGCCTATCGTGTTTAGCATAGAGCCGGATAGGCTTTGTCTTCACATCGTCTTTCTCGGGCTCTTTTAATATTAGAGATTTCTGCAATTTGTCTCTCACTCAGGACTAGCTAGACAAATGGAGTGATGTAATGTGGTGAAAGGGGACCCCTACATAATAAAAAATCCTTACGTGGTATATTTGAAACTCATCTATTGCAATGGATGAGAACGGGAAGAATCTGGGCATTAGTTTTTCCTCATGGTGCCCCAATTGCTGTACCAGATGGGAGGAGAGTACTAGTCCCATGTTCTTTGAAGGGGATTAGGTTATGGTAGTGTAGTATTTATTTGGAACCCGTACGGATTTCTCTTCCCATGATCAGAGGGACGAGTCATTTTTGTAGAGGTGGTTTTATGGTATTGACATCTCCAGAATCGAACGGCTAGCCAGGTCTGTGATCCTATGTGTAGGGTGCTGGTGATTGTGGCAAGGTAGAAATCAGGCAATGTTCAATAGGGCTTAGACCACGACGAGGTCTATCATCACTGGGAACCATTTTCTACTGGTGGACTTGGTTCATCTTATCCAAGAATGGAAGGATGCTCCATTCCTGCATTTTCTACAGGCCTATAACCCCCGACTCATCCTCCCCTTTTCAGATCACCGGGCAGATGGGTTTGTTGGCGGCCTCCCGACTCAGGTTACAAGCATAACATAGATGGGTCCTACTTGTTGGGAAACCTGAGAAGAGGGGGTGGTTCATGGTACTGGGGGGGGGGGGTGTCTTCCTTGCTTTCTCTTTTTTGTATGGAGATTGAAAGTCTCTCCTGGATGAGGCCAAAGCCATGCTCACTGTGATTTCTCTTTGTATTATGTAGAATATTGTTATTTCTAAAGCGGAGAATGACTCATTGAAACATCAGGAATCCTTGCATAGAAAACACCCCAAACCGTGTTCCATTGCCTTCATTGTTATGAATTGTAGATCCCTCATCTATAATAACATCCAAGTGACCCATACGTCGTGTGATAGAAATCATGTTGCAGATTACCTTTCTTCTTTGGAATATCAGAGCTCCGTCCATACTTGTCTCCTCAACCCTCTCAGCTTAAGGCAAGAGGGTGTTAATTTGATTAGAGGGCATGCACTCGACATGCATTATTTTATCCCCCCTGAATTTGGTATGTGCACATTGTCACTATCCTCCATGTTGTCTTCCATCTTTAAATAAAAATCTAATTGGGATGGATGGATGGATACATCAAGAATGATGTTTTTATAAGAGGAGGAGGAGAGGAATAAATACGAGGAATTTTTCCATAAACCTAATATAATATAATATTTATAATATTATAAATATATCATATGTCTAGGATAAGGGAAATATAAGAGACTATAATAAAATAAAATAAATTGAAAAAAAATAACAAATTTATCATGGATTCTTACCTTTTAATCTCTTCTCCTTGAGTCCTCCATAAAGGATTTGGTATTGGATATTTGGTGAGACTGACATGAAATGGACATGTGGAAGAGCCTTGGGGATGATATTGGGTACAACATAGATATTTCTCAATGTTTTAGAGGTGTGAGAGAAAGAGGGGAATGAGGGTAGTATTTATGGTGGAGGAGAGGATGGATTTTGCATTCTTTTAATCATTAGATTAATATTCATGCTGAAGATTTTTAATAGGATTAATTATTTTGAGAAAATAGTAAATAAATCATGTGAGTTCGAACCCATTAAGCTTTCATCAGCCATGATGTAAAAATAGTGTTTTTAACTGATAATTTATATATACGGTATTTTAGCATATTTCACTATTCATCAAAAAATTCGCGTATTTCAGAAAAATAACAAAAATTCACTATAACCATTCTCTGGCATGAATAACTTAAAAAACATATCCATTTTCTATGAATAATTTTCTAAACATGATGAATTTTATTTTGAAATATAATAACAATTTATTTGAAAATTATAATTTAAAATTAAAATTTCATTTTTAGCCCTTTGAAAATTAAATTAAGGTCCCTTAAAATTAATTTATAATCACAAGTCATAAAAATTCTTATTTTTGAATGCATTTTTTGAATATATAGTTTTTTAAATATCAAAGAAATCATAAACGTGTAATTAAATATGTATGACTTACAAAAATACCAACACTTAATCAATAATTTTTTAAATATTTTTTTACTTCTATTATGACTTAATTATATCATATTGACACTTTAAGATGGATAAAATTTATTTATAATTTCATTGGTGAATTCACTATTCATAATGGTACATTACTATTCATAAGGTTCATGTTACTATTCATAGTAGTACATTAATTTTCATTAGGGTCAAGTTATTATTCATAAGGGCACATTACTATTAAGAAGTTTTGTTTTACTATTTATAAGGGTGAATTACTATTCAAATGGGTATATTACTATTCATAAGTGTAGGTTACTATTCACCAAAAAATTATTTTTGTTCTACCAAACTCCAAAAAACATACTAATTGAAATTTTGTATGTCGGTTTTTCAAAATTCACAACATAGAAGCGGAAAATATTTGTTTAATGGATAGTTTATAAAGGATACATAGTATTTAGTAGTTAATTTAAGCACCATATGTTTCTTTTTAAAATCTTCGTATGTTGCAAATATTATTTTTTGAGGATAAATTAATAACATGATTAATCCCAATATAATGTTTTTAATGTGCATTCCACCAAAAGTATGCACGAGGTAAGTGGTTTTATATCAATTTCCCTCATTGAGGCATAGTGTAATGTTATGAACCTAATTGACTTGATATAGTTTATATACTTCACCCACTTCAAGTAATATAGTGAACACATCCTAATTATTGGTATTTTCTATTTTAATTTCAATTATTTCATTAAAGGGTATTTGAAAGGAAAATTACCCCGTGTTAAAGAATTTCATATCTTGATTACATTTAATTGGATTATATTACTTCTTAATTGTCTTTGACATTATAAAATTACATCTATAAATAATTTTCAATATACTAATTTCAATTTCCTCTTGTATTAGGAGGATTTAAATTTGAAGTATAGAATTTATTCATTGATTATTTCTTATTTCAATGATAAGATCTTTGTAACAATTTATTTTACAATCTTATTTTAATTCCGATTCCTTATGCTTGGATTCCTTTTGAAATAATTTTTTTTATCATTCGATAACAAAACCATTTAATTTTATTATCATATTGTTATTCAAAGATTTGTCAAGTAATATTTCCAATTTTCTAGTCTTTGGTAACAAAACATATTGATAATATGAAATTAATAAAATTTGACTTCATATATATCTTTTTCCAAAAAATAATTTTCATCCAAATCCATGTTTTTAAAAAATCGTTAAAAAAATTAAAAAGTACAAAATATTTATTAAATACACTTTTTCACATGTTATGGTTGATGTTTTGGTATATTATAAAATTTGGGAAGAACATAAATGTTACTTAGGGATTGATTTGAAAACCTTAAAAGAAAGTGACTCTATGGAATGTTTAGTATGATTTAATTTTTATTGCAAAAAATTTTATTCCTTGGACATATTATTTCTAAAGATGGAATAACTATTGACCCGTTTAAAACAATAGTTCATGATGAGTGGATAAGACCTACCAAAATCACAAAGATTCATAGTTTTCTTTGATTAACAGGTTATTACAATAGGTTTGATGAAAACTATACTCAATTATCTATCCCACTGATTAAGTTAACATGTAAGGGATTTATGTTCATCTGGACAAAGGAAAGTGATGATTTTTTTCAAGAACTGAAAAGAAGATTTTTAAATAGTCCAACTTTCTTCGTGGATTCCAAGATTAAAGATTTTTTCATCTACAATGATAATTTAGTTAACACTCATTGTTATGTTTTAATATAGAATAATTAGGTAGTTTCTAATGCTTCATGTCAGTTCAAACCCCATGATTTAAATTATAATAACCATGATTTGGAATTATCAACTATTGTTTTTGCGTTAAATATTTAGAGGAATTATTTTTATGGAGTAATGTGTTAAATTTATATGATCACAACTATTTGATGTATTTTTTCACTAAGAAATAATTGAACAAGAGAATGAGGGGATGGCTGGAATTAATTATGGATTATGATGGTACGATTAATTACTATACATGAGAAGAAAATAAATTATCTGATTTTTCGATTCAAAAAAGTTATTCTACATTAACCATGTTACGTTTGGAACAAGATCCATTGGTTAATGATCTGATGAATTTTGTCTTGGAAGTTATTGGTACATGAAATTTCTATATTTTGTTTCAGGTGTCAGTGAAATCATCTCTATCATATTTAATTAAGAAATAGAACATGGAAGATAGTGAGTTATAGAAAAAAATATAATTGGTTTAGTGTGTTATTCTTCCTAAATTTGACGTTGATAAATATTGGTTTTTGAGATATTGGGAAGCGATTATGTGTAACTTGTGATTTTAAATTGAAGAATTATTTGTTATGTGAAGTTCATA
The DNA here is from genome assembly GCA_963277665.1 of Viscum album. Classification (NCBI taxonomy): domain Eukaryota; kingdom Viridiplantae; phylum Streptophyta; class Magnoliopsida; order Santalales; family Viscaceae; genus Viscum; species Viscum album. Next base: position 1,797,413,948 of record OY728130.1, on the reverse strand, counting down.
GTTCTCCATTTTCTGTTTATCCTAGAAGTACTAAGATGTACAGATAACTTTAGTAGTATTACATTGGGATGGAATGAAAAGAGTTATTGCTGAAATTACCCTAAGATGTTTGATTTTTCAATAGGTTAAAGTATATAAGAAGTTACCAAAGGGGATGATTCAACCCTTTCCACTTCCAAAGTGTAAATGGGAAAATTTATCGATGAACTTTGTTGTGTGATTACCGAAGACATCTCAAGGTAACAATGAGATCTGGGTTGTTGTTTATTGACTAACTAAATTAACTAATTTATTTCTTATTCGATATACTTTATCTCTATATAAACTTTATTGATTGTATATTAAAGTGATAGTCTATTTACATGGAGTTCCCATCTCTGTTGTATATAATCACCATCCTAGGTTCACTTATAACTTTTTGAAAGGCCCTCAAAAGTCGTTGGGTTCTAAATTCAATTTCAGTACATCTTTTCATCCTCAATCAGATGGGAGTTCAGAACGAACAATTCAGATATTGGAAGATATGCTACGTGATTATTCAATGCATTTCCAAGGATGTTGGGATCAACATCTTTCTTTGGGTGAGTTTTCATATAATAAATGTTTTTATTCCGGTATACAGATGGCACCATTTGAGGCCTTAAATGGGAAATGATATCAAACTCTAGATTTTTGGGATGAATTAAGTGAAAGGAAATTGATGGGACCATAATTGGTATGAGAGATGGAAGAAAAAGATCAATTGATTTCTAAATCATATTTAAAAAGATCATAGTAGGCAGAAAAATTATGTGGATTACTAGAGGAAGGAACGTTCTGTTGAGGCTGCTGATCATTTGTTTTTAAAATATACGCTATGGGAAATTGGGATGTGTTTTATAAGATAGGGAAGCTGAGTTCGAGGTTCATTGGACCCTACGAAATCTTAAAAAAAGTTGGTTTGGTCGCCTACTGAGTGGATTTCACTCTAATTTTATCCTAGTTACACAATGTTATTCATGTTTCAATATTAGGAATGTATATGCAGGATCAATCTCATGTTATGATACAGAGGTAGTTCAATTGGAAGAGAATCATTCTTATAAGGAACAGTAGGTACATATTCTTGACCACATAAGGAAGGTGTTACGGAATAAAGTGATTCATTAGGTAAAAGATTTTCATAAAATACCATTTGGTTAAAGACTAATGATGGGAATCTAAAAATTCTTTGATTTATAAATACCTCCACTTATTTGATAGGTGAATAAAATTGCGAGGACACAATTTCCAAAAGGGGAAATGATGTTACATGGCTGGTATTTATAGAATAAAATATTTTTATATAAATTAATATTTATGAATAAGATATTAATTTTATATTAAATGGGATACAATCTTTGATAACATACTCAACATGAAATAATATGTTTTTTCCAAAATCTTACGTTGCACACAACACTGAGTTATACTAAAAAATAATACCTTAGTAATATTATTACTTTAAATAGTAGTTAATGAAAATCTGTTGTATTAGAGATAATGAATAGAACATACTATAATATTATTACACGTGTTTTTAAATGTTTTTACTTTCATTCAATACATTTTATAGACTTAAGATTAGAATAAATCCAATTTTAAGCAAAAATACACTAATATTTTTAAAATGACATTTTACCACTTTTTGATGGAAAACCATTTTTAAATCTTGTTTTTGACACTTTTTTTGTTATATTTGAAAAAATTAACTCTTTCTTTGGAATTGGGGAATAAAAATTTAAACTGGATGAAATTTTGGTATTTTTCTCATAAAATTCCTTTTTAACTGAATAGTGAAATATACTGTATTTTTAATTCAAAAATAGACTTTCCTATAATTAATTTGTATTGATAGATTATAAATTTTATTTGTTTAAAAGTATATTTAGATTATTTTTATCATTTAATCCAATTTTGTTTATTCAATGTAATTTAACATTTTAATTGGACATAAACACATGTCAATCTTCTAATAGTTTTTATTTCGTAAAAACATGCTTTCTATTTTTGACAACATGACATAATTTTAAATTAATTAATGAAAATTCTATTTTTTGAATTTTGAAAAATGGTTTTTATATTTGGAATAACATGTTCCATGTTAAATAAATAGGTCCCTTTTATTTTTATACATATAGAATAGAAACATCAGTAATTATTTTTATTTACTAGGGTTAATGTGTAAATTAGGTAAATAAAGGTAAAAATAATATTATAATAATATAAAAATACCCTATAACATGTCCTAATATTATTGTATGAGTCATGGGAGACCAAAAATATTCTTATGCTAAAACATTGGAATTTAGGATCTACTTGGATGTGATAATGACATGTTATAATAATTAAATAAAAGTAAAGAGGAATACAATATAAACGTGAATCGTTTTACTAAAATAATTAATATAGGGTAGTATAATTAATATATTTGACTATAAATAGAAATTATAAATCTAAAAATATTTCCAACATAATGGTAGATTATTTATAATATTTTTAAATTATATAAATAAATTTATATATGACACAATGATGATGTGGCGATTACCTTATTAATGAAATATTCAAAAAAATGATATTATAAATATTCAAATGTATATAATTTGAAATTTTTGAATCCATAAATGAATTTTATGGGTAATTATGAAATTTTATTATTGAGTTAATGTAGTTTTTTTGAATGCTTCAAATTTGTAATACATTAACAAAAAAATTACTATATGTTGTCAAAATAGACATGAATATATTTTAAAAAATTACTTTATTAAATGATATAATAGTCATAAAATTCAAATATTCATGTAAATGACTTAGATAATGTTAAAAATTTCAATTATTCTCCACTTGATATTCTCTTATCATTTTATTGTTAATATATTAACAATATAGTGTAAAAATACACGAAGGCATGTTAAGAGTGATTATTTTCACTAGGTGTTAAAGCCAAAAGATATGGTTAAATTTGTGACCTAATATTATCTAAAACTTACTGGTTGATAGTATTTCTACCCATACTCATATTTTATTCCAAATATATCAATTTTGAGATATTATAATTCACAAATAAATTTATTATAAAATAATATTTTATGAATTTCCTAAAGTTCCCCTCCTCCCTCTTATAAAATGCCACCACCTCTACCAACTAACTAACACCTTTAATGCCCCTTGGATAATAAAAATTATACTAAAATAAGATCCCAACATACCTAACTTCCTATAAGAAGCACTAAATTGGGAATAATAAAATTCATGATACCCTTTTGGATCAAATCAATATAAGTAACCCAATTTAGATATAACGATTTCTCTCTCACTTTATTCATTTATTTTCCTTCTCCAACGCCTAAAATATTTTTATTACATTATATTTTAAAAAAACTAGTATCATTAATATACTAGGATATAATTATTCTAATGTTTTGACCTGTAATTACATACACCTCCATCAAATGGATATACAACATAATTTTTTTGTACGGTGAACTACCGCCTCATGAAACAATGATTGTTAAATTTTTTCCTACCACATCTCATAGTTTCCATTATGACGGAACTATATTTATATATTGTATATATTGTATATATATTTTATTTATTCTTTTTTAATTTTTATTATAACATACCTTCATGATTTTTATAATGTGTTAATATGGTAATTTCATTTGAGGAAGTGTGGTCTAAAACCCCTACAAGTGATATGAATCATTCGTTCCTTAAATTAAAAATATAAAGGATAGAGTTAATGAAATTATTTAACATATATAACATATATATTATACTAGAATTTTAATATACATATTTATTATTTAGTTTTCATTCATTTAATATGAAAATTAAATGGAAGTAGGGTTCTGGCATACGTATGACCTACCATCTACAAGAACAGTTCATTTCATTTCTTATCTCCAAATATTATGGATATTTTTAATACATATAATATATATATATATATGGTATTTAATTCATGAATAATATTACAGATAGGGAATTTTGACAACATGGAAAATTTAAATCAAACCCACTTCAACAAGTTCATTTTTGACTCAAGTACTGAATATCAACAAAATATCCAATATGAACATAAAAATAATGTAATTTTTATAACATGGTAATAAGTGATATAAAAGGAATAATAACATTGAAAAAGGATATCAAGAAAGTATAAATTAACCTAGGTTTTTTTTTCAGGATCATAACAATTGTACGTGATGAGTCAGACTCACGGTAAGGGACTTCATCTCAATCTCCATTCACTAAGGCATATTATAATTTATACACGACCTTCTTTATATGGTGTATAATAAAACCCTTTGACTTTTAATTTCATTCCAAAGGAATTATTTTCTCTAAATCATTTTACTAAATTAAAAAAGTAATGATTTTCAACGTGTGCTGCAACAACGACCTCTCTGTCATCTAAAACGTTATTTGATTTTTGTATTCCTCTATAATCTTTAATGTTTTTGTTAAAAATAACGGAAATAAGTTATTCAATTTTTGGTTTTTCTGGTATTTCAAGTAGTTTTGAAGGTGGATATACTATTTTAGTATCTTGAAATGATTTTTGAATATATAATGGTACCTCATCATTTGATGTGTGGTTACGTGATAAACTATAGACGGGTGGTAACATGATAAACCAAATATGGGTGTTTATATTATAAACCAAGGATTCATGGTTATGTTATGACTTCCAATGCATTGGGTATGGAATTCAAATGTATGACTGTTATATTTATAAGACTGATATGTGTGGAATTTTATCCTATGGTTATTACATTTAAGTATTATTATGTCCCATGAAACCTTTTGTATGCTATGTCTTCTTTACATGGGGTTTTTTGAAATATTTTGGATAAAAAGGTTTTTCAATGGGATTATATTTGGTGAAGAGTAATTATTACTTCATAAAGGTGAAAATTATTTCATTATGATAATGTATTCAAGGTTTACATGTTTTCATAATTCTAGTAGATTTATTTCTTTGTGTATCTCTTATTTATATTTTTATTCATATACCTTGTTTTTAAATGCCATTCATAGGATTTAAAAGAGAATATAGTAAAGAATGGGATCATGGAAATGTTATCATGTTTATGTGTGAAACAAAACCAGGTTTTGATTAATTTTGTTTATGAAATAAATTGATTCTGAGAGGAAGTCTCTACTTTTTAATAATCAAGATGATATTTATAATTTATGGCCTAATTCTCTAAATCCCTAAAAATAAAAATATCCTCTATGTGATTTAATGTAAAATTATTTACTTATATCAATATTAAGTAATGTTTAAGGTCAAATACATTTATGTTATTTATATGATTTTCCTTTTGAAATGATGTGTTAGGATCAAACATTATAGGTATCTCAATGATCATATGTCTGGGATGATAAACAAAAATTTTAGATCTAGCTGTTTGATTAATACAAAGATTATTTCTACAATTTTAAATTCCATGGGTCTACTTCTAAGAATGAAGAAACAATTACAGACTGGGGTGGTTTCTATAATTCAAAAGCTATCTATTCAAATATAAAGATTATCTGGAATCCTTAGAAGAGACAATTGGTTGGAGATAGTTATATTTTATATACCTAAGATAACCGAAATGGATCATCCTACCAAACTAAGCGATGTTGTTGACCATTTTCTCAAGCATGATGAGGCTGTAGAATAATCTGATGAGGAAGACGAGGGTATTGCAGAAGAAAAATTGAAAAGAGTTTTTTTATGAAGGATGTGATCTAGAAATGTTTCCCAAATATTCTCCCATCACATATGGATCTCAATTTCCACATAGGAGACTTCCAAAAAATACATAATTTTGTAAAAATTGATGAAGAGGTAACTTATGTTTCGGGAGGGTATCAATTTAAAAAAAAATCAAATTCTAATGATGAATAAGATAATGAAGATAACGAGGATGAAAATGGTGAAAATAAAAGTTGAGATTGTAAAAATGTAAATGGAAGTAATATTGATGATGATGATTCTAACCCATTTGGTTCTATTTGTAGGATCAGAAGGAGATGTGTAGAGATGCCACCAGAGCATAAATACAGAGATTCACTTGATGAGGGTGAGAAATACCCTTCTTTTGAATTCAATTAAAAGGATAAATATGTTGATGAAACTAATATGGGACCATTTTTTGAGGCTCATGTAGCTTCTAATTCTGCCTTGGATGACAAGATGGGTGTTATTGCTATAGTGGAATATCATGTGGCTTTGAATGATAAAAAGGATATTCCTTCTTTTCTAAAAGGTAGTAATGAACAATTTTTTGTTTTTCCTACTAATGAGCATCTATTTGACAGCCGTGTAGACTCATAACCTTTTATTTTCCAAAAAGATGATGTACATTAACCATGTATTTAGAAACCTTATGTCCTCATAAAAGAAGTATCTAACATAGATATATATGATTTTGATTCCCAGAGTCCATATGGACAGAAACATGATAGAGTTTCTATTGCTCCACATGTTGTGGTACCTCCTGCCTCTATTGTGGTATATGTTCCTATTGACGTTGAAATTACCACTTCTTTAGAAGGATGGATTGATCTCATGTTAAAATAATGTTGAAAAATATGAGGAGTACACCAAATCATGGTGGACATGATGTTCAGAATGAAGAAGATCCTTAGGTATATATGATTGATCCAGTATATTTTTAAGGTTTATTGGAAATTTTTTAGTCGATGAGACCTAATGAAACTGAGCCTACAACTCTGACTCCTCCTAATTTTTCAGTTGATGTAGTCATCAGGAGTGACTTGTATGCTTTTGGTAAAATACTATTTTCTAATTTTGATATTTTTTTTGAAGAATCAAGTTCCACGGCAAAGAAAACATAGTGATAATGATGAAAGATATCTATTTGAGTTTTTAATTAGACATATTAAACTAGAGATGATACATCACATCTAAGAGGATAAAATTTAAAATAAGAGAGTAAGTGGTGAGCTAGATCCCATGAAGAATTTTCTTGAATGAATATAATAAATATTTTCATCTATTATGGATTCTCTACTTGAAAGAGATGAAAATATTACCTCAGTGGGATCTAGTTCATGTACTCCTCTTATATTTTTTGATATTGAAGTGATTATATCTACTATCAGATAATAATTGAGAAAAACCATAAACATTGTGTCAAGTGTTCTCCCTGATCAAACTAAATATACCTTCATCAGAATAAGATAAAACACTGATCATGTTTTTATGTTGATTACCGCATATACTCATGATATGAAATATGATAGAGAGATAATAATCATGGCCATAATATATTATCTCCCTTGGATTTATAACAAGAATGAAATGGCTGAATATTTCTTTCTCCTGGAAGAAAATTTGTGAATTCCATCTGTTACTCAGGCCTTTAAGGAGAAAGTTTACCAGTTGAAAGAAATGACCCTAGTGAACAATCTGTTTATGGAAGAAAGAGTTGAATTCTTTACCACAATAGAAAGATGATGCCAAATAATTCTATATTTAAAAAATCTTATTAATCCATTTAATAATAGTCTTGGAATTGTAGTTTTTTAAGGAATCCATTTTTATTAATCCACTACTATCCTTTAGTCCCACAGGGACAAGGGATCCTCATCACATTTACTTGTCCAGTTCCAACCAGCACATGTTCTTACTTCACAGGCACTAAGATATCACATGCAAGTTATTATTATAGAGGATCATCCTCCTTGAGGTACAGCTGGACAACACCCTGGTGTTCCATATATATTTCCTACAACTACATTCCGGTCCTTCTACCTATAATCAAGAGAAATCCAAGGCCAACGAAAAATAACATATTGATCCTTCACCCAATCCTTGAGGATGTAGTTGAAATTAGAATTTTTATTTTGATTGGACTTCTTTTGTAATAACCTATATATAAACACTTATCTGAATTACTTTACTGAATATTATTATGCTATTCATATTTATGCATTGTACAAGTCATGTTTTTTACTTCTCTTTATCTTATTCCATTTAGATATTCCCAAAATGGGGAGAAACCTATAAAATTTCAAATATTTATAGTTATGTTTCGATGTTACCTTAATAATGACCATATTTCCCTATTTATTTATATTTGATACCATCTTCACATACTATTTATGATAAGTCATTATTTATATTTTGATCTTATCTTTGATATCCTAATTTATATATTTAATATGTATTATGCCATGGTTTTTTATCATCAATAGGGTTGATTCTTGACCTCCTTGTTTTAATGACAAAAAAATAATGATTCTAATGATATCAATGATTATAATGTTTTATATAAATATTTCATAATCTAGAATAGTTTATCATGTTTCCATGTATGAGTCAATACTAAGTATGAGTCACCATTCGGGTTAGGAGAACGTCATCCAAACTCATCAGTAGATAAGGAATCACTGCCAGAATATATCACTATCCAGATGAATCATCACTAAGCTAGAAATTTGAAATTTTTTTAATCACCATCACATATGAATCGTCGTTTTCCATTATTCATAGTCATCATGAAAATTTCACTATGTTTGAGACATTTTCAAACGAAATACTACTAGAGTGAAATTTTTGGAAAATTATGAGATACTGTCAAAATAACTCACTACCAAATTGATTTACCTACAGATGGATGATATACAATAAGAAGAATCACCACCATAAGATTCACCACCAATATGAATATTTGGGTAATTAAAAGAAACTACCATCTCTGTGTCGACATTAATCCATTGGTGTAGGTCTCAGATGTGTAGTATGAGGAAGTAGAGAGGATCTAGATATTTTTTGTGATACTAATTGAATAGAAATAAGAGTCCCTCATATGTAGACACATGAAGTAGACTTATAGTAATTTGAGATCTTTCACTTACTAAAAATAGACATAGAGTTAAAGAGATTAACACCAATATCCTGCAATCAATTGACTGAGGAATTTGAACCACATACACATCTACAACATTCCTCTAAAAAAAGAGTCTATGATACTCAGTTCTGCTAAAGATTTCATGATAAAATACCTCATGGTACATTTACAAATTTTCTCTAAGAGTCACAAGATGTACTACAATATTCTGAGGAGTTCAATCCTTACACTTTTAGATTTCTTAGTTCTGTTCATTTATTCTTAAATATTGAGATCTTCCTACTATACTCTATTTTAAATATTCACACTGTATCCTACATTAAACATGGGGTTTTTTTATATCTATTGGAAATTCTTACTTTTTTACTCCCACATATAAATATGATAGAATTCATAGTGATAACCTTTTGTTGGTACTCCCATGGTTAATAGTGGGAGAGGTTTTCATGGACCTGGAAAACTTGTAAACTATTGTAAACCCTAATCCAGGTTGTGGATCAACTTTTTTATTTTAAATAAACGTCTTGGTGGAAGGTGATCACCATGTGGATTTGAATAAGTCACATCTTGACACTGAAACTCTTTTATTCAATCTTTATACTGTGTATTTTTACATTGTTTTCTCTTTAAAAACAAAAACTATTTTTACCAATCAAAAACTAATAATTTGATAGTTAATATTTATTAGTTTTTTAATAATCATTTAAATAATTAAATTGATTTCAAAGAAAATAATTAATTTGGTATATTAATGACACGATAACTAATCACTCTTTAATAGGCATTTTTAAATTTTAGAATATATAATGATATTATATATTGATTAACTGGGGCATTTTAATATTTATTGGTGGAGTAAAATAAATCCATTTATAAATAGAAATTTTTATTGGGTACTCAATTCAGCCCTATTGAGATACTCACTCTGACTAATTAATTAATTTCTTCTATTTATTTACCCATTATTTCAAAAGAATGTTTTTAGAAATATAATTATTATTTATTTCTTTGGTCAAAACCCCTTTTTAAATATGAAAATAATCCCTTATTAAAATGTTTTCAAAAAATGTTTTTAACATTAATAGAATTACTTATTAAAAACATTTTTGTCCATTTTTTAAATTTTTAAAATTTTTATAATAAGGAATATTCATGTAATTTTCAAAACAATTTCCATTTTTATTTTCACAAAACTTTGAATGGAATCATTTTCTTAACATATAATGAATGAATAGAATCTACTATCGTCATCTCTATTAATTTTTTTTACTCCTACAATATAATTTTTCAATTTTTTTTCAAATAAATATATTTCAAATAATGTTTTATAAATTTTTATTTTCCAAAAGGTAATTTTCAAAGAAAATTATCTTCCTCGAGAAATGCTCCATGTGATTTTTATTTCAAAATCATTCACTATCAAAGATGGAATCCCTTGATTTAATTTATTATTTTATGGGGACAGAAACCAACTATAACCTTCTTATTCATTATCAGAATGTTTTCTGATGATAAGAATTTTTTGAAACCAGCTTCTCTTCCATGGGTTATACCATGTTAATGTTGTTATGAAACGAATCTTTTTCCCACTTGCTATGATATGATGAAATGATTAAATAATTATGAAACCTATTTTTTTCCAAATGTTATTATATGATGAAATGTTTACGAAAAAAATTCCACTTCATGGATTATGATATGAAAGATATTTTATGATCTTGTTTCACACTTACATATTATTCAAATAATGTAATGGGTAGGACATATATATCCCTCCAATACATTGGGTAAATATTGAAAATTTATGATTAAATATTTTAGGTGTGAAATTTACTAATTTTGGAAAATGTTATTAATGAACTAATTGTGTGTTCTAATGTTATCTATGAACCTGATTATATGTTCACAAAGTTATTTCTGAAACATAAATACATTTTCAAAATGTTATATGTGAACATGATTACTTGTTCATAATGATATATGTTAAACAGAATAAATGTTCACAGTGTTATGAATGGAACTATATTTTATGTCCATAGTGTTATACATGGACTTGGTTTAATTTCTATAAGATTATTTGATGTCCTAATTTCATTTCATTAACTTAATGAGTGAATATGTATCTATTTATAAATGTTCAAAATGTTATAATATGATTTGTATGATATAAATATATGTCTTATTGGAACTTTAAGCTCTCATGACTCGTGTTATTTTATTTTCTTATGATTCATGTCCTATGAATGACCAATAATTATTTTATGACTCAATATTCTGATATTTGATTTTTCGGGTATGGTTTTTAGATTTTATGAAAATATTTTCACAGCCCTATATTAATGTTGTACTTATGTACCACTCTTGTTTACCCTTACTATGTTTTTTATCTCACCTTTTATTATGATTCCACCCTCAGGTTATAAAAAAAGGTTTTAAGTAGAAAGAAGGTTTACATTTTTCCCTCACAAGGAAGGGAAAAAGTTCATTAGGGAGAGTGTTAGATGTCATTCATACCTTATCATAAACTCCCTTGTTTGCAAGGAAATAATTTATAATGTTGTCCTCAATAAATACATGCATCGTAAAGTAGATCATTGATGATATGTTGTCAAGGAACTTGGTCCATTTCACAATTATTTTCAAAGAATGATAGATCTTCAAAGTTATGAAATCCTATACAATAGTCATGGTGTCATACTCAAACCAGATATTGTTCAAATTTAATTGTATATCTAGGAAGAAAACATAGATCAGTCCCACCGTCTCTTATTCTATCATAGTAGCATAGCCACAAGGACTATGTTGGAATTCTTCAACATCACCAATATAGTTATGAAAAAACACACAAAAACATAAGGACTAGAATTTCCCCTAGAGTTCACATCCATGTTACATTTTTTCCTACCATAAAATAGAGTTACCCAGGAATATTTATAGGTTCTAAGAGGAGGGGGTAATTACTACTGATTTGATAATGTCTTAGAACATTGAAGTCCTGAACAGAGATGTTGCAATGGTCTAAATACAACATATTGTAATTATGTAAAACATAATTAATAGTATGTTTCGTGGAATATAATTTAAAAGTAGAACTCTCATGTATTGATTTTTTTCTACCTCTCCAAATAACATACAAAACTTTCTCACATGCCACTATAATGAGAGATCTAATATATTTTTTCCTTTTTATATTTAGTATTGAATGCTGAAATTTCTAATGCACATTTTCCTATGGTTATGGAACAGAAAATATGGAAAAGAAAAGATTCTCGAAAGAAGTGCATATTTGACATCATATGAACAGATAATCCACATCCTCATGATGATGGTGGGAGAGCATGAATCTAGAGATGAGAAATATTATCGCATGTTGAAGGTTAATATTGACTAGAACATTATTGAGAGAGAGGGAGTCAAAAAATCCAAAGGGAACCTTGATGGTGAAATCAATTTTTTATTAAACTTACAAGTTCATTTCTGAGGTCCCTGAAACATATAATTATATATAGATTTGGGTTCAATCATCCCATTAGAGGTTGGTTCCCATATTAGTATGTCCTCATGGCCTAAAAAATAATGACTTGTGACTGCCTATTGGATGACATTAGGTAAGGGTGATAATCTGGGAAATAAACCCTCACTAGAGATATTATAATCAATTTCATGATCAATAGAATCAAGAAGATAAATAAGAGGGGGTATATCCCAATCATTTTTCCAAAACATGCGATAAGAACTGACACTGACCATTTAATGGTAATGCATACTAATTTTGGGGAAAACTGCTTTCAAACCCAACCATAATGAGGACTCCATGTATCTGGTGTTTCTTATTATCAATTAGGAATGGAACCCAGATCAATACATGTCCTAGGATTCATATTTTTTATAGAGAAACCTCCATATGAATTAATCATGAAGGGACTTATTGATGAGGGAAATGTTCTTAATTCCAAAACGCCATAGTGCAATGGCCATTCAAAATTGTTTCCAAAAGACTGTTACAATTTTCTTGACAAGAATGATTCCACTCCAAATGTTGTTTCACACCAATGTGTTGATGGATTTCAAAACTGAGGCATGCCAAGAATATACCATAAAATAGTATACTATCTACTAAATAATCATATGTTCGAACAAGAAATTTCATCCTATCATGGAGAGGTATTTACCTTTCAATGATGAAAGGGTTCTTCAAACATGTCTCAAGGAATTAATGAAGTAGGATCTGTGAGTCCTTCCCTAGAAAATTGTAGTTCCATAATAAATGAAAGGAAAATAACCTTCCCTTATACCCAGTTCATCTATTATAATTATTTTTCTGGAGGCTGAAATATTCATCCAAAAAAGACACATTATTTGTTCAAAATTATTTCATGGAATTAGTCCCTTTCATAGTGAAGAAAATTTTTCTTGATGCACCTGGAATTTCTTTTGTCACCAGGGGTAAAGATAATAATCTCATCAGTTTGTAGAGTGATTAGGTAGTGAAGACCATATATAAAAGAAGATTGCGTTTTCCATATGTCAAAAATGTGGTTAAAAGCACTCAAGGGAATGTCTCAGAGTGATGAGAATATTTTATGAGCGTATAAAAGAAGGAAACAAAGAAAAAAAATTATAATAAAATTTAAAATTTATTTTTAAACAATGGATAAGAATAATATTCTGCAAATGGTATCGTCAAATGATGAATTCTTTAAATATGTAATGTATAAGAATTTTGAAAATCTATGTCTTATAGTTAAATATCAATATGATAATCCTAATGGAAGTATGATTAATTGTTATATTTCTAATGAGGAAGTGTAAAATTACCATGAAAAGAAATATGTAATAAGGAATACGACGATGAATCCTAATGGTTTGATAAGGAAGTGTGATGATTAAGGTGATTATGTATTGAAATTCAAGAATGATTCTATATAAATCCTGAAACATATAAGGATTGTTCAGTATATGGGTTTTCAACGTATATGAAAGAATATATTGAATATTTTTTATGGCCTAGAAAATTTATTTAATGATAAGTTAATATTTTATGCAATCACAATATTAAGGGAAGATAACCATTAAAATTGACTTTAGGTTGGCAAAATGATGTTTAATTTGTATAAAAAGATGATTAATATGGATAAAGTAAATTATCTAGTATTGATTGCCTCATAATTAATAAATTATTTACTAATATAGTGGGTTATGTTATCATTGATCGACCATACATAATTTTTGTATTTATGGAACATGTTCAATAATATAAGGCATTAATCAAGGCATGATGACGCATTAATGTTTTCATTGAGGTTTTATGGTAATTATTGTTTTTACTATGATTCAGGAGAATATATGACTAAGGTATTACCAAATTTGGAATGTTTCCATTATTTGTTTTTTAATGATATTTGGAGGATTAATTTTGAGTTCTGGAAATTTACTAACACTTTTTATAAATTTAGAATTTTTTAAGGGTCATAAGGCTAACCATTTATGGAATGGTTTAGGTTGAATTTTGGATGAGCTATTGGATATTAACATGTTAATTCACTATATGATGGTTTATCGATATTGGATAATCAGTGTTAACCTTTTCTAACTTTAGAATTAATTAAGGACATATACATATTTTATAGATCTTATTTAGTGCTTCAGGCTTGAAAAAAAAAATCAACTATTAGAGTAAGAGATGATGTCGCGATTTATTAAGGCGGAACCAAAGGATGAAATTCTTCCTATTAAATAAAAATATATCAAGTATATTTTCATTATATCTCAGTATACCTGTAAAAAAATTCCACATCCTTATGAAATGGGTCTTAACATATTCTTTCACCCTACTGTAATCATTTTTATGACATTAGTGACTTTTTCACACTTCTATTTTAATGGTTTTTTGGTCATTATCATTCTCTAGATCACCCACTATCTTCTGATCAAAAACTTTTATCACTCTCTATGATTATTTATTCTATGCTAACATGTTCATATAATCTCTTCCCACCTACGTTCTCAAATTTGGAAACGTATTATATATTATTCTAGATGAATTTTTCACATCACATCATCTTTCCAAAAAGGATGTTTTATTATCTCTTATTACGATTTTGGATTCCATGAAAGAATTTTCAAATGAAAAACATTTAATTACCTAGATGAATTTAAAGGAAAAAATTCATTTTGAGGGGGTTGAATTTTACACACACAATATTTAGTGTAATAATTTTTTTAGATAAATGTAATATTTTTTAGTTATTTTTTTTACACACAAAATTGAGTTTAGATTTCATTATAGGAAATATTTAATTTAAATGTAACCTCACATATTATTAAAATATATTATGTGATAGTAATCACTTTTCCACTGAAATGATGGGTATGAATAGGATTATATAGATTATTAACATATATTCTTTACACACATATCTTAAATTATTTCTTTTTTGTACAATTATATATATATGAAAATAAAAACTATTTTAAAATAATAGATATCTTGTTTTATGAAAACAATATTTTGATGCAAAAAAAGTGTTTTACATTAATAAATTAATAAATCACATTGGTATAATTATTTAAACGTAATTTATACATTATATATTTAATAAAATTTAATAAAATCATCTTATTTGTTTTATAGAAAAAACATTAGATTAAATAAAATTTTACGCTTCAAAATAATATTTTTCTAAATAATAGTTCTGTCGCACTTTGCACACTTATTTTAAAAATATATTTTTCCAAATTTATAAACATTATTTGAAAAAATAATGTCAAATTTTAAATCATCATGTTAAAATTATCTACGGTTGAATATTTTGCAGCTTTCTAAAAAGAGTAATTTTTTGGTGAATAGTGATCAATCCTGATTTTTAATCGAAAAACATTATTATCCATTAAATTATTTATAAATATATATGATATTTTATGTTGTTGTTAAATTAAAATTAATTCAATAATACCTCTATTAATCCAATTTATATCATTATAATACTTTTTTAATTTATTTTTGATATAAAATCATTATAATCAATTGAACATTTTCTTTGGGAAAATATGATTTATCATCACCTATACATGATTAACTTGAAAATAAATTGTAACACTTATTAATATGTAAAAATGGTGTAATTATTTTGAATAAAAAATATATACTATATATAAATCTGAACATAATTTTTTTTACCATAATGAATAGTAAAAATACTTTAAATTATTTGTTGTGATTAAGTTAACGAAAGAATTACTAGGGGTTAAACTAATAGGATATTAGTTAAAATAGAATAAAAAATTGTATAAAATCTATTTTATTGAAATATATTGACCCTATAATGTCTAAGTCTCTATAATACTGTTTTTTGGACCATTATCCCATATGAACATTATTGGTATAAGTTTTTATTTTTTTAAAATAAAAGTATGCCACTCACATCCCTTATAAAAGGCCACCCATATCACCTCTTCTTCATTCCTTCAAAACCTTTTTGATTGGAAAATAAATTCCAATTTATCATACCTTATTACCTCCTATAATCATAAAATCCTAAGTTATGTCATAAATCCAATCTAGGCTGGCCTGTTGTGCAAAACTACAGTGGTTACACGAAGAATAGGGAACGTTCTTCATTGAGGATTGTAATTTTATTTCCTCCACAATATACTCAAATTCTTATTAAACCATTATGATATATGAGAATAATTTTATTATTTATAACTATATGTTTTTACATTATGTTAATGACCTAAATCCATATCCACTACCATCAAATGGGTTATGAAATCAACTTTTGTGTGTACTAAACAATACTACCTCACAAAACTATTTAATTATTTCTTCCATTACATCCTCCAATGGTTCTTACGATGATCTATATAAATAATATTTTGATATATAATACATAATTATACTTATGATGGAATTATGTTATATTTAATGTTTTAGTTTCCATTATGTAGGGGATACCATAATGTTGTTTGTGTATACAACAATCTATTTTCTCGCAAAGCGGTTTGATTCTTTTTCACTAACATTATACAAGACA
This sequence comes from Viscum album, assembly GCA_963277665.1. Taxonomy (NCBI): domain Eukaryota; kingdom Viridiplantae; phylum Streptophyta; class Magnoliopsida; order Santalales; family Viscaceae; genus Viscum; species Viscum album. The sequence goes on along the minus strand of OY728130.1, from coordinate 1,797,397,012 downwards.
AAAATAAACATAAATTTAATGAAAATATGTGATATAAATGAAATTATTATTATATTATTGGAATATCTATTATTAATGAAATATAATATATCAACTTATTTCATAACTTTTCACTCACTGAATGATGATATCATCGTCCATCCACATGTGGACAACATCCTTCATGAAGTATTGTGAATCTCACTTTTCATCACCAAACCACGTGGATGATAAGTATAATTATATTAAAATAAATCATATTTTATTTAATAATTTTTGTCATTATATAAGGATAAAATATTAGTTACCACCATTCCATAATGATCTTTTAAAAATGGAAACGTTAAGCATACCTACGTATGGCCCACCCACTCTCTGATCTTAACATACAACATTTCTCAAAAACTATATTTAATTATTGATATTAAAAGTGTAATTTAAATATAGATATGATAATTATTTCATTATTATTATTCTAGATATTAAAGAAGTATGATCAAAGTAAGAGGAATGAAAATGTAAAATCATAACATATACGAAAAAATTAGTTATTTCCCGAAATGTGATTTTAAAATGAAATTATTAATAAATAGGTAATAAATGGTCATATGTAAATATTATATGGTTATATATATAATTGTTATTCAATAATATATTTATAATAAACATATATTTATTAATCATTAGGTTCAAATGTTTACGAGGGAATTCAATACATAAGGTAAGGGATTTCTAGTATATTTAATTTTATGGAGACACTGAAATATTCACCCCATGTTTCCTTAGTGTGCTATTTATGCGTCCCTTTTAAATTTTATATCTTTAATATACTCCTTTTCATGATATTTAATGTTTTATTTGAGTTGTGATTTACTGGGGCTTTTGATTCAAAATATTACTCAAGCAGTAAGGTTTTTCTATGTCACTTTATTATTCTTTGAGACACATGTCATATTCACAAAATATTACATTTATGTGTTGTATATACTAGCCATTAACTTATTTTATTATTATTTACCTTAAATCTTATTTTGATTTACATATCTATTTGAGGATAACTTTTTTAAAGGGATCACAATTCAAATACTAAAAAAATAATAAGGGGTTATAGACTCAATTTGTGTTCTTTAAGACTCATGTTATGTTATGCACCTATCTTATTTCATGCGCTGTATATACAACCAAATTGACTTTTAATTTAAATTATTTAATTATTATCAAGATAATTTAGGAATATTTAAATGTTATTATTTCATGGTAATTGTGATTCAATGTTATCAATGTGCAAGGATATTTATTTTACAATCTCATTGTTCCTCGGTATTTTTTATCATTACACTTACAATGATGAAATATTATGATATTTATATCAAGAAAATCATGAATTTTATTCTCCAGTGGCTTTTTTCATGAGAATAAATTATTTCCCCTCATTTTCCACTCTTTATTTACTCATGAGTTCAAAATAATATTTTTTAATAAAAATCATCCTTATTTCTATCGTTAGTCAAAAACTATTTTTATTCTATAATAATATTTTCAAATAACATATTAAAAAATGTTTTTAACATTATTAAAATTATTTATCAATTAAATTTTTACCCATGTTTGATCTTTTAAAAAATCGAAATTAATCGTCATATAATATTCCAAACAGTTCCCTTTTGGTATTTACAAAAAATGTGAACTAAATCATTATTTAAATGTGTAAAATAAAACAGAATTTCCCACCATCAGGAAAATTGTATTCATTGAAGGGTCCTATATATGTTTTCATGTTTATTATCAAAGAAAATGATATTCTAAATATTTTTTGATTTCAATGTTTTAAAAAAGTGATTTTTAATGAATATTTGTCTTTCTCAAAAAACATTACAAGTGATTTATCCTAAAAATCATTCAACTTATAAGATGGAATACCCTAACACAATTTATGAATTACTAGGGATATTTAACAAGGATACAATAACTATTCATTCTTTTTTTTCTTTATAATGACATGAATTTTTTGAAATTCGTTTCTCTTAAAAGGGTTCTACCATGATTAAATTATTATGAAACCATCCTATTTTTTTCACGCGTTATGCAATGATTAAATTTTGAAAAGAATAGGTAAATTTTATATTTTCCCTAGTTTATAATATTATGAAATTTTTATGAAACCCATTTCATTTCATGGGTCATGATATTATGAAGGTTTTATGATATTTTGGAACACATATGTATGACTTAAATTATGTCATAGGTGGTACCTACATCACATTTAATTTCATTGGGTAAATATTGATAACGTATAAGTAAATATGTTGTGTGGGAAACTGATTAAATATTCTAAATGTTATTCATTAACCTGATTATATTTTCATAATATTATGCTTAAATCAGATTTATTTTTCACAATGTCATGAATGAACATAATTACCAGTTAAAAATGTTTATGATGAACCTGATTAAATGTTCCCAATGTTATGCATGAATCTGATTACATGCTCACAATGTTAGGAATGGAAATTTATTTCGTTTCCATAATTCTCTCCATGGACTTGTCTGTAAATCCATAAGTTTTTGTGAGGTCCTAATTTCATTTCCTTAATACAATGAGTTAAATGATCTCCCTTAAAACATGTTCACAATGTTTAATGTTTATTTCTATTCCCCAAATTTGTGTCTTATGAAATATTTATTATCTTGTGGATAATTTTATTTTATTTCCATACGATTAATGCCTTATTAACATTAAATATTTTTTCCCTCACTAATGATTTTTTATCTTTGATATACTGTGTATGTTTTTAATATGTAATGCTCATGTCTGCATAACCTTATGTTCATGTTTTGCATAATTATCTCCCTTGCTTACATTTAATGACCATTTGAGCTCACACATTCTTTTGTTACATTTCCCCAGGTTATGGATACAGGTTTTAAGTAGGGAATTATTTTGAATAAAACTAATGGGGATGATCATTATTGGTTTTTGGAAGATCATTCACCAAATTAGAAAATTATGTACCTAGTCTCCAAAGAGACTATACTATTATTGTCCTCATGTGTTTTTTGTATATTGTACATAATATTCATCTAAGTATATATAATATATATGTATGTAAATCCTAAATAAGAATAATGTTTCATTTAATTTAAAATTATTCACAATCCTCATGGTAAATCTGTATCCTATAGATTTTCTTAAATATCTCCTCGAATGGGGTTTTATCATCACTACTGAAAAACCGGCCTATACCCATGGTTCAAAATCATGGTTATAGCCACCAAAACCGTGTGTATAGGCTATACCCACAGTTTTGGGACTGTGTGCTAGAAAGACGTCACAAAGGTGGTCCTCACCTATACCCACAGTTTACTAAACCGTGGGCATAGTAACTGAACATTGTGGCATAAGTCTGTTTTTATGGCTTTCAAACCCCATGTAAAACAGGTTCAAACATCTACCATGGGTGGATTAGAAGTCACACCTCGTACATCATTGACACACGACCGACCAACCGAACTAATAGTGCTACTAGTATATATAGATACATTTATTTTAATATATTAATATAACTCTTATAATTGTAAAAACAAGAATCACTGGTTTCAAACATGCTGCCTGTGCGGAAGGCATATACGGACTGACCAAATAACCTAAGAATATTATTCATTTATATATATGTGTCTCTTTACTTATATTAATATTAATCATATATTAAAAAAAAGTAGCGGGATTCGATCACTGCACTTCATCATGAAACCCGATGATTTAAACCAACCAACCTAATGAATTTATACATTTCAATATTTCTATACTTATAATTATATTTTTCAACATCATCTTCCCACCAAAAATTTTTTCCATCCCTTGGAACTTTTTTTCCCTCTATAGAGCGGTAAAGCTATACCCAAGGTTTTTCAAAACTGAGGGTATAGGTCTTTAAAAAAATTCCTTTTATAACCATGGTGTAGGGTCCTGAAAACTCCGCAAGGGGGAATTCCAATTACCCCAGGACTTGGAAAAGGACCAAACCGGTCCGCGTACTGGATCCCAACAATAGTACGTGGCCAGTTCAACGAAATGCCCTCCTGCAGATGCTGTCTTTTACGAAATGGGGGTGGAGCGCCTACGTGGGTGTGAACCAGGAAGACCGCCGGTGATGCCAGGCCGGTCCACTGCCACGAACAGTGCCAACCAGCCCATGTCGTGTGTGCCATCATTCACGAAACAGAGGTGGAAGGCATATGCGGATGTGAATCTCATCATTTTTGGAATAGAGGTGGAGTGGTGCACGGCCGTGGAGCAATTCTGCGAATCTCGGTTCCAAAAATCTCTGGTTGACTGAGTCGTTCGCTGGTGGGGATTTCTTCATGTGATTCGATTAAAATTATTGTCTGCCCATCGATATATCCTCTTCACGACTCTATAAATAGTCACTGAGGGGCACCAAATATAGGGAGGAAGGACGAGTGAAATAAAGTGGCGAGAGGATGGAGAAATCACTCCCAACTGTAAAGTTCCCCGACCATCTGAGGACCCCATATCGTCCACGAATGCACTCTTCCGCATAAACGAGAACCCAAACCGTGAACCACATGTGCCCACCCCTTTCATGGCCACCCCCTCAGCGGACCAGTGTCATTCGCAAAATGGAGGCGGGAACCCCTTCGCCGGCGTGAAGTAGAATGGGCACCAACCCCTTTGTAGACGCCCTTCGTGGCCATTTCCTTCACGGCCATTTCCTTCGTGGATGGTCGTCTCATCCGCGGACACTCTTCACGGACTGCCATCTCCTCCCCAGCCATCCTTCACAGACAGCCTCCTTCACGGCCAAGTCCTTCGCGGCCTGCTCCCTAGTGGCCAACTCCTCCGCGGACACCCTTCGTGGACAGCCAAACCACAAACCACATGCAGCTTTCCCTTAGCAGCGACTTCCTTTGCGGACATCCTAGGTGGCCAGAATCTATGCGGCCTACCTCCTCTGCAGCCCACCACCATGTGAGAAACCCCATGCACTCGATGATCCATACCGCATGGGCTGCGCCCCCTCACCCCCGCTCAGGGTCTTTCCCAGGCTGCAGTCATGGACTTCTGGGTCCGTCCCTTCGCTACCGTCTCTTACCCCCATGAAAAATGTAGAGTCAAATCACGATCTTTTCGAGCTGGGTCAATAGTATTTTACACTTCACCCTTACGTCGCCCCAACATCCTTCCTATAAATTCCATGAGTCGAGCTATGTAACGCCCCGACCCTAGTTGCCTAGATTCGGTGCATTATTACATAACATTGGCATGATCACAAGAAAGATCAAATCTCGAAAGACCGATTGGTTTAGTAGCCTTGGAAACACTAGATATATTCATAAGTTTTACATTACATCATAAAATGAAAAACTACTACAACAACATAATGTCTCCATAATCCACACTACTATCCCCTCATAATATCCCTGCAGGTCATTCATAATTTACTTCTTCACATCCTGGGGAAAAATGAAACATAGAAAAGGGGTGAGCTCAAATGCCCAGTAAGGATAACAATATAGCGGAAACTTTCATAAATAAGAATAAACATTTAAGGCAATGCATTACTAAAACAAAAGCCTTTTAAAATTGAACTTCAACATGGTATGGCAAAAGTGAAATGAAATAATGCCATTTACTTATTCACATGGATATTCTACTAATCGAATAATCACATGCAAAAATCAATAACCACTTTCATAATGTTGGAATGCATAATGCCAGACTATCATAACCACATAGCCAAGGCCTCGTGCCAAGGCTACAAATAAGATTTTGTCAAGGCCTTGTGCCAAGACACTAGTTTGTCTCATGAGACCTACCGATGCATCGAGGAGCTATAGCGGGCTCCACCCGTCACTTATTAAGTCCAATGCATTCCCATATGAAAAGGTTTAAACATAACATAAACATTCGTATTAAAACTAGCATACGAAATGTCAATACTTTCACAATAAACTATGAATGGTATAAAAATAGCACATCCACAGTCAAACATATCACAAAACCTTCAATACAATATAGAAGTTTTGTATCATAATAAATCAACTTCAAATAATCTTAAAATCCATCAAAGGATGTTGACATAGATGAAATCAAAATTCTTTTTAAAGAAATATCTCCTTTTATTTTGAAATCATTTAAGATCCATATAAAATAAAACATTTTCTTTGAAAATATTCTTATAAGCTTGTAAGGAAAGCTTTGAAGATTTTATAACGGCGTAAAATAACCGCACCCGCCGTATAAGTTTAAAAAAAACATTCTTACCTCAATTCTGTCGAAAAGGTTAAAAAGGACCTTGTTTTGAAAACGACGGAAAGATTCCTTTATAAACCTCTTATAAAAAGTCAAACAAGGGTATAAATGACTTTAACCCATATTCTTGTAAATAGTAAAAATGTTTTGAAATACATTTCGAAGAAACATGGATGTGGATGATAAAGAGATCCCAGTAGATTATTACGTATAATACAACCTCAGATAATGAAGAGATTGTGAAATAACCCTTACCTTGTACTTTTCCTTGGTTGTGGTAGGTTAAACTCCTGTATAATGGTGAAATAATTGTTATTAAATTATACAAGAATCATATACATTAATATGATATCATATATGATCTTTTAATATTGATTTGATAATAATATCTTAGTATTATCGTTGTTTCGGGTGTTAACTTACTTGTTTTCTTTCATATGTTTTGTTACGTAAGACATGTTTGTAAAGGATAGGTTGTATATTATTCATATCCAGAATGATATCAAGTCCTTAAACATCATTTTTAAATCATAAAATGATAATTACGCTTTAATGGTTACGATGGAGAATGAATCTCATCGCGTTCGTGGAGACGGTAGTCCGTACGTACGCATGAGCGACAATATCATTCTTTTGATATTAAAATAATATATAAATGAATGGTATATCATATATACAGAATCATTAACATGTTATATTTATTATTTAAATGAGTTACACATCATTATTATACCCATCCAAATAATATTATATTGAATAACAATTACACCACGACGTGGAGACGGTAAGCCGTACGTACGCACGTATGGTGACATGTTATTCAAAGGGTGGATAGAATACTGAATATGGTTGTACCATACTTATAATAACATCACAGTATATGTGAGATACTGGAGTTATTATTTTAGAATGGTAAGAACAAAGGAAGAAGAAGTGAAAGAAGAAATGAACTTAGAAAAGGGTGGTGAAATCATTACCTCTTCTTCGGGTTCTTCCTTTTGATTTGATCAAAAGGGCTCCTTAGGTTGGCTTTCTGATCAAACTAAGGCCTCTAGGTTGTAGTGAGGGATGTTGGGAGAGTATTTGGGCAGAGTTTGGCCGAACCAAAAGGCTTTGAAGGTGTGAAGAAATGAGAAGGAGGAGTGCCCTTTTATAAGAGGGGTGAGGGGAACCTTTGGAAAAGCTAGAAATATTAATTTATAATAAATTCATATTCGGTTTCTAAAGGCTCCAAAGTTGACTATTCAAAGGATGAGGTGGGGATAGGTCGAAAACAACTCATCCAATAGAATTTATACAGGTTTGGGTACTTATATTAACCTTATCTTTAAGTATTAACTCTAAGTTAATTAGTTTCACTTTTACAATGTCTCTTTGTATTTTTATATAATATGGTTAATAAACTTACTATATACATCCAAGCGACCCCCAAGTGGTCCATTAATGATTAACCTATCATAATATAAGTCTCTTGGCCGAACCTTAGATTTTTAGGAATTTAATATCAATTAATAATATAATATTTGTTTTAAGAACTCTTTTATGTCAATTTTGACACTATTCAATAGTTGATTTTTGTGAAACTCATAACAGATTGATTACTTCAAACAAAGTCCATTAAATCAATCCTAATATATCATATTAGCCTAGAAAATTAGTTTAATTCATTAAAAGTTTCATATTATATTTATTTGGGTATTTATAATATCAATTATTTTAATTTTTCACTATTATAGTAATTACTGCATCATCATTGTGTCATAAATAAAATAACTTATTTATTGTCTAAAAATTATAAATAAAATATCATTATGTAGGAAATCTTTTTATCTTTCTAATGAATATTTATAATCGAAAATCCAACATGTATAACCCTATGTAAAAATTGTTCTTCTAAAAGATATATGCTTGTGTCATTTTTGTATTCATTTTAACTTAATTAAAATAAAGTGTCATTATCACTTACAAGTGGATCCATGGGGTCCCAAAATTGACAAAAAGATGCCCATGGTCGACCATGTATCAACCAATAGGGTTAAGACACGTTTTAGGGTAATTTTGTATTATTATAATATTATTTTTTTTAACCCTTATTTACCGGATTTACCCTTTAACCATGGTAAATAAAATATTTACCGCAGTAATTATTCAAAATGTCTAAAAATAAAAGTTACCTATTTACATAATTTGGACATCCTGATTCCAAATATGGAATCCATTTTCCTAAATTCAAAACACAGAAGTGGCAGAAATTAATTTAAAATTAATTCCCGCTGTTAAAACAAAAAGCGTGTTTTTAAGAGATAATAACTATCAAAAGATTGACACTTGTTTATGTTCGGTTTAATTGTAAAATTATGTCCAATGATAAACATTAAATTGAATGGTAAAAATATATTCTAAATATACTTTAAAACCACTCAAATTCATAATTTATCACTATTAATTATTTTGATTAAAAAATTTGTTTTTAATTAAAATTTAGAAATTTTCACTATTCATCAAAATATGAAAGTTATCCGAAATGTACCAAAATTTCACCCTAGGCTAATTTTGATATTCCGAATCCAAAAATGAAGTCCATTTTGATATATAGAATATATATGATTTCAAAAATTAGGTATTACTATTCACAACGGCTAGTTTAATTAGTTGTGGTGTGTTAGAACTCGGTGTTGCGTACAACACACGCTATCACATTATTCAAAGGGAAACGTACCGTGGAAGCTTGGGGTGTTTCATTTTAAATTTTTGATGTCCCCATTTAGTCAAAAAGTTTAAAATATTGTATTTAAAAAGGTTTCACTATTAGAAGTTGATAAAAGTGAAATACTGAAAATGAATCTGTTCTTGCATTATGACTAAGAAACTCATAATAGGGATTCTAAAATTATAAGGATTATATAAACATTAAAATTTATCTAATACTATTCATAACCTCTTTTGAATGGCTTGTTTGGTAAGTCATGGTGTGCTTGAACTTGGTGTTGCATGTAGTGAAAGTTATTGAATTATTTTGAAGAACTAACACACTATGAAATCTTGGGGTGTTACATTCTCCCCTCCTTCAATAAATTGCGTCCTCGCAATTTGAAATTGTTCTTAGAAAATAAAAGGTGGAAAATAGATAATATATTTGTGGGAAACCCCACATCAGAAATTGGGTTACTAAAATTTAGTCTTAATATGAGGAAAAAAGAAATTAAAGGGTCACCACCAAATTATGATCTCGATTAGGAGAACATTGGTGGCATTTAGAGACATATAATTGGAGGAAAAACGTAAATATTTATAGGTAGTGATTGAGGTCATCAATCAAAAACAAGTATAAAATTGAGGTCCTTAAATTCATCAATCTATGATGATTTTAAATACCATCGGTTCAACAAAACATAGGGTATTAGGATAACACATTTTTGATGTTTCAAAATATCCTAGTTGAAATCCCACATCAAAAAATGAATTAATGAGGCCTCTATTTAAAATAAATAGTCGAAAGTATGAAGATTACCGAATATAACACATACTAGGGTTCCATGTAGGAAAATATGGATATGGAAGAAAAATCTAACCATCAATTATCTGATGGAGAGTGGTAGAGAACATGGCTATGAAAAGGCCAACAATCCCAAAGCCATAAATTAGTGATGATTTAAGGTACCATCTAGGACAACATTTTTGTTCTAAGTTCCTTTTATTAATGTTGAGGAATTTATTTATGAGATTGGCTAAGATCATAAGGAGATATACTTACTTTATAATTAGAGTTTTATCCATTAATAAATTTCTACCACATACTCATCTTTCACTCTAAAAGATAATAGAATGTAAAAAAATTCTATTTACACTATTCGTATAGGGTTCCAAAATAAACGAATTTATAATTCATCTAAAAGATCTTTTAATAAAAACTACATTATTTAATCCAGGACATCTCGTGGGCCAGTGGTAGGTGATACACCCTTGTCGCCCTTCGGTTGCGGGTTCAAGTCTCGCGGCCTTGCCGGACGCGACGGGTTGCCGCCCGACCTCCGGGTTGTCCTTTTATGGCAATCCAAAATAATCCAAACTAGAACTATCCAAAATACTTCTGTCCAAACTCATAGTCCAACATTTATAAGGAAGGTAAGCATAATGTAGATTCTTTTTACCCCGTAATAGCATATGAATACCTTCATCATGTATTCTTTTAATACACTGAAACATCCTGAATTACCATATTCCTTATTGATTACATTCATGCTCCCTTATTCCATATAGAATGCTGGATATACTTCATTAATCCAAAAATGTTTTAAACCCCAACAATGATGGAATATACAAATCATTAATCAGTTCCAAGGTAGTCAAAAATATCCAATATAATTTATCCAAAACAATCATGTATTATTCCAAAATCACTACCTCAGTATTAGAACTATATTAGGGTTTATCATTCTCTCAACCATATATTTTCCAAAAATCTATCCTGATAATGAGTCACTTTTCTTTGTTCCACACAATCTCAAGTCCTTAATGAAATAGTACTGCAGTACAATCCTTATATACTCCATAATTATTATAACAAGTACATTGTTGATACAAAGATCAATTGACATAATCAACATAAGAACTCTAATCATTCCTCTTCATCTGTGGTAGTATCATAACTTGATTATTATCCAATAACATCATTTGCAGCATAGTCTGATGACTGGGACATAGGTTCGCGTAGTGTCCAAACTCCTTGCAAATGAAGCATTGTACATTTAAAACCATTTTCTTACCCTTGCAGTCACGTACTTTGTGCCCTTTTCCTCCACACTTATAACAAACTCCCATTCCTTTCAGGCAAGTTCCAGGGTGTTTCTTTCCACAGTTACCACATATGGGAAAATTCTTCTTTTCCCTCTTCCCTTTATCCATCTTTCTCTCTTCCATCCTTTTCTTCTCTTACTTCCCTTCAAAGCCATAGGACTCAGTAAAATCTTTACATATCTTATCAACACATGATATTATTTCTTCATATGATGATAATACATGGGAGACTATTCCTCTTATAAATTCTAGCTTAAGACCATGAAAGATATGATCCTTCCTTCTCTTTGGATCATGTGCATTTCTGGAGTTCTCATTTCTTCTACTGGGCGCCATTTCTAAACAATGGCATACACTATATCAGTTTATGAATCGAAATACATAATCCCATACTTATAAAACACTTAACATAAATTGAACTATTTATGGATATAATCCATAATCATAAGAATGTTTTCTTTGAGGAAGTATATACTCATAATCCCTTCAAAATGATTTGTAAAGAAAATGAGGGTTATCCTAAGCATATCCCCCGGGAGTGTCGTAACCAAGAGTGCAGCAAGGCCCGTTGTCGTGCACCAGTTCCCGTTCGAGTCTAGCTCAAAGCGGTGTTTTTGGGTTTTACCCCTAGGTACATCTGTGCCAGAGCCGCCTCTACCTGCTCGTATCCAGAAAGGGATGTATTGCTCGGAAAACTCACAAAATCTCTACAATACCAAAATTCTAGGAAGTTCTTCTATACTAATCCTCAAAGTTCATCTTAGGTATACGTTCTCTAATCAGAGTTTATCTAAATCTAGCTTCCAAGGTTTGTACTAAACTTCCTCTGATACCAACTGTAACGCCCCGACCCTAGTTGCCTAGAGTCGGTGCATTATTACATAACATTGGCATGATCACAAGAAAGATCAAATCTCGAAAGACCGATTGGTTTAGTAGCCTTGGAAACACTAGATATATTCATAAGTTTTACATTACATCATAAAATGAAAAACTACTACAACAACATAATGTCTCCATAATCCACACTACTATCCCCTCATAATATCCCTGCAGGTCATTCATAATTTACTTCTTCACATCCTGGGGAAAAATGAAACATAGAAAAGGGGTGAGCTCAAATGCCCAGTAAGGATAACAATATAGCGGAAACTTTCATAAATAAGAATAAACATTTAAGGCAATGCATTACTAAAACAAAAGCCTTTTAAAATTGAACTTCAACATGGTATGGCAAAAGTAAAATGAAATAATGCCATTTACTTATTCACATGGATATTCTACTAATCGAATAATCACATGCAAAAATCAATAACCACTTTCATAATGTTGGAATGCATAATGCCAGACTATCATAACCACATAGCCAAGGCCTCGTGCCAAGGCTACAAATAAGATTTTGTCAAGGCCTTGTGCCAAGACACTAGTTTGTCTCATGAGACCTACCGATGCATCGAGGAGCTATAGCGGGCTCCACCCGTCACTTATTAAGTCCAATGCATTCCCATATGAAAAGGTTTAAACATAACATAAACATTCGTATTAAAACTAGCATACGAAATGTCAATACTTTCACAATAAACTATGAATGGTATAAAAATAGCACATCCACAGTCAAACATATCACAAAACCTTCAATACAATATAGAAGTTTTGTATCATAATAAATCAACTTCAAATAATCTTAAAATCCATCAAAGGATGTTGACATAGATGAAATCAAAATTCTTTTTAAAGAAATATCTCCTTTTATTTTGAAATAATTTAAGATCCATATAAAATAAAACATTTTCTTTGAAAATATTCTTATAAGCTTGTAAGGAAAGCTTTGAAGATTTTATAACGGCGTAAAATAACCGCACCCGCCGTATAAGTTTAAAAAAAACATTCTTACCTCAATTCTGTCGAAAAGGTTAAAAAGGACCTTGTTTTGAAAACGACGGAAAGATTCCTTTATAAACCTCTTATAAAAAGTCAAACAAGGGTATAAATGACTTTAACCCATATTCTTGTAAATAGTAAAAATGTTTTGAAATACATTTCGAAGAAACATGGATGTGGATGATAAAGAGATCCCAGTAGATTATTACGTATAATACAACCTCGGATAATGAAGAGATTGTGAAATAACCCTTACCTTGTACTTTTCCTTGGTTGTGGTAGGTTAACCTCCTGTATAATGGTGAAATAATTGTTATTAAATTATACAAGAATCATATACATTAATATGATATCATATATGATCTTTTAATATTGATTTGATAATAATATCTTAGTATTATCGTTGTTTCGGGTGTTAACTTACTTGTTTTCTTTCATATGTTTTGTTACGTAAGACATGTTTGTAAAGGATAGGTTGTATATTATTCATATCCAGAATGATATCAAGTCCTTAAACATCATTTTTAAATCATAAAATGATAATTACGCTTTAATGGTTACGATGGAGAATGAATCTCATCGCGTTCGTGGAGACGGTAGTCCGTACGTACGCATGAGTGACAATATCATTCTTTTGATATTAAAATAATATATAAATGAATGGTATATCATATATACAGAATCATTAACATGTTATATTTATTATTTAAATGAGTTACACATCATTATTATACCCATCCAAATAATATTATATTGAATAACAATTACACCACGACGTGGAGACGGTAAGCCGTACGTACGCACGTATGGTGACATGTTATTCAAAGGGTGGATAGAATACTGAATATGGTTGTACCATACTTATAATAACATCACAGTATATGTGAGATACTGGAGTTATTATTTTATAATGGTAAGAACAAAGGAAGAAGAAGTGGAAGAAGAAATGAACTTAGAAAAGGGTGGTGAAATCATTACCTCTTCTTCGGGTTCTTCCTTTTGATTTGATCAAAAGGGCTCCTTAGGTTGGCTTTCTGATCAAACTAAGGCCTCTAGGTTGTAGTGAGGGATGTCGGGAGAGTATTTGGGCAGAGTTTGGCCGAACCAAAAGGCTTTGAAGGTGTGAAGAAATGAGAAGGAGGAGTGCCCTTTTATAAGAGGGGTGAGGGGCACCTTTGGAAAAGCTAGAAATATTAATTTATAATAAATTCATATTCGGTTTCTAAAGGCTCCAAAGTTGACTATTCAAAGGCTGAGGTGGGGATAGGTCGAAAACAACTCATCCAATAGAATTTAGACAGGTGTGGGTACTTATATTAACCTTATCTTTAAGTATTAACTCTAAGTTAATTAGTTTCACTTTTACAATGTCTCTTTGTATTTTTATATAATATGGTTAATAAACTTACTATATACATCCAAGCGACCCCCAAGTGGTCCATTAATGATTAACCTATCATAATATAAGTCTCTTGGCCGAACCTTAGATTTTTAGGAATTTAATATCAATTAATAATATAATATTTGTTTTAAGAACTCTTTTATGTCAATTTTGACACTATTCAATAGTTGATTTTTGTGAAACTCATAACAGATTGATTACTTCGAACAAAGTCCATTAAATCAATCCTAATATATCATATTAGCCTATAAAATTAGTTTAATTCATTAAAAGTTTCATATTATATTTATTTGGGTATTTATAATATCAATTATTTTCATTTTTCACTATTATAGTAATTACTGCATCATCATTGTGTCATAAATAAAATAACTTATTTATTGTCTAAAAATTATAAATAAAATATCATTATGTAGGAAATCGTTTTAGCTTTCTAATGAATATTTATAATCGAAAATCCAACATGTATAACCCTATGTAAAAATTGTTCTTCTAAAAGATATATGCTTGTGTCATTTTTGTATTCATTTTAACTTAATTAAAATAAAGTGTCATTATCACTTACAAGTGGATCCATGGGGTCCCAAAATTGACACAAAGATGCCCATGGTCGACCATGTATCAACCAATAGGGTTAAGACACGTTTTAGGGTAATTTTTTATTATTATAATATTATTTTTTTTAACCCTTATTTACCGGATTTACCCTTTAACCATGGTAAATAAAATATTTACCGCAGTAATTATTCAAAATGTCTAAAAATAAAAGTTACCTATTTACATAATTTGGACATCCTGATTCAAAATATGGAATCCATTTTCCTAAATTCAAAACACAGAAGTGGCAGAAATTAATTTAAAATTAATTCCCGCTGTTAAAACAAAAAGCGTGTTTTTAAGAGATAATAACTATCAAAAGATTGACACTTGTTTATGTTTGGTTTAATTGTAAAATTATGTCCAATGATAAACATTAAATTGAATGGTAAAAATATATTCTAAATATACTTTAAAACCACTCAAATTCATAATTTATCACTATTAATTATTTTGATTAAAAAAGTTGTTTTTAATTAAAATTTAGAAATTTTCACTATTCATCAAAATATGAAAGTTATCCGAAATGTACCAAAATTTCACCCTAGGCTAATTTTGATATTCCGAATCCAAAAATGAAGTCCATTTTGAAATATAGAATATATATGATTTCAAAAATTAGGTATTACTATTCACAACGGCTAGTTTAATTAGTTGTGGTGTGTTAGAACTCGGTGTTGCGTACAACACACGCTATCACATTATTCAAAGGGAAACGTACCGTGGAAGCTTGGGGTGTTTCATTTTAAATTTTTGATGTCCCCATTTAGTCAAAAAGTTTAAAATATTGTATTTAAAAAGGTTTCACTATTAGAAGTTGATAAAAGTGAAATACTGAAAATGAATCTGTTCTTGCATTATGACTAAGAAACTCATAATAGGGATTCTAAAATTATAAGGATTATATAAACATTAAAATTTATCTAATACTATTCATAACCTCTTTTGAATGGCTTGTTTGGTAAGTCATGGTGTGCTTGAACTTGGTGTTGCATGTAGTGAAAGTTATTGAATTATTTTGAAGAACTAACACACTATGAAATCTTGGGGTGTTACAAGCTACTCCTCATGAGACTCATAAAATCCCATTACCTAGCTCCCATGATAGATTCATCCAGAAAGGGCAACCCCTGCGTAAGTCCCACACCAACAATTTCTTGGTATCTCCTACCTAGTCTTCTTGACCACATGACGTTAAACTGTATGACCATCATCCTGACCACATGACGTTAAACTATATGGACATCATCCTACACATACGACATTAATCAATATTGAAATAGTCATCTCTACATGACTATAAACTGTAGCATTCCCTATCATTCAATAATTGGATGCCTCTTGCTCCATGCAAGAGATTCCTAATGATACAAGCATAAGATTCCTCATGCCATGTTTATAGTGGCATAATCTCAAGAGCGCTAGAATCCATTCAAACATTCCATCACTACACCTCATACTTTTCACATCTTTAATTCGGATCTTCATTCTCTTCCATGTCTGAAGGGACCCCCTAACAGCCTAGCCTCATGCCGCATCGGCTCACCTACCGTCCTGGGCCAACGCCCCAGAAGACATTGGACAACACTTTGAGTTAGGTCATGTGTTTCAAACACGGTCAGTATTCGACCCTCATTTGTTTGTCCCCATGTCAGGCTAACGTGATATGGATGCTATGTTTCAAACATGGTCAACATTTGTCCTCTATCACCATGCCACCTTCACTGTATTCCGAATGTCGGGTATGTAATTCACACTTTCCATCTCCCTTTGTTCGGACTGATTCCAACGCCCTTGGGATTATCCTACTTGTGCACTTGCGCATAGGCATTATCCCCCATTATATTCCTCAACCCACCAATAGGTAGGGATGACGTCATTTCCAGACATGAGGAAGACACCATGGGCGTCCATCTCAGAGTAAGCCCCAAATTTTTGGGCCGCCCACACTTGTAAACCCCATCACACTTCCCACGGGCGCACCATTCATGATGTGATCATTCGATCCCTTCTCCCTCTTGTTTCTCACACCGAGCATTACTTATGTGGGCTTAGTGTAAGCATCGACCGTGAAATCCTATCCTGGGATGCCTCGGAGCGTATGCCCCATGTCCCATGCAAACTATGAGGACTTTGATCCATGTCAAGGCATGGTACGTAGGAAGCCTCCATGAGGTTCAAGCCCACTACCCTTCAGACCCCCGGTCCATCCTTACGCCGGTTCTCCGTCAACACCATTCGAACTACATGGACTTTGATTCCCCACCACAGGGATATGTAGGAAGCCTCCAAGAGGTTCGAGACATATCACCATCGGACCCCTGGGTCCACATTTACGTCGAATCTCTGACACTACCATTTGAACTATGTGGACCTTGATCGATGTCTCCTACACAGGGTACGTTGGAATCCTCCCCAAGGTTCAAGCCCAAAAACCAGTCGATTTGACTATCTTCACGTCTGTTCACCACACTAACCTTGGGCTGCCTAGAGTGTAAGCCCCATACGAAACCAAACTACATGGATTCTTGATTCCTCTTATGAGGATATGTTGGAGGCCCGTACCATGGGTTCGATCCAAACTCTCAAGTTTTTATCTGTCCCCCCTAGATGACAATAATATCAAGGGTTCCTGGTTAAGAGGATTTAAACTAGTACCATCTCAATGAGTCCAGACTCCTCGGGGTCATTAATCCAACAAGGGATGGTAAACCTCATGTATAAATGATTCTAAACCCCTGCGTTCAGCTGACCATTTCCAACCAGGAGAAATTTGTGGATACTATACTTGTGTATAAACTAAAGATTCGCAAACATATGAATATATCTTAAATCTATAAGAGAGTCCTAGAACATGAAATAATTCCCCCCAAAAGGGTGAAATGAGCTAGACTTCCCATCCTCTTGACCAATGTGAGTTCTTAAGCATTGCTGGTCAAACCACCCAGCGAACGCCTACCTTTGAAAAGCAAGTCCATGTATTTCTAGATATGGAACAGTTGGGCGTTTCGAGGAAAAAATGATGCACCCGATATGAGTGATTAAATAGAACCCAATCTTCTCTAATCAACCGTCGGGTAGCGCATGTTTCTCCCCATGACCCCGTCGTGCACCGCGAGACACATGGTTTTCAAACACCGAGGGTATAGGTCTGCAAAACAACACCTATACCCACAGTTTTTCCAAAACCGTGGGTATAGGTCTTCAAAAAAACCTATATCAATGTTTTTTCCATGAACCATCACTATAGAGGACCTATTCCCACAGTTTTGGAAAACCATGGGTATAGGTCCCCATACTATCTCAATATCAATGGTTTTTGGAAACGGTGGGTATAGGGGGGACCGATACCCATGGTTTTGCATGAAACCGTGGGTATATACCCATTTTCCAGCAGTGCATGGATAAGAGTTATACTATAATTCCATACTACCTCACTATTTTAATGTCCTATCACTCTATTATATATGGAATTCCTCTTACATCACACATGATAAATCATTCTCTCTTCCTATATAAAATAATATAGATGGAACATAATCACATCCTAATTTCATATCTTAATTCTTTAAAAGGAAATTAACAATATTTGGACTACTTCTGATGTTTCCAACAATATAAATTAAAATAAACTTCTAAGGGACTATATTTCACCTCAAAGATAGTGGTCAAATGAAGATGGAACCCTTATAACCACTAAGAGGGAAAACGAATTATCATCTATTCAATACAATGCCCAAATATTTATAGTAAATGATATCATCAAAATATCAAACAATATAGATGTATCACAATAAATTAAAGGGTCAACTCATAATTTGATCTCAATAAACAGGTGAACACCTAATCAATGAAAATTTAATTACATCACTCATTACATGTAGTTAGGGTAACAACATATTGTAATAATCAATATCTTCTTAAAATATCTCTTAATGTTCACATTGGAATATGTAAAATGGATTCATACTTATTACCTTAGCCATGTCAAAATAACTGATAGATCAAGTGAATATCAACTAAATGTTTCATAGAATTACATGTATCTCTATTGGGAATTTTATAACATAAATTATAACATTAAATATATTTTTCTCACATAATACATGATTTGAGAATGTATGACACCACACATCCCAAGCAAACATGACCAAATCATGTTTCAAAAGAAATGTTTTGAAATGAACCCATAATAATACAAATAATTCAAAATATGTGGGGTTGAATTATTGAATTCAAATCATTTCATTTTTATTTGTAAAATTAAATTTTATGCCTATTAATTTGAATGAAAATATCAGTACCTGATATGCACACACATATCAATTCACAAACATCGTTGGCATAACTTATTTTTAAATGGTTTACTTCTATAATGTAATGATAAATCCATTGAAGATATAGAATTAAAATTGACCACATGATCTATTATACTTAAAATTTCTTATAAAATTTTTGTGGTTTATCATTACGACTAGGATGTACAATGTGTCACCTTAATTAGGTAATCTGATCCAATATGAAAAAATGGTATGTATTCCAAAATATAAAAACATAGTCTTCAAAAAAATTAGAACACCATCAGGTTTTATCTCTTCATCAAACCATTATTAGATTTATATTCCTCTTCATCCTCTTATTATATATTTTATACACATACCCACTATACACACTCTCTCTCACATCTTCCCTTTTATTCTCTCTATCCATGTATAACAAAAAGATATACCATTATTAAAATATGATTTTCAAATTCAAATTAAAAATTTTAACTTCCATTTTACTAATCACACAAAAATTTTAACCTCATTATCATTCAACATAATTTAATCTTCTTTATGATGTAATTTATTGTGTTATAGATCCTGTTTTCGTATTCCCATGTGGCACCACATGAGGCACATAATTGGTGTATAGTGATTTTATAAATTATAAACTACTAATACATGTTGAGGATAATCACAGCATAATATATGTAATTTTAATTATATGTATTTCATGCAACATAAAACCATACCCAAAATTAGCCCAAAAATTTCACTAAGACATAATGTGTAGATGTTTTTTTATCAAACTAAAGAGAAACAATCCTTGTGAAATGACAAAGTCGTACCTTATTTTATCCCTGAAACAGAAATCATTAATTATGAAAATTTTATTCCGTAGTTATAAGACTATTTAATGATTATTAATTTCATTAAAATGGCCTCATCATTTTAGATTCAACATAATCTATATAATTTTGATTCTAATAAAAATACACCAAGAAAAATGAAATTTAAAATTATTTTTCCATTCACAAAATCTATATTCTCTTAACATTTAATTTAACTTATTAATTCTAATCCTTTTTCAATGGAAACAATATTCATTATAGATAAATTAAACATTTTATATAAGAAATTTTATAAATGGAAAAGAAATCCAATTAACTAGTTCCAAATAATTAATGAAAATTTCTTATGTAGCTATGTGTTCTCTACTACCCCTTACAATATAAAGTGGTCTCTTTCTTATAACCACACAAACCATGATTATTCCATAATATATCTATATTTTTTCTCAAACAAGATGTATTGTTCCGGAATATAATGTAAAATGTTTGAAAATTTAATGGGATTATTTTGAGACTAGGATTTGAGACAATATGTGATTCAGAGGCCTGGACGAGATGAAATTTATTTTTGAACTATTCTATTAATGATCATTAAATAAACATGTGAGAGGGTTTTTATAACTATCAAACTTCTTCCTAGATAAAAAATCTTAGGGCATCGTTGAACTCAGAGCATCATAATTTTTCTAGGAAGGTCCAAACTTCGACCAGCACGCGTCAACCAAAAAAGATAGTTTTCAGACTTTTTTGAAGAAAAATAAAATAACAGAAAAATTTATTTTATTATATTTATTTCTTCGTTATGTAGCGACTCGCCAGCACTACAGTTTTGTAACTCATCAGTGCTACAAATGTAGGGACTCAATGCATTGTGGTTCAGTGATGAGGTGATGATGAATCCCATTAATGAACCTCATTAATGAATCAGTGTGGTAACGCTGCAAAGAACACAAGTATTCCTTCTTTAATTAAAAAGGGAATTAAGGGTTGATGAACAACCGTATAATTCCATTGATGAACAATGCAGGAAACATCTGCAACAATGAATGGTTGTGAATCAGATGAGGGTGGTGACACCCTTGGAAATTAGATTCAGGGCTCAACATCGACTGACGATAACATAAGATCATCCCTAAGAAATATTTTTTCTAAGGTAAGGCTTTAAATCTTTGTGATAATTATTTAGCATTTTCATCCCTTCTACACAATGAACAAGGATAAACTCACTAGATTGTTGATCTGCATATTATTTATTCTTGTGGGATTGGGAATAAATAATGGAGGTTGATATTGGGGATTAAAAATCATAGTAATTTAATTATGCTTCGTGACCCCACTAATAGGAATAGATCCGGGATAAAACTAACAATTTCCTGACTAGTTTATTTGGTATTATTTTTGATCCCCTCACTCTCATATTATTATTCATTGTCGAGCACACAAGGGAATTTCAAGTTCTATCAAGAGCTTCTAAGAACTACCAGATCCCCAGAGTGATGAAAAAGAAATATTGAGGACATAGGGATAAAATCTGACCACCGCACTGATAATGGAGACCCGTGGAATAAGGGTCAACGACAGCGCGCGGTTCGCCGATGGTGGCACGTGGCTTCCCGATAGTAGAAGTCATAGGATCGACGACCGAATACCATGGGTGGTGATGAGGGCCACGACCAGGACATGCCATGGAGGAGAAGGGGTGACGCGGTGCCACACTGCGTCGCCAAGTGGAACCACAAGGTCAACAGGCCACGTGTGGAGGACCCAGTAGGCCCCAGGCCAGCCGTGTGGTTTTGGAGTCCATGATGGAGGCGGACACAAATCCATCGACCCCCATCGGTGGAGAAGGGATGTGGCACCTTCCATGTCCAGGGGTGGATCGGTCCGGCCTTCCCAGCCAGTTAGGATGGAGGAGTAGGCCATAAACAACATTGGAATGGGTTGGTGGAGTGGATTGGGCCATTGGGCGGCCCAGGCTGGTGGAGAACCGGCCTACCATTCCAGGCTAGTCCAGATGGAAAACTGGGCCTCTGGTTGTCCTGAATGGTTACATACTCTGTAATTGAGTTGGGTCAGGCCGAAGGAATTTCACTAGGTCTGTGGGTGACCCGGCAGGCTGGACCCACAACCGAACTAGGCCGGGTTGAACAAGGCCCAATGGGATTGGCCACAAGGCAAGAATGGACCGGTTCAGACCCAACCCAATAAGGTTGGGTCGGGTCTTCCGAATGGGGTTGGTCCAAGTGGGTTCCTTGGCTCGCGGTGGTCGGGTCTGTCCAATAAAGTCTGACCAGGCTTGGATGCAACCGGCCCCTGTTTACTAAAACCCCAATATATTTCTGACTGAGCATCCAATTGATGTGTCGTCTACAGATATGGGACCCTTGTGATGAGATGTTCCTTCGGGTATACTCTATGTGACTTTTTTTGGTTGTCAAGATATGATCGATGGAAGGATCTCTAGAATCTACTAAAATAATGCGCACTAGAGAGTGGGAATCCTATGTCTAGCTATGACACGAATGATATAACGAATGGACCTCAGTGGTCCAATATAATAGTGGACCTCAGTTCTTTAGTAGAAGAGCTGGAAATTGTGTTCATATAGAGAAGCAGACATCAGTGTCTTAGTACTCGAGAAGAACTGAGTGGTCTATTAACAAAGTGGAACTCAGTGGTCCAGTAGTTTAGCAGACCTCAATGGTCCAGTATCCGACCAGACTTCAATGGTCCAATATCCGAGTAGACCTTAGTGGCCACTAGCTGAGAAGAACTTAGTGGTATAATATCTGAGAAAACAACAGTGACTCATTAAGGATGATTCCTTTAGCAGTACAAGTTGATTCGGCTTTACAACTGATAAATATTACCTTATATACATTGAGTTATACATGGTGTTAGATGTCTTTGCATTCTGGACATTGCATTGTGGTCTTACTTTGTGTCCTTTACTTTGTGGTTTGGGGTCCCAACTAAGTATTGTGTTACTGACAACTACAAAATATTCGCTAGCATTTGTCATGCCTAGTGTAGGTGATAGATGCTTTGAAAAAGGCCATGGTGGTCGAGGATCAGGTTGTGCTCAGTGAGATGAGACAGACGTGTGTATATCTACGGCTATAGATAGTTACCCTTCACCCACCCATCAAGAAGCGTCCCAAGTAGAGGGAATATGGAAGTTTTACTTTCCTTTGTGGTTTTGGGATTGTATTAAATCCCCTTTGATCTTTCAGTTTGTAATGTACTCTTAGAAATTATCTCATTGACAGTTGTGATTTTTGCACGTGTATTCCCTTTTCCAGATCATGGCCTATGGAAGGCGTGCTTGGGGTAGTCATGGCATGGGCTCTGTGGGGGTGGGACTTGACATAGTGGTATCAATGTAAGGTTGGTTCTACCAGAAGAACTAAGAGTCTATAACTTTTTATGGGTAATAGTGTTATGTTTCATGAGTTTAGATTTTTTTCCATAGATTCCAGTGTTGGTGCGGCAGTTTACATATCCATAAACTAGGACCAAAAATTTTGTTTTCTGACTCGTTACTTGACAACACTGGTTGGATGAAACAATATGTATTTTCTCATGATCGTTTTGAGTCAGACTAATCCCACAATGTATAATATATAAACCTTATTTAACCGTTATCTATTTTAGGATTCCTCCACGCAGATAGCCAGCTAGTATTCCAGTGTGTGACCATGAGGATGGTCCATAGAGTGATGAGGCTTTAATGCAAGACTAGTTCCCCATGATGGATCCTTTGGGTGGTGTCCCAGTGATACCACCACCTGTTGCTCAGTAGTTACTACCAAGGTACCAGTAGATGAAGCACATAGGTATAGTACCATGCATAAGTTCCATAGACTGAGACATACAAGGTTCAGGAGAGAGTAAGGTCCTCAAGATTCTGAGGACTGGCTGGAGGGGGTGATGGGAGTCTTCTGTTTATTCAGGATTCCACTTGACCAGATGGAAGTTATAGCTTCGAGTCTTCTACAGGGCTCGGTATGGAGATGGTTGAGTTTTATGATCCATACACATGATGTGATGACCCTCACCTGGTCTAACTTCAAGTAACTTTTCAAGGTGGAGTTCTTCCCCACAATATTGTGCTTAGTTCACATACATAAGATGATCCAACTACAATAGGGCATCCTGAAAGTGGCTGAGTACTATACAAGGATCAAAGACCTCTCCCATTACACCATGGATATGGTACGTGACCATCTCTTCCGGGATCAAACCTTTGAGTAGGGACTACGACATGAGATCATTGCCTCGATGATTTCCTTAATAATCCCTATGCAGGTTGGGGTGTTGGAGAGAGATCTACTTGTATAGAGCTTCCTAGAAGAGCAGTCACCATCGGAGGGAGCTACCACTAGGTGAAAGGTGGTCGATTCATCCATGTTAGGTTGCTAATAGATGAATTAGAGGGCCAAATGGGTCAGACCATATTGAGGAGGACCCTTTGACATAGGGTCAGTGGTACAAGGTCCACAGGGAAAATGGAGTCATCTGAGAAGTATATTATACTGCAGGTGTGGTAGGTAGGGGCATGTGGCTTTAGATTTCCAGACTCAACGCGTACAGGACTAACATATGGTTGAAGGACTACTGAGCTAGAAATAGAGATAGGAATAGTGTGGTCTTCGTGGGGGTGGATTTCGTAGTGGAGAGGGAGGAGGAGTATGAGGTGGGAGTAGGTATGAGGTACTACCACCATTTTCTATGTTTTTGAAACAGATGCACCTCATTAAAGTTCACATTGTGATCAGTATGAAATTAAGAACATGATTTAAATATGTAAGTGTCATTTTATTTTAAAACAAACATCACATTGAAAAAATCAAGAAAACGAGATTAAATTCTTTTATCGTAATTCTACCTTCTATTTCATAATTAATTTCCATATTATTTTAATCATATACTTATTTGGTCAATTTTCACAGAAATAATGCTTGAAGATGAACAAGAAATGGTGTGACATGTAAGAATCAACCATAACTAAATATGATACACAATGTTCCCGGTATGAATATATGTTTAGTTCAATATTAACACCTTATATTTAATTTACTTCATTATATTATTACTAAAATAAGAATTGTTATCTTATATAGGTGTGTTATTTTACTCGATATGGGGTGATATGTTCGATAATATCATGAGTTGGGGTCTAGAGAAAAATAAAAGGGAATGTTGATATTTTTGGAATGTATTTCATAATTTTTAAATACCCATGTAATTATATATACCAGTGTATTAAATTTCAATAATATATTTTCTTTTCTTCTATTTCTTTGGTAAATTTTATTAAATTTTAATTTTGTATTTGTACTTCATCTTATTATATTTCTGTGATGTTTGGTGATAAAATGTATAGTTATAGCATACTAAACAAGTGTCTTATTGTGATATTACATTTCACATTATTATACACCTTTATCAGTGCATATAAAATTCACTCATAAAGTCATCATTTATCAATCCTAAATAACAGGAAAGGTAAATTGGGTCCTTTATTAGTTCCTCTAAAAGCATTGATAAATGAGTCCTTTATGATATCTTTTTTAGAGATGATAAGGGAACACTTCATCGATGTTTTTCAACCACTAATAAAATTCTTGGGCTTTTAAACCCAATTTGGTAGTCAATGATTTTCGAGCACTAAAAAGGCCAATTATAATGATGTTAAAGGACCTTTTTTATTATTGTAAGATTTCATAATACACCTTCAAAAATATGTATAATAAATATATATTTATAGTAAATATATTATATAAGAATATTTATGTATATATAACCATGTATTATTTACTTATAACATATTATTACCCATTTTTTAACAATTAAATTTTAAAGTCACCGTTTGGGTAGTGATTTCTTTCTTTTCAAGCATGTTTTGATTTTTTATTTTCAGTAATATTAATTTTATTATAGTTCCATAAAAAAAATTTAACCATGATATAAATATAATATATATTTATTATATATATTTGGACTGATCCATAAAAGTTCAAGATGGAAAATAAAATACACTGTTCATGGTGACAGTAGGTCGTACATATCCATGAACGTTATTTCCATCTTCCAAAAAAATGAAAATAAAAAAGGTAAATAACATATTATCCTTTAATAAAAAAAATTCTGTCATATATATATCCAATATGTTCATTAAACCTGTCATTATTACAATAAATGTAAATCATGACCAAATTATATCGCTTCATGAGATGATAATCTTATATACACCAGAATGAAAATATCATGTTCCCATGGAATGGATCCATCATTAAATCTATCTGTGATATGTGGTGATGGAAAACAAATAACATCAGTTCGTGAGACGGTAGTCTACTATAAACACGAATGATGATTTTATATCCCATTCAATGGAAAACGAGAATTATTTTGGTTACTAAATTTTCAAAATAACATAATATAATATATAAGATAATGTAGTTATTATATCATATTTTTTTATTAACAATTGGAGTAGGTAGAGAAATAAATAAAAATTGATTGATGATAGACATTGCCGCTTTTTCGAAAAACTTATTTTAGATTTCACAAAGAGGCTTATTAGGTTGGATTTATGACCCAAATACTTATTATAGGATGATATAAGGTAATTAATTAATTTTTTTGTTAATTTATTGGTGGAGACAATGTGTTTTGATTGTATGAAAAGGAGAACATATGGGGTGATCTTTTATAATTGAGGTGACTGGGACACTTGTAATTCTTGAAAATAAAAAGGTATTTTCATGTAATTCATATGTAAAAAGATTAAAAATAAGAAATTATTGAAAAAAATTATAAAATTTCAATATATGTTCTTAAAATAGATTTTGGATGAGATTTGGATCATTATTAACAAATATCCTTTTTAACCCATTTGTAATTTTTTTTATCTTAACCGTTATAAATTATTTTTTTTTACTATTTTTACCATCAATTGTGGTCATTAATTAATTTGAACTTATTAGATAATATAAATTATTATTAATTAAAATATTTATCCATTTTTACAAATTTCATTCAAATAAATAGAAATTATAATTTTAAATTAATCCCACATAGGGGATGAGAAAGAGATTTTTCCAAATATAATATATTCAAAAGTACGATACATTTTTATATCAGAATTGAATATGAAATAGATTCCAATAAGCTATATTGGATTGATAGATATATAATTGAACTAATTTAATATTAAACAATCATCTAAAAATAATTAAAATGTTTTTAAATTCATTAAAATAGATGACATTTCTTTATAAACACCATTATTTTTTACTATTTATTGGAAAAATTCTCTTTTCAGAAAATTATCAAAAGCATAATCAAGGGTAATTTTTAAATTTAGACATAAAAAACAAAGTTTAGTTTTTAAAATAATTTTTTTGAATGTTTAAAAAAATTATTATATTTATTCCCAGGGAAACAAAACTTCTTTTTTAGAAAAAACAACTTTTAAGAAAAAAACACCTTTTAAGAAAAATTGGATTTAATCTTATATCTTGTTTAGAAAAAAAGATTAATGTAAAAATTTTAGTTTATATATAATATTTTAATTTGATTTAAACCATTCTAAAAAATTATTTGTTTAATTTATTCATGTAAAATGTGTTTTTGTTTGAATAAAATTTGTTTTTTTAGAAAAATGTTTTCTTTTATTTTGGAATTGTTTTTTATTTTAATTTCTAAATAATTGGTCAATAGAAAATTAATTATATATAAATATGTAAACCGTATATTTTCCTAATTTAGTAAATCATATTCATACCCAATAAATCTATGTCTAGGTGATAAATATAATATTAGATAATAATATCTTAATAGTATGTCACGTTTTGTTTAAACATGATGTTGCATGTAACAAAAGATAAACTCAGTGTTGTGTAAAATATTGAAAACATTAAATTTATTTTTAAAAATATATTTCAATGAATCATAGGGTTTTAAATTATACCCCCTTAAAATTAATTTCTACCTCTAAATTCATCACATTAGTGCCAACTACTGGGGATATTTATGCCTTATAACATCCTTAGGTTCCCACGCAATTTCTTCAAGCAAGTGGTTTTTTCAAAAAAACACTGACCAGATTAGTTGTCTTCATTCATAGAACATTCTCTATAAAATCTAGAATATAAACTAATAGTTCCTTATAAGAAATAACATCCTCCAAAGATATGATATCTAAATTCAATACATATGATGGATCATGTATTTCATCCCTTGGGATATATACACGGAACGTATCATGATCCTAAGATAGGTTCAGTTCAAGAATGAAGAGATAAGATATGATTCAATATGATCAAGAATTTCAAATGGATATATACACTATGGTGTTATATTTCCCTTCTTTTATCCATTAAATTTTCCAATGAAATACCTTCTCACCAACATTAAATTATAGTGAACATCGATGATATTTAGCAAAAAAAATTATATTAGCTTTGTGCTACACTTATGTGTTTTCGAATGGCTATAAAATTATTATTTGTTTCATGAACTATATTAGGTCCCAATAGATTTAATTATTCAACTTTATTCCATTATGTCATTGTTTTACAATTATTTCCATAATACAATTGATAAGGATCAATTTAAATGCTCGATTGAATGCTATTGTAGTAAGAAAACTCAACCAGAGGAATGTTTTCATCCCAATAGATTTTGAAAAACATATAACAATATATTAGATTTACATATGGGTTTGAATTATTCAATTATACTGACCATTTGTGTGTGTATGATAAGAAATTCTGAAAATCAACCCCGCTTCATGATCTTATTGAAGACTTCTCTAATACATTGAGATAAACATAATATCTAGAATAGATAAAATAGAATATGATACTCCATAAAACGTTACAACTTCCTTAATTGATATTAAAAAAAATATCCAAAGTGAAGTATTCTATGATATCAATTATGTGTGGTTACTTCATAAGTGATCAAATACAACCCATAACTACCACAACAATAATGATATGATAAACACTAAAATTTACCAATACCTTCATTCCTATTTCCAAAAAGTGTAAATGTGTTCCTTGTAAAATAAAATTATCCTAAAACATGTACAAAATTAAAGGATTCTACTTCCATAAATATCTCTACAATATCATTAATCATGATAAACTCATATCACAAAAATCCTCAAAAGGATTTTCAATGAATTCGAACTAATGATAAAAAACTCATTTCCCTATGTTGGTATGAAGAACTCTTATGCTAATAATACATGGATACATCTACACTAAAAAAAGTTAATTGTATCGTCCAGGCCCAAGTGCAACGCAACAGTGCAACCAGCTAGTCGGTCACATCGCATTAGGAACACCTTCCCATAAACTAGTGTCTTTCGACTAGCATCAAGGGACTATTATCAGTCATAGGGAGATTATACCCTCTTTTTTACTTTTATTAGAGTAAAAACCAATCAATAAATAATAATAAAATTCATAAGAATATATAACAACAACAATACCAAATTCAAAATATAACCAAACCATCAAATAAAATATTTAACTGGTAGGGGAAACATGTTATGCCAATGAATGTTCCACGAGTAAATATAAAAAACCCAAAATAAATAAATACAGTGACAACTCCTCCAAGAAGGTTCTGAACCACGTCTGGTTCCCTCATTCATGCTCCATCACAAATCATAATTCTAACCCATGTCATTTTCACTTAACCGGTCTAGAATTAAAGAAATTATATTCGAGTACCTATATGGATGATTGGGTAGGCTGTGAGTACAAATTAGTAGGCCTCCACCAACAGTGCCTAAAAAATCCAGACAAATAGTGCATGCAGTTGTATGATGAAATAAAGAAAATTTATAAATAAATCATTATTATAGTATCATTTATTATTAATTTAATCATATTAACTCTAGGGTTACTGAGGAAACTTGTACCCCAATACTAACTTCCTATCGTACAAGAGCGTGAAGCATTCCATAGGTAATATCATATCTTAATACATGCTTCGAATCAGGTCAGAGTTTAATGTATTCATTGGTGCTATGATATCTCAGCACCTGATTCGACTCATGTCAGAGTTAGAATTATTCTCATGTGAGGCCATATCTCATAGTACCTTTAGTATCATTATCATCTCACAATGAATGGCCACGTTACCATTTGTTAAATCAAATAATTTGTATCACTATGTTAAAATTCATATTTCATAGTGAATGACCATGATACCATTCATTTAATAACACAATCACGATGACCATGTTACCATCCTTTTTTTCACAAGTATGATGACTATGTTACCATTAAGAATTTTCCTATAATGACCATGTTAACAACAATTTTCAATCTTAATTATAATTTCCATGTCAAGATTGTACATCCTAATAGAATCAACTTGTTACCATTATTTCTCAAATAATTAATTCATTAATTAGTTATCTCAAAGGAACCTTTTCAACATCACATAATTAGTTCTATAATTAATTATCAGAAGTTAACCATCTCAATATCAAATAATTAAATAAAAAATTAATTATCTCAAGGAAACCAATTCAATGTCACAAAATTAATTCCACAATTAATTATTTCAAAGCAACTATTTTAATATCACATAATTAATTGTATAATTAATTATCACAAGGAAACCATATCAATATCACAAAATTAATTCTAGATTTAATTTTCTCAAGGTAACCAACACAATATCACATAATTAGTTACACAATTTAATATTTCAATGTAACCATTTAAATATCAAATAATTATTTATACAATTATTTATTAAAAGGAACACATCTCAATATTGTATAAATAATTCTACTAATAATTATATCAAGGAAACCAACTCAATATCACAGAATTAATTCCAAAATTAATTATTTCAAGGAAACTATTTCAATATCACAAAATTAATTATACAATTAATTATCACACTGAAACCATCTCAACACAACATAATCAATTATACAGTTAATTATCTCAATGAAACCAATTTAATATCACATTATTAATTATTTCAAAGCACCCATTTCAAAATCATATAATTATTTCTAAAATTAATTATCTCATGTTCAATTCCTGACATTAAAGGTGTATAATAAATTTCAAAATTAATTATTTAAATAAATATCTTCAAATATCATAATTAATACACCAGTTAATTATCCATTTCATGGCATTAATATCCCCTAATTAATTAACAAATTAATTATCACATATTGTGTCACTCCAATCCCATAATTAATTACTTTGTTTAACCATGAATTTATATTATTATTGGCATATATCATTATGTCAAACACCTCATTAATCAATCATTAATTATTTCATAAAATAATTTATCAAAATACATTAATTAATTTTAAAACTACTTATTTAAATGCATTCTTATCAATTAATTCAACCATTAATTAACCATACATTCTCATTAATTAATTCACAAATTAATTAATCACAGCTCTCCCATTAATCAATTAATAGACTAATCATCTCATTCACAATCTCAATAAATTGTAATTAATTATATAAGTAATTATATCGAATCATCTATTTCAATATCACATAATTAATTCAATAATTAATAATTCAATTCTATCAATCCAACACCCCAACAATCCATTCTAATTAATTCATTGATTAATCAAGAAAATTATTTTGATTAAAACATCCCTACAATCCCCGTTAAATAATTTAAAAATTAATTAATACAATTCATTCGGTTACACCATCCCCATAATACCCATTATTTAATTTACCAATTAAATAATTGAATTCATTTGATTTCACTATACCAACATTCCCCATTAATTAATTTACCAATTAATTAATCCAATTTATTCGATTCCACCATCCAAAATAACCCCATTAATTATTTTACTAATTAATAAATCCAATTCATTTGGTTACACCATACTAATAATCCCCATTAATAAATTTTCCAATTAATTAATCCAATTAATTTGATTTCACCTTCCTGGCAACCCCCTTTAATTAATTTAACAACTAATTAATCCAATTCCTTTGATTTTACCATCTTGACAATACCAATTATTAATTTACCAGTTATTTAATCCAATTCATTCAACTTTACCATCCCTAAAATCAATATTAATTAATTTTCTAAGTAATTAATCAAATTCATTTTGCTGCACTATACGTAGAATCCTCATTAACTAATTTACCAATTCATTAACCCAATTAATTCGATTGTACCACCTCGACAATCCCAATTATTGATGACACCAACTAATTAATCAAATTAATTCAATTTCACTATCCCAGAAATACATATTAATTAATCTACCAATGTACTAATTTAATTCATTCGATTTAACAATATGGATAATCCCAATTAATTAATTTCATAATTAAATAATCAAAATCAAACCCTCTAATTAATACACAAATTAATTTTCCATCTCAATTTCATTAATTAATTCCCATGATTAATTAATCTATCTCAATCCTGTGATTTAGTTTTTCAATCAAATAACATCTATAATCCCATTATTTAATTCTACAATTAATTCTTGGAAACATAAACAATTCAATAACACCAATTAATTCACCATATTTAATAAATCAATTTCCTAAATTAATTAATTAATTAATTGTTCCACGTCAAATGATTTAATATCATTAACAACTATAAAAATTAATTTTACAATTAATTATCTCTAATAAATAAGTTCAATACAAAAATAATTATTTTATCAATTAATTGATTCAATATTAAAAATTTCTATCGTCATATAATTAATTCAACAATTATTTATCAAAAAATCATTTTCATAAAACAATTCATTATCATTAATTAACTTATCAATTACTTGACTTGGATCAACCATCTCTAAAACCCCACAATTAATTCCCATAATTAAGTATCATAATTTCACGATTCTATAATTAATTAATTCACCAAATGAAATACATATTTTTGGAAATGAAATTTCTAAATAGATCTATAAATTCTACAACATTCGTACATGTATTTAAAAAAATATAAATATGGGATTTAAATTTTAGAACACCAAACTGAAGAATGCTGATTAATGCTTGCCAACAGATACTCTCAAAATGAAGAATATCCATCCAGAATGCGATAAAGGACAAGGTCTTAATCCCAAACCTAAATCCTTGATTAAACAAAACAATATCTCTAAACACTTGATTTACATAAAAAATTCTATATATAGATTAAACAGTGGATAACCAAATTTTTTATCCAGAAAGTTGAGAGAAAGAGAGATATAGATCTAAAC
This sequence comes from Viscum album, assembly GCA_963277665.1. Taxonomy (NCBI): domain Eukaryota; kingdom Viridiplantae; phylum Streptophyta; class Magnoliopsida; order Santalales; family Viscaceae; genus Viscum; species Viscum album. The sequence continues at coordinate 1,797,363,699 of OY728130.1, read as the reverse complement.
GAGAAGGATATACAAACCCATGAGACGTGTAGATGGACTTAAGTTGATGTAGGTGGTAGGATAAGGAGACTTGGTCCATGGAAAAGGTGTGCTGATGGATTTCAGTACAAGGAGGAGGTGTGTCGATGACTTTAGATCCACGGTGGAGGTCTGTTGATGTGTTTTGGTACTTGGAGGAGGTTCGTACAGGCTCTATCGTGAAGAAGGGTTTGGTTCTAAAGCCCCTCAGTGGATGTTAGGTGAGTCTAGAGGTTTACACAATGCAGGAGACACATTTTTAATATACACCCAAAAAAATTATACAATTTGATTTCCCAATTCACATCATGTGAATATTTTAACATGTTTCCAATAAAATCATGTCAACCTTTTAAAAAAATTAATGAATATTACATGTGCTATAATTTAATTACAGCTGGTGTAATTTAATATCATGACATGTCAACACATACTGAATGAGAGTTACATAGGGTGTAATCTTTCATAGATTTTTAGTTAATTCATGATGTGAATTAAAACATAGAAAGCTCATCTTTACCAAAAATTTTGAAGATTCAAATGTTCAAAAAATAAGGGCTCTTCCAATCTCTCCACCTTATAACATCACATCCATGGGTTGTTCTCCAATTCACCTCTGGGTTATTCAGTAAAATAAGTCTATCTACCATTTCATCTTATCTACTTCTCACTCCAATGTTTCCTACTTAACTCATTCTCATGTTTCCACAATATATGTTATATCGACATGGTGTTTTATGACAACCCCTTCTCACAATGGTCCAACCCACATATCAGGTGCTCCTAAAAGAACACATCGGTATCAAGACCGACTTATACAATATACCTGATGTGTTTTCCAAAGACAATATTCTAAATAACCACAAGAACTCCAAAAAACATCAGTTCTCAGCCTTTCAATCAAAATAACATGTAAAGGACATACATCCACCCCATCTAATTCACACCCATCCTTTCCCTAGGAAGATTAAATGTGGACCATATGGGCTCCTCATTTGCATTATAAATCCACCATTTTAACCTCATGGTATTTCTCCCAACACCTACTACTAATATATCTCTCTGCACATTGGAAGCATCATTAACATCGCATTGTAAAATAACTCTACCACTATGGCCCATGTCCCATAGTATTCATCAACTTTTGGTCCATTTAAAGAACCTAATTTGTAACTGTCGATTGTGTAACCCAAACCATTATACTAATATAGATACTTCTTTATAAAAACTCCCTCCATTGTCCCCCATATCAAACCAATACTAATTTAGGTAGATAGGATAAAATCCATCGCTTTCTCAGTTTACCCAGGATGATGTGAAGATAGGGTCCATGATCATCACTAATTAAAAGTACACTAATAAGTTGTTGATGAATACCATCGCCAATCATTCATTAACGATGTTACCTCCTACTATGGAATCACCTTAACTCATCAAAAGTATGAGGCTTCCCTTCTCTCCAATCATCTCACCACATGGATCCAAAACCAAATAGTCATTCATACAACCCATAATCGAGTTCTCAAACTAGGGAATTCATACTTCGCATACTACCCATATCAATGCTAAAATAAAAAATGGTATTTATTTCGAAACATTTAACAAAGTTAACTATATGGATTTACAAAAATACAATCATGTCTTCTCTTGTTTATCCTACCACGTTTTCAAAACCGAGGCACTATCACAACCCTTAACCATTCAACACCTAGGCCCTAGTAATCAAGGGTAATCACATTATTCAATTTTTTATTATTTAGAACCCTTTTATTTTAATATTTATTTATTTTAAAATCTTTATCAATTTAATGTTAGGAAACATTTTTAGTTCAATTAAACAAGGAAAAACTATTCTGGTTTAACATATTACCCAAAACTCATTTTTATGTGCATGCTTAGTTTGATGTATGTTACAAAATAATTCTGAGTGCCTAGTATGATGAATGTAGACTCAACTATGAGGACATTCAAGGCCATGATTCAAACATAGAAAATCAAAACAACAATCACATCACAAAACAATTTTATCCCCAATAGTGAAATAATATTCAACTGTAATAGAAAACATCCATAAAAACAATCCCGCCATGGGGACTTGGGTTCACCCCCATACATGGGGTAGAAACTCCCACATATGAGCTCATTACCAAGACCCAACTATTCTTCGTCTCTTTTCTACCTTTCCCAAATAGTAATATAGAAGGAAAATAAAAAAAATAGGACCTTTGATACCACTTTCTAACATACTCACCCACATTCCCTAAAAAGGTTCCATAATCCAGTCGATCACATGACCATAGGCACACCTCCCTATATGCTATAGGTTACCAACTAGCATAGATGGTCAATTATCATTAATCGGGAGACTATACCCTCATTTGTTTTCCTTTAATCTGAGAAAAAAACAATGAAATAATAAACAAAAGAGAAAGCATATATAATTTAAACAATACCACTGTCACAAGTTAACAAAAATAGAAAATAAAATATTTTACTGAAAAGGGAAGCATGTTTTTCCAATATAAGTGCTAAGTGTCAATATAAAAAACATGAAATAAATAAATTCACCAAACAATTCTCCATGTAGGTCGTTAACCATATCAGGTTCCCTCATCAAGGCTCCAACCCCAATTAGCAATCTAACACGAGGGCATTTCGCTTAACCTATCCAAAAAAATGTAGTTTATTTGGGTACCGATTAGGCAGCCCCAGTAGTGTGTGAGTAAAACTATGTGGTCCATGACCAATGCTATCTAAAAAACCATTTCAAATTGTTTATACATTTTTATAAAGAAATAAGTATAATAAATAAACAAACAATTATTATAGTACCATTTATTCTTTAATTAGACATATTTAATCCATGTTCCGGAGGAAACTCATACCCTAATAATATCTTCATATCCTTCCAGATCCTCATCCATTCCCTATGTAATATCATATCATAATGCCTATCTCGACTTGTGTTGGAGGTTAATGTATTCAATGGTGATATGATATTTCATCACTGATTTGACTGATGTCGAAGTTGGAATTATTCTCATGGGAGGCCATATCTTGAAGTACCTTTGTTAGCATTCTTATTTCAAAATGAATGGTTGTGTTCCCATTCATTAAATAATACAATTTGGATAGCCATGTTATGATCCTTATTTCCTAATGAACGGCCATGTTATGATTCATTTATTCACAAAATTTGTATTGATTTGTTACCATCCTTTTTCTCACAAGTATAATAAACATGTAAACATTTATAATTTTCTTCAAATGACCATGTCACAATCCTTTATCAATCATATGTATAATGACCATGTTACCATTAAACTTCTCAATAGAATGACCATGTTAGCATTATTTCTCAAATAATTAATTAATGAAATAATAATAAAAAAGCCACCATCTGAATATCACATAATTAATTATACAATTAATTATCATAGGGAAACCATCTTGATATCACATAATCAATTCTACATTTATTTTAATCAAGGAAAACAATTCAATTTCACATAATTATTTCCACAATTAAAAATTTTAAAGCAACTATTTCAATATCACATTATTATTTTATAATTAATTATCACAAGGAACCCAATTCAATATCACACAATTAATTCCACAGTTAATTATTTTAAAGCAAAAAAACACAATATCACATAATTAATTATAAATTTAATTTTCATAAGGTAGTTATCTCAATATCACATTATTAATTATAGTATTATTTATCTTATGGAAACCAATTCAATATTACGTAATTAATTCCACAATTAATTATTTCAAAAAAATCATTTCAATATCATATAATTAATTCTATAATTAATAATAACATGGCTACCATCTCAATGTCACATAATTAATTCTAAAATTATGTATCTCATGGAATCCAATTTAAAATCATATAATTAGTTCAATAATTAATTTTTTTAAATCACTCATTTCAACATCGCACAATTCATTCAATAATTAATTTTATCAATTTTTATCCATGACATCAAAGGGGATGAATTAACATCATAATAAATTATTTAAATTAATATCCTCAAATCTCATAATTAGATCACAAATTAATTATTTCTTTCATGGAATCAATATCCCATAATGAATTCGCTATTTAATTTTCCTAAACTTTTTCATCCCAATCCCGTATTTAATTCCATAATTAATTAATCATTTTGACCATGTGTGTGTATTACTATGGGCCCATATCACCATGTTTAACACCACATTTATCAACTATTAATTAATTCATAAATTAATAAATCCAAACCTATTAATTAGTTCAATAAGTAATTAATAGCATCCATTCCTGTTAATTAATACACCAATTAATTTAAAATTCATTTCCATTAATTCATCCACAAATTAATTAATCAAATATATCATGTGAATCAATACAAAATTTAATTATGTCATTCAAAATCTCAATAAAATTTAATTATTTCTATAACAGATTGTCTAGAATCATCTATTTCAATATTGCATAATTAATTCAATAACTAATTACCCAATTATATCAATTCAATTTCCCAATATTCAATGTTAATTAATTCACCGATTATTTAATCCAATTAATTCAATTACACCATCCCATGAATCCCCATAAAATAATTTACTAATTAATTAATCCAATTCATTTGATTACACCATCCTGCTAATCCCCATTAATTAATTTTCCAATTAATTAATCTAATTCATTTAATTCAACCATCCTGAAAATCCCCATTAATTAACTTAGTAATTAATTAATCCAATATATTCTATTTAACTATCCTAACAATCCCCATTAATTAATTTAAAAATTAATTAATCAAATTCATTCAGTTTCACCGTCTGAATAATCCCCAATAATTAATTTAACAATTAATTAATCCAATTAATTGAATTGCACCATCTTAAGAATCATCATTAATTAATTTAATAATTAATTAATCCAAATCACTCAATTAAACCATCTTGAAAATCCCCATAAATTAATTAACCAATTAATTAATTTAATTCAAAGAGTTTCAACATCCCGATAATCCCCATTAATTAATTTCACAACAATTAATCTTATTCAACCCCCCTATTAATTCACTAATTAATTGCACATGCCAATTTCATTAATTAATTACCATGATTAATTTATATAACTCAACAGCGTTATTTTATTTAACATGTAAATAAAAAATCTACTCTCGTTAATTAATTCTACTATTAATTCTTCCCAACATAAAAAATAAAATAACCTCAATTAATTCATTAATTAATTTCTCTATCCCCTAAAATCAATTACCCCAATTAATTCCTTAATTAATTTTTATGTGTTAAAAAATTTAATGATCATAATAGATATAATAATTAATTCTATAATTAATTATCCCTACCCAACAACTTCAAATCGAAAATAATTATTTTATAAATTAATAATTCAATCTCAACAATATATGTCTTAATATTTTTAATTAAACAATTATTCATCCAAATACACAATTTCATTAATCAATCCATTCTCATTAATTAAATTATAAATTAATTAATCATGTTCACCCATATTAATAACTCCAAAATTAATTCCAATAATTAATTATCAAAATTTCATGATTCCATAATTAATTAATTAATCAAATTAATTTATTCATTTTTGAAATCAAATTTATAAATAGAACTATAAATTATACAACTTTAATACATGTAATTACACCTTAAAACTATTTCATTTAAATTTTAGATTATCTACCTCATTAATGGTGGAGAACGCTTGGCAATGGATAATCCTAATATGAAGAGGATCTATCTAGAATGTTACAAAGAAAACTCTCTAGATTTGAAAACTAAATCAATGATTAAAAAAAGAAGATCTCTTAACTCATTTTTTTAATTAAAAGAAGTATATATCTAGATTCAATAGTGGATAAACAACATTAATTTATTTTGGAAGATGATAGAATGAGAGATATATATATAAATGAGAAGGATACCCATACCTAGGAGATACGTGGATGGTCTTCAGTTGAAGTCAGTAGTGTGTCAGGGAGATTTGGTCCAAGATGGAGGTGCACTTATGTTGTTTTCTATAAAGAGTAGGTGTACTAATTACCTTCTGTGTAAGGAATACATGCGTCGATGAGTTTTGGTGCATGGAAGAGGTGCGCAAAGGCTCTACGGCGAAGAGAGGGTTCCAGAGCCCTACAGTAGAGGTGAGACGAGTCTAGATGTTTACACAATGATAGAGACACATTTTTAATATGTCGAGCATCAAAATAACATGACATGAATTCACATCTCACATCTTATAAATATTGTAATGTTTTACAATTAAAATATCATCAAAACTTTTAAAACAATGTAATGAAGATTAAACATAGTGGAATCTAATTACATGTCTTGTAATTTAATTACCCAATGTGTAATTCAATTTCATGACACGTCGACACATGATGACTGAGAGCTACAGGGGGTTTAATCCTTCCTGGGTTTTTAATTAATTCACTTTCTGAATTAATATATAGACTCCTCATATTTACCAAAAAAATTAAAAAAGTCAAACATGAAAAGAGGATTGGATCTAACATTAAATCGAAATTTATTCCCTATATAAGTTGTTATCATAATAAATCATTAGAAGAATCATTTAATCATCGTACTGATATAATATATACAATGATTTCATTATTCCATAATTTTTGTAAAGGAATATAATCACATGAAATTTCACTAAATGATGAATAATATGATATTAATTGGGGTCATTCATATTAAATCCATCATGAATTTACCAAATAGTGATCGAAGGATATTTCTACACTAATTTTCATGATTCAATTTATCTATTATGATAGTATTACCTTCCACTTTATCCTTTACATTAGATGATTTTTTGGGTTTTCATCAATATTAGCCCACATATTGGGGAATTGGATCACATAATACCAAAAATCCTTCCACATGAAACACTAGAGTATGGGTGCTGAATTAGTATGGCTCCTTTAATCCTCTATTTAGGAAATAGGATCATTAATATAAATTTTAAATTCATGGGATTTGTGACCCTCTTATACACATTAAAATTACCTTCTAATTACATTCATGCAATTACCTTGATGATTTTTCCTATATTTATTTAATGTAGATGGATGTAATTTATTTCCACCTTGTGATTTATTCATGTTTTCATAAGAATATATCATCCCTTTTTTATTAAAACCACGGAAATGTTGGTAATATTTAATTTTTATTCCTACCTTCACTTCACATCAAACAACTTCTTTACATCAACTAAAGTATCTTATAGAAAATTTATTTTTAATATATGGTTTTCTGCTACCAAATAATTAATAATTTTTTCATTCAACATTGATTTTTAAAATTGAATCATACCTTTTATATCTTGTAAATTTAGATTCATATGTACCAATAAATTGTATCATCATTTACCGTAAGGTCATGTAATTAATTCTCTATCTTTGTTCATCGAATATGATATATGTACTTTATGAGATATACCCCCTTAAACTCTTCCCATTCCGTAGATTCAATTTCTTCTTATTCCCTTATGTTCTTGATAGGATTCCAGCTCTAATATTCTTCTCAAACTATATGATAAACCGCCAAAATGATTTCTTCATTACCTAAACAATGCTGAATGAAAAATACCATTTTAGTGGAATTGATCCCTTTCTTAAAACTAGAGGAATAGTGGTACACCTAAACGATGGTGGATGTTTCCTCATGAAAGAAAAAATAGAACATTGTTCCCTCCTTTTATCATTAGGATGTTCAAAATTATTCATATCTTGAGAAGGTTTTGTGAGCATATCAATTATATTTTTCATTCTATATCCCATAACATTTGATTTCATAAGATTGAAATAACTATATTTTCTATTGTACTTCTCATGAAAAAGGTTTCATTAGTTTCCAACAAATAAAAAAATATAGAAAGCATTACATGAGAAACATTAATCATAGTGTAAAACCACATAATCCAGAAAAATCATTTCTTTGATGTCTAAATATTAACGTATACTTTTGAATATATGAAACCATAGGTTTATCCTAGTTCATCTATGATCATAATCTATTAAAATCATTAATAATGGTTTGTAAAAAAATTTATATTTATGAATGAATATCCTTCTATAGTGAAAACCCATGTGTGCATCAAGGCCAATTTTCAAACCCAAAGTGACTATCGAGTCTATCTTCATTCTCCATTTTCAGAGTTATTACATATAGGTACCTTTATTCCAAAGTAACATCAACTTATAATATCCATAAAAATTTATTTTTAGAAAAACCACATAATATCATTCTTAAAATAACATTAGGATTATATCCTATACTTTAACTTATCCCTAGGTAATTCACTAATGTTTTTATGATGATAATGGAACCACACTCTCCCGGTATAGTGATTATCATCTTCTTAGATTCTATGGATCACTCTATAGTGTATGTTGTTTCATTATCTTCAATTCACTGCTACATCCAATGTCATTTGGATTCAAAGGAATGCGATTTTCGGTAACTTCATTCTTCAGTCTTCACCAACATAACTATGTGATGTTACAGTGATGATTCATCACTGAAGATTTATTATATTCCCATCTATAAATAATGTCTTTTTTCATTATAATCAGGCTTCCCTCTCTCTCCTTTTGTGCAGACCATACTGGTTTTCTTCATCATTCTATGTCGATAGTTGTTGTGGTGATGTCCAAGAGTTAATTTGATGTTCTTCATTAATGGTCTTTAAAACTTTCTATATCTGGATGATTTCATCACACCCTCCATTAGTATATGATTTAGGGTGGAAAATATTGGGCGATCTGTTCCGGATATGGATCATTTGTTCCCAGGGCGTGGTGTTTTCTCTTTTTTGATGTGATTTAGAAATATTTTAGGACAATGATAGGAGGATTATTCATATTTTGTGAGTGAGGTTGATCAAGTGTCTTCAGCTAAAAGTATCAGGTGCTGGTTGTGATAGAGGTGGATAGTGATGGACATTGATGGTGTTTTTCTTCACAGTTGTGGATCCTTCTCTGGTATCATAGTCGATGTTTCTATCTCTGTTTTGTATATTAGATCAATGGAGGTTAATCATTCGGGTTTCTCTGTGAAAATTTATGATTTTTTTTCATGGGACTGGTTGTTTGATGGGATATAAATTTCAGTGAATTTTATGGTATTTTAACATGTTGTATTTGGATAGAGATTCTACATCTTTCATGTATCACTAGGTGTGTGGTCTCAAAAGAGGGATGGGTATTCTAACACACATCATTCAATAATCTATCAACATTTTTGGTGGATAGATATGAATTAGGTAATTGATTTTTTTCATGGTGATTTCAGCCTAATATGGAAATAAATCAAGTTCGCAGTGCAGTGAGTGCCTCACATAGACCATTAGGTGGGAAACTCGAAATAGAATAGTTGTCATGGAACCCATCGTCCAGTCCTCCTCCCATATGTTTTTATAGGTTGGTTGTGCACTCCTTCATTTTTTTACTATAAAAATAAAATTATTGGTAGAGAGGCACATCATCCTTGATAGGAATTGTAGATGCATGTTGTGACTACGGGGTGATGATACATTGTATCGGTACTTTCCATGATGTATGTTTACTATTGGGAATTTGGGACCCTGTCAGGGCCTTTAGGTCATGTTTCTTTTATGTTGTTTTTTGATATGGATCAGGTGATGGGTATCCCTTATTCCCAGTTTTAAAAAGGGTTTCCCATTTTGTGTTCAATAAAGGGGGATTTAAACTTAACCCTAAAAAACTATTATTTTTCTGGTCCTATTATACAAATATTGAAAAAACCTTCCCTATTATACCAATTATAATGATTTTATATTTTCGTAAAAAAATATATCAAATTTCAATATGAATATTTAATATATTTCATAATGAAACACCCAATAAATTTAATAGATTAGTTTATTTAGAGACTAGAAACACAATATTCTTATTTTATAAGATATCTCCATCATCGCCCATAAATAAACTATAACATTGTAATCCACATAATAAAACCATACCTAAACAATTATTCATAATCTGTGAATTTAAAAGTAATAAAGGGTGATATTAGATTCTTAGAAAGGGTAAACATAAAATATATCAATCAATGATCATATAAAATTATAACATGAGAATAACAGTATGTGATCATGAAAAAAACGTAAAAGTTCAAACCCAAACTTTCATAGATTATTAACATGGTTCATGGAATAAAACATTATCATTTTTGAGAACCTTGGAAATAAGAGTGAGAAATAATCTTGAATCAATAATAAATATTAATATAACATAAAATTCCATCACTATCCTAAATATATAATACCATTTCATATTTCTAGGTAAAATACTGAGACTATAAACATAGTGGATCAAGGCATATCACTGATTTCCCATTATGGATCAAAACACAACCAATTCCCTATAGTGGATTAGGATTCACTTGTTTTTTATAGTGGATCAATCCCACTAAATCAGTTTCAATTGTTATCTCATGATATATAAAGGAATTAATAAAAAAATTGAGGGAGATATATGTCTATAGGAACCAAGTTTTTTAAGAGTATGAAATGGATTATTTTTTGTGTTTTTTGTCAATCCATGCTTTTTTTCATGGAGTTTTCAAGAAAAGTGATGTTATCAAGTAAGTGGATTCTATGTTGAGGGTGTAATTTCTTTCTAGAGTTCTCGAAATTTATGGGGTCCAAAATCTAGAGGAAGAGAAAAATTTCATCAAAAATGGATTTCCATGACTGCCTCAAGAAAATATAGTATAGGAACCAAATTCTTGAATGTTTGGTCTTGTGGATGTTTGGATATTTGAAAAATAATGCCTCATTAAAAATGATTATGTCACAAATGGAATTTGGTATGTAAAATTATTAAATGATTGTACATGAATAGAAAATTTCATTGAATGTTTCATAGAGAAAGAAAGTTTTACAAACATGAGTGAAGTGTTTCATGAAATGTAGTGGTGGTCTTGAAAGGTTCATTAAGGGGTGTAATTGTCTATAAATAGGTGTCCTCGCATCATATGTGGATCAAAAATGTTGTGGATAATAGCTGACCACACTGATTTCATGAAGGTTTTACGGGAACATAATTCTTATGTGAATTAAGAACATTACAATCACATATGGTGTATGAATAGAATTGTTGAGAACTAATTAATTCTATGGAATTTTATTGGTATTATTATATGAAATTTGAGGTTTTACCAATTTTTAGTCTTTTAGAAATGTTGGTAGTTTCATGAATGTTGGTAGTTTCACAAAATTTTGAAGTTTCCTTAAATTTGGGAGTTTTGAAAAGGTGTTTAGTTCCATGAAATCTTACAATTCTTCGAAACAAAAATAAATTTCCACAAAAAAGGGTTTTTCATAAAATATACTCAAATGTATATACTTTAACTTAGGAAACGTTTTTGGAATGTAATGAAGCATAATAAGTGGAGCTACATGATTGAGGACATCACCTTCATGTGATTTGATAGGGAAGCGACCTTCAAGTTGATAAACTGAAAATGGAATCACTCAATACAGTGAGAAAAGGGGATTTTATATAAGTGATCCAATGGAGGTTGTGTGTTGTACCTTAAATTATTATAAATAAATTGTGCTTCAAATAGAGTGATAGTTTTTAATCAATTTTAAACCAAAATATATAGTGAATCTTATTTGATTCGGGTTTAACTGACACATTGTCGGCCTATTCTCTTTGAATTATTTCATAGTGGTGATCTATGTAAAACTATTGTGTTTTGTTTTATTTCTACATATGGGGGTTTGATAATTTTAGGATTCTATCATATATGGTTAATATATTAATACCAATGTTAGGAGAAGATCTATGTCATTCAATGAAAAAGTTGGCACCCTGATTTAACCTTATACTAACAAGGAGTTCTTGGTTGTGTTAACTTGTATTAGACAATAAAGTATATAGATGTTAAAAATATCCCTTATTTTTTATGGGTAATATTGTCACTATTATAGAATTTCCCCATTTTGATGGAATAAACTTCTTGATTTGGAAGAATATAATAAGATCTCATATGTGATCCCTTCAAATGGATGTTCTCTATGAAAATGTTAATTGGATTCATGTCAGTGATGCAACAAATATTTGAATGACTAAAATAAAATGGAAACTGATTGATGCAGATGAATAAGCTCAAAATGATCTTATTATTACACTATCTGATCAAATCTATATTAAAGGTGATGAGTTTCACTATATCCAAGTCCATATGTGGGAAACTGTAAAACATATATGATAGTGAAAGCAAAATGAAGGAGGTCAAACATAATGTTTTTCCTAATTAGTTTAGTGATGTGAAAATTAATTTATATGAAAATTCTTACCGTTTATTTAATTTCATTACTAAAGTTATTGGAGCACATAGATGAATTTGGGAAGAGATTAAGGATAATGAAATTTTGACGAAAATATTGAGAAGGATTTCACATCTACACAATCCAAAAGTGTCATCCCATGAGAATTGGGATTTTATTAGGTTTTCTCATGATGGTATGCTAATAAGTCTAGTGGATTATGAAATGAGTGTCAAACTAGAATCCCTACAACTCGAGTTAGTATGAAAAAGGAATTGAAATCCTTATAAAAACATGTAAGTAAAGAAGTTATTAACGATATAAAAAGATGTGGATAGTGAACTCATTTCCTTTTTTTCAAAAAAAAAATCAATATTGTAAAAGGAAGAATTGAAGGAAATATTCCATTTGACATTTCTAGTGTGGTAAATTTTTGAAAATTATTTCTCAGTGATCAAGGAAAATATATGATATAGAAAGTGAAGTAGAAGAAAAATATATTCCTCATAGGAGGTTCTCATAAATGATAGACTTCAAATCAAGAAATAAATTACAGAGGGATATCATCATTTTTAATTAGGAATAATAGGATAATTACTATTTTGAGTATGTATAAGTAGATTTTAAATATGATGTTAAAGATTCATTGATATCTATATGTGAAAAGGAAAAACATATGAAAGAGTAAAACAATTATTGTTATTGTTCTATTTTTATCAAGGTGGAATTATAGGGTACTCTTGATGAGCATGACATTCAAATAAAGAAAAACATAAATAATAGAGATTTGTTGAATGAGTCATTTGAGTATATGGATCATCATGAATTAATGATTGAACAATTATAAAGAGAGTTTAAAGAACATTTTAAAACTCCTCAATGAACGAAAGAGGTTGTTTAGTTTAAACTGAGCATGAAATAGTAGAATTAATTTATTAATGAACTTACATAATTATATTATGAAAAGGGCAATATAGTATAGGTCAGTAAAGAAGAAGTTGTTCCTTTAAAGAGTAAAATGTAAACCAAATCCAAATCAAGGGAAACTAGGGTGAAATTATTTTTTAGGATGTTTTTATAAAAATATATTTAGGATTGAGTTATTCATGGTTCTAGATGAATAGTGGGAGAGGTGGAAGAACATTTGGAAACTCTAGAAATAATAGAAGTGGTTTTGGTGTTTATACTAAGGATTGAAGTGTAATTTTTTTTATCAATGACCATAACTAGATATTAGAGTAAAATAATAATATATTTGGGTTCAATGAATAATATTTCGTTTTATTAAGTATTAAAGTGGTAAATTAATGAAAATAAATGGAAATGAAGATGAAATTTCATTTTTGTATGTTTTAATATGTAGATCTTTTGAAAAGAGTTAATCGCGGTTCTAAAAGAGTATTGAAATCCTTGAATGATAAATGATGTAAATTTATATGCATATGTGGAATTAGATGTGATATAGAAACATAAAATTATAGAAAAAATATGACCCAAAATAAAGGGAAGTAGAATGGTGGACATTTCACAAAGTCCCCTGATGTCTTAAGAGATACATCTTTGATCCAAACATAGAAGAGTGTAAAAAATAATCCTCAATTACCCAAATATGTTCAATGATCATAGACATATAAAAAATAATAATAATTTTGGAGGAATATAATTTAAAATATATTTCATCCAATGAACTGTTGATTCTATATATTTATAGTTGATACCATGTCTTACTATGAAGTGGTTAGGAGTTATTTAAATGGGGAAGCATACAGATGTCAACAAAGGAGAATGAGACCATGTCCTTCAGTATATAGAATAAATAATTTCTATAAATACTTTTTCATTATTCTAAGATTATCTATAAATATATTCGTCTAAGGTAGTGGAATGATGGAAACCATAACTAATGAACTTTGAGACAAGTCAATACTGGTCAACAATGAAACATTTACATAGAAAATAAGTATTCCCATATAGAAGAAGATTATTAGTATGATTCAACAATGAATTTTATAAATATATTGGAGATGTCATCTTATTCCACCACTCAATCAGGTTTCTCATAGAAGGAAAATAATAATATTGAGAATTTAACCTTTAAAAGATCTCCCTGAAAGAAAAAAATTGTAGCACAAGGTTTCATGACCATGGATGAAAATCCCACATAAAGGTAGATTATTTATTAAAATGGTAAGGAAAGGGATTATTGAATAGTGAGATTTGGAAAAGATGGTTCCTTAAAGATGATATGATATGTAATAATAGAATTTTTATGGGATTGGATAATGAAAACATGAGTTCTATATGTGGATGGATTACATAAAAATCTCTTGAGTGTGAGTCATATTTGTGACTCAGGACTACTTTTGAAATTGGATCAGAAAGGGTTCTCCATAAAAGGAAAGAAAATTAATTATCTCATGAATCTCTAGATAAAAATGATAATTTATACTAAGTATCTAGTAAATAAAACACCATTTCCATTAAATATATGTATAAAAATAAATTTTGGCATAATATTTTGATTCACATTTATCAACAAAGAATGTAATACTTATCCAAGCTAAATGATATTATATACATTCCCAATCTGAAGCATGATTGAGAAAAGAAAATTGATGCTTGTATGTGGGAAATATTTTCCACAATTCTTATTGGATGAGGTGCATAAGGGAATCAAATCTACTTGATCTAGTCTACATTGATGAGTGTGGACTAATGAAAGGGGATGGAACATATGGAGAGAGGTACTTCACTATAGTTATTAATTATTATAGTATAATGGAATTTGTGATGTTAATGTAGTATAAAAAAATTAGTTATTGACTTCATTAAGTAATATATTTATAGATTTAACAATTAATCTGGCCACATAATCAACATTTTATGATCTAATAATGGAACAGAATAAAAATATTTTGATGATATTGATTATGACAAAAAACATGGGATCAAGCATCTGGTGTCTTCAAGGAGAATGCATAAAAAAATGGTGTTTTTGAACATAAAAATCAAAAGGTGAATACTATGGAGAAACAAATATGTTGATTGAATGTTATATTTATAGTAATTACTAGAATGATTATATTCATGATTAGGTTTCCACTCCCAATTGAATAGGGATGATTCTATAATATGATAGTTTATCGTATGAGATATATTGTAGAAGGATTCCCTCAATGAATTATTTTCATGTTTTTAGACATATATGTTACATACAAAATAATGAAAGAAATAAACGAATGTACTTTGATGTTGTATATGTGGGAATATTACATGAATAATCAATGAAGATTAAATCCTATGAAATTTATAATAGTATTCTTATAAATACAATGTTGGGAAATAATTTCAATATCATTGAGGATAAAACAATGAATAACTCAAGAAGCTCATATATTTATATGATTAAAGATAAAGAATTATTTGGAAAAGGGACATATTCAAATGTAAAAATTGTAGGAGGCTTTACAATCATTCAAGGCTCTCAAAATTATGACAAGTCATAAATAAAATTAGTAGAAGAAGAAATTTACAAAGAAACACTATTGGATCCACATAAGATAAATATAGGAGAATAATTTGATGAATCCAAAAACATTGTATATTATACAAAACATACATAGATGATGAGAATGAGGAATGATGATCATTCTACTCTCCTATAAATTATGTAACCAACCTCAATTGAATAATTAGTTAAGAATAAATCTTAAGTTATTGACATGAATAATGAACTATATCATATTGATAAAAACTATATTTGGGATCTTATAAGAGACTATAAAATGATAATGTGATTGGAAAAAAGTGGATCATCAAAAAAATTTATCATTTAGAAAATGTGATCTGAAAGAAGGCACGATTTGGTGTAGAGGCTATGCCCAATTTGAAGGCAGTGACTATGAATAAAAATATTATCCATTTTCTAGAAAGGAGTTTCTTTGGATATTTTAAATCGTGGAAATTCAAAGGGGATACAATGTTTCTCATACGGATGTCAAAAAAATATTCAAAAAAGGTGTACTTGAATAAGAAGTCTAAAATTAACAACTATAATGATTTTATATGGGAAATTATGAATCAAATATTTTGAGATTAGAAATAGAACTTTATTGCCTATTTAAGGCACCATGAACATGGTATTCGTGACTAGATTATATTTTTAAGAAGATACAATTTAAGATACTATGTTGTGACTCTAATTTATAATCAAATAGTTCTCAGGGAGACCAATTTATTATGATTTGATATATGGATGATATTAATTTTGGTAGAAGAACACATGGATCCGAGGAATAATTTACTATCTATGTAAAATTATAATATTAAATTTCCATTATTGGTGAGATCATACACTTTTTATAGATAAAAATGATTCAAAATGAGTACACCCTCATTTCTAATGAAAATTATTGAAAATATATGTTAAATAAAATCAATAAACATCCCTCCAAACATATATCAACATCAATTTTGATCAGGGTTGAAATTGGAAATAATGATATTGGATATCTATGGATCTCACCTTGTATAGGAGGATCATTGTAATATTATTATATTTGAGTAAAAAACTACAATATATATTTATTGAAACATGTTGAAAAGATTTATTCCCATCTAATATGAAGGAAGATCATTTTTCTATTGTAAAAAAATCACAATCTATATTCAAGTTACTCTAAAAATTGAATTATAATTGGGTTTAGGAAGGGATAAAATTTAGTGGCATTTTTAATGTTGACTGGGATGTGGATGTGGTGGATCAAAATTCCAAAACTGGGTGTTATTTCTAAAATGGAAAAAATGTCTCGACTAGTTGAGAAAGAATCAATAAATCACTTCTCTTAGTATATCTGATGTATTATATACCTCAGCAAAAAAATAATGAACTTATATATTGTGGATTGATAAATATCTTACTGATATTGGTGATGATGTGAAATAGCAGATGGTGATACACTATAAAAAAAGTGTGATAGATATCATGAATAATCTAGTTCAATATACTCATACCAAACATATTGATATTAGATATCACTTTATTGAAGAAAAATTTGAACTATGTGAAATTAAAATAGAGCATGCTCGATGTAATGATAAGGTTGATATTATCCTACCTTATCCATTGGTAGTCAAAAAATTGAATCATCGGTTGAAACTTGGTGTTTATGAACCCCCCACTACAAGAGGAGGTTAAAATTTTACACTTCTTTCAATTTTTAATCTATTTTAATCTTTTTATGGATATAATGTAGGTATATAGGGGATATTATATCCAAGTGATGTTTATTTTCATCTATAACATAAAAATAAATTTTCATTGGGTTTATTTCATAAGGTGGAGAATCAGTTAAATTCAATGGATTATTGGACTGTAGGGTACGTTTGTAGGATAGGTCGGTAGTATCTTTAGGCTTCATATTCTCTTTTGACAGTTTCATTTTCTACACCTAGATTCTCTCTTGTAGAAATAGATTGATAAATAAGTAATTTTTTTATTATGTATATAGTTCAAGGATAATTCCTTATTGAATTACATTATATATTTGCATCAAACCCAAAGGAGTAGATTATTGGAATCATTGGTTTTCATAGCATGGAATGTATTGTTTTCTGTTTTTCTTATCAATCCAAATTGGTTTTATCAAGTAGTTTTAATAAAATTTGATCTTATAATGTAATTGGATTTAGTTTCTAAGGGTGCATCATCTCCTTATGTTTTCCAAATTATTATATTATAAAATCAAGAGAAAGGGGAATGTTTTGTGAAACATGTATTTATAATATTGTATCATGAAAAAATTGAAAAGGAACATAATTCATGAAATTTTATTCTTAAGATATTTTTGAGATTCACAAAATAGATTTTCATGAAATATGGATGAGTAATGAACAAAATTTGGTATGTTACATGATTACTAGAAATTTCAGGAACAAATATTTAATTGAAATTTTTGCAATGAAAGGGAGTTTCGGGAAGATGAATGATGAGTTCTGATTAAAGAAGAAGGTGAAATTGAGTGTTTCACAAATGGGATTAAATAAAATTAAATAAGTGTCCACTCATCATATGATGATCAAATTTTTTTTGGAGAAGTGATGATTTCTCTAATTTCATAGATCATTTACATTAACCTAATTCTAATGTTAATTTATTAATATTTGTGAAAAATTGTTTTTTGAAAATAATGGTTGAGAAATAATTGATGTAAATGATTATCATTGATAGTGCTTCATGAATGTTGATATTTCTATTATTTTTAGAAGTTTTTTGAAAGTTGTATGTTTCACAAATGTTTATATTTTCACTAAAGCGTGTAGTTTCATGAGAGCTGACAATTCATGAAAAAAATGGGGTATCAGGAAAAATGGAGTTTCATGAATGATATATGTGTTATAATTTTTGAACTTTGGAAAAGATTGTTGGAATGTATTGAAGTATTACAAGTGGACCTAAATGATTCAAAAAATCATTTTCATGTGCTCTAATATGAAAGTGACCTTCAAGTAGATTATCTGAAAAAAAAAATTCACCCAATACAGTGAGAAAGGGGAAGATAATTGATGTGATCTAAGGGGGTAAGTGTCCTATCCCTAAAATTCTTGTAACTAGGGTTTTCCTGGCATGTATTGACCATTTTTTATCCATTATAATTCATAATATCTTTTGACGCTCATTAGATTTAGGTATAACTGATACACATCCATCTTATTCTCTTTGGACTAGCCATTAGTAGCGAACAATGTAAAAATGTTATGTCATGTTTTTATTTCCTCATATGGGTGTTTGATAATTTCCTGAATCTATCAAAAAGTTTTAAAAAGTTCCTACAATCATGGGTACAATATACATCACCCTCAAATAAAATGATTACATCCTAATTCACCCCATCCCCTATTTGGGTATTTTAGTGTATTATAAGGTCTCCCAATCTCATAATGAAAACCATAAATATGAATACCATAATATCTTAAAGAATTCTTCATATCATCATATCATAAACCATGTAAACAAAATGGTTTCATAAAAAATATCATTAATTCACCCTTAAATAACCCATGCAAAAAATGGGTTTTGTAAACATTTCATCAATATAAATCATAATCATTCAGAGAAATAATAGGGAAGTTATCATATAATATTTTTCCTATTAAATAATAACTAACATCTTAGTATGACATATTAGAAAGAAAATTATTTTTAAATATCTCATTGAAAACTTTTTGAGGAATATATCCTTACCCCTTTGAAAAGAAATTTTTAAAACAAAAAACATTTTCAAAATCCTTTTCTTTAAAAGTTAACTAATAAAATTATAAAAGAATATTAAAAATATTTTAAAACATTTCTTGATGAGAATATAATTTCCATTTTTAAAATAACATTTTAAGGCAACAAAATCATAAATTATTTTTTAATTAATTTTCCTTAAAAACAAACTTTGAACATTATAAAGAAAGATTTAAAAAATTATTTGGCCACGACGACCGAAAATACCATTCATGTTGTGCATATTAAACCAATATTCCATTCACATTTTTTGGTAAAAGACCAGGGGGGATGTTTCGAAAAAGTAATGATGATTCATAAAAAACATTTTGTAAAAAATTTATATAGGGGTAAAATTTTATTTAATAAATGATTTGTTATATTTAAAAGTATTTTTGTAAATTTTTTATAAAACAACATATTAGAAGAAATATGATTTTGGCTGAAAATATAAATGAAGATGGTTTTCTTAAATAAACATTCATTTGAAATATTCAGTACAATAATATAAAAAATGAAGGAAATCCATGAATTCTTAGGATATAAAAAGAGTATAAGAAATTTAATGAGTTTCTTGAGAGATGGATCATAATATTTCATCATCCTACGTACTGACATAAACAATCATGAAAAATAATAATATTGTATCATAAAACTGTTAACACTTTGGTAAATTTGGAATTGTAAACCCCATTAAATGGATTTACTAATATTTACATGAAAACATATATATTTTTCATGGTAATCATGAAAAAATACATTCATAGTGTTCATATACAACACATAAAAGATACACATGATGAATATGGTATGCGCCTCACAAAAAATAAAAGTGGGAAAGAAATCCCTTAACACAAGTCTCAAATTCACTTGCACACATTCAAATCTAATATACAATAAATATATGATTATTATACATCTATTAAAAACCCATAAATATATATAATATCATATATTATTTACTTATGTTTTTTATTAATTGTTTATTAACAATTCCATTTTTAATCCACATTCTGGGAAATAATAGATTTATTTTCATATAGGTTTTGATTTTATATTTTTATTTATCTTACCTTCATCATGGATAAATAATCTCCAAAATTTTAACCATGATTTATGTATAATATATATTCAGAATATATGTTTTGATAATGATCAATAAATTTTATGAATAGAAAATGAAATACACCATTCATGGAGAAGGTAAGCGTTATGTACGCATGAATGTTATTTAAATTTTCCAAAAGGAAATAAAGAAATAAAAGTTAAAAAGATATTAATAAAAAGGGTTATTTTTATTTCATATATATCAAATATTTTATTTAAAATTGACCTTATTATCTTCCATGTAAAGCGTGGTCAAATAACATCACTTTACAAGGTGGAATCCTGTTGTACAAAAAAACCGTGTTTCATATTCCCATATTATGGAAGGTAATAAGATATTTTTTATAACATTATTACATAATAATAAGAAAATCATAAATATCATATAATAAAAATAAATCCATTTTTATATCTATCTCTTGTAAGTGGTGATCGAAAAAAATAATATTGGTATGTGTGATTGTTGTCCATCGTATGCACCAATGATGATTCCATAATCCATTTTATAGAATTAGATAAGGATTTAGGTTAGTAAATTAACATACTAAAATCACATAATATTTTGGATACTATGTTTATTAAGGGAGTGGAGGATGAAATAAAATAAAATGATCGGTTGGGGACATTTCCTCTTTTTCAGAAAACTTAATTCGATTTGCACCAAAATCCTTCTTAGGATAGATTTATAAAACAATAAGGATTTTCATATGAAATAATGGAATAGAGGAAGTAATTTGAGTATTTATCAACAAAAACAATGGGTTTTGGAAGTCTTAAGAGGATATGACAGGGGGGAATTTATAAGTGAGGTGAGTGGCACACATGTAATTTATTAAAATAAAAATGTGTTCCCGTGTCTTCCATATGACAAAAGTATCCAAAATAGGTTTTTTTTCAAATATAATACATTTAATGTATACATAATTCAATAAAATGGGTTTTGATATGTTTTAGGTAATGTTTTATTCTTATATATTATTTTTAACCTCAGGAAAAACCATTTTTACCTTAAGGACAATATATAATTTTTAACTGTTTTTCATATTCGTTGTGGTAAAAATTTATTTGAACTTATTATATAATATAAATTATCTAGAAACAAAAAATTTAATACATTTCACAAATATAACATTCAAAATAGTGGTAAAATTTAAAACAAAATTTATCACACAGACACGATGAGAAAGAAGTTTTTTCTAAAGAGATAATATTAAAAAGTTTGTAAATTTTATATATCAAAATTATATATGAAATAAATTGAAACAATAGATATATAATTGAACATATTTTTCATTACTATCTTAAAATAATTTTAATGAATTTAAATACTTTAAAAGAAATGAAATTTCTCATGAAAACACACTATCTTCATTATTCATCGAAAATAGTATCTTTTCAATAATTTCTCAAAACATCACAGCAATATAATTTTAAAATTTAAAATTAAAAATAAAATTTTTTTAAAAAAAAATTTTCTAAAAAATGAAAAAAAAAATTTAAAACAACTGTGCAAAAGGGGACAAAACATCTTTTCTTTATATACGTTTTTAAACATAAAATTGGACTTATTCTTATCTATTTTCCAGAAACCAAATAATTTGAATGTTAAAATTCTAATTTATATATATATTATTTATTAAAAAATGTCATAAAAATAATTTTTTTAATTTATAGTGTAAAAAATGTTATTTTATAAAACTTGTTTATCAAAAAAAGTTTATTTTGTTTTCAAATGGTTTTTATATTTGTCAATAATTAATTTTTCACCCATGAATTAATTATATATGCATGTGTAAACAATATATTTTAATCATTTAGTTAATAATATTCATACCGACCATTTTTATGGTTCGGAGATAACTAAAATATTAAATAATAATACTTTAATAGTATGTCACACTTTATTTAAAGTCGGGGTTGCGTGTAACGTCAACTAAACATAGTGTTCAGTACAATATTAAAAAAAATTAAATTTAATTAAGAAATAAAAAATTATAATGTAGTTAAAAAAAGATAATTGGTTGGATCGTTGATGAGATAAATAGATCAACATGGATTTATAATGTGATATAAGGGGTGTCTATTTATAAATGGGGGACATGACGCACTAGGAATATTAAAAATATTATTATATAATAAGGTCATTATCAAAAAAAATTCTTAAAAATTTATAGAAGTTTATAATTTTCGATTCAATGATGTCAAAATATATCCATATAATAGGATTTAGAAAATTTTAATTTGAAAATTTAGCCATATCTCTTGGTTTATCCAACATGGTAAACCAATTTTAATATTAACCACATGAATGTTTTCTAGGTTTTTTCATTTCATTGTGAAAAAAATGATAGTGTTCACATTAAAAATATATATAAATTTTTATTCAAAATGTGGAATAAATTTAATAAAATTAAATTCGTATAATTTCTATAATTTAATTTACAATTAAACATGAAAAATGGGATGAATTGTTGTTTTCCAGAAAAACTATTTTCTTAAAAAAATTGTTTTTATACAAAAACTACACCTAAAATTAATTTTAATAAATTTAAATAGATTCATCATAATATAAATGAACTAATTATACATTAAAAATCATTTTAATACAAAATTAACTTTATAATTATGTAAATAAAGATATAGTTCTCAATAGGAATTAGTATTTTTTATTGTTCATCCAAAAATCAATATTTAAAAAAAATCTCCAAAATTCACCCTAAGATATTTTTTCATGAAGATTTAAAAAATGATTTTTATTTGTTCAAATATATTTTCATAAATTATAGTATATAAATTAAATTATTTTTTCCCAAAAGAAAAGTAAAAACTGTTTTGAGGGGAAAATTATTTTTAATGCATATAACGAGTTTAATAAAAATTGAGTAATTTTTTTTCAATAAATTTTTTTATAAAAAAATATAACTTATTTTTATAAATATGAATATGAATATTCAATTTTAAAATTTAATAGATATTTAATAATGATACACTATATTATGATTTATTTGTACACAAGGTTGTGTGTATCACAAGCTTTTGAAAAAATTAAATTAATTTGAAGAAAAAATATACCCTAAAATATCAGGGTGTTATATTATACCCCCCTAAATTAAATTTTGACCATAAAATTGAATAAATTAAATAAAAACCATTGATGATAAACAAATTTTATAACACCCTTAGGTTTCGATATATATTTTTCAAATTTTTTATTCCTCTAGATAACTTTAAAAAAAATGACTAGTCTTTTTCTATACCACTTTTTCTTTATGATCCTAAATTTCAATAGTTTTTTAAAAGGGATTATCATGGTTTAATGGTATGACCACAAAATTCTGTAATTTTCAAATATTATTTTTTTTTCTAGGATATATACATGTAATATATTGTGAACATGAGATAGGTTTGATAGAATCACAAAGAGATAATATACCTTCCCTACTCTATCAAGAATCTAAATGTATCCAGCTTACGTAATGCATAGATTTCATTTCATTATAAATTTCATAAAATTATTCCATGTATAAATTCATATGAATACCTTTTTAATATCTTCTAATTCTAGATTTACTAATAATTTTCATCAAAAAGTTTCTATTGACTCTAATATTATTTGATGTGTTTCTAAATTGCACTGAATTTATCTTCAATTTGCAAAAAAAAACCCAAAATTACTAATAGTTTTATTCCTCCAACATCATCATAGAAGATTGGAGTTGTACACATTTTCTATATAAGGCTTAATAAGTATCCATCTAAATGATCTATTGAAATATTATGTTATAAAAAACACGACTAGTGAAAGGTATAGATACCTGGCACCTTTGATATACATTGATTAAGACATAATCATGTACTCCACGAATTTTATTGTTTATTATTTTTGTCCACCTTCTTGAGGATGAGAAGAAAAATGGAAATTCAAACTTAAATCCCGATCTATATGAATATATTTCCATAACTTTTAAGTAAACATCGAATCCCAATCTGATACCAAATAATGTGGTACTACATGAAACCTTTCCACTTTCATAATGAAAATGCCGACAATACAATCAAGATATTAATCTTCATTGATAGTAATAAATTTTTATGACTTCATTAGGTGGTCAATTACAAAAAAAAATTATTATGTACATTAGATATTTTTGGGAGTCTAATAAAAAATAAAAGGTGATTTTTTACATTTACATTCTATTGTGATTAATGGTTGAAACATCCCATTGGATATCAATCTCTCTTCCTTAACATTATAACATACCAAGAACTAAAATACATACATTTTAATATCCATTATCTTGAATTCCCACCATTAATACTCTTTGAAATACATATACATCTTCATACTTCTTGTATTTATAGATAATAATGAATAGTGATCTTAATCCAATATCTAAATTAAATATGTTATGGATGAAAGACATCTATGGTTAGTGAACCTCATAATTCTATCATAATCAAGGTTGAAATTAGGATCAATTTTTATCTTTTTTCAGTTCCTTATCTTTATTTTGTGCCTCATTAAACATTATAAGGATAAATAGTTGATCATCAATTTTAGTTAGATAATATTTTACCCTTCCTTTATAATTTCATAATCAATACATTGATAATAAAAAAAATTGTCTCTTATACATTACTCATCACAGATAAGTTAGAATTATCTTTTTGACTTAGGGAATATTCCACCTTGGTCACTTTCTCATGCTGCTAATGTATTGATAAGTCATAATATTTTATAAGCTCTATCTATATTATATGGAACATATTAAACTCTTTCTGAGTGATTATATAATTTACTATTTTTTTATTGGAATATATGTCCCACCTTAATCTATAAAGACAATTACTCCACATCTTTAATGAAAAAATTACAACTGCATAATCCAAAACAAGAGTTGGGTAACTTTTCCAATGATCCTTCAATTTTGATGAGGCATAAGTTATTCCCATTTCAATATACATGAGGAATCATTCCATTCCTTTCATTAATGCACCACTAAAGACCACAAAAACATTTATACGACTGGGCGGATTAATCATAGGTGAGATAGCTAACCTTCTATTTAGTTACATGAAAATTGTTTCACATCTATATATGAAGGGGACATTGGTTCTATTAAAATTTTGCTTCATTAATATATTGTACATCCATGAGAAATTATCCACTAAGAATAAAAAATAACCTTCCAAATCGAGAAATCTGTTGACCTAAGTCATAGTGGTTTGTCTCGTCCAATATTCAATATCTTTTTTATTTTATGCATTAATAAGTATACACACTATTTGGATTATATATCACATGAATGAAACATTTTGTGGATAAAATTCACAATTTAAATTTTTTTATAAATATGTCATTTTTAGGGTCTTCATAAAAATCATCAAATAATCTCCATTATATTAATTAATCTATAAATATATGAAAATTTATTCTATAAAGGCTACCCATGAATAATCAAGGTAATATCTAAAGAATATTTTCATTAAATCCAGTTATATAACATGGTAATTTGTGTGAGCACATATAATAACTATAAAGTTCATAGTGCACATACCTTGTACATAAAGTTGTCTTTTGAATGTCTTCACTTTTCACCCTCAATAAATAGTATCCATATGAAATATCAATCTTGAAAAAACATTTGACCAATCATAATTTATTTAAAAATCATCAATATGATGTAGATAATATTTATTCATGATTTTTGATATTATAATGTTTTTGATAATTAATTAAGAGTTTCAAATATCAATAATTATTCATAAAAATATGTATTGCACACCCTATGGTGTTTCACCTAGCTAAATAAATACCTTACCCGGATTATCCTATAGTTTCTTCTAATATTCCTATATCTAAATATAGGCAATTATCTATGAAGTATTTAAAATAACTATCTCACCAGGTATGAGTAGAATTAAAAACTCAATATCACGATTCTATTTTAACACTAGGAAAATATTTGGGAACGATATAAAAAAACACTCATACAATACGAATATCTTCAGTGAAGAGTATATCCCAAACCATTGGAGATAAATACCCCCATGGAATACGAATCACAACCCATACAACAGATATAATTTCCCTCATATGTTCATATTGAGAATCACAATTATAAATGATATTTTATTGGTTAGGAAAATAATCATTACCTTCCCATCCTCAGTAATTTATATGTGATTTTTATAAATAAATCTAATAAATTATTAATTTAACATAAAATATATATTTGGAGAACATTTAGATTTTAAGGAATCACATTACCAAAAAAATTAATTAGAATATAATCATAGGTTAGAGATGAAATCATAATTACCATTATAAACTTTCAATACTAAATAAATATAAAATAATTTTGTTTATTAATTGATGATACTTGAGACATTTCTTGAATTATAAGTATTCATAAGACTGTGCTTCAATAGGTTTCCTCAATATTTGAGAAAACGTGTTTCCACTAAAACATCATCATTATATAATCAATCATATACAAAAATTAAAATGGTTAAAATGACCATCTAGTAATGTTATTTATTTTGATCAATCCTGAAAACATTCATAGCACTGATAAATCATGAAACCATTTTTTCAATTGATGATACCGTAGGTTTTACCTAGGTTATTAATGTTTATAATATATTTAAATATGTTGTAATGGTTCATAAATAAAATGTTATTTAACATAAGAATATCTCCTGGGAGTGTCAAACCATGTGTTTACTAAAGGGACACTCAATATAAAACATTATGATGGTTATGATACAGTGGACCAAATCATATCAATTTTATTACCCCATGATGCAAATATTCCAATACGAATTCCACTTTCAGTATCCAAACAAGGATGTTACACACCTTTATTTACCAAAACATGTAATGTTATCTTATATATAGGATTATCTGAATTATTATCACTAAATTTTTATCATTATAGTTTCATAGGAA
Source organism: Viscum album (assembly GCA_963277665.1). Taxonomy (NCBI): domain Eukaryota; kingdom Viridiplantae; phylum Streptophyta; class Magnoliopsida; order Santalales; family Viscaceae; genus Viscum; species Viscum album. The sequence continues at coordinate 1,797,336,003 of OY728130.1, read as the reverse complement.
ACTAAACATTTCTCTCATATCTACTCTAGTGACCCATAATTTTCAAACAAATATATTAAATTTTATTAAAAGAATATTCATTAGATAACTGTAAAATATATACCAGACCCATATTGGTTTAATGACTTTGGAATGTTGGATACACAAACAACTAGATTGAAATGTTTCCACATCATCTCCCACTCACTTCTTCCTAACTACCTCCCTTCATAGATGTATCATTAATAAAACATTTCTTCATATCACAGTGAATATGAATCAAAATAAAGAGTTGGATTAAATGGTTAGTAATTGAAAATAGTGGAAATATCAATTACCACTTAATAATAACATGAGCATAAGGGTGGTAAACCACGATCTTAACACTTGAAAACCATATCCATCATATCATAGATCATAATCATGATTCATTATATGAAAAATGATATTTTATAATACACGAATCATAATGTAATAAAATAACATGATCCAATAAATAATAACATTTCCATATGATATTGATTTATAGAACACGCATAAGAATATAAAATCATTTATTTTGTAGGTGTTCACTTCCAATACTATCATAGAGGATTTATATCACTCTTTATTCCATAATATCTATAACCAAGGTTCACTCCCAAAACAATTTTAGTTGATAGAGTCCCATACTGAATTGGGTTCACTCCCCATTCTAGACCTTATTATCTCCTGAGCTATCGATATATACCCATTTCATTGTTGGGAATATAATTCCAATTCCAGATATTACATAATCATAATACATTCATATGTGTTCCGTAATATCAAAATTCATTCATCATATATCATAAACTATGTAATATTAATGACTTCAATAATGATTTCCATAATTCATCGTAGCATAACTTGTGGAAAATAAATGGGAATCATAAAAATCTCATCATCATAATCATAAAAGACAATGATAAATACTAAAGATGGTAACATTTGAACATATCCCTACTAAATCATAAGTAACATCAAAGGATGTTATCTAAATTTAAAAATTCCGTAATAATATCACTTGTGATATTTATTGAGGAATTTACCATCCACATTTTGAAATCCATTTTGTAAAATCTAAAATTTTCAAAATTATTAGGGAAAAAATTTTGTTTGAAAATATCCTAAGAAACATGTAAAGGAGGATTCAATTAAATTAGGTTTCTGAAGGTCATAAATTATATTCATGTCTCAGACAATAAAACAATGATTCTAATAACTTTTTTAATAAAAAGTCAAACGTACCTTACATGGAAAATGTCATGATTCTTTCATTTAATCCATTTAAAAAAAATTATGAGTAAAAATTAAATTAATAATATTTGGGGAAAAAATTCATCAATACATGTTTATAAAACATGGATTTTGAAGAAAATGTATTTTCATCAAAAGAGATATAATGTTGGTTTTCCTTAGGAAAATTCATTCAGACTCATGAGTTCTTATAGATAAAAGATTTAACAAATATGATTTATTTTCTAGAAATAACCATTCGATAAGAAAAATTAGGAGTTTATTGTTGGGACCACTTTTTTGTTTCAGTTTTATTTGATGTCAATAGTTTTCAAAATAAGTCAATGTTGAAAAATATGAAGATGTAGCTCCAATGTTAACGGAGGTTGGAAGAAGTGGTGATGCATGGATAATTGTTATGGATTCATAGCATTGGATTTCATGACTGAGCAATTCTTAATTTTATTAAATCAGATTATTTTTGAACTGTTTCTATGTTCAAAATACATTTATCAAATGTGATACAATATATGAAACAATGAATATGTTTAAAGAACCATCTACTTTAAGATGATGATATATTATGTAATTTATTTTGAATTAATACTCTAAAAGGAATTAGGGATTAATGAAGGCCATTAAATACTTCATTATTGCATTAGAGTCATAAATTTGATTACTTGAGGTGACATTATTTATTTCACGAGGGATTATGTGATGATTTGATGTTTTGAGGGTGATCATGAAAAAAAGGACTCATGTAATTTTCATGATGGAACATGAAGACTAATTAATGAAGAATTGATGATGATTTTGGAATTATTAGTATGGATAATATATGAAGATTCTTTTATGGTTTGTATTTCACAAATCTCATTAGTTTTTTGAAGAACTTTGGTTAAAATCCTTATGAAATAATTGGGTTGAAAAAGCAATGCAAATCATCTTTAGTTTTGACTACAAAAAAATATTTTTATGGAAGATAGGGAAGTCATTGCCCTTTCCTTTTAAATCTGATGATACTAATGGTGACTAATAAAAAAATTAAATATCACAATAGATACGGTTCATGATAATAGTAGTTGAGAGTCAAACAAGATTGATAATAGTGAAGCAGCATTGGTGTTCTTACAGAAGAAAACTTTAAGGTGGTTTGGTTTCCCTGTGTTATACAAATTTGTGGACCTCAATATCATGAAAATAGAGAAAGTTTTATTGGAAAAGGAGTTTGCACAAAATATTAAAGATGAATCTAAATGCTATGGGCTAGTGGAGTTCTATGTTCAGGAGATAAAAATATTGAAAATGAATGATTTGGGTGCAATATTCAAGGTGGTTTAGAATTTTGTATTCAAGAAATGTTTCAGGATCAAGAAATAAGAATATGTAAAAGGAAATACCGGAATGAAATATATAGAAAGTGTGTGGAAGGTGAGGTTGCGTAAAAGAGACTTAAACACCTACTACGACGTCAAATGAGGTTTTACGTGCATGACGACAATTTTTTTCATGCATAATGGTTTTTTAAAATCGTTTGATGAGGAATATAAAAAAGTGGTGACCCACGTCCATTTTATAATAAAAAAACATAAAGGAAATCATATCCTTGAATCATTTTATCCTTTTAATAAAATATAGTAGCGCGTAAGAAATAGAGTTGTGTGTAGGAAAGATAAGTTGTGTACAAGAAGTAGGCCGTGTGTAAGAAAGTAGTTGTGAGAAAGAGGTCTTCCTTGAAAAAGGTTAAATGTTTTGAGAAAGGAATAAAGCTTCATGGAAGACACCCAAATGTTGTAGAAATATTGGACCTCCACACAGGTAGTATGTTGCGTGCAATTAATTAAAGTTTCCTTCCAGGAGCTCAATGGTTATGTAAAAGATAATATTTTGGTTCAAGAGGGATAAGAGAAAACCATGTGTGTACCTAGATGATAGACAATTGAAATTAATGGTAAAATAGACATAGTGTTTTTTTGTGAAGAGGAATCATACATCCACCTAAAATCATATTTTCCCAAGGAAAAAGAATGTGATTAGAAGAAGATAGTTGCAAATCTATATTTGGTTTTTTTTTGCCATAATGCTTCTGATGATTCTATGTTGAAATAATATTCAATGGTTTAATAATAAAATAGGATATTTTTGTTTCCCTAGAGAATAATAAGAATATATATTATTGAAATTGGTTATTCACTGAAGAAGAAAAAAGATGAAGAGAAGAATATTTGGTAAAAATTGTTAGAAGGTGGGTTTAATTTGGGTTCGATATAATTTAGTGTTCCTCAGTCATCAACACATTTATATTATTATGACTGATTGAAGAAGAATATTTTACACCCATCAAGTTTACTAATGGGAAAATTTATGTGTAGTTTATTGCATGTTTTTGTGCATGTAGCAAAGTGAAAAATAAGGTTATGGAATAGCAAAGCAGAACTGTGACATCCGACATGAATCAATAGGTGGAGGAATTTCTTGATGCTAAAAACCCTCATTATGCTGGATAAGGATATCTTGGGAGAAATTATAAATAAATATAATAGAGTTTCAAGTTAGACTAGGCCCTCACCTGTTCAACGAAGTAGAATTATTTGTTCCCCCCTCTAATGTATAGGGACTCATAGTGGATAAAGGATTGTTTTCTAAGCCAACCCACTATAACTTATTACTAAATTATAGTGAAGAATACATTGACTTGTAATAACGATACATGCTATGTACAAGCTACCTTTTTGAGTAGTGAAACATGTAAAACTATCATGTTCTATTTTTTACTTATTTCATTTTATTTCATGCGATAGGGAAAATAGATTATCAAAATCAAGATTCTAACAAGTAAAGAGGTATAGGGATAAAATAGGGAATTGAATTAAAATGTTCCTAACACTGATTCACCCCTCCCCCTCTTAGTGTTTAGAAAATACCAGACTAGTCCATTAAATTCTTGGGATATAGGTTATAAAATATAATTTTTATAAACTTGATCATAAATAATCTTTAAGAATAATGAGATTATAACATAAATCTATTTCCTCATGTTTTAAGTGCCTTTAAAGATATAAAAATTCATGTAATGTAAATTTAAATTAATTATAAATATATTCCAAAATCATGTACAAAAATATAATATCATATATGTTCCACTTATAACATCTAAACACCTATTTATTAATAATTCATTATCAAAATCATTGTTTCCAGGTTTTAACTCTTTCATGTTTCTTAATAATTTCTATTTTATTATATTAATACTTGTACATTAATATTGGTTCCATTATCTTTATAGTCTTTATAATTATATAAATATCATATATATTCATTATATATATTTGTGTGTGTGTGTAGAGTCATACATGGAAAGTACAGATTAAAAATTAAATTACCTCATTTATGGATATTATAGTCCATAAGTACGCATGAATATTGTTTTCACTATTTGGTAGTTGGAAATAAAGAATGGTAAATAATAAATTAATATTCCAAAATAAATAATTTAAGACCCCGGTTTTTGGAAAGGTATATTTTTGTTGTGTTTTGGGTTGAACTCTTTGTTTTTGGGGCTTTAGATTTTTCTTGAAAGTGTGAGGGGCCTTAGGGGTGATCTGGGGGCCCGGTGTATGGAAGAATGGAAATCAGGGCAAGGTAGGCCAAGGTGCACGGCCTGCGCACGGTCAGGTAAACCGTGCGGCCTGCCCAGGCTAAACTATGCAACCCTTCCTCCTCCAGACAGAAGCATGCACACAGTTTGTGCACGGTTTTCCAAATTGTGCGGATAAATCGTGTGACCCCTCCTCCTCCAGATAGTGGAATGTGCATGGTTTTCGAAACCATGTAGACAAACCGTGCGGCCACTAAATTTTGTTAAAAATTACAAGTTTTCCACTCTGGGTTTTAAAACCCCAATTGGGATTTCCTCTCATTTCCTCCCTCTCCTCCCTAGGCACGAACCAAATTTCCCAAAGGCTCCAAGAGACCGATCTGCTTCGATTCCAAGGTGCTTTTGGTGCCTTTGGTTGCGGATCGAAGCTCCAGGTAAGGCTAATCCCATCCTTGCTTCTCTTTTTGGTTTAGGGTTTGAATTTTCTCTCCCTCTCGTTTTGAAGCTCTAAAACCCTATATTTTGGGTGAGTTTTAGGCTGATGCTCCAAAGGTTGGTTGGATCAAGGACTAAGGGCTCGATTGAGAGTGAATTAAACCGCGGTTTTGGGGTAGGTGGTCTACAAGTGATATCCCATTGATATTTGGGTATTTGTGCATGTTTAGTTGTGATATTTCTTTCCTTGGGTTATGTTTTGGATAACCATGGAATTTTTGGTAATAATGGAGTTTACAATGGAAAATGGGATCCCTCACGATCCTCATGGGATGTGTTTGGTTAGACGTGACCTAATTGAGTCCATCCATGGAATGCACTGGCTTTTCCCATATTTAGGGATTGATATTAAACAATTGACCATGTTGTAATGAATTTTAGAGCCCTTGATAAATATGTTTACATGATTGGTTGAACTTGGAATATAAGTTAGGAGATACACCTAGACTTGGCAATAAACTAAGGGTTAAAATTGGTTAATGTGAAAACTGATTAAGGACCATAATGGGATAGATTATGGGTTTAATGTTGAATTCTTAGTGAGATAGACATAACACATTGGAATTGGTTGAATGGTTTAAAAATGTGAAATGGTAATGTGATAACGGGTTAGGACATGATGTGGTTTCCCATGTGGGTTGTTGTGAATAGTGTGTTCTGAAGGGAAATGGTTTGCATGGTTGAGCGTTACTTATATATAAGCATATTCACATGGCTTCGTAGAGTGGGGTATGACATGAGGATCTATGCCCACGAGTCGAGTGAAGACTAGGGTTCTAAACTCCACCCTAAATTCCCAGGTTAGGAAAGGGGACTGAGGGTCTATTCTTCTAACGGTTTCATCTACCCGGACTGAGGATTCAAAGTGAGGTTATGGTTGCTATGATTTGTTAGTTCTAGTGAGATAGGATAACTATTTGTTTACCCTCTTGCATGTGATTATTAGCCTTAGACCCATGTAACATAATGTATGTTATTAACCCATAGAAATGTAATGAAATAGTAAATGGTGATAATGGGTGTGTAATGAATGGTAATGGAAGTGGATATGGCTTGGCTCTAAACTGGTTAATGGTACCTTAAATAATTTTAGGAAATTATCATTCATATTTCCTTTTCATATGCTACCTGTTTATACTGTATATTTTGTAGACACCATTGGTGGTGGCCTACTGAGTCGTACTCACACCCTGCTCGGGCCGCCATTGGGTACCCGAGTGGACTTCATTTATGCAGTTCAGGAGAAGGGCAAAGGTCATTTTTAGATAGTGAGTGGACATGGGTAGTACTTGGTGGAGGATCCGGAGTTGGAGTTGGGATCATTTTGGGGATTTGGGCTGTTGTCTATATTTTGGGCTTTTGTTCACTCTTTCACTTGTAGTTTGACATGACATGTTGTTATTGGAAATGGTTTTATGTTTGTTCTTGGTGGTTGGTTATTGTTTCCTCTATTTGGATTATTCTTTTGTAGCATAATCTGATAAAAAAGGGTTATAGTCTCCCCATGTGACTACATAGACCCCCACTGCTAGTCGGCAGCCTTTGGAATATGGGGATGAGCGCTTAAGGTCATGTAACCACCTAGCTCGGAGCACCGGTTTAGTGGATTCCGTGTTAGGGAAAATAGAAAGTGGTTTCATAGGAGGTCTTTCTTCTCCTTCTACGAGGTCTTGTTATTTGGGATTTCTAGCCAAGGGATTAGACATGTCAGGCCTTGGTAATGATCTCTTACTTGGGAGTAGCTAACCCATGTACGAGGGAAAACCAAAGTCGCCCTATGTGGGAATTGTTTTTCTTGGTAGTGTGTTGTTACAGTGGATGATATTTCACCATTGGGTGAGACAAATGTGGTTTGATGTGACAGTTTTATGATTTATTTCTCGTGGTATTAATGACACGAGTATTTTCATTCATGAATCATTGTAGGCACCTAGAGAGATAGGTGGCATGCATCATGTTAGGCACACGCACGGGGTGGGTTTTTGAGACAGGAAAGTAGGGTGCATCATGCATTTCATGAAACCAAGAAATAATGAGAAGAATGAAATGAAACAAGTGGGTAAATGATGTTTACTGAAATAATAGGGATTGAAACAAATTGGAAATTTTGGTTGGGTTAGTGTATGAAAATGTGTTGTGGTAGCTAGTAAAGAGCTTTTGATGGAGTCATGCATGTTTATGGAACATATTCAAAATCCCGTGCTTGGCAATGTAGAGAAATGCCACTAAAATGTCAGTTACCTATTGGGAAACATGAGGATGTTGCTGAGAACACTCCTCTAGTACAAGAGAATGAAAATGTGGCGATTAATGAAGGTAGATAAGACCAGTTCCCAGAGAACTTGGCTCACTTTATGCAGATGATGGATCGGGACACCGGGCAGGTTACACCGAGTATATTTGAGCTGACCAGGGAGTTCCACCTACAGCACCCTCTGACATTCACTGGAGAAGGTGGGCCTAAGGCAGCAAAGTTATGGTTAGAGTGTGTCCAGATGATAATGGATCATCTGGAGACCCATGTTGAAATGCGAGTGAAGCTGGCCGCTTATATGTTGCGAGGCCAGGCTAGGCATTGGTGGGACATTCAGGCTCAAATCGAGCAGGCTGAGGGAATGTCATGGAAGGTTTTTCAGGAAAAGTTTCTGGAGCATTTCTACCCAGAGTCCCTGAGATAGTAGTGGGATGCAGAGTTTATGAGCCTGACTCAGGGATCGCTATCAGTGATGGACTATGCTAGTTGCTTCACTGATTTGAGATGCTTTTTCCTAGTGTTAGTAGGGGATGAGGCAACAGTAGCAAAGAGTTTCCATGATGGGATGAGATATGAAATTAGGTCTCAAGTAAACACCTTCTTCTTGAAGAGGTTTGCAGAGAGAGTAGATCAGGAAAATATCTTAGAAGGAAACCTGAAGGGGGATTATGGTAGTGGGCTTGTAGTGTCAGTGGGACAGACCTGTGGTGCAGCTACTGATGGTCGAAAGCGACTCCATGAGATCTCACATTATGGCGGAAGCGTGAAAAGTGGCTGGAAGATAGGGTCAGCCTCTCTGAGTGGAAATATGGTGTTCTTCTATCAGGGCGGTAGGCCGGGGCATATGCGTGGTCAGTGTCCTCGGCCTCTAGTTGAGTGTTGTTTGCGCAGTAGGATTGGACATGTGCAGAAGTTCTGCAGGAATCCTCAGTAGGTGGGCGAGTATGATAGTGGAAGGCAGGTACAATATACGGGAAAGGGATTAGTTTCCCCATATCAGGCAGGCCGTTGGAGCTCCATGGGTTGTACTAGCATGGGTGGTGGACGTGGAACTCCAGGGCAAGAACGCTCACACCATCAGGGCAGTGTAGCACAAAGTACTCAAGTTGGAGCCTAGGGTAGAGGGGCAAGTCAGCTTCAGGCAGTTCAGTTTGTGCCTGGTGATGGTGAGACTGGACCATCGACTGTTTGTGGTACAATCCTTGTATCATCAAATTTTTCTAGTGCGTTGTTTGACACATGTTACACAAAATCTTTTTTCTCTGTTCAAATTGTGGTGGCTCTGGGTTTACCTATGGGGAGGGTGTGTGGAGTTAGGTCAGTTTACTCTCATATGGGGGTGCGGGTTGAGGATAACAAGCAACAAAAGGGGTGTGCCTTGGAAGTAGGTGGGTATCATTTTCTGTGGGACTTGTTCATTCCTGAGATGTCAGGGTTTGACCTAATCCAAGGAATGGATTGGTTGGTGATGTATCGGGCACACATAGATTGTTACCATCGTAGAGTATTATTCAGGTCGCTTGAGGGTGACGCTTATGTCCACCGTGGCGAATGGGATGTTTGAGTAGGGCGTGATGGACTATTTGGTCAGTGGTTGAATGGAATCACTGCTCAAATGTCATGTCTCATTCTTAATGACAAAGGAAGAGGAGACCAACCTGTCTTTCCTCCTATGGTGGATTGGTTTCAGGAAGTGTTTCCTGAGGATTTCTCGGGGTTACCGCCCAAGAGGGATGTCGCGTTCACGAACTAGTTGCTATCGGGAGCGGAGCTAGTTTCTATTCCACCATACCGAATGGCACCGACAGAACTCCAGGAACTAAAGGGTCAGCTTGAGGAGTTAGATCGTAAGGGGTTTATCCGTCCTAGTACGCCACCTTTGGGATCTATCGTACTTTTTTCAAAGAAGGCCCATGGGTCGTTAAGACTGTGTGTTGACTATCGATAGTTAAATCAGATGACAGTGAAAACCTGGTACCCTCTTCCTAGAATTAATGACATGTTTGATCTGTTGTGGGGTTAATCGGTGTTTTCTATGATTGATCTGAGGATAGGTTACCACCAGATGAGGGTGAGGTCTTCTGACATACCGCAAGAAGCATTTCGGAGTCGGTACGGGTTGTTTGTGTTTGTGGTAATGCCTTTCAGCTTGACCAATGTGTCGGTGGTATTTATGGATTTCATGGACCAGATCATTCATCCCTGTCTAGATTGGTTCGTGGTTGTCTTTTTTGATGATATCTTAGTGTACTCAAAAACACATGATGATCATGCCCAACATCTTGATATCATCTTGGGTATTCTAAAAGAGCATCGACTATATGCCCATCAATCCACGTGTCAATTCTAGATAGGTGGGGTACATTTTTTGGGTCACATCATCTCGGAGGCAAGTGTGTCAGTGGATCAAGATAAAGTGAATGAAGTTGTATCTTGAGAGCATCCCAAAAGTGTTTTTGATGTTCAGAGTTTTCTAGGTCTGGCCGGGTATTACCGAAGGTTCATTCAGAATTTCTCTCACTTGGCATCACCACTTTCGGGCTTTAACAAGAAGGGAATCGGGTTTGAGTGGTCTGAGGCTTGTGATAATGCCATCCAAGTGTTGAAGAAGTGGTTGAAAACTGCACTTATCCTAATCTTACCTGATCCGGGTAAGAAGTACGTCGTGTTTTGTGATGTGTCCGGAATCAGACATGGGGCTGTGTTGAAGCAAGATGAGCGGGTGGTGGAATACGGGTCAAAGCAGTTGAGACCCCATGAGTGGAATTATCCCACTCATGACCTTGGGTTGGCTGCAGTAGTGTACGCCTTGAAATGATGGGGGCACTATCTATTGGGAGAATAGTTTTCCATGTTTACCGACCATAAAAGTGTAAAGTACATCTTCTCTCAGCGGGATTTGAATTTTCGGCAGCAGAGATGGGTTGAATATCTTCGTTATTTTGACTTTGAGTTAGTGTACATTCCGGGAAAGGGAAACAGTGTTTCTGAGGCTCTGAGAAGAAAGGTTCAGAATTAGATGGTTCAGGAGTCCAACACCGAGTGGAAGGTGATGGCTTTGTTTGTAGAAATACACCTGGAGGTGCAGGAGGAGAGTGGTCAGGTCACTATTTCATCATTAATGATGGAGTCGATGCTTTTGATTCTATTTAAGGAATGTCATCATGAATATCCTGAGTGTTTGAAAATAAAAGAAAATCTTAATGATGGGGAGCTACCTTATGGATAGTCTGTCGGCGTGGACAGTGTTGATCATGTTCATGAATGTGTGGTTGTGCAAATTTGTGTACAATAAGAGTTGATCGGAGAGTTCCATGCATCAAAGTGGGTAGTGCATCTTGGTTTGACCAATATGTACCGTGATCTCTGAAGGCAGTTTTGGTGGCCTAGAATGATGAATGAAGTTGTAGGCTTTGTGTCACGGTGTCTTACCTGTCAAAAGGTGAAGGCCGAGCATCAACACCCAGGTGGTTTGTTGCATCCATTTTCCCATTCGAGAATGGAAGTGGGATGATGTAATGTTTGGATTTTGTCATGGGTCTTCTGAGGATGCCATGGAAGAATGATGCAATATGGGTGGTTTTAGATCGATTAATGAATGTGGGTCTTTTCTTACCGATTCCAGAGACCTTTACAGTCGACTAGTTGGGTGAGCTGTATGTTTGGGAGATAGTATGGTTGCATGGTGTTCCACGAACCATAGATTAAGACCGAGATCCGCATTTCACATCTCGTTTCTAGCAAAGGTTTCTAAAATCACTCATTATACATGTGTTTTTTAGTATGGCTTTCCACCCGCAGGCAGACGTGAAGTCGGAACGTACGATCGAAGTGTTGGAAGACATGTTAAGAGCAAGAGTCATAGACTTCAGTGGTTCTTAGGAGAGACACCTATCATTGGTTGAGTTTTCCTACAACAATAGTTTTCAGACTACATTTCATATGGCACCATTTGAGGCGCTTTATGGGAGGCCATGTAGATCTCTGTTGTGTTGGCTATAGGCCGATGAATCTGAGTTATTGGCAACAAGTCTCTTGCAGGTGACTTCAGAGAGTGTTAAGTTGGTCAGGAAGCGAATGGATATGGATCAGTGTAGGCAGAAGTCATATGCAGATCAGCAGTGTAGACCTCTTGAGTTTCGGTTGTGTGATAAAGTGTTATTTCGTGTGTCTCCAAGGTTGGGTCACCATCAGATACGAAAGCAGGGCAAGTTAGCACCCAGGTATGTGGGACAGTTTGAGATTATGGAGAAGATCAGACCAGTGACTTAATGATTAGCTCTTCCGCAGCGGTATGGTGAGATGCATGATGTGTTTCGTGTTTCGCAGCTTTGACAGTATCTCCCTAACCCATCTCATGTGATTGATGTTGAGGATGTGGAGCTTGAGGCTGGTGCGTCCTTTAAGGAGAATCCGGTTCGTGTGGTGGATCATAGTGAAAAGGTCTTGCGAGGCAAGGTTGTTCCATTAGTGTGAGTACTATGGCAGCATTGAAATGTTTAGGAATAAACTTGGGATCGGTAATCAGATATGCAGGCTCAGTGGCCCAAACTCTTCTCTTCAGTGGATCAATGATGCTTGGAAACTCGGCTAGAGGACGAGCCTTCATAAGGTGGGGAGGTTGTAAGACCCTGGTTTTTGGAAAGATATGTTTATGTTGTGTTTTGGGTTAAACACATTGTTTTTGGGGAGTTAGATGTTTCCTGAAAGTTTGAGGGTCCTTAGGGGTGTTTATGGGGCTCAGGGAATGGAACAAAGGAAATCTGGGCAAGGTAGGATAGGGCACACGACCTGGGCACAGTTTTGTAAACCGTGCGGCCTACCCAGGAAAACCGTGCGACCCTTCCTCCTACAGACAGAATCATGCGCATGGTTTGTGCATGATTTTCCAAACCGTGTGGATAAATCTTGTGACCCCTCCTCCTCCGGAGAGTGGCATGCGCACAGTTTGCGCACGGTTCTCCAAACCGTGCAGACAAACCCTACGACCACTTAATGTTGGGAAAAATTACATGTTTTCCACTCCGGGATATAAAACCTCACCTGAGATTTCCTCTCATTTCCTCCCTCCCCACCCTAGGATCTAACCAAGTTACCCAAAGGCTCCAAGATACTGATCTCCATCGATTATAAGGCGTTTTTGGTGCCATTGGTTGTAGGTCAAAGCACCGGGTAAGGCTAATCCCATCATTCCTTCTCTTTTTGGTTTAGGGATTTTATCTTCTCTCCCTTTAGTTCTGAGGATCCAAAACCCTAAATTTTGGGTGAGTTTTAGGTTGAAGCACCAAAGGTTGGTTGGATCGAGGTCTAAGGACTCGATTGAGAGTGCATTCAACCGCGGTTTCTTGGTAGGTGGTATACAAGTGGTATCCCATAGTTATTTGAGTATTTGTGCATGTTTAGTTGTGTTATTTCTTTCCATTGGTTATGTTTTGGTTAACCATGGCATGTTTGGTAATAATGGTGTTTAAAATGGGAAATGGGAACCCTCACAATCCCCGTGGGATGTGTTGGGATATACTTTACCAAATTGGGACCATCCATGGGATGTGCCGGCTTTTCCCAAATTTAGGGATTGATATTAAACAAGTGACCTTATTGTAATGAATTGTAGAGCCCTTGATAAATGTGGTGACATGATTGGTTGAACTTGGAATAGAAGTTAGGTGACGCACCTAGACTTGGCTCTAACCTAAGGGCTAAAATGGGTTAATGTGAAAACTGATTAAGGACCATAATGGGATAGATTATGGGTTTAATATTGAATGTGTAGTGAGATAGGCATAACACATAGGAATTGGGTGAATGGTTAAATAATGTGAAATGGTAATGTGTTAACAGGTTAAGGCATGATGTGGATTCCCATTTGGGTTGGTGTGAATTATGTTTTCCGAAGGGCAATGGTTTGGATGGTTGAGGGTTACTTATATATAAGCATGTGCACATGGCGTCGTAGAGTGGGGTATGACATGTGGATCTACAACCATGGGTCGAGTGAAGACTGAGGTTCAAAACTCTACCCTAAATGCACAGGCTAGGAAAGGGGACTGAGGGTCTATTCTCCTATCAGTTGCATCTACCTAGACTCAGGCTTCGATGTGAGGTTATGGTTTCTATGAGGGGTTAGTCCTTGTGAGAATGGATAACGATGTGTTTACCCTCTTTAATGTGATTGTTGTCCTTAGACCCATGTAACATAATGTATGTGATAAACACATGGAAATGTGATGAAATGGTAAATGGTGATAATGGGTGTGTAATGAATGGTAACGGAAGTGGAAATGGCTTGGATCTATACTGGTTAATGGTAACTTCAATAATTTTTAGAAATTATCATTCATATTTCTTTTTCATACACTACCAGTTTGTACTGGATATTGTGTAGACACCGTTGGTGGTGGCCTATTGAGTTGTACTCACACCCTGCTTGGGCCGCCATTGGGTACCCAAGTAGACTTCATGTTTTCTGGTCAGGAGAAGGGAAAAGGTCCTTCTTATATAGTGAGTGGACATGGGTAGCACTTCGTGGAGGATCCGAACTTGGAGTAGGGATCATTTTGGGGATTTTGGCTGTTTTCATTATTTTTGGATTTTGTTCACTCTTGCACTTGTAGTATGACATGACATATTATTATTGGAAATGGTTGTATGTATGTTACTAGTGGTTGGTTATTTTTTCCACTATTTGGTTTATTCTTTTGTGGATTACTCTAATAAAAAGAGGGTATAGTCTCCCCACATGACTACATATACCCCCACTGCTAGTCGGCAACATTTAGCATATGGGGAGGCACGCATAAGGTCATGTAACCACTCATCTCATAGCACCATTTTAGTGGCTTCCGGGTCAAGGATGTTAAAAATAATATTTAATATATATCATATATATTCATTAAATCTATAAATATAACCATTCATGTAAACTTGAAATGAAAAATGAATCACATTGCTTCTTGCAGGTGGTAGTCCATACGTACACACGAGTAACATTTTTTCCAATAGTTGGAAATTTATGTATGAAGATATGATATTATAATTATATAATCATAATTTTATAACAAATAACATATATAATTATTTAACCCAACATAAGGACTATTAATTAAATATTGTTATGGTAAATGAATTGTATCATTACATGAAGGTGTAGTTCAAAGTTACTCATGACCGATACTTTCACTACCCTTTTGATGGAATAGAGGATGGATACTGGTGGTTCCAAAATCATAAAAAATATATATTATATTTTGGATACTAAATTTATTATATTATAATGTGTACCATGGATTTATAGGAGGTAGATGATGAAATAAATTCAAAATAGTTCATGTATGAGGATTGCATCTTCTTTAGGAGGCTACCTTTAGATCCTTTATTAATGACCCATGTAATGAAATTTTAAGAAGAAAAAAACAATACATCATGGAGATATATGTTTATAAGACACCTTTTTAGGTTTTGGTTGAGATACATGGATAAATGTTGTTCATGGAATTTATTTAAAGAATAAAATATAATATTTCATACTCCTGTAAAATACATCGAAGTGAATAGAAATATTTATGGTGGGATAGGATATGGTTGAAATATGGCTATAATATTATATTTAGATAATTTTATTTTGGAAATTTAGACTTATCAATTAAACCATTAAAATGCGATGAAAACCGGTTTTCAAGAAAATATGTTTTATTAGGTATAAATATATTTGTTATCAAAATTTGATAATGAATTAATTCTATTGATATTAATTAGATTATTAAAAATATATACCATCTAGTTATGCTTTAAAAAAAATTTAATGAAAATAGGCCTTTGTAAATTCTTTAACTGAAGAAACATTTCTCAAAAAAACATTATTTTTAACAATTAATCTAAAAAACAATATTTTCAAAAAATAATAAATAATTTACTCTAAAATAATATGAAATAATAATATAAAAAATTATGTTGATTTTATAAAATTTATTTTCAATGTTTTTTAGAAAATATTTATATTATTTTCTCACAAAAGGAAAATAAATTCCATTCTAGAGGAAAAATTTATTTTTAATGAATATAATGATTTTATTAAAAAAAAATTAGTACATATATTTTAATATAATTACTTGGAATAAATAAATTATACATTAAATTAAAAAATATTGTTATTCCTATTAATTAAACCAACTTAATGGATATTTCATAATTGTATGTTATATTATAACTCGTTTAAACTAAGGGTTGCATGTATCAAAAGCTATTGAAAATAAAATTTATTTTAAGTGAAATATATCATAATATCTTGGGGTTTTACACTTGAAATTGATAATGGGTATAACTTCTATTGTTATTAATCAGGGATTGGGTTGGGAATAGATTTTATGAATGATGGTCTTGTAGTATAAGTTTTCTCGATGATAACATACATTCGTATTGCATCATTTTATATGAATATTTAATTTTAAAGAAATAATTCACACAATATTACATAAAGGGTTAATTACATTAACAATTAGATTCATAATTATATAATTTAAAAATAATACATAAAAAATTCCCAAATAACATCTTTAAACATGTTACCATTCTAGAAATATCATAGTTAACACCCTTCATCTTAAACTGGGGAAATATAAATATAATAAGGGGTTTGTTCAGATTCATAATAAGGGTGAACATGGGAGATTTAAATCAAATATCACAAGTGATAAGAATATAATAATAAAGGTATGGGAACATAATCATGGTTAATTATTAAAAAATTCAAAAATCATGCCCCATAATCCATAGATGATAAATCCTGAGTCATGGTATAATTTATTTGAATAATTTAAATCATGAAAAATAAGGGTGTTTTGACATCAATTGATAATGATCCATGAGAGATCAGTATAACCATAATAATATGGATTAATATATATATATATATATAAATGTATAATATCATTTATTTTTCATGGATTTCATTAAAGACCATTATAACATGGTTGATAGAGTAACTTAGATTACTGGGTTCACTTTACATTCCTTTAAAACCATAGTGTACAAACAAACATAGAGGATTAGGTTTATTCTATAGTCTCATACATGTTATCTAAACTGATATAATAATTTATAAAATTCATTTTAATGATATTATAGAAATATTTATCAAATAATTATTAACCATATATATGTAATCCACAATCTCATTATTGCTTTCATCATTCCTTCATTGCATAATTAACCGATTATAAAAAAATAGTTTCATGATAATTTCTTTAAGATATTAGTATAATCAATCTAATGAAAATATGTGTTTGGATAAATTAGATAATATACACAATTAAGCATAAAAACTAATAAACTTATGTAGAAATATGAAATAAAAATATATTTATACAATTGTTATAAGTATACTTTGAAAAAATAATGAATAATTCTAATTTCCTTTTCATGAAATTTAAAATAAAAACCACAGAATACTGAGAGTATGAATTTCCTTGAAAAAACATGAACAAATGTAATTTTTTCCTAATGGAAATGAACTAGATGGACTATGGGAAAACATAGTCTGGTTATAAACAATAAAAATATTATTTTCACACACTGCAAAAGAAAGTATAAAATGACATGTACCGAAAATAATAATATGATTAATTCCTAAACATTTATAAAGAAAATAAAAGATTATATATAATGACCAATATAAATAATTTATGTGTATATAATAAAATATATGAAATAATATAATGAATATGTATATATAACCTAATGATTTGGGTAAACAATTATAAATTTTTAAAATCATTGATTCTAAATAAAACAATTATAACTTTTATAATTTAAATCTACTTGGAAGAAAAAAATCATTTAGAACATACAATACCATAATTATAAATATATTAATTATATTATATTTCAATAAATTAGTAAATACATAACATAAATTAAAATGGGTGCATAATATGAATAATCTCTCAATAAAGTGAAAAATAGATGAAAACCCCTATAATGATCATAAAATTATAACTAATAATTAATAAAAGATGTGATTATGTGAAAAAATAATCAATACATATAAAAAAATTCTAAATATAACAAAAAATAACAATAGTTCATAACACAAATAATCTTGGAATAACATATTCAATTGATAAGTGTTTTAAAACATTAAATGGATATTAAGTTAAAAATCAACTTACCTTGGTTGTTATGTTGGTTGAAAACATTTTCATCTCTTTTATAATATATTAATTTTTATTATATATTAATATAATATACATATTTCTTTATTTATTTATCATATTAAATATATTTCACATATATTTTCTTATTACCCATTTAGTAATAATTTTTTTTCAAGTCAATAATTTTTCTAAACTATTCAATTTCAAAAACTTGTTCCATTTATACAGCTCTAGTACTAGCTTCATAGTCATGAATTAATCATTTATAGAATGTTCATAAATGTTGATATATTATCTTTCATTATAATTCTATAGTCTCATTGTCAATTCATTGAAAATATATTTATTATTTTTGTGGAATGATTTAAAATATTGTATTCTTCATATTTTGATTTCGTAAAATAAATTTTTTTTATTTGGGAATATATAAATATAAATATATATATATAATTTATATAATCATTAAAATATTTTAATTTCAATTAATATAGCAAATATTATCAGTATCTAATGCTCCTTAATCATTTATCACATAAACATTGTAACATGATTCATATATGTGATATAACTAACCCAAATATAATTGGGTTTTAACAACTGAATGAGTAAGATCATACTATTTAAAAGTGATAATATCACATTTTTTGGTTAGAGTGAGTATCAAAAGTGGGGTTGAATTGATCATCTAATAAAAATTATTTTAAAAAATGTTTTAAATATCTTCCTGAAAAAATTTTAAATCAAACCAGATTACCTAAATTACATGTTGTTTTAAGATTAGATCTTTTAAAAGACTTCTAAAAAATTATTAATTCTGTGTTAAAACAATTATAATGTTACATATAATTTTGAAAATAATTTTCATAACCAAATATTATAAAAACACTATTAAATACAAACTATTAATGTGGTGGTTTTGTTTTTTAGTTTAAATCAGAAACAGTTTTAAAGCAATGAAATAAAGAAAACAAAACACAAAATGGAATTTGAATAATAAGAGGTTCAGTCTGAAGATGAGACATGCTGTTCTCAAATGTTCAATCACCAACTTCCAAGAAGTTTCAATAAAATAATCATTTTTACAACCTAGATCAGTTTTTACAATAGTATACCAATTGTCCAGACCACACAGAGCATCTTCTATTGTTTTCATGGGAGTACAAAAACAACGGGTCACAAAAAACATCTACCATAGTTATTGTGGGATAAACTGACAAAAGAGATTGTTTGAGAAGATATCTTGTATCTTCTATTTTAAAGAAGGTGACAATTTTTGTGTGTTATAAAATAGAGTAACACATACATTGCTCATAAAATATTGTAAAACAAACAAATAGAGCAGGATAATAGTGTAGAAATAAATGTGTGCCTCTGACTGATAAATTATCCATCTCATGACTCCTTGAAATTGATTTGAACTAAGGCTTGAAATGTATTTTATATGTTTCAGAAAAATATAATTCCAAAAAATCTTTTTCTTGTCATTAGGAAGGAACTAGATGATCAATGTGATTTTTATTCCTCAGTAAAGTGTATACACGATATATATGGTAAGGTCTTATGGTTCTGGAAATAAATCATTCCTCTCTTCACCTGTGAATCTCTCCAAAATAATTTCCGAGTATGTTAATATATTTGTATGTTCATGAGGGAGTCCACTTCCTCTTTTATCAATAGTAGTAGTAATATAAAAAATAATTATCCAGATACCTCTGCATCCTCATTCGACATATATAATACATCAATCAATGCATTTTATTGAGTAATTAAGGAAAAATAATTAAAATTACATTCATCATTAAATTAAATAAAATAGCAAATAGATATATTTAATTTAAAATATGGATAATGAAACATCAATGGTATGTCCTGGAATGGTGACTCTGTATTGTGTTTAGGTATAGTGGTGTGTCACTGGTAGTATGTACATTGAATTTTGATACTTTCTTGGTGGTATTTCAGGCTAGTGGTGACTCATACATTGTAAAAAATGTGTTATCACAGTGACTTTGGCTAACGGTGAGTCATCCCAACAATTTTCATTTTTTTTCTAGAGGTGTGACATCCTTCAGGGTGTCTCATATTCATGGTGTAACATTACATGTAGTGACTCATAAATTTTAAAATTTTCTTCCTAGTGGTGACTCAATGAAGACGATCAGAATTCGTGGATGTGAGTCTTCTTGGAGATGAGACTTACCTGGCACTGATTCTTCTTAGAGGTGAGACTTATATGGAAGTGTCTCATCCACTGTAAAATTTTTCATTATTTCCCACAATATATGTTTGGAAAAAATATCTCAAGTCATCATTGAAGCATTTTGGGGTTGGTTTTGTTTGCGGACAATGCATGCCTTGATGTTTTGTTTGCTAACAAGGTGGGTTTCTATGTTTAGTTTGTCAACAAAGGGGGAATCCATGGTGATTTTTATGGTTCAAGAGACATTTATGACAATCCATGATTGAAATAAGAACCTTGATAAAGGAATTAATGTTCAAGAGGGTGTACAAAAAGGCAGGTGTGAACAATATTAGAGGGATGAACCAAGTAAAAGAAATTTTTTTCATCTACAAGATTTAATATCTATTTATATTTTTCAATGTGGGAGAGAGAGAAGAGAGTTTTTTATAACAGTGAAATAAGATCCAATGGGGCTGAGGTCTAAATATTTTATACCCTGATTCACCCCCCACCTTTAATTTTATTTGGCCTTATGGGCCTAACAGTATTAAATGATAATTCAAAACTTCAAACACATTTATTATTATAGTAATCTTGATTTTGTGATCATTAAAACATAGAGGTTAATAATCTTCCCTTTTTAATGATAATAAATCATGACATGTTATATTCATGGAATCAAATTTAAATAATGATATTTTAGACATATGGTAAAAAATGAATACTCAAAGCAGTATGGATTCAAATGAAAATATAATAATGACATCGAACTTCTGCTCTTTTTTGATTATCAAAAAGTGGATAACAATATAAAACAATAAAATTAACGATAATAAAAAAACAAGAACTTTTATAAAATAATAGTGAAGTTCCACAAAGTAATTATACAAAAAAATGTTGCCTCAAAGATACTAATTATAAACATAAAAAAGTATGGGGATGGGCTGAACCTTCCATAGACAGTATTCCATTTCCCATTACTGTTACAGAAGCAATGGTGAATAAATATTCAGCATGAACATTAGTTGGAGAAAAAATAGGTTGAGGTAGGGTTATAGGTACACTAGACATAAAGTGAGTTTCGCAAAAAAAATATGGGTCAAAGGTGAAAAAATATTCATTAGGAGATACGGAGAAAGGATGGAAATGGGTTGGTATAGGATCTTCGGGTTCTCTGATTACTCCAAACCAAACAGAGAATTCAACATCAATGCTTATAGTTGTGACAAGGGAAGAAAAATTGGAAGTCACTAGTATGGCCTCATGATCCACAAAAACATCCCATCCATATGAAGGAAAGGTTTAATAAGGTTAATGAAGTCAAATATTATATTACCTACTCTCTCTATGCAACTAAAAATGTCTCCCTTCCCTTTCATAGATCCTTGAATCACTAGAGTCATCAGTTTAAAATGTCTGACTTTTTCACAGATATCTTGGGTAATAGGATTCATTCTCATATTTTCATCCAAATACATGAAATTGGTATCCATTACATTCTTAGTATATATCCTTAAGAGATAATATTTAATTTCATTGGTTATAGTATCCTTGTCTTATTTTATGTAATCAAAATAAGATGTAACTTCTTTGAGGACATGATAATTGATATATGTTATTATACTTATGGTTTATTTATGCTAATCTAAAATGAAACTTAAAGAACTAGATAAAATAGACCTTTCAATTCTTTGACATCTGATCATAGTAACTCTAAATTAGAGAAAAGAGGAGGAGGATATTTAGAACTAGATTCTATAGAAGTCTGATTTTTAACACATTCCAATAGAGCATCTATTATGTCTTCAAAAGATAATTTCATTCTGTCAATATATGATTTTAAGGATTCAATCCACTTTATATCCTTCTATTCAGAATTTCTATCTGATAAATATTATGAATCATTTTTGGTTTAATGTACAGAATCACCATTTCGAACAGGTATATTTCATCTTGTTCATTGAGCTTAGTAAGAAGAGATGATTGAAGCCTCGAAAATTTTCCTAAATCTGATACTATCTTCTCTCTAAAAACATACAACTCACCCTTTTTTTCTATATCAATAGGAACAAAAGTAACAATAGAAGCAATTTCTCATTCAAAATCAAAAATCTATAACAAATTACATTAATTTGAACAACCATTGATCCTTCATGATCTGTATCTTCTTGAATAGAATTATAATCATTAATTAGTGTACTAAAAACCATTCCATAAAACATATCTCATTCCTATGAAACGTGTTCAATCCATCAATTAGAAGGTTTTCTAAGAGTCTCAACCTCAAAAGAAAAAACATGCAGATACCACTACAGTATGCAAAAAAAATGATGTCTCAACTATATTTTTTTCAATAGAAGGTTCATTCTCCAAGTCCTTGGCAACAGAATCCTCATTTACCATCTTCTTAGCCACATGATTCTCAGAAGTATTATTAATTTTCATCTTCTCAAAAATAATTTAATCA
Source organism: Viscum album (assembly GCA_963277665.1). Taxonomy (NCBI): domain Eukaryota; kingdom Viridiplantae; phylum Streptophyta; class Magnoliopsida; order Santalales; family Viscaceae; genus Viscum; species Viscum album. The sequence continues at coordinate 1,797,313,620 of OY728130.1, read as the reverse complement.
AAACTCATATGATCACGAGAATCTGATACTGAATCAACTCCATCACTAGGAGGAACCACTTTATGATCTCCATGACATGGGGATTTCTCCCCCACAACATATTCATTTCCTTTTTCTCTATAAGAAACATCCATTTCACCAATAGAAAAGGTGTTGTCTACTTATTTGGAAATAGAATCTTTAGTTGAAGAAAATAAATCTTGACGTTTCTAAATGTATTCTCTTCTTATTTTCCCACTAGATACATCAGGATATGATCCTTTATCATCATCATAATAATAATCGTTGTCATTTTTATCTCCAATTCCCTTTTCGTTTTCATCTTCATCTTTTTAAACATCATAATCATCACCTTACATGGAACTATATTTAAAATCATATTCTCCAGTGACTTCCGTCTCATCCTGGTCTCTTTATATGATTTTATCTCGTTTATTTAGTGTCATGGATGTGATATGAACTCCATAAGTGATAGGATTAGAACTGTGAGATAGGTCAGGATTAATATCCTCATGAATTGGATAATCAACCTCTTCTACAACAGCTTCTTCCTTTTCATCAAAATCTGAATATTCCACAACTTAATCTACCTTAAAGACCAATTTAATAAGATTTTTTTGGTAGAATGGTCCATTGGGTTGAGCTCCTCATTTATACTTTATATTTTCTTTTAACCAATGCATTTTCTAAGGGCTAAAACTGATCATTACCCCTAAAAATTATCCTTCTAATACAAAAACCAATAAAATACACAGTGGATTCCTCATCTTCAACAACCATACCATTATATTTAAGAAGATATGAAATCATCTTCTGATAGATCTAATAATATTACCTTGATGATATCTAGATAATTTTCAAAATATAAACCATATGATATCTTCAATGTTTTGTCTTGAGTCCTCTTTTAATAATACATAACTAGTAAACATATTTATACATTAGTGTAGAAAAATCACCTTCACATGGGCATGGCTTGTGTTTGATGATTTTAAATAGTACCCTACAATCACCTTCTAGCTTAGAGATAACTGACCATCTTATTGTTCATTCACATGTCAACTCAGCTATAATCTACTCAAATATTCGATCACCACCATCATCATGGATGATTCCTTGGTATTCATTAAAACACATTAATGTAGGACATTCCAGCACTCAACCCATTATTTAGAAAAAAATTCAATCTTTTGACCATTCACTCAGAATCTTAGCCAATATTTTATTTCTTCTTCAAAAACAAACTCAAAAAATTGATAGAACTCATACACCAACATAGGATAAAAAGGTCTATTATTTAATGAAAACCAATCCAACTATAACAACCATTATCTTTATTACACACTTTAATATGATATATTACATAAATTGGAACTTAATATAACTATGAATATCAAAAGGTATAGTTTCATGGGATATTATGAACATTATATAACAAATTATAACATAAAATACAACATCCTTATTGAAAGGTTCTTTTACATGACCACAACATTCCTTCGTACTTCGCATTGCATTGGATAACATGGGGAAGTGTATATCAAAACCATGATCTATAAAGCCTATAAATGGAGTAAACAAGGAGTGAAATGAATAATATATTAAATGTTAGTCAATAGTTATATCAATGGAGTATAAGAAAAATATGAACATAAAGGCATGATATAGAATGATTATCAAAACGTGGTATTGTAGAAACAACATTTAACATGATACTAGCATGATCCAAGGATCATTCCACATGGAGAATGAGTAAAACCTCATTGCAATTGAATTAGAATGATTAAACCCTAATTACAACTTTTGTATCATGATACTATATTTTACCCAATGCATCGGAGCACTATCAGGGTTCACCTTTCTTAATCATTTCATTTCATGCATAGCTGTTCCACATAGATCATACAACATGGATTCATTAAACATCATCATTTATTCCAGGATAAAGGAATGTTTAATTAATATATGAAACTCTTTAATCAAAAATTAAATGTGCATAAAGGTAAATACACTTGATAGAGAAATGTTCATGGTATTCAGTACACATTGACTTTGTCTGGAGAATCACGATGCAATTTCTATAGCATAATGTCATGAAATAAGAATTCATTAAAATGGTTTATTAGGGATAAATGGGTATATCATAATATTTAAAGTGGAGAGTAATTTTTTCATATATATACATTCCCCAACATATGTAATGGAATTTAGATACGTAATTTAAAAGAATTGCATGAATGAAGATGAGGAGGGAGAAATTCATTATTAAATTTCGGCAAGGTAACAGGTGTACATGGGAGGAATTAATGAGAGAGATAGAGTTATATCATAATTAAAACATAATTAGGGTAGGATGGTGGAGGTGAGAAATCATACCCCAACATTTTTAATTGATAAAAAAAGGGTTTAACAACTTCAATAACTTTGGAAAAAATTTAGAAAGGAAGAAGTCCCTTACTTGGTTGTGTGATCTCAAAGGCTTGGGAGTGGCCTGAGAGAGGCTTCATGGGAGATTATGTAACCTTGGGAGAATTTTAGAGATATTTTGTAAGATTTTGGTCTATCTCTAAATGGTTTGAGTGATGAGGAATGGGATATTGAGGTGGTTTATATAAGAAAGGATAAGGAATGCGTTATTATTTAGGATTTGGACACAACCCATTAAACTAATCAAAACCAAAAATCAACCCATGGTATTGGCCCATGGTTTTTTCAAAGGGGAGTGGAAAATTTTATTTTATAAATACAATGGATAAGTTAATAAAATATTAGGCTTAATTATGTGGTGGTGAGTCACACTCTCAAGGAAATCATTTTAAAAAGTTAAAATTGTTTATAACTCTTGGAGGCTCAACTAAGGCACCATAAAATTAATCAAACAAATATAAAATCATATTATTTTATATTTAAAACATATATTGGACGAATATACATTTTATATTATTTTATTACATCAATATTGGTTCATTATGATGTTATAAAACTAATTATATATTTAAATGATATTTAATTTTTACCCCAAAATTGGACTGTCTGAGAAAATTATGAAAAATTCACTGTTGTATAATTTCGAGCTTCTAATTCAAAAAATATTCATTTATCTAAATAATTTTCTATGTATGTCAATTTTCACTTTTAATATAAAAACTAACATTTATTGAAAATCTATTTGTATTCATAAAAAAAATTTTCAAAAAATAATAAGATTTACAGTTGTATTCAAAAACATTATATGATCATTTATATTCAATGAATAATTATTTAGTAATAATATTTTATTAAAATATGATTTAATTTATAAACCCATTAATTCATCAAAATATATTACTTAATTGAAAATTAACAAAAAATACTATTTGTTCTTTAAAAACCATTTACAATGTAACAATAATAAAAAGAGTGTATATTCTCTATTCTATACAATACTAATTCACATAATCATAGTGATAGTGTCTTGTTACATAACCCCTTATAATAGTCGCATACGACCTTAGGGTAATGTGTGTGATGGTGAAAGACTCTTAGGGAAGCTTGGATAACATCGCTCTGGTGGTAATCTCTATTAACATTTACTTCTCTAGTAGGCGGTTTTGTTCAAGCTCAACAAGATAAAGCATGGCTTCGGTCTGGTCAAGAGTGAAGCCCAATGACACTACCTCATTTCTGAGCTCGGACAAATGGGCTATGCATGGATCAATTCTTCTGGATGATACCATCAATTTCTTTATCTAGGTAATTAGGATTTGTTAAAGCCATAGATTTAAACTAATCATGTGGTAAATGTTCTATGGCTATATTATCAATGGTAACAATTATTACTTGTATTTAAAAATACAAAAACATAAAACAAAGGATGTTCATATGTTTTATATAACCATTTTACATAATAATTCATTTCATTATAACAAGAGAAAATTTCATTACTAGATTTTTGGGTCATTACAATATTCCCCCCTTAAGAACTTTTTCCCTTGAAATTTCCTTTTCCCACACTGAACTAGATGAGGGTAACTCTACTTCATAACATCCTCTGATTCCCACATTGCTTCTTCAAACATGTGGTTTCTCCACAACACCTTGACTATGAAATTCCTCAGGAAATACTTTAGTGAATTCCCCCACAATCGGCATGTCTTCACGGATGGATTCTGTAGAGACCCGAAGCTTGACATACATGGACAATACATTACATTTTCGGAATACTTAATACATAACAAAAATCAAAACTCAAGGACCGCAATTGTTTAGTGTATTTGGAATCTCAGAACGTAATCTTCTAATCTTGGTGAAAGATCTTCAACATCTCCCATAAAGATCTTCCCCTTTTGTTTTCTTAACTAAAAACGTTCTTTAAATCCTGGGGAAAAGAAAACGGATAAAGGGTGAGCTCAAAGGCTCAGTAAGGGTAAGCATGGGTAACGTAAAATAATCCATAAACATTTGAATGAAAAAAAATGAAAATAAAATCTAAGCATCAAAATCATGAGCAAAGACATAAATTATGGAATTACATAAAGCATAGATCATAAAGGAACATTAATCATGATATACTAGCATGGGAATAAAACATGTGATTGTGGAAACCATTAAGAACATGATATGATTTCCATAGTATCCAAGGCATTGCTGCCAAGACCATCTTAGTGGACAAAGTCTCTTTCTGAATCGAGTTCAATCCTCGTTCCAGTCCTGTATTACTGAACCGGATTAACTTATCGTTCCAGCCATGTCTATCTCATGAGATATAAATATTTAACAAATACATTGGAGGGAGATATAGGTCTCACCCATCACATAAGGAAATCAATCTTACTTGTGCCACAAAATAATCATACATCATTCATAGAAACCCAATAAATAAAATGGGTTACATAAACATCATCCCATAATCACATAATCCATATAAAAGAAATGGATATAATTTTATAATAAGAAAAGTGAAACCATGTAAATCATAGAGTCATTATATTTGAAACACACACATATGAAATAATTTAATCTTATATGGAAAATGGTTTTGTTAAAACACTTGAAATGAATTCTTGAGGAAAATATACATTCTTCTTTAAAATCATTTCATTTCACAAAATGTCATGTATTTATAAAAGAAATAGATTTTTTTGGAAATAGTCATGAAATCTTTTGGAGGAAGTTTCCTGAAAATAAGGGTTTATAAAACCGTAAGAATCCTTTCATGCCGTATAAGTTAAAAAACATTCTCCTCGTACATTTCTCGGAAAAGTCATAAAGTGCCTCGTATGTAAACAAAAGAAAGAATCCTTACATACAATGTAATAAAAGTCAAAATGGGTAAAAAGGAAATTAAGCATACATAAAAACACTTTTCAAAAACATGTACATGGATGATAACAATAACCCCAGTAAATACTTACGTATAAACAATCTCGGATAAAAATGAGATTTGCAAAACTATCCCTTACCTTTTGTCTGATATGATTTGTACATGTCTGGACCTCCTGTATAATGATTTAAATAATTTCATTGACTTATTACAGATTCATATTCATTGTTATGATATCATATATGGTCATATTCTTAGCTTCTTATAAGTAATATTTCATTACTTCTTGTAATTCGGGTGTTTATTACTTTTTGTTCTTATGCATGTTTTGTCGAATAAATTATTATTACTCATTATAGGATATAGATACATAATTTACAGAATGGTATTAGTGTAATATATATCATATCCATTCATTCATTTCATTTATATAATCATTATTCAATGAAGATCATATAGAACGAGTCGCATCACATCGTGGAGACGGTAGGCTGTACGTACGCACGAGTGATGATATCATTCTCATGATCGTGGAATTGTATTGAAGTTTGTGTATACTATTTCAGAATCAATATCACTTTAAAATAATCATATATAGTTATTATTTATATGATTATACCCATCCAAGTAAGGTGGTGGTGGAAAACAGATTACACCACGACGTGGAGACGGTATTTCGTACGTACGCACGCACGGTGATTTCATTTTCTGTAGGATCGATAAGAGGTGAAATAGGTTTGTTTCATATTTATAATAACATATCAGTATATGAGGTATACTGATGTTATTACCTCATAATGAAACAACTAAAGAAGATGGAGTAGAAGAAGAATGGAACTTGAAGAAAACGGTAGAAGGTATTACCTCTTTCTCGAAGTGCCTCCTTTGAACTTTCTCTTAAGACACTACAGTTGGTCTTTTGATAAGACCAGTACCTCAAGTAGGTTTCTAAGGAAGTGGGGAAGTGAAATGGGTAGGGTTTGGCCGATCTTGAAGGCTCAAATTGGTGTGAGGAAGAGAGGGAGGAGGTGCCTTTTTATAAGGGAGGAGAGGGGCAACTTTCGAAAGTGTGGAAATATTATTTTATTATAAACTTATCTTCGATTACAAAAGGTCAACAAATCATTAAAGATGAAGATAAGATGACTCATGGTAGAAATAAAATCACCCAATCCGAATTGTAAATGTTTTGAAAAATATTTTAATCATTATAATCTTATTTATTTAAATCATTTATTAATGAGTTAAATACTACATCATTATTGTGTCATAAATAATTTAATTTATTTGGGGTCTAAAAATTATAAAAAAAATATTATTATGTAGTAAATCCTTTTAGCTTTCTAATGAATATTTATAGTCCAAAATATAATTTATATAACCCCTTATAAAAAATAATTACTAAAATATTTTTGTTAATGTCAATTTTGTTTTTCCATTAAATTAATTAATCCAAATTTTCATTGTCACTACCAAGTGGCTCATTGGGGTCCCAAAATCGGCCCAAGGATGCCCATGGTCGGCCACTACTCATCCAATAAGGTTAGGACAAGTGTCAAGGTAATTTTGAATTATTATAATATTATTTTAACCTTGGATTACCCTATTTACCTTTAACCGTAGTTACTATTCATAATATCAAAAAACTAAAAGTAACCTATTCACATAATTTGGACCCACTGATTCAAAATATGGAATCCATTTTTCAAAATTGAAAACACAGAAGTTTAAGTAATTTATTTAAAATTAATCCCATTGTTAAATAATCAGGTTTTAAAAGTTTAAACATTGCTGATGATTGAAATGTTTTTACCTATGAATTAAATGTAAAATTAATGCTAATGACACACATTATATTAAATTGTAAAAAGATATTCTATTTATACTTTAAAAACAATCAATATTATAATTTAACCATATAAAGTATTTCGATGAAAAAAGTTGTTATTAATTAAAATATAGCGTGTTTTTACTATTCATTAAAATATGAAAGTTATCAGAATAACATGAAAAAATTATCCAATGTAAATTTTTATATCCTGATTCAAAATAAGAATTTTATTTTGTCAAATTTATATTATAAAAATGTCAAAAACTAGATTTAATGTGGGTGCGCCATCAAAAGGCGGCAAAACTGCATTTTTTGAAATATACTTATTTTACCCGAAAAAATTATTTTGTTCTCATACCATGTTCTAGAAAATATGTAAGATGAATAATAATGTTATAAAATTCAAAATATAGTTAATACTATTCATAAAGGCTAGTTCATAATAATATTATAACCATATATCATTGTTTAGTGAAACCCGATATTCCGTACAATACACGCTATCGAAGAAGGTCACGATTGCATGTAATGCAAGCCAGGTTAGGGTTGTGTGTAGTGAAAGACTCCATTGTTATTGCGTATAACAGAATCCAACCATATTTTATTTTTAAATTGAATATATATATAAATATATATAATCAATATTGGGTAGAATAAATTCTATCAAACGAACTTGAAATTGTGTGTAACACGAGCCAAGAATAGTGTTGCATATACAGCAACCTAATACGGTGTTGCGTGTAGTGCACGATAATCTTGGTGTATCGTACAACAGAAGATATGAATGAAATTAAAAAGAATGTATCTTATAAAAACTCGGGTTGATACAGATTATTCCTTAGAATCAAAAATATGAGCAAGATACTCATGCTCATAGTGTATTAATATCCACACTTGAGATGATGGTGCTAAAGAAGATTAATCCTCCTCTTTGCACATGTATAGAATCAGAGGTCGATTCGCCTTATGGAGAGTAATTTTCTTCTCACATAAATTTATGTTGGCTCTATATATTGAAATCCAATCTATTCCAATAATTGCATCAAATTCTACTATCAGATGTATGATGAGGTTCTCCAGAAAGTATAAACCAAAAATGGAAACATGGGAGGACTTATATTCATGGGATTCAATGATTTCCCAATTTGTCGTTCTCACAAACATCTCTAGATCAATAAATTTTTGTGGTGTTGGGATTGTTCTACTAAACATTGTAGATTTAAAAGAATACATGAAACCGTAATAAAAAACTGCTTTCGGTATTCATGAATAAATAACTATCATACATATAACCACTTTGTTGATGGGGTTCTCTTTGGTGTTAGTGATGGAAAAAGTTTTCTCTTACAGCCTTGTATGTTGTTGGTTGCCTCTGAAAACCCTTGGATTAGGGAACTGGTTTGGGAAGTGCCCTGGTTCTTTGTGGTTTAAGCAATGAAAAATGCATTGAGGGTTGAACAGAATGTTCCTCTCTTATGCCATGCCAGCAGGTTTTTCTTGTTGGCATTTAATAGCCAGGAACCCTTCTCTTCCACACCTAAAGTATCTCATCATCCCTTTCAACCAATTTCCAGGGTTCTTCTGTGTACACCATTGGCAATTGTGGTGAAATAATTTCTTATCACCATTGTATTTAACCATCGGACTGCCAAAATTAAAGTCATCCTTAAACTTCTTATCCTCGTGATACCACTATGATTCCCTGATCTGTATTCATACATTGAGGGCACATAGGAAATTTTCCTCATAGCTATCAAAGTTAGGGATCTCCAAATATTTTTTAGGCTACATCTTATCCCACTAAAGAAGTGGTCAACCATGTATTTGAGGTTAACAACAAATCCAATGTTGTATCGTACAAGACTTTTAAATTTTTACTCATACACTCTAATGCATTGGTCATATTTTTTCATGTTTTCAAGGAAGTACCTTTTCATCTTATATCAAAGGGTGCATGGAAAATATTTATCGAAAAACATTTACCAAAAATCCTTTCATCCCAAGACCATGATATTTTCCTTAGGTGTTGTATTTTTGATCAATTTCCACCATTGATCATCTTCACCCTCCATATGATAAGTAGCAAAAATAACCTTATCTTGTTTGGAACATTGAAGGATGGAGAAGATCTTGTTAATGGATATGATCCATTATTCGATGATTGAGGGATCAGATGATCCATTAAAATTTGGAGGTCTTTGTCTCATGAATCATTCAATTGTAAAATTTTATTGGTGTGGGGGGTTGAAAATTCCTCTTTACCCATGTTTCTATTAAAAGCATGAGTTAACTAAGAGAGTATCGTTACAATGTTTGAAATTCCCGCTCCCATCAGATTTGGAATCCCACTAGAATAATCATTACATTGATCTTCGCATCGCTTGTTAGCCTGAGTCCTCTAATTACAGGCCATTGGCAGGAATAAAAGTAAATTTAGTGGTAGCACATAAAGGGGAATGCGAAGAAAAAAAGGGATAACTTGTAAATTACATTTTCGTTCAATAAATGCTAACATTATGGGTTTTAATTTATGTTATCAATGTTTTAGATCCCAACATATATTCTTAGGAGAATTTTTATTTCCCTTAATAATTTTTTATAATAGTCATATGAATTTACAAAATAATAACCCCCCAATAGTGTCATAACAATGAGTGCAGCAAGGTCCATTTTCATGCACCAGTTCTCATTCGATTCTAACGCTATACGGTCATTTCAGGTTTTACATCTACATAGATTTTTTCCATATCCACCTATACTTGTTCGTATTCAAATAGGGATATATTTTCATGGTAAACCACTTACTCAATACTCACAAAAATTTAGGAATATTTTTATTATACTTAGTCTTATCCCGAAGGCTTTCACTTGGGTATTCTAATCCTAATTCCAAAAATAACTAAACATATCTACTAGTACCAACTATAAAAACCCTTCTCTTTATTACAAATTTCAACATGTTTTATTACATGAACATGAACCTAAGAAAACTATGAGGATCAATAGGTCTAGAGTCTTGGGATTTTAGGAACAATAACTAACAACTTCGAACCTAAAACACTGCATCCTTACTGAAAACTTCTTTTCCATGACAACAACATTAATTTGTAATTAACATTGCAAGGGATAACTTGGGGACATGAATAATAAAAGGGTAATATATAAATCCCAATAAAGGATTAAGAAATAAATAAAATGAATAATATAGTACATGTTAGGAAATAGTCATATCAATAGAGTGTAAGATAAACATGAACATAAAAGAATGATATATCATGATTATCATAAGATGGAAATGTGGAAACAACATTTAACATGATATTAGAATGAGCCAAGGTGCATTGAACATGGAGCATGATTAAACCCTAATATAACTTGAATTATCATTAGTAAACCCTAATTAATCATGGTGTATCATGATACAATTATTTACCCCATCCATTGGAGCGCTATCAGGGCGCACCCTTCTTAATCATTTCATTTCATTCATAAGTGTGCCCTATAGAACATTCAACATGGATTCTTTAAACATTATCATTTATTACAAGATAATGGAATGTGAAATTAATACATGAAACTTTTTAATAAATATGTAAATGTTCATAAAGGTGAATACCGTTGATAGAAAAATGGGAATGGTATTCTATACACAATGACTTTTTCTTGGAGAAACTCATAGCAATTTCAGCAGCATAATGATGTGGCAAAAGATTTAATAAAAATGGTTCATGAGGTAGAAAGAGGTATATCATAATATGTACATGAAAATTAAGGTAAGGGGGTCATATATAAACAAGTTCAGACATATTTAATGGAATTTATATGCATATATTAAAATAATTTCTTGAATGTGAATTAGAACAGATAAATTTCGATATGGAAGTTCGACATGGTAACGGGTGTAAATGGGAGGAATTATTGAGATATAAAGATGTATATAATTATTACAACATAAGGAGGGAATTATGGTGGAGGTGAGGAAACACACCATATCATTTTTAATGGAAACAAAAATTAATAATAACATAATGAAATTAAGAAAAAATGAGAAATGAAGAAATCCCATACTAGGAAGTGTGATCCCAATGAATTGAGAGAGACTTGAGAGAGGATTCATGGGATCATGGGGTGACATGGGATCATTATAGAGAGAGGAGGGAAGATTTAATCTAGCTCTAAATTGTGTGGGTGATAAGGAATGGTTGATTGAGTGGGTTTTTATAGGAAAGGATATGATATTCATTATTATTTCTGTTTTGGACAGTACATATTAAACTAATCAAAACCACAAACCAACCCATGGTTATTGCCAATGGATTTCTAAAAAGGGGATTGTAAACATTATTTTATAAGGAAAATTGTGAACATCTTAAAATATTAGGCTTTCATATTCAGAGGTGAGTCACACTCTCAAGAAAATAATTTTAAATAGTTAAAATGTTTTATATGTCTTGGAGGGTCCACTAAGGAACCATAAAATTAATCAAATATATCTAAAATCGCATTTTTTATGTTAAACCATATATTGGCATAATATTATTTTTATAGTATTTTATTACATCAGTATTGGGTCATTTAATGGCATAAAACACATTAAATATTTAAACAATATTTATGTTTTACCCAAAAAATTGACTGTCTATTAAAATAATGAAAAATTCACCTTTGGATAATTTCAAAATCCTAATTCCAAAAATATTATTAATTTTATCTATATAATTTTATAAATAAGTGAATTTTCTCATTTATTATAAAAAAATGATATTCATTTAAAATTCATGGGTTTTCACAAAAACACTTTTCAAACCTTAATAAAAATTGAAATTGTATTTTTTAAAATTATAGAATCATTTACATTTAATAAATATTGATTTAGTAACAATATTTTAATTAATTATTATTTAATTAAAAATCCATTTAATCATCAAAATATATTTATAATTTAATATTAACTAAAAATTCTATTTGGGTTTAAAACCCATTTACAAAGTAACAATAATAAAATTAATGTATATTCATTATTCTATACAAAACAAATTCACATAATCATAGTGCAAGGGTCTTGTTACATAACCCCTTTTAACAACCGCATAATACCTAAGTGTGAGGTGTACGATGGAGGTAGACTCTTAGGGAGGCACATATATCATCCATCGAGTGGTAATCTCTATTAACTTCAACTTCTCTCATAGTCACTTCTGTTCATGCATACCATGTTGATGCTCGGATTGGGAATGGTCAAGAGTGAAGATTAGTGATGATAACTCCTTTCTGAGCTATGAAAAATGGGTTTCATATGTAAAAATTCTACTAGATGAGGCCATCGCTTTCATTATCTGAGTAAATTGTATTTCTTAAAGCCTTATATCTATACAGATCAGGGGGTAACTCTTCAACAGTTATATTAACAATGGAAACAATTCAGATAAGTGTTTAAAAATCCAAAAACACAAAACCAAGGACGTGTATAGGTTTATATAACCATTTTACCTAATAATACATTTATTTAGAACAATAGTAATTTTCATTAAAAATTGTTTGAGTCATTACACCAACCATCATTGGTTTTGTTTGACATTCTACACTAAAGATCCTCTAAATAGAATCCATTCTGCATCAACATCCTTTTTAGGTCATATAACTCATTTTTCTTACTCGGGAATCACTAGTTCTAATAAAACTAGTCTATTGGGCTCCCCTAATGGTTATTATGATAGATGTGACTCATACAAATAAAGCATAGATGAAAAATGCATTCTCACCATGTATATTGGATTGATATGATCTGGAAAATGTTTAGGAAGTCCAAAAAAGAAAATGGATGTAGTATCAATTTAGATAAAAAAAGGCATGAAGAAAGAGGTGTGTTGGAAATGAAAAGGTACCGCATTTATTATTTCATATTTTTGGGGATTTGAAAAATCAAAATAAAAAATTGGGAAAAAATTATAATCGGATAATCAAAATTAAATAAACAATAAATAATTTAAAAATTGTAATTTAGAAATGTAACAACACGAAAAAATTATAAATGTATGTGAACATTTTCATTGGTGAGACATACAATGGTGATACATACAAAGTGATAGTTCCTATGGTGAGAAGTCCAACGGTGATAATTCAAATGGGGATACAATCAAAACTGTGAGACATATTCAATAGTGAGACACACTCAATGATGAGATATACTCAATGGTGAGAGATATTAAATTGTGAGACATACTCAATGGTGAGTCTTATAAAATTAAATTCAACCATAATTGAACATACCTATTTCATGATTGATGTAGTTCATTATCTTATAATTTAAAGCCTTTTTAAATATATCAATAAGTTAATATTTTAAAGCAAAGTATTCAAGATTAATATCACTTTTGAAAATGATCTCTCAAAAAGTCATTTCTTTCATCAATATGTTTTTCTCTAGAATGTTTTACAAGATTCATAAAAATATTTATAGATCTTGTCTTATCACGGTTTATAGGGACATGTCAGAATTGATATCCATAGTCCAGAAATGTGTTTTTCCTCTAAAATATTTGTGTATTATATCTACCTGATTCTGTATACTTGGTTTCAATAATAGATAGTGAAATAGAGTTTTCCATATTTCTACACTATGAAAATAGAGGCTTCCCTAAAAAATGATACGTTCTAGAGTGGATTTTTTTAACTAAATTACATCAACCAAAATCAGAATCATAATAACTAAAAAAATCAAATGATTTTCAATCCTAAAATGAGAGTATATTTGAGGTATTGGAAAACTCCTTTTATAGAAACCAAGTGTGACTCTATTGTATTTTCATGAAAGAGAACACATATAAACACACATAACATAATATTATGATTTATAAAAGTAATATAGAGAATACTTATGATCATAGCAGTGTAACTGGTTTGATCCACTAGTTTCCTAGCATCATCAACATCAAATTTCCATATTCTAATCATAGGAGTCCCACTATTCTAAGTGAAATAAATGTTAAAACAAATTAAAAGACTATTAAAATATTTATTTGATTCAAAATTATTCCTTATTTTTAAAAATTTGAAAACCAAGAAAGAATTTGAGCTCTCCCATTAAGCTCATTTCAATTTTTTTGGCATCATTTTAGATGAATCAGTACATAAGAAATTTTTTTGAATATCCAAAAATAATATCATCAACATAAATTAGAAAAACTAAAACTTTTTTAAAATATGTTTTATTAAAAGGGTACGATCATCTATTCCTTTTGAAAATACTTTTGAAATAATAAATTTTTTGAGACTATAATATTTATATCTTGTAGATTATTTTAAACCATATAATGATTTTACTAATTAAAAAAAATTATTTGGGAAGTAGTGATTTTGAAAACCAGGTGTTGTTCTAAAAAATCCCCAACTATATACCCATTTAGAAATGCAGTATTGACATTAATTTTATAAATATTCAAATCTAGATGAGTTGCATAGGCTAACAGTTTTATAAAACATTCAATTATGGAGACTGGTGAAAAGGTATATTTATAGTCTATTTCTTCTTCTTAACTATAACCTTTTGCAACTAGTCTATCATTATTTTTTAATGTTGTGCCGTATTCATCTAACTTATTTCTAAACATCCATTTAAATAATATAATCAATGTTTCATTGGACATATCCAATAATTATTGTACTTTGTTTATTTAAAATGAATTTTATTCTTATTTTACTTCCATTACCAAAAATTCATCATTAATTGCTTCATTTATTTTCTTTGGTTCAAGATGATACAAAAAGTATGGGTGTTGGACTTGATTTCTAAGAGAATATCTTGTTTGTGTACCCCTACCAAGGTATCCATATCTAGAATATAATGTATGGTACTTTAGGGTCCTAAAATCTATAGAAATTATAGGTATGGAAACTTGATGATCTTCTATAGGTTCAAGTTCTAGAATTTTTAGAAATTATTTAGAGTTAGACAATCATTCTGACTGATCATAGAATAATCATAAGGTTTTTAATTTATGTTCCTACCATATAAATCATCCTCAATGTTTTCGAGGGAGTTCTCTTGCCATGTGGATATGTCACATCAAACATTATGTGAACAAAAATATTCCATAGTCTTGTTTCATATATTAAAAACCCTACTGGCATAACTATAAATTCAATAACCTTGGAGAATTCATTTATATCTTTTCGGAGAATAGTTTTCAAGATTATCCTGAGTTTAAGGAATAAATACTTGGAAAACAAAAAACACTCATGTAATTAACCATAGACATCATATTGTTCCAATTCTCATAAGGGTTATTTTTTAATATAGGTCTAATTAAAACTCAAATGACTATGTAAAAAATTGTACATATAACCTATTCCAAAAAATTGATAGGTAGATCATATTCATTTAACATAGTCTGGGATATTTATAGAAAAGTTATATTCCTTTTTTATACTACTCCATTTGGTTAGGGGTCCTAGAATAGAGAAGTTAGGATTATGGCCATTTTTCTAGGAAAATATTCAAAATATTGATCCTCAAACTCACATCCATGGTCACTTCATAGGGTCATAATCCTATTTCCACTTAATTTTTCTACAGATATAGCATACATGGTGGAATATGAGAAGGCTTCACATTTGTTAACTAAAAATAACACCCAATTATACCTAGAAAAGTTATCTACCAGTACAAAGACATTGTGATTTCTATTTAGACATGAAACACAAGATGATCCAAATAAATCCATATAACCCAACTGAAGAGGTTGAGAATTTAATGATTCTTTCATTAATTTCAAATAAATTATTGGTTGTTTCCCTTTTTGACATGGGTTACATAATTTATTATTTGGGATGTCTAGTTTGGTTATATCCTTAACTAAACATTTCCTACTAATATTTATAAGTGATTGAATATTTTAATGCCTTTTATCCTCTGTATATGCCATGATTATTTGTGAATTACAATCATACAGTAAATATTTTGAGAAATTAAATAATTAAGATTAATATTGTTTACATGTTCATAAATTAAATCAGTAAAAACCAAACCATCTATAGAATAACAAATTACATGCATTTTTCTCAAGTTTACCATGACAATAATAATCACACAATTGAAAGATTCTAAGAATACTATTTTTTAGACAATCAAAAAACAAAACCCTAGAAATTAAAATAGAATTTTTGTTACCAAATTGGCTATAACCGATGATTTTCCCTTTAGTATTATCACCAAAGGTGACATAACAACCATTAACCATTATTGGATTATTGAAGCTAGAATAGTCTCTTTTTCATATTCCATGAACAACCATTTTCATGTACTATAGGATTTTGTAGTAGGTAATTAAATAGTTTTCCTATGAAACAGGAATTATACTAGAAATTCTTTTGGTACCCAAATTTTCATGGGTATAGAAATGTTAGAAATATGGAAATCAAGAACCTATATTTTCTTAATAGGTCTCTAGTAGACATATTTTAATAAATTGGATAAAAAGACAATGTTAATTTATTTAGATGAATAATTAGTCATTGTATTTTAAGAATTTGACTTTTGATGAAATGGGATTTTTAACTACTCTTCTTTGTCTAGATTTGAATCCTATACCAATAATATATTTTGGAGAAGAATTTTTTACTAAAATAAGAGTAAGAGTTTATCTACTATTTTTAAACTTTTCAATATCATCCATTAAATTTTCATTTGAAATTTTATGTTTAGTATTTTCTTTCAGTAACTTATAATTCTTTTATTTTTCAATCGATAAATCTGTTTTAACATTGGTAGATAAATCATGTTGTATCTTAAGAACATTTTAATTATACTTAGTTTCATTAAAATTACTATCCATCATTTTCAAATATTAAAACATATCTTCTTGAGACATGTCATCATTATTATGTTCATTCTTATAATGATTGTGATTAATCGTAGGGAAAACATTAGAAACAATAGGATCCTCAAATACATTAGTCATGAAGAACATGTAGGCTCGATCTGACTTTTGTTTAGGGTCTGGGTAAGAATCACTAGTGTTTCCCTTATAGGAACTGCATATAACATTCTTATCATTCATAATATTTTAGTCATTGTTATCATAATTTTTTTATATTCCAGTTTTTTACATTCTCCTTTAATGTTTCTTTTTTTTTGAGTTCATACTATGTAATTTCATTTGTTATATCATCCTTCTTCCAACATCTCTTCTATATTCCTTTAGTGTCATACTTCCCATTATTTTAAGGCTCTCTAAAAATATTCTTTTTCCTATAAAATTTCTCGAACCTTCTGACCTGGTGGGCCATATCATTATCACTATCCAGAGGTGACTCACTATCAGTTGATCTTTTATCTTTTATCATTTCTTTTTTTCCTTTTGTTTTGAAGTAGTAGACTTGAAAGCTGCTGACTTTATTTTTGGCTCAACATCTTCCCTTATGTTGACTTTCAATTCCTCTTCATACATCATTAACAAACCAATTGGATCCTTGACTGGTAGATTTCAATTATAACATGACTCTAATAATAATAGATCTGCCACTCCATCTTTTTGGAAAGAATCTTTGCAATCTCATGATTTTTTCATTGTCAGACACTTGATTTTCATGGGTGCTCATAGTGTTCACAATTTTATAGAACCAATGATACATGTTCTAGATTAGTTCATCAGTCTTCATTTTAAACTAATCATATTTAAAAGTATATATATTTATCCTGATTTCCTTATCATTAGATGTTCCCTTATGTGAAACATGTAAAGTATCCCAAATATCAAAATATGTTTCAAAAGAATAAAAAAAATTTCATTCCTTATCTCATAAATCACAATACATTGAATTTATGACATTAAACTTTATGTTATAATAATTTCTATTTCATCCCTTGTATCTCTAGTAGTTTTAGGCAGCTCAAATCTATCTTTTATGGCAGTCTGAATCTCAAAACTCATACTCTTTATTGGAAATTTCCTTTTTACCTTCCACTAAGCATACTTTTTACCATTAAAAAACTTATCTATTTGTAGTATAACGATCATGATGATTATCCATTTAAAACATAAATTTATCACTAACATAAATTTAAGATCATTAAAGATTATAAAAATCACAGTTGAAAATGTTTTGAAAACATTCATATCAATTCTTACACCACTGATAGAGAAGGTTGATCAGGATGATATTTTCAATAGGTTGGTGAAAATAGTAGCTAATAAAAAATCAATTTATAATTATTTAAATAATATCAAATAAAAATTTGAAATTATCCTAATTTACCAAATTATCTGATCATAGTAATATTTTATCTTTTAAAACAAATATCAAAATATTAATTCATTATCTGTAAAAAAAAATTTAAATTACATTAAATTTTGAAACCAATTGACATAAGAAATTTTTTATAAAAACAATAGTTATGATAAAATAACAATGTAGTTGTTTTATTCTAGTTTAAAATATAAAATATTTAAAGAAAGGAATTAATGAAAATATCAAAAAACATAATTTGAATAAAAATTGGGTTAGTATCAAGGTAAGACATAGTCTTATCTACTTGGAAACCACCTACTTCCAAACAGTTTATACAAAATACGATTTTCTTCCAAAACATGGGTCAAGTGTTACATTATTATACCATCTTTCTAGACTCTATAGGGTACCTTCCATAGTTTTCATGGGAGTAATAAAAAATATATTACATGAGTCCTCTTACATAGTTATCATTGGAGAAACTGATAAAATAGATTCTTTGAGAATATATAATATATCATTCGATTGAAAGGAATACATAGAGTTATTTATTAAATATAGAAATGCATACAGCTCATAAAGTGATGTAAAACAAGAAAGTAGAGTAGGATAAGAGAGTAAAAATAATCATGTGGTAGTATCTAGTAAACAATGTCGCCCATGATTCCTTAAAATGATTTGAATTGAGGCTTCAGTCATATTTCAGATTTTGCATCAAAACAGAGTGTTATAGACTCTAGTTATTGTCTGCAGGAAGGGATTGGATGATTGATGTTCCTTTTCATCCTCATGTGAGCGTGGGAACGACATTGCAGGTAATCTATACTGGTTCTTGTAATAAATTATGTCTCTCCTGACACTTGAACCTATCCAAAAATGTCTCTTAGTATTCCTATATATATTTACATTCATGGGGAGTCTTCTTCCATTTTTATCAATAGTAGTAGAGGAATTAAAGAGAAAAATCCAGATCCTCTACATCCTTGTACTTCATGTGTAACACATACATCAATGAATTCTATTAATAAATTAAGGAACAATAATTTAAATAACATTCATTATTAAATTCAATAAACTATTCAATAGATGCATTATTTCAAAAGAAGTTAATAGAAATAGTGATAATGAGTCTGAGAATGGTGAATCTCTAGCTGTGTCTATGTGTGGAAGTGTAGCATTGTCAGTATATATTTGGAAAAATGATAGTTACATGGAGGTATGTCTAGCTGGCAGTGACTCATAATTTAAAAAAACTCTAGTAGCGACTCATGTTGATGGTGATTTATCCCAACAAATTTTTTATTTTTTGTTATAGTGGTATGATGTCCTTGACAGTTTCCCAAGGAGATGATGACACATCATTTGTGGTGCCTCATAGTTTTTCAAATTTATATCTCAACTATGACTCATTATGGATGGTGAGACTTCCTGGTAGTGGGTCTTCATTGTGGTGATTCATACTTGGCGGTGAGTCTGCCTGACTCTGAGACTTTTCAGGGGGTGTCTCATCCATAGGTAAATGTTTCCAATATGACTCATAATATAAAATGATAAAAGAAAACATGAAACTCATAAATTATCATAGTAATTATGATTTGATGATAATCAAAATGATGAGTTCAACAACAATAATAGAAAATAATGATTTTTCAAAACATTTTTTTGAAATGGTAACTACGTTTCATTAAGAGTTATATGAAGAACATATAGAATAAAAATCAAGTAGAATATATCACATACAGTGAGAGATTGAATTTACTAGTAAAGGGCATGTTGGCTATGAGAGGATTAAGGCTTATTCTTGGGATATATTACTAAAATTGGGAAAGTATTAATATTTTATTTTTTTTATGATAATTTAAACTAAATTATGTAGTTTCATTTTAGGAGAAGAGAAATTATTTTATAAATGAGAGGTGCAAAAATTCTTAAATACTCATTAATTTATATGAAAGGATTATAATATTCAAATTAAAGTGGATCCAAATTTTAAAATAATGGATTAAGGAAAATTAATGATCAATACAAGTCTCATCCGGAGAAATTTGGGAGAATTATTAAGTTAATTTGGGCATTTTCTCTTTCATTTATCATTTTTATGCAATTTAGAAACTCATTGTTTTCACGGATACATATTTTTATACATAAAAAATAATATTTTAATTATTAAATAAAATTATATTCTAATTAAAAATATGAAAACCATTTTAAAATATCAAATTTTTACATGTAATAAAAACTAATTTCAATATAATAACTCATAAAGTGGATATTTTTTTAATATATATTTTTATGGAAAAAATGAATATTTTATTATATATTTCCATGTAATAATATATAAATTTATGTAAATTAATTTGATTACATATATTATCATGAAATTTCATTTAAACATTAATATAATAGCAATCAATTATGTCAATTAATATATAAATACATAACATAAAGAGAATAATATAATTCCATGAAAAAAAATCATTAATATTAAATGATTTTATATTTATTTCTAACTAATAATTTAATGTGTCAATTTTATATAATTTTATTATTTATTTATTAATTTCATTTCACTATATTTCATACATTAAAATGAAACATTTTACTTTTTGTAATATATAAAAAAATTATTTTTTTAATAAAAAATTTCTATATAGCCATGAATAATTGAATTCAAATTTATAATAGCTTCTTAATTACTTTATTTATGTTATTATTAATTTTATTATTAATTCATTTATTATTAATAATAAATTTTATTTATGTAATTTCAAAAAAATTAATAAAAATCACATTTCATAAAAATGGTTTCTTTAACATAATAAAATTTCATATGTTAGTCTAAATATGTTCATTTTATAAGAGTAATTTATTTCAATAATTATTTTTGCCTAAATTTCATGTAATGTGTTCAATTTGTAATATATTAAATCTTTATTATCTTTATTTTTGAGTTTCATACATCACGAGATATCGAAAACATAAGATTTATTTCAAAGGTTTGTATTATCTAATGTCACGATATGTTATATTATGCACATTAAAATTATATTTCCCACAAAATTACATTACAATGATTAAATAATAATTAATCATATTCATCCTTACATACTCAGGTTCCCATGTTTCTTCCTTGAATAATGATACCTCTAGAGAATCATAACTGGTTTAATTGTCTTCATTCTTTGTATTATGTCTTTGTTTTCAAGGATTCATATAGGTTTCTCCAAATAAGAATGCTTATGATCGGGTTGTATAACCTATTAGTAAAATACATTTAAATGGTTATATATGAACTTGTTAAAACATGATACATGTAACAAATCATGCACTTGTGAATGGTTAGGTGGAATTTAATGAAGATAAGCTGATGCTCCCCAATGATTATAGATTTTAAAAGGTACAATGTACCTAGGGATCAAAATTCCTTTCATTAAAAGTATCCTAACCATATTCCAAGGAAATATTTGATGTATTAACCTTTATTAAAAATAAGTATCTGTATTTAAATAAAAATTATTAGTATATAGTTTTTATAAACTTTATGAATTTTTAATAAGTCACTGAATGATTTGATTCTTCTCTATTATCTATTGATAAGTATCTGATCCCAAGAGCATATACTCATTAACATCATTGCATAAAATTGAATTTATTCACCACTAAAAATATATATCATCATGTGCTACCAACTTAATGATACAATATGAACTATTGTTATATGATAACTCTTCAATTTTAAGGTGACGTTCCCAACCACATTTGATATCAATTGAACAAGATTTCAAAAAATCATCCAATGTATGAATAGTTCCCTCAAAATGAACATATTTCACAAGATGTTATGTATTGATAAAGATCAAATTCATATCCAATTCTTATTGAGTTGTTCTCTACATAATTTTATAACACATCTAATACATATCAAATAATAATTAATGTGGTACTCCAAGGAGTATTACAATTTCCTTAATGTATAACTTCAATATTTTTTAAGTGATAAATATTGTCTTATAAAAATTATTTTTTATTGACTATATAATGTGATTAATTGAAACCCAAATATAATTAAGGTATTTATATTTCATGGGGAGTCCTATGATGAAATATATTGTGATATTTTCCAATTTCAATACTGGTATGGGCAATGGTTTCTTCATCCCCATAGACATTTAAAATTCATCCTTAACATGCTAGTATACTCAGAATTTACACACATACATCACAATATAACTCTTCATGTTTTCCAACAATATTTTTTTTTGAGATCTATTTTCATTTATGTGCTTCATTGATAGAAAGATAATTCTGTGATATGTTTTTAATCCAATATATCCTTATTCATTATTTGTATTTATGGAAGGAATATTTGTTTCATGAACTTAATCATTCCATCATGGTTAATGTCAAACTATGGGACACTCACTGTCTTCTTTTGTAGCAATATATCCTCTATATAAGCCATTTTGATCTCTTTATGGATAGATGGTTGATCAAAAATTTAAATTGGATAATATTTATCCTCATTCTATATGATTTCACATTTCATCTATCACAAATCCATGAGTATTGGAGATTTTCCAATCCTATACATTAATAAGGTAACATGATCTGTTCTACAAAAAACATCAACCACCTTGATTTCCTTCCAAGGGTGGTAATGTACTAAAAAATCATAATCGTTGATCAACTCCAATAATATCATTTGGTTTTTATCCAAATGCATCTATGTGAATATATAATTTAATATTATGAACAAAAAAATATATACTTTAATATTTTTGGTCACTATATACATTACACCTTACATAATAGAAATAATACTTCAATTATTATATGTAAAAAATAATTAGAAATATATAATAATCATGATTTCGGTAATATTAATCATAAAAGTTCTATTGGAATGAGGCATAAGAAGTTGTCTTTTCATTCTACATATGGACACATCACAATTGCTTATTTAAATTATAACTATTTATAACAAACCTTTCACACTATAGGTTATGGTAAATACAACTATAGTGACCAACTTATTCTTAACACCCTTGAATATTTCATCACATTCCTCAATCCAATGTAACTTCACTCGCATCAAAGATAAATTTGATATTGAATTTCAATTC
The DNA here is from genome assembly GCA_963277665.1 of Viscum album. Lineage (NCBI taxonomy): Eukaryota > Viridiplantae > Streptophyta > Magnoliopsida > Santalales > Viscaceae > Viscum > Viscum album. The sequence goes on along the minus strand of OY728130.1, from coordinate 1,797,290,135 downwards.
AATGATAAATTTATCTCAAATATTTTGCAGTATCCAATATTCCAAAGAAAATTATTGATCTCTATAATTCTGGTTGGTATTTTCCATTGTTAAATAACCTCTATCAATGAAGTATCCATATTTATAACATATATAATGATTATATTACCCAATAATGATACTTTATTAAGCCATAATTCACACTTTATAAATAATGAATATAGTTTTTCCTTCTTCATGGTCTTCAACACAATCCTCAAATGATCTTTATTCTCATCCATTCTCATGCAATATATAAAAAAATATCTACAGACTACCAAAAATAGGTTGATGTAAACATTGAAGTATTTTTTAATTATATCCATTAATAATTTGGGGTAACTTTTATGTTTAAATATCATTATAGAGAATTCATAGTGGAAATACCTTGTATGGAAGGCTTTCATAGGTATGTCCCCCTATTGATCCATAACATATAATGTCAAGATAAAATATCAATCATTTAATATTATTGAATCTCACTTTTTTATTGAATAAGTCATCAATACTTAGTGGTGGATACTTGTTAATGTCCATGATCTTTTTAATTCCATTATAATCAATGCATAGACACATTGTATCATATTTCTTTATAATAAAAATAACTGGTACACCCCAAGGTGAAATACTAGGGTGTATGATTCCCTTATCAAAATTATCATGGATATGATTATTTAATTCATATAAATCTATCAATTCAATTATATAAGGATTATTTAAAATACACATAGCATCATGCCAGAGTTCGTTTGAAAAATCAACCTTATAATTTAGGGGAAGACCATGGAACACTTTTGGAAATACATAGAATATCACTTGCATAATATATATCTTCAATATTATGTTTCTCCCCTACCATATTTGATAGGTAATGATAATGAATTGGTATTAAGGGATATATAATGGAATTAATTTCTATTAGTATTTCATAGTCATCCTCACACTAATATAGGATCATGGCCTTATTTTGGATATGAACTATAACATCCCAACCTTAGAAATTTATATGGGATCTATAGAGAGGGTGTAAATTAATTCCCAAAATCAAATAAAAGTAAACTATAGTGAGAATAATATGATTTATAGGAATCACATTCCCATAAAATCCTATCAAAGATGTGTCATATACTTGAGATAAAATCATAATTTCATTATGGTGTATCACTGATAACTTGAAATATAATCATTAAGGTGGCGATGTAAAATGACCTATAATAAAATCAACCCATATTTACATGATATATGAATTGGGATTCACATTATAAAATTTCCATGATATTTTTGGGTTATAATTTTTGTTAATTAGTTAAAACACTACATAAAATGTATACATTTCAGACAGTTTAGATTTTTTGACAAAAATACTACATTATGATTATAAACAAACATAATTCAAGATTATTTTTATTAATTTAATATGATTATCCCTGGAGTAAGTATAACCTTTTAAACATTTATACTCATTTATAGATCTTTTGAAAGACATGTGAAAATTTAGGATGAGAAAAAAAACACTATATAGGATATAAAAATAAAATAATTCTATTTTCTTAGTGAAAAAATCAAAAACCCCTGAGGATGTTCACCATTTTAACAATTAAAATTTGATCTAATAAAAAATATTATGCAATTAAAAATCATGTTTTTTTAATAAAACCTTTTAAATCTATTATATATAATATGGATAACTATGAAGGCATCCTATAGAATATAGGAATTCATGAAAAGTTTGTTTGAAAACAAACCATTCCCAATAAAAAGAGAATAAATATTCCTTACATCATAATATCAAATGATTCCCAGAATTACCCTTTTCTTAAGGAATAATATTATTATAATGAAAAATAATGTTCATAAACTATGTTCACTGATGTACAACCTGTTTGAGAATAAATGAATCCCAATTAATTACATCATTTCCACCTTTAAAGAAAACATCATTAAAGAATGAATTTGGGAGCTATATTATTTTCACTAATTATAATGAGATATTTTAGGCTCACAAATCCTCATATATAATTATAATGTATCATATCATGAACAAAAAATAAGTTATATTTCACATTTTCATGAAAAACCATTGAAAAACTCATTTACACCCCAAATAAAAATACATAACTCTTACTATAATAAATAGGAAAATATCAGGGTTTCTTTGAAAGTCCAAAAAACAAAAAATTATTATAAAGTAATGAATATTATATTATTTAAAAATAAATTTCCACATTTAGAGGAATATTGATAATGAAAAATGATTATGATGGTGTGAAAAAGAGACCAAGTTGTATATGTTATAAGAATTATTTTGAACATTGGTTTAGAAAATGTCTAAATTAACTGTACTATAAATTTTTAAATAATTTATTTGTAAAAACATAATATTAAATTCAAAAGTTGTTAATTTTTTTTGAAATTATTTCATTTATAAGTATGAACATTCCTAAAATATTTTTTAAAATTTTGATATAATGGAAAAAGTTTTTAAAATATATACAAGTGTTTTAAAAGAAAATAATTTACATTAAGAATAGATATCTCTGTAATTCTAAAAAAAATACCAAATAATAAGATTATATTAGTTATCTAATTTATTAAAAATAATTTTCATGTTAATTTGATAATTATTATTATTTTTATTTCACTTGTTAATTTTTTTTATTTAACTACTGATATGGTTAATCTCACATTGGTCATTTTGGGGATGTTTGGTTTATGACATCAAAATAATATACATTTGGTGACTGTAGCCACAAGTTGTATGGTCCCATTACATATATCGTATTTAAAATAATTATTATCATTTTAATATATTAAATATAACATTACTTCCATCCACATGAACTGTTCTTCAAAAATGAAACACGTCATTTCATGGAAAGGGAAGTATGTACATATGCAATAACAACATTCTAATTTTATAAATTATTGAAATAAAATAAGTTATATGATATTTTATTTTTTCATAATAATAAATACTTTTTATATATCATATTTATTAATTATATCTATCCTCAAAACTGTTTTCTTATGTTGGAAAGGAAAAATGATTCATGTCACTTTATTGAGGTGGTATTCCTCACGTATACACGAGAAAAATTATCAATTTACAATAGATAGAAAGGGTAAAAATTTAATAAATATATTAACATTAAATAATCCTAAATATATTTTAAATATAACATATATCCATTAAAATTATAATTTTAACGATCCATATAATCCGGTGGTAAAAAACAAAACACATTGCTCCGTGAAGTTGGTAGTCCACATGTATGCAATAGTAATGTATGGGTTGGAAAATGAGACTAAAAAGTTTTATAACATAATCATAAAAGCATTTAAAAAAAATTAATGTAGGGATTTTTATATATAATCATATTTAAATAATCTATTATTTATGTATAAGAAGAAATAAGAATGAAACACTTGGTTAAGAAAGATACCTCTTCATTGGAAAATCTCTTTTGGATTAAACCTTATGCCTTATAAAGTTGGTATTTTTTTGTGATAAGGACCTATAATACAAGGAGGTATATGGTAGGATGTTATTTTATAATCACTTTTTATATCTACAGTTCTCAATATAGAAAATATGTGAGGAGAGCATGGGGGAATTTATAAGCTAACAGAGCTTCAGAATTGTACGTTTTCAATGAATTAAAATAATATAAAGTATTAATGATGTTAAATTGGCTATAAAAATATGAAATGTTGAATATAATGTGAATAGTTATAAAATAAAATCCTAAAATAATAATTAATATACCATTTTTTTGGCCTCATCACTTCGTTTTACCCTGATTAACCATTCTTACCCTTAAAAGTGCTATGTAATTTTTAAAATTAAACTATTTATAAATACTATAAAATTAATCGGATTATGTTATTTTGAAGGGAAAAAATTTTAATATAAAAACATAATTGGATTAAATTTAAATATTTATTTAATTTAAAATAAATAAATGTTTTATTGAAAACCTGTCATTTTTAATTTTTACAAAAAAATAAATATTTTTTTGAAAAATACCAAAATTCCACCCTATGATATATTTGACATGATGAATACAAAGAAGATAGTATATGTTATTAATTTTAAATTCAAAAATCATGAAATTTAACTTTCAAATAAGACAACATGATACATGGAAAAAAATTCAGTTAAATAAAAATATTCCCTTTTCAATTGAAAAATTATATAAAGTTGTTTATATAATATTGATGAACATGAATGCATAAAATGAGTAATTATAAATCATAATATTAATTCATTTCTAGAATTACATAGTCTATCATGTTCTTTCTCCATTTAAAAATTACATCCTCCAATTTTTATTCATTACATAAACATATTGGGGTTTTTTCCCTTATAACATTTTCTGATTCCCATGCTACTTCGCCAATAATGTGATCCTTCCATAAAATAATAAATGGATGAATAACAACCTTTAAAATACCTTATCTATATGATCTGAAATAATAACTAAATATTCTTGAAATTAAGTATTCTTATTTAACTACACCACCTTAGGGCTCAAAAATGTGAGAATCATCTATTATTTATTTCCTTAGCAACCACACTTGAAACAAATCATGAACCTAAGATAAAATTGGAAGAAAAGTTAATAGGAAATCTATTAATCCCAGTTTTTCTATTATTTTCTATGGTATAATAAACATTACACATAAATTTCCATTTTTACCAAAATAATTTTAACTTTTATGAGGATATACATTATGAAAAAAATTATCGCCAACCTCAAAATAATGATATTCATTCCTTTTATCTGCATAAATCTTTTGTCTATTCTGAGCATCCCTCATAAGGTTCTGAATCATATTAATCCTACCATACATATATTTTTCTACTTCTGGTCTGAGTAACACCCTTTCAACAACTTCACCACAACATAACGGAGTTTGACAGCATGTTCAATACAAATAATCATAAGTTACCATCTATATAGTTGAATGAAAACAAATTTTAGATGAAAATAAACATACAATAAATATGGATCCTAATATCCATAATAATATAATAAGTAATAATGAATAATATCTTTCAAAAATAAAATGTTTTATTCCAATTATCATTTAGATTTAGTTTGAACTGTTGTATTAAAATTTAATTCAATACCCAATAAATTATTTGACATTCCCAAAAAATATAGGTAAATGTGGGATCACAATTAGATACTATATAGAGAGTTAATCCATTTAATATAAATTTATCATTAAGATAAGTTCTATATTGTTAGTCTAATTAAATAATATCATGAATACGATGAGAATTTATAGATTTAGTCAAATAGTCAAAAATTAAACAAATGACATTATTTTTTGGAGATCTATTGAGTAATTCAACCATAAAAACCATGGATATATTCTCCTATTTTAATTTTAGCCCTTGAAAAGTCTAATGAATCCACTTTATTATTCTTCTCTCAAATTTATGTTATAGAGAAAGAAAACATTTCATAGAAAAATAAACAATATCTTTCTTCCTTACACCCCACAAATAATACTCTTGATGATCTCTATAGACTTTAGTATTGTTAGGATGAATAGAAAATGGAGAGCTATGAGTTGGAATAAAAAATGATTTCATTAACATGGAACCACTTTCAACAGACAACCTATTTCCAAATCTCATAAAAAGTTATTTATCAATTTTAAACAAAAAAAATATTCCTTTCTTGACTAATTACGCTATTTATTATAATTCATGATCTTCCATATGAGTATGATAAATCCTGTTTGAAAAAGTTGAATGTACTAGCACCTGAACCAAATTAGAAGGAGTTCCTATATACACAATTTATAGCACAAAATTCATCAAATCATTTTCCAAGGAATCGTGTTTCAAATTTAACATGGTTAATAATACACTAACATTTCAAATAAATGCATCAACCTCCTTGTTTACATTACCTAGATTATAGTGAAATGTGTACTTAGAATCCTCTACCAATTATAACATTCTTTCTTTCATCATGTTCAACTATATTTGAGAAAATATATTCTTTAAAATTTTATGGTTAGAACTTATTTCACATTTTACACCATGTATAATATTCCTATAAATTTATATAAAAAACCATCACGTAAATATCATGATCATGTGTAGGATAATTATTCCCATTGAGTGTAGTTAACAGAAGGTAGATGCACTTACTTGATCATCATGAATGAAGACACAACTATGCCACTTCAAATAAGTATCTCTTTAAATTGAAAATTCTTTTTTTCATGTTATAATGTTTAACAATATATCATTAAAAATATTCTTATCAATTCCAATAATCATTTATCAAATTCGTTTATCTTGATGAATTTAAATCCTTTTCAATTTCACTTACTTCGTTTCCTAGATTTCTGAAAATTATTTCAATAAAACGTCATTAGTCACGCTCTAACTAAATAAGACATTGAATCTAAGTGACAATTGTTTGGATCTGTAAGTCTAACAATACATTAGTTTTAGTAGGATCAATAGTTATTTAATTTTGGGAAATAATATTCCCATGGATTGGAATTTTATGTAACCAAAATTCACATTATGTAATTTTTCTTTTAAAGTTATTTTTATTTATTGTAAACAAAACAATACATAGTTTTCTCTCATATTCAGCAAGACATTTATAATAAACCCTAGTTTCATTCATGAAGATCGTAAAACATTTATCCAAATAATCATGGAATGAACTATTCATAATATCCCAAAAAACAAAGTGTGAATTAATCAAACAAAAAATCATAAAAAAATATTTCATAATTCCCATACCTATTATAATATTTCATCGTTGTAATTTCTCCCTCCATCACCGTCATCTAGAAATATCTAAACCTGGGATTAGTATATGAAATATTCAATGTTTCCTAGATCTGATGAAAAATTCAATGATATTATCCAATTGATATTTTTTTATTGATGTTATTGAGTGTTATCAAATCAATGTAATGTCTTATGGATAGATACTTTTTTAACAAACATAACAGAAGAACCCTAAGGTGAAGTGCTAGGACGAATTATTCCCTTATCGAGCATCCTTGTAATCAATTTCTCTATTTCAAAAGTTTTATTAGATCCGTTAAATAAGGGGTTTTGTAATTGGATTAGCTTTAGAAAATAAGACATCAGTAAATTCAGCCACATGATATTGAATAAAAAATGGAAAATCATTAAGAATTATTTACATATATTCATTTACCAATAGCATAACACTAAATTAATTTGTTCCTTTAATTTGAAAAATATATAAAAGATATTTTTCTCTTCTATATATTACAAATTTCTAGACTTCTTGACATGTTATGAAACATATAAATTCAATCTTATATAATATTGAAAAATCATTCCAAAAAATTGATTAGCTACATTATTGATCATTGAATGATAAAAAAATTTCTATCCATACCGAGAATAACATTTAACTATTCAATTGGATAGAAAACATGGTTTAAAGTAAAAAAACATTCCATATATGGTAATAGGAGTACTTTTATAAATTATAGTTTCTTTTTTATTACACCAAGTTGTTTTTACGAAGTTATTTTTCATTTTTTTGAGATGGTTTTTGAAATTTTACATGATAATTAAATAGATATAAAATAATATATGGATCAAAAATCAAATAATACATTGGAAAAATATGTATAAAAAATAATGTACCTATCACCACTTCATTGGAGGGTCCCATATATGTTGTAATAGCAACTGAAGACTTTTACACCCCTCTCTATTTATCTTCTTGATGTTTCCTACTTTGATGGACTAACATTGGTCAAAAATTAGTATAATTTCTGATCTCATTTTAATTAAAACAAATTAATTTATTTGGATTATATATTTTCTCATTTCCTTTCTGATCATAACTCTTTTCCTAATATTCATGAGAAAAATAATTTTTCTGCCCACATTGGAAAAACATATCTATTTCAATAAAACATTCATTTAATATTTGACAATATTTGTAAAATTTAGTAGCCTTACCTCCATATTTTATAGTTGGATGATTCTCTATTTATTTCCACATTGAATGTGTATTTCCCTTATTTTCATGAAGTACATTTGTGTAACCAAAAACCACTATAACATTATCAACACAACAAAAAACATCCTCAAAACATTTATATTAATTGGTTTCATACCCAGGTAAAATATATCAATTTTACTTTCATGAAATAAAATGAAATTTGGTGCATATCGAGCCAATATAGTAAAATTTTCTTCTTAAGTGGCCACTACGTGTTCTTTCTTTCACACTAACTCCAAAAAATTCCTTTTCATTCTATGTTAAATAATAAATATAAAGAAATAATATCTTATGATATTCCATTACTTGCAAGGAATATAATCCTTTTGCATAGTATTCTAAATTAGAGACCACCATTGAAGGGATTGACCTTCAAAATTATATATAGAAAGGGTTACATTTTAATGTTTTGTATATCCTAAAACAGGGAATATATTCTCTTTTAAATTTTTCCTTAATTTATATTTCTCTAGTTATTAATATACATTGAAATTAAAAGGGTTTGTTATATTAAATTCGTCACTAAATCCATGTTCCTCTGTATATAATTCTGTTTCACACTTTCATGGCTTTTACCATTAATATCCATCATCAACAAAATTAATTATAAAATAATTTTCAATATTCCAATCATTTCAGGATGTTGATTTGTAATCATGATATAAAAGTTATGCATTATTACTTTTCATTCACTATTTCCTCTACCGAAAACTATTTTTAATAGACATGGATTAACTAAATAAACTTGTTATTCATCATAAGATACCTGACATGCCTGCATACATCATTACATTCATGTGGGAAACAATCAGATTAGAGATTTATAATCCCAAAGTATACTTATTACTAGGGATTTGTAAAGTGGAGATGTGGGGTCAAACCCAAGGGGACCACTAGCATGTCATTAACCAGTTGAAAATAAAAACCCCCCTTGGAATAGATTCTTATCAATCTCTCTTTTTGTTTGTTTGTTACTAAATATATTTAGTTTGGATTTAATTCACATAATAAAAGGATCAGGTTCAATTTTAGAGAGATTAACTGTGGATAATAATAGATTGATCATTACATAATCATAAATCATAGGCTGAGAAGATGTGTAATTGTCACAAATTAGTTTTTTTCAAACACGTTTTATCTACGTATGTTACAACTATCCCATAGTAAGGGTAAGGATGAACACCTAGGTGAATTATTCTTTGATTATATGTAAGAAATATCACAGTTTAATGGTTATAGACCTACTCAACTATAATAAGGTTATGTTCCTTTGATAATACTTCCCATAGTCATGGTTTTTTGAACAAATGTTATGAACAATTATTATTAACCAAAATATTATCCATAGGGTTACCAAGGATTAATATAAAGATTCATTAGGTATAGGAAAACCCATACTCTCAATATGTGACCCTTTGTAGATTAGTCGTGCATAGAAACAATTATCAAAATAATTTAAATATTAAATATGCTATGTATAATCATGAAACAGTTGAATAAAAAAATCCAGAATAAAAAAATTAAAATCAAGATTAAAAAATTAAAATAAATGTAAACCCAATGAAAAAATCACTTCATGTGAATAATAAAATTAATAACCATTTAGGTGTTCAATAATAAATGAGTATAGTGATGATATGATAATCAAAACCTGGAATTGATTCACAATTGATGAAGAACTGATGTATATTAACCAACAATGCAAAAAAATGAAGACACAATTAAATGAATGAATTAAAATGGTTTTAGAAATAAAACATGATGAAAAAATATTAAATTTCATAATAAACTGATAGAAAATGAATGAACGCATGCACACTTCTTTATGGGGAGAGGAACTAAAATATTAATATTTTAGAAAAGTGCATGGCATGTAAATCATTCACATCATATACTATCTTCAAGTGAAATCATCACAACATCTTCATATAATGTTAGTTGGGTAGATGTTTTATATTTGAGATACCTAATTCTTGTTGGAAATCAGTTCACATCTTTGACCGAGTGTGCCTTAAAACAATGCACGTTGTGCAATATCTTCACATCCTATATGTGATTCACCTCTATATGGATTCTGATATTCGAAATCTACCAATTGTGCACTAAATGTACACATCATGTTCTGGATTAACATCCTGTAATTTCTTCATGGGATTATTTTTGTTCTTGCAGTCATGATGATAATGTGGTCTATACATAATGTAGGATGTATATTATGTATAAATCCAATTTTGGAAAATTTTCAGCATTTATTACTTTAATTCTAGTGTTTTTAATTGATTTTTAAATAGTCCAAAACCTTGTTAATTATCAAATAAATCATAAATAATCTTTAAATAAATGTACCGAATGTTTATAAATAATTTTATATTATCATATTCCCAAACACTTGAACAATTTATCATCCTCAAGCAATAATCATCTCAATAGGGATTCTAATTGAAACTATTTTAAAAAGATGAAACTTTCATTAAAACTAAAAAAATAGGTGTAACTAGAAAAAGTAACTCCTATAGAATTAATTTTATAAATATAATCTATAATTCCTCATAGTTCAATTCTTTATCCATATTCATAATTCCTTTAATTAAAATTTCATAACTTGTTCAAAAATTCTATAACCAATTTCAATTTACTACTCAATACATTTTCCCTCATCTCTCAAGGTAAATATAACTATTTTTATTCTCATACCTTTAATACATGTTACTAACAATAGGCTTGAATCGGTTCTATTATCTCCACTTCATAAAGACAAATAAATAAACAATCATGAGGGATTCAGTAAAAAGGTTTTGAATGAATTTGAGACTAAGGGAATGTGGTAAATTGATAAAAATAATGATCATAATGAGGATAGTATCTAAAATATAATTCATGAAATTTTTGAAAATTGAAATGATTTGGATCTATCTAGAAAAATTAATACCATGATCGGCATCTCAAGGTTAGTCCATGAGTATATCATGTAAGTATCAAAAACATACCCAATCCATTTATTTTTCATTTTTTATTTATTTAATGTGATGTCTAAGACAGGGCTCACATTAATCCCCTAATCACATATCATCTATCTCATAATGGTTATTTTTTACCTTCTTAATACACAACCTAATTTCTTTTTCATTTTCATTCTATATATGTTCAAAGGAATGGGGTTGGTGTAAAAATGACTAAACTAGTCATGGAACACATCATATCAGTCTGAAAAAAGTACCACATTACATCCCCTTAATAAAAACATATTGTTTACATTAGAAGTTAAAATTCCCCTACACTTTATTAAGGATAATCAAATATAAACCAAGAGTAGGGGCAGAAATGCTAATCATCATGAAATGGTTCCATCCAAATAAGTTCATTCATGGATACTATAGGATAAATACTGAAATATATAAGGTGGGTCATAAGAAAAATAGTTTCGATAAATATTTCATCAATCATATTAGAAATTTATTTTTTTAATCATATCTTAACTAAGATGTCAATGTATGTTCTAATTGGTTCATATACCCTGGTGTATCTTAAGAAATATGCCTTGAAAATAATATGAAATCATGGGTCTGAAATCATGTCCAGAATCGGTGTAAAAAATAACCTGCATTTAGTCAGTGTAAAAAATCTATTAATAAGTCAGTCGAAATAAATTATAAGAATCAAGAATTTGGATTAAACAACTCAACTAAAAAATAATTCTAAAAATATTAATATGATTAGAACAAGGATTTTTGAAATTTAATCCCAAAATTGCTCATTTATTTAAATGGGTGTAATTCAAATTAATGTTTCAAACATCATTTAATTAAAAAATGTCTCCTATATACGTAAAAACTACAATAATGCATGTTTATCGACAATGAATTTCTATAAAGACTCTCGTACACATAAAATGAGATCATTTTCTAACTGTTCATGAAATAATCATGGGAGAGATATCAATAATTTCAAATATAAAAATGAACTGTAAATATGAATTTGAATTTAGGGAATCAAGAGCTCCCTATAAATATTGTCATGCAATGGGGAAGAATGTTTGGATTTTGTGTGGAGTGAGTGGGACACGAAAAATTTGATATAATGAAAAAACCTACACTATAAAACATTAAACCACAATTTTAACCAATTGGGAAGAAGAAAAATGAGAAGGTTTATACAGTATAAACTATGAGAGATCAACTCGGCTAAATGTTGTAATGTGAGTATAGTGATGTTAAGGGATAATTTATGAATAATAAATCTTGTAAAATTAAAATAAACTCTTAATAAAATTAATGAAAATAATGAATCAAAATATGGGTAACCTCCTATAAAGATCTAACAACAACTTTGTTATCCAAACTCTTTTCTATTCAAGTTAATTAAAGAGTGACAAAACACCCTTCCTGAAATGGATATAGGAAAATTTTTAAACTATTCCCATTAAAAATAAATAGTGGATCTTGACCTTTCAAAATCATGATAGCTCTATAAGTGAAAATGTTAATATCCCAATAAAGACCCTTCCATCGGAATTTTGATTATCTAGAAGATAATTTTAATCATGAATTGAAAAATATAACTTTACCCTCATGAGTGAATATTTTATGAGTGATTATTTGGTCATTTCACTTCATTTAATTTATTTAAAAGTTTTAGAATACTCATATGAATCCTTTTTTATTTATTCTAGCGTAACTATATAGATCATTCTGAGACCTCGATCTTTATTACCATCCATGTTAAATTTTTTTATTGTCCAAAAATATCAGTGCTCTATTTCCATAAGATGATGATCAAGATTTCCCTACACCTGTAGTAATGTATTAGTGTTGGTGTTTATTTTTTAATGTTTGTGATATTCCCAAAGTGAATAATTTAGTTTGACACTCCAATCCTTTCTATAGGTGTTCACCTTCTTCTCTAAGAATTATTTAATTTCCCAGTTCTACATGTCAAACTACTATCTTGTTTGTGGGTGGTTAGGAGTTACATTGTTATACTGAATGCCATTCATTTCAAGAAATACCTTCACGGTGTTATTAGTTAATTTAGTTCCATGATCAATGAGGAGTAATCATGGATATCCGGATCTAGAAAAGATATTTCTTTAAAATTTTCATTATCACTTTTTTTGGGTCATGTGTGGTGGCCTCACCTTCAACCCATTATGAAATGTTATCAACAATAACTGGGATGTAAAAAATACATTGAAAATTATTGAATGGTCCCATGAAATCAATCCTCTATTTGAAGAATACTTCATTTTATGGTATGGTGTTTTGGGTAATTTTCTTTTTTTTCCTAATATTGCATTTCGGGTGGCACAAATCACAAGTAATAAAAATGTCCCTTTAATCATGATAATGTATGGGAAGAAATATCCAACTTTGAAGGATTTTAGTTTGGGAAATTTGGTGTCAGGGTACCCTCCCATTGGGGATGTATGACACATTTCGATAATTCATTGAATGTCATTTTCTAAGATGTAAAACCTCATTAATCAATTAGCACATCACATGAAAATTAGTATCTCATCAAAGTAGTAAGGTGTGGATTCATCTAATAATTTTTGGAACTTGGGCTGTTAGTTAGGGTAAATGTAGTATGGTTTGTGTTTATTATCAATCCTTCACATCGAGGATAAAATAGTACATATATTATTAGGGATTTTCTATGGAAAAGGATGTAACAGTTTCTCGAATAATGGGTTGAGGATCATGAAGATATAGAGCATTGGAAATGGAGAAAGTGATCTTAGCGAATACGAGAACAAGAGCCTCAGGATAGTGTGATGTGTTATCGGTGATCTTTGTGACTACTAGAAAATTTTAGTGGAGCATCCTGAAGGTAGGAGCTCCATGAATATATTTCTATCATATCTTAAAATCATTTTGGAGGAAATTTAGCATTGCAAACACTAAGCCTATAAATATAAAACTACCCCTATTTACTTACCACAATGTTTTTTCAATGAAAATATGGAATTTCATTCATTTCATGAAGCTAGGGGAGCTCCAAAAAGATATAATTCTATGAGATAATTAGCATCACAAAAAAGACATGTTATGTCTTGATTGGTGCCAATTATTTTGAGAAAAATATTCTTTTCAATGATAGAGTATTCAGCACTGAATCAGTGAGCTTCCTGAAGGAAGTTTGTTCCATGAAGAAAGCCAAGTTCACAAAGGCAGTGTGTTCCTTGAAGGATGAGGTGCTTCACTAAGGAGTGAGATTTGTGAAGGAGCATCATGAAAGGAAATTGTGAACTTCTATTTTTTAGGGAATAGTACTTTTATTAAGTGTCAACATAGCTCTTCAGTGCAAGAATATTCTTGTTCTATGTCAAGGAAAAAGTCATTAATTCCAATTAATTGAAGTGTCCTTCTTATTTATACACTGAGATTGAATTTTCTCAAAGTGTTGATATTGGGGGAGTCATCAGAAGTGTTCCAAGGGATGTAGTGTCCTATCCCAAAAATATTATAAGGGTTATGTACCAAGAATAGAGTGACTATGTATAAATTATTGTACTCCAAAACCTGTGAATATTAGTGGACTTTGGTATAACCAACAAACTATATGTTTTTTCTACTTGGAAAATCCCTTTGTGGTGAACCATGTAAAACTAACATGTCATCTCTTTGAATGTGACTGTTTGACAGATTTAATTGGTTCCTACCAACATGGTAACAAGATCCCTCCATTTAAAAAGTAATAGTTTAAACCTGAGTTCACCCCTAAACTCTTAGAGTGTTCCGAGGTCAAAAAATAATATCTTCCTTTTTTGATAAGTGAGTTTAGGATAAAGTGATTCTATGGTGAGATAATTTGAAATATATGAATACCACTATCGAGATTGAGTATTTATCATGAATAGAGTATCATTGGGGAATTAATCCTCAATTTCAAAATTATCATTTACCTTGATGCTGGGTAGTGGTGGTCTGGAAAAATGATAAATAATTACAATCTAAGTTCCTTTTTTATCTTGGTTGTGATTTCAAAATTTAACATCAGTAGGATCCACTAGATTAGATGTGGTTTGGAATCCTTTTTATTAAGAAGATATTTAAGTGTTTCATGATCATTGAAGTCTACATTATTTTATATTATAATTTATGATAGAAACATTCCAAATTCATATAATACTACAATAATCTGATATTTAGCAGTCGTGTAATTTAATTTATTGTCATTCAGTGTATTACTAGCATAATAAATGGTGTGAATGATATTTCTGACATGATTTTGTAAGACAAATACAACAGTGAATTTTCTTTCATCACATATTAAGTCAAATTCATAATCCTAATATGGTTATATTATAATAGGGTAGGCCACCTGACTATTATTTTTGTTTTGAAATTCTTTTCAATACACTTTGGTGAACTATAAAAATGTGTCTTTCGATAATAAGTGTGTCAAGGGTCAACCTACTCTGGAAAATTCTTTAATGAAGAAGTGGTAGAAATGAATTTGGCCCAAAATCACCATATCCCTTGAACTATTGTTGGCTCATGTATGTCATTTATCATTTTTATTTTTGTTGGATCCACTCTTATGCCTTATTTTTTGATTTGATGTCCAAGGAATGCCTCCATGGACTTTGAATTGGAACTTTTCTGAGTTTAATAATAGGAATTTTTCTTCAGAACATTACAAGACTTCATCTAGATTCCTCAGCCACTCCTTAAAGGATCTTTTATATTCCAAAAAGTCATCCATGAAGATTGATAAGAATTCATCCACCATATCATGGAATAAATATGTCATGAACCATTACAAATTTTATGGTTCATTACACTTATCAAATATCACACATCAATAGTAGAAGGTTTCAAAGAGACAAGTGAATGTAGTATTGGAGTGGTCTACTTGATCGATTGCAATTTGATTGTATCAAGAATATCCATTCAGAAAAAAAATATAATATGATCTTTGCTATTATTTAAAACATTTGATTCATAAAGTGTAGTTAAAAATGATATTTTCATATTTTTCATAGTGATTCCCCTATAACAGATTCATACACTCCATACATTGATGGATTAAATAGTATCAACTCATTTTTTATCATTTTTTACAAATGTAAGGTCTTCCTTCTTTGGAATGACTTTCAGCGGACTCACCCAATCATTGTGAGATATTGAAAATATTAATCCATCTTTTAAAATTTTCCACACATCTTTTTTACCAACCGCTTTCATTGATGAACTGTGTCAGCTTCAGTGATGGAATATTAATTTACCCCCTTATTCCAGTTATCTTTTTGTATACATATTGTGGGAATTATCCACTAAATAAAGTCAAATCCCAATGAAATTTAGTTTTAGTGCATTTTTGTAATTGAATTATATTTTCCTATTATTTTTGTGGTCATCTCAAAGTCAATAATAACTAGAATTGTTTCTGTAGTATCAAATAATGAGTACATGTTGATGAATGGAAAAGTTTTTACTTTCAATTATAATGAATTAATTAAATTGGAGTTGAATGGTGGGATAATGTCGCTAGTAAATGGTTAATGTAGTTTTTATTATCATAATCATTGTCTTCTTCATTATCGTGGTACTGGGTCTCCCTATTTCCCTCAATGGTCATAAAATAATCTCTATCATCTCTATGAAGTGTGACATAACAATAAAAATAATCATTTCCTTTATTTAAATCCATTGTAATGTCAAACACAACTTTTCCAACTCTAAATATGAATGTCATTCTACCTTGTCTAACACCTATTAAGTCTATACCCATGTCTAGAAATGGTCATCCTAAAATAATTTTAATGTCTCTTTATTCTGTGTATTAAATTAGGAAATCTACAGTAAATATAAACATTACAAATTTGAATAAAACAACATCAAGAATTCCTTTATGGTACATTACTGATACCTCATCCATTTTTAAGGCCACTATTGTTGGGTTTATTTCTTTGAGCCCTAATTTTTGAAAGATCCACATTGGAATAATATTGATGCTCATGCGTAAATTACATTATTCTCTTATAGAGTTGCATTCCCATCGAGTGCATGAAATAAAGATTCTTCTAGGGTCCCCTATCATAGGGAGAATATTTTTCTAAATGATTGAAAAGAATTATTAATTTAAAGAAATAACACATAATCCTTCCATATTTTTTTTTGGAAATTAATTCTTTCAATAACATGTTATAGACAGAAATATAGGTGATGGTCTTAGTAAAGGGGATGGCGTTGTGTAATTGGATAATGATTTTTAAAATTTCTTAGTTTTTACTTCTATATTACATTTAATTATTATTTCTTGGAATCCAAGGTGGTTATATGTTGTAAATCAAATGTATAATGTTTTCATTTTCAGGTTTCTCTTTTATCGGATAATTCTTAGTTACCTCGGATTCAATACTTATTTCTTTAACATATTCTATTTTGATATCATTTTCTTCCTCATTTATGATGGTCACACAATTATCAGGTTCCTCTAGAATACCTTTCACCTCTATTCATGGTTTATAAATTTCAATCATTTTCCTACATTAAAGAACCCCAACCATTACCCTTTCTTTTTGGTGCATTTTTGTGTTATTGAGTAATGTACTCAATATTTTTTTGGATATGTTAATTGAAATTTGACCCATTTGGTGCTCCATATTACACATCGACACTATTTTTCTTTAAATCTCTAACTTATTGTTATTCATTCTCTGATTCACTTGTTTACAAAATATATAGAGAAAGTTATCAAGATTTGATTAGAGATTTTTTTTTGTTGCGGTGGTCTTATCAGAGCTTGGTGATACTATTTCCACTATTTACGTGTAGTTTTTTGGGTTCTATGTAATGGTTATTTGAATTTATGCTATATTTTAGGATATAGATTTTGTGGTGGGTACCTATGTCGACATGATTTCTTGGAGGATCCTGCCAATTCCTCTGCTGAAAATATCCTTGGTTTTTCTATGGTGGCTACTAAGCCCATCATTACTGGTAATTTTTCTGGTATTGGAGTTATTAGTCTACTAATACATCAGGTTTTTTATTATAACTAATGAAATTATAATATCAAAATTTATGTTTATCTAGTCCTACTATGTATTCGTGGTAATAATGTGGTCCACCTTACATTTAAAAAAAATCAATTTCCATCGCTAGATTATGAGGGGTTGGTGGTAAAATAGGTAGACCAAATGATTCAAACTTCTTAGTTAAGGCTATAACTTTGGATGTGAGGTGGGTACTTTTTTCCTCTTTTTTGATTCCATACTGAGGTGGTACCATATCACTTTTGTAGAAGCTAAAATTATGGGAAATATCATCTAGAATGGAACATTCTACTTTGAGAATCTTAAGCTTGATTCTTCCATTAATAGTGATGTCTAAAATAGCTTGGATAGCAGGTTGAAGTCACTTTTATAACATTTTGAAGTGAAGACACACATCTAGTCTATGATGTGGTAACTATATAGTGATCATTTTAAATTTTTCCCATTCATCCTATGATAATTCTCTATCTGATTGGGCAATGTTTTGAATTTCATTCCAGTTCATCCAAGTTCTTATTTGTGGAAAATATTTTTCATGAAACTTATTTTCTAATTTATTCCAATTAATGATTGGAATTAGAGTATAGATCTTCATCCAATCCTTTTTTCTATTTTGAAAGGATGAAAATATGACATAGAGTCTTATAACATAAGATGATATTTCCTGGTTGTAAAAGGTATTGAAACCCTCTAGAAAATTTGAAATATAATTATGGGGGTCTTTTCTTTGTAGCCCACTAAACTGACTCATGTTCTGGGTCATGCTGATCAGTCCAGGATTAATTTCAAAATCATTATCCTAAATTGGAAATTAATCAATACTAGGAGAAACACTTCTAATAGACACCACATAATTGTTTATTATGATGCGCTCTTGCATTCATTGTTTCTCTCCTTGATTGTTAGGGGTTATATATTTCATTCTTTGGTGGTGTGGGTGCATAATATCATTACACTCAACCATTATAAAGCGGTGAATTTTACATATTTATCGATCAGTCTTAAGATTGAATAGAATATTTTATTTTGTGTACATGCTTCTTTAGTGAGTGAAGGGTCTCCAATGCAGGCACTAGCTATGAAGGACATAGAGAGAGATATATATAGTGTTCCAGTGCGTCCAATGGAAAAAAAGTAACTGGGAAAGGGAAAAGGATTAGGTAATTCCGGGTTCGATCTGAAGGCTAATGTTCTAGGGAAACATTAATCTTTATCGACAGAACCAAAATCTAATACACTCAAAATTGTTTTTTACTTCACATTGGAAACAATAAAATTAGATACTTTTAATCCCACACAACACTTAATACTAGGGTAGAGTAAATTGGTGGTGCAGGTTCAAACATATGATGATCACTGGTAGGTTAGAAAAAACTAAAACAAATCCCTTGGAAAGGATTCAATATATTCACTCTTGACATTTTGTTTTTATTATAGAAATTTTTATTGGATTTCATTTAGATAATAATGGAATGGGTTGAGGTAAAATTACAATATCTTAGTAGATGATAATCCTATATTTTACTATGGCATAGTATTACAACTTGGTCTATGAAGTAGTGAAAGTTTCTCACATTTATTTTGGCCTAACCAATTTGATTGAACTATGTTGAAAATATGCCATCAACATGATATATCCAAAAAAATTATGTGCATCACACTTAGATTCTATGTTGATAGATTCATAGGCTAGTGGTCATAGTCCTTCTCAACTCAAATAAGATATGTTCCTTCAATTTCACTTCTTATGTACAATATTATTCAAAAGAATGTGATGAAAAATTATTATTAACTGAATTACAAGTCATAGGGTTACCAATGTTCAATCTAAGTATTCATTTATCTCATCAAAACCCCTACTCTCAACCTCTAACCCTGTGTCGATTATTTTTTCATGGAGGTGATGGTCAGAAGAAGGTAAATATTAATCATGTTATGCATAATCATAAAAAAATAGAGCAATAAAAAAATTAAAGATTAACGAAATTATGAATCAAGATCAAAAATTAAAATAAATTTAAATTGAATGAAAACACATATTTTATGAAGAATAAATGAAAAACCATTCTCGTGTTAATGAAGAATTGTGGACAGTAGTGAGTCAGAGATAAAAATGTATACAAATCTAAATTGGTTGAAAGACAAGCATATAGATTAACCATAAACACAAAAGGATCAATAAAAAATAATTTAATTCCTTAAAAGGGTTTTAAAATAATATAAGAGAAATAGTTGGAGTACAATTATAGAAAAATAATTTTTTTTTGCTTCTATATGTGAATGAGAATATAAATATCAATAGTACATAAAAGTACATGAAATTTAATGAATTTGTGTGGTGTATAGTCTTTAAGTGGCTTTATCCCAACAAATTCTAGTCTTGTAAGTTGGCTATACATAAGGTATTTGAGATCCACAAATACCTCATTAAAATCGAAAAGTATCTTTGACAATGTGAGCGTTCGAACTTTTCATGTCGTGATATCTATGAACATCGTGTCTTTGATTAACTTTTTCTATTATTCTGACCATTGAAATATATATGTTTTCCACTAAATGTACATGTTCTGAGATGGTTTCACATCATGTAAAGCCTCCATGGGCTAGTCATTGGTCTTGTCAGAAAGCTGTGAATATGGTCTATATGGTGTGTATGATGTACAAGTTATGTAGATCCTATTTTTAACCTTTTTCATCATTCGATACTTTAATTGAAGAATTACTAATTCATGTGAAAACAATATAGAACCTAATGAATTATTGAATAAATCATGAATATTCATTAAATAAATGTTTCCAATATGTATATGTACTTCCAGATTATCATTATATCCTGATAACATAACCATATATAAGGGTCTCTTT
The DNA here is from genome assembly GCA_963277665.1 of Viscum album. Classification (NCBI taxonomy): domain Eukaryota; kingdom Viridiplantae; phylum Streptophyta; class Magnoliopsida; order Santalales; family Viscaceae; genus Viscum; species Viscum album. The sequence goes on along the minus strand of OY728130.1, from coordinate 1,797,269,219 downwards.
GAATTTTAATTTTAAATTCTCCTAACCTCTAAAGGTATCTAAACCTTTCCACTCATTCCAACTATAATGAACTATAACAAAAAAGAACCCATAATTACCAAATCTGTAACAAGGGACATTTTTTTTATATTATATGGAACTTTTTATATTATAGTTTTATACAATTGTGTAAAATATTACATAAAAATGCAGAAACATTCACACAATGTAAATGTTTTCCATAAGATTACACTATTATTTTTTCACCGATTTCATTCAAGATAATTTTACTTCATTTATGTTGAGACTCAATACTAGTTGTCTTGTCCCAAGTAAAATTTCTACTCATTAATATATCATATATTTTTTTTGAAAATGTGATATGAGAAAAAAAAACCTTTGTTAGGGGTATAAATTTAATATAATCTCATATGAAACTTACCTTGATCATAATAAAACATTTAAAAGAGAAGTTAAAATTACCCCAAGTGAAATTTAATATTTTTTAAAATAAAATGTGAAAATGAATTATCGAGAATAGGAATAAATATTAAGGGATCCTGAGCTATGTGAAAATCAAGGAAACGTTTCATAAACAACAGTTCGCCTTTAAATGATCATAAAAATTCCTTACCTCACCAAATAAATGATCCCTATAAAAATACATTATGAAAGAATAATATATGTGTCTTGGATTATCATATATATAACCCATGTTCACTCATGTTTCACACAATTTAAAATAACTAAATACCAGTTAGTTTTATTGAAGTAACAAACCTGGTTATCTCACTCATTCTCTACTCTGAAGACAACATCATTACTCAATTAATTTGTGTAGATGGGGTGGAACCTGAGTGGTAAACTCTATAATCATACATCCAAGAGACTAGTGTTCTAATCATGGAATGACCCTTAGGGACTTATGATGTAGGTGGTGATACAAGTATAATGCAGGCCTGGTGATAAAGGCAGAATGATGCTGGAATGATATTGAATTGGGCCTTAGGACCATGTTCATGGGCCACTTGGACTTTGGCTTTCAGGCTATGAAATGGATCTCAATAATCTAAATAAAAATTAGTTTTTCTTAAATATTTAAAATGAGGCTTCGACCCTAACATTTACTCAATTAATTAGAGATCTATATCAAGGAAGCCATTGAAATGATATATATCAGGATCACCAAACATCATGTATAATTATTAATAACTGTATCATGAATAAATAATTTTTATTATTTCACCTTTTCATTAGAAGGCCCTAAAAACTCAATTTTAAACATAATCAAAACACTTCACATTTTTGAAAATTCATAAGTTGAAATATCCTTTTTTTCAAACACTAAAAAATTAAAAATCAATTGAAGAAAGGTAATATGATAGTCATTAGATAAATATTACCACTTATAGTGTAATTTTTTTACTAATAATGACTAATTTAGTTGTAAAAGGAAGTTAATTTGTTTATGTTAAAAACATTTATTTTCTACTTTCGGAAAAAATCAAAATGACCTCTATAGAAAATGATTAAAATATAACCTTCAAAACCATTATAAATAAAGTCAAAAGTAGTTGAAATTGAGTATTATAAATAATTTATAAATATATAAGAAAATTTTTGAAACATTTTAATGAACAAGTATATAGAGGAGAATGAGTTTTAAACATTTTAATAAACATTTTAATATAAAACACCTTACCTTATGTTACATTGGGTTTTTATATCCTCTAACTCTTGACTAATAAAATCATATTATATTTATATTTTAGTAATGCCATTTCATATTAATTTTATTTTTTATACTTTTATTTGATTTATCAAATTATTTTTTTGTTTCTAAATTAGTTAAGATAATGTTGGAAATTTTGAGGGATTTTGGTTCACAACCACAAAATAAAAATGGTGTGTTACCCATATAAAAATGGGTAATGGTTCCATTAATACAAGAATACAAAACGTGTTATAATTATCATATTTATACCTTAAATATAATTCTATAACCATCCATGTATGATGTTCATGAAAAATGATGGGCATCGTTTCATGGACACCCTAGTCCACACATTTGTATGAATGGAATTTCAATTTCTCTACTTAGTAGAAAATAAATAAATTAGATAACATTTTAAATTAATAAAATTATAAATATTTTTTAAATTTCATATTTATTCATTATTTAAATCCTTAATATCGACCTTCAAATGTAGAAATCAAAAATGAATCACATCTCTTTGTGGAGGTGGTATTCCATACATATATAAGAGAGACTTAATCAATGTTTAATAGACTGAAATAGTTAGAATATAAATAATGAATTATCTTTAATTAATTATAATTATTCCATAAATATCATATATATTCTTTTTATACATAATTTTATCTATACATTTATTCTAGTGATGAAAAAGCACATCACTTCATGGAGGTGGAAGTAAAAAACTACACACGATCCATGTTTTCATTTACCATAGGATAAAAAATAGTGATGAAAAGGTTTATAACATAGTCATGAAAGAAAATTATTTTATTTAAAATACTAATATTAATATATAATCATGGTTATTTTATTCTAAGTAGGTTGAATAAGAAATAACCATGAAACACTTGGATACGAATTATTTCATGTCTTTTGAAAAACTCGAATGTATTACACATTAAGACTTTTTAGGATTGTATTATGTTGTGTCTTGGAAATACATGAAGTTGGTAAGAATATTATTAGGGTTTTTGGTCGGTCTTAGTGGATCTAAAATGCTCGACAATTATTATCAAGTGAGGAGATGATGTTCCCTTTTATAAGTGAGGGGAGTAACACATAAATAATTTTTGATAGTATTAAAATAATATAAGGACTTAATCAATTGAAAGATTCTATAAAATTATCAAATTTTTTATATATTTTTATAAGGGTATTAATAACATCACCTAATAAAAATTAATATATTATTTGGTGACCTTATAACATAGTTTTTAAATTATTCATCTTGTTTTAACCTTTATTAGGGTAACTTGTTTTTTCTATGGTAACTATAAATACAGAAAAAATGAAATTGAACTTATTAAAAAAATTGAAACTATTGATTTAAAATATTAAATTTGTTCTTCATGATAGAATTAGTATATGTGATATAAATCAGATTTAATATAAGTATGCAAAGCGCAATGAAAAGTTTTTTTATAAGAATTCTGTTTTTAAGCATAAAAATGATTTTATACGAAAATCAAATATAATATTAAATAATATATAATTAATTAGTTTATATTAGTTTAATGGAAATATTTTCACATTGTAAGAAATTAAATATATAATAGCAAATTTTAAACACTCGAAAAAATTGGAAGTATTTATTTGAATTTTTTATTTTTCAATATTCACCAAAAAATAAATCCTTTCAGAAGAATTCTGAAAATTTAACGATAAGATATATTTTATATGAAAAGTCCAAAAATTAAATTAATTTTAACTATTTAAAATTGTAAATTGAATAAATTTTATTATTAAATATAATCATGTAACAAATTAAAAATAATGTGGTTAAATAAAATAATTCCATTTTCAATTGATAATTTATATAATTCCATTTATAAAAATATTATAAAAACGAGTCTATAAAATTGATTAAAATAATCATAATATTGATTAATTAAATTATTACCTTGGTTTACACATAATGTGATACCATCTAAAATGTTTCCACATATAAAAGAGTGGACATAACAATAATCAAATAATACATTTTTAGTTCATGAGTGGATGTTGAGTATACATTTCCCCACATCATTCCAATGACCCTCTTAAAACGGTTTTATTACATAAAATTAATGATTTTACCTTATAATAAAAGATTAATATTGACAATTTTCATCTTATCCCTTGAATTTATGAAATGGTTGGCATAATTTATATACTCCATGAAATTGAAGCACTAGACTATGGGTGTTTTTGGGGTTAAGCTTTCTCCCCATTAGTTTTATTGTATTACCCTTTCATGTATCATTAAATTTCACATTATTTATAGCCTTATTTTAAAAATTTAATGTATATGTCTATATCCTTAAAATAATTTCATCCATTATTCTTTAATAATTTCTATTATAAAGGAATATAGATTTTCATTCCTCTATTGGTTTAATACTTTAGTATCCTGAAAACACATTTTTTGTATTTTTCTACAAAAATCATAAGAAAAAATGGGATCATCCAATAACCCATTCTATATTGATATCACATAATATGATTTCTTCATAGCTACAAAGTTCTAGTATATCTATTGTGTTTTACAAAATTTATTTTAAGGCATTATAGAGAATATCTATATTTATTTTAGGTTCAATGATAAAACGGGAATTGTACAATGAAAGTATTTTAATTCATTAATAACATTTACCAATATACTCATAATCATATTGTTTTAACTCTAGGAATTCTATCTCCATTTTAGTATGAAGTGTTAATGGGAAAGACTTCAAGAAAATTACCCTCATAAACTCCTCCCATTTCAAGGAGCCAATTTCATCACCTTACATCACATTTCATATTATATTACACCATTGATAATATTCACCTTATAAATGATACATTTATAAAAAATATTTTCATGATTTGATCAATAGGTAACGAAATATATATTTACCAGAATAATGATCAAATTCTCAAGAACTAGCTTATTATAAGACCCAATAAAGGAAGGTTGATGTTACTATATGGAAGAATCAATGAGATTTTGTTCCTTTATAATATATTTTGGAATTTAAAAATTATTCATCATATTTTTCATGGATTCATAATGTTGGGTGAGCATATCCAAAAAAAATTCATTCCATCTTTTTTGTCATTTGGTTCCTCATGGGGATAGTCATTGCATTGGTCATCACATTCATTATTAGCATAATTCCTCATAGTTCCATCCATTAACTAAGAATAAAATAGTTCATGTGAGTATTAAAAATATGTTATCACAATGAAAAATCATAAAATAAATAAATTTATACTTATAATGTCAATAATTAAGTAACACCCTCAAATTTAAAATATATCTTTCTCTAAATCAAAACCGTGTTCGATAGATTTTTTTAAAATAAAAAGCAAAATCAATAAAACTGCAACATATTACATGATTATTATCATGAAAATCATATAAATAATTTTTTTTAATAAAATACATGTTTCTCAACCAAAATTACTTACATTGGGTGGATAGAGAATTAATATGATTGAATATTAATAAGGATTATTATTTCTCAAATAACTTATTTTAAATATTGTATATGGTATTATAATAACTAAATGGCCATTTTTAGATATTTTTTATATAAAATATAATATTACAACATTGTTTAAATTAAAAAAATTATGAAATAATATTAAGAACACTTTAAAAATCATTTTTTAAGGACAACCATTTTTCCATTATATATTTTATTTTCATCTAAAAAAATAAAATTTTAACATTCAGAAATATAATTTTATAAAATTAAATTCACTTTTAAATTGATTATTTAAAAATTACATATGTATTAATTATATTGATTTTTCGAAACATGATTAATTTTGTGGTGAATAGTTGAGAATTTCAATTTTTAAATACTATAACATTTATAAAATTATCCTAATATAAGAATTATTTGAACATTTATGGAATTATTTTCCTATATATATATATATATATTAAGTTAAAAAATCATTTAAAAAAATAATGATAATATTATAATTCCCATGTTTAACAATTTGAAAACATAAGTAGTATTTTACTCTAACAAAAATCAATTTTTTCTGTTCCTTTTAAAAATATATCAATAAGGTAAGATTTTCTTTTGGATTTTATTTAATTCTACATGAATAATATTTTCAAATAATAAAAAAAATTCATTTCAAACTAATTACTTATATTTATAATTTTACCTTGATCATAATTTTTAACCATAATAATACACTTTTCTTAAAAAAATAATTATGTGTGCTAATATTAAAACTAATTCTTACCACCCATATAATTTAAAAAAAATTATTAGAAATTTAGAACCATTACTCCGAAATAATTTAATAAGTTCCATTTTTTTCAATAAATTTAAATTATTTAAGACAAAATTAGTTAACATTACAAAAAATAAAAAATGGTAACTGTGAACAATCTACAAGAAAAATACTTAAAACATGTTAAAACATATAAAAAAATGTATAGTTGAGGATTTTGTTACCATTATATTATTCCACTATGTTAGTTTCGATTATTTTATCCACTTTACCGTTGAATAGTGACTTTACCTCTAATGTTATTATAAAAAACCACTCTAATCATTTATAAATAGACCCACCACCACCCCACTTCTCCTCACACCCTTAGCCTATAATTAATATACTAATAAAATGTACCTAAATAACTGTAAAACAATATTTTAATTTTTTATATATCTTTTTTCTCCTCATAATACAATTTCTAAAATCCTAAATCTAGTTTAAAAAGAATCTCTTCTAATGAGTAAAATTTAATTTTCAATTTATCCCTTTTTATTTTGTTTCCTTCCTTTATTATTTTACATATCCTAGATCTAATATAACCATGTATGTATGGGTTACTGTCTTTAAAAAGAAGTGTATTTAATTTTTCATCTTAAAATTTATTCGATATCCAAATATCCTAAAATATGATTCACTAACATAAATAATATTTAATAATAATATTATTATTATTTAATAATGATATTATTCCAATGGAATTAATTTTTAAACCATACTCATCCATATATTATATCATGTCCTTGTTTGGGTTGATTTAACCCACTACATAAACAATGCTATAAATTTTAAATGTGGATGAAAATTAAAACGTAACTACCAGTATTATATTAAATAATTGAGAATATAATATTTTTTTTAATGTTTTATAATGTTTATATTAATATTAAACTTATTTCTGGTGTACAATAATTTTTTAGTTAATAAAATTTTTGAACCGAGCACACCAACAATTTCCTCTCCAGGAACTAAAACCAAAACCCTCATGGAATGAGATTAGATATTTATAATTATTTAAAAAATATATTATAGTACCTTGAATTATCTATTATTGATGAAATTTTTATTAATTAATAGGTATCTACATTGGCATTACAATGAATGTGTAGCATACAATATTTGATAAAATAAATAGACTATAAATAACTAGTAAATATTTAGTAGATAACTTCTATTTATTAAAATAAAATTTAATATATATGAGTATGGTTTTGGAATAAATTATTATGATATATATATATATATATATATATTTGTGTGTGTGTGTGTGTGTGTGTATGTTATAATGGAGTTTTAAATGATTCCAAATAATAAAGAATACATGTTAAGGTTGTTACATCTCAATTTTCATTATTTGATAAATGTTTTGTTTTATTTTTTTATTTCATGTGTATATTTTTTATTGGATATATAATATCAGTAATTAAAACTTATTCATGTTATTTTATGTTCAATATTTTCCAATATCTTGAAAGGGGTGTCTATTAAAAACCTTCTTAAGATTAAGGGACTCTCACTTCCATTTTAATTTTATTGAATTATGAAAAAATAACTAGTTTATTTTTTTGTGGTGTATACGTAGCCCAAGGATGACTTATTACCAAATTATTAATGAAATTATTTGTATTTAAAAATTCTTCTCATTTTTCTACCATCCATGGTTTTTTGGTTAAAATAATGATGTTGTTTTATGGTATTTGTTTAAGTCAACCCCCATACAAAGAGTTATAATGTTTCATTTTAAACAACTTACATCTACAGTTGGTTTCTTTCAACCTAAGATTATTTTATTGAAATTTTATTTCACTCGAGATAGAATAAATTATTTTATTCACATCTTCCTCCTTGATAAATTTATTCCCCATAAAATTATGGCATTGGTAATAATAATTTCCATTTCATTAATGGTGATTTCTTCTCTATAACATTATTTTTTATTCTCATCAGTGTACTAATTTTTTGGAATCCTAATTTTAAATTATTCATTGTGTCTTTACTATATCTATTTATCGATTTTATGTATTTATTAATCCTTTCTATAATATGTGTTTCAAATTATGTATTTTTATAATATTATTTTTTTCCTTTCATAATATTATATTTTATCTTCCAATGCACATTTCCCCTAGATAACCATTAAATTTTGACAAGGTCTAATTATCGAAGATAAATTTTTAAATGTAAAAATTTAAAAAAAAAATCACTTCAGATTTTTGAAAATTACTTTTGAATGTTACTAGTTTCTTTTTTTTCATGACATTGTTAAAAATGTTTTCAAAAAAAATGTTTTATGGTATCATTATCCACTGTGAGAAATAATTTTTATGTGTAATCATTTCTCTATTTTAAATTTAGTTTCCAATTTAATTTTATAATTAATTAATTTATAAATGAAAATGGAAATTTTTTTTATTTTTCAAAATTTAAACATTTATTATAAAAAAGGAATTATTGATTTTAAATGATTTTCTATTCAAATAATAAGTCATCAATGTTTCTATATCTTTTTAAAGATCATTTTTCAATATATATTACCCATATGAAATTTATTTTTTTTTTAAAAACTATTTATAAATGTTATTCTTTAAAAACAATTATCATCAGAATGGTGTTTTTTTTAATGAAAAAAAATTAATACATTTTCAAGAATTTAATAAAAGGAACTTTCTTATAACTTTTAAATTTGATTTATCCCATCATCATAAAAGGTTATTTTACATATATATAAACATCCTTTGAAATTCCTAACGATACACTTGGGATATTCTTTTTTTGATACAATCTAATTTTTTTATGGATGTCTTATGAAATTTTTTATCAATGTCTTTATCAAACCTATCTCTTCACCAATGGATAAGTACGTGATATGATGTTTTTCATATTATCATTGAATATATATTTATAGATGATTATTATGTGATATATGGATACTATATAAACATACAATGCACTGGTAAAGATTTTCATATCAAGAAAAAATTATAGGAAATGAGTAGTGATGGTTGATCCACTATTGGTAACAAGTTCTGTTTCCAAATACACAATGGGAAATAGGTTATAATGGTTGATCCTCTATATGAAATAGGTTGTGATTCAATATAAAATACAGGAAATAGAATTTCATTTCTGATCTTATATAAGATATAATATGTAATGGTTGATCCCCTATGGGGGATAGGTTTTGATCCCTAATTAATTGATTGATATTAGAAATGATTACAGATCTGTTATATTATGATTCATATTCATATTTTCTTCTCCTATTCAAAGGTATATGCTTATTTTTTCTCTATTGATCATGATTATTTTCTATTGATTTCACACTCATATTATATGGTATATTTTTATTCATTTTTTATTATAAGTCCTTTTATTATTATTTTTGGAAACTATTATTGTTCGATTTTATTTTAATAAATATTTCTCATGTGATTAGGTATTCTCAAAATATTATGATCTAACACTTGATATCATGTGTATATAAATTAACATATTGATAGTTTCAGAACTACCATTTTTTATCTTTCCATTTCATAGGTTATGAATATGGGTATAACTTGTGACTATTCTAGAAGGGTGTATATTATCACTTCACTGTGGAGATATGTTCAAAGGTATTGTGAAAAAAGTGATTATATAAATAATTCCCGAAGACACTAATCCACCCATTCTTTGTATTTTGTTATTACTATAATTTAAACTGTTTAAATATTTAAATATATATAATATTAGCACGGGTCATATCAATTTGTATTGAAACCTATGTGTGAACTATGTTATTTTAGCACCATATTTGATAGTGGGAGTGTCTGGTCCCTCAAACTATGACACCTTCATTAAAATCATATCATATTAGGATCATCATATAAAATCTTGGGTTTATCATAGTTTATAAGGATTATATTTTCTCAGATATAATAACCTATAACCCAAAATATCTAAACCTTACTCTAATACTAACTAAGGTAACAAGGAAGTAACATTAATGAAACATTTTAGATGAATATTTTGTGGATATCCCAATAATTCATACACCAAAACCAAAACACGTAGTTTCTTTAGATATTAGATAGATTATAAATTCATTTAACAGCAACTCACCAAAATTTCTTTGAAATAATCTTTAAACATGGTACACATATGGATATATCATTCCTAACACCATCCATTATAAGTTTGGTAAATGGGAAAAGTAAGAATGTGCGATCTTAGATGCTTAGTAAAAAACCCTAGGATATAGGAAATGAAATATTTTAAGTGAAAATAAGATAAATATAAGTGTATAAGAATGTAATCATGTTTTACGATTATAACATTTTAAAATCATGCCCAATTAGTCATATATGATAAATAATGATTCATGGAATAATTATATGACATAAAATATGATAGTATTTATTAATAACTGTATTACTTCAATCATTTATGGTGCATGAGAGTATAAAACAGGCATGAGAATATATCATAAAAAAATTTCATATAAATAAACATATAAAATCATTGCCTTTTATGGATTACTACTAATACCATTATAAATGAGTAGAAAAAGTCCCATAGTGGATTGTGTTAACTCCCAATTTCCTCTGAACCATAGTAGATTGAATCCATTAGTTTATTTGGTTAACATCCTGGTCCCTTTAATGTTATCCTAAGATATATAAAACATTACCCATTGCGTTACAGAGATATAATAGACCCACCGATCAGATATTAAAAACGATGCATATGAATTCCCTTAGAACATAAAATAATTCATCATTCCTTTATATCTTAACTAACAAATATAAAGGAATTTGGTTTTTGGATAATTTTGTTAAAAATAATCATAATTTTTCTAGGAAAATAATTTGGATGGTATCTTTAGAGAATTTTTCCGTAGAATCATAGAAATAAATAATATATGTTAACATATATGAAAAAATTATAAAATAACTACAAATATATTATAAAAAATATATAATTACGTTTTGTTAATAATTAAAAAATATAAATTCACTAATAATGGGAATAATATTTTCTTTTGAATAACATTAAAATTTGGAGAGTAATATTAATAAAAATGAATGGCCATTATTCTATGAAATGTCAATAAAATTGAAAATATTTGAAAAATTATTTTACCACTATTGTAAAGAAAGTCAAAATGAGCCGCATAGGAAATGTTAAAAAGATTCCTCTATAATATTTTAAAACAAATTATAAGTTAATTGAGAGGTTATATTTATAATAATTGACAAATATAGTAGAAAACCTATGAAAAAATAATGAAAATATAGATAAATAAGATAATTAATTGGGAAAAAGACTTTTGAAATTTTAAATTAATGATTTAAAAACCTGTTATGGATTTTAAAATAAAAAATACCTTGAAATAAATAACCAGATAATGAAAAAAATTAGTATATGTATAAATAAATTCCTATAATAATGTTTTAAAGATTAAATTTATACCTTATATATATGAAATTAGTTTTATAAAATGATACATTCATTAATGAAGTGAAATTGTTGTAAAAACCTCTTATAAATATTGAATAATTTAAATTAAGAAGTCATCAATTAATACATTATTTAAAAAAATATATACATAAAATAATTGGAAATGAAATATAAACCAATTATATGTCATAAAACGCATAATCTTTTCAAAACCAAGGCAATAATGATGTGATGTATCCTAAAGAAATTAAATTTAATCTAAAATCTCCTTACCATGGGCATCTGATTGGTCATACATTATATTAAATCATCGATATTTTTTTTATTTTAAAAATATATTAAAAATAAACATTTCTTTAACTTACTAGATAAAAATAGATTATAAATTCTTATTTGTCATTTAGTAAGAATACATTGCAGAAACCAACATTTTAGTGTTAACTATTCTGTTTTTTTTTCATGAAGCATCCTATTTAGTAGTTCATATCCTTGCACCTTCATTGTATTTTCATAATATATGGAATTAAATGAATGTATTATGTATTTTTTTTTAAAAATTACTAGATTCCAATGGTTATTACATGGAACATTTCTTGAGTATTTTCATGGAATTAATAAAAATATCTTTATTTTTTAATTTTGATGATAAAAAATATTTTATTTTAATAGTGAATAAAAACTTGTATATAACCATTAAACAATAATTATAAAATATTAAATTAAATAATTTTACATTGTATTTCTAGAATCTAGAAATCCATAATCAATCATCACATGAAAAGTATGACATTATTTATGTAGGAAATAAATGAGACCTAAGAAACAATGTGTTACAATGAAGGAATGAGTAAGAACATGCTACTATATAATGATCATATCAATTTTATAAATGCAGAATGATTTCAAAAACATGTTATCAAAATGATAAATTAGTTTTAGGAAGTGTTATATTATGTATATATTGATGAAAATTCTTGTAGAAGATATAACTAATGTTGAGATCTTCAATTTCCTCTTAAATGGCCTCCTTGAAATGAGAGGTTTGGGTCTTCTTCATGGGATAACATGTTTCCAAATGTGAGATAAGATTATTAGGGAGATAATATGGTAAGTGATTAAACATAAATTTTATTTAATTTTTTAGTTGAGGGTAGGGAGAGGAGGGGTCCCTTTATATGTGAGAGGGTTGAAATTTGTTGAAATTCTTATTATATTATATTAATGAAATGTCACTTTTAAAGGTAAGTGCACACAAAAAGTAAAATAGTGGACAAGATACAAGGCATCATCAATAAAAATCTCATCTATTAAATTACAGTATCAGGTTTGATATATGGTAGGCCTTTTCCCCGTAGTTTATCTTTTTACCATTACTTATTTTTACCATAGTAACTCATTTTTTACATAGATGGATTATTTTTATGACTAAAAATAACATTATCCATATTAATTAATCATTTTGTCATGATTCTGAAATTGAAAAAACATTATATAATATTAAATTTTTTAAATATATAAAATTCATTTTAATCAGGTAAATCATAACATGGGAAAAATATTTTATATAAATAATTATTTTTAAGTGATAATGTATTTATTTGTATATTTTTCCATGAATGAATCCAAAGATAAATGTAAATTAATTTTTCTAGGTATATTATCCATAAATTTTATTTAAATCATAATCTAATAGTGATAAATTCAGTTCGTTATCATATAAATATTCAACATATTGTAAAAGATAATATTCTCTAAAAACATTTTGTTTAATAATAAATTATTGTATATTAATTTATTATAAATAACTGAATCAATAATTATTTATTTATTTATATATTTATATGAAAAATTATTTTCATTAAATTATATGGATTAGATATGGTTAATTTAACTTTATGGATGTATAATATATTAATTCTTTTAAATAACAAAGTGTATCTATAGCCCTGAATAATTCAATTTTTATTAGAAATTTTTTAATTATTTCATTGATGTTATTTATTAAATATACTAGTGTTTTATTGATAGATATAATTTCCTAAATTTTGTATATTTAATAAAAATTCATATCTAATAAAAATATTTTTAACACCCCAAGCTTCCACGGTACGATTCTCTTTGAATAATACAGTAGTGTGTGTTGTACGCAACATCGAGATCTAACACACACCACAACCAATCAAACTACCCGTTATGAACAGTAATACCCACTTTTTGAAATTTTATGCATTTTATCATTTAAAATTTACTTCATTATTGGAATCGGAATATCGAAATTATCTTAGGGTGAATTTTTGGTATTTTTTGAAAGCATTCAATTTTTGATGAATAGTGAAAAACACTAAGCTATGGTTTAAAACCATGTTTTTATTTAAATAAATATTTACTCTATTTAAATTTAATTATGGTAAAAATATATAAATAATGAATATATAATTTCAATGTAATTCATTGGAGTTAGTTTATAATAATTTTAGATATATAAAAATTTTATTGAACTTTTCACCGTCTTTTACCCATCTCCTATGAGAATATAGAAAATCGCATAAAACATAATTTTACCACTTCTGTGAGTGGAATTTCAAAAATAAGAGATACACGGTTAATATCAAGGAGTAAAATTTGGTTCGATAAGATAAAAATAATTTTTGGTGAGTAGTAACTTTTAACTTTTATTTACCACGGTTAAAAGTAAATATGGTAATTAAGGGAAAAAATGATATTAATATTACCCTAACACATGACATAATTCTATTGGACAAGTTTATATCATCCAAGAACAACCTTAAGAATAATATATTATCATTTAGGTCCACTTGGATTAGATTATGACATTTAATATTATTTAATTCAAAGAAGAGTTAAAAGAGTTAAAATCAATGTTTATTAACTAAAACATTTTTAATATAGGGTTATACATAACATAAATTCGATTATAAATATTAATTATAAAGCTAAAAATATTTCCTACATAATGGTATTTTATTTATAATTTTTAGACATTAAATAAGTTAATTTAAATATGACACAATGGTGATGCAGTAATTACATAATTAATGAAATATTAAAATAATTGAAAATATAAATACCCAAATAAATGTAATTTGAGACTTTTTATGAATTAAACTAATTTTATAGGTTACTATTCCATGTTAGTATGGATTTAATTATGTTATTTGTGAATTAATCATGCTGTTAAGAGTTTCACAAAAATCAAATACCAAATAGTATCAAAATTGAAATAAAAGAGTTTTTAAAACAAATATTATATTATTAATTGATATTCAATTCTTAAAAATCTAAGGTTCGGCCAAGAGACTTATATAATGATTGGTGTATCATTAATGAAACACTTGGGGTTCTATTGGATATATATGGTATGTTTATTAACAATATAATATAAAAAGACAAAGGGACATGGTAAATGTCAAACTATTTAACTAAGAGTTAAATATAAATTATAAGGTTAATTTAGTGACCCAAACTTGTCTAAAATATGTTTGTTGAAATTATTTCAACTCCTACCCACATTATAATCTCAATAATACACTTTTGAGCCACTAAAAACCGAATATGAATTTATTATAAATTAATACTTTATGTTTTTTCAAAAGATGCCCTCCTCCCCCTAATAAAAGGACACCACAACTAACCAAGTCTTCATACCATCAAAGCCTTTTGGTTCATCCAACCTCTACCCAAATACCCTCTCAAATATCCTCCCTTAATACTAGAGTCATTAATTTAGTCATAAATCCAACCTATGGATCCCTTTTGATCAACTCAATTGGAAGAACCTGAAGAAGAGGTAATGTTTTAATCACCCTTTTTCATGTTCCTTTCTTCATCAACTTATTCTTTACTTGTTTTTTTCATTCTAAAATAATACCTCAAGTATCTTCTATATACTGTTCTGTTATTATAAATATGGAACAACCATATTCAGTATTCTATCCATCCTTTGAATGACATGTCACCATACGTGCGTGCGTACGGCCTACTGTCTCCACGTCGTGGTGTAATTGTTATTCAATACAATATTATTTTTATGGGTATAATAATGATGTGTAATCCATGTAAATAATAAATATAACATGATAATGGTTCTGTATATATGATATAACATCCAATTATATATTATTTAAACATCAAAAAAATGATGTTTTCACTCTTGCGTACGTACGGACTACCGTCTCCACGAACGCGATGAGATCCATTCCCCATCGTACCCATTCAAGTATAATTCTTATTTGATGATTAAAAATAATGTTTGAGGTAATTATATCATTCTAGATATGAATAAGATACAACCTATCCATAACAAACATGACTTATGTAACAAAATATATAAAAGAAAATGAGTAAGTTAACACCCGAAACGATAATAATACTAAGAAATTATTAACAAAGAAATGATAAAAGATCATATATGATATAATATTAATGTATATGATTATTTTATAATTTAATATAAATTATTTCACCACTATAAAATAGGTTAACCTACCCTAAACCAAGGTAAATTACAAGGTAAGGGTTTATTTCACAATCTCTTCATTATCTGAGGTTGCTTATACATAATTATCTACTGGGACCTACTTATCATCCACATCAATTTTTCTTAAAATATTATTTCAAAACATTCTTAATATTTTAAAAAATATGGGTTAAAGTCATGTATACCCTTGTTGGACTTTTTATAAAAAGTTTATAAGGAATATTTCTGTCTTTTTCCAAACAAGGTCCTTTTTAACCTTTTTGACAAAATTAAGGTAAGAATGTCTTTTTTAACTTATACAGTGGGTGTGGATATTTTCTACAATTATAAAATCATTGAAGCTTAACTTACATGATTATAAGAATATTTTCAAAGTAAATGTTTCATTTTATAATTATGTGATGGTTAAATTATTTCAAAATAGAAATTGATATTTCTCTAAAAAGTGTTTTGAATTCATCTATGTCAACTTCCTTTGATGGATTTTAAGTTTATTTGGAGTTGATTTATTATGATACACAACTTCCATATGTTATTGAAGGTTTTGTGATATCTTTGACTATGGATGTGCTATTTTTATACCATTCATGATTTATGGTTAAAATATTGACATTTCATATGCTACTTTTAATACGAATGTTTATGATATGTTTAAAACTTTTCATATGAGGAGTGTATTGGACATAGTATGTGACGGGTGGAGCCCGCTATAGCTCCTCGATGCATCGGTATTTCTCATGAGACATGTATATGTGGAATTGGCCGAGGCCCTTTCCCAATTTGATTTATGATTTTGGTCGAGGTCTTACTCATTTTTAGACGTCTTGGTTGAGGCCTTGACAAAACGTTTCAAAATGTTGGGCATTATATATTACCTCATTATGGAAATAATATTGATGGTTCATGTGGTCAATTGACTAGTAGAATACACATGATTATGTTTTATTATGGCATTATTTACTCATCTCATATTCGTGACATAAAAGTATTCATGTTTATTATTGGTAAAGGCTTGTGGTTTCAATTATTTACCATTCTTAGTATTTATGTCATTTTCCGCTGTATTACTTACCCTTACTGAGCTTTTGAGCTCACCCCTTTCTTATGTTTCATTTTCCTAGGATATGAGAATGTGAGTTATTAGTGACCTGTAGGAATAATCTAGGAGGCTTGGATATTTATAATGAAATATATTTGTGTTTTATTTCTCTTCATGCTGTAATGTTGAACTTATGTATGAATCTTGTTTCATATAATACAAAACTGATCGGCCTTTTGAGACATGATTTACTTATGATCATGCCAATGTTATGTAAAAATTCACCGACTCTGGGAATCTAGGGTCGGGGCGTTACATCTGGTATCAGAGGAATTTTAGTACAAACCTTGGAAACTAGATTTAGATAAACTCAGATTAGAGCATGTAGACGGAAGATGGACTTTGAGGATTATTATAGAAGAACTTCCTAGAATTTTGGTATTGTAGAAATGTTGTGAGTTTTCCGACCAATACATCATTGTGTGGATACGAGCATGTAGAGGTGGATCTGGAATAGATGTACCTTGGGGTAAAACTCAAAAACACCACTTTGAGGTAGACCTGAATGGGAACTGGTGCACGACAATGGGCCTTGCTACACTCTTGGTTACGAACTCCCATGTGATATGCTTATGATAATTCTCATTTTCATTACAAAATGTTTTGAAGGGTTTATGAGTATATAATTCCTCAAAGAAAACATTTTTTTAATGATTATGGATTATATCCATAAATTGTTCAATTTATGTTTAGTGTTTTTCAAGTATTGAATTATGTATTTTGATTCATTAACTGATCTAGTTGATGCCATTGTTTAGAAATGGCGCCTAGTGGATGAATTGGAAACTGTATCAATGAACACACTCCATATAGGGATTTCCCTCCTGCTCAAGATAATTATAGTGGTGCTGGTGATGAAATTGGTGCTGATTAGCTAATCACCATAATGGGAAAACTCACTCATGTTATGAATAATAATCATACCCGTATGGAGCACCCAGATCCGCATCATGGAGGATCAATTTTAGACCGCTTCATGAGCCAACAAACAACTAAATTAAATGGGAGTACAAATCCCTTAGTTGCTGAGCAATGGATAAATTCCTTGGATAAAATATTCCATGCCTTGGGGAGTAGTGAAAGGGAAAAAGTTATCATGGCAGTTTACCGCCTCACTAGAGATGCTGATCAATAGTGGTTATTGATTCAAAAAACAAAAGAAGATGATGATGTATCAAATATGGAATGGAGGGAGTTCAAAGAGATTTTCTTAGAAAAATAATTTCCTCATGACCATCGAGCGGATATGGAAAGAC
The DNA here is from genome assembly GCA_963277665.1 of Viscum album. Lineage (NCBI taxonomy): Eukaryota > Viridiplantae > Streptophyta > Magnoliopsida > Santalales > Viscaceae > Viscum > Viscum album. The sequence goes on along the minus strand of OY728130.1, from coordinate 1,797,250,929 downwards.
GATTTCTGAGTCTGAGGAAAAGGTCGATGAGAATGTCGCTAACTATGAGGATAACATTACAAGGTTAGCGAGGCATGCTTTACATTATATATGTAACCCAAGAAGTAATATTGATCATTTCTTTGATGGGTTAAAACCATTTCTCCATCGAGCATTACTATCACAATCCTTATCATCATAGGAAGATATTGTCTCGCGTGCTATCAAGATAGAAAAGTAATTCTCTATGTCTTATGACATCAAATCAAAGAAAGAGATGAAGATATCTGTTGAACACTCTAGGAAAGGAAATAATGAAACAAGGAAGAAGGGATGAATTGAATTTCCACCCTATGATAATTTCAGAAGGTAAAACCCTGGTTCCTATCTAAAATGAAAAGTAGTATGCTACAAATGTGGACATAAAGGTCATATAGCTAGTGATTGTAAAGGAAAGAAAGATGTACCAATATTAAATGCTACAATTGCAGAGAGATGGAACATTACACAAATGAATGTCCTAAGAGTAAGGGAAACTTACCTCAGAAAAGGATAAGGGATCATGGACATGCTTATGTAATCACTACTGCTGAGGTTAAAGCCCCGAATGACGTGGTGGTAGGTAATTTAATGGTTTCCTCTAGTTTAGAAAATTCTTTATTTGATTCCGGATCATCGCATTATTTCATATCTTCCCAGATTTCTATAAAAATTAGATATTTTCCAATTTGATTTAAAAGGGATTTGTCCGTTAAAACTACTAAGAGAAGTATCATTGCTACAAAATTTTGTGGATTTGTTCCCATTAGGGCATATAAATGTTCATTATCAGTTGATCTCATCGTCATACCCATGACTGAATTTGATATAATCCACGATATGGATTGGAATTCAGACCATGATGTGAAAATATATAGTAAGAAGAAGGAGGTTATGATTTTTGATGATGATGATAAAGAACACCTTATCTTTATAGCAGAATCATCACCACCTGATTCTTATCTAGATCCACCCCCAGTAGCTCAACTAAAATCAATTATCAGGGAAGAATAGAATGAAATAACTGTGGGTGAGGAAAGGAATTTTCAAATAGAGGATGTACTTATTGTGAGAGAATTTGTTGATGTGTTTCTAGAAGATTTACCTAGACATCCTTCAGAATGAGAGCGTTTTACATTGATTTCATTCCTGGTTCAAGGCCTATATCGAAGACCCCGTATAGAATAACAATCATGGAAATAGTAAAACTAAACAAACAACTAGAGGAATTGAGTAATAAGGGATTTATTCACCCTAGTTTTTCTCCAAGGGGAACCCCTGTCCTTTTTATTAATAAGAAAGATGGATCTATGAGGTTATGTATCCACTACAGGGAAATCAATGCTATAAAAATAAAGAAAAAGTATCCCCTACCTTGCATTGTTGAGTTATTTGGTCAACTGCATGGAGCTCAAAACTTTTCAAAGATTGACCTTCGATCTGGATACCATCAGTTGTGTGTGAATAAGGAAGACATTCTGAAGACATCATTTCGAACAAGGTACGGGCATTATGAGTTTATAGTAATGCCTTTTGGATTGACTAATGCTCCCACTGTATTCATGGATCTAATGAATTGAGTTTTCCAGGAATATCTCGATGATTTTTTAGTGGTATTTACTGATGATATCTTGGTATATTCCAAAATCTATGAAGATCATGAAAATCACTTGCGCATTATCCTGAAGAGTCTGAGAAGACATGATTTATATGGGATGTTTAGCAACTGTGAATTCTGGCTTTAGGAGATTTTTTTTCCTGGCTATATTGTCTCTAAATATGGAATCTTTGTTGATCCTTCTATGACCTAGGAAATACAAGAATGGCCTGCACCGATGAGTATAACTGAGGTACACAGTTTTTTTGGTTTAGAAGGTTATTATCGACGTTTCTTCCAAAACATTGCCCGATTGGATAACCGATTAACGAAGCTCAAATGTAAAGGGGTTAATTTTTTTTGGAAAAAAGAGTGTGAATAATGTATTGAAGAACTACAGAGAAGATTAGTCAATGCTCCTATTTTTACTCTACCATCGAGAAATGACGGGTTTGTTATTTATAGTGATGCATCGAAAAAATGCCTTGGTTGTGTCCTTATGCAGAATGATAGAGTTGTTGCCTATGAATCATGATAGCTGAAAATTATTTAGAAAAACTATACTTCTCTTGATCTTGAGTTAGTTGTTGTAATCATTGCTTTGAAGATTTGGAGACACTGTCTCTATGGTGAAAAATGTGATATTTATACTTATCACAAGAGTTTAAAGTATATTTTCTCATAGAATGAACTGAACATGAGGAAAAGGAGACGGGTTGAACTACTTATGGATTATGATTGTATGATACACTACCACCCGGGGAAGGCAAATAAGGTGGAAGATGCTTTGAGTAGAAATGATCATGGAGTTTTGAACAAGATGAGAGTTGAAAAGGATCCTATATGCGTGGATCTAGTAAAAATGGATATGGGAATCACCATGGAAGGTGAAACGTCAATATTTTTTCAAATGGATACCAAACCGTATTTACTAGAAAGGAAAAAGAGTTCTCAAACCAGTGATGAGGAGTTTCAAAAGAAGATTAAGCTATGAATGATGGGAGATTGAGTGAATTTGTGTATGAAGATGGAATTTTAAAACTTGGGAAGAGAATTTGTGTTCCCAGTATACCTGATCTAAAAAAGATATAGTTCCAATTTATTTATACACCCTGGGAGCACCAAAATTTATAGATATTTGAAGGAACATTTTTGGTTGGACAACATGAAGTGGGATATTGCTAATTTTTTTTCAAGAAGTATGGGTTTTCAACAAGTGAAAGATGGAAGGAAACAGCCTAGAGGAGTCATGAAACCTATTCCCATAACTGAGTGGAAATGGTATGATATTATGATGGACTTTATCATGGGAATACCAAAGACTCCTTGAAAGAACGATCCAATATGGGTCATTGTTGATCGTCTTACCAAGTCAACACATTTTCTTGATATAAGGGAAGATTTACCACTCGAAAACCTAGAAAGACTATATATTAATGTAGTTGTGAGACTTCATGGAGTACCCCTATCGATATTTTCTGATCGTGATCCCCATTTTACATCAAGATTCTGGAAAAGTTTTCAGAAATCCCTGGATACTGATCTTATTTTGAGAACTTCTTACCACCCCCAAACTGATGAAAAATTAGAATGGACTACACAATCCTTAGAATACTAGTTGAGATCATGCTCACATGACTTTTAGGGTATGTGGGATCAATATTTACCTATGGTAGAATTTTTCAATAACAATAGCTTCTATTCGAGTATTCAGATGGCACCATATGAAGCGTTATACGGAAAGAGATGTCGCACACCAACATGATGAGATGACGTTGGTGAAAGAAAACATGTAGGCCCAGAACTGGTGGAGGAAATGATGGAAAAGGTGAAGTTAATCCAAAGCCACATCAAAGCATCTCAAAGAAGGCAGAAGATCTATGCCGATAACCAAAAGAAGGATTTGAAATTTTTGGTAGGAGATCAGGTTTTCTTGAAGGTATCTCCATTGAAGGGAGTTATACGTTTCAGTATGAAAGGTAAATTGAGTCACAGGTTCATAGGACCTTTCAAAATTCTAGAACGAATTGGGGTTGTAACTTACCGCTTGGCAATGCTGCCAAGTCTCTCCAAAGTTCACGATGTGTTCCATGTATCATTGTTGAGAAAATACATGTCCGAACCAACGCATGTACTCACTTACGATGAATTAGAACCGAAACGTGATCTATCTTATTGCGAGGAGCCTGCCAGGATTTTTGATACAAGAGAACAAGTTCTGAGAAACAAGATGACTCATCTGGTAAAAGTTCTATGGAGAAACTATAAGATGGAAGAGGAAACGTGGGATCCCAAGGAAATTATGATGAAGAACCACCCGAGTCTTTTTATGCAAAAATACTCTAGAAATTTAGAGGAGGAAATTATTTGAAGGAGGGGAGAATGTAACACACCAAGATTCCACGTTACGCTTCTCATTGAATAATACAGTAGCGTGTGTTGTACACAACATCGAGTTCAAACACAAACCACAACCAATAAAACTTGCCTTTATGAATAGTAAGGCCCAATTTTTGAAAGTTTATACATTTTATCTTTCAAAATGGACTTCATTTTTGAATTCAGAATATCTAAATTATTCTAGGGTGATTTTTTGGTATATTTTTGAAAACATTTAATTTTTGATGAATAGTGAAAAAACACTGAGTAATAGTTTAAAACCGAATATTTATTTAAATACTTATTTATTTTATTTAAATTTAATTAAGATCAAAATAAATACATAATACATATATATGTTCAATGTAATTCATTGGAGTTAGTTTAGAATAATTTTAGATATATAAAAATTATATTGAACTTTTCACCGTCTTTTACCCACCTCCTAGGAAAATTTGGTAATTCACATATAACATAATTTTACAGCTTCTGTGAGTGAAATTTAGAAAATCCGAGAGACATGGTTAATATCAAGGAGAAAAATGTGGTTTAATCGGATAAAAATAATTTTTGGTGAATAGTAACTTTTTACTTTTATTTACCACGGTTAAAAGTAAATAGGGTAATTAAGGGAGAAAATGATATTAATATTACCCTAACACATGTACTAATTTTATTGGACAAGTGAATCTTGACCAAAACAATCTTTAGGAATAAAGTATTATCATTTAGATCCACTTTGATTATATTTGGACATTTATTATTATTTAATTCAATGAAGAGTTAAAAGAGTTAAAATCAATGTTTATTAACTGAAACATTTTTAATATAGTGTTATAATTTAGATAAAATTGATTATAAATATTCATTATAAAGATAAAAATATTTCATGAATAATGGTATTTTATTTATAATTTTTATACATTAAATAACATAATTTATTTATGACACAGTGGTGAAGTAGTAATTACCTAATTAATGAAATATTAAAATAATTGATAATATAAACACCCAAATAAATGTAATTTGAGACTTTTTATGAATTAAAATAATTTTATTAGTTAATATGACATGTTATTATTTATTTAATTATGTTTTCTAGAAGTAATCATGCTGTTAATATTTTCAGGAAAATCAAATACCAAATACTGTCAAAATTGACTAGAAAGTGTTTCTAAAACATATATTATATTATTAATTGATATTCAATTCATAAAAATATAATTTTTGGAAAAAAGACATATATAATGATAGTTGTATTATTAATGAACCTCCTTTGGTTTAAATGGATGTATATGGTATGTTTATTAACCATATAATATATAAATACAAATAGACATGGTAAATGTCAAACTATTTAACTAAGTGTTAAATATAACTGATAAATTTTATTTAGTGACCCAAAAGTATATAAAATATATTTGTTGAAAATATTTAGACCCATACACACCTTAGAATTTGGATAATCCACTTTGGATCCATTAGAAACCGAATATGAATTTATTATAAATTAATACTTTATGTTTTTCTTAAAGAGCCCCTCCTCCGCCATATAAAAGGACACCACTTTTAACCAAGTATTCATACCTTAAAAGCCTTTTGGATTAGCCAAAATCTTCCCAAATACCCTATCAACTATCCTCCCATAATCCTAGTGGACTTCCTTTAGTCAGAAAGACAACCTAAGGATTCCTTTTGATCAAATCAAAAGGAAGAACCTGAAGAAAAGGTATTGTTTTCACCACCCTTTTTCAAATTCATTTCTTCTTCAACATCTTTTTTCATTCTTGTTTACATTCTAAAATAATAACACAAGTATCTTCAATATACTGTGATGTTATTAAAAATATGTTACCCCATATTCAGTATTTTATCCATCCTTTCAATGACATGTCACCATACGTGCGTACGTACAACCTACCGTCTCCACGTCGTGGTGTAATTGTTATTTAATACATTATTTGGATCGGTATAATAATGTTGTTTAATTCATGTAAATAATAAATATAACATGATATTGATTCTGTATACATGTTATAACATCCATTTATATATTATTTTAACATCCAAATAATGATATTGTCGCTCGTGCGTACGTACGGACTACCGTCACTACGAATGTGATGAGATTCATTCCCCATCATATCCAATCAAGTCTAATTCTCATTTGAAAATTAAAAATAATGTTTAAGGACTTAATATCATACTGGATATGAATAAGATACATCCTATCCATTAAAAACACAAATTCTGTAACAAAACATATAATAGAAAACGAGTAAGTTAACACCCGAAACGACAATAATACTAAGATATTATTAACAAAGAAATGTTAAAATATCATATATGATATCATATTAATGTATATGATTCATGTATAAATTAATAACAATGATTTAACCATTATACAGTAGGTTAACCTACCCTCTACCAAGGGAAAGTACAAGGTAAGGGTTAATTTGACAATCACTTCATTATCTGAGGTTGTTTATACGTAATTGTCTAATGGGACCAATTTTTCAACCACATCCATGTTTCTTAAAAATGCATTTCAAAACATTCATACTATTTCACAGAATATGGGTTAAAGTCATTTATACCCTTGTTTGAATTTTTATAAGAAGTTAATAAAGAATTCTTTCTGTCATTTTCTAAACAAGGTCCTTTTTAACCTTTTCGACAAAATTATGGCAAGAATGTCTTTTTTAACTTATACGGAAGGTGCGGCTATTTTCTACTGTTATAAACTCTTCTAAGCTTCCCTTAAAAGATTATAAGAATATTTTCAAAGTAAATGTCTGATTTTATAATTATGTGACTCTTAAATGATTTCAAAATAGAAATAGATATTTCTCAATAAAGAGTTTTGATTTCATCTATGTGAACATCCTTTGATAGATTTTAAGTTTATTTGGAGTTGATTTATTATGATACAAAACATCCATATTATATCGAAGGTTTTGTGATATTTTTGACTGTGGATGTGATATTTTTATACCATTCATGATTTATGGTTATTATATTGACAGTTTGTATGCTAGTTTTAATACGAATGTTTATGATATGTTTAAACCTTTTCATATGAGGAATGTATTAGAATTAGTACTTAATAGGTGGAGCCCTCTATAGATCCTCGACGCATCGGTAGGTCTCTTGAGACAACTAGATGTGGAATTGGCCGAGGCACTTTACCAATTTGATTTATGGTTTTGGCCAAGTCCTTAATCATTTTTAGACGTCTTGGCTGTGGCCTTGAAATAATTTTTTAGAATGTCTGGAATTATACATTCCCTCATTATAAAAATAATATTGATGGTTTATGTGGTCATTAGACTAGTTGAATAACCATGATAATGTTTTATTATGGAATTATTTAATCATCTCATATTCTTTCCATAAAAGTATTCATGTTTATTATGGTAAAGGCTTGTGGTGTAAATTATTTACGATACTAGATATTTATGTCATTTTCCGCTGTATTACATACCCTTACTAAGCATTTGAGCTCACCCATTTCTTATGATTAATTTTCATAGGATCTGAAGAAGTTAGTTATGAGTGACCTTTAGGAATAATCTAGTAGGCTTGGATGTTTCTAATGAAATATATTTGTGTTGTATTTCTCTTCAAGCTGTAAAGTTGAACTTATGTATGAATCTTGTTTCCGATAATACTAAACTGATCGGTCTTTCAAGACATGATTTCCTTGTGATCATTCCAATGTTATGTATCAATGCACTGAATCTGAGTAACTAGGGTCGGGGCGTTACAATATTTTCTTTATAATCAATTAAATTTCCTTAGTGAATTAAAATATTTTAATTATAAAACAAAAAACATATATTTTTATTAATATATTTGGCCCAAATATTTTGTAATTAATTTAATTTTTTGTTTTAAATAATTATTTACCATATTTTGGTGTTTTGTTCATCCAAAGCAATAAAAAAGTTGAATTTATTTCCACATAAAATATATAATAAAATAATAGAGTGTAACACAGTCACTTATGTGTCCTGTATTATGATGATGCATTGGTAAATATATCAAAAACATATCATAGAATTAGCATAAGTGGTACATTATTTGAGATTTTACATAAATTACCTTCTATGTGAGAGATTTTTGGTGTATGTCGACCAAAATAAATTGAGGTACATCATCTTATAGTGGGACCAAAACCATCTAAATTAATGGTTGGTCAAGTTTATATTGTATTCCTACTTATCAATAGAATACATCCATGGAATAAAGAGTATTCACTCATATACAATGAGAAGAAATACTTTGAACTTGGTGGTGTAAGAATACAGTGGTGAGTGGAATATGATGATCCCCTTTTCTAATATGTATCATGACTTTTAGATGTACCTAGGTCTAGAGGCTCTTACATTATTATCTATCACATTTTCACTCATTATTAGTGTGAATATGGTTAAGAAATATATAATGATTTTATATTTATGCTGGAAAACATATAGGATGAGGATATTATACTAAACTGGTCCCTTTATACCAATGCGTTTTATACATTTGAGGTCATTTCATGGTCCTTATGAGCATGTATAAAGAATTGATGAGGGAAATATAAAGATTAATGTGGGTTACGCATAATGGTTTTTTTCGGATGTATCAAAATATATGAAAATGGTATTTATGGACTAGGATGATAAGGGTTCATGTGTTTCCCTACAAATCAATATGTGAAGACAGAGTAATGGTACCCCACTAGTCAACTTCAGTAGTTTCCCATTATTAAGTGAAACTGGGATGATGTGACCCTTGATTATATGATAGGTTTCCAAGGACAACCAAATGTGGATATGTATTGTGGTTTATTATAGTTTGGATAACTAAAAGTCCTCATTACATATCAATTAAATGTATATTTTTATATGAAGTGATGGGCATGCTCTATGTTCTAGAGATAGTGTGTTTACATGAAGTTTCCTGGGCCATTTTTTCTTTTTGATATGCTCATTTCACATATTGGTTCTATAATGGGTTGTATAAGTTACTTAGTATGTAGGATTGACTTATTACTAATTATCACCCTCGGACAAGGGGTCATTTTGATCCCACTATCTAGATTTTAGGCAACATGTTATGAGAATACATCATAGACAATTAAGGTCTATTGGATAACTATTTTTTGAGTGAATAATTTTATAAAAAATATTTTTATTAGTAATTGATACATCTTACTCATTTTTAGGCCTTGTAATATAGGACTTTTCATTAAACTGTAGTTTTAATAGAGTCCCAAGAGTTACTAATTGTGGGGTCATGTATCATCTTGGAGATGATAGAGTATATTCATTTGATCAGAATGGGATTATTGATAGCTCAAAAATAGATTATTTTATAAGCTATCCAGCAATTATAACCAATGGTGTTTCTTTTGGTATATCATATATTTTTATGGGCATCACCTAGGTTGTAACATCATCAGATTTGAATACAATACATGTTGTAAAATAGGTATGTTGGGACATTTGAGATTGTATAAAGGATTGGTATAGTGTCATACAGGTAAAATATACCCTCTAATTATTTAGTTTTATTCAGGATTTAATTCACATATCATAGTTTACTGGTATTATCATAACCATTATCTTGTTATTGACACTAATGATAAAAAAATTACTTTTTCTACAAATTTTTAAAATCATCAAGAACATGTAGTGGATAATTGAGACAAGATCATTCATGGGAAGATAGTTTCTCTAGTGTACGTGCAATGGTAGCATAGATTTATTCAGCAGGAAACATGGTTATGAGAGTATGATATGTAAGAATCGTGTCTGAAGTAATTTTTTGGATGAGTCCCAGTAATGTTATAGAGTATATCTTGAAAATGAACTACTATATGGTGCCGAGTTTATAAAACCACATAACTTCATAATGTACAAAATCATTTAAATTCTTAATAATTCGTATTTTTTATTCACATTATAAATGTTTAAATTTTTTGGTATGGGTTCAAGAATTCCCAATGGTGTTTCAGAGGGTTTGAGACATGAAATAACTGAAAATTAATATTGCAAGGTGGGTGCACTGTTATATAATATTTAGTGCCAACCATGCACTAAATTCATACAGTTCTAAGGGCATCTCATAAGACTATTTTTATGTTTGTAAAATGGTCTCTTCAATAATGTCTACAATCTAAGACACCATGAAAAACATATAATTTACTATATAAATGATATCATAGTTTTCACATGTTATTCTAAACCATATAGTCAGTCCAAATTGTGTATTCCAGATCTATCTAGCACGGTTTTAATACGTTTTGATTATATTAAAAAACAATTAACCATACAAATATGGGTTATGGTTCCCTTAGTAGTGGAAACCACAATATTATATTTTAGTTTTCAAATTCATGTATCATAACTAGGTATTTTTTCATCTACATTAATGATATAAATTTAATGAAATTTCCCCCATTACATTAACACCCAAAATCTTCTCATTTTCTACTACAAAATCATCAAATAATAGAAAATAATTTATATATTTTTCTTCATTTAATATTTTCTGTGAGTATCCTTTGGTTCTTGTGATTTTTGAGTGTTATTTATTACGATAGGTAGGTGTATGTAAGTCTAATACTCTTTTTTAACCATTAAAAAATTTGTTCACCAACTAGTAGTCTCGTGTTGGGTTTGGTAATTTATACCTTTTCAGTTTAATATTTTCTTTTTCAACTATAACCATTTATGAATGAACTTGGTTCCTATATTTTATGTTTATACTTTTATGAATATAAGATAGGTTATTTCTAAAATATCTTTTATTGTATTTTCATTCTCTCTTATGCATGTGGTGTGAATTCATGCCAACAAAAGTTATTCTTGGACTAAAATAGAAATGATTTTGGGAAACCCTTATTATTATTATTGAGCCTTTCCACTAGATATTAATTGTACATTAGTGATTCAAAACCATGTCCTTGTTCAAAACATGAGTCAACCCCAGCCTTAGAGTAAAACTAAAAATTAATGTGGTGACCTTAGGTGTTTCATGAATTAAATATGGACCAAGTTCACTGATTCATGTACTTATGAAACAACCAAGTAACCATTAAATGTATTTGTTATATGAACTAACAACTAAATTAAATTAGTTATTTTGATAAATGATTTTCCTCATGGTGATGTGGAATGCCTTGGATTACCTCCTATGATTTTAATTTTATTAAATAATGATGTGGAAGGATTAGGATTACATACTAGGATTTGGCGATTTCCTAAATATGATATAGAATTCCTTGGAATTCATCCAAGGATCTTGATTTGGGTGAAGATGTATTTGGAATGAGGTGGATTATCTTATGAATCAGGTGATTCTGGATGTTTTTTGAATTTTGATGGATGAAATTTGGGAATATTACTTTGTCCTATATTTATAAAATTCATATGATTATAATAGGATTCAGTGAAGATGTATGAGATTTTTGGTATTCCTATACTATTTCAGAAGATCCAATGGTTATTTCTATTCATTAAATAAATTCCCTGGTTCTACTTGGATATAGTATTATTTTTGGTAACTAATGAACTAGATAAATGAGCTTTCTATGTGAAATTTACTTCTCTTCTATGTTTAGTACTTCAGATTATTAAGATCCAAGAAATCTAGAATTAGACAAGGTTGGTAAGGTCGATCTTGGGAGTCACATGAGATCCCATGGATCAACAATGGTTATTTATATTTTTTCCATTACACAATAATTCATATCAATATGAACTTTAACATAGATTGTATATGTTAATAGATTTCATATATGGTTCCCTACTAATCTTCACTCATACTCTTATCAGGACATAGTTGGTACATGATTAGACTTTATGTTTATAATATAAGATATATAAATAGTTCATATAATTAAAATTTATAAATATTGGCTTGGATAAATCATGGAAGTTTGGACTAGTATAGGAATCATGACTAATTTTAAATATTTTATTATATATATTAATTTGTTATTTTTAATAAATTGATCTTCCCATAGTGGATCATCTTCAATTTTCTATCCTTTTATAACATTTATTTTCATATAGAAATGTTTTTGTTGTTTATTTTAATATTCTATGCTGTCTATTTCATTTTTTATCTAATGTGTGATATTTTTTCAGTGATGATAATATTTCACTCTAATATGATGGTATAGTTTCCCTTACAAAGACACCATATAAACTTGATTCTTATCAAATTTTATGGAGTATGAGGATTCATTCTTGACACATTGACGAATATTTGAATCATTAATGAATATTTCTATATCAACTTTACTATTATTCATAAAAACTCTATATTTATAGATTTTATAATTAATTATAATTCTATTAAAATAATATAAAAAATTTAGTTGGGATCATGGTCGTGAAGCACTAAAAACTTGGAATCAAGTTATTACATAAAAATACAAAGTATCATTTTAACAATAATTGTTTAATTTACCTTATCCCCAAAACCACTAATGGATCTCGCAATATCCTCGACCCAACTGAGGAAGTCATCCATATTTTCATCTTCATTTGTCTCAGGATCATCATATATAAATATTCAAACCTATAGATTATCTTTTTTAAATTTATATTACTATCAATACTATTTTTAATTTATCTCAAATACATTTTCATGATATAATCCAATTAACTTTAAAGAACTACTTATATTAAAGATATATAAATATTATTTTTTTAGAAAAAATAACATTCTTAAAATTATTTCTATATACCATATTCAAAGTATCTTTAGTATAATGAGGTACAAATACATCAGTAGTAGCCTTTAATTTATTCATTTTTTATAATATATATGAAAACATCTAATAATTCCATATATAATAATTATTTATAAGATAAGTTAGAATAGAATTATTTTTCACTAAATTAGTGTGATCCATATCAAATATAATAATGTAAAATTTAAAACCAGAAACATAGTGGAACCTATTATCTCCATACTATAAATAATATATTCATCATTGAAGGGAACATAGATTCTCTAAAGCTTCATTAAAATGACCCTCGTGAAGATTAATAATTAACTAATATTGGGGTCTACTCAATGAAATGATTTTCTTTTACAATTCATTTTCAAATATACTCTAAAACATGTTAAAGTGAATGAAAAGATCATTATCTAGAATATACACAAACATCGATGCACTAACACAATAGTAATGACATATTTTGAAAATTCCACCGCATAAAATGAATGGTTACATACTTACAGGGATATAGAATAAACCAAGATAACCTGAGCTTCTAGATTTAACATGTTAGATATAATGAGTAGGTTTTATATTTTATCTGATGATAAATAATATATATACTGACTTCTGTAATATTCTCATACATATACTATTATATGTAAATTTAAATATAATAATAAGATAGTCTTTAACAAATATATACATTTATTATGTTTTTATTATTCTTCATCCACTTCTTCTTATTCTTCTCTTTTTAATCCACTTTACATTCTTTTGTATTATTTGTGGATTACCACTACACTCCCTCCCTCATGTATTCTCTATTAAATTCTATCAAAATTCCAAAAAGTATGTTTTCTATAATGTCAAATCATAATTGGAAATTCAATTTTATGTAAATAACTAGAATTAAAATACTCTATATTTATTTTGAGACTTTTGATAACTCATAATATTTTATCAATCTTAAGATATAATATAGCTATGTTGGGATAGTTTTTGATTATTCCAATATACAATGACATATGACACATCGTCAAAGTTCACAAATTCCAAAAAATAATATTTAACATAACATATTTTTTCACATCTATAAAATTTATATTAGAATAATATTATGATTTATATTTTTATTTACACGTAACATCTACAATTATGTGAATCGCAAGATAATTTAAAAATATTATTAAACAGATGTGACAGTTATAATATATTCATTAAATTTTAAGTAATAATTGGAATAACCATATTATGAAATATATGTTTAATTATGTTCATTAATAAAATGATTAATCAACTATGTACTTATTATAAATTTGTTAGAACCGAAGATAAAATATTTTAAAGATAAAAGATAAGTTTTTTCTAAAAAAAAAATTTGTGCGCACAATGTATTTCAATGGAAATGAATTTAATTTATCACTATTGATAAATTATTCAAATAAAATAAATATATTATATATTAAATTTAATTAATTAACATTCATTTAATTATTTTTATTATGATATGAATGAGAATCAAATCATTTTCGGCTTCAAAATTATGTTTTACGTAATTTTGTGTGTGGATATTATAATTAATATTTATAAATTACTAAAATTTTTATTTTAATAAAAAGGATTATATTTTTTAATTTTAAAAAATAACCTATGATTAAATATTGGTATTTTTCTAAAAAGATTATTTTTTTAGAGAATACTGAAAAATACCAATTTCTATTAAACTGTAATTTCCTTTTTTTAATTCAATTAATTGAAACGACCCATTATGTTTTGAATTTGATATTAAATTAACATAAAGATCATTTATTTATAAATAATATTATTTATTTCATAGCAATCAACATTAAACATGTATTTTTAAAAGTCAAGTGTTCTGCTTAAAAACAAATTTGTATAACAACAATGTTTTTAAGCACGTAATGTGTTTTTATAATATTAAATAATTTTAATCACTATTGTTTATTTTATTTAAATTTATATATTATATATTAAAATTTTTATTGAATGTAACATCCGAGGTAAATAAAGAATATGATATTTTCATATTTATTAATATTTGTGAATTAAATATTAATTTTAATTTAAAGAGGATGCTATGTTCGATGTCATACTTGACAAGAACCAATGGGTTTCTCTGAAATCTCATGTTGTACACAATGCTGAGTCATGCGGAAAAAATATAATAATATAATATTATTTTAAATGTAGGTAACGCCTAGTTGTTGTATTGGTGGGAATGAATAAAACTAACTACAATATGGTAATAAATGTTTTTATGTTTTTAAATTTTTTCATTTCAAGTTAGAGGCTTGAAATGTGAATTAATTTAATTTTAAGCATAAATAATCTAATTTTCATTAGAAGGTCAATTTACCGCCTTTTGATGAAGAATCCTGTTTAAATCTAGTTTTTTTTTCATTTTTATATGTTTTATTTGAGGAAATAAAATTCTCCTTTATAATTGGTACATCAAAATTTACATTTGATGAAATTCTGGTATTTTTCTGATAATGTTCATTTTTTATGGAATAGTAAAAAATACACCATTTTAATTCAAAACAGCCTCTTAATCTAATTTATTTATATGGATAGATTATCATTTTAATTAATTTTAAAGTGTAATTAGATTATATTTTTACCATTCTATCCAATTTTGGACATTGGAAGTAATTTTATTTTGAAAAAGAAAGATAAACAATTGTAAATATTTTGATAGTTATTATTTCTTCAAAACACGCTTTTTTGGTTTTGTCAACGAGAATTAATTATAAATAAATTTATGCAACTTCTTTATTTTGAATTAAAAAAATGGATTCCATATTTTAAATTAGGAGGTCCGAAATTTTCAAATATGTATCTTTTATTTTTAGACATTAAAAATAGTAACTTCAGTGAATATTTTATTTACCATGGTAAAAAGGAAAATCTGGAAAATAAGGGTAAAAAATAATATTATAATAATATAATTACACTAACACGTGTCATATACCTGTTATCAAATACATAACCGTCCACGATCATCCTTGGGTCGATTTTGGGACCCCATGGAGCCACTTGTTTGTTAAAATGACACATTTTAAAAATTAATTCAATGTTAAGGAAAATATAACATATTCATATATGTCTTAGTAAAACAATTTTAATATTAGGTTATATAAGTGATATTTTCTACAATAAATAATCATTAGAAAGATAAAAATATTTACTATGTCATGGTATTTTATCTAGAAATTTTATACATCAAATAAAGAAAATTATTTATGACACAATGATAATGTAATGATTACCTCATTAATAAATGCTTTAAATAAATGAGATTATAAATATTAAAATAAACTTATTTTTAATCTTTTTAATCCATAAAATAATTTTATGGACTATTATAACATGTTATATTTCAAATAATGTAGGGTTTTTTAAATAATCAAGTTGTTATGGATTTTTTAAAAGTCATGATATGGATAGTTTATATATTGACATAAATGTGTTTTTAAAATGAATAATATTTTATTAAATGATAAAATAATCCTAAAATTATAATATTCGTCCAAATAACATATATGATGTTACCAAAGTCATTAATGATCCATTTTTTTTGGTATCTTGTCATTTTATATTAAATATATTAACCATATTGTATGAATATACAGTAGGAATGATAAATGTTAAATTAGTTAACTAAAGCTTAAAGCTAAAAGGTAAGGTTAATTTTATGACCTAAAATTTTCCAAAACCGATTTTCAAAGAGGATTGTGAACCATACTCATCTTATATTTTAATTAAATTAGTTGGGGACCTTTTTAAATCGAAATTTAGTTTATAATAAATTAATCTTTTCAATAATTCATAAAGAGGCCCTCCTCCCCACTTATAAAAATCTATCACCGATAACCCATTACACACACCTATCCATCCCCTTGGCTCATCAACCCTCTACCCAAATAATCTCACAAAATCCATATATTCCTCTTAGACTACTCAAATTGTGTATATGGCACTTCAAAAAAATCCTTTTGGTTCAAACCAATATCCATTGTGAATATTAGGAAAATATTGAAAAAAATTATTTACTGATTCGGTTAATTTATCCCAAGTATAATAAACATACACTAATGGTATCTATACTAAAATTATATCGAAATCCCACTATGAAAAATGCTATTTTTTTTTGTTATTTTATAAAAAACATGATTC
Source organism: Viscum album (assembly GCA_963277665.1). Lineage (NCBI taxonomy): Eukaryota > Viridiplantae > Streptophyta > Magnoliopsida > Santalales > Viscaceae > Viscum > Viscum album. Next base: position 1,797,234,010 of record OY728130.1, on the reverse strand, counting down.
TTGAAATGATAAATGTCATTGGAAATGGTTCCAAAAATAATGACCACTATTAAGTAATTATTATTTATATATATGAATCATGATTATGTATTTATAATTATTTTATTTAACTAAAATAGTTCTTGGTATAACTAGAAAATGAATTCAAACCCATATAATATTACAATCCTTAGAATTAAAATTTAATTGAAAAGCTATAATTTATGATCATAATATTTGAAATAAAATATGTAAAATTGAATGAAAATTTAAATAATGAAAAAATAATGATAACTCCTAAATATGGGGTTATGATGTAATCAAATTCATTTTCAAATATCATTGAAATATGGGTGGTTCTTAATCAAATTGATTTGGTTGTAGGGGAATTTATATTTTTTTCTAATGGATCAAGAGAGGGATATATTTAATTATTTTGTATGCATAAATATATGTTTTATAACAATATTGGATGAAAAAAAAACCTAGTGGGGGGGGGGGTTTCATCATCAATGGGTTTAAGTAGGTCTTAATGGGTGGCTACTGGACCCACATGAGTCTCATTGTAATTCTATGAAGCGTTTTTTGTTATTGGAATTATAGTTATCCCATTATAAATTACACCCTAAAACTTGTAACCCAAACTATAGTTCTTTGAAGGTAACCAAAATAATAAAGACCCATAACCCTTATTTTATAAATGGGATGAAATGTACTTTTGAATATTATTTGAAGACCACAGATAGGGGGTTATGCCTTTTCTAGTTTTAATAAGGGGGGATTCATCCACTTGTTCCATCCCTTACTCACTTTAATCTCTAATTGATCTAAGTGTTTCATCATCATTTCATAATATTGCCCATATTTATGACCTTAACCATCCTTTTATATTGTTTTTGTTATTATTATTATTCATCTAATTTTTTGTGAACCATTTAGGAATGTGATTTGTGATTCCACTGGCACATAGTGGAATTGAATAAGAAACAACGATCTTTCATGTGAAATGCATAGAGGGGGATAAAAAAAGAATATGTTATTATCATAACAAATCATATGGATTTAGTTATTTTATGAAATAATTTTATCTTGAGACATTGCTTAAATTTAGAGAAATTGGCCATCAATTTAGGGTTCTAATTGTACAAATTATATATCGTATTTCTGGATCTATGTTGGGAGTGAAGTATACATAAATTTTCATTAATTTGAAAAAATATTATTATTTTTCATAGCTTACATTGATTATATCCTTTTGATGATTTTATTTAAAATGAATGGTTAATTTATTTTTAATGATTATTAATGAGATATATGCTTATTAATATTGACAGAGATATGTTTGATTTTTGAATTAATAATAAAAATCGTGCATGGTGAATGTGGCAATTTTATTTTGAGCATTTTGATATCCTGGGTTACATTAAATTAATTGGATTATAGACACTAATTTGGGTATGATTATCTATAATTATGTTAATGCATTGATAGGCTGGAAATTCTTCGAAATAATTGAAATAATGGTTTATATATATTATGAAACAATTCAATAGTAGTTCCATTACTGAAAAGGTTTTAGTGGACCATATTATGTACTAATTGTTCCTATGAGTTGGTTTTGACCAATTTCATCGAAATATATAGTCAAACCATTATAAAATAATTTTAACATGAGTTTAGATTTTAAAATGGAATTTAAAATGGTAAATGTGGTAATTAAAATAATGATTTTAAAATCGTACTTCAAAATGAAAATAATACCTTTTCTATGTAGGAATTCACTTTTTGACCAAGTCGTTATATATATCATTTTATCTTATGAGACCCTTTTCAATTACTTAATAAAGTGTTTGTTGACGGTTATTTTAATATAATGTAATGTAATGACACAAACTTACATAAATTAAATTATCATTTTTATTGAATTAAATTCCCTATTATGGTAATAGAAAACGCATGCACTTATTTGTTTTTATTGTATCCTATTGAATTTAAAATATCATTAAGCATCATAACCATTTATAAAATAGTCATATAATAGTGATCAAAAAATTATAACAAATACAGGGTTATGAAAAATCCAATTGACACAAAAAAATGATGTGATGGCCTCGACTAGTTAGATCGTACAATTTTAAGCCCGTTTATTAGACCATATGAGGGAGATAGAATTAGTTGGATATTACCTTGACCAAGACCAAGACATTATCCAACAAATAAATCATGATAAAGGTACATGTATCAAAGGACCATGTATCAATGCCCTAATAATAGGATCATGTATATTTTATTCTCAATAATATAGTGATTATATGTACTTCTTATTACTGTTACATTATAAATGATTATGATTTTGATACGATAAAATAGAAATTTTATTTTAGGGTAACATACAATTCCAATAAAGAAATTTTCTTCGACGAGTTGATGAATTTCATAAAAAAATAATATATTTAAAAAGTTTTATTTTTAAATAATATTTATTACCTATATTATAAAATAAAATTTTATGAAGTTAAAAATAATCTTTATAAGGTTCAGAAAACTATTATTATCCAAAAAACTAATGTTATTCAATAATCATGGATTTTAATTTAAATGTGTAATTTATTATATTTATTGGATTATTTTGATAAAAAAATATTGTTTTTGAATTCATAATGTTGAAATTACCCAATGGTGAGTTCTTCAAAATTTTCCATTTTTGGAGAATTATTGGGTAAAAATTAAATACAGTATCAATATATTGTTTTTATTATGACATTATAATGACCAAATCATGGTATAAAATATTACATAAAAGAATTTACATGACCAAATATGTATTTATCGAATAAAATAATGTGTTTTTGGGTTATTTGATTAATTTTATAAATCCTTTATGAATCCTTGAAAGAGTGTTGTTGTGGGCGCCCTCAAATGATTAATGTGATTTTGGGGTTCTTAGGTGCAACAGAGTGGCAGACAAAGGTCGTCTTTCAAAGGAGGAAGTGAATTTAACAACTTATTAAAGGTATTCCAAAACAAATATAATATAATATAATAAAAACACTATTTTAAATGATGGGGTTTGGTAATATTTTATGAATCTAGAAGAAGTTTGCTGGAAGAAGATTGTATTTTGTTTTGTTTTTAGTTTAGAAATGATGTTCGATTAAAATGACACAACAAAAAGATGTTTTTTAGACAATATATAAAAGGAATAATCGATATAACTCTACCTATTCAATCAATTATTAATCATTATCATTTAAATTAATATTCACTTAATTATGATCCCTTAATTTGTTAAATCTCGAACCCTATGAGAATTAACTTTACCACGAAGATGACGTAAGTTTAACCTTAGGCTAACTTCGGAACATGCAATCACAACACCCTGCTTTGATTGATGTTCTAAAATTAGCTTATGGTCAGTGGTAAATTAAGGCACATAACCACTCTGTAAATTAGGATTAATTGAGTTTAGGAATTATATTTGAACTCTACAAATTGATCTCGTGTGGTTTTGAATTACCGGTTAAGGTTGCGTTCTCACAGTTCACACAATTCTCGACCTCGCGTGTTTTGTGTTAACTTTTCAATTTCTTGATTAGTTTCATTTAAATTAAAAACTCAATTAATATATCATAGTATGTGAATTACAGTTTCTCATTTATTCAAAATAATTGAATGAAGAAGGATAGAGGTCGATCGATTACTAAAAAGAACTACTCTTTCATGGGTGGCGTAATCATCGTAGAAGCGTTTTGCATGTTCAAAGGTTTATAATGGGTATAACCCAATAACGCTTTTAATAAATAATTCCAGCACAAAGAGGAATATTAAAAGAATAAATTTAAATAAAATAGAATAAAATAGAAGAAATAAAAAAAGAACAATGAAGTTTATTACATAAACAAAATCATTACAACATGAAGGAGAAGACGAAGGCTTCGTCGAAGGGATTCTTTCTTCAAGAGATACCCTTATTTAAATGGTTGGATAATTGGAGTGTGTCCACTTATCCTCTGTCCTAATATTCCCAATGCACGTCCCAACCCCACCAAATGAGAAAAACACCAATTTATAGAGTGGTGGGGAGGCTAGGTTCAAAGTGGTTTCAAGTGTGAATGGGGAATCTCGGCCAAATATTTTATGCCACATTTCACCGCCCATTTGACCACCAAAACGCGTGAATTGGCCAACCTTCCAGCAGGATAAAATGTTAGGATATGGGTCCTCTATCGCCTCTCCAAATTTGGGCTCAATCCAGGCCCATATGAAGGCGTTATGGCCGAAATACTAAAGCATATCCATTCTGGCGAGTCCATCCCAACTTTGACTTCATGTCCCATTTTCAACAACCCAATGCACTCTTTAGCTCTAGTGTCCTGAATAAACGTTGTAGATAATTATGTCAGGAACACTGTTACAAAATTTAAAATTCAAATAATAAATATAAAAATATTTATCTTCGAAATACTACAATGAACTATAAAGGGTAAAACTGAAATTTTCATCAAATATTCAAATGAATGATCTAATCCCAAATACATTCTAATTAAACATATTTAACACAATGTGAAGAAATTATATCATTTATTATCAATTAAATATTCAATAAAATAGTGTTTTATCAACTCCCCCACACTTACCCTTTTGCACACCTGGGCAAAACCTCATATGAAGTAACATCAATATCAAATTAAAACCAATTTTAAAACACATATCCTTGAGATAAAACAATTTCACACCAAGAAACAAAAGATATAATTCCTCATAAAAAACATTATTTCAAGTTCTTAATTTATATCATTAAATATATTTCCACTTCATTTATCCTCTCATTCACAAAACACTTACCTTGCTTGAATTTTCTCCCATCACACAAATATCAATTTTTTTGAAATGTCTTTCTCAACCAAACTCATACAAGGGTCACCATAGGCTTGATAGATTCCTACATCGCTACCCGATGTGAGTCAAGGAAATATGTTTATCATGAGGACTTTTCAGGGTTGTTTTGTGGATTTCGGTTGGTAGGATTAAGATGTGAAAAACTCTGAGGCTGAATGAGGAGGGCTTGACTCTGTTGAAGAAAAATTGAATTAATCTAATTTTCACTTAAATATGTTCTTATACTCAATCCCCGTAGTATCAATTCATCTCTATCATCATTAAATTTCATTAATGGTTTACACCATTCATCATTTTGGCATAAAAAAATTCAATCTTCTCAAACATGATTTTTTGAAAGCTCCAGATAGGCACAACTTTCCACCTCAATTAGAAGATCCAGAAAAGGAACAGCTTCACTTGTCATGAAAGCTCTAGAAAAGGCACAACGTTCAATATAATGACTTTCTTTAGCAGAAAACACATCTCTTAAGAATTTAATTTTCCTCCCAAAGTATCACAGAATATGGTGGCACATAACAATATAGATTCCCCCACACTTTAGCTCAACGAGATCATGCAATTTCACTTCAAGAGTTGGTTGGATAGATAAAATTAGCTTGTAATGTGGCTAACCTAACAGGCTATGCATGGATTCTAAGTAATAAAAGGATTAAATATTCAAGGTAGTCCATTATAAAAAAGGATTCTTTAAAATAGTGGCTTTAATACCAAACAAATGCCTTAGTAATTTAAACATAAGTACCTCAAACCCTCAAGATTTGACAGGAATATATCAAATTCTGTATAAATCAAGCATGGTTTGGTTCTCTTAAGAAGTGAGGTGAATGTAAAGAATATGAAAATAATGGTTCAGAAGCCTCACAGGAAAGTGATTTCAAATATAAAGACAGTGAGATGTGGCATGGGATTCAAAATTTGGTGTACATTCCAGGAAATTAATAAAAATTTGAACTTGAAACAAAGTCATTTTCAGTATTCATTTGAGCTTAGTTTCAAGGGATAAATTTTTTCACTCATTGATATGCATTTCAAAATTGTGATGAAATCATTTTAGCTCAAAAATAAACACACAATATTTGAAAAACACGCAATTTTTTTGTTTGTTTTTTTAAGGAAAACAATTGAAATTACTAAACTAAAAGGTTCCCTCCCCCACATGTAAAATATTGCATTTCCCTCAATGTAAACCCCTAAGATGATATATGCACATGAAATGCAGAATTTTTAAATAGGACAAATAATATAAAAGTGAAAGGGTTAGGAATAGCCTGATGTGCTCAAGTGATGATGGGGTCATGCAGTGTGATAAAATCCACTGCATCAGTAGGATGTACCTCAATGTATCTCTTCAAAAATTTCCCATTGATTGTAAAGCTCCTTCTAGTGTCCTCTTGTGTGATCTCCACTGAACCATAAGGAAAAACATTAGATACAATATAAGGACCTAACCATCTGGAACGCAACTTACCAGGCATCAGCTTCAGTCATGAACTGTAGAGAAGGAATTTCTCTCCAACATGAAACTCCCTTTGTTGGATCATTCTATCATGAGATGCTTTTGATATTTCCTTATAGAGCCTTGAGTTCTCATATTATGATAATCGAATCTCCTCATGCTCTTTAATTTGCAACTTCCTTTGAATTCCAACTTGGGCCAAATCCATGTTGCATTTCTTTATAGCCAAATATTCCTGATGCTCGACTTCCACTATGAGATGAAACGCTTTCCCAAAAACAATCCGAAATGGGGACATACCAATGGGGGTCTTGTATGCTGTCCTATAAGCCCACAATGCATCATCCAAGCACTTACTCCAATCCTTCCTATTTGGCTGCACAGTTTTCTCAAAAATTTGTTTCAACTCACGATTTGAAACCTCAGCCTGACCATTTGTTTGGGGGTGGTATGGTGTTGATGTTTTGTGTACAACCCATACTTTTGAAGGAGGGATGATAAATTACTATTGCAAAAGTGTGTCCCTTGGTCACTGATGATGGCCTTTGGTACTCAAAACCTGCAAAAAATATGTGCTTTGACAAAGTCCACAACAATATGAGAATCATCAGTCCTAGTGGCCTTAGCCTCCACCCATTTACTCACATAATCAACCGAAACCAAAATGTACAAAAATCCAAATGAACTAGGAAAAGGAACCATAAAATCAATGCCCCACACATCAAAAATCTCACAGAATAGTATGGGTTGTTGGGGCATCTCATGTCTCCAAGAAATATTCCCAGTGTGTTGGCAACGAGAGCATGACTTACAAAACACATGGGAATCATGGACCAAGCTAGGCCAATATAATCCTGAGTCCAAAACCTTCCTAGCCATCCATTGGGGTCCAAAGTGTCCACCACAAGCAAGTGTATGACCGAAATGAAAAACAGACTCAAACTCATGATTGGGAACACACCACCTAATGACTTGGTCACTACACATGTGTCAGAGGTAAGGATCATCCCACACATAAAACCTAGACTCACTTTTTAATTTTTGGACATGATGTTTCTTTAAATTTGCGGTGATTTCAGAGGCCACAATGTAGTTAACTAAATCTTCATACCAAGGATGCGTACCTAAGATGGAATAAATATGCTCATTGGGGAAAGTGTCCCGAAGTGGTACCTGGTCCAAGGTGTCATCCTCTAGTGTGTGAGTATGCCTACTTATGTGGTCTACCACCAAATTCTATGAACCCTTCTTTTCCTTTATCTCAATATCAAATTCTTGAAGAAGGATCATCCATCGAATCTGCCTGGGCTTTGCATCTGGCTTCTTTATGAGGTACCTCAAAGCTGCATGGTCAGAAAAAACAACTACTTTAGAGCCCAATAAATATGAATAGAATTTATCTAAAGAGAATATGACTACAAGAAACTCCTTTTCCATGGTAGTGTAGTTTTATTGGGCTGAATCAAGTGCCCTCGATGCATAGGAAATGACATGTGAACGTCCCACCACCCTCTAAGATGAGACAGCTCCAACTGTGAAGTTGGATGCCTCACACATAAGCTCAAATGGAAGGTCCCACCGCGGGGGCTGTATGATCGATGGAGTGGTCAGACACTTCTTTAGCTCAACAAATGATACCCTGCATGAATCATCGAAATTGAAGTCAATATCTTTTTGAAGCAATCGAGATAAGGGTAGACTGATCTTACTAAAATCTCTGATGAAGCGTCGACAAAATCCAGCATGTCCAAGGAATGATCGAACCTCACGCACACATGTAGGATATGGGAGGGATGAAATAATGTCTACCTTAGATTTATCAACTTTAATGCCACGTTGTGAGACTATATGACCTAAGAAAATTTCCTTTTCGACCATAAAATTACATTTTTCAAAATTTAAGACCAGATTCTTCTCAATACAACGATGCAACACATCACCCAAACTAGAGAGACATTCATCAAATGAGGATCCATGAACTGTAAAATATTCCATAAATACCTCCATGCAGGTCTCAATGAAATCTGAGAAAATACTCACCATGCATCTCTGGAAGGTACCTAGGGAATTGCAAAGTCTAAATAGAAACCTTCTGTAGGAAAAGTCACCGAATGGGTAGGTGAATGTCGTCTTATCCTGGTCCTCTACTTCAATGGGAACCTAAAAATAGCCAGAGAAACCATCCAAGAAGCAATAATACGTCCTACCTGCAAGTCTCTCAAGCATCTGGTCAATGAATGGAAGTGGGAAATGGTCCTTACGAGTGTATTGATTCAGTTTCCTATAATCAATACACACTGGAAAACTGTTTTGAACTCTCACAGGAACTAACTCATCATTTTCATTTTTTAAAACATTGAAACCTGTTTTCTTTAGGCACAACCTGAATTGGACTTACCCACTGAGAATCTGAAATAGGATAGATTATACCTGCCTCAAGAAATTTTGAAACTTATTTTTTAACAACCTGCAAAAGTGTTGGATTGAGTCTACTTTGTGGTTGCCTCACTGGTTTAGCCCCATCCTCCAAGAGAATCCTATGCATGAAAATGGAGGGGCTAATACCTGATATGTCTGCCAATGCCAAACCAATTGCCCTATTGTTATCTCTCAATAGATTAAAAAGTTTTTCTTCTTGTTCAAAAGAGTGATTGTTAGAAATGATAATAGGCAATCTATCACCACTCATTAAGTATTCATATTTAAGATTTGGGGGAAAAGGCTTGAGTTTCAATGTATGGGGGGATTTTTGGATGGAGAAATTGATGCAATAGACATATCTGCACAATGAATATCAGTATTAGAATAAAAATGATAACAATCAGAGAATAAAGCACCAAATCCATCAGCATACTCAATAGCCATGTCATAATCAGAGTTCACATGATCAAAATCAGAATATGATTCCATTTCAAAATCAAATCTTAGAGAGTCATGTTCCTTAAAAACAGGTGTAGAAGTACTCTTAGACATCAAACTAGAACCAATACTCATAATCTATCTAACCTTAGGACAATCCAATTCCATGGTGTTTTTACTTGGTGGTTCAAAATGGGAGATAACAAAAGCAGAATGGTCTTCTAAGGGGTACTTCATGGAATCCATAACATTAAATATCACAACTTCGTCTCCAAATTCGATGGAAAGTGAACCCTCATTGAAATTTAGGATAGTTTTGTAGTTTTGAGGAAGGGCCTACCTAAGATAATGGGGGCATGAGAACTTACCTGATCATCCTCCATGTTATGCACATTGAAGTCTTCTGGAAAGATTATGTCTCTTACCCGACAAGTACATCCTCAAGGATTCTCACTGTATATGTCATAGCTCTATTCTCCAATTGCACCACTACTCTTGTTGGCTTCAACTCACCAACCTGCAAGGAAGAGAATACACAATGAGGAATCACATTTATTGAAGCACCTAAATCACAAAGAGCTTCAGAGAAGTGAGACTCCCCTATGGTACAGGGGATGGTGAATGTCCCAGCATCCTTGCACTTTGTTGGAATTACTAGAGTTGGTGAAATGAGTACTGAGACATTCCTTCCAAGGTTTATCCTCTCATTTCCCTTGAGCCCTCTTCGATTGGTGCAGAGTTCTTTTAAGAATTTGGCATACCTTGGGATTTTCCTAGTGGCTTCAAGTAGAGGAATGTTGATCTCCACACGCTTGAATGTGTCCAAAAGCTCCTTTTTCATTGATTCATCAGCCATCTTCTTGGATTGAACAACCCTGTTTGGAAAAGTAAGGGGATACGGAGGAACATCATCAATCTTTTTCTTACCTTTATATCTCTACATGGATTTCTCATCAGTTGGTATGGAATGCGGCTTCTCCAGAGTTGAGGTTAATCCCTTTGGAATGGTAGGTACATATGTATTGTTCATTTGCTTCCCACTTCTCAATGTGATGGCACTGACATTCCCATTTGGATTTAGAGTGGGTTGGGAAGGTAGATTTCCAGAATTATTACTCACAAGTTCATGGAGGGTGGTTGCAATATGGCTCATTTGAGTCTTCAACTCCCTCAGCTCTGAACTTTGACTCTTCAGCTCATTCTGTTGATTAAGAACAATTTGTTTCAAAAGATCATCTGTATTAGAATCTACCTTTGGTGTAGGATTCTCTTGTTGCTGATTTGTTGATGTTTGAGCTTCAAATATCCTTTGGGGTTGTTGGAAACCCTATTGGTAAGGTGGAGGTTGCTGGATGTTTGGTTTAAAAGGGGGACTTTGTTTTTGTCCAGAGCCATACCTCATGTCCTGTTGATCTTTCCACCCTTGGTTGTATACTGGATCAAACTTCTTTTGGGGATATGGTTGTTGTTGTTGCTACTGATATGGTCTCCCAGGGAACATTGTTGCACAATCTTCTGTTTCTTGAAGTTGTGGGAAACAGTCAGTTGGGTGGCTTGTCTCAGTCCAAATACCACAAGGCCTTGAAGGAGGGGGTAGAGATGACTTTTGTTCCAAAGTAATTTTCCTCACCATAGTGGTCAATTCTTCCAACTTTGTATCAATAAAATGACTTTCAAGAGAAGAAGGACTTACCTGATGTACTCCGCTGACATGTGGTGTACCTCTATCACCAAATTGCTGGGAGTTTTGGACCATCTTGTCGATCAACACACGTGCAGCTACTGGTGTCTTGTCCACCAATGCTCCTCCAGCTGCAACATCCACCATAATTCTCTCCATAGGTGTGAGTCCTTCGAAGAAGTACTGGATGAGTAGTTGCTCACTGATTTGGTGATGTGGGCAGCTTGCACACAACTTCTTGAATCGCTCCCAGTACTCGTACATTGACTCCCCTGGGGCATGCTTGATCCCTGAGATCTCCTTACGAATGAAAGTGGTCCTTGATGATGGAAAAAATCTATGCATGAAAAGGCATTTCAAATTGTTCCAACATGTTACATATTCAGGTTGTAAATAATACATCCAATCTTTCGCAGCTCCATCAAGTGAGAATGGGAATGCTCTTAAATTTATTTGGACTTCAGATACATTTCTTGGTTTCAAGGTTGAGAAAACCTCATTAAATTCATTCAAATGTTTATTGGGATTCTCAATTGAGAGGCCATGAAACTTTGGAAGTAAGTGAATTAACCGAGATTTTAGTTCAAAGTCTGATTCGAGATTTGGGTATGCAGTACAATTTGGTTGATAGTTAATATCCGGTGCAGACAATTCTCGAATGGTTCTATTAAGTTCATCTCCATTATTTTCATCCATTGTTTCTTATTTTATGTTTCAATTTGAATAACATCCTATTCCTATGTTTCCAGAAGAGAGGAATTCACCAACTGGTTGAATATTGAAACTTCCCGTAGACTGAGAATGTCTGATTCGAGCCTTAAGGATGTGTTCAATCTCAGGGTCAATATCTAAGAGATCTTCAGGATTAGTTCTTGTCATAAATCAAATAAAAATGAAAAGAAAGTGAGTGGACCATAGTAAAATAAAAATGAGAAGTTGGTTTGATGGTCCAAAAAGAAAAGAAGAGGATGAAAAAAAAATAAAAACTTGAGAAAGGGTAAAGATGAAAGAGAGAGGTGAAGAAAATAATAAAATGAAAAATAAAAGAAATACCTCTAAATGGTTGAATAAATTACTTGACTCCCTGGAAACAACACCAATTTGAAAGAGAGCTGACGTGGGCGCCCTCAAATGATTAATGTGATTTTGGGGTTCTTAGGTGCAGCAGAGTGGCTAACCAAGGACTTCTCTCAAAGGAGGAAGTGAATTTAACAACTTATTAAAGGTATTCTAAAACAAATAAAATATAATATAATAAAAAAACTACTTTAAAGGATGGTGGTTGGTTATAGTTTATGAATCTAGAAGAATTTTTCTGGAAGAAGATTATATTTTGTTTTGTTTTTAGTTTTGAAATGAAGTTCGATTAAAATGACACAACAAAAAGATGTTTTTTAGACAATATTTAAAAGGTGTAATCGATCTAACTCTGCATATTCGATCATTTATTAGTAATTATCATTTAAATTAATATTCACTTAATGATGATCCCTTAATTTGTTAAATCCCGAACCCTATGAGAATTAACTTTACCACGAAGATGAAGTCAATTTAACCTTAGGCTAACTTCGGAACATGCAATCGCAACACCCAGCTTTGATTGATTTTCTAAAATTAGCTTATGATCAGTGGCAAATTAAGTCTCATAACCACTCTGGAAATGAGGATTAATTGAGTTTATGGATTATATTTGAACTCTAAAATTGATCCCGTGTGGTTTTGAATTACCGGTTAAGGTTGCGCTCTCACAGTTCACACAATTCCTGACCTCGTGTGTTTTGTGTTAACTAATCAATTGCTTTCTTAGTTTAATTTAAATTAAAAACTCAATTAATAGATCATATTATGTGAATTACAGTATCTCATTGATTTAAAATAAATGAATGAAGAAGGATTGAAGTTGATCGATTACTAAAAAGAACTACTCTTCCATGGGTGGCGTAATCATCGTAGAAGCGTTTTGCATGAGCAAAGGTTTATAATGGGTATAACCCAATAAAGCTTCTACTCAAGAATTACAGCCCAAAGAGGAAGATTAAGAGAATAAATTTAAGCAAAACAGAAGAAAATAGAAGAAATAAAAGAAGAACAATGATGTTTATTACATAAACAAAATCATTACAACATGAAGGAGAAGAAGAAGGCTTCATCGAAGGGATCCTTGCTTCAAGAGATACCCATATTGAAATGGTTGGAGAATTATAGTGGATCCACTTCTCCTCTTCCATAAACTTCCCAATTCACTTCCCAACCCTACCAAATGAGAGAAAAACCAATTTATGGAGTGGTGGGGAGACTAGGTTGAAAGTGGTTTCAAGTGTGAATGGGGAATCTCAGACAAATAGTTTATTCCAACTTTCACCTCCCATGTGACCACCACAACGCGTGAATTGGCCGGCCTTCCAGAAGGATAAAATTCGTGGATATGGGTCCTCTATCACCTCTCAAAATATGGTCTCTATCCAGGCCCATCTGTAGGAGGTATGACCGAAATACAGAAGCTTTTCCATTCTGGCGAGTCCAGCCCAACTTTGACTTCATGACCCATTTTCAACAACCAAATGCCCTCTTTAGCTCTTGTGTCCTGAATAAAAGTTGTAGATATGTAATTGAGGAACACTGTTACAAAAGTTAAAATTAAAATAATAAATATAAAAATATTTATCTTCGAAATACTACAGTGAACTATAAAGGGTAAAACTGGAATTTTCATCAAATATTCAATTGAATGATCTAATCCCAAATACTTTCTAATTAAACATATTTAACAAAATGTGAGAAAATTATATCATTTATTATCAATAAAATATTCAATAAAATAGTGTTTTATCAATCCTCCAAAACCTATATTATATATTAATGTTTTAAAATAAATTTTACAAGATCATTACTCATTAAAACATCACCAAGAGTATTATTTTAATGATTTTATCACTTGGACTAATAAAATAATGAAAAAAATTATATTTGGTATAAAATATGAACTAAAATCATGGTAAAGTTGTTTTGTTTCAACTACAATATTATATAGAGTCCAAAACCCATATTTAGGAAATAATAAATTACTCCCCTTTATAATCCTATATACATCCACACAATACTAATTAATCATCACTCAAAAAACCTTGAACACATTATTACTCTGCACTACCCTCTCTAGAGTCCTTACAAGCATCCCACACACTCTAATGAATCTCCTCCCAATCTTTTGGAATCACCATCTCATGTTTAGGGACCTCTCTCGCTTATTTTCAATTCCGGAAATTTATTTATATTTAGACTATTGAATGTTAATTGGTAATTATTTCATGAAATTATAATAATCCATAAACATTCCCATTGATATCCTAATAATGAGAGGTCTTTTATCCCTTCTCATTATAGCATTTACATAATCTTTCACTATGTATAAATTTTTCAAGGGATCATATCCTTTTCCTCTTCATTCAAGAATATTCTCTATTTCATACATTATTTATTTCCATTTGCTAATGTTGGGATAAATTCTTCTACATTCATATTACTATACTATGGAAAAAAATGAAAATTCACCCCTTTCACTCTCATTAAATAATTTTATAAATATTTTCTTTCTTCCGTTGTGCATCCAAAATATTACTAATATTTTTCATTCCAAGCTATTATGTTGTGAATATCCAGCCCCATTTACAATCAAGGGTATCCAACATTATGTAACTATCGTTCATTTATTTTATAAATACATTTATATAACAAATAATCCTTGACTGTGGGGTTAATTTTATTTGAAATACATCCTTATTTTGTATGATATATGTGGCGTATTTATGCATGTACATGACATGAAAGCGATGGGTGCACCCAAAATTATATATCACTCCAATGAATTTGATAATATTTTAGTCACGTGAGATATTATTTATGTGATTTTGGAGTAAACCTAATATATTACGATAATTTTTCACCATGTCATGATGTCTTGGTAGTTAGACTTGACCTATTTTTACGATGTTATTTTTAATATTATCGACTCATTCCCATGTTGCCTTTATGTTATCAAGATTCATTGATAATATTTGTATTTCTCGCCACTTTTAAAACCCATTTAAATTTATATTTTATAACATTTAATTCTATATTCATGTAAGACATTGTTTATTCCATTAATAAGCTTTATAGTTGAACCCTTTCTTATGTAGGTCCCTGGGTTATTCGATTCAGTTTTAAGGACGATGGAATATTTTAAGCAAGGTATGATGTTTTATATATTTCTAACTTACTCCTATTTTAATTTGTTAAGTAATATACCTAAGAACACAAATAAAATATACATATTAGTATTCTAGGTTGTTTTACGTATCCTCTTATGTAATAATTTATGAATCAATGTGTAAAAAAGACAATAGTTTTCAAAGTTGGAATAAGAGGAAAGTTTTTTTTGGGATTATGATTAGGAAACTATAGAGAAACCCTTATTGATAAGACTAAACATAATAATGCATCGCTAATTTTAGGTAAAGTATATAGTAAGTATTTTATTTTACAATAATTACCTTTCTAGTAACAATAAGTGGATGTGGATCAAGTACATTGGTACCTAGGGGTAATAATTATGAAATGGGCACAATGAGATTGAATTAATTCCCACCTAGTGCATGAAAGATGGTATTTATTCACATCTATATTGGGTATCCCAGGGTACATTATTTGGTAAATTCATATTCACATTACAAATCATTATTAAATAAACAAAAAATCTTATAAGAGTCTATGTAAGGAAAAATATCATGGATAACATAGATTGAAGCCTAAAAATTCATACGTTAAAGAATAAATTTCATTTATAAATTATACCTTTAATGTCATTGGATTCCCAATTTTTTAATTGTATAAATGTAATATTCCCTAATTTTTTTTTATTTTCGCCAATTTCTAGAAATAGGTGGAACTGAGACAATAACCAATGTGATGAGAATAGTAATGACACCCCAAAATATATTCCCAACCTAATGGGATTATGAATATTGAACATTGAGATGGTACTTTCATAGTTGAATAAAATTATGAAATGAATCCTTATTTAGGAGGAACATTAAAATGTCCCTAAGAACAAAAAATATTTAATTAAGAACTTTCTGTGACCCATGCCTATGAATTTCAATGAATCATCTGATCCCCTCCTCAGGGAATAATAAATCAACTCCATTGAGAATATATTATCCATGATTCAATGTTCAAAGAATGATAAGTTCTTACATATTGTTTATCATATAGAGTAAGAAGCTAATCAATGGTGTAAATTGATCAAGAATGTGAAGCTTGAGGAAGAGATCAAAGCGAGGGTGTGGAAGTAATTCTGGAAAATGTTTTTCAACAAATATTTTCTATACACCCTTTGAAAAACAATACTAAGGTATTTACTATCCCTCGAGAAAAAAGGCGATGAATCCATTGGAGAGTACATAGAGAACTTCAAAACAATTGGAAGATATGCCTACAAATTTTTTATTACCCCTGAATGAAATGTTTACAACTTTTTTTATGGGATAAAAATTAGTTTACGATAATACCTAGTTATTTAGGAACATGAATTCTATGAAGAAATTGTCTGATGTTCCCTCAATGTCGAAATAGAGATCAATGAAAATCAAGGGTCTCACCAGGATAAGAAGAGTAAGGTAAAGTTTAATTATTATAGTGTGATGGAGAAATATAACAGTTGTAAAAAATTTCAACGTCCTAATTATCAAATGTCTGGATAAATGAACTTCAGAAATTTCTTAAAGGGGGTGGGGAAGTGCTTTATGTGTGGTATGTAAGGCCACCTAGGATCCAATTTCTATCATGGTAAACCCACTGATGTGATGGTGGAATGTAATTATCTAGTATATCCTCATCATATCTTTCATTTTTTCTATAAAAAGGAATATATGATCTTTCCAAACCAATGAATAAAGATAAAGGTGGTAAAATATGATCAACATCGACAACCTCCAAGCCAGCAATAATGAGATTATACCAACACAACTGCGGCAGTGGATCTCGAAAGAAAAATTGGTGACATGTACTATAGTTATTCATTCATTAATAGAGAATGTAATTTTTGATTCTAGTTCTATGCATTCTTTTGTATCATAAAAGTTAAGTCTATCTATTCAAAAAGTACCATAGAGCATGGAAGTAGAGCTATTAGTGAAAATAGAAATTGAAGAAATTATTTCATCCCAAGTATGTTATTCTTCCCCTATCAAAATTTATGGGTTTAACATCCTAGTGAACCTTGTGATACCCCATTTCGCTTAATTTTTTTGAATTATGGGTTTGAATTGGCCTTCCTTACATAGATACAACATAAATAGACGCAAGAAGGAAATCACTGTTTATATCTTGAATGAACCTCGAATTTTGTACAAATCCAAGGTGAAAGATGAATCTAATTTAGCACAAACATATCAATAATGGATATTATTTCTCTTTGAGAATTCATATCTAGCTCAAATGATTCATTCTAAGGAAAATATAATCCTTGAATACATGCCCATTAAGAAGGAATATATTGTTGTGTTTCCTAAATAATTGCTTAGATTTCCCCCAAGTAGATAGGTTGAATTTTCAATTGATGTCCAAGTGATTCTCCAATATTCAATAAACTATATAGAATTGTTTTTATAGAACTTGAATTGCTGAAAAAGAAAATGTATGATAATCTAGATAAAGGGTGCATATGCCCAAGTGGTTAACATTGGGGTGCACCAATTCTCTTCATTAAGATGAATGATGGGTCAATGTTCCTTGAATTGATTATTGTGATCTTAATAAGATCATGATAATGAAAAATAATCATATTCCATGAATTGATGAATTGTTATATCAACTATACAATGACCAATACTTCTCTAAGGTAGATCATCGGTCTGGGTAATATCAAGTAATGGAAATGAAAGAGGATGTACCCAGGACTTATTTCTATACAATGTATGGAAAATATGAGTTCATAGTTTTTCCATTCAGACTCACTAATGCTCCAGAAATATTAATGGACTTTATTAATAGAATGTTTAGAGATTATCTTGACAAATTTGTGGTAGTATTTATATAAAATATTCTAATGTAATCTGAAATCAAGGAGTATGATGATCATCTGGGCACTGTTCTAAAGACCTTGTGAAAGGAGAATCATTATGAAAATTATAGAAAATGAGATTTCTGGTTGATGGAAGTCTCATTATTTGGGATTAAAAAAAACAATGGTATATATGTGGATCCTGCAAAAAGAAAATTAAAGGATTAACAAGTCTAATATATGTGAAATATGTCCATAGTTTCCAAAGAGTTACTAGGTATTATCAGTGATTTGGAAGAACTTTATGATCATGATTATCAAACCCTCTTACCAAGATAACTCGAAAAGGATTCAAGTTTTTCTAGAATAATTATTGCTATGAGACAATTAAGGAGTTAAAAAAGAGGCATATCACTACACTACATAAGTAATTATTCTACCTAGAAGTGGGGATGTTTTTATTATATGAATTGATGCCTTGAAGAAGGGGTTTGTGTATATACTAATGAATAACGAAAAAGTGATATCCTCTTTATAAAAAAAATTGAATGTTCATGAATAGATTTACCCAACACATGATCCGAGTTAGAAAATGTAATCATTGTGTTGAGAAGCTGGAATCATTATCCCTTTTGGGAAATGTTTCAAATATATATAGATCTTAAGACACTAAAGTGTATATTACCATAGAAAGATATGAATATGCACCATCATAGATGGATAGATCTAATTGAGGACAATGAATTCCCAACCAACTAACATAATTGGAATGAGAATATAGTTTCATATGTTATAAGTCAAAAGGAACTTTTAATTTTAACATTGATAAGAATTCATAAGGATATGATTTTGTTATACTTGAAAAGAATGGAAATGGGAATCATAGATGGCAGAAAATCAATAATCCCATCACAAATTATTTCTCAAAAAAACCTTCTGGATAAGATAATGAATTCTCAAAGAGTTGATATAGATATTTAGAAGAAGGTGAAAGCTATAAGAAAATTGAAATCGTAAATGTTCAAAATTAAAAATAGTGGAGTTCAAAGATTTGGGTAACAATTTTTTTACTATAAAATCTTGTGTTAAATAATGATATGTTGGATGAAGAAAAAGGACCGACCTTCTCTATCCATCCAAGGACCAGAATGATGAATCAACATATCTTAGAGTTCAATTGGGGGTACGAATAAGGAGATCACAGAATATACCTCATGGTTTCTTGTATGTGAGAAAGTGAAGGCTAAAACTCAATGATAAAAGGGTACGATGAAGACATTAACCATACCTAATAGAAATGGGAATGAACAACCATAGACTTTATTACTGGTATTTTTAAGAAATTAATTTGAAACAATTCTATATGGGTTATGGTAGATATGTTTTCAAATACTTTGTCACTTTATTACAATACAAGAAAATATATAACTTGATCAACCTAAAAGTATATTAATTATAGATATATAAAGGGTAAATGGAACACAACAATTGACTTTATCCAATAGAGTCCCAAGATTTATCTCTATGTTCTGGAAGATTTTGCATCATGATCTAAAAACTATGTGGAAATGTTTTTTTGTCTTATCACCCGCAAACTGATGTCCAATCTATGTGGACTATATAGACCTTTGAGTAAATGTTGAGATCATTATTAATAAAGTTTATAGGAGAATGTGGTTAGCATATTATTTTTTCGATTTATCATACAAAAATAGTGTCCACTCAAGAATCTAAATGGATCCCTACAAATAAATTTATTATAAGAGATGAATAACACCTACATGCTATGATAAATATGGTGAACTCAATCTTCTGGTTCTGGAAATGGTAGAGGAAAGGATGTAAATGGTCAAGACTATTTAGTAGCACATAAGGGTTTATCAGTGTCGACAGAAAAGCTATGCTGTAAATTGTTGAAGACCAAATGTTTGAGTTTAGAGATATGGTTTTCCTCAACATATATCTATTATAGAATTTCAGGATATATGAGAATAAGGGAAATCTTATTCCAAGATACATCAATCCCTTTTATATCCTTGATCACATCGATGTGGTGTCCTACCTACTAGAACTCCCTCATAACCTATATCATGTACATGATTTGTTACATGTATCCCTCTTGATAATGTACATACTAGATCCATAACATGTGCGTAATCTAAAGGTGGTATCAATATGAAATGATCTCGCATATGCAAATAATCATGCAAATGACTGTGATCAATAAAGATATAAAAAAATAACACAATGCACCTGGTCAATGTGATATGGAGGACCAAAAATTTGATGATGTGACATGGGAACTAGATGAGGTGATGAAACATAATTACCCCCATCTATTTTAGTGTGTGAAATGAAAATTACGAGGAAATATTTTTAAGGGGGAAGATTGTAATGATCAAAACATTTATTAATTAAAACTCCTTAATAATTGAATTAAATTCCATATTTTGGTTGTAGAAATGACATGAACATATTTGGTATTATTATTTCCTATAATATTTCGAATATTGTTAAGAATCACATTCATTTTAAAAATGTTCATTTAACTGTGATCATATGATTAGTATAAGTATACAGTTATGACAAATCCAATTGACACAAAGTGATGGAATTGAGCAGTTGAATCATACTTTATGAAGCCCATTTATTGGACTTTTGTAGGGAGATAATATCATAGGTATTTTACCTAGAACAACACCATGTTGTTATATAAAAACTAAATCCTAAGATAAACCATTTATTGGAGATGTTTAAGCTCATTGAGATCATGATCCCAACCATGTTTTCCAAACCACTCAAAGATAATCTCACAATCACTCATCTTACCTATATTGAATTTTCTAGTGTAATAAAGTTCTAGGTATCAAGACCCTAATAATATAAAAATGTTTGTTTTATTTACAATAGTATTATTTTTATATTTACTTCTTATTTTTGTTACATTATAAATTATTGTGATTTTCATACGTTAAAAAATAAATTATTTTTTTGAGTAATACGAAATTTCTATTAAAACATTCATTTTTTCTAAATTAATGAATTTTTCAAATAAATAATATTTTAATAAAATATTTTTATTATATATAATTTATTAAGTATTGTTTATAATATAATTTTATTGAGTACAAAATAATGTTTCTAAGGATTAGGAAACATTTATTTTAAACCCCCTAGTATTTTTCAATATATAAGGCTTTAGATTTAAAAGTGTTATTTATAAATTTTATAGATTTATTTGGATAAAATATATATTATTTTTGGATTCATCATGTTGAAATTATCCAATTTTTATATTTTCCATATTTTTTTGAAATAGTATAATTTTCATGTTAAAATTGAATACATTTTAAATATATTGTGTGTATTATGAAAAATAATGATCCATAAATGATCTAATATTTTCTCCATAATGGTTTATACACAACAAAATATATATTTACCCATTAAAATAATATGTTTTTATGTTATTTTATTAATTTTATAAATCCTCTACAAATTTTCCAAAACCAATATTATAAATTAAGTCTTTAATATCAATTATTTACAAACATTCCTCATTTCCACATCGCTAAAAGTAATATTTTAATGAGTTTGGGAATTGGTATTATAAAATAATTAAAACCAGACCCCACTAGTTGAAACCATTGAAAAAACCATGGGATGGTTTGTGTTTTTTATTACATTATTATATATTGTCTAAAACCAAACTTTTGGAAATTATAAAGAACTCCACTCTCTCTTACTTTATAAAACCTTTCATTCCCCATTAATCATCTCTAAAAAATCATGGAGAACATACTTACTCTTATGTAACATATTTAGAGTCATATTGAGGCACCAAAAGCTATCAAGAATATCCACCCATGATTTTAGAATCACCGTATCAAGGTAAGGGACATCTCTCTCTCTCTTTTTAATCCAAGAGACTTATTTTTATTTAGCCCTTTGAATCTATATTGGTTTGGTATTAATGAAATTATAAATAATAAATTACTTTACAATTGATCTCAAAATAATTAGAGGTCATTTATCCCCTCTAACTATAGAATTTACCTAAGTTGTTACTTTTACAAAATTTAGTAAGGTATCGTCTCTTTATCCTATTTATTATATTATATTCTCTATTTTATTCCATTTGATTTTCCATTCCAAATGTTGGGATAAATTTTTACACATAATTTTTACTTTCATTTTTTACATTCAAATGTCAAGAGACCTATTTCACTCTCATTAATACATATAATAAATCATTAAGTACTGTGGTTATTCTATCAAAGTGTTAATGTGATTTTTCATTCCAAATGATTATGTCATGAATATCCACCTCATTTACACTCAAGGGTATCCAAATAGATATACCGATCCTTCATTTATTGGGGAATTCCATTTATATTATGAAAAATTATTGATCATGGGTTTAAAATTTATGAAACATAGACTTATGTTATATAATATATTTGGAAAACTCTTGAATTTACAAGATATAAATGCAATGGGTGCACCTGAAATTATATAGCACTCGAATGAATTATATAATTTCTTAGTCTCATGAGACATTATATATTGTATTAGGGAGTTAACATAATCAATCATGGGACCTTTTCAACCATGTTATGATGAATTTGATGTTCTCCTTAACTTATATTTCGGATGTCAGGTTTAAATTTGTTCCCATGCTCCCATGTTGCCTTTTTTATCATGCCTTATTGTTAATATTTTTGATTATCACTGAATTTATGTCCCATTTAAATTCCAATTGTCAAACATGTAATAATTTATTCATGTTTTTTTATTTATTTATTCCCTTACTAGATTTTATAACCAGCTCTTTCTTTTGTATTTCCCCATGTTATCCCATGCTGTTTTAAGAACGATGGATTATTTTGAGCATATGGATGGAGTTTTAAATGATGCCAAAACACATCTATTTTATGTTGTTATATAATGTATATAATTATCCAAATATACTAGACTTCCTAATATTATGTGTTTTATTAGGGGTATTCTTATATAAAAAATCAAATCATTAATGTGTAATGAAGACAAGAGTTTTTATATATAAACTGGGATTATATATATATTATTTGTTCAAGTCAATATTTGGGGTGAAGTGAAATGTTTTTTCAAGGACATTATACTTTATTGAGAAATGTTTCTTAATGGATTCCCTATATGTTATCCCATTTGTTTTGGTGACACATGATATCATATGAACTATATGAGAGACCATCGTCTATTTGATGGGTTTGTTATATTGGGTCAAGATGCTAAACAGGTATCATTTTGAAATATGTTCATTGTGACATTTGGAGAGACATCAAGATGAGATTGAGTTTAAGTTTATTTGATTAAGAAAACATCTTAAATGAGTCATGTAATTTGGTTGGGATTTTATTGGGTTACCACATATTTATTATGATGATTGTATGGGGTAACTATTTGGATTTTTGTGAGACACTAGTATTGTTTGAGTGATGGTTGAGATCCTTAACATTTATTATTTAGGTGTTTTCTATAATTTTACATTATTGGTTGGATTCATTAATTATTACATGGGTATTCATTTAATATGACCATAGTTATTCAGGTGGGAAAAAATCCATATGCTGTTTTAACAAACAAATTCATATAAATTAATTATAAATAGTTCTAATGTTATGTTGATCAATGTTGTTGATAGGGATAAAGTATTATAAGGTGATTGAGTACCCTTCACATATTTATTTTTAAAGGCTAAGTTAGTTTCATCTAGAGATATATATGTTAGGTAAATAAAACAGAGAATGAATGAGATTATATCTTGTGAGGATGTTTATAAGAATTGTGGAAATTTTTATCAAGATATTCCCATTTAGGATGTTATCTCTAACATGACCTTAGTTTTTTTATTTATGTGGATGATCATGGCTGATCATATTCATGAGGCCACACACACTAATGGAAACCCTAGTTGGATAAGTCTATTTCTTCAAGTTATTCATTCATTTATGGAATTGTAATAATGTTTTTATTAACAAGGCCCTAGAAAATATAGTGGTGGGTTTGTGGGAGGGGTATATTACTATATTTGGGAGGGAAAAAATTGTTCCTCTTGATATCTACCATTAGTTTAGTTATAACCATGGCATACACATGTTCATGATATCATTAACACATGATCTAAGGGATCAATATGGAATTGTTATTATTACATATAAATAGATGGATTCATATATAGTAGATGATGTAATATTTAGAAGTAAATTTTGATCTATGGGATTGAGATTAAGTGGTTTTATGGGTGTTATGGTGGGTATATCTTGTGTGGACCGGTTAGATGAGATATGATATGTCTTAAGCTTCAGTATTGCTATTTAATGTAGTTAATATACATTTTTCCTGATGAGTTTTTATAGGATTGTGGTTCAATTGATATTATATTCTATGGTACCTCCTTCAGTATACTTTTGGGGTTTTCATTGTTGCTTGATGATTGATATATACGGTTAAGCCCATTTGATTGTCCATTTTTAGTTTTTTCTAAAGATCATTATTTCTCATTGTATTTTATGTTTTGGTTATTTATTGGAACTAAGATAATACATGGTCCATGTATGAAAATATTGAGTGAATATTTATATATATAATAATTATTAATGAGTTAATATCTATTGATACATGAAACACTATTTTGTATACAATAGTAAGTATATTATGGGGTATGTGTATCTATAATGGGAAGATGGGACCGAGCCTTATTTTTGTTGTGTCAATGATGTTTTGAGGGTGTGTATAACAAATTTACAGGATAGAACATAAGTAAGAACATTCTTGAGCATACATGGGTTGTGATTCTAGATTTTTTGAGTTGCATAAACCATATAAATGTACATGTTTCAACATGATCACTATTAATAATTATATAGAGGTGAGTGGAGAGATCATAAAATGTCATTAGATAATACCCATGTTACTCTAGATTATTTTATTATATATTATACATTAATTAGATACTATGTTGAATAGTATCCTCCACATGAAACACCTAGGTAAAATGAAACACCAAATCATTTTATTAAGAGAAAATTACAAATATTAAAATGCGATGATTATAATATTAAAATTATTCTAGAGGATATAAATAGATGTAACCCTATTTTTAAATATATATATATAAATAAAAATAAATTTATTTTTTAATAAAAATTCATTGATGTAATTCAATTTGGAAATTTAAATGACAAATAAGATCATTTTATTCACAAAATCTATTTAAAAAAATTACATCTTTAGGTATATGCATTATATTTTTAGAAATAATTATAATAATATTAAATAATGATAAATATTATTTTTGAAATGAATTATATATTAAAAATAATTTAATTAGAAATTTATAACAAAAAAGAATAAGAATAATTAATATTTAAATAGTCATTTTAATTTGAAAATAATATTTCCTAATATTTTATATTTAATTTTATATTTAATTTTTTAAATTTTATACATTCAATTTTAGAAGGTGAACTTTATTTTTGGATTCATAATAACAATTATAGCTTATGATATATATTTTTTGAATTTTTGTAAAAATAATAAATTTTAGGTTAATATTGAAAAATAATGTTTTTAAAAAAACCATGAATTTTATATTATCATTAAGATATAAGAAAAAAATTAAATTTATGGATCATTTTTTATGAAAGATTATATTTTTTATATGTAAAAGGATACATTAAAAACATTATGTTTTATTTAAAAACATATATTTGATATTTTAAAACTTAAGTCATATTTTTATGATATTGTTTTTATGTGTTATACATTTATTATTTTAAAATTAAATTTGATCGCTAATATAAATCTAATATGAACAAATATTTATAATATATTCAATTATAACATATAAATTATTTAATTATTGAAATATTCTTTTTAGATAAAAAATAAGGTTTTGGGAGAAAAAAGTTTCCATGGTAAAAGTAAATTTTGTTAGAAGTTAAAACTAGATAGAAACAACCTAAAATAACTCAATATAGTATCCAAAATGAATATACGAGAGGTTTAATACTATAAAACACCTCACCTTCCCACTATTTCCCAATTTTAGATCCATTTTACATATAAATATGACATTGTATACATAGTAAGTAATTTGAATTTTCAAATCTTCCACTCCCCTAACATATAAAATGACATAACGTCTTCCCACCTCAATCTAATCTATCAATTTGAATTGATCATTAAATCCACAAAATTTTACATATCCAATAATAAACTTCTATATTAAAAAGCTAATGTGGATAAGATGTTAACCTATTTCCTCCATTTACAAAGGATCTCTCAAGAGAAAATGAAAACTCTATACATGATTATTATCCACTCTATAACATTTTTTCTATACATTTCTCATCCATCGACCGACAAAAATATTCAAAACATTTTAATATAATGAAATTATTACCATTATTATAATTATTTTTAATATATTTATTCTAATTAATATTATTATATTTATTTAATAAAATTTTCTACCATCCATCCTTCTCCGTAGAAGAATGAAATCATTGTCTGTTCATACAAGTATACTACCACCTATACAGTTAACTAAACCATTGACATATATTTTACATGAATTTTATCCTAAATAACCATTAAATAAAACAGGATTGAAATTCCTAGTCTTTGTAAGACTAGTATCACAATACATCGTTATGAAAATAAAATAAAATGGAATCATTTTAATCTCCATAATGAGATCATAAATCACTTTGACCATCTGAAACTGCATTGGATAACTAATGTAATACATAAAAGAGTTGGGTGAGATTAAATTCATTATAAGTGAATTAACATGCTAATTAATCCAAACATGTGAGTTAAATGACATAAAATGATTTCATCAAATAGAAGCCCCATGAATAAACACAAGGGAGCATAAAATAATAAACATGGTACGATATGATCAAGGAAATATAGGAAATCTGAAGAATCATAAAACATGATGAAATAATAAGTCAAAGCTAACCTCCAATAAAAAATTAAAAGTTGGACAAAGCCCCATCAAATATTAGGTTCGCTCTATAATCCCATACATATCATCTCTTGAGACAAAACAATTACACAATGCATTGGAGCTCTATCTAGGTGAACCTATCATAACATGCACATGATTATGTGTTCCAAAAATGTAGATCCATAATTTGGCATAAATATATGAATCACCCATGGAAAGAAATTATTTGCATAATCTTACCACATATCGTGATCAAAATTGTTTTTTTATAGTAGGAATTTAAGAAATGAACATAAAAAATGTATTAACCAATCCAAATACATGATAATAATATAGGTATATATGTGAGGAACATATATAAAGAATTTATAATCATTATATAATATTATTGATAGAGAGAATGTGAGTTTGAAAGATAAAGGTTATAACTCAAAAAAATAGTGGTTCGGAGAGATCCCTTACCATATGTTCTAGAATCATTTTTCCCTTTCACATAGAAAACTATATAAAAAATTATAATAATTAATTACTTAATTCAGAACCTATTCAATCTATATTTTTTTTACTTTTATCTTATTATGAATATTTATAACCATTTCTATGAGATAAAAGGTATAATTTCACTCTTCCAACGGTGTTTGTTTCATGGTTGGAAAATTATTAAAGTTATATTCGAAGGGTAAAACAACCCTAGAAGTGATATTAATTGGGTTTCATGAACTTTTTGAAATTAAAATTTTCCCAAGTATCCATATTTGTTCTTAATTATTGAAATAGCATAGAGTAAAAATGATAACATTGTGTGGTATGTTCATTTATGTAGTTTTACCAACTGTAAAAAAGTAGACTCATTTTAATTAATATTATCTGTATATTATCATTAAAATTGAATAAAAATGAAATAATATTGTAAAATTAATATTATTTAAACATAATTATAATTTTATGTCCATCATTGATGTCAGTGGAGTAAAATGATGTGTACTAATCCCGGAGGCGGCGAACCAACCATATGGTAATCAATTATTTTGTTTTAGAAACAAAAGAAACAATGAAAGAATATTTTTATTCCATTAATATAATAACATTACAATATATTTATGAAATTCTATTCATAATTATTCATCGTTTAAGGGAGGATAAGAGAAGGTAGCATAAGAAATTAATTTAAAAGTGGTAAAGAGTGAATGTTACCTATTAAATGTTGTCTTATTGAAATAATCCTTAAATAACCCTTAAATGATCTTTAGATGAGACCAGTAGCACTAGGACGTGGGGGTGGGGCTATATGATAGTTGGGTATAAATATTGTTGGATCCAAGTCTTAGAGGGTGTGCTGATAAGGGGTTGTGAGGGGTGGTATTTATAAGGGGAGGGGAGGGGTGTTTTTGAATATTATATTCTTTAGTTTATTATTTTGGCTAAAGACTAACAATATTATTGAATATTGTGACTATATAGAGTACATGGTTCATGTCAGTTCATTACAATAGGTTCTTACATCATCACTAACTAAACAATTCATCTATTTAACTTATAATGTTAGATACTGTATTTTACCATATTTCACCATTCACAAAAAATTGCACTATTTTAGAAAATTACAAAAATTAAAAGAAAACTTTTTATGTTTAGATTCCAAAAATTAAATATATTTTTTACAAAAAAATTTATAAATAAGAGATTTTTTTAAATAAACCACGATTTATTTAAGAAATATAAATTTTAATATTATGATAGAATGTCCGACCCTTTGAAAAACTACATATGGTATCATAAAGTTAAATTTTAATTATAATAGAAAATATTTTTAATTTCTCAATCAATTTTATAAAACAAATATTAATTTTAAATGTTATATTTTTTATAAAACTGAAATTAAAATATATTTATTTTACAAAAAATAAAAACACTAATTTTATTATTTTAAAAAAATATTAACTTGTAGAGTGGCTTAAATATAACATATTTTCATGTTTTTATGATACCTCAATATTATTTAACAATAATATAGGTGATGATACTATTTTAATAGCTAGGTTACTATTACTAGTGGTGAGATTATTATATGTATGTCCATGTAACTCTTCTAATTTTCATATTACTATTCTAATGGTCAAAATTGTAATGGTCATATAGGTTACCAAATTTCTATAAATACCACGCATTCCATTCATTATCCATTCACTATTACTTTCTATCATGGTTATATATATTTATATTTTCAAGATAAATATTGTTCTACTAATAATATTCTTCATTTCTTTATCTTTGTTCATTAGTGTGATTATTATTATGGATCGACGGTATCTAAATATTTGTAATTTAGTAATCTTATTTTCTATTTTTACCTGTTATAATATTTTTAATTCTTATGTCCATTTTATTATATAACTATATTTTTTATTTAGTTTTAAAAATTTTAACTGGATTTATCATTTGGGGCTTGGGAGTTTTGCTACATTACTAATATGATATTATTATAAGAATGTAAATTCAATTTATAAAATTCCAAGTCGTTAGATTCTTCCCCTATTGAGATATTTGACCCTTATATTTTTTTACACACAAATGTGAAAACAAGTGTGGGTACTTCTTCTTTATCACTTCCTCTGGTTCACATGCCTCATTCCTATACTTATGGGTTTTGCATAGTGCATTGTCTAGTTAAGGGTTTGGTTGTGTAGAAATTTATCTCCATAATCTATGATCTTCACTGGATACTCATCATAATAGAGTTTCCTTTCCAGCTATACAACCGCTTAATTCTGTAAATATTGGGGATCTGGAATTTACATCATTAATAGGGATTCATGTATTGTGTCATGTAACTAAGAATAGGTTTATGGGCGTGCTAGTCGATAATACAATGGTCAGATGTGATCAAGAATCTAAAATAGACCAATGTAAATAGGTATTTTCTTTCCTTTCAACTCAAATGTCATGACTCTCTTCCATATAGATATGTGGAGGACCCATTCATCACCGACCTCAAACTACATGTCTCATTGACAATGGTCATCATAACCCATTTGTTGACATTGGGTAGTCTTGATATGCCAATGAATAGTTTGATGATTTTCTACCATTTCCAATACCATTTTAGGTCCTTGTAGCCTGCGTTCTCCCACTCTATCCCAACACATAGGTGTATAAAACATTTCCCATAAAGGGATTCATATGAGTCTAATTTGATGCTTGAGTGAATTATATTATTTAGTTAGAAGTCATGCAGAAGAATATGTTGATCCCATACTCCTTTAAGGTCTATCGATCATGATCTCAACCCATCCTAAGGTGTATGTATAGTCCAATCAGATTGGCTAGGAGTTTGGTAATGATAATCCATATTAAAGTTCAAATACATGTCCATAGTATGATGGATACATTCAATAATGTAGTGGTAAATCTTGGATCTCATTTAGATACAATCGATAGTAGTGTCCCATGAAACCTCACCCCTTATTTGATGAAAATCATTACATGTCTATCGAGTGATAAGTTATGTTAAATTACAATAAAGTGAGAAGACTTTGTAATATGATCCAGGGTAACCCATATATAATTATTTACTATTGATTTATTTAGAAGAATAGTTACAATATCCATGATGATTTTTTTCTCATTTCCATATTGGTATCAACAATGGTTGTATCATCACCTTAGTATTTTTCCTTTTATAATTGACCGGTTAATATAACAGGAATTTTGATGTACATTATTTGACCAAATTTACCATATTTTACCACTAATGTAACTCTTAGATATCATGATACATATTTATACTCCCATGGTAGATAGTGAAGGTTGTGAAATGTGAATCATTCAAAAACAACTTTTTCATATGATTTTCTTATACACATAATCATGAACTAGATCTCACAACTCGTTCTTAATTATTTTTTAACTCTGAATATTTCTATATTTTTATAGATATCACCTTTATATTTACTTCCACATTATTTTTTATGAGCATCCCTTATCTTATCCAAAAGGGTTGGTTAATAAATAATTTTAGAATGAATGATTATTTTCCCTAATTTATGACCCACTTGTCCGTATTGTTTAATTATAATTTTGTTAGAACCATCTCAATTCTCATCATTGATAATGTTATATGATCCTTTCAATATAAAGCATCTTCGACATTATATTACTCCCCAAGAAAGAAGTGGATTGATCATTCATTATCTTTGATCAGCTCGAACCATTTGCAGAAACTCATATTAAGATCATTTATTATGAATATATATTTGAGGGGCTTACGAACTGAATATTTTTCATAATTCTCACCATACGGATAATGCTGCTAGATTTTTAATGTGAATTCAGTGCAGCCAACTCTATATCATGAATTGGATATTTCATCTCATTAACATCCAACTTTCATGAGGAATATGCTATCACATTAGGATTTATTTAGTACACATCCCAAGAAATTAATTGAAGAATCAATATGTTCCATGAAACATTCTCCCTTGAGGGGAGTGTGAGGACTAGTACATTGATACTCCACTTCTTCAATTAATTGAATCTTTATTCACATTATTCCTTCCATAAAACCATTACTTACATTAGCATCATCTTGGATAGAGTGTTTGAAAATACTGATAATTTTCTTATAAAACATCGATAATACCAGGATAGTCTAATGAAAATACATATATCTATTACATATGCTGGTTTGGTACACTCCTCAATTTTCTTTATTTTATAAGTGTCCAAATTTATCTCTTAGATGTTGATAAAATTCCTTATGAATGATTCTTCATCCATCCATAAATCACTTTTACACAATATTGCATATATAATATCCTTTAGAAATTCCTCAAGCCTATGTTTCAAATTCGACTCATGCTCTTAATTTAATTTGGAGTATATAGGAATATCATTGATAAAGACAAAGACACAATTTTAAATGTACTCCTAAAGGAATATATTCATTATGTCCATAATGATTTCTATAGAATTATTTTCTGAAAAAGGAATACCTATGATCTCATAGTGTCCATACCTCATTCAAAAGTCATCCTTGATGGTATTTTCCTTCTTAAGCTCTAATTGGTGATTTCCTAATAGAATTTCCACCTAAGGGAATCACTAGACACCACATAATTGAATAAACAAGTCATATATCTGTGTTATTGTGTACTTATTCTTTATCATGATTTTTTTAGTTCAAGATTATCAATGTGGTGCTGCTTGACCCATCGTTATTCTTGAAAAAGGGGACCAGTGTATACTATGGAAAAAACATGGGCATAAAAAACCATATACATATTCACTTGTAATTAATTATTCAATTCATATAACTCTTCCTTGTACATGTTTAGGGATTCATAAATCTATGAAGAGATCTAGGCTTATATTTAACTGAGAAATTAACATCTCGATCATGAGGAAGATGAAAAAAATCAATAGGGAATACATCATTGTATTCCTTCATAGTGGGCATGTCTTCAAGAAAAATACCATCCTTATTATCAATAATTTGAGATAGATATGCTTAATCCTAAGGAAATATTATCCAAAATTTAGATGAATATGAAAAAAGAGATTAATCCACCAACTTACACTTATATAGATTCAATGGACGACTCAAGATGTGTATAGTAATCTACCAATTCAGATAGTTTAAGTTGTATTTATATAAAGAAAACCAATCCATTCCCAATATAGCATCAAACTCAACTAAAAGAAGTACGACTAGATTTGCGGGAAGGTTCAGTAAATAAGAATTGACAGGGGAGGATTTATCTACTTAGGATGTAATAATATATCTATTTTCTCTTCTTATAAATATCTCAACCCTTATGTTTTGAGATAGTGTTTGAATAGTTATACTAATATTTTAGGATATTAAAGAATGTTTAGAACAAAAATCAAATAGAATTCTCACTACTATTGAATGAATAACTATCTTATATGTCACCACATAATTTTTGGGATCCACTACAATAGTACTGATAGTATATTCACTTCCTTTATCTCTAGAAATTTGTGGTTATTTTCATTGATTGTTAATAAGGAAGCATTCCATTAAATATTGGTTGACATATTTCCCATGACCCTTGTAGTTGAAACACTATAATGGATGATGAGTATTGATCTGAACCGTATTTTCCACAATCATATTAGTTGGAATCTTTATATCACTTATGAATTGATTAGACTTATTCCCCTATTTTCTAGATTTGATGGATCGTCCAGTTACCTTGAGATAGTTTCCATGATTCTTCTTCCCACATTTTTGACATGCGGGAAGTTTTATTTTCATCCATTCATGGGATTTATCCACCAATCCTCAAAAAGAATACTCTATTTTATATTTTTATCTCTAGCCCAGTGAGACCACTGAGAGTCATCGATCTCCATTCCAACCTTAAGGGAACAAAAAAAATATCTTTATATCTATCAAGGTATCAAATTACAAAATTGTTACATAGAAATGGAATTATACCACTCAACATGTGGTCCAACTTATATTTGGTGTAGATGAAAATACTAGAGGTCAACCATGAAATACTTACAATGTTTTCCTCACATGCCCTTATAGAATTATATTTATTTTTTTTGACGTCAAATGAACTCCCTCTCCATTTTATGATAGAGTGTTTAGGGAAAATATTTAATGATTAATATTATTTAATTCCTCTCATTCCATTGATTCAATTATTTATTTTGACGTCATTCCCTTTATTAGTGTCTAACACTGATCAGATTTCTATTCAAGATGATAGGTAGACAATATGAATTCCTCTTACTTTTTGAATTTTTTTTAATAGAATATATTCTCAATAGATTTAGTCTATTGTTCCCCAATGAGGGGTCCAGAAGATCCACTAAAGGTAGGAGGCCTTTATTGCACAAAGAACTAGACCAGAACCTTCTCTTTTATTAGATAATTAGAAAATTTTGGATGATTTATGGTATTATATATAGAATGATTCTTCTAGGATAGTAATTCCATAAATATTTTAACTTAATCTAATACAAAGATAGTCATATCATTAGAAAATTCATCACATTATCTACCATGTTGGTTGTTGGAACAATTATCCCAATTTTTCTCCATTAACTAAAATAAATGAAAAATGGGATTGGAGTACATTAACTAGTAAACATATAAAATTGGAGATATTAAATTATAATTATTTACTTATAAATTAAATATATATCATAACTTTGGAGTCTATAGGTTCCAATCAATTATATCCCTTTAGATTTTCATATTATAAATTTTTAACCTAACAATCTATTTATGTCCATCGTAATAGATATAAAAGAGTTTGGTAATTTTAAAATAATATCCCTTATGAGTGTCAAAATTGGTTCATTGTAAGAGTTCATTCATCATGAACCAAGATGACTGCTATATACCCAAAAAACTATTTAAATATTTATTATCCCTAGAAGAATCTGAGAAAAAACCCATATCCAATTGTAGTATCAAGATATTGATGCATTTTATTTGAAACCACATACGCTATATACTTCACCAAGAATATAATATATTTCTCTTACACAGAAACTTATACTCGTGGTTCTCAATAATGTATTATAGTCCAAATTCTAAAAGAGTTTGTGAATTTTCCCAAGCATATCCGTGAGGAGTTTCAATATTTGTGCATAGTAAGAGGTTAGTCATCATGCACCAGGATTATGACTAGTATATAACAAAACAATAATTTTCAGAGTTATTATCCCTATAAGAATATGAGAAAACCCTATATCCACTTTTAGTATCTAAACATGGATGCATTTTATTTGAAACAATATACTCTATACTTTACCATGAATCTAAGATATTTCTTCTATACATAATCTTATAATCTTGGTTATCTGTAAATTAATCTAGTCCTAATCTTAAAAAATAACTATAACATTCCTATCATAATAACTAAAGTGATCCAAACAACTACACATATTATTACGTGATTTTTGTCATAAATAATCACTAAATAAAATCAATTGATAGAAGAACCTAGTTGCTTTTGGAAGAATAGGTTCATAATACATTGAAGTGAAACTAAAATAAAATGAATTTATTTAATATCAATAATGAGAAACCAAATACCTTTGAGATCCTAAAACTTAATAGGATAAATTATGTAATAAATAAAGTAATGGGTGATATTAAAATCATAGTAATGTAATAAACATTGTAATAAATCATAACATGTGAGTCAATAGACATAAAATAATATAATAAAACCGATGGGTCATGAATAATCACATGGGAGAAAAACATAATACACAAGGTCACATATAATAATTGAAATATAATATAGTGTTGTGAAACTAAAAAAATACATAAGATTAATTCAAGACTAAATTCCAAGACAACATCATGTGGTTTAAAAAGTCCCATCATGGATTGGGTTCACTCCCAAATCCAATACATACTATCTAACGAGGGAAAAATAATACCAAATGAATTAGGGAACTATCTAGGGACACCAATAATAACTTTTACATGATTGTGTTTTCAAAAAAACTAAATCAATTATAAATTGTAAAAATAAGACTTACCCATGTAAATAAATGGCTTTCATAATCATTCCTCACATCACTCTCAAAAATATATTTCTTAAAGACTGTATTTGGGAAATTATAATAAGGCACGTATTAAACCATAAATGGAAGATATATTAAGCTAGGTATATATGTGTGAGATATATATAAATAATTTATATGTATTACCTAATAATAAGAAGATTGGTAAATTGAGTTTGGGAGATGAAAATCATAAATAAAAGGAAAAATATTTTTCCCTGAGATCCTTTACATTATGTTACATAATAATTATGTGCTTTCACGTTACATCCTGGATAATAAAATTATATTAATTAATTAATTAAATGTAAATATTTTCCATCTAGATTTGTTTTACTATGATTTTATTAAGTTTATTTATAAACATTTATATAAGATATAATTTTAAATTTCACTTTCTCTAGGGAATTTATTTCATGGATCCATGGTCAAACCACTCATTAATAATTATTGAGTTCACTAAAATGGGACTATTACTCAAGAAGCGAGATTAAATGGAATTATTTAACAAAAAAATTTAAATGGTCTCATTAATCAATATGTGTTCTATAATAGTAACAATTATTTGTGTAAAAATGTTAATGTTACATGGTATGTTTATTTAGGTAGTTTCACCAACTATCCCAAACTAGAGTCATTTTAAATAATTATATTGGAATATATTAATTCTAGGAAATAATGTAGGTTATAATATATTTATTGTCTTATTATTTAACTATAATAATAATTTTTTACCATCCATTATGGCGATGGGGGAAAATAATGTTTTTTGTTTATGGAGGCATTAAACCAACCATATTTTAAACAACACGTTAATTTTAGAAATGAATGAAGGGATGCTAGAAGCTGGATATTTATACAATATAGTAAAATTAAAATATATTTACGATCTTGGAGTGATAATGCTTTAATGGATGATTAATTTGAGTCGTTTTTAGGAGAATAATTGTATTTAATAGTGGTAAATAGAAAATATTACCACTTAAATGTCGTCTCCTTGAAATACCCATTATGGAACTCTAACAACGATCTTTGGATGAGGCCATCTGAACTAACACATGGGGGATGTTTGAAAAGTCTGTTGGGTATAAATTTCGAAATATTCAAGGCATAGAAGGTGTGAGGATATGGGGTTTTGAGGAGTGGTTATTATAAAAGGAGGGAAGATGTGTTTTTTAATATTATATTCATTTGTATATTATTTTCATCTCAAAACTACCAATATTATGGGTTCTAGTTAATATATAGATTAAATTATGCATGTGAGTTTTAACTAATGGGTTCTTACATAATCCATGATTTAAAAACGTAGGTTTATAGATTATAATATTAAATATTGTATTATAATATATTTAAATATTCAAAAAAATAAACCATTTTAGAAAAATACCAAAAATTAACCATTAATAATTTTTGAAATTTATATTCAAATAATTAAAACCATTTTATTAAAATAATTTTCTAAATAGGACAGAATTTATTTTTTGAAAAAATATTGTTTAATTCAAAAAATACGAGTTTTAATATTATGATCGTTTTTATAGCCATTTAAAAGAGTACTTATGGTATCATAAAATTATCATATCATTATAATAGAAGATAATATTAAGTTATAATAAAATTTTATTAAAATAATCATCCTTTTAAATGATTATATTTACTATAAACGTGTAATTAGAACATTTATGATTTATTGAAAATACCAACAAATAATTTATCATTTTTAAAACATTTATTTAATTTTTTCATGGTTTAAATATATCATATTTTCATTTTATATGATACCTAAATATTATTTTACACATACATAGGTGATTATAATATTCTAACGATCAGGTTACTATTCCTAACAGTCAGATTACTATTACTACATTCGGGTTTTTATTCAAATAGTCTAATTACTATTCAAAAGGATAGTTTTGTAATGGTCATAGGGGTTTCATTATTTTTATAAATACATCATATTATATTAATTTTTCATTAAATTCAATATTCTACCATGTTTTTATATATTTTCAATTTCAAGATGAATACTATACTCTTAATATTAGGCTTTATTTCTAGAACATTGTTCATGAGTGTGGTTATTCTTGTGGATCATGTAGATCCAAATTTTCATAGATTATTTATCTTAAAATATTTTCTCTATGTCATGTAAGATTTTAAATTATTATGGCCATTTTTATTCACTAAATATATTTTTAAAATTAATAGATAAAATTTAGTTTTTTCTTATCTTGTTGTTCATGTGCATTATGATACATTACTAAATATGAGAAAAAATATACGATGATAAATTCTATTTAAAAAACTCTAGGTCGTTACGTATTTTCCTCCATAATAAATTTCATCCATTGAAATTTACTTTTAAAAACGAAGGGTAAAATAAGTGAGGATACTTATCCATAATCACTTCCTCTAGTTACTATGTCTCCTCCATATACTTAATGTTTTTCCATATTAATTTTACTAGGTGAGTTGTCTTCTTACATAGAACATTATCTCTATGGTCCATGATCAACAACAAGTCCTCCTCTTAAGAGAGATCATTTTCATGATATATAACCTTTAAATTTAGTACATGTGCGGGATTATGTATGTGCTTCCTTAATAGGGATTTATGGAAAACATTTTTTAGTTGAGAAAGGGTTGGTGGGGGTTCTAGTTGATGATCCATGGATTCAATGAAATCAAGAATCACAATGGGGATGATGTACATGGGACATAGCATTCCCTTCATCTAATATATCTTGAATATCTTCCATGGTGATATATGAGGGAATAATCTATCTTTAAAATTAAAATCCATGTCCGTTCGATGATGGTCAATATATCTCTTCTATAAACATTGAGTATCCAAGAAGTGTGGTAGAATGGTTTTGACGTTTTCAACCATTTTCATAACCATTTAATGTCCTAATAGCCTAATTTCATGGAAATCATCACAGAACATTCGTGTTATAAATATATTATCATAAATGGATTCATATGGAGCCATTTAGATGGGTAAGTGAAAGATATTATTATATGATAACCCAACAGAAAGAAGATACTGATCACATCCTCCTTTAAAGTTCATTGACTATATTCTAAACAAGTCCTCACGTTTTAGGGTAATCTACTTAGGTTGGACATCGTATTTTGGGTGATAATCCATATAATTTTTTAAGTCATCATTTAGAGAATGTTGGAGAATTTTCCAAAATAATAGAGGTACATCTTATATGTCAGTTATATTCAATTAAAAATAGTGTCTTATAAAACCACAACAATTATCTGATGTATATCATTGTGATATGATCGAGTGAAAAGTCCTCTAAAATTTCAATAAGGAGAGAAATATTAGTATGGATATCCACCAAAACCTATATAGATTTTTTCCCATTGATGTAATCAGAATAAAAGTGACAAAGTCCATGGTAATGTTTTTCTATTTCCATATAGGCATGGATAATTTTTGAATAACTCCCTTGGGATTTTTCCTTTAATCCTTCACCTATAGAAATACTATGAATTTTGATGTTTATTTTGGAGTATCCTTCTTCCTATTGTACCACAAATAGTGTTTGCAGATATCTAGATACAACTTTTTTACTCCCTTTGTGGTTGGAGAAGGATTATTTATATGATTCATCCAACAACAACTTATTTTTATTAAGATTTTACGGTTGTCAATGTCATGAAACAAATACAAAAACTCATTCATATACAATTTTGATTTCTATGGATTTCATATAGCTTATATATTTCACCTTATATTGTATTTTCTTCATTATCTATTTGATCATGTTTTATATTGTATAAAATGCATGGTTTATTAATAATTTGAAAAAGGAATAATTATGTTACTTCCTTTATGGTCACCATGAACGTTCTTTGAAAGTATAAGAGGATGGATCCTTCTCAATTCTCATCATTGATAAGGATTTTGAATCCTTTCTACTTGAAGAATCTAAAATATTTTTTTATTTCCCAAGATTGTAGTTCATTGAGAATTCATAGACCTTTGTCATATCCAACCATATTTAATGGGACTTGTTAATCTACTTTTTTATGAATAAATATTTTGGGCTCTTATGATCCATATATATTTCCAACATATCTATATATAAATATTTTGTTTTTATATTTTCATTGAAAATTTCACTCAATCCAACTCCAAATTATGTGTTTGATTGTTCTACTCATCAAATTTTAACTAACGTGAGGTGTAGGTTATAAAATTATCATTCTATATTATTATAAAATGTAAGACCTTTTTTAGTGTCATTTTATACCATGAAATGTTCTCTACATGAGAACATTATGGGGAATTGTGTAGTTATAATACTATTTTTTAATTCCTTGATGATTTATTTGTATTAATCAGGGGAGACAAAGTTTACTCCCTTTGGAGTCATCCTGGTTAGTGGGTTTAACAATCCTGATAAGTTTCTCATAAATTTTTTATAATACCCATCTAGTCCCTGGAAGCTACAAATCTCTATTATAGATGTTGGTCTGAGCCACTCCTATATTTCATTTATCCTAGAAGGGTCCATAGAAATTTATTAATCTTTGATAACATTCCACATGAATAATGTGTATAATGATAGTTTTGAGTGACCTGTGTGATTCTTGAATGAAGAGTGGATGTTTTTAGGTGGGATTTATTATAATGTCATTGGTTTGTATGGATTCATAGTTGTGAATACACGTGTTATTTTCTTGATAGGTTCTTAAAATAACCATTGCATTTCTAATATCACCACACACTATCCTCAATGAGAAAACCTTACAATATTAGAATCCATCCCTACCATCAAAACTACACAGATTGGACACACCTCCACTATCCACACATCAATTAAGGATAAATTATTTCTTCATAAAACCCCATTTACTTAACTAGAACCCACTTTTCATCTAGAAACATCCACCATAGGTGGTTTTTGACTCACCACATTTTCATATTTCTCTAAGAACAATTGACCATCCTCGATCAACATATATCGAAACACCTAAGTCTCAATGTTGTAACATAACCAATTCACCTAGAAATGATGCGTTCTCATATAAGGAATAACACCATCATCCAAATGAACCTACCAGAGTCCACACATGTCTCTTGGTAATATTAAATCACTAAAACTCCATCACCCACAACACTTCATCAATTATCCCCTGTAAAAAATTAATCAAATAATGGAATCTCATATTTTTCGTTCAAAAACCCTGATCTAGAAGCCAATTATTGTGCTGATCAACCACCACATCAATTTCCCAACTATACATCTAAAAGGAGGACAAACATGTATCTCATAGGGTCCTCATTATTATCATGATGACACTGAATCCATCCCATATTCCACTCAACATATATACAATTATCCAATCCCTCACAACCTTTAGAGTTTATTGTCACCATGTTCCTCATGAAATTTAAATAACCATGACTCATGCATTGATCACAAGATGAACCAAAAAACATGTATGTGGAAATCAAGATTCCATGAGAAAAAATAAACAAACACCAACCTCTACCTATTCCTAGATTCTAAGAATGACACCCATGGAATTCATTGACCTCGGACCCATCCTGATGTCCTCACCCATAGACAGTTGATGGTGTACTCCCCACCATCCATATGCACATATACTACTCCATAAGTGTAGTCTCAAATTTTCCACATGTATAACCATAAACCATTTATGTAGGAAGGTGTAAATCTAGAGGTCTCTTAGAATACCCAGGAAAATGTCAATATATTGGATATGATCATCACTAATTAAAGTATGCTAATATTTATTTGAAAAACAACAACAAAAACTATCCATAACTAATGTAACCTCCCACATTGGGGACACCTTTACATGTTGAAAGTCTTAGGATTCCATTTCCTCTAATATCTCTTTAATACTAAACACCACAACATGAATAGGATTACCCACAAAAACTCATTAACACTCCATGAAACCTTTCCAAGAGGCCATGACCCTTCATTACCTTCGGCACTATTTCCATCACCCCACTCATGATCTTCATGTATGGCCTAGGTGATTCTTAATAGAAAAAAAATGATCCACCACAATGATAAAAAATAATGGAAACTATAATAACCATTCTCTCCACCTTGGATTCACTGAATATAATGGCCACGACCTCCTATTTAACCCATTTAAATATCCCATAAAGAACCAGGCCTTCCTGGCATGTTCCCACATAAAAAATCCATCAGACCACTCATGGTAATATTCCTTATTGCAACTACTCACTAAAAATAACTCTAGACTCAGTGAGTATTAAATCATAAGGCTCAAACATCCTCACAGACATGAATACATGCATCCTATTCCATCAACCTCAAAGAACTCGATTCATTCTCAATGTTATCATCCAATAACCAAACCATTCATATAAATAATCCAAACCAGGTGACCACCTGTCACCCTAGGTGTCACCTACATATAAAAAACATCGATCCATAGGTTGGTCACCCTTGTTTCATCTGTTCAAACTCAACATGATTCTTTTGTAAAACATTACTGACACCATCTAGTCAAGAAAACTAATTATTTATACGCATCAAAGCCATCCTTATAACATAATACAAACACATATGTGTCTCCCTCAAAATTAAACTAAGGCCTAA
Source organism: Viscum album (assembly GCA_963277665.1). Lineage (NCBI taxonomy): Eukaryota > Viridiplantae > Streptophyta > Magnoliopsida > Santalales > Viscaceae > Viscum > Viscum album. Next base: position 1,797,191,905 of record OY728130.1, on the reverse strand, counting down.
CCAAGAACTTTCACCCAACTGGATGGATCTATTTGTGCATAAATTACCCATCTAAAGAAAACAAAAGTTCTTTTCATTCTACGAAATTTAAAATTCTAGGCTTAACTCCCTTGAGGATACCTCTAAATTTTTAGAATATTTAACTCATAACAACAACTCAATTCATATCTCAAAAAATCATTGACTTCCAATTTGACACTTTAGGCCAAGCCTTCCCCATTCAACACACTCTATGTGGCACTACCAAAGTCTAAAATTTCTATTACTTCCATATACAACCAATAAACATGAGTAACCAGGAAAAACCCTCTGACAGGTTACCTCAAAGGTCGAATGATACAGACTCTCTAAGAAAGAGTCATATTAAGAAAATACCATTGACTATACCTTTAAACCATACACATCAAACCTCAAAAACTCACTACTCATAGGAGGAACTCACATATCTAAATATAATACACAATACATATAACACATACAAGAAACAATTTAATATATATTTCACACCATAAGTACCCACATAAACACAATGGATCCATGAACCAAACACCAACTCTAGGTTCTAGATTCAACACACACAATCAAAACCCATAATGGCCACCACATTCACCTTAATGAACAACATTTTACAACCAATAAGCCTTATCCATACCATATGTACACCAATAACATCCCCTTTTTTAGAACACATCAAAACCCAACACAGTCTCATGATCCATAACCAATGTCTCAAACAAGGACTATCTTGCTGGTTAACATTCCCATACATAGAGTCTGATCTCAAAAATAGGGATATCCATTTCCAGTTTCACTATAGGTTCTATAATTTCACATTTCCATTCGTATGTAAACATTACTATATAAAACCTAAGGTTTCACATTTCAAAACATTTAATTTTCAAAACCCAAGGATTTAATCATTCAAAAACGTTTTTATTAAACAATAATTTCCAAAAACCACTTGATTTTTTCCAATTTATCATTCCCAAAATTTTTATTTTCAAAACATTCTTTGAATAAATATTCCAAAATTCTAATATTTTATTTCAATTTCATAAATCAATCACATCAAACATATGGATGGTATATCATTACTATGTTCTTAGCATGACACATGAACCCACACACCATATCGTGACATGACATGGAAATATATAAAACCTTATAAATTAATAATGTCACATAAGAGTGAACAACATATGGTGGAATTATCATCCAACCATAAAAGTACAAAACAAACATCAATTCCCACCCCTCGAAACACGGGTTTTTCCCTCATACGTAGGGTTGCAGGAACCTAGGAACGATCTCATTACTAAGACCCTAAATTATCCTACTCTATGATATATCATGAAAAAATCATAATAAAATACACGGTCTACTATGATACCACCATTTACATCCAAAAACTAGATTATATTATAACTACTTCCCCATGTCGGGTCTCTACATGACCTCTGGCGCACCTCCATGTTTGCAAGAGGCTACCGACTAGAAGAACATGTCTATGGTGAAGTAATGTGGAGACTATACTCTATTATCATTGTATAAAAATAAATATAATATCAGTAAGTGTAATAACTGGTTAGAATAATAAATGGTAACATATGACATAATCTTATAAGTAACCAAGTAACACATTCTGTAAAGATATAATGAATCCACTATATGAAAGGCATTCATACAGTAAAACAATAAATACCAAAACACAAAAGTAACCTAACCCATTCCCAAGTCCCAGCCCAGCCCTAAAAACCCCTAATCCAACCAAAAAACTCATGTATGAACCAACCACAAGGTCCCTGTCCAGAATCTATACCTGAAAGAAGTTGAAAATTTCTGGGTACCATGTTCCAGGGCTGCCTGAGCAGGGTGTGAGTACAAATTATTATTCCACCTCCAAAACATCCTAATGAAATAACCAGTTTGTAAAGCATTCAATGCAAATACATAAAGAATTACCAAGTAAACAAATGATAAACCAGGATCCATTTAATAATAGGTTTCACATTACAGACATTCATTATTAGTTTCATGGGATATCTGTTTTCATAATTTCTTTAAAACTGATTCCATTCATATAATCTATGGATAAGTGCGAGAAAGTTCCCTACATAATAGGGAAAACATATCACACAAAGATAACTCAATTAAAAAATTCAAATTAACTAAACTCTCCCTTATTCCATGTAAACATCAAGACACAATATCATTCATTTCACATAATAAAATACTTTAACATGATTATAAAACTATCATGGGTTACATTAAATTAACATAAAAATAATTTCAATTAATAAGGTCCCAACAAGAATTAAAATATAATTAATTGAATAAAAAAATCACTATACTCATTTTAAATCATCATGAATCCTTACATAAAACATATGTCTTCATCATTGAAAAGCTAAAATAGGCTTGAGGGATTCCATTTCAATTTACAATGACATAAAGTGGCTATTAAATAATATTTATAATAATATAACCACACACCAATTTAAAACTATAATTTTAAATCTAATAAGATGCCCCTTGTTATGGTCATTTTTAGGTTAATAGTTCCTTTCAAAACATTGAACACTTTCAAAAATTATTTTCCATCAATAAAACCATAGTTGCATTAAATCCCGAAAACAAACCATTTAACAAACTCCAACTTTTTACAAAAAATACTACTTATAATCATTTCAATTAACCAATTAACCATGAACACATATCCACTTATACATTTATAACCCATTCTCTATCATAATTCCCATATCAAAAAATTTACTAACTCATTCTCTATTTACAAGGGATTGGTGTACCCCATGGGTAGCCCTATGTTCAGTCTCACTTCATCAATGAACCCAAGGGGGTTCGTGAAGGGTTTCACACATCCATATATTGACCAAATCACATTCCATAACTAGAAACATTTAAATTAACAAAGGTAGAACATTGGTACAACTACATACCCATATAAAACCTCAAGATTATGGGCAATTGATTTAAGACCAACTACCTCATGATCATTGAAAACCTCTTACTTAAACCTAACCATTGATTCTAACTCAAAACACCATCAAATTCCAATCCAAAAATATGATAGAGAAATACAGTTTTAGGGATTTATAAGGAGAAGACAGATAATAAATGTCCTCTTCCATAAAATATCAGGAAAGGTAGTCAAAGACTTACCCGAATCATCAATTTGAAAACAAGGACACTCTAAACACCTAGCAATTGAGAGAGAAACGCATCTTGGAATATTGGAAGAGCAAGGATCATAACCCTTGATAATGTATAGTGAAATGAGTGGAGAATTGGACTAGGTTTCATAAATATTGAGGGTGAGTATAGTTAAAATCATCATTTTTAATAGCATACATGGGGTTTCTATATTTTTTGGCCAAACTATGCACCAATATTTTTAATACCTCTATCCATAAGGAGATCTAGTCCACACAAATTTATGAAATGTGTGGTAGCTATGCTCTTAGCTCTATTCGGGGGGGTGGGGGTGGTGGCTGAATGGTCTCCTAGGCCACCTCAAATGATTCCGTCTACCATGCACATCCTCTTAAAAGGCCACAAAGTTATGGTTCACGGTTTTTACAAACCATGTTCCAACTATTCTCTCAGTATTGATTAGTATTTTTTTAACTATTTTCGGGTCCCTAGAATACACTTGAGAAATATACTAATCACCATATCAAATGCTGAAACAAAATTTTAAAATGGTACATACCTTCTCTCAGTGTTAATATATTACAACATGTCACCTATTGTATATGTTTGATTTGATTTACTTATATCTTAGATAATGAGATTAGAGGAATGATATTATGTGTGTGATGATAGAGGATCTATCCTTTTCCCTTTTTGTGGTTTTCCCTATCATGTTTTATATAGATATTCCTTGTATCCCCTATTCAAATTTTTTAATATAATCCTTCAATTTGATCATCATGTATATGAATTAGTATATAATATTTTCATTATTATTACATTTTTTGGTTATTTAGGCTACTACAGTTTATTATTTATTGTATATGTTTCCACTGTGAAATATTTTATATCATGCCTCTACATGTTTATTTAAATATAATTATCCATTTCTACACTATGATATGAGGTTATAGTTTTCCACCGTATAACTTTGGACCCTTTCTACTATTAGCCATCCTCTAGCGTACGGGGAGGTGCACTTGAGGATGTGTGACCAACCGGGTTGGGACATCGATTAACTGGATCACGGGTCCTGAGGTTTCATATAATATAAACATAATAAAATTAAAGTATATATAATTTTATTATGTTATTATTTAATCTTGATTGATGATGATTTATGGAGGTAGAAGATGAAGGATGATGAATATTCTTGGTTTGGAACCGTACCACTTCATCAGAAAAACACTTTTGGATTATAACTAGAGACTTCATATATTGCTATTATAAAAATAGGCCATCTAAAATGCGGTGAGGAGGTATATAAAGATATCAGGGTATGTATTTTTATAAATATGGGGCCTAAAATATTTTATGAAGAGCGGATATGAGATTCCCTTTTATCAGTGAGGTATATGATACAATTGAAATATTTCAAAAGATTATAATATTATTAAGTCATATTCTTTAAAAATTTCTCCATAAAAAAAATTTCACCCTAAGGTGACAAGGGTCAAAAAAATTCATACAATAAAAATTAAGTTTAAATTTGGTGGCATTATTTCATAGTTTCAATCTAGTTTGACCTTCTTTACCCTTTTACCATGCTGAGTCATTTTTTACTGAAGATAATATTCATAATGAAAAAAACTAAATTTATCCAATTACTGAATTTTTACTTGTGGATTTCAAATATGGAATACATTTGTTAAAAAAAGATTTTATATTTTGAATAAATTAATTTTAATTAATCATGTAAAAAACAATCATAACCTATGTTTAGAGAAATATTTTTTTAAACATAAAACTAAATACACTTTAATTCATTTAATGAAAAAAAACATAAAATAAATGTTTTAATATAACGAATCGACCTTAAGTATTACATAATATTGAATTATGTTAATAATTCACATTGAGGATCTTTTCAAGTTTAGATTTTTAGAGAATTAGGCCATAAATATTACATCAGATCTCAAATATTTCAAAGTAGACACTTCTACCCAATATCCATTTTTTCGATAATATAAAAAATCTTAAAAGAAAACACAAAATATTTTATTCATTTAAATCTTCTTGAATTCTTACTTTCTCTTACCCTACCCTATATATAGTGAAAAACATTTCAAAAACAATGGATGAGCATTAAAAAGCTATGTAAGTGTTATAAAATAAAGAATGAAATCATTAGTCCATCAATCCATTAAAAACATAAGCTCTTTAACATACGTCATGAAATCGTATGATTAACGAATGACACATAGAAATCATAAATCATAAAGGTAACTTGTGGAATCATTAACATACTAACGTTGTAGCCTTTACAGCTACATAGGGAGTTATATTTGGAATACCAATCATAGTATATTCCCCAAATCTCTTAGAAAAAACATGAATGTTTATATTAGTCATGTTACCCAATGCATTAAAGATATCTCTCGGGATCACCCTCCCTAGGTTTATCATGGAACCACCCGTATATATAAATAATTCCAATAACCATAACATATTCATAACACATAAAACAAACATATAGGAAAGATAACATTTCCACATTACAATCACAATATATCCTTTCAAGATATTGAAATAAAAAATGATTTATCACAACCATTTTCAATACCAAAATATGTTAAAAGGGTATAAGGTTTTTATTTTACTTTTATAAAAAAATACATCTTATTAAAGAATCCAAATATCAAATAATGCTCCCAGCGACAGAAAGGTCATTGTCATAGCGTACGTTAAGAGAAAACATTACCTTTTTCATTTAGTAAAATGCTACGTAGAAAAATTATTCCCTTAGATTTAAATGAAAATTAAGATGGGTTTATACCCAATATAAAAAAAGTCATGTGTAAATAAAAATATGCCTCAATCAAGGGAGATTGAGATAATGTCCCTTACGTTGTGTCCGACTTCACTCGTTTGTTCTTTAATCTCTTTTAAATCAGGTAACTCCCTTTGGTTTGAACCAAAAGGCTTTTCTAATGTGCCTTATGCCTATGGTAAGGCTTCTAAGAGGAAGAAATGAATGTTGGGAGCTTATTTGGGTAGTTTTTGGAAGATCCAAGGGGCTTTAGAGAGGTGATTAATTTGTTAGAGGTGATGGAGTTTTTATAAAGGGGAGGAGGGCTCTTTAAGAATGTTTGGAAAATATTATTTTATTATAAACTGAATATCAATTTAAAAAGGTGAAAACTAATTTAATTCCTATATAAGGTGATTATTTTTATAAATTATTTCATCCAATGGGTTTTAGAAAATTTTAGGGCATCAAATAAACCTTATATTTTAGCTTTAACCTTTACTTAACTAATTTTACTTTTACTTAACTAATTTAACTTTTACCACGTTCTCTTTTATATTCATACTATATGTATAATATATTTAATATAAAATTCCAGGAGACCCAAAAATGGATTAGTAATGACATTAGTAACATCATAGATTCCATTTTTCTAAATATTATATTTTTAGGACTATTTTATCCTTTAATAATATAGTATACATTTTAAAAACTCATTTACATCAATTTAAAAACTATTCAAATAAATACTTCTAAAAATATATATAACAACATGATTATTTCAAACACCCAAAATTAATTAAAATATAATAATTTATAATCGTCCATAAAATTTGTGTATGGAATAAAAAGTTCAAAATAAATTTATTTTCAAATTTATAATCTCATTTATTTAAAACATCCATTAATGAGGTAATCATTACATCATCATTGTGTCATAAATGAATTTATTTATTTGATGTATAAATTTTTTAAATAAGATACCATGTTATAGGAAATATTTTTAGATTTATAGTGACTATTTATAGTTGAATATATCACTTATATAACCCATTATAAAAATTTTTTTACTAAGAGATATAAGTTTATGTTATATTTTCCTTAACATTAAATTATTTTTTATAATGTGTCGTTTTCACTTACAAGTAGCCTAATGGGGTCCTAAAATTGACCCAAGGATTCCCATGGTCGAACATGTATCTTCCAATAGGATTAATCCACGTGTTTGAGTAACTTAATGTTATTATAATATTATTTTTTACCCCTATTTATATGATTTACCTTTTAGCCGTGGTAAATAAAATATTTACTAAAGTTACTATTCATAATATATAAGAATAAAAGTTTCTTATTTTCAAAATTTGGACCTACTGATTCCAAATATGGAATCCATATTTCCAAATTTAGAACACAAATTTTGCAGAAATTATTTTAAAATTGATTCCCGTTTCTAAAACCAAAAATCTTGTTTTTAAGAAACAATAACTTTCAAACTATTGACACTTGTTTTTGTTCATTATGAAAGTGAAAATACTTAAAAAGAAAAAAATTAGATTAAATGGTAAAAATATGATCTAATTACACTTTAAAACCAATTAAAAAGATAATATAACCATATAAATATATTATATTAAAATGCAATTTTGAATTAAAATGCAGTATTTTCCACTATTCCTTAAAAAGTGAACATTATGAGAAAAATTCCATAAATAATCCAAAGAAAATTTTTATGTCCCGATTCTAAAGAATAATTTTATTTTGTCAAATAGAACTTATAAAAGTGACAAAAACTTTATTTAAAAAGTGTTCTCCATCAAAAGGTGGTAAATTGAACTTTTAAAGAATATTAGTGTTTTATGCTTAAAATTGGATTCATTCACATTATAAGCCTCTAAATTTTGTTGGATAAATGTAAAAAAATTTAACAAACATGTATAATAATATTGTTGTTAGATCAATTTATTTCTTCTAATACAATGTCTAGGTGTTAACAATCATTTATATTAACATTATAATATTATATTTTTTAACTGTATAACTCAGCATTGTATACAACATGAGATTTCAGAGAACCCTATTGATGTGTGTCAGGTACACCATCAAAAATAGATTCATCTTTAAAGTAAAATTAATATTTATTTCAAAAATATTAATAGATATGAAAATATCATATTTTTTATTTATTGGGATATCACATCCTTCCCCCCTTTTGTGAATTGCATCCCTAAAATTCTATTCACTTATCAAATAAGTGGGGGTTTTTATCCCTCATAGAATTTTCATATTCCCACATTACCTCTTCAACCATATGGTTTATTCACAAAAACATTACCTAATGAATTACTTTATTCCGCAACACTCTGTGATCATGAATCTGGACTGGTTGTTCCTCATAAGAAAGGTTCTATTACAACTGAACTACCTCTAGACTCAAAACATGAGATGGATATGACATATACTTTCTCAACATAGAAATGTGGAAATCATTGTGTACCTGGGATAAACATGGAGGTAAATCCACTCTGTAGGCAACTAATTCAACATTATCTAGGAATTTATAGGGTCCAATGAATCTTGGACTCAGCTTTACCTTCTTTCCAAAATGAATCCCACTTTTTCATGGAGAAACATGGTGAAAGACATGATCACCTACCTCAAAAGAAAGATCTTTCTTCCGGTTATCCGCATAGATTTTCTACTTGCTCTATGTTGTTCTCATGTGATTTTGAATCAACTTAACTTTTTTCTTCCATCTCTTCTACCAATTTTTGTCCCATAAACATCCCTTCGCCTACTTCATCCCAAAAAAACTAGAGTTCTACACCGTATTCCATAAAATCCCTCAAATGGTTCCACTTGTATACTGGAATGAAAACTGCTATCATAAAAAAATTCAACCAAATAAATTTGATTGTCCCAAAATCCTTAAAAATCCATTGAGCAAGCATGTAACATATCTTCCAATATATGAATTGTTAATTTTTACTACCCATCTGACTGTGGATGAATATTTTTACTCAAAATTAATCCAGTACTCAACGAATTCTGAAGGCCTATCCAAATGATAGAAGTAAACAAGGGATCATGACTAGATACAATGGAGAGGGAAACTCCATGAAACCAGACTATCCCTTTAACATACAACAAATAAAGTTGATATAGAGACAACGTATCTCGAATAGGAAAAAATGAGAAGATTTAGTCAATCGATCAATAATAACCCAGATTACATTATTACCTCGACAAGTATTTGGTAATCCAACAACAAAATCCATGGACACATTATCCCATTTCGAATCTGGAACTAGTAAAGGAGAAAGCATGCCTTTCAGTAACTACCACTCTTCTTTAACCTATTAACAAGTCAAACAATTCACAGTAAAGTCACCAATATTTCTTTTAATTCCATCCCACCAGTATTACTCCCGAAGAACTCTATACATCTCAGTACTACATGGATGAACTAAAAATTGAGAACTATGATCTTCACATAACAACTATTTCTTAAACTATGAATCAAAATGTACATATAATCTCTTCCAAAACCTTAAAACAAAATCTTTATCAATTTTAAATTCAGGAAACTTACCCTTCTTAAGAAACTCTACCTTTTTCTGCAAATCACTGTCTTCCTTCTATTCTTACTTAATTCTGTCTGATATAGATGATTTTACTAACACCTGAAACAATACAGTAGAATTTTCTACACTAAAAAATCTACGCCAAGCATCAATAAACATTTAATCAATGGATCTTGTTCCAAACCTAACATGGTTAAAGTATAATTACTTTTTTGACTCAATGCATCAGCCAAATTATTTTCAATTTTGGAATTGTATAAAATTGTGAAATAATAATCCTTGATTAATTATAGCCATGTCCTTTGTCTCATGTTCAATTATTTCTGAGCGAATATATACTTCAAACGTTTTTGGTCAATATATATTTCTCATTTTACTCCATACAGATGTTACCTCGAAAGATTTAATGAAAAAACAACAGTAGCTAATTCCAAATCATGTGTAGTGTATTTAACTCATGAGACTTCAACTGATGTGAAGCATGAGCAATAAACTAATCATTCAGCATTAAGACACAACCATTTCCTTTCTGTGAATCATCACTATAGATAAAAAATTAATAATATTTGGAAGGTAGTTCAAAAACTAGAGCATTCACCAATCTTAATTTCAATTCCTGAAAAACATCATCACATTCTTTTGTCCAAATGAACATAACACCTTTCCAAGTTATCGTATTCATTGGGCTAGATAACCATGAATTTTTTTAAAAAACCCTACTGTAATAACCTGATAAACCAAGAAAACAATGGATCTCAATTATATTTGTAGGTATTGGAAATTCTTCAACAACTCTTATTTTAGTAGGATCAACAATTATGCCATTCTTTGAAAAAAATTGACCAAGGAATGAAATTTTTTGTAACCAAAACTCACACTTGCGAAATTTCCCATACTGTTTTTTTCTTTTAAGGATTGAAATACAAACATTAAATGAATTTCTTGTTACTATTTAATTTTTTAATAAACCAAAATATCATCCAAAAACACATCCAAAAACGTATCCAAGAACTCACGAAAATTCTATTGATAATATCCATGAATAAAGTAGGTTCATTGGTTTACCCAAAAGGAAAAATTGAAAATTTACAATGTTCATATCTAGTATGAAACACAGTCTTCGGAATGTCTAATTACTTTAATTTAAACTAATGGTACCTCAACCTCAAATCAATCTTCAAAAAATACTGAGCTCCCTGGAGTTGATCAATCAAATCATCGATATGAGTAAAAGGATACTTGTTCTTAACAGTGATGTTATTCAATGCTCTATAATCAATTAAATGTCTCAATGAACCATCATTGTTTTTAAGAAACAAGATATGATCACCCCATAGTGATGTTCTTGGTCAAATGAAACCTCATCTAAAAACTCATCTAATTTATTCTTTAACTCTAAAAGTTCAATTTCATAAATTCGATAAGGAGTTCTTCAAATTGGGTTAGCATCAGGAACTAATTCAAAAATGAATTCAGCTTCCCGATCAGGTATTATACCAGGAAGATAATCATGAAATACATCTAGATACTCATTTACAACTTGAAAATCATTAATCTAAATAATTACTTTGTTTTCCCCAATATGTGAAAGCTAACATTCACTTCCTTCTTTTACTAGTTTCTCAGCTTCCTGAATTGTTATCAAAATTAAGTGTTTATTATTATACACAAAATGAAATTATTTCTGAAAATAAACCTCTTTAACTGTATATTAAATCATAGAAGGATAAATAAATAAAAGAATACATACCCAAAATAACATCAAAATCTACTAGAGGTAAAAAATAAGGGCTAAAGGTAGATTACTTCAGCACACTAGGACATGAATGTTCTTATAATTTCTTTTTGTCTCAGCATATATGCCTAGTGTTTTTACAATATGTTCATGATTCATATCTTAAGATGGAATTCCTAATTTACTAGAAAATTTCAATGAAATGAAAGAATGTGTATACCCTTAATCAAACAACACATTGGCATAATCGAAATAAACAAATAGTGTACCTGATACTACTTCATTCGATGGACCAACATTTATTGAAGTGGTTGCAAAGTATTTCACCACCCCTTCCTACTTGTAGTCATATTTATTTCCATCGTTTGAGTACTTTGTTGGACAACAATTTACATAATGACCCATTTTGTTGCACATAAAACATTTTACTGATTGTAAATCAAATTTTGTATTACCATAACCCTGATCTTTTTTAGTATAATTATGAGGATTATGTCCCATTTTACCACATCGGTAGCACTTACTAAAACTCAAAAGACATTCCCCAATGTGAATTTTTCCACAATTTTTACAAAATTTAAACATAATATTTATTCCATTAAATTTTTTTATAGAGTTCTTCCCTTTCATATACCACCTCGACCTCTTATTATGTTGTTTTTCAATGAACACCTGATCATCGACAAACTTCATTTCCACCTTCTACGCACATCGAAAAATTTATTCGTAATCTTTGAACTCACGAGAATCTAAAGACCTTTGATAATTTGGATTTAATACTAATTAATAGAGGTTGATTTTACTATCAAGATCTCATAAGAAATTTGGGTTATACAATGCCAGTCGTGTGAATTTTTCTTCATAAGCAGCCACTGAGTCATCCTCCTACCTCAAATCCAGAAATTGTTTTTCCATCTAAAAAAGAACCACCATAGGAAAATATTTCTCAAGAAATATACCTTTTAATTCATCCCAATAAAGGGTATTAACCTCCTCAATATCCCTGATATTTGTCACCATAAACCACTACCGATCAGATTCTCCTTCGAAATGGTTAACAACAAGACTAACCTTTGTATGTTTTGAATACCCCTTGACATCAAACATGTTATCCAGTGCTTTTATCCATCATTCATCTAACACATGGCCCGATGATCTTTAGAATATTGGGGGATGTTTCCTCATGAAATTCTCCACTACTGACATATCCCTCTTTGGTTTATCTATATGATCTTTTTCATGGATACCACCACCATTAAAAGCCCGAGTCAATTGTTCCATCACTTTAAAAAACTGCCCAGTTCCGATTCTGACCTTCTCAGGTAGTTGATTTTGACGATTACTTTCTTCATGATGTCTCCCCCTCATAGGTTCCCTATTTCCTCTAGGGAAAACCATTCTGAATTTAAAAATATCTTAGGCGAGGCAACATGGTAATATTTAAATGCTATATCATTTCAATCATAACATAAATTAATTTATGGATATTAATTTAACAATAACCTAACTCACAAAGTTGTATAAGTCGTCCTCTCATACCAACTATAAGGCCTTGACCATAAACATTACATAATATTGAATTATGTTAAAAATTCAGATTGAGGATGTTTTCATGTTTATAGTTTTAGATAATTAGGCCACAATTATTGCATCACATATCAAATTTTAAAAAGTAGACACTTGTACTCAATATCCATTTTTTTCATAAAATAGAAACTCATGAAAAAATAGGAATTATTTTCTTGATATAAATATTCTTTAATTATTCTATTCTATTTCCCTTCCATATATCATGTTAAAAACATTTCAAAAACATGGTATGAGCATAAAAAGCTCAGTAAGGGTTATAAAATAAAGAAGGAAAACATTAATCCATCAATCCATACAAAACATAAGATATTTAATATTCCTCATGAAAGCCTAAGATTTATGAATAACACAATGAAATCATAAATCATTATGGTAACTTGTGGAATCGATGACAGACTTATGTTGTAGCTTTCACAGCTATTTAGGGAGTTAGATTTGGAATACCCATCACAGTATATTCCATAAATCTCTTAAGAGAAACATTAACATTTACCCCTATCACGTTACCCAGGGCATTGGAGAGCTATCTCAGGCTCACCGACCCTAGGTTTATCACAGAATCAGTTTTATACATAAATAATTCCCCTGAACCATAACATATTCATAACACATAAAAAAACATAAAGTAATGATAACATTATCCATATTACAATCACAATATATTATTTCAAGATATTAAAATAACAAATGATCTATAACAACCATTTTGAATAAAAAAATACATAAAAATATTATATGGTATTTATTTTCCTTTTATAATAATTATGTTATTTTATGGAAACAAAAAATCAAAAAAGTCTTGCGGCGGCGGAAAGGTCATTGTCACCGCGTACGTTAAAAAAGAAACATTCCCTTTGTCGTTAAGTAAAATGTTACGTAGAAAAAAGATTCCACTGGGATTAAATGAAAACATATATGGTTTTATAAACCATATAATATAATGTAGTGTATAAATCAAAATATTCCCCATTGAATTGAGATTCAGATGAAGCCCCTTACCTCGTGTCCGACTTGACTCGTTTGTTCTTTAATCAATATTAAATCGGTATGGAAACAAATGAAATAATAAAATATGGTATATGTTGATGGAGTTTATTATGTGGATCAAGTCATTAAAAGATGAAAAATAAGGTAATTCTAAATAATATCATATTGTCAATATTCTTGTCTATAGTTAAATCTATGCTTCCTCATGCCACTGTTTTTAAAAAATGATATAAATTTTATGATTTTCTAAATGATCCCAAACTAAATTCAATTCTCTAGGTTTCCATATGATGATATAACTATTCACATAGGAATATTACATGTAATTTTTGATACTTTCAATTTATTATTCATTCTAAAGATGTAGTAAATCTATATATATTTTCTTTTCCTTTTTTATGAATAATTAATGAATAGTTTCAAGGATTGTCACAACATTTTATCTTTAAATTGGATATGATTTTATAATTTATTTTTGAAATTATTTTTTCCTTGTCATTAAAATGATGATTCTCTATTTACATATATTAAATTTAATAATAATTTAAAATGGATTCACATTAAATGGTATACTAATTATTTGATCATATTTTAAGAAATAATCCCTATAATGTATAAAAAGATACGTTAATTATTCAATCATTCACAGTGGTTTTTATAAGAGTAATTGGGTAGTTTTTATTTACACTATTAGAGTATTATTTATGAATATATTTTCATAATAATATTATGAACTATTAGTCAAAAAGTATACAAATAGGTTTCAATGAGATATGGGGAATGATCAAATGAGAGCTGTAAACTTGGATGTCTTTAATTGATGGATTATGATGAAATTGGAATCTATGAAAAATAAAATTGACATAGTGATGGATATAAATCATCCCCAAAGTAAGTATATTGAAGATTCAAATTATAATTATTTTAATAAATAAAATAATTTTAGGGCTGGAGTTTATAAGTGAAGTATAGATTCTAACAAAGAGCAGCATTTCTAATATTCCGATAAGAATAATAAGTAAAAAATTCATAAATAAATATTTTTACTATAGGATGCTTTAAAAATAAATGAAAACTATTCTGGTACCTATTAAAAATATTTATAAAGTTCAAATTTCACTTTTATTCAATAAAAAAACATTAGCATCTTATTGGAAAAAAATTAAAATACCCTGAGGAGGGACCAAGATGAATTATAATATGGGAGAAAACCAATATACCCAAGTGTAGAAGTAATGTATATCACCATTATAAGTGTAATGAACATATACCAAAGTTTGATATAACAAGAAAAAAAAATCAAAAAATAAAAAAATAAATATAATATGAAGTTGACTACAATCATTGTTGGTAAAAATGATAGCTAATAATATTAACCACAAAAAACTAGTGACCAAAACCCTAAAAAGGTATAAATAATGAATTAATTGATTGAATACTGAGTTTGTTTTTATAAATTCGTAAGAATCTTCATATTAGTAATAACTTTTCTAATGATTTAAAAAATCCCACATATTAAAAGATCGAGAATATTAATATTTAAATAAAATTATCCTGAGAGTGACCTCTAAAATACCACTAATAGAATAATATTAATATGTGGTGTCATATATTCTATCAAAAAAGAAACATGATTTGGGTAGTTTTTCAATTCATATTAATATATGATCTTATGAGATTAGAAATTCATTTTGTAAATTAGATGAAAGTGTAAACATCATTTCATACTCAAAATTTAAAAATCCAATTTTGGTAAATATGAATCCATCCAAAGACTTTATTTAATTTGAAGATAAAATTATGTGATAACCATAAAGTTTATTTGAGTATTTTTTGGTAAAAATGGATAAATTTTATTTTCCAGTGGATTTTCTTATTCTAGAGATGGAAAAATATAGAACACTATTTATACTTATAATGACATTTTTATAATGGTAATGGACTTAATTTATGTTTAAAATTTGAAGTTTTCTTTTAGAGTTTATTCTATAAAACTGAAGTTCAATATTCATCAACTGATAAATATCATTGATAAAGAAGAGAATATTTTTTATAAATGAATTCAGTTGGATGGTGGGGTTATTTCTTCGAATGTCATGTAAAAAAGATATAGTTTGGGGAAGCATGAAAAGGTATTTATTTATGATAGTAATGATAATATAATATTTTTAATATTTTATTGTAGATAGATAAATGTCAGACAAAAAATATTGGTATATAAATTAAAATTTAATTTTCTTTGAAATAACTAAAAATAAATGGATTATCACAATATAAGTGGAGATATTACTTCCTCCAGAATGATTAAATATTATTTTATATAAATAAATTAGCCATAATAATTTTTAATAGTATCAATAGTAAAATATTCATTATTCTATATCAAATAACATATTCCATTTATTTTGATACATGAAATAGTGTGTCATTGTTCAGTAAAAATAATATAAGAAAATCACTTATTTGAGGTAACTAAATTTTTTCATTATTTTCATAAGAAATATATTTTTGGAGATAAAATTCCATATCTTCCTATTTTTGAGATTTAATATAATTGATCTTACACTTTGACTGAGGTATTTTCATTCTTTAGGCCCAGGAAGATAATGAAGAGAGGCATGAGATACTAAAAATAGAAAGTGGAAGAGATATAATGGATATGGGTTCCCAGTTATAAAATATTTATATTTTTATATTTTTTATATTTTAATACATATGGGTAGAAAATTTCAAGTAATACGTATATTTAATTATATATTTTTTTATCTTTGATAAAAATTATTTATAGTTTATGCAGTGATACATTGTTTAAAATGTTACTTTTGGTTAATTGGAAGAAGTGGATGAATTGTTATGTAATGAAAAAATGTTAATATTTATTTTATTTTTAGTTCATTTATATATACAAAATTTATAAAATAATTTTTTATATAAACTATTTACAATTTATATTGACTAGGGTATTATTTTTTATAATTTAAGTGATTTTCCAGTGATTTAAATTTTTATTTTTAATAGGTATTCTAAATGCATCGATATATTATCTCTAAACCTCTTATTATTGAGATATATTTGGGACATGTGAACTGCTATAAATTTCCCTTCTTATCTTATAAATCTATGATGTGAAATTATGATAAAATGATTGTTTATGTTAATTGATTTGTATCCCTTAAACCATTATGACTGCCTTTAAATTTTTTCCTCTAATTAAACTGTTAAAACCCATAAAAATATTTCAACAAAGCTATATTGAAATTCCATTTTTCCATTTTAGAGTTTCTTTTCTTCCTTTTGGATAACTACAAAGGAGATAAGTATAGGGGAAGAGTTAGTTTTATATTCCATCAGGGGATAAAGAATCCTATACAAGGAATACTTTTATTATTTATCATCGGATTTGGTAAAATGCTACATAAATTTTCTATCATTATACATTGATTTTTTCTCATTAAAAGTGAAAAAATCATGAATAAAAGTAGAATATTTCATTGGAGAAATGGTCTCATTCGTGATCTTATCAAATGTGAAAATAGGAAAAATAATTGTTATGTGTCATATCATTTAAAAATTATTTATACATTAATTTTACATATCATTTAAATAATTAGTCATATATTATAGTCTTATAGAATTATGTTTTAATTAACCACAAATCCTTAACCTTCTATTTTTTTTCAAAATTCATCTTGATTATTGTTATGTTTGTAAATAAAAAATGAGATTTGGATATATTGGAAGCCAATTCTAGATTTAAATATGATGTTTATTTATCATGTCACCAATTAAATTATCCTTCAGTAATTAAAGTTATATTTTTTAGAATGTTATATAATAATTGAGAATGATTATTAATAAGACGATGAAAGATTTGAATATAAGAGAATAAATGTTTAAAGTATTTTAAATGGAAAATTCAATTGTATGACCTAATTAATTAATATAAATTTACGATTTGCAAAATATTCTCATGTCAATCCTGAATGTTGAGAACACAACCCTAGTAGACTGGGGTCGGTTTCTACATTATTACATTGGCATAATATACAAGGAATCATATCCTAATGGAATAAAGATTTTAGTTGTTTTGATAAACTAGGTACTATTTTTAAATTATTATTACAATTTATAACATAAAACACATAGAGTATTTTCATTTAGAGAACTATTATTACTCATATTTTATCCCTATATATGAATCAAAAAAACATCCTGGTGTCCTAGGGAAAATAAAACATATGAAAGGAGTGATCACAAATGCTTCATAAGGGTAAGATTACAATGAAAGATATGAACAAATAAGGTATAATAAATAGTTTATGGTAAATAAAAAAACACATTAAATTTAATTAATAACTTGATAATAACATGTTAGCAATAAATGATGATCAAAGAATTCCATATAAATAATCACATGTGCTTGAGAAATTAACAATGTGTAATATAAATAGTCAAATAATCATATAGAACATCAATAACTGAATTAATAATGATGGAAACCAAAATTATATACACCTAAAAGAAATTTTTGATGCCTTATTCAAATACATCTAAATAAATGGGTAATGCCTCAGCAAAAACCCAGTCAATTTTGTCTCGTGAGGCCTACCAATCCAACAAGGGGTTATAGTGGAACCTTATCATCACTTACTAATTCCAATTCATTACACATAAAAAATGGTTAAACAAAATCAACATTAACATTTTTATTGAAATACTAATATATGACTTTTTAATACTTACCCAAATTAATAAACATAATCATATACCATCCATACTAAAATGGTTAATGGTAATAAAACTATACTTCCCTAGTCAAACTGATCATTGACCATCCAAAATAATAATATGGATGGTATTAATACAACATATCCTTAGAGGATCATAATTCAAATTTAGTGTTTATGTTTTTGATGAATATAAATACCAGGAAAATATCCTTAAAACAATTTGAGAAAAATAACCACTGTGTTTTGAAAATCCAATTTTTTTAAAAGTTGAGAAAAAATTTTGAAAATAATTTTCATTTTAAATTACATTTTAAAATAACCATTAAATCATAAATTGGTCAGCATTAACAGACAATTTTTTTCATGTTGTACATATTAAAATAAATTTTCATTTCACATTTTTTGGTTAAAATTAAATGAGAATTGTTTTGAAAATGAAATAAACATTACATTCAGAAAAAATATTACAAATTAAAAATATATAAAAATTCCTTTTATAAATATTTTTTTAAAGGTTAAAAATATTTTTGAAAAAAAAATTATAAGACATGGGTTTTGATGAAAAATGATTTATGGCCGAAGAGTTAAATAAATGCATATTTTTTTAAAAACACTTTATCGATTATTTTAACTAGCAAAGAGTGTAAAAATGGTACTATTACTTTAAAAAAAACTGAATAACAATATTTAAAAAAAACAGATTTATTTTAATAAATAAATATCAAATAATTACTCTAATGGATTTTTATGCATAAATAATCATAAATAATGATGAGATTTTAAAATAAACCCATTCTACTTTGGTAACATATGAATTTTAAGCCCTATAAAATAAATGACATAAAATTTAACATTAAATTATATGAACATAAATATATTCATGATAAAACAAATAAATGTGTATTTATATAAAAAAATATAAAAGAAATGAGTGTTAAATATGGCATATACCACACGAAAGTAAAACTGAGATGAGAAATCATTACCTCGAGTTTGATTTCATTTACATGTGAGTATAAATCATTTATAATTGTTTTAAGTATGTTATTAATTTATTAAAACCCATATTAATCATTATAATATCATATATTATCCAATTATAATATTTTTCCACCTTTTTATTAATAATATTTCATTATTTTCATTGTTTAGAGTGTTAATTATATAGTTTTCTCATGCATGTTTTGTCATGAAAGTTTTGATTATTTTTTATATGATACATTTGAATCATCTATATAATTATAAAAATGTTATAAATATCACATTTAATAATTATATACATTATTAGAACCATTATTTAATTTAGGTCAATGAAAATAAGTTTCATCGCATAGTGAATAAGGTAGGCCCTATGTACGAATGAGCGATGATATCATTCACTTAACAAGTAAAAGGGTAACGAAGTGGGTGTTATATTATTTTTAAAGAATAAATAAAATATAAAATATATAAAATATATTAATTAATTTTATCCTTATTTCATTCCATGTAAAGTGTAATTTAAAAAATGAATCACATCACTTCGCGAGGCAGTAATTTATTGTACACACGAGCAACATTATTGTATTTAAAACAGAATGGAACATAATAAGGTATATTTCATAATAAAATTACTGGAATAAAAATATCTTCAATATCATATAAATTTTTTAATCCATCATTATATACATCCTTGGGATGTGGTGATGGAAAATGAACCACATAAGTTTGCGGGGAGGCAGTCTACTGTACAGAGGATCAATGATTTCATAACCCATTTGATAGAAGAGGAGATAGATATTTTTCATTAGCATAACATAAAAACATATAATTATATGGATGATATTAAAGTTATTATATAATCATGGTTTAAAAATAATTGAATTATCTTGAAGAAAAATAAAATAAAATACCCATTTAGGGACATTAACTCATCTTCGGTAAACATCCTTTGGTTTGCACCAAAAGCCTTACTGGATTAGATTTATGAAAAAATAAACTTATATAATGAGATTATGTAATTATAATTTTTTTGTATTGTCTTGTCTAAACCAATTGGATTTTATGTGTGAATAGGTGAGGAGAGGTATGGGCTTTTATAAATGAGGTGAGTGGAACACATGTAATATTTGTAATGAAAAAAGTGTACCCACATTTTTTACATGAAACAAGGATCTAAAAAAAGACAGTATAGATCCGATAATATAAAAGGTCACTCATGAAAATAAAATGTATTTTTAAAAGTTTTGATTCATTTTCAACCCTTATCTTTTTAGGTTAACCCCATAACAACCGATTTTTACCTTCACTGCTATAAATAATATTTATTTATTACTATTATTTATGGGAAAAATCAATTTTATCTTATTGTATAATATAGACTATTATTAGTCCATATATGGAATCCATTTTTCTATATTTTATTTACATAATTATAAAATTTTAATATAAAATTAATCCCAGATACACGATGAGAAAACATTTTTTCAAAAAGAAGATGTTCAAAAGTTTACAAAGGATTTATATCAATATTCAATATGAAATTGATTTTAATGACATATATTGTATTAATAGATATATATTTGAACTAATTATAATTTTAAAACCATATTAAATCAATTTTCATGTTTTTAATGTCTTTATATAAAAATAAAATTCCTAATAAAAACTATTATTTTTTATTATTCACTAAATCAAATATTTTTATAAAATTATAAAATATTTACTCAAACTTAATTTGGACATGTATATTTAAGATATGCAGTTTAATTTTCAAATAAATTTTCTAAAAGTTTTAAAAAAAATTTTAAATTATTTGATAAAATCAGGACTAAACCACCTTTTATAAAAAATAAAGTTTTTCAAAAAAACATTTCTCTTTATATAAAGTTGTTCTTATTTTATTTATAATAAATATATAAACATTATATTTAATTTGATCAAGTTTGAACCATATAATTTAAATAATTTATTTAGCACTAGTCATACCCACCAACATAATGGCTTTGTTATAATGGTCATGTTAAAAAAATAATATTTTAATAGAGTTTCATGTTTCATTCAAACCTGGTGTTGTGTCCATTGAAATCTATTAAATTTATTGAATTTATTTAAAAATAAATATATTGAAATTTATTGGGGTGTTATATTCTCTTATATTCTTGGTGTTTAATGTCATTTAAACTATTTTATATAAAGCTCTTATTTTTAAAAATACCAAGGTGTTACTTTCAACAGTTTAAATAAATTTTTCCTTTGCAATTTAATCTTGACTCGATAATAATGGTTTTGAAATTTAAAAATACCATAATTTAAAACATATATCATAAAAATGAATAATAAAAAAGTATTCTTAATAAAAGAGAAATGTAAGTACAAAGGTTATATAGAATAACACATAACTTGGTTTTTATATATGAGAACATTGTTCGAATGTGAATATATGGACATCGAAGAAAAAGGTAAATAATTATAGAGTGGTAGAGGTAATTGATCACAAGAAAGTGAATGATAAATGGAATGATAAGGATCTAAAAACCAAAAAGTTTGATGATTTAAAAGGTCATTAGTTATATATAAAGAATGTATTAAGATAAAATTTTGTTTTAATATCCATTTCATAATGTTGAGGAACATTTTTACCGTCTCAAATTAGAAAATATAAAAATATACTTACATAATATCTCTATATTAAATAGGTATAATTTCATCTTTTTTTTATACATCAATAATTTTTCATTTTATTTTATACAACAAAAAATGATTATCAAAGAAGAATTTTTAATTCGAGAATTACTAAAATTAACGTTTATAAGATTATAAGATCTCTAAAAGAGTGACTCATTATTCTATATATTTATAAATATTTTCTAAAACCAATTTGGTTATCATAAGTTGTCAAATAAAATATATTAATCTGAAAACCTGAACATTAACACCACTTGTTGAACATTAATATTTTTTGATCATTTCATTTAACTAAAAACAATAAGATATTAACCAGGTCATCACGTAAGTCAGTGATATGTGGTAAACCCTTAACATCCTTTGATTGTGTGTCCAAGCCCCGTGGTCATGAAGAATTCAATATGTTGTCACCCAGCATGCAGGTTGTCCTTTTTTAAAAGACATATTAATATAATTTCTATAATGTTAACAAATTTTACTAGCCTATAATTACCTCAACATCAAAGATTAGATAAACCTTAATAGTTACCAATACCACCATAAAACCATTACTATAATTATTTTCTAGACATATATAATATATTAAATGTTATCCAACCTCAATCATTCATTATCTAAGAGGCTCAACTTTCAACTGAATCACATTTATTGGTACCATCCAACACATTCTTTAATTTACTTAAATAAATAATACTTCAATATAATGTTTATACACTTTATAATTCTTATAACCAGAATATAATCAATTAAAATACAACTATAACATAATTATTAAATACAAACACAAGAAAATTAATCATCACACATTAATTGTAGTATTGGTAAAAGATTTACTTGATCTCATATATTATTTTGGGGTATATTCCCTTGACACATCAGGAATTCATTTACATAGTGCCCCATATCCTTATAGTGGAGTCATTTCACAATATAATAATATTTACTACCGTTGAAATCATGATCACGGTGGTATTTTTTCAACACTTAAAGAAAACATATTTTTTCTTTTTAAACATGTACCAAGTGGTTTCCATTTACAATTATCACTTGTTGGAAATTCTTTTTTCCCTCCTTCCATATATCTATATTTTTCTATGTCATCCTCTTCTCTTTCTTCCATTCCAATTTATTATAGTTGGAGAATTTTTTCTCTATCTTGATAGATCATGACACTAAATCCTCATATGATTAGAAAGTTTGGAATACATGTTCCCTTAATATTATTATATTAATCCAATGAAATAAATGGTTAATATTTCACTTTGAATTATTTATGTTGTCAATAAAATTCATTAATGTCTATTTAAATTTTTATTTATACTTAGAAACATTTTCTCCTTATTTCTATATTATAATCAATAATATTATTTTCATATCCACTCATTTCTCATGAGGAAAGTACTTTTATAAGAATAGTGCCTTTAAATCCTTTTTCTCCATGATTTCTATTTCTTACGCATCATTTGTGTTTTGATTTAATGGCCACCATTGATATGTATCTACTGATATATGATAAATTACAATAACAAATTTCTCCCTTTAACTTTTTCCTAGAGATAAAAATATATACTCTAGGTAACATACCTATTACTAAACTAAAAATGGATTTTTTTTGTTACATTAAATGGGGTAGGTTTCTATCGCATTAAGCAGTTGAACATCATTACACTGCATGGTGGATCAGCAGGATTATCTATATTAGAGAGTTTATTACTCCTAACCTGAGTCAAACACACAAATATCATGATAATTTTATCATTATAAGTTTCAGCTCCATCTCCATCATTATTATCCTTCCCATGATGTAAATACTCACATGAAGTATTTTCATTTATATGGTTCCCATTCCTTATATAAGGATCCATTTTTAAGTAATTGAACCTACTAGATTAGACCATAGTGTTGTGAAGCATAATTTATAATATCAATACAATTAAAATAATTAACATAAGTTGAAAAATTTACTCATAAATAATCTGGCAGTCTTAAAAATCGGTTCTATGGGGATATCATTATTCTCAAATAATTCAGAATAGTTTTTATATAAAATTAGATCTATCAAATGAATATCCCATATGAGTGTCAAAACAAGTGTGAAGTAAGACCCATTTTCATGTACCAGGTGACTATGGGGTCAAGACCAATGTTTTACTTTTGGAGATATTTCCCATAGGAATATCTATTCCAGAACCACATCCTCTTGTATTATCTAATCAGAGATGTATTTTCATAGAAAACTCAGATAATAACTTCCTTACAAAAACTTTATGATATCCTTGTATACATATCCTCAATGTCTATCATATGGTTATTTTACCTAATCCAGGTTTTCCAAAATCTACTTCCAATGTTTTCTACTAAACGTTCTCTAAAACAAACTATAGTTACCTTGGGAACATTAGCCCGGAGTTGGTGTATAATTTATTATATTAGAAAAAGATACAACGAATTGAATCGTAAAGAAAGAAATAGTTTATTTTCCTTGGTAAACTAGATATATCCTTGAAATTCTTATTAAATTTGCAAACATAAAATACAAATTATTTTATTTGAGAACGCAATTACTTATCATATCATATCCCATCATATCAAGCACAAAACACATCTGGGTATCCAAGAGAAAATAAAACATAAGTAATGAGTGAGATTAGGAGCACATTAAGGGTAATCATAAAGAGGAAGCTATGAATAAATAAATCATAATCAATATGGTAAGGTAAATAATTTAAAGACATTTTATTTTCTGAGTTTCATGAGCTCAATATAGAAAGAATAAATAATTGTCAAATAATGTCATATAAATAATCCCATCAGCTTGAAAACATAACCATGGATAAAATAAATAATCATATAATCACAAGGAATATAAATAACTAAATTCATAATGAAATAATTCATAATAATGTAAATCTAAAACATAACATTCAAGCATTGTTCCAAGACATATAAATATATGTCTATGGCCCCATCCAAAAATCAATCTAGTTTGTTTGTGTGGCCCACTGATTAATCAAGGGTCTACTGTAGGCCTCACACATCACATAAAATTCAATTCATTCCTCATATGAATGGGGTGAGATATAATAAACATAAAAATTCATATTAAAAAACTAACATATCAAATGTCAATACATAACCCAATCAATAAACATAATCATGAACTATCCCTAGTAATATGGTGAGTTGTAATAAAACAATACATCCCCATTCAAATTGTTCACAAACCTTCAGAAGGAATAACAACAATGGTATCAAAACAATATATTCATAGGGTAAGATAATTAAAATAATTTTTTATGATGTTGATAAATATAAATACCATGAAAATATCTTTATAAATATTTTTGAGAAAAATAACCATTGCATTTTGAAAATCACTATAAAAAAAATTAAAAAAACATTTTGAAAATAATTTTAAAACAAATTTCATTAAAAAATATATTTTAAAACTTTGAAAATATTATTTTAATCATTTATTGTTCATGAATGTGGAAAGTTCTAATCATTACAAACAATTTAAAAACAAATTTTCATTTCACATTATTTGTAAAGGTCAAACATGTATTGTTATGAAAATGACAGAAATATTCCTTTAAAAAAAATTAAAGTAAAAAAGGGTATTAATATCATCAATATATCATTTAAAATAAATATTTTTTTGAGAAAATATTAAAAATCATGGGTTTTGATGAAAAAGGATTTTCAAATGAAGAGATAAATAAAGTCATATTTGCATAAAATAAAATTTCTCAATCATTAATAGTACTAAAGTGTAGGGAGATGGTATTATAACTTAATGAAATTAATTAATTACCAGATATTAATAAAATATATGTATTTTAATACATAAATATTCAATAATTCACCCAAGGGAGATGTAAACATAAATAATCCTCAATAATGGTGACATTGTAAAATAAACCCTTACCAGTTTTGTGACTCCCGAATCATAAGGTCCATAAAAGAATTGAAATAAAATAAAACATTTAATACAATGAGGATAAATATATTCATGAAATAACATATCAATGTGGAATTACATACACCACACAAAGTAAATTAGTAGTGAATATAGATTATGTATCATGAAAGTAAAAGTGAGATTAGAAACCCATACCTTAGGTTCAATTTCCCCCATATGTGTTTTTAACTCATGTATAATGGTTTTAATCATCTTATTAAATTATTATAGAACAATACTCACATATATAATATCATATATTATCACTTTATGACATTTTACCTCCCGTTTTTTAATAATATTTCATTATTTTTATTGTTTCAGGTGTTAATTTCATTACTTTCTCATATGCGTTTTGTCATAACATTTATAGTTCTTGTGAATATGATATATATATATCACATAAAAATTATAATAATTTTATAAATATAATTTTTACTCATTATATACATTATTAGACCCGTTATTGATTTTTCTTTCATGGAAAATGATTCACTTCGCTTCATGGAGACGATAGGTCACACATACCCACGAGTGATTTTATCATTCCCTTGGAAGAGTGAAAGAGTAAGTGGGAGATATATGAAGTTTCCAGAATAAATAAATTCTCATATATATCACATATATTTATTAATTTTATCCTTATTACATTCCATGTAATACATATGTGAAAAAAAACTTATATCTCTTTGTGAGGAAGTAGTCTTCCGTACACTCGAGTGTCATTATCATATTAAAAATAGATTGAAACTATAAGAAATCTCCATTATATAGAGATGTCATGAAATTTTTTATAGGTGCAATTATTAAATTTAATTTTGTTTGTATCATAGGTTTGTTTGGGTGTAAATTGTAGAACATTGGAAGAAATAGCGGTTGTGCATGGTTGGCGCACAATTTTCCTAAATTGTATGCCCAACCTAGAAAATTGTGTGATCCCAAACAGACGTGATTTTCCTGGATTTCACATTGTTTTTAAAAATTCATACACTCATTGAAAAAACCATTCCCCACCCCAAACACACTAGAAGAGGTGCATGGATAATGTTCATGGTTTCAGAAGTCGTGATCCCCTACCTAGGAAATTTTACGCAATGTTTTCATTAACCATAAAATTATATTTTAATTAATAAAACACCCATTAATGAACCAAAAAATGAACATATATCTACCATAAATGAAATAAATATTTTTTGACGGCTCCCTAAAGGATTCCAATCACTTATATCCTCTTTTCTTGATGATTTGATGCATGGATTGAATATATTATCCTATCCTGGTAAGAGAATCTCATCATGTGTGGTTTCCTCCAACTTAACCATCCTTCTTTCATTATTTTAAGGGATTTTTTCCTCTATTTTTTATGTATCCATATTTAGTTTCATATAAATCTAACCATTTGAATATTTGATCTAGGTTTTAGTTCTAGGGAATTGTCATCATCATGATTTCAGTTTTTTTGACACAAACGGAGACATGAATTTGTCACCCAATTCATGCCCAAAAGATATTTTTTAAATAAAAAGTGTTACAATACATGCAAAAGGTTTAATGATTTTACACTAGCACAAACATTAGAGAGAAAAATGATGAAATAACCAAGAATTTCAATCACATCAAACTACGAGTGCAGCATCTTCGTCTAAGCTAAGGCCTTAGGATCTGCAGTCTTTAGGAGGCATAGAAAGCGAAATATCCTACCCAAAGTGGTTGAATTTGCTTCTGACTAGAAAAACAACGATGCACTTGTCAAGAATCAAAGAGTTTGTTTATACTCCTATAGAAAATTGGGTATATCTATTGATGACTATTTATCATCATACTTGAGGTAGGTGGTATATTATTCAAATCCCAAAGTCACGATTTCAATTTCATGCATATAATTGTAGAATATATGTTGAATTTTTAACAATTTAATTAATTAATTTGGTAAATTAATTAATATTGAGATGGTTGAATTGGATTAATGAATTGATGAATTAATTAATGGGATATTAGGATTGTTGAATTGGATAAATTAATTCGTGAATTAATTAATGGGATATTGGGATTATTTAATTGGGTTAATTAATTGGTGAATTAATTAATGGGATATTGTGATTGTTTAATTGGATTAATTTATGGGAGAATTAATTAATGGAATGTTTTGATGTGAATGTGATTGATTAATTAAATATTTATTTGGTTAATTAATGATTGTGGAATTAGTAAATTATTGTGATATGAATTAATTGGAAATGGATATTATGTGATTTGTGTCTTAACCTAAATGGGTTAATGAATTATATGATTAAATGATGATAAATATTTCAATGGTGATTTTCCATATTATTCCATGTGAACAAAAGTGTTGAACCTTATTTGAATTGATTATTTAAATGGTACACTTTAATGAGAATTTTGGAAAAGAAGGTTAACATTGATTCACCATGATGATTATAGAATTATGATACATGTGATATTGTGATATATTGGATATTTTTATATATGTGATATATGTGTGTGGTACATGGCCTATTGCATCAAAAAAACATAGTGGAAAAATAATAGACGTGTGTGGGAGAAGGACTACTTCTTCAAAATCCCATAGTGATATATGTGTGTGGGACATGGAATACTGATTCCAAATCCATTAGTGAGATACGTGGGAAGGGAAGGGACCATTTCTTTAGATTCCCATAGAGATAATTGAGGTGTGGGACAAGGACTGAGGCTCCAAATATCCATAGGACTATAGACATTACGTTATATGCCCATGAGTTGGAATTGGACTATGGTTACAATTGGTCATGATATGAATTGAAATGAAATGAGAAATGATAATCATGGAACTGTTATATGGTTTAGACTCTAGCACTAGCCAAACCAGATATTGAGAGTTAATGTTTCCTTGGGAACCCATGGGTTTATGTGGTTAATTAAATAATAATGAAATGTTATAAATTTTTATTTATGAATAGTAAATTTAAACCATTGCATACCCAACTATTTAATGGATATTGTTTTGGAATCTGTTTGTGGTGGCCTACTATGTTTTACTCAAACCATACTTGGGATTTTTGATCGGTACCCGAATAGAATTCATTTATGTAAGATAGGAAAATGTAAAAGGCCCTATGTTAGATAGTTGATTTGGGATGGAGAATAGATGAGGGAACTACAAATGATTCAGGAACCTCTTTGGAGTTGTCAATGTCGTTATTTATTTTCGGTTTTACATATCAAAATTCAATATTTATTTGGAGTGAAGTATTTCCTGCTTTAGTTTTGGATATTTTATTTCATGTTTTTCTCATCATGTGATACATATTTTTTTTGTTATTGGTTATATCTGTTAGTTTTTTTAATTATTTCCATTTTTTGTGCCACTTTGATAAAGAATATATTTTTTTCATGATTTATATTAGACCCTCACTACTAGTCGGCATCCTCCAGTGTATGGGGAGGCATGCCTATGGTCATGTGACCGACTGATTGGAGGAAATGATGTGTGGCACTCAGGTCAGGAAGTTAAAAAGTGTTATCAAAAGAGTTTCTTTTATTTTTATTTTTCCATACTTTTGGGTAATTGTAGACATGAGAATTGGATTATTTGGTCCTTGGTTAAGATATCATGCCCGGGAGTGTCAAAACCATGTACGAGGGTAAAATCCAAGTACCTAAGGTGGGATTGCTGTTATCAATGTATGTTATTACCTGTGGATGCTATTTTACTGCATGTGATGCAATTATTGTGTGATGTTATTATTGTTTCTTATATTTTTTGATATTTGACTCATGG
Organism: Viscum album; assembly: GCA_963277665.1. Lineage (NCBI taxonomy): Eukaryota > Viridiplantae > Streptophyta > Magnoliopsida > Santalales > Viscaceae > Viscum > Viscum album. Next base: position 1,797,161,915 of record OY728130.1, on the reverse strand, counting down.
ACCAAAATGGAACAAGAGTTGAGTATGTTTGAATCAATATAGGCACTTATGATTATTTTTTTTCATGCATCATATTATTCATGTGTGGGGAAATATGTTTTAGTTAGGTTGTTAAATTGAAAAACAATATATTCCTTTCTAGTGAAATTTGAATAAAAAAGGGTCCACAATGTGAACTTGAAAAATTTAAATGATGTAAGTTGTGGAAAATTGAAATTTAAAATGTATGCATAATGATAATTTAATATTTAAAATGAGTTTACCCTTTTAAAACCTAGACCTGGATGTGTGATGGTTATGGTTAGTGTTAGTGCCCTAGTGTTGACCATACGGAAAAAATAAGTAATGTCTACTGATAGACTTGTGTAAATACCTCTTTCTAAATATGTTAATGTTGTGAAATGATTCCTATGATTTATTTTTGTAATTTTATAGATATGACAACACAACTACCCTTATTGAGTGGAAAATAAGTTGATATGACTAGAATCAATCCTACGGTAGTGGAACCTGAGGCACAGATAGTGCTAGGTGAGGAAGCATAAGAGATGTTTTATGAGAACTTTTCTCAGTTTATGTAGTTTATAGAAGGATACAAATAGAAATTTTTAACAACTATCTCTGACCATACCTGGGAGTTTCAGTTTTAGCACCCTCCAACATTCACCGAAGAGGTTAGACCTAAGGGATTTGATATCTAGATTTAGTCCATCCAAACTATACTTGACCATTTGGATACTCTGATTGATAAGAGGGTCAATTTTTCTACTTACATGTTATGAGGATCATCGAATCCCTGGTGGGATTGGAAGACATGAAGCAAACATGCTGATAGTATGGAATGGAAGGTCGTTTTAGAGAAGTTCTTAGGTCACTTCTATCCAGAGACACTGAGACATGGGAGAGGAATTCACTTCATGAATTTGAATCAGGGTAGTATGTTTGTGATAGTCTATATGATCAATTTTCTGACTTGTAGTGATTTGATCCAGTGCTAGAAGGAGATGGAAGAACTGTGGAGAGGTGTTTCTAAGACATACATAAATTTTATATTACGTAACATGTTATTATCTTTATGATGAAATTTTTTTATGAATTTGTGGATTGGGCTCTCATCTCTGAGTGGAACCAGAAGGAATAGTATATTGGAGGATTGGTGGTTTTTATTGGATGGTCTGGAGGTATGACTTCTACGAACATGGAGTGTCATTATGAGAGTGTTTTCTAGGGTGACAGAAAGAAGAGTAGCTAGGGGAGGTTCAATTTCATAGGACCTTGATCATGAGATGTTCCACTAGTGTGTTAGGTTGGGACAATTCCGAACGTAGTTCCTCAAACCACGAGTTACATACTGAGGCTGCGGTAGGATGTGACATCTACCGAGGTTCTGTAGGAACCCATGATATATGGGTAGTGATGGAGTATCTAGATTGAACCAAAGTGTATGAAGGGAATCTAAAACAACTTATTAGTATAGAAGTTGGAGTTATACTAGTTGTTGAGGTCAAGGAAATAGATTTTTTCCTTCTGGGTAAGAGATACCATATTAGTAGAGTGGTGCTGCTCAAGGAACTAAAACTGCATCATATAGTGGAGGGGTAGGGAAGTTAAATGAATTCAGAATACACTTGTGGATAGTGAGGTTGGACAATAGATAGTAAGAGGTACTATTCTTGTATATTCTATGGTAGCTACTTCTTTATTTGATACTAGTTCATATCACTATTTTATATCCTGACAACACATGAATGGTTTGATCCTAGTGGTGGAGTTTTTGAGTGGGTGATGATGATCAATACACCTTTGGAAGTATTGTCAAGATATATCTATCCGTGAAAAGGGTGTTCTATTGAGGTTCGTGGGTATAATTTCCTTTGAAATCCTTACATTCCTTATATGTTATAATTTAACCAAATTATGGGTAGGGACTTTTTAATATCATACTTACCCCATATAGATTTCTACTGAAGGAGACTAACTTTAACATCTCCAGAGGGTAACAATTCTGTTCACCGTAGAGGATGGGACATCCAGGTGGGCCGTGTAGGTATAGTTCATCAGAAACATGAGGATCATACCACCTAGGTTTGTATTATGTTGTTGGATGATAGGGGTGTGAAATAGGATGTCATTCCACATATTGTGGAAAGGTTCTAGGAAAAATTTCCTAAGGACTTATCAGGGCTGCCAGCTGGGAGAGATGTGTATTTTACGATTGAGAACATGCTTGGGGCTGAGTCAATTTCTATTCCACCATAAATAATAGAACCAATAAATCCAAAATATCTCTAGACTCAACTAAAAAATTTGACAGATATGGGGTTTACCCATTCTATTACATCACCTTGATGTTATCCAATTTATTTTTCTATGATGTATGATGGGGGTTTTCACTTTTTTCTTATTTATCAGAAGATGAACTAGATGATAGTGAAGAACTGGTATCCTCTTCCATGTATTTATGATCTATTAAATTTATTGAGAGAAGCGTTTGTTTTCTCTAGTATTTACTACAGATCAAGGTTTCATCAATTGGTAGTCTGACCTTCTAATTTACCTCGGACTACATTTAGAAGTTGGTATGGCCTTTTATGAGTTATTCATGATGTCATTCAGGCCGACAAAGACAACCACAATATTTATGGCCTTTATGAACAAAATATTCCACCCATACCAAGATCAATTTGTGGTAGATTAGTTGTATAAGAACATGTTTAACTCCTTGACTCATGAAAATCATGACCAACAATAAGAAATCATCCTAAGTCCACTAAAATAGAATCATTTATACACTAAGATATATAAGTGTTAGTTTTGGATTGATCATGTACACCTATTTGGTCACATAATGTTGGAGGAAGGTGAGTGAGTGTACCCATAGAAATTTCAGGCAGTTGTATCTTGGTAACAGCCCAAGAATGATTTCGATATATGTACTTTATGGGATTAAAGGGATATTATTTGATGTTTATCTAGGACTTTTCCATTTTGGAATATAACTTCCTAGTTCTGGGTGTCGCTCATAGTTTTCTCGTACCCGGTTTGTCACATTGTCTCAAGCACACTTCCCCAAACGCCAGAGGCTGCCGACTAGAAGCGTGGGCCTTGGGTGTGATAGTGGGGAAACTATGCCATCATTGGAAGAGTAACACAAGTTAAATAAACAAATAATTATAGTGGGAGCTATAATATTACCATAAAATAGTAAACATCATAATACTCGAAGAAATAAACTAGATCACATATATAATTATGCATGATACATTTTTCTAAGAAAGCAGCCAAAAACGTCACAATGCTAGAATACAGTACTAAACCAATGTACAAAAGAAAAACCAGTTAATAAACTCATCAACATCGCAAGCCTTAGCTTTGTACCATGCTCTCCAACTCCAAAGTAGTCAATTACCTAATCTCAAAGGGTGTTTTCCATTATCTATACCTGCAACAATATAATTTGTTTGGGCCCAAAAGCATGGCTCAAAAAGGGTGTGAGACGAATCCCATTATAAAACCTCCCAAATATTTGTTCCTAATAGTTTTTAAATATATATGGTAGGAAATAATCATAAGTAATCAGAAATCAAGGAAGTACTCAAATTTAATCAATCCTATAGGGTCAATGCATTCATTTACATATCTCAAGTAAAGAGATAATCACAAATAGGTAACCCTTTGGGAAGTGCTCACAACCTAAGCCCTCTGGTTCAACCAAGAAACCCAAGTAACCCTCTGGTATGTACACACAGACTGACCCCTCAAATTCATATTTAGCAAAGACACTCGGTGGAAGCACTCACTGTCAATTACCCCTATAGTATCTTATCAGTAACTATAGACACTCTGGGGAAATACTCAACATCCAATTCCCAATGTGGTCTTACAACATGGAACTACAGACACATTGATGGAGCACTTACGCCCATCCCCCCTATAGTCTCGAATTGTAAAAGTAAACAGACACTATGGAGAAGCCCTCAATGTCCACTGTCCATATGGTCTACTACATTAGGATTCCACGGCCCTATGTAAGTCAATTGTGCAAAAAATATATATGGCATCAAAAGTAAACCACAAGAACTACTTGGATAAATATTCTATAGTATATCACAACATATCAGATAATAATCACTCTATCATAATAATACTAGGCATGGAAATAAAGCAACCAACATGAAATCTAGGCCAAATGTTCAAAAACAAGCAAACATCGGAAAAAAACCGTAGCATGGAAAAGATAAACCTATTCACAAAATATTAACCTCCATAAAAAAGGAATGGCATATCAGGCAACAACAGGGTTTAAAACAATGAACATGAAATACGCCAAACAAGGGTACTGGAATCCTTTGCACATATAACTCAAAGATTGGCTACAAAAAGGCACAAACCACCTACCTCGGCATGGAACAGATGATATATTTGAATATTATGCCTTGAATGGACATAGAATGCCATAGATATATAAAAATTATTAAAAAGTTCAATCGAGGATAACTCCTAAGAGAGGAGAAATATAAATATGAAGTTCAAGAAGGGATAACTCACTGAAGTGATTCCAACGCAATTGATAGAGTTTTATTCAGAGAACAGATGGTGAGTCAGGGGCTCGACAAAGATCTTTGTCGTATGGACCCTCTTGGATGAGTAGGGTGAAGAAGAAGATGGTTTTTTCGATTAGATTAGACCCGATCCATTTAATGAAATAAAAATAAAGTACATGGCATGTACTTTTGAAGTACATGGCATGTACTTACCTTAATCAACCACCACTTGTGGTGGTCTCTTGGTCACCACACATAGCCATGTGCTCGGCCATTACACAGCCAGCACACGGCTACCCACGACAACCAAGTACACGACATGTACTTATAATTACATGGAATGTAATTATATGTATATGTCTTGTACTCTTAAAATTCCTAGAAAGTCCTATTTTCTAAAAAACACCAGAAAAGAAAAACCCAAACATTAAAAGAAGACACGGGTTCTTGCATGGAGGAACCTCTTTCAATCTTGACTAAGAAGGGGGTAAAATTTTAATAGATAAAATAATGTGGGAATATCATCCAAGAGTTGAAGAGGCATTTTAAAATGGCACCAATATCGATCCTTCATGTGTCAAGTAAAGAGTATATGGTATTTTTTGATGCTTCTAGGATATGCCTTGGAGCAATGTTTATTTAGGGAGATTGAGTAGTGTCATATGGTTCATGGATTTTGTGGAAACGTGGATGAAACTAACCTATTAATTGCCTCAAATTTGCTATAGCGGTTTATTCTTTGAAGTGTTAGGGGAATTATCTACTGGGGGAAATTTTTACGGTGTATAAGAACCAGAAGATCTTAAATTATATCTTTCACAATGGGATTTGAATCTCAAAACATAGAGGTGGGTTGAGTATATGCAATAATTTGATTTTGGTCTATTATGTATCCCTGAGAATGGAAATAGTGTTATTGATGATTTAAGATGGAAAAATATAACTCAAGCTATTTAGGAGTGCAGTGCTGAGTGAAATATGATGAATTTACTGGTTGAGTTTAATGTTTCTGTTTTGGAGGGTTAGTATTAGATAATTCTCATATCAGGTTTAGTGGATTTAACACTTTTATAATGATTAGAAATAATAAGTATGGGGATCCTGAATTTTTGGCTTTTGGGAAAGCCTTGAAGGTGGGTAGACATATTTATAATAGACCATAGCTGAGGATGATATCATCCATGTAAAGCTATGAGTTTCTCTACCTATGAGTATGTGGGAGTATCTGATGTGTGAATGTTCTTCCCCAAAGTTGTCAGTGTATCTAGGAGTGACCAAAATGTATCATGACCTATGATGAAAGTTTTGGTGGTCAGGCATGAAATAGGAGACATTAGGGTTCGTGACATAATTATATACTTGTAAACATGTGAAGACCGAGCATTAATGACCCAGTGGATCACTATAGTCATTTCCCACTCTAGAATAGAAGTTAGATGATGGTTCCGTGGAATTTATGGTGATTCATACAATAAATCCTTATAATAATGACGTTATTTGGGTTATTGTGGACTGTCTGACAATGGTAGTGCATTTTTTACTTATATATAAGACTTTCTCAGTAGATTAGTTAATAGACTTTTATATACAAGATATAGTTTGTCTACATAGGGTTCCATGGACTATAGTTTCAAAATGAGACTCATGCTTTACATTATGCTTCAGGAACTGTTCCCAAAAGGTTCTTGGGACACAGTTTTTACTATATATGCATTTTCACCAATAGACAGATTGGTAGCCAAATAGTATGATATAGGTGCTAGAGGATATGATATGGGCATGTGTCCTAGATGTTAGTGACTCTTGTGAGAAGCATCTAGAATTGGTGGACTTTAACTATAATAATAGTTATTAGGAAACTATATATATGACACCATATGAGGATTTTTATGGTAGTCCATGTAGATCACCTCTATATTGGATGGAGGAAGGTATGTTAGAGGTATTGGGACCGAGTCTCATATAGGAGACATTACGGTTGGTTTAGTTGATTCGGAAGCATATGGATATAGCTCAGATTAGGCAGAAGTTGTAAGTTGATAGACATTGATTACCCCTAGAGTTTATAGAGAGTGGTTATGTATTCTTGTGGGTGTCTCCTAGAGTGGTTCACTGTTGGATATGGAGATAGGTCAAGTTGTATCCTAGGTTTTTTGATCTACATTATATTGTGAATAGAATCGAGTTGGTCACCTACCAATTAACTATTCCACATAGGTATAATGTTATGGATGATGTTTTTCCTGTACCATTTATTTTGAAGTATCACCCAAAACATTCTTAAGTGTTTAATGTAGATTTCGTTGAGCTTGATAAAGATGTGTCCTTTAAAGAGAATCTAATATGTGTGTTGGATTCTGGTAAGGAAGTGTTGTGGGGAAAGACTGTGCTAATAATTCATGTATTGTGGATATATGGGAAGGTGTAGTAGGAAACATGGGAAATATAAATACACATTTTCACTCAGTTTCATGACCTTTTTGAGTTATAATATTATATATTCTTGGGAGTACATATCTAGGATGAGTTGTTATATGGTGGGCAGATGGTAATATCCCAATATTTTCTGGAGATGTCTTAAGAAAATTTTTAGGTAATTGATTCCTTGTTTTTATTCCTTTATGTTTGATTTGAATCCTTTGTGTGAATGGGTGGAAATTATATAATTTTGGATAAAATTAGGGTTGTGCATGGTCGACACATAGTTTTCCCAAATTGTACACCTCGCCCAGCAAATCGTGTCAACCCAACCTAGGGTTTTCATATGGATGACACATGGTTTGTCAAACTGTGTTCCCTCTTAGGATAAATCATCCACCCCCACCCCCACCCCTCATAAGAGTTTCATGGTTAATGTGCATGGTTTTAAATTCATGCGCCCCAACATAAGAAACCATGTGCGTTCTTTTTACTAACCCAAAAATATATTGTAAATTTCTGGACACCATGTTTTAAACCTAAAATAATCCTTAATCAATACCAAGTTAATTTCAAATTTTTTGAGGATCCTGGATAGATTATAAGCTCTTATGAACTCCATTATTGATAATTTGAATCTTAGATCTCATATTTACACCTCTCCCAATAAGAAAATCTCATCCCATGTTGTTTCCTCCCACTCTCCCTTCCTTTCATTATTTGAAGTGTTGTTTCCTCTATTTTGTGGATCTGGATCTAGGTTTAGATAGATCTAATCCATTGAAGCATGGATATATTTTTTTGATCTTGATTATGTTCTTCATTTTGATTTCATTTATTTTACTTTAAATTGTGTTTATATGTTGGTGACCTTTCATCATCCAACTTTTGGTAGGTGATCTATTATTCAAATCCAAAGTTCATGATTTAAATTACATGTATGTAATTATAAAAAAATGGGATTGTATAGAAATTTAATTTCTTGAATTAATTTATTTAATTTGGAAAATTTATTAATATTGGGATTTTTTAATTGGATTAATTAATTAATGAAAATAATTAAATGGATATTTGGATTGTTGAATCAGATTAATTAATTTTTTAATTAATTAATGAGATAGTAGGATCATTGAATTGGAATAATTAATTGGATAATTAATTAATGGGGTATTGTGATTGTTGAATTAGATTATTTATTTAGTGAATTAATTAATAGTTAGTTGTGATGTGAAGTTAATTTATTTATTGAATGTTGATTTTGTTAATTAATGGTTGTGTAATTAGTCAACTAATGTGATATGAGTTAATTAACAAAGAGGATAGTGATATTTTTTTATTAACCTAAATGGGTTAATGAGTTCTATTACTAAATAATAAAAAATGGTTTAATGGTGATTTTTCATAATATTCCATGTGAACTAAAGTGTTCAACTTTTTTTGAATTGATAATTGAAATGGTACACTTTAATGAGAATGTTTGACAAGAATGTTAATAATGCATTACCTGAATGATTATGAAATATTGATACATGTGATATTATTATAGATGTGATATTAAGATATATTTGATATTATGATATTTGTGATATATGTGATATATGTGATATACGTGTCTAGGATATGGGCTAAAAGTTAAAAATACCATAGTGACAAAATGATATATATGTGTGGGACAAAGATAGTTTCTTCAAAATACCATTGTGATATACATGTGTGGGAAATTAAATACTGCCTCAATATCCCACATTGACAAAAGTGTGTGGGATATAAAATATTGCTTCAAATTTTCAAAGTGATTGTTGAATTGTGGGATAGGGACCAAGGCTCCAAATACCCATGGGTGTTGGAAACGACGTTCTACACCCAAGAGTTGGCATTGAACTATGGTTAAAATTGGTTGTGATATATTTAAAATGAATTGATAAATCATAACTATGGGATTTTGATATGGTTTAGCCTCTAATATAGTCCGAAGTAGTTATTAAGAGTTTGGGTTTCCTCAAGAATCTAGGGGTCTATGTGGTTAATTAAAGAATAATGAAATGTGATATCTATTTACTTATGCATTGTAATTTATTCTTTATATAACTGAATATACAATTATTGATAGATTGTAGTTTTAGAAATATTTGGGGGTGTCCTAATGAGTTGTACTCATACCCACCTCGGGCTTCCTAATAGGTTCCCAAATAGACTTTGGGTTTACAAGAGAGGATAAGGGAAAAGGCTTTGTGTTAAATGGATGGGTTGGGATAGAGCATGGATGATGGAACTGTACATGATTAGATACCCAATTTTTATTTTTCTATGTCTTTATTTATTTTGGGTTTTTCATATTGGCACTCAACAAATATTTGGAATCACATATTTCATGGTTTAATTTTAGATTTTTTATTTTTTATTTTATTTATCATATGATAATGGGTAGGTTTGGTTATTAGTAATACAATTTGGTAGTTTTTTATTTATTTTCCACAATTGATACACTTTTATAAAGAAGTTATAGTCTAAACATGATCGATAGTTTACCCTCGCTTCTAGTCGGTAACCTCTGGCATACTTGGAGTTGCGCTTGAGGTCATTTAACAGACCAATTCGGAGAACCAGTATATGTCACCAGTGTCGGGGAATTAAAAGAACTTAATAAGGTATATGTGATATTAAAATTATATAAGATTAATAATATCATAAATATAATATTAATTTTTCAAATCCATCATTATATCCATAATTGAAAGGTAGTGATGAAAAATGAACTACTTCAGTTTGTAAGGTGGTAGTATGTCACACAAGTGATTAATGATGTTGCAACCCATTTTATGGAAGATAAGATATATATTATTTATGAACATAATATAACAATATGTTAGTATATTTAATATATCTAAGATATAATATCAAAATGGTTTAATAATAATTATAGGAGGTAGGGGAAGAAATAAAATAAAGCACTCAGTTAAGGATGTTACCTCATCTTTGGAAAACTTGTTTTGGTTTGCACCAAAAGCCTTAATTGGTTTTATTTTTTAACAAAATTCTAATAATAGGATAAGAGGATGTAATTGAGTAATCTATTTGGGTATATTGGTGGCTGAAAATTTATTTTCTAAGTCTGTAGAAGAGAGGATATGGGTGTCCTTTTATATGTGACGTGGGTGACACACTTGTAATTTTTGAACAGAAAATGGTGTACCCATGTTTTTCACATTTCAATGGATCTAAAATGATTAATTATAAAAACTAGAAGATATAAGGTCAAAATATTTCCATTAAATGTATTTTGGACATGTTTTGGTCAATTTAACTATTATTTAGTTTGACCCTAGGTAAACCCATTTTTACCTTAACCATGGTAAATATTGTTTACTATTTTATCTATTTATTATGATACAAATTTATGTGACCTTATTAGATAATGAAAAAAAAATTATTCGAAATGCCTAATTCATTTTTCCAAATTATATTCATAGATTTGGAAAATTTGAATATAAAATTAATCCTAAATACTCAATGAGAAATCTTGTTTTTGAAGAGAAAATGTTCAATATTTTATGAGGGTTTTATTCCAAAATTTAATATAAAATTGATTCAAATTATCTAAATTGGATTAATAGATATATAATTGGTTTAGTTTTACTTTTAAACCTATAATAAAATAACTTGTTTGAGTTTAATTTCATTAAAATAAATGACAATTCTTAATAAAAACCAAATTTTTTACTATTCATAAGAATATTCAGCATTTAGAAAATTATAAAAATTTCACCAAAATATAATTTTGAAAAGTAGATTAAAAATTTTATTTTTTCACATATATTTCTTAAAAGTGGTTAAAAAAAAATAAATTTTAATAATGTAAGTATAGTGAGACTTGACCACATTATAGGAAAAATACATTTTTTTGTAAAACATCACTTTTTTTACTTAAAATGGTTACTATTATATTTATAATAATTATATATCATTTAATTAATTATATACATATGTAAACGATATAATTTAGCTTATTTAGTTTGTACTATTCTTACCTACTAATGTAATGGCTTGGGTATAATGGTTCTTATTTAAATAATAATATTTAAAGAGAGTATCATGTTTGGTTCAAACCTATTGTTGTATATATCACAAGATATCAAAGAGATTGGATTTATATAAAAATAAGTATATCTTATAGTCTTGGGGTGTAACATTATCTTCTATTTTTATCATTTCACACCGTATATGCTATTAAATATGATGTTCCTATTTTAAAAATATTATGGTGTTACATTGAATGTATATCCTTATTGATAGTTACTTAATTATTTATTAATTATGATGTTTAAAATATAGATAATTTGTATTTTTTAATGGTTGGGTCCAAAGCCTCAATTTATTATTAAAGAAAAGACCTCTTTTCGTATGGGTAGAGGGAGACCCATTACAGAGCTCGAAGGCCAAAGGCCAAGTCTCCTGAATACAAGGATCGAAAGCCAATTTGATGGCCCAAAGGACCCCTTTGTGAAATATACCACTAATGTACCTGCATTGTTATAGTACCACCACTGCTATAATTTCATCTACATTACCTACACCACTACAGTTTCTACTATAGTGCCTCCACTGCTACAATTTTAGTTTTAATTCTATTAATCTAGAAAATCTCTTGTCTTTTTTTATTTTATGGTAAAGAAAACAATTCAGGGGGGAGTGACAAAGGTCAGTGTTGGTGAAAATGAAATAAAATGGTGAAGCTAAATGAAAAAAAATTGTAAAATTATTCTTCCTTTTAAAAACAATGTTTTAATTTTTATAGGAAAACCATATCAGCCATTATGTTTTTTGAGGGTGGATATATTATGGTTTTACCACAAAGTTTTGGATTACAAATTGTTGTAGAATAATTTAATTACTAACACAAATGGTTAAGTAGTATGATTGATACATTAATTGTGTCATGACAATAATTTAATGATTGAAAATATATCATCATTTTTTAAAAATTGAATCTTTTTATAAAGTTTAATTGGGATATTAGATATAATTTTTGCATCGAGGATATAGAAAAAATTATTAAAGTTAACAATATCTTAAAATCCAACCATGTTTTGACCTATAATTCCATGGTTTTATTCATCCATAAAATGACCATAAATATATGTTGTTGTTGATTAATACAAATATAGATTATTTAAAGGGGATTCGGGTATAAAAAATTTAGAAATATTGGAGTTCTATGGTGTTATTTAGATCAGATATTTTAAGACCTCCTCCTTGTCTGAAATTAATTAATCATTGAACTATAATGATATAAATGGTAGGTAATTACATAATGTCACAAATTGAATCAAGATTTCATCCAACCCAACACATTCCCTGGCTCGAGAAAATTCCAAAAGGCCATTCCTGATCCCCAAAGGCTATAAACTAGTTATGGGCATCAAAATAATTCAATAGGGATGATTTAGACCTATATAGAATAGGGATAAAAAACTAAACTGAACATGTAGAAAAACTAAAAATAACTAAATATCAAATAATATATAATGTAATTCAAATACAACCAACCATAAAATCAACCTACCCAAGAGGAAAACCCACATACTAGAAACCTGTACCTCCAAAATAGATCGTTTCTACTAATGTCAATTGGAACAAGTACAGTGTGTGCATAAATATATCAGTAGGTAATCACCATAGAGTCTATGCATTTCCTTTCCCAAAACTGTTCACAAACACTGGTTTAAAATAAAAATAGAATATCAGTTTTTAATCAACCTAAACAACCAAACATAACTTTCAAGAAGTTATATTTTTTAAAACAAAACGCATAGCTTTCACCTATTTTAAAATGGTTCCAAACACCAAAACCTAGATTAAATAAAAAATACCAGTTACTAATCCATACCTGATCACCAAAATAAATATATACTGAACGTAAAGGAAACAAAACAAGAATCCATATACTATATGGCCTAATATCTAATACTAAGAAGATATAAGTACAACTTAATGATAGTAAATTTTGGGAACTTCATAAACATCTCTAGAGGAAATCCTATGATGTTCTTAGTTTAGACACACATGTCGAAATATGGTGTAGATATATAGTCAATAAATAATTGGTCTCTCTAAGCTAGCCAATCCAGTGGAACGTCCCACCTGGACTCTAATCAAATCCAAGGGGTACTAACCCATCTAACTGAGGGATGAAAATAAACCATTACTTGATGCTCTAGATGATGCCCAATAATCACATTATAATAGTACTTGGTGAATTGTATGTTCCTCACATGTGTGGTTCAACTAAAACCTACTACCACCATTATTTTCTAACCCAAACATTGACACCACCTATGTGATTCCCCTCTCCATGGGGAATCCACCATAGAGGTTTCTATCACACAACAAGTTATATACAAGTGATAATCATGCCTTCACAACATTTGAGTTTACAAATATATTCCCAATCATTATAAAATATTTTCTCTGCCTATACGTCACATGAGTTCTAAAACAAAGATCCAAAACATCACAAGGTTCCAACTAGGCCTCACATCACATTACATCAACACTAAACTTTCAAAAAAATCACAAAGTACGAATCGATCCTTTTAAATATGCAATCCAAATACATTTAAAAAACCATTTCAAAACTAAATTGAAAACATGCAACAATATGTAATGTTCCAAATGGGCCTTTTAGACCAATTAGTTACCAACTGTGTATCAAAATTACAAATTGACCTTTATTCCAATTATTCATCAAAACAAATGTCAATATAAAAAATGGTACAAGAATTTAATAACTCATTTAAAGTAAGATTTAATGTCACTTGAATCACCAACACACCATATATAAATCAAGAAACTATTTTTGAAAAATAACAAGGGAAAGATTGAGAAGCTTTTGAAAACCCATGTTTTAAGGAAGACCCAATTTTATCAAGGTCCCAAATATGACATAAGAAATAATTATAAATTCACACATTTCCAAAGGATTCCAATACATCATTCACAAATCCAAAACCCCTAAAAAAATTATTTAAGAAAACCCAAAATAATATTCAATGAAACTCATCAAGTGTCCATCAAAATCACATGAAACCCTTTTTAAGGAAACATCACTTTCTTTTAAACCAACACAGCAAACGCACATAATAATCCCAACATTAATGTTCCAAATTTCCACATATAACATCCAATTCAAAATCCAACCATATTACCAAAACAATCCCCAGCGAAATAGCTACCTAGAATAGCCAATTTCACTTAAAAAGTTTAATTGAAATTTTATCAGACACCTTGTGTGCATTTACATAAATTACTAATCATATAAACCCATTAAAACCCATTTCCCACACATTTGAATTCATGATAATCCCAAAAAAAATATTCTTGCACATCAAAAACTAGATTATATAATTTTTAATCATAGAAGGAAAGTTTATTAATCAATGAAATGTTCTAGAAAGGAAATGAACCCAAATAGATACCTTAATTAATTTTGAATACACTGAAATTTCGATAGATTTAAGAATACACCCCAATAGAAAATTATCACACCCTAACATCGAAGGAATCAAAATACACATAAATTTCAACCCCTACAGGTTTTTCAATATAATACCCCACCAATATAAAAAAAAGAACTAAAGAGATATAGAAGGGGATAAGAGGAATTCCACCAAAAAATCAAACAATCTACCCTATTCACCTTCAAGGAGATTCAATGGAGGAATGAGGGAAATAGATGATGATCTCGGAGGCCCCCATGGTGTGCCTACGTCAAATGGGGAAAGATAATCCAAAAATGGGGTTAAAATAATAGGGGGTAAAAGAGGAATTTCACACATTAATGGCTTGGAAAACATGGATGGTTTGGCCGCACGGTTTGACAATATGTATGCCAACTATGAACACCCTATTGGATAAGAGGGATCAATATATCGGTTGGCTGCATGATTTCCCAAACTAGGTGCCAACCATTAAAAATTCCATTTCCCAATCTGTATAATCCTATACATGCTTACATCAAGGTTTCTTCTAACTATGCATAGGTCATGGGTCATGCACCAGACACTAACCCTCCAACCACATGGTCTACCCATGAAGTCACACAGTTAATCCCAATCAATGCTCAAACCATGAAATTTAAAATTTCTAGATGAAAAATAATTGAAAATAGCCTCTTCCTTAAAAAATTGAATGGTTAACCATTAAAACATTCTCAAAAAATATGAATAGGCTATATACTCACCTAGAAATTTCAGAAGTCAAAAATTGAAATCGATAACTTAACTAGAACCAAATCCAAAAGAACCAAATCCACAAAAAAGGATATAAAAATAAATTACAAGATAGGGGTGTCATAAATCTCCCCACCAAAAAAATTTTCTAGCCCCATTAATTCACCCAGTTGTGTGATAAATAAAACTCGATCCAAACCCAAAATGAAATTGAATGGAACCAGAAACTGTGGGGTGATTTTTCGCTCCATAAGTCAATCCTAATAAACTCTTATAGAAACCATAATGTAAATTGCAATGAAAACGATGAGGTTTATCCCCACTATACGAACCCAACTATCATGACCTAATTTGAGACTCCCAACCATACCACCCCATGTTGACCATCATGGGAACAACCATCATGAACTAACACAAAGTTTTAAAAATAATATAAGAAACACCACCACCATATTCATAAATTCCCAACCATAAACTAATGAACCACTTTCACTAATGTGAAATTCGTGGAAGATATTGAGACCAAACAATGAACTAAATCCTAATTTGTAAACTCTATAGGACTCGATCATCTGCAAACCAGGCATGACCTAAATCTAGAAACAATCTGAAAAACTCGAAGCACACTAAATAATGAAATTCAAATTGAAGACTCACATCAAAAAGGAATAAGAATATTATAACATTAAAAACCCAAAAACATTCTTACAAAAAAAGTTAATGTACATCAGTAAAGAAAACTAAAAATAAACATAAAACATCTCCACTTCAACGCTGGAGAAAAAAGGTTGGGATAATGTTTCCTTAACCCATAATGACATTCTTACTACGAGAAAAGCTTCACTGTGAGGCTTATGATTAGAGCCAGGATGTGGGGAAGCATCTCCTTCCCCGCATACAAGAGATGGAACCCTTAGATTGAGGTATACTCTTTAAAAAATGCTTCATTTAAAACTTTTCCAAATGAACAAAATGACGACAACAATGGCACACCCTCGATGTATTGTGATAAAAAGGCTTCGAATGCCCAAAATGACCACACTAGAAGTATATAAGAGAATAGTATAGTGAACTAGAAGTTGAAACCAATGAAATGGGATTTACAAAAATAGGTTCCTCTAGAACACACCTCTTTATATATGGGGAACCTTCATGAGTGAAAAGAGATACCAGATTCCAACTTCCTATGCTCTAGAAAGCATCTTGGATAAGAATTATTCATCCACAAACTTCTCAAAATGACGTTACTAATAGAATAGGGATCTCTATTTAATATCTAAATGAATATAAAAAATGGAAATAAAATATTTCAACATATTATATGACACTACCTCTTGAGAAAAGAAAACTATCTCCTTGAAGTGTTAAACACAAGCCTTCACTGTCTGTTTTACTTGATGACAACTCTTGAGATATTCTAATTTCCTTTTATTCACATCCTTAAGAACAAACCATTGGAAACAAATGGTCTTGTACAACTCACATTTTACCCCATATTTCAATGATGATGGAACAATAAACATTTACATTTCCAAAGTTAAACCTTCTAATGATCCCAAGACAGCAAGAACCCCCACCTCTTCAAGAGTTCCTAAAGATATGAAGACACTCTCAACTTCCTCAATCCATTCCACTACCTCTAACATAACTCCATCACCATGAAAAAATAATCAACAATAGGGAAGGGCTCAATTACGCCACTCCACTAGGAGTCTGGGAAAATCCACTAACTGGAAGAAACTCATAAGAAGATTTAGGGACCCTTCTAGGTGGAATATTTTAAACAGAATAAAAACACATAAACAAAATCATCAACAATAAAAATTCAACCAATATACAATCTCATTAAAAACAAAATTCATCATATGCCAAACATCACAAACAAAACAAAAATCATATTTTCAAAATCAACCATTTTATTCTTTTTCTAAACATATTTCTTCTAAGGACACTTTCAAAATGAAAAAACCCAATTTTACAGTTCAACTCAATCATTATGTTCCACTTTTATAACAATACCAATGCCCAAAAAATGATTTCCCCTTTTTAAAACTCCATTCTCCCATTACAATTTACCCATTGTAAGACCTGTTTCCAAAAAAAAATCATTTAAAAATCAACTGACACCAACCAAAATCAAACCAAATCACAAATCACACCAAATTATGATTATAAGAACTAGTGTTCATGAATAACCTAGTGACATGGTTAGTTGTCAACATCCCTATTAAGAATTAATAACTAAGGTGGCCTTGAACCATGCTCTCAAACTCCACATGGGACACTACTCTGTGTGGGATCATAGTATTACACCAGCTCCCCTCCATTTTCATTCCTCACTATACCCCAAAACCAAAAAAAAGACTCAAATCACATAATACCCCTAGAATCAAAAGGATCATAATGAGTAAAGATTCATGATGTTCTTCCCATTACTAAATCTGATGTTTCGACAGTCCAAATAACTGATCTACTTAACACCCCATATAACAAGGGTATACTATGATTCCATTTTTTCCTAAACCATACAAAGATTCCATCCAACCCGACACCCAATTTGGATTGAGATAAGGCCCAAATGGAATTATAGATCCATATAGGATGGAAAGTAGTGGTGGGAATCAAAATAATTCAATGGAAATTATTTAGCCATATAAAAAACATGATCAAAAACCAAACTGAACATGTAGAAAAACTAACAATTATTAAACATCAAAAAATAAAAAAATCCCTCAAAATATAACAAATGATAAAAAAATTATACTAAATCAAAGACTAAAATTGAACCATGCTAACATAATCTTTACATGAACTCTTGGTTTCCATGAACCATGATACCATCCTTCTCTAAAGTAAAATCCATGAAATAGAAACCTGAACATGAACAATAGAACGGGTCAAAAACTCTGAGTGGAACATGTAGATTGTGAGCTTAAACACCACAGTAGGTAATCACCACAAATTCCATGTATTTCCTTTCCTAAAAAAATCCACAAACACTATTTTGAAATATACAGAGAATATAATATTTTATTCATTTTGAACAACTAGAAACAACCTTCCATAATTTAATGTTCTCAAAACAACACATGCAGCTTTAACCCTTTTAAAAATGTATCCACCCAAAAAACCCAGTTTAAAAACTATATCCAATTTACAAATCCATAGAATATCATCAAAAGAAATCAATGATGAATGTCAAGGAAACAAATAAAGGAAGCATATACTAGCAACGATAATATCTCACATGCCGAAGAATTAAGAAGAAAATACGAAAATTATATCATCGGAACTTCCAAAACATCTCTAGAGGTAATCCAATGACATACTCAATTCCGAATCAATTACTCGAATATGGTTCCACTTCATAGTCAATAACCAACTAGCCATGATAAACTATCCAATCATGTGGAAATTCCCACCTGGACTCTTAGAAAATCTAGATGTATCAACCCATCGAAGTTGGGGTTGAAAAGAAACTATCACTCGACCCCCTAGATGACACCTTAGAATCGCATAATTAGATTACTTGGTGAATGTGAATATCCTCGCATGCATGGTTCAACTAAAACCTACTACCACTATGCCTTCCTAACCCAAACAATAACACCACCTATTTGATTACCCTATCCTTATGGAATCCACCATAGAGGTTCCAATCACACAACATGCCATCTTCATGTTCCAACTATTTCTTCACATCATTTTTTCTTTCAAACACTTTCCCAAACATTATAAAATACTATCTATGCATATATGTCACATGAGTTCCAAAACCATTATCTAAAACATAACAAGGTGCCAACCAGACCTTCACATCACATCACATGAAAACCAACCTTTCAAAAACATCAAAAATTACTAACCAAGCCTTCGTCATTTCCAATACAAACACATTTACAAAACCATTTCCAAACTAAAGTAAAAAAACATGAAATAATAAGAAAAGCGCCAAACGGACCGTTTAGACCACTTAGTTACCACGTTTGACTCGAAATTCCAAACCATACAAGCTATAAAGAGAACATTTAAAGTCACATGAATAACCAATGCACCATTTATAAATCAAGAAATGATTTTGGGAAAAATAATTAGGGAAGGGAGGAGAGGCCTTTGAAAACCCATGGTTCAAGGAAGAACTAATTTTATCAAAGTGCCAAAGAGGACATATGTAGAGACCCAAAGCTTTACATACATGGACATTACATTACTTTTCCGGAATACTTAGTACATAACAAAAACACACACACAAGGATCGTAATAGTTTAGTGTCTTTGGAAACTCGGAACATAATCTTCTAATCGTGGTGAAATATCTTCAATATCTCCCATAAAGATCTTCCCTTTTTTTAACCTAAAACCATTCTTTATATCCTGGGGAAAAGAAAACATAAAAGGGTGAGCTCAAATGATCAGTAAGGGTAAGCAAAAGAAAAATCAATCACATCATATTCAAAAGAACATAACTTTTGAAAATATTAACCTGCAAAAGAGAGCATAATTTCATATCATGGGATAAATCATATTAGTGAAATGAAATCCCAATAAGCATAACTTAAAACATGAAACTTTGTGGCATACACACATAATCATAGAGAATCATTTCTTGTTAGTCAAGACTCATTGCCAAGACTATCTTAGTGGACAAAGTCCCTTTCTGAACCGAGTCACCCTCGTTTCAGTCTTGTTTCACTGAACCGGTATAACCTACCGTTCCAACCATGTCTATCTCATGAGATAAAAAATCATTACCCAATGCATTGGAGGGAGATATAGGTCCCACCCATCTTATAATGAATCCTTTCTTATGTGTGCCACATAATCATAAACCATACATCATAGCGTAACCCATGTAATAAAAATGGAATTCTTAAACAACATGACATCATAAAACAATTCATATAAGATAAAGGAATTCATAAAAATATTTCCATCACAACATAATAAAATCCATGTAATAATAGGGATAAAAACACAACCCTTTTATTATCTTAGATGGAAAATAATTTGGATAAAATACTTGAACTCCATTCTTGAGGAAAATATCCTTTCTACTTCAAAAACATTTTTCCTTTCATAACATGTCATACAACTTTAAAATAAAATAAGATGATTAAAAATAAACTTGAAAACTTGTAAAGGAAGCTTCTTAGAAATAATGTTTTAAAAATCCATTCATGCCGTATAAGTTAAAAAACAACATTCTTCGTACTTTTGTCGGAAAAGTCAAAAAAGTACCTTTTAAGAAAAACGACAAAAGATTCCTTTCATATCTTTTAATAAAAACTCACAAAAGGGTAAAATAGGATTTAAAAAATTGTAGGTGAATGGAAATAATATTACATATTGAGGAAACATTGATGTGTATGATAAAATACACCCCAGTAAATACTAAAGTATAAACAATCTCGGATAAAAATGAGATTGTGATATTTCCCTTACCTTAGATCCGATTTGCTTTGTACGTGTCCGAAGCTCCTGTATAATGGTTTAAATAATGTTATTGACTTATTCCAGAATCATATTCATTGTTATTATATCATATATGGTTCACTTATGACTTTATATTACCCATTCTTTTGTAAATTCATGTTAAAGTAGCGTTTTGGGTAAAATCGTCTCATTTATCATTCGTGTTTTTACCTTGTAATTATTCATATGATTACTTAGATCATGATTGTAACGCCCCGACCCCAGCTACCCAGAGTCGGTGCATTACTTCGTAACATTGGCATGATCACAAGAAAGATCAAATCTCGAAAGACCGATTGGTTTAGTAGCCTTGGAAACACTAGATATATTCATAAGTTTTACATTACATCATAAAATGAAAAACTACTACAACAACATAATGTTTCCACAGTCCACACTATAATCCCCTCATAATATCCCTGCAGGTCATTCATAACTTACATCTTCACATCCTGGGAAAAATAAAACATAGAAAATGGGTGAGCTCAAATGCCCAGTAAGGATAACAATATAGCGGAACATTCAAAAATTATCATAAACATTTAAGGAAATGAATTACTAAAACAAAAGCCTTTTAAACTTGAACTTCAACATAGTATGGAAAAAGTAAAATGAAATAATGCCATTTACTTGTTCACATGGATATTCTACTAATCGAATAATCACATGCAAAATCGATAACCACTTTCATAATGTTGGAATGCATAATGCTAAACTTTAATTACTTTTCAAGGCCTCGTCCCAAGACCTTGGGGCTAACTGTAACCGGAACCCAACCCGGAGTGCCTCTAATAACCGGACACCAACTCGGAGTGCCTCTAATAACCGGACACCAACCTGGAGGGCTTACTTTTACCAGTCCCTAACCTGGATGGCTTACTTTTACCAGTCCCCAACCTGGAGGGCTTACTTTTACCATTCCCCAACCTGGAGGGCTTACTTTAACCAGTCCCCAACCTGGAGGGCTTACTTTAACCAGTCCCCAACCTGGAACATACTTTTCCAACACATTCATATGAAGTAAAGATTGAAATATAACATAAACATTCTTATTGGAACTAGCATACGAAATGTCAATACTTTCACCATAAACTATGAATGGTATAAAAATAGCACATCCACAGTCAAACATATCACAAAACCTTCAAAACAATATAGAAGTTTTGTATCATAATAAATCAACTTCAAATAATCTTAAAACCCATCAAAGGATGTTGACATAGATGAAATCAAAATTCTTTTTAAAGAAATATCTCCTTTTATTTTGAAATCATTTAAGATCCATATAAAATCAAACATTTTCTTTGAAAATAATCTTATAAGCTTTTAAGGGAAGCTTTGACGATTTTATAACAGTGGAAAATAACCGCACCCGCCGTATAAGTTAAAAAAACATTCTTATCTTAATTCTGTCGAAAAGGATAAAAAGCACCTTGTTTGGAAAACGACGGAAAGATTCCCTTATAAACCTCTTATAAAAATTCAAACAAGGGTATAAATGACTTTAACCCATATTCTTGTAAATAGTAAAAATGTTTTGAAATACATTTTTAAGAAACATGGATGTGGATGATAAAGATATCCCAGTAGATTATTACGTATAAACAACCTCGGATAATGAATAGATTGTGAAATAAACCATTACCTTGTACTTTTCCTTGGTTGGGGTAGGTTAACCTCCTGTATAATGGTGAAATAGTTGTTATTAAATTATACAAGAATCATATATATTAATATGATAT
Organism: Viscum album; assembly: GCA_963277665.1. Classification (NCBI taxonomy): domain Eukaryota; kingdom Viridiplantae; phylum Streptophyta; class Magnoliopsida; order Santalales; family Viscaceae; genus Viscum; species Viscum album. Next base: position 1,797,139,512 of record OY728130.1, on the reverse strand, counting down.
CATATATGATCTTTTAACATTGATTTGTTAATAATATCTTAGAATTAACGTCGTTTCGGGAGTTAACTTACTCATTTTCTTTTATATGTTTTGTTACATAAGCTGTGGTTGTTGTATCTTATTCATATCCAGAATGATATCTAGTCCTTAAACATCATTTTTAAATCATCAAATGATAATTATACTTGAATGGATACGATGGAGAATGAATCTCATCGCGTTCGTGGAGACGGTAGTCCGTACGTACGCACGAGCGACAATATCATTCTTTTGATATTAAAATAATATATAAATGGATGGTATATCATATATACAGAATCATTAACATGTTATATTTATTATTTACATGAGTTACACATCATTATTATACCCATCCAAATAATATTATATTGAATAACAATTACACCACGACATGGAGACGGTAAGCCGTACGTACGCACGTATGGTGACATGTTATTAAAAGGGTGGATAGAATACTGAATATGATTGTACCATATTTATAATAACATCACAGTATATGTGAGATACTGGAGTTATTATTTTAGAATGGTAAGAACAAAGGAAGAAGAAGTGGAAGAAGAAATGAACTTGGAGAAGGGTGGTGAAATCATTACCTCTTCTTCGGGTTCTTCCTTTTGATTTGATCAAAAGGGCTCCTTAGGTTGGCTTTCTGATCAAACTAAGGCCTCTAGGTTGTAGTGAGGGATGTTGGGAGAGTATTTGGGCAGAGTTTGGCCGAACCAAAAGGCTTTGAAGGTGTGAAGAAATGAGAAGGAGGAGTGCCCTTTTATAAGAGGGGTGAGGGGCACCTTTGGAAAAGCTAGAAATATTAATTTATAATAAATTCATATTCGGTTTCTAATGGTTCCAAAGTTTATTATTCAAAGGTTAAGGTGGGGATAGGTCGAAAACCACTCAACCAATAGAATTTAGACAGGTTTGGGTACTTATATTAACCTTATCTTTAAGTATTAACTCTAAGTTAATTAGTTTCACTTTTACAATGTCTCTTTGTATTTTTATATAATATGGTTAATAAACATACTATATTCATCCAAGCGCCCCCCAAGTGGTACATTAATGATGAACCTATCATGATATAAGTCTCTTGGCCGATCCTTAGATTTTTAGTAATTTAATATCAATTAATAATATAATATTTGTTTTAAGAACTCTTTTATGTCAATTTTGACACTATTCAATAGTTGATTTTTGTGAAACTCATAACAGATTGATTACTTCGAACAAAGTCAATTAAATAAATTCTAATATTTCATATTATCCTAGAAAATTAGTTTAATTCATTAAAAGTTTCATGTTATATTTATTTGGGTATTTATAATATCAATTATTTTAATTTTTCACTATTATAGTAATTACTGCATCATCATTGTGTCATAAATAATTTCAATTATTTGATGTCTAAAAATTATAAATAAAATATCATTATGTAGTAAATCGTTTTAGATTTCTAATGAATATTTATAATCGAAAATCCAACATGTATAACCCTATGTAAAAATTGTTCTTCTAAAAGATGTAAGCTTATGCCATTTTTATTTTTATTTTAACTTTATTAATATAAAGTGTCCCTACCACATACAAGTGGCTCCAAGGGGTCCCCAAATTCACCCAAGGATGATCAGGGTCGGGTATGTGTCCCCCAATAAGGTTAGGACACGTTTTAGGGTAATTTTGTATTATTATAATATTATTTTTTAACCCTTATTTACCGGATTTACCCTTAACCATGGTAAATAAAATATTTACCACAGTAATTATTCAAAATGTCTAAAAATAAAAGTTACCTATTTACACAATTTGGACATCCTGATTCCAAATATGGAATACATTTTTCTAAATTCAAAACACAGAAGTGGAAGAAATTAATTTAAAGATAATTCCCGCTGTCAAAACAAAAAGCGTGTTTTTAAGAGGTAATAACTATCAAAAGATTGACACTTGTTTATGTTCGGTTTAATTGTAAAATTATGTCCAATGAACAACATTATATTAAATGGTAAAAATATATTCTAAATATACTTTAAAACCACTCAAATTCACAATTTATCACTATTAATTATTTTGATTAAAAAAGTTGTTTTTAATTAAAATTTAGTAATTTTCACTATTCATCAGAATATGAAAGTTATCTGAAAAGTACCAAAATTTCACCTTAGGCTAAATTCGATATTCTGAATCCAAAAATGAAGTCCATTTCAAAATATAAAATATATATTATTTCAAAATTTAGGTATTACTATTCATAACGGCCAGTTTGATTGGTTGTGGTGTGTGTTAAAACTCGAAGTTGCGTACAACACACGCTACTGTTTTATTCAAAGGAAAGCGTACCGTGGAAGCTTGGGAAGTTTCATTTTAAATTTTTTGATGTCTCTATTTAGTCAAAAAGTTTAAAATATTGTATTTAAAAAGGTTTCACTATCAAAAGTTGATAAAAGTGCAATACTGAAAATGAATCTGTTCTTGCATTATGACTAAGAAACTCATAATATGGATTCTAAAATTATAAAGTTTAAAATTTAGTTAATACTATTCATGACCTCTTTTAATGGCTTTTTTTTGGTAAGACATGGTGAAATTGAACTCGGTGTTGCGGGTTGTGCAAGTTATTAAATTATTTTGAAGAAATAACACACTATGAAATCTTGGGGTGTTACATTCTCCCCTCTTTCAATAAATTGCGTCCTCGCAATTTGAAATTGTTCTTCGAAAATAAAAGGTTGAAAGTAGAAAATATATTTGTGGGAAAACCCACATCGGAAATTGGGTTACTAAAATTTAGTCTTAATATGAGGAAAAGAGAAATCAAAGGGTCACCACCAAATTATGATCTCGATTAGGAGAACATTGGTGGAAATTGGAGACATATAATCGGAGGAAAACCGTAAATATTTATAAATAGTGATTGAGGTCATCAATCACAAACAAGTATAAAATTGAGGTCCTTAAATTCATCAATCTATGATGAATTGAAATACCATCGGTTCAACAAAACATAGGGTATTAGGATAACACATTTTTGACGTTTCAAAATATCCTAGTTGAAATCCCACATCGAAAAATGAATTAATGAGGCCTCTATTTTAAATTAAAAGTCGAAAGTATGAAGATTACCGAAAATAACACATACTAGGGTTCCATGTAGGAAAATATGGATATGGAAGAAAAATATAACCATCAATTATCTGATGGAGAGTGTTAGAGAACATGGCTATAAAAAGGCCAACAATCCCAAAGCCATAAATTAGTGATGATTTAAGGTACCATCTAGGAAAACATTTTTGTTCAAAGTTTCATTTCTTAATATTGAGGAATTTATTTATGAGATTGGCTAAGATCATAAGGAGATATACTTACTTTAAAATTAGAGTTTTATCCATTAATAAATTTCTACCACAAACTCATCTTTCACTCTAAAAGATAATAGAATGTAATTTTTTTTATTTATACTATTCGTACAGGGTTCCAAAATAAATGAATTTATAATTCATCTACCAGATCCTTAAAAAAACATTATTTAATCCAGGACATCTCGTGGGCCAGTGGTAGGTGATACACCCTTGTCGCCCTTCGGTTGCGGGTTCAAGTCTCGCAACCTTGCCGGACGCGACGGGTTGCCGCCCGACCTCCGAGTTGTCCTTTTATGGCAATCCAAAATAATCCAAACTAGAACTATCCAAAATACTTCTATCCAAACTCACAGTCCAACATTTATAAGGAAGGTAAACATAATATAGATCATTTTTACCCCGTAATAGCATATGAATACCTTCATCATGTATTACCATATTCCTTATTGATTACATTCATGATCCCTTATTCCATATAGAATGCTGGATATACTTCATCAATCCAAAAATGTTTTAAACCCCAAAAATGATGGAATATACAAATCATTAATCAGTTCCAAGGTAGTCAATAATATCCAATATAATTTATCCAAAACAATCATGTATTATTCCAAAATCACTACTTCGGTATCAGAACTATATTATGGTTTATCATTCTCTCAACCATATATTTTCCAAAAAATTATCCTTCTATTGAGTCACTTTTCTTTGTTCCACATAATCTCAAGTCCTTAATGAAATAGTACTGCAGTACAATCCTTATATACTCCAAAATTATTATAACAAGTACATTGTTGATACAACACTCAATTGATATAATCAACATAATAACTCTAATCATTCCTCTTAATCTGTGGTAGTATCATAACTTGATTATTATCCAATAGCATCATTTGCGGCATAGTTTGATGACTGGGACATAGGTTCGCGTAGTGTCCAAACTCCTTGCAAATGAAGCATTGTACATTTGAAACCATTTTCTTACCCTTGCAGTCATGTACTTTGTGCCCTTTTCCTCCACACTTATAACAAACTCCCATTCCTTTCAGGCAATTTCCAGGGTGTTTTTTTCCACAGTTACCACATATGGGAAAATTCTTCTTTTCCCTCTTCCCTTTATCCATCTTTCTCTCTTCTATCCTTTTCTTCTCTTGCTTCCCTTCAAAGCCATAAGACTCAGTAAACTCTTTACTTATCTTATCAACACATGATATTATTTCTTCATATGATGATAATACATGGGAGACTATTTCTCTTATAAATTCTAGCTTAAGACCATGAAAGATATGATCCTTCCTTCTCTTTGGATCATGTGCATTTCTGGAGTTCTCATTCCTTCTACTGGGCGCCATTTCTAAACAATGGAATACACTAGATCAGTTTATGAATCAAAATACATAATCCCATACTTATAATACACTTAACATAAATTGAACTATTTATGGATATAATCCATAATCATAAAAATGTCTCATTTGAGGATGTATATAATCATAAACCCAACACAATGGTTTGTAAAGAAAATGAGAATTATCCTAAACATATCCCCCGGGAGTGTCGTAACCAAGAGTGCAGCAAGGCCTGTTGTCGTGCACCAGTTCCCGTTCGAGTCTAGCTCAAAGCGGTGTCTTCGGGTTTTACCCCTAGGTACATCTGTGCCAGATCCGCCTCTACCTGCTCGTATCCAGACAGGGATGTATTGCTCGGAAAATTCACAAAATCTCTACAATACCAAAATTCTAGGAAGTTTTTCTATACTAATCCTCAAAGTTCATCTTAGGTCTATGTGCTCTAATCAGAGTTTATCTAAATCTAGATTCCAAGGTTTGTACTAAACTTCCTCTGATACCAACTGTAATGCCCCGACCCCAGCTACCCAGAGTCGGTGCATTACTTCGTAACATTGGCATGATCACAAGAAAGATCAAATCTCGAAATACCGATTGGTTTAGTAGCCTTGGAAACACTAGATATATTCACAAGTTTTACATTACATCATAAAATGAAAAACTACTACAACAACATAATGTTTCCACAGTCCACACTATAATCCCCTCATAATATCCCTGCAGGTCATTCATAACTTACATCTTCACATCCTGGGAAAAATAAAACATAGAAAAGGGGTGAGCTCAAATGCCCAGTAAGGATAACAATATAGCGGAACATTCAAAAATAATCATAAACATTTAAGGCAATGAATTACTAAAACAAAAGCCTTTTAAACTTGAACTTCAACATAGTATGGCAAAAGTAAAATGAAATAATTCCATTTACTTGTTCACATGGATATTATACTAATCGAATAATCACATGAAAAATCAATACCACTTTCATAATGTTGGAATGCATAATGATAAACTTTAATTACTTTTCAAGGCCTCGTCCCAAGACCTTGGGGCTAGCTGTAACCGGAACCCAACCCGGAGTGCCTCTAATAACCGGACACCAACCCGGAGTGCCTCTAATAACCGGACACCAACCCGGAGGGCTTACTTTTACCAGTCCCTAACCTGGAGGGCTTACTTTTACCAGTCCCCAACCTGGAGGGCTTACTTTTACCAGTCCCCAACCTGGAGGGCTTACTTTAACCAGTCCCCAACCTGGAGGGCTTACTTTAACCAGTCCCCAACCTAGAACATACTTGTCCAACACATTCATATGAAGTAAAGATTGAAATATAACATAAACATTCCTATTGGAACTAGCATACGAAATGTCAATACTTTCACCATAAACTATGAATGGTATAAAAATAGCACATCCACAGTCAAACATATCACAAAACCTTCAAAACATTATAGAAGTTTTGTATCATAATAAATCAACTTCAAATAATCTTAAAACCCATCAAAGGATGTTGACATAGATGAAATCAAAATTATTTTTGAAGAAATATCTCCTTTTATTTTGAAATCATTTAAGATCCATATAAAATCAAACATTTTCTTTGAAAATAATCTTATAAGCTTTTAAGGGAAGCTTTGACGATTTTATAACGGCGGAAAATAACCGCACCCGCCGTATAAGTTAAAAAAACATTCTTATCTTAATTCTGTCGAAAAGGTTAAAAAGCACCTTGTTTGGAAAACGACAGAAAGATTCCCTTATAAACCTCTTATAAAAATTCAAACAAGGGTATAAATGACTTTAACCCATATTCTTGTAAATAGTAAAAATGTTTTGAAATACATTTTTAAGAAACATGGATGTGGATGATAAAGATATCCCAGTAGATTATTACGTATAAACAACATCGGATAATGAAGAGATTGTGAAATAAACACTTACATTGTACTTTTCCTTGGTTGGGGTATGTTAACCTCCTGTATAATGGTGAAATAGTTGTTATTAAATAATACAAGAATCATATATATTAATATGATATCATATATGATCTTTTAACATTGATTTGTTAATAATATCTTAGAATTATCGTCTTTTCGGGAGTTAACTTACTCATTTTTTTATATGTTTTGTTACATAAGCCATGGTTGTTGTATCTTATCCATATCCAGAATGATATCTAGTCCTTAAACATCATTTTTAAATCATCAAATGATAATTATACTTGAATGGATACGATGGAGAATGAATCTCATCGCGTTCGTGGAGACGGTAGTCCGTACGTACGCACGAGCGACAATATCATTCTTTTGATATTAAAATAATATATAAATGGATGGTATATCATATATACAGAATCATTAACATGTTATATTTATTATTTACATGAGTTACACATCATTATTATACCCATACAAATAATATTATATTGAATAACAATTACACCACGACGTGGAGACGGTAAGCCGTACGTACGCACGTATGGTGACATGTTATTCAAAGGGTGGATAGAATACTGAATATGATTGTACCATATTTATAGTAACATCACAGTATATGTGAGATACTGGAGTTATTATTTTAGAATGGTAAGAACAAAGGAAGAAGAAGTGGAAGAAGAAATGAACTTGGAGAAGGGTGGTGAAATCATTACCTCTTCTTCGAGTTCTTCCTTTTGATTTGATCAAAAGGGCTCCTTAGGTTGGCTTTCTGATCAAACTAAGGCCTCTAGGTTGTAGTGAGAGATGTTGGGAGAGTATTTGGGCAGAGTTTGGCCGAACCAAAAGGCTTTGAAGGTGTGAAGAAATGAGAAGGAGGAGTGCCCTTTTATAAGAGGGGTGAGGGGCACCTTTGGAAAAGCTAGAAATATTAATTTATAATAAATTCATATTCGGTTTCTAATGGCTCAAAAGTTGATTATTCAAAGGTTAAGGTGGGGATAGGTCGAAAACCACTCAACCAATAGAATTTATACAGGTTTGGGTACATATATTAACCTTATCTTTAAGTATTAACTCTATGTTAATTAGTTTCACTTTTACAATGTCTCTTTGTATTTTTATATAATATGGTTAATAAACTTACTATATACATACAATAGACCCACAAGTGGTACATTAATGATGAACCTATCATTATATAAGTCTCTTGGCCGAACCTTAGATTTTTAGGAATTTAATATCAATTAATAATATAATATTTGTTTTAAGAACTCTTTTATGTCAATTTTGACACTATTCAATAGTTGATTTTTGTGAAACTCATAACAGATTGATTACTTCGAAAAAAGTCAATTAAATCAATCCTAATATTTTATATTATCCTAGAAAATTAGTTCAATTCATTAAAAGTTTCATGTTATATTTACTTGGGTATTTATAATATCAATTATTTTAATTTTTCACTATTATAGTAATTACTGCATCATCATTGTGTCATAAATAATTTCAATTATTTGATGTCTAAAAATTATAAATAAAATATCATTATGTAGGAAATCTTTTTAGCTTTCTAATTAATATTTATAATCGAAAATCCAACATGTATAACCCTATGTAAAAATTGTTCTTCTAAAAGATGTAAGCTTATGCCATTTTTATTTTTATTTTAACTTTATTAATATAAAGTGTCGCTACCACATACAAATGGCTCCAAGGGGTCCCCAAATTGACCCAAGGATGCTCATGGTCGGGTATGTGTCCACCAATAAGGTTAGGACACGTTTTAGGGTAATTTTGTATTATTATAATATTATTTTTTAACCCTTATTTACCGGATTTACCCTTAACCATGGTAAATAAAATATTTACCACAGTAATTATTCAAAATGTCTAAAAATAAAAGTTACCTATTTACACAATTTGGAAATCCTGATTCCAAATATGGAATCCATTTTTCTAAATTCAAAACACAGAAGTGTCAGAAATTAATTTAAAATTAATTCCCGCTGTCAAAACAAAAAGCGTGTTTTTAAGAGGTAATAACTATCAAAAGATTGACACTTGTTTATGTTCGGTTTAATTGTAAAATTATGTCCAATGACCAACATTATATTAAATGGTAAAAATATATTCTAAATATACTTTAAAACCACTCAATTTCACAATTTATCACTATTAATTATTTTGATTAAAAAAGTTGTTTATAATTAAAATTTACTAATTTTCACTATTAATCAAAATATGAAAGTTATCCGAAAAGTACCAAAATTTCACCTTAGGCTAAATTCGATATTACGAATCCAAAAATGAAGTCCATTTCAAAATATAAAATATATATTATTTCAAAATTTAGGTATTACTATTCATAACGGCCAGTTTGATTGGTTGTGGTGTGTGTTAAAACTCGAAGTTGCGTACAACACACGCTACTGTTTTATTCAAAGGAAAACGTACCGTGGAAGCTTGGGAAGTTTCATTTTAAATTTTTTGATGTCTCCATTTAGTCAAAAAGTTTAAAATATTGTATTTAAAAAGGTTTCACTATCAAAAGTTGATAAAAGAGAAATACTGAAAATGAATCTGTTCTTGCATTATGACTAAGAAACTCATAATATGGATTCTAAAATTATAAAGTTTAAAATTTAGTTAATACTATTCATGACCTCTTTTAATGGCTTTTTTTTGGTAAGTCATGGTGCAATTGAACTCGGTGTTGCGGGTAGTGCAAGTTATTAAATTATTTTGAAGAAATAACACACTATGAAATCTTGGGGTGTTACAATGATTACTTAATTCCAGAATATAAAACATGATTTATATATATATATTCAGAATATACATATATAATAAATTAGTAAATGGAAATAAATACACCGTTCATGGAGACGGTAGTCTGTACGTACGCATGAATGCTGTTTTTGTTTCCTTATTGAATTGAATGGAATTAAGTAGATGACATACATATAAATAGAAATAATTACAGTATCATTATTAGGTCATATATTTCATTATTACTTATTATATATACTTTATAATCATTCATGAATGGTTAATCATTGAGAATGAATCTCATCGCGTCGTGGAGACGGTATTCCGTACGTACGCACGAGCGATGATATCGTTCCCATGGTCGTGGAATTGTGTTGAAGTGTATGTATACTATTTCAGTATAAATATCAATTTATAATAATCATATATATTAACTCACTACACCTTTATACCCATCCAATTAAGGTCGTGGCGGAAAATAGATTACACCACGGCATGGAGACGGTATTCCGTACATACGCACGCGCGGTGATTTCCTTTTTCCGTAGGATGGATAGAAGGTTAATTATAGTTGTTTCATATTTATAATAACATATCAGTATATAGTAAATACTGATGTTATTACTTTATCATGAAACAACTAAAGAAGAAGAAGTTGAAGAAGAAAGAAATAGAAAAAGATCGGTAATGGATATTACCTCTTCTTTGAAACGCCTCTTTGAATCCTCCACTTAGGGAACTAAGATTGGTCTTTGAAGAAGACCAGGACCTCTTGGATTATTCTAAGGAAGTGGATAAGGGATTTTGGCAGGGTTTGGCGGAGCATGAGTGCTCAAATTGGTGTGAGGAGGAGGGGGAGGAGGTGCCCTTTTATAAGGGAGGAGAGGGGCACCTTAGGAATATCTCAAAATATTATTTTATATTAAAGTCAAAATCGGTTTATAATGGTTCCAAAGGGTCTTATTTCGAAGGTAAAGTGGGGATGGGTCGAAATAATATCAACCAATAGTATTTAGACAAGTTTAGGTTATTATTTTAACCTTATCAATTAGATTTAACTCTAAGTTAAATAATTTAACTTTTACCGTGACTTTTTGTTTTCTTACACTATATGGTTAATACACTTACTATAACATGCCAAACTAACCCCAAGTTGTTTATTATTAATATATATATCCTTATCTATGTCATTTGGCCTAACCTTAGATTTTTAGGAATAAAATAACAATTAATAATATAATATTTGATTTCAAAACTATTTTGTGTCAATTTTGACACTATTTGGTATATGATTTTTGTGAAAGTCATAACAGAATTATATGTTCTAAAAAAGTTGATTAAATCAACACTAATATATCATAGTAACCTATAAAATTAGTGTAATTCATAAAAAGTCTCAAATTAAATTTATTTTTGTGTTTATAACATCAATTATGTCAATATTTCATTAATAAGATAATTACTGCATCATCATTGTGTCATAAATAAATTAAATTATTTAATGTATAAAAATTACAAATAAAATACTATTATTCATGAAATCTCTTTAGCTTTCAAATTAATATTTATAGTCGAATTTATCTTATGTATAACCCCATATTAAAAATGTTTTAGTAAATAAACATTGATTTTAACTCTTTTAACCCTTCTTTAAATAAATTAATAATAAATGTCCTAATCTAATCCAAGTGGGCCTAAATGGTCATATTTTATTCCTAAGTTTGTTTTTCGTCGAATTTCCCTTATCCTGTAGAATTAGGACATGTGTTAGGGTAATAATAATATCATCTTTACCCTTAATTACCCTATTTACTTTTAATCGTGGTAAAAAAAAGTAAAAAGTTACTATTCACCAAAAATTATTTTCATCTCATTGAACCACATTTTAGTCCTTGATATTAACCGTGTCTCTCAGATTTTCGAAATTCCACTCACAGAAGCGGTAAAATTAAGTTTTATGAAAAATTCAGTTTTTTTAACTACCACTTAGTGGTTTCACTATTCATCAAAAATTGAAAGTTTTCAGAAAAATACCAAAATTTCACCCTAGGCTAATTTCGATATTCCGAATCCAAAAATGAAGTCCATTTTGAAAAATAAAATTTATAAAATTTCAAAAAGTGGTTATTACTATTTATAACGGCTAGTTTTAATAATATTTTAATAGCATATTGTTGTTTAGTGAAACTCGTTATTGCTTACTACACACGCTATCGAGGAAGGTCATGATTGCGTGTAATGCAAGGCAAGTCAAGGATGCGTGTTGTGCAAGCTCCTTTTGGTGTAGCGTACAACACAAGACATTAATAAAATTAAAAATAATATTTTTCATAAAATCTCGGGCTGTTACATTCTACCCCCCTTAAAATGAATTTCGCCCTCGAAATTCGTCGGGGTTATAAATGGTTTACTACTCAAAAGTTTCTTTAATAGAAACCCACATCATAAAAAGGAATACCAAAACCAATCTTTAAAAACTAATGTATGAAACGTAATGGTTACCCAAATAAACTAATCACTGGGTTTTCACATAGGTGAAAATATAGATATGGAAGAAATATCTAACCATCATGTTCTGATGGAGAGTGGTAGAGAACATGGCTATGGAAAAGCCAGTAATTACAAATCCATAGATTTGTGATGATATAAGGTACCATCTAATTCATCAGGTATAAGATCACTAGGACAACATTTTTGGTTTTCAAGATCATTTCCCTAAAGTTGAAAATTTGAATTAGAATAAATACATACTTTATTTTGGTACAATCTCACTGTTGTTCGTGCCTTGAACAATTTCCACTTTATCTCTTAAATAAATGAAGTTGAATTTGTTATTCGTGAAGTGTTAGCAGATCATGTGATAGAATGACAGGTCATTCCATCTGTCTCAAACAAAAGGTTAGCATAAGTCATTCTATAGTGAGATTAATCATATATGGTTCCTAAAATGAACTTATACTTCGTATATCATACTACTTAATATAATAAAACTAGTTTCTACTAAATAGGGACTTCCTGTAGGCTAGTGGTAGGCGATAAAGGCCAGTTGCACTTTGGTTGTGGGTTCGATTCCCACAGCATTGTCCGATGCGATGGGCTGTCGCCCGTCCTGCAGGTTGTCCTTTTTTCTAAAGCTATATTACTATAACATCCCATAAATAATACCAAAAAAAACTTCTATCCTTAAACAATACTAACTTATGTCCAACATAATTCATTCCAATCTTTAGGCTAATCCATAATACTGCAGTCCACTCTCATAACATAGTGAAAATGATTACCAGAGATTTAATACCATCGTTGATCCCCATATATCATAAGATATGTTTTGTTGGTCACATTCCAAACATTCAAAGTCCTTAATCATTTATTCTCTTGAATACCTTAGTGAAAACATGAATGCAGTCAAAATTCTATATACTCAAAACATGATATCACTTAGTCCTTATATCAATCATGAGCTCATGAATACTGTTAAATATCTCAATCACATTGAATACCACATTAGACCAACACATAAATATTCCAATACTTTATGATACAACATTATTTTGGAATCCCATTACATAAACACTTAATCATTCCACCACATCGTTGTCATATTCAACATCGCCAATAGTGATCGCATGTGACTTCCCTTTGTCCTTTTCCTTAAGTGGTTGCTCATGTTGATCATCACTAACCCTTGGATTAGGGCATTTATTAGCATAATTCCCCATTTCCTTGCACTTGAAACATTGAAGTGTTGGTGGTGCGTTCTCTGCAGTGTTTGCTTTATTCACATCATTAGAATCCCTTTTTCCATTACTTCAACACTCAGCTGATCAATGACCTTCTTTTCCACACTTAAAACATTTTCTAGTCCCTTTAAGACAATCTCCACTATGCTTCTTTCCACACTTTGTGCATAAGGAAACATTCATCTTCTTTTCACCATTATTTTGAGATTTCTCCTTGAACTCCATCTTTCGTTTCTTTTCAAAACCATGAGATGGATATGTAACACTAACTTCCATTTCTACCTTCATAGCACAACGCACAATTTCTTCATAGCTACTGAAGTCTCTTTTAGCTAATTCCCTTCGAATACTTGGTTTTAAGCCACTGAAAAATCGATCAACATTACTTTCAGGTTGGATGATAATGCCAGATGCGTACCTTGCAAGTCTTGTAAAATTCGCTTCATATATACCAACAGATTCATCATCCTTCTGCTTCAGTTCAAGGAACACCTTTTCCATCTTTGTTCGAAGAATACGAGGGAAGTACTTACTAAAAAACAAGTTCTTGAACTCGTCCCATTCCATGGACTCAATTTCATCTCTTTTCCTCATATTCTTGATAAGATTCTACCATTGATCAGCTTCTCCTTCCAAATGATATACTGCTAAGATGACTTTATCATGTTCAGAACATTGAAGAACTAAAAATATCTTTTCATTGGTACTGATCCATTGTTCAGGAACAAGTGGATCAAAAGACCCACTGAAAGAAGGTGGACGTTGCCTCATGAAGGACTCAATAGAATATTGTTCCCTTCTCTGCTCATTTGGAAGTCCAGAATGATTCATAGCTTGTATAAGTATAGCAATAAGATTTTTCACTCCATCTCCCATAACATTTGTTTGTTCAGGAGGACAATCATTGCATTGTCCATTGCATTGATCAACACGGTTCCTTCGGGTTCCAACCATCGTCTAAAACCCAAAAAGAATAGTGTGAGAGGAAAAAAATCATGCTAGGGAAAACAACATAATAAAGGGGGAGTACCTTCAATATCTAACATCTTAGGTTTAATTATATGATCGTTAGCTTAATTCTAGTACTATAACCTATACGTATACTTAACCTTAGGGACATCCCTAGACATACCTTAGAAATATCTCTAGAGATCTCACTAACGTTTTCGCATCCTAGTTTCCAAAGGTTGACTAAACATTTCCTCTGATACCAACTGTAGAGACCCAAACCTTGACTTACATGGACATTACATTACTTTTCCGGAATACTTAGTACATAACAAAAACACACACACAAGGATCGTAATAGTTTAGTGTCTTTGGAAACTCGGAACATAATCTTCTAATCGTGGTGAAAGATCTTTAATATCTCCCATAAAGATCTTCCCTTTTTTTAACCTAAAACCTTTCTTTATATCCTGGGGAAAAGAAAACATAAAAGGGTGAGCTCAAATGCTCAGTAAGGGTAAGGAAAATAAAAATCAATCACATCATATTCATAAGAACATAACTTTTGGAAATCTTAACCTGCAAAATAGAGCATAATTTTATATCATGGGATAAATCATAGTAGTGAAATGAAATCCCAATAAGCATAACTTAAAATATTAAACTTTGTGGCATACACACATAATCATAGAGAATCATTTCTTGTTAGTCAAGACTCATTGCCAAGACTATCTTAGTGGACAAAGTCCCTTTTTGAACCGAGTCACCCTCGTTTCAGTCCTGTTTCACTGAACCAGTATAACCTACCATTCCAGCCATGTATATCTCATGAGATATAAAATCTTTACCCAATGCATTGGAGAGAGATATAGGTCCCACCCATCTTATAATGAATCCTTTCTTATGTGGGCCACATAATCATAAACCATACATCATAGCGTAACCCAGGTAATAAAAATGGAATTCATAAACAACATGACATCATAAAACAATTCATATAAGATAAAGGAATTCATAAAAATATTTCCATCACAACATAATAAAATCCATGTAATAATAGGGATAAAAACTGAACCCTTTTATTATCTTAGATGGAAAATAATTTTGATAAAATACTTGAACTCCATTCGTGAGGAAAATATCCTTTCTACTTCAAAAACATTTTTCCTTTCATAACATGTCATAAGACTTTAAAATAAAAGAAGATGATTAAAAATAAACTTGAAAACTTGTAAAGGAAGCTTCTTGGAAATAATGTTTTAAAAATACATTCATGCCGTATAAGTTAAAAAAAACATTCTTCGTACTTTGTCGGAAAAGTCAAAAAAGTACCTCATAAGAAAAATGACAAAAGATTCCTTTCATATCTTTTACTAAAAACTCACCAAAGGGTAAAATAGGATTTAAAAAATTGTAGGTGAATGGAAATAATATTAAATATTGAGGATACATGGATGTGGATGATAAAATACACCCTAGTAAATACTAAAGTATAAACAATCTCGGATAAAAATGAGATTGTGATATTTCCCTTACCTTAGGTCCGATTTGCTTTGTACGTGTCCGAAGCTCCTGTATAATGGTTTAAATAATGTTATTGACTTATTCCAGAATCATATTCATTGTTATTATATCATATATGGTTCACTTATGACTTTATATTACCCGTTCTAATTTAAATTCATGTTAAAGTAGCGTTTTGGGTAAAATCGTCTCATTTGTCATTCGTGTTTTTAGCTTGTAATTATTCATATGATTACATAGATCATGATTACTTAATTCCAGAATATAAAACATGATTTATATATATATATTCATAATATACATATATAATAAATTAGTAAATGGAAAGAAATACACCGTTCATGGAGACGGTAGTCTGTACGTACGCATGAACGCTGTTTTCGTTTCCTTATTGAATTGAATGGAATTAAGTAGATGACATACATATAAATAGAAATAATTCCAGTATCATTATTAGGTCATATATTTCATTATTACTTATTATATATACTTTATAATCATTCATGAATGGTTAATCATTGAGAATGAATCTCATCGCGTCGTGGAGACGGTATTCCGTACGTACGCACGAGCGATGATATCGTTCCAATGGTCGTGGAATTGTGTTGAAGTGTATGTATACTATTTCAGTATCAATATCAATTTATAATAATCATATATATTTACTCATTACACCTTTATACCCATCCAATTAAGGTGGTGGCAGAAAATAGATTACACCACGGCGTGGAGACGGTATTCCGTACGTACGCACGCGCGGTGATTTCCTTTTTCCGTAGGATGGATAGAAGGTTAATTATAGTTGTTTCATATTTATAATAACATATCAGTATATAATAAATACTGATGTTATTACTTTATCATGAAACAACGAAAGAAGAAGAAGTTGAAGAAGAAAGAAATAGAAAAAGATTGGTAATGGATATTACCTCTTCTTTGAAACGCCTCTTTGAATCCTCCACTTAGGGAACTAAGATTGGTCTTTGAAGAAGACCAGGACCTCTAGGATTATTCTAGGGAAGTGGAGAAGGGATTTTGGCATGGGTTGGCCGAGCTTGAGTGCGCAAATTGGTGTGAGGAGGAGGGGGGGAGGTGCCCTTTTATAAGGGAGGAGAGGGGCACCTTAGGAATATCTCAAAATATTATTTTATATTAAAGTCAAAATCAGTTTATAATGGTTCCAAAAGGTCTTATTTCGAATTTAAAGTGGGGATGGGTCGAAATCCTATCAACCAATAGTATTTAGACAAGTTTAGGTTATTATTTTAACCTTATCAATTAGATTTAACTCTAAGTTAAATAATTTAACTTTTACCGTGACTTTTTGTTTTCATACACTATATGGTTAATACACTTACTATAACATGCCAAACGAACCCCAAGTTTTTATTATTAATATATATATCCTTATATATGTCATTTGGCCGAACCGTAGATTTTTAGGAATAAAATAACAATTAATAATATAATATTTTTTTTAAAAACTATTTTGTGTCAATTTTGACACTATTTGATATATGATTTTTTTGAAAGTCATAACAGAATTATATGTTCGAAACAAGTTGATTAAATCAACACTAATATATCATAGTAACCTATAAAATTAGTTTAATTCATAAAAAGTCTCAAATTACATTTATTTTTGAGTTTATAACATCAATTATGTCAATATTTCATTAATAAGATAATTAATGCATCATCATTGTGTCATAAATAAATTAAATTATTTAATGTCTAAAAATTACAAATAAAATACTATTCTTTATGAAATCTCTTTATCTTTCTAATGAATATTTATAGTCGAATTTATCTTATGTATAACCCCATATTAAAAATGTTTTAGTAAATAAACTTTGATTTTAACTCTTTTAACCCTTCTTTAAATAAATTAATAATAAATGTCCTAATCTAATCCAAGTGGGCCTAAATGGTCATATTTTATTCCTAAGTTTGTTTTTGGTCGAATTTCACTTATCCAATAGAATTAGGACATGTGTTAGGGTAATAATAATATCATCTTTACCCTTAATTACCCTATTTACTTTTAACCGTGGTAAAAAAAAGTAAAAAGTTACTATTCACCAAAAATTATTTTCATCTCATTGAACCACATTTTAGACCTTGATATTAACCGTGTCTCTCGGATTTTCGAAATTCCACTCACAGAAGCGGTAAAATTAAGTTTTATGAAAAATTCAGTTTTTTAACTACCACTTAGTGGTTTCACTATTCATCAAAAATTGAAAGTTTTCAGAAAAATACAAAAAATTCACCCTAGGCTAATTTTGATATTCCGAATCCAAAAATGAAGTCCATTTTGAAAAATATAATTTATAAAATTTCAAAAAGTGGTTATTACTATTCATAATGGCTAGTTTTAATAATATTTTAATAGCATATTGTTGTTTAGTGAAACTCGTTATTGCTTACTACACACGCTATCGAGGAAGGTCGTGATTGCGTGTAATGCAAGGCAAGTCAAGGATGCGTGTTGTGCTAGATCCTTTTGGTGTAGCGTATAACAAAAGACATTAATAAAATTAAAAAGAATATTTTTCATAAAATCTCGGGCTGTTACAACATAAGAAACCATTAATAATCCAAACATTTCTAAATTAATACTGCACATCATTTATAAATCCAAAACCAACTGAAAATTAATTAATGATAACTAAATACCAACAGAAAAGGACACTCTTCAAGTGTATATGAAATCACCCAAATACCTTTTTATGGAAACATCACTAACTATTAAACCATCACAAAAAACCACACATAAGTATTGCAATATAAGATTCAAAAATTTCAAAAAAAAACATCCAACTCACAATCCAATGATATTAACAGAACATGGACAAGGGAAATCACCACCGAAAACATCCAGTTTCACTTAAAAATTCTAATTCTTATTTTATCAAACACCTTTTGTTTATTTAAAAAAATGTATAATTAGAGAAACCCTATGAAAAAAATTTCTTACTCATTTTCCATCAAGGAAATTCCAAAACAATTTATGCTAGAACATCACAAGAAATATTATAGCATTTTGAATAAATTCAAGGAAAGATCCAGCATTATTGGAATGTGATGGAATGGAAATGGATAGAAATACCTACATTGATGATGTGGGAATGAAATGAAACTTTGGGATAAATAAGAATACCATACATGAGACAATACTAGCACCATTACATCAAATAAATCAATACACACATCAATACAAATTCCTAGGGTTTAGGCAAGGTAAAACCCCAGTATGATTAACCAAGAACTCAATAGAGAAGTAAGAGGAGAAGATGAAATCCACCAAAAACTCATATAATCTTACCTATGAATCTTTAAGGAGCATTAATAGATGGAGGAGGGAAAGTAATGAGGAGCTTGGAGTATAACTCTCCGACCTTAAACCTTACATAAAATTGAATTAAATGAATAATTCACATTGAGGGTATTTTCAGGTTTAGAGTTTTACAGAATTAGATCATAAATCATGAATTACATTCCACATTTAAACAAAGTGGTTACATAAAAGATAGTATTCGTTTTTTCCCATCAATGGAACATTTTCAAAATAAAACATGGATTCTTTTTGACAATTCCTTGACACTATCATCATATCATGCACCATTCCCTTGACCTGTGAAAAACATTTCAAAAACATGGGATGAGCATAAAAAGCACATTAAGGGATATAAAAGTACGAAAAGAAAACATTAGTCCATGTATGAAATCATACTTTACTCATAAAACATAAGCATTTTAACATACCTCATCAAGTCATGAATAAATCAATGAAATCATAAGGCATAAAGGTAACTTGAGGCATTCATAACATTCTTACGTAGGGAGTAACCCTCTTGGTTACATTTGGAATACCCATCATAGTATATTCCCTATATATCTTCAGAGAAACATTAACGTTTAACTCTTTCACATTACCCAATGCATTGGAGAGCTATATCAGGAACACCTTCCCTTAGTTTATCACGGAACCACCCGTCTTCATAATAATGCCCAAGAACCATAACATATTCGTATCTCCTAAAACATGCATAAAGGAAACATAACATTTCCAGTTTTCAATCACAAGATATCAATACAAAATATTGATATAAAAACATTATGAAAACCATTTTCAATACCAAAATAAATGAAATGTAAAATAGGGTATTTATTTTTCTTTTAAAAAATGTATGGCTTGTAGAGGAAGCCGAAACTCAAATAATGGTCACGGCGGTGGAGAAGTTGTTGTCGCCGCATACGTAAGACAAAAACATTCCTTTTTGTCATTTAGTAAAATGATTCATATAAAAAGATTACTTTTGGATAAACTTAAACTTCAAAGGTGTTTATACACCGTATAAAAGAAGGTTGTGTATAAAACAAAATATGTCTCAATTAAAGTAGATTGAGACGAAGTCCCATACAAAGACGATATCCTTGGATTAAGGATAAATAAATTACATAATTATGTGTGATAAAAGTATACACAAAATATAAGTGGATATTAAGTGTAAAAGAATCATAGGTTATTCACATAGATTCATATAATGACATATTCAAGGAGTGCAAGTTTATCCCAATGAATCAAAATTGGGTTAAGAAGTTCCCTTGCAAAAATTCGATAGCCTAACAACGTCACATCAAAATTCATAAAATGAGTTAACGAGAGATAAAAAGGGTATCTCATCACTTGGACATTAAATTTACATCAATAAGGATATAGAAGAACATATTCCAGCATTACAATATGTAAATGAAAAGACCCAACAAAAGAAGTCTTTTAAAAAGAGGAGGGTGAAAGGTTCCCTTACCGACCTGGGTATCTTTCGAAACATACATCCCATGAAAGAAGGACAATACATCATTGATGTAAATACTCATAAACAAAATTATATTACAAAAAGAGTAGAATAATTGGAAGTATATATACCACTCAACGGAAATGGTGGCAAATGTAGCATAAATCTCACTGGAATAAAAGTGTGATGAAAAATCCCTTACGAAAACTTGGCAACCTAACAGCGCCACTTAAAACTTCCAAAAATGGATTTATGAGATAACATAGGGTCTCTAATAATAATAAAATAAAATTTACATCAAGATTAATATAAAATATCATCCCCCAACAAATCAAAGAGTAGCTTAAAAGAATTGACATAAAGGAGAGTACTTAAAAAGAAAGAGAGAGGTTGGATCTCTTACGAAAATTCGACAGCCTAACGGCGCCACTCAAAACATCCAAAATTGATTGATGTGTGAAAGTAGGGTATCTCATCATATGAACATAAAAAGTAATGTAATAGTAATTTAAAAGAACATCCCAATCATAAGAAAAATGATATTAAAAGGAATGACATAAAAGAGTGTACTTAAAAAGAAAGAGAGGGGTAGGATCCCTTACCTCGTGTCCGACATGACTCGATCGTTCATTAATCTACTGAATAATAAAAATTGGTCAATATATAATTTCTTAAGGACCTCCTTTAAAGATTATTATTCAGTTCATATCACATATTATAATGTTATAATAATTGGTTACTAAAGTGATTTCATATCAGACGTTTTTGTTGATGTTCGGTACATGACTAAAAATTAAACTTGTTGGAAAAGAATTTTCCATGTAGTTATAGTTCCATCATATCCATAATAGTATTGATGTTTTAAATATCATATATATCCAGTATATATTCATTTTATACTGTTCCATAGAAATTGGAGATAAAAAATTAAAAGCACCGTTCATGGAGACGGTAGGTCGTACGTACGCATGAATGCTACTTTCATTTTTTGTCATATTAATGGAATTAAAACAAAATGAGAGATATACATATTATAATTCCAAAATTATATCCATAATTTAGATTTAATATATTAAATATATATCCATTATATATATGTACTTATAATATTACATAACATTTGGAGATAAGAAATGAAATGTACCGTTCATGGAGACGGTAAGCTGTACGTATGCATGAACGCTACTTTCATTTCATTTTTTTGTATTAAATGGAATGAAATAATAATGATATAAAGGTATATTATAATTCCAGTAGGATATCATATGTAATACCATTAATTCCATCCTTTATATGTCCCACATATGGCATTAACGAATCAAATCACTTTGACGGGGCGGTAGTCCGCACTTCCTAAAATGAAGATATCGCGTTTACCCGTAGTGGAAATCATAAATGAATGCCATAAATGAAAAATACAGAATATTAAGGAAAAAATAAACATATTATATATAATATATAAATATAGTGACATCTTAATGTCCACCTTTGAAGGTGTTAAAAAAATATTGAACAGTCATCGTTCCGTGAGACAGTAATTCACCATCCACAGAAACAATATGCTCTATAACCATTAGACGGAGGTGTGTAAAATTGTAGCTCGAATCATTCTTATAAAAACATCATAGTATATTTAAGATACAGGTTTTGTTACAAAAAAAAAGTAATAAAAAGAGTTTAGGGGTTTGGAGGAAAAAAATAATACAAAAGAACTCAAGGGAAGACATTACCTTTAAATCAGGTAACTCTGTTTGATTTGAGCTCGAAGGCTTCCTTGGAAAGGATTCTGCCCAATGTGAGGCTTCAATGATGAAGATAGGTATTTGGAAAGATGAAATGGGTAGGGTATGGATGATCCAAAGGCTTGAGAGGTGTGTGTAAGGTGGTAGAGGTGGGGGCCTTTTATAAGAGGAGAGGAGGGGCACTCTTGGAAAGTTATAAAATATTACTTTATTATAAAATGATTTTCGGATTTAAAAGGACCCAAAAGGATATATTTCGAGTATAAGGTGATAATGTTCCGAACTCCACCTATCCAATAGGTTTTTGACAAGTGTATGACTTAGATTTCATCCTATCTTCACATTTTATTTAAATCGTTCATTTACTAGGTAATCGCTGCATCATCATGGTGTCATAAATAAATTAATTTAATTAATATCTAAAAATTATAAAAAAAATATAATGATGTAGGAAATCATATTATCTTTCTAATTAATATTTATAGTAAAAAATATAACTTGTATAACTCTATTTAAAAATTGTTTTAGTAAAAACAACTCCTGTTTGTGACATTTTTATTTTAACTTTAAATAAAAAGGTATTAATGTCATTTTCCAATCAAATGGGCTCCATGGGGTCCCCATGTTGACCCATGGATTTTCTTGGTCGGACATGACTCATCCAATAAGGGTAGAACATGTGTCAAGGACATTTCATATTATTATAACACTATATTTACCTTAAATTACACTAATTACCTCTAATCGGGATTAAAAACTTAAGAGTTACTATTCACCAAAAAAATTATTTTAATCTCATTGAACCAAATTTTAATTTATAATTACAACCATGAATGTTTGATTTTTCAAATTCAAAACACAGGGGTGTTAAAATTTCATTTAAATGGAAAATCAGTTTTTTTAGGTACCACTTAGTGGATTCACTGTTCATCAAAAATTGAAGTTTTTTCAAAAAAATACCAAAACATCACCCTAAGCTATGTTTGATATTCCGAATTCAAAAATGATGTCTATTTTACAAAATTCAAAACATATAAGTTTTATTAATTAATTTAATAATTAAATCCCATTGTCATAACAATGAGCGAGTTTTTATGAAACAATATATATTCAATGGTTGACAGTAGTTTAAGTCCAATTTCAAAGTGAAATTAATTCCAACGACCACTATTGGTTTAAATGGTAAAAATATATTCTAATTTCACTTTAAAAACAATTAAAAATATGACCTAATCATATAAATAAATTATATTAAAAAGTGGTTTTGAATTAAAATACAACATTTTTCACAATTCATTTAAAAATGAACTTTATCAGAAAAATACCAAAAATTTACACAAACTAAAATTTGATGTCCCGATTCTAAAGAAGAATTTTATTTTGTCAAATATAACACATAAAATTGTCAAAAAGTGGATTTAAAATTGGTTCTCCATCAAAAGGCGGTTAATTGACCTTTTAAAGAATATTAGAATGTTTACGCTTAAAATTGGATTTATTCTCATTTTTAATCCTCTAACATTTATTGTAAAAAGTAAAAATATTTGACAAAAATATATAATCATTTTGTAGTTAGTTCTGTTCATTCCCACCATTACAACGGCTAGGCGTTAACTACCATTTAAAATAATATTATTTTATTATTAGAGTGCAACGTAAGATTCCCAAGAAACTCGATGTTGCATATTGGGTACGCCATCGAGCATAGCGTCCCCTTTAAAGTAATATTAATATTTTATTCACAAATATGGATAAATGTGAAAATTTCATATTCTGTATTTACCTGGGGTGTTACATCCTTCCCCCCTTTTGGGAATTGCGTCCTCGCAATTTTAAATTTGGGCTTGGAAATTTCATTGAAAATCCCACATCGGAACAAGAGTTGGTAAAACAATCACATTAAAAAAAGAAAGACCAGTACATTGTCACCCTAGTTAACCCATACTTGGATTCCATGTAAGAAAACATGGATATGGAGGAAAAAACAAGGGGTCATGTTCTGAGGGAGAGTGATAGTAAACATGTCCAGGAGAATGTTAACCATAATAAAATCACAAACTTGTGACGGGTTAAACGGTATTCGATTCCCCAGTATGAAAAGTTAACAGATAACATTTTTGTTTTAAGTTACTCTTCATTGAGGAATTTATTTTTAAGCATAACTACATCATAATGAAACATACTTACTTGTCACGTAGACTTTCAACTTTACTAGATTCCTTAATCAAACTCATATTTTCTCCAAAAGATGAGTATTTAGGAAGACTTGCTCGCATTAAGAGTTCTATAATCAACTTCGTGAGAATCACCTAATCCACAAAAGAGAACTATATATTTTCCATTCCTTTAGACAAAAACAAAAACCAAAATTGTTACTATGATATCAGAAAATCCACAAAATTATAATCCTTTATAAAAAGAAAATCTATTCTTAATCTCCAAATTTTGTCCAAAAAAACCCAAAGTTCAACAAAGACCATTCGATAAACAATTTTACAAAAAATTCTTCAAAGTAAACCAAACTAAGATTGAAACCCAAATATTTGAAGGATTTAATCACATAGTATTCCAAGGTACAAATTAACTTTTATCTCGAAATAACATCATTTTCTCTTAAATTATCATATTGAAAAGTAATTAACCTAATCACATATCCTCCATGATAGGTTAATCATTTCCATAGATAACCCAAAATAAACTTACTCTTGATTCCTAAAATCATTTAACTAAAAATAATTAGTCAAACTAACTAGGTACTTCACGTAGTCCAGTGGTAGGTGATAAATACCAGTCGCACTTTGGTTGTGGGTTCGAATCCCGCAGCTTTGTCTGACGCGACGTGTTATCACACGGTCTGCGTGTTGTCCTTTTTCCAAAACTATATAATTCTTTAAATATTCCCCAAAACAATATAAAATTTTCAAAAATAATCATAACATATTTTAACCTCAAGTTTATCTCATGCCTTTCATTTTCCATCATAACATATAATAACCCATAATTACCTCAAAAGTAAGGATCATATAAACCCTAATAGTTACCTTTATAATTATTACCTGAACTTCCACATCGATTGGTCATCTCGTACATGATGCATTACAGAACATACCAAGGTTCAAGTGGTTGATCATGACTCCTTTACAGTTGGTTTAGAACAACCACGAGTTTCCTCATTGAATCCCTCATTTCATCCAATCTCTTAATCAGAGAACCACCACAGTTTCCTTCAAACCTATTGTCACTTTGGTTCCTGCTAGATCCATCCATTCACTAAAAACAGAAATTTTAGTGTGCGTATATCAACAAAACCATAATGTACTAATGAGGAAGATAAACACTAAGATATACTTACTCATTCTCTTTATCTAACACTAGGACTCATTCTGAAATCCTAACCATCATGGTAATGTCACTTATGCATAGAGAATACCCTAACCTCTAAAGTTATCTAAACCGACCTCTGATACCAACTATAAGGCCTTGACCTTAAACCTTACTTAATATTGAATTAAATGAATAATTCACATTGAGGATCTTTTCAGGTTTAGAGTTTTAGAGAATTATATCATAAATCATGAATTACAATCCACATTTAAACAAAGTGGTTACATAAAAGATAGTATTCTTTTTTTCCCATCAATGGAACATATTTAAAATAAAACATTGATTCTTTCTTGACACTTCCTTGACACTATCATCATATCATGCACCATTCCCTTGACCTATGAAAAACATTTAAAAAATGTGGGATGAGCATAAAAAGCTCAGTAAGGGATATAAAAGTACGAAAAGAAAACATTAGTCCATGTATGAAATCATACATTACTCATAAAACATAATCATCTTAACATACCCCATCAAGTCATGAATAAATCATAGAAATCATAAGGCATAAAGGTAACTTGAGGCAATCATAACATTCTTATGTTGGGAGAAACCCTCTTGGTTACGTTTGGAATACCCATCACAGTATATTCCGTAAATCTCTTTGGAGAAACCATAACGTTTAACTCCATCGCCTTAACCATTGCATTGGAGAGCTATATCAGGCTCACCCGCCCTTAGTTTATCACGGAACCACCCATCTTCATAATAATGCCCAAGAACCATAACATAATCATATCTCATAAAACATGCATAAAGGAAACATAACATTTCTACTTTTCAATCACAAGATATCAATAAAACACATTGATATAAAAAAATTATGAAATCCATTTTGAATACTAAAATAAAATAAAAGTAAAACAGGGTATTTATTTTTCATTTAAAAAAATGTATGTCTTGTAGAGGATGTCGAAACTCAAATAATGGTCACGGTGGCGGAGAAGTTGTTGTCTACGCATACGTAAGACAAAAACATTTCCTTCTTTTGTTTAGTAAAATTCATCATATAAAAAGATTCCTTTTGGATAAACGTCAAAATCAAATGGGTTTATACATAGTATAAAATAAGGTTGTGTATAAAACAAAATATGTCTCAATGAAAGGAGATTGAGTCGAAGTCCCATACAAAGATGGTATCCTTGGATTAAGGATAAATAAATTACATAATTATGTGTGATAAACGAATACACCAAATATAAGTGTATATTAAGTGTAAAAAAATAATAGGTTATTCACACATATTCATTGATCAAAATATTCAAGGAGTGCATGTTTATCCCAAAGAATCAAAATTAGGTTAAGAAGTTCCCTTGCAAAAATTCGACAGCCTAATCACGTCACTTCAAAATTCAGAAAATGAGTTGATGTGAGATAAAAAGTGTATCTCATCACTTGGACATAAAATTTACATCAATAAGTATATAGAAGAACATATCCCAACATAACAATATGTAAATTAAAAGACCCAACAAAAGAAGTATTTTAAAAAGAGGAGGGTGAAAGTTGGTAGGGGTGGGGGCCTTTTCTAAGAGGAGAGGAGGGGCACTCTTGGAATGTTATAAAATATTACATTATTATAAAATGATTTTCGGATTTAAAAGGTCCCAAAAGGATATATTTCTAGGATAAGGTGATAATGTTTCTAAATCCACGCATCCAATAGGTTTGTGATATGTGTAAGACTTAGATTTCACCATATCTTCTTATTTTATTTAAATCGTTCATTTATGAGGTAATCAATGCATCATCATGGTGTCATAAATAAATTAATTTATTTAATATCTAAAAATAATTAAAAAAATATCATGATTTAGAAAATCTTTTTAGCTTTCTAATGAATATTTATAGTCAAATACATGACTTGAATAACCCCATTTAAAAAAAATTAGTAAGAACAACTCATGTTTGTGACATTTTTATTTTATCTTTAAATAAAAAGGTATTAATGTCATTTTCCAACCAAAGTGGCTCTATGGGGTCCCCAAGTTTACCCATGGATTTTATTGGTCGGAAATGACTCATCCAATAAGGTTATAACATGTGTCAAGGTCATTTCATATTATTATAACATTATCTTTACCTTAAATTACACTAATTACCTCTAATCACGATTAAAAACTTAAGAGTTACTATTCACCAAAAAAATTATTTTAATCCCATTGAACAAAATTTTACTTCATTAATGACAACCATGAATGTTGGATTTTTTGAATTCAAAACACAGGGGTGGTAAAATTTAATTTAAACAAAAAATCAGTTTTTTTAAGTACCACTTTGTGGTTTCACTATTCATCAAAAATTGAAGTTTTTCAGAAAAATACCAAAACATCACCCTAAGCTATATTTGATATTCCGAATTCAAAAATTATGTCTATTTTACAAAATTCAAAACATATAAGTTTCATTAATTAATTTAATAATTAATTTTCGCTGTAAGAACAAATAGCATGTTTTTATGAAACAATGTATATCAAATGATTGGCACTAGTTTAAGTCCAATTTCAAAGTGAAATTAGTTCCAACGACCACTATTGGATTAAATAGAAAAAAATATATTCTAATTTAACTATAAAAACAATTCAAAAGATAATCTAATCATATAAATAAATTAGATTAAAAAGAGGTTTTGAATTAAAATACAACATTTTTCACTATTCATTAAAAAAATGACCTTTATCAGAAAAATACCAAAAATTTACACAAAGTAAATTTTGATGTCCCGATTATAAAGAAAAATTTTATTTTGTCAAATATGACACATAAAATTGTAAAAAAGTGGATTTAAAAGAGGTTCTTCATCAAAAGGCGCTTAATCGACCTTCTAAAGAATATTAGAATATTTACGATTAAAATTGGATTTATTCGCATTTTTAATCCTCTAACATTTATTGTAAAATGTAAAAATATTTGACAAACATATATAATCATTTTTTAGTTAGTTCTGTTCATTCCTACCATTACAATGGCTTGGCGTTAACTACCATTTAAAATAATATTATTTTATTATTAGAGAGCAACGTATGATTCCCAAGAAACTCGTTGTTGCGTATTGGGTACGCCATCGAGCATAGCGTCCCATTTAAAGTAATATTAATATTTTATTCACAAATATGGATAAATGTGAAAATTGTCATATTCTCTATTTACCTGGGGTGTTACATGGAGTACCCCACCGTGTGTTAAGGTCAAATGGGGAAGAAAAATCCTGAAATGTGGTTAAAATAATGGATGGGGGAAAAAGAATTTCACACTTTTAATAACATAGGAAATGTACATAGTTTCACCACACGATTTGACAAATAGTTAAACTTACATTCTCCCCCATATGGATAAGTGGGCACCCTATATGGTTTCTTCGCACATTTTCAAAAAACTTGCACCATCTATGAAAAATGACTCTTCACAATCTTTTGAATCTCTCACACACTTGTCGCACAATTTCCTCTAACTGCGTGTAGGCCGTGTGCTCTAACATAGACACTAATCTTCCAACCGCATGATTTACCCCTAACACTGTATAGTTTGTCCCAATCCACGCTCAAACCATTCAAGTCAAATCATGTGAGAAGAAAATGATCTAGAAACATCCAATAACCTAATATTCCATGCATACAACCCTTAATACATTCTCAGAAACCATATAGAGGCCAAAAACACTCACAGAACTTTCAAAACACAAAATTTAAAATAGGGAAATTAACCTAAACCTCATCAAAAAGAACCAAATAAATGAAAAGGATAAAAAATCCAAGATCATTGTGTGACATATTATGTTTATATTTATAATAATAGGTGATTGAATGATTTATTTTTTTATATATTTACACTTCTTGGTTTCATGAATTCATCTATTCTTATTTCTTTACCTCTAGCCATTACAAATAATTGCATATTTTTCTTTTAATTCTTTTACTATTTTTCTATATTATTTGTTGATCATACTATGTGTTTGAAGTATACAATATTGAAATATAGTATTTGATCCCCTAATAGTTAAATTAATAAAAGTATATTCCTATGAG
The DNA here is from genome assembly GCA_963277665.1 of Viscum album. NCBI lineage: Eukaryota > Viridiplantae > Streptophyta > Magnoliopsida > Santalales > Viscaceae > Viscum > Viscum album. Next base: position 1,797,109,917 of record OY728130.1, on the reverse strand, counting down.
AAAAAATAATATTTATAGCTATCGAACAATCACTAAGGATTCAATTATAACAATAATATGATAATACACTATGAATAATAGAGTTTTCATTATCCCATAACCATTGATTTAGAAAATCGTAGAACATATTTATAATTTATAAGTTCATTAAATTAGATTATGATTATTTCAAAACATCATATCATACGTCCCAAAATTTATATTAATGTTATCTTATTAAATAAAAATATTCTCATTTGGGTCCACCGTAGACATGATATATAATACAATTTTATAATTTGAGTTTAATAAAGATCATTATAGATTTATAAAATTTATTCCCTAATGGGATTAATTATGCCTCATTGATGGTAAACATTCAAGGTCACCTTAGAAGTATACCATATATTTCATATTTCATACAGAGGTAATAATGTAAAAATGAAAAAAATGTTAGGTATTCATTATAATTATATATATATATAAGACTCTGGGATTTGTGATTATTTCATGGTAACTTTAATTACATTAGGTTTTTCATTGTAAAATTTAAAATTTGGTTCTCCCACTTCTCCAAATTTATAAGGAAATGAATGAATTATCACTAACATGAGGAATGAAAAAATTATTTCAAAAAACCAATCTGTATCTCTTGGATCCTTTATTATTGATACTTTCCATTAAAGTGAATCCATTTATCATCTTTATGGTATCCATGAAGTGATAAGTTGGATCTATTTTCACCCCATAACAATGATAATGGCATAGGGAATTGTATTATTATATTATATTCATAATGTTGGATGTAGAAACTAGATATTGTTTTATTAATAAAATTGGTCATTCCATATTCTCTATGATTAAAAACTGCATCATTATTTGAAACATCATGAATTCCAATTTATTTACCAAATTGATCCACTAGAATATGTTTTAAATCACCCCATTTTAACTATATAATTTGAAATATGGATAGTGATACGTCTATAATTTTAAATTTTATTTTTCTATTGCTAATGAATTAAGGGAAAATTAATAACATTTTTCTTGTTATATCTTCTGTAATATGATGAACTTTAAATTAAGGTATAATTTTTTAATAAATAAGTTATATTTATTGATAAAGAATACAAATAATTTGATATGTAATTTTATGTTTCCACATGTAGCCACACTTTAATGAGAATAGAGATCCCTATGCTCAAAATATAAAGCCTTAGAGACATAATTTCTCTCCAAAAAATTATGTATGCATTATTTATTCCACTTATCAACGTGTTTCACCAACAATGAGGTAAAATAATAATCCCTTATTAAAGGTATGATGTTATCTCTTAGGCTATAAATATACTAGTTATATATAAACTTGGATTCAAAGTTGGTTGTTATATTCTACATTATATAGTATTCTATCAAGTAAGAATAATTGATTCCATAAATTAACTATAATTAAGAATTAATATCACATTTATCCATTGACATAAAGGTATATTATGTTACATATTTATATAATTTCCATGTAATTTCTCTAGAAATAAAACTAGTATCACTTATTAACACAAATCAACACAAGAAAAAAAATTTGTACCAAATTGAAATGAAATTATCCCTTCAGAAAATAAGGAGTGGAAATTGATGAGAAAATTTTACAATCACTTGATGCTAGTAGAACCTTCATCATCTTAGGTCTGAGAAATAATTTATTACACAAACAAGATTTAACACTATCTTATTAATTTTATTCTTGCAAAGGATATAGATATAAAAGATGAAATCCATATAAGGGAAATAATATTTTAAAATTTTAAAATACTAAAGGCTAAGAAAATTATTTTTACAAAAGGATTTTATTGAACTATTATAAGTATAAAATTTGAGGAAATTCATACATTAATGTGTTAGTTATATATTGATGTATGTGATTAACATCATAAAATAATCCAACACTCCCAAAAAATCATAAATGTTGGTTATTACTAGACCATAAAGATATATGATTTTTTGGATTTTATAAAGAATAATCATGCATCCAAAAAATATATATCTCTGTTGAAAAACCACGTAAATTATTGAATTCCACAAAATAATTATGTCACACTACCATGTGGGTAATAGGATTCATGATACCTTACCCTCCTAAAACTCCCTAATAGTTCATGTTTTTTACTATTTCCCTTTATTTCATCTCTGAGTGGGATGTTATAGTACTCTTGAAAGATTTAAAAATGGAATTCAATATAAATTTCGTAAAATATAAAATAGTTAATTGATTTTCAGTTCCTCATAATATCGTTATGGATAATGGTACAAATTTATATGTATATGAGTTAAAGTGAATATTTTCAAAGTAGAATATACATTCAAACCATTCTTCATAACACCATAAAACCATCAAATTTTAAGTAGATATATTCAAAAATATTCTCATATATATCCAATAGATAATTGTAGGGTTGAATAATAAGAGTTATATTGATAACCATCTAAATTATTTATGATATTATCTCACAAAAATAACGACTCCAACTCAAGGAACCCCATACTCCCTGATGTTTAGAAATAATGTATGTTTCTTAATAATATTCATTTTCTCTTATTCTTAACAACCTTGTATTATTAATTTACCCAAGATAAAACGGAATAAATATAATTGGATTAGTTAGAGGAATTAAATGATAAAATTACATGATATTTACATAATATGGAGGCCCATAAAAATCATATAACTTGAGTGTTCAAAAAAACATGTTTTCCATTATTCTTTCATTTAATGAGAATTTTACTATTATTTGAAACCACCAATAATACTGAGGTTGAAGCCACCAATATTTTAACCTTAGTGTAAATACCATTTAATTTTTTAATGATGTACTCTAATGGATCCAAATCATTGATATCCTTTGACTGAGTGAAAATATAACCTCTTAAAACATGATATTTTAGAAAAAAAACATCATATATGACCGTTAAAAATATGTATTGACAAATGATTATTCATGTCAACTCTTATATCCTTACAGAATGATGATAAACATAAATTTTAGTTAGTACATTCTATATGTACTCAAATAACATTATATAATGCCATTCATATTGATATTAAATAGTATGGTCAATGTTTTTACCATATAACTATAGGTTAAAATTATTTATATTCTTCATAAACTTGATTAAACTTCCAGGAATTGTTTTTTTACATAACCTTAATCATTATCATATAATATATAGTTTTTCAAAATGAAAATAAACTGTATGCCAACCAAAATCATCACTAAAAAAATAACCATAACCATATAAAATCATGTTCTTATTGTAAAAGATTAAGATCAATGAATAATTTTATTTTGAGAAACCCAATTTTTTATTTTAAATTTTTTTTAATTTCATTCATGTCATGGTTCCTCCTATATGGAACAATTTGTCCAAAGGTATACTATGAATCAAATGTTTACTCATTATTTAAATGATCACCTAAAATGTGATGAAAATTATCTCTCTTCTGGAACTATGTGTGTAATAATTATTATCAACAAAGGCTGCTCAGTTATGCATAAATACCATATTAAAGGTTCTACCATAATTAAATTTCCACCCCACTTACATTAATACTCCGATATTGACCCTTAATTAATATGTGTTAGTTCTTGTCAATTCCTTTTACATGATAGTAAAAATTATCTATTACTATTCTACACAATTTTTCCCTTCAAATATTAAATTCATATATAAAACTATAAGTATATTATTTACTATCTTCATTGGATACATAGTGTCACCATGATCTCATATCCCTACCCCAATGGAGATATACATCCCTTCCCACTATACCATAGTGTTTATAATTTTGACAATTTATTCGATGTTTTTTTATCGCTCATACTCGAGGGTTCCCATAATTATATACATATGTGGAATCATAAATTCTATATTAATAATCTCTATTTTAGCTTTGGTTTTTTATTCCTTTCTGTCCACATCGAGTTTCATAAATCTCTTATCATTAGCCTACCAATAATTCCTCTATGTAGTCTATCATAATCTAATTAAATGTTCATTTGACTGTAATCTGCATGATTGAACAAGAATTTTTGACCATCAACATTTTGATAATGACTCAATTTATTTTTGTGGTTCCCTAAACCTCAATTTTTCTAATATATCTTATCTGATATATAGTAGTATAACTCGGATAATCCGATCTATTTTAAATATTTCATCTTCTTTTGAATATACATTATGTCTTGAATTTTGAATAACCATAAATATTTTGGGGATATTGGTCATGTGTTTTTTTCATATGAAAGAACCAAATTCTATGTGGTGATGACACATATAGCCATAATATTTCAAGACAATACACATCCATGGAATATAAGGATCCTGAAGAAAATAATCTATATTCATATACATCATTGGATGTCTTATAGTAGAACATGTGTCTCTAATATGGATTATGAAAATCCTTACTTTACCTATCTAATAGTATAATTATGGTGCCATCACTCAACCATGTTCAATGATTGTCTTAACATATATGATTTCATCTCAATATATTTGATTCAAGTATCCCACTCAATGATTTACATTATTCAACTTTTTAGGTGATTGTAAATTGTAGTTCTTATTGTTTTATTCAATTCTATATTACATATATTATTAAGAAAATTTCATATCAAATTACCATTTAGGTTTACTTCTCACCTTATCTTCAACAATATAGTTTGATTGATTTTTTTTCTTTTTCACATTAAAATGGTATTTTTTATCATTGATGTCATGCAGGTCATTATCCATGTCATAAGTGCATAGAAAACAAAACATATTGATATAAAAGATAATTTAATTAATTAATATATTCTATTTTAATAAATTAGATTTAAAATATATCCATGTGTAATCTCATATAGATAATCTTGAGTAAAAATCTGGTCAATGATCTCCATGCATCTTCAACAAGGATCATAAATAAGTAAGCATGCAAGGGAAATATGAAAAAAAAACTATTAGGGTCAAATTTTATTAATAAAAAAGATAAATTATTCTTTATACGTCTCTATAACTGGTAAATTTTATATAATATTCGTATTCTCCCTTATAAATAGTATACATAGAAAGTTGATATTTGTCTAGATTCTTTGTAACACCATCTGTTTTTATGAATTATTTTTCCCAAATAAATTAAAATCATTTAATGAATTGTGTTTCACACTATACAAAGTTAATTTTTATTTATATGCGATACCAATTTATGTTTACGCTAGATTAAACATTGATTTTAGCTTGCATTACAGAAAACACTAACTTTCTATTATGTTATAGATAATACTGAGTTTCACTTAACTACAATATAAAATTAATATTATTATTTAATTTGATTGTTATCGCCTAACCATTGGTATTATGTTAATTAATAGGATTAACAAAATTATGAAAATATATATTTTTCAAATTTTATTAGATATATATTTATTACAATTAAAACAAGAATCATATAAAATAAAAATTAAACATTTTTTTAAAAATAGTATCATTTTTAAAAGAAGAGTTAATCATGTTTGGCGGACATTATTTAAAATTTAAATTTCCTAATATTAGAAAAAAATAATTGAAAAAAACCTCACTATTTTAAATAGAATATAAAAATTATCTTAGGGTGAATTTCTGGTATTTTTCTCAGAGCATTCATTTTTGGATTAAAAGTTAAAATATAGTGTTTTAATTGAAAATTACATTTCTTTTTAACTTATTATTAAGGACAAATTATTTTTAATTTTTTTTAGAATAATTACATTAATTATATATCTGTTAAATCAATTTAATTTATTTTAATCAATTCCATATTGGGATTGAATATAATGGTTTTTAAACTTTTGATCATTTTTTCACTTTTAAAACTTGCTTTCTCATCATGACTACATGATTAATTTTAAATTAATTTATGCCACTTATGTGAATTGAATTTAAAATAACTAATTCTATATTTGGAATAAGAATAATTTATAATTTCTATTAGTTACATATTATTTTCTGGCCAAAGTGATTTGTCAAATCAATTAAAATTAATTAAAGTAATTAAGGTAAAACAAGATTACATAATGGTTAAACATAAATTATAAAGAATAATAATGATCCAAAATTTGTCCAAATCACATTTTTTGGAAATATTCAAAACAATGTGACCTTATAATCTAATTTTATGAATTTTAGTCCTTTATTACATGAAATAGTCCCATATAATAAGTTAAGTGATGAAAAAGTTAAAAAAATATACCTTTCTTCCATTTAATTTATATAATTCATTGAAATAGGGAAAAACTAAATATGCTCTTTTATAATGATTATTTTGGAATATAAACGATTATAATTTTATTATAATTTATTTTAATTTTTATATATGGTATAATTACATTAAATTCTAATGAAATGTTAATGCATGAGTTATTTAGTTAATAATTAAATAATTCAAATGATATTAAAAGCATTAAAAGTTAAGTAAGTAGAATAATTTATTGTGTTACATTTTTATAGATGAAATCAACTATTATAGACGTTTTTATATAATATATTTTAATTTCATCATTTTAAAGATATGTTTTAAAATTTAGTTCAATGAATAATGTCAAAATTAACATTAATTCTATTTTATAATAAACGATATTTTATTAAATTTTTTAAAATTACTAAAAATATTATATTATTTCAATTGAATTTATTATATTAATAAATATCTAATATCTTCCATTCATGGAACAATTTTTATATTATAATTTCTATATAGGCTTGTAAATAGTAAAACCTCTATTAGTAAGGTTTAGGTTTAAGCGGAGTTTTTGTGCATTACATGTGCTTCTGTTGAAGATAATTTCCAAAACAACTAGGAATTATATATTATAAATTATATATAATATTTATAATCATTTAGTAAAAATTATATAATAATCCTCACTTTAATGTTTTGATAAATTTTAAATTAATTAGTTTAGAAAACTAGTTACTATAATGAAAAGAAAAAAATGAAAAATAAGGATACTTAAGAGTTAAGGAACAAAATGTTTAGAACATGTTTATAAATTTTTTGGGAGGTTTTTATATACCTAATAATCCACCCACACCTTTAATTATCAGTTTTTCATAAATATTATGTAATATTTACCGTCCAATAGTGAATATTATTGAGTATTTACAAGATTTCTACTCCTCCTCAACTATAAGAAGGAACTCACTCTCCCCAATTATTAACACCTATGAAGAGGTTTCTAGCAACCAATATCTACCACAATAACTTTAAAACATCAATAAATTAATCCTATAACCATATGTTTGGTTATAAATGAAACCTTTTAATTCTTTAGTTCAAACTAGAGAAGAATACCCGAAGAAGAGGTAATGTTGCTCTAAAAGAATTTTTTTCCTTCTCCACCTACATCAATAATTATTATATTTTTTTATATAATAAACTCAGTATATTCAATATAAATATATGTTTTTTTGTTAAGGGTACACCCTACCACTACACACACTTCTATCAAATTGGATATGAAATCACCATTCATGTGTATAATAGACAACCACCTCGCAAACTGATGTCGTTCCTTTTTCCATTAACATCCCTAAAGGTCGGGAATAATGATAGAAATACTATTTATATGTTATATATATTATATATAGGATGTTATTATGATTCTATAATTATTAAATCTCACATACCTTCATTATTTCTATTTTTTGGAATAAGATAATGTTGCTCGTGTGTATGGTGGACTACTGCCTCACGAAGTGATTTGATTCTTTCATGCTTTACATTGAATTTATTAAATAGGGGTTTAATGAAAATATGTTATATATATGATATAATAATTCTACTATAATGATTATATATATATATTTATATATATAATTTTCTTTTCTTTCTTTCAATATGACATGAAAATGGGAATGGTGTTCATGTGTACGTATGGTTTACTTTCACCATGAATGGTTTATTCCATTTCCATTCACCAAATTTTATGGATTATTATAAATAAATATATAATGTATATATATTATATTTATATAATGTTTTAAATTCTTGATATTATGATAACGTGATAAAAGTTTTAGATCCATAAATGACAAGATAAAATATATACGAAAAACAAAGTGGTTATCACCTGAAACGTTATTTTAACATGGAAGTGTTAATAAACAAATAATATGAAGTCATAAGAAAATAATACATGGTAAGATATTTATGAATATGGATAAGTGATATTTTTATAATAAACCTATATTTATTATACATGATGTTTGAATGAGTACATCGAAAGTCTATACTTGTGTTAAGGTATTTTCATCGCACTTTTTACTTCTTTGAGTCACATCCCTTTTTCACTACCTATTTATATATGTTGTGTATGTATTCTACCTATGAATTTACTGTATGAATATTATATTAATAATTATTGGTATTTACATATCCATTTTAGTATTTATCTTTTATGTGGTTTACATTTCAAAATTTACCAAATCGGTAAGGGGATTATAGTCACAGTTTTACCTATTTGAGATGTATATTATGTTATGCACCTGCATTTTTTCAGGAGGTTTATATACATCTAATTTGACATGAAATATTACAAATTTATTAATCCTCAATAAATTTTTTTAATGTCTCATAAATTCCATATATTTTTCTTTTAATTATATTGAATTATTTCAAGACTACGAAATCTAACTATGTGTGATTTTGAGCCCCGGAGTGCCCGGAATGATCCTACGAAGTTCTGTTAAGCTTTAATTAGTGCGCGTAATAATTTTTTCGGAAAAAGTGTAATAACTCTGAAACAGTTTTTGGATCATAAATATGAGGGCACCTTTGCTTTAAAAATGGTGGGTTTTCCCTAGTTGCGACTTAAGTTTAGCCGGCACAGGCCTCCTGTGAGAAAACCCAAAAATGGAATAAACATAAATTAAACAATTAAATAAATATATTTTATTTTTCAAATGCTTATAACTCATGAACGGTGACTCTGATAAAAAATCTGAGACAACCGCTGAGCTCGTGATGGTATGATTTCATTAGGAAGATACTAACATTGGTCGATGTGGGCCAACTATGATAATTAGTTTTTGGCCACAAACAAAATAATTAAGAAATAATTATTTTATTGTTAAAATCCATAACTTATGAACGGTAACTCAGATAGAAAATTGGAGAGTACCATTGAGTTCATTGAACATGATTCCCTTAAACAGAGCTTAACCTTGACCAGCGCGGGACGAGAGTGCTATTAATAATTTATTGAACTTTTTTAATGTACATTCTGTAAACACGTGGATGGAATTTTCTAACATTTGAACATATGCTCAGATTAAAAATCCAAGGGCACTGTTGAATCGACAGCACTGAGATTAGCTTAAGAGAGGCCTCACTCCGACCTCAATAGTTCTGGAGAAAAAGATTTATTTTGGTATTTTAAGAGAATAACAAAATTATATTGTTATTTTATTTCTTTCTTTTCTTTTCGTCGAACAGAAAAGGGATAGTGGAAGGACCAATGATATTTCAAGACAATAAATGGATTGACTCCTCAAATCCTTTGTAATCGCATCATCGGAACTAGAAGGTTTTCTATTAAATAAACCCACATTAATTCCACAAGTGTTACTCTCCCTCCCCCTCTCCTATTTATATGGAGCTTTGGGAGGGGTATTGGGATGACTTCACCAAGCGATGAAGCTATGATAAAGTGCTGCAACACAAACCACTTGAAGGACATGAACAGTTCCGATGATCGGTGACATGCGCCAACAAATCATGAATCGAAGGACAACAATTGAGCGACAATGTTGGTGGCTTGTTGTAGGGATGAAAAACACCAACTCTTCCTCAATCGCGGGAATTATTCAAATAACTTGAGGTAGGTATTTATTTTGTTGAAATTTCAAGAGTGTGTTGAATCATATTCCTCCCTCATGTTTTCTAGTTAACGTAGAGGGTGCGGGAAAAAAGAACAAGGCTCAGACCCTCCACTATCTTGTTTACCCTTGTGTTCTCCATGGAAGACCACGAGAAAGCAGGAACCGGTGACCGGAACGGGCAGTTGAAGGCAGCGGCTGGCACTGGCCGACCGCGATGGAGGTCGTGTGTCGTCACGTGCCATAGGAGGAGGTCACAACACTATGCCTCATCAGCTAGCGGAGTGGCTGACACCGACCGGTCATGGACGTGGTGCGGCGTGCTAGAGGAGGAGGTTGCATCTTGAAGCTACGGTGGGTGAAGAAAGAGGCTAACATGAGCTGGCCACAAAAGGTGGAGGCACAGCGGTACGCCATCGCACGCCGTTGGAGGAGGTCATGGATCGAAACAGCGTTAGGTGGAGAAGTCATAGTGTTTAATCAACTACCTTGTTCAATTTCTAGATCCATAATTCATAAATCTAGAAATATTTCAGCTTTTATGATCCCTCTCATTGATACGGTAGTATAATCCTTTTGACTCAGTGAATCAACCGCCTTGTTCAATTTCCTAACATGGTAATGTATTGAGAAGTCATAGTGTTTAATCATATCTAACCAACTTTATTGGAACATATTCAACTCCTTTTTTGTAAATATATACTTCAAACATTTTTGGTCTCAAAATATATCACACATTTCTCCGTTAATATAATTTATCTATATCTTTAATGATAAAAAGTATCATATCGGACCCCAAATCATGACTTGTGAAGTTATTATCATTAATCATAAATTATCACATGCCATAATCTATAACCATGTCTTTATGCATATGAGCACATCCCAATCCCTTCTTGGATACATCACTATAGATTACAAACTACTCTACACTATAGGGTAATGTAGGGACTGGTTAACAAACTAATCTTCTATTTAGTTCCTTGAAATCTTCCTCACATTCATATGTCTAGAGATACATGGTGACCTTCTGAGTTAACTTGGTGACCGGATTAGATAGTTGAGAGAAATTATCCAAAAACTGTCAATAATATCAATCTAAACCAAGAATCCTATAGATCTTAGTCACCGTGGATGGTCTATTCCAACACTTAATAACCTCTTTCATTGATGGATATATTTATATATTCTCTCTTGAAACTATATGACACAATAATGAAACATTTTTAAACCAAAATTCACACTTTGTAAATTATTCATATAATTTCTCCTTCATTTGTGTATTTAGTACAATTATAAAGTGATCTTCATTCTATGTATTTCCTAATTAATATATAAGTATATTGTCTATAAATAATACCAAAAACAAATCAAGGAAATATCTAAATATTATATTCGTTAAATCAATGAAGATAGAGAGGAATTAGTATGAATGAATGGAATCACAATATTTTTATAGTGTTTATACCTTGTATGCTGTTTATTATTGTCTATATCCTCCTTCTTAACCATCAATTAATGATATCCCGAAAGAAGGTCAATCTTGAAATTTTATTGAGCTCCACAAAGTTGATCAAACAAGTCATCAATACAAGTATGATGATACATGTTCTTAATTCTGATCTGGTTAAGCTCTCGATAATCAATAAAGAGTATCATTTATCCATATTTTTTTTAAGAACATGTACACCTATGGGGGAAAACGTGGCCAAATGAATCTCTTGAAAATGTTTTATTGGAGTAGCATCTTCAATTTAGGCAACATAATTGGGTCCACTCTATAGTGGGTATTTTAAATTGGTATGTACATAGGTATGAGTTTTATTTTGAGAACTCAACTTCATTTTTTGGTGGAAGGCTGGGAAACTATTCAAAAAATATGTCAACAAATTCTCTCAAAATAGGAAGATAATATATGATGAGTTTCTCCCCAAACATGTGAGATAAATTCCCCCAATTGAATAAGAATCAAAATCTATAAAATGGATTTGATTTCCCTCATAAGTTCATATTTATCATTGTAATGATAGACAAACATAAGATATTATGGAATATAAAATGTGACCTCCCTTTCTTAAAAATTGATGTGTTATTTATGTAGAGAAATTCAATCCATGCCTAAGATAACATCAAATTAAACCATAGAAATAATGATAATTTTTTTAGGAAGAAAATTATCAAAAACATAAACAGTAGAAGAATCGTAGACTTGGGATGTGAACATTGTACCATTAGGGGTATTCCGTGAAATTTTGATACCCATATAAAATTATTCAAATAAAAAAGAATTGATTGATCCAGAGTCAAATAAGACATTAATTGTAGTAGAGTGGATGGTAAGTGTACATTTCACCACATCGTTATCACACGCCTCATTGGAAATAGTGATCGCATGAGATTCCCCTTTGTCTCTAATCTTAAGAATTTTCTAGAATTGATCACCATCATTAAGCCTTAGATTTGGGCACTTGTTGGCATAATTCTCAAACTACATTCAATTGAAACATTGAAGTGTGAGAGGTGAATTATATAGAGATTTCTCATTATTAATATCATTAGCTAACTTCTTCCCATCACATTCACATTCAACCACTTGATGAACTTTATTTCCAAAATAAAAACATTTAGTAGACCCCTTAAGATAATTTACTCCATGCCTATTCCCACAATTTGAGAATAAATGAACGAACAAATTCTTCTCTTGATGGTTCTTATATTTTCTTTTGGATTCCATTTTTCTATTCTTATAAAAACCATAATATTGATGTGTGACTCTAACCACTATTTCCAGCTTGATAACATATCAGGAAATTTCTTCATAAATATAGAAATCTCTTATGGATAACTCTATTTAGAGACTTTTTTATGCCACCAAAGAAATGCACAACCTTAATTTTATGATATATGCTAATACAATATGAAAACCTCAAAATTATTTTCAAATTTTCATCATAGGTATTAAGATATTCATCATCATTTTTTACCTTATGGAAATCATTCTCAATCTTTGTATAGATAATACAAGGAATGTAATTATCGAAAAATAAGTTCTTGAACTCTTCCCAATCACTAGATATAATTTCATCATGTTGCCTTATATTTTTGATACGAGTCCACTATTGATCCGTTTAACCTTGTAACTAATAGACAGAAAAAATCACTATTTCATGTCCTAAACATTAGATAATGAAAAATATATTTTTTGTGCTGTTTATCCATTATTTAGAAACCAGTGGATTAGAAGACCCATTGAAATAAGGAATAAATTTCCTCATAAAGGGATCAATAGAATTTTGTTCCCTCCATTGTTCGTTTGGAATTCCAACATGACTCATAGACCAAGAAATTTGTGTATGCATAGTAATAATATTTTTCAATCCGTCTTCAGTAACATTTAGATGATTGAGAGGATATTGATTTCATTTTAAATCACAATATTCATTAAAAAAGTTCCTTCACGTTCTTGCCATCGACTACCGCAAAAAACATATTTTAGGAAACAACAATCATATTAGGAACCACATAATCTTGAAAATTCACTTATAGGATGTATAAATTATTACACTTTCTTTTTATTTTATGAAACCATTGGAATATCTTAGGTCATTCATAGTAATCATCTATTTAAATCTTTCATGATGGTTTATAAATTGCTTATGAATTTCGAAAGAATAACCCTTGTGAGTGTCAACCCAAGTGTGTTGAAAGTGCAATTTTTATGCACCAGATGATAATAGATTCCAATTTAAATCCCCCTTTTAGAGTTATTACCCATAGAAACCATTGTTCCAGAGCCACATCAACTTTCACTACTACAAAACCCATGTTTAACATCATTGGTATTTATTAACGCTTGTCAAAAGCACTGATAAATGGCATCAATATTATTGATAATGAAAGATATGATAAATTTAACCATTTACTATCACAATTCTTGTAGAACTCATAACGGTCCCCTTTATAAGTGATTTATTTCTAGCACTGAGAAAGGGTACATTTTATCAATGATTTATTTTTAGGCCTAAAAAATGATACCATTTATCAGTGTTATATTTTTAGCACTCATAAAGAAGTCCATTCTGAGGATTTTGTAGTGCTGATAAAAGAACGAATAAGAAACATAAAATAATCTAATAAATAAAAAACAAAAAATGATTTTATTAAAAAACTATTTCAAATTTTAATGATTAAAAAATTTTAAATAAACATGAATAAATTTATTATACTATATATAAATTATAAATACTATTAAATAGTATGTATTAAGTATATAGATATGAAAATATAAATTGAACAAATTAAAATTAAAAACAAGTGAATTGATAAAACTATTAAACATTTTATTAATTAGATGATTATTGATCATGTCAATAAATAGTTTATATTAAATATATATATATATATATTAATATATATATATATATGTATATATGATTTATATATTAAAAAATATTTATACACAATAGTTCATGAATATTGGTTTATAATTAAAAAATAATAAGAATTGAAAATACAGTCTAATTTCCTAGAGAAATTGACTTATAATTGAAATGTTATTTTATATTTCAATTTAATATAGATCAAATGTGTGATATATTGATTCCATATATACGTAATTAATGCATTTTTATATACATTGTACACACACAAAATTTTACCATTTTTTCAATATTATTAAAGTGTACTTATTTTTAATTTATTCAATTTACCTAATTTTTAACATGAATGCTCTTAAAATTAAATATTCAGTAATAATTTTAAAAAAATCAATAAAAAATTATTTAAAAAAAATATATTTAAAAATTTACATACTAGATTTAAAAACATATTTATTAATAATTATAAATAAAAATAAATTTTTAAAAATTATTTATATAATTATAAATAATTAATTATATATTTTTAAATAATTATATATATTTAAACAATTATTAAATTTTATAAAATACATAAATAATAAATATATTTACTATATATATATATATTGATATAAATATTCGTTTTAAAAAATATTTATATAATTATAAACAAATAATAATATGTTTAAATAACAATAAAATTATAATAAATATACTTAAATAAGGAATATGTTTCCTATATTCATATATATATATATATATATATTGATTATGTATATATATATATATATATATTAATTTATAAATTATTTTATTTATTATTATAATTATAAATCTTTTATGAGTGCTTAAGTAATAAGCGTGTATAAAAGAAATCTTTATCAGTGCTTTTTTAGCGCAGATAATGAAGAGGGTTTATCATCACAAAAAAAAAAGCGTTGATAAAAGTAATAATTATCAATGCCTAAAATTTTACACTGATACATACCTACCATTATCAGTGCTAAAAAAGTGTTGATAAATATGCCTTTTTTCAGCACTAAAATAATAAGCACTGATAAAATGACACTTTCTGAGCACTTTTTTAACACCACTGATAAAAGTGTCCTGATCTAATTAAAATAACCAAACTTGTTGTGAACCCTTTGAGGGAACTTCTTGTTCATTCTACCCTTTCTCCAACCACGATTTTCTCCCACCTAACCCCCAATCGCTTAATCCCATGGTCCCAGATCTGTTCAATAGTGTTCTGAATCTTTCAATCTCGATCTCCGAGTATAACGTGACATCATTTATTCTTAATCTCACCTTGATTGTGCGTTTTAATCAGTGTCTCCATTTGGTAGACACCTTTGATAGGTTAACATTCGAGTCAGGGGGGATACATAATCTAGCAATGGTAGGTTTTCTCGTCAAATGGAGCATTATGATTCAGTTTTCTTTAGAGAAATATCTGTTCAGGGCTTTGTCTAGTGCCTCCCCATAGCTATAATGGATTTTGGTTCTATATCTATTGGTGGTCATATGATTTCTATATGAAGGGAAACATTCTGAATGTAGTGATTTGGGTTAGTTTCCCCAATCCCCCTTTACCTTTTTAAAATCTAGTGATTATACACATCATTGGGAATCTCAGAGGTAGATATTTATGTTATGATATTTGAAACTGGTCTATTTATCACCCTATTCCTCATCACATTTTCATAGAAATTGATTTATAGAGAGTTCCTATGGAATATATTTTGATTACAGTAGGGGAAACATTGGAGGTAATCAGGTTGTGTGGTTTGAATCAGGAGTCAATTTCTACTGTTCCTATAAGTAATTGGGTCATTATAAATCTACCAGTATGCGAGGGACCAAGAACAATGAAAACCAATAGGTTACGGTTTCTGGAGATAAAAGAAATGACTTCAGGCTTGGTGTTTGTGAAGTGCTGATGGGGTAGAGTCGGTTGGACATTTCAACTGACCCATGCAATGAAAAGGCTATTTAATGCGAGTCTCAGGGGGGGCACATATCCTCAGTGGATGAAAGTTAACAAATTCAATATATTAGAAATTATTTTTAGGTACTCATCATTTAAGGTCTATATATACTCTTTATCCCTATACATACATTTAATAAATAGTAATATACTTAATACTTAAATAACCAATAAAATATTGTCAACACATGTTACATTCAAAAAAAATTATGTAACTATATATACATTTTTTTGAAATAATTAATCTTTAAAAAAATTAAATATTTATATTTTATACATAATTACCCAGAATAATAATTATTTTTAATTAATATAATTTAAAAATTATTATAAATAGTATTTTTTTAGTTTCATTAGAAAAAATAGTAGTATATTTATATCGAATAATATATTTTATATTTAAATGAATATAAATATGATAAATAATATATATATATATATATATAATTATATTCAAACAAATATGGAAATATAATATATATATAACAAATGTATATAATATTTAGGTAGATTCACTTTATTTATTTATGTATCTAATAACGAGTGACCTCTGTTTTATAGTTATTGATGGAGGAAGGCATGAACACCATTCATATTTATTCCCTACCAATGTAACTGTGAGCGAAGTACATGCCTCCATCGACCTCATTTTCCAAATATATAAAACCATATAATTTTTTTTAATAAATAAAACCTATTATAAAATTCTATTTTTTATCGAAAGAAACATCTAAAAATAATCAACCAATTATTTTATTAATGTTTTTTTGGATTATTCTGGATAATTTAGAGGATAAAAATAAATGTAATTCATAATTAACTTTTCTTGCACATAAAATACAATAAATTATTTTCAATAACATATAATCATTAGCTGAAATTTAACTATAGCAACCCAAACCCCCGGGCTACACAACAATGTAGTTACTTATTCTGATTCTTTGGCCTCGACCCTCTCTATTTATTTCCCGCCCATTACTCAATCGTTTCTATGGTTGTGTGGAGATATTATTTCTAAATACTTGGTAGAAATAAAGGTGTAAAATAAATTAAAACATTTTAATGGTATAATTATCATAAATGGGAGGAATTTTCCCTTTCAGAAATCACAATGATGAACAATTGTCATCCTCACTAGTTTCGTCTCCCAAATAGTTATCATTTCATTTCTTTTCTATGAGACTTGTCCCTCATCTCATTGGGACATGAAACTATGTTTCTTTTACTATTCTGAGCATTATTCATCCCATGTATTACTATTTCTTAGAGTATTTCAGGCAATCTAGGTGCATGTCCATAAGAGATAGAGAATGCGTGAAAACAACTAAATGGAATGATACCTGTTCAAGAGATGAGATGATGAGGACAAAAATTTTAAATTATTTTGTTCAATAAAAGGGTAAATGCCTCTCATTTGTGAGAATTACACCATTGACACTAGTTATTAACTCGACGCCTATATTGACACCAACTTATTCCAGAGAAAAGATTCACAAAATCAGAGAAATGATATAGTTAATGGAGTGAAGGAAATGTAAATGGTAGAGAAAGAAGAATTAGAATATGTAACAATAGTGCTGCACAGCTGAGGGTTCATAGGTTTCTAGAGTGTAATTTCATCTCACTAGTACATGTTATAGAAATTAATTTTTTAATTTTATGTGGAGGTATAGTTAATAAGGAATTAATTCCATTTTTATCCTTGAAATTTTCCACAAGGATAGGAAAAAAAATTAATAAAATAAGTAGTTGAGTATTTTTTTAATTATTTTTAGATAAAACATAACCATTTTTAGTATGATTTATTTAATTAAAAAATTATAGGTTTTTATATGGTTGAAGAAATAGTTCGATGGGGGATTTTACTTCATTCACACTCACTTCAATAGGAAATAAACCTGAATAGGGTTCATGCCTTCTACCATAAAAAACAATAATATTGAGGTCCCTCTTCATTAGATACATAAATAAATAAAGTGAATCTATATAAATATTATATATATATATTATACAGAGATTTATTAAATTATTAACATTATTTGAAAATAAATAAATAAATAAATATATTATTTATAATATTTAAATTTATTTAAATATATAATATATTATTCAATATATATATATAATATTTTTTCAAATGAAACTAAAAAAATAATATTAATAATAATATTTAAATTATAAATATTATAAATATTTATTATTCTGTGTAATTTTGTCTCTTATCAATTTAAAATTGATTGTTTCGTTTAAAAGAAATCACTCATTTAAAATAGAGAAACCACACTTATATTTTTATGATAATTTCGAACATTTATTCATAAGTCCTTTGGGACAAGTATAAATCGGTCCCACGTAAAACTGATACAAAATGTGATCAGTATAGTTCAAAGTGTGTGTTTCCAGTTTAAAATGAAATTTTAGTAAAAAAACAATTGATGTACTTAAAACAGAGAAAACACATTTTTATTGTTTTAATACAATAGGAAAATGGTCCATATGTCATTTGAGATGTGTAAGAATCAGTCGTTCCTCAAACTGACACACAGTGTGGCCAGTATGACTCAAACTGTGCCTTTTTAATTTAAAAATTACATTAGTTTTTATATAAAGGACAACTAACCTACTCAAAACATAGCATATGAATTCATATTATTTTGATACATTAGGGAAATGATATATAAGTCGTTTTTTCATGTATAAATTAGGTGCACCTCAATATAATGCATGTTGTTCTCGGTATGACTCAATGTGTCTGTTATGAGTTAAAAATTGATAGTTTAGTTAAAAAATGTCACTCACTAAAGACCAAGAAAAAGAACTTATATTTTCTTGATAATTTATAACATTGATTCATAAGTCATTCATGATGTGTTGGAATTAGTCTCATGTCAAACTGATATACGATGTGATCAGTATGAGTCAAAGTGCATGTTTCTAGTTTAAAATGACATTTTAGTAAAAAAAGGAATGTGATGTACTCAAAACTAAGTAATAGCATAAATATTCTTTTGATAATTTATGAAAATGATCCATAGTAATTTGGGATGTGTAACAATTATCCCCACCTCAATCTAATACACGATGTGACCTTTATGACTTAAAGTTCATATTTCTATTTAAAATTGTCATCAATATTTTGTAAAAAGGGAAACTCGTCTACTAAAAAGAGAGAAAACACATTTGGATTGGTTTTATACTTTAGTGAAATGATCCAAAATTCATTTTAGATGTCTTGGAATTAGCCTTACCTCAATCCAATTCTTGGTGTGACCGACATGACTTCAACTGCATCTTTTTATTTAAAAATGACAACAATTTTAATAAAAAAGGGCAACTGACCCACTAAAAACTGAGAAAACTAATTAATATTGTTTTTATACATTAGGAAAATGATCCCTAAATTTTTTTTGATATTTATTAATTATTTTAACCTCAATATGATTCACAATGTTTCTTGTATGACTCAATGTGTCAGTTATCAATTTAAAAACTACAATTTAGTTCAAATAATATCACTCAATGAATATTGAGTGAACACATTCATATTTTCTTGATAAATTAATACATTGATTCATAATTCGTTTCTGAAGTTCAGGATTCAGTACCACATCAAAATAATACACAATTTTGTTTTTATGATCCAAAGTTTGTGTTTCTAGTTTAAAATGACATTTTAGTAAAAACGACTTGTGATGTACTCAAAACTAAGAAAACACGTTCAGATCATTTTGATAATTTATGAAAATGATCTATAATCCATTTGATATGTGTAATAATTATCCACACCTTAATCTGACACACAGTGTGACCGATATGACTCAATGTGCGTCTTTTTATTTAAAATTGACATCAATTTTAGTAAAAACGACAACCCACCAACTCAAACATGACCAAACACATTCATATTTTTTTGCTTTACAAAAACGGTCCAAAAGTAATTTTCGATGTGTTGGAATCTTCCATACCTTAATCTGACTCATGGCGTGATCAGTATAACTCCAAGTGCGTCTTTTTATTTAAAATGACATCAATTTTAATAAAAATTGACAATTCACCTGCTCAATACAAATAAAACACATTCATATTGTTTTGATACTTTCGGTAAATAATTTATAAGTCATTTTTGATGTGTGGGAATTATTTTCACCTCAATCTGATGCATGGTCTACCTAGTATGAGTCAATGTGTTTGTTGTTAGATTAAGATCAATAGTTTAGTTCAAAAAAATTAACTCTCTGAAAAAAAATGCACTTATATTTCCTTGATAATTTAGGAAAATGTTTCATAAGACATTGTTGATTTGTAGGAATAATTCTCACATGAAACTGATATACAATGTGATCGGTATGAGTGAAAGTGAGTGTTTCCAGTTTAAAATGATATTTTAGTATAACAAATACGTCTTATTCACTCAAAATTGAGTAAATACATTCATATTGTTTTTATTATTTTTGAAAATGATCAATTATCTATTTTGGATGTGTAAGAATTATCAAAACCTCAATACGACGCATAGTCTGATTGATATGACTCAATGTACATCTTTTTATTTAAAATTGACATCAATTTTAGTAAAAGGGACAACTCACCTACTCCAAACTGAGCAAAAAAAGTTATATTGTTTTGATACTTTAGGAAAACAATCCATAAGTCATTTGAGACAAGTTGAAATATGTTGTACCTCAATCTGATGCACTGTTTTATTTGTATGAATCCATGTAAGTCTTTTTATTTAAAAATGACATCAATTTTAATAAAATGGTCAACTGGCCTACTCAAAATATAGGAAACACATTCAGATTGTTTTGGTACTTTATATAAATGGTCTATAAGTCATTTATGACATGTAAGAATTATTTTCATCTCAATTCGATGCATGGTGTTCCCGGTATGACTGTATGTGTCCATTTCAGTTTAAAATCCACAATTTATTTCAAAAAAATAACTCACTGAAAACCAAGAAAACACACTCATATTTTCTGTATAATTAAGGAAATTTCATCATAAGTCATTTTTGGCATTTAGGAATTGGTGTCACCTCAAAATGGTACATTATTTGATCAATATTAGTCAAAGTTCTTGTTTTTATATTAAAATAAAATTTTAGTAAAAATGAAATGTGGCGTACTCAAAATAGATTAAACACATTCATATTGTTTTGATTATTTATAAAAAAAAATTCCATAATTCATTTGGGATGTGTAAGAGTTAGCTGCACCTTAATTTGATGCATGATGTGACTGATATGACTTAAGTTGTGGATTTTTAATTATAACTGACATCAATTTTTGTAAAAAGGAAAACTTGACTACTCAAAACTGAGCAAACACATTCAGATTTTTTTGATACTTTAATAAAATCATCCATAAGTCATTAGAGATGTATTATATTGTGTCGTACCTCAATCTGAAGCATAGTTTGACTGATATGACTCCAAGGGCATATTTTTATTTAAAAATGACATCAATTTGAATAAACATGACAATTAACCTACTCAAAACTAAGAAAACACATTCATATTGTTTTGATACTTTAGGTAAGAAATCCATGATCATTTTTTGATGTATGGGACCCAGTTTCAACACAATCTAATGCATAATGTTCTCGGAATGACTCAATGTCTATGTTATCATATTCAAATTCACAGTTTAGTTCAAAAATTATCACTCAAGGAAAATTGAGAAAATGCACTTGGATTTTCTTCATAATTTATTAAATTGAATCATAATTCATTTTTGATGTTTATGAATCAGTCACACATCAAACTAATGCAGGATGTGATCGGTATGAATTAAATTTTGTGTTTCAATTTCAAAATGACATTTTAGTAAAAAATGCATGTGACTTACTCAAAACCAAGTAAAAAACATTAATAATTTTTTTATACTTTTTGAAAATGATCCATAAACCATTTGGGATGTGTAATAATTAGCCACACCTCAATCTAAAGCACGGTGTGATAGATATGACTCAAAGTGCATCATTTTATTTAAAATTGACATAAATTTTAGTAAAATGGATGAGTCACCTATAAAAAATAGAGAAAAAAACATTTGAATTGATTTAATACATAAGGAAAACAATCCATAATCCAATTGAGATGTGTTAGATTCAGTCTCACCTCAATCTGATGCATGGTGTGACCAATATGACTCCAAGTGTGTCTTTTTATTTAACATTGACATTAATTTTAATAAAAAAGAAAACTAACCTACTAAAAACTGAGAAAAACATTCATATTGTTTTGATAGTTTAGTTCAAATATCCATAAGTCATTTGTGATGAGTAGGAATTAGCTACACCTCAATCTGATGTACGGTGTTCCCAGTATGACTAAATGTGCCTCTTATCAGTGTAAAATCGACAGTTTAATTAAAAAAATGTCACTCACTGAAAATAGAGAAAACATTCTTGCCATTTTTAATAATTTTGGGTATTGATTCATAAGTCATTTATGATATGTATAAATCGATCTCACCTCAAACTGATACACAATGTGATCGATATGATTCAAAGTGTGTGTTTCCATTTTAAAATGAAATTTTTGTAAAAAAGACATGTGATGTACTCAAAACCAATTAAACGAATTAATATTGTTTTGATACTCTATAGAAACAATCCATAATCCATTTCAGATATGTAAGAATTAGCTTCACCTCAATCCAATGCATGGTATGACTTATATGACTCGAAGGGCATCATTTTAATTAAAATTAACATCAATTATATTAAAAAAGGACAAATCACCTACTAAAAACATAGAAAATGCATTTGTATTGTTTTGAAACACAAGGAAATTAACTTATATATCATTGGAGATGTGTAAGAATCATCCATACCATAATCTAACACACGGTGTCATAGGTATGAATCCAAGTGCATATTTTTATTTAAAAATGACTTCAATTTTAATAAAAATGACAACTGACTGACTAATAACCATGAAAATTCATTCAGATAGTTTTTATACTTTAGGGAAAAAATACATAAGCCATTTTTTGTTGTCTAGGAATTAGCTGCACCTCAATTTTATTCCCGGAGTGCTCATTATGACTCAATGTGTCTGTTATCAATTTAAAATTGATAATTTTGTTCAATAAATTCCACTCAATGAAAACTCAGAAAACATAATAATATTTTCTTGATAATTTATGATATTTGTTCATAAGTTATTTTTGATGTGTTGGAATTATTATCATGTTAAACTAATACACGATGTGATCGATATGAGTCAAAGTGCATGTTTCTGGTTTAAAAGGACATTTTAGTAAAAATGCATGTGACATACTCCAAACTGATTAAATAAATTCAGATTGTTTTGATAAATTATGAAAATGATCCATAAGACATTTGGGATGTTCAAGAATGAGCCACACCTCAATTAGACACATAGTGTCACTGATATGATACAAAGTGAGCCTTTTTATTTAAAATTGTCATCAATTTTTGTAAAAAGGACAACTCCCCTACACAAAACCAAGAAAATGCATTCTATTTGTTTTTATAATTCATAAAAATGATCAAAAAGACATTAGAGATATGTTGGAATCATGTGTACTTAAATATGATGCATGGTGTGATTGGTATGACTCTAAGTGTGACTTTTTATTTTAAAATGACATAAATTTTACTGGCAAAGACAACTAAACAACTCAAAACAAATAAAACTCATCCATAGTGTTTTGATACTCTAGGTAAATGATCCATAAGTCATTTCAGATGCGTTGGAATCATCTTCACCTCAATCCAATGCACAATGTTCCCGATATGATTCAAGGTATCTGTTATCAGTTTAAAATCGACAATTCGGTTCAAAAGATGTTACTCAGTGAAAGATAATAAAAAAATTGAGATTTTACAGATAAATTATAGCTTTGATTTATAATTCATTTTTTATGTTTTGGAATCAGTCTCACATAAAACTGATACACGATGTGATCGGTATGAGTCAAAGTGCATGTTTCTATTTTGAAATGATATTTTATTAAAAAATACATGTGACTTACTAAAAAATTAATAAAATCATTCATATTATTTTGATACTTTATGAAAAAAAATCCATAATTCATTTGAGATGTGTAATAATTATCCACACCACAATCTAAAGTATGGTGTGACCGGTATGACACAATGTGTGTCTTTTTATTTAAAATTAACATCAATTTTATTGAAAAGGACTACTCACCTACTCAAATCCAAGAAGATGTATTCAGATTTTATTGATACTTTTGTACAATGATCCATAAGTCATTTGAGATGTGTTGGAATTAATCGTACATCAATTTGATGCATGATATGACTGTTATGACTCTAAGTGTGTATTTTTATTTGAAAATGAAAAAAAAATTAATAAAAAGGATTATAGACCTACTCAAAATCAAAAAAAATGCCTTCATATTTTTTTATTATAGTAAGAAAACAATACATAAATCATTTTTTATGTGTAGGAATCATTTTCACCTTAATATGACATATGGTGTTCCCAGTATGACTCAATGTGTCCGTTATCAGTTTAAAATCAATAGTTTAGTTCAAAACAATTCACTCAAAAAAAACTGAGACAACATACTCTGATTTTCTTGATAATTTAGTGCACTAAATAAAATTTCATTTTTGATGTGTGTGAATTTTTCTCACTTAAATCCACTACACAATGTGATAGTTATGAGTCAAAGAGTGCATTTGCATTTTAAAATGACATTTAGTAAAAAAGACCTATGACCTACTCAAAATTGAGTAAACATATATATATTGTTTTGATACTTTATAAAAATGATTCCTATGACATTTGGGATGTGTATGAATTATCCACACCTCAATCTGATTCATGGTTGGACTGATATGACTCAAAGTGCATCTTTTTATTTAAAATTGACATAAATGTTTGTAAAAAGGACAACTCACCTACTCAAAATAGAGAAAATGTATTCATATTATTTTGATACTTTTAGGAAAATGATCCATAATTCATTGATGATGTGTTAGAATTAGATTAACCTCAATATGATGCACAGTGTGACTGTTATGACTCTAAGTGTGCCTTTTTATTTAAAAATGAAATAAATTTTAAAAAATGGACAACTAACCTACTCAAATCCAAGAAAACACGTTCAGGTTATTTTTATAAATTAGGGAAATGGTCCATAAGTCATTTGTGATATGTAGGAATTATTTGCAACTCAATCGAATGCATGGTGTGCCTAGTATGTCTCAATGTGTCCGTTATGAGTATAAAATCCACAATTTAGTTCAAATTATGTCAAATACTGAAATCCAATAAAAGGGACTAGTATTTTCTTAATAATTTAAGACATTGATTCATAAGTCATTTTTACATTGATGAATCATTATCATGTCAAACTGATTCACGATGTGATTGGTATGAGTCGAAGTGTGTGTGTACAGCTTAAAATAATTTTTTTTGTAAAAATGACACATGACATACTCAAAACCCAATTAACGCATTCAAACGGTTTTGGTACATTATGAAAATTATCCATAATCCATTTAGGACATTTAGTAATTAGCCTCATGTAATTCTGACACACGGTGTGACCAATATGACTCAAATCATGTCTTTTTATTTAAAATTGACATAAATTTTCATACAAGGGACAAATCACCTAATCAAAATAAAGAAAACGAATTCATATTGTTTTGGTACATTAGGAAAATAATCCATAAGAAATCTGTGACGTGTGGGAATCAATATCGTATCAATCTAATACATTATGTTTCTGGTATGACTAAATGTGTTTGTTATCAGTTTAAAATCAAAATTTTAGTTCAAAAAGCATTACGCACTAATAATTATGAAAGCGCACACCGATTTTCATTATGATTTATGAAAATGAATAATAAGTAATTTGTGATGTGTATGAATAAGTATAATATCAAACTGACACACGATATGACAGGTATTTTTCATAGTGCATGTTTCCAATTTAAAATTACATTTTAGTAAAAAAGACAAGAAATGTACTCAAAACTGGGTAAACATATTTGAATTGTTTTGATACAATAGAAAATGATCCATACATAATTTCATATGCATATGAATCGGTCACACTTCAATCTGAATCATGGTGTGACTAATATGACTCCAATTTTTTTCAATATATAAGTATCATTTTATTTTAAAATGAAAATAATATCACCAAAATCGAGAAAACTAGACTAGATTGTTTTCTTTTATTTTAAATTATGTATTCAAGGTTTATTTTATTAATTTTGTGGTGTTTTTGGTGTTGAAGTGTGCTATTATAGCACACTGCACTGGTGCAGTAGTGTTCTATAACATCACACTATAGTAGGTCCCTTTATAATCAATTTAATAAGTGCCCTTAAATGAGTCCTTTATAAGTTCATATAGAAGTTCTGATGCATGGTCCTTTATTAGCACTTGATAAAGCACTAATAAAATACTAGGTCATTTAATCTTTCTCCACAAGTCAGTGCTTCTCTAGTGCTGATAAAGGCCATTTTAGTGCGGTTAAAGGCTTATTTTTTTGTAGTGTTGTAGTATCCAGAAAAGGGTGTAGTTTCCTATGAACAACTCACTCTATCCTTTAGCAAAATTCGAATACATTTTCATATAATTTGACTCATCCTTGAATGTTTCCATAGAAATGTACTTATATATATCACTAACATTTTCTCATCCTAGTTTAGAATGGTAAACTAAACCTATCCACTGATACCAACTATAGGGAACTAGTCTATTCATACATTGATATTACAACCCTTTTAATGAAAATTTATTGCATTACACAAACCCAAACCGAAGGATCATAAACTAATATTGCCTTTGGAAACATGGATACACAAAAAACTAGTTTATAGGTAAACAATATTATCTCCCACTATATTCCTTCTAACTACCACCCTTCTTAGACATATCAAACATATTTTTTCCACAAGATCATAACAAATTCATCATATCATAACCCATGAAATAAAATGGGTTTCATAAACATTTCAACATATAATAACCCATGGAAAACAAATAGGTTTCACAGTGATTTCATCATTTCATCATAGAATAGCCTATGAAAAAAGAAGCGGGTTTCATTATAATTTTATCAGGGTATAACCCAAGAAAAATAAACGGGTTTGATAAACTTCATGTCATGATAAAACATTTGGATAATGTTTAAGGGACTTGATTTGTTAAGTCTAATACTTTTCTAGTTCCTAAGGCTCGTGGTTCTAAGAGGAGGATTGGAAGTGGCGTGGAAGGGTTTGCCTGCAAAAACATGGAAATATGCATATTACACACTTTGTAAGTACAGTTCATCAATTTTTAAGTTTGGTTCGTAAGATGTTACATGACGTGTAATGTTTCAAGGTTAAATAATAAAAGGAGATTTGTTTTTCAGAAAAAAACCAAACCTCAACATTTACACAATGTGTAAATATATTACACGCCATATAAATCTCTCATGCAGTGCTTTTATAAAATGTGCAGTGGGTTGAGGGTTTCTCAAAACCTATTATTCCTCTACTTTTTTAGTGTGCAGTAGCTCCCTCCCTTGGTGTTTTGAGATTTCTTCGATGGGGATCAATCCATGGCATTCTATCTTCGATCTGTCGGGATCCAAGGTGAGTTCTACATTCATTTATTATGTTTTATTCTCTTTTCAGTCTCATTTACCTCCCGTTCTTATTTCCATGTGATGAAGGATAATCTCCCATGTTTCTAATGTGGGTTTATTGGTTATTTTCTAGTTCGATTATGTTGTGACATCCTTAGATTAAGGAATTTCTTATGGGAGATGGAATCAGAGATCTACAATGTATACTATCCTCAACTAAAGAAAATTAACAACTTTTTAAGTAGGGGATTCGTTTCTTCTATTTTATTTATGTGCAATCAAAAATTTACCATGGCTTTGCACCTTGTATGATGATGGAATTAAGCAAATAAATATTTACCCATATTTAATAAATTTCCTAGGGAATGTATGTTGATGATTTTTTTTTCTTTATATCATGAAAGCATTTTGACTCCTATGTTTCTAGATAGTGTGATATCTATGTTGTATGATTTTTTAGCATCTTATTATGAATGGAGTAGCATGTTTAAATTGATAAATAATAAAAATATAAGATGAATTGAAAATTAATTGGCATAATACTAAATAAAGGATAGGTATATTGTAATATGGTGTGTTGTAATTTGATGTTGTCAATTGATGCAATGCACTTGTATAATGAAATGTTATATTCCATGTGATTAATGGAATTGATAAATAATGTGAATCATTATATTGCTTTTTTATAAAATAACTAAATTCATGTTAATGAATTATAATTTCTTAGACTTTTGACATGGAATGTATGCTTAGAATCATGTTAAATTAATTGTTGGATTAATTTGTGATAGCTTGTTCTTGTTGTTGGATCCATGGTTGTTCGTTCATAATAATGGTGTATGATTTTTGTTTTTATTTGATATGCACATGGATGACTAGTGATTTTTCAAGGAATGTGGTCATATGTTTGAGGCCGAAAGTCGTATTGAAGTTTGTGCATTTCCCATTGTTTTCCAAATTTTTGGGCCTCAAAATTGAGAATCTATTCATAGGAATGTATTGAACATAGAATGGTGAGGGAATTCCACAAAGGGATAGAACCCTGTGGATTGGGACATAGACCACATACCATGTCCAGGAATGGTTCACAGACTATGTACGAAATAGTGGGAACAGTATGTAGAGCGGTTCACAGAATCGAAATCGGTTCATGGTGAATGTATGAAGATGGAGGAGTTTGGATTGAGGAAGGATGATGGTTCATGGAATAGATGAAGTTCTTGGGACAGGAGTTGTATGTGGTAGAGTCACTACCAAAATCAATGATTTGGTAAATCTTCTATTAGCCGATTTTTCAGATCCAATAGTTCCTATATAAGGAGAAGTAGTCCCCTTAGTTAAGTAGCTTGATTGGAGATTACAATTTCAAGAAGAAATCCTACAAAGTCAAAAGTGGTTCACGAAGGAGAAGATGGTACATGGAGAGAACCATCAATGTAAGGAAAATCAGGTCGCGGAATAGAGTGAAGTTCTCAGAGGAAGCTTTCGTAGTACACAGCCGAGTGAGGCAATAGGTGGATTAGGGTTGTACATGGAGAAGCTGAGCAGTATATGGAGTAAATAAGCACACTGAGAAGGGTGGTATATAGAGAAGATGAGCAGTATACAATGTAAGGTAGTACATGGAGAAGGGTAGTTCGCGAAAGAGCTAGAAGGTACGTGAAAATAGCAGAGGTACACAGAAGAGTTTATCTGTGAACCATAAACGCTACTCAATATGCGGAGGAGGTAACGTGGTATGAAAAACACCCACAAAAGCCTAAAAATTGACCAAATCAATTTGAAAAATTAATTACCATAACCTATTAGTGTGTGAGAAAGTAAATTACACATGTTGGTGAAAACTTGACTTCAACCGAGCATCCATTTACAATTGTAGATGCATGATTTAATGATAAACCGTTGAAGGAGCCCTCAGGTTGATAAACTGAGTGAAGATTAATACAAAATATTGAGCAAGTGGGAGTCAATGGAAGTGATCAGAGAGATGTATTGTGCTATCCTCAAAACCTTGTAAAGGTAGTATGTCTAGCACTGAGTGACTGTGCTAAAATCTTGTAATCCACATTGTTTTAAGATTAGTGGTTTTGGTATGACCAACACAATATCGATGTATACTCCTTTTATGTAGACCTTAGTGGTAAACAAAATTAAAATTGTTTTGTCTTTTCATTGTGTGTGACTATTTGTTTTCTATATATCCTCTTCAGAGAGGTTTAACAGGTTCATACTAACGTGGGAACAAGATCGTTTAGTTTAAAATAAAACGTTGACACCCTGATTGACCCCTCACATCTCAGGTTGTTCTAGGGTACATCAAGTGGTATTAGAGTGTAAAGGTTTCTAGTATTGAATTTGTCTTATGTTGTCATGGAGAATCTAGTCAATGTTAGGGGAGTTCCCCTCTTTGATTGATGTAATTTTCAGATATGAAAAAACATGATGAGATATCACCTAAAATCTATTGTAATTCAAGTATTATTTCCTACTGCACTAGGGATACAAGTCACGGATCATACATGACATTCAATGACTGATACAGATAGGAAATTGCATGATGTTGATGTAAAAGCACAAAATTATCTCACTATAGAACTTTCTGATCATATTTATCTAAAAATAATGAGTTTCATATATTCCAAGATAATGTGGGATAAACTAGAGAATATTTATAAAGGGGATCGCAAAGTGAATAAAGTCAAACTTTAATTACTGCAGTATAGGTTTGATGATCTGAAGATGCACACTGGTGGGAATGGAGACTGTTTTTTCAATCGAATTACTAAAGTTATAGGAGAAATCAGAGGTCTATGTGAAGAAATGAAAGCCATTGACATAGTAAATAAAATTTTTAGAAGACATCCACCCCTTTACAATGAAAAGGTGTCACCATTTTGGGAAATGTATCTCTTCAAACTCTCATCGGATGATCTTCTAAGAAATCTATCATCATATGAAATGAGAATCAAACCAGAAGAAGATAAAACTCAGGTGATCAAGCAGATGGAATTCAAAGACATGGACAAACTACTTGTTTCAGGAGATATCAATGATGAAGATGATGAGAAAAAAGAAACTCTTTCTCTCATTACTAAGAAGCTCAAGAAGGGAATGGATAAATTTCAAAAAATCTACCACTAGATTGCTTTCATTGTGGAAGAGTTGGGAACATTTCCCCTTTATTCCCAAGAAAGTTCAATTATATGTAAAGTGAATATGGAGTCATTCAAAAACCATAGAAAAGGTTTTCTCAAAAACTGAGACTTCAATTATGGAAAGAAATTTCAACAAAAGAGTTTTGCAAGGGAATAAGAAGATTATAACAATGAACTCTATAATGAAGAGGAATAAGAATTCAAATATGAGAACCATGCTTCAATGATGGATACAATTGAAAAGTCAGAAAAATCAAAAGATAAGGTTGGGGATAATTAGTTTGCCACTGATGTTAATCCAAAGTTGAAACGTAAGGATGATTTTGGTAATATTAAGAATCAATTTATGATATGAAATGAGTGGAAAGGAATTTTGGAAGAGTCATCAGAATATGTTAATTAGCTTGAAGAAGTAATTGAACGACTATAGAAATTTTTGGAAGTGTAGTCATCAATCCTTGAAAGCACAGAAGATGTCACGGAACTAAAATTATGAATTGAAGAACAGGGGAAGGTCATCAATTTCATTACCTCAAGACTATAAGATATATCCAAAAAAATTGTGGGGATAGAGGAAGAAGTAGTTACCCTAAGAAGTAAACTCAAAAGTGAATCAATTTCAAAATAATAAAATAAGAAAATATAATCAGAAGATTATCACATGTTGTTTTCTAGAGAGAGATAAGCAAGGTTACAATGGAGTTGAAATGATTATGAATTAACAAAGACCAGTGTTCAAGGGTAGTAGTGGAATCAGTTGTAATGATGAAACAATGAATGCTGGAAATAAGATAATCCAAAATAAAGGGGAGATGAAAGATGTATAGTTTGAAAAGTCACCTGAAGTGTTGAAAAAGAAACCCTCCATTAATTATGAAATAAGATTTGAAAATTATCCTCATATTTCCAAATACTAGAGGCAGCCAAACTATTTTTCTATGGAGGGTGACATGGGAAGGAATCAAATTGAGAAGACAATTCCTCTTAGGATGTGTTATTTTTATGCCTATTTGGGCAATACCATGTCATATTTTTAAGAGGCAAGAAGAAATTTGAATGGGTAAGATCTTGTAAGTCAAAAAAGGAGACTGATTTCTTATCCTACATCTTATATAATAAATAATTTTTATGGATTTTGTTTTCACTATTCTATCTTTGGCCATAAATATATATATTTCAGTTAGAGGTATAACAGGATAAATTCTTACACTAGTCAAAGACAGATAAATACTCATCAACTAGATTGTGTGGCTATTTCAAACAAGTTTTCTCCACTGTAAGTGGAGTATGAATATGAAGAACCTATATACATAGATGTGATAATTGAATGTAAATCATTGTTCTATAATAAATCTAATATCTAATGGAATGAAAAAAAGAAAATTGAGAAATCTAGCTTTGTAGAAGTATCTCTCAGAGCTACCAAGAAAAAACGCCCTTGGATTCAAGATAGTGGATGTTCATCTCATATGATAGGAAATCAAAACCTATCAATGAATATAAAAAAGAGTCTAATGGAATAGTGTGGTTTGGAAATGATGGTGCTCTTAAGATCAAAGGCAGTGGAAATACATAACTGGCCAATAGATATCTGAAGACGAATGAAGTTATTTATGTGGATAGATTGCTTCACAATATTTTGAGTTTGAGTCAACTCTGTGACTTAGGCCTTATTGTGACATTTTACCAGAAGGGTTGTACTGTAAGAGGAAATACACGGAATTCTCATATTAAAGGACGTCGAAGAGAGGGAAACTTGTATCAGGTCAACAATAATGGAAACATTTTCTACATGATCATTTAATAATAAAACATGTTTTTTCATCAGATATTGGGGCACATAAACTAGAAACACATGGAAAATATATCCAAGTTGAATATTTTAATGGATATCCGCAACCTGAAGCATGAATGAGAAAAGTCTTGTGACACATTCTTATGGGGGAAGTCAGTCTACAGTTCATATCATCCAAAGAAGAAAAGTGTATCAAATCTTCTTGATATTATCAATAAAGACATATGTGGTCTGATAAATATTATAGAAACTCATGGAGAAAGTTACTCTATTGTTTTCAAATATGATTGTAGTAGATTGTCATGTGTGATCATTATACACAGGAAGCGACAAGTTATTGATTGCATGAAAACATATCAATGAATCCCCAATAATGATACTATATGGAAGATCAAAGTCTTGATGTATCAAAATATATGGGAATACACGTACATTGAATTTGAAAATTACCTTGAAAAGAATGGGATACAACATGAGGTAGAATCTTTGATACCATCACATTAAAATGGAGTTGTTCAGTGTGGTAATCGTCATGTAAACAACATGGATAGAACTATGCTAATTTAGAAAGAGGTAGTTCAAGATGAAGTGTATATTCAAAACCGAACAGGGCTATATATGGGTGATACAAAGACACCATATGAATTGTGGCATGTAAGGAAGCCTTCATTGAAAAATTTTTTTGTTTTCGGAAGTAAATGCTTCATTAAAAATAAGGAAGTAAATCAAGGTGTGTATGATGAAAATGGATGAAATAAAATATTTCTTGTATACTCAATGAATAGAAAATCCTATAAGTGTTTCAATAAGCATATGGGAATAATTGTTAAAAGAAGTGATGTTAAGATCATTGAAGAGAAAAATGAAAATTCTTCAAGTAATTTTTATGCTGATGTGATAGAAGAAGAGGGATAATGTGAACATGGAGGAAATTCTAATATAATGGTATAGGAAGGTGTAAAATACTCTCAGGAGTAACATCATGATGTTGATTCAAAATAAGAATTATAAGAGAAAGCCATAGCTAGAGAGAATTTAGTCAAACCCTAAAGAAGAAATCTAATAGTAGAGATTGGTCAGTACAACATTATTGGGGATGGGAATACACATACTTAGAAAGGGATAATGATAAATAATGATCAATGTTTATATGTATATGTTGTGGAACCATCCTAATTTGAAGAGGCTACAAAGTAAGAGTCATGGGTGAAAGATATGAATGACGATTTAGATCATATTGTCAAAAATAAGACTTGGTATCATTTTCAAAATACCTAAAGGTCACAACATGATCGGTACAAAGTGAATTTTTAGGAACAAATTTGATGAGCATGGAAATATGATTAGAAACAAGGTGTTCTTAGTTTGAAAAGGATATTCACAAATCAAAGGTGTTGATGATGAGGATACATTTCCTCCAGCAGAAATACAAGAATCAATCAAAATGTTTCTTATTATAGAAATCCTATGAGGCTGTAAATTATATCAAATGGATATCGGTACAGAAATATTAAATAGAGTATTTTAAGAAGAAGTCTACATTGAACAACCCATGGGATTATATCAGGTAAAATATGAACTAAATGTGTCATGTTTAAAAAATATCTCTATAGCCTCAAACAAGCACCACAGGCGTGGTACTCTTAGTTTGACTCTTATTTGACAATGGTTGAGTTAAAAATAGGAGGAGTGGATCACAATATCAATGCGAATAATTTTTAAAATTATCGGTTCATGGTATTGGTATAGGTGGATGATATTATTTTTTGTGGAAGCAGACAGGGATCAGTGGATGAATTTTCCATTTACATGAAATCAAAACTTTAAATATCATTAATTGGTGAAATCACAAACTTTTTAGGGTTTTAGGTGATTCAGAAAAAGGATTATGCATTCATATATCAGGAAAATTATAAAATAGGGCTTCTGAATAAATTCAATATGCTTGATTCCAATCCTGTGTTGACTCTGATTGCAGTTAGAATAAAGCTAGGGAATCATGAAGAGGGGACTTTTGTGGATCATACCATGTAGAAAATAATCATTGGAAGCCTACTTTATGTGACAATGACACAACTAGATATTTTCTCTGCAAATTTCCTTATAGACCGCTTTCTCAGTAATAAAAAGGAAGAACATATGATAGAAGATAAAAGAATAAGGACATACATTCAAGGAATACATAAATATAGCCCATACATTGATGTAAGAATAGATAGTGAACTGTTCTCTTTTTCTAATGCTAACTCGGCTTGAGTTTTTGAGGAAAGAAATTCCACTAGTGGGGGAGCATTCTATATTGGAAATAAATGCATTGGTTGGATGAGTAAGAAAATAGAAAGTAAATCTCTTTGTACTTTTGAAGATGAATATATCTCTATAAAAAAGTTGGCACTCAGCTACTTTGGATGAAATAGAAACTAACTAATATTGGTGATGATGTAAAACAACCAATGGTGATTTGCTGTGATAACAAGAGAACAATTGATCTTACAAAGAATCTTATTCATTATTATCCTACGAAACATATTGAGATAAGGTATCACTTCATCAAAGAAAAATTTGAACATGGTATGATTAAAATGGATTTTGTGGAAACTGATGAGAAAGTGGTCGATATTTTGACAAATCCACTGGAGGTAGCTATGTTTGAGAAACATTGGTTGAACCTCAGTGTTCAACCACCTCATACTGCATAATGAGGTCACGAAATTCCATTCTCCCCATTTGTTTTAACTACTTTTAATATGGTTGTGGAAGTGATTTCGGTTTATGGGGAGATATGATCTATGGGGAGCATGTTTTTGATCACTAGAGGTTAAAATTATGTTCATTGGGTTTAGTGGAAATGGGAGCGACTGGATAAATTCAATGGATAGTGATCTGTTTTGTTTCTGGATATAATAAAGATGAAGAATATAAAAATCCATAAATGAAACTATGGGGGAGAAAATAAACGGGAAAAAGGCCATAAATGCAACTATGGGTAGATAATAAAATATTCAAAACTAAATTCATGTACTCCCACTTTTTTTCTACAGTGAGCAATACTCACATAGACTTGGAGTGATGGTAGAATTGTTTCTTATTGGTTTGGGTTTTGATCATGGTTGGAACTTCAGTGAATTTATCTTTATATTCCCATCAAACCCAAAGGGGGATATTGTTGGAAAAAATGTTGTTGGGTGGTATTAATGGAGTATGGTTTGTGTTTTTTCTCAATTAGCAAATGGATAACTAGGGAGTTTTCATGGAATGTGGTCATATTATTGAGGCTAAAAGCAGTATTAAAGGTGGAATATTTTCCATGTTTTTGCCAAATTTTTGGGCCTCAAGATTGGGAATCTGTTTATAGGAATGTATGATATGAATAATGGTGAAGGAATTTAGCAGAGGGAGATATCTATGTGGCCTGAAACATGAACCATGTAACATGTCTAGAAATGATTCATGGACCGCTTACGGAACAATGTGAATGGTATGTGGAGCGGTTTGAAAAACTGTAATTTTTTCACTGTTAAGGTATGCAGATGAAGGAGTGTAGTACGTGGAAGGATGGAGGTTCATAGAATAGCTAAAATTTGCAGGATAGGTTCTGTACACAGTGTAGGCTGTAACAAAATTAAATATTTGGTAAATATTGGATTAGAAGATTTTTTGGATCTATTAGTGTATATATAAAGAGCAGTAATCCCCTTCATTAAACATATAGATTAGATATTTAAATTTAGGGATGAAATATTATGAAGTCAGAAGTGGTTCGCTTAGGAGAAGACGTTATGAAGAGAGAACCATATGCATATGAAGAAACACTCTATGGATGAAATGGAAGTTTTTGAATGAAACTCCCATAGTACGCGGTGGATCAAGTTAGTATGCAGAGCATGGCAGTACGTGGAAGAGATGAGGAGTATGCAGAGTATGGCAGTACACAGAGCATGGAAGTATGTGGAGAAGATGAATAGTATGTAGAGTAAGTTAGTACGATCAGTAGGGTAATTTGTGGAGGAACTAGAAGGTAAATGGAAATAGTATTGGTATGTGGATGATGTGATCCATGAACCATACCCTCTACTCAGTATGTGTAGGAAGTTGTATGAAAAACACCTAAGGAATCCTAAAAATTGACCAAATCAGTTTGCGAAGTTTATTACCATAACCTATCAATGTTTTTGAAAGTTAATTAAATATTTGGGTGATAGTAGAAATTCAACAGAGAATCCATTTAAAGTTCAGGATGCATGATTTAATGATAAATCATTGAAGTGACCTTCAAGTCAAAAAACTGATTGATGATTCTTCCAACACAGTGAGAAAGGGGGAGTTAGTGGAAGTGATCTGAGGGATGTGGTGTGATATCCCCAAAAACTTGTAAAGGTAGTGATCATAGCACAAAGTGACTGTGGTAAAATATTTTAATTCACAATATGTGAATATTAGTATTTTTGGTATGACTGACACACTACTGGTGTATGCTCTTTAGGTGTAGACCATAGTAGTGAACCTTGTAAAATTGTTGTCTCTTTGATTTTCATGTGATTGATTATTTTTTGTACTACATATATAGAAAGATTTAACATGTTCCTACTAACATGGGAACAAGATCCACTAGTTTAAAAAAAATATGACACCCTGATTCACCCATCCCCTCTTAGGGTGTTCCAGGGTCCTTCAATAGTTTTATGCCTTAGGTTGCTCATAGTTGGAACTAGTAAATAATGAATCTCTTAATTCAATATGGGAATTAAAAAAGTTATTTGATAATGATAATTGTTAGGTCCTAGGTTTCCTATTTTCCTGAGAAGGTTGATAACCTTGTTTTGGTACCATAGGATCTCGTTTTCATGAGAAGGTTGAGTGACTTATTTTGAGGGAACAATTTTCCTTATTGATTGATTATTTTTTTGTAAAGATTTGTGGCGTTGTCTGGATATTGTCCATGTATTATTATCCTTATAAGGATTATCTTGGAATAGATTATATTGGGAAGGGAGTCATGGATGTGATCAGAGCCTGGTATAGCAGAGCCTAGAGGGATTATGTGATATATAGGGCAGGGAGGCCCAGATGAAATGACAAAAATTGACTCCTATGATACAGAAATACATTGATACCTTCATGTAGGTGTCAGAAATGGTACTAGGAATGATGAAATGGGTTAAAGGTATGATTACCCATTAATGTGATGGTGAGATCTTGTTTTCTTGCTTATGAATCTGTTTATCAGCTAATGGTGAGGTTTTTTTCATTATATTCCTCACTTCTTGAGGTAGATAGATGTTCTTTGTTTCATGTTTCCTCTTGATGGAAGCTTAGGATGGTTTTCCTAGAGTACATATATTATGTAATTCTTATGTTAATAAATAAATGTTTAACCCATGGGGTTGGTTGATGAAAAAATGAAATTGCTTAAAAAGATGTTTATCTTGTTAAACCATGAACTTGGTTTGGATTATTCCTGGAGGAAACTAACTTTAATATGATACTTAATGTAATTATATGTTTAAAAATATTAATGGTATATTAAGTAATAATGAATTAATTAAAACAATTAAATAAAAAAATGAAACAAGTAATTAATGTAGATCCTTTATATTCATGATTGCTGATAGGATATATAGTCTTATTAGTGGTAGTTGGGAGTCTGATTAGATATAGATTCAATGGTGTCTAAGACTATGTCATTCCCATAGTCTGGATGAGAGATATATTATATCATGTATATTTTGAGGTTTCATATGCTACCCATCCATTTTAGTTACAGATAATGACACCCAGTGAACTTTGGTAGGGTGTTTTCCCCAACATCTCGGTGGGAGGATTGTTGGGTGACAACCCCCTCTATCCCTCCTCTCTTCTCTAAGTAGTTACTTGTGCCGGTATGCATGGAAGTTAATTTCACCATATTTATGTGTAAAGGGTTGTAATGGATTTTTTTTATTTCATGCACATGTATTAATGAATATGGTGTCTAAAGTATTATTATAGGTATGGTGTGTATAGGTTGTTATGGGATGAGGTAATTACTCAAGGTATGGGTTGTAATGGCTTGAGATATAATACCTAATGTTTTTTATACGTCGTACCGGCTATTGTGTCTCCAAAAAAAACTTGGTTACTATATATGGATATGTGGATGAGGTGTTGTGGTTATGGGATTGATGAGGTTCATGTTGTGATGCCTTGCCCAAAGATTTTCAAGTTGACTTAATTTTGGAGAGATTTTACTTAGGACATGCAATGTTGAGGCATAGTGGAAAACTAGTGAGGAATAAAGAGAGTTGTAACCTTGATGTTTCATTATTATATTATATTATTACTTGTATGTGATACATTGTGAGAGTTAGCCATGGTGGGGCTAATAATATAGTATAACTGTTTAGGTGATGAGTTAGGTTTACTATTTTGCACTGTGCTTTATCAGGATTTCATTATATTTTTTACAAGAGGATCTAATTAAATAAATAATGAATGATGTGTATGTGTGTATATCAGAGGATCTAGGGTGAATCCTACTAATTATACTATTATTTTCACTATATATATACAATTAATTTTTCAGGTCAGATAGAGTAGGTTGGAGATCAGCCTAGATATTTATAGCTCAGGGTTTTGTAGGATATATTTGGGCTTCATGGTTGTTTTTGCCTTTACCTTTTTGGTACTTGTAGTTTATTTTCAGTTTTCTTTAGTACTGTATAATAATTCATGTATACACATGGTATTATATACATATATATGTTTAAATAGGTTTTGGTTGGTGTATCCTTCTAATATCTCTCTCTCTCTCTTATGCATGTGTTATCTTAAAGTGTGATGTATCCCATATGCATATTTATTATACAATCAGTGCTAGTCGCCAACCTATGGCCTACGAGAGGTAGAACTCTAGTAGTCACTATCTATCTCCCCATATTTTTGTATATTTGTGGGGAGGGGTAATGGAATAAAAAATAACAATGGTATCCTTGCTTTATATCACAAACAAAGAATAAGTTACATCAAAGTATGTCATCATAGATGGATAATTATTTTCCAAGATCACTTGTAATAATTATTGAGAAAAATAACTCTTCCGATTTAAAAAAATTAAAATATAAGAATTTTTGAATTTTTTAAATATATCATTGAAAAATTATAAAACGATCTTCGAAAATGATAATGGTTTGGGTGGTAGAGAATTATGTTCAATCCATACACATTAAAACACATATTCCATTTTCATTTTCGGTAAAATCCAAATGATCATTGTCTGGAAGATGAAATGAACATTTCATTAAAAAAATTTAAAAAAGTAAAATAGGGTAAAAATATAATTAATAAATAATTTTTATTATTTTAAAAACAATTTTTATTTATTTAGAAAACATGGTTTTGGAAGAAAAATGATTTTCAATCGAAGAGTGAAATAAACTCATATTTTATTAAATAAAATTATTTTGAGCTCATGGGTTCATAAAGAGTGGAAAATTAAGGTAAAACTTGTATTCTCATATCATAACATTTGGATAATAAAAATAATAACTTTCTTGAGGTATGGATAATAATATTTCATTATTGGAATAAAAAACTTAAACAATCTCGATAAATGATGAGATTGTACCATAAAACTGTTACCACTTTGGTAACTTTGAATTATACGACACATGACGGAATAAAATTAAATTAAACTTAAATTATAATGATAATAAATAAATTCATGATATTAATTGAAAAAGTGTTTCTATATAAACCTATTCAAACAATATAGGTGCATAAGATGACATAAGTCTCACAGAATAAAAATTGAATGAAAAATCTCTTACCACTTTAGTAATATTTTTGAATTATGATCCCCAATTAAGACTAAAATAAAATAAAACATTAATTATCATTAAAATAATGGGATTAATGATATAAAATGTCAAATTGGTATTATATACACCAAAAAAAGAAACGAGTGGATAATTTTCATATGTATCCCATAAATAAAAGAGTGACTAGAAATATCTTACCTTAAGTATCAACTTCCTCCAAACACATTTGAACCTCATGTTTACTAAATATAATTTTATTATAAATCTATTATAGAATCTTAATTATATATTTTATACCATATATTATTTACTTATATCCTTTTATTACTCATTTATTAATAATTCCATGTTAAATCCACGTTTCTGACTATAACTGCTTTGTTTTTGTGTGTGTTTTGATTTGTTATTTTTTATCCTATTACTATGATAATGTTTCCATAATATCTATAATTTTAAAAACAATATAAATATAATATATATTATGTATACATTTATTTATAATGATCCATAAAATTTAGTGATAAAAATGAAATACATTGTTCATACCGACGGTAGGACATACATACACATGAAAATTCATTCAATTTTCTCAGCAGAAAGAAATAAAAAAAGGTAAATAATATAAAACCAATACAGAATAGTTTTTATTTAATATATATAAAATATTTTAATTAAAACCATCATTATTACCTTTCATGTAAGGCGTGAATGGATCACATCACTTTGTGAGGTGATAGTCTGTCGTACACACGAGCGACGTTATCGTATTCCCAAAGAATAGAATGCAGGATGGTATTTGAGTTATAATAATTATATAATTATAAAAATATAATAAATATCATATATATAAACATTTAATCCATCATTTTAACCAATTTTGGGAGGTTTAATAGAAAAAAATGATATCAGCTCACGAGGTAGTAGTCTATTGTACACATGAATGATGATTTCACAACCCATTTTATAGAATTTTAAATGGTTTTGAGTGAATAAATTATCATAAAAAATCTATGTATATTTTAGGTAATGTTTTTATTATATCATCATGGTTTACTAATAATTTAATTTGGTGGAGAAAAAAATAAAATAAAAATTCTCAAAGTAGAATGTTATCTCTTCCTCGAGGAACCACCTTAGTTTTGCACAAAAATCCTTCAATAGTTCAATTTTCATGACCAAAATAAGGATTTTAGGATTACATTAGGGATGCTGTGGCGAATTTGGTCGGGTATTGGATGGAATTTTTTTTAGGTTTTAATAACAAAAGACAGGGGTTCCCCTTTATAAGTGAAAGGAGTGGAACACTTATAATTTTTTGAAAAAAAAGGTGTACCCATGTTTACATCCTGATAAAAGGGTCCAAAATAGAGTATTATAGATAATTAAAAATTTTGGGGATAAAATATAGACATAAAATAGATTTTAGAAATATTTTTAGGTCATTTAAACCCTTATCATTCTTAGATTAACCTCTCGGCA
The DNA here is from genome assembly GCA_963277665.1 of Viscum album. NCBI lineage: Eukaryota > Viridiplantae > Streptophyta > Magnoliopsida > Santalales > Viscaceae > Viscum > Viscum album. Next base: position 1,797,067,877 of record OY728130.1, on the reverse strand, counting down.
AACGTATTTTTACATTAACCATGATAAAAAAAATTTACATTTTCCACTAATAATTTTGGTCAAAGAATAAGTTTAGCTTATCCGATAATACAAATTATTATGATTAAAGATTTGAAATCCCTTTAACCATATTAAATTCATATAACTAGAAAAATATTATTTAATATTATACATATATACACAATGTGAAAGTGATCTTTCAAACAGAAAATGTCCAAAAGTATACAATATTTTTATATCAAATTTCAATAATAAATTGATTCCAATTACCTAAATTTGAGTAATAGATATCTTCTTGAACTAAATTTTAATTAAAAAATTTAAAATATAACTTACATTTAAAAATATTTTAAATGAAAAGGCATTTTCTAATTAAACATCGTTGTCTTTCACTATTCATAAAAGAAATTAATCATTATAGAAAATTATAAAAACATCATAATAAGCTAATTTAAAATTTTGATCTAAAAAATGAATTTTATTTTTTCAAATTAATTTTATAAAAGTTTAAAAAATGAGACTTATTTTTGTTCACAAAAATAAATAAATAAATATTTTTTGAGAAAATAGTAATTTCGAAACTTTTAAATAGTTTATCAAAAAATAATGTACTTTTTTATCAATATGAATTCATTATATAAAAAATTTTACTTAATATTTAAAAATTATTTATTAATATTCATATGTATATTTTCAATGGTTAGGTTATAATGGTCTCATTTTAATAATATTAATAATATACCATGCTATTATTAAAACTCACTGTCAAGTGTAATGCAAGTGAAACCCAATGTTATGTGTAATGAAAGATTAACTTCGTATTTCCTATAATTTAATATATAAATTTAATTTAATTTATTTAAAAAATAATTCATAAAATATATGGGTGTTAAAATATATTTTCTTCATTATCCTAATATTTACTCTATTAGACTTCAGATTGTCGTCATTATCACAAGAATAGTTATAATCTACCACTATAGTTTGAATCTGTGTACTTTTAGTAGTTATTCAGATATGAAAAATCATCCTCATAATATAAAATGATAGTATTCATGATTTATAATTTTTATTAAATGACATTGAAATCATCACTATCAAAAATTCATTTAGATTTATTTTTTTAACACCAGAGGTAACTATCATTTTTTGAATAATCACGAAAGGTTCTATCTTTAGTATTTTCATCAAATTTACCTACACATATATCTTATTTCTTTGTCAATAATGGAATCTCATACTCCCTAAAGTGTTTAAAATTTTTCTTTCTCTAGAACAAATCTCATAGGTATTAATATCTATTTTTTTCCAATAATATAGATTTTATAAATTATTCCACCAGTTTTGATGACCTATACGCAGTAAAATTTAGAGGCTTTAGAGTCTACAAGCATAGTTCTATCCATATCAACTAAAATATATTTATTCCTTTAAACATATCTATTCTGTTGATGAGTATATGGAGCACTGAACTCATGAATTATTCTATGTTTGTCAATAAATTAAATGAAATTCTTTTAGCATACTCACTGATATCGTAGAATCTCAATCTCTCTAAAAATGGACATGTTATATTTTCTACAAATCTTCAAAAAATTATGAATCTATTTAAGGCCTATTATTTGTGTGACATGAACATAATGCATTTCATTCTTAGTAATTCTTCTATAAAAGTGAAAAATTATCTTAATAAACATGTTTCCTTCTTTTTCATATGTCAACAATGTTTAGACTAAATCAGCTATAATTGTCTTTATCTTCGAACACCACCTCCCATGAGAGTCTTGTTCACTATTTTCCCATAAAAAATATTTTACAAAAAGTGGTAGAATATTTTTTTAATTATTGGTATATTTCATTATATACTCTTCTTAGATGTATTTATTCATTTAATTTTAGCCAATATGTTGATTTATTTCATGCCACAAATTAGTTTCTTATTTATATCTTAAAAAATCATGTCCTAGCTTCCCCAACCTGAAATAAGTTGTTTGGGATTCTCAAAACAATTATTATAATAACTTTATATTTAAATATCTTGAATATTAACACATTTTTTCTGATGCTAATTTCATTTATATCATCACACAACTATTATACATCCCATAGTTTGTTCTTCAGTCCATTAATACATAAAACATTTTATATAATAACTATTTTCCCTGATATTGTATAATACAAATACTATCATCTTTAGGGTGCTATCATTTCTAAATTTCTTGGATCCTCCATAACATTTCTCCACAAAATCAGGTTATTAATATCACTAGTCGTTTTAGTTGATAAACCACTATCCATGATCCATGAAATTTCATATTTTCAATCATAAAATTTTACCTCAACAACATTTTACTTCTGTGTAATATTACTTTGATTATAAAAAATATCAAATCCTTGATATCTATTCAAATAGTCTAGAATTAAATAAATACATAAATCGATGTTGTTTCCTTCAAGATCACAAACTTTATAAATATCTTAAAATAATTAAAAAATTTCCTAACTTTATCTTTCTTCATTGATTTTTTATTTTTCTATTAAGTTCTTTTATGTGAAATATGAAACACATCACATTGTGAGGTGGTAGTACTCCCTTCACATGAGCAATGTTGTTGTATTTTAAATGGAATTGAATGTACGAAGGTATATGTGATATTAAAATAACATAAGTATAATTATATCATAAATATTATATATATACATTAAATATATCATTATATCCAACCATGAAAGTAGTTGATGCAAAATGAGTTATAATGGTTTGTGAGGTGGTAGTCTGTAGTATACATGATCGATGATTTCACTTCCCATTTTATGGAAGAGTAGATCGATATATATTTTGAAGGAAACATAGAAACATATTGGTATATATAATATAATGGTTCTATTATATTGTAATTTTTAATACATAATTGAAGTTTGTAAAGGAAGAATGAAAAAAGAAAGGGCTTCGTTAAGACGATTAACATCTCTTAGAGAAACCTCATTTGGATATCCCCTAAAGGACCCTAGAATTGGTCTTTTGAGAAAAACATAACCTGTAAAATGTTACTAAGGTTGTTTATGGGATATTTTGGGAGGGTTGTTTTGACCTATATGGCTTAATATGTGTTAAGGAGTAAGGGGAGTAAGTGCCCTATTATAATTGAAGAGTGGTATTTTTGTAAATAACCAATACTACTAAAGAATGTGATAAAATATCACCCCAAGATGGTAAAAAATTATAATAAAATGGGTGGAGGAATGATATGGTTAGTCCACACCCCCACTAAAAAAACAGAAGTTTTAAACATGTTTATTTCTTAAATTGAATGTTTTATTACTTTTACCATTTTAGGTTTTCACTACGGTAACTAGTCTTTTTAACCTAAGTAATTCATCCTTTAATCCAAAAATAAAATTGGCCTTATTAGATAATTTTGAACCATTTATTATAAATTTTGAATCAAATTAATCAAATAAAAATTCTATGTGTATTGAAATATATTTTTTTAACAAGTACATGTATCATGCAAAAACATTTTTTTTACCATCACTGTGGTAACAATGTTTTTACACTTTAGGGGTCAATATAGACACTATAAAAGTAAATTAGTCCATGAATATTGAATAAATTATATTTTTAATCATTTAAAAATATCTTGGAATAATATATTATTTTTATTAATTTTAAAAAATTTAATAAAATATCATTTATTATATAATATCATAAGTTTTTATTTAGACATTATTCAATTAATATGAATTTAAAAAACAACAATAAAATTACAGAATTAAAATATTTAATATAAAATATCATATAATTTGATATATTTATTTAAACCAATTATTGGAACATAGTAATACCTTAAATTTATTTTACTTTTAATTTTTCTATAATCTTTTATTTTATTTTTCAATTAATTAAATAATTATTGTGTTGGCATTGCTTAAGCATATAAAGTAATTATATAATTAATAAAAAAGAAAAACAATTACCCTCGGGAAATTAAATGATTTATTCTCAAAATTACCATATATATTCATTCATATCTTGTATTTTTTTCTATATTAACACGTAAATGATATTTAAACGTAAGAGGGTGACATTTTACCTTTTTCATTACTTAAATTATTTTATACATCAAGTTCATGGAAAAGTGTCTCAAAAACTCATAAAAATGGATCCTTATGTCAAAGGGGTCTAAATATTCTCATCCAATAATAATTTAACTAGTTTTAGGTTATTTTATCAATCATTATTATATTTTAACACAATGGTAAACTCGTTTTAACCTTAAGCGTGGTAATAAAGTTTTACTCTATTTACTATTCATTAAGAGAAAAAATTTAGTTGTACTTATGGTAAAATTGTAATTATGATTATTCCTAACATTTAATACTTTTTTATAAAATTAAATGCACAAAAGTGGAAAATTTTTATATAAAATTAAACTCGTAGAGACGATGAAAAAAAGTTATCTAAATTATGAATTCTTATATGTATAGAGAGTTTTAATAATAAAATTAAATATGAAGTTGATTAAACTAAAAAAATTGTATTTATTATAATATAAGTGAACTAATATTACTTAAAAATCAATTTTAAATAAAAAATAATCTTTTCAAAAATTTAAATGTAGATTAAATTTTCAATAAAATTATTTTTCACTATTAATCAAAAAATGATACTTTTAAGAAAAACATGAAAAATTTACTATAAAATAATATTTATATTATAATTTCACAAATTAATTTAATTTTATCAAATAATTTTTTTAAAATTGTTAAATATTTATTTTTCAACATGTGTGCAAATCACAGCCGAACTTTCTTTTAGGAAAATACTGTTATTCGGAAAAAATTTATTTTTATTTTAAATAATGATTATTATTATTTATAATAAATATTTTACCAAGGCACTTGTGATAACCATATTTTTTTATAATTTATATAATATTATTAATATCCTCTAATTTAATATCAAGGTTATAATGGTTATGTTTAAATAATATTTTAATACAGTATCGTGTTTAATTTAAACCTAGTATTGCACGCTTCGCAAGCTATCAAAGAGATTGAATTTTTTTAAAAATAAATGTATCATAATGTCTCTTGGTGTTATATTTTCTTTTAAGCTTGATTTTTATGTTCATTCATGATATTTAACAAGATTCTCTTCTTTTAAAATCTCATGATGTTATAGTTAATAATTAGTTTAATCCTAGTAAAAAAGTCATAAACTTTTTCATCTTCCAACAATCTAATGACTTAAAACATATATCTACTTGAATGAAATTAGTCTCCTTTAACCTTATTGTTTCCTATATATATTCTATCATTCTTTATCAAAATACATTTAACCATTCCACAACCCATTATTTTTGTTAGTTGTTTTTCATATAAAGAAGACAATAATAAATTCTTTGATTTTTCAATGCTTTAAATATTTCTATAGAAATGTATAGATCATTTCATGGTATATTTTGGAACTATGAAACCATATTTGATAGAATTGATAACATGAATAATATGATAGATAATTAAGGGTACAATTGTTTCCTTCCAAATAATAAGTTCATTTCAATCAAATTTTGAAAGGCCTTTGTAATTGACCAAGTTGTGTTGAACCATATCATATTATTAAGAAAAGAACTAGGGAGTAAAATGGATATGATACCAATTATTAGGATTATATAGATAGTAAAAAATAATAAGCGGTAGAATCAATATTTCTATTTTACACAAATCCATTCTACTGATGTTTTTTTTCCAACACTCCTCTCTCAAGGGACACCCAATTGTAGAAATAAAAAAGATGAAAATTATTGTTAATGAAGTCTGCCTCTTAAGAGGATGAATACATCCCTGTTGTGACATGGATATTATACCCCACACACAAATCTACTTAAATTATCATGAAAAAATTGACCAATGTTATGGCCTTGAACCTCATGCAATGGTTGAATTCAATTAACTTAAAAATTCATTAACAAAATGAAAAACTCTATTTCAATGTAAAAGCACAAAAGAATATTCAATCCTCCATATATAACTGAAATTTTATTGATATTATTACTTAACATAAATATTCAAAATTATCATAATGTATATTATATTAATTTATAGAGTTGAACTATACAAATCATTTTTATCCAATATTCTCTTGCATTGATACTGATTTTCCTCAAAACACTAGAGTCTTAGATTCACATATAAATTCTCAATCTCAATTTTCATATTTATTTTTCTCTTTAAAATTCATTATATTACTTTAATATTATATCTATAACTTTTTTTTCAAAACATCCTTTAATTTTATAATCTTAAAAAAAATTATTGAATAATTACAACCTTAATCATGAAGAATATTATCAAAATTGTAATTTTAAAATCTACACAAAAATATTTTTTTTTACCAATATGTATTTTGAATTAAATATCGATAATTTTTGGGATCATTAATCTTTCAAAAGATCCCTAAAATAGAATTCTTCTAAAATCCATGTGTGCATGGGATCTCATGAAACATGATTTATAATGTGGTGCTTCTACTCGTGGTGTAGAACAGTAAATTTCTAGCTTACTCTTTTCTTGGTAATTCATTCTCAAGTTAAATAACAACTCTTTTGATATCTTGTGATGCTGGAATATATGAAAATCTATTCTCATACAATAACTTGATTTATATATCTTTTCATTAGAATATTTTTTATAAAACATTAAAATAATTTCACACCATAATTAATCCTTATGAATCTATTTGTTTTAAATTCCCTTCTCCATAGTTTCATTTTATAAGATATATCATAAGAGACAGAAAGAGGGAAATGTCTCTTACAAAATTATAGTTATGATATGGTGATGAACCTTATACAATTATTCATACAATTATTAAATGATCATTTGAAATAGTTTTATCCTTCTAATGATTAAATTAATTGATAAAAAGATAGTATTCATCCTTAAAAAGTATCAATTCATCATTTATAACTATGAACAATCCTTATAAAAACCACATATAATCCTTAAAATATTAGTAATAATTCTTAAAAACTTCAGGCTCATCCTTATACATTCATGAATCATCCTTATGATGCAGCTATTCATTTTCCAATATTATATTAAAGAGTCGAATTGAGTCTTTTAAAGTGATATGTGGGAAGAATATTATAGATTTGGATGTAATCCTTAAAAATCCCTATAGTGTTTATGATTTTTTTAATTTCATCAAACCCATAAAAACTAGGAATTCCAACAAGCCTATACCTGAGTGGTAGAAGCTTCTACAGGGAAGCCATAGGACCCAGGATCATATCCAAGAGAATATGAACTTATGGGTTACTATAACAGTACTATATCAGTATTGTAGATGTTATAGTATCAGGTACAGTTCAGTACTATATCATCCTGAACTATTAATCTGATTTGGGGTTTTTGGCAACCGGTTTGGGCCTATGGGTCTCAGGGACATCAATACGCCAATGACCTTCGGGCCACAGGGCCTCAGTACGTAGGGATTTTGATCCACAAATGAAATTTAGGCCATAGGGACTTTGGGCCACATAGACCAAGATGCAGCCTAGGTAGACCACAGAGGAGGTGGCCAATAAGAGGATTCGCAGCAAGTAGCAACCACCAGAACAAAGAAAACATGATAGGAAGAATGATAGGGTATGGAAACGACCATCAATACCATGCATTATGAAACTATGCATGAGGAAATTCTTGTCAATCTGTATTGTGAGGTAGAGAGCATGGCACCTTCAAAGATGAAAATAGTGGGGAGGGGTAGTTCTAGTGAGGTTTGGTTGGGCCTATAGGTTATGTATTGGGCATTATACCTATGATATATCAATTCATGTAATAGGCCTTGTACCAGTGGTCATATAGTTCATGTATGGGTTCTCTCTCAACCCAGTTAAAAAATAGATTATCCAAAATAAATAAAAAATCACGGACTTTGGCCCATTAATGGCATAAATACTATGAATAATCCTACTCAACTCAACTATTCAAAGAATATTCTTCAACACCTGAAATCGCCTCAATTTTTTCTCAAACTATTGAATCAGTTTCACACACCTATCTAAAGATATTGACAATGATACATTATGTTACATCTCTCATATCCCCATATTAGACTAGAAATGAGCAATAAATACAATTTCAACCTCACATATCTTCAAAAATATCCACTATTTGGATTTTTACCTCTATACTTTCCACCTATTATCTACCTTTTATAAAATAATACCAAGGATAATAGTGAAGGGTTGAAAATAGATTTTCCAATGAAAATATTCATGAATCAATCAACTCTATGTATTCATGAGCAAGCTTAGTGTAGAAAAAAGAGTAATTAATTCTAAAAACGATATCTTAAAAGTAGCTCATTCAAAAAAATTATATTAAGTAATGAATGGGATAAAGAGATATCTAAAGTTTAATGAGAATAGATTCCATCACCCAATAAACACATTAAAATAGTTTTCAAATAAAAATATCTCACTCTAAAGATTACATATTTTATTTTGAAGAAGTCTTGATCATGATAAAAGAGAGGAGAAAACTCAAAAATATTATCCCTCAATGTTGAGAAGTGGGAAACACATCTATTTGAATCCTTTGTATCCTATATAGCTCACTTGGGAGTGGATTATTTATAATATCAGCTATCTCTTCCTTGGATAAAACAAACTCCAAAAACATAATTCCCTCATCTACCTTCTCATTTAGGAAATGATACTTCATGTCAATGTATATTGACCTGAAATGTTTCATTTTTAGGATAGATTAATGGAAATCCTATTATCACAACCACTACAAAAAGGATAACCAACGTCTATATTCGGATCCTCAACCTATGTCTTAAACCATGTCATATATGTAGATTCTTGTGATGATTATAATATCCATCTTTAGTTGTTCTCAATCTAAATGGTCTTTTATTTTTCAAATTTTTAAAAAAAACATCTACCACTGAATAATAAACTACTCGACTTTCTATAATCCATAGAACCTTCCCATTCTCCAACGGGTAGACCTTTCAGATCCATATAACCTTTCTTATGTTTTATCAACCCATAATTTACAGTATTTTAAATTTATCTATGAATCTTATTTTCAATAGAAATATGAGAATTTAGAAAATAAAATTTATATTTGTAAGAATGTGTGACAACATATACAACATCAGGCATATATATTTTTAGGTATATGAGACACCTAATTATGCTTCTGAACTACATAAAACTAAATATTTTTCATACATTATAATTCCATTGCTTTATATTGACCTAAATTTATGTAGATACTACTCTAAATTCATTTTTATCAAACTTCTCAAAAATATCTTCTTTATATTATTCTTTTGAAATAATAATGTAATCAGCTGCTACTTGGCTTATCTATAAACCAATGTAAAATATCATTTCTCCAAGAATTGACATTTAAAATCTTTTATTCTTATAACATCAAAATTTAACAAATTCACCTCCCATATTTCTAGTATTAATAATGTCCACGAAACTCCCTAGCACACAAATTGATGTTCTGTGAGTCTTCCTTACATATAAATTTTTATCTGCAAACAATTAAATAAATTACATAATTATCATGTATTCATCCATTTTAATGTACCGTGCTCTATGATATTTCTCAAACTACTTATCTCCATCTCTATATTTCAAAAATTCTTCCATTTGAGTCTATTATTAAATCCTTATGTTGTTCAATATAAAAATCACCATCTAGAACACTATTTATAAAGATTGATTTAACATCCATTTGAAACACATTAATGTTTCTTGGAGGTAAAATAGTTAGAAATGTCATGATGTGTAACAATCATAGAATGTTTAATATAATTTTCATTAAATGAATCCAATCTTGTTTATAGTTTTTGAACCACACAACACCTGGTTTTAACAAAACATGATACCCTATTAAATTATTAGTATTTAAACATAACTATTATAACCCTGCCATTAAGTTGGTGGGTATAAAAATGAATAACTAAATAATGAAAATTATATGGTTTATAAATTTATAAAATAAATTCAATGGTTAAAAATTGATTAGAAGTAAAATAAAAACCATTTAAAAGAAAAAGAAATGTTTTTTGAAAATTGTATTATTTCTAAAAGGTGGTTTAGTCGTGTTTTGCACAATTAATTTAAAATTACTTTTAACACTTTAAGAAAAAATATTCATAATATAATAATTTTTTAAAATATTGTATTGATATTACCATATGGAAAAAGTTATGTTTTTTGTAAAATATTAAATTTTCGATGAATTGTGAAAATATAAATTTTTAAAAAATTGTTATTCATTTTAAATAAATTAATTCTAATTATTATTTTAATTTTATTTTAAATTAAAATCAGTTTATTTTTTTATATAAAATTTATTAAGTATATTTAAATCAATTTTATACAAAATTTCATTAAAAGATTATTTTTAGGCTTTAAAATAGCTTTGTTTTTGAAAAATATTTTAAAGTGAATAATGTTTCACCATTTTTTAATAATTAAAATAAAGCCAAATAATTATTGATTTAAATAAAATTTCTAGATTATATTTCTATAAGTATTAATTTAAAGTCATATAACTATGATAACTTTTCATATAGTTAATATAAGATCATATTTTCTTAATAAATTTATTTCTTGAAAAACCATTTTTTTGACACATCTATAGGTTCAATTTAAAATTAAAATTTTCCATTTATATGATTTGAATTAGGAAATATTTATTCAATATTTTTAATTATGATAATTTATATTATCTAATAACGTCAAATTAGTGTTGATGATATTGAATAGTGGAAGAAGTAAGAATATTTACCGTTATTAATGTAAAAATAGTTTTTCTAGGTTTTAAACTCAAAATATAAGGGTTAAAAATGACCTAAAATTTATATAATTCAAATTTTATGGTCATATTCGACCATGTATCTTATAGTGTTCTAAAATGGTCCATTTTGGAGCCATTTGGCTTGAGAAAAACGTCATAGGATTTTTCTTCTTTTTAAAATTTTAAAATGTGTCATATCCCGCACTTATAAATGACTACCACATCCCCTCTTATATAAACACTTCCAAAACCATTTTTTAGTCAATAACTACACAAATAACTACCCTAATTGCCTCCCCCATCATATAATCCTTTATTTTTCATAAAAAGAACTTAGGAATGATTAAGGAGTAAACCAAAAGAAGTTGTCCAATGAAGAGGAAAGTCTGTAACCAAGAATTTTATTTTTTTATTAATCCACATCCTTCAAATATTATTAAAACAATATGGTATAAAAATATCATTATCTTACATAAAATAATATTTTTATGTTAATTTCATGAACTAAAACCATCATGTTCTCCTTCAAACAAGAAACAAAATCGCCAACCGTGTGTACGGAAGACTACCACCTCATGAACTGACATAATTCATTTTCCATCACCTATTTTAATAGATTGATATAATGATGTATCTAATTTTTATATATGATATTTATTGTATAATTATAATTATCTAATTACAATATAACATGCACCTTTTTAATTTCTATTTCACAAGGAATATTATAACGTCACTCATGTGTATAGTAGACTACCACATCACGAAGAGATGTAATTTGTTTTCTACTTACACTTTATATGGAAGGTAATAAGTATTAATTTGATGTTTATATATGATATTAATTACATATTACTAATTTTGAAATGAAATATATCATTTAATTTCTTACCTTACCCTCCATTGAATAAATTATAGCATCGCTCGTGTCTACGACAATTTACCGCCACACGAAGCGATGTGATTCATTTTTCACTTACGGTTTACATGGAAGGTAATAAGGATTAATTGGATATTTATATATGATATTAATTTCATATTAATAATTCTAGAAAATAATTATATCCTATACTTTATTACCTAACTATACATTGAATAAATGATAACTTCATTCGTGTGTACGGAGAATTACCGCCTCGTGAAGCCATGTGATTTGTTTTCACTATCAATTTACATGGATGATAATAATGGATAAATTTGATAAATATATGTCATATATATGACATGATATTGAGTATATAAAATTTATACACAATATACTTCCTTACCCTTTAACCTGGTAAGGAAATGATATCATTGCTCGTGCGTGCATATGATCTACGATCTCAATGAAGGGATGTGATTCATTCTCAATGCTCAAAATTTAATAATGATTCTAAAGATGCATCTAATGAAAATAATATATATATTTATAACATTAATATAATTCTATATATGATGTAACTATATCCTAGGTTTGATATTTGGATCTCTCATGACAAAACATGGATGAGAAAACAAAATATTTAACACCTGAAACAATAGTGATAATGAATTTTTCATAACAAATAAGAGATAAGATGTTGTAAAAGGGAACATATATGATATTATAAATATTAATATGAATCTATAATAAGTTAATAACATGTTTAAAACCACTATATAGGAGGTTAATGAGTTCTCAACTAAAGGTAAGTTGGAGGTAAGGGGTTTCTAGAAGGCCCCAACCTTAAACATTGCATAATCTTGAGTTATATCAAGAATTGACATTGAGGATCCTTTTAGGTTTAGATCTTTAGAGAAATAGGCCATAAATATTACATAAAACCCCATATAAATACAAAGTGATAACTTCCAATAGTATCTATTTCTTTTATAACACAAAAACATTTAAAAATAAACATGGTTTCTTTTCATGTTTAATCATCATACTTTTCCTTGATTCCATCCATGACTCTAATCTCCCTCAAATCCTATGAATAACATTTAAAAACATGGGTTTAGAACAAAAGGCTCAATAAGGGACACAATAAACAATTAATCTAGTTAAAATTTTGTAACCAATTAAATGTTATTTGAAAAAATAAATTAAAACATTTTCACATGAATAACGCTCATTCTTTTTGACCAAATAAAAACATTTAAAACTAATAGTAATAAATTAAAATCATTTAGGTGACATAATGCATAATATAAATAAAACACTTTCAAATCCCATTCAATTTGAATAATTATAAGGTCGACTTCCAAATTGAATATCTTTAAGGGGGTCCACCCTTCGTACAAGCTATATCTGGCTCACCCGTGAGATATAATGGGGTCCATCTCCTAATATAACCTATAAAGGGATCTCCCGTGAGATATAATGGGGCCTAACCCATCGTATAAGAAATTTGGGGCTCACCCGTGAGCTATAAAAGGGCTCAACCCTTCGTGTAAGATATATCAGGCTCACTCATTTCATATAATGCTCATGTACCATTTTGAAAACACGTTCACACTACGAGAAAAATGCCTATTTGTGACGGGCTATTTGTGATGGGTACTTACCGCCCGTCGCAAAAGGTTTGGCCCGAAATACGTGCCAAACCGCTGGTAATGGTATTTGGGACGGGTTCTGAATCCCATCGTAAATAACCTACATCAGGTGTTTAGTTTTTTTGACGAGATACTTGCCTCGTTGCAAATGGCCTGTCGGCAGGTACTATTTGCGACGGGTCCCGTCACAAATAACTTTTTAAAGGCCCACCGTAATTAATGCATGCATAAGTATTTGCGGCGGGACCCATCACAAATATTCTAACCTATATATACCCTCATCCGTCTTCATATCATTTCACTCTTTACTCAACTTCGCTCTCTATCTCTACTGAAAAAGTTTCTTTTAAAAAATTTTATATTTTAAAATTTTAAATCAGAGCAATATTTGTGACTTTAATACTCTGAAAGCTTCAGTTTCAAGGTATTTATCTATTTTTTATTCTTTAGTCAACTTATTTTATTTTAGATTATTTATATTTGTTGTTAATTAAATGTAAATTAATTAAATTAGAATTAGATATTTGTTTTTTAGTATTTATTTTTATGAATAGTTATATATATGTGTTAACAAGCAATAAATTTTAATAATTATTAATAATTTTAAATAATTTGTAATAATTAGTAATAACTAGTATTAATTAGTAATAATTAGTGATAAATTTTATTAGCTAGTAGTAAATTGTACTAATTAGTAATAAATAATAATAATTTTAAATAATTTGAAATAATTAGTAATAATTAGAAATAATTAGTAATAATTAGAAATAATTAGAAATAATCTGTAATAATTATAAATAATTTTAATAATTCGAAACAATTTGTAATAATAAGAAATAATTTGTAATAATTGGAAAAAATTCGTAATAATTATAAATGATTATGAATAATTAGTAATAAATTGTAATTATTAGTAATAATTAGTAATAATTGCGATTAATTAGTAATAATATGGATTAATTTGTAATAATTAGTAATAATTAGTAATAAATTTTAATAATTAGAGATAAATTTTAATAATTATTAAAAAATTTATTAAATGGTATTGAATTTTAATAAATTGTAATAAAGTGTAATAAATTGTAATAAATAGTAATAAATCATAATAAATCATAATAAATCGTAATAATTGGTAATAAATTTTAATAAATTTTAATAAATACTTATAAATTTTAATAAATATAAATAAATTGTAATAATTAGAAATAATTAGTAATTAATTGTAATAATTAGTAATAATTAGTAATAATTTGTAATAAATTGTAATAAATATTAATAAATCATAATAATTAGTTATAAATCCTAATAATTTTTAACAATTAGTAATAAATAGTAACAAATCCTAATAATTAGTAATAAATCCTAATAATTATCTATAATTAGTAATAATTAGTAATAACTTGAAATAAATATAATTAGTGATAAATCCTAATAATTAGTAATAATTAGTAATAATTAGTAATAAATCCTAATAAATAGTAATAAATCCTAATAATTAATAATAATTCGTAATAAATCCTAATAATTAGTAATAATTATAATAATTAGAAATAAATAATAATAAATTCTAATAATTAGTAACAAATCTTAACAATTCGTAATAATTAGTAATAATTAGTAACAATTTAGTAATAAATTTTAATAAATTAGTAATAATTAGTAATAATTAGTAATAATTAGTATCACTTAGTAATAATTAGAAATAATTTGTAATAATTTGTAATAATCAGTAGCAATTAGTATTAATTATTAATAAATAGTAATAAATAGTAATAAATACTAATAAACTATAATAAATTTTAATAATTAGTAATAATTAGTAATAATTAGTAAAAATTAGTAATAAATAGTAAAAATTAGTAGAAAATAGTAATAATTAGTAATAATTAGTAATAAATAGTAATGATAAGTAATAGTTAATATTAATTAGAAAAAATTAGTATTAAATCATAACAAATTTGAGTAGATTGATAAACTATCACAATTTCCTACGAATTGGCGGCATTTCTTTTGATAGACGACTCATCTTCTTATAACGTTCATCCACTGAAATCAATACGAAAAATATGATCGAACTTGAATTAGAGCAGATTTTTCATAGTGATTTATGTCGGAAAAAGATGCAAGGCAGTGAACTATCGGACAAAAGAAAACTTTTGGCCACATGATTCATCCCCTTGCAACTTTATGTTATTGCAATCATTATGAATATATAATCTGGCATATGAATACTCTTTTTAATATGAATAAGAGCATGGAGAGCAGCATGACGATTCATCCCTTCTCTCCATCCTCGTGCATAAGAAAATGGATATTCATACGTAATATAATGCTTTTCGTAGTGCATTATGTCATAGAAATTTTCAAGGGGATGAGTCATAGAGAAAAAGACCTACCTCCAATCCATTAAAAATTGGGCTAATGGTAATTTTGAATAATTAGTACAAAATACTTGAAATTAATAATAATTAATGGTAATTAGTATAAATTTTTATAAATGGGTATAGATTAATATAAAATCTTAAAAAAATTATAAATACCTATAAAAAATTTAATTATTTTAAATTGGTAAAAAAGAGAATTTTATTTTATTTTTTTGGATAATCTTTATCTTATATCTAATTATACCAAATAATGAATTATTTCACATTTTTAGAAAAATATAGAATGAGGATGTCAACAATAATCATTATTAGATGATCTTGTCTGGATTACTCATCATAGGAATCAAAAAAGTTCCAGTTTAAATCCTATATATTGAGGTTCTTCAAGTATTCTTTTCATTTTCATAATCTAAAAATTTTCAGAAGGGAAAATTATTTATCCTTGTAAAAAATGTACTATGTGGACAAATGACACATTTGAGAACGTTGGAAGTCAATTATTGCATTTTGGTTTTCAATAAGATTATATTTTTTGTATCAATAAGGTGAATGAAAATAAAGAGAAGATATTAATAATTTAGTTACAGATTCAGCATGGTTTCAAAGTTTAGTACATGATTTCGCTGGCCCATCTGTTCAATAAAATGAAACTCAGGATGATATTGATTTAACTACATAGTTGGAACCATATCATTTATATGTGTTCTTGAGGTTCGATGAGGATTCCTTATACCCTGATTGCAAGATAAGAATGTTTGAAGTAGTTTCTAAATTTATAACCATTAAATCATATAATGGAATTTCAAATAGTTGTTTTGATTAGATTTTCTCTTTGTTAAAAATATTACTACCTCAAGGAAATGTGTTGCCTGCAAATTTTTATGAGAGCAAAAGGCTGGTTTGTAATGTAGGACTTAGTTATCAAAAGATTCATGATTTTTCAAATGATTGCATCATATATTATGGTGAAAATGAGTTATTGTATAGTTTTCCTACATGTGAAAAATGAAGGTATAAGGAATGTCAACTTGGGAAGTCGGGATTTGTTCCTATAAAATAATTGATATATTTTATGCTCACACCCAGATTGTAGAATTTATTTATGTCTCAAAAAAAGAATCATTGATGCCATGGTTAAAAACCAATATTTAAACCAGTAAAAGATTAAATCATCCCTCTGATGGTGATTCATGGAAACATTTTGACCATGTGCATCCAATTTTTTTTAGAAGCTTGAAACGTACGATTGGGTCTTTCTACTGACAGTTTCTGTCCATTTGGTTCTTACAGTAGTCAGTATTCATGTTATCATATTTTTATAACTCTGTATAATTCACCTCCATAGATGTTGATGAAGGATCCATATATCTTTTTGACCTTATTAATTCTAGGTCATTGGAAAAATAACATCAATGTTAATTTGAAACCATTGATTAATGAGTTGAATTCACTGTGGAGTAATGGTGTCAGTACCAATGATGTTGCTGTGAAACAAAACATTATATTGAAAGCTGCATTGATTTAGACAATTAGCGACTTACTATCATATGGAATGTTATATGGATAATGTAAAAATGGTCCAAAATCATGTACATACTATATGAGAGATAGCAAAGCATTTATTCTCGTCAATGGAAAAAAAACCTTGATTTTCGACGTTCATCATAGATTTCTTCCAACCAATCATCCATTTTGAAGAAACAAATATCATTTAAGTAAATGATTAGTTTGAAAAGATGTCCCTCCTATAATGATCTCAAGTATATATTTGAAATCAATTGTCTCTTTATTACCTCCCATCACATTTGGACCAACAATAAACCAATATAAAATTAATGGGATTGGAAAAGATCACAATTGGGTAAAACAATGCTTTTTTGGGATTTTCAATGCTGGTATGATTTGTTGGTCCATCACATGTTTGATGTGATGCATATTAAGAAGAACTATTTTAATAATATATTTCATATAGTTTTGGATACTCCTAGAATGACCAAAGATAATGTAAAGGTATGATTAGATCATTCCTAAATTTTCAAGGGGATACGACTTGAACTGTTTGAAAATGTCAGATCACATAAATTAATGAAGCCAAAAGTAGCTAATACACTGTCCAAAGAGAGTCACTTATTATTTTTTCACTGGATTTCTTATTTTAGTCTTCCAAATGATAATGCTTCCAATTTGGGAAGATGTGTAAAAAATGATCATATTACTCAATGGAAAAGTCATGATTGTCGTGTTTTAATGGAAATACTTCTTCCAATTGGATTAATAGTTTTGTTAAATACTATGATTTGGGATGCAATTATAGATATATCATATTGTTTTCAAGACATTTGTGAATCAATAACTGACTGCGATGCCATAAGGAAACTGCAAGAAGATTATGTTTTAATTTTATGTGAAATGGAAAAAATCATCCTTCAATTTTTGTTTAACTCAATGGAACATTTCATTTTATATTTCCCTCATGAAAAAAAATGTGGAGGTTCAGTACAATTCCAATGGATGTACCCATTTGAGACATGAATGTATAAATTGAAAAAAAAAACGTAACAATGCATCAGTTGAAGGCTCAATTACAGAAGATTATTTGGAAGGCACAACAGAGAGATATGTGTCCATGTTGCACTTATTTTTTGCACAATTTTAAAATGAAAGTGATAGAGGAAGAAGGAGTGAAAGAGTCTGATGAGACATGTCGTATCCACCGACCTGAGATCTCAGGTTTGGGATTGATTATGTACACACTTGGTGAGTAGGAGGTTTCAGAGTAGATCATCATTAGGTCAGAAAAATCTGGGAGATAGGAGATGACACATCAAGATGGCATTCATACATTCAGTATTCATATAGAGCATATGGTAGGTACATTTTAAAATAATACTGTATATAAATTAAAATGTAAATGGTTTATTTTATATTCATATGGGCAGTTTCACAGCCCGATATTATGGAGTACGGTGTTTATAGGATGGTGTAGAGTGATCCAGCCACTGGGGTGATTAGAGGTTCTTTCCAGCATCAGATTTTGGTTAGTATAAGTTTTTTTTGAGATTTAAATTTAACTAAAAATAATATATTAACTTTTTATGTTTTAAATTTCCATCAATAGAGTCATATGAGGCTGCAACATCTAAAACATATGTTGAGATTCAGGATGAGACCGATGGTCAGACCAATGCCCCTGATTAGATGATATAGCATGGAAGCAGGTGACCCAGTATGGCTTCAAGATAGGTCAAGTTGTTGGTATTGGCTCTCGAGTGACCCCTGGGGTTTTATGGCCCCTCTACGATGTCGGCGTCCAACTCGAGAGGATCTCACAAAGAGTATTCATCATCTCATGTATTGTATCTGGAGTAGCTGCGAGCTTAGAGTTAGCTTATAGAGACAATGCGTAGGGAGAAGCAGGAGATGTGTCAGTGGTAGAAACCATAGTAGAAAGAGTACCTCTAACAATAGTAGCATCAGATGTAGAATGAGATGTTTTGATGGCAGTTGGAGCAGGAGCAGAAGATGGAGTACGTGTGATGTCTAACTTGTAGTTTAGGGATGGAGTTCCCTCTACTCTTCTAAACAACCCTCCCCCTCATTGATTTATTTTTATTTTATGATGAAGCCTTTGAAGTTATTTTTTTGTAATATTAACTATTTTATGTTTTAAATAGTGTGTGTTTTATATTGTCTTGAAAATTGCTATTTTTTATTATTTATTTAATTGTTTTATTGTATTTATTATTTTATTTATTAATATATTTTTATATATTTTTAAAGACATAGGTTTTTATTATATTTATAATATTATTATTTCATTAATATTAACATTCATATTATTATATTAATTAATTATTTTATAATTACTTTTATTTTAAGAATATTATTATTATTATTTTTTTTATATAAATATTATATTATATTTATAATTTTATAAATTATTTTATTCTATTAATATTAATATTATGATCTTTATTATATTAATATTAAATTATTATCAATATTTATTCTTTTAAAAAATTTATTTTTTTAAAAAAATTACTATTTGTGGTAGTCTGTCGAAAAAGGGATTGTTTTTTAATATTCTGATGAGTGATTGCGACGATCTGTCACAAAAGAGTAAAAACCAAAACTATTTGCAACAGGTCGCTGGCCCGTCACAAATACTTTCTTAAAAAATCACTAAATGTTTTTTATGACGAGTCTACTATCCATTGAAAATAATAAGTTTTTGTGACGGTCCATTGAAAAAAGTAATATTTGCGACGTTGTTTTCCACAATGGTTCATTTGAAACGGGACCCCATTGAAAAATACTATTTTCTATGGAATCCCGTTGCAAATGAACCATTGCAATAAGCCGTTTATCTAGTAGTATCATCAAAAAACCCTTTTTAAAAACTCTTCTAATTCCATATGAAAAACATTTCTTTATAAAAATATCATTTTCATTTAATAACCCATTTTCAATACCAAGATACCCAAATGAATGAATAAGGAATTTATTTTCTTTTTAAAAGACATTAATTCTTATAAAGAAATCCAAATATCAAATAATAGTTATGACGGTGGAGAAGTTGATGTTTTTGTATACATTAAAAAAATATTCCTTTTGTCATTTTGTAAATAAATTAAATTGCTTCATACAAAAAATATTACATTTGAAAACTATGAATGAAATTATAGATAAACATAAAATTTCTTGTATATTCCTTTTATACACATATACATAAATATGTAATTTAATATCATGAAGAAAAAGATTTGATAATTAAGTATTTAAATGTTCAAGGTATCACATTCCACTTTGAACATTTAAATATTAATCTCCATGATTTAATAAATAAAATTATTATAGATAATATATGGATAATAAATTTCATAGTGTCCATATATACACCTTATAATGGAATAATGGTGCATATTATCAAGAAATGCCTCAATGAAAGGAGACTGATACAAAATCTCTTATAATGAGTCTAACTTGTCTCATTCATTGTTTATCTACCTAAATAATACATTTACATTAATTTATACTTTCGTAAAACACTTTTTAAAATTTATTATTCATTTTTAACACTTATTATCATGTTATAAATATTACATAATTATTTAAGTTCATATCACACGTTTTGTCGATGTTCGATACTTGAGTCAAAAATGAAATTATTTTGATGAAATTTATCCATGTGGTCATAATTACATTCGCTCCAGAATGATATTCATGATTTAAATATCTTATATATCTTGTATATACGTATTTATAATATTTCATAACATTTTGAGATAAGAAATTAAATACATCGTTCATAGAGATGGTAGGTCGTACGTACGTATGAACGCTACTTTCATTTCTTTGTCAGATTAATGGAATGAAAAGTAAATAATTCATAGTTATACTATAATTATAGTATAATATCTCATTATATATGTTATAAATGCTCATTAAAACCATCCTTTATACATTATATGCATGTAATGAATGAGTCATATCACTTTTAGTGGGCGGTAGTCCACACTTCACCAAATTAAATCATCGTATTTACACGTTATAAAAATCATAAGGGTTTGAGGTAAATAAAAATTACAGATTGATACAGAAAATATAAATACAATTTATATGATTTTTAAATATAGGGACACTATAATGTCCAACATGGGTGGTGGTAGGAGAAAATTGAACAATCCTCATTTCATGAGGCAGTAGTTCTTCGTACATAGAAACGGTATATTCTATATTCATTAGATGGAGGTGTGTGTATGTGTAGGTAAAATACTTTGTATAACAAAATAATATTATATTAATAATACTTGTTTTTTTATAAAATAATGGAATAAAAATTGTTTACGGCATGGTGGAGGAAAATAACTGAAAGAAGCTTGAGAGAATATGTTACCTCTAAATCGGGTGACTCCTTTTGATATGAGAAAAAATTATTCCATGAATTTCATTATACATAATTTAAGGATTATAAGTGGAAGGTATGTATTTTTGGAGTTTATATATGCATAATTTGGATGATCCATGTGGCTTGAGAGGTGTCAGTAAGTGGGTAGAGGTGATCGCCTTTTATAATAAGGAGGAGGGGAACTTTAGGAAAGTCTTGAAATATTATTTTATTATAAATTTATGTCAAAATTATAATAGTTCCAAAGTGATAAATTGATAGGATAATAGGACTATGGGTCTAAATACTCAAAACCAATAGTTTTAAGAAAAGTTTATGTCAAAAATTTATCCTTATCTTTTAGATTTAACCCTTAGTTAAAAACATTAACTCTTACCATGTCTTTCTGTATTTTAATAATATATGGTTACTATAGTTACTATAAAATTCCAAGAGAACAAATAATGGATAATTAATTACATTTTAAACATTATAGAAGTAATTTGGATGAATCATATATTTTTATGGCTATTATATCATTTAATCAAATTGTATTCATTTTAAAAACACGTTTTTGTCAATTTTGACAGTATTTAGTAATTCATTTTTGTTAAAGTCATAAAAACTTCATTCCATTAAAAAAAAGGCAGTAAATCATCCCTAAAATTTAAATTTCATCAAAAAAATTCGTGGATGACATCAAAATGTTCAAATTACATTCATTTTAATATTTATAATATCATTTGTTTGGAAACATTCATTTATAATGTAATCATTGTATCATCATTGTGTCATAAATAAATTCATTTTTTTAATGTCTAAAACTTATAAATAAAATACCATGATGAATTAAATTATGTTATCTTTATAATTAATATTTATAGTCTAAGATATCAATTATATAAACCTGATAAAAATTTTATAGGTAAGAGATACATTTTTAAGTTATATTTCTCATTTCTTGAAAATAAATATTATAAAAGGTCATTATCATACCCATGTGGCTCTATGGGGTCCAAAAATTGATCCAAGGATTCCCATGGTCAGCCATATAACATAATACAGTATTAGTACACGTTTTAGGGTAGTTTTATATTATTATTTTATTATTTTATTACCCTTATTTACCTAATTTACCCTTTAATAATGGTATAAAATTATTATTGAAGTTATTATTCGTAATATTCAAAAATAAAAGGTTAATATTTATAAAATTTAAAACATATGATCCAAATAAGGAATCAATTTTATAAAATTCAAAACTAATAATTTTCAATAATTAATTTATAATTAATTCACATTGTCAAAATAATAAAAAGGGGTTTTAAGAAATAAGAACTTTCAAAAGATTGATATGTGTTTATGTCCAATATAAATGTGAAATTACTTAAAATGACCATAATTGGGTTATCTTATAAAAACATAATCTATTTACAAATTAATACTAATTAAAATTATAATCTAACCATATAAATAAATTAGATGAAATGACAGTTGTGAAATAAAATGCAGTATTTTTCACTGTTCATTAAAATATGGATTTTATCAGAAAAATATGAAAATTTAAAATAAGGTAAATTTTTATGTCCCACTTCTAAATAAAAAGTTTATTTTTCCAAATAGAACATATAGAAATTAAAAACACTAGATTTATGATGGGCTCTCCATCAATGTGGGTAAAATGACCTTTTAAAAATATAAAAGTGTTTTATACTTAAATTTGGTGTCATTCTCATTTTAGGACTCCAAAATTATTTGGATTAATGTAAAAACGTTTATAAAATATTTAAAATTACAATATAGTTAATTATTTTCTTTCCCTCCAACACAAAGGCTAGTCGTTAACTATAATTTAAAATAATAATATTGTTATTGTATTATTTTTCATTATAACTCATTGTCGTGTGCAACGTAAGCTTTTAGAGAAACCCTTTATTGCGTGTCCGGTACGCTATCAAACATAGTGTCCCATTTAATCTAAAATTAAAATTAAATTAAAAAATACTAATAGATATGAAAACGCATTGTTCTATATATACTTGGGATGTTACATCATTCCCTGTTTTGAAAATTTCTTCTTCACAATTCTAAAATTGGGCTCAAAAACATCATTGAAAATCCCACATTGGGAAAAGAGTTAATAAAACTATCACTTTAAAAGAAAGAAAGAGAGGTACAAACTCCCCTGAGATAACACATACTGGGATTCTAGGTAGGAAAACATGGATATGGAAGAAAAACTAATCATCTTGTTATGATGCAGAGTGATAGAAAACATGACCATGAGAAAGTTAACAACTAGAAAACCTTAAAAGTTTGATGGGTTAAATGGTCATTGATTTCTCAGAATGAAAATTAAATGGAAATTTTTTTTGTTTTGGTATCATTTTCATTTGGTTTAGTAATTTATTTATGATCTTGACTAAGAACATAAGGAAACATACTTACTTGTCATGTAGAGATTCATCCTTTAATAAATATCTCACACAAACACATGTTTTCTCCAAAATATGAGTATTCAAGATGACTTGGTCTCACCTGAAGCAATAGTATACACTTCTAGAGAATTACATAATCCAGAAAAGATGAAATATATATTTCCCATATCTTTAGACATTAATCCGAACCAAAATGGTTAGTACAAGGTCATAAAATACCAAAAAAGAATAATCCATTATAAATAGAAATACTACGCTTAATATCCAACATTAAACAAACATTACCCAAAGTTCAACAAAGACAATTCAATAAAAAATTGTACTTAAAATTCCTCAAAATTTTCCAAACTAAGATTGAAACCCAAATTGCGGAATGATTTGATCACATAGTCTTCCATGATAAATCTAAACATTTATCTTCAAATAACATTTACTACTCTTAAAGTCTCATACTTAAATGTAATTAACTTAATCACATATTCTCCATGATAAGTTAATGATTTCCACAAATAACCCAAATCTCCATATGGCCACAATAATAAAATTGATTCTTGAAAAATAAAATTCAACCATTAATCCTAAAATGAAAAACCAAAGTATTCTATTTTTCATAGGATTATAGTTTTCCTAAAATAGTGAACATCTTCTAGAATAACATTTGTCACTTAATCACTACATCATTTTCCTATATTAAGGATATCTATTTTATAAAATATAAGTTACCAAAATAAACTTATTCATGATCCATAAAATCATTTATCTAAAAATAATAAGTCATATAAACTAGGGACTTCACATAGTCTAGTGGTATGCGATAAATCCCAGCTGCACTTTGGTTGTGGGTTTAATTACCACAATTTTAACTGAGGTGATGGTTTTTCACATGCTCAATGAGTTTCCATTTTTCAAAAACAATATAATTTTATAAAATTCCCAAAAATGATATAAAATCCTCAAAAATAACCCTGAAATATTTTAACCTCAAAGGTTATCTCATACCACGCATTTTTCATCTCAAAAATTAATAACCCATAATTTCATCAAAGGTGAATATCTTCAAAAATACCATCAGTCACCTTAATATTCTAGATCATAAATCCTCAAAAAGGATTTCTATGTCATTGAAATTATCATACACTATAAAATTGTAAATCAATTATGATTTCCCTAACCCTTATAAAAACATCATAATCTCCAAAGTTGTCTAAACAATCATCCAATACAAACTATAAGGCTCCGGCCTTAAGCATTAACTAATCTAGAGTTATATCAATAATTAACATTAAGGATATTTTTAGGATTAGATCTTTATAGAATTAGGCCATAATTATAAGATAACAAAAACATATGAATAAAAAGTGCACACTTCCAATAGTATCCATTTCTTTCATAACACAAAAACTTTTACAAAGAAACACGATTTCTTTTCATGTTTAATCATCATAATTTTCTTTCATTACATCCATGAATCTAATCTCCCTCAAATCCTATCAATAATATTTAAAAACATGGGATGAGCACAACAATAACTTTATGGGACATAAAAATAGAAAAATATTAATCTAGCTAAAACATTGTAACCCATTTAATGTTATTTGAACAAGTTAATCAAAACATTTTCATATAAATAACGATCATACATTTTTCTCAAAGAAATACATTTAAAAACAATATAACGAAATTTAAATTCATTTATGTGGATTGGATAATAATATAGATAAAACCCTTTCTAATCCCATTCAATTGGAATAAATATATTATTGACATCTAAATTAATGTCCTGTAATGGGAACCACCCTTCATATAAGCTATATTAGGCTAACCTGTGAGCTATAATGTGGATCATCCATTCATATAATCTATATAGGGCTCACCCGTGAGTTATAATGAGGATCTACTCTTCATATAAGATATATAGGGCTCACTAGTGAGCTATAATGGGGTCGCATCCCTACATAAAACCTATATTATGCTCACCCGTTTCATATAATGCTCAAGTACCATTTCAGAAACACATTCCTCACAAAACCCTTTTAAAAAAATCTTCCAATCCAATATGAAAAAAAATCATATAAAAATAAATTTTTCATTTAAGAATCCATTTTCAATACCATGAAAACCAAATAAAGGAATAAGGTATTTATTTTCCTTTTAAAATACATGAAGTCTTATAGAGGAATCCAAATATCAAATAATGGTAACTACGGCGGACAAGTCGCTGTCACCACATTCATTAAAAAAATTGTCATTTTCTCATTTTGGAATGAAATTAAAGTTATTTATATAAAAATATTAATTTTTAAAACATTTAATTAAATTCATGAAAGAAATAAAATTTCCTGTATATTTTTTTACCCATATAAATAAATATCTAATTTAATGTCATGAAGAAATAGATTTGATAATTAAATCCTTAAACGTTCAAGGTGTCACATACCACATTGAAAATTTATATATTAATCTCGAAGATTTAATAAATAACATTTATATATATATAATATGGATATGAAATTTCATATTGGCTGTATATACACCTTATAAAAGAATAAAGGTGTATATTATCTAGAAATGCCTCAATTAGAGAAGGTTGAGACTAAATCCCTTACCTTGAGTCTGACATTTCTTGTTCATTATTAATCTTCCCAAATAATAAAATTATATTAGTTTCTAATTTCATAAAAACCTTTTCAAGTTTATTATTCACTTTATATAGCTTATTATAATTTTATAAAAATTACATAATTATTTAAGTTATAATCGAACATTTTTTCGATGTTTGATACTTGAGTCAAAGATGAAATTGTTTTGATGAAACTTATCCATGTGTTCATAAGTCCAATATATATATAATGATATTTGTTTATTTAAATATCATATATTTTCAGTATATATGTATTTATAATAGTCCATAACATTTAAAGATAAGAAACTAAATGCAATGTTTAGAGAGACGGTAGGTCGTACGTAGGCATGGACGCTACTTTCATTTCTTTGTCAGATTAATAGAATTAAAACAAAATAATACATATGTATACTATAATTTCCTTACAATGTCTATGTTATATATGTTAAATATTTTTATTAATACTATACTTTATATGTTTCATGTATATCATGAACGAGTCATATCATTTTGAGGGTGAGGTAGTCCACACATCCTCAAATGAAATTATCGTATTTACATGTTATGGGAAGCATACAGGTAGAGTGTAAATAGAAATTATAGAGTCATATGGACAATATAAATAAAATATATATCATATATAAATATAATTACATCACAATGTCCACCGTGAGAGGTTGTAGGAGAAAATTGAACAATCATCATTTCATGAGGCAGTAGTTCGTCGTACACAGAAACAGTAAGTTCTATATCCATTAGATGAAGGTGTGTATATGTGTAGTTAAAAACCTTAGCATAAAAATATCCTATTATATATATTATACTTTTTTTATAAAATATTTTAATAGAAAATGATAGGGCATGGAGAATTAAAATAAATGAATGATGCTTGAAAGAAGATGTTGCCTCTAAATCGGGTAACTCCTTTTGATTTGAGACAAAAGGATTTCTTAAATTGCATTATGAAACCAGTAATGATTATACGAGGAATTGAGTTATGTTTGGAGATTATTTAAGAATAATTTTTATGATACAAGGGGATTTATAGGTGTGATTAAGTGGGCATATGTGGTTTTCATTTATAAGAGGGAGGAGGGTCACTTTAGGAATGTCTTGAAATATTATTTTATTATAAATTTATTTTCAAATATAATACTTACAAAGAGATAAAGTTATATGATAATACAATTATGGTTCTAAAAAAATCAACAAATAGGTTTTAGATAACTTTAGGTCACAAATTTAACCTTATCTTTTAACTTTAACTCTTAGTTAAAAACATTAACTCTTATCATGTCTTCTTGTATGTTCATAATATATGGTTACTATAGTTACTATAAAATTTCCAATGAACCCCAAGTGGATAATTAATGACTTATGAAACATTATATAACTCATTTCTCTGAATCATAGATTTTTTGGACTATTATATCATTTAATAAAATGGTATTTGTTTTAAAAACTCATTTACGTCAATTTCAAAACTATCTAGTAATTGATTATTGTCAAAGTCATAAGAACTTTATTTCTTAGAACCAAAGGAATTACATCATCCAAAAAAAATTTATGTCATAATAAACATTTTTATGGAATAAAAATATTAAAATTACATTTATTATAATATTTATAATATCATTTATTTGAATATTCATTAATTAGGTAATCACCCCATCATCATTATGTCATGAATAAATTTAATTATTTAAAGTCAAAAAACTATAAATAAAATACAATGATGTATGAAATATTTTTATCATTATAATTACTATTTATAGTCGAAGATATAATTTATATAAACCAAATTAAAATTATTTTAGTTAGGAGATACATGTTTATGTTATATTTCACTTTTCTTGAAAATACATATTATAAAAGGTCACTATAACATTCATGAGGCTCCATGGGGTCTTAAAATTGAACCACATATGCCCATGGTCGGCCCTATCACATATAATATGATTAGGATGCGTCTTAGGGTAGTTTTATGTTATTATAATATTTTTCTTTACCCTTATTTACCTTATTACCCTTTAACCATGGTAAATAAAAATAATTACTAAAGTTAATATTCATAATTTCCAAAAATAAAAGGTACCTATTTAAAATAATTATACCTTTTGATTATAAATTTGGAATCCATTTTTCCAAATTCAAAACTCAAAAGTGACAACAATTAGTTTAAAATTTATTCCATTTTTTAAAACAAAAAATGTGGATTTTAATAAATAAAAACTATCAAAAGATTAACATGTGTTTATGTCCAATATATATTTGAAATTACATACAATGACCATAATTGGATTAAATTATAAAAACATAATCTAATTAAACTTTAAGACCATTTAAATGTACAATCTAAATATATAAATAAATTATATGAAAATACAATTTGGAATTAAAAGGCTGTATTTTTCAATATTCTATAAAAGATGGATTTTATCAGAAAAAACCAAAAATTAAACCAAGGTAAATTTTGGTGTCCCAATTCTAAATAAGAAGTTTATTTTGTCAAATATAATGTATAAAATTGAATAAAACTATATTTAAAAATGGTTCTCCATCTAAATGCGATAAAACGACCTTTTAAAAATATGTGAGTATTTTATGCTTAAAATTGGATTCATTCTCATATTAAGCCTCTAAAATTAATTGGATAAATATAAAATAATTTGAAAAATATGTAAAATCCTAATATAGGTAATTCTGTTCATTCCTTACAATACAAAAACTAGGCATTAACTATCATTTAAATTAATAATATTATTGTTGTATTATTTTTCAGTATAACTCAGTGTTGTGTGTAACGTAAGATTTTGAAGAAAATTGTTGTTGTGTATCTATTACGCTATTATACATAGTGTAACATTTTAACTAAAATTAACATTTATTTCAATAATACTAATAAATATGAAAAATTATTGTTCAATAAATACCGGCGTCATTACAGTTTCATAACTCAATTTCCATTCATTGGGTTATAGAAATACTTCATTGATTGTATTATGCTAATTTTTTGTACAAAAATTATTTTGATTAATTTATGTTTTAGTTTCACTTTAATGTTTCTGTATATAAATTTTTTTACACATTATAATCACATTGATTATCTCTCGCCTCAATGATAGGGCCTTTATTAGGGCTTCATCTCAAACTTCCTTCTTTGAGACACATATTCATTTATGCACCTAATTTATTTTGAATGGTATATATCCTACTCCTTTAAATAATATATCTTTAATCCTTCATATGTTAATATATAAAAATTTATAATTCATCTTATTAATTCATGGGACCCTATGACTAAAATTTTACCAAAGCGGTAAAGGTTTATGTTTCAATCTCATTTTAATTATGATTTCTTTGTCTTGAATTTATATTAAAGTAAATTATTTTATTATTGTATAATAAACCCTTTTCATTTACTTTATATATTTTTATTCCTGATTTTTTCAAGTAATAGTACAATTTTCCCCTCTTTTGTAATTAAAATTAATAAGAAACTATTTTTAAGAGAATACCACATCAGTTATCACATTGGTAAAAAATCATTCTTCTTAAAAATCGATATTTTATAAAAATGATTTACAATGGTTTTTTAAATTCATTTTTATACTCAATTTTATTTTTACAAAGTTTTATTTTTTAAACAAGTTGCTTTTTAATTTTCTTTCAAAAATGTCAACGGAACCTTTTTTTTAAACATGTTCATCATGAATAGAGGCCCTCTACCATCATGAAAACTCAATAATTTAAATCTTATTTTTAATGTTTCAATGGTTATTTAAAAAAATCATTATCTTTTTATATTGGTTTATATTTTAAATAAGTTTTTTTCAAAATTTAAATGTAATTTTCCCTAATAATTTTTTAAATTGATGTTTCATAATCATTTTCTGTCTAAGATGACATCCATTAATGTTACTCAAAGTGAAAGTGTTATTTTACTCTAATTTTTTTTTTAATATTTTAAAAAATATTTTAATCAATAAAAACAAACTTTGATGTTATTTATTTCATTTAATTATGGATATATACGTATATACCTGGTTTATTCTCACTTCCTTTGATAGGGTAATATATTCCTTATGATTGAATTAAAGTTAACTTTATATTACTTTTAAAACATAAAAACAAAAAGACCAAACCAATCTCCACTCATGAAGGTCAGAAATAATGAAGGATAACAGAATCTCTCCTTATAATAAGTTTAAAATCATCCAGAAGTGACCCCAAACCAATGTATAAAATGTGGTAATCACCTAGACACCCTTCATTGGAAAGTGCATCCACTGCAAAATTACCTTCTCTCCATGTTTTTCTGACCAAAATGACATGATTAAAAAATTTAATATTTTATAAAAATTTACAAAAACTTTCCAATGATAATTAACCTTTAATTAAAGAAATCTAACCAGTATGTATGAGTAAGATTCATCTTCATAAATCAAAGTTTCATACAACCTAGAAATCCTGAGTTTGGTTATCAAGGATCAGACCTCTTCTTCAATGGAATTAATTATCCCATAGAATGAACTGAATCACAAAGTCATTGAATGCTTATTTTCTTTTACCCAAAAACCTCCTCACATCACCCCATCCAAACATGAGACATCCACATTTAATTTGAGTCTTGTATTGGGAGCTCTCCATTTGATCCATCCGTGTGGGTTCGTTTGTTTATCTTCATCAATGGAGTAGTGTATGATAAGAAATATTTGTAAGCCAGTAGATACTATCGTACAGATGATTAGAATACCTATATCCTATTCCAACACCTTCACTTGAACCTGGATGAAAACAAGGGACACCCTTCATCCCTCTCTTTCCTTATTTCTAGCCTCCTAGATAGTCCAACACACTGATGAAAAAATCACTGCTCGAACCTTTGTCTCCACTCTTTAAAGATCATCCCCATGGAACCAATTTTCAGTCAACTCCATCATTGAATCCCTGCCCCTATGGATATCCATGACATACCCCATAAATCGTTAAATTTCCTCCACATAGTCAACATTGAAACATAGGTTCCACAATGATTGTTATTGTGGTGGTACATAACACTATAATTTTGATTCTAATCTCACTCCATTATTCTAAATGTTTTTATCCATTGGAAAATCCCCATTCCTTATTCTCTAAACAATAAAATTCATCTTGACCGGTACCACCTTGAACCAAATACTCATTTCCCAGTTATCAACCATGGTTTTTTATGTGAATCGGGTCCCTATAATCCTTTCAATTGAAAATCCTTAAGGATGAAAACATAAAAACACACATGTCCGGTTCATTACATGCATTATGATCATTTACCAAATGATTTTATTAATAAATTTCCATTTAATATGATACGAAGCAATATTATGAAACCCATTTTCATTCCACGGTTATATAATAAGTTAATACCTTATGATTGATATCCTTTTGTGTCACACATATGCATGTACATGAAATGAATGTGATGGTTGGTCTTGAAATTATATAGACCTCCAATGCATTGGGTGTCTCGTGGTGCACGACGGGGTCTTGGGGGAGAAACATTCGCTACCTGATGGACGATTAGAGAAGATTGGGTTCTGCTTAATCACTCATATCAGGTTCACCGTTTTCGCCTCGAAACTCCCAATGGTTCCATATCCAGCAATACATGGACCTACTTTCCAAAGGGACGCGTTCGCTGGGTGGTTTGACAAACGATGCTTAAGAACTCACATTGGTCGAGAGGATGGGAAGTTGGTCTCATCACACCCTTTTGGGGGGAATTATTGCCTGTTCTGGGACTCCCTTATAGATTTAAGACGTATTCATATGTTTGTGAATTTTTTGTTTATACCAGAGCATAGTATCCACTAATATCTCCTGGTTGTAAATGGTCAACTAGATGTAGGGGTTTGGAATCATTTATCCCTGAGGTTTACCATCCCTCATTGGATTAATGACCCCAAGGAGTCTGGAATCATTGAGACTGTAATAGTTTAAAGCCTTGTAATCAGGCACTCTAGATTTTATTGTCATCCAAGGGGGACAGATAACGACTTGAGTGTTTGGATCGAACACATGGTACAATCCTTTAACGTATCCCTCTGAGAGGAATCAGAATTCATGTAGTTCGGTTTGGTATGGGGCTTATGCTCTACGCTGCCCAGGGTTGGTGCGGTGGACCTATGTGAAGATAGTCGGATCGACCGGTTGTTGGGCTTCAAGCTCGGAGAGGCTTCCTACGTACCCTGCATAGGTGACAGGGATCAAATTCCATGTAGTTCGAATAAGAGTGTCAGAGAACCGACATGAATACTCGTGGTTCTAATGTTGAGTGAGCTTGAACCTCATGGTGGCTTCCTGCGTACCATGCCTTGACACCGATGAAAGTACACATATTTCGCATTGGGGTGGGATTTACGCTCTGAGGCAGTATAGAGTAATGGATTGGGGCTTACACTCTGAGGAGGCCCAGGGTAATGGATTGGGGCTTACACTCTAAGGAGTCCCAGGGTAATGGATTGGGGCATACACTCTGAGGAGGCCCATGGTAATGGATTGGGGCTTACACTCTGAGGAGGCCCCAAAGAGGATGTCATGGTCAATGCTTACTCTAAGCCCATGTGAGTCATGCAAGGTGTGAGAAACAAGAGGTAGCAGGGACCAGATGATCACGTCGTGAAAGGTGCGTCCGTGGGATGTGGAGTGGGGCTTACGCATATAGGTGGCCCAGAAAGTCGGGGCGTACTCCTAGATGGATTCCCATAGAGACAAAGTGGAGAGGGAGAGGGACTTGGACCCGAAGAAGAAAGGAGAAGCACCCTTCCCCAATACACCCTTTCTTGGCCACGAAAATGGGGAAGTATGTAGGTGCATGGGGGCTTCCTTCTAATGGGTAGCCTGCCACTCCTTGGGGAGGGGAGAAGTGCTCCAGTACTAACAAGTGGAGGGGCAGGAAGGGGACTCCTGAGCTCAGACTTTTCATTACCCTGGGAATGTGAACCTAGTAATGTTTCGAGAATACACTCAAGGACTGGGGAAACCCCTTCGCCCCTGCTTAACATGTGTATGTGAACTAAAAATGGCACGCTGATTCGCCTGAGGGTTACATCACACAGGTCTCATGGCTCTGGTGGAGGCCTCGGGTCGGGGCAGATGAATGGGCCTATAAGGGAGCTGCGGAGGATTAAGCCAGATTGGAAGTATTTTATCTGGCTCATGGAATGGGAACTCTGAAGGATTTGGCGGGCCACACAGGTGTATAAGTGGTGGATCCCTTCGCGTAGGGAGGTGCTACGTGCCTATATAGGTCGTCTACAAACCCAGGTGGTTCGCAGACTAATAGGCATTCCACGAACCAGGGTGGTTCGCGGACTGGTGGGCCTCCTGCGAACTAGGGTGGATTGCGGCGTCGGGTTCATCCCGCATACCAGGTTGGTACATGGGGGGGGTCCATGCGAGTAGTGATGGCCGAGGGAGACACTGGTCGGGGGTTCTTCGGTCGGGGCTTCGCTCGCGTAGGAGGGTGCTACACGGTCTGACAGATCGGAAAAGGGGCATAAAATCCATGGTCCGTAGGGGGTGCATCCACGGAGGGGACAAGGTTTGTGGCCTTCTTTTCTTTGTTTTTTTAAGTTCATGATTAACCAATTTGTTATGCGTTCTCGGTCCCCTATTAATTCGCCTCCAAATTCATACATGTTCAAGTTCACAAACTAGAACTTCGCTATTTGTGAAATCCTAATCTCCTTCCTTCGAAATCCTTCCGCTCGAATCTGATTGATCTTCAACTACCCTCCTTTTCCTTCCTTATCGATCTATTTTTATATAGTGGTGAAAGAGATGTATATGTGGTCATGTGGAACCCTTGGCGGATGCCCA
This sequence comes from Viscum album, assembly GCA_963277665.1. Taxonomy (NCBI): domain Eukaryota; kingdom Viridiplantae; phylum Streptophyta; class Magnoliopsida; order Santalales; family Viscaceae; genus Viscum; species Viscum album. The sequence continues at coordinate 1,797,033,329 of OY728130.1, read as the reverse complement.
TGACCAGAAACCTGGTTTACGGATGACTTGGTCAATCCACAACTCGTAGGGGGCATTGAACATATCTCTCCCATGAACAAAACTAGCTTGGGGACTGATTCGCGGCTGCACAGGGTTCCACCTCCATTTTCAAAAGACAGTGGATGCGGCCTCGGTCGTTTGACGCGGTCCGTGGCTGGGGCGGTTTGTGACCGGTTTGGTGCCTGTCCTGCTTCACGCCCACAAAGGATCACTGCCTCCATTCTGCGAACGACTGCGTTCCACGGAGGGGTGCTTCATGGAACCGGCTGTGTAGCGTTATCATTGGACCGGTCTGCGTATCGGTCCGTCTTGTTCCATCCTTTGAGTATTCCCCCCACCGTTCCCAATTATTTTAGGGGGAAATTGGGTAGAATCTCCCTTGGATTAAAGGTGATTCTAATTTTCCTTTGCATATTTTTCAGGACCCTACAAATGCCCCCCATCGGAATGCGGTCCAATCAGAACAAAGAGGAGTCCATTTCGATGTAGAGTTTTCCTGAAACATGGATGGTTTGCGGTAGGGGAGTGGACCTGGTAGGGGACCACGCCTATAAATACAGGGTCTCTTCAATTTTCTTTTATCGTATTCTTCGCGATACCAGAGCTCTCTCGCTTTTTTTTATGCATGCTCGTTCCTTCGTGAAACGCCTCGTCTGCAAACCATCTGCCTCTTCTACGAACCATTACTCGTTTGCACCGTACGTCACCCACAGACCAATCTCCCAACCGCGAACCAATACATTTAATTAATTAAAAAGTAAGTCACGACAGTCCGCCGAGGAACTCGCTTCGCTTTTTTGATTCTCCGTGGAATGAAATCTTCCAAACATTGAAAATTTCTTAAGTCTTCTAAATCTAATTATTTAAATCCAGGATTAAGATTCCGCCGAACAACCTAGTTCACGGTTTTTTAGCCAACGCTCCACGGGCCAGAGTACCAAGGACCTCTTCCACGTAGGGTTGGTTTGGGGATATAGTCATCGCGAACCACATTTTAAGGCTTACTTGGGAACCTTGTCGTGAAGGCTTCTTGACTCCTTTGCTATATTCTTTGTATTTTTGTCCAGATTTTATTATTCTGGACTAGCCATTTTCCTTGTTTTTATCATGCTGGGAGAAAACATGGTTCCCACATGCCCTTTTCCCATGTCTGCTGCCTAGCCTCTTCTGATTGGTGATCACCGCCTGAAGGATGTGGCCAGCTCTATTAAGGAAGGAATCCACTACTCCCCACGGTGCTCCTTCCTTTCCGATCAGCTCTCTGAGTCACAACGGGAGTACCCCTTTTCCAATAGCCTTCCTGCCTACGGGTTCGTTTTACTGTTCAATACTCCGATTCTGGTACCATCTCGTGACAACAATCCTGTAGCATGGATATTTACCAGCACTATCCCTTGATCTGTGATATCCTCCAGAGGGTGGCCATCCGTAAGGGATACAGCTGCTAGATCTATGTTGAATTGCCTTCATGTGTCCCCAACAGGGGAACCACGTCAGCTGGATGGGAAAATTCATTATTACTTGAGCATTGCCCGTAATTCTATAGTAAAATCCCAGAATGGCTGGTCAGCAGACCGAGACCTTAGGCCCGGAGGGGCATTTAAGTCAATGGATTGGGGGTGGTCATTCTGTGTTCACCAGAGCTGTGTAGAGTTTGAAGCATAGTTGGGAGTTGTAGGCTTGTATGAAGCTGTCTGGGTGTCCCAAACCTATACCAATCTGCCTCAAGCCCTCACCTGGAAACTTATGTGCCGTTGGAGTTTGGAAACCAACACATTTCATCTGGTCCATGGTGAGGTGGGTATTATTCTTTGGGACATCTTACAGATTTCAGGGATCCCCATCATTGGGGGTATGTTTGAAGAATTCATGCCTACCTCTTCTGTGTGGAACAATGAAGAGAGGACCTCCCCCCCTTGGTGAAGCAGCTTATGGACCAGGCCCAAAAGCATTCGAAGGATATGGCTCTAAAACAGCTTGTCCCATATCGTTAATGGGTCTAGGCTTTTTCTAGAGAGATAAAGTCAATGGCTCTCACACGCAGGCCCACAACCTGACCTAAGATGGAGTTTCTAACATAGAGGGGCAGCTACTGGTTGATCCTGGATGAAGGCCAGTTCATCAACTGGGGCTGGGAGCATGTTTCGGACGTTGATCGGTTGCTTCATCTGGCGGAATTTTTTTCCATCTTCTTGAGTGGATGGCTGTTGCCCGCACGTGATACTAGTGGTGTGCGGGACTCTACTTTCGTCATAGCAGATCAGCTGGCTACCGACAACGTCATAAATTTGGTTGTCCCGGTATTGGCAAGGATTTATCGGTTTCTTAGCAATATTACCGATGGGAGCGGGCCAAACCGGGTAGCAATCCCTTTTCAAATTCTCTGGGGATGGTTGGGAGTGCATATCAAGAACTGCTACACTTTCATCAACCCTCTTCAGATTCTAGGCACCTTATTCCGGCCATACTTGCAAATGACCAGTAGGGTCATGCCCGAAGAGTGGGTGACCTATGAAAAGGATGAACAACAGATGGTTCAGAATATGATTTTTCTATCGAGTGGGATCTTGAGTTTTGACCGTTTCAATTTATGACCATATCCATCCCTGACTGGTGAAATTAGGATTACCATATCAGAAGCATTTAGCAAGCAGGGCTACCTCTTTTCCCTCCGAGAGGACATTCTGGTGGCCCATATCGGTGGAGAATTGATCTATGAGGGGTACGGGCCTTGCTGATTCAGAAATTAATTTGGTTGCGTCCAGGAACTATGTCCTCCCGCACTCAATGGCGCCTGTGAGAACCACCATTTAATGGTGTATTGGTAACTATGGTTAATGTTTACCTGGGAAGATACTGGTTGTGAGGTTATGACTCCTGCGCTTGCTGACTCTATCCCTTTCTTGTCCAAGATCTATACCGACTCCTGGGTGGAGTCATTCCTGAAAGGCCAGCTAGGGTTGTGGGTGCCCACTGTCTCGAGTCCTAAGCCATCAACAAGCTAGAGGAAGTGAAAGGGGGATAGTGCTTCAACCAGGCTGGGAAAGGTTCTTCGCAACCCTACCAGTCCCGTGCTTCTGAGGAATATTCTAACCGACATAGGTGTATCTTTCCATGCCCTTGATGCTGCCTGGAGAGAGTCGGTTATTCCAGCGGATGCTACCTTCCTGACGGTCTGTGGTCAATGGGACGAATTCAAAGTCCAGTCATCCTTTTGTAGCCAGTACCCCCATTCTCTATGGAAGTATCTCCAAGAATCAGAAGTGGAATTTGATGGGCTAAGCTACATATCTGCTCCTGTTGACATTCTTTATGATGTGGACTCGGAGAGGGCCAAGCAGTATCTCTAGGACATCGAGGCTTATGTTCATTCCCACTGGGGTTGTGAAGTGTCGACTCATCGAGTATAGGCCATGTTGTGATTGGTGTTTGACGAGGAGGATGGAGAGAGTGACCACTCTTCCTGGGGCGGTGATCTCGGTGGTTCCCCCACTATGGCTGAGGCAAGAGAATCCCCCCCCCTTTCCCGTGAGGTCCCACCCATAGGTAGCTCCAGAGAGTTCTAGGGTGGCGGCGATATCCAGAAAACAAACACAGCCATTGGTGCCCCAACCAGCCCCTGCCGCTGCCTGACCCTCTCAGGTCGATCCTCCCCGACTAGTCATTCCTGTTGTGGCCGCATTTCCAGATGCTTGGAGGATTTGGGAGGACTTGAGGGTCAATGGATCAGATGAGGAGGTTTGGGCATTACTCCAAATGGGCCCTCTCGAGCTTATGGGTATTGTGACGATCTTGGCTCCACCCCACTTGATACTGGAAGAGGATCTGGAAGAAATAGTCTCCTCATTGAAGGAGATGGGCGCAGACATTCATTCACTCTAGAACCGGAATTATGGGTCTACCCGGATGTCTATGATGAGAAGACATCCCAAATTGTCTGATCCCAAAGAAGATGTTGTCTTGTTCTTCCATTCTAGCTTTCCTCCTCCTTTACTGTGAAGGTTCTAAAATTTCATCCTTTTTATGCAGGGTGCCGAGGAATCCCACGGGGCAATTCCTTCCCCGAATATACTACTTGTGGTACTGCAGCAGGTGAACACGCACTTTTGGCTATAGGGATCATCGAGTGGTGGTCTCCTGGCGCATCTGAGCTCATGGAAGTGACCATTGCGAACCCGGCTAGGGTCTTTCCTCCTCCGGATCCTCTGAGCGTTCTGAGCGAAGAACTGTCCTCTGGGCAGATCCAGAGACGTCAGCAGGCATCCCATTTATCGGATCGGCTAAGAAAGGGTACTTTGGGTAATCATGACTTCCCATTTCATCGATCTCAAACTCATATACTCTGATTCTGGCAGTTATTAACTAATTTGGCGCATAGTGTAAGGCCACTCGAAGAACTAGTCGTGGCCACCCCAGCGGTTGTATCTTCTTCCCCCTTATCATATGAGGGATCACCTACAGCCACACCTAGGCGTGATGAGATGGTGGGCCCTGCTGGAGGGGCTAGTGATATGGACGCTTTACTTCTGCCTTCATCAATCATAGATACTTTAGATGAGGAATAGCTGAAAGTCAAGACTCCCGCTGACCATACGGCCTATATGATCGCGGGGGAGGATGGGGTGACCGTGATTACCGAAGAGGCATCAAATCCAACTGAACCAGCTGCCTTAGACCCAATGGATCCTGTGGCGATGGAGGAAGAGCCTTCCATCAGGCCAGTTGTTGGAAACCTAGAGCGGGCCATTATTTTGTTTACCGGGGGAGTGATTTCCCCAGGCTTGATCTCCGTAGACAACCTCTTGGGCACAACGTTGGTAGTTGCTGTCCTTGGGTATGCCCTTAGGTCCTGCACACCATTGGGGGTCCCCATGACTCCTTTTCCTCTCGATGATGTGGCGTATTACTCGAGTGGTCACGGCGGCGCAAAGCTTGAAGATTCTGATGCCTTGATGATCAGAGGTAAGTTTCTCAACCTCTTTCCTCGGACTCTTTCCTATTCCCTTTTCTGATTAGGTATACATATATGTTTTATCGACTCTTGGGCTTTAGGACCACAACATTTGGCATTGGTGATTGTGTCATCGAATCTGATCTTGCTTGTGACCGCAACAGTCGGGGGCGATGTTGCCACGACGCCAGAGTTTGCGGTTGAAGCTGTATTGGTTCCCTCTTTGATGAAGTTCATCCCTGTATACGTATCTTCATTTGGGAGTGACTCCGAGCCCGATCAAAAAGTCATTTCCAATCTTCAACCTACTCGGCAAAGGGCTTGGGAGAAAATTTGGAAGCTGATTTCTTAGACGCCCTTGGCCGAGATGCTGACCAAATTACCGAAGCTGAGCAATCTATTTATGCCCCTGGGATTTGACGGCTTCGACTACCATGGTATTTATGATATATTCAAGCAGGAGGTCACTGATTGGGAACGACTAGGTGGTTTCAAATCTCACCTTACTGATGCTCAATCTAAATCCTACCTTTCTGCGACCCAACATCTTTTCTTAAAAGAGGACCGTGATCATACCAGGGGAGTTGCGAGACTCTAGGGAGAATTCATTGAGCAGTGTTCTCGAATGGAGGTGCTGAGGAATGAAATATAGCGGTTGTAGCAGGAAGAGACTAAGGTCACCGCCATAATTAAAGAAGGGGAGCAACGGATGGAGGAGGAGATGAGGGCGAGCTCAAAGGTGGCCCAGGAGGCGGAAGCTTTGCGGGCTGGTGTAGAAGCTGAGAGAGCCTTACTACAGAATATCAGTCAAACAATCAAGGATTCTCATCAGTTCCTGATACAATTTTTTGAATCCACTAAAAACCTAATATAATAACCTTTCAAGACATAGGAGGCTCGGGATTGTGGATTCCCTTCTTACCAACTTTGTTAGGGAATAATGATATGTTTTCCTAAGTGCTCTTGTCGTCTTCTCCTACGACAAAACTTATTTGGCGTGATTTCTGTGTATGTTAATTCACCGAACTTAGAATAATAATAGTTCATGAAAATTGATAAAAATGAATACAAAAACGAGCTCTAACTTTCGCCTAGATCATGGGATCCAGTGAGAATAGTTTGACTATTTCTAGGGATTTATAGAAAAAAACCCCATAAACATTTTGTATTTTATTTTAATGCCACAATATTTCCTAGGCCCACTTGGTGTGGACCCAGCGGGTATGGACTGACTTTTTATTAGGACTCCCTCTTTGGGTTTTCAACCTAACAGGCTTTGCGCCTCTTTTCGGGAGCGGTTTAAATTCCCTCCGAGAAGACTATCATTACTGATGTTTTAGGTCGAACAGATTTTACTAGATATGGTGGGGCGAGGGCCCTAATGAGTTTTGGTTGACTAGAAGATTTCTCGATATCCTTAAGACGCATGTGTGGGGTAACATGTTTATATTTGAACGACATGCATGGCATGTCTCAGGGCATGGGATCTGTATCGGCATACAGAGGTGGGAATAGCATTGCCTAGGGAAATCATGCCTTTGGTAGACGGTCCAGGGGATATCAATATGTAGAGCCGCTAAGGGCATGGTATTCATAGTCATGCAATGGTGTCCTTAAGTCAATAACCCTCCATTTCTGATTGCCTAAGGACTTCATGGATGTCCGACTTATGAAAACAACCATGGGTGGCTTAGAGAATTATGAAAACCACCAAGTGTGGCTCGGAAAGAGTGTGTGATGTATGAAAGAGTTTTAGAACATTGGTATTAATCGTGAGTGTGGACTCAGGGTCCTTGTCCTAGGAATTTATCTAGTATAATGGATGGTTGGAGCTTGGTGCAGTTTAATGTCATGCAGCTGGGACATTATCTAGAATGGAAAATCCTCCCCTAGTTCTCGGTAATCTCATCAGAGACATTCCACTGTATTCAGGAAAGGTCATGAAAGAGGCTGGTAAACTGTATCTCAGAGGGTTTTCGAATCTTGAGATGTCCATGGGGGATCAGGGTCTAAGAGGCATGTGGAGAGAATCATTGCCTAACGAAATCATGCCATTGGTGGAAGAGCCAGGGGAGATCAATATGCAGAGCCTCTGAGGGTATGATATGCATAATCATGCAATGGTGTCCTTAGAATAATGATAGAATTATTCTAATAGTCGGCCAAATTCAAGGAAGTTTGAGATTCGGGACCACCAGGGGTTGTTTATGAGAGTTCGGCTTCTTTTGAGTAGAGAGTATGGTTTATGAGGAGAGGGTACCTAGATATGGGAAAACATCTAGGAAAAATTTCCCAAGAATGGGTGAAGTAATTCCTACTCATGTTGGTGTGGGACAGTGGTTTGTTCATGTTTGACACATGCACTGAGGGATAGAGAAAAGCCTCCATTCCTTACTGAACCTATGACAAGTTTTACCCTGAAGTTTAACGTCATGCGGTAAGGACGGATTCTGTGCAGTTTAACGTCATGAGGTAAAGACAAGGAGCATTATTAAAGGATGTTGTGCAGTCTAACATTATGCAGCAAGGACAGGGGGAATTTTTAAACCCAGCAAAAATGCATGTAGTTGGAGGCATTTCCCTGGATGTTTGATGCTTGATCTTTGCAGTTTTATGCCAAGCGGCCAAGAGGTTCCATGTAGTTTTACATCATGTGGTAAGGACGTAGTTCAGATGGCCACTCTTGATCAAGAATGTAACTGGGCTTGAACACCTTGGCATGCCCAAGATGTGGGGAGGGGTTGATTGGTGTAAATCGTGGTTCTGGGGCTTCAAGGATCAAGGGAAATGATATGGGGGATCTGAGGCTGGTATGCGTACGGAGCTAGGAAGAGTATCGCTTGAGGAAATCATGTCTTTAGTAGACGGGCTAGGGGATATCAATATGCAGAGCTGCTGAGGGAATGTATGCATAGTCATGCAAAGGTGTCCACAGTTTGATAACATTCCACGTCCGATGAGAGTAAATGGTTATGAGGATCCGTGATTGTCTGGGCCACGAAGTCTGTCATTTAGTAAGAAAATATCTGGACATGTCGGGCATAATCGGCCATGGTTACTGTTAATGATTAGAGAGCCCCCTACACTAATTTATCTTGCATTCGCCGGTGAACCTTCACTCCATGCAGTTTAACGTCATGTGGTAAGGATGAAGTACTCCTAGTTTAGCAGTCATAGAGCTCAGACCATTGGGTGACTATTAATGCAGTCACTCGAAGGATAACTGAGTTACCATGCTCTGATATACTCTGAACAGGGTGGGGGGTGGAGGTTGTAAACTATAACTCTGTGGTTTCCCAGATCAGGAGATGTGGTGCGAGGGCTCTGAGGTAGGTAAGCGTACGGAGCTAGGAAGAGTACGATCCGAGGAAATCTTTCCACTGGTAGACGAGTCAGGGGCTATCAATATGAAGAGCCGACGAGGGCATGGTATGCATAGTCATGAAAAGGTGTCCCTGGGTCGATATCTTTCCACTTCTGATGGTGATGAATGATCATGAAAATCAGAGAATGCTCACAATACAGAGTTCGGCATGTGGGGATAATAGTGTCCAAGCATACAAGAAGCATCTTCACTGCAATTTTCCATTGAGTCAATGTATCCTAGACCTGGCTTGATGTTCGTAGATGCAGGTCATCATGTGATCCACGGGAAGATACATAGGCTAACAGGGTAGGGATACCCTGGAAACTTTTGGATGTGAAATAGGGGATGAACTTGTAAACCACTGCACTATAAATTTCAGGATTGAGAGATATGATATGGGGGCTCTGAGGCCGGTAAAAGTACAGAGCTAGGAAGAGTATCGCCTGAGGAAATATTGCCTTTGGTAGACGGTCTAGGGGCCATCAATATGCAGAGCTACTGAGGGCATGGTATGCATAGTCATGCAAAGGTGTCCACGGGTCGATAACTTTCCACTTCCAATGGCCATGAATGGTTATGAAGATCCATAATTATCTGAGTCGTGGATTCTGATGTATTGAGAGGAGGAATCCAAGTGTGCCAGGAGTATTCTCATCTTCTTTCTCCATATATCTTGGGTGGGTCACGACGAAGTCTGTGCAGTTTAACATCGTGCAGTGAGGACGTGGTCCGTGTAGTTTAACATCGTTCGGTGAGGATGCGGTATGTGGAGTTTAACGTCGTGCGGTGGGGATGCAGTATATATAAATGTGATTTTTTTTCTCGGCAGTTGGGCTATAAGATAAGACATTGGCATTTCTACGTATTCTGCGAGGGCAGGAATCAAGCCACACATAGTTCTTTCATAAATACACCCTGTGAAAGTCTGGTCCTAACACGGGGGGAAGGGGAATTTTTAAATATTATTATCCATGCATTTTAACATCGTGCGGTAAGGACGAGGAGTACACCCCGTGCAGGTCTGGTCCGTACACGAGGGGAAAGGGAATTTTTAACTTCTTATCCATGCAGTTTAACGTCATGTAGTGAGGACATGTAATACACTCCATGTAGGTCTGCTTTGTACACGGGGGGAGAGAGCATTTTTTGAATGGCTGGTCCATGATAAATAATCCAGGCATCACTACGTATCCCGCATGGGTAGGAATCCAGCCTTACGTAGTTCTTTTGAGAAATACACCCTGTGCGGGTCTGGTCCGTACGGGGGAAGGGGTAATTTTGGCTTAATTTTATGTGGCTAGGCCAGGGTGTGGAATTCTGGTGTCACTACGTATCCTATGAGGGTAGGAATCAAGAATCATGTATTTCTCAGAAATACAATACACCCAGTATAGGTCTGGTCCATACATGGGGGAGAAGGGGAATTTTTTTCTTTTATCCTTATCTTTGTCGTTTAACGTCGTGTGGTAAGGATGAGGAATACACCCCGTGCAGGGCTGGTCCATAGACGGGGGGAGAAGGCATTTTTTTTTCTTTTATCCGGGTGTAGCTTGGCCAGGATTGGGAACCCCGACATTGCTACATATCCTGAAAAGGCAGGAATCAAGCCGTACGTAGTTCCCTAAAAGAAGTACACCCCATGCAGGGTAGGTCCATATATGGGGGAAGGGGAAATTTTGTTTAATTTTATTCCATTTGGGAGTGGCTGGGCCAGGATAGGGGATCTCGGCGTCGCTTCATATCCTACGAGGGCAGGAATCAAGCTGTACATAGTTCATTAGAAGATTATACACCTTGTGCAGGTCTGGTCCGTACACAGGGGAAAAGGGAATTTTTAAATATTCTTTATCCATGAAGTTTAATGTTGTATGGTAAGGACGAGTAATACACCCTATGTAGGGTTGGTCCATACATGGGGAAAAAGGTCATTTTTAAATCTATTTGGGAATGGCTGGGCCAAGATTGGGGACCCTGGCATCATTAAGTATCTTACACAGGGTAGGAATCGGGCCATATGTAGTTCTCTAAGATCCATGTAGTTTAACGTCATGCGGTGAGGATGAAATACTCTTAGTTTAGGTTTATAGAGTTTGGACCGTTGGGTGCTTGGATGTTTAACGTACTTAACTAGGAAAATAATTGCTTTTAGTTATGCCGGTGAGGACTAAATACTCTTAGTTTAGGGTCATAGAGTTGGGACCATTGGGTGCTGGGCAGTTTAATATCCTAGAGCTCAGAAAATATCTTCTTTTATTTATGTCGGTGAGGAATAAATACTCTTATTTCAGGGTCATAGAGTATGGACCATTGGGTTCTTGGCAGTTTAGCATCCTACAGCGCAGTTAATAACATCTTTTAGATATGCCAGTGAGGATGAAATACTCTTAGTTTAGGGTCATAGAGTTTGGACTGTTGGGTGCATGGTAGTTTAACCTCCTGCAGCCCGGACAATAACTGGTTTTAGTTATTATGTGAAATACTTCTTCAAGAATCTCGCATTTGTAGGAGCGGTAGTGAACTGCCCATCCATGGTGATCAGGGCATAGTCTCCATTTCAGTAGACATTGTGTATAACATACTATCCCTCCCACTTGGGCCCCAGCATTGGAGGTTTCTTTCTGGGTATCATTAAGGTCCAGAAGGCCAACACCAATTCTCCTTCCAGGAAATAGTGATGACAGACCATTTTATAGAAGGCTCTTGCTATCCAGTTCTGATATACTTCCAGATAGTGCAATGTGTGAAACCACTTATTGTCTAGCTAGTCCAATTCACCTATCCACCTTTTTGATTGCCCATCATTGGATAGGTGATCAAAAATGGCAACACAGAGTGAGGGTAATTGGAGCTCAATGGGCAGAACTGCTTCTATTCCATATACTAATGAGTATGGAGTATCCTAAGTAGCGGTGCAAATTGTGGTTCGATAATCCCACAATGCATGGTGGATTTTATCCGGCCATGACTTCTTTACATTTTCCACCATTTTCTGGAGAATGTTGGACATGTCCTTTTTGAAAGCCTCTATCTGTCTGTTGGCCACCGAATGGTAGCAGGATGAGTGGTTATCCTTGATACCGTATTCTTGGTATAGTTTCTCTAATTTAGCAGAGTAGAATTTGGTGTTGTTATCCATCAGTATGGTATGAGGGACACCAAATCTGGTGATGATATTGGTTTTCACAAATCTGATAATGTTTTTTTCCCCGACATCCTTAAGGGGTACAACTTCTTCCCATTTGGAAAAAAAATCCTTTACCGTGAGGATATACTTCAGCTGTTTGGCTATGGTGGGAGGATATGGTCCCACGACATCCATTCCTCAGATGAAAAATGGTCAGGAGTACTTGTCTTGATGATGTAACTCTGGGGGTTGGTGTATGAAGTTGGCATGAATTTGGTATGAGTGACATTTTGCGGTAAAGGTCTCACAATCGCGTGCCACTGTGGGCCAATAGTACCCATGTCTTGGAACCTGATGGGAAATATTGGACGCCGGCTGATGTGCCCCACATGCTACAGCTTATACTTTAGTCGTGACAGAAACTGTATCTTCCCCATTGATGCATCTGAGGAGGATTCCATCAAGGCCTTGTTTGTATAGGACCTCTTGCTAAGCCACGCCACCATATAGGACAAAGTTGATTGCCCTATCCATTTTTTCTCTCGTTCAGCCCTTTATGAAGAAAGTTCTCCCCATTGATGGTAGTTTGTAATGGGGGTCATCCAGCCGGCGGCAGGAGCATATGGCTTAGGGATAGGAATGACTTCATTGATTTCCTCCGTCCTAGTCTGGACAAACATCTAGACCATTCGACGGTGTGCAATATTGATGAATGTTTCATCCTGGTTTGGGTCGGCTAGGGTTGTGGTCGCATTGGCTAATGTGTCGTTCTGAGCATTCTGAGATCGGTGAATAAAGGTCAATGTTGGTTCTGTGCAGAATTCTTCCATTAACCCTTGGACATGGTCAAATAGGGAAATCATCTCCTCCTTTTTAATAGCATAGTCACCATTTACTTGCTTTATGACCAGCTCCGAGTAACCCTTTACAATAAGGTGTTGCACTTGTGCCTCGATGTGTGAGTTCCAGACCTATAATGAGGGCTAGATATTCCACTTCATTGTTCGTACATCCCTCTAACAAGAGGAAGGAATACGTCAAGACATCCTTTCCCAGGGCCATGAGTATTATCCCCAAACCCACCTTGTTAAATTTTGGATCTTCCATCCCCATCCCATTTGGGCTTCAGGATGCATCGTCGAAGTACATTTCCCATGCTGGGAACACCTCTTAAACCGTGAAGATGTATTTATCAAGTAGCTCGGCGTCCTGTGTGGTGGTCCCAATTTAAGGGTGCTCTTATAGAAAATATGTTAATTCCTTGCCTTTTATGGCCTTCTGAGGCACAAACCAGATTTCAAACTATTGCAGGATGACTGCCCGTCGGGATAGGTTCCCTGTCAGCATCGTGCGGGTGAGAATGTACTTGAGTGGGATACTACGTGAGACCAAATGGACTTCATGATGCTACAGATAATGTCATAAATTTTTAACTGCGAAGACCAATGCCAAACAACTCTTCTCAATGTTTGAGTATCGAGTCTCATCATCAATCATGGTTCAGCTGAGGTAATAGAGACTGTTTTCACTACCGACGTCATTCTTCTACGCGAGGAAGGATCCTAGTGACTGCTCTTGGGCCGTCATGTATAGGATGAGAGGTCTTCCTTCAACTGGGGGCATGAAAACTGATGGGATTAAGAGATACCTCTTTAGGCTATCGAATGCATCCTGGAAATCATCTGTCCAATGGTAGGTAACCCCCTTCTTCATTAACCTGGTAAAGGGAAAACATTTTCCTGAATGGTTTGTTATAAAGCTCTTGATATAGGCCAGGTGTCCTTGGAGTCCACTCAACTCTGTGAGATTGGGGTGAGGTGGCAGGTCAAGGATAGCCTTTGTCTTTTCAGGGTCGACTTTGATGCCACGATAGCGTACGACGAAGCCAAAGAATTTTCCTGAGGTAACCCCGAAGGTGCACTTCAAGGGGTACATCATCAGACTATGTTGTTGAAGTTTGTTGAAGATGGTCTCAAGGTTTGATAGGTGATCTGAGCGATGTCTTTATTTGACCACCATGTCATCTACGTCACATTTGACGAATCTACCTAGGAATGGTTTAAAGATACGATTCATGGAGTGTTGATATGTGGTGCCAGCATTCTTGAGACCAAAGGGCATGACCCTGTAACAGAATATTCCTTGAGAAGCTCTGAAAGTAGTGGCTTCTTCATCTTCCTAGGCCATCATGATTTGATTATTCCCCGAATAGCCGTCCATGAAGGAGAGGCCCTCATACCCGGCCGTCGCGTCTATTAATGACTCGGTGATCGCAACCGGTAAATCATATTTCGGGAAATAATGATTGAGATCTCTAAAATTGATGCAGACGTGGATTTGTTTGTTCTTTTTCTTGATAGGGACACTATTGGCCAACCATATGGGGTACTGGTGCTCCCAAATGAAGCTTTCTTTAATGAGATTATTGACTTCAGCCTCTATTTTGGCAGCAAGTGAGGGGTGTGTCCTCCTGGAATTCTGTTTATATCCCTGGTGGTCTTCTGGCAGACCTAGGTGATGTGTTTTTACTTCAGGATCGAGTCCCGGCATTTCTGTGTAATTCCAGGAAAAGACATCCCGGTGTTGCCTCAGGAAGGATGTATATACCTCGTGCTCCTCGAGGGACATGGATGCACTAATGAGAGTGGGCCTTGGGTCTTCCTTGGTACCCAAGTTTATTTCCCCGAGCTCGTCCACTTTGGTGGAGATTCTTTCCTCAAATGCGTGTGGTTCATCCCTGAGATCTTCCACATCTACTTCTCCCAAATCCTCATATTCTAGATCTGACGGGGGGAGAGCTCCTAGCATGGGTTCTTGGGAGTCTGGAGGCAAGGCATTGTGGGTATACTCGGTCAAGTATTCTCCCCCAAATTGGGGGTTGGAAGACGCTCATGCATTCCCACGCTCGGTCATTGTGGCTAAAGACATGAAGATAGTAGAGTGTGTGTCTGAACCTAAACCCCTACTCTCAATATGGTTGATGGGCAGTACTTAGCCTCTGCTAAGCTGTCTGAGGGTGTAATCCAGAACCATTTCTAGACGATTTGGAGCAGGGATTCAGCCGACAACATGAACCAAAGGCTTCTTCCTCTTTTTCTCATAAAACCCAGTGTCAATGTAATGTGACTCGGAGAGCTCGAAAGGGGCCTTGTCGGCGTGCAATGTCACAAATTTCCCATTGACGTAATACATGATACACTAGTTGTAGGATGAAGGAACGACCATGTGCTTATGAAGCCCCGGCCTTCCCAGTAGGTCATTGAATGTTGTGTTTTTTCAGACCACCAGGAATTCCAAATAGGCCACAAGGTCACCAAAATGGGACTTTAGATTGATTTTTCCCATTTTCTTCTGTTCACTCTTGTCATAACATAACAAAGTTGTGTTTGAGGGTACTAGGTCATTCTCATTGTATCCCATCTTATGGAGTGTCTGTAGGGGAAGGCGGTTAACTCAGGGCCATTTTCAATAAATAATTTATGGATCTCAACAACATTTAGTGTGCCAGACACATATAGAGGTTTGATATGTCCTTGTGTGATGGCATCGTCATCCTGACCAATGAAGGAAATCACCGCATTGCATTCAGTCGGGCCATTCTCCGTTCGAAAAATCTCGATGGCATCTACCTCAGCCTGAAACTCTGGGGGGGGGCAGAGAAAGGCTTCTATATGTTCCTCCCTGAGGTCTGTTGACAATCTCAAGGTGTCCAGGATCGACAGTTTGGATGGTACCGACGCCAGCTGCTTAAGGATGTCGTATTTCTGCTCCATTGGCCGACACTTCCCCATTGTCAGGAGAGTTTTAGTGGGCAGCATAGGAGTCAGAATACGTGATGAGGAGGGACTGGTTGCGGGTTCGGATGTCATAGATGATCCCACGTTTTTGGGGTTCATCTTGGCCGGTTTGTTTGTGCGCACTAGGTGGCTAGATTCTTGTTCCTCCTCTGATGGGTACCGTAGAATGACAGGAGCAGAGTGGCCGCTTGTAGAGGTGGAGGGATATTATTTTTCATGCTGAGTATGTTGAAGGTCTCTCCCATGAGTTTCCCCGATATTGACGGTTTGGGCCGAGGTCCAACTATAGGGTTGTTTTCGGCCGCGACTGTGCCTCCCCTAGTATCCCCTGCCTCTGCGATTCCTCGTCCCGGCTCTTTGTGTCGGGAACTCAGATCCATAACCATACCCTTTATCAGGGAACAATTCCATAAGATGAATGACTTTGATTTAACAAATGATTGGCTCCTCATCCTCTGACAAGTCATCCTGGTCGGTGGACCTTGATGGTGCCTTTTGGTGGGTCGGTGCTCGTGGTGCCATGTCTGAGGGCATGAAATCCGGCAGTATCAGGGCTAACTTCGGCCTTGTTGGGGATGGTGCTCTTGTTCTTGTCTCCTCCCTTGATGGGTATCGCAGAATGACGGGTGATGAGTGGCTATTTTTAGAGGGGGAGGGATATTATTTCTCATGTTGAGTCCATTGAAGGCCTCTCTCACAGGTTTCCGTGATATTGACGGTTTGGGCCGAGGTCCAACCATAGGGTTGGTATCGGCCGTGACTTCGCCTCCCCTGGTATCCCATACCTCTGAGATTCCTCGTCCCGGCTCCTTGTGTCGGGAACTCAAGTCCACCCCCATAAGCTTTTTCAGGAAACGATTCCATAAGAGGGATGAAGTTGATTGAACAAAATATTGGCTCCTCATCCTCGGACAAGTCATCCGGGTCGGTTGTCCTTGATGGTGTCGTTTTGTGGGTCGGTGCCAATGGATCTATGTTTGGGGGCATAAAATCCAACCGTGTCGGGGATAACTTCAGCCTCGTTGCAGACTTCTCCTCTAGTGCTTGTCTCCTCCCTTCTTGATTACGCCTGGATGGCCAGTTCGTGGATGGTTTTGAGGCTGATATTGTCGGTTGTACGGCATCAGGGGATATTGGCAGCAACACTGGCTGTTGTAGTTGAGCTCAGAGTATTCCCTAGGCTCAATTGATAGTCTTACGAGTCATCCGGTTATCAAACTTCTGCCCCTTTTTCTGGTGACTTCCTGTCACCCCTCCCCCTTGTTAGAGTCGGTGGTAGAAATATATGTCACATGTGCTGGGGGTGGTCCCAGTTTGACCTTCCCGGAGTCTACCATCCTTTGTAGGAGGTCTTTGAAAATAAATCATTCCCGAATATTATGCCCCAATATTCGATGGTAGGGACAGTAGTCTAGACTGTCATTGCGGCCAACTTCTTCGGGTTTCCTTGGCTCTAGGAGGCAGTGAAAGTTGAAATTCATGGCGGCAATGAAGTAGCTACGGACCTATTTCTCTCAGAATGAGTATATTTTGTGTCTTCATTCCTCAAACTGGTTCCGCTTAGATCCTCTCTAATCATCCCGCTTAGGTGGAGGCAGCTGCAGATATACAGGGGCCCTTGACGATTTGGTGGAGGCCTGAGTGGTGGAGTAGGCGCCGGGGCCGGTTTGAGCATGACAGAGGACACTTCAGCTCTGGATACTCTCTTGGTAGGAGCCTGCGAGGATATTTGGGACTTCAAATTGGTCTGATGTAGGGAGTCCTCGATTATCTGGGAAACAGCTGAGAGATGGCGTAAACTAGTGGTGCACTCCAATGGTAGGAGCGGTGTTTGCAGCTCATCTCAAATATTATCGATGCATATGGAGAGAAACTCCTCTTGATGCATTGTACTGTTCAGAGAGTAGGTCATACCTTTCCATCTAGCAATGAAATCTGAGACCCTCTTGTTCTCCCACTGGTTTTAGTTCATGAGGTCGTAGACTGTTGTTTTAGGAAGTGTTGAGCTGAAGTGGAACAGGAACTGATACCGAAGGTCTTCCCATATTTTTATTGATTGGGCTGGCAGACTAGTATTCCAGACGAAGGAAGATCATTTCAAGGTCCTTACGAAGCATATAATTTTCACTGCTTCTTGTGGTCCGAGATTTCCCATCATATGGTCGCAATAAGACGTGTTGTACATAAAATGTTGTTCCGGATCGCCTGATCCATTGAAGATAGGGAATATAGGGCTCCCAAAATTGGGTGGAGGTGGTGTGTTGCTCTCCCAATCCGGGTAGGCCTTCTTCTCTGGCTATATCGGAGCATGTCGACCTTCCATTGCTTCCAATCGAGATGTCAGTGCCACGATGGTGTTGGTGAGACCCTAGTTTACATCATATTGGGCCCGGTCCTGGGCAGGTGTAGCCCGAGGCATTTTTTGAGGATCCAGCTCGGTTGGAACTAGGGGGACATGTGGAGTTTGTGAAACATTCAGAGGGTTCAGATGTACTCACTCTGGTAGCTTCATGAGTGGAGGGAAGTCTTGGTGTTCATATGGATCCACATTTAGGTAGTCGGTTGGGTCGGGCAACTCGTTGGGCGGGAGCCCTGGCCATGCTTCATTTTCTAGGTTAAACCATGGTCTTTGAGGTGAACATACCGGGAGTGAATGTTCTGTCTTTTCTTGGGACACACATTCAAAGGTATGGTTCCTCTGGAGTAGCTCGGCTTCAAGCCACCTCAATTCTTTCATCTCCTCTTCCTGTCGAGCGAACCTCTCTTCGAGCATAAGTGGCTCATTTTTATCGAGAGAATGAGGCGGGTAGAGGGTAACCGATCCTTTATTCTTATTCTAATTGGGATATCTCAGGGTGAGTAGAGGAGGGTTAGCTAAAGGGGCGGCCATATTTTGGGCGGCCCTCTGGTTCCGGGTGTTCACACCTGGTGTTTCATTCTGAGTCACAGCCTGAACAGAACCATCATCTCCTGATCCATCCATATCTGCACCATATTTGGTGTTACCCATGGGGTTAACCTCTATGGCATTGATGGATGTGTACCGCGGGGTAGAGAAGATTTCATCTTCCAAATAGGAAGAGGATCTCTCACGTCTTTTATTGAACTTCCCTCTTCTGTCCCGGGATTTCTTTTGGGCTCCTCAATGAAGGGTGACGCATAGATTTCTTTGATGTGACCTTACAGTATGCCTCTATTTTGAAGGGGATGATGATTCAAAGGATAGGATAGGGCAGTTACCTCCTCTTCTGACTGTCCTCCCTAGACGAGAGAATACTGATTCTTGTGGGGGAGGTTGTTGTTGAGGTGGTAAAAATTCCCCTATTCATGAGGGCTGGGGTTGGCACCATTCCTTGGATGTTGAGTCTCTTCCCATTTTTATTAGTCTTACGGGGGAATTTGTTGTTAAAAATTCCCCTAGCCTTACAGGCTGGGGTTGACCTAGATTACGATAGTGGCTGCTGCTATCTCTACCTGCCAGATCTCGCGTGCCCCCATTCGGGGGTGAACCGGGTTTGGTTCCAAGTTCTTCTGTTAATCAACCCCTTCTGAGGAGGCAGGAAACGACCATTGATTGGACTCTCTTAGGTGAGAGGCCTATTGTATGCTCTCAGTGGGCTGATTCAGGAGTTCTTGAATGGGTTGTTCCCATCGAGCCTGACACTTCTGGGACTTACTCAAGGCCTGACTCTGTTGGGTGTGTTACCTTTCTCAAATAGGGACCCCACTCGATTTCTTTCTTGAAGTGATGACATTGCAAGGAACCATGCTGAATGGGTTCTTCTGGGTGGGGAGCGGAGTGAAATATAGAGCTCCATGTTCCCCCCACCCTCTGATATGGAATCCCGTCGGAGCGTCACTGATGAGGTGACACAACTGGTGTAGCGCACAGAGGTAGGCGATCTCCATGTTTCCTTTGCGCCGCTTGGGTTGCTGCTTCCATGCCGAAGGAAGAGCTTCTAGGTTGATGTGACACATGAGGTCTCTTATTTTTTGACGTGTTCTACATACCCATCGTAGGGCAGGAAGCATGACTTCAGCCGGTGGAGGGTTGTCCATATATTGTAGCCGATGTCGTGCACACATTCTTCCGACAACTATTTGGGTATGTCGAATTGACAGGTAGCTGTGGGGAAAAACATAACTAGTATATCATCCCTAACCAGTTGTTTCCTCAGGTGCAACATGTCGGCATACTCCTCCACTAGTGATTCCTCTACCTGGTCGGCCCAACTGAGATGCTCACAATTAGTGTGGTCAGATGCATTGGGACCGGTAGGTATCGAATTATCATGTGGGCGATTCTGGGGTGGTTCCGAAGATTATCGTGGCCTCGGACCGTCTACTGATTGAAAAAGGATGTCATTAGAAATTGACTAGGAATCTGATATGCGCGACCCCATCCTTCTGAGTGCCTCGGCGTACAAGGGCTTTTCTAATCTTGATTCGGAAGAGGGAGGACCTTCCTGTCGATATGATATGTCATTGCGGGGAGGACCTTCGCAATGGCGGCCGCAGTGGCGAGGTCTACCATTACCACTTGACACCTCACATCACAGAGGACTTTTGCAGAGCATACCTTGGAGAGGACCTCCAAGGACTGTTTCATCTAGGGGAGGACCTTCTGGATGCATAACGTTGTTATTGGGAGGCCCTTCACAACAACTTCCATCATGGTGAGGATGCCCATCATGGTTTGACGTTTGATGTGAATCCTGGGTAGGACCTTCAAGACACACTGCGACAAGGGGAGGACCATTTTGTTGCATGGGGCCACTGCAGGGAGGACCTTTTCAATGGCGTCCATGGTGGCGAGGACTACCATCACAGTTGCTGCAATGGTGAGGACTACCATTACAGCTACCGTAAGGAGAATATCTGTGGCGTACACCCTGGGGAGGGCCTTCATAATGTACCGCAACGAGAGGAGGACCTTCTCATTGCTTGAAGTCTTTATGGGAAGGACCTCCATTATTAGTGTGGCGAGGACTACCACCATGATCTGATGTCTAGCTGCACTGAGTGTCATTGCATCGTAACCCCTGGGGAGGACCTTCAGGGTAGGCCACGATAATGGGAGGGCCTTCTTGTCGTGATGAGACGTCACTGTGGGGAGGACCTCTACCTTTGCGACTATGATAGCGAGGACTACTATCATAATCTTTGGTCTCACTGCATGGAGAGTTTTTTCTACATATACCCTAGGGAGGACATTTAGGGTGGACCGCAGTAAGTGGAGGACCTTCATGCTGCTCGAAATTTTGGTCACGTGAAGGGTGTTCAGGACTCGCATCAAAATAGGATCTCTCGTGATCGATCGATATATGCCCATAGGGGAGTCCTCCGCGGGTGCTATGGGGAGGACCTTCAGAGCTGCTGGTAGAGACATTGTGGGGAGGAACTTCTCAAGTGCTACTACCTCTCCCATAATATGGTAATGGGTGGGAAGGGTTCTGAGCCTTTGATATGTGCTTAGCGGCAACAGGAACCCCAGCTTCCAGTAGAGCGGTGTCACGAACCCGCCCTTTATTTTCCGGCTGCCTTCAGCGTGTTCAGGGTGCTTTCTTGCAGGCTGTGGGGACCATCTTCTGTTGACAATGACCTTCACCTTTGGGTCCCGGTCTAATTGGGTCTCGTGATACTGCCGGGATATGCCGATGAACATCTTGACTTTTATCCGGGATATATTCCTGCTATGTAGAATCCATCATGATGGACGGGTGTCCCCCAGTTGGAATAAGTGAAGCTACTCGATCTGGTTGCCCTTGCATCGCAGAATATAGCCAGTGACCCTCTTGGGCGGAAGCAGGGATTCAGATCTGCTCTGAGGCGGCTATCTCATCTCTTAGATGAGTCACCTCAATTGGGGATACGGGCTCACGGGCCCGAGTCCTTGATGTTTCCGATGATGAAATTACATTCTGGAAAGTCTGTATGATATGATCCGGGATCGATACCTGCTCCTACATCATTGAAAGGATTTTCAGAGAGACATCTTTGGCCAGAATAGGAATGAAGGCCCATTCCAGTATCGGAGTAGGAATATCCGGCTCCGGTCCTCTGCGGGTCAGTGGGTACTGACAATTCTCCTGGGTCGGGGAAGGTGAAAGAATCTACCCCCGAGCTGGGATATGCTAGTTTATCTCTCTGTTTGCTTCCACATCAAGATGGCAGACGTTACTTGCCTCCGCAGGGAGATGGCCCTGCATGTGTTGGTTTCCCACCGTATCGAGTTGGTGGCCTTTGTTGGTAGGGGGATGTGCTCGCCTATTAATTTCCGCCACATCTGGATGGCGGGCTTTGTTGATCACCACCATGCCAGGATGGTAGGTGTCATGATCATTTTCTAGGAGCTGGTCCTGTAGGCACTGGGTCGCCACCACGTTAGGTTGGTGGGCTTCACAACCCTAGGCAGGGAGAGGTGCCTGCTGGGTAGGTGATGTCCTGCGTGAGCGACATGCTTGATGGAGCCCGGCGGTGATGCACTCCTGCTCGTATGGTGCTGCCATGTCTGGATGGCGGGATTTGGAGGAGAAAACAGGTGTATGTTCCTGTTCATGATACATCTTCGTGACTGGGCAGCGGAGCTCCTCATCAGGGACAAGGGTGATGACCGATCCTGGGTTGTAAGTTTTCCACCCTCGTCGGGCAGTCCGAGGGACAGGAGCTCAGGGAGTGTGTTCTTAGATCCTCAGGACGACTTCCTCCTTATCGTGAGGGTGTTGAGTCGCGGTGCGACCGCGATGACATCTTCCGATGGGGGCCTTGGAGTGGAACCCCCGTTTGGTGGGGATGAAGTCCACAGGATCGACCTCATCCACCTCCCTAAGATAAGGAAGGTACACATTGTCCCGTTCCTGGGATAGGGTCCAAAAATGGTTTGAGATGGCAACAGGGCTGTCTGGATTTTCTTTCGCGGCCACTGTTGGGTGGGCGATGTAACACCCTGAGATTTTATGAAAAATATTCTTTTTAATTTCATTAATGTCTTGTGTTATACGCTACACCAAAAGGAGCTTTCACAACACACATCTCTGACCTCGCTTGAATTACACGCAATCGCGACCTTCCATGATAGCGTGTGTTGTACGCAACACCAAGTTTCACTAAACAACGATATGCTATTAAAATATTATTAAAACTAGCCGTTATGAATAGCAATAACCACTTTTTGAAATTTTTTAAATTTTATTTGTCAAAATGGATTTCATTTTTGGATTCGGAATATCGAAATTAGCTTAGTGTGAAATTTTGGTAATTTTCGGATAACTTTCATATTTTGATGAATAGTGGAAATTACTAAATTTTAATTAAAAACAACTTTTTCAATCGAAAAAATTAATAGTGATAAATTATTAATTTTAGTGGTTTTAAAGTATATTTAGAATATATTTTTACAATTTAATACAATAATGGTTATTGGATGTAATTTCACATTTAAACCACTTATAAACAAGTTTCAATCTTTTGATATTTATTAACTCTTAAAAACACGCTATTTGTTTTAACGACGAGAATTAATTTTTAAATTATTTAATGCAACTGATATGTTTTGAATTTGGTAAAATAGACATCATTTTTGAGTTCATAATATCAAATATTGCTTAGGCCTAATTTTTTGTATTTTTCTGAAAACTTTCAATTTTTGATGAATAGTGAAACCACTAAGTGGTAGTTAAAAAACTGAATTGTTCATAAAACATAATTTTACCGCTTCTGTGAGTGGAATTTCGAAAAACCGAGAGACACGGTTAATATCAAGGACTAAAATGTGGTTCAATGAGATGAAAATAATTTTTGGTGAATAGTAACTTTTTACTTTTTTTACCACGGTTAAAAGTAAATAGGGTAGTTAAGGGTAAAGATGATATTATTATTACCCTAACACATGTCCTAATTCTATTGGATAAGTTTAATTCGACCAAAAACAAACTTAGGAATAAAATATGACCATTCAGGCCCACTTGGATTAGATTAGGACATTTATTATTAATTTATTTAAAGAAGGGTTAAAAGAGTTAAAATCAATGTTTATTTACTAAAACATTTTTAATATGGGGTTATACATAAGATAAATTCGACTATAAATATTCATTAGAAAGATAAAAAGATTTCCTACATAATGGTATTTTATTTGTAATTTTTAGACATTAAATAATGTAATTTATTTATGACACAATGATGATGCAGTAATTATCGTATTAATGAGATATTGACATAATTGATGTTATAAACACCAAAATAAATGTAATTTGAGACTTTTTATGAATTCCACTTATTTTATAGGTTACTATGATATATTAGTGTTGATTTAATCATCTTTGTTCGAACATATAATTCTGTTATGACTTTCACAAAAATCATATATCAAATAGTGTCAAAATTGACACAAAATAGTTTTTAAATCAAATATTATATTATTAATTGTTATTTTATTCTTAAAAATCTAAGGTTCATCAAAATAACATAGATAAGGATATATATATATATTAATAATAAACAATTTGGGGTTCGTTTGGCATGTTATAGTAAGTGTATTAACCATATAGTGTAAGAAAACAAAAAGACATGGTAAAAGTTAAATTATTTAACTTAGAGTTAAATCTAATTGATAAGGTTAAAATAACAACCTAAACTTGTATAAATCCTATTGGTTGATAGGATTTCGACCCATCCCCACTTTATCTTCGAAATAAGACCCTTTGGAACCATTATAAACCGATTTTGACTTTAATATAAAATAATATTTTGAGATATTCCTAAGGTGCCCCTCTCCTCCCTTATAAAAGGACACCTCCTCCCCCTCCTCCTCACACCTATTTGAGCACTCAAGCTCGGCCAACCCCTGCCAAAATACCTTCTCCACTTCCCTAGAATAATCCTAGAGGTCTTGGTCTTCTTCAAAGACCAATCTTAGTTCCCTAAGTGGAGGATTCAAAGAGGCGTTTCAAAGAAGAGGTAATATCCATTACCGATCTTTTCAATTTCTTTCTTCTTCAACATCTTCTTCTTTAGTTGTTTCATGAAAAAGTAATCACATCAGTATTACTTACATACTGATATGTTATTATAAATATGAAACAACCCTAATTCACCTTCTATCCATCCTACGGAAAAATGAAATCACCGCGCGTGCGTACGTACGGAACACCGTCTCCACGCCGTGGTGTAATCTATTTTCCACCACCACCTTAATAGGATGGGTATAATGGTGTAATGAGTAACTATATATGATTATTATAAAGTGATATTGATAATTAAATAGTCTACATACACTTCAACACAATTCCACGGCCATGGGAACGATGTCATCGCTCGTGCGTACGTACGGACTACCGTCTCCACGACGCGATGAGATTCATTCTCAATGATTAACCATTCATGAATGATTATAAAGTATATATAATAAGTACTAATGAAATATATGATATAATAATTATACTGTATTTATGTAAATTTATATGTATGTCATCTACTTAATTCCATTCACTTCAATAAGGAAACGAAAACAGCGTTCATGCGTACGTACGGACTACCGTCTCCATGAACGGTGTATTTCATTCCATTTATCGATATTATATATATATATATATATATATTCTGACTATATATTATATATAAATCATGTTTTACATTCTGGATATAAGTAATCATTATCCAAGTAATCATATTAATAATTACAAGTTAAAAACACGAACGACAAATGAGACGATTTTACCCAAAACGCTACTTTAACATGAATTTACAAAAGAACAGGTAATATAAAGTCATAAGTGGACCATATATGATATAATAACAATGAATATGATTCTGGAATAAGTCAATAACATGATTTAAATCATTATATAGGAGGTTCGGACACTTACAAAGCAAGTCGGACCTAAGGTAAGGGAAATATCACAATCTCATTTTTATCCGAGATTGTTTATACTTTGGTATTTACTGGGGTGTATTTTATCATCCACATCCATGTTTCCTCAATATGTAATATTATTTCCATTCACCTACAAATGTTTAAATACTATTTTACCCTTCGGTGAGTTTTTAGTAAAAGTTATGAAAGGAATCTTTTGTCGTTTTTCGTACGAGGTACTTTTTTGACTTTTCCGACAAAAGTACGCGAAGAATGTTTTTTTAACTTATACGACATGAATGGATTTTTAAAACATTATTTCTAAGAAGAATCCTTTACAAGTTTTCAAGTTTATTTTTAATCAACTTATTTTAGTTTAATGTTGTATGACATGTTAAGAAAGGAAAAAAAAATTTGAAGTAGAAAGGATATTTTCCTCAAGAATGAAGTTCAAGTGTTTTATCAAAATTATTTTTCATATAAGATAATAAAGGGTTCTGTTTTTATCCCTATTATTACATTGATTTGATTATGTTGTGTTGGAATTATTTTTATGAATTACTTTAACGTATATGAATTGTTATATGATGTCATGATGTTTAAGATTCCCATTTTTATTACATGGGTTATGTAATGACGTATGATTTATGATTTTTTGGCACACATAAGAATGGTATCATTATGAGATGGGTGGGACCTATATATCCCTCCAATGCATTGGGTAAAGATTTTATATCTCATGAGATAGACATGGCTGGAATGGTAGGTTATACCGGATCAGTGAAACAGGACTGAAACAAGGGTTACTCGATTCAGAAAGGGACTTTGTCCACTATGATAGTCTTGTAAATGAGTCTTGACTAACAAGAAATGATTCTCTATGATTATGTGTGTATGCCACAAAGTTTCATGTTTTAAGTTATGATTATTGGGATTACATTTCACTTCTATGATTTATCCCATGTTATGATATCATGATCTCTTTTGCAGGATAAGATTTTCAAAAGATATGTTCTTATGTATATGATGTGATTGATATTTCTTTTGTTTACCCTTACTGAGCATTTGAGCTCACCCTTTTATGTTTTCTTTTCCCCATGATATAAAGAAAGGATTTAGGTTAAAAAAAGATGATCTTTATGGGAGATGTTGAATATCTTTCACCACAATTAGAAGATTATATTCCAAGTTTCCAAAGACACTAAACTATTACGATCCTTGTGTGTGTGTTTTTGTTATGTACTAAGTATTCCGAAAAAGTAATGTAATGTCCATGTACGTCAAGCTTCGGGTCTCTACAGTTGGTATCAGAGGAAAGGTTTAGTCAACCTTTGGAAACTAGGATGCGAGATCTTTAGTGAGATCCCTAGAGATATTTCTAAGGTGTGTCTAGGGATGTCTCTAAGGTTAAGTATATGTATAGGTTATAGTACTATAATTATGCTAACGATCATAGAATTAAACCTAAGATGTTAGATATTGAAGGTACTCCCCCTTTATTATGTTGTTTTCCCTAGCATGATATTTGCCTCTCACACTATTATTTTTGGGTTTTAGACGATGGCTGGAACCCGAAGGAACCGTGTTGATCAATGCAATGGAAAATGCAATGATTTCCCTCCTGAACAAACAAATGTTATGGGATATGGAGTGCAAAATCTTATTTCTATACTTACACATGCTATGAATCATTCTGGACTTCCAAATAAGCAGAGAAGGGAACAATATTCTATTGAGTCCTTCATGAGGCAACGTCCACCTTCTTTCAATGGGTCTTCCGATCCACTTGTTGCTGAACAATGGATCAATACCACTGAAAAGATATTTTCAGTTCTTCAATGTTCTGAACATGATAAAGTCATCTTAGCAGTATATCGTTTGGAAGGTGAAGCTGATCAATGGTGGAATCTTATCAAGAATACGAGGCCAAGAGATGAAATTGAGTCCATGGAATGGATGAGTTCAAGAACTTGTTTTTCAGTAAGTACTTCCCTCGTATTCTTCGAACAAAGATGGAAAAGGATTTTCTTGAGCTAAAGAAAAAGGATGATGAATCTGTTGGTATATACGAAGCAAATTTTACAAGACTTGCAAGGTATGCATCTGGCATTATCATCCAACCTGAAAGTAAAGTTGATCCATTTTTCAGTGGCTTAAAACCAAGTCTTCGAAGGGCATTAGCTATAAGAGACTTCAGTAGCTATGAAGAAATTGTGCGTTGTGCTATCAAGGTAGAAATGGAAGTTGGTGTTACATATCCATCTCATGGTTTTGACATGAAACGAATGATGGAGTTCAAGGAGAAATCTCAGAATAATGGTGAAAAGAAGATGAATATTTCCTTATGCACAAAGTGTGGAAATAAGCATGATGGATATTGTCTTAAAGGGACTAGAAAATGCTTTAAGTGTGGAAAATAAGGTCATCGAGCAGCTGAGTGTCGATGTAATGGAAAAAGGGTTTCTAATGATGTGAATAAAGAAAACACTGCAGAGAACGCACCACCAACACTTCAATGCTTCAAGTGCAAGGAAATGGGGCATTATGCTAATAAATGCCCTAATCCAAGGGTTAGTGATGATCGACATGAGCAACCACTTAGGAAAAGGATAAAGGGAAGTCACATGCGATCACTATTGGCGATATTGAATATGACAATGATGTGGTGGAATGATTAAGTGTTTTTGTAATGGGATTCCAAAATAATATTGTATCATGGAGTATTGGAATATTTATGTATTGGTCTAATGTGGTATTCAAAGTAATTGAGATATTTTTGGAAATAAGATGATATGCGCCTAATGAAGGGAAAACGAGAAAACGAAATGTTTAACAGTATTCATGAGCTCATGATTGATATAAGGACTAAGTGATATCATGGTTTGAGTATATAGAATTTTGAGGATTTTGGTATGTGGACGGTGTTAACATTTAACTGCATTCATGTTCTCACTAAGGTTCAATGGGTAATCAAGAGAATACATGATTAAGGACATTGAATGTTTGGAATGTGACCAACAAAACATATCTTATGATATATGGGGATCGACGATGGTGTTAAATCTCTGGTAATCGTTTTCACTATGTTATGAGAGTGGACTGCAGTATTATGGATAAGCCTAAAGATTGTAATGACTTATGTTGGACATAAGTTAGTATTGTTTAAGGATAAAAGTTTTTTCGATATTATTTATGGGATGTTATAGTAATATAGTTTTAGAAAAAGGACAACCTACAGGACGGGCGACAGCCCATCGCGTCGGACAAGGCTGTAGGAATCGAACCCACAACCGAAGTGCGACTGGCCTTTATCGCCTACCACTGGCCTACAGGAAGTCCCTGTTTAGTAGAAACTAGTTTTATTATATTAAGCGGTATGATATATGAATTATAAGTCCATTTTAGGAACCATATATGATTAATCTCACTATATAATGACTTATATATATTTAATAACTTTTGCTAACCTTTTGTTTGAGACAGATGGAATGACCCGTCATTCTATCACATGATCTGCTAACACTTCACAAATAACTAATTCAACTTCATTTATTTAAGAGATAAAGTGGAAATTGTTCAAGGCACGAACAACAGTGAGATTGTACCAAAATAAAGTAAGTATTTATTCTAATTCAAATTCTTCAACTTTAGGGAAACGATCTTGAAAACCAAAAATGTTGAACTAGTGCTCTTATATCTGATTAATCAGATGGTACCTTAGATCGTCACAAATTTATGGATTTGTGATTGTTGTCTTTTCCATAGCCATGTTCTCTACCACTCTCCATCAGAACATGATGGTTAGATTTTTCTTCCATATCCATATTTTCACCTATGTGGAAACCCAGAGATTAGTTTATTTGGGTAACCGTTATGTTTCATACTTTCGTTTTTAAATATTGGTTTTGGTATTCCTTTTTACGATGTGGGTTTCGATTAAAGAAACTTTCGAATAGTAAACCATTTATAACCCCGACGAATTTCGAGGGCGAAATTCATTTTAAGGGGGGTAGAATGTAACACCCAGAGATTTTATGAAAAATATTCTTTTTAATTTCATTAATGTCTGTGTTATATGCTACACCAAAATGATCTTTCACAACACACATCTCTGACCTGGCTTGAATTACACGCAATCGCGACCTTCCATGATAGCGTGTGTTGTATGCAACACCAAGTTTCACTAAACAACGATATGCTATTAAAATATTATTAAAACTAGTCGTTATGAATAGTAATAACCACTTTTTGAAATTTTGTAAATTTTATTTTTCAAAATGGATTTCATTTTTGGATTCGGAATATCGAAATTAGCTTAGTGTGAAATTTTGGTAATTTTCGGATAACTTTCATATTTTGATGAATAGTCGAAATTACTAAATTTTAATTAAAAACAACTTTTTCAATCGAAATAATTAATAGTGATAAATTATTAATTTTAGTGGTTTTAAAGTATATTTAGAATATATTTTTACAATTTAATACAATAATGGTCATTGTATGTAATTTCATATTTAAACCACTTATAAACAAGTTTCAATCTTTTGATATTTATTATCTCTTAAAAACAGGCTATTTGTTTTGACGACGGGAATTAATTTTTAAATTAGTTAATGCAACTGATATGTTTTGAATTTGGTAAAATAGAAATCATTTTTGAGTTCATAATATCAAATATATATTAGGCCTAATTTTTGGTATTTTTCTGAAAACTTTCAATTTTTGATGAATAGTGAAACCACTATGTGGTAGTTAAAAAAATTGAATTGTTCATAAAACTTAATTTTACCGCTTCTGTGAGTAGAATTTCGAAAATCCGAGAGACACGGTTAATATCAAGGACTAAAATCTGGTTCAATGAGATGAAAATAATTTTTGGTGAATAGTAACTTTTTTACTTTTTTTACCACGGTTAAAAGTAAATAGGGTTATTAAGGGTAAAGATGATATTATTATTACCCTAACACATGTCCTAATTCTATTGGATAAGTTTAATTCGAACAAAAACAAACTTAGGAATAAAATATGACCATTCAGGCCCACTTGGATTAGATTTGGACATTTATTATTAATTTATTTAAAGAAGGGTTAAAAGAGTTAAAATCAAAGTTTATTTACTAAAACATTTTTAATATGGGGTTATACATAAGATAAATTCGACTATAAATATTCATTAGAAAGATAAAACTATTTCCTACATAATGAGATTTTATTTGTAATTTTTAGACTTTAAATAATTTAATTTATTTATGACACAATGATGATGCAGTAATTATCTTATTAATGAAATATTGACATAATTGATGTTATAAAGACCAAAATAAATTTAATTTGAGCCTTTTTATGAATTACACTAATTTTCTAGGTTACTATGATATATTAGTGTTGATTTAGTCAACTTTGTTCGAACATATAATTCTGTTTTGACTTTCACAAAAATCATATATCAAATAGTGTCAAAATTGACACAAAATAGTTTTTAAATCAAATATTATATTATTAATTGTTATTGTATTCCTATAAATCTATGGTTCAGCCAAATTACTTAGATAAGGATATATATATTAATAATAAACAATTTGGGGTTCGTTTGGCATGTTATAGTAAGTGTATTAACCATATAGTGTAAGAAAACAAAAAGACACCGTAAAAGTTAAATTATTTAACTTAGAGTTAAATCTAATTGATAAGGTTAAAATAATAACCTAAACTTGTCTAAATCTTATTGGTTGATAGGATTTAGACCCATACCCACTTTAACTTCGAAATAAGACCCTATGGAACCATTATAAACCTATTTTGACTTTAATATAAAATAATATTTTGAGATATTCCTAAGGTGCCCCTCTCCTCCCTTATAAAAGGACACCTCCTCCCCCTCCTCCTCACACCAATTTGAGCACTCAAGCTCGGCCAACCCCAGAAGAAATCCCTTCTCCACTTCCCTAGAATAATCCTAGAGGTCTTGGGCTTCTTCAAAGACCAATCTTAGTTCCCTAAGTGGAGGATTCAAAGAGGCGTTTCAAAGAAGAGGTAATTTCCATTACCGATCTTTTCAATTTCTTTCTTCTTCAACTTCTTCTTATTTAGTTTTTTCATGACAAAGTATTAACATAATTATTACTTACATACTGATATGTTATTATAAATATGAAACAACCCTAATTCACCTTCTATCCATCCTACGGAAAAATGAAATCACCGCGCGTGCGTACGTACGGAATACCGTCTCCACGCCGTGGTGTAAACTATTTTCCACCACCACCTTAATAGGATGGGTATAATGGTGTAATGAGTAACTATATATGATTAATATAAAGTGATATTGATAATGAAATAGTCTACATACACTTCAACACAATTCCACGACCATGGGAATGATGTCATCGCTCGTGCGTACGTACGGACTACCGTCTCCACGACGCGATGAGATTCATTCTCAATGATGAACCATTCATGAATGATTATAAAGTATATATAATAAGTACTAATGACATATATGACATAATAATGATACTGTATTTATGTAAATTTATATGTATGTCATCTACTTAATTCCATTCACTTCAATAAGGAAACGAAAACAGCGTTCATGCGTACGTACGGACTACCGTCTCCATGAACGGTGTATTTCATTCCATTTATCGATATTATATATATATATATATATTCTGAATATATATTATATATAAATCATGTTTTACATTCTGGATATAAGTAATCATGATCCAAGTAATCATATTAATAATTAAAAGTTAAAAACACGAACGACAAATGAGACGATTTTACCCAAAACACTACTTTAACCTGAATTTACAAAAGAACAGGTAATATAAAGTCATAAGTGGACCATATATGATATAATAACAATGAATATGATTCTGGAATAAGTAAATAACATGATTTAAATCATTATACAAAAGGTTCTGACACTTACAAAGCAAGTCGGACCTAAGGTAAGGGAAATATCACAATCTCATTTTTATCCGAGATTGTTTATACTTTGGTATTTACTGGGGTGTATTTTATCATCCACATCCATGTTTCCTCAATATGTAATATTATTTCCATTCACCTAAAAATGTTTAAATCCTATTTTACCCTTCGGTGAGTTTTTAGTAAAAGATATGAAAGGAATCTTTTGTTGTTTTTCGTACGAGGTAATTTTTTGACTTTTCCGACAAAAGTACGCGAAAAATGTTTTTTTTAACTTATACGGCATGAATGGATTTTTAAAACATTATTTATAAGAAGAATCCTTTACAAGTTTTAATGTTTATTTTTAATCAACTTTTTTTAGTTTAAAGTTGTATGACATGTTAAGAAAGGAAAAATGTTTTTGAAGTAGAAAGGACATTTTCCTCAAGAATGAAGTTCAAGTGTTTTATCAAAATTATTTTCCATCTAAGATAATAAAGGGTTCTGTTTTTATCCCTATTATTACATTGATTTTATTATGTTGTGATGGAATTATTTTTATGAATTCCTTTATCATATATGAATTGTTTTATGATGTCATGATGTTTAAGATTCCCATTTTTATTACATGGGTTATGTAATGATGTATGATTTTTGATTTTGTGGCACACATAAGAATGTTATCATTATGAGATGGGTGGGACCTATATATCCCTCCAATTCATTGGGTAAAGATTTTATATCTCATGAGATAGACATGGCTGGAATGGTAGGTTATACCGGTTCAGGGAAATAGGACTGAAACGAGGGTTACTCGATTCAGAAAGGGACTTTGTCCACTAAGATAGTCTTGGAAATGAGTCTTGACTAACAAGAAATGATTCTCTATGATTATGTGTGTATGCCACAAAGTTTCAGGTTTTAAGTTATGATTATTGGGATTACATTTCACTTCTATGATTTATCCCATGTTATGATATCATGATCTCTTTTGCAGGATAAGATTTCCAAAAGATATGTTCTTATGTATATGATGTGATTGATATTTCTTTTGTTTACCCTTACTGAGCATTTGAGCTCACCCTTTTATGTTTTCTTTTCCCCAGGATATAAAGAAAGGTTTTAGGTTAAAAAAATAAGATCATTATGGGAGATGTTGAAGATCTTTCACCACGATTAGAAGATTATATTCCGAGTTTCCAAAGACACTAAACTATTACGATCCTTGTGTGTGTGTTTTTGTTATGTACTAAGTATTTCGCAAAAGTAATGTAATGTCCATGTACGTCAAGCTTCGGGTCTCTACAGGTGACCAGCGGGTCTTGGCGGATTGGAGGGTGTGTATGTCCGCCTTCACTGTTGGGAGAGTACCGTTCACGTTGTACTCTCGGATCAGCTCATCCGAGACCCAGTGTTGAAGATTCTGGGTAGGTGATGGGGTCCACCGTTGGTGAGGAAGTCAGGTAGTTTCATTGCTAGAAGCACATGCCTGTGAGTTCCTTCATGACGCCATTGGATCGAAGGGAGTTCTGAGTCGTACCTATAAAAATATTTTAACAAATATAAACAGAAAACTCGTCAAAGTGTCATAGCATGACCCCATGCGTAATTAATGACCTTTCTTGTCCCTCTTTGTGAGTATAAAGGGGGCACAGGGTGGGATTAGATTAAATCTGTCATGGTTGGTTAAAGATTCACGTCGGGTTCACCATTTTTTATCTTGTGGTGCACGATGGGGTCGTGGGGGAGAAACGTGCGCTACCCGACGGTTGGTTAGAGAAGATTGGGTTCTTCTTAATCACTCATATCGGGTGAACCGTTAATTCCTCGAAACTCCCAACAGTTCTATATCCCGAAATACATGGACCTACTTTCCAAAGGTAGGCGTTCGCTGGGTGGTTTTACCAGCGATGCTTAAGAACTCACCTTGGTCGAGAGGATGGGAATTCGGGATCATCGCACCCTTTTGGGGGGGGGGATTATTGCTTATTCCGAGACTCTCTTATAGATTTAAGATGTATTCATATGTTCGCGAATATTTGGTTTATAACTAAGCATAGTCTCCATAGATTTATCCAGGTTGGAAATGGTCAACTGGATGCATGGGTTCAGAATCATTTATGTTCGAGGTTTACTATCCCTCATTGGATTAATGACCCCAAGGAGTCTGGACTCATTGATATGGTACTGGTTTAATTCCTCATAATCAAGCACTCTGGAGTTTATTTTCATCCAGGGGGAGACAGATAATGACTTGAGAATTTGGATCGAACCGGTGGTAGGGGCCTCCTACGTATCCCTCTGAGAGAAAGTAGAATTAATGTAGTTCGGTTTGGTATGGGGCTAAAGCTATAGGGTGCCTAGGGTTGGTGCGGTTGACAGATGCGAAGATAGTAGGATCGACCTGTTGTTGGGATTGAACCTCAGGGATGCTTCCTACGTACCCTGCCTAGGAGACAGGGATCAAAGTCCTTGTAGTTAGAATAGGAGTATCAGAGAACTGACGTGAATGTGGACCTGGGGGTCCAATGGTGAGTGGTCGTGAACCTCATGGAGGCTTCCTATGTACCATGCCTTGGCACGAATCAAAGTCCTTATAGATCGTATTGGGGTGGGGATTAAGCTCTAAGATAGCCCAGAGTAATGGATTGGTGCTTACACTATGAGGAGGCCCATGGTAATGGATTGGGGTTTACACATTGAGGAGGCCCAGGGTAATAGATTGGGGCTTAAACTCTGAGGAGGCCCATGGTAATGGATTGGGGCTTACACTCTGAGGAGGCCCATAAGAGGATGTCATGGTTGATTCTTACTCTAAGCCCACGTGAGTCATGCTCGGTGTGAGAAACAAGATGCGGTAGGGACCAGACGATCACGTCGCGAAAGGTGCGTCTGTGGGAAGTGGAGTCGGACGTATGCATAGAGGCGGTCCAAAATGTTGGGGCTTACTCAGTGATGGATTCCCATGGAGACAAATCAAAGAGGGAGAGGGACTTGGCCTCGAAGAAGAACGGAGCAGCACCCTTCCCCAATACGCCCTTCCTTGGACATGGTCGTGGGGAAGTACGGAGATGCATGAGGGATTCCTTCTTATGGGTATCCCGCCACTCCTTGGTGAGGGGAGAAGTGCCCCATTTCTAATAAGTGGAGGGGTAGGAAGGGGAATCACAGGCTCGGACTCCGCATTACCGTGGGAAATGTGAACCCCAGAATACTTCGGGAATCCGATCAAGGGCTGCTAAAACCCCTTCACCCCTATTTACCGTTGGTGTGTGAACTCAAAATGGTGCGCTGATTCAACTGAGG
Source organism: Viscum album (assembly GCA_963277665.1). Taxonomy (NCBI): domain Eukaryota; kingdom Viridiplantae; phylum Streptophyta; class Magnoliopsida; order Santalales; family Viscaceae; genus Viscum; species Viscum album. Next base: position 1,796,997,992 of record OY728130.1, on the reverse strand, counting down.
GTTACATCACATGGGTATGGTGGCTCTAATGGAGGCCTCGGCTTGGGGTCGATGAATGAGCATATGAGGGAGTTGCGGAGGATCAGGCCGGATTGGAAGAATTTTATCTGTCTCAGGAATGGGAACCCTGAAGGATATAGTAGGCCACACAGGTGTATGAGTGGTGGAAACCTTCGCGTAGGGAGGTGCTACGCACCTGGAGAGGCAGTCTGTGAACCAGGGTGGTTTGTAGACTGATGGGCATGCCTCGAACTACGGTAGTTCATGGGCTGGTGGGGCTGACGCAAACCAGGGTGGATCGCAGAATTAGGTTTGGCATGTGTACCAGGTTGGTACGCGGGAGGGGTGGGGGGTCCATGCGAGCAGCGGCGGCCGCGAGTTACGCTGGTTGGGGGTTCATCAGTCGGGTCTTTGCCCGCGTAGGAGGGTGCTACGCGGTGTGACGGATCGGAAAAAGAGCATAAACTCCCTGGTCCGCGGGGGGTGCATCCACGTAGGGTCCATTGTTCGTCGTCTTCTTTTTAATGTTATTTTATGTTCTCGGTTCACCAATTTTTTATACATTTTCGGTCCCTTATTAATTCTCTTCGTGCTTCATACCTGTTCTAGTTCCCGAACTGGAACTACATTGTTTGCGAAATCCTAAGCTCTTTCCTTCGAAATCCTTTTGCCTGAATCTGATCGATCTCCAATTTCCCTCCTTTTCCTTCCTTCTCGATCTCCTTTTATAGACTGGGGAAAGAGATGTATCTGGGGTGATGTGGCACCCTTTGCGAAGGCCCATGACCGGAATCCCAATTTACGGATGACTTGGTAAATCCTAAACTCGTGAGGGGCATTGAACATATCTCTCCTGTGAACCAAACTAGCTCCGGGAGTGCTTCATGGCCACGCAGGGTTTCGCCTCCATTCTGCGAATGACAGTGGATGCGGCCTGGGCTGGTCAATGCGGTCCGAAGCTGGGGCAGTTCGTGATCGGTTTGGCGCCCGTCCTGTTTCGCGCCCGTGGAGGATCTCCGCCTTCATTCCTTGAACGACAGCAGTTTGCTGATGGGGTGCTTCACGGAACTGGCCGTGTATCATTATCATTAGACCGGTCTCCGGACCGGTTCATCTTGTGCCATCGTTTGAGTATTCCCCCCACATTTCCCAATTCTTTTGGGGGGAAATTTGGTATAATCTCCCTTGTATTAAAGGGGATTCTCATTCTCCTTTTCTGATTTTCAAGACCCTACATTGTGTAATGTTTTAGTCTCATGAGACATCATGTATAGAATTATGGAGTGATCTTTATCCATCATGGGACTCTTTATACCAAGTTATGTGTTCTTGTTAGTTATCCTTAACTTGTTTTTATGTCATGTTTTATGATTTTTTCACTTTTCTATGTTTCCATGATATTATGATATCATGATCCTTTTGTTATTCTCACATTTGATTAATCATGTGACTTCTCTTTTATAATATCATATTATATGATTGACTAACATGTTATGTTTCCTTGTCTTGTTTATTCCCTTACCATGATTTCTAGATCATCCCTATATTTCATGTATTACCTAGGTTATGATATATATATTTAGGAATAAGAAATATTTTTAAGAGCTCACTATGGAGAATAAAATAAGGATTCCATGTTTTAGCTTCCTTTTATGTAATAAGAACTTAGTCTTCCAATAACACTAGGCCTTTACCATCCTTGTGTTGTAGTAATGAATATTTATGTTTATAAATCATGTTATAATATGTGTAAAAGTCTTAAGTCATCATATTTGGTTTCATAGGAAACTTTTATCTAACCATTTGAACTAGGATAAGAAAACTTTAGTGAGAATCACAATGATAAGCCTGATAATATGACTATTTATTGAAAAATAACCTAGAATCCTAGTGAAGTATAGAGTGAGTGGTTTCAATGAAATTAAATCTATTTGTGGATATTACAAGTGGATGTGTTTTTCAAAATGATCTACGTAGGGGTAATAACTCTGAAAAAGGTGCATCATTCTTGACATGAATGTTACCAGGTAAATGAAAATGGGTCTTAATGCACACCAGGTTTGACATCCGGGGATATGCTTTGGAAATTTTTAAAAACATTACAAACCATCCTGAAATATTTGAATAGATGATGATCATGGATGAACTAGGTTAAACCTTTAGTGTCTTGGGTTGATAATACTAAGGTTTATCATAATTTTGAAGGCATAAATAACCATTTTGATGTTTTATGTTATAAAAGTCTATGACAAATAATAGTATTTGAGGAGGCATTTATTGTAATACAACCCTTGTGTTTTGTATTAGTTTAAGAAAATAATTAATAATGGCATTATATTTTGTGGAAATAGTTTCAATGGTATTGGTAACCTTTAGGGGTTTTCCTATACCCTGATGTTAAGGTAATAATATTCTATTTTTTGGATAAATAATAATTTCATAAGAATTAGTTGTTATAAACTCATTTTAGGATTAATGTTATTATGACATGATCATCATTTTTTTGGGAACAATATAGGAATTAAATAAAAATGTTTTTAGAAAAATGAAAATCATTATTATAGGTGATAACCCATCACATCCAACTAGGTCGTGGGGCCTAAACCCATAACTAAAGGATGATGAGGGTGAATTTCTTACCACCAACCAATGTGATGTACCAGTTAAAATAACCTAGTTTTTTACTTAAATGGTTTGGTGGATAGATATTAATTTTATTTGGCGAAACATATTATATGATAAAATTATTTTTATTTTCATAGTATTCTTATTTTAATAATGTTATTTTTTGAAATTTTTTATTATGTTAATATATACATATAACCTCAATGTTTAACAGAAACGATTATTTGCGAATAATACTATCATGTTTTTAGAGATGTAAGTTAAAAGGGTATTAGGAAACCTTTGAGGTTATAACCTTCTTTCATATTAATATTGTGGAGATAATTTGGAATATATGGTTATTTATTTAATGAATAATATATGTTAAACCATTAGTTTCATTTTTTAAAATTGGATTTTAATATATTCATATTCATATTAGGATTTATTTTACCTAGTTCTGTCCTTTTTTGTTTTAATAAATATAGGAGGAATATATTTGTTGTTTTTTTACGGATCTTATGACATATTAAAAGTTAATTTTAGTGGTTTATGAATTAAAAAAGTATATTAGATATTCATTTCCATTAGATTAAGAAGTAAATTGGAAATTGATCGAAGCATAATGAAAGGATTAAATTGTTGTTATAAAATAAAAAATATATAAAGTAAGAATAGTTTTTGGTCTTCTTTATCTTGATAGATAAAAATAATCCCTCAACTCTAGGAAAAGGATCTAGAAACAAAAAATTTATCATATTACCTTCACATATGAAGAATAAATGGTCTTTTAAATCATTATAGATTTATGGTTTTGTGGTTGTTAATTGTACCTTGATCATTCGCTTTTTCATGATTAATGAGCTCTATCACCCTCCATAATTATTGATACCTTTCTTCTATGTCCATGTTTTCTATTTCCAATAATGTTCTCTAATTTGGAACCCTAGATATGTGTTATTCTAGATAACCTTTTTATTTTCGTTTCCCTCTTTTTATTTCGATGTTTTGTCCGCCATTTTTGTGACGTGGGATTTCGACAAAGAATTTTTAATGCCAGACCATTGATTATTGAGTAAAAGTACATATTGGAAGGATAAAATTTCTTTTAGTGGGTATAATGTAACAGCCTAAGAATTTTGAATTTATTTATCTTTAAATAAATTCACCCACTTTGATATCTTGAGACACACATAACACTAGCTTAAAATAATACACGATACTCTATTAAAATATTATTATTTAAACTTGACCATTATAACCTAGCCATTAAGTTGCTTGGTATGAATAAGAATATCTAAATAAAAAATTATACAGTTTACAAATTTATTTAATAAATTCAGTGGTTATATATTAATTAGAAATAAAATAATAACGATTTAAAATAAAAATAAACGGTTTTTGAAAACTGTATATTTTCTAAAAGGTGGTTTTGTCACGCTTTGCAAAGATAATTTAAAATTAATTATTACAACTTTTATAAAAAAATATATAAAAAAATAAATATGATTTTTCAAATCAGAATATTGATATTAATTTACTGTAAACTGTTTGTTTTTTTCGGAAAATATTAATTTTTCAATGAATAGCAAAAAATACCGATTTTTACCGAATTTTTATTCCTTTTTAATAAATTAGTTACCATTATTATTTTAATTTTATTTAAAATTAACATAATTATGATTTATTTATATGAAATCCAATAAATTTTATTTAAATAAAATTTGCACTAGCTTTAATTACAAGTTTATTTTTAAGCTTTAGAACACCATTTTTCTAAAAACTATTTTAAAGTGCAAATTGTTTCCCCATTTTTAAATAATTAAAATAACCCCTAATTAGATGTTATTTCAAGGAAATTTATATATTACATATATATAAATATTAATTTAAATCCATCTATTTATTTTTATTTTTCATATAGTTAATATGAGATCACTTTTTTTAAAAAAATACATTTCTTGAAAACCCTATTTTTTCGGCACGTCTACGGGCTTAATTAAAAATTAAATTCTTCAAATTATATTAGTTGAATTTGGAAAAATAAATTTAATATTTTTAATAAAAATAATATATATTATCTAAAAAATGAAACTTAATTTTTTACCATAATGATTAGTGAAAAAAGTTGAACTTATTTACCATATTAAATATAAAAACGGGTTTACTTAGCGGTTAAAAATCAAAGTATGAGGGTTAAAAATTAAAAAATACATGTAAAATTCCTATTATATAGTAATATTTTGAACCTATATCTTATAAAGTTCTTAAATGGTCTATTCTGTAGCCTTGTGTCATGAAAACATTGGTGCAATTCATTCTTTTAAAAAATTCCAAATGTGTCATCTCCCCAACTTATAAAAGGCTACCACTATCCACTAATTTTAACATATAAAAACCCATTGGTTTGATCTATAACTAAATAAATCAGTTCAATAATTATCTCCCCTCATCCTAGGATACTTTTTTACAAATATAGCCAACAAGTTCTTTTGGGTCAATCCAAAAGACTAATGAATAAAAGGTAACATCCTTAAACGAGTGTTTTATATTATTTATTCCTCCCCCTCATTAAAATATTTTTTAACCATGATTATATAATATAATAATTATATTACATATAATTAAAAAATTTATTTTAATTTAATGGACTAAAATCATCCCCTTTCTTATTAAATGGGAAACAAAATCATCAATCGTGTGTATGATAGACAACCACCTTATAAAGTGATGTAATTCATTTTACATAATCAAATATCAAGACTATGTACAATTATTTATCTTATATTTATGTATGATATTTATGATAAAATTATACTTTTTTAATAATAATATCACATACACCTTCTTAATTTCCATTCCATAGGGAATATGATAATGTCACTCATCTGTATGGCAGACTCCCACCTCACGAAATAATGTGAATTGTGTTTCACTTACAATTTACATATATGGTAATAAGGATTAAATTTCTATCAATATTGGTTATTAATGATATATTAATCATTTTTTTTAAAAAATGTATTATATAAATTCTTACCTTATCATCCACTGAATAAGTGACAACAACACTCGTTTGTACGATGGACAATCCACATGTGAAGCAATGCGATTCATTTTTCACTAATAATTTGCATGAAATGTAATAAAGACAAATTTTATATTGATATATTATATCCATGAAATATTAATAATTATTTAAAATAAATAAATCATATAATTTATTACCTTACCATCTGTTGAATAAAATATAATTTTGTTCAGTTGTACAGTATACTACCGCCTCACGAAGTGATACAATTAATTTTTCCCGTAATATTTACATGAAAGATAAAAACTGATAAATTTAATTAATTTAAGTGATATATATATGAAATGATATTTATTATGGATAATCAATATAAAATTTACTTCCTCACCCTTTCTCCAACTATGTAAATGATAACATCACTCATGCATATGTACGACCTACCGTCTCTATGAAGCGATGTTATTTATTATCTATGTTCCAAATTTAATAATGATTATAAATATGTGACTAATTAAAAAATGATATTTATAACATTAATATCTTTCTATATATTATGTAATAATATCCGATATTTATGATCTAGAAGATTCATGATAAAACACGTAAGAGAAAACAAGACAATTAACACCAGAAAGAATAGTGATAATGATAGATTATTAATGAATAATTGAAAATATGATATAAACGATAACATGTATGGTAATATTAATATTAATAAAACTTTATTATAATTTAATTGAATGTTTAACACCACTATAAAAGAGGTAAAATGGTGGTCAATTGAAGATAAGTTCATGGTAAGGGGTTTCTTAACTCAATTTCTATTAATTGGGTTATATGAATACTTCATTGCCTGTATAATGCCACAATTATGTGAGAAATGATTTTTGATTGATTTATTTTGTACTTCCACTTTCCTATGTGTGGATAGGATTTTTTACACATAATCACTATATTTATTAACTCTCAACACAATTGTATGGACATTGTAAGTGTTTCATCATAAACATCCTTCTTTGAGATGCAAATTATTTTAGGCACTTAAATTATTTTGAATGGTGTATATACTTCCCCTTTACATACTATGTTATGAAAAAATTATATGACATGAGATTCTATGTTTTAATTAATATAATTCATTTATGGGACAATATAATTAAATGTTACCAAATAGTCAAGGTTTTATATTCTAATGTAATTTTAATCAATATTTCTTATTCCTAGTTTTTTATTGATGTAAAATATTTGACCATTATATAATAAACCCTTTTCATATTATTCCTCCATTTTATTAATGATTTTTCAACTAATAGTTCCATTTTCCTCCATTTTCTATGCAAAATGATTAAATTTTTTTTTAACAAAATATGAATTTATTTCTCTATTCCGATGAAAATCCTTCTTATTCCAAATATATGATTACTATAAATTTTTTCAAAAATGTTTTACAGTGATTTTTTAAATTCATTTTTACCATTTATTTTATTTTTAAAAACTATTTTTATATAAATCATCCCATTAGTGTCCAAATAAGTTAATTTTTGAATTTTATTATAAAAATATGAATGTGGCCTTTTTTAATGTATTCAGCATGAACAGAACTATTTAGATTTCATGAACACTCAATGTTAAAAAGAAAATTTTTTTACACTCAATGTTTATTTTAAAAAAATGTTTTCTTTAATGTTATAGATACTTTTAGATTTTAAATAAGTGTTTTCAAAATGGAAAGGATATTTTCTTCAAGAAATGTTCAAATTGATCTTTCAAAATCATTTTCCATAAAAGATCTCATCCTTTTGTGTTACACAAAATGAAGATGTTATTTTCATGAAGAATGTTTTTATTAATTTTAAAAGTATTTTCCTCAATGAAAACAACCTTTGTTGTTATGGACTGCATCTAAATTATGTATATATTTCTCTCATATATATACCTAGTTTATTCTCCCTTTATTTTTATAGGGTAATACATGACTTTTGATCAGTTCTCAAATGCCTTCACTATAAAATTTCATTTGAACATGATATGAAGTAAGATTATAAAACCCATTTTCCTTCTTTGGTATATTATTATGATTATGACATACGATTGATATCATAATGTGGAACACATATAGATGTAAATGAAAGTAATGGGATAGTGTTCTGAGAATTATATATCATTCCAATTCATTGGGTAATGTTTTAGTCTCATGAGATATCATGTATGGGATTAGGGTGTGATCCTAATCCATTATGGGACACTATCCACCGTGTGATGTTGTGTTTGAAGTTATCCTTGAATTATGTTTATGTCATGTTTTATATTGTTTCTACCTTTCTATGTTCCCATATTCTTATGATACTATGATATTTATGTTATTCTAACATTTTAATATGCATGTGACTTCTCTTTTATGATATCATGTTATACCTTTGACTCGCAAGTTATGCTTCCCTATCATGTTGATTCCCTTATTACACTTTTTAGACCACCCCTTTATTTCATGTAATCATTAGGTTATCCAACACATATTTATTAGATCGAATGGATTTTATGAGATCACTAGGGATAATAAAATAAGGATGATATGTTTTAGCTTTCATTTATGTATTATGAACCTTGTATACCAAGGACACTAGGAATTTAAAATAATTATATAGTATTAATGAATATTTATGTTTAAAAATCATGTAATAATATGTTTAAAATTCCTGGGTTTCCATGTGATGGAATATATTTTGGAGACTAGTGAAATGGATTCATAAAACTCAACCGCTAGAATTTGAGAAAACCATTGTGTACTGGACTAGAATTATTTTTCACCACCTCAACTTTCTCATCCATCTTGTTTCTAGAAACCCAGTTTTCCATAATATCATTTTTCTACTTTGATATCATCAATAGTTCTCATGTTTATTTTTCTTAATTTCGTCTAATTATTAATTCATAACCAGAAGAAACCCCTTATTTTAAAATTCTTCTTCAACAATTTGTGGTTCATTTATTCATAGTTGGCTATTATATCCAGTTTCTAAAAAATTTCTTCTATATTAAATTATTGATTATAGTCTCTATCAATTTTTCAACTTTTATATATTTCCTCAACCTAGAATTTACACCATTTTACTTTTTCTTCTAATAATCATCACGAGAAACTACTGAATCAATATATTCAGTTTGAATATATGAACGTTTAGTAGTTTCTAATGTATATACAAGACTAAAAATAATTTTCATAGTATAAATTTATAATTTCCCTAGTTTGTTCTTAATTTTAAAATTTTGTGACATCATCACCGTCAATTTTTCCACATATATCTTCTTCTAACACCTATAAGAACTATTTTTTGTTATATAACCAAGGAGGATTCCATCTTTATCTTGTTTAATAAAATATCATACTCTTATATTCTTCTTCCTTATCAATCATGGAATCCCATAAACCTTGTGTTTCGCCTTTGGATACATGTATTATAAATTATTTTATCAGTTATGATGGCTTGTAACATGTAAAATTTTGAGGTTCCACAATCAACCAGTATAGTTATGGCCATATCAACTAGTTATTGATTCTTTATTTCAGACACTCTATTCCGCTAAGGAGTATATAGAGAACTAAAATAGTGAATGATTCCATGTTTATCCAGATATCAAATGAACTATCCATCAGTATACTCAATACAATTATCTTACCCCAATTTGTATATAAATATAACTATTTTTTCTATATGTTTTCTAAAACATTAAAATATATCCAAGGCCTATAATATATGTGAAATAATCACGATTCATGTTTTTTTATGAATTTATATATATAATTGATAAATTATCATTCTCCAATTATTTAATTCTTTTTCATGGGTCAAGAAAAAATTTATCGTATCATCTCTAGAGGTTTAGAAGATTGAATATAACCTTACTTGTGAGTCTTGACCCCAATTTTTTTCTTTTGAGAAGATTAAAAATATTGGTTGTGACTTGTTTTTATATTCATATACTCCTTATATAAAATTAAATAATAGGATTTTTCATGTTCAATTGGATAAGTTAAGAAATTATTCTCTACCATAAATTAATTTTTACCTATTGGATCTAATAATAGACTGTATTGGATACCCCATCTTAAAAAATATTTCATAGGGTTCTCAAAAATTAAATTAAAACATACCCATATCTCAATATCATGGCTACACACCCATTTTTTCTAATGATAAATTCATTTCTAAAATCACCTAGTTTTGATACACTCAACTGATTGTGCTTTATTCCATCAACAAAGAAAACATCATCTGGATAAAATCAATTCCACTATTATTATATCTTGATATACTCTGAACAATAAATATAATTTATATTAAAATTTCAAGGAAAATACTTTATATTTCTCAATATTATTTATGTTTTTTAGATAACCTTTCATGTGATATGAATTACAACTTTCCCTAACCTAGTAATTTTTTGAATTTAAGTATTTTAATGATACATCAAGTAAATTTTAGTATTTCTTGATCTGAAATATATTTTATACATTTCCTAATATCTAAAATATATTCAAATGATCTTTAATAAATACATAACATAAATCTTAGTTGTGTCCTTCTTAACTATACCTTAATCATTAATCTTCCAAGATTCCAAAATTATATATCACTTCAACTTTTTTCCATGTTTTTGATGCTTCATTAGAGTTATAATTAATGTTTTATATCTACCACTTGATTCCTTCTAACTTCTCAATCTAGGTATAAACATATAATAAAAATAATTATAGGCATTGTGGCCAAATATTCCACAACACTAGTAGTATCTCTGGACACTGATTATTTTATATAAATATTGATATCTATTGGGTTGTTATACAACCTTGTTATCATTTTTACTATTCTGTTTTCCTTATCAGTTTCATTTTTGGAATTAATTGTAGAACCTTAAGACTAATGTATACTGATTTCTTAAATACTTATCCTTAAAAATGTGAGTAGGTTTTTTTTCACTAGGTTTTCTGGTAAATTCATATTGTTTTCATCTAGTATATTATTATATAATAATTTTTTCTTTCTAAGGTGGAACTGAAATAATTTTTTCTTCCACACATCCATCATTTAAAATAACATTAGTACATGATTCCTGGTGTATATAAAAGTTTACCTTTTATATAACATTATTATTCTAGTAATTCTTGACATTCTCTTTTAGGTTTTCAGTTCTATTTAACTTTTATTTCAACCTAATGAAATCATAATCCCAAACTATAAATGTGGAAGTCATATCTTCACTGATTTTTATTTTCCTACAAATAATTATATTCATTCATTCAATATATATAAAAATATTTTCATTTTTAATCTATATTTAAATATTATTTTCTAAACATATTTTTTTCCTATTTTTTGTCTTCTCCCAACCTTCCAATTTAATTTAAATACATCTTCACTTCAATTCTAAAAGTATATTGTTTTTTGTTACTCCTTCTTCTTTTATATACTCAATATTTATTTCTGAGTCATCATCTAATGAGTCAACTTCTTATTCTCATTCTTATTCCATAATAACACTTTGAGAGGGTTATTTATAAGAAAACGCATCATCAACACGTTATTTTCTATCTGTTACACCTTCTTAAACTAAGAAAATGTTTTTTTGATCATATTAGTGTTTGATTTTCTTATTCCACTTTTAATTACATGAGGCATCAACAACATTTTATACATAATATTACATATTGTTAGATGAATATTAATAATAAATTATTTCAGTCCATGCTAGAACTATAAATGTTTAATGCATTTAGAAAAAATTAAATATAAGAAACTGACATATAAAAGATCTGTATTATATCCCACTATGTTCTTCATATCTAGCACCCTTCATAGAAATTTCATTCTTAAAAAAATCATAATATCTTGGGAAAAAGAAAACAAATAAAAGTGTGAGATCAAAATCATAGTAATTGTAAATAAGGGATATATCAGTCAATGATAGTTTTTAATCCTAACAAGAGAAAAAGGGTATGAAAAAAATGAGAATATCATTTGAAAATCCTACCATGTAATTCAATTATCATAATGACGAGTCATCGCATAAATCGTGGAAGCTTCTAAGACTTTAATAATGAAGGAATCAAAAAACATGATCCCTGAGAGCTTAACATAGGTTTAAGATCATGTCATAAAAATAGTTTTATAAATTTTTCAATAATCATAATCATATAAATATTATTTAAATTATACCAATAATGACAAGAATCACATGTTAGGAATGGGATAACCACCTTTGTACCTGATTTGCGATTGAGATAACCTCCTGTGTATCCTTATTAGGAATGGGATAACCACATGTGTACCCTCTTATGGGTTTGGGATAACCTATTATTTACTATTTGAGCTCATAAAACATTAATATTTACCCAATTAATTAGAGGGATATAATGGACCCACATATCACATAATTCTAATCCTTTTATATGTATTCCACAAGATCATGAAAACATTTCTCATTTTTTGATACCTTAACCCTTGGATTAGAAAAAGGGTTTCATCAATATTTTATTATAATAATAATAAAAACCCATCCGAAGAATTAATAAATACAGTAGCATTACATATTAAACCAAGTTAAGTGTATTAAATATTAAAGGATTATATTATAGATGAACATACTTTTAAAAAATCACTACAACATTTCCTGAGAAAAATAACAATTTCATTTTAAATCATATATTTAAAATCTAAAAAACCTAGAATATTAAGGGGAAATTTATCATTGAAAATAAAAATAGAATATTGTAAAGGAATATTGAAATCTAAGATAATTAATTATAGTGGGAAAATTTATTCATGTAGTTTATGCTAGAACAAATATTTCTCTCATGTATTTGGTAAAAAAAGTAAAAATTACCTTGTTTGGAAAATGACTGGAAGATTTATTTTTTAAAATTTGAAATAATGTAAGAAATGAGTAGAAATGAATTTATAAAATATGTTGGAATGGTAAAAACATTATTTTAATAATTTAAATTAAAATATGTATATAAAAGATAAATATTCAAGATTGAAGAGAGAGATAATGTTGGGTTTCCTTAAAATGTTCTTTCCATATATTTAGAAAAAAAATAGAATAAATGAATTCAAAACCTTTAATCTTAAGAAATAAAAATAGGTGAAGAATATTTACATATATATATATATATATATATATATTATTTCTTAGATATATAATAGAAAATTTAATAATTTTAAATTTAAACATAAATAATCCCAATAAAAAGTGACTTTGTAATTTAAAACCTTTTACTCTAGTCTGTCTTGATTTATAATGGCTATAGACTAATATATAATGAAATTAAATTTGTTATAATTATATAATATAACCATATTAATACCTATAATTCCATATATGGTAGTCTTATAACATTTCAACACTAGTTTATTTATAATTCTTTATTAAAATCATCGTTTCTAGATGTTAACAATTTCATTTTACATATATGTTTCAGTTTGGAAGGTATTTTCCTTGTAATTTCTTCATTGTTGCTTCATATAAATAATTATAATAATGATATAAATATCATATATATTAATTATATATATTATCAAAACTATCCATAAAATGTAAAGATATAAAATGAATTACACTTTTTATACAGGCGGTAGTCTGTACGTACACATGAATGCTGTATTCATTTTCTATAGAAAATAAGGAAAGAAAGATAAATAATATTTAATAATTAAAGAATCATAATTATATAATAAATATCATATATATTTATTAAATATATCATTATATCAATAATTTTATGTGGACTTGTAAAATGAATCATATCACTACGTGGAGGTGGTAGTCCACAGGTATGCACGATTGATACTTTCAATTACAAATTGTTGGATAACTGGTGAGAATTGGATGTTAAAACATCATAATAACCTATAATTATATTTATGATTATATATTAATAATTTAATGATTCATATAATAGGTTTATCGTATGTGAATGAAAAATAAAATCAAAAGAGCATGGTTAAGATTTATACCTCTTCATTTAGAGAACTCCTTTAGCTTACACCATAATCCTTAAAATAATAGTCTTAAGAGAAAAATAAAGATCCAGCATGAATGGGAGGTATATATAAAGGATTTTGAGAAGTTATTTTTCAAAATACAGTTCTCAAATTATGTGAATATGGGAGGATAAGAAGTTCCCTTCTATAAGTGATGGGAGGGAAACACATGGAATAACATAAAATATTTTAATAATATAATATCAATTTCATGAGTATGTCTTAATAAATATAAACTTATTCAATTGTAATATAATATAAGGTTGAATTTTTATCAAAAAATAATAATTAAATTTTTATTTGTTGTATTCATAAACTTAAGGCTTAACTTTACCCATGGTAAACCCATTTTAACAATAACTGTGGTAACAACATTTTATTGTTATTACTATACATTATGAAAAAAACTATGTTTAACCAATTAAATTATATAATATAATATGAATATAAATATTAAATAAATTTTATTATATTAAATTTTTATATTTGGCAGACTTTGATTTTAAATAAGTGTGCACAAACGCAACAAGAACTTATTTTTTAAAAAAATACATTTTAAGAAAAAAATGAATTTACATCCCATAATTTCCCTTTAAAAATTCTTAATATTAAAATATTATATATATTATATAATCTAAAAATTAAATTAAAACCATTAATTAATGGACCTTAAATAAATTTATTATGATAATAACACATTGATAATATAAAAATAGCTTTTAGATAAATGTGTTTTTAATCAAAAAATCGAGCTTATACCAAAATAAGTTATACTATTGATTCATATATAATTAATTACATTATTTATAATTAAATGATTATTTTATTAATTTAAGATCAATTTTGAAATATAACATGATATTTAAATTATATTATTTAATGAAATGATATGATAGTCTGGGGTAATAATTAATTTTCACTATTCCTAAAAAATAGTTCTTTTTCAGAAAACACCTAAATATTTACCAAAACATAATACTAAGATAATAATTAAAAAAATCATATTCATTACCTTAAATAAAATTTCTAAAAATTGTATAATTTAATTATAAATTAAACACTCAAAATTAAGTAAAAAACATTTTTGAAAAAAACATATTTTTAAAGCATTGAATGAGTTTACTAAAAATGGATACTTATTTATTATGAATCAATAAATAAATTTTAAATATATATATATATATATTTATATTATTGTTACTAGTATTTATACTTCTGAATTTAATAGATAGGTTCTAAAGTATTATTATATCACGATTCATTTAGACTCGAGGTTGAGTTTAAAAAATCTTGAAAAAATCGTTTTTATTTCCAAAAAATAAATAAATATTTTTGGGGTATTACTTAAAAAAATAATCAAAGAGACTTCTATTTGTGACTTTCATAGTAGCTTTAACAATTTCACTTTCATTACATATATTCATTGGATATTTGGTACTGAAATGAATATATTTTCCAGAATTAAATATTTAAAAGGATATTTACCTTTGTTCATGCCTCTCCCATGTGTTAAGATTTGTGACATTGGAGAGAATGCTTCAAAAACCCCTAAATTATTTATTATTCATCTCATAATCCAAAATAATCTTCAATTTTCATGTCCTTGAAGTCTATAGAATAATTTTTTTTCTTTTTATTACCTTTTTATTAGTGATTCTCCTATTATCATCACGTAATTGATAACAGTGATTTAGATCTCATAAATGGTGAATTCATATATATTTACATATATATTCAATAGATGATATATTAGAATAAATGTTCTTTGGTTATATTATCATCATATTCTTTACCATATTAGAATCTATAAGTGTTTCATGAAACCCCTTTAATGGTTTTGACAATCAGATTAACTTAGGTAGAGAATTAATTAACAATTTCACCCGTGTGAATTCCAATTTCATTTAACTAATATATAATGACCTTCAATTTGATTTCATTAACCATTTTTATTCCTTCATAAACTCAACAATTATTATTAAAAATATAATTAGTTGTTTTATATCCTATTAATTTTGACAGCTCTTTATTAGATAATGAAGAAAAAAATGCATTACATGTTATTCCATCACTATCGATGTTTTATTATAAATTGGAGACCATTTAGAGGTCTTAATAGATTCTATGAAGTCATAGTTTATATAATTGGTCATAAAAATCCCAAGGGAGAGAATTTAAGGTATCACTATCTCTTTCCAAATATGAAATCATCTTCCATAGAATACTGGAAATTCTTTACTATTAGCTAAGTTGTGTTGATAAGATTCATATACATGAGAGAAGAAAATAGGTGATATTCGATCTAATACAATTTTTTATTATCTCAAAAAGGTTAAAAAAATATTATAGGGGAATAATCACTATTAATTGTTTTTATAATATCTATTTAACTCTCATTCTCATTCAAAACATCTCTCTCATGGTACTTAGTGATGACGAAAATAAAATATACACAAAACATTTATTAATGAGATTTTTCATACGAATGTATGAATATGTCCCTAATGTGTCATGATTACTACCCAACTTATATATCTCCTTTTATTATCAAGAAGAACACAATTCATATTATGTACTTGAACCCATTAATATGGGAGACATCAACCAATTAAAAATTTTATATCAATAGAATGAACATCTCTTATTTTAAGAAGGATCACTAAAGAATGTGTGATCCTCTATGCAGTCTTAAAATGATATCAATATAATTACTTAGTAGCATGTTTCTAAGGATCATAAAGTGTATTTATTTCATTAAATATGATGAAAAACACATTTTTAGTTATAGTCAATCATCTCATTTATTGATTTTTATTTTATAAACATATTAATGTTTTGTATTAACTTCATATTTCTCAAGATTTAATTTCTTCATTATTTATGACTATTATTTTAACCATATTTCATGCATATTATTTCTATAATTTTTTATGTACATTTCATTAAATTTAACTAGCCTAAAACTTTATCCGTAGTATAGTAGAATTTATCAAAAAGAATAATTTTAAAATTTTAAATTTGATATATTCATGAAATATTATCAATCATATCATTTAATTACATCCAATATTTCATTTTTGATCGCTATAATATTTGGTATTTTCCATCCATAAAAATCCATGAAATATGCTTCTTATAAAATCCACATGTGGATAGGATCTCAAGAAGTACGCTTCATGGCGTGGAACATCATTCACAACATGAAACAATCAAACTTTAACTCACTCTTTGTCTGGTCCATTATTATTATATTGAATCACAACTCTAACAACATTTTTTAATACTTTAATTGATGAATAATTTTTCTTATAACATCATTTGATCTAAATCTATTTTATTAAAAATATTTACTCTAGAATTTATTTATTATTTCATAATGTAATTCATCCTTATGAATCTCCCCATTTTCCCTTAACATTTCCATATTTTCATTGGATATAATACATCATTATATTGAGATGAATCTTATGGAATTATCCTTATGATCTATAGATGACCCATACCAATTTACAATTATGATTTTATAATGATACTAACAATTCCAAGAATCCATATGAAGCATTCATTCATCCCTAAAATGTATCTAGTCATCTTAAGAAATTATTAATTCATCCTGATAATTTATATATGAGCCCTAATAAATTGATATATTATCCTTAAAAACTATAGTGATAATCCTTATGAACTCATGACTCATATTTATGTAGTCATGAATTAATATTATAAGTATTTCATACATTTTACAATTTTAAAACTTTGATTTGAAATTAATCTTGTGAATTAATTCACTAGATGACTCTTATATAATTATAAATCATACTTATGAATTAATGTAGGGTTAAAAATAGTTATAATTTTATCAAACATAAAAAACTATGATTGATCAAATTTAACTATAAATCTGAGAGAACTATCTTCAATACTTTAAATGAACTCATACTCATCTCAAACGGTTGAAGTAAGTGCGTGAACCTCTCATCATCACTTGACATTGAAAAATTATAATCCAGCTATACAGCCGACATATATAATTAGGTATTGAACACAAATAAAAGATAATTCTTATGTATGAACAATAATAATCATATATCTTATGTATAACTCCAACCATTATAAATCCACCCCTTTTCATTCCTATTTATGTGGTTAGTAATCACTCTCTCTATGTGATTTTTTTTCTAAATTATCTTTGTCTTTTAAATTTTATTTCTATATTTGGCATGTCTTTTATGTTTTTTACTTTACCATTACTAAATTTTTTATTTAGAGAAAATATAATACTAATTTTGATCATTTTTACTATAATAATCAAGATATATTTTTGTACATATAATACAATATTATATTCTTTATGAAATGGGGAGTATTTGGGAAATTAATGGTTGAAGTTATTTTGGAATTATAGATAAAAAATATAGAAATATTGGCATGTTTTATATTTTTTATTATAATATCATTATTAAACTATTTAATGAATATATAAATATATATATTTTGTTCATTAAATTATTAATAATATGTGGAACCTTTTATATATACTTCAATTTTATACTAAAAAATATATACTGAAATTATATATGTAAATTGAAAATATATTAATTACATGTAAATATATAATTACAAATAAAGTGATAATAGAGGAAGGCTCAAGCCTAGGAAAAGTGCCCAGTCCTCTAAATATTTATTAAAGAAAAATAAAATTCATAGTATAAAGAAAGGAAGCAAAATCAAAGTCCAATAGAAACAAAAATCAGAAAGTGTCAAATCCCTCAGCACCACCATCTTCTGACAAGTTTTCCAGATCTGTCGATTCCCATTTGGATTGAGGAGTATAACTATTGAACAAATTGATGTACTGATTTCTCAGACGTAATTCATCTGGGGTAAAAGACTTACTTGATGATTGATTTCATAATCCCTTCCATTGGTCAATATATTTCCATTTTTCATTCTTGGTAGAAGACCTTTTAAAAACAGTCTTTGGCATATTGGAATAATCTTTCCTAGGTTTCCTCTTAGGTGGAGAGGTGGGAGGTCCCCCATTTTCATTCGCATTTCTCCCATGCAAACAGACATCCTCATTATCAGTGGTTCTTTTCTTTTCCCCTCGAATGACATCACTGTATAAAACTTTAGAGCCTTCAATATCATTTTCCTTTCCTCCATTTGAGACCTCACCCCACTTTCCATCACCTTACATAGGTCCCATGTCATGAATTTTTCCTCTCTTATCCATTGGCACCTCTTGAAATGTATTCAAATTTATACCAATAGGGGTTAGACACTATATGTGGATATTACTACCTTGAAAGTGAAAATCCTCATTCCTTTATTCCTTTACAGACAATGAGTGGTCAACCATCTCATCATCCATCTGGGGAGCCTCATTTTTCATAGTATTCTCATCATGTTTACCCAGAGATTGATTGACATTCCAAGTCCCATATCGAAGGCATTACCCCCACTATCAATTTCTTCCACCATCATGTCTGGTGCAATTTCCATATCTAAGGCATTACCCCCACAATCCATTTCTTTGTCCCCTACATCTTCTTCAACATCTTCTGCCCCCACCAGTACTGCAAAATGATTCAAAGAGAATGGATCAACACCATCATTCTTAACCATTTTCGCATTGACCTGAAGGATCTATTTAGAACCCTCTGGATCTGCTGATGAGTCAAGTCCCCGGCCCATGAACTGATGTCTTGCCAAAATATTGTTGACACTCCCACCATCCTCTTGATGCTGCAAAGTGGATGGAGCATCCCCATTTTATATTGGATTACTCAAGTCACGGACTCTCAAGCCATCCTTAATTCTATCAATGAAATTGGACACATACGGATTTCCAACCTGCTTCACTGCAGGTATGGTTTTCTCTGTATAACTCATCTCATTATCTTTTTTCCCATCCACATCTTCTTCCATTACCTTCACTTCACCTTTCCCTAGGTGATCACCACATCAGCAGAGTGCCTCCGAATGACCCAGTCTTCTACAATTAGAGAAAAACTCCACCCAATTATCCAATATCACCGGCTGTTTACACCTGATCTCCTCAGTAGCCTCGATCCACACAGTCTCAACTGGATCCCTTGAAACATCAGCCCCCACACACATGAATGGTTTGATTGGGTGATTCACAGAGGCAGTGTGGGCATCAACACAAAGAAAGTGCCCCACCATGTTCCCTAACAAGCATATAATCGCGGGATTTTGAATGGGAAGAGGAAGAAGAGGCAGACTAACCCAAAGTGGAATGATCGGAGAGTCACAATTCAGATGGAAATAATAACTCCATTGGAACAAATAAAATCTTATACCGCCATACTTCCTAGGAGCATTCGACAACGCATGAACCATATCCGCAGAAGAGGAACTTCTAACCATCAGATGTCGTTTGTCCAATAACCCAATGATCGCACGATCCTAAATCCCCCATGATTTAGATATGAACCTGTCAAAATCATCCACTAGAGGTCGATAATTTATGAATCAAGCAACCAAAGTCAGATTCAGGAGATTTTCTGCCTCTCTAATATCCAACACCGAAAGTGGAATCATGTTCTCTCCATTCCGAGAACCATGGACCACCGAACCAAGATTAATCTCATGGAAATGTGGAATCGAATATGGATTTGTGAAGCTGGTGAATTTGTGCCTTTGACCAAAAAGAGGAGGCTGTGATCCCTCCTTCCCTCCCTCCCCCATCCCATGGTGGAGGGGGTAACATCATCGACCCCAATATGGTTAAAGAACTACTATGGATTTTCTAATAATTAGTTAATATTTATGGTGATTAAGTTGGGTAAATTTTAGTAAAAGGGACTTTTAGGAAGTTATGGATTTATTTTAGAAATAATGAGTTGTTATAAATTAGTTAGTATTTATTTGGATTTGGTATGTCAGGTTGTGAGAGATTTTAATGTTGGTTCATGGTTATTTCTTAGTTATTAATTTCTATATTATTGTATTTAATTTTAAAGATAATTAAATATGTTTACTAAATAAATAGAATAGTTTAGCTAAATAATTAATAGACTATTAAAGAGTTTACAATGATGATAATTAATCTATCCTAAATTGATGTGGTTATTCTATATCATGCACTAAGGGTGATTCTTAAGTTACATTATGAATAAACAGTTATTGATTACTTTTATTTGTGTATGTTTTTACTTATTGATTAATTATTTATTCCTTATTCACATTTAATATTATTTATATGCTGGATTTTTTATACAATTTCTTCTATGATTATTTTTTTGTTTTTCATCATACTATAAATGAATATTGTAGTGAATTTTGGTTAAGTGTATACATACATAGGATAAAATAGATTGAAGCATATTTCACCTATATATGATCTATAATTGTACTTTTTATCTCATGTATAGTCCTTAGAGGCTATAACAACTTATGTTTGAGATATGAATTGATATACGTACATGAGTTGTAATGGATTAAAGTGTATTGTACATATATATACATCCTATGACGGCTCAATATAATGATATGTTAACCTATTTATGGGATATAATGGATTATATCAAACACATGTACAAATATCCTGAGGTTGTAATGGCTTAGGGTTATGTATTGTATTTCAGTGGTGATGGATAGAGTCTATAACATGAGTTATTGAGGTTATGATTTGGTGATGTGGTGGTGATGAATGTGACTATGTAGTGGTGATCTGTTGGTTATGGTGATGTGATGATGGTGCGATGGCTATGGTGATATATCAGTTTTTTCAATGAGATTATTTTGGAAATAATACTTATAGTTCGAATATGATGATAGAAAGAGTGGGGATTTAGTTCATTAATGTATCTACAATTTTATAATTATTCTAGAAACCTATTACAGTCCCCCTATATTATAACAATATATAATAAATTATGCATAATAGATTCTCCATAAAATGTGATATTTATTATATTTACTTCTTGAATTACTTATTTAATTTGAATCCATGATTTCCCCATTTTTCATATGTTTGTGGGAGTGGATACTCAAGTGGGGGTGAATTGAGTCCCAATTAAAATTTCTGTTAAAACAATTATGATTAAAAAGCCCCCAATTCAAAACAAACTAGTCTATTAAAATAGTAGACATATAAATGTTTAATTTCGCAACATATTTTTCTATGGTTTATTAGTCCTTAGTTGAATCAATGTAATCACTAATTCAACTTTTGAAATAGGTTTACTTAATTTAGCACATATACACACGAACCAAAACTATCTATCAGAGTGAATGTAAAAATAGTTTTCTATCTTTTAAAAATATAAGTAGTGGATAAAATAAAACAGATTACTTGATGATTCGAACATCAAAGTAAACAAGAGATCCAGTCTCAAGCTGAGACCTAATCTTCTCCACTTAGTGACCACTTTCCACCAAGCATTTTATATAATTAAACTAGATACACAACCTGTATCGGGATTTCCAATAATTTTTACAAACATTCTAGGATCTACAACCTCTACCACAGTTCTACGTGGGAAAACAAGCAACCAAGCCACAAAAGTCTTCTTCCAAAGTTATGCATGGGAAATAAGAGTTGAGAGAGTTTTGAGTAGGGATTTTCAGCATCCCTCAGTTAAAGCACAGGAGACACTATGTGTGTAGAAAACAAACACTACACATAAATGTATAATAAATAACACGGTAGAGATAAAGAAATTAGGGTTGAGTTTAGAATGCTCTATGTGTTTTAATATCGGATCTAGAATTCTAAGAGTTGAGTAAATGATGGTTTTGTTCTTCTTTGAAAGTTTCTTCCAAAAACAGAGTGTCGCAACTTTCAGGTACTGGATTTCAGGTACTGAGATGTTAAACTTCTTGTTACAAGGGTTCCTTCAACCACAGCAGTACGACCTTGAATATTTTATTCAAAAATATCTTCTTAAGGCTCTTGGATTATTAGGATTAGCACTTGAGAGTTATTCATTCGATCCATCATGTAAGCTCACTTGTATGTACTCTCTTTTTCATATCAGCCACACACCCTTTTATACTTGGGATATGATAACTGAAATGAGTAGATCACATGTGGTCTTTCATGTACCTCGTATTTTCTCCAGATACAGTCTCCTAAAACTTCTACGATCAGCATTAATTAATTTCATATGCATTAAATCAATCAAATATAACTGTTATGATAATATTATGAAAAATTGATAAAGTATAGAATATGTTATCAGTAGACTAGTAACAGTATCCTATCAATCGGTAGCATCTTCAACAGTAATCTTAATCAGCAGTAGACTTACAACAGTAGGCTTATCTAGTGGTAGACTTGTCCACCAGTAGACTTCACCAACAGTAGACTTGTCTAGCGGTATACTTCACCAATGTATACTTGTCCAACGGTAGACTTCACCAACGATAGACATTTCCATTAGTAGAATTTACTAGTGAGATCTTCCACAATAGACTACTTAATAGTAGACTTCTAGTAATATGCCTGACAGTTGACTTTTAACAGATACTCTTTGTAACAACAACCTTGTCACAACAGCGAACTATCACATTAACTTAGCATTTGTATGCTTTAGTAATTACTACAACTGTAATATTTATAATAGTGACCTTATACTAGTGACATTCAAGAGTAACATTATAATGGTAATCTTCATCAGTAAAGTCTTCAACAGTGACCTTTTCACCAATGACTTCAAGCGGTAAGGTTAAGCTGTATGTTTGTCTGTGACAGTGGCCACTTACTAGTAACCTTCAAAAGTGACCTTTGACTTAGAGACATTTTATACTATAAACTGATTTTAGAAAAGTCATGAGCGTAAAATATATAGAAATATATTGTCCAATATCTAACCCATTATGGAAATAAACTTGATTCGGGATTATCAAAATAGGTGAGTCCAACAATCTCCCCCTTTTTGATAATAAAAAATTATGCCATTAATATTTAGAATAATTATAATATTATCATAGATAATGAAAATTAGAGGTAATTTAATAAAATAAATAGGTGTTACAAATATTTCTATCACACATCTAACACATATACAGTTGCAAAGATTAATGTGATATGGATATTGAATTAGATTTGTTGTATTTTCTACCCCTTTGTGATTAGAAAAAAGAAATACAGTAAGAGACGAAAGAGAATATTTTTTTTAATGAAATATCATTACATGTTTCAAATATCATAATAAGATCCCTATCAAAAGATACAACCACACTCAATCCACATCAAGATTAGTAATGGACTCATTCCCTTTGGAAGAGGAAGAGGGAGGGTCTACAGTTGGAGGTGGAGGCTGAGGCGAAGGGATAACATCAAGGATGGTAGGAGAAGAGTCAACAGAAGCTCTAGTGTCTCTAGAGGGAGTGAATTTCTGAGTAATCATTGGAGTCATGCTTCTGATGGCTTGAGCATGAGACATCACAGGATCAGCACTTTCCGAGGCTGAGGCAGTGGAGGCAAAACGTAATACTAGAGGAACAACGATGGGTGTACAGTCCACATGGAGGAAGGGTAACCGAATATTCCTAAAGTCCATGATGATGCTTCCACCTCTCTCTATGGCTAAGATAAAGTCATCCTTATTCTCCATAAATTTCTCCAAGGTAGGAGTCAACTATCCCAGTCTACTGACCTGATCTTTAAAAGATCTCATGACATGAGGAATTGACAGAGCATATTTACATGCATTTTTTTATCAAATAATGATTATTTGTTACTTTTTATCAATGATAAAACCCATGTATTTCATTGTTTTATAAAAATAATGGTCAATTTGAGCTTTATAATGAAAATGAGCATAATTGTGAAAAATGACTAATTCTGGATTTTTTACAGATTTGTACATCAAGGGTATTTTGGTCATTTAATGAAACATATAATTCCAAATTTTCTGATTAATTTTTTTTAGAATCCATATTTTATTTCCTTCAATTTTTTCTTCTGGACTACGAGTTGATTCGGCCATCTAGAGGGTCTAACAATTCATTAAAGTTGGACATATTTTCCAAGCCGACAGCATGAACACCACCAATGTAACGGAACCCAAACGCACCCTACACACATCAAAATGATGTTTTTCCACCTGGGATAGAACTAGTAAATATAGGACCGACTCTACACCAAATTTTGTAGAGTTGTGAATTAATTAAGGTGGTCATTGAACGACATAATGTTGGAGGAACCTTCCTGGAAACTTAGTCCAGAAACAGAAGTCTTCAATGAAAAATTCATAACTCCTTCAACCTGGGGTCCCAATACGCTGAAATTTGGAGGGTGAACGACCAACACATTCCTGAAAAATATTGAAGAGGTGTCCATGCGTGAATCGGCCATTTATTGGGTCCACAATGCGAAAACCTTTAGAGGACAGAATGCTGCCTATAAAAGGAGGCCCTCCCCTCCTTCCAAAATCATCAGCTCGACACCCAAAGCCAAGGAGGGATCCCATCAGGGCACAGGCTGCTACTGGTCTTCTATTTCCCCCCTCATTTCTTCTTTTTTTATTTCATTTAAATTTTAGTTTTATTTTATTTTTATTTTCAATTGTAATTCAAATTCTAGTTTTACTAATCCATGCATCTGTGTTTCTCCATCCACTTCTCTTAATTTCTTTCTTTCTCTCTCTCTCAATCTATCTATCTGCTTCCACCCACTCCACCAAGTAATATCATACTCTCGGAAATTAGAGACTATTCTCGAGGCTTGTCTCGGGTGGAGGTCATGAAGTTCATGAGTTTTCTTTAATGTTTATTCTAAATTTGTGATAAACTTGAGTTGTATTCTTAGGGCAGGTGAATGTCCCTGATTAGGTGAAGGTCCCCAACGACATGCAACTCAAGATATTTATATTCTGGAAATGAATATTAATTCAAACATGAGATTTCATGTTTGAGTTATCAAAATAGAATCAAACATATAAAGGAGAATAATAATTGAATCCTTGGATGAACCCCAAACCAAGTACTCTCTTCCTACCTTTATTCTGTTTAGATGTGCATCTAAGTATAAATTTAGAATTATTACTTTTCATTTCATTGTTTTAAATAATTAAAAAACCACAAAAAGAGATAGATTTGGTGATATAGAATAATGTAAGTGAACCAAATTGAGAAGGCTCTTCAAGAGATATGACCTTGCTCAGCCAATGTGCTTCACTAGGAAAATTATAATTGTTTTTGTCCACGCCCCACAACAGGCGTGCGTCAAAACTGGCGCTATTCCCAGGGAACCAAACATTAGTTAATTTATTTTTTTTTCTATTTTCAACTTCTTATATATATTGTATTTATTTTTATAAAATTTAACAATACAAAAAAAATTCATTCCATGATGAATTCAAATGATTATTATTCTACATGGACTGAAAATTACTCACAGGTGCAAGAAGAAGAAATAGACTACACTGAGGAGTCCCTCCAACGAAGAGTTGATGCACTTTTGATAATGGTAAAGAAAAAACAAATAGTCATAGAAACATGTATCTCATTGGAATATTTTATGGACATGGTCGATGAACTCCAAGCGGGCATAAAAAGATTGGAGGCCAAGAAGGAAGTGCCGCTGGTCTTCCCGGATTTCACAGAAGATATCCATGAACTTGAGGCAAAACTCGAGGTGGAGGAGCCCAACTACCTGCCTTCATATTCCACTATCATACATCAAGAGGCACTTACCACTGAGGCGGAGATTGAAGCTGAACCAACTCATGGAGTGGAACCTTTCTTTGACCCCATCTCTTCTGATTTTATTGAGAAATATCTATATATCACTCCCTCTTATTTTGATTATAATGAATCAGACATTCTATTCAATGCCATGGAGGAATATGAAGAATATAGTGGAAATGCACCTCTTGAGGAACACATGGAGCTCCCGGATTTCAATGAACATGTATTGGAGGAGCCCCATCAAGAGATCCAGTTAGCTGAGCCTAAGAAAATAAGACAAGAGGCTTCTCTTAATACAGCCCCCATGAAGCCAGCACTGGATTTTAAGAAGGTTTCACAAGTAGCAACCAAGGAGTAGGATACATACATCATCCTACCCCCACCATGAAAGTTGTACCAAATTGTGAAGGGGTGGATCTAGTGTACTTTATCCATGTAGTCCTCCTCAAAAAGAAAGAAGAAGTGGATGCTGAGAAAAATCACAGGTTGTGGTTCCTGTCAATGAAGCCCCATCCTCCATCATATTTTGGATAACAGCTGGTACTGCCCTCTGGAGGCAGTAAAAATTCAAGGCCCACTTGGGGGATCGTACCAATATTTATCTTTACCTTATCTCTAGGAAATTAGATGTCAATTTCTTTTCCTATATGATGTGTAGCATGAAGCCCCCTCCCTTCTATATTTTTTGAGCTTAAATGACAAAATCCTTATGCTTAATTGTGTTATTTTATTTTATAGGATCAAGATGGAAGAAGTAATCCCTAGAAAGTGAAGAGTAGGGACAGGACTAAGTTTCATGGAAAAATGGAGTTCAATGTTATTGTTTTATCTTTTAAACTCTCCACACTTTAGTCCACAATATGTTTTGATCTTTAATGATAAAATTGCATGCCCACACTTGAATTAATGTTTTACTTGACTTATCTCGGAGACATTAGTTTCATAGGAATCTAGTGATTCCATGTTTTAGATTACAATGTTTATATGATTAAATGATCGAAATACAAAATTGAATTTTTAAATATGAAGCATAGATATTGAAATGATGACTCATGATTTGAAGTAATTAATTAATTAATGTAAATGAAATTTCTCAACCATCTTTCATGCTTTGAATTTATGAAATTTATGTGAATTGATTTATTATTTTTATTCATGCCACGAGTGATTGTCCAATGTTATATTTCTCATTCCTGATAGGATTTCTAGACCAAGTACTTACTATTTATTCTTGAGCATATTTCTTGAGTGATCTTGGGACATGTAACCGACCAGAACTTGTATTGAAACTTGTCAAAGCTATGACTGTGCAAAAAAAATTTAAAATGACTGAGGCATCCTTTGAAAAGAAACATTTTTTTTAAAATACCACCATTACATCAATCCTTCATTTAGCCCACAGATACCATGAATGACCTTTATAGTGATGAGCCACATTTCAATAAATGTTTTTCCATTCCTACCCAACTCTTGGTATTTGAATGATATTTTAAAATTTAAGTGTGGGGGTAAAGGGAATCATGGTGGATGGGATGAAACACATTGTGAGGAAGAAGTGTGGGAGTGTTATTGTGGGAATTGTAAATGTTTGTGAAATCATTCATTATACTCTATTGTTTTCCCCTCTTTAATTAAAAAAATGAAAAAAATTGACAAAAAAGAAAAAAAATAGAAAAATGAGTTTTGATTTTGGAGAACCAAAAATCACCATTTTCCAGACTGACGATCTTATAATTGTATGTGGTTAGGTGATGGATGTGAGGTTTTATCTAATCATAACTTTCAAAAATTGAAAAAAAAATACTAAATAAAAAAAATCAAGAGGGTTCACAAATCATCCATTATGCTTACATGATCATAACCTTTTCTTTGAGTTTTGGTAAACTGGTGTTGTTATTTTTGAAGGGGATAATTTCATTACACATTTAACTGTAATATCATGCATTGTACATCAGATATTATCCTCCTCCTTGAGCCTTAATTTTTAAAGCATCAAATCATACCAACCTTAAGCATCAGGGTCATTTGAACCTTTATTGCAAGTTCTCATGATTTTATGTGTCTTTTGTATTTACAAAGTGGAGAAAGTAGTTAATTTATAAGACTATGGATAATAAACATGTTCTCATGATATGAGCATCACTCTACTTGAATTGTATCATGAGTGATGAAATGCAAAAATTCAAAAGTGAGGTAAATCATGACAAGGCATGTTTAATAATGATGAATCAGTGGGCTTGAATGAATGAAAGGATAAGTTCTGTCAATTTTGAAATGGGAAAAGTAAAATATGTGAATTATTGGTTTCTTTTAAAAATGGGAACATAAATTGATATTTTATGCAGAGTTTTGAAAGTTTGATTTTATTTTGAAATTTTTTTGATTTCATTACATTGAAATTTTAATATTTGTGACATTGGTGTCCTCTGATTTCCATGTTGAGATTCAATGCTTGAGGAGAAGCATGGATTAAGTGTGGCGGTATTTGACAGGGCAAATTTACATGAATTTTTTTATCAAATAATGAGTATTTGTTACTGTTTTTCAATGATACAACCCATGTATTTCATTGTTTTATAAAAATAATTGGTAATTTGAGTTTTAGAATGAAAAGGAGCAAAATTGTGAAAAATGACAAATTCTGGATTTTTTACAAATTTTTATGTCATGGGTATTTCGGTCATTTCATGAAAAATATAATTCCAAATTTTCTGATTAAATTTTTTTAGAATCCATATTTTATTTCCTTCAATTTTTTCTATTCGACGAGGAGCTGATTCGGCCATCTAGAGGGTGTAAATATTCATTAATGTTAGACATTTTTTCTGGGTGGACATCATGGACACCACCAATGTAACGGAACGAAAACGCAGTCTAAACACATCCAAATGAGGTGTTTCCACCCGGGATAGAATGAGGACATATAGGAACAATGCTACACCAAATCTTGTAGAGTTTTGAAATCATTAAGGTGGCCATTGAACGACGTACTTTTGGTGGAACCTTCCTGGAAGCTCCGTCCAGAAACAGAAGTCTTCAACAAAAAATTCACAAATCCTTCATCCGGGGTCCAAATACGCTGAACTATGGAGGGTTAATGGCCAACACATTCTTCAAAAATATTGAATAAGCGGTCCACGCGTGAATCGGCAATTTATTGGGTCAACAATACGAAACCTTTCAGACGATAAAATGCTGCCTATAAAAGGAGGTTGTCCCCTCCTTCCAAAATCATCAGCTCGACATCCAATGCCAAGGAGGGATTCCATCGAGGCACGGGCCGCTAATTCTCTTCTATTTCCCCCCTCATTTCTTCTTTTTTTTATTTCATTTAAATTTTAGTTTTAGTTTAGTTTTATTTTCAATTGTAATTCAAATTCTAGTTTTATTAATCCATGCATCTGTGTTTCTCCATCCACTTTTCTTCTTTTCTTTCTCTCTCTCTATCTATCTCCCAATCTCTCTATCTTCTTCCACCCACTCCACCAAGTAATCTCATACTCTTGGAAATGAGATACTAATCCTGGGGCTTGGTTCGGGTGGAGGTCAAGAAGTTCATGAGTTTTCATTAATGTTTATTCTAAATTTGTGATAGACTTGAGTTTTATTCTTAGGCGAGGCGAATGTACCCCATTGTGTGACAGTCCCCAATGACATGAAACTCAAGATAATTATATTCTGGAAAAGAATAGTAATTCAAATTCAGATTTCATGTTTGATTTATCAAAATAGAATGAAACATATAAAGGAGAATAATGATTGAATCCTTGGCTGAACCAAAAACCAAGTACTTTCTTCCTAACATCATTCTGTTTAGACTTGCATCTAAGCATAAATTTAGAATTCTTAATTTTCATTTCATTGTTTTAAATAATTAAAAAACCACAAAAATAGATAGATTAGGTGATATAGAATAATTTAAGTGAACCAAATTGATAAGGCTCCTCAAGAGAGATGACCCTGGTCAACCACTGTGATGCACTAGGAAAAATATAATTGTTTTTTCCACGCCCCACGACAGGCATGCGTCAGGAATCCTCATGTTTTCCAAGAGAAACTTGAAGTCCTCATCCATTTGATGATTGGTATAAACCCTTTTATAATAGAAGTAAACTTTATCCTTGATGGCCTTCTGATCTTGAGCAGCTTCCCTTAAATAATTTCCCACAGGGGTATCAATTTCCTTGGTAATAGAAATGACCTGAGAGTCTGAGGTACTAGCACCAGAGATCTTTTCCACTTCTTCTCTAACAATGGATTTGAAAGCTTCAATGTTAACTAGAGGATAGACTGATGTTGAAGCAGATGCACCTAGAGGTTCCAGAGTGAGTGCTATTGTCTCAATAACGGATTTAGTTAGGCCACTGATCAGTATTGTCACATCATCCTCTGGACCATTCACACGTGTTTCCATGGAATTCTAAAATTCCTCAAACACAGTTACAAACTGTTGAACTACACTCTTGATATATCTGATATCTCTATCCACTTGAACCCATAAAGAAATATAAGAGTCGAAACATACAATTGACTTTTTCACATTGTCCACAGACTTTGTTAGCTTACTCATTTGACTTTGACACTTCTTTACTTCCTAAAGTAGAGAAGATCAAATACTGGAGTGTATTTTGGAAATCTCAGATGCTGAATGATCTTAAACATGGGTAACAACCTTGTCCACATTAGAGGATCTATACATAGAAATTTTATGTAGGTTGGATTTCAAGGATTCAAGGTCTGACTTACTGACATATTCTTGAAGGGAATGATGTTTCTGGAGGTACAAAAATGATATTTGGAATTGATGGTCTTTTGGTGGGCCTTTCGTCTTCTAATTCATCATAATCTAGACCCAACACGGTAAACCCATGGTCCTCTGCCCATACCTCAATTTCATGCACAATATATACTGATCCTTGGGAAAAAGGATGCACCCCCTTAAGTGGAGCTACCTCATTGACAAAACCATTAGCATCTTACAATCTTTCCCCTTTAGTTTCTGATCCTTCTTGATCAACTGACTCATCGGTAGAGTGATCCACTGCCTCTACAGAATCATCCACAATCTTGATTGCATCGGAAAAAAACACAACCTCTTATTCTTGATTATTTATTTCCCTTTATGTAATGATTATCAGAGGACTTAGACTGAGATCCTCTCCTTCACTATCATGAGTGGTTGTCCCATTTTCTTCATGGTCAAAATAATCAGATTCAGCAGCTTTTTCCTCTTCTGAGGTATCTCTAACAGTAATATGAGCCTCATCAAAAGCTTCTTCACTAGTTTCTTCATTCTCATCATCCCTTAGGATAGATTATATCCATGGTAACTCTCTTGGAGGACTGTCCTCTCCAAAAGTTACCATTCCAACTAGAGGACTGGCTGGTAGATCAGGATCACTCCTATCATCTATTAAAGTACCCTCTTTCTCAGGTTCCAAAGCCTCATCTACTGTAAAGACCCGTAAAATTCAAGGGAAATTTTTTTCTTAATTTTCTTTAGAATTTTACAAGAGCACGGTTTTAGACGGAACCTGATTCCGAGGCCCGGAGTGCCCGGAATTAATTTCTGAAGTTTGGCTCGGGTACGTTCAGTGAACGAACGAGCGGGTTTTCCTAACTTTTGATTCGGTGCTCGGAATTGAAATCCGAGGGCACCGATGAACTGGCAGCACCGATATTCGCTTAAAGAGACCTTTTCAGAAGTTGCTTTTGTTGCGGGTTGAAAGTTAGTTTTGGGGTTTTTAGTTTGAGTTAAATAAAATTTGTGAAGAACAAATTTTATTATAACTTGATAAAACCTACCAAAGGGGGTTGGAAGAGGGACCCACACCCACTTAACCTCCCTTGGAGGATTAAGTGTGGTGGGGCCCACACGAACCCCTAAACCTTTCATATTCTCCCAACTCCCTTAACGCCTCATTAAATGACTTGAGTTACTTATTTAATTATGGGAGTTAATCCTTTTGAATTTCAAACATTTGAAATTCTAGTGTGTTATGTGTTAATAAAATAAGATGTTGTCTTATTTTATTTTGGTTAATTGTTTGTCTTCTTGAGAGGTGGAGAGCTTTTTCTTCTTCTTCTTCATCTCTGACGAAGATCACGAAGAACTCTCAACTTGACGAAGAACGCTCAAGTCCAGACGAAGAACACCGCTCCGCTCTTCTTCGTCTTCCGTGTCAACGAGTGGGAACGCCGCTTCCTCCTTGGATTCCCTTCGTCGACATAAGAAGTTTCGCCAACGACGTGTCTCTTCGGACGCATCCCTTCGTCATCGGATTTGACGAACGGCTACCGCGACGCCCGACCTCCGCGACGTCGTCTTCCGCGGAACGTTGACAATCTTCGAACCTTATACCCGAGGTAGGGGTTGTTGATTATTGTTTAGTTATTCTATTTTTGATCATGAATTTTAGCAAGTCTAACGTGTGGCTTTGGATTATTTTAAGATGCGTTATTGCTTAACGTGAGGGGGTCGGACCGCATGAACACGGCCGAACCCCCTCCATCGTTCTTGTTGTTTATTCTTGCGGGTGGAAGCAAAGTGGCGTGGTGTCGTCGCACCACGCGGATAATCGTGCAATTATTTTGCGCGGTGCCGTCGCGCCACGCCCAGGAAGAATCTTCAAGAACGCGACGCCGTCGCGCCGCGTTGAAAGGAATCAAGGCACGGCGAAGGGGCGCGGTGCCGTCGCACCGCGCCGGACGACGAACACCGCGGCCGGTTCCGGGCCGCGGCGGGACGTGGAGACCACGGCCGGTTCTGGGCCACGGCGGGAAGAGAAGACCGACGATCGAGCCGCCGGCGTTGGAAGCCGAAGAGGGGACCGGATTTTTCCGGACCCGTTGGAGAAAACCGGCCGGCCAGTTGGCCGGCCGGAAGGCGTTAAACCGGGGAAATTAATCCCCCGGCCAGCGCATAAAAACCCCCCTCTTTATGAGGGGGGCGGTTCTTTAAAGGAGGGGGGGGGGCAGCAGCCCCCCGGTTTTTACTTCAACCGGCCCCCACGTGGGGGCGGTTTCAATCAAGGGGTGCGGCAATTAGCCGCACCGGCTTTCCAATTAGTGGGGGAATTAAATTCCCCCCCACAGCCTCCTTGCGGCGACAAGCCGCCGCGGCCCCCGCGGCCCCCGCGCCGCCGCGCCGCCCCAGGGGGGGGGGGGGTCGGGCCGGGTCGGCCCGGACCCGGACCCCCCCGTTTCCAACCAGTTCCGGTCTTTTGGCCATAACATGAGCCTCGGACCTCCGATTGACGAACCGTCTGCGGAAAAGCGATCCTTGGATCAAGACGGTCGTTTCGGTATATCGCACTCAAGGTTTCGAATTACTTTGAGTTCGGCCGGGTTGGTTCGTTCACGAAACCAACCGGGCCTTCGGAGCGGAAACGCTCATATCTTGAGCTACGGACTTCCGATTGACGTGCCGTCAGTCGCGTTGTGTTCCTCTTAGTGAGACAGATCTTTTGGCATACTCTGCCCGAGGTTTGGACGCAGGTGGAGTACAGTCGGGTTGGTTTTGCCTTAAAAACCAATCGGGCCCCGGGGACGAAAATGCCAATATCTCTCAGACCGGGCGTCCGATCGACGCACCGTCTGTTGCGTTGAGTTCCTGTTGACGATACGGAACTTTTGGATACATCAACTCCGGTCATCGTGACAGTTGATGTATCAGCCTCTCGGCTCGTGGAGCGGACTCTCCGAACGAACTTGCTATGTGCGGAAACCCTAGTGCTGGCTGCGACTGCTACGACTACTACTGCTACTGTGACTGCGACGACGACAGTACAGAGATCCTGTGTGGATTCGACGACGACGACTTCAGCACTCAGCGATCCTACGTGGATCAGTGCTACAGGTCCTATGTGGGCCCGATCCTGTGTGGGTCCTTGCGCTCAGCGGTTCTGTGTGAGCCAGCGCCTACAGGTCCTGTGTGGGCCCGATCCTGTGTGGGTCATTGCGGGGGTTAGTTACCTATCGATCCTTCGTGGGTCCGACGACTTAGATGGATCAGTGATCATCTTTATCGTCCTTGAAGAAGTATACCTGTGTGAGCTGAATCCTGTTGCTTTCCTGTGTGGATTGTGTTGTGCAATCCTGTGTGGATTACGTTTTTCTTTCCTGTGTGGAATACGTTTACTTTCCTGTATGGACTGAGTTGTACATGGGCTCGGAGGATAGAGCGTATTTGAATTGATGACTTAGGTATATGTATGGGCATATACCTAAGCAGTGTCGGTTATTACTTCATGATTGTTACTTTTCTTCGTGGTTTATCCTTTGTGGATTTGAGAGACCTTCAGGGGTCTCGGGGTCCCTACTGAGTAGCTTATACTCACCCATGCACGGGCTTTGCCCGCACTATGTTGTGTTGGTTGCAGACGACGGACAGCGTTGACCTTAGCTGAGGCTTGCAGAGCGGGACGGTACCCGGAGGTGGACCACTGGGCAGGACGTGCTCGGAGCAGACGGCGGGACCCGTGGAGCAGAGGAGCTATTTGTACCCACCCTTCAGGTGGGATTTCCAGTGGACAGCTCGGAGTAGCGGCTTTTACTTTTCAGTTGCTGTTTTCCCTTTCGAGTTGTACTTTATTTTCAGTTTGGGTTTGTATACTGGCCCATTTACTTTTCCGCACTTTTAGTTGTACTCTGATTTTGTTGAGTGTTTACTTTCCGCTTGTTTACTCTGTGGAGTTTGTTTACTTTACAAAGGCAATGCCTTCCCTTTTTACTGGGATTTACACCTTGGTGCTAGTCGCCAGCCCCTGGCCTATGGAAGGCGGGCTTGGGGTAGTCACAGCACGGACCCCGAAGGCGGGTCGTGACAAATTGGTATCAGAGGGAGGTTCGGTTCTACCGCGAACTCTGATCTTTCTTTGTGAAGCAATAATGTTTAGCGTATTGAGTGTGGTTATCAGTCCAGGGAGTCCAGTGTTGGTGCGGTGGCCGACGTATCCGTACACCAGGACCCTGACTTCTGATTTCCGACTTAATGCAAGAAAACATTGATTGCGTGTGTGTTTCAAAGTTTTCTTTGTGATTACTTATATCAGCTCACCAGGTATACTGTTCTAACCGTGGCGCACCTGTTTCCTTTTCAGGATGGCCCCACGACGACAGCCAGCTAGGGTTCCGAGAGTCGAGCGAGACGACATCCCACCGAGCGACGAGGCCTCGGTGCAGGGCCCTTTGCCAGTAGTGGCACCGGCGGTAGCTTTACCCGCCGATCCCCCGATGCTTCCAGCAGCAGCCGCTGACGATGCACGTCGCCTCAGCGCACTGCATGAGTTTCAGCGCCAGCGACCGCCCAGGTTTCGCGGGGAGACGGATCCCCAGGCAGCAGAGGACTGGCTGGAGGCAGTGGTTCGAGTGTTTAGGCTAGTGAGGACACCAGCAGACCTCATGGTGATCCTCGCTTCGAGCCTACTACACACAGCAGCAGGACGATGGTGGAGCTTGATGCTCCAGGTGCACGATGAGGCATCTCTTCTTTGGACGGACTTTGAGAGCCTCTTCCACTCGGAGTTCGTCCCAGCCACCCTTCGTGCGGTGCGTATCCAGGAGCTTCTACAGCTGCGGCAGGGAAGCATGACGGTCGCTCAGTACTCGGCGAGATTTACCGATCTCTCGCGCTACTCGACCGACATGGTACGGGACCCATTCTTCCGGGCCCGGACCTTCGAGCAGGGATTGAGACACGAGATCAGGGCATCGCTGATTTCCCTCAGCATACCGACTCAGACAGGAGTACTGGAGCGGGCCCTTCTGATCGAGAGCTTCCTTGCTGAGTCTACACCAGCACAGCGACCCACCGCAGGGCGGCACGTGGCAGAGTCATCTGCAGCAGGCAGTCGACGGATGACTCAGGGGTCCAGACAGACCATACCTTCGGGCAGACGACCTCAGGACACTGGCTCAGCAGTGCGGGGCACAGAGCGCGGAGCCAGTCTTACGAGAGGCAGACAGTGCTACTCGTGCGGCGGGCAGGGCCACATGGCTCGTTACTGCCCGACCCGCCGTGCCGAGGAGCAGAAGACGGTTGAGGGACCACCGAAGCAGAGGGTCGACCGTGGCGGTCCGCAGGGAGGAGGCGGACGAGGCAGAGGAGCTGGACGAGCAGCCGGTGGTGGCCGACGCTTTGAGGCTCTACCACCACCACCACCAGGAGGTCCACCCCGACCACAGGGAGCTGGCGGGCAGCGACAGGCACAGCTCCAGGCAGCAGAGGCCTACGACCACGGCGCACCCGAGATGATTCGAGGTACTATCTGTGTCTACTCCACCCTTGCTGCAGTTCTTATAAACACAGGAGCGAGTCACTCTTTCATAGTCGCTGCCCTTGTTCGGAGCTCGGAGATTCCGACAGAGCCGTTGGCTCGATCCTTACGGCTAGAGACTCCTACGGGAGCAGACTCGACGATTACGCACTGGTGCCGGCAGTGTGAGCTTACACTAGGAGGCGAGAGCTTCGGCTGGGATCTTCTTGTAGCAGCGTCGAGGCCTTACGACGTCATCTTGGGCATGGATTGGCTATCTACGGTCCATGCACAGATTGACTATTTTAGGCGCAAGGTGCGATGTGTACGCACCGACGGGAGCAGGTTCACCTTCACCGGCGAGAAGGGAGCCTTAGCAGCACAGGATGGACTTCCGCGGAGGAGAGGACAACCCATTACTCATCAGTTGGCTAGCCTTATCCTTGGAGGAGTTGACGTGCGGAGTACTGGTTTTCCTGCAGTGGTGGATCAGTTTGCGGACATTTTTCCCGACGACGTTCCAGGGCTACCTCCTCGCAGAGAGGTAGACTTTTATATTGACTTGTACCTCGGGACAGCCCCGATATCCACTCCAGCATATCGGATGGCCCCCGCCGAGCTTCGAGAGCTACGGGTACAGTTGGAGGACTTGCAGGGCAATGGGTTCATCCGACCCAGTGTTTCACCCTAGGCTTCCTCGATTTTGTTCGCCAAGAAGGCGGACGGGAGCTTGCGACTTTGTGTTGACTATCGTCGCCTGAACCAGGTGATAGTGAGGAACAAGTATCCGCTACCGAGGATTGATGACCTCTTTGATCAGCTCAAGGGAGCTAGGTGGTTCTCGAAGATAGACCTCAGGTCAGGCTATCATCAGCTCAGAGTCAGAGACGAGGATGTGCAGAAGACGGCCTTCAGATGTCGGTATGGCCACTATGAGTTCTTGGTTATGCCTTTCGGTGTAACCAATGCTCCAACAGTGTTCATGGCTCTCATGAATAGGATCTTTCAGCCATACCTCGATCGGTTTGTCGTGGTCTTCATCGACGACATTCTGATTTACTCTGCGACAGAGGAGGAGCACGCCTATCACTTGCGAGTTGTTCTAGACACACTCCGAGAGCACCAGCTTTATGGTAAGCCCTCGAAGTGCCAGTTCTGGATACGTGAGGTCCACTTTTTGGGACACGTTATCTCTGAGGCGGGAGTTGCAGTGGATCCCGCGAAGATTGAGGCTGTGTTAGCATGGGAGCCACCCAGGAGCGTGACTGAGGTTCGGAGTTTCTTGGGACTAGCTGGATACTATCGGTGATTCGTACCAGATTTCTCTAGAGTTGCGGCATCACTCACAGCTTTGACGAAGAAGGGGAAACCCTTCGTGTGGTCTGACAGATGTCCGCAGAGCTTCCAGGAGCTGAGACAGAGATTGACTAGCGCACCTATCTTGAGGTTGCCTGAGGAGGGAGTAGGGTACGTAGTCTACTGCGATGCATCAGGGACCGGACTCGGAAGTGTTCTGATGCAGGATCGGGCCGTGATCGCCTACGGATCACATCAGTTGAGGCCGCATGAGCAGAACTATGCTACCCATGACCTGGAGTTAGCAGCAGTGGTCTTCGCTCTGAAGACATGGCGACACTACCTGATGGGCGAGCGCTTTACAGTCTTTTCCGATCATCAGAGTCTCAGGTATATCATCTCGCAGAAGGACCTGAACCTGAGATAGCGACGATGGCTCGAGTTCCTCCAGGACTATGACATTGAGATAATCTACACTCCTGGGAAGGGGAACGTAGTAGCCGATGCCCTCAGCAGGAGGACGGGTATTCAGCTACTTGAGGAGGCGACGGAGCAGCTAGCCTCTTTGCAGATATCTTTCGTGGATAGAGATGGAGCAGCCTTTCTTCAGTCTCTCACAGTCACTCCTCCACTACTACAGCGGGTCAAGGAGGCACAGTGTGAGGACGCTGACTGTGAGACACGGCGTGCACAGATATCCTCGGGACAGGCACCTGATGGTTTCTCCCTTGGAGCAGAGCACGGCATCCTTTTCAGAGGACGTACCATGGTACCAGTTGCTTTGCGAGAGGAAGTGCTGAGAGAGTTTCACACTTCTCCTTTGGCGGTACATCCTGGAGTGGCGAAGATGTACCAGGACCTCAGACGACAGCACTGGTGGCCGGGCATGAAGAAGGCAGTAGCAGAGTTTGTTTCTCGATGCCTTACCTGCCAGCAGGTGAAGGCAGAGCATCAGGTACCAGCAGGCTTGGTACAACCCTTGGAGGTTTCGGAGTGGAAGTGGGACGGCATATCTATGGACTTCGTGACTGGACTTCCACGCACTTCCAGAGGTCACGACTCCATCTGGGTGATTGTTGACCGACTCACCATGTCGGCACACTTCTTACCCATCAGAGAGCAGGGCTCAGTGGAGAGCTTGGGATGTCTCTACGTTCAGGAGATTGTGTGGCTCCACGGCGTGCCATCATCTATCATCTCCGATCGAGATGCCCGCTTTACTTCCCGGCTTTGGAAGGGGTTACAGGAGGCGTTCGGGACGCAGCTACGTCTTAGCACCGCTTTTCACCCTCAGACGGATGGTCAGACGGAGAGGACCATTCAGACTCTCGAGGACATGCTCCGCGCATGTGTCCTCGACTTTGGTCTTAGTTGGGAGGACCACCTACCCTTGGTGGAGTTTGCGTACAAAAACAGCTACCACTCCACCATCGGGATGGCACCGTACGAGGCATTGTACGGACGACCTTGTAGATCTCCTTTCTGCTGGACAGGCCCTGGAGAGTCAGCACTCGTGGGGCCAGAGATGGTCCAGGCCACGACAGAGAAGGTCCAGGTCATCCAGGAGTGGGTGAGGACAGCTCAGAGCCGGCAGAAGTCTTATGCTGACAGGAGGCGGAGGCCACTAGAGTTCGAGGATGGGCAACACATCTTCTTGGGGGTCTCACCTCGACGTGGTATTCGGAGATTTGGACGAGGCGGCAAGTTATCTCCGCGCTTTATCGGACCCTTCCAGATTCTCAGCAGGATTGGTGAGGTGGCTTATCGCCTGGCTCTACCACCTCAGTTGCACCGGGTGCACGACGTCTTCCACGTATCTCAGCTGAGTAGGTACGTGCACGACCCGACGCACATCATTGATCATGGGGAGCTTGATGTTGACGATGGGGTGACTTTTACGGAGTTCTCGGTGGAGATAGAGGATCGACAGAAGCGGGTCCTGCGTGGGCGATCGATTCCTCTTGTGCGCATCAGATGGCAGCACGGGAATCTCTAGGAGAGCACATGGGAGCGGGAGGCTCAGATGCGTGCTCAGTACCCTCATTTGTTTCCCTAGTTTTTGATGTAACTTTACGGGGACGTAAAGCCCTGAGGTGGGAGTAATGTAAAGACCCGTAAAATTCAAGGGAAATTTTTTTCTTAATTTTCTTTAGAATTTTACAAGAGCGCGGTTTCAGACGGCACCTGATTCCGAGGCCCGGAGTGCCCGGAATTAATTTCTGAAGTTTGGCTCGGGTACGTTCAATGAACGAACGAGCGGGTTTTCCTAACTTTTGATTCGGTGCTCGGAATTGAAATCCGAGGGCACCGATGAACTCGCAGCACCGATATTCGCTTAAAGAGACCTTTTCAGAAGTTTCGTTTGTTGCGGGTTGAAAGTTAGTTTTGGGGTTTTTAGTTTGAGTTAAATAAAATTTGTGAAGAACAAATTTTATTATAACTTGATAAAACCTACCAAAGGGGGTTGGAAGAGGGACCCACACCCACTTAACCTCCCTTCGAGGATTAAGTGTGGTGGGGCCCACACGAACCCCTAAACCTTTCATATTCTCCCAACTCCCTTAACGCCTCATTAAATGACTTGAGTTACTTATTTAATTATGGGAGTTAATCCTTTTGAATTTCAAACATTTGAAATTCTAGTGTGTTATGTGTTAATAAAATAAGATGTTGTCTTATTTTATTTTGGTTAATTGTTTGTATTCTTGAGAGGTGGAGAGCTTTTTCTTCTTCTTCTTCATCTCTGACGAAGATCACGAAGAACGCTCAACTTGACGAAGAACGCTCAAGTCCCGACGAAGAAGGCCGCTCCGCTCTTCTTCGTCTTCCGTGTCAACGAGTGAGAACGCCGCTTCCTCCTCGGATTCCCTTCGTCGACATAAGAAGTTTCGCCAACGACGTGTCTCTTCGGACGCATCCCTTCGTCATCGGATTTGACGAACGGCTACCGCGACGCCCGACCTCTGCGACGTCGTCTTCCGCGGAACGTTGACAATCTTCGAACCTTATACCCGAGGTAGGGGTTGTTGATTATTGTTTAGTTATTCTATTTTTGATCATGAATTTTAGCAAGTCTAACGTGTGGCTTTGGATTATTTTAAGATGCGTTATTGCTTAACGTGAGGGGGCCGGACCGCATGAACACGGCCGAACCCCCTCCATCGTTCTTGTTGTTTACTCTTGCGGGTGGAAGCAAAGTGGCGTGGTGCCGTCGCACCATGCGGATAATCGTGCAATTATTTTGCGCGGCGCCGTCGCGCCACGCCGAGGAAGAATCTTCAAGAACGCGACGCCGTCGCGCCGCGTTGAAAGGAATCAAGGCACGGCGAAGGGGCGCGGTGCCGTCGCACCGCGCTGGACGACGAACACCGCGGCCGGTTCCGGGCCACGGCGGGACGTGGAGACCGCGGCCGGTTCCGGGCCGCGGCGGGAAGAGAAGACCGACGGCCGAGCCGCCGGTGTTGGAAGCCGAAGAGGGGACCGGATTTTTCCGGACCCGTTGGAGAAAACCGGCCGGCCAGCTGGCTGGCCGGAAGGCGTTAAACCGGGGGAATTAATCCCCCGGCCAGTGCATAAAAACCCCCCTCTTTATGAGGGGGCGGTTCTTTAAAGGAGGGGGGGGGGGGCAGCAGCCCCCCGGTTTTTACTTCAACCGGCCCCCACGTGGGGGCGGTTTCAATCAAGGGGCGCGGCAATTAGCCGCACCGGCTTTCCAATTAGCGGGGGAATTAAATCCCCCCCACGCAGCCTCCTTGCGGCGACAAGCCGCCGCGGCCCCCGCGCCTCCGCGCCGCCCCGGGGGGGGGGGGGGGGGTCGGGCCGGGTCGGCCCGGACCCGGACCCCCCCCCCCCCCGTTTCGAACCGGTTCCGGTCTTTTGGCCATAACCTGAGCCTCAGACCTCCGATTGACGAACCGTCTGCGGAAACGCGATCCTTGGATCAAGACGGTCGTTTCGGTATATCGCAATCAAGGTTTCGGATTACTTTGAGTTCGGCCGGGTTGGTTCGTTCACGAAACCAACCGGGCCTTCGGAGCGGAAACGCTCATATCTTGAGCTACGGACGTCTGATTGACGTGCCGTCAGTCACGTTGTGTTCCTCTTAGTGAGACGGATCTTTTGGCATACTCCGCCCGAGGTTTGGACGCAGGTGGAGTACGGTCGGGTTGGTTTTTCCTTAAAAACCAACCGGGCCCCGGGGACGAAAATGCCAATAACTCTCAGACCGGGCGTCCGATCGACGCACCGTCTGTTGCGTTGAGTTCCTGTTGCCGATACGGAACTTTTGGATACATCAACTCCGGTCATCGTGACAGTTGATGTATCAGCCTCTCGGCTCGTGGAGCGGACTCTCCGAACGAGCTTGCTGTGTGCGGGAACCCTAATGCTGGCTGCGACTGCTACGACTACTACTGCTATTGTGACTGCGACGACGACAGTACAGAGATCCTGTGTGGATTCGACGATGACGACTTCAGCACTCAGCGATCCTATGTGGATCAGTGCTACATGTCCTGTGTGGGCCCGATCCTGTGTGGGTCCTTGCGCTCAGTGGTTCTGTGTGAGCCAGCGCCTACAGGTCCTGTGTGGGCCCGATCCTGTGTGGGTCATTGCGGGGGTTAGTTAC
This sequence comes from Viscum album, assembly GCA_963277665.1. Classification (NCBI taxonomy): domain Eukaryota; kingdom Viridiplantae; phylum Streptophyta; class Magnoliopsida; order Santalales; family Viscaceae; genus Viscum; species Viscum album. The sequence continues at coordinate 1,796,955,470 of OY728130.1, read as the reverse complement.
CTATCGATCCTTCGTGGGTCCGACGACTTAGAAGGATCAGTGATCATCTTTATCGTCCTTGAAGAAGTATACCTGTGTGAGATGAATCTTGTTGCTTTCCTGTGTGGATTGTGTTGTGCAATCCTGTGTGGATTACGTTTTGCTTTCCTGTGTGGAATACGTTTACTTTCCTGTGTGGACTGAGTTGTACTTGGGCTCGGAGGATAGAGCGTATTTGAATTGTTGACTTAGGTATATGTATGGGCATATACCTAAGCAGTGTCGGTTATTACTTCATGATTGTTACTTTTCTTCGTGGTTTATCCTTTGTGGATTTGAGAGACCTTCAGGGGTCTCGGGGTCCCTACTGAGTAGCTTATACTCACCCCTGCACGGGCGTTTCCCGCACTACGTTGTGTTGGTTGCAGACGACGGACAACGTTGACCTTAGCTGAGGCTTGCAGAGCGGGACGGTACCCGGAGGTGGACCACTAGGTGGGACGTGCTCGGAGCGGACGGCGGGACCCGTGGAGAAGAGGAGATATCTGTACCCACCCTTCAGGTGGGATTTCCAGTGGACAGCTCGGAGTAGCGGCTTTTACTTTTCAGTTGCTGTTTTCCCTTTCGAGTTGTACTTTACTTTCAGTTTGGGTTTGTATACTGGCCCATTTACTTTTCCGCACTTTCAGTTGTACTCTGCTTTTGTTGAGTGTTTACTTTCCGCTTGTTTACTCTGTGGAGTTTTTTTACTTTACAAAGGCAATGCCTTCCCTTTTTACTGGGATTTACGCCTTGGTGCTAGTCGCCAGCCCCTGGCCTATGGAAGGTGGGCTTGGGGTAGTCACGACACGGACCCCGAAGGCGGGTCGTGACATCTACTTCTTCAACAGAATATAATGGTTCTGCCTCATCAAGATTCATACCTGGATCCCTCTTATCCAATGGCCTAGAAGGATTATTTATAGGGTCAAACGTCTCATAAATCTTCCCATCATCATTTACCCATTCATTTCTCAATGGATTATACTTGATCATCATGAACTGAATATTATCTTGGAGATAAAAAAATTGTTCTTAGCTAAAAAAATTTCCACTTTATCTCCAGCAATGCCCTTAACCTTTAACTTCACAGAAATCGGTTTGGCATGAAATAGAGAAATTGATTTAGAACTTGGCTTAGTAATGTCTTCGAACTGATCCATAAGCAACCTACACAAGTTGATCTTATTTCCATGCTTCAAAAAATACAGATTGAATATTTCTTGATACTTCAATACAGAAAGTCCCCTCTCTTGGGACTTATCACATGTTGGATAAATTTGAACAGAATTTTATCCTCTCCATTCATTTCAACAGCAATAATCTTCCTTGTGGTCCAATTTCCTATCATCTCCTCTAATGCATTTTTATATCAAAAAATATCACTGTCTGGAGGAATCACTCTAGAGTAGTAGTCACATATACCCTCATGAGGCACCTTTAGACATTCAGCAAACTCAGTAGATGAAAAGCATACCTCAATTCCATTTACTCTTGACATCAGTCGGTTCTCATCATGTGACTTCTTGAATTTCAGATAGTTTTAAAATTATTTGACTAGCCTCGGGTAATACGGCCCATTATTGTTTGCAAAGAACTCCACCCAACATTGAGTCTCTTGTTCCTACAACACTAAGGATTTTCTCAAGAGCAGGTAATCTTCAATTAACCCCTTTTCATCCCCAATTGTTTTCTTTGACAGATGCGGGTTAACAGGCTTGGATGATATATTATGGACACCACTAGACTCGGATTGAGGTCTCTTAGGCCTTGGCACATTTTCAAGCATCAGCTGAAGGTATCTTGACTCTTTCCATTGAGTTTCAAAGCGGTTTGAGTGTTCAACAGAAAGTTAGGGTTTAAGGATTTTGAGAGCAGGGGTTCGAGAGTGAGGAAGAGAATGAGTTGAAATGTGTTTGTGATCAAATTTTATTATATAGGGATCAAAACAAAAACAAATCAAGAAAAATAATAGTAATAAAATAGGTCAAATTCCCCCATAAAATATTAATTAATGGTAAAGTCCAATAGTGCAGTACCCAATAGTGTGGTTCTAATAGTGAGGTGCAGTGGTGAGGTTCTAACAGTTAGGTGCAACGGTGAGGTTCTAACAGTGAGGTGAAAAGGTGAGGTTTTAACAGTGAGGTGCAATGGTGAGGTTCTATCAGTGAGGTGCAACAGTGAGGTTCTAACAGTGAGGTGCAACGATGATGTTCTAACAGTGAGGTTCAAAGATGAGGTTCAATATATTAAAATTAATCAACCCTAACTCGGGTTTGATGTAGTTTAACCTCTCATAATTTAGGGGATTTGTGAATATATCGGCCAATAGATGTTCAGTGCCAATGAATTCAAGAGTGATATCACCTTTTTGATAATGATCTCTCAAAAATTGATGTCTCCCATCAATATGCTTTGTCCTATCATGAGATAGTATATTTTTTTGAAATGTTAATAGTACTTGTATTATAACAATTTATTGAGACATATTTGAATTAATATTCATAGTCTAGTAAAGTGTGTTTTATCCATATAATTTGAGCACAACAACTACCCACAATTATATATTTTGCTTCGACAGTAGATAATGCAATAGAATTTGGTTTCTTACTACACCATGATACTAGTGACTTGACTAAAATGTGACATGTTATAGAGGTGATTTTTCTATCTAACTTGAAACCATAAATGTCTGCATCAAAATTACTCATCAAATAAAATGATTAATTTTTTTGATAAAAAAGTCCTAAGTTGGGAGTATACATAAGTTATTTAAAAATCTTTTTAACAGTAGTAAAATGATATTATTTTGGATTATCTTGAATGCGAACACATATACAAACACTGAACATAATGTCAGGTCTACTAGGTGTAAGGTATAGCAGACTCCCTATCATTCCTCTGTAGTTTGTTTGATCTACTAGTTCTCCAGCTTCATCTGCATCCAACTTACAAGTGGTACTCATAGGTGTATTACTTCCTTTAATTCCATCCAAAGAAATATGTTTTAAAATATCATTAGAATATTAAATTTGATTTAAAACAATACCATCTTTATTTTACAAAATCTGAAATCCAAGGAAAAATTTATGTTATCCCAATAAACTCATTTCAAATTAATTTTTAATTATTTTTTTAAAATATGTACATAAATAATTCATAGAAGATCCAAAAATTATGTCATCTACATAAATTTTAACTATCAAAAAATCCTTGTAAATTCTTATAATGAAGTGAGTAGGATCAGCTACTCTTTTGGTAAAACCTTTTGAAATAAGAAAAGAGCTGATCCAATCATACCAATCTCTTGGAGCTTTATTTAAACGATATAAAGCTTTAGAAAGTTAAAAACATGATTTGAAAAATGGGGATTTCTAAAACGAGGGGGTTGTTGAACAAACACATCCTCAACTATATACCCATTTGTAAAATCTATTTTATCATCCATTTGATAAACATTAAAATTCAGATGAGCTACATAAGCAAGTAGTATCCTAATGGCCTCTAACCTAGATACAGGTGAAAAGGTCTCCTCATAGTCTATTCCTTCTTCTTGACTATAACCTTGTGAAACTAACCTAGGTTTTTTTCTAACTATATTACCGGACTCATCAATTGTGTTCCTAAATACCCATTTAGTGCCTATTGGCAATGCGTCCTTAGGTCTTTCAACTTGTTCACAGACATTTTTTCTTTCAAATTAATTCAATTATTCTTGCATAGCCAGCACCCAAAATTCACCATTGATTGCATCATTAATATTTTAGGGTTCAAGATGTGAAAGAAAATCTTGATTTTAAACCTGGTTTCTATGAGAAGCTCTAGTTTGTGTTCCTATATACAGATCCCCTACAAAAAAAATCTAAAGGATGATTCTTGAGGGTCTTAATTCCTCTAGAAAGGGTCAAACTAGATTCCTCAAGTTTTTTTTTGGTTTAGAGTCAACAGATACGGATTCTCAAATATTTCCAAAACTTGTCACTTTCACAGGGGGTTCACTATTTTTACCATTAAGGTCTAGAATTGACATATCTTCCTCAAGATATTAAGGAGAGGTTTTAGGTTCATGTGGATCAGTCTCATTGAATTTTTCATGAACTGACTCTTCCACACATTTGTTTTTCTTGTTGAATACACTATAGGCATTACTCGAGATTGAGTAACCTCGGAAAATTCCCTCATCACTTTTGGGAATTATTTTTTTCAAGATTATCATTAGTGTTAAGGATAAAGACTTGGAAACAAAAAAACTCTAAAGTAATTAACCTTAGTCTTCCTATTGTTCCAAATCTCATAAGGGGTCATCTTAAGAACAGGTCAAATCAATACTCTATTGAGGGTATAAATAGTTTTATTTATAGCTTTATCCCAAAAATAAATTGTTTAATCATTCTCATTGAGCATTTTCCTAGAAATTTCATAAAGGGTCATATTTCTTCTTCAATGACTCCATTCTGTTGAGGCGTTCTAGGATAAGAGAAATTGTACCTATAGCCATTATGTGAGCAATAAGATTCAAACTCCTGATTTTCAAACTCACGGCCCTGATCAATTCTCAAAGTCTTAATTCTATGTCCACTATGATTTTTTACGAACATGGAGTATGTGATAAAATAATAACAAGATTCACTTTTATAAGCCAGAATATATACACAAGTATATCTAGAAAAATCACCTACAAGAACATAAACATAGTGCTTCCCATTTAAACTTGAAACTCTTGACGGTCCAAACAAATCCATGTGAACCAACTCAAGTGGTTGATAAGTAGAGACCTCTTTCTTTGGTTTGAATCAAAATTTGTGTTGTTTTACCTTTTCACTGGGATTACACACTTTATCAGGTGGGAAGTCCAATTTAGGTAGGTCTCTAACTAAACCATTCATAAATAGTTTCTTAATAGAGTGCACATTTCAATGTCCTAATATTGTATGTCATAACCAAGATTCCTTATGAAAAGAATTTAAGAAAGAAACATTTTTCTTGGCTATGGAATTTAAATCAATAGCATACACATTTTCATTTCTACAGGCAGTGAAAAATAAATAATTTTTGGAATAAAAAACATTGCATTCATCATTTTCAAACATGACATTAAAACCATCATCACAAAACTGAGAGATGATAAGTAAATTGTACTTTAATCCATCAACAAAGAGTAATTTGGAAATTAATATTATATTAGGGTTACCAAAATGGACTAAGCTGATGATTTTTCCCTCTGCATTGTCACCAAAAGTTACATGTCCATCATCAACTTTGATTAGCCTCTTGAAGCAATAATTCTCATTTCATATGTCTTGAACATCCACTGTCCATGTACCACAATGTCTTATAGGAACTCTTCAGGAAACTTCCCTGCAAAACATATTAGGTATGGGGTAACTTTGGTTCCCATATTTTCTTGGTTCTAGAGTGGTTAGCAAGTAACACTTTGGGAACTCATACTTGTCTTATAGGTTTTCTATAGTCAACAGATATATTTTGAAACATGAACACTTTGTTTGGTCCTTTAGAGAAATGTTTTTCAAAAGATGGTCCAGAACAAGAACTAGCGTTAAATTTTCCAAATTTTTGAATAAATTTAGTTTTAATAATACTTATCTGTCCTGGTTGATATCCTAGACCAGTTGTATATTTTGGGGTAATATGTTGTCCTAGCTACTGATTCATGGAATCTCTACCGGCAGTAAACTTCTCAAGATCTTATCTTAATTGCTCATTGGATAATTTTAATTCTGTGACTTCTTTTAACAGCTGAGAGAATTTCTCTTTTTCAAATTTCTAGATTTGACTTATAATTTTTATTTAAAGAATGTTGTCTCTTTAATGATTTATATTTGTCCTTGATCTCATTAAAGGTATCCTCAAGCATTTCACAGTATTCAATTAATTCATCCTTAGTCATATCTTCATTATTATGTGACTCACTCTTATTCCAAGAATAATAGGCATTATGTATCAAAGAATTAAGTGTTACCTTAGAAGTTTCTATCATGAAACATGAGTTAACATGATTTTTATGTTCACTATCAGAAGCATCAGATCCACTGGAGCTTTCTTTTGAAGCACTTCATGTAGATTTCATATCCTTTTTATAACCCTTCCCCTTATCTTCATATTTCATCATAAATTTCATCTTGGGGAAGTCTTCCTTCACATGACCTTTTCATTTTCACTCATAGAATATTATTTCATTTGGGTTGTCATTATATATTTTTTATTTATTCCATTTCCCTTTACTATCATACATTCCCTTGTAGTTTGACTTCTTAATGAATTTATTCCTTCAGTATAACTTTCTGAACCTTCTAGGAAGATGAGACATCTCCTCACCACTGTCTGAATTTGACTTTTCACTAGTGGAACTGTCTATAGGAACTTGATATTTTTCTTTGTCTTTTCCCTTTGAGGTTGATGTCTTGAATTCTACTGACTTCTTTATTAGTTCTTCTAATACATCTTAATTTTCCTTAAGCTATTCTTCGTACATCATAAGATTTCCAATTAGCTTCTTCACTGGTAGTTTGACTATGTGACAAGATTCTCTGATTGAAACAGAAGTTCCCCTCCATCTGTCATGTAGGAATCGAAGCAGTCTCAGGATTTGGTCCTTGTTGTCCAATGGTCTCCCAAGAAGACTCATAGTAATCACTATCTCATTGAACCTATGATACATTTCAGAAATAAGTTCTTTGGGATTCATTTTAAAATTATCATATTTAATAGTGTTTGTATTTAATCTCATTTCGTTAACATTAGTTGTCCCCTCATGAGAAATAGAAAAAGTATCCCAAATTTCATATGTAGTTTTACAAGCAGTAGATATTCTATTGAATTATTTATCACCTAAGGAATATTACAAAGCATTCATTACTTTACAATTATTGTTATATGTGATTTTTTTCAACTGAGACCATGTGTCTCTAGTAGTAGCAGGCAATATATGTTGTTCTTCAATTGTGTTCCATATTTCAGTTCCCATTCCCTCTAGATAAATTTACATTTTTAATTTCCACTGCGCACATTTATTACCATTAAAGAAAGGTGGATTGTTAGTAGCAGCACCCTCAACTCTAGTTTCCAAAGTTACTTATAATTTAAAGAACTGAAAATTTAGATATAACCTAGATTTTAAGATCTTTAAGATACAACTAAAATCACAGTTGAAAAGAATTTGAACAACTGAAAATTAAATCCTCTGATACCAAATGTTGGTCGAAGTGGATACTCATGGGGGGGGGGTGAATTGAGTCCCAATTAAAATTAATGTTAAAAACATTGTGAATAAAAATCCCCCAATTCAAAACAAACTAGTCAATTAAGGTAGTATAGATATAAATGTATAATTTCTCAAAAAGATTCTCCAAGGTTGATTAGTCCTTATTTGAATCAATATAAACACTAATTAAACTTTTGAAAGAGGTTTAATAAATTAAGAACATATACACACTAACCAAAACTAACTATCAGAGTGAATGTAAAAACAGTTTTCCATATTTGAAAAAATATAAGAAGTTGATAAATTACAACAGAGTACATGAAGATTATCACAAAAAAGAAAGAAATAGGTTCAGTCTCAAGCTGAGACCTAATCCTCTCAACTTGGTGATCACCTTCCACCAAGAAGTTTATATAAATAAAATTGAAACACAACCTATATCGGGATTTTCAACAGTTTTTCTAAACTGTCCAGGTTCTACAACTTCTACCAAAGTTCTACGTGGGAAAACAAGAAACCAAGCAAGAAAATGATTCTTCCATAGTTATGCATGGGAAACATGATTTGAGAGTGTTTTGAGTGGGGATTTTTAGTATCCTTCAGTTATAGCACAAGAGACAGTGTGTGTAGGAAACACACGCTACTCATAAATGTAAAATAAGAAACAATGTAGTGTTGAAGAAATTATGGTTGAGTTTATAATTCTCTATGTGTTTGATGATCTACTCTGGACTTCTTGGAGTTGAGTAAATGAAGGTTTTTTTCTTCTATGCAACTTGCTTCCAAAAACAATGTGTCACAACTTTCAAGTACTGGCTTCTAGGTACTAAGATGTTCAACTTCATGGTACAAGGGTTCCTTGAACCAGAACATTATAGCCTTGAATATGTTCTTCAAAAGGATATTCATGAGGCTCTTGGGTCATTAGGGTAAGTGCTGGAGAGTTATTCTTTTGATCCAACATGTAATCTCGCTCATACATACTATCTTTTTGATATTATCCACACACCCTTTTATACTTGGGATCCGATAAAAGAAATCTGTAGATCACATGCGGTCATTCTCATATCTCGTAATGTCTCTAGATATAGTCTCTAAAAATGTCTAAAATCAGAATTAATTAATTTAAGATGCATTAAATCAATCAAATATGATAGTTATGATAATATGAAGAAAAATTGATAAAATATAGAATATGTTATCAGCAGATTGGTAATAGTAGCCTGTCAATCGGTAACATCATCAATAGCAAGCATAATTAGTAGTAGACTTCCAACAGTAGGCTTATCCAGTGGTATACTTCACCAATGGTAGTCTTGTCCAGCGGTAGAATTCACCAACGGTATACTTGTCCAGCGGTAGACCTCACCAATGATAGACTTGTCCTATGGTAGACTTCACCAATGGTAGACTTTTCCATCTATAGACATTACCAGTGAGCTCTTCCGTGGCAGACTACATAACAGTAGACTTCCAGTAATAAGTCTGAGAGTAGAATTTTTATATAAAAACGTTGTAACAGCAACATTGTCACAACAGTGGCCTATCACATTAACTTAACATCTATATGCTTCAGTAAGTACTCCAACAGTAGGCTTTATAATAGTGACCTTGTACTGGTGACTTTCAATAGTAACTTTATAACTGTAGCTCTTATAATGGAAACCTTCATCAGCAAGGTCTTCAATGGTGACCTTTTCACCAATGACTTCAAGCGGTAAGGATCAGATGTAGGTTTGTCCATGACAGTGGCCTCTTACCAGTAACCTTCAATAGTGACCATTGACTTAGAGACATTTTATACTGTAAACTGATTTTAGAAAAGTCATGAGAGTAAAATAGATTGAAATAACTTGTCAAATAACTTACCCATTATAGAAGTAAACATGATCTGGGATTACCAAAATAGGTGAGTCTGGCATCATACATATCTGATTTCCCTCGTGTTTGTCCCTGTACATTTATTTCAAAAAAATATTAATTTTTTTAGAAACATTATCCTACAAATTACCTCCAAGTTATAACTCTTATAGAGCTTTGCTGGTTAATTTATTGGGTAGTTCATAGAATACTAGGTATGTGGTCATTCCGGATTTTGGACTAGTATCTTGTAGGCCATCCTTATATTTTCCATAATGTTTCTCTAATTTATAATCATACATACATGGTGTAGAATGGGAATTTTATCTTTTATTTAATATATATAAATATTTTATTGGTTGTTTATTGATAATTTTCTGGAGAATTCAGGAGTTAAATACCTCCCTTGTGTGTGACAATTACCCTTCGTGCTAGTCACTAAATTGTGGGCTATTATAGGTGGGTTTTGGGGGGTCACACTCATCTTTAAAAAAATATGGTTTAGGTTAAAAATTTGGAGGTTTTTTTAAAAAAAATATACAATTGATATTGTTTTATATATTGTATGGAGTTTCAAGTTTGTCACAAGTGAGTCTTGCATGGGTTTAGTAGGGAAAAGTTGTCATTTAACCTTACCAATGAGTAAGGCAGGGGATATCTAGAATATAGATCTTTAGGGTCCCTTGTGAATAATTCCAAAACCCATATTGTAAAGGATACAATCTATATTTGCAGTAATATGTCCCCATATGATCTACTATGAGAAGTAAGACAGGTAACTAAGCAATTTTTGGTAAAAAGTTATAATGATTGTAGAGTATAGAATTTAGAAAGGGTGCATTAATCCCTATAATTGGTTGCATTTATATAAAAAAATTATTTTTAATAACTTTTTGTTTGTTTATTTATGTTACCATTAATATTTACCTAAGATAGTCTTATAATTATTTTATGAACTTTTTTAATAAATAATCCCATGTTTGTAAAAATAAGCTTTCCAAAAACTCAAGACATGATATGATGTGTGATTTTTATTATATTCCATGTCATTTATAAAATCTGAATATTAAAATTATGATAATTAAAAAATTATTCACAACATTTTAGGGAATGATAGTGTTAATTTTAAATAATTTGGTAACGTGGTTTCAATAATAATGAATCATTTTAATAAAATATTATTAATAAAAATATATCGACTCTTTCCCAGTTTAAGCATGCATTTTATAAATTATTAATTACTGTTGTGAAGTATAACAATAAGTATTATTCTTAATAGGAATTAATGATGCATCATTTAAATTGATAATTTTTTTGATATGTATGAAATTTCTATTATCAAAAATGTATCAAGAATTTTTTATGTTATAATCAATTTGATCTATAAGCATTCAAAATTGCAATATATATTAATTTTCATTTATTTATTGTCTGAAATGATGAGTTTCGAATGATATGATTTAAATTTGAAACAAGATATATTATTTAATAAATTTTCAATGTATAAAATTTAAAGATAATCATGTGGAAATTATGTTAAGAATTCAAAAATTATAATATGCGAATGAATAGTTTAATAATGTTCATATATTATGATATTAGTATAAAAATAATGTTGAAATTATGTGAGCATTGTATAAGAATATTCCATGTGAACCACCCATGAATTAATTTTTCTAATGATAGTTTATAACATTTTTTGTATAATTATATTGACTAATAAATATTGTATTTCCATATTGATGATATTATTTCCTTTACAATTGGTATATCTAATAACAAACCATTTTAAATTAAATATTTGAGAAGTAAAGAATTATAAAAATTTTAATATCATTGGCATGGGTGATATGAAATTATGTGATGGTAGAAAAAGAGTTATTTATCTCGAAATATAATGAGGATGAATTGAGGGTTGGAATGAAATAGAGAAAGTGGTTAGAAACTAGTGGATTAATTTATAGACACTGTTTTTTATTTTTTAGATAATATAGGTTTATTTTCTAGTTGTTATTTATTTTTTATCGAATATTTTATTATTTTCTAGAAACTATATACTAATTTTCTAGTCATTTTCTTCAAAATGTCATGATATAATATATAAAATAAATATGTTTTTCCTACTGGTAGTTTCCATTATTATTTGTTTTCTTAATAAATCCCATAGAAATTGGATTGAATTAATTAATATGACAATGAAAATATGATTTTTTTAAATAAATATTGGTTGCCAACTAAGTTCAGTCCTTGTCTACTTAATGCTTGTATACATTGATTGAAGCAGTGTTGTCTATTTTTCAGTATTTGTTTATACTATTCATTTAATATTTCTTCTATATTTATAATATATAATATAGATCCCATTCATATATTTGAAAACTAAACACCTGCTTCTATATTGGTTGAATAACTTTAATGTGATTTTCAAACAGATCCTAAAATTTTATTTCCAAAAATAAAGGGGATGCATTGATTTTTGTATACATAAACCTATTTTTACCATAAATAATTTATGAAAAAAAATTCATTATAATTTTATTTTATGGGTATTTAATGAAACATTATGGTTTTAAATGGTTTATAATTTATTCAAAAAAAATAAATATATCTTCCTTGTTTTTATTGTTTTCCTCTCATTAGTAGGTTTCTGTTTGAGTTGTATCTCCCTATGACCATTAATTTCAGGTCAATCTATTCTTTTAGAAAGTTTTTTTATATAAAGGGTTAGAATTTTATGATATTTATTTAATGTGAGGATCTGAGTCAAACTTTTATTTTCTTAGGTCAGTCTTTGTAATGCCCCAAGATTTTGTGAAATGGTTTTCTAAATTAATTTAACTTTTTCCCTTCACCAAAAAATTTAAATAGTTTTTCACAAATTCAAGCACTCATTTCATATGGAACTATATTGCTGTATGTTACACATGATCCCATATTAGTATAATTTACACAGAACAATAAGGTTAGAAAACATTACACACAAGATTGACCTTCTATGATGGCTTCCGTAACACGCATGACTTAGTGCTACCTAACTATAATATATTATTAAAAATATTATTATAATGAGATATAACCTATATTTTATGTTTATGGATATGAATATTATAATATAAATTAAGAAAATAAGTTTTGTACACAAATATAATATGAATTCATTGGTTACCATTTAATGAATATGAAAATAGATTGAATATACAGAAAAATATTATCATAGTCAAAAATATTTTTAACCTAGTAAATTATGTTAATTATAATTGGTAAGTGATATTGATGTAATAATTATTTTATATGTTCAATAAAATATTTTTGGTATTCATTCAATAAATTCTATAGAGATAAGAGAAGAACAAAACAAATTTTATTCTTAAAAGTCTATATGTATATTAAGGAATTTTTACTACCTTTCAACGGAGAACCCTTTTTAAATCCAATTTTTGGAACCTTTATAGAATTAATATGTCAAAATAAAATTCATATTTTTAATAGATACATAAATATTTGTTTATAATTTTTTTTGTAATTATTATGTAAGGTTTTGTCTTATAATGAATAGTTAAAAATACTGGATTTTAATTTAAAACTGATTTTTCATCAAATTTATTTATATAGATAAAATATTTTTTATTTTTATTTAAAAGTTGAATTATATAATATTTTTATATATAAATATAATTTTGGTCATTTTAACCATTCCATCATTTAAATTGGACATAAATACTTAGCAATCTTTTGATCATTTTTACTATAAATACCGGTAGTGTCGTCCGAACACAGGGATTAATTTTAAATTAATTTCTACCAATTCTATTAATGGATTTTGGAAAAATGGATTCCATATTTTGAATCAGAATAATTTATTATTTATAATATGTTAACTTTTGTTTTTTACAAAAAGGATTAGTGGAGGTGATTAAAATTAATTACATCGATTAAGAGAAAAAGTAGGTTTACAAAGTACTAAACCTTTTATTTTTGACCCAAAATGACCTATATAAATGTAAAACAGCCATTGGGTGGCCATATTTATACCCTCTCATTAATTGTATCTACCTTTTACCATTATTAAATCCTCTTTCAACATGAAAAACGTGGGAGTAATTCTCTTTTCAAATATCTACCAGATTGCCACTCCACCTCCACCTTAAAAGGCCTCCTCCTCTACCCATTCCTCACACCTCTCAAACCTCTCAATATCGGCCAATAACTTCCCAATACAATTTTAAACAATCATACCGTATACCTTGAAGCCTCTATTTGAATATAAATACTCTCAAGGAAGCCTTTTGGCATAAACCAAAAGGAGTTACCTTGTTAAGAGGTAATGCCTTCTCTCAAGATCCTTTCTTTTATTTTCCTTCTTCACCCATCCTCTTTCTTTATTCCATTATTTTGTGAAAATACCAGTGTCCTAAATAAACTAGGATTATTTTATGATAATTTTTATACCTACACTTACAAAAACATCCATCTAATGGATATCGAACATACTATTTATGTGTTTGAAAAATTACATCCTCATGAAATGATGATTGTTTATTTTTCATTTACATCCAATCATAGTGGAAATTATGATGATAAATAAACTTATATATGTCATATATTGTATTTATTATGTATTTAAGCTTTATTATTCCTCTAATAACACACAAACCTTTACATTCTATTTTGTGTTAATATGATAATCTTGTTTGAGGATGTGTGGGCTACTACCCCCCTCCAAGCTATGTCATTCGCTCACACCCCAAATGGAATGTATTAAGGATGGGTTTAATGAAAATATTTTATATATATGTTGTTATAATTCTAATTTAATATATATATATATATTCATATTTAATTTACATATTTTATTTCAATATGACAACTAAATATGGAAACAACGTTTCTGTGTACGTACGACTTACCATCTCCATGAACTGTGTATTCCATTTCATAATTATTTATTCTATAGATAATTAAAATATAAATATACTATATATAAAGGATATTTATATAATTATTTATATTTTTTAATTATGATATAAGTATAATAACCAACAATATAAGTAATTAAGATACATGCGAAGGAAAAAGTTAATATTACACGAAGTGAACCCTTGACATGGGATCATTAACAAGCGGGTAATATAATGTTGTAATAAAACAATATATATTATTTTATATAATAATATAGTTCTTTAAAAAATGTATAATAAGTTTATATTTTTAATACATGAGGTTTTAATGAGTATGATGATATTCCAGACAAAGGTATGGGGATTTCATCTTAGTTTTAATTTATGTTAGATACATGTTATGTTCGCCACTCTTTCCTTATTTGTGTTGTGTGTACTAGAAATGATTGTATCATATGTATCTTATACTTAAATTTATGGATATTAACATGTAAATTTTATGATCCTTCTTTCTTGGGGTTTAATTTTCAAAGGTTAGCAAATCAGTAATGCAGTTTTGTCTCAAATTTTCCTTCTGTGAGACTCATGTTTTGTTATGCACCTAAACTCTTTTTTGAGGTGAATAATATTAAATTTTATATGATATATCATGAATACAAATATTTTAATGTTATTTTATAATTAATTTCATTTCATTTATTACTTGTAGAATACAATCCCATGTTACCAAGTTATAAGATTTTATTGAGACAATCTCATCGCTTTCCAATATTTTTTATGTTTATGCTTCATTTTATGAAATCGTAATGTGAATATATCAAGGAAATTAATGAAATTTATTATTATCTAGTTATCTGAGATATACACATTTATTAGCACGATTTATATACTCTTTGATCCAAAATATAGTTAAGAAATTTATTTTAGGAAATCCTGACATTACCCTCCCTTTAGTCGGAAATCTAGGTTTTTTAAAAAGGGTTTCAAAGAATATTGTACCATTATCCTATATGATTTAAAATAAACTATTACTATTTTTTATACTACAAATATATTCAACGGAATCTACTTTTCTCTTTCTAAACAAGTCATTCATTCTAACCATTGTACCCTAGAAAAGAATGTTCTTTTTACATCATACCACATATAAAGATTTACCTGATGTCATTCCATTGAAGATTCCTTTGCAATTTTAAAAGGATAATCTTTAAGAAATTGTTTTTAAAATTAAACATCAAGGAAAAATGATTTCAAAATGATTTCAAATATTCTTTATAATATTTCAAGGTATTTTTTTATGAAAATGATATTTAAATGGTTTTATGTATTAAAAATACTTTTTCAAAGAAGTTAGAATATTTTACTCAAGAAACATTTTTGGTAGATATTTCAAAAATATATTCCATATAGGAAGACAACTGTTGATGTTACTCATACCCTTTTATGAAATGATCGATAGGTTACATTAACATTCTTTCTATGAAAGTGTTATGGTATATTTCATAGTTTTTATGAAACCTGTTTCTCAATCATTAGTTATTAGTTTATGAAATCCGTTTCTATTTCACAGGTTTTTCTTCAATTAAATGGTTTTGAAACATATCCCTTTTACAAATTTTATGATTAGATTAAATGTAAATGATACCCATCTTATCTTATGGGTTATGATTTGATTTTTATATGACCTGTGTGTTTGTATGGGTCATTATATAATAAATGTTTTATTATCTTGTGGCACATGTGTGAATGATTTTATTATGAGAATGGTGGGACCTATGTCTCCCTCTAATGAATTGGGTAATGATAGGTTTTATAGGATCTCATAGGGTACATGGGTTATAGCCCAAGGCTGAAAATAGTGAGGGTGTATGGGTTGTAGCCCAATCCTAAAAAGAATGAGGTTGTACAGGTTGTATCTTGAACCCAAAAAGAAAGAGGATATATGGGTTGTAGCCAATGATTGAAAAGAAAGAGGGTATATGTGTCGTAGCCCAAGCTCGAAAAGAAAGAGGGTGTACAGGTTATATCCCAAGCTCGAAAAGAAAGAGGGTATATGATTTATAGCCTATGCTCGAAAACCAAAAGGTTCATGGGTTGTAGCCCAATACTAAATAAAAGAGGGTAAATGGGTAGTATCCTAAGCGAGAAAACAAGAAGGTACATGGGTTGTATCCTAATCCTGTAAGAAATTGGGTACATGGGTTGTTATCCCATGCTCGAAGTAGGTACACGGGTTATAGCGCAATACTAACATGTAATAAAGGTCATGTTAGGTAGACTTGACATAAATTTTTCTATTCTTATATGTATTTTTCAAATCTGATGTCTTATTACTTTGTTATTATTTTATGGATCATGATGTTTATTTCCTTATGATTTATTTCTTATGAACTATCAAGATTTTTCCCATAACTTATGTTTACGATCTTTAATATGAAGGGAATGATCTCCAAATGTTAAGAGTGCATTGTGATACACCTATGTTCATGTTTATGATTACATGTCTCCATTTTTTACCCTTACTGATCATCTCATATGACCCATTTATTACGTTTCCCTTCTCCATGTTATGAAGAAAGTTTTTAGGTAGAAGTAGTAAAGGTGGAGATATTTATGGGAGATGTTTAAGATATTTCACCAGGATAGGAGATTTTATTTAAATGTTTCCAAAGACACTAAAATATTACGGTCCTTGGTCATGTATTTTTGTATTGTATTGAATATTTATCTTAAATTATGTAATATCCATATATGTTAAACATGTCTCACTATAGTTGGTATCGAAGGAAAGGTTTAGTCACCCATTGGAAACTAGGATGATACAAATTTACTGATATCCCTTGGTTTATTTGTAAGTATGTGTCTTGGGATGTCTCTAAGAATATATATAAGGATTATATAATATTTAGGAAAATGTCCTGGAATATTGGAAAATGACAGAGTAAGTGGTTTCATAGAAATACATCTCTATTAAGATACTACAAGTGTATGTGGGTCTGGCAGAGATTTACCTAGGGGTAAGAACTCCAAGTAGATATTACGGGCTTGACTTGGGGTAATTTGGTACACAACAATATGTCTTACTGCACACCTAGTTTAACACTCCCAGGGATATTCTTTGGGAATTCACAAAATCATTAAGAACCATCATGGTGGATTTAAATAGAATTTTTCTATGAATAAACTAGTAAAAACCTAAGGTATCATTGACTAAGGAAGTTTTCATATTTTAGACATCATATAATATAATTTTCATGATTATGTGGTTACTTTCTTTGAAAACTATTTCTCACTCAAGGATTTTTGGATTTAATCAATGGATGAAACCTGAAAGAACCACATTAAAGGTTATTGTGAGGGACAATGCAATGATTACTCTCCCTATAATCTGAATTCTTTGGGATCTGAAGTGAAAAACCACATTTTTAGGATCACATAAATTTCTCAAGATATGAATTATGATGATCAAAGGAGGGAACAAATTTCTACTGAGTCCTTAATGAGGAATAATCCAACTTATTTCAGTGGGTCATATATTCCACTTGTTGCTGAACAATGGATCAGTACCACTGAACAGATATTTTCCATACTCAAGTGTTTGGATCATGAGAAATTCATTCTAGATATTTATTGGTTAGAAGGTGAAGTAGACCAGTGATGGACTCTAATCAAGAATATGATGAAGAATGATGAAATTGAATCCATGGATTGAGATGAGTTCAAGAAATTATTCTTCAATAAGTACTTTCCTCATGTACTTCATACAATGATAGAAAAAGAGTTTCATGAGTTGAATCAAAAGGATGAAAAATCCATCGGTAATTATGAGTCTAATTTTACAAGACATGTGAGATATGATTCTAGAATTATCATCCAATCAGAAAGTATGGTTTATAGGTTTTTTGTTGGCTTAAATCTAAGTCTCAAAATGGAATTGGCCATAAGATACTTTGATAGCTATGAAGAAATTATGTGTTGTACAATAAAAGATGAAATGGAGGTTATAGTTATGTATCAATATCATGGTTATAACAAGAAGAAAACGATGGAGTTAAAAGGATAATCAACAAACCATGGAGATAGGAAGATTATTCTTGCTTGGTGCTCTATATATGGAACAAATCATTATAATAATTATCTTAATAGACCTAATAAATGTTCTAAGTGTGTAAAGTAAATACATAGAGCGGTTGAATGCTGGAGTGATTGTAAAAATCTATATAATAATGAAAATGATGATATAAATCCTCAGGATTCACCTTATACACTTTAGTGTTTCAATTGTAAGGAGTTTAAACATTTTTTCATAAAGTTGCCAAACCCAAGGGTTAATAACAGTGATCATCACCAACTACCTCTGAAGAAAAATGAAAAATGGAAATCATGTGCAATCATAATGAATGAAGTGGACCAAGATTATTAATAATTACCTATCCTATCTTAGTTAAGAATTTTATCTTTGATTTTGTATGAATAATTCCTATGAAAGTATTATTTTTTATCCTTTGGTGGTATTTTATGTGATTATATTTCCCAAAATGGATTATGGAATAATAAAATCACATTTGATATTCTATGAGTACAAGGATGAACCCAAGTTTCTAATATATATGATTTTTAGTTAAAGACAGGAGACTATTTAAGAAATAAATATAGAATTATAACCATATATGGAAATTTTAAGTTAAACTAAAGACTATGTCAGTAATATTAAAGTGTAATATTTTACATAAGGATTTATTCATATTGGATACCTTGTTCAAACTACCTAGTGTTGATGGTAACTAATGCAAAATAGGATGGAATATCATGGGACACATGATCTGTAAGTACATTATGAATGAAAAAGTAACCATCCATTTTTTAGAAAGATGTGTAGTTGTTCGTGCAACAAAAAAGAATAAGGTTGTCCAAAAATCAAAAATGTATATATTTTCATGAAAAATTATTAGTAAAAAAGGATCTTCAAGCTAAAAAATATTATCCTAGTACGTTAATTTATGATGGATAAGATGGCCCCTTAGGTCATCATAGATTTATGGCCTTGTAATTGTTAAAATTTTATTGATCTTGTTCTATATCACGTTCCATTTGAACTTGATGATAATATCCCTCTTCCATGTCTATGTTTTCATTTCCAACCTATGTTCTCCTATGCGAGAATCTTGTTATGAGTTACATTGGGTAACCATTATTGTTATGAATTACCCCTTTATAAGGGAAGAATTCGTCCTCTTTTTACTACGTGGGTTTCTATGAATGAAAATTTCAAGTATTAAACCTTGGATAACCCAGATTAATTTCGATGGTGAAATTCATTTTAACGGGGTAGAATGTAACACCCTGGGATTTTTTGAATTTCTTTTTTAATTAATATAACTTTTTTCACTTCATACAACAATGAAAATATTTTTTCACTAATTCAAACATTCCTTTATCAAGGAACCATCTTGGAGTACGTTACACACATTCCCATCTTGGAATACGATGCAAATAACAACCTGGATTTCATACATTAAATGCAAGATTGACCTTCTTCAATGGCTAGTGTAACACACAAGACTGAGTGCTACCTAACTATAATATATTATAATAAATATTATTATATTGAGATATAACCGTGGTATAAAGTTGATGGATAAGAATAGTATAAAATAAATTTTGAGAATATGTTGTGTACATAAATATAATATGAATTCATAAGTTTTTAATTAATGAATATGAAAACCGAACGAATATAAAGGAAAATATTATTATTGTCACAAAGCTATTTTAACCAAGTAAATTATGTTAATTAAAATTGGTAACTGATATTAATTTAATATATATATTATATATTGATTAAAATATTTTTTATATTCATATAGTAGATTCTATAAATATATAATAAGAACAATCCCAATATTTTTCATAAAATCTATATGTTTATTAAGTCATTTTTACCGTCTTTCGATAGATAATCCCTTTTAAATAAAATTTTTCAAACTTTTATAGATTTAATATGTCAATATAAATTTATATTTTTAATGGAGACATTAAAATTATGTTAGGATTAATTTTTGGTATTTTTATGTAAGGTTTCATCTAATAATGAATAGTTAAAAATACTTGATTTTAATTCAAAACTATTTTTTCATCTTATTTATTGATGAGGTTATAATATATTTTAATTTGATTTAAAATTTGAATTAGATAATAGTTTTTCCATGTAATTTAATTTTGGTCATTGTAAACACATCCACATTTAATATTTATATAAATACTTAGCAAACTTTTGATCTTTATTACAATAAAAACTCATAGCGTTTTCCCGACATTGAGATTAATTTTAAAATAATTATTGTCACTTTTATGATTAGAATTTAGAAAAATGCATTCCATATTTGAAAGAAGATTAATTTATAATATTTAATAAGGTTAAAAATTTTTGAGACAAAAAGGATTAGTAAAGGTGATTTAAATTAATTACATCGATCAAGAGAAAAATTAGGTAAATAAAGAACTAAACCTTTTATTTAAGACACAAAAAGACCTAGAAATATGACCAAAACCAATTTTATGGCCATAATTCGACCCTATAATTAATTTTATCAACCCTAGTCAATTATTGGATCCACCTTCAACATGAAAAACATAGGTGTAATTCTCTCTTCAAATATTTACAAGATTGCCACTCCTCCTCCACTATAAAAGGCCACCACCTCAACCCATTCCTCAAACCTCTCAAACTCTTAAGCTTAGAAAATAAATGCCTAATACACTTCAAAAAATCATCCATTTTCCCTTGAATCCTACCTTTGGGTAGAGGGCCTATCAAAGAATACTTTTGGCATACACTAAAAGGAGTTACCAAATTAATAGGTAACATCTTCTCTTAAGATCATTTCCTTTATTTTCCTTATTCACCCCCTCCACTATCTTTATTACATTCTTGTGTGACAAAAACAGTATCCTAAATATACTATGATTTTTTTAAGTTGTGTTTTTTACCTACACTTAGGCACACCTCTATCTAACGGATATCAAACATATGGTTTTTGTGTATGGCGAATTACTGCCTCATGAAATGATGATTGTTCATTTTTCATTTTCCACCAATCATGGGGGCCATTATGATGGGAAATATATTTATATATGTCATATATTTTATTTATTATGTATTTAAGCTTCATGCTTCTTTTTAAAACACACATATCCATACTTTCCATTTTTTTAATATGATAATCTCATTTGAGGAAGTGTGGACTACCGCCCACTCAAAGAGATGTGATTCATTCACACACCACATGGAATGTATTAAGGATGGTTTTAATGAACATATATGATATATGATAAAATAATGTTAATAGAATATATATAAAAATATATATACATATATAAATATATATATTTCATTTATATAATTTCTTTTAATATGAGAGTTAAAAAAACAGTGTTCATGTGTACGTACGACGTACCGTCTCCATGAACGATGCATTCCCATTCATACTTAATTATTCTATATATTATTATAATTTATATATAATGTGTAAAAATTATATTTATATCATTATATACATTCTGGAATCATGATATAAGTATAATAATTAACGATATAAAAAAATAAGATATATGCAAAGAAAAAAGTGAATATTGCCCAAAGTGAAACCTTAACATATGACTGTTAACAAGAGGATAATATAAGGTCATAATAAAACAATATATGGTATTATATATAATAATATGGATCATTAAACTATTTATAATAAATTTATATTTATTATATTTGTGTTTTGAATGAGTATGACGAGAGTTAAAACACATGGTAAGGGGGTTTCATCTCAATATTAATTTCTGTGAGATACATGTTATGTTCACCACTATTTACTTTTTTGTGGTGTTTATACATCCCATGATTTTATTATATGTATAATATAATTAAATTTATCAGTATTCACAAGTCAATTGTATTATCCTTTATGGGGTTTATGTTTCAAAAGTTACCCAATAGGTAAAACAATTTGGTCTCAATTTTCATTCTTTGATACTCATGTTTTGTTATTCATATGAACTCTTTTTCAAGGTGAGTGTACATCCATTTTACATTATATATCATGAATAGGTATATTTTCATTATATTTTAATCTTCATTTCGTTTCATTTATTACATGGAGAGTACGATGCAAAGTTACCATGTTATAATATTTTATTGAGACAATCTCATCACCTTTTGCATTGTTTATGTTTATCCTCAATTTGATGAAATATTATGATCAATATCTCCAGGAAATTAATGAAATTTATTATCCATTTTTATCCATGATATAATCATGTATTGGTACCATTTTTAAACTCTTTGATTCAATAGATATTTAAGAAATTATTTTTATGAATTCCCGACATTACCCTCTCTTTGGTCGGAAATCTATGTTTCATAAAAAGGTTTTTAAATAATATTATACAATTATACTATATGATTTAAAATAATTTTTTACTGTCTTTTACTTTTAATAGTCTATTCAAATGAACCAACTTTTCAATTTTCCAATAAGTCATTCCTTCTAACATTTTTACCGTGAAAAAAGGAATGTTTTTTACCTCATACGACATGTACAGATTTACCGATGGTCATTACTTTGAAGTTTCCTTTGCACTATCAAAAGATTAATATTTAAGAAAGTATTTATAAAAGTAGTTTTCAAGGGAAAATTTTTTAAAATGATTTCAAGATTTCATTATATGTTTTCAAGAATTTGTTTAAGACAATAATTTTAAAACAGTTATATGTATTAAAAATACTTTTTCAAATAAGTAAGGATATTTTACTCAAGAACAATTTTTGAAAGATATTTCAAATCAATATTCCATATAAGATGATATTTTTTATGTTACTCATTCAATTTTAGGTAATTATCAGAATATTCCATTCATATCCTTTCATTAAATGAGTTACACTAAATATCATGGTCTTTTTGAAACCTGTTTATCTTTCATGGGTTATATGTTTATGAAATATATTTCTCCTTCATGGGATATACTTCGATGGAATGGTTATGAAACTTATATATTTTATATAGGTTATTATTTTTTTAAATTTTAATGATACCCATATTATTTTATGGGTTATGATTTAATGTTTATAAGACCTATTTCTTTTCATGGTTCATGATATGATGAATGTTTTACTATCTTGTAGCACATTTGTGAATGGTTTTTCTATGAGATGGGTGGAACCTTTATATCCCTCCAATGAATTGGGTAATGATAAGTTTTATATGAGCTCAAAGGGTAAAAGGTTTTTATCCCAATACTGAAAATAATTAGGGTAGCAACCCCTAACCCAGGGTGCCTAATGAGACATGATATACTTAACATTTCATTACATCATTACAAATGATATCGTGTCCCATTACTAAAGAAGATCGTGAGGCTCAGGATTCTGGGAAACCAGCTGCTTCTGATTAACATCATCAGTACCAACCATGCATGAAAAATTTTAAACATTAATGTAGGGTTAGCAAATATACCCAGTAAGGGGTTTTAAAAACGTTTTAAGAAAACTCTTTATCAATGCAGTTCCTTTGAAGAGAATAAAACACTTTTCTAAAAATGAAGCATTATCTTTTCTTAAAAACATGAAATCCAACATTTTTGAAAACCACTTGCACAGAGAAGTACGTACTTGATATAAGATTCAAAATAAACATGATCAGAGAGCGCAACATATGAAAAATATTCAATGCCTGGTATTCAAACAATGTTACTTAAATTCTAAAATTAATTTTGTGACTAAGCAGGGAAAACGTGCATAACATGGTTCATGAGAATATACAGTTCTTATAACAGTTTACCACATGAAAAAGAGTTCTTGAAACATAAATTACATTTTCATAGTCATGGGAGTTTTCAACTAGGGGTTTTCATGTTAGTTGAACTAACCCCTATTTGACCTTTATCATTACATGCATAGGGAATGCATAATGCTGGACTTTTTCAAGACCTTTCGTCAAAACCGTATAACATACTTAACGGGTCAAGGTGAACTACCAATCCTGTTTCCATGGTAGCACAATCCAAGGCTAACTTCCAAGACCATTGCACATAACGTCTCATGAGACTCTTGCTTTACCCAATGCATTGGAGCGCTGTATAATTCCGGGCACACCCGTCACATCATTCTTATTGCGCTATATAATTCCGGGTGCACCCGTCACATGTAAGTCCTATACATCCCTCATATATCTTGACATGGCCATTCATTCAAAGGGTTTCATGCATTCTTAATCAACCCCCTTTTTAAATACATATTCATAACTTGAAGACACTTCAATCATAAATAAACTGAGACATTCATGCTAAAATCCGTACACCCAATAAAATATTTGAACAATTGACACATGGGTTTTAAGGAAAATAACATAATCACTTAACATTACATAATATCATAATACCCAATTAAAGCATGGTCGTTCATAACATACACATATACTGATAAATTGATATTGTGGGTGTTTAAAATATACATGCAGTTAGGGATACAATGGGCGAAATCAAGCCCATCTTGGGAAAACCATGTACATAATTGTGTAAAAAAAAATTTATTAACACTTTAAACAACATGACCCCTTTTCTCTATAAAGTTTGTAAACATCATAAAAAAACTTGTAATTGAAAACAACATGATGATATATATTCCAGTACATATGAATGGTTTTACCACAATAAACCATACTCAAAAATATTTCCCCAGTTTAAACAAAAACAATGTT
The DNA here is from genome assembly GCA_963277665.1 of Viscum album. NCBI lineage: Eukaryota > Viridiplantae > Streptophyta > Magnoliopsida > Santalales > Viscaceae > Viscum > Viscum album. The sequence continues at coordinate 1,796,930,724 of OY728130.1, read as the reverse complement.
TGGCAAGCAGAATGGGGATCCTTTATATAAAAGAAATGAACTTGACTTTCATAAAACCCTTATGTGATAATGCGATAAAATTTAAAAGAATTAAATAAAATTTTCCTCATATATGCACATAGATTTACATGTACATCTTATATAACCACATGTACATATACATGTATATGTTCTATATTTTTGCATAATCTTATATGTTTATACAATTTACCCACAAACTCCATTTTCGTAAGGCAGGGTGAAGAATATGTTGATTACATATAAACAGATTGTATATACATGCATAAAGTGTATTATATATATATATGTATACATTTATACATATATATATATATATATACAATGTGTATTCATGTACATGCAAACACCCAAAACCGAAGTAAAATAATACCCAAGAGCTTATTTTACCCCGGTTTGTTTTTGCAGTAAGTGGGAAGCTGATTATGAATGGGTCTTATCCCATTGTATAATTATGTATATATATATATACCTACACATGATGAATATATATATATATATCTATAACCGGGTATTTTCCCAAAACCAAAAGAAAAATTTCAAATAGGAAAGACTCCTTCTCTTGGGTTCGGTTCTAGTAAGGGAATAATGGCATGAACCAATTCACATGGTCCCGTATACATATTTATACAAGTTTATATAAATAGTATATTCACATATGAAAAACCCTCGAAATTGAAGGGGAATAAAATAAGGGAGTTTTCTTTACCGGAGCTAAGAAGAATAGTTTTTTTTTATAGCCTTTCATATGTGTATAGATAAGAAATATATATACATAGGTTCATATACATATAAACCTGTATATATATGTGTATATATACCAGAGCTTAAAATAAAATAGGGATGATTTTCTCTCCTAATAGATCGGAGAGGTGGAATAGGTGAAACAGATGTAAATAGGTATATAAACACAGAATATATATACATATATATAACACATATATAAGTATATATATATATAAACTGAAACTCAAACAAAACCCAAAATAGAACTCGACCCTTACCTTATCTCGGAGAGGAGAAGGAGAAACGATGCAGCGACAGGGACCAATGGTGGAGATCCAAAAGCTTCGGGTGTGTAACCTTCGGCCTTCGGTGCAACTTGGGGTTTAAAAAAACACAGAACTCAACACGAAGGCATTGACCCAGGTATCCGAGGTGAGTCGGTGCCTAACCCATGGAAAGGAGGGAGCAACGTGGGTCCACTAGCCAGCCTACAAGAAGAAAGAAAGCCACCCTAACCAACTGGTACAGCGGTGCGACAAAGAAGAAGGCCGCGAGGAAGAAGAAGGCTAGAAAAATGACGGACGGCTGAGATTATACCAAAGGTGATTGTCCGGCATAGAAGTGGTGCGGGTTTAAAAGAGATGGACGACTGCGATCAGAGGGGAGAGATCGGACGGACTGGGTTCGTTGTGGCTTTTAATGAAACGCGGTTCAACAGTTTAAAAAAAAGTTCTTTTATTATTACTATTTTTTTATTAATTTATTACAGCATTGTTTTGAAAATTCAATTATTAATCCACCTTTTATTATTTTAAAAAAAAGAGGTCATTAGCCAATAAAATTATATATATTGATTCAATCAAAACATATTATTATATAAATATATGTATATATATTTATTTTATTTTTAAAACACCAATAATTTTTATTAACCTTATCATTATTATTATTTTAAACCATAATTACTAATTACTTAATCTTACATTATGAAGATATGTGGTTAAAAACATTGATTAAACAAAACATATCACACATATATATATACATTTTAATTTCCTTTATTAGCTAATTACCTTAATTTTCTTAATTACAGATTATTATTAATTAAACTACATTCAATCACACATAAGAGTGCGTTGATATAAATATCATCACCATGAAACACATAAGTAAAAGAAATCATAGTTTGAAGTAGTTTCCAAAACTGTTTATCCAAGTTATAAACATTTGCATTAACATTAGACCTTTAATTTAGAGAAAAAGAATCATTTAATTTGATGCAATATATATATATATATATATATATAACTCAAGGGTTAGTACATATTTAGACAAAATAACAACCCATTAATCTTTAATATAATTACAACATAAAAATTTTAATTTCTCAAATTAAGAAAATAAGTGTAGTGAATAATAATATTATTTTTCATAAAACATAATTCGCATTTTTGGGAAAACAAGAAATAAATTGATTACATTATCATTGATGTCATTAAAGAAAATTACATAGCTATTTTTCCGAACCTTCCAAGGGTAATCCATCTTATTTCCAACGGTCAAAAACAAAACTAAGAGTATAGGAGAAACCAATGGTCATATTTATAGTTGTTTGGGTTCAACAGTCGAATTGTTGTGCTTATAAAGGGTCTGGTCTCGGGGTGCCCCTCACTCTAGGTGACTGAAGGAGAAAGGAGAAGATGGTTCATATGATTCCCCTAGTGCTCAGCATGGTTGCAATGGCTTTGGCCATCCTCATGTTCATTATGATGGATGCCAGAAACCCCTACCACATTCTTGGGCTCTTGGTGGTTTTAAGAGGTCTCCCCATTATTGTAATCGGGTTCTTAGTTGGGATTTTTGGTTAATTTATCTTCTTGTTCGGTCAGTGGAAGTTGTAGAATAGATGTTTCTTATTTGAATAAAAGGATTTTTCATTCATTTGGTTCATTTTTCTATTTTATTATTATTTTTACCTTATAAGTTGATTGTTGGATCACTTAACGGGTGACATTGAAAAGCAAACTTGCCAAAAATCAAAACATGGTTTTCTCGGGTCGTTACATTACTTCCCCCTTCAAATAATTTCTCCCTCGCAATTCAATCATAAAAAGAAAAAAAAGAAACCCCAAACGTAGAACACTACCGAAACAGTGGATCTGGCTCGGTTAACGGGATACCAAGGTTGGAACACAGCTCTTCCGTTTCCCTAGTCCAGATGCACTTCGAACAGTACGTCCTGAACTCCTGTTCGTGCATACTGCACATGGGCTTCCAAAGGTAGGATCATGCCGTGAAATGCTCGGAAACATCCGAGTAGATAAACTCTTTGATAACTCTTGTGGCCACATCACGGTCGAGGTAGTCGAGAGGGATGATGCGGTTGAGGAGACTGAGAATCAAGACTTGGAACATGTAGGCTGCACTAAGCTGGCCATCCTGGGCAGCCACGAGGAAGCACGCTCTGGCAGAAAAGTTCTGTGCCAGAGTAAAACACTGGAACAGGCCCTCATGGTTCCTTCCCCTTTGCCTATAGCAGGGGAGTTGAGCAGTGGCAACGTGGTGAAAGACGCGATCATCCTCTTAACATAAGCAAAGGATCTCTGGACCGTTTTCTAGATTGAGAAAATGCTGGCGGGACCCTCGTAGGTGGATAAAGGATGGATAATCCACCATGCATGCCTTGATCAAGATGACGTCTACTAGCTCATCGGGTAGTGATGAGAAGTTCGTTTGACCAGCCATCTGAAAACAAACATTGAAAGTATACTCTTAAAACCATTGATAAGGTAAAGACATGAAAGGAAACAAGATACTTCCATTTATGAAAATGTTTACATGGAAAAGTCTGAGTTTACAAGACGTACGCCACCAAGAGTGGAAAAACTTCCAAACTCTTCAAACCACACATAGGCTGAACAGACAGGACTAAACTCATGGGAATATTTATAACGCCTCCTGAGTTTAGCATGAGGGGTATGGAGTTGGGAAACATCGGTATACACTTCTTGCATAAGAGAAAATCGGGTGGACTCATTATCCACCACTCCAAAGTCCATTAACTGGCCCCAGAAGCCGTAGTGCAAAATCTGGCAAAGGTAAGCCGCTCCGAGGTCTCCGGCAGCAGCAGCTTCTTGAAAAGGGTTACCAAGCATTGTGCCAAATTCCTCACCAGTTGTGAACACTCGGAAGAGTCCTTCATGATACCTTCTGCGACATTCATAAGAGGGAAATTGGGTCATCATCATTAGGAGATAATCCATCCCCAATCCCCGGTGAAGACTAAGCACCCTAGGTGAGTTTGACACGTCATACAGGTGCTTACACATCATGAAAATTTGGGCATAATTCAGAAAGTTCTCACGTCTAGCTAGAGATAAAATGTTCTCTAGAGCCTCCGTGGGAAGTGACAATAGGTCGGTAGGTACATTTTCATCAGCCATCTGTAAGTTGTCACATTTTTACTTAGTTACTCATAGCAATACATTTATACGACCTGGTTTTCCAGAGTTGCCTGAACCAATCCTCTGAAACCAACTGTAGCAACCCCCAACCCAGGGTGCCTAATGAGACATGATATACTTAACATTTCATTACATCATTACAAAATATATCATGTCCAATTACTACAGAAGATCGCGAGGATCAGGATTCTGGGAAACCAGCTGCTTCTGATTAACATCATTAGTACCAACCATGCCTGAAAATTTTTAAACAAAAACGTAGGGTGAGAAAATATGCCCAGTAAGGGGGTTTAAAAACGTTTTAAGAAAACTCTTTCTCAAAGCAGTTCCTTTGAAGAGAATAAAACACTTTGCTAAAAGTGAATCTTTTCTTAAAAACATGAAATCCAAAAATTTTGAAAACCACTTGCACAGAGAAGTACGTACTTGAAATAAGCTTCAAAATAAACATGATCAGAGAGCGCAACATATGAAAAATAGGCAATGCATAATATTCAAACAAGGTTACTTAAATTCTAAAAAGAATTATGTGACCAAGCAGAGAAAACGTGCATAACATGGTTCATGAGAATATACAGTTCTTCTAACAGTTTACCACATGACAAACAATTATTGACCCATAAATTACATTTTCATAGTCATGGGAGTTTTCAACTAGGGGATGTCCTGTTAGTTGAACTAACCCCTGGTTGACCTTTATCATTACATGCAGAGGGAATGCATAATGCTGGACTTTGTCAAGGACTTTCGTCAAGACCGTATAACATACTTAACGTGTCAAGGCTAACTACCAATCCCGTTTCCATGGTAGCACAAGCCAAGATGAACTACCAAGACCATCGCACATAACGTCTCATGAGACTCTTGCTTTACCCAATGCATTGGAGCACTGTATAATTTCGGGCGCACCCGTCACATCATTCTTATTGCGCTATATAATTCTGGGCGCACCCGTCATATGTAAGTCCTATACATCCCTCACATATCTTGACATCTTCATTCATTCATAGGGTTTAATGCATTATTAATCAACCCCCTTTTTACATACATATTCATAACTTGAAGACAGTTCAATCATAAATAAACTAAGACATTCATGCTAAAATCCGTACACCCAATAAAATAATTTAACAATTGACACATGGGTTTTAAGGAAAAGAACATAATTACATAACATTCCATAACATCATAACACCCAATTAAAGCATGGTCGTTCATAACATACACATATGCTGATAAATGGATATAGTTGGTGCTTAAAATATACATGAAGTTAGGGATACAATGGGTGAAATCAAGTCTATCTTGGGAAAACCATGTACATAATTGTGTAAAAACGTTTTTATTAACACTTTAAACAACATGACCCCTTTTCTCTATAAAGTTTGTAAACACCCTAAAAAAACTTTTAATTGAAAATAACATGATGATATATATACCAGTACATATGCATGGGTTTACCACAGTAAACCATACTCAAAAATATTTCCCATGTTTAAACAAAAACAATGTTTGGCAAGCAGAGTGGGGATCCTTTATATAAAAGAAATGAACCTGACTTTCATAAAACCCTTATGTGATAATGCGATAAACTTTAAAAGAATTAAATAAATTTTTCCTCATATATGAACATATATATACATGTACATATTATATAACCACATGTACATATACATGTATATGTTCTATTTTTCTGCATAATCTTATATGTTTATACAATTTACCCGCAAACTCCATTTTCGTAAGGCAGGGTGAAGAATAGGTTGATTACATATAAATAGATTGTATATACATGCATAAAGTGTATTATATATATATATATGTATAAATTTATACATATATATATATACAAAGTGTATTCATGTACATGCAAACACCCAAAACCGAAGTAAAATAATACCTAAGAGCTTCTTTTACCCCGGTTTGTTTTTGCAGTAAGTGGGAAGCTGATTATGAATGGGTCTTATCCCTTTGTATAATTATGTATATATATATATACCTACACATGATGAATATATATATATATATATATATTTATAACCGGGTATTTTCCCAAAACCAAAAGAAATTTTTCAAACAGGAAAGACTCCTTCTCTTGGGTTCGGTTCTAGGAAGGGAATAATGGCATGAACCAATTCACATGGTCCCGTATATATATTTATACAGGTTTATATAAAGAGTATATTCACATATGAAAAACCCTCAAAATTGAGGGGGAACAAAATAAGGGAGTTTTCTTTACAGGAGCTAAGAAGAATAGTTTTTTTTTGAAAGCCTTGCATATGTGTATAGATAAGAATTATATACACATAGGTTCATATAAATATAAACCTGTATATATATGTGTATATATAACGGAGCTTAAAATAAAATAGGGTAGATTTTCTCTCCTAACAGATCGGAGAGGTGGAATAGGCGCAACAGATGTAACTGGGTATATAAACGCTGAATATATATACATATATATAACACATATATAAGTATATATATATAAAAACAGAAACTCAAACAAAACCCAAAACAGAACTCGACCCTTACCTTAGCTCGGAGAGGAGATGGAGAAATGATACAGCGGCGGGGATCAGTGGTTGGAGATCCAAAAGCTTTGGCTGCGCAACCTCCGGCCTTCGGTGCAACTTGGGGTTTAAAAAAACACATAACTCAACACGAAGGCATCAACCCAGGTATCCGAGGCGAGTCAGTGCCTAACCCATGGAAAGGAGGGAGCAACATGGGTCCACTAGCCGGCCTATGAGAAGAAAGCGAGCCACCCTAACCTACTGGTACAACGGTGCGACGAAGAAGAAGGCCGCGAGGAAGAAGAAGGGTGAAAAAACGACGGACGACTAAGATTATACCGAAGGTGATCGTGTGGCTTAGAAGTGGTGCGGTTTCAAGAGAGATGGATGACTGCGATCAGAGTGGAGAGATCAGACGGCCTGGGTTCGTTGCGGCGTTTAATGAAATGCGGTTCAATAGTTTAAAAAAAAGGTGTTTTATTATTATTATTTTTTTCATTAATTTATTACAACATTGTTTTAAAAACTCGATTATTAATCCAACTTTTATTATTTAAAAAAAAGAGGTCATTTTTCAATAAAATTATATATATTGATTCAATAACAACATATTATTATATAAATATATGTATATATATATTTTTTATTTTTAAAACACCAATAATTTTTATTAACCTTATCATTATTATTATTTTAAAACATAATTACTAATTACTTAATATTACATTATGAAGATCAGTGGTTAAAAACACTAATTAAACAAAAAATATCACATATATATATATATTTTAATTTCATTTATTATCTAATTACCTTAATTTTCTTAATTACATATTATTATTAATTAAACTGCATTCAATCACTACATAAGAGTGTGTTGATATAAATATCATCACCATGAAACACATAAGTAAAAGAAATCATAATTTTACGTAGTTTCCAAAACTGTTTATCCAGGTTATAAACATTTGCATTAACATTAGCCCTTTAATTTAGAGAAAAAGAATAATTTAATTTGATGCAATATATATATATATAACTCAAGGGTTAGTATATATTTAGACAAAATAACAACCCATTAAGCTTTAATATAATTACAACATAAAATTTTAATTGCTCAAATTAAGAAAATAAGTGTAGTGAATAATAATATTAATTTTCATAAAACAGAATTCTCATTTTTCGGAAAACAAGAAATAAATTGATTAAATTATCATTGATGTCATTAAAGAAAATTACATAGTTAATCTTCCGAACCTTACAGGGGTAAGCCATCTTATTTCCAACGGTCAAAAACAGAACTTAGAGGATAGGAGAAACCAACGGTCATATTTATAGCTATTTGGGTTCAACGGTCGAATTGGTGTGCTTATAAAGGGTCTGGTCTCGGGGTGTCCCTCACTCCAGGTGACTGAAGGAGAAAGGAGAAGATGGTTCGTATGATTCCCCTGGTGCGCATCATGGTTGTAGTGGCTTCAGCCATCCTCATGTTCATTATGATGGATGCCAGAAACCCCTACCGCTTTCTTGGGCTCTTGGTTGTTTTAAGCGGTATCCCCATTATTGTAATCGGGTTCTTAGTTGGGATTTTTGGTTAATTTATCTTCTTTTTTGGTCAGTGGAAGTTGTAGATGATATGTTGCTTATTTGAATAAAATGAGTTTTCATTCATCTGGTGCATTTTTCTATTTTATTATTATTTTTACCCTATAAGTTTATTATTGGTTCACTTAATGGGTGACATTGAAAAGTAAACTTTCCAAAAATCAAAACATGGTTTTCTCAGGTCATTACAATTAGGGTGTAGGGTTTGTTTCCAAATCATGAAAAGAATTAGTGTGTACGGGTTGTATCCCATGCCCAAAAATAAAGAGGGCTTTTGGCTTGTAGCCCAAGCCCGAAAAGAAATATGGTATATGAGTTGTATCCCAATCCCGAAAAGAAAGAGAGTTTATGGGTTGTATCCCAAGCCTAAAACTAAAGTGGGTATACATGTTGTCGCCTAAGCCTAAAAACAAGAAGGTTCAAGGGTTTTAGCCAAAGACAAAATGAAAGAGGGTACATGGGTAGTAGCTAAATCTCGAAAACAATATGGTATATGGGTTGTAGACCAAGCCTAAAATAAATTGGGTATATAGGTTGCTAGCCCAAGACCTATGTAGGTACATGGGTCATAGTCTAGGCCTAACATGTTATAAAGGTCTTGGTAGGTAGCCTTGACATAAATGTTTCTATTATTATATGTATTACATAAATCCTATGTATTATTCATTAGTTATGATTTCATGGATCATGATGTTTATTTACTTATTATTCATGTCTTATGAACTACCAATATTTATCCCATAACTCATGTTTATGATTTTTGATATGTAGGGTATGATCTCATAATGTTACGATGGCGTTATCATACCCCCTATGTTCATTTTTATGATTACATGTCTCCCGCGTTTACCCTTACTGAGCATCTGAGATCACCCCTTTCTTATGTTTCCATTTACCTTGATATTAATAAAGGTTTTAGATACAAGTAATAAAGGTGGAGATCTTTGTGGGATATGTTTAAGATCTTTCACCGAGATAGAATATTTTGTTTCCCAGTTTCCAATGACACTAAAATATTACGGTCCCCAGGAATTTATTTTTGTAATGTACTGAATACTCATCTAAATTTATGTAATATACATGTATGTTATGCTTGGGTCAGTATAGTCTCCCTTTTCTACCAGGTTTTATTTTAATTCATGACTATGATAATTTTTGTTAGGTATCTCATATAAGGTACAAGATTTTACAAATTCCTTACATCTTTATTTCTGGGTTGTTAGGGGTTCTAGGGTATATTATCTTGTATTTTTTGTTATACATAAATGTTTATAGGGAATTTAGTTAATTTTATAAAATTTTGGTTTAAATTTTATTTCCAAAATTTGGATATGTCATATATATTACATATTATAAAAGGTTTAGAAATTATTTGACATGTTTCTGTTTTATTAAGTAAAAAATATTGTGTATTTCAAGTTTTTAACAATGTATAATAAATTATGCATTTAAATATATCCTACGAATTGATTTATATAATATTACTATTAATAATTTTTTATGTCTTTGTTATAATTACCAAGAATGTTTGGTATCCATGCGAAGCGAGTCCCAAATTTTATTAACAAAAATGCATACAATGTAAAGTAGTGTAATGGGTTTTAAAAAAGTGAGAGAATATCACTCACCACATGTCTGGATCCACCTTTGGTGTACAGTAGTGTGATATTCTAAAGGACCACATAGATATCATATCAATGATCTCCCTCTTCCCAGTTATTATTGCAAACACATTGAAAGAAATATGTTAAAAAATAAATATATATTTCTTATATATTTTTAAATATTATATTTTTGATAAAAAAATATTATGTATCCCTTACATTGGTAAAATATATTATGTATTGTTTATTATAAAGGAAATTATATTTCTTATCAAATTTATTTTCATTGTTTTAGTTTAATTAATTATTATTTTCTTATTTTCTTGAGGTACTTAAGAATTATTTATTTTATATCTATTATTTCATATATAATTTTTATGAAATTATTTTATTTTGAAGTTTTACATTTACTTAAATTTTGGAAATATTTATATTTAAAGTATTTATTGATACAAGTAATTATATATTATAGGGTGTAAGTTTAATTTTTCTTATGATGAAAATTTTTTAAATAATAAATTTATGGATTAAGTTGTATTTTATTTTTGGATATAATTAGATTATTATGTAAGTATTGATATTTTGAGGATTTAAATCTTTAATGTGAGTAATTGGTTATTAAAAATATCAAATATGGGATTTATATAATTTATTAAATTAAATTTATGGGTGGAAAATTAAAAGATGATGATGTCATTAAATTTTAATTGAAGGTGGTGTTGGACATAATATATTAAATGGGAATTGGGATTCAATGTTTGTAAAGAATAATTATAAAACACAAACAATAAAATAATGGGGTTTGGGAAATATAAGGGATAACATGATAAAAAAAATTCAACAATAATAAAAATAACAAGTAAATAATTATAAAAATAAGGAATTTGAATTAATGATATGATTATTCTTGAAATAAAATTGTAATATAAATAAAAATGAAAAAAATGTATGATTCAAATTTTAAAAAACATGATGCACTTTATAATATATATATATATAATGCATAATGAAATATGTTTAGATTTTTTAGTAATTAAAATTTACTTATTAATCATTGGTTATTAAATGTCAATAAATTTATATAATTCATTTTTATTATTAATGGAGTGTTATATTTTTTAAAGTCATTATTTGAGAGAGATATATGTTCGATATAATATTCATCTTGTATAAATAGTGGTATTTTGAATCATGTATCTTCATAGTTCAAAAACTAAATATCCTTTAATCTTTAAAAATTTCATGCTTCATGGTAGAAAATAAATATTGTTGAATGGATAGAAAATTTCGTAAATTTGTGTTATTAATAATGAACAAATACAAGAAACAAATGAGATTATATTATGCTATGATATTTATGATCCTTCTCTTAACATTATAAATATATACAACATTATATTCAGTGAATTATACTTTGATATACTTATTAAGACATAAATTTTTATTCTTATCCCCTTTAAATTGATTAATGGAATCATTATCAAACATCTTCACGTGTTACCCCTTCGTATATAATAATTGGATTTTCCATCATCTTATTTACTAATAATCACCATTCGACTAAAATAATATGAGATCTTTTATACCACTCCAACCATTATAAATACACCCCTTTCAAAACCATGATATAATTTATGTTCTTAATCTCTCTATGTGTTTTTATTTAAGTTAATTTCCAACAATATCTAGGTGTTTTAATTTTATTCCTAATTTTAATGTTTATTTTTGTTTTGTAATTTTTTACTTATTTTAATTTTATCGAAGTAATGATAATAATATTTTATACAATGATACTATAATAATTAAATGATATTATTATACTGCTAATAACATATTATATTCCGTAATTAATGGGGAGACATCGAAAATAAATGGATAGAGGAATTCTGGAATGATATATAACAATTTGGAAATATAAGCATGTTTAATCATTTTGGTTATACTATGATTATTAAATTATGTTTTTAATATTTATATATATATATTTGTATGGAATTGTACATTTTATACTAACTATTTTGTGCATGTTTTTGTGTTATATTGAAGATATTGTGTTGAAATTATACAAGTAAATAGAAAAGGTGTAATTACTTGAAAATAAGGAATTATTAATAATGTTATTGACAGTTACTCAATAATTAATATGAATATATAAATAATCTAGATTTTATAATATTTATTTAATAGTTAGAGTGAATGTGATGGGAAAGTCTAATTAAAATGAGTTTTTGGAAATTCTAGTTATATTTTAGAATTTGGGTAACTATCATAAATTGTTTAGTATTTCATAGGAGGTGTTATATAAGTTTGTGTGAGGTTATAAGGATGGTTAGTAGTTAGGTATTAGTTATTAAAACACAATGGGTTGTGTTTTATTGATATAATAATAAACTATGATTCATAATTAATTACAGTATTTTACCAGAATAAATAATTGATTATTAAATATTTTAGCATGATGAGAATTAATTGATCATAAATTGATGTGGTTAGTATATCTCATATACTAATGGTATTTCTTATGTTACCTTATGAGGTATAATTTATTGATTATTATAGTTATTTTGTGTTTTTTTCTTGATTGATTTTCTATTTCTTGATCACATTTACTAGTATAGTTCTTGTGTGTTTGAAGTGGTTATTTTACCTCATATTTTTTCTTTTTTCTGTTATTACTACATGCATATTTTTTCTATATATTTATTAGTATACGTATACAAAATATAATGGATTGAGGTATAGTCCCCTAATACGTGTGTTGTAATATATATAGGTTATTGTATATATATTCTTTATAGTCTGTAATGGCATTTGATTGATATATGAATTTATATATGTGCATGGTTCATAATGGATTAATGTGTAGTGTACGTGTGCCTGTGTGTGTGTGGAATGTAATAACTCTATTTAATGGGAAATGAACCTATTTATAGGTTATAATGTCTTAATATCATGACATGTACACATATCAATAGGTTGTGATAGCTTTGGTCTATGTCGTGTATTTGAGCTGTGATGGCTGAAGTCAATAATATGAGTCACTGAGCTGATCATGTGGAGATGTGGTGGGGATAGATATGATGATTTTGTTGTGATGTGGTGGTTGTGATGATGTGGTAATGGGGTGATAGTTTTGGTGATTTTTTGGTATATTTTATGGGAGTATTATAGAAATAATATTGATGGTATGATTATGATGATTGAAAGAGGGTTGATTTTTTTAATCTTATCTACTATTTTATAATGATTCTGGAAATAATATTGATGGAATGATTATGATTGGAAGAGTACCAACTCTCCTCTCACCTTCACACATCCAAAATCCATTATTTCTTCCAAGAACTTCCAAAATATCTTACTTAATTCCCCACTCCCATACTATAGGAATTATTTTGATTATGAAACTCTCTTATGAAGGTTTTATCTATAATACCATATAGGTTTTCTGAAGAAGGGAAAAAATTCATAAACATGTGTTTTTGTTTTATTTATTCTTCCACCTCCTTTAAATAATATTAAAATATGATGATATAATAATAAAATTGCATCCAATGTACTAATATTTTATTATTTTTTGGGAATAACCTATATACATATCCTCCTTCATCAAATGGGAAATAGAATGGTTGATCGTATGTACAATGGACTACCACCTCACGAACCTATGTAATTCATTTTCCACTGCCACCTCTCATGGATGGTAATAATTATTAATTTTACATATGTATAAGATGTTTATAAAATAATTATATTTATATATTTATTATATTAAATATTCCATCTTACCTTCCATTTTGTGGGAATAATATAACATTGATTGTGTGTACGGCGGGCTACCACCTTTTAAAGAGATGTGATTCGTTATTTCACTTAAGATTTAATTGATGATAATAAGGATAAGTATGATGAATATATATTATATATGTAAAAAAATAATGACTTCATGAAGTTGAAATATTATTTACCTTCATTTCAGTCCATCCATCAATAAAATCGAACCAACTTTCATGCGTACGTAAGACCTAAATTCTCAATGAATAGTGTAATTCATTTTGTATATATAACTATAAATGATAACTCAAAATAAATATATAATTGTTGGGAAAAAATCCCTCAAGGTAACATTGTAGTATTTTTGGGGTGATTGTATTTGTTGACAAAGCAGGTTTTCATGGATATTTGTCGAGTTCCCAAGAAGTTGTTGACAATCCTTGTTGACAAAGAACGATGACAAAGGAAAGGACGATCTGGAGGCGGTACAAAAGAGCAGTACAAGGTGGCGCTATTTCCCAGTGTTTGCCAAATTTTTGGGGTCCAAAATTTGGAATTTTGTGAGCATCGCGAAAAGTGGACTTCCATGCAGATCATAATTTAATATGGAAAAGGAATGAATTTCGCGAAGATAGGATACATGGTTTGGATTTCGCGAAGGCCAAAAAAATGGAGGCGGTGATGCTTTACGATTACATCAAAGCTTCGCGAACGGCAGAGGCTGAAACGCATCACGGCGATGAAGAGCTTTGCGAGGGAGCTTCGCGGTGAAGGCGCGAAGGTATGTTGACAGTGATTCTTCGCGACTATGTCAAGCTCCGCGAACGGAAAATTGCCGTGGTGCTTCGCGATTTGGACAAAATTCCGGCAGAAACTTTGGAGCTTTGTGATTTGAGATGACGTGGTGTTGACTTCGTGCGGAAAGTTCGAGGGTCAGTGGAATCTCCTATAAATTGAGGCCGACCCCCTCGAGAGAAGTAGAGAGAATTTTCAGAGAAAATTCTTTGCTCTCGATTTGTGAAGGTGGTTCGCGGAGCTAGTGTGCTTCGCAAAAGAGGTGCTTCGCGGCAGCTATTGTAGCTTCATGAAACCTGTGAGCTCCACGTTATCTTAGTCAGCTTCGTGAGGGTCGTTGCATTGCGACGGCTTGAGCTTCGCGAGATTGCTTCGTGAAAGTACATTTCTAAAAGGTAGGAGATTCGCGAAGGCTTGTTTGAGCTTTGTGAAATTGGGAGCCTCGCGAAGTAGGGTGCTTTGCGAAGGTACCTTCCAAAGTTTGTTGCCCAGTGGTTAGGGGCAAAGAGGTATTCATCAGTGGATGAATGTTGGACTTCAACAGAGCATCTATCAACAGTTGAGAATGCATGCTTTTATGCAAATGAAGAGACCTACAGGTCTATATTCTGTGAGTGGATTCCCTTCACAGAGCAGTGAGCTTAGGAAGAGGAAGAAGGTGATCCTCTCCACCGGCAGTGAGCCAGAGAGAGAGAAACAGGGAGTGACCCTTGGGAAAGTGGTCAGCTGACCCTAAAATTTGTAAAGGCAGTTAGCCTGGGCATAGAAGTGATCTAGCCCGAACATTGTAATCCATAGCTAGTGAGGTTTAGTGGAATTGGTACGACTGGAAAATTGTAGGCGTATGCTCCTTGGACGTAGCCCATTGCGGTGAACCAAGTAAAATTGGTGTGTCCTGTGCATGCTTTACTTTCTGTTTTCTTTGTGCAACAGGAAAGAGAGAGAAGAGTGTTTTTCTTAACAGCGAAACAAGATCAGAACAGGCGTTAATTTTAAATTAGTCATACCCTGATTCACCCCCCTCTCAGGGTATTCAGCCTTGTGGACCTAACAATTGGTATCATAGGGAAGGTTGACAGTTGTTCTTCTCTCAAATGGAGGTCACTAATCATAGAGGGATTCCAATCTTCGACGGATGTAATTTTCAGATATGGAATAATCAAATGCAACACTATTTCCGATCATTGGGAATGGATGTATTTTCAACAGTTATGCATGGTATCACAGCTGATATTACTAGTGGTGCATTATCTGAAGCTGAGCATAAAGAGTTGGATGCTGATTCCAAAGAAATCAATGCCTTAGGGGGATCCCTTTCCAATCCCATATATACAATGGTGATGTCATGCAAAACGTCACATGCCCTGTGGCAAAAGATTTTGAATATTTATGAAGGAGATAAAAAAGTCAGAGAGGCAAAGCTGCAAGTGTTGTGGAACAAGTATGAAGATCTGAGAATGAACCCGAATGAGTCTGTTTATGAATTCTTTGACAGGGTAAATGCTGTGGAAGAAGACATGCGGGGTCTTGGAGAAATTATCGACGATATGAAAATTGTGAAGCGCATATTGAGAAAATATCCACATCGGTTCAATCCGAAAGTTTCTGTTTTGGAAGATAAATACCCAAAAGAACTGACATTTGATAACCTGCTCATCACTCTTGTTGCATATGAAATGAGAAACGATGATAACGAGACTGTGGAAAAGGGGAAATCGAAAGAGGTGGCATTCAAGGCCATGAAGAAACTCACCATTGAAGATTCTAATGAAGAAGAAGAGACAGATGAGGTGATGTCATTCCTTTCTTCAAATCTGCAAAAAGGAAGAGGAAAGTTTAAAGGTAAACTTCCACTAGCATGCTTTCTATGTGGAAAGGTTGGTCATCTTGCAGCAAGATGCCCCAAGAAATTTCAAGATAGTGATGATGATGACGATGAAGTTGAAATTCCCCAGAAGAAATCTTCAGCCTATGTGAAAGGGAAGAAGTAGTTCAAGAGAAATTTCTTCAAGAGGAAGAATCTTCTTTCACAAGAAATAGACAGTTCAGATGAGTCTGAGGATGAAGAGGTTGAGGAGTTTGAAAATTGTAAAGATCATAGAAAAAATGCTATGGTAGCGGTCGTCGGTAGATCTCAAGAAAAGGAAGAAACTGATGTTGGAGAAGAGGAAGAAAAAGTTGAAGGAAGAGTTGATATGGAAGCCAAATTAGAAGCAACTCTTGAAGAGATAGATGTTTGGAGAGCCAAAATCAAGAAAGCCAATAAAGTGGTTCATAATGCCAAACTCTATATGCAAAAACAGGATGATGAAAAGTCAGAACTGTTAGAAGAAATTGAAAGACTAAAATCCTCAACACCAGAGAGCTCAGAAAATATTGTTGATCATAAGCTTAAAATTTAGGAACAAAAGAAGGAAATTGATTGTTTGACTAACACAGGAAAGGTGTAAGTCAGACGTATCAGAGAGCTTGAAGAAGAAGTTGTTAGTCTGCGACAAAAAATGAAGGATCAAGAAAAACTCTTGACCTTCAATGTGATATCAGAAAATCAGGCCATTCAGAAGACAGAGAAGATGAAAGAGGAGGCTATTATTTCAGCATGAGTGAAGCAGCAAGAAAGCTCAAATTCTAAGGTTGATTCAGGGCATGATTAGAAACAAAAATTGGTGGTAGTTAATGTTAGATCGCAAGAACCCGTCCTGAAATTGAAGGTTGATTTGGGCCCAAAACATAATCAGAATATTCATAGATCCCAAAGGAAAAATCGTAGTGCTGAAGTATCATGAAGTAATGTATCCTATATCAGGTGTTATTGCTATGGGAAAATAGAACATTCACAGTATGTGTGTTCCATACCCAAGAGATATAGAAGGGAACAAGAACAGAGATGGCAGCCAAACAGAGAACGGTTTTCCAGAACATATTTTGATGGACACTGTTTTTGGTGCGGAGGATTTTGGCACATGGCTAGGTACTGTATTTCGACCATTCAGAGAAATGTGCCAAAGCAGAATCAAAACGTTCGCAAGCAGCAGGTCAATAAACCGACAGGTGAGTTAAAAAGGAAGAATAGATTTGCGGCTTTGCAAGATGAGGCTGGTCCATCATACTCTGAGAAAGAACAGAAGTCTCAATCCATGCCGAGTGTGAAAGAAAAAGTATGGACCAAACAGAAGAAAAATGAGAAGGCTGTAGTGTCGGAGATTTCCCTTAATGCATCAGATCGATCTGGTGTTTGGATCCTTGATAGTGTTTTCACATCCCAGATGAAAGGTAATAAGGATCTTGTTACAGGCATCAAATATGAAAAAGAAGGAGTTGTCCAATTTGGAAATGATGAAGGCCTTAAGATTATTGGCTTAGGGAAAGCCAAGTTTGGGGGAAAAGAGATGAGACGTGCTGATGTCTTGGTAGTAGAGGGTCTCAGTCATAACTTACTCAGTGTCATTCAACTATGTGACTCTGGGCACTCTATCCGATTTACCGAGAAGATGTGTATTGTGAAAGGAAAAGATGGAGCAACTGTTCTATAGGGAAACGGTCAAAGGGAAATATCTACCTTATAGGTGGGGAAGAAGATACATGTCTTTTATCCAGAGAGGAAGAAAACCAGATGTGGAATAAGCGACTTCGTCATCTATGCCAACTATCTATGGAGGATCTCATAAAGTGTGATGCTGCTAGAGACCTTCCCAAGCTATAACGTGATCGCACTCATACGTGTGATGCTTGCCAACAAGGGAAGATCATCAGAAAGACATAAAGGCCAAAGGAACAGAAATCAACTAGAGTGCTCGAACTAGTTCATGTTGATGTATGTGGACCTATCTCACCACAAGCTATAAATGGGAAAAGGTACTATGTCCTTTTCATTGATGACTATAGCAGAATGGCCTGGGTATTCATCATTACCCATAAGACAGAGGTGTTCAGTTTCATAAAGCAGTATAGAAGGGAATCAAAAAAGATGCTTGGGCAGAAAATTCTAAAGTTTCGTACTGATAACAGTACATAATTCACAAACAGTCAAGTTGAAAACAATCTCGAGAAACATGGGATAAGGAATCAAGTTTCATCAGTAAGAACTCCCCAACAGAATGGAGTGGTTGAAAGGATAAATCGGATCATAAAAAATATGGCCAGAACGATGCTTATTGATAAAGACCTACCAGAGAAATTTTGCAAGGAAGCAGTTTTGACATTGGTCTATGTTTCGAACAGGTCTTTGTTGTGTCCAAAGCAAGGGAAGACTCTGTATGAACTGTGGTACGGAAATAAGCCGACGTTGAAATACTTTCGAATATTTGGAAGTAAGTGTTTTATTCTCAACAAATAAAATCACAGGAAGTTTTAGGCACGAGGAGATGAAGGGATATTCCTTGGCTACTCCGGGAAAATCAAAGCGTATAAATGATACAACAAAAGGCTGGGAAAAATCATTGAGAGCAATGATGTCACTATAGTTGAAAATGAACAGAATACTCAACGATCCAGTGAACAGTTACTGGATGAAATTGATGATGAGGTAAGCAACCCAGGGGGAGAAGAAGTGGCAGAAGCTGACTCAGGAGAAGATACTGATGATGAAGAAGAAAGTTTCAAGTCTGTGTCTGCGAGGAAGCCAAAGAGTCGAGCTGAAATTGATAGGCAGAATATCATTGGTGATCAAACAGCTCCAGTTCAAACTCGAATAATGAAATCATCACAGAAAACATCATTTTTGTCTCAAGTGGAGCCAAAATGTTTTTCCAATGCTACTGAAGATGAAAACTGGGTTCAGGCTATGAACGAAGAGCTTGATCAGATTGAGAAGAACCAGACGTGGGAGATTGTTTCGAGGCCAGCAGACAAGAATGTCATCTGGACTAAATTGGTTTATCGCAACAAGATGAATGAAGATGGCACAGTGATTCATAACAAAGAACGACTATTATGCAAGGGATACTCCCAGATAGAGGGAATATATGTTGATAAGACATTTGCATCGGTTTCAAGGCTGGAGACAATCAGATTATTTTTGGTCATAGCAGTGCAATGAAAGTTCAAAGTGTACCTGATGGATGTCAAATCTACATTCATGAATGGGGTTCCGGAAGAGGAGGTGTACATTGAGCAGCCAAATGTTTTTCTCATTCATGAGGATGAGAACAAAGTTTGCAGGCTAAAGAATGCATTGTATGGGCTGAAACAAGCACAAAGAGCATGGTACTCAAGGCTTGATCAGTACTTGAAGAAGCTTGGTTTCTAGCATGGAGGAGTTGATTACAATCTCTATTTCAGTAATGACAGTAATCGAATGATGATGGTGTTGGTTTATGTCGATGACATAATATTTGGCGGATCAGATGAAGCTCAGTGCAGACAGTTTTCCGAATTCATGAAAAATGAGTTTGAAATGTCAATGATTGGTGAGCTAACGTTTTTCCTTGGTCTACAGCTGACACAAGGAAGGAATGGAACATTCATTTCTCAATCTAAATATGCCAAGGAGGTCCTAAGGAGGGTTGGAATGGAAAATTACAAGGATATAAAGACTCTGGTTTCCACCTGGATGAAATTATCGAAAGATGAAGATGGCAAGGCAGTTAATATCACAGAATATAGGCAAATCATTGGAAGTCTGTTGTACTTAACCGCAACAAGGCCTGATATTGTTTTCGCCACATGCCAAGCAGTGAGATATCAGAGTAATCCCAAGGAATGTCACATGCTCGTAGTGAAAATAATACTTTGGTATATTAAGGGCACGGTGGACTTCGTCTTGACATATGATGATAAATCTCAGACATAGTTATTGGGCTATACTGATGCAGACTGGTCCGGTTCAGCGGATGATAGGAAATCAACGTCAATTTGGTGCTTTCTATCTTGGTGGATTGTGTATTTATTGGCTAAGAAAGAAGCAAGATTGCATTTTGTTGAGCACCGTAGAAGCTGAGTATATTGCAGCCACTCAAGCATACACCCAACTATTATGGATGAAGCAGTAGCTTGACGATATGGGAGTTGAAGTGACATCTCCGATCAGAATCCAGTGTGATAACTCAAGTGCTATAAATCTCAGAAAAAATATCGTCCATAACTCTAGGAACAAGAAAATTGAGATAAAGTATCATTTTATCAAGGAGAAAGTAGAGCAGGGGATCGTGAAGTTGGAGTATGTGCCTACAGAACTACAGGTTATAGACATCCTGACAAAGGCCTTACCCAAGGCAGCATTTGAGAGACATCGACTAGCTCTGGGAGTTCAGTCGCCTCCCCGCACTTGAAATAGTGTAGATGTGGAATCCCCCCTCTCCCCAAGGTATGATGTGTTTTCCCTAATGTGCTGATATGAGTTCTCTACTAGTTTACAGACTACAAAGGAGTGACCTTTGGGTTCGTTGATAAAGGGGGAGAAAATAGTGACTGTTCAAAGGGGAGACAATGTGGAGATTTTATAAATCATGGATGATATGGGGAGAAGCTGACCATTGGAGTAGCCAGATTGGGGGAGAAATGAGAAAGGGGGAGTATTTTAAATCTGATGATGCTAGAAGTGATTGATCAAAGCATAGATATCACGACAGCTGTGGATCGTGATAAAAGCAGAACAGTGATGTTGGAATGGTGTGAAAAGGTTTCCAGCTATCATCAACTGGGATCAATGTGGTTCAACAAATGGTATCACTTTATGAATTGGTATCAGGTTGGAATTGACAATTGGTGTTTGACATGAAGTGATTCATTGATGAACATTTCATAATACTATTGTTTCTCACGCCGAGCATTGCCCATGTGGGCTTAGAGTACATGTTAAGTGATTCCTTGAACGCTATCATGATCGCAAGACGTGAATGGTGGTAGCGGCTGGAAGAAGACTCAGTGAGGTATCAAAGTGCAGAAAATCTTTCTGAGCAGAGTTGTGAAGAGTTGTCAACAAACCCAAAGGGGGAGATTGTTGGGAAAAAATCCCTCAAGGTAACATTGCAGTATTTTTGGGGTGATTGTGTTTGTTGACAAAGCAGGTTTTCATGGATATTTGTCGAGTTCCCAAGAAGTTGTTGACAATCCTTGTTGACAATGAACGATGACAAAGGAAAGTACAATCTGGAGGCGGTAAAAAAGAGCAGTACAAGGTGGCGCCGTTTCCCAGTGTTTGCCAAATTTTTGGGGTCCAAAATTTGGAGTTTTGTGAGCATCGCGAAAAGTGGATTTCCATGAAGACCATAATTTAATATGGCAAAGGCATGAATTTTGCTAAGATAGGATGCATGGTTTAGATTTCACTAAGGCCATAAAAATGGAGGCGGTGATGCTTCGCGATTAAGTCAAAGCTTCACAAACGACATAGGCTGAAACACATCGCGGCGGTGAAGGGCTTTGCGAGGGAGCTTCTCGGCGAAGGCGTGAAGGTATGTTGACGGTGATGCTTCGTGACTATGTCAAGCTCCACAAATGGAAAATTTTCGTGGTGCTTCGCGATTTGGACAGAATTCTGACGGAAACTTTGGAGCTTCGTGATTTGAGATTACGTGGCGTTGACTTTGCGCGGAAAGTTCAAGGGTTGGTGGAATTGCCTATAAATAGAGGTCAACCCCCTCGAGAGAAGTAGAGAGAATTTTCAGAGAAAATAATTTGCTCTCGATTTGCGAAGGTGGTTCGCGGAGCCAGTGTGCTTCACGAAAGAGGTGCTTCGCGGCGGCTATTGTAGCTCCGCGAAACCTGTGAGCTCCGCGTTGGCTTAGTCAGCTTCGTGAGGGTCATTGCTTTGTAATGTCTTGAGCATCGCGAGAGTGCTTCGTGAAAGTACTTCGCGAAAAGGTAGGAGCTTCGTGAAGGCTTGTTTGAGCTTCGTGAAATTGGGAGCCTCGCGAAGTAGGGTGCTTTGCGAAGGTACCTTCCAAAGTTTGTTGCCCAGTGGTCAGGGGAAAATAGGTATTCATCAGTGGATGAAAGTTGGACTTCAACAGAGCATCTATCAACAGTTGAGGATGCATGCTTTCATGCAAATGAAGAGACCTACAGGTCTATAAACTGTGAGTGGATTCCCTTCACAGAGTAGTGAGCTTAGGAAGAGGAAGAAGGTGATCCTCTCCACCGGCAGTGAGCCAGAGAGAGAGAAACCGGGAGTGACCCTTGGGAAAGTAGTGGGCTGACCCTAAACATTGTAAAGGCAGTGAGCCTGGACATAGAAGTGATCTAGCCCGAACATTGTAATCCACAGCTAGTGAGGTTTAGTAGAATTGGTACGACCGGGAACATGTCGGCGTATGCTCCTTGGACGTATCCCTTTGCGGTGAACCAAGTAAAATTGGTGTGTCCTGTGCATGCTTTACTTTCTGTTTACTTTGTGCAACAGGAAAGAGAGAGAAGAGTGTTTTTCTTAACAGCGAAACAAGATCAGAACAGGCGTTAATTTTAAATTAGTCATACCCTGATTCACCCCCCCTCTCAGGGTATTCAGCCTTGTGGGCCTAACAATAATGAATATATATAATTATTATATCATGGTTAACATTCTGGATAATATGGAAACATAATCAAAGTTAAATGACTAAAACTACAAAACCAAAACATACATGAAAAATGAAGCAATTATTTCTTAAAAAGATATTTTGACATTGAATTATTAAAAATGGGTAATAAAATTTTATAGGTAAATCATGTATGGTATGATACATATTATTGTGGTTCTTTAATATAGGTATAATAAACATGTATTTAGTATGCATGAGTTTTGAATGTGTGTGAAGGAAGTCAAAATTTAATGTAAGGGAATTTTTTCTCAACTTGGGTTCTTTGGTACATAAGTTATCTTATGTACCTATATTCATATATGATGTGTATTTATATATACCCATTAAACTTTTATATCATGAAATTGTTTATTATCATGATATTTAATGTTTCACTGAAATTTATTCTTTCATGGGGCTTATGATTCAAAAAAACCAAAGCTGTAATGTTTTTATGTTACAATCTCATTGATTAACAAAAATGCTTATGATTATGCTTCTGATGATGAAATATAATGATATATATATCATTAACATGGTTTATTTATATTATCCACAAGTTATTTAATGAAAATTTATGTGTTCTACTAATTTTCCTCACATTATACACTCAAGAGTTAAAAATAATGTTTTTAAGAAAAATCATATTTATTTCTCTCTTCGGTTGAAAATCCTTTGTGTTCTATATCTATGTCTTCTAAAAAGGATTTAATGAAAGTTTATTCCATTATATAATTATTTTTATTGTAATTTTTTGACATGTTTTAATTTTTATAGACTGTTTTTAATGGGATATTCTTTTAATTTTCTAAATGAGTTACTTTTGACTATTTACAAAAAAAGTGAAAGGAAACATTGTTTTAACATATATATAATGATTGGAATTTTTCCACATCATGACCACTCAATTATTTAAATTTTATTTTAAAATTTCCCTAGGTTATTTAAAAAAATGATTTATTTAATATTTCACATTGATTTATATTTTAATGAATTGAATTCAATATATATAGGATATTTTCTTCAAGAAATATTCCTTGTGATCTTTCAAAATTATTTTCCATATAAGATGCCATCTTTTGATGTTATTAACCCTTTACTAGGGATACGATCCTATTGTAAAATATTTATTCTTTCTTGGGATGGTTTATGTTTATGATTATATGATGAAAATATATTTTTGTACCCATTCTTTTTCCATTTGTTACGCTATGATGAAATGATGAAATGTTTATGAAACATGTTTCTTTTCTACAGGTTATGCTATAATGAAATGTTTATAAAACCCATTTCATTTCATTAGTTATGATATGATAAATGTTTTATAATCTTGTGCCCCATTTATGTTTGTTTTTCATAATCTTAGGGTTTTTATGTTATATCCAAGGATTGGTGAGACCTATACATTCCTCAAACACATTGGGTAAATATTAATATCTCATTAGATAAACAAGACTATAATGGGGTGTGAACCTAGGTTACTAAGGGACAATATCAATTATGATAGTCTTAAGAGTGAACCTTGACAAATATGATATTGTGGGGAGGGAACCCAATATACTATTATAGATTGGATGTCAACCTTGACTACTAAGAAATGATTTTATATGATAGTTTCTATGCCAAAAAACTACATCTTTTTCCAATGTTATTCTCGCATGGAATATTAAATTTAATTAATTTTTGATTGATGTCGTACGAACATCCAATATTTATTCCATGACTCATTTTTATGATCTTATAAAGAATTGGGTATTAAATTTTTAGGTTTTATTCATGATCACATACCCTTATAATTATCTTATACATTAATATGATCATCAATTGATATATCATATGTTTAACATTATAAATAATTTGATCTTACCCTTTAATATATTTCCTTTCCCCAAGTTATAAAGTTGGGATTTAATTAGGGAATGTGTTTGAAGAGTGCTAAATAGGGAGATCATTGTGGGAGATATTGAATATATTTCATGATATAATAGATTTTGTATCTAGTATCCAAATACACTAATCCTTTGTAGTCTTCAAAAATTCTTTTGTGAAATGTGTTGAATATTCATGTAATATTTTTATATGAAAATACTATGTCCTTATAAATACCCACTGAGTTAGTAAATAATGTTTCCACCTTTGGAATAATTTTTTTTGAATATAATCAAACCGTGAAGGTGTTCAGTATTTGACATTATAATTGGAACAAAATATCTGTATCTATCCAAATATTAACACATGTTAATGATTTGATGATAAAATAGTTATTGGGACCCTCATGTTGTATTAATCCAAGATTCTATCTAAGAATGGAAATCATATTTATATTAGAAAAAATATTTATTCTCTCTAAGTTTCAATGGATGAATACTATGATTCAAATGAGGAATTATCTGAGTTTTCTAGAATTTTTATCAATATGTTCAAGAAAATAAAAGTAAATTCTAAAAAAGGATGAAAATTTGTTTAACTAATATGATTTTAAAAAGATATTTTACTTAAGATAAGACTACCCTTAACTAAAATCTCATAATAATTCTAAGTATAAGAGAAAAGGGAATAAATACATGGAGTGAACATGGAGTGTTTTTATAGATTCTAATGATGAATAATCTTCCAAATCTAAATCGTTAAATGGATATTAAAATAATATTCTCTATATATTGTCTCAAGATGAGGAGGTATAATAATTATTTTAGATAAAAAAATTCTATTTCTGAAAATTTATCTTTTAATGAAATTAAGGGATATTGTTACAAACTTGAAGAGAAAATATAATCTTTGATGAAAAAACATAATAATCTTATAAAATCTTATTATTATATTTTTATTGAAAAATAAACTTTATCTAAATTAATCACTAATTTTCTATTAATTCTTTCTAAAACTACATGTTCTAAGAATGATAATAAAATTAATGAATTAATATCTAAATAAATATTCATTAAAACTTATGGATAGAAGGTTTACCAATTGAAATAATTATGTAATTAAAATCCTTGGAAATAATTAATCTAATAAAAAATCATGGAATTTGTAGTAGTGAAAATGAACCCAAAATATATAGAATCTGTTTTTTACTTCGTTTAAATACTAAAATAATGTCTATTATTAAATGATTTAATTATGGTAGTAATTTTCACTATTGAAATGATTATTGTTTTAAAATTCCTTATATTTGTGTTATAACACATGTTTATTTTTTTAACACATTATCTAAATCTAAATCTGAAATTTTTGTATGAAACAAGAAGACTTGATTTCCAAAATCATCTTTATCTAACTCTACTTGGCCCAAAAGTGTATGGGTACCAAAAGGTATATTTTTTTGATATTCCACATGACTATTCAATATGACTTTAATATTAAATTATTAATCAGATTGTCAATATATAAAGAAAAATTATTAAATATTAAACCATAATCCATGGGATATTTCACCACTATTTTATTTTTTTAAACCTCGATGAAGTACTTTAACAATTTTATGTATAGGGTGAATATATTAAATGTTTTTTAATTTATTAATCTACTCACATGTACATGTTATTGATTGTTTAATCCTTACAAACTATGTTTAGTACTGAAATTTAAATTCATATCAAGAATACATGTATTTTAATGTTTTACCTATTGGTATAATGGCATGTGTTAATTTGTAAATTTTTTATCGTGGTATTAAGCATGTGTTTAATGAAATATTATCAGGTCTACATTCTTGTGTAGTATGGTCATGTTATTTGATGAAAGAAACTATTTTTAGTATATCATGTAATTTTAAATTTATTATTATTAAATATAGAAACTCATTCTTAACATACGTGGATATTACACCATTTTAGATTAATATTCAGAACATTACAATAATACATACACAAGGACCATAATAGTTTATTGACTTTGGAAACATGGAAAAAATATTATATCTTTGTGAAGGATATTCAACATATCCTATAAAGATCCCCACCTTTAGTACTTCTACATAAAACCTTTCTTCATATACCTAGTAAAGGAAACATAAGAATGGTTTGAGATCAAAGGATCGGTATGGGTAAATAAGGGAGATATGTAAGCATAATTATGAGAAACGGGGTATGAGAACATGATCCTGAAAATAGAATACCATACCCTACATATCAAAGATTATACAAATAAATCATGGAATAAATCATTGCAGTTCATAAGACATTAATCATAAGGAGATAAAGAACATAATCCATGAAAGTATAACATTGGAATAAAACATGGAATTATGGTAGAAAAATAAGCATATGATATGATTTCTATAATAGTAAAGGAAATGATTCCAAGATCATCTTAGTGTACAATGTACTTTATTAAATTGCATTCACAATGAAGAGACCCAAATCATGATGTACAGAAACATTACATTACTTTTTCAGAATACTTAATACAGGACAAAAACAGACACCCAATGATCGTATAAGTTTTATTGTCTTTGGAAACTCGGAACAAAATCTTCTAATCATAGTGAAAGATCTTCAACATCTTCCATAAAGATCTTCCCCTTTTGTTTTCTTACCTGTATCCTTTCTTTATATAATGGTGAAAAGAAAACATAAAAATGGTGATCTCAAATGCTTAGTAAGGGTAAACATGGAGAACATAAAACAACGCATAAACATTTGAACATAAAAAACATGAACATAAAACATCAAAATCATGAGTAATGACATAAACTTAGGCAGTTCATAAGGCATAGATCACAAAGGAACACTAACCATGATAAAATATCATTGGAATAAAACATGTAATTGTGGAAAACCAATAAGCACATGTTATGATTTCCATAGTAGCTTAGTCATTGTTTCCAAGATCATCATAGTGGCCAAAGTCCATTACTGAACTGGGTTTACTTGCCATTCCAGCACTGTATTTCTGAACCAGATTCACTTTTTGTTCCAGCCATGTCTATCTGATGAGATATAAATCTTTTCCCAATGCATTGGAAGGAGATATAGGTCACACCCATCTCATAATGTAATCATTCTTACGTGTTCCACAAAATAAACATAAATCACTCATCGTAACCCAAAAAATAAAATGGGTTTTATAAAAATCATCCCATCATAACATAATCCATATAAAACAAATGGATATCAATTCATCATAAGAAAAATCAAATCATGTAAATAATAGAGACATTATACTTGAAACATAAAAATAGTAAATAATGTCATCTTAGATGGAAAATAGTTTTGATAAAACACTTGAAATGAATTCTTGAGGAAAATATCCTTTCTTCTTCAAAATAATTTGCTTTTCTGAAAATGACATGTAGTTTTAAATGAATAGTATTTTGTTGAAAAAAAATCATGAAATCATGTAGAGGAATATTCATGAAAATAATTCGTTATGAAACCATAAAAATATGTTAATGCCGTATAATTTAAAAAAACATTCTCCTCGTACTTTTGTCAGAAAAGTCAAAAAGTTCCTCGTATGGTGAAAAAAATATTCCTTACATACCATGTAGTAAAATTCAGAAATTTGTAAAAATTAAATTAAACATACATGAAAATATTTTTAGAAAAAATGGACATGGATGTTAAATATAACAACAGTAAATACTTACTAATAAACAATCTCGGAAAAGAATGAGATTGGAATAATTATCCCTTACCTTTTATGATCGGCGGAATCATACATGTCATAAAATAAATAAAATTAAATGCATATATAAATATCATATCCTCCATAATAAAAATCATAAAACATTCATGGGAAGCATAAACACCATTCAAAAGAAACAGATTGTGATTAAGGCATATGTCTCACAGAAATAAAAGTGAGACAAAATTATCCCTTACCTTATGTCCACTTTCTTCCATGTGTTTCTGAGACTCCTATATAGTGGGTTTAAACATATTATTAACTTATATTAAAACCATAATAATATTTATGTTATCATGTATGATTCAATTATGAGTTTATATTACCCATTCATTTGTCAATTCCAAGTTAAAGCAGTGTTTTGGGTAAAATTGTTTCATTCATCGTACGTGTTTTGACTTGTAATTATTGACATGATTACTTAGATCATTATTAAATACTTCCATAAAGTAAAACATGATTTATATAATATATTCTCAGAATATACATATATATAATAGATCGATAAATGGAATGAAATACACCATTCATGGATACGGTAGGTCATACGTACTCATGAACGCTGTTTTCCATTCCTTATTAACTTGAATTGAAGTAAGTAGATGAACTATATATATATACATAAATCCATTAGCATTATTATGTCATATATTTCATTATTATGCAATATATATACTTTATAATCATTCTTGAATGGTTAACATGAAAAATGAATCTCATCGCGTCGTGGAGACGGTAATCCGTACGTACGCACGAGCGATGATATTGTTCCAATAATTATTAAATGGTATTCAAGTGGATTATATAATATCATAGAATTAGAATCATGTTATAATAATCAAATATAGTTATTCTTTACACCGTTATAACCATCCAAGTTAAGTTGTGGTGGAAAACAGATTGCACCACGGTGTGGAGACGATATTCCATATGTACGCACGTGCGATGATTTCATTTTCCGTAGGATGGATAGAAAGTGAAATGGAGTTGTTTAATATTTATAATAAAATATCAGTATATGATTGATACTGATGTTATTACTTTATAATGAAACATATAAATAAGAGGAAGTAGAAGAAGAAGTAAATTTGAAAGAATCAGTATAGGATATTACCTCTTCTTTGACGAGCCTCATCTAAACCTCCTCTTAGGGAACTAAAGATGGTATTTAATGAAAACCAGGACCTATAGTATTTTTCTAGGGAAGTGGAGAAGATAAATGGATAGGTTTTTTCTGAGATTGAAGGCTCAAAATGTTGTGAAGATGAGAGGGAGGAGGTTCCCTTTTATAAGGGAGGAGAGGGGGACCTTTGGAAGCATAAGAAATATTAATTTATAATAAATTCAAACCCCACATAAAAACCACCCAAAATGACTCAATTCGAATATTATATGAGATAGGGTTGTAATATCATCAACTAATAAAATTTATACATTTTGGGAATTTATTTTAAACCTTGTCAAATTGATTTATCCTTATTTAATCTATTTAATTTTATTTATGGTAATAATATTATAAATTTTAAATTGTTATAAATAATTACTTATGTTTTTTTAATTTCCCATTATTTGATAACTAATGAAATTTGAGACCATATAAATTTAAAATTATAATTTTTAAATATTTCTGTGATTTTTAAACAATTTTATAATATGTTATTTTTATAAAATAACAATATTATCAATTTTGACACAATTCATTTATTTGCATTTAAATAAAATACACACAGAGAATATAATCGAACCAAAATATTTAATAGATTAATAATATGACATATTCATATAGAAAATTTTTGTAGAACATTATTTAGTTTATATAATATTTATTTTTATATTTTTAAATCCATTTATTAGATATTTCAATCAATAAAATAACTTCTACATCAATATTGTGTCATAATTAATGATAATTATTTAATCCTTAAAAATTCTAAATAAATTCTCATGTTGTATATAATGTTATTATATTTTTGGAGAATATTTATATTCGTGGATTGATGAATTGTATCACTAAATTAAAATTATTACACTTATAGGATATAAGTGAGTGACATGTTGTCACATTCTTCGGTTTTAATTATAATTATATAATTTTCATGGTAAATAGTCCATGAAATGAATCTATTCCTACCCTTAGGTGATATGGGTAGTCTTTTATTCATCGAATAGAATTTTTTCTGGTGGTAGGGAAATTTTATAATCTTAATTTTACATTTAATTACCAGATTTACCTTTAATTATAGTAAATAAAAATTACCGTAGTTATTATTCATAATGTCGAAAAAATTTAAAGTAACATATTAACATAATTTGCACCCACTTAACCCAAATATGGAATCCATTTTCCAAAATTTGAAATAGAGAAGTTTCAGTAATTAATTTAAAATTAATAACTTTCTTAAGAAAACGGGTTTTAAAAGTTAAAACATTGTCAAAGATTGAAATGTTATTACCAATGAATTAAATGTAAAATTAATGGTAATGGAATAAATTATATTAAATGGAAAAAATATATTCTATTTATACTATAAAACAATTAAATTTTATCATTTAAGCATATAAATTTTCTTGATGAAAAAAGTAGTTTTTAAGAAACAATTTAGCGTATTTTTACTATTCATCAAAATATGAAAGTTATCAGAAAAGTATCAAAAATTTGTCCAATGTAAATTTTTATATCCTCATTAAAAATAAGAAGTTTATTTTGTCAAATTGAAATCATAAACTCATTAGAAATTATATTTAAAATGGATGCGAAATCAAAAGGCGGAAAAACAACATTTTTGAAAAAATAATTCGTTTTTCCGAAAAATTGATTTTTTTTCTCATATAATATGTAAGATGAATTTTAATGTTATATAAAATTAAAAATGTGGTTAATAATATTTATAACATCTAGTTTATATAATGTTTTAATAACATGTCATTTTTTTGTGGAACTCGGTATTGCGTAGAACGCAAACTATCGAGGAAGGTTGCTCTTTTGTGTAACACAAGTCAAGCCAATGTTTCATGTAGTGAAATCTCCCTTTGGTGTTGCCTATAACATAAGAAAAAAATATATTTAACATAAAATCTTAGGTTTTTACATTATAACCCCCTTAAAATGAATTTCTCCCTCGAAATTCGTTGGGGTTATAAATGGTTTATTACTTGAAAGCTTCTTTGAAAGAAACCCACATTATAAAAAGGAATAGTAAAACTTTATTTTAAAAAAGGAACGTTAAAAACATAACGGATACCCAAAGTAACTCATCACTGGGTTTCCACATAGGAGAAAATAGGTGAAAATATGGATATAGAAGAGAAATCTAACTATCAAGTTCTCATGGAGAGTTGTAGAGAACATGGATATGAAAAATCCAATGATCACAAAGCCATAAATTTGTGATGATCTAAGGTACAATCTGATTCATCATACATGAGGGTACTTTGACAACATTTTTGGTTTTCAAGATCCTTTCAATAAATTTGAAATTTTTGTATTAGAATAAATACTTACTTCATATTTGTACAATCTCACCGTTGGTCATTCTTTGAACAATTTCCTCTTCATATCATAAATAAATGAAGGTGAATTTTTCATTAGTGAAGTGTTAGAAGATCGCATGATAGAATGATGGGTCATTACATCAGTCTCAAAAACAAAATGTTAGAAAAATTTATTAAATATACATACGTACATATATAATGTTATTAATTGTATATGGTTCCAAAAATGGAATTATACTTCAAATATCATACCAATTAGTAAAATAAAACTAATTTCTAATAACCAGGGACTTTTTTTTGGCCATTGGTAAGCGATAAAGGCATGTCACACTTTTGTTTTGGGTATGATTCTTGTATCCTTGTCTGACGCGATGGGTTGTCACCCATCCTACGAGTTTTCCTTTTTCGTAAACAATACTATTATAACATTTTAGAAATAATATCAAAAATATCTATCATTAAAAAATACTATCTGATGTCAAACATAATTCATTATAATCTTTAGGCTTATCCAAGATACTTGTATCCAAACTCACAGTATAAAAAAAGGATTGATATAGAGGTCATCTGCCAAGCATGTAAATACCATCATTTATCCCCCATATATCATAATATATATCTTGTTGGTCACATTCCAAACATGTGAATACCTTAATCATTTATTCTCTTGAAAAATGAATTACCATAGAACCTTAGTGAAAACATGAATGTTGTCAAAAGTTAACTCTTTCCACATACCAAAATCCCAAAATTTATATATACTCAAACCATGATGTCACTTTGTCATTATATCAGTCATGAGTTCATTAATACTATCAAACATATTATTTTATACGTATACATTCATTATGCGCATATAATCTTCTTTCAAAAAATATCTGAATAACATTTCATGGTTACTGGTACCATTTAACATATACTTTCAAATACTTTAGGAAAAACAATAGTGTAAATATCCTTAGATGTTTCTTTATTCCATATCACCTTTAAATTACCTATACAAAATAACTCTTGATAAACATACAATCATTACACTACCTTCTTAAACCATTGACTGAGCTTCATCATTGTATTCCTCTACACATCTTTCATCTCATATATCATTTGTAGTATCTTCATCATCATCAACATAAATACTACCCATACGACCATGCTGATTCTCTTCATGAGATCTTCCTTCAGGGCATTTTTTTGAAAAATTCATGTACATTCCACATTTAAAATAATTATCTTTTTTTGATGTCTTAGGAATACTATTATCCGTGTCCATAGTGTTAACTGAACCCTTTCCTTTGAAATTATTTTCTTTGTGTCCTTATTTTCCACACCCAAACCATCTTCCAACTCCTTTGAAACATTCCCCTTGATGTCTCTTCCCACCTGATTTACATGAGGAAAATTGAACTTTCTTTTCTCTATGATCATCATGAAACTCCATCTTTCTCTTATTAGCTGGGATAGGAATCTTTCCATCATTGATATTATTGATCATGTTATGAGATTGATGATTAGGCATAATAACGATGTTTCACCTTCCAAATCCCGTTTCATTTTCTTGATCATGATGAATATCATTCCATTTTCCAGCATATTCCCCATTAACATGAATCTTCCTGTTTTTATCCATTTCTTAAAACCCAAAAAGAATAGTGTGAGAGGGAAAAATCACACTAGGAAAATAACATAATCAGGGAGAGTACATTCGTTCTTTAATATCATAGGTTTAATCCTATATTATTCATGATTGTTATAATAATTTTAGTATTGTAACCTATACTTATACTTAACCTTAGGATCATCCCTAGACATACCTTAGAAAAATATCTAGTGATATCACTAAAGTTTTCGCATCCTATTTTCCAATGGTTAACTAAACCTTCACTCTGATACCAACCCTAGAGACCCAAAAAATGACATACATAAACATTACATTACTTTTGCAGAATACATAATACATGACAAAAACAGACACCCAAAGACCGTATTAGTTTAGTGTCTTTGGAAACTCGGAACATAATCTTCTAATCATGGTGAAAGATCATCATCATCTCCCATAAAGATCTTCCCCTTTTGTTTTATTACCTGAAACCTTTCATTATATCTTGGGGAAAAGAAAACATAAAATGGGTGAGCAAATATTCTTAGGAAGGGCAAACATGGAGAACATAAAACAACCCATAAACATTTCAACGTAGAAAAAATGAATTTAAAACATCAAAATCATGAGTAATGACATAAATATTAGCACTTCATAAGGCATAGATCATAAAGTAACATTAAATATGATAAAATATAATGAGAATATAACATTTAATTGTGGAAAACCATTAAGTACATTTTATGATTTCCATAGTATCTAAGGCACTGTTTCCAAGACCATCATAGTGGAAAACATCCATTACTGGCCCGGGTTTACATGCTTTCCAGCCCTGTATTTCAGAACCAGATTCACTTGTCATTCCAGCCATGTCTATCTCATGAGATATAAATCTTTACCCAATTCATTATAGGGAGATATAGGTCTCACCCATCTCATAATTAAATCATTCTTACGTGTGCCACAAAATAAACATAAATCATTCATCATAACCCAAAGAATAAAATGGGTTTCAAAAAAATCATCCCATCATAACATAATCCATATAAAACAAATGGATATCATTTCTTCATAAGAAAAATAGAATCATGTAAATAATAGAGACACTATACTTTAAACATAAACATAGTAAATAATGTCATCTTAGATGGAAAATAGTTTTGATAAAACACTTGAAATGAAATCTTGTGGAAAATATCCTTTCTTACTCAAAATCATTTTCTTTTCAAAAAATCCCATGTACTTTTAAATGAAAGGTATTTTGTTGAAGAAAACCATGAAATCATGTAAAGGAATCTTCATGAAAATAATTCTTTATAAAACCTTAAAAATCTATTCATGTCGTATAATTTAAAAAAACATTCTCCTTGTACTTTTTTCGTAAAAGTAAAAAAGTTCCTCATATGGTAAACAAAAGAAAGACTCATTACATACCATGTAGTAAAAGTCCAAAATGGGTCAAAATGAATTTAAACATACATGAAAATATGTTATGAAAACATGTACTTGGATGATAAATATAACCCCAGTAAATACACATGATTAAACAATCTCGGATAAGAACGAGATTGGAATAATTATCCATTACCTTTTATAATCGGTGGAATCATATGTGTCATAAAATAAAGAAACTTAAATGCATATATAAATATCATATCCTCCATAATAAAAATCATAAAACATTCATTGGAAGCATAAACACCATACAAAAGAAACATATGGTGATTAAGGCATATGTCTCACAGAAATAAATGTGAGACAAAATAATCCCTTACCTTATGTCCAATTTCATCCATATGGGTTCAAGACTCATATATAGTGGGTTTAAAAATATTATTAAATTCAATCAGAACCATAATAATATTTACGTTATCATTTATGATTCACTTATGAGTTTATATTTCCCGTTCATTTTTCAATTCCATGTTAAAGTAGTGTTTTTGATAAAATTGTTTCATTCATCATACATGTTTTGACTTGTAATTATTCATATGATTACTTAGATCATGATTACATACTTACATAATATATAACATGATTTATATGATATATACTCAAAATATACATATATATAATAGATTGATAGATGGAATGAAATACACCGTTCATGGAGACGGTAGGTCGTACGTACGCATGAACGTTGTTTTCCTTTCCTTATTAACTTGAATGGAGGTAAGTAGATTACTTATTTATATATATGTACATCAGTATAGTTGATTTATTATGTCATATATTTAATTATTATTCAATATATATAAATTATAATCATTCTATAATGTTTAACATGAAGAATGAATCTCATCGCGTCGTGGAGACAGTAATCCGTACGTACTCATGAGCGATGATATTGTTACCATAATTATTAAATGGTATTGTAGTGGATGATAGAACATCTCAGAATTAGTATCATGTTATAATAATCATATATAGTTATTCTTGACATCATTATACCCATCCAAGTAAAGTGGTGGTGGAAAATAGATTACACCACGGCATGGAGACAGAATTTTGTACGCACGCACGCGTGGTGATTTCTTTTTATGTAGGATGTATAGAAGGTGGAATGGAGTTGTTTCATATTTATAATAACATATCAGTATATTATTGATACTGATGTAATTACTTTGTAATAAAACAAATAAATTATAGGAAGTAGAATATGAAATAAATTTGAAAGAATCAGTAAGGATATTTCCTCTACTTCGACGCACCACTTCTAAACCTCATTTTAGGGAACTAAAGTTGGTATTTGAAGAAGACAATGACCTATAGTATGTTTATAGGGAAGTGGATAATAGAAATGGATATGTTTTGGCAGATCATGAAGGCTCAAAATGTTTTGAAGAGGAGAGGGAGGAGGTTCCCTTTTATAAGGGAGGAGAGTGGCACCTTTGGAAACATAAGAAATATTTATTTATAATAAATTCAAACCAGACTTAAGAACCTCAGAAAATGACTCAATTCAATTATGAAATGATATAGGGTTGTAATATCATCATCCAATAATATTTAGACAAGTTGGGAATTTATTTTAAACCTTTTCAAATTGATTTATCCTTATTTAATCTATTTAATTTTATTTCTGATAATAATATTATAAATTTTGAATTGTTATAAATAATTAATTATGAGTTTTCAATTGTCCATAATGGGATAATTTACGACATTTTAGACCATATAAATTTCAATTTATAATTTTTAAATATTTTTCTGATTTTTAACCAATTTTATAATATGTTATTTTTATAAAATAACAATACTGTCAATTTTGACACAATTCGTTTATTAACATTTAAGTAAAATCTACACAAGGAATATATTTCAAAAAAATTAGTTAATAGATTCATAATATTTAATATTCATGTATAATTTTTTTTATCATTAATTAGTTCATTTAAAATTTATTTTAATATTTTTAAAACCATTTATTTGATATTTCAATAAATAAAATAAATTCTACATCACAATTGTGTCATCATTATTGAGAATTATATGACACTAAAAAATTATAAATAAATTCTCATGATGTAGATAATTTTATTTTATTTTTGGTGAATATTTATATTCTTCGTTTCATGAAGTTTATAACTAAATTAAAATTATTACACTTATAAGATATAAGAGAGTGGCATGTTGTCACTTTCTTTGGTTATAATTATAATTATATCCTTTTCTTGGTCAATAGTCCATGAAACGAGTCTATTCTGACCCTTATGTGATATGAGTCGACTTTTATTCATGCAATAGATTATTTTCTAGTGGTAGAGTAATTTTATAATCTTATTTTTACCCTTAATTACTTGATTTTCCTCTAACTGTAGTAAATAAAAATTACAGTAGTTACTATTCATGAAGTCAATATAAACCTATTAACATAATTTGAACCCACTGAATCCAAATATGGAATCCATTTTTAAAAATTCAAAACACAGAAGTTGCAGTAATTAATTTAAAATTAATCCCATTGTTAAGAAAACAAGTTTTAAAAGTTAAAACATTGTCAAAGATTGAAATGTTTTTACCTATGAATTCAATGAAAAATTAACGGTAATGACATGCATTACATTAAATGGTAAAAATATATTCTATTTATACTTTAAAACAATTAAATTTTATCATTTAACTATATAAATTATCTTGATGAAAAATGTTGTTTTTAAGAAAAATGTTGCGTATTTTTTCTATTCATCAAAATATAGAATGTTATCAGGAAAAGAATCAAAAATTTACCCAATGTAAATTTTTATATCCTGATTCAAAATTAGAAGTTTATTTTGTCAAATTTAACTAATAACCTTTTTAAAAATTAGATTTAAAATGGGTGCACCATTAAAAGGTGAAAAACCCACATTTTTTTTAAAAAAATTCTTTTATCTGAAAAATTGTTATTCTTCTCAAATCATATTTAAGATTAATTCTAATGTCATATAAAATTATAAATGTGGTTAATAATATTTATAATGGCTAGTTTATATAATATTTTAATAACATATCATTGTTTATTGAAACTCGGTATTGCGTACAATGCAAGCTATCGAGGAAGGTTTCTCTTGTGTGTAACGCAAGCCAATCCAGTGTTGCCCATAGTGAATGCTCCCTTTGGCATTGCATATAACATAAGAAAATATATATATTTATCATAAAATCTCTAGGTGTTACATTCTACCCCCCTTAAAATAATTTTCTCCCTCAAAATTCGTTGGCCTTATAAATGTTTTATTACATGAAAGTTTCCTTCATAGAAACCCACATTATAAAAAGGAATAGTAAAACATTATTTTAGAAAAGAACTTTAGAAACATAACGGATACCCAAAGTAACTCATCATAGGGTTTCCACATATGAGAATACTAGTGAAAATATGGATATGGAAGAGAAATATAACCATCAAGTTCTGATAGAGAGTGGTAGAGAACATGGATATGAAAAATCAAACAATCACAAAGCCATAAATTTTTCATGATCTAAGGTACCATCTGATTCATCGGATATGAGGGTACTAGGAACACATTTTTGGTTTTCAAGATCCTTTCCATAAATTTGAAAATTTTTAATTAGAATAAATACTTGCTTGATTTTGTTACAATCTCAACTTTGGTCGTTCCTTGAA
This sequence comes from Viscum album, assembly GCA_963277665.1. Lineage (NCBI taxonomy): Eukaryota > Viridiplantae > Streptophyta > Magnoliopsida > Santalales > Viscaceae > Viscum > Viscum album. The sequence continues at coordinate 1,796,891,894 of OY728130.1, read as the reverse complement.
TAATTTCCACTTCGTATCATAAAGAAATGAAGTTGAATTTTTCATTCATGAAGTGTTAGCAGATCGTGTGATAGAATGATGGGTCATTCAATCCTACTCAAAAAAAAATGTTAGCAAAAGTAATTAAATATACATAAGTACATATATGGTGATATTAATCGTATATGGTTCCAAAAATGGACTTATACTTCATCTATCATACCACATAATAAAATAAAACTTATTTCTACTAACGAGGGACTTATTTTAGGATAGTGGAAGGCGATTAAGGCCTGTTGCACTTTGGTTGTGGGTTCGATTCCCACATCCTTGTCTGACGCGTTGGGTTGTCGCCCATCCTACGGGTTGTCCTTTTTCGAAAACAATACTATTATAAAATTTCATAATTAATATCAAAATGATCTAGCCTTGAACAGTATTATCGCATGTCTAACTTAATTCATTAAAATCTTTAGGCTTATCCAAAATACTTGTGTCCAAACTCATAGAATAAAAAAAAATTGATAAAGAGGTCATCTACCAACCATGTAAATACCATCATTTATCCCCCATATATCATAAGATATATCTTGTTGGTCACATTCCAAACATGCGAATACCTTAATCATGTATTATCATGAAAAATGAATCACGATAAAACCTTAGTGAAAACATGAATTCTGTCAAACGTTAACTCTTTCCACATGACAAAATCCCAAAATTTCTATATACTCAAACCATGATGTCACTTTATCCTTATATCAGTCATGTTACCATTAATACCATGAAACATATTATTTTCTCCATATCCATTCATTATGTGTATATCATCTTCTTTCCAAAAATATATGAATAACCTTTCATGGTTACCAGTACCATTCAACATATACTTTCAAATACTTTAGGAAAAACAATAGTGTAACAATAATTATATGTTTCTTTATTCCATAGAACAATTAAATTACCTATACAACATAACTCTTGATAAACATAAAATCATTCCACTACCTTCTTAAACCATTGACTGAGCTTTTTCATTTTATTCCACTACACTTCTTTCATCTCATATATCATTTATAGTCTCTTCATAATCATCAACATAAATACTACCCATACAACCTTTCTGAATCTCTTCATGAGATTTTCCCTTAGGGCATTGGTTTGAAAAATGCCCGAACATTCCACATTTAAAACATTTAACTGTTGTTGATGTCTTAGGAATACCATTATCCTTATCCATAGTGTTAACTAAACCCTTTCTTTTGAAATTAATGGCTTTTTGTCCTTCTTTTGCAAACCCAATGCATCTTCAAGTTCCTTTGAAACTTTCTCCTTGATGTCTCTTCCCACCCAATTTACATGAGGAAAATTGAACATTATTTCCTCTATGATCATCATAAAACTCCATCTTTCTCTTATTAGATGAGTCAGGAAACTTACCAATGTTGAGATTATTGATCATATTATGACATTGTTGAGTATGCATAATAACTATGTTTCACCTTCCAAATTCTATTTCATTTTATTGATCATGAAGAATATCATTCTATTTTCCATCATATTCTCTATTAACATGAATCCACCTGTTTCCAGCCATTTTCTAAAACCCAAAAAGAATAGTTTGAGAGGAAAAAATAACACTAATAAAACAAAATAATCAGGGGGAGTAATTTTAATCTCTAACATATTAGGTTTAATCCTAGGTTATTCATGATTGTTATAATAATTCACGGACTGTAACCTATACTTATACTTACCCTTAGGGACATCCCTAGACATTCCTTAGAAATATCTCTAGGTATCTCACTAATGTTTTCGCATCCTAGTTTCCAAAGGTTAACTAAGCCTTCGCTCTGATACCAACTATATAAACCCAAAACTTGATGTTCAAAAACATTACATTACTTTTTCGGAATACTTAATACATGACAAAAACAGACACCCAAAGACCTTATTAGTTAAGTGCCTTTGGAAACTCAGAACATAATCTTCTAATCATGGTTAAAGATCTTCAACATCTCTTATAAAGATATTCCCCTTTTGTTTTAGTACCTAAAAACATTCTTTATATCCTAGGGAAAATAAAACATAAAAATGATGAGCCCAATTTCTCAGTAAGTGTAAACCTGGAGAATATAAAACAACCCATAAACATTTGAACGTAAAAAACATGAACATAAAACATCAAAATCATGAGTAATGACATAAATCTTGGCAGTTCATAAGGATTAGATCATAAAGGAACATTAACCATGATATAATATCTTGGGAATAAAACATGTAATTTTGGAAAACCATTAAGCACATGTTATGATTTCCATAGTAGCCCAGGCATTGTTTCCAGGACCATCATAGTGGACAAAGTCCATTACTGAACCAGGATTACTTGTTGTTCCAGCCCTGTATTTCTGAACCAGATTCAATTTCTGTTCTAGCCATGTCTATATCATTAGATATAAATATTTACTAAATGCATGGGAGGGAGATATTGGCCCCACCCATCTCATAATTAAATCATTCTTACATGTTCCACAAAATAAACATAAATCATTCATCATAACCCAAAGAATAAAATGGGTTTCATAAACATCATCCCATCATAACGTAGTCCATATAAAAAAATGGATATAATTTCATTATAACAAAAATAAAAGCATTTAAGTAATAGATACATTATACTTTAAACATAAACATAGTAAATAATTTCATCATAGATGGAAAATAGTTTTGATAAAACACTTGAAATTATTTCTTGTGGAAAATATCCTTTCTTCTTCAATATAATTTTCTTTTCATAAATTTCTATGTAATTTTAAATGAAAAGTATTTTGTGGAAAAAAACTATGAAATCATGTAGAGGAATCTTCAAGAAAATAATGCTTTATGAAACCTTAAAAATCTGTTCATGCCATATAATTTAAAAAAACATTCTCCTTGTACTTTTGTCGGAAAATTCAAAAAGGTCATCATATGGTAAACAAAAGAATGATTCCTTACATAACATGTATTAAAAGTCCAAAATGGGTAACAATGAATTTAAACATACATGAAAATGTGATTAGAAAACATGGACTTGGATGATAAATATAACCCCAGTGAATACATATGAATAAACAATCTTGGATAAGAATTAGATTGGAATAATTGTCCCTTGCCTTTTATAATCGTTGGAATCATACGAGTCATAAAATAAAGAAAATTAAATTCATATATAAATATCATATTCTCCATAATAAAAATCATAAAACATTCATGGGATGTATAACACCATACAAAAGAAACATATGGTGATTAAGGCATATGTTTCACAGAAATAAAAGTGAGACAAAATAATCCCTTACCTTATCTGCAATTTCTTCCATATGTGTTCGAGACTCCTATAGAGTGGGTTTAAACATACTATTAACTTGTATTAGAACCATAATAGTATTTATGTTATCATATATGATTCACTTACGAGTTTATATTACCCGTTCATTATTCAATTCCATGTTAAAGGAGGTTTTTGGGTAAAATTGTTTCATTCATTGTACGTTTTTTGACTTGTAATTATTCATATGATTTAATAGATCATGATTACATACTTCCAGAATGAAAAACATGATTTATATAATATATAATCATAATATACATATATATATAAAAGATCAATAAATGGAATGGAATACACCATTCAAGGAGACGGTAGACCGTACGTACGCATGAATGTTGTTTTCCTTTCCTTATTAACTTGAATGGAAGTAAGTGGATGGCCTATATATATATAAATAAATCTAATAGAATTATTATGTCATATATTTAATTATTATTAAATATATATACTTTATAATCATTCTTTAATGGTTAACATGAAGAATGAATCTCATCGTGTCGTGGAGACGGTAATCTGTACATACGCACGAGCGATGATATTGTTACCATAATTATTAAATGGTATTGGAGTGGATGATAGAATATGTCAGAATTAGTATCATGTATTTATAATCATATATATTTATTCTTTACACTATTATACCCATCCAAGTAATGTGGTGGTGGAAAACAGATTACCCCATGGCGTGGAGATGGTATTCTTTACGTACGCATGCGCGGTGATTTCGTTTTCGGTAGGATGGATAGAAGGTGAAATGGATTTGTTTCATATTAATAATAACATATCAGTATATTAGTGATACATATTCTATTACTTAATAATTAAACAAATAAAGAAGATGATGTAGAAGAAGAAATAAATTTGAAAGGATTGGTAAAGGATATTAACTCTTCTTTGATGCGCCTCTTCCAAACCTCCTCTTAGTACACTAAAGTTTGTCTTTGATGAAGACTAGGACATATAGTATGTTTCTAAGGAAGTGGAGAGGAGAAATGGATAGGTTTTTTCCAAGCTTGAAGGCTGAAAATTTTTTGAAGTGGAGAGGGAGGAGGTTCCCTTTTATAAGGGAGGAGAGGGAAACCTTTAAAAACATCAGAAATATTAAATTATAATAAATTAAAAACCCACATAAAAACCTATAGAAATGACTGAGTTAGAAGATTAAATGATATAGGATTGTAATCTATTCATCCAATAAAATTTAGAATGTTAGGAATTTATTTTAAACATTATCAAATTGATTTATCCTTATTTAATCTATTTAATTTTATTTGTGGTAATAATATTATAAATTTTAAATTGTTGTAAATAATTACTTATGTGTTTTTAATTGTCCATAATTGGATAATTAATGAAATTTTAGACAGTATAAATTTCAATTTATAATTTTTCATTATTTTTGGGATTCTTAAACAATTTTATAATATGTTACTTTTATAAAATAACAATAGTGTCGATTTTGACACTATTAATTTATTTGCATTTAAATAAAATAGTCACATATAATATATTCAAGCCAAAATATTTAATAGATTTATAATATATCATATTCATCTAGAAAATTTGTGGAGAACGTTAATTAATTCATTTAATATTTATTTTAATATTTTGAAAACTATTTATTTGATATTTCGATCAATAAAATATCTTCAACATCACTATTTTGTCATCATTAATGATAATTATCTAATCCCTAAAAATTATAAATAAATTCTCATGATGTAGATAATTTTATTAGATTTTTGGATAATATTTATATTTGCGATTTTATTATGTTTATCACTAAATTAAAATTATTACACTTATGAGATATAAGAGAGTGACATGTTGTCACTTTCTTTGGTTTTAATTATAATTATATCATTTTCATGGTCAATAGTCCATTGAAACGAATATATTCAGACCCTTAGGTGATATGGGTCGACTTTTATTTGTCCAATAGAATTTTGGCTGGTGGTAGGGTAATTTTATAATCTTGTTGTTACAGTTAATTACCCGATTTACCGTTTACTATCGTAAATAAAAATTACCGTAGTTATTATTCATAATGTCCAAAAAATTAAATGTAACCTATTAACATATTTAAGACCCACTGAATCCAAATATGGAATCCATTTTTCAAAATTAAATATGCAGAAGTTGAAGTAATTAATTTAAAATTAATCCCGTTATTAAGAAAACTTGTTTGAAAAGATAAAACATTGTCAAAGATTGAAATGTTTTTACCTAAAAATTCAATGAAAAATTAATGGTAATAACTGAAATTATATTAAATGGTAAAAATATATTCTATTTATACATTAAAACCATTAAATATTATCATTTGACCATATAAATTATCTTAATGAAAAAAGTTTTTTTTAAGTTTAATTTAGCGTATTTTTACTATTCATAAAAACATGAAAGTTATCAGAAAATTATCAAAAAATTATCCAATATAAATTTTTATATTCTGATTCAAAATTAAGAAGTTTATTTTTTCAAATAGAACTTATAAACCTTTTAAAAATTAGATTCAAAATGGGTTCTCCATCAAAAGTTGGAGAAATTGCATGTTTTTAAAAAATAATTCTTTTATCGAAAAAATTGATTTCTTTCTTATATCATATGTAAGATGAATTGTATTGTTATATAAAATTAAAAATGTGGTTATTACTATTTATATCATCTAGTTTATATAATATTTTAATAACATATCATTGTTTAGTGAAACTCGGTATTGCGTACAATGAAAACTATCGAGGAAGGCTGCTCTTGCGTGTAACGCAAGCCAAGACAGTGTTGCATGTAGTGAAAGATTCCTTTGTTGTTGAATATAACATAAGAAAAAAAAATATTTTTCATAATATCTCAGGGTGTTACATACACCACCATCCATTTCTATATTACTAAACCAAGTTCACCCCTCGTTCCATCGTTGTATTACTGAACTGAGTTTATTTCCCATTCTAGACCTGTAATAGTAAACTGAGTTCATTTCTCATTCCATCACTATAATACATAATTGATTTCATTTATAATTTCATCCATTTATATCTCATGATATATAAATCATTAACCAATTCATTTGAGAGAGATATATATCTGACCCTTCTCATAATGAAATCATACATACATGTTCCAAAAATTCATAGAAACTCATAACATAAACCATAAAATGGAATGGGTGTTATAAAAATGTAATAATATCTAAACCTATGTAAATATATAGGTTTAATATTCATTTCATCAAATCATAACCCATGAAGGGAAGTGGGATTCATAATCATATAACCCATGAAAGAGAAACATGTTTTAATGAAATATAACTCGTCGAAGAGAAATGGGTTTCATAAACATCATGACATCAAAACATAAACCATTAAGAAAAATAATATGAATGGATAAAACGAATAATTTAACCATAATGTTATGATTAACACCAACGGATGTCAACTTATATTGGAAATAATTTTTAAATTCCTTTTAGAAACATTTATTTAGGAAAATATCCTTTCTTATTTGAAAAATGATTTGTAAAACATAAAACATTTTGAAAACCTTTATCCTTGAAAATAGTTTTTAAAATTTATAAATAAATATTTGAATTATATAAAAAAATTAAAAAAAATTACAATATTTTTTTTTGAAAACATGGTTTCTGAAAATAAAATAGATTTCTGATAGAAGGGAATTATACGGTCTGATTTTTCATAAAATTTTTTTCATAATAATATTATGTACCAAAGAGTGTAAAATAGTACTAATACATGGAAATATCATTAATAAATTGATTATAATTAAACTAAATATGTTTCCTAAGATATGGATCATAATATTTCATTAAAGGAACCATAATCATAAACAATCTCAATAAACGATGAGATTATTTCAATAAACATCTTGTCACTTGGTAACTTTGAATCACACTCTTCATTTTAGAAAATAAAATTAAATGAATATTTGAATATCATTAAATGGAGTTTATTCAATATATAATATGTCAAATATTATATATATTCATCATATAAAAATATTGGTGGATAACATAACATGTGTCTGAGAGAATGAAAATTTAGATGAAATTACATAACAAATTTGGTGACTTTCAAAACATAAATCCTGTCAAATAAAGATAATAGAATGTATATTTAAATACCCATTAATTTAATAATAATGATCATAAAATACGTTCAGGGTAATTATACACACTACACAAGAGAAAAGAGGGGTGAACATGGCATGTATCTCACGGATATAAAAAATGAGATGAAATTTCATTACCTTATGTCTTGACCCTCTTCACACTCAAAAACTATTCCTATATAATAAATGTAAGTTTAATATAAATATTTAATAGAATAATATTATTATATCTAATAAAATATATGGTTTTATATTACTAGCTTGTTAGCAATTTTATGTTATGGTTTCACTTCGGGTAATAATTTCTTTGTTTTTTACTTGTGTTATAATTTGTTATATATTTGGTCCTTATACATATATCAGGATTTAAAAAATGAAAAATATGATATAAATATAATTTATATTCCATATGTATTATAATAATCTATATAACATAGAATTATGAAATGTAATACACCATTCATGGATACAGTAGGTCGTACGCACGCATGAACATTTTTTAAGTTTTATTTTCTTATTGAAAGAAAGAGAGTACATGATATATATATATATATCATTATTAGAGTATCATGATTATATCATATATATCATATCAGTTCACTAAACCCATCCTTAAAACATTCCATGTAGTGTTCTAATGAATCACATCGCTTTGAGGGGGAGGTAGTCCACACTTCCTCAAACGAAATTATCGTATTTACAAAAAATATAAAATATATAAATGTGTGTTTTTAAAATTATTAAATAAGCTTAAATAAATTATAAATATCATATATACAACATATAAATATTTTTTTGCACTGTAATGACCTCCATGAGAAGCAGTGAAGGAAGAACGAACAATCATTGTTTCGTGAGGCCATATTTCACCAAACACAAAAACAGTATGTTCATTACCAATTATATGTAAGTGTGTGTAAGTACGTGTATAACCCTTATCAAAAGAAAATACTAGTATATTTTGGATACTTTTTTTATACAATCATGGAATAAAAGAGTTGAGGGGTGGAGAATGGAAATAACATAAAATAACTCAAGGAAGAATGTTACCTCTTATTTGGGAAAATCTAATTGGTTTGCACCAAATAACTTACATCGATTGATTTATTCCCAATAATATGATTATATGAAGAAGGTAGGGATTTTTTGAGACTTTTTTTCAGATTATATATGAAAAATTTCGGCTTGATAGCTGTGAGGAAGGGGTAGAGTGACTTTCTTTTTATAGTGGAGGGATTGGTGCTCTTATAACAACCAAAAGGTATTTAATAATGGGAGTTATTATTTACCTAATATTCCTAAAATTGAAACATTAATGGAGTAATTTTAATTTATGGTCGAACCAAATATATACCACCCCAAAATATGTCCATTTTAGCAGTTTAATTCCTTAACTTTTAAGATTCCCTAATTTTATTATTATGGTTTTTATTAAAGCATCAAGTTTTATAACCAATGTAATTTAACTATTAAGATTAAAATGATGTTAGATTTATTATAAAATGGTTATAAAATTAATTATAAATATGATATATAATTTACAAAATAAAATTCTCATGTGTGTTTTCAAAATAAGTTTTAAAACAAGCGTATGTGACGTACATGACACTACTTAAACCCCGACTATGATGACAATGTTTTTAAAATATATGGGTCAATATGTTAATTATAAAATATAATTTGGTCCATTAATAGACCATATTTAATATTTTTTAACCCTTAAAATCACTTGGTAAAATATAGTTTTTTATTAATTTTAAATTCTTTAAAAATATCATTTATTATAAAACAAAAACAATGTCAATTTTGACATTATTTCTTTAGTGTTAATTTTAAAATACGAAAATAAAATTTTAATTAAAATAAATTAAGCTTACATATTTTTAAAATGATATATTCTTCTTCAAAAATAATTTAACACAATAATTCAATCAATTTACTTAACTTTTAGTATTTATATTATCATTTATTTTATTTTTTTATTAACTAAATAATCACTACATTAGAATTTCATAAGAATTTAAAGTAACTAAAACATATATAAAAATTACAGATAAATTATTATGATAAAATAACCTATTTATCTTTAGAAATGATATATATAACCGATAATATGATCATTTTTACAAATCTCCACATTTGATAAATGTTAAAGGAAAGGAAAGTTCCTTTTTTTATTTTGATTATTTTACCTTTTATATAGGGAACTTCCATTTAATAATAACTCAGTAACCCATAAAATTCATAAAATGTTGGGATATAGTCGACTTATTTCCATAAAATGTATTTTGGAATATATTCCATGTCATTTTTGACCTTAAGATTTAGTTTTAGTCATTAATTAAGCTTAATCTTACCTTCATCATTATGATTAATTTTAATCACTTTTACTAAATATTTTGCTTAAAAATTAATTTCATATTACTAGACTAAAAATATCATACTGATAAAAACATTTTATATATTTTTTTTGAAAATTCAAATAATAGAATTTGGATTATTATGTTTAATGCTAATCCCACAGACGTGGTACGAAAGTGGGTTTTTAAAGTAAAAACACTCAAATGTTCAATAAGTTATTATATCTAATTTCAATATAAAAATAATTCCAATGACCTAAATTGGATTAATATATTCATAATTTATATATTTATACTTTAAAAAATAATTTCTAATATAATTTAACACTAATAATTATTTAAATGATAATGTTTTTTTAACTAAATTGAGGTAATTAATATTATTAACACAAAAATGATGTTTCTCAAAAAAAATCCCAACAATTCAACCTAAGATAATTTCAACATTATTAATTCCTAAATGATGTTCATTTTATCAAATCATATTTCTATTAGTGCCTAAAATTAATTATATTATTATTCACGGAAGGGCATAAAAATAAATTTCTTTAAGAAAATAATTTTTAAAAAACATATAAATACTTTATCAAAATTTATATATTTCCATCTCAAAATGTTTCGTTTATGTTAAAACACTATAAATAATATATGAAAATTATTTATTAATATTCATATTAAAAATTTTTACATCTATGCTATAATTATCTCATTTAAATAATTATTACAATAAAATGATGTTTCGTATAAATCCACTGTTTCATATAATGCATACTATGTCAATGATTCCTATAGTGCAAGTCATGTTGGATACATGTGAAATAAATATTTTACTTAATAAAATGAAATACAGAGAATAAAATTAATTCATTAAAAAAGGTCCATAAGAATGAGGGGTGTTACATTCAACCCCCCTTAATATGAATTTCACAATCAAAATTCATCTGGGTTATCAAATGTTAAATAATTTTAAATTCCCTTAATAGAAACCAAAATTGTAAAAAGAAACACCCCAACTTTCTTTAAAAAAATGAATGTTGGAATAGTAATATTTACCTAGAGTAACACATTTCTAGGTTTCTGTTAGAACCAAGGTAGTTCTTCACTGGAAATGTAATATGGTTTGTGTTTACTTTCAATCCTCACTTCAAAGATAAAGGACTTTTCAAGGATATATATATTATAGTACAGGATTGAAATTTTTTTTAAAGTGGCATCATTTCAAAATGTTTTCCAAATTTTTAAGGTCACAATCTGGAGGTAGAGGCTCGCATCGTGGACAGTTGTTTTTTGGGAATAAATCTCCTCAAAAATGGTAACTACATGGGTTTAGTGAAAAATGGGATGTTTTTATTAATGATATAGAGAATTGTAAAGACCCGTAAAATTCAAGGGAAATTAACTCTTGAATTTTACGGGTCTTTACAAGAATCATGAATGTTTATGGTTTTCACTACAATTATGGGATGTTTTCATCGTGTTTGCACAATGGTTTAATGTAAATCTCCATGACAATGTCAAATCACAAAGGAGCTTTGCAAATGGAGGAGCTATGTGAAGATGTTTTTGAAGCATCAAAAAAATATAGTAAAAGGAAGTGGAGTATCACACATTTTTTAGCCTATAAATATGAGGCAATACCTACTTCATTCACATGAAATTATTCAAGGAATATCTGGAATCTCTTTGATTTCACGAAGTTAGGGGAGTTCTGTGAATCTCCCTTTCTATGTGATATTGAGCATCGCAAAAAGACTATTTGAGTATTGACTAATGCTAATTCTTATGAGTAAAGAGTACATCATGATGATATTAAATTCCACATTTAATCAATTAGATTCATGAATCCATTTAGTTATGCGAAGGTAGTCTTCATCACAAAGGTTGTGAGCATTGTAAAGGAGCTCTGTGAACAGCTGTTCTAAACTTCAGGTTTAAATGAATAGAGAATTCAGAGTGAATAAAATCCGGTTTTGTGTGAATGTAATGTTTTATTCTAGAAATGGAGAAGGACTTTAATGAATATCCATTGGTGCAACCTTCATTTTGATTAACTGGGATACAATTCTCTCAAAATAGTGAGCTAGGGGGAGTCAATGGAAGTGTTCTGAGGGACACAATGTGTTATCTCTAGAATCTTGTAAAGTGTTCCTGAAACATGGTGGCTATGTCAAAACTCTTTTATTCCAAAAATAGTGAAGATTAGTAGATTTTGGTATGATTTACACACTATCAGTGTCTTCTCCTTAGACTAGACCATAGTGGTGAACCACGTAATATTTATGTGTTTTCTTTCTGCGTGTGAGTTTTTGACTGTTTATCGAATCTATCGTATAGGTTAAATGAGTTCTTAAAAATATGGGAAAAAGATACATCATATTAAATGAAAAATTTGACACCATAATTCACCCCTCCCCTTTAAGGGTGTTCTGTGTTCCAACCGTTTCGACGTGGGATATCATCTGTGGAATGTGAAAACTTAGACATGGAAGAGAAATCTGACCACGAAGTTCTGATGGAGAGTGATGGAGAATAAGGTCAAGAGAAAGTTAGTAGTCTCAACGCCATAAATCTAAAATGACCTAAAGAACCATCTAATCCATCAGAAACAAAGGTACTAGTATAAAATTTTTGGTTTCATGATTATTTTTCCTAAATATGAAGAATAATCAGAAAATTATATACTTATATGATTTGAAGACAACCTCACCCTTTATTGTTCCTTGATCCACTTCAGATATTTCTCCAAAAAAGAAGGTTAATTTTTCATTCGTGATGTACTAAGAGATCGTGGTATCCATCATATTCCATCCAATTTTTCATCATTTATCATCAATACAATGTTTTTAGAATGGGTTTTCTAATATGAATAAATCCTTATGTGTTGAGATAATGCTTTAATATCACTAACATCACTGTAATATTAAAAAAATATCACTATAAATGGTTAACCTTATAACCCTTGAGAAATATGAAAATCCAAAACATTAGAAATAAATTCATAAATCATCTTAACATTGATCTTCCATATAACAAGAATGTACTTCTTGGCTATCACATTCAAAACATATGAATACCATCATCATATATTCCCTTTGAACATGGTAATAACATAAATTAACATAAATCCTTTTGGAAAACAAGTGGGCTTATTTATTCCAAATATTATTGGATATATTCCATAAATCCAAGATATTGAAAACTTCATCCTTGATGACATAGACCACATTGTCAATAATCAGTTCCACAGTTATCTGTACCATCTAATTTTCTTATTCATATCCAGAATATCATTATCCAAACATTATTATCTCAATATTAGGAATTAATTAAGGGTTACCTTCCAATAATAAAAATATCACATTTCCATGAAATAATTTTTCTGGGTTTTCATCCCCATTCAATATGTCCTTTTCAATCTTCAATGAAAACTTATTCTGAAAATACTTCTAAATTTCATGATTCATAAAACATAATCATTGAATTTAAAATGTTAATAATTTATTCATCCAACATTATTCTTAAAACATTACTTAGTCTTTATCAACTTATTCTTTAATACCTATTTCCTATAATATGAAATATGAATCATGTTTTAAGGTTCTTCAACCATAATCTATTCATTCTTCTTAAGTAAACAATACGTGTAGAACAACATATAACTCTCATATGTTTTTGTGGTCCCTTTGTATTTATAAGTATAAAAAATACTTATACCAACTTCATGATTCTATTTATGAAATTTACACTTATAAAATCAATTCAAATAATGCCCATACTTTACAAATCTGAAACACTATATGTCAGCCATGTTCCTTCTAGTTCTCCCCATTGAATAAAACCAGAAGGCATAGTGTGAGAAACATTTATCGTATTGGCATATCATATAAACATGAAAATTTACTTATTGGGTTTTAAATCATGGCTATTACTTTTTTAATCTATGAAACATTAAGATTATCCAAGCTAATTCACAGTAATCCTCAATTTAAATCCATCATGATAGTTCGTAAAGAGTTTGTGAATTCCCTAATTATATACCTAGGAAGGTCAAACAAGGTGTGCAGCAAGGCCTATAGTCAGGTACCAGGATACCCCAAGTCAATACTGGGATATCTTGTTGGATTTTTTACCCCTAGGTATATCTATTCCAGTTCCACATACACATGTATTATCCAAACAAGAATGAATTTCTAGGAAACCTCTCACACTATCCTTTAAAAAAATTCCTAGAAATTTTCCTAAATTATAACTCAACCTTATACTTATCCTTACATACATCCCTATACATACCCTTCTAAATATACCTAGGAATATCACTAAAGTTTTCTCACCCTAGTTTCCAAAGTTTGACTAAACCTTCGGTCTGATACCAACTATAATGACCAAATATTAATGTACGTAAAAATTATATCACTTGTGAAGAATACATAAAATATTATACAAAAAGATGCTGAAAGCCATTATTAGTTTAACACATTTAGAAACATATAAACATAAAGACTTGTCCATGAGTGAGAAATATTATCTCCCACTAGGTTCTCCAAAACTATCACTACTCCTAGACATATCATACAAGGAATATGTATTAATAACCTAGGGATGGAAACAAAAAATGGGGTGATATCAGATGCTTAGTAAGGGTAAACAAGGGAGACTTGTAATAATAAACATGAGCATATGGTCATGAAACATGATCATCAAAATTGAAGATCACACACAATATATCAAAGATCATATACATGAATCATGGAATAAATATTTGCAGTTAATAAGACATGAATCATAATGAAATGAAGAATATAATACCTAAAAGAATAAAATACGAATAATACATGAAATTTTGGCTAACACATAAGCATATATAATTATTTTTATATTAGTCAAAGTATCACTACAATGGACATCTTAGTGGACAAAGTTTTTTATAGAACATGGTTCACACCATGTTCCAACTATGTATTAATGAAATGAGTTCACACCTCATTCTAGTCCAGTAATAATAAATCGGGATCATTTCTCAAACTATCCATGTCTATCCCAAGAGATATAAATCCTTACCCAATTTATTGAAGAGATATATACATCACACTCATCTCATAATGAAATCATACATACATGTTCACCAAATTCATATGAAATCTTACCATAAACCCTGAAATGAAATGTGTGTCATAAAAATGATATCATATCTGAACCTATGGAAAACTTATAAGTTTGATATTAATTTCATCAAATCATAACCAATGATATTAAGTGGTCTTCATAATCATATAACCTGTGAAAGTGAAACAGTTTTCAAAGACATATAAATCGTAGAAGAGAAACAGGTTTCTAAACATCATGCCAACAAAACATAAACCATTCAGAGAAATAATATGAATTAATACATTTAATAATTTCATTATAATGGTATTATTAACAAAAATGGATGTCAATATAAATGGAAAATAATTTTTAAAGACCATTTAAACACATTTCTTGAGGAAAATATCATTTCGTATTTGAAAAATGATTTTTAAATCATAAAACCTTTTAAAACCATTTATCTATGAAAATATTTTTGAAAACATATAAAGGAATATTTGAATTCCATAATACATTTTTAAAATCCTATTTACATGATTTTTTTTAAAAATAAATATGGTTTTTGATATAAAACAGATTTATAATCGAAGAGTGAGATGCGATGAGATTTTTCTAAAATAAATTCTATGTAATCTTAAGTACAAAAGAGTTAAAAAATGGTACTTATACAAGGAAATATCATTAATATATATATAATAATAAAACTCATGAGTTTTCTTAAGATATGGATCATAATATTTTATCAAAGGAATCATAATCATTAAAAATCTTGATAAACAATGAGATTGATTCTATAAACATATTGTCACTTAGTAACATTGAATCACACTCCTCATGTAAGAAAATGAAATTACATGAAACTTAAAATATCATAATGGAATTCTATTCATGTCATAATACATAAAATATAGTATATACACCTTATATAAAAATATAGGTGTATACCATGGCATGTGTCTTAAAGAAGGCAAATTGAAACAAAATTAATTTATCGATTTGGGGACTTTTGAAACGTAAATCATATGAAATAAATTTCTTATAATAAATATTTAAATACCCATATATTTAATAATAATAATAATTTAAAAAATCATGGGAATTATACACACCATGAAATATAAAAGAGGGGTGAAAATGGAATTTATCTCACAGATATAAAAAATGAGGTGAAATTCCCTTACCGTATGTATTGACACTCTTCATACTCAAAAATTATTCATGGATAATAAAAGTAAGTTTATTGTAAATATTTTTCAGAATCATATTATTATATATAATACCATATATGGTTCTATATTACCCACCTGTTAACAATTTTATTTTAAGGTTTCACTTCGGGTAATATTCGCTTTGATTTTTTCGCTTGTGTCATAATTTGTTATATCATTAGTCCTTGTAAATATATCAAGATTTATAGAATTTAAAAAATGATATAAATATCACTTGAAATAATTATATTTTTGTTATAATAATCTATATAATATAGAATTATGAAATGGAATACATCATTCATGAAGACGGTAGGTTGTATGTACGCATGAGCGTTGTTTCTGTTTTATTATCCTATTGAAAGAAAGAGAGTAAATGACATATATGTATATATGTGTATATATATAATTATTATCGTAGAATTATTATATAATATATATCATATAAATTCACTAAACCCATCATTAATACATTCCATGTAGTGTATGAATGAGTCACATTGCCTTGAGGGGCGGTAGTCCACACTTCTTCAAATGAAATTATCATATTTAAACATAATTGAAAGTATATAGATATATGTTTTAAATTAATTATAGAAGATTAAATATATTATATATATCATATATATCATATATAAATATATTTTCCATCATAATGACCACTAGGATATATGGTAAAGGAAGAATGAACAATCATTGTTCTGTGAGGCCGTAGTTCTCCATAAATGTAAACAATATTTTTGTTACACATTAGATGGAATTGTGTGTATATTCAGTTATAAAACTTATCATAAAATATCATTGTATATCTTTTATACTTTTATTTTTATAAAATCAAGGAATAAAGGATATTATTTGGGTGGAGAATGGAAATTACATAAAAGAACTTGAGGAATAATGTTACCTCTAATTCAGGTAACTTATTTTGGTCTTCCCCATAGGGATTCTTTGCATTGATTTATACCCAAGAATTGGATTCTAGGAGGTATTTATGGATGTTTTGATACTAGTTTGTCAGATTTTGTATGACCCAAATTGTATTGATATGTCTAAGGAAGTGGTATAGTTGATTCCTTTTTAGAGGAGAGGGGGAGTGTCACTCTTGTAAATACAAAAAATATATTCAATAATCGGGGGTATTATTTACCTAATATGCCTCCAAAATGGAAAAATAATGGATTACTGTTAATTTTTAGTCTATAAAAGCTACACTACGCCAAAATATATTCATTTAAATAATTTGTTTCTTTAACTTCTAAGATTACCCAATTTTATTATTTTGGTTTCTATTAAAGAATCTAGTTTTCTAACAAAAGTAATTTAAACATTAATATTAAAATAAAGTGATATTTAAAATAAAAAATATATCCACAAAATTTTAAATATGATACATAATTTAAAAAATAAAAAACTCATGTGGTTTGGAAATTATTTTGTAAAACAAATGCAGGTGAAGTGCAAATCACTCCTTGAACCGAGACCGTGATAACAATGTTTTTACAATCCATGGGTAATATGTTAATTATAAAAGACAAATTGTCCCATTAATAGACCATATTAAATATTTTTTAACCCTTAAAAATTACATGGAAGAATAAAATATTTTTGTTAATTCAAAATCATTTAATAAATTATCATTTATTGTAAAATAACAATAATGTGAATTTTGAAGTTATTTATTTAATTTTAATTTTTAAATATCAAAATAATATTTAAATTCAAACAAAATATGTTTAAATATGTTTAAAATTATATATTAATCTTCAAAAAAAATAAAATACTCTAATTCAATCAATTCACTTTAGTTTTAATATTTATTGTATCATTTATTTCAGTTAATTATTAACTAAATAATCACTACGTTGTCGTTTCATAAGAATTTTAAATAACTAAATAATGTCTAAAATTTATTAATAAAATTTTTTAATAACAATAACTCATTTATCTTTTAAAATAATATTAATAACCTAAAATAATAATTTTTAACATATCTCAATGTCTTATAAATGTTAAAGTTTATGAAAGTTCCATTTTTATCTTTTTCTTTGATTAACCTTTTATATAGTGCACTTCCATTTAATAATATCTCAATAGCACATAAAATATTAAATAATAGTGTATATGGTTTATTTATTAGTATAAAATGGATTTTGGACAAGTTTCTAAGTCATTCATGTCCTTAAGATTAAGGTTTAGTCCTTAATTAAGCTTAATCATACCATAATCAGTTGGATCAATTTTAATCACATTCTTTAATATTCTTGGTCGAAAATTATGTTTCTGTTGTTAGACTAAAAATATAATACTAATTACAACCAAGTATTTCTATTTTTCAAAATTAAAATCATATAATTGAAAAAATTAATTTTAATGCTAATCCCATAGACCTTGCGAGAAAGAGGGTTTTTAAAGTAAAAATATTCAAAAGTTTAATATGTTTTTATATATAATTTCAAAATAAAAATGATTCCAATGACCTAATTTGTATTAATATATTCATAATTGAACAATTATTACATTAATACCCAGTTTGAAATATAATTTAACACTAATAATTATTTAAACAAAAAGGTTGTTTTTAACTAAATTATAGTACTTTTACTATTCACCCACAAATGATGTTTCTCAAGAAAATTCCAAAAATAAACCTAATCTAAATTAAGAATTATGAATTAAAAATTATGTTAATTTTATTAAATTCAAACCTATATTAGTATCTAAAATTATTTTTATTATTATTCATGGAAGGACATAGAATGTCGTTTCATTAAGAAAATATTATTTTAAATATATAAAGTCTTTAACAAAAATTATATATTTCATTCTCAAAATGTTTAATTTATTTAAAAACATTATAAATAATATATGAAAAGTAGTTACTACTGTTAATATAAATAATTTTAAGTTCAACTTTATAATAATTTCATTTAAATAATTATAATAATAAAATGATGTTTTATAGAAACTCAGTGCTACGTATAACGCATGCCAAGTCTGTGTTGTGTGTAGCGTAAATCAAGTAGGTTACATGTAAAAGGAATATATGACTTAGTGAAATCAAATACATAACTAAAATTAATTCAATCAAAAAATGGTCTATAGAAACTGGGGGTTTTACAATTAATATGAGGGTTTATTAGACCAACATTTAAATATTCACATCTATTTCTTATGAAAATTATGATCCAATTGGTCTATTATTTCAATTTAAAATGTAGTATAAAATATTATAAAGTAAATTTGATCATTATACCATGATAAAAAAGTTAATATCCATCTGAATGGATAATCTTTTCACCCATTCACCATTATTAGTATCACTCACAAATGGTCACATCATTTGAATAATCATGGGAGAAGCCTGATTTTTTTTACAAAGGTACTACCTTCACCACCACCCTCAAAGTCATTTTTATGCATGAATTATATCCCTAGATAGAATTTATTTTTGAGAGAACTTGGGTATATATATTATTTCTAGTTCATGTAACAATATTAAATAATTTGAGATGATATTCAAATGATGTAGTAAAATTGGTGAGGATTTGAGTATACCTCATTTGAGGGATTTTATTTTTCCTCTTCGACATCATATCCCTAGTTAAGTTGTTCTATAGTGAACCATAATTTTCATACATTGATATTATATTTTAATAGATGAATATTCATTATATAACATTTTTATCCATGTCAAAATCATTTATGTATAGTATATTTATAAACTTGGGAACAAAACCAACTTTTTTATAATATATCTATATAGTAACACTTATTTTTCATAACTAACACCATTATTAGACATACTATAATTAATGCATTTCATCATAACCAAGTGAAAGGAAACATAAGAAAAGTTTGAGCTCAAATTCTCTGTATGGGTAAGCAAGGGAGATATCAATGATCACATAAGAATAACAAGAGCATAAGGGTATAAGA
Source organism: Viscum album (assembly GCA_963277665.1). Classification (NCBI taxonomy): domain Eukaryota; kingdom Viridiplantae; phylum Streptophyta; class Magnoliopsida; order Santalales; family Viscaceae; genus Viscum; species Viscum album. The sequence goes on along the minus strand of OY728130.1, from coordinate 1,796,871,828 downwards.
ATATGATCTTAACATAGGAAAACCACACCCTGGATATCAATGTTCATAATCTTAACTAATACAATATATCTTGGTAGTTCATAAGAAATGAATCATAAATGAACCTAAGAACATGATCCATGATATCATAATATATTCATAAGACATGGAATTGTGGAATACCTATAAGTATAGAAAATTATTCCTTATGTAGTCAGTGATCATTTCCAAGGATATCATAGTAGATTAGGTTCACTCCCTAAACCATTTTTGTATTAAAGTTTCACTTTTAATACTATCATAGTGGATAAAGATCCTTACTGAACTGGGTTCACTCCCTATTACAGTAGTATTTATCTCATGATATATCAATTTTTAACCAATTCAATGGAGGGAGACATAGGTCCCACCTATCACCTATTGAAAATCATACATATGTGGGGCCATATAGTTTGATCTAATTGTTCTAGTGGAGTCACATGACCATGCATGTTGTTGTAGGTTTATAATAGTGGGTTTTTGAATGGGATTCACATGGTTATCCAAATTGTGTGGCTAGCCTATGCGGAGGGGGTTCATGGGCAGTGCCTTAATCACGATTGGAACATGGTATTTTCCAACCATGTGGCCAAACTGTGAAACCATATATTGAAGTATGAAATTAAGAAATTTCCTATAATGATTCTAAAACTAAACTATACCTTTTCCTCCTCTTTTTTTAGCGTGCAACAACCCCTTCCTCTTATGATGGACCTCCTCATCCTATCATAGTTTTGGAGAGATCTCATGGATCTAGTGGTTATTTTGAACACCATCTATCACATTGGATCTGCATAAGTGAGACAAAAAAACCATTTTCATCCTATCTATGTTTCTCATCCGATCTACGGTGATATTTTGGTGTAAGATCATTCACCGTATTTTCTGGGCAGTTGTTCATTTATTTGATTTATCTCAAACTGAACCACATAAAATCTTGGTATTGGACTAGTGGAGAATCCTAAGCATGAGTTAGGTGATATATGGATCTTTACCCATGTTTCTACCATATTAGGAATATTGTTATTGTTTCGTACGTTGGAGTTTTCTGTTAGTCACCCTAAAATGATTTCTTCATTTCTAAATTGAAATTCACATATTGTTATACACCTGATGAAAATATTTAATTAAATTGAGGATACACCTCAATCATAGACACCCCTTGGATATTCTAGCTTAAAATACCCCTTTATAATCAAATGATTAAATTATTAGAATGCTTTATAAGCATTAATCTTAGATTATAAATGGATTCTCCTCCCTCTATATAAACGTTTATTGAACCAAATCACCTTCCTCATGATTTTCCTGAATTATTAATGTAATTTCTCATGTAAGAAATTTCACTAATTGACTAAGGCACCTTCTATGTGACTCATTGAGCCTTCTAAAATAAAATTCCTTGTTTTGATAGATTAAATGGAACACATCAAATGGAATGGATTGGTTATTCTAAATAAATTATTTGATAAAAAATGTCATGTTTTATAATAAAACCCCTCGGATGAAGCACATCATCTTATAAATTACAAATTGGAGGTTAGTGTTATATATCATGCTTGGCCTTATAGATTTGGTTTTTCTCTATTATTTTTTTATTATTATAAATATGGAATGTTTAGTACATGGCCTTTTTGAATATTCTTAAGTGGAGTATCCCTTACACAAAAAATTATTATTGAATCAATGAACCTTATAATTTATTGGATTGAACCACTCCTATCTAAATGACTAATGAACCAAGAACTTCCAAAGATCTTTGATTTCCTTATAAATTGATCTTTCATGATTTTTTTAATTAAATAGAATGTATTGAATTGAATGGCTTGCTTTGTGGTGATTTACATTCCTAAATGAATTTAATGGTTTAATTGAAGTCGTGTGTAAAGGGTGTAAATTCCATGATGATCATTGCATGCTCAGTACGTGATTTAATTGTAATGAATGCAATTCCCTTGGTTATATTTGGGATGGATTAGTTTAAAATAATGTAAGTAATTTCCTCATGGATAATAATATAAATATTATTATGCCTTGATATAGTCTATGGAATGATGGTAAGGGATTTATTGAGCATGATAATATCACAAACCCTTACATCGGGTGTTAATCATGATGTCTCACACCATTGACACTATTGGATAGTGGGAATGACACACTATGTTCCCTTCTTGAGAGTTGGCATGATGACACAATAACTATTTTTGATTGTTGGCATGAAGACACATTCACCATATGGAGTGATGATCATAATGCCTCCCGCTCATTATGAGATGTAGGGAATGTACCGTATTTTAGACCATATAGAGATTTTTAAATTGGTTATGGATATCTATGTTATGTACTAGTCAAAAAAGGCAAAGTATTCCATGTATATGGCCACATTTGTTTTCCCATAATTGGTTCATATAGGTTAATGCAATATATAACTAAACTATATATATTATTATTACTACTATATATATAGATGCTGATCAAACACACTTTCTGACCAGGAGATGAAGCATGTAGACTTGATAGGTGTTCTTCAGGAACCTGAGTAGGTTAGTTGTTATTTATTTCATCTTTGTTTATTATTATTTACACCCGCACATTGATGGAATTTATCTTCAAGGACTAGTTTTATCTATAGACACAGTTGTTCGTGGCCTATTGAGTATATATAACACCCTGATCGGGCCTCCATTGCAATGGGGTACCTAAGAAAATCTCATCACAGGACCATGGGTTATTACTTGTGATAATTTTATTATACCAAAGAGTTAGGAGAATAGGACTGAACTGGAGATTAGGATTCTCCTAGAGATCTCCCATGGGGATTTTAATTTCTTTTCCATATTCGTGAACATCATTGTATCATAATGCCTTTGGTATGTCTACTATTTTTGTTTATGTATCATCATCTAGACCGGCATGAATTATTTTATATTTCCATTGGCTATATTTTATATTCCATTTACATTATTCATACACTTATTTTTATTTTATTTATTAGTTCTTTAACTATTTCCTTATATACCATTGTAATACTCTAATCATGAGGGTATATTCTCCCCAATATCACCTCCTTAGACTCTCGTTGCTAGCTAGAAGCCTCTAGCCTATAGGGAGTCATGATTGAGGCCATGTGGTGACCAGTCCGGCTACCAGTTCAGTGGTCAGTCAGTTAATGAAGTTTCAAAGTGGTATGATATCTTTTTTTCATTTATTTTACTATTTTTGGCTGGTAGATATGAGACTGGAAATGTTTTAATGATTGATAAATAGTTGTGTCTAGGATTTATCAACCCACCCACTGGGAAAAGTCCAAGTGTCTATAGATGGAATTGTTGTCCATGTTTTTTTTGTCACAATTGAATATTATTCCACATTGAGTGAGTGGTGTAATTTTCACTTCTTATTGATTTATGAAATTTATGATATTTTTCCCTTGTCTTAGTATGGAAAGAAATTATAATTACATGAATAATTATAGGAACATAGAGATTCACATGCAATGCATATTCCATGCCATGTGGTTCCATTTTTAGGTTGCTTGATGATTGTGATAATGTGACTTATGTGATTATTTTTCTGGTTTTTATATACCATGTTAAGTATTTTGGAGATATTATTAGTTTTATAACTATTTAGGTATTTATATAGCATACCTATTTATATAAAATGCACGAGTGATTTATTAATCATGTTAATATTCTATGAGTGTTAGGTGATTATATGTCATGCTCTGTAATCATTTCATATAATTGATTAAGTATCATTCTTTTGTTATTATTAGAATGTTTTTTTCTTGTAATTACTATTTGGGATAACATTTCATTATCTGTTTGATATATAACTGGTTTCATGGTCTGAACCTAGTGGGTGCAATTAAATGGGATCCAATTTTGAGTTATAAGGTGTACACGCACCTTATAATTGGGAAAAATTAGCATGTGTATTCAAACCATCTTTTTAACTTTCTACACATTTCTAGAGACCATTGTTAAAACATAAAATCTACTAATTTTTAGATCTTAAAGTGAATTGGTTTTTGTTAAATGGGATCTAGTCTGGGGTCTATAAAGTCTATAGGCACCTTATATATTAGCTTATGGAAACCCATATAATCAAACCATTATATAAGACCATGATATATTTTTAAATTGTTATAGATGTAATAGTTTTTAAATTTTGATCTGAAATAAATTGGTTTCCTCAATAAAGGTGTGTGACTCTATCACATGAGTATGGTCATCCATATGATTGACTTCATAAATGCACAACTATACCTTATTAGGCTTCTTGGGCGACTTCGGAGGTCCTCAATCTTGGGGTTTTATGCATTGATATCCATGGTACTAATTGAGTTTCTAAATGATATAATGAACTAGTTAAGATTAGTTGAATCATTGAGCCTTGGGATGTTGAGTACGTTCTTGGGTCATCTCTGGAGTAGATTGGTTTGGGTGTTAAAGGAATAAAATTCATCCTAGTGCTTGGAATGGTGTTATAAAAGGGATCAGGTGTTTTGACAGGTCTGCCAGTTTGGTTTTGGCCTATATGTAAATTCTATTTTCTATGTTAATATGAATCATAGGACTATCACATGTGCATTTAAGGTAAATATGATCATGTGATATTATGCGCAGTTAGTTTATCTAACCTTTTGATGACTTTGATACTCCAAAGGTGGGGAGTGTCGCATCAAACAGTTAATGCATGTCCTTCCAAGTAATGGAACACAACCTAGAAATACCATTTATAAATGGTTGGTCTTTCTTAAAATACACATGTGGTGGGTAATCACTATTTTTTATGTCGATGATTTCTCAGTATCAGTACATTGATGTGGTTGGTTGTGTATGAAACCCTTGATAAACACCTTTGGTCATGGGTGGACTTCGGTGGTTAATATTGATAGGTCATTGGACACCTTAGTCGGTAAATGCATTGTGATCGGTTAATGAAGAAGTGTTTTCAATTGAAGCTAAGTTTCATCTAAGAAGTCGACTGGTAGTGGTTAAACTTCTTCTTCTTCTAGTAGCTTGGTATGGTTGGTTGGATACCATACCATTAAGTTCATATTGGATACGATAAAAGTGTTTTGAATATTACTTTTAATATTCGATATCCTTTTATTGTACTCTTGATTAGTGATGAGAATGTCCCTTATCATAACATCATCCTTGATTCATTAAGATAGATTTAGTCATACGTTGAGAAAAAAGATTCAAATTTCCTTATGATTCAATAAACATGCATTTGTACAGTTTTGAATTGGATGTGTGATTTTTATTAAGGCATGGTTAGTCATGATTTATCCCTAAGTTACTGTGTAGGAACACCATAGACGGACTCTTGGAAACCCACTAGTTTTTCTAACATGACTTCCAAGTGGATGCCACTCTGGGATTTGTCAATTATCTAATGTGGACGTCTTGTCCTTGTACCAACGGATCACTATAATCATGGAGTATGAACTACCTTGGGTTAGTTCCTTGTAATACAATTTAGAGAATCTAAGTTTATCCATTACTTATTGTCATGGTCGGAGGTAATGTTTAATGGTTGACAATTTCGGTGGGCTGGACCTAGGATACACCCTTGTTCATGCTGAGGCATGATAGATTAAATGTTCAGTCTGTATTTTGATTATGGAATGTCACTAAATGTTTGGTATGGGATTTAATGAATGTTCATGGGGAAAACTTGAGATTCATTAGAAGAAGGAATTGTAGTTCAGTTTGTAATATTCTGACCATCTACGATGATCATTTTGAAGATTAGTCAGCCATAGTGGTTTGGATAATTTTCCTTTTGTCTTGATGAATATGGTCAATGAAGAACCATTTTGGCACATTGTTAGGTTGGGATGAGTGCATTATGTGTTGGTTGGGTATTTTCATGAAATTCTGTCTTGACATAGATAAGTGATGTCAATGGGAAATCGACTATTTTTCCATTTTAAAATCACACCATTAGCATCACTAGAATGCTTAGGACATTTATTGTATGAAATTCTAACTGTGGAGCTTCCATGGTTTATAATTGGACCCTTATTGATGAAAAAACCTATGGTGGGGAGTTTCATCAACCAGATATTTAAAAAGACTACCATTTGATCGAGTATCTATCTAAATAGGATTGGGTAAGCACCATTTCAATTTTTTAGTTAGAAAACGAGCATTTGATCGGGTTTTCATGGATTAATTATTGTATGCTTAAGTGATGCTTAGAGGTTCATTGGGCGTTTGGAAATGGAACACGACTATATGAATGAGACTACAGGAACCCCATAGGTTAGGTGATGTTTTTTCCCCTAAGGATTCTTGGGGGTTGGATGTTCTAATGTGGGGAGGTTGTAATGACTAGTGTTTTGAGCCAAGGTATAATTCCATGGGAGTTTGAAATTTGGGGGTTTGGTGGACAAGTTGTTCTTTGAAATGTGCTTCAGAATGTAATTATGATAGTTTGAATGCTTAAATTTGTTATTTCTAGATTTGGTTAATGGACTAAGGGGTGACTTGGGTTCTCTGTCGAGTTTCGGGAGTGTCGGACCACAGAAACTCAAAGCCATAGATAGGTGACAGGGGAACATTGTTTGTCTAAAAGCATGGAAATCTTCAAAAAAATAGTGTTACAAGTCCAGTGGAGAAAGAGGTGCTACAAAATTTTATCCAACCTTGTGGATGTAGTTGCATGGCCATACATGTTTGTAAAGGTTTGTGAAATTGGGGTTTTTCAGGGGATACACATAGTTAGACAAACTGTGTGGCCAACCAATGCGGAGGGGGTTCTTGGGCAGTGCCTTAAGCATAGTTGGTGCATAGTTCGAGAAAATATTTAGAAAAAACATGAGACCCTAATTTGAATGGTGAAATTAATAAATTTCCCCCAATGAATCTAAAAACTAAACCCTCTCTTTTCCTCCTCACTTTTCCTGAATCCAGCTACCCCTTCCTCTCCTGATGTCCCTCCTCCTCCTCTCATATGTTTTAAGAGAAATCATAGATATGAAGTCCATTTTGAATGCCATCAGTTACATTGAATCTACATCGGTAATCTCTCAAACCCCCTTTCATCTTATATATTTTTTTTCTTCTCATATTTTACACTATTTTTGTGCATGTTCATTCACCCTATTTTCAAAGAGGATGTCCATTTCTCCAATTTCTCTCAAACCAAAACAAATAAATGCTTGGAAATGGATGAATAGATCATTCAAATAATGAGGTACATGGTATATGGACAATTACCCATCTTTACATTGAGTTATTACTATTTATGGTGTGCCAAATTCTAGACTTTGTTGTGCATCACTATAAAAAGTGTTCTTAATTTTTAAATTGAAATTTGCCTATTGTTATGCTCCCAATGATAGTTTTTATGTAAAAAAGAGGATTTCACATCATTCATAGACACTCCATGGGTGTGTCATCTTAAACTGTCCCTTTATAAACAAATGATTATATGATTATAACTCCTTATAAGAATTTTTCTTGGATTATAAATGGAGTTTCCTCCCTCTATATAAATTTTTATTGAACATAACTACCTCCCTATTTCTTGGCTCCACTTATAAATGAAATTACCATGTAGGTAATTACCCAATTTGACTAAGGAACCTTTTAAGTTGTTATTTGATAATTTTAAAATGAAATTACATGTTTTGATATATTAAATGGAACTTATTCAATTGAATGTTTTGGTTATGATAAATAAATTGTTTTATAAACAATGTCAAGTTTTAAAATAAAACTCATTAGATTAGGTGTGTTGTCTTCTAAATTGAAAAGTGATTGTAGTGTTATAAATCATGATTGGACTTATAGATTTGGTGTTTCTCTATTATTTGGTTATTGTTAGACATATGGGATGTTTTGTAAATAGCCACTTCTAATATTCTTAATTGGAATTTAGCTTTCACCAGAACTGATTATTAAATCAATGAACCTTCTAAGTGAATGGATTGATCCACTCCTATCAAACTAACTAATGAACCAAGGACGTTCTAAGTGCCTAGATTTCCTTCTAAATTGAATTTACATGAATTTTTTTAATTAAATTTCATGTATTGAATTTAACAACATACTTCATGATGGTTATCTTGACTAAATGAATTTAATGGTTTAATTTATGTTAAGTGTAAAGGTTGGAAATTCCACACTGATATTTTCATGCTCAGTACATGCTTCAATTATAATAAATGTAATTCCACTGGTTATATTTGGGAAATATAAATTTCAAATCATGATAATTATTTACTCATGAATAATAATATAAATATGATTACACCTCGATATAGGTTTTGGAATGATGGTAATGGTTCTTTTGAGCATGATGGTATCAAAGTCCCTTACATCGGATGTTGAGCATGACCACTCACACCACTAACACTATTTGGATAGTGGGCATGATGCACGATTACCCTAATTGAGTGTTGTCATGAACACACACTGAATATTTTGGAGTGTTGACATGATGGAACATTCAACATCTCGAGTGACAATCATGAAGTCTCTCACACACTATAATATGTAGGGAATGTATCCACTGTTTGATATTAAAGGCTAGTTTAGACTGGTTACAGATGCCTGAGTTACACCTCGAAACAACTAGCACCTAGTATTCTTGGTGTATGGCCACTTACATCCACATATTATTGATTCATATAACTGGATAAAATATATTGCTAAACTATATATTTATTATTACCATATAAATAAATTATGATCAGACACTCTTTCTAGCCATGATCTGAAGTAGATAGAGCTTCTAAGAGTTCTTCAGGAACTTTAGAAGGCTGGGTTTTATTTTTTTATCTTTATTGATTATTATTTATACTTGTACACTTCTGCACTTTATCTTTACATTCTATTTTTACCTTTAGACACTATTAGTGGTGGCCAACTGAGTTTATCTCACACCCTTCTCTGGCTGCCAATTCTCTAGGGTACCTAATAAGATCTCATTTTATTTGGACCACAGATTATTTGGTGGGAGGATTTTCCTATACCCAGGAAGTAGGAGCATTGGATTTAATTGGATATCATGATGCTTCTAGACATCACCCTTAGGTCTTTTAATTTCTTTTCTTTATTCATGCACTTCATAGTATCATGTGCATTTTCTTATGTATATTGTTTTAGTTTATGTATCATAATCTGGACATGCATGAATCATTGTATATTCGAATTGGAATTTTTTTTTGTTTAAATTATTCATCAAATTAAATGTATTTCATTTATTACTACTTTATTAGTTGTATTTTATTTATTTTCTGATATATCGTTGTGATAATCATATCATGAGGGTATAGTATCCCTATTATCACCTCCTTATACACTCACTACTAGTTGAAAACCTCTGGTGTACATGGAGGTTTTCTTGAGGCCATGAGGTGACTGGTCCAGCTACCAGTTTATTCGTTAGTTGGGTTGGGATGTTAATTGAATATTTGAAATTTCTGAAAGATATTCTTTCAAAAAGAAGAAAACAAGATTATGTGGGAACAATTGTAATTCATAAGGAATGTTTGTAGTCATACCTAGATCCATACCTCATAAACTAAGAGATCCTAAAAATTTCAACATTCTTTTCAATATTAGAGGATGTCAACTATGAATTTCTTTGTACAACCTTGGAGCTAGTGTAAACCTCATTCCATCTAGAGCTCTTGATGAAATATAAATCATATAATTAAATCCAATGATGGTCGCCTTGAAAATGGAGAACTGATTAGTGAAGCATACAAAGGGAATTATTGAGGACATTCTCATCATGTTTGATATATTTTACTTCTCTATTGATTTCATTGTTATTGATATGAAAGAAGATAAGGATGTACCACTTATTCTTGGGAGACCTCTCATAGCATCATGTAGATCACTGGTTTACGTCCAAGATGAAAAAGTAATCATTAGAGTTGGAGAAGAAAACAAAATATTTGATATCCTGAAAGCAATAGAGAATCCCTTTATAGTTGAGTACCATTTCTTATACACAATAGAAGAATACGATGAATTAACATCTTATGTGTTGAATCTTGATGATTTAAACAAGGAAATTGATGAGTTAAATGAATTAATAGATGAAGTAGATTCATCAGAAACATATTTGTGTCTTTGGAAGGACAAGAGTTCCCCTCATTGACTCCATCACTTGAATACCCTCCAACACTTGATCTTAAGCATCTTTCATAAAACCAGGTATATAGTTACTTGGGAGGTTTAAACACATATCTAGTAATCATTTATAATATTCTATAGAGTAACAAAGAATGTAAATTGATAAATGTCCTATCTTAAATAAATCCAATGATAGGTTGGAAGACCACTAATTGAATAGGTATATGTCCTTCCATCTGCACTCACAGAATACATACTGAAGATAATTCAAAACCTTGTAGGCTACCACAATGATTCTTAACACCTCCAATGAAAGAATTCATTAAAAAAGAAGTCATTAAACTTCTCAATTTTGTATTAATATTTCCTATCTCTAATAGGCAGTGGGTCATCCCATAACATGTAGCATCTAAGAAGAGTGGGACCATAGTGGTTGAGAATGGTAAAGGAGAATGGATACCTGTAAAAATTGTTACTAGATAGAGTTTTTTCATAGATTATAAAAAATTGAATGATTCCACTAGATTGGTTCACTTACCATTACCATTTATTAATCAAGTCCTTGAATGAACTGTGGGAAGAGAGTACTATTAATTTATGGGTGGATACTCAAGCTATAATCAAATTGTGGTTATACTAGAAGATCAAGAGAAATGAAAATTAACTTGTTTGTATGGTACATTAGCTTATCAAAGAATTGAATGTGTAATGTGCAATGTACCATCCACATTTCAATGATTCATGATAGAAATATTCCATTACATGATTTAAGAGTTCTTGGAAATATTCCTGGATGATTTCTCTATTTATGGGATGTATGTTGATGAATGTCTAAAGAACATGGATAAATTTTTTGTGACATGTGAATAAAATAATTTAGTGATCCATTGGGAAAAATCTCACTTCATTGTACAAATTGGGATAGTATTAGATCATAAAATTTCAATGAAAGAGATTGAAGTTGACACTTCTAAGACTAGTGCAATCTATGATCCACCCATGGCTACTTCGGTTCGTTCAATTTGAAGTTTTCTTGGGCATGTTGGATTTTTTTCAATATTTATTTTAAGTATTTTTATATACTTTACCATCCCCTTACCACCCTATTAGGAAAATATGTCACGATACATTTTGGTTTTGTATGTTACGATGCATTTAAATTTTTAAGGAAACATTTGATGGTAGCCCTGATAATTATTTCATCAGATTGGGAGCATCCAATTGAGTTAATGTGTGATATTGGTGATTTAGTAGATAGTTATTACTTGGTAAAAAGGATATAAATGGTCATTAGACCAATATATTATTCTTAATTCACTTTTAATGAGGCTAAAAAGAATTCACAATAACCACAATAGATCATTCTATAAGTTGTATTATATTTCAATAAATTTTGATCTTACCTATTGTTCTCTGAAGTTAGTGTGTATATGGATCACTCGGCCCTACGGTATTTGATGACCAAGAATGATGTGAATCTCAAACTCATTCAATGGATATTGTTAAATCAGGAATTTGACATTGAATTCAAGGAAAAGATAGCACTTAGATTGTATTGTTTTGATCATTTATCATTCCTAGACCATGAAACAAGTGAAATCAATGTGGAAATAATCAATGAAACATATCATTATGAACAACTCTATGCCACTGAGACAATCACACCTTAGTATTCATATTCTGTGAATTAATTAGCTTCAGGTTTGGTACAACCATATTTATTATAGGATCAAAAAAAAATAATTAAGCATGTCATTACTATAGGGATGATACATTACGTTAAAATGGATATGAAGATATAATAATTATAAGATGCATCTCGGAAGAAGAAGTTGATAGTGTTTTGAATTTGTTTCATGATAGAGTACCTGGACAACACCATGGAATTCATCGAACAATTATGAATGCGTTACCAATGTGGATTTTACTAGCCTACCGTGCATTATGATATTCATGACTTTGTCATGAATTATGATACATTCTAATAAACTGGGGTATATGATGAAAACATGAGATTTCAAAACATTCAATCATTGGTGTTGAAATTTTTTACATATGGGGAATGAAATCCATGGGTCATTTTCCTAAATATTTGGTAAAATCATACATCATTATTTATGTTAACTATGTATCAAAATGGGAGAAATATGATGCATTTGTAGAAAATAATTCTTGAGTTGTCATGAAATTTTTAAAGCAACTCATTTTTACCTAGTTCATAATTCCAACGCTCATCATCAGTGATCGTGGAAACCACTTAAATAATTATATTTTTTAGAATCTAACAACTCTCCATGGAATTCAACCCTATATGATCACCCCATTACATGCATAGACCAATATCCAAGATAAGGTGTTAAATAGAGAGATTACGGTAATTTTGGATAAAATTATGAGTAAATATCAAAAATATTGTTATTCAAAACATGAAAATGCACTTTTGGATTACAGGACTACATAAAAATCCTTTTGGAATGTCCTTAAATCTCTTGGTCTTCAAAAAAATTTCCATATCCCTGTAGAAATAGAACAAAAAGCTTAATTGTATGCGAATAAGTTGAAATTTAATTAAATAATTAATTAAGAAATGTGTTTTTTTAAAATGACTGAATTAGTTGAGATGTGGATAGAATCTTATGAAAACGATTTTAACCTATAAATAGAAAAGTCAATCTTGCCATGATAAACAGATCCAACAAAGAAATTTATATAAGGGAAAAAAGTTTTAATCTTCAACTAAAGACATCATATCATGGTAAGAAAACTCAAATCAAATAGGTTAGGTCTTTACTAGTTTATAATAGTTTATACCCATGGTGTAGTTCAAATATCTCATGGAGAGATTTTTCAATTTAAGGTTAATAGTCAATGGAACATGAGCCTCAGCCTGATTTGTGAGGACTCCTTAAGTATATAAAATCAACCCGGGATCAAATCCAGGCATAGGAATATTTCTAGGGTACTGTATCAGTACTCTAGTAGCTATTGTATAATTACTGTAGTAGGAACTATAAAAAGTACTGTTTGGAACTGTAGAAGTAGGGACTATTCCCGCATTTGGGTTGTCGGGTCACAGATTTGGTCCCCAAGTCCTTTAATTCCTTTGAGTCACCTTGGCCTTCAGGTCAGTATGGCCTTCGGTCCACCTTAAGGCCTTCGGGCCACCTTAAGTGCAGATGCAAACCATACAACCTGTAAGGAACAAGTTTTAGAAAGAGGATGAGCAAGGAGACTTTCACCATAGCAGAAGCTAAACAGATTGAAAGAATGAGAGGGTATGACCCCTGCCATTGGGACAAGCTCATGCATGCATGGGAAAGCCTAGCCGAACAGCCATGCAATGGTGGAGATCTTATTTCATGATGAAGATACTGGGGAGGAGAAATCGAAGTAGTTAATCAGGGTTGTAGTCAATGTTTTAAGCCTACGGGCAATGAATTCCTCTAAGACCTATGGGTCATATAATACTTATGCCTACGGGCCTTGTAAGGGTTCCACCTCACCCCTTGAAAGATGAATTATCAAAAATCAATAAAAATATTATGGCATTCAGGACATTGGAGGAGGTTAACAGTCAATTCCTTAAACTCTATCACACTTCAGATATAATAGGCATCATAGATTAATTTAAATTACAATGAGAGGTTTATTGTCTAGATGAAGACTTCAAAATTATCACTTCTTGAGATGAAAACCATGTTTCCCACTGTTCAATAATTTTCATTTTATTTAGTTATAGTTTATTTTAGGAAATAAACCTGGCATGTTTGGAACATTTTTTAGCTACTCCAAACATTTATTTTTCCACTGTTTATTCTTCCATGTATCTTCATTCATCTATGTGATATCTAGTGGTATCTTAATGATATGATGTGTATATGTGTTTTCTATGTATAGATTTTATAGGTACATTATTTCTGGAACTTTATAGGATTCATTATACCTTTACATGTTTATCTAAACTTAATAAGGGAAGTGTTTTATTTTATTTCATAATTTATGCTTCCAAAACACCATGTAAAAAAACTAACTAAAAACATACAAAAATAGAAAAAATGAAAATAATAACATTCATTTCATTTACTGATCCCATATGAAAGTTGTTGTATTTTTTTCATAAAATAGTCAGAGGTATGCCACTTGTCTCCTTGAATAGTATGCGGACATGATTCCTATTTGACATGATATTATTCTGGATGCCCTAATTTTAATGATTTATGATTTTAATCCACACTTTGAAAATGTTTTCCTAAAAATAATTTATTTTTGAGACACCTATTTGCACTCATGCTCATTTTTGTCGTCCAACATCTTATTTCCATACCCATGGGGATTCTAATCCATTTTTATATCATATTAAATTTCTATTTTTCTTGAGTAAATCTCGACCATGTTATGTATTCTATAAATTTCCCTGTTTTTCGGTAAAAGTGATACGAATTTTGAAAGTTGCAATGATGAGTGAGGAATCAATTTGATTTATTTATACAATATGACCCACAGTTCGACCCATACATTTTCTCCATCTTGTATCTCTTAGAATCCATGAAGAATAATTTTTGGATGAGCCCGCAACTGATACCCTTACCTACAAATTTCTTGACTATTTTCATGATAATTTTCAATCTAAGTATGGGGATAGATTTATTCATTGTGAGGGTTGTTTGAGGGGTAAAAAGGTATTTACTACATATAGATTGACAATGTTTATTCATGATTTTATGTGTTATATTTCACAGTATCCACATGAATTAATTGTGTTTAAATATAGGAATGTAGATTCTTTTTTGTTCCAATAATTAGTACATAAGTAGTCATTATGTGGTAACCCTCAGCTTTAGGGATTCCAATTAAAGTGACGACCCATTACAACAGAAGATGGGGAGTTTTCTATATAAACTTCTTTCACTATGATTCTATATCATACATGCTACATGTTTACCTTTATTTGGGATTTGGTCTAACATTTATTTCTTGGGGTTTTTAGTAAATACTCACCCTTTTTTCTTTCCATCCTATTTGGGTGATTTGTGACCCTAAAAAAGAAATAGAAAGTATAAAAGAAAAAACATCAGTGAGACATTGATTATCATATACTTAGGAAAAATAAATCATTTATGTGTGGGGGAGTGATATATTGAGGGAGAAATTGGGATTGACATTTTTCATGCATTTATTTCAAGATTTAGCCATTATTTTTACTAAAAGATATCATTTTATTTAACAACAAACCATCCCATAGCCTCAAATACATTTGAACCTATTGTGATGCTCTTGATATTGGTACATTATTTTGATTCCCACTAGTTTAGATGTTAAATTCATGGAAAGCCTATGGTAAGCATGCATGTTTACTAGAATTTTGCATGGGGTTGAATAATTTTTTTTGAGTAATGAGGGTGATGGTGAGGTAGGTCACATGATGCATGAGTGTAAGTACTTGTTTTGGAAAAAAAATGAGAGAGAAAGTGAAACTATTTTTGAAATTTTAATTTTAAACTAAGCATGATATTTTGTGGGTAAAAGGAGATTGAAATATTTTGAACTTGTAATTTTGATGATTTCATTTGTCCACGTGTACAGGCATGTGTTCTCTAATATTGTTTTTCCCCGGAGTTAAAAATTTTATGTGGGGGATTTGATTCACATGGATTCAACATGCATTTTTTATAATTAATTTTAATTATTTTGTAACCATTTTTAGCATTTTTATATTTGTTGTAGTTTTTTAGTATATTATATTTTTTAATATTTTTTAGTAAATTTTATTTCTTATATTTGTAATTTACTATTTTTTATTAGTTTATATTTTATTTTTAAAACTTTTTGATTTCTGTATTTTTTACAATATTAGATTATTTTTATTTTATTAATATTTATTAGCATATATGTTTAATTTCTATATTAGTATTTTATTTTATTTCATTTTAAATATATTTAATATTACTAATTATCTTATTAAGTTTAATTGTGTATTATTTTTATTAAATTAGATTATTTTTTAATACTAATATTATTATTATATGTGTAGAATAATATTTTATTTAACTACTAATTTTATTTTATGTATTAGTATTTTTAATTTTATGTACCTCTAAATATTTATTTAGTTTATTTTATATTAGTTGAGTAATTATTAACATAATTATGGTTTGTTATTATTACTATTATTTTAATCTGACAATTATTAATTCTATGATATTTTTTACACTTTTTAATTGGTTCTTCCATTTGGTTCGTCTAGTTCCCTATTCAAATTAAAGAGAAACCATCACCATCTCATGCCCTCCATAAGAAAAACCCACATGCAACATCATTCTCCTCTGGTGAAGTGCCTCCCTACCTCCATACCTGAAAAACATACACCCCCATTTATCCTTCTCGTAGAGTTTTTTTTATTATGGGTTTTAAAAAAAATTATCAAAAAGGGATACGGTTTGAAATATTTTTAAAAATTTGTCTCGAGATGTGTGACCCTTGTTCATGCATCTTCGGCGCAGATAGATGTGTGAACGGGGTTCACACATCCTTTATCCCATCTGCGAAGGATGTGTGAACCCCATTCACTCATCTCTCCATGCCAAAGATGCGTGAACGGGGTTCACACATCCTTCGAAGATGGGATGAAGGATGCGTGAACCCCGTTCACACATCCGGTTGAGAAAATCTATAAAAGGGGGTCCCCCCCCCCAAAAAAATTTATTTTTCTCCTCTTGATTTTTCTATGATGCTCTGCAGAATTTCTTTCTCAACAAATTTTTGATGCTTTTAAGACGGTAAAATTTATTTTTAAATTTTGAATTGTTTAATTGTGTTTATTTATTTCATTAGTATGCTTTTTTTTGATTTGTGATATGAAGAAATTAGTTTTTGTGTTTATGGTTTATTTATTTCATATGTATTGATGTGTAAATTAGTGACTTTTGTATGATTTAATTTATGAATGATGTGTTTGTAGTATGAATTCATATTGAATGTTTCGGAAAATTAAATATTTCATGTATAAAATGATGTATGCATTCATATTGAATATTTATGGAAATTAAATATGTTATAAAAATTGTTATTTTGAAAGTAATGTTAATTTAAATTATACTATTTTATACACTAGTACTATAATTTCTGAATAATATATAAGTTATATATATCATATTTAAATTTATTAAATAGTACATAGAAAACATTGTCTATTAATTGAATAAAAAAAATTTGTATAAATAAAAAATTCAAATTATATTAGTTATAATTAAACTTATTATATATAAAAGAGGTGTAGATATTTAATATATTTTTCATATAGAAATGGATATAATAAGTATACCGAAAAACATTGTAAGATGTGTTATGACTAATCTTGAGATGACCGACCGATTCATAATTGAAATTGCATGTCTTGTTTTGTGAATGTGGATATTTAATTTGTAAAACTTACATTTATTTTTCTCTATTGATGACATGTGACTCATCTCTGACTTTGTATGTAAGGACCTACATGTCTCCTTAAAAAAATTATATATTTCATTCCCCTATACCCCCTCACATGCATGTGAGTAAATTTGTAATTAAAAGGAAATCAACTGGATGTATCCCCAAAGAGGCGTCCCCGGAGAGGAGTCCCTAAAGAGGCGTTCGAGAACAAGCATTGGACATGAGGCATTTCTATTTTAAAGGAGACTTATGGTTACTGAAATATTTTATAATAGACTCAATGAGTCTATCTATAGGTCTTGGTTAGTTTATCAAAAAATGATAAACTAATCATAAGTCTGAAGAACAAGTTGTGATTAATTATTGATATCTAATTAATATATATAATGTTATATTAAATAACGTAAAATAATGATGTAGTATATAATATTTTATTAATTATTTTTTATAGGTAATAATTTTTTCACAAATATATTTCAACAGTGAGACCATTTGTATGGAGGAAGGATTGAGCTATAGTGTGCCAACTGTCAGAGTCGTAAATCTTCATGGTTGTATGGCATTAGATGCAGTTAACAATAAGATTTATAAACAGTTAAAATTGAGGGTTGATCAATCCATTTCTTCAATAACATAACGACATCTACTACATCCTGAATGTTTCTGGCCCACCTAGTACCCTTTGGTCGATGATGATGATTGGATGGATACATCTTCCTTATTTAGACAGCATAGTGCAAATGGCTTGATGGAGTTGTATGTGGTGATTTCTGATATAGATATGGTGCAAATAACTACATCAAAACCGTGTTTTGTGTGCTCTGTACAAGTTGGACCTTCACATAAGTCTTTTTCGTTGCTTTCTTCTCATTTGACTCCAGTAATAGAATAAAATTATGAAGAAGATGATAAAAATATATAAAGAAATATAGATGACATCCCTTTGTGTGTTGATATAGTGAATGAAAGTTTATCTAAGGAAGAAGAATCTGGAGATTCATCTGGAGATGATGTCGGTGAGGGTGATGTGTGGAATGAACCTTCTGAGGTTCCATTGAGATATGTGGGTGAGGGTGATGAGGGAAATGAACCTTCTGAGGTTCCTTTGAGAGAGAAACATCCACGACATCCACCAGTTAGTGGAAATCATCCTTCAGTATTGTGTTCCTTAGTTAAAGTAATATCTCATGAACAACATTTTGATTGGGATGTCATTACACTGGCTTTTGAATTAAATGGAATTATAAGGAATATTTCTACATCAAATGATAACTCCATCTATGTCGGGCAGAAGATTGAAAGTAAATACATCATAAAAATGTGATAAAGCAATACCACATTGAGCGAAATTTCACATTTTTGGTCGATGAGTCAAAGAAGGAAAAATATATCATTCTTTGTTAAATATATGGGACAGAATGTAAATTTATATTAAGGGAAATATTTTATAAATTTTTTTCATGTTTTAGGATAACCAAATTAGAAGGGCCACACACTTGTGTGCATCCCATGTTGTCGTAGGGTCACTCTGTCCTTGATATAATGTTTATATCAAATGTTATTTCTGAGATTATATGAACATGTTAGGATGTTCCTGTTTCCCTTGTTCAGAAAAGACTTCAATAATTGTATAACTAAAAGATATCATATACCAAAGCATGGAATGAAAAATAGAAGGCAATTGTAAAAGTGTATGGTTATTGGGATGAATCTTAACCTATGTTTCCACAATTTATGGAATTTTTATCTCTCAAAAATCAGATTGTTTATCAGTTGTATATTGTTGAGTATGTATCCCTCAATCAGCGAGTTGATCAAACAAAGTTGAAGTTCAATAAGTTCTTTTGGGCATTCAGGCCATGCATTGCTTCCTTTCCCTATTGTAAACTATTTATTCAAGTCGATGGAACATTCCTATATGGAAAGTATACAGGTGTTATACTCATTACTGCCACATAGGATGGTAATCATTATCCTCTGCCACTTACTTTTTCTATTGTTGAAAAGGAGAATTTTGAATGTTGGAGCTGATTTTTTGCATGTGTATGTGTTCATGTCACACAAAACCATGGATTGTTTTTGAAATATTGTCACCGTAGAGAGATTATAGAGGATGTGGTCAGTGATGGGGTATTATGGACTAAGTCGAATGCTTATCATCGTTATTGAATAAGATATATTTCAAGTAATGTGCACAAGAATTTTAGAGATGATTACATAAAGAAGGTGATCCTCATGTTGGGTATGTTTTTCTAAACATTTTTTTAAAAAAACAAAATTTATTCTCCATTTGAATACATTATTTTCTTGTGGTTTCAGCATATGATCCCCAAAAAGATAGGTTTTATCGACACCTTGATGAGATCTGAACACCTAATTAAGATGTGTATGAATATTTGATGCAGATTTCAAAGGAAAAATGGTCCCTAGAATATGATGGTGGTAGAAGATATGTCGATATGACCACTAATATAGTGTAGTGAAAAAATGGGGTCCTCAAGGGTGTGAGAAAACATCATATCACAGGGTTAGTGCAAGATACATTTTATATATGTGTTTACTACTTTGTTGACCAGTCCGAAAAGGCCTATCAAAGGATGGAAAGTAGAATTCATTTTACACAGTTTTTCCAAAGTGATATTGATCTGATACTGAATGAGGCTTCAAGATTGACTATTCTAGACTTTGATATGAAAAATATGAGTATTCAGGTAAAACTGTGCTACGATCGGGATGCATTCTCTAGTGGTCGACTTTTTGTAGTGATGTTAGATAACAGATAGCGTGATTGCAGAAACATTCTGGCATTTTGATATCCGTGTTCACATGTTATTACAGCTTGTGATTCAGTAAATATATCATGGGAACCATATGTGGACCCATTTTATCACATGAGCACTTTGGTTAACAATTATAGGGCAGCTTGGATGCCTTTTGGTGACATTTATTCTATCTCATTGCATGTTGATCAGCCGACCATCATCCCTCATATTTCCAGGTTTCATAATTTGTTTTTATTTTCATTTATGATTTTTTCAATGTCTATTGTTTTTTAAATTATTGGCTTCATACTACAAGGTTACAGCCCTGAGTAAGACCAAAATCAAGTCGAATAAGAAATGAAATGGATTTCCCTTGACAACGAGGAGGAAGAATACAATGTAGTATTTTTCATGCAGAAGGACATACTCATAAGAGATGTCCCCAAGTGGAAGCACAGATCTCCACATCTTGTCATCCATGATAGAGTTTGTGTATTGTATCAAAAATATGTATATTTTGATTTGTATATGGAAGTTTAAGTATTAAATCCTTTTATTTCTGACATTCTCTATTTCTACCATGTTTCAACTATGGTTTTTCTCATTTTATTATTCTCTAATAAAGAATTTTGTGATACTCAAACTATTAAAAAGAACAACATAGAATGAAAATAAATATATCATTCTTCCATATGTAACAAATACAGTAATCCACACTCAAAAAATGAAGTATAAATAGAAAATATTAACATAGTCATTTTTCATTTGATTGTTCAAGATTTATTTTAATAACAGTTGAAAATTTTTATTGAACCTCTCATACCACATGCACCAATGCATACTGCCATGAGATTATATGAGAAAAATGGCATATCACTGACACCGTCCATATGATTATCATCCATATGCATTAAAGTATCTTGTGGGCCACACAAAAGAACTTGCTCGTGGAATCCCATATGCAATTCTTAGAACACCTCTCTAGGATTTAATTAATGTAGACATCATAAATATTTAATCTCAAAATTAGGTAATAGGGTCCTTTATTTATTGAGGGGATTGGTCAAGTAATAAAAACACTAATACTCACACAAAAAAATCATGTATAAACCAAAAATATTAACACAGTCATTTTTCATTTCATTGTTCTAGATTTATTTAAATAACAGTTGATTTTTTTTATTGAATTCACTATAATAAAGTAACGATGATATCACTTGTGTAGATAACAGATTTTCCATTTCACACATCTTAGGATACTCATGTATCATGACTAATTTTAGAGGGACGTCCAGTGCCTTCATTGAGTGTACGCTGATCTCACCATTTCCATCATACTGCACCACCTCCCGCTATTATCCCTCATCTTAAATGTGTTGGATTCTATGGTGTAGCGATGTGCGACTTCTACTTTCTCGATCATAATATCATTGTTGTGCTTGTAGAGAGATGAAGTCCATAGTCACATACATTCAATTTTAGAGAAGGGATATGACTATTACCTCGAAGGATGTGTCCATTATGTTGGTCCTCCCCATCAATGGGGCGGCTCCGACTGGCCGAGTTGGAGTAGATTTGTCGGAGCTTGTTCATAGACTACTGGGCATAGAGGTCCCTGATGATGGTAGGACCATTGTTGGTGGTATATTACAAATTCCTTGGTTAAACCATAACTTCACACAGTCAGCAGAGGATTCTTATGAGATCAACAGGGTGTGATCTTCATGTGCATATATTTTGAGGCTAATCGATGGAACGTTTTTTGTTGATCAGTCAACTACTTCTGTAAATTTTTTGTATTTATCTTTTATGGAGGATTTTTATGAGGTTGGCAGATATATATTGGGGTTTTCTTGCCTAGAATATACATACAAGAAATTATTTAGCACATGTCGCATCAATAAGATACAAATCACAGGATTCATGGTTCTTCTACAGATGTGGGTATGGTAGCACATCCCTTGTTTATCTCCACATGCTCGGGGGACATTACCCACAGATATTGTAGAAGAGGCTCCACATGGACGTTGGTATGTTATTCCTTCCTCATATTGTCTAAATTAATTGTATAACTTTCTATTATGAAATGTAAATACAACAATATTATCTACAGGTGGAGTCAGGGACATCGATATTCAGATTCCCCCAGACACGACGTCCACGCCTACAGACTTATGTTGGATAGCATTTGACCACACCATGTAAGTGATTATTATTATATTGTTTAATCTTTATTCATTACTATATAGGTATTCATTTATTAATTGATTATTCATTTTTTCTTTCAGATTTTATGGATACCATATGCAGATGCTTTTATCCAGAGTCTTCCACTGTTCTATATGATGATGCTTGCTATCAGCTCCTGTATGGTTCCATTTATTCATTTTCATATAGTCAAGTGGCATCAGACCGACAGAGTTATGAGGCAGTTCGAATTCTTTCATCTTTTTCCTGACCCACCCAGTCAGTTTGATTCACTACATTCCCTAAAGTTGTTAGGGAAGAGAGATTTTGATTGGAGGAGATACCACGCCAGATATTTTGATTTATGGGATGGACGACAGGAATTCCAGTTGTATGGGGTGGGGACAGTGTGTTTTCATTTGGTGGATCTGATGGATTACACAGCTTGGTAGTACAGGTCCCCAGTTAGATTCCTGACATGACATAGACAAGGCTTCCATGAGCTGATAAACATAGTTCCTTCCACAATTCAGTGGAATTTTTATTCATATTATTTAACAACAAAATTTTTTCGTAGGATGATCGTATCTGTTGTCTACTACACATGTCTGATCCATTAGATCACACTGTATTTGACCCAACATATTTTCACACCCTTGTAACACAGTTACTTCCTTCGATGAATGAGATTTATCAAGGAATTTTCTGTGATCCACCACATGCTGATGAGGCTATGGAGCCTGTTGAGGCTCATATAGATGTACCAGGGTGTGATAACCCTATTATGGATATTGTTGTTCCACATGATGAGGTTGTTCAACTTGATTAGTCAGATGTTAATCTTCCACAGGAGGAGGGTATTCGGCATGATCAATCATATGCTCCTCCAGATTCTCCGACACAGCCATAGGTAGATATAGACACTGACTGGGTTGATCTGGATTTATTTTTACAGACTTCCATAGTACAGCAGCCATATTCTTTCCATGTTTTTGAGAGTTACAGCCAGCCATCACTATCATTAGATGCAGGAGAGGGTATATATGGTGAGATTGTACATCCACCACCTGTCACAGAAGAGGATGTGAGGTTGGCTGCTGAGGATGATGTGCAGTGTCTTCCAGAGCGTAGACAAAGATGGACATGATGTTGACGTGTCCAGTATACACCTGGATATGAGACAGAGGAGCATCCACACCAGAGGCGTAGATTAGGTTGATTTTTTATTTATAATACATTATGTATGTTCATTACTATTATCATTTATATAGTTCTACTTTTTTAGTAAGTTTCTTACTATCATCAAATTATCTTCCAAAATTAATAATTTCTATTTGGTATTCATTAATAAATTTTCATACTCTAGATGAAAAGTTCTGTGAACATAAATAAATCTTGAAAAATATTATTGACCTCAATTATTTGAATCCTAAAATCTTGGAATAAGATTCTTTATTTAAAAATATTAATTCCATGAAGAAAAAATTCAATGAATAATAACTCTGAAGAGTACTTGATTATTATTAATGATAAAAAAACACAATATGATATGTATGGAATTAAAAGTTCATTTGTCCAATTTTGATAAAATACATATTCAAAAATTATAAAAGGACACATGTTTTACTGGTACACAATATTCCCTAGAGGATTTTACTATTAAAATACCTTGATCATGTGATACAATTATGGACATTATGAAAAATATTTATTTAATATTCTTCTAAAATAAGAAACAATCCTTAAGAGGGTGAAGAATGTGTTAGCATATGTAAGAGTAAGTATTGAAGAAGATCACCCTTCCTGAAGCTATATAAGATTTAAAAACTGATGTTTATGAGTGTTTCTATTTAGGGGGAGGTAAATATAGAAATATTAAATTAATTCTATAATTAATATATCAATTAGAATCAAATCTAATTACTGTAGAACATTCAAGAAGATCATGTTATAGAAATATAAAGGTTTTTCTAAAACTCTCTTCTTTTGTTAACATTAAAAATACTGAATAGAAAGGGGTTGTAATTGAATTAATCAAATACATATGAATTTTTTGCTTCTAAATAAATGATGTTCTTTAACCATTCTGTAGGATGCATGAATGGGGTTCACGCATCCTTTAGAAACTTCATAAATAATGTTTGAACCCCATTCACACATCTACAGTTGCTAGGATGGGTGAACAGGGTTCACGCATCCTTCGAAGATAGGATGAAGGATACGTGAACCCCGTTCACACATCTCTCTATGCCAAAGATGAATGAACAGGGTTCACGCATCTGGAGACCAATTTTTAAAAATATTTTAAACCCTATCCTTTTTCCATAAAATAAAAATTAAACCCCATTTATAAAAAACCCCATCTTGTACTCATCACCATTAGGCCACCAACCCTTCACAAAATCCTCCCCTTTTGCTCATGCTGCAACCCTCCAACACCACACTCCTCCCTACATTGAACTTGTTAAAACCATCAAAACCCCAGGATGAGCCCCTCTTTAATACACACAAGCCTCCCCTCACCCACACTCACCTTTTCTACTGAACCAACCCACCCGAAAATTCATCCTACTACACACCAAAGGATCAAACCTCATCCACCTTGTTGCATAGTACCACCTTTATCCCTCTCCTTTGTGTGCCAGAAAGATCCAAACTGACTTCATGCTCTCTACTAGAAAACACTGTGTACAACACCTTCCTCCTTCGATGTAGTGCCTACCTACATGCATACCTACACAACGCGTATAGGGACACCCTTCTATATGAAACACACTATCATGAGAAATAGTAGTGAAAGATTTTCCTCTTTCGACAAACAGTAGAGGCGGCCATCCTCTACTACTATCTAAGTGCAACATAAGCGCATGCACATGGGTTTTCTTTTCACTCAGTGACTGATGGGTGGTGATTTCTTGAAATAAATATAGTTCAGAGGAACATGATCATTTTTTTCAGTATAATTGTTATAATTTTAATGCATTATTATTGTACCACTATGCATATATTTTTTATTATGATGTAGAGGTAATTTTCTATGTGTTGGGATGTTGGATGAGTAATTTTAATTGTTGTGTATGTAAAGCTAATGTTTTTATTTTGTGTTTTATTTTAAATTGAATTTATTTTCATTTTAATTTTAATCTATTTTATTTATATTTTCACTGAATTAATTTCTTGAAACTAAAACAAACCACTTTTATTCATAATCAATTTATCCATAAGAATATGATTAACCATTTTGACCGACTATAGTAAAAATAGATGGAACAACTTTGAGAGAAATGGTTAGTGTTATTTATCAATTTTGTTTTCTACTCAAATGAATCTCATAATTTATTTATAACACTATATAATGATACATTAAATAAATTAGGAGATATGAAATGATCATCTAAAAAGTGATTATATATTTTGAACTGAAAATAATTGAGATATGTGAATATGAAAATATTTTTCCTGGATACGTAGTGGTTTAATTAATACATCTACATCCTAGACACATTTTTTATAATAAAATTTATTCATCCTTGTTTAATTATTTTTTCTTTTATTTATTTTTCTATCATAATTTTTTATTTCCCTGAAATAAAAAAATATATTTATAAATTAATAATTCTCTCATCTAATCTTTTTCTTGAACACTGTCAAAAGTGATAAAAAAAATTTAAACTAGATCCCATTCTCTCTGTGGTTCAACAATGCCTGCCAGATTTAAAGTAGATAGTTGGTTATAAAAAATTTTCAAATTTGATGTGATGTGATGTGCATACCAGTAATGATCAGAAATACCAATCAATTGAGGATTTTTATATATTGATGATTTTTTTAATATATTTACCCTTCAAAACGGTGTGATTCAATTAATAATTTTGTTGAGTTATGTGAAAATACTTGGATAGACGTGTGTTTTCATATATTGAGCAATAATGGGGGTCTGGGGGACCTTAGAAGCATTTGGGGGGGTGTGGTCTGGAAGAGGATGGGTCCTATAAAAAGTGGGAGAAAAGGGAGAGATAAGGGGATATCTCCCTCTTTGTTAGATTTATCCATAGAAATGGGAACCATAGGGGATCCAAAAAAATATACCCTCAATAAAGATTATAAAATATCCCTTTAAAAAGTTGGTTCCCTATATAGTTCTCATCATGAGTAGGTGTTCAAATAATAAATCCTTTTTTAGATAGAGGGAGGCCCCTCGGCTTCGACAATTTTACAGTGTAGACTTTAGGTTCATATCATGAATCCCCATGGTAGGTATCCTCAAAAATAAATACCGCATTCATGGCATGAACACACCCCTTGAATAGTCATTAATGGAAATAAATGGAATGTAACTACACTTTTCAATAGCCCATCCTCCCAGTCACTACTCTAATGTCCTCTCAAAAAATCATGAAACTTTACAGGTCTCAAACGAAACCCAAAAACACCTTTTTAGGACATCTAATCACTAAAAATACCAATTTGATTTCATTTTATTTAAATAATCCCCCTATCGAACAAAAAAAATATTCCCTTTGGAATTCATAGTCCGTAAGGATAAGTTTCATTCCATTAAATATTATTTTAATTTTTTATTTAATTTTTTATGATGTTCATGAGATATTTTTTATTTTTATAGTTGTTATTCTATATAAATTCACTTAGATTCCAATATATTTAATGTATTCATCATTTTTAAAATTTAATTTATAGATTTATTCCTCCTATATGTGTCTTAGAGAATTACCAAGAAGGAACTATGAGTGATCTTCCATAAGTGAACCCTCCTTTCAATCAATGTCAGACTGGAAAGTTCAATTTTACTATGCATTCTATGGATAGTGGTATTATTCCTTTTAATGCTCATGTAAGGAATTAGATTCTATAATTTCATGATTTTAATCATCCTATGTTCTAAGGGTGTTGAGGTTCCTAATACACATTGCACTGGTTGGATGGTATTGAGATAATCTTTAATCTTATAGTAATTCATACAGACTCTAATATCAATTTTACCTTATTCATGATTGTGTTTCTAATATATAATTTTTTTTAGTTCTTTTTCCAGGCATACACATAGAAATAACAATCTTGAGAATGTTTAAAGGCAATGTCTGTTCCATAATATTAACCTAAAACCCCAAAAGTGGTAAGGATGATGGATTTTTTCATTCACCAACATGGGAAATATGATATTGATGGAGTATTTTTATGATTTTTATGATGTATCACAATATCTTTCCAATATAACCTCACATATTATTATGAAATCTCAATGTTTTGATCAAATTACCCATCAAAATCTCTAATATAATGTTTTCCAATTTGACCTAAAATATTAAATAGAATTAGTAAATCAATATATAAGGATACTAGAAATCATGGAAGAATCTTTTGGAAGGACTAATTTTTTCTCCAAACATAGAAACACTGGTGGGGGCCTTATTGTTGAAATAGGGAAATATATTGAGCTCACCCAAGATAGTTGTAGTGGAATCAATAAATCTTATTGATTTTATTCTTCAAATTTAACTAAGAATAAACCTTTATTGATCTATTAATATGGTAATATATGGAATATAAACCAACATTCCATGAAGATCATAAATATTTCTGGTGATATGTTTGGTTACGTCATTTTTAGAGTTACCACATATGTGTTTTAAAAAGAAAATTAGAAAAATTTAATCCATTCACCTATATTTTAATTGTTTCAGGATGTGTTGAAGGGAAAGTAGAATTATTATTTTTTAAATGGAAATAAATAAGGTTGTTGAGGTTAATTCCTCTATCAAGTGAAAATTTTTAGGCTCAACCTGAAGTGGGGATCGATGATGGAAATAGTTCTTATAGCATTTGAGTTTGATGATTTTTTGTCACTAGTTAGAGTAATGTATCTATATTTATCATTATTGATATTAATATTAATTAATTATTATATCCTAATTAATTAAAATATATTAATAATTTTTACCATCATTTGGGGATATATAGAGGATGTAAGTTCTTTTAAAAATTTCAATATTTCATAGAAGTTTTTATTTCTTTTTAATATTCATGTGTGTTTGAAATGGATTACATAGTCAAGTGATGTTTATGGGAAAAATCACATATAAATTTATTATAACTTTGTTCAATGGGTTGTGGTGGTGTTTTTTCTCAATAATTGTTAAGTAGAGCTAACAAGGTTAATAATTTTTCAGTTAAACAGAAGTGATTAGATTTTACTTCAGAAAATTTTTCTCATATTATGAAACATTACATTTTTGGTGATCCAAAATATGAAATATGATTGTATTATATGTATCATTATAATGATTGTGTGGTAAAATATAGTTCTTCATAATCATTATTACCATATCTGACATCCCAAATCAGTAGTGATTATTAATGACATAAAATAATGACATTATTTTTTCGATTATGGAGTTATAAAAATTGCCTAATATAAAAGTTAGAGTTGTATCAAATCATGTAAGGACTAGGATCATAGATAACAGCATTAGAAACAATCAATTAGACAAAAAAATTCATCAAAAAAATTTTCAAGAAGATTCCATCTCAAGTGTTGGTCGGTCACAATTATAAATAAAATTTTATAAAACAATTCTGGCTTGAATTTAGAGGAAATGGAGGAAACTCATTAAAATTAATTTAAATATAGATAATTCCTTCTTCCAATTTTTTTGATTCATTAAAAGTATATATTTTATCCAAAGAGTCGTTATTTTAGTGTAACTAAATGGTGGGGAGATAATTGGATAATGGGTTCTTACCTCTAATGGTGTTACAACCCATAAAAATCATTATAAATTTTTTTTGCCTTTTAGGGGACAATATTGACGTGTGTAATTATTCTATATGAGTTATTTATCAAAATGAACCATGATATAATATAGCATAAAAAATTAATGTCAATATCCTGGAGTGATGATGGATTTCAAATCATGGATTCTCTATTTTACATGTTATAAAGTGAAGTTTGGACATTAAGGAATTGTAAAATCATTTATCTCCCTAACTATCCCTACCCAAAATGAATAATATTGTGTTTATGAACTCAAATAGTGGATATCTATGAACTCCTTATGATATTAATTAAGTTATGTGATCATTTATAGGTGGATAAAAATATTTTATTTTACTTTGATAAATAAAATTTGGAATGTTTAAAAGATTTTATTTTCAAAGGAATAATAATTTACGATGATTCAAAAAATAATATTTCTATCTTATATCTTGTAATATCATTTGGAAATCATGAATATTTTATTATATTATTTGAATTATGCTTTAAACCTAAAATTATATTCAATAGAATAGGTAAATATAAAATTTAGAATATATGTTTCATATGTGGATCCGAACTTTTAGGTGTTTTTAAAATAATAATATTATTATCTGTTGACTTATCATGTGGAAATGGTTATTAATATTTGATTCAGTTAATTTTTATGAATTATTTATATGGTCAGTATTTCTTGTCTATGCTCAATTGGGCCATCTAAAATAATAAATTTTATTCTTAGTATCTATGAATCATATTCTGAGTATCATTATAGTGAATTAAGAATCATTGACATATGAAAATACCACTCAGAATAGGTCAAGAATACAACATGAAAGTTAATTTAATCTCAATTTTAGGTATTCAAAACAATTTTATTTCATTAAAATAATTACATTTGTTTCATACTAAATATAGATACATTACCAATTAAAATGAATAATACCATTTTTCATATGCCTCGGTTGAATAAAATATCACCTTTCCCCCTCTCCCTTTCTTTATTGAAAAATATTAGTGTTATGATATGATTCCATTATTAAATATTATCTATAAAATAATCTCAATATTATAAATATTTTACTATAATGGATCTATGTTCCTCTTATTTGAAGTGAAATTCTTAAATGATAGTGTTATAACCTCATATTTCCTTTCATTAATGATCATCATAAAGACATTTTGGGTGTTGATTTTTAAATGGTTGGGAAAATTTTGATACCCATGATGTAGATTTTTAGTAATTACATTTTTTATTTATTAGTTTTTATCTATTTTTTAATTTATAATGAAATTCTACTTCAAAAACATTTACCCAAATTCTTGTTTAGGGTATATGATTCACCTTACCATGAATGTGAGCCATGTAAACATACTAGAAGATTCCAATGTATATTAAAAGGTTAGATGATGGTTTACCTAATTATTCATTTAAACCATGAAAAATATTAAAATTAAAAATATATTAATTTTCAAAAATTCAATTTTAATGAGGTTTGACACAATTTTTCCATTTATTTGACCCCACTCAGGAATCAATT
Source organism: Viscum album (assembly GCA_963277665.1). Taxonomy (NCBI): domain Eukaryota; kingdom Viridiplantae; phylum Streptophyta; class Magnoliopsida; order Santalales; family Viscaceae; genus Viscum; species Viscum album. The sequence continues at coordinate 1,796,841,011 of OY728130.1, read as the reverse complement.
CCCTCACATTTCTCTTTTATTTTTCCTTCTCCACTGATTAAACCACATCATAATGAAGGGATATCTCATCATTAGTTCATTGAAATAACACCCTCTCTTCTTTTGTTACATTTTTCATCAAACATCATAACCAAGATATGTGATAACAACCAAGGATTTTTATTAGATGAATCTTTTCTAGGAGTTTTCCTATTTTATGCTATATATTCATTATCTAATGATTTTGATACATATTTCTTTGTGGATTGATAATTACAAATGTTTATTTATTTATTTATTTGTAATTTGTATGGTGAATTTTAATTTGATGCTGAAACCCTGAATTTCTTCTTATGTTAAATAATTTTTTTCTTCAAGTAAAACCTATATTTTTATTACCAGTATAGATGTATATTGATTGTGTTTTTACTATATTTTATTTCATTATTGGTATGTTTAAAGGATTGTTCTAAACAGTAAAAAAATTAATATAATTATTACACATCAAGTGTCTATTAAAATTAAATGTATAGATTTTTAATGAAATAATTGAAGTCATTTTCATGGAATTTCAAATTGCATTTTATAAATAAATACCTTTTTTATTATTCCATCAATGGGAAAAATTATATTTTAATTATTATTTATTATATAAATTATATTTATAATATTTATGTATTTTTTTCATTTCAAAAATATAATGTGAAATATAAATCTCAGACATTATTCTTTCCATATTTTTTATAATGTTTTTGTATTATTAGATATGTTTAAAATAATGTATGGAAATTGATTACTTTTACACTTTTAAATATAATCATTAGGGTTTTTATGTGAACATGGAATTATATTGTGATACATGATTTTAATTGATTTTTGATTGATATTATTATGGAGGGGGTTTTTTCTTTTAAGGGTTTCTAGATATGAGGTGGGAGATTATGTTATGTGATGTTATATTGTTACATTATTATATTGATTGTTTCTCACCACTATTGTCTTCTTCAATGGAGGGTATGGGTAGCTTTGTAGTAATTTTAGGTATGTTATATACACTAGTTGATGATTCTAATCTTGATAGTATACCCTAGTGGACTATTATGATATTTTTCAAGGGGTTTCCACTTGATAAGGAATGTTAGGTAAATCTAAGTGTATTTATATTTTGGATAGAATCATAAGATATCAAAATTGATTTATTTTGATTTATTCATTCCTTGTATTATCTCATTGGAACCAAGGTATTTCTTCCACGATGCTAGTAATTTCAATATCACTTATGTTTATTTTATCATTTATCATAACTATTTCATCATTAAGTTATTTTTTCAGAAATCCTTATTTATATTAATATAATACAAAAGGGTAATATTATTTAAACAAAAAATGGGTTTACAATAACACTATATTTATTCCTTATGGATTATTTTTATATGATTCAAAACATTTCACTTTAAAAGTCACATTTTCCAATTTATGTTTCAATTAATAATAATATTCTCTCATGATTAAACATGAATAACTTAATTTATATTAAATAAAGGAATAAATTAATATCTATTATTGTTAGTCTTCATGAAATATAAAATAATATTTTCAAATTGTTTACTTCAAACATGTTTAACATAATTTATTCTCTAACTATAATTCATAGAGCATGTTTTGGGATCATACATGGGATTATTTCTCATACCCAATATATAAAATCCATGTGTATATAAACAATATTTCCTTTTATGAGGATAAAATAAGGTATTTTCATGATATAACAGGTGACTAATGGGTTTTCTCTACTATAGTGGATAATATGACATTTTTTTTCTTTTCACATGGATATGGTTTATTGGTTTTATTTCCTTTTAGTTATTTATTATGTAAAAATTATACTGATTAAAATTATTTGGTTTTCCTTCTCCTTCAGTTCTTGTTTTTTTTTTGGATTCATTTCAAGGTTCTTAAATGATGATTTTATGCTTATAAAAGTTATGATAAATGTTTATATATAATATATTTATGTTTGTTAGTATATTGGGTATTTCATTGTGGTGTCATTCATTGATGGTAATCATCTACATTTAAAAGTACTTATTTTATATGGATGGCCTTCCAATACATGTGTCGGTCAAGCTTGTTTCAAATATAGAACCCATTTTTCATGTTTTAGGTCATATTTGGAGAAATCATATCATTATATTTATATTGATATTCATAAACTGGTTATTATCCCATAGTGATTGGGAATACACTTTGTCACCTTTTGTGTTTGGATAGGGTGTTGGGATAAAATAACTCGTATTGGTTCATTATGTTTCTCTGCACTATAAGAAACATACTATGTGAGAAAATATTTATCTCATTAATCAAATAATCTAATTATTGTTTTAATGAATATAACAGAAAAACAATAAATCGGTTTCAATTCATATCGTGGTTTGTGAAAAAAAATTGAGGAAATTATATTATAAAGGTAGTGGATTCAACAACGCATTAAAGGATGATTGAATTTTCATAATATTTGGTAAAACATGACATGATATTGTTAGTTTTGTCTTTGTGAAAACCATTATCTGACTTTGTATTCGAACTTTCAAAAGTGTTGAATCGTGAATTATAGTTTTTAAAACTAGATAGTGATAGGTGAGTGGTGTGACAAATGTCTAATAGTTAGAAATTATTCATAATAGAATAATAATTCTGAATATGACTTTTTATAGTGTTAAAGGATACGTATGAGTTACAAAGAATGGTCAAAGAAGTCATAAGACTAATTTGATGCGACATGTATGATTATTCCAATGCAGTAAATTTGGAATATTGTATTGTTCACTATAAAAAGGATTTAACATAGTGAATTACTTTTTCAATGTAAAAGGAATATTGTAAAGAATGGATCCATGGGTAATACTCTCTATGATGATAAGAATATGTTGGTACTTTTAGGAACCCAAGTTTTGAGCCTATAAGACTTTGAAATTTTCTTGATGTAATTCTAGGGAAGGGTGTTCAGACGGCCTGTGATTCCAAGCCCCGGAGTGGCCTGGATTAAATTTTAATTGCGTTCACATTGGACACGCCAAATAAACAGAATAACTCCTAAAAGGTTGCTCAGATGGGAAAACTGAGGGCACTGTTGAGTCCAGAGCATGCCGTTTACCCTAGGAGGGGTGTAACTTTCGCAGGCGCGACCCTTATGTGGAAAACGCCACCGGGGGCATTTTTGTAAGTTAGCGGCCTCGGGCATGAACTTTACCACTTCTGAATGGAGGCTCCGATTAAAATTCTTACACCGCTGTTACCCTCAAAATGTGGATTTTACCCTAGAGGCGGCTTAACCCCGACCCCGCCGAAAGTTTGGGTACGGAGCCTACTGGTGGGTGTTTAAGTGTTTCTCTACTTAAACACTTCTCCCACCCATCCTCCTTTTCCTTCCCCCTTCTCTCTCCCTGGAGGATCCCTCTCAAAAAGAATCAAGCTCCTCTCCCCACCACTATAAGGCGCGGCGGCTCCGGCGGATCGTCGGTGAAGCGACGATCTACGCCCTGCGAGGTAGGCTTGTGTTTTTTTCATTTTTAATTTCCACAACCTATTCAAATGAAATTCATTGTGTCAAAATTCAGTCCAGTCATCTAGTGAAGCCCATAGATTTGTAGGATTCGATTCGAGCCTTCTAACGCTCTTCTATGATCGAAAATCTGAGTCCCAGGGCGCCCGAGGTGGCCCTGGGATGTTTTTAGGCCAATTACACTATTTTTCGGTGGTTCCAGGGGTTTCCGGTGGGCTTCAGGCCATTTGGGATGGTGGCAGGCGGCAGCGGTCCCAGGTGGCGGTGACGGGTGGAGGACTTCGGCACAGGTGGACAGGGGGTTGTGGCGCGCGACCTCGTGCGGGAGACCAAGACCCGCCTTCGGCGTGTCTTTGCTCGGGAAAGCGACCGGCCATGAGGGTCAGTTGTCATGGGTGGACCGTGGGTCTGCGGATGTGCTGCGTGGAAGGGCCGTAGGCCGGCACTGCAGGCCGGGCCACTTGGCGCGGAACAGCCCATGCTAGGTGGACCGTCTGGACCGAGTCGGTCCAACCCTAAGGGGGGTTAGCCCCCTTGCTTTCAGACACCAGTATCTTTCACTCTGGGTGTCGGATTCACGCGTCGTCTGGGGAAGCATGATACTTGGGTCAAGTCAGAGTTTTTGAGATGGCCTAGTGGATTTTTAATTTTCGATATGGGGGATAACTGGCACGACACCTCGTTAAGTGTTGTTTAGCGCCTCAACATGATTCTTCTTTTGGATGGTACGAACACATGTGGTGTTCTTTTAAGGAACCGTCAGTGGCATTGTGACCCTGGAATTGAGAGGAAGTGGTCTAGGGTGGTTTTAGGCATTGAAGTTGGAGTTGATGTGTGGGCCCCACGAGCTGTCTTTTAAGCTGTGAGCATATTTTAGCGACTTTTTCATCAAACGTCTGTTCGGGGCCAATGAGTAGTCGTTTAGGCATATTTTTTCGAGAGAATCTTGATGGAGAAGTTTTCCTGACCTCTTTCGAGACATATGTGTGGGCCCCATGAGACCCAGTATGGGCATAAAGTGGTGTTGAATTACTTTTTTTCGGGAGACTTTTTCTGGTAAATAAATAGTCTATAACACATGTTTTTCCACACGGATTACAATGGTGTAATATTTTTGGGAATATAGAACCTCTTTTGAGATCTCATTAAATGTGGAAACATGAAAGGTAATTGGTCAGAGGTTTCATTGATGCACTCCGACCCAACGCACGGTCGCGTTGTTAGCGACACCCAATGATGGCACAGGCTACGCAGAGTTATTAGAGCAGTTCCAGGTTTACCCTCTAGTGGGGCTAGGTAGTGGGTTACCCACTGGCATATTAGGGTTCACCCTCTAGTCAGGCTGGGTAGTGGGTTACCCATTGACCTTATTGTTTACCCTCTAGTGGGGTTGGGCAGTGGGTTACCCACTGACTTTAGGATTTACCCTCCAGTAGGTCTGGGCAGTGGGTCACCCGAAAACTTTCTAGGGTTTACCCTCCAGCAGGGTTGGGCAGTGGGTCACCTGACGACCTTTTGGGGTTTACCCTCCAATTGGGTTGGACAGTGGGTTATCTGATGACTTCTTTCAGACTCAGTACTTTCTATGAGGCTAGTTAGTGACTTTTCTCCGTGGTTACCGGAGCGGGATACTTGGTTGCACCATTCAGCAATGAGACAGCTTTGGCATGTGGTGTGTTGGGTATCTATGATGGATATCCATAGAAATGTTGGAATCTTATCCTAGGATGATCTTGGAGATGGAGATCCCCTTAAAAACTCGTTTGGGTTTCTTGTTGAGCATATATATATACACCCTACTTTTATTGCCACTCCTTTGGTTCAGTTACTCTCCTTCTATGGGGGTTGAAGACACGCAAGGTATTCCACGTGGTTTCCATGTATATCTCTTCTTGGTTGGATGAGTCTACTCCATTTCTTTTGTTGGGTTGAGCTGCACTCTATTTACTGTACTCTTTCACTGTTCCTTGTTCTGTCTACTGCTCATTGTTTTAGTACCTCTTTATTTCTCCCTCGAGATTTCGTGAATTCCTATTGAGTATCTTTATACTTACCACTACTTGGGATTTTCCCGCACTTGGTGTGCCCTTACAGACGACAGACGGGTCGATCGAGACTATGGAGGAGCGTAGAGGACACATGAGCTTGGTCTACGTTCAGTGGTTGTAGTAGGAATTTCAGGTGTGAGACACACCAGCGATTTACTTTATTTTACAATTTGTCGGGTTGTGGCATTTTTCGAGTTGGGTGCGTGTTTTTTCCTTTTTCTATTTAGTATCTTCTCATTACTTTTCAACACTTTACTTTTTCTATTTTATAGGTTGATGCATGAATGTGGTTGGGATATAGTTGTTTGTCTTTTGGTTTTCTTTTTACTCTACACTTCTTCATTGAGTGGGTTGTGTATGTGTACAAGTACTTAGTCAAAGGCCTCCCCGAGATTGTTATGCCTTGGGAACATGTCACTAGCCCCTGGCCTATAGTGGCGGGCTTGGGTAGTTGTGGCTCAAGACCGGTAGGGTCGGGTCGTGACAAAGTGGTATCAGAGGTTGTTCGTTCCTTGGGGTGTTGTTCGGACATCCCTAAAAATGAGTTTGTTGGGATTTAGGGTAATAGTGTCGACGTGTCTCGAGAGCAGCTCTGAGGCCAGGGAGTCCAGTGATGGTACGGGCGGTTGAAGTATCCATTCACCAGGACCATGAAAACCCGTTTGTCAACTTGGCACGATGAGACATTTTTTGTATGGAACTTTGGAACATGCATCCAGTAGGATTAATTTTTTGACTATCCTTGTTGATTCAGCTCCCCTTAGGGATTACTGTTATATATATATTCTCATCTGATCACGGTAATCCTTGATATCTTTCATGATTCCCCCACGACAACAGCCAGCTAGGTTACACCCTCCAGTTCGTGAAGACGATCTAGTGAGCGACGAGGTGTTAGTTCAGGGACCCTCACATGATCCCCTTCTACCAAGTGCTTCAGTAGTAACTCCTCCACCTGGAGAGTAGTAGTTAGTACCGACAGCATAGGTCGAGGATGAGCGCAGGTTGAGTGCACTCCGAGACATCCAGCATCAGTAGTCGTAGAAGTTTCATAGGGACCTGGATCCCCAGGTAGCGGAGGATTGTCTGGGGTCTGTGGACCGACTTTTCAGGATGGTACAGACACCTGCGGACAATATGGTAGCCCTAGCTACCAACCTTTTCCTCGAGAAGGCCATGCATTGGTGGGGGTTGGTTACGTAGACCCACAACATGTTGTCTATCACATGGGATAGCTTCCAGCAGCTATTTTGGGAGAAGTACTCCCCCTCTTTATTACGCTCCATTTGGATTCAAGATCATCTGGTGCTAAAGTATGGGGGGTATGACCGTGGCGTAGTACTCATCCCAATTTACCGATCTGACACGCTACTCGCGGGATATGATCTGCGACAGTTAGTTCCAGGTGTGTAAGTTTGAGCAGGTTCTTCATATGGAGATTTGTGCTAGTGTAGTACCCTTGTGTATCCCTACTTATGTTGGGGTGCTAGAGCAGGTTCTCATGACGAAGAGCTTCTTGGATGTGTGATGCCAGCGGACAAGGCCTAGTAGTGGCTTCTTTAGAGCAGAGTCTTCGGTAGCAGACAGGTGGTAGAGGGAAGTGCCTCAGTCAAGGAGAACCTTCTATGAGCACACCCAGGGGTAGTTTCGTACACCGTAGTGGTTCCATAGAGCATTGGGTAGTCAGGAGAGAGTCAGTGCTTTGCCTCTGACGGACGAGGTTTCCTAGCATGGGACTTGCCGACCAGGCATACCGAGCAGTCATGGCAAGCAGTGGGCACATCATAGCGACAGAGGTATCTCCGTGACCATGGATCCCCCTGGCGAGGATAGGATGGTCCTCAGGGAGGCGTTGCAGGTAGAGTTGCAAGACCTGGAGGTCCAGGACTGCGTTTCGAGTTCCTTCCACCACCACCATCGGGCAGCCAACGTCGGGCTCAAGGATCTGGTGGTATGGGCCAGGGATTCTTCTGGAAATGGGTGTTCGTGACCCACCAACACACGATATGGTCTGAGGTATGTTTTGTATTTACTCTACACTTTCTTAGGTACCAGTAGAAACAAGTGCTAACCACTCCTTTATATTTCTTCTTTTGATACGGGAGTTGGCGCTTCTAGTAGAGGTACTGACACCTGCACTTAGCCTTGAGGTTCTTATGGGAAGTTACTCATTGGTGACCTTTATCTGCAGATAGTGAAAACTGTCATTCAGAGGAGTAATTTTTACGTGGGACCTACTCGTCATCATGATGGATCCTTATGGAATCATCCTGGGCATGGATTAGATTTCTATAGTTCACGCCCAGCTCGAATGTCGTCACAAGTGAGTTAGAGGCGTGCACACTGATGGGACGAGGTTCACCATTCTAGGTGAACGAGACCTCATGGCAGAGCAGATGGAAACTCTGAGTAGGAGACCCTAACCTTTATCTCACCAGTTGGTGAGCATGGCGCTCGGAGCAGCAAATGCTACAAGCACCTAGATCCATATCGTTGTACAGGACTACATGGACGTCTTTCCCGAGGATGTCCCGGGACTACCTCCAAGCTGAGAGATGGAGTTTTGAATTGACATGTAGCTGGGGATGACCTCGATATCATGTGCAGTATATCGGATGGCACCCACTGAGCTTCGGGAGCCATGAATTCAGTTGGACGACCTTCGTGAGAAGGGATTCATCTGGCCCAGTGTGTCCCCATGGGCATCTCTAGTTTTGATTGTGAAAAAGGAAGATGGGAGTCTGCAGATTTGTGTGGATTATCATCGCCTGAATCAGGCCACGATAAAGAACAAGAACCCTCTCCCAAGGATTGGAGACCTCTTAGACCGGTTTAGGGGTGCGAAGTCATTCTCCAAGAATGATCTTACATCCGGCTACCACCAGTTGTGGGTTTGTGAGGCTGACATACCGAAGTTGGCTTTCCATTGTCGTTATGGGCATTACATGTTTTTGGTGATTCCCTTTGGCATCATGAATACCACCTCTGTTTTCATGAATTTGATGAACCAGATATTCCAGCCGTACTTGGACCGGTTTTTGGTTGTCTTTATTGACGACATACTCATCTACTATATGACGGAGGAGGTGCATGTGGAGAATTTGAGTATGGTTCTATACATACTCCGAGAGCACCAGCAGTATGGGAAGCTCTCAAAGTGTCAGTTCTGGATTAATTAGGTTCACTTTATGGGGCATGTCATTTCAGAACATGGTTTGGTCGTAGATCCCGCAAATATAGAGGAAGTGCTTTCTTGGGATCCCCCCAAGAATGCGTCAGAGGTGTGGAGCTTCCTTGGTTTGGTAGGGTACGGCAGGAGGTTTTTAGAATATTTCACGAGGATTGATGCCCCTTTCACCGCACTGACAAGGAAGGGACGACCGTTCACCTAGACTGATTAGTGGCAGAAGGTCTTCAAGGAGTTGAGACAAAGGATGACTAGTGCTCCAGTGTTGAGGCTACCAGAAGAGGGTGTTGAGTTCATGGTATATTGCGACGCTTTAGGAGATGGTATTGGGTTCATGCTAATGTAGCAGCGGGTAGTGATTTCATATGGGTTGAGGAAGTAAGGGCCCCATGAGCTGAATTATGTGACCCACGATTTGGATCTGGCAGCCGTGGTCTTCGCCTTGAGGTTATGGAGACACTACCATCTGGGTGAGCATTTTTCGGTCTACTCAGACCACCAGAGCCTCAAGTACATCTTCACTCAGAGGGATCTGAATCTGAGGTAGAGGCATTGGCTAGAGTTTCTACAGGACTATGATTTTGAGATAGTCTACACTCTAGGGAAAGTAAATGTAGTAGCATATGCTCTTAGCAGGAAGTCCCAGGCTCGGTTAGTTGGGTAAGATTTCGAGTAGTTGGATTCCCTAAGGCTAAACTTGGTGGAGCAGGAGGGTACAGCTTTTCTACTGTCGATGGTGTTGACTCCTTAACTCTTTTAGCATGTGAGAGAGTCGCAGTGGGGGGATGTTGACAGTGAGGTAGAGCATGATCAGATATCCACGGGTGACGCACCCGATGGGTATTCTAAAAGAGGGAATCATGAGATCATGTTCCAGGGGCGAGTTTTAGTACGAGTAGAGATACAGGAGGAGGTGATGCGGGAGTTCCACACTTCTCCCTTGGCTGTACATCCTAGTGTGGGGAAGATGTACAGAGACATTCAGCGGTAGTTTTGGTGGTTTGGCGTGAAGCGAAGCATAGCTGAGTTTGTTTCTCAGTGTCTTACCTGTCAGTAGGAAAAGGCAGAGCATCAGGTTATGGCAGGGTTGTTGTAGCCCCTTGATATCCCAGAGTGGAAATGGGATGGCATATCTATGGACTTTGTCACAGGGCTCCCGCGCACATCTAAGGGCCAGGACTCCATTTGGCTGATAGTAGACCGACTCACAAAGTCGGCGCACTTCCTTGCCATCAGGGAGCAGAGTTCGGTGGAGGGTCTGGGCAGCTTTACATTCAGGAGATCATCTGCCTTCATAGAGTACCCTCGACGATCATCTCCGACCAAGACGCATGGTTTACGTCACGATTGTGGCGAGGCCTACATGAGGCATTCAGTACTCAGCTGCAAATGAGTACAACTTTTCACCCCCAGACCGACAGGAAAACAGAGCACACAATCCGGGTGTTGTAGGATATTCATAGGGCATGCGTGTTAGACTTTGGCCTAAGCTGGCAGGATCACCTACCCTTGGCGTAGTTCGTGTACAAAAACAGTTCCCACTCTACTATCGGCATGGAACCTTTTGAGGCCCTCTACAGGTGACCCTAAAGGTCACTGTTTTGTTGGACGGAGGTTGGGGAGACCTCTCTCGTGGGCCTAGAATTGGTGCAGGCAACGACAGAAGAGGTGCAGGTCATTCATGAGCAGATGAGGACGGCTCAGAGCAGACAGAAGTCCTACACAGACCATCATCGCAGGCTATTGGAGTTCAAGTAGGGGGACCATGTATTTTTTAGAGTCTCTCCACGTCGTGGTACATGGAGTTAGGCTAGGGTGGAAAGCTATCCCCGAGGTTCATTGGGCCCTTTGAGATTGTTTGCATGGTTAGTGAGGTCTCCTACCATCTTTCTTACCCCCACAGCTGCAGAGGGTTAATTACGTCTTCCACATGTCGCAGCTGAGGAAATTCATGCATGACCCCACACACATTATTGACTGGCGAGAGCTGGACATCGAGGTTGGAGCCACCTTTGCAGAGCACCCGCTGGCGATTGAGGACTGAAAGGAGTGGACACTGCGTGGACAGACCATTCCTTTGGTTCATGTGTTGTGGCAGCATGGGAGGGTGCAGTAGAGCACCTGGGAACGAGAGAGCTAGACGTGAGCTCAGTATCCAGAGTTTTTATTATATTTTTTTTTTTCGGGGATGATAAACTTGAAGGGGGAATGATGTAAGAACCCTAGTTTTGAGCCTGTAAGACTTTGAAATTTTCTTGATGTTATTCCAGAGCAGGGCGTTCAGACGGTGTGTGATTCCGAGCCATGGTGTGGCCATAATTAAATTTTAAGTGTGTTCACACTGTACATTCCAAATAAATAGAATAACTCAAAAAAGGTTGCTCATATGGGAAAACTGAGGGCATCGTTGAGTCCGGAGTGTGCCGTTTACCCTTGGAGCGGTGTAACTTTCACGGGCGCGACCCTTCTGTGGAAAACGCCACCAGGGGCATTTTCGTACTTTAGCGGCCTCAACAGTGAACTTTACCACTTCTGAAAGGAGTCTCAGATTAAAATTATGAGATCGTCGTTACACTCAGAACGTGTATTTTACCCTAAAGGAGGCTTAACACCGACCGCGCCAAAAGTTTGGTTACGGATCCTATTGGTCGAGGTTTAAGTGTATCTCTACTTAAATACTTCTCCCACCCCTCCTCCTCCTCCTTCCCCCTTTTATCTCCCTACTGGAGCCCTATCAACAAGCATCAATCCCCTCTCCCCACATCTCCAAGGTGCAGCGGCTCCGGCGGATCGTCGGCGAAGCGACGGGCTACGCCCTATGAGGTAGGCTCATCTTTTTTTTCGTTTTTAATTTCCACAACTACTTCAAATGAAATTATTTGCATCAAAATGCTATTCAATCATTGATCGAAGCACATAGTTGTGTAGGATTCGATCCAAACCTTATAACGCTCTTCTCGGATCAAAAATCCGAGTCTCGGGGTGCTCGGGTCGCCAGAGATGTTTTCCGGCCAATTACCCTATTTTCCAGTGGATCCTGAGGTTTCTGACAGGCTTCAAGCGGACTGGGACGGTGGCAGGCAACGGCGGTCCCAAGCGGTGGTAGTCCAAGGTTGCAGCGGTCCCGAGCAGTGGTGGTCTCCAGGCTGCGGCGGTGGTCGTAGGCGGCGGCGGTCCCAGGCAGCGGCATCTGGCGGAGGTCATCAGCGCGGGTGGACTGTGGGTCGCGGCGCGTGACCCCATGGGGGAGACCAAGACACGCCTTCTGCAGGTCTCCGCACGGGACATCGACCGACCACGAGGTTTTTTTAGAGCTGGTGGATCACGAGTCCACGGCCAGGCCGCGCAGAAGGGCCGCTGACCGGGCCGGTAGGCGCGGGCCGGTCCAGCCCTAAGGTGGGTTAGCCCCTTGCCTTCGGACACCCGTATATTTCACTACGGGTGTAGGATTCGCGCTCCCTCTATGATAGAGCTATCCTCGAGTCGAGCCTAAGTCTTTGATATGGCCTTGGGGATTTTTAATTCCAGATACGAGGGTTTGGTGGCACGACACACTGTTAAGTGTTGTTTAGCACCTCGCCGGGATTCTTCTTTCATATGGCGCAAACACATCCGGAGTTTGTCTAAAACACCTTCAGCGGCGTTGTGACCCCAGCATCGAGATGAAGTGGTCCAGGGTGGTTTCAAGCATTGATGTCGTAGTTGAGGCGCGGGCCCCATGGGCCGTCTTTTATGTTGTGATCAATGTTTTGAGACTTTTTCATCAGATGTCTATTCGGGGCAAATGAGTAGTCGTTTCGGCATGTTTTTCCGAGAGCATCATGATGGCGCAGTTCACCCTTACTCTTTCGGGACCGAGGTCTGGGCCCCAGAAGACTCCGTATGGGAATAAAGCGGTGTTGGATAACCTTTTCATCAAGATATCATTTCCAGTGAGTAAATAGTCTATCTCACATGTTTTTCCACAAGGATTACAATGGTGTAATTTGTTTGGTCATGTAGAGCCTCTTTAAAGATCTCATTAAATGTGGAAATGTGAAAGGGAATTGGTAATAGGTTACTTTGACGCACTCTGACACAATGAATGGTCACGATGCTAGCGACACCCAGTGATTGTGTGGGTAGTGTGGAGTTATCGGACCAGTTTCGGGTTTACCCTCCAGCAGGGCTAGGCAGTGGGTTACCCACTGGCGTATCCGAGTTCACCCTCCAGTGAGGTTGGGCAGTGGGCTACCTGTTGACCTTAGGGTTTACCCTCCAACGGAGTTGGGCAGTGGGTTACACCTTGAATTTAGGGTTTACCCATCAGTAGGGCTGGGTAGTGGGTCACCTGAAGACCTTCTAGGGTTTACCATCCAGTAGGGTTGGGCAGTGGGTCACTCGATGACCTTTTGGGGTTTACCCTCCAGTTGGGCTAGAATGTGGGATACCTGATGACTTCTTTAAAACTCAGCCCTTTCTAGGAGGTTAGTCACTGACTTTTCTCTGTGTTTACCGGAGCGGTATCCTTGGTTGCACGATTCAGCGATGAGATAGCTTTGACGTGCGGAAGGTTCGACATCAGTGATGGATATCCGTAGAACTGTTGGCGACTTATCCTGGTCTGAGCTTGGAGATGGAGATCCCCTTACACACTCGTTTTGGTTTCATGTTGTGCATATATATATACACCCTATTTTTTCTCACTCCTTGGGTTTGGTTACTCTCCTTATAGTAGGGGTGAAGACACGTGTGGTATGCCACGTGGTTTCCGTGTCTAGCTCCTCTTGGTTGGACGAATCCACTCCCTTTATTTTGTTGGGGTGAGTTGCTCTCTATTTACTGTACTCTTTCATTGTTCCTTGTTCTGTCTACTACTCACTGTTTTAGTACCTCCTTTGTTTCTCCCTAGAGATTTCATGGCATCCTACTGAGTATCTTTATACCCACCCTTACATTGTATTTTCTTTCACTTGGTGTACCCTTGTAGATGACAGACAAGTCGATTGAGACTACAGATGAGCGTAGAGGACACAGGATCTTGGGATGCATTCAGTGGTTGTAGTATAACTTTTAGGTGTGACACTGACTAGTTTTTTACATTTTTTTTACCTATTTCCAGGTTGTGGCACCTTTCGGGCTGGGGAAGTGTTTTCCCCTTTTTCTGTTTAGTATCTTGTCAGTACTTTTTAGCACTTTACTTTTTCTATTTAGAGGTTGATGCATGACTGTGGTTGGGATATAGTTGTTTGTCCTTTGGTTTTCTTTTTTACTCTGCACTTCTGCATTTATTGGGTTGTGTGTGTGTGTGTGTGTGTATAGGTACTTAGGCAAAGGCCTCCCCGAGATTGTTATGCCTTCATTGCTTGTTGCTAGCCCCTGGCCTATGGAGGCATGCTTGGGGTAGTTGTGGCTTGAGACCGGTAGGGTCCGGTCGTGACAGTACTAGTTACAGTGGTTAGGCCCTACAATAAATAGTATTGTGGATTCATGTGTTCTTTAGTTTTTTCTCTATTGTATTAATCTTTTATATCCATAATAAAAAACTTTATATTATTCCCACCCATGAAATATAAAATTGTATGAAACACCTAAAATACCTATGTTGTTCTTCATTTAGTTTTCATTAAATCTTTGCCTCTCGGTCTCTCTTTTATGGTGTGTATGAAAGTGTTTAAATATGTGTATAGAGTGATTTTTCTACTCATTTCTAGGTACATCATAAATATGGGTTTGTTCTAATTTGATGGATCCAAAAAAATTCTATGCTTTTGTATGATCTTATGGATAACTTCTTGGGTTGTTTTCAACCCAAAAAATGGTATCATGTCTCTGTTTTAGAGTTTAGAATGACCTAACCCTGAAATTTTTTTAGATCTTAGTTTATTAGCATCATTATATGCATTCACATTTAATATAATTCATGTAATATGTTCCTAATATATCATACATGTTTCATATTTAGTGTGAGAAAATTGATTTTAGGAGGATGAAATTGGATAAGGCTATGGTCTTGGTGAAGATGTTTTATGGGATGTATTTTAGATTTTGAAAGAGGCATATAGTGGTTTTTTTACTGTACAAGAATCTTGATCTTCTGCTGACTCTAAGAAAACTAGATCAGTGAATAATTAATAATGATAAAGGATATATATAGAAGAATTAGAGTATATCTAGATTTCAATAGCCTAGAAAATGGACTATAACATCATTATAGTGAAGAATGTATCAAAACATATATGATAAGAACAATAAAATGAACAGTGAATTTATATTTCAATAATGTAAAAATGATCTAGCCTCCATTGGAATTGGTAATTTAAATGTGTATATATTAAGAGTTGGAACTATTATAACATCCATCACTCCTAGAATTATGAGATGTGATAATTACTAGAGCCAGTAACTCAATTGGTATGACTGAATTACTGTTTTTGTAATTCTGATATCTAATTATAAATAAGTATATTCAACATAATTATATTGAGAATTCTATTCAAAATTCATATAGAATGGATGGTATAGTATATTTTGTTTCATGGAACATTTATATGAACTTGAAAGGAATGGATATAATCTGAAATATTCTACAGGAAGGTGGTCCTATGTGTAAGAATTATGGACAGCAATTCCACATAATGAACAAATGTAGTAAGAGAAGAGTTAATTCTAAAAAACATGCTTCTAGAAGTGAGTCTAAAAATGTAGTTTTCAAATATAAGAGTGGTATTATAATGGATTTCTCTAGCCTAATCTAGTCTCAAATTATGGGTTTTCGATCTTCATTTTAGATTTCATTCGAGGGGAGTATGAGATATTATACTTCCATAAGATTGACCAGAATGCATATTATGAATGGTCATTCTATCAAGATAGTTCGTTTGGGGGATGTTCATTCCCATAAATTTGATGTTATACTCTTGTAATTTCAAATTGGGAGGCACATATTTATTCTAAGGAAGAATTTATTTCATAAATTAAGTTTGATTAGGCAGGTTTTTGTGAAACATTTGTTTATGGGGTAAGGAAAAGTAAATGTGGTTTCATAGTGGTGGCCAAAGGAGAGAAATATATAAAATTATACGTACTATAAGTTTTGGAAGGTGAAATACATGATAGAAAATAACATTTACAATTTTCATTTATGATCACCTTGGTCCCTTAATTGAGAACGATATAAAATTCCTTACTACTAAAGAAATATTTAAGATCAAAAGTATAGAGTATGGAAAATGTGAATATTGTATCCATAAAATATAGTGTAAGGATTCATTTCAAATGGAATGAATGTTTTAAAAGGATCAGAATATAAATTTGGTTCATATGGAAATATAGGGCCTAGCTCTATTTCATTCTCATAGAGGTTTATTATTTATATTACCTTCATTGATGTTTAATCATTAATGGTGGGTGAGTTATTTCATAGGCATAGGTCTAAAGGTCTAGGATCCTTCATTCGATGGTTATTCATGGTGGAATAAGAGATTATATGTTAATTAAATATTTTTGGATTAAAAATGTTAATGAATATGGAAGAAGGGAATTATAATGGTTTTATTGGAGAAATTTTATATAGTTTGATAATATTATACTATAATGGGATGTGTCATTATGGTTTTAAATTTTTGGAGGGAATTTTGGTTTTTTTCAATTGGTGGATTCCTTATTCAATGATCCAGGTATTGAAAAAATATTATTCAAATATGAATATACTTGAGAGGTTCTTTTTTTACTTAAGGGGAATCATGGTGTGAAACCCAAAGCTCAATAGAAGACTAGATGCTTGGATGATCTATTCAGAATGCTTCTACTTCACGAGGTTGTCGGTTTCCCTCATCAGTTGGCCTATGGAGTGGGAGGAAACCCAAATAACTAGTATGACCCATCAGGTACCTCGTGATGTTTGAATAGAGATTCCTACCTGTTAGGTCTCACCTCCCATCTGAGGATCGTTCAGTGGCAAGTCGGTGGGCCACTGGATAGATAATAAGGCACATTGTTCATCATTTAATGAAGGTATTTTCATAACTTTTTACCATTGAGGGTCACTATGGATTTATTCCCTTTACTCAAATATTTAAGATAATTTTGGATTAAATCTACACACTTCCCCACCATAGAGTCTCCTTTGATCCACGAAGGATTTTTCCCAAATAATCATTAAATCAAGGTTAGATCCCTTATTTTCCATCAATATTAACCACTTCCACCATCCTATGGTGATGGATCATGTTGTCATCATCATGGATGAACCTCTTGGTAAGTTGTTTCCATTATGATCCATTGAAATATTAATTCTCCTCAGATCCTCCCTCCTTTAATCGTCTTGGTCACCAAATGATCCTTGATGTATTTTATCAAAAAGTATAAAATGAAAATTTCATTATGTTATGATGTAATTGTCCTAGTTAGATGGTTATTTGGATCGCCATGGATAGAGTTGTCATGTGATGATGAATGGGTGTTATTGAAAGGTGTTTTGAAGACAAAATTTACCTTTATAATTCATTCTATGGTCTATGGTAAATATGTTTAAAATTGATCATTGTTCATTAAATTTATTTGGGGATTTTTCTCATCTTATAACCGATAGTGTTCAAGGAGTGGCATGAACTCCTTTGGATAATGTTGTGGCTAAATTGAATCATTAGGTTGGATTCTTCTGGAGTTTCAAATTTTGTAATATTAAAAGGGGATTTTTCTTATTGTCATGTGATGAGTATATTTCTTTAAATGAAGTCCAAAGTGTGAGATAGACCTTCCATGAATGGTTTTTTTAGGTTCCAACTAAGTGGTGATGTCCAATAAGAATTTCAGCATGTGTTTATTCATATTTGAATGTGTATTTTTGTAAATATTTTTATTAATTTTAATTTAGTTATAATTAATTAACTTGAATATGTTTCCTTTATAAGTACATTATGGAAATATTTGGAGGTATAATGGACTTGATAAAACACATAATATTTATTGGGATTTTTTCTCTTTGGGTTTGACTTTATATGAGGTAATTTATCATGTATACTCTACCCTATGGAATTATGAATTTTATTTATTTTCATGTGGTATGAGGTTCCCCACCTTGGGCGAATGACCATTAATTTCATAATGTTTTATAAATTCTTAATTAAATAAAAGAATAATTCCATATGTAATTGGAAAAAGTTACAAGGGCTATGATGGAACCATGGGCACTAGATTTATGCCAGCCTCTGATGGACATGTCTAGATAAATAATGAATACCTTGAATTTCATTGAAAACATAGGGTGTGTGGATGTGCTACGTAAGATCTTGAGATTATGAGACCATGTTGATTCCTTGATCATGTTTTATTACGTGTGTACCCCCATGGGACCATATTTGAGTATGATCACATGATTGTGTATAAATATGGTTTCAGATAATCATTATTTATGTGAAAATATATTTCATTATTTCATATGTCATATAGTGTATGAACATGTTTCCTATATAAATTTAAATATAAGATAGATATAATGACTAATTCAATGATTGTTCTTAGAGTGGTTAATATAACATGTTTGACATGTTGATTACATGTGATTACTTGTCATTTTTATAAATCATGATGATACACTGTGTTCTTGTGTATATAAATACTCATCCTATTATTTGATATGTCATATTTCCTTTGGAGGTATAATTTTGGTATTGAAATAAGGTGGATTATCATGTTGTGGCTTCCATTATAGGAGGATGTGTGTATTTATTATGGTGATGACAATGATGGATCCATACAGAGTGTTAGGGAATAAATACATAGATGCCTGAACTGTGACAACAAATTTGGGGTATGAAGGACTTTTGGATTTCTTGTGGATTTTGAGTGTCATTTTCTCTCAATACCATATGTATGTTAGGTGATGTGTATTCTCAATTCCTTGAGCGCTTCGAGTGACATGTTGTCTTGATACTATGTGTTTGTCGAGTGATGTGTTGTATCAATGCCTTTTGGATACCAAGTGATATGTTTCTCCATGCCTTTTTCACTAACCTTGTGGATATATCTTGAGTATACCGACATATGTAGGACTCTATTCTAAAATGGATCCAAATATGGTACAACTTAACGTTCATGGTGGCTTGGTAAGAATACAACTTATTAGTATATGATTATGTTTCCATGATTTTAATTTTTTAGTTATTTTATATGTTTTCATAGTTGTATATTTATAGTTTAATTTCCACTGATATTATCACATTAATGTATAGTTCATCTTACCAATTGTGTTCTAAACCATGTTCTTGGTGTCTTTCTAAGTTTTACTCAAACCCTGCTCTGACAGCCATGGAACTTGGGCACCCAAGTATCCCTCACTTGTCGTAGGAATATGATAGGTTGAGTCTCATGTTGATTGTTGAGTTGAAAAGATCACTTAAAGTTTGGAGATTTTTATAAGGTGACTCTGGGAATTTTAGAGTATCTTTTACTTTTTATTTTCTTTACCTGTATATGTGATTATCATGGTGGTTGATCAGTGCTGTTGTGTGTAGGTATGACTATTGAAGATATTATTTCCCTATCAATTCATATTATTTGTATATTATTGGTATATATGTACATTTATTTTATATTATATATTTTTGGTTTTTTAATGTTATTGTGTACTCCGTTGTAGGGTATAGTCTTGTCTTGTTTCAACTTGATATCCAAACTTCCAGTCAACTACCTTTGGTACATAGGGAGATACACCTAAGGTCATGTGGAATTCCATATTAGATCAAATTATTCAGGATATTATTTTATACATACCCTGGACTCCAAAATATAACTAATTCACAAAGAGAATGAATTTTACATTAGTATAGATAGAAAGGAGAAAGAGGTTACATGTTTGTATTTTAAAGGATTTTAGGGTTAAGGGTGTGAATTTTGATGACTAATTGGTGAAAATGAATCCTTATTCTCTATTTGGGGATTAATATATATATAATTATATTGGCCTAGAAATAATATTCAAAGTTGTATTCTCAAATTCATTGTTTCACTTTTTAGGTGTACATTAATGTTAAATAAATAGAAATATGTTTGCTAATCCATGAGCTTGTTTCTTTATAAGGTAAGGCCAAAAATACATAAAAGTTTTACTATGGGATAACTCATTTAAAATGTTTGTGATATATTATAATTTTATCCTTAAGTAAGTGTCATTTTGTAATGATCAAAACAAAGTAGAAGTTCTAGAAGAGATAACAAATTCATCCCAATATGAAGTTCAGCTGAATAGAAGTATAGAAGTTTCAGAAGATCTGAAAATTAAATGGAGTACAATAGTTCATAAATAAAAAAATATTGAAAATATATTTGATAAGTTTCAATAATTGGTTTAGGTCCATAATTACTAGGGTCATCATAAACTATGGTATCCCTAATTATAGATCTGAAAGGTGATGTATCAAAAGCAATGGTTCCAGAAGGAGTTAATCCATATAGTATACTATGAACTTATACCATGATTCTGCTCCAAGTTTAGGGATATAAAAGTGGAATAAAATCTTTTCCTAATACAAACAATGGAGAATTTAAAAGTCCAAAAGTGGATCCATGTCTATATCACTTGAGGTAGTGGGAGTTAACCATGTTTGATGAAATATATTCCTTATATATTTTGTATCATGGGAGATGATAAAATTACCTTCTCTGAGATGTGTCCTCCCAAAAAAATGGATTTTTCAATTAAAGGGGGAAGAAAATAGTAGATAACAATATAAGGAAATTCGTTTCATAAAGAGTGTTCAATGAATAGAAGGTATATATTTTTATAATATCTTTTATCTTGTTTTTAAACACATAACATTTTAGACGATACATGGAATGGATTCCATAGAAGGGTTATATATAGTGCAGTTATATTTCAAATCATTTTTTCGTATTAAATACATATATAAAGAGATTTACATATAGAAACTATATGTCCATATAAATAAAAAAACCAGGATCATGTGTGTAAACTAAATGGGAGACTTTATTGGATAAAGTAATCCCAAAGGTAGTAAAACCAGAAGATCAATGCCTTTATCAAGAAATGGTTGTTTATCAAGAGGAAGCATGTCATTTTACATCCATAAGGTGTTAAATGGCGGTATATTCATCATAAATTTTCATTATACCGAATACATTCTCTTAGTAGTTCCAAAGAATTATTCTTTTGAGGAGATGAAGGGTAAATTGTTATAAATGGTCAAGATAAAGGATCTAGGTCTTGTTAAATAGATTTTTGGAATATATATTATAAGAGAATTTATGTTTATTACTTTTATTCCTAAATAAGTCATAATATATCCTCTATGTGGTATAATTATTTATAATTAGTGGACTAAAACTGGTTACCACCACCTTGGATGGACACATTATGCTTATTAAGGGGAAGTCACGTAGAAAAAGAAAAAAAATATGCTTAGTTTATGTAAAAGTTTAAATTTCCATTAGTTGTCATTATCTTGATATATAACATGGTTTCTATATAGTTGTACATTTAAAATATTTTTGGATTTGTTAAGAGTTTCATGTAAAATTTAGGAAGAGAACTTTGGGAAGAAGGAAAGTGGATCCAACAATGTATCAATGTTTTTGAATGTTTTCCTCTCTATTTTGGAATAAAAGGACCACTAGAGTTGTTTTAAGATTATAGAATTGGGTAAGACATAGAAACTCAATGATAAACCACTATATATGTTTTCACCTATAGAGGAACATATTTGAGGTATATATCTGTGTTTTAACTCATAGTTTCACTTTGAACAATGAAGGAAGAGTACATTTCACTAAAATAATCTAAGAAGTAACAAATTTTCAAGAAGAAGATATTAAAATATATTAAAATAGGGAAATTTTATGGGAAATTGTTTAGTTATTGAACTACTAAAATAAAATTATATAATAATATGATGTATATTCTAGGAAGAATTATATTTAGCTGATGTGTGACTTCATACAGATGTTGTTGGAGGAAATAGTGTTGGATCTATGAAAGGATAATCAATTTTTGAATCGCATATATATATTGACCATGGTTGTAGTTAAGGATATATTAGGGTGGCCTTATTACTCCATTGGGATGGAAAGACTAAAAGAATACTGGGGGAAATTTTATCTACAAAGGAAGAGTTGGAGTTGATGATTTTTGTGGATATATATAGAGGACTTTTTGGTGAAGCATGAAAATGATTTTAAAGTTATATATTGTAATGTTCCATCATGTGAAATCCATATTTCAACTATGTATAGGATCTTAAAAAATAATTGAATCCATATGTCCAATTTTTAAAACATGATGGTGATGGTGAAGGGATGTAACTAAGGTCCAAAACTCTGGAAGTTGGTAGAATAAAATAAGAATTCTGAAAATTAATCTCAAATGGGGTAAATTATATCTATGACATAACATAAATGTTAAAAGGGGCATAAAATTAAAATTATAGGACATATAATATAAATATAATATAGATAGTTCATAATTTCATACTCTTTGTGGGAGGGAGGATTTATGTAGGTGGTTACCTTTGACTAGGAGAAGGGATTCCCATTAAGAATGGATCTAAGGGGAATACCCTCTATAAAGATAGGAATGTGGTAATACTTATTTTATTTGTTATAACCTACTAAAAATATTAGGTTGGGGTTATTTTTTCTTTATAATTTTCACTATTTCAGTCATCTTACACTTCCTTTATAAAATAATTTTTCAATTCCCCTAATAGAGTAAGACTTCATTTTATCCATGTGATATAATTTCTTAATCATTACATTATTTTCCTTCAATCATTGTCTTCATGGATTTTCTGTCTAGTTTGTAGAAAATTGTTGTGGTGTGTAGTTGGTGTGACTTTTGATCTTGTTGCGAGATACATCCTAGAAGTGGGTTTGTTCTTATTTGGTGGTTATGGACTTTTTCTATCTTTTGTATGTTTCATAGGATAATATTCAGTTTAAAGTTTTAGACCCAATATTTTTTTTTTTTCATATTCTCAGAAGGATATTTACAAATTTATCCAAATAAGTAACACCTAATAGATGTGAAATATATAACTGATGTGAAATGAATTATAATGTATTGACATTAATGATTAAGAAATTGGATAAATGATAAATTGGGATCATAGTGAAAGAAAATAGTCATCCAGTGACAAATATATATGACCTTATTTTTAGATAAAAACACAAAATAGATATGCAAATTAATTTCACATAATGATTCTCTTAGTTTGAGGAATAAAAATGGAATTTTTGTTCTATGATCACTCATAAAATATATAAATTTATAAGGAGTGAATATAAAATTTATACAGATAAGATACAAGATTCTAAATAATAGGATAAAGAAATATGGTGAGTATTCATACCATCTCAAATAAAACAAATTCCATAAGTGTGATCATTTATATCCAAGGGGTGACAAAATAGTCATAATTTACTCCCCTAAAGTCTTAAAATATCATCCTATTTATCCCCTTAATGTTAAAAGTAAAAGATTTATTGATTAATTTATTGAGAAAAAAACATTAATTTTTGACTTATACGATATGTGTATCATGTTTCTAAAATATTAGTTATTGAATTTTGTTTTTTATATCATTATATTTGACATTATTATCCCTAAGGTAAAATTTATAGGTTCTTAATGTTTATTAGGAATCAAAATTCATTAAAACGTAAGGATTATAATTAATACATCATATGTTATTTAATAGGGGTGTTAATATTTCCATTCGATCTATTTGTATAATGTATGATGAATAGGGTCTTTACTATAGTGAAATGTGCTTCCATTTTAGCTAATATTCGGCCTTATCTATATTATTTAATTAAGACTAAAAAATATGAATCCATGTTAGGAGAAATAGGATAAATTTTGTTAAATCAATTATCTTTATCCGCCCCTCTTGAAAATTAGTTTTCCTAAACTCATTAACCTATGTACCCCCCAAAAAGAGAAAGATAAGAAACATTAAATTCATCACTAATACCATACTCATGGGAAATTAAATTTTCAATTAATTTTTATTAATTTCATCATGCACATGGAAATGTTTTTCTTATACTCTTCTGATATTTGAATTATATTTATTTGTAAAACATTACATTAACTGGTGACGTAATATTAATTAAAAAATATTGAATATCAAATATTTTCAACCTCTTTTTTCCATACCAATATATTTATGTGTCATTCACAAAATGAATTTCTTCTTTACATGGTTTTTTTGTAAATATTTATATGATTTTCCCACTCATAATTTCTCTTTATTATAAATTTATAAAGACTAGATTAATAGGATGATGGAGTTGAATAAAAAAAATAAAAGATGAGAGTTGATGAGTTGATTTTTTAGAACTATTATAAGAAAAAACCATGTAGGGGAGACAATACTCCTAATTTCTCATATTTTTCATAATAATTTTCCTCAAGATAATTAAGATAATCCTATTTACCACCTTATTTTCTCTATGTTATTTTTGGTGACATGTGATAGATAATATTAACATTATAAATAACTTACATCATAATGTTTTTCTAACATTACATAGATATTTTACATCTATAACAAAAATAATTATCCTTGGTATTCCATTTATCATTACAGAATCCTACAAAAATAAGTGTTCTGTACAATATGTAACTGTAACACCCCAGGTAAATAAAGAAAATGAAATTTTTATATTAATCCATATTTGTGAATAAAATGTTAATATTAATTTAAAGGTAACTCTATGGTTTATGGCGTACCCAATATGCAACAACGAGTTTCTTTGAAATCTTACATTGCACTCTAATAATAAAATAATATTATTTTAAATGGTAGTTAACACGTATCCATTGTATTGGAAGGAATGAATTTAAATAACTAAAATATGGTTATTTATGTTTGTTAAATGTTTTTACATTAATCCAACAAAAGATAAAGGCTTAAAATATGAAATGAATTCAATCTTAATCATAATTACTCTAATATTCACTAAAAGGTCGATTTATCACCTTTTGATGGCGAACCCTCTTTAAAAATAGTTTTGGTCACTCTTGTACATTCTCTTGGACCAAATAAAATCTTTATTTAGAATCGGGACATCAAAATTTACTTTGTGTAACTTTTTGGTATTTTTCTGATAAAGTTCAATTTTTAATGAATAGTGAAAACTGTTGTATTTTAATTGAAAACCACTTTTTAATCTAATTTATTTATATGATTATATTATCTTTTGAATTGGTTTTAAAGTGAATTTACAATATATGTTTACCATTTAATCCAATTGTGGTCATTGTAATTAATCTCACTTTGAAATTGGACTTAAACTAGGGTAAATATTTTAATAGATATTGTTTCTTAAAAACACGCTATTCGTTTGGACAGCGGGAATTAATTATTAAATTAATTAATTCAACTTATATGTTTTGAATTTTATAAAATAGACATCATTTTTGAATTCTGAATATCAAATATATCATAGGGTGAATTTTTGGTATTTTTCTAAAAAACTTCAATTTTTGATAAATAGTGAAACCACTAAGTGGTAGTTAAAAAACTGATTTTTTGTTTAAATGAAACATTACCACTTCTGTGATTTTATTTTCAAAAATCCGACAAACATGGTTTTCATTAGGATGTAAAATGTGGTTCAATAGGATTAAAATAATTTTTGGTGAATAGTAACTTTTAAGTTTTATTAATCGCGATTAAAGGTAATTAGTATAATTTAAGGTAAAAATAATCTTTTAATAATATGAAATGACCTTGACACATGTACTACCCTTATTGGATGAGTCATGGCCGACCAATACAATCCATGGGTCAACTTGGGGACCCCATGGAGCCACATTGGTTGGAAAAAGACATTAATAACTTTTTATTTAAAGTTAAAATTAAAATGGCACAAACATGTATTGTTTTATTAAAACAATTTTTACATGGGGTTATACAAGTCATATTTTTGACTATAAATATTCATTAGATATATAAAAATATTTCCTAAATAATTATAGTTTTTTATAATTTTTTGACATTAAATAAATTAAATTATTTATGACACCATGATTATTCAGCGATTACCTCATTATTTAACGATTTAAATAAAATGAAATGATAATGTAAACTCTAAGACCTAAACATGTAAAAAAACCTATTGGATGGGTGGATTTAGAAATATTATCACCTTATCTTTGAAATATATAATTTTGGGACCCTTAAAATCCGAAAATCGTTTTATAATAAAGTAAAAGTTTATAACTTTCCAAGAGTGCCTCTCCTCTCCTCTTATAAAAGGCCCCCACCTCTACCACCTTACCCACACCATTAAAGCCTTTTTCTCGGCCAACCCCTGCCCATTTCATCTCTCCAAATCCCTCTCTTCATCATTGAAGCCTCACCTTTGGCAGAATGCTCTTCAAGAAACCCTTTTGGTTCAAACCAAGAGGAGTTACCCGATTTTAAGGTAATGTCTTCACTTGTGTTCTTTTGTTTTATTTTGCTTCTCCAACCCTATAAACTCATTTTATTCCTATATTTTGTAACAACACAAGTATCTTAAATATACTTGTATGTTTTTATGCAAAGTATTCAGGATACACTTACACACACCTTCGTCTAATGGTTAAAGAACATACTGTTTCTGTGGATGGCGAATTTCTACCTCATGAAACGATGATTGTTCAATCCTATCTTAACACCTTTCATGGTGGCCATTATGATGTCACTATATTTTATATATCATATATATGGTATTTATGTTTTCTATATGATTATGAATTTTATATTGAAAACATTCATTTGTGCTGTTCATGTTGTGAAAATGTGATAATTTCATACGAGGAAGTGTGGACTACCGCCCCCTCAAGTGATGTGACTCGTTCATGCAATACATGGAATGTATAACGAATGAAATTAATGAACATATGTGACCTATATAACATATATATTATACTGGAGTTATTATATATATATCTCTAAATTATTTTTAAATCCATTAATATGACAATGAAATGAAAGTAACGTTCATGCGTACATAAGGCCTACCGTCCCCATGAAGGGTGCATTTCATTTCTTTTTATCTCCAAATGTTATGGAGTAGTATAAAATGAATATGTAATGGATATATAAGATATTTAAATCATTAATAATATTCTGGAGATTATTTACTTATAACAACATGGACAATCATTTTTCAAACAAGTTCATTTTTGACTCATCTACCAAACATTGACAAAAACGTCTGATATGAACTCACATTATTAACCAATTATTATAACATTATAATATTGGATACGTACTGAATAAAAATATTTAAAATAGGCCCTTATGAAATTATAAATTGACCAAAGTTTATTATTCAGGATTATAAAGAAACAATCAAGACAAGTCGGACTTGAGGTAAGGGATCCTACCTCTCTCTTTCTTTTTAAGCACTCTCTTTTATGTGATTATTTTAAGCTCATCTTTCTTATGTTTGGGGATGTTATTTTATATTCATATTACTTTAATTTTTATTTTCATATGATGATAGACCCTATTTGATCTCATAAAACCATTTTTGGATGTTTTAAGTGGCGTCGTTAGGCTGCTGAGTTTTCGTAAGGGATTTTTCATCTCACTTTTATTCCCGAGACATTTATGCTATGTTTTCCATCATTTACATTGAGTGGTGTATATACTACCAATTATTATACTCTTTGTGTAGTTTAATTTCAATTATGGGTATTTACATCTTCATTGTATGACCCTTCTTCCATGGGGTGTACGTTTCGAAAGTTACCCAAGTCGGTAAGGGAACCTTTCACCCTCCTCTTTCTAAAAGATTTCTTTTTTTATGACTTTTAATTCACATACTATTATGTTGGGATATGTTCTTCTATATCCTTATTGATGTAAATTTTATGTCCAAGTGATGAGATACCATTTTTTCTCTCATCAACTCATTTTATGAATTTTAAAGTGACGTCGTTAGGCTGTCGGATTTCTGTAAGGGAACTTCTTAACCCACTTTCAATTCTTTGGTTTAAACCTATACTTATTGATTTAATTATGCCAAGATTATGTGTGGAATCTCTATGTTGTAATTTCCACAGACCGTTGTGTGGATATACTATTTTTACACATAATCATCTCGTTGATAAATTCTTATGTCATTTAGACAAACTTGTATGGGAAATCATTACTCAATCTCATTTCATTGAGTTAAATATCTATGTCATTAGTTTTGTTTTTCCAATATTATGTGTGAATGACCTCCGGTTGTTTTACACTTAATAACCACTAATATTTTTTTTATTCATTTTTTTCACACATAATCATGTAATTGATTTATCCTTAATCTAAGGATACCGACTTTTTAAGGGACCTCGTCTCAATCTCCTTTCATTGAGGCATATTTTGTTTTATACACAACATTATTTTATATGGTTTATTAACCCCTTTGACTTCATCTTTTATTCGGAATGAATCTTTTCTATACAAAGTGTTTTACTAAATGAAAAAAAGTATGTTTCTTTTTAACGCACGCGGTGACAATGACCTTTCCGACGCCGCGAGTATTATTTGATCTTTGGATTCCACAACAAGCCGTTATATTTTGAAAAGTAAATAAATACCATATACTCTTTTTTGGTATTGAAAATGGTTTTGATAACGGATTTGTTATGTCAATATATTTAAGTGATATATTGTGCTTGAAATGTGGAAATGTTTTCATTCCTTTATAATTGTTTTATGTGTTATGATTTTATAATGGTACTTGGACATTTGACGGGTGGTTACATGATAAACCATATGACAGGTGGTGCCGTCATTACCAGGACGGGTGGTTACGTAATAACCTCCAATGCATTGGGTATGGAAGTCGGCCGTATGGCTATTCCATTAAGTATGTGTGGAAATAGACCGTATGGTTATTCCATTTAAGTATGTTTATGTCCCAAGTTACCTTTATATGTTATTTGTTCTTTATATGGGTTTTATGGTAATATTTTTGTTACAAAATGGTAAGTAATGGTTTTTTATTTAGTGAAGAGTTTTTACTACGTCATAAAGGTGAAAAGTATTAATTTGGTAAAGTATTCATGGTTTACTTGTTGTTTGGAAAAACTAACAGTTTTCTTTCTTTGTGTATCTCTTACTGGGATTTTTATGCTCATCCCAAGTTTTTGAAATGTTTTCCACAGGAGTTAAAGATGAATAGGGTCATGGATGAGATCAAGGAATGACATGTTATCAAAAACATGGAACTAGACATGTTTCTTTTTAAGAGTTTTTATTTTATGTAATCTTAGTAGAAGTGTCTACTTTGTAATCTTTTGAGATGTAATTGTTATGACCTAATTCACTAAAACTCTAAAACTGAAAAGATCCTATATGTGAATTATTCATTTAATTCATGAATATGTAATGTTTTGAGGCCAGGTCCTTATAGTTGGTATCAAAGGTCGGTTTAGATAACTTTAAAGGTTAGGGTAATCTCTAAGCATAAGTGACATTACCATAATGGTTAGGGTTTCAGAAAGAGTCCTAGTTTTAGATAAAGTGAATGAGTAAGTATAGCTTAGTGTTTATCTTCCTCATTAGTGCATGATGGTTTTGTTGATATACTCACACTGACATTTCTATTTTTTGTAAATGGATGGATCTAGTAGGCACCATAGTGACAATGGGTTTGAAAGAAACTGTGGTGGTTCTCTGATTAAGAGACTGGATGAAATAGGGGATTCAATGAAGAATCTCGTGGTTATTCTAAACCAACTATCAAGGAGTCAAGATAAACCACTTGAACCTTGGTGAGTTCTCCAATGCATCATGTATGACATGACCAACTCGATGTGGAAGTTCAGGTAATAATTATCAAGGTAACCATTAGAGTTTATATGATCCTTACATTTGAGGTAATTATGGGTTACTATATGTTATGATGGAATATGAACGACATGAGATAAACTTGAGGTTAAATTATGTTCGGGTTATTTTTGAAGATTTTATCATTTTTTGAGGAATGTTATAAGAGTTATAGAGTTTTGGAAAAAGGACAACACGCAGACCGTGTGACAACCCATCCCGTTGGACAAAGTTGTGGTAATCGAACCCACAACCAAAGTGAGACTGGTATTTATCGCCTACCACTGGACTACGTGAAGTCCCTGGTTAGTTTGACTAATTCTTTTTAGTTAGATGATTTTAGGAATCAAGAGTAAGTTTATTTTCGGTTATCCATGGAAATGATTAACCTATCATGGAAGATATGTGATTAGGTTAATTACCTTTCAATATGATACTTTAAGAGAAACTAATGTTATATAGAGATAAATGTTAATTTTTACCATGGAAGACTATGGGATTAAATCCTTAAAATATTTGTGTTTAAATCTTAGTTTGTTTACTTTGAATAATTTTATGGAAAAATTGTTTATTGAATGGTCTTTTTTGAACTTTGGGTATTGTTTGAAAAATTTTGGAGATTAAGAATAAATTTTGTTTATAAAGGAATATCCTTTTTGGGTATTATCTGATCTCATACAAACCTTTTTGGTTTTATTTTTGGTTAAGGTCTAAAGACATGGGAAGTATATTTTTCTCTTTTGTGGATTAGGTGATTCTCTAGAAGTTGATTATAGATCTCTTAATGTAAACAAGTCATCCTAAATACTCATCTTTTGGAGAAAATATGTGTTCGTTTAAGAAATCTAGTAAAAGTTTAAAGTCAACATGACAAGTAAGCATGTTTCCATATGTTTTACTTAAGCTCAAAAATAAATTCCTCAATGAAAAGTAACTTAAAAAATGTTTTCTGTTAACTTTTCCTACTCGGGAATCCAATATCGTTTAACCCATCATAAGTTTGTGATTTTCTTGTGGTTAACTTTCTCTTAAACATGTTTTCTATCACTCTCCCTCAGAACATGACCCTTAGTTTTTTCTTCCATATCCATGTTTTCATACATGGAATCCTAGTATGGGTTACTCGGGTGACCTTTGAAATTCCCATTCGTTCTTTTAACGTGATAGTTTAATTTACTCCTTTTCCGATGTGGGGCTTTCAATGAAGTTTCCAAGCCCAATTTTAAAATTGCGAGGACGCAATTCCCAAAAGGGGGGAAGGATGTAACACCCTAGGAAAATAAAGAATATGAAATTTTTATATTTATCCATATTTGTGAATAAAATGTTAATATTAATTTAAAATTAATTCTATCGTCTATGGCATACCCAATATGCAACAACGAGTTTCTTTGAAATCTTACGTTGCACTCTAATAATAAAATAATATTATTTTAAATGGTAGTTAACACTTATCCATTTTATTGGAAGGAATTCATATAAATAACTAAAATATGATTATTTATGTTTGTTAAATGTTTTTACATTTATCCAATAAAAGATAAAGGCTTAAAATAATAAAGGAATTCAATCATAAGCATAATTACCCTAATATTCACTAAAAGGTCGATTTATTGCCTTTTGATGGAGAACCCTCTTTAAAAATATATTTGGTCACTCTTGTTCCTTCTATTGGACCAAATAAAATCTTTATTTATAATCGGTACATCAAAATTTACTTTGTGTAACGTTTTGGTATTTTTCTGATAAAGTTTAATTTTTATTGAATAGTGATAAATGTTGTCTTTTAATTCAAAACCTCTTTTTAATCTAATTTATTTATATTATTAGATTATCTTTTGATTTGGTTTTAAATTTAAATTAGAATATATTTTTACCATTTAATCCAATGGTGGTCATTGGAATTAATATCACTTTGAAATTGGACTTAAACTAGTGTCAATCTTTTAATAGATATTGTTTCTTAAAAACATGATATTTGTTTTGAGAGCGGGAATTAAATATTAAATTAATTAATTCAACTTATATGTTTTGAATTTTTTAAAATAGACATCATTTTTTAATTGGGAATATCAAATATAGCTTACTTTAAATTTTTGGTATTTTTCTGAAAAACATCAGTTTTTGATGAATAGTGAAACCACTAAGTGGTAGTTAGAAAACTGATTTTTCGTTTAAATGAAACTTTACCACATCTGTGATTTGATTTTCAAAAATCCGACATACATGGTTTTAATTAGGATATAAAATGTGGTTCAGTGGGATTAAAATAATTTTTGGTGAATAGTGACTTTTAAGTTTTAATAATCGTGATTAAAGGTAATTACTGTCATTTAAGGTAAAAATAATGTTTTAATAATATGAAATGACCTTGACACATGTCCTAACCTTATTTTATGAGTCATGGCCGACCACGAAATTCCATGGGTCAACTTGGGGACCCTATGGAGCCACTTTGGTTGGAAAAAGACATTAATAACGTTTTATTTAAAGATAAAATTAAAATGTCACAAACATGTATTATTTTACTAAAACAATTTTTACATGGGGTAATAAAAGTCATATTTTTGACTATAAATATTAATTAGATATCTAAAAGGATTTCTTAAATAATGATAGTTTTTTTTTTAATTTTTAGACATTAAATAAATTAAATTATTTATGACACCATGATGATGCAGCGATTACCTCATTATTTAACGATTTATATAAAATGAAATGATAATGTAAAATCTAAGACCTACACTTGTCAAAAACCTATTGGATGTGTGTATTTCGAACTCTTATCACCTTATCCTTGAAATATATAGTTTTGGGAACTTTAAAACCCGAAAATCATTTTATAATAAAGTAAAAGTTTATAACTTTCCAAGAGTGCCCCTCCTCTCCTCTTATAAAAGGCCCCCACCTCTACGACCTTACCCACACCTCTAAAGAATTTGGATCGGCCAAACCCTGCCCATTTCATCTCTCCACATCCCTCTCTTAATCATTGAAGCCTCAAATTTTGCATAATTCTATTCAAGAAACCCTTTTGGTTCAAACCAATAGGAGTTACCCGATTTTAAGGTAATGTCTTCACTTGTGTTCTTTTGTTTTATTTTGCTTCTCCCACCCTCTAAAATCTTTTTATTCCTTTATATTATAACAACAAAAGTATCTCAAATATACTAGGATGTTTTTATGTGAATTATTCGAGCTAAACTTACACACACCTTCATCTAATGGTTAAAAAACATATTGTTTCTATGGAAGGCGAATTTCTGCCTCACGAAACGATGATTGTTCAATCTTCTCTTAACACCTTTCATGGTGGCCATTATGATGTCAATATATTTTATATATGATATATATGGTATTTATTTTTTCTATATTCTTCTGAAATTTATATTTAAAACATGCCTTTATGCTTTTTATGTTGTGCAAATGCTATAATTTCATACGAGGAAGTGTGGACTACCACCCCCTCAAGTGATGTGACTCGTTCATGAAATACATGGAATGTATAAGGAATGAAATTAATGAAAATATGTGACCTATATAAAATATATTTTATACTGTAATTATAATATATATCTTTCAATTATATTTAATTCCATTAATATGACAATGAAATGAATGTAGCGTTCATGCGTACGTACAGCCTACCGTCTCCATGAACGGTGCATTTCATTTATTTTTATCTCCAAATGTTATGGAGTAGTATAAAATGAATATGTACTGGATATATATGATATTTAAATCATTAATACTATTCTGGAGATTATTTACTTTTAACTACATGGACAATCATTTTCAAACAAGTTCATTTTCGACTCATGTACCAAACATCGACAAAAACGTCTGATATGAACTCACATTATTAACCAATTATTATAACATTATAATATGTGATATGAACTGAATCATAATCTTTAAAAGAGTGTATTAAGAAATTATAAATTTACTAGAGTTCATTATTCCGAAATATAAAGAAACAAACAAGACAAGTCGGACTTGAGGTAAGGGATCCTACCTCTCTCTTTCCTTTTAAGCACTCTCTTTTATGTAATTCTTTTAAGCTCATATTTCTTATGTTATGGGATGTTATTTTATATTACTCTTACTCTAATTATTATGTTCATATTATGAGAGAGCCTATTTGATCTCATCAAACCATTTTTGGATGTTTTAAGTGGCGTCATTAGGCTGCCGAGTTTTTGTAAGGGATTTTTCATCTCACTTTTATTCCCGTGACATTTATGCTTTGTTTTCCACAATTTCCTTTGAGTGGTGTATATAATTCCCATTATTATAGTCTTTTTGTAGTGTAATTTCAATTATGGGTATTTACATCTTCATTTTATGGCCCTTCATCCATGGGGTGTATGTTTCAAAAGTAACCCAAGTCGGTAAGGGAACCTTTCACCCTCCTCTTTCTGAAGGACTTATTTTGTTATGTATTTTAATTCACATACTATTATGTTGGGATATTTTATTCTCTATCCTTATTGATTTAAATTTTATGACCAAGTGATGAGATACCATTTTCACTCTCATCAACTCATTTTCGGAATTTTAAAGTGACGCCGTTAGGCTGTCGGATTTCTGTAAGGGAACTTCTTAACCCACTTTCAATTATTTGGGTTAAACCTCTACTTCTTGATTTTATTATTCCAAGATTATGTGTGGAATCTCTATGCTGTAATTTCCACAAATATTTGTGTAGATATACTATTTCTAAACATAATCATCTCATTGATAAATTCTTACGTCATTTAGACGAACTTGTATGAGAAATCATTACTCAATCTCATTTCGTTGAGTTAAATATCTATGTCGTTGGTTTTGTTTTTTCAAGATTATGTGTGAATGACCTCTGATTTTTTTACTCTTAATATCCACTCATATTTTGTGTATTCATATTTGTCACACATATACATGTAATTGATTTATCTTTAATCTAAGGATACCGACTTTGTAAGGGACTTCGTCTCAATCTCCTTTCATTGAGGCATATTTTGTTTTATACACAACATTCTTTTATACGATGTATAAACCCCTTGGACTTCTACTTTTATTCGAAAAGAATCTTTTCTATATGAAGATTTTTACTAAATGACAAAAAGTATATTTCTTTTTAACGTACGCGGTGAAAATGACATTTCCACCACCGCGAGTATTATTTGATCTTTGGCTTCCTCAACAAGCCATTATATTTTGAAAAGTAAATAAATACCATATAATCTTTTTTGGTATTGAAAATGGTTTTGATAACGGATTTTTTATGACAATATATTTATGTGATATATTGTGCTTGAAATGTAGAAATGTTTTCTTTCTTTTATAGTTTTTTTATGTGTTACGATTTTATAATGGTACTTGGACATTTGATGGGTGGTTACGTGATAAACCATATGACAGGTGGTGCCATGAATACCAGGAGGGGTGGTTACGTTATAACCTCCAATTAATTGGGTATGGAAGTCGGCCGTATGGATATTCCATTAAGTATTTGTGTAAGTCGACCGTATGGTTATTCCATTTAAGTATGTTTATGTCCCAAGTTACCTTTATATGTTATGTGTTCTTTATATGGGTTTTATGGTAATCTTTTGGTTACAAAAGTGTAAGTAATGGTCTTTTATTCAGTGAATAGTTTTTACTACATCATAGAGGTGAAAATTATTACTTTGGTAAAGTATTCATGGTTTACTTGTTGTTTTGAAAAACTAACTGTTTTCCTTCTTTGTGTATCCTTTACTGGGATTTTTATGCTCATCCCAAGTTATTGAAATGTTTTTCACAGGACTTAAAGATGAATAGAGTCAAGGATGGGATCAAGGAAAGACATGCTATCTAAAACATGGAAATAGACATGTTTCTTTTTAAGAGTTTTTATTTTATGGAAACTTAATAGAAGTGTCTACTTTGTAATCTTTTGAGATGTAATAGTTATAAACTAATTCTCTAAATCTATAAACCTGAAAAGATCCTCTATGTGAATTATTCATTTAATTCATGATTTTGTAATGTTTTAAGGCCAGGTCCTTATAGTTGGTATCAGAGGTCAGTTTAGATAACTTTAGAGGTTAGGGTATTCTCTATGCATAAGTGACAATACCATAATGGTTAGGATTTCAGAAAGAGTCCTATTTTTTAGATAAAGTGAATGAGTAAGTATATCTTAGTGTTTATCTTCCTCATTAGTACATGATGGTTTTGTTGATATACTCACACTGACATTTCTGTTTTTTCTAAATGGATTGATCTAGCAGGAACCAAAGTGACAATGGGTTTGAAGGAAACTGTGGCGGTTCTCTAATTAAGAGACTGGATGAATTGGGGGATTCAATGAGGAATCTCATGGTTGTTCTAAACCAACTATTAAGGAGTCATGATAAACCACTTGAACCTCGGTGAGTTCTCTAATGCATCATGTTTGAGATGAACAAATCGATGTGTAAGTTCAGGTAATAATTACAAAGGTAACCATTAGGGTTTATAGGATCCTTACTTTTGAGGTAACTATGGGTTACTATATGTTATGATGGAATATGAACGACATGACATAAACTTGAGGTTAAATTATGTTCCTGTTATTTTTTAATATGTTATCATTTTTTGGGGAATGTTATAAGAATTATATAGTTTTGTAAAAAGGACAACACACAGACCGTGTGAAAACCCATCGCGTCGGACAAAGCTGTGGGAATCAAACCCACAACCAAAGTGTGAATGGTATTTATTGCCTACCATTGGACTACGTGAAGTCCCAGGTTAGTTTGACTAATTCTTTTCAGTTAGATGATTTTATGAATTAATAGTAAGTTAATTTTGGGTTATCTATGGAAATGATTAACTTGTCATTGAGGATATGTGATTAGGTTAATTACTTTTCAATATGAGATTTTAAGACAAATTAATGTTATATGGAGATAAATGTTAGTTTTTACCTTGGAAGACTATGTGATTAAATCCTTCAAATATTTTTGTTACAATCATTGTTTTTCTTACTTTGAATAATTTTATTGACAAATTTTTTATTGAATGGTCTTTGTTGAACTTTGGGTATTGTTTGAAAAATTATGGAGATTAAGAATAGATTTTTTTTATAATGGATTATCCTTTTTGGGTATTATCTGATCTCATACTAACCTTTTTGGTTTTAGTTTTGGTTAATGTATAAAGACATAGGAAGTATAAAGTTATCTTTTTTGGATTATGTGATTCTATAGAAGTTGATTATAGCTCTCTTAATGTAAACAAGTCATCCTAAATACTCATATTTTAGAGAAAATATGAGTTCGTGTAAGAAATCTAGTAAAAGTTGAAAGTCAACATGACAAGTAAGTATGTTTCCTTATGTATTAGTTAAGCTAAAAAATAAATTCCTCAATGAAAAGTAACTTAAAAAAATGTTTTCCATTAACTTTTCCTAATGGGGAATCCAATACTGTTTAACCCATCACATGTTTGTGATTTTATGGTGGTCAAATTTCTCCTAAACATGTTTTCTATCACTCTCCCTCAGAACATGACCCTTTGTTTTTTCTTCCATATCCATGTTTTCATACATGGAATCCTAGTATGGGTTAACTCGGGTGACCTTTGTAATTCCGTTTCTTTTAAAGTGATAGTTTAATTTACTCTTTTTCCGATGTGGGGCTTTCAATGAAGTTTCCAAGCCTAATTTTAAAATCACGAGGACACATTTCCTAAAAGGGGGGAAGGATGTAACACCCTAGGTAAATAAAGAGTATGACATTTTTATATGTATCCATATTTTTGAATAAAAACATAATATTAATTTAAAGGTAAACTATGGTCGATGGCGTACTCAATATGCAACAATGAGTTTCTTTGAAATCTTACATTGCACTCTAATAATAAAATAATATAATTTAAAATGGTAGTTAACAGGTATCTGTTGTATTGGCAGGAATGAATATAAAAAACTAAAATATGATTATTTATGTTAGTTAAATGTTTTTACATTTATCCAATAAAATAAAAAGGCTTAAAATAAGAAAGGAATTCAATCTTAAGCATAATTACTCTAATATTCACTAAAAGGTCAATTTATCGCCTTTTGATGGCGAACCCTCTTTAAAAATAGTTTTGGTCAC
Source organism: Viscum album (assembly GCA_963277665.1). Classification (NCBI taxonomy): domain Eukaryota; kingdom Viridiplantae; phylum Streptophyta; class Magnoliopsida; order Santalales; family Viscaceae; genus Viscum; species Viscum album. The sequence goes on along the minus strand of OY728130.1, from coordinate 1,796,803,311 downwards.
TCTTGTACATTCTATTGGACCAAATAAAATTTTTATTTAGAATCAGGACATCAAAATTTACTTTGTGTAACTTTTTGGTATTTTTCTGATAAAGTTCAATTTTTAATGAATAGTGATAAATGTTGAATTTTAATTCAAACCCACTTTTTAATCTTATTTATTTATATGATTAGATTATCTTTTGAATTGGTTTTAAAGTTAAATTGGAATATATTTTTACCATTTAATCCAATGGTGGTCATTGGAATTAATCTCACTTTGAAATTGGACTTAAACTAGTGTCAATCTTTTAATAGATATTGTTTCTTAAAAACACGCTATTTGTTTTGAAAACGGGAATTAAATATTAAATTAATTAATGAAACTTATATGTTTTGAATTTTTTAAAATAGAAATAATTTTTGAGTTCAGAATATCAAATATAGCTTAGGGTGAATTTTTGGTATTTTTCTGAAAAACTTCAATTTTTGATGAATAGTGAAACCACTAAGTGGTAGTTAAAAACTGATTTTTCATTTAAATGAAACTTTACCACTTCTGTGATTTGATTTTCAAAAATACAACATACATGGTTGTCATTAAGATGTAAAATTTGGCTCAATTGGATTAAAATAATTTTTGGTGAATAGTAACTTTTAAGTTTTATTAATCGCGATTAAAGGTAATTAGTGTAATTTAAGGTAAAAATAATGTTTTAATAATATGAAATGACCTTGAAACATGTCCTAACCTTATTGGATGAGTCATGGACGACCAATAAAATCCATGGGTCAACTTGGGGACCCCATTAAGCCACTTTGGTTGGAAAAGGACATTAATTACTTTTTATTTAAAGTTAAAATTAAAATATCACACACATGTATTGTTTTACTAAAATAATTTTTACATGGGGTTATACAAGTCATATTTTTGACTATAAATATTATTTAGAAAGATAAAAAGATTTCCTACATCATGATAGTTTTTCTAAAAAATTTAGACATTAAATAAAGTAAATTATTTATGACACCATGATGATGCAGCGATTACCTCATTATTTAACGATTTAAATAAAATGAAATGATAATGTAAAATATAAGACCTAAATTTGTCAAAAACTTATTGGAGGGGTGGATTTTGAACTCTTATCACCTTATCCTTTAAATATATAATTTTGGGACCTTTAAAATCTGGAAAGCATTTTATAATAAAGTAAAAGTTTATAACATTCCAAGAGTGTCCCTCCTCTCCTCTTATAAAATTCCCCCACCTCTACCACCTTACCCACGCCTCTAAACCATTTGGCTTGGACAAACCCTTCCCAATTAATCTCTCCACATCTCTATATTAATCATTGAAGCCTCACCTTTGGCAGAATGCTCTTCAAGAAACCCTTTTGGTTCAAACCCAGAGGAGTTACACTATTTTAAGGTAATGTCTTCACTTGTGTTCTTGTGTTTTATTTTTCTTCTCCAACCCTATAAACTCTTCTTATTCCATAATTTTGTAACAACACCTGTATATTCAATATACTAGGATGTTTTTACGTGAAGGATTCGAGCTACACGTACACATACCTTCGTCTAATGGTTAAAGAACATACTGTTTCTGTGGATAGTGAATTTCTGCCTCACGAAACGATGATTGTTCAATATTCTCTTAACACATTTCATGGTGGCCATTATTATGTCACTATATTTTATATATGATATATATGGTATTTATTTTTTCTATATGCTTCTGAATTTTATATTTAAAACATGCCTTTATGCTTTGCATGTTGTGCAAATGCGATAATTTCATACGAGGATGTGTGGTCTACCGCCCCCTCAAGTGATGTGACTCGTTCATGCAATACATTGAATGTAATAAGAATGAAATTAATGAACATATGTGACATATATTACACATATATTATAATTGAATTATAATATATATATCTCTCAATTATTTTTAATTCCATTAATATGACAATGAAATGAATGTAGCGTTCATGCGTACGTACAGTCTACCGTCGCCATGAACAGTGCATTTCTTTTCTTTTTATCTCCAAATTTTATGGAGTAGTATAAAATTAATATGTACTGGATATATATGATATTTAAATCATTAATACTATTCTGGAGATTATTTACTTATAACTACATGGACAATCATTTTCAAACAAATTCATTTTTGACTCATGTACCAAACATCGACAAAAACGTCTGATATGAACTCACATTATTAACCAATTATTATAAAATTATAATATGTGATATGAACTGAATAGTAATCTTTAAAAGTGGTCCTTATGAAATTATAAATTGACCAACTTTTATTATTCAGTAATATAAAGAAACAAATAAGACAAGTCGGACTTGCGGTAAGGGATCCTACCTCTCCCTTTCTTTTTAAGCACTCTCTTTTATGTCATTCTTTTAAGCTCATATTTATTATGTTTGGGGATGTTATTTTATATTCCTATTACTGTACTTTTTATGTTTATATAATGAGAGACCCTATTTTATCTCAACAAACCATTTTTGGATGTTTTATGTGGCGCCGTTAGGCTGCCGAGTTTTCGTAAGGGATTTTTCATCTCACTTTTATTCCCGTGACATTTATGGTATGTTTGCCACCATTTACTTTGAGTGGTGTATGTACTTCGCATTATTATTCTATTTGTGTAGTTTAATTTCAATTATGGTTATTTACATCTTCATTTTATGACCCTTCTTCCATGGGGTGTATGTTTCGAATGTTACCCAAGTCGGTAAGGGAACCTTTCACCCTCCTCTTTCTAAAAGACTTCTTTTGTTATGTATTTTAATTAACATTATATTATGTTGGAATATGTTCTTATATATCCTTATTGATGTAAATTTTATGTCCAAGTGATGAGATACCATTTTCTCTCTCATCAACTCATTTTCTGAATTTTAAAGTGACACCATTAGGCTGTCGGATTTCTATAAGGGAACTTCTTAACCAACTTTCAATTCTTTGGGTTAAACCTCTACTTCTTGATTTTATTATTCCAAAATTATGTGTGGAATATCAATGTTGTAATTTCCACAAACCTTTGTGTGGATATACTATTTCTACACATAATCATCTCTTTGATAAATGCTTACGTCATTTAGACGAACTTGTATGGGAAATCATTACTCAATCTAATTTCATTGAGTTAACTATCTATGTCATTGGTTTTGTTTTTCCAAGATTATGTGGGAATTACCTTTGATTGTCTTACACTTAATATCCACTTATATTTTTTGTATTCATATTTGTCACACTTAATCATGTAATTTATTTATCCTTAATCTAAGGATACCGACTTTGTAAGGGACATCGTCTCAATCTCCTTTCATTGAGGCATATTTTGTTTTATAAAAAACTTTATTTTATACAGTGTATAAACCCCTTTGACTTCTACTTTTATTCGAAAGGAATCTTTTCTATAAGAATCATTTTACTAAAAGACAAAAAGTATGTTTCTTTTTAACATACGCAGTGACAATGACCTTTCTGCCGCTGTGAGTATTATTTGATCTTTGGATTCCTCAAAAAGCCATTATATTTTGAAAAGTAAATAAATACCATATACTCTTTTTTGGTATTGAAAATGGTTTTGATAATGGATTTGTTATGTCAATATATTTAAGTGATATATTGTGCTTGAATTGTGGAAATGTTTTCTTTCCTTTATAATTGTTTTATGTGTTATGTGTTTATAATGGTACTCGGACATTTGACGAGTGGTTACGTGATAAACCATATGATGGGTGGTGACATGAATACCAGGACGGGTGGTTACGTTATAACCTCCAATGCGTTGGGTATGGAAGTCGGGCGTATGGCTATTCCATTAAGTATGTGTGGAAGTCAACCGTATACTTATTCTATTTAACTATGTTTATGTCCCAAGTTACCTTTATATGTAATGTGTTTCCTATATGGGATTTATGGTAATCTTTTGGTTAAAAAAGGGCATGTAATGGTCATTTATTTAGTGAAGAGTTTTTACTACTTCATAAAGAAGAAAAGTATTACTTTGGTAAGGTATTCATGGTTTACTTGTTGTTTTGAAAAAACTAACAGTTTTCCTTCTTTGTGTATCCATTACTGGGATTTTTATTCTCATCCCAAGTTTTTGAAATGTTTTCCACAAGACTTAAATATGAATAGGGTCAAGGATGGGATCAAGGAAAGACATGCTATCTAAACCATGGAACTAGACATGTTTCTTTTTAAGATTTTTTATTTTATGGAAACTTAGTAGAAGTGTCTACTTTGTAATCTTTTGAGATGTAATAGTTATGACATAATTCTCTAAAACTCTAAACCTAAAAAATATCCTCTATGTGAATTATTCATTTAATTCATGATTATTTAATTTTTTAAGGTCGGGTCCTTATAGTTGGTATCAAAGGTCGGTTTAGATAACTTTATAGGTTAGGGTATTCTCTAAGCTTAAGTGAAATTACCATAATGGTTGGGATTTCAGAAAGAGTCCCAGTTTTAGATAAAGTGAATGAGTAAGTATATCTTAGTGTTTATCTTCCTCATTAGTACATCATGGGATTGTTGATATAATCACACTGACATTTCTGTTTTTTGTAAATAGATGGATCTAGCAGACACCAAAGTGACAATGGGTTTCAAGGAAACTGTGGTGGTTTTCTGATTAAGAGACTGGATGAAATGGGGGATTCAATGAAGAATCTCGTGGTTGTTCTAAACCAACTATCAAGGAGTCATCATCAACCTCTTGAACCTTGGTGAGTTCTCTAATGCATCATGTATGAGACGACCAACTCGATGTGGAAGTTCAGGTAATAATTATAAAGGTAAGAATTATGGTTTATATGATCCTTAATTTTGAGGTAATTATGGGTTACTATATGTTATGATGGAATATGAAGGACCTGAGATAAACTTGAGGTTAAATTATGTTCTGGTTATTTTTGAATATTTTATTATTTTTAAGGGAATGTTATAATAATTATATACTTTTGGAAAAAGGACAACACGTAGACCGTTTGACAACCCATCGCGTCGGACAAAGCTGTGGGAATTGAACCCACAACCAAAGTGCGAGCGGTATTTATCGCCATCCACTGGACTACATGAAGTCCATGGTTAGTTTGACTAATAAGTTTTAGTTAGATGATTTTAGGAATCAATAGTATGTTTATTTAGGGTTATCTATGGAAATGATTAACCTATCATGGACGATATGTGATTAGGATAATTACTTTTCAATATGAGACTGTAAGAGAAACTAATGTTATATGGTGATAAATGTTAATTTTTACCTTCGAAGACTATGTGATTAAATTGTTCAAATATTTCGGTTTCAATCTTAGTTTGGTTTACTTTGAATAATTTAATGGACAAATTCTTTATTGAATAGTCTTTGTTGAACTTTGGGTATAGTTTGACAAATTTTTTAGATTAAGAATAGATTTTTCTTATAAAGGGTTATCATTTTTGGGTATTATCTAATCTCATACAAACCTTTTTGGTTTTATTTTTGGTTAAGGTCTAAAGACATGGGAAGTATATTTTTCTCTTTTGTGGATTAGGTGATTCTTTGGAAGTTGATTATAGCTCTCTTAATGTAAACAAGTCATCCTAAATGCTCATCTTTTGGAGAAAATATGAGTTTGTGTAGGAAATCCAGTAAAAGGTGAAAGTAAACATGACAAGTAAGTATGTTTCCTTATGTTTTAGTTAAGCTCAAAAATAAATTCCTCAATGAAAAGTAACTTAAAAAAATGTTGTCTGTCAACTTTTTCTACTGGGGAATCCAATACCATTTTACCTATCACAAGTTTGTGATTTTATTGTGGTTAACTTTCTCCTAATCATGTTTTCTATCACTCTCCCTCAGAACATGAACCATTGTTTTATCTTCCATATCCATGTTTTCATACATGGAATCCTATTATGGGTTATCTTGGGTGACCTTTGTACTTCCCTTTATTTCATTTAAAGTGATAGTTTTATTTACTCCTTTTCCTTATGTGGGGCTTTCAATGAAGTTTCCAAGCCCAATTTTAAAATTGCGAGGACGCAATTCCCAAAAGGGGGGAAGGATGTAAAACCCCAGGTAAATAAAGAATATGACATTTTTATATTTATCCATATTTGTGAATAAAATGTTAATATTAATTTAAAGGTAACGCTATGGGTGATGGCGTACCCAATATGCAACAACGAATTTCTTTGAAATCTTACATTGCACTCTCATAATAAAATAATATTATTTTAAATTGTAGTTAACACGTATCTGTTGTATTGGCAGGAATGAATATAAATAACTAAAATATGGTTATTTATGTTTGTTAAATGTTTTTTCATTTATCCAATAAAAGATAAATGCTTAAAATAAGAAAGGAATTCAATCTTAATCTTAATTACTCTAATATTCACTAAAAGGTCGATTTATCACCTTTTGATGGAGAACCCTCTTTAAAAATAGTTTTGGTCACTCTTGTACATTATCTTGGACAAAATAAAATCTTTCTTTAAAATAGGGACATCAAAATTTACTTTGTGTAACTTTTTAGTATTTTTTTGATAAAGTTCAATTTTTAATGAATACTGAGAAATGGTGTATTTTAATTCAAATCCTCTTTTTAATCTAATTTATTTGTATAATTAGATTATCTTTTGAATTGGTTTTAATGTGAAATTAAAATATATTTTTACCATTTAATCCAATGGTGGTCATTGGAATTAATCTCACTTTGAAATTGGACTTAAACTAGTGTCAAACTTTTAATAGATATTGTTTCTTAAAAACACGCTATTTGTTTTGAGAGCGGGAATTAATTATTAAATTAATTAATTCAACTTATATGTTTTGAATTTTGTAAAATAGATATCATTTTTGAATTTGGAATATCAAATATATATTAGGGTGATGTTTTGGTATTTTTCTAAAAAACTTCAGTTTTTTATGAATGGTGAAACCACTAAGTGGTAGTTAAAAAACTGATTTTTCGTTTAAATGAAATTTTACCACTTCTGTGATTTGATTTTTAAAAATCCGACATAAATGGTTGTCATTAGGATCTAAAATGTCGTTCAATGGGATTAAAATAATTTTTGGTGAATAGTAACTTTTAAGTTTTATAAATCACGATTAAAGGTAATTAGTGTAATTTAAGGTAAAAATAATGTTTTAATAATATGAAATGACCTTGACACATGTCCTACCCTTATTTTATGAGTCATGCCCGACCAAGAAAATTCATGAAATACATGGAATGTATTAAGAATGAAATTAATGAACATATGTGACCTATATAACATATATATTATACTGGAATTATAGTATATATATCTCAATTATTTTTAATTCCATTAATATGACAATGAAATGAAAGTGGCGTTCATGCGTACGTATAGCCTACCGTTGCCATGAATGGTGCATTTAATTTATTTTTATCTCCAAATGTTATGGAGTTCTATAAAATGAATATTTAATGGATATATATGATATTTAAATCATTAATACTATTCTGGAGATTATTTACTTATAACTACATGGACAATCATTTTCAAACAAGTTCATTTTTGACTCATGTACCAAACATCGACAAAAACATCTGATATGAACTCACATTGTTAACCAATTATTATAACATTATAGTATGTGATATGAACTTAATAATAATCTTTAAAAGAGTTCCTTAAGAAATTATTAATTTATCAAGGTCTATTATTCAGGAATATGAAGAAACAAACAAGACAAGTCGGACTTGCGGTAAGGGATCCTACCTCTATCTTTCTTTTTAAGCACTCTCTTTTATGTCATTCTTTTAAGATCATCTTTCTTGTGTTTGGGTATGTTTTTGATATTCCTCATACTGTAATTTTTATGTTCATATGATTAGAGACTCTATTTGATCTCATCAAACCATTTTTGGATGTTTTAAGTGGCGTCGTTAGGCTTCCAAGTTTTCGTATGGGATTTTCATCTCAATTTTATTCCCGTGACATTTATGCTACGTTTTACACCATTTCCTTTGAGTGGGGTATGTACTTACAATTACTATACTCTTTTTGTAGTTTAATTTCAATTATGGGTGTTTACATCTTAATTGTATGACCCTTCTTCCATGGGGTGTACGTTTCGAAAGTTACCCAAGTCGGTAAGGGAACATTTCACCCTCCTATTTCTAAAAGACTTCTTTTATTATGTCTTTTAATTCACATACTATTATTTTAAGATATGTTCTTATATATCCTTATTGATTTAAATATTATGTCCAAGTGATGAGATACAATTTTCTCTCTCATCAACTCATTTTCTTAATTTTAAAGTGACGTCGTTAGGCTATCAGATTTCTATAAGGGAACTTCTTAACCCACTTTCAATTATTTGGGTTAAACCTCTACTTCTTGATTTTATTATGCCAAGATTATGTGTGGAATCTCTATGTTGTAATTTCCACAAACCTTTGTGGGGATATACTATTTATACACATAATCATCTCATTGATAAATTCTTACGTCATTTAGATGAACTTGTATGGGAAATCATTACTCAATATCATTTCATTGAGTTAAATATCTATGTCATTGGTTTTGTTTTTTCAAGATTATGTGTGAATGACCTCTGATTGTTTTAAACTTAATATCCACTTATATTTTGTGTATTCATATTTTTCACACATAATCATGTAATTGATTTATCCTTAATTTAAGGATACTGACATTGTAAGGGACTTTGTCTCAATATCCTTTAATTGAGGCATATTTTTATTTATACACAACTTTATTTTATATGGTGTATAAACCCCTTTGACTTCTACTTTTATTTGAAAGGAATATTTTCTATACGAAGCATTTTACTAAATGACAAAAAGTATGTTTCTTTTTAACGTACCCGATGACAATGACCTTTCCTCAGCCGCAAGTATTATTTGATCGTTGGCTTCCACAATAAGCCGTTATATTTTGAAAATTAAATAAATACCATATAATATTTTTTGGTATTGAAAATAGTTTTGATAATGGATTTTTTATGTCAATATATTTAAGTGATATATAGTGCTTAAAATGTGGAAATTTTTTCTTTCCTTTATAATCGTCTTGTGTGTTATGATTTTATAATGGTACTTGGACATTTGACAGGTGGTTACGTGATAAACCATATGATGGGTGGTTCCGTGAATACCCGCACGGGTGGTTACGTTATAACCACCAATGCATTGGGTATGGAAGTCGGCTGTATGGCTATTCCAATAAATATGTGTGGAAGTCAACTGTATGGTTATTCCATTTAAGAATGTTTATGTCCCAAGTTACCTTTATATGCTATGTGTTCTTTATATGGGTTTTATGGTAATCTTTTGGTTACAAAAGGGTATGTAATGGTCTTTTATTCAGTGAAGTGTTTTTACTAATTCATAAAGGTGAAAAGTATTATGTTGGTAAAGTATTCATGGTTTACTTGTTGTTTTGAAAAAATAATAGTTTTCCTTCTTTCTGTATCCTTTAATGGGCTTTTTATGCTCATCCCAAGTTTTTGAAATGTTTTCACAGGACTTAAAGATGAATAGTGTCAAGGATGGGATCCAGGAATGAAATTTTATCTAAAACATGGAACTAGACATGTTTTTTTAAGAGTTTTTATTTTATGGAAACTTAGTAGAAGTGTCTACATTGTAATCTTTTGAGATGTAATAGTTATGACCTAATTCTCTAAAACTCTAAACCAGAAAAGATCCTCTATTTGAATTATTCATTTAATTCATGATTATTTAATGTTTTAAGGTCGGGTCCTTATAGTTGGTATCAAAGTTCAGTTTTGATAACTTTAGCGGTTAGGGTATTCTCTAAGCATAAGTGACATTACCATAATGGTTAGGATTTCAGAAAGAGTCCTAGTTTTAGATAAAGTGAATGAGTAAGTATATCTTTGTATTTATCTTCCTCATTAGTACATGATGGTTTTGTTTATATACTCACACTGACATTTCTGTTTTTTTTAAATGGATGGATCTAGCAGGCACCGAAGTGACAATGGGTTTGAAGGAAACTGTGGTAGTTCACTGATTAAGAGACTAGATGAAATGGGGGATTCAATGATGAATCGTATGGTTGTTCTAAACCAACTATCAAGGAGTCATGATCAACAACTTGAACCTTGGTGAGTTTTCTAATGCATCATGTACGAGATGACCAACTCGATGTGGAATTTCAGGTAATAATTAAAAAGGTAACCATTCGGGTATATATGATCCTTACTTTTGAGGTAATTATGGGTTACTATATGTTATGATGGAATATGAACGACATGAGATAAACATGACGTTAAATTATGTTCTAGTTATTTTTGAAGATTTTATCATTTTTTTCAGGAATGTTATAAGAATTATATAGTTTTGGAAAAAGGACAACACGCAGACCGTGTGACAACCCATCGCGTCGGAAAAAGTTGGGGGAATCGAAACCGCAACCAAAGTGCGACTTCTATTTATCACCTACCACTGGACTACATGAAGTCCCTGGTTAGTTTGACTAATTATTTTTAGTTAGATGACTTTAGGAATCAAGAGTAAGTTTATTTTGGGTTATCTATGGAAATTATTAACCTATCATGGAGGATATGTGATTAGGCTAATTACTTTTCAATATGATACTTTAAGAGAAACTAATGTTATATGGATATAAATGTTAATTTTTACCTTGGAAGACTATGTGATTAAATCCTTCAAATATTTGGGTTTCAATCTTAGTTTGGTTTACTTTGAATAATTTTATAGAAAAATTGTTTCTTGAATGGTCTTTTTTTAATTTTGAGTATTGTTTGACAAATTTTGGATATTAAGAATAGATTTTTTTTATAAAGGATTATCCTTTTTGGGTATTATCTGATCTCATACAAACCTTTTTGGTTTTAGTTTTGGTTAAGGTCTAAATAAATGGGAAGTATATATTTCTCTTTTGTGGATTAGGTGATTCTCTAGAATTTTATTATAGATATCTTGACGTAAACAAGTCATCATAAATACTCATCTTTTAGAGAAAATATGAGTACATGTAAGAAATATAGTAAAAGTTGAAAGTCAACATGACAAGTAAGTATGTTTCCTTATGTTTTAGTTAAGCTCAAAAATAAATTCCACAATGAAAAGTAACTTAGAAAAAATGTTTTCCATTAACTTTTCCTACTGGGGAATCCAATACCGTTTAACCCATCACATGTTTGTAATTTTCTGGTGGTTACCTTTCTCCTAAACATGTTTTCTATCACTCCCCCTCAGAACATGACCCTTTGTTTTTTATTCCATTTCCATGTTTTCACACATGGAATCCTATTATGGGTTAACTCGGGTGACCTTTGTAATTCCCTTTCTTTCTTTTAAAGTGATAGTTTAATTTAGTCCTTTTCCGATGTGGGGCTTTCAATGAAGTTTCCAAGCCCGATTTTAAAATTGCGAGGACGCAATTCCCAAAAGGGGGGAAGGATGTAACACCCCGGGTAAATAAAGAATATGATATTTTTATATTTATCCATATGTTTGAATAAAATGTTAATATTAATTTAAAAGGAACGCTATGGTCGATGGTGTACCCAATATGCAACAACGAGTTTCTTTGAAATCTTACATTGCACTCTAATAATAAAATAATATTATTTTAAATGGTAGTTAACACGTATCTGTTTTATTGGCAGGAATGAATATAAATTACTAAAATATGATTATTTATGTTTGTTAAATGTTGTTACATTTATCCAATAAAAGAGAAAGGCTTAAAATAAGAAAGGAATACGATCTTAAGCATAATTACTCTAATTTCACTAAAAGGTCGATTTATGGCCATTTGATGGAGAACCCTCTTTGAAAATAGTTTTGGTCACTCTTGTAAATTCTCTTGGACCAAATAAAATCTTTTTTTAGAATCAGGACATCAAAATTTACTTTGTGTAACTTTTTGGTATTTTTCTGATAAAGTTCAATTTTTAATGAATAGTTATAAATGATGTATTTTAATGGAAAACCTCTTTTTAATCTAATTTATTTATATGATTATATTACCTTTTGAATTGGTTTTAAAGTGAAATTAGAATATATTTTTACCATTTAATCCAATGGTGGTCATTGAAATTAATCTCACTTTGAAATTGGACTTAAACTAGTGTCAATCTTTTAATAGATATTGTTTCTTAAAAACACGCTATTTGTTTTGACAGCGGGAATTAATTATTAAATTAATTAACACAAATTATATGTTTTTAATTATTTAAAATAGACAAAAATTTTGAATTCGGAATATCAAATATATCTTAGGGTGAATTTTTGGCATTTTCATGAAAAACTTCAATTTTTGATGAATAGTGAAACCACTAAGTGGTAGTTAAAAAACTGATTTTTCCTTTAAATGAATCTTTACCACTTATATGATTTTATTTTCAAAAATCCAACATACATGGTTGTCATTAGGATGTAAAATGTGGTTCAATGGGATTAAAATATTTTTTTTGAATAGTATCTTTTAAGTATTATTAATCACGATTAAAGGTAATTAGTGCAATTTAAGGTAAAAATAATGTTTTAATAATTTGAAATGACCTTGACACATGTCATACCCTTATTGGAGGAGTCATGGACGACCAATTAAATACATGGGTCAACTTGGGGACCCCATTGAGAAACTTTGGTTGGAAAAAGACATTATTAACTTTTTATTTAATGTTAAAATTAAAATGTCACAAACATGTATTGTTTTACTAAAACAATTTTTACTTGCAGTTATAAAAGTCCTATTTTTTACTATAAATATTAATTAGATAGATAAAAATATTTCCTAAATCATGATAGTTTTTTTATAATTTTTAGACATTATATAAATTAAATTATTTATGACACCATGATGATGTCGTGATTACCTCATTATTTAACGATTTAAATAAAATGAAAGGATAATGTAAAATCTAAGACCTATACTTGTCAAAAACCTATTGGATGGGTAAAGTTACAACTATTATCACCTAATCCTTGAAATATATAATTTTGGGACCTTTAAAATTCGAAAATCATTTTATAATAAAGTAAAAGTTTATAACTTTCCAAGAGTGCCCCTCCTCTCTTCTTATAAAAGGCCCCCACCTCACCCACCTTACCCACACCTCTAAAGCCTTTGGCTCAGCTGACCCCTACCCATATCATCTCCCCACATACCTCTCTTCATCATTGAATCCTCACCTATGGTAGAATGTTCTTCAAGAAACCCTTTTGGTTCAAACCAATAGGAGTTACCTGATTTTAAGGTAATGTCTTCACTTGTGTTCTTTTGTATTATTTTGCTTATCCAACCCTATAAACTCTATTTATTCCTTTCTTTTGTAACAAAACCAGTATCTTAAATATACTAGGATGTTTTTATGTGAATTATAATAGCTACAATTACAAACACCTTCGTCTAATGGTTAAATAACATACTATTTCTGTGGATGGAGAATTTCTGCCTCACGAAACGATGATTGTCTAATATTCTATTAACACCTTTAATGGTGGTCATTTTGATGTCACATAATTTTATATATGATATATATGGTATTTAATTTTTCTATATGCTTCTGAATTTTATATTTAAAACATGTCTTTATGCTTTTCATGTTGTGCAAATGCGATAATTTCATTGGAGGAAGTGTGGACTACCGCCCCATCAAGTGATGTGACTCGTTCATGTAATACTTGGAATGTATAAAGAATAAAATTAATGAACATATGTAACTTATATAAAAAATATATTATACTTTAATTATAATATATATATCTATTACTTATTTTTAATTCCATTAATATGACAATGAAATGAAAGTAGCGTTCATGTGTACGTACAACCTACCGTCTTCAGGAACGGTGCATTTCATTTATTTTTATCTCCAAATGTTATGGAGTAGTATAAAATGAATATGTACTGGATATATATGATATTTAAATCATTAATACTATTCTGGAGATGATTTACATATAACTACATGGACAATCATTTTCAAACATGTTTATTTTTGACTAATGTACCAAACATCTACAAAAACATCTAATATGAACTCACATTATTAACCACTTATTATAATATTATAATATGTGATATGAACTTAATAATAATCTCTAAAAGATTTCCTTACGAAATTATAAATTTACCAATGTTTATTATTCAATAATATAAAGAAACAAACAAGGCAAGTCGGACTTGAGGTAAGGGATCCTACCTCTCTCTTTCTTTTTAAGCACTCTATTTTATGTCATTCTTTTAAGATAATCTTTCTTATGATTGGGGATGTTATTTTATATTCCTCATACTGCACTTTTTATGTTCATATGATGAGAGACCTGATTTGATCTCATCAAACCATTTTTGGAAGTTTTAAGTGGTGTTGTTAGGCTACCGAGTTTTCGTAAGGGGTTTTTCATCTCACTTTTATTCCTGTGACATTTATGCTATGTTTGACACCATTTCCATTGAGTGGTGTATGTAATTCAAATTATTATACTCTTTTTGTAGTGTAATTTCACTTATGGGTATTTACATCTTCATTTTATGACCCTTCTTCCATGGGGTGTATGTTTCGAAAGTTACCCAAGTCGGTAAGGGAACATTTCACCCTCTTCTTTCTAAAAGATTTCTTTTGTTATGTCTTTTAATTATCATACTATTAGGTTGGGATATGTTCTTATATATCCTTATTGATATAAATTTTATTTCCAAGTGATGAGATACCATTTTCTCTCTCATCAACTCATTTTCTGAATTTTAAAGTGACGTCGTTAGGCTGTCGGATTTCTGTAAGGGAACTTCTTAACCCACTTTAAATTCTTTGGGTTAAACCTCTAATTATTGATTTTATTATACAAGATTATGTGTGGAATATCTATGTTGTAATTTCCACAAACCATTGTGTGGATATAATATTTCTACACATAGTCATCTCATTGATAAATTCTTACGTCATTTAGACGAACTTGTATGGGAAATCATTACTCAATCTCATTTCATTTAGTTAAATATCTATGTCATTGGTCTTGTTTTTCCAAGATTATGTGTGAATGACCTCTGATTGTTTTACACTTATATTTTGTGTATTCATATTTGTCACACATAATCATGTAATTGATTTATCCTTAATCTAAGGATACCGACTTTGTAAGGGACTTCGTCTCAGTCTCCATTCATTGAGGCATATTTTGTTATAAACACAACTTTATTTTATACGGTGTATAAACCCCTTTGATTTCTACTTTTATTCGAAAGGAATATTTTCTATACAAATCATTTTACTAAATGACAAAATATATGTTTCTTTTTAACGTACGCGGTGATAATGACCTTTCCATCGCCACGAGTATTATTTGATCTTTGGCTTCCTCAACAAGCCGTTATATTTTGAAAAGTAAATAAATACCATATACTCTTTTTTGGTATTGAAAATTGTTTTGATAATGGATTTGTTATGTCAATATATTTAAGTGATATATTTTTCTTGAAATGTGGAAATTTTTTCTTCCCTTTATAATTGTTTTATGTGTTATGATTTTATAATGGTACTTGTACATTTGACGGGTGGTTATGTGATAAACCATATGACGTGTGGTGTCATGAATACCAGGATGGGTGGTTACGTTATAACATCCAATTCATTGGGTATAGAAGTCGGTCGTATGGATATTCCATTAAGTATGTGTGGAAGTCGACCGTATGGTTATTCCATTTAAGTATGTTTATGTCCCAAGTTACCTTTATATGTTATGTGTTCTTTATATGGGTTTTATGGTAATCTTTTGGTTACAAAAGGATATGTAATGGTATTTTATTCAGTGAAGAGTTTTTACTACTTCATAAAGGTGAAAATTATTACTTTGGTAAAGTATTCATGGTTTACTTGTTGTTTTAAAAAACTAAAAGTTTTCCTTCTTTTTGTATCCTTTACTGGGATTTTTATGCTAATCCCATGATTTTGAAATGTTTTCCACAGGACATAAAGTTTTATAGGGTCAAGGATGGTATCAAGGAAAGACAAGTTATCTAAAACATGGAACTAGACATGTTTCTTTTTAAGAGTTTTTATTTTATAGAAACTTAGTAGAAGTGTCTACTTTGTAATATTTTGAGATGTAATAGTTATGACCTAATTCTCTAAAACTCTAAACCTGAAATGATCCTCTATGTGAATTATTCATTTAATTCATGATTATGTAATGTTTTAAGGCCAGGTCCTTATAGTAAAATAAGTTTTACAACATTGAATAAACTAAAAAATATTTGAAAACCCATCCATAATGAAAAATGTAAAATCATTACCCCTCATGGTCCTCTTTAACCCCCAAATAAAATCCATGGATATATACTCCCATGTGGTATTAGGGATTTTAAGAGGAAGATACAATCTATTAAGATTCAATTTACAAATTTCATTGAGATGCCAAATGAATTTTTATATAGACATCTCTACTTCAATAGACATCTAATGATAATTAAAGTGATCGCAGAGAACACATATAGTTTTTCAATAACAAAATTCCACATTATCCATCCAAAATATGACTCATTAAGTTAAAATAAATAAAAAATAAAATTTATCATACTCTGATTATTAATCAAGAATAAGTACCCATCATGTATATAAAAAATTTTACATTTAGTTTCTAGTATAAAATGACTAAAAGGATCACAAATATCACTATTAGTGGAATATAACTATTTGATAAGTTTAAATCCAAGGATATTATAATCTAGAAGAGATATAAGATCATATCATCAATAATAATGTTCCCCTTCCCCTTTTAATACTTAATAACATGTAAAAATAATTCAATGAATTCTTGCCACCTCAATTGCCTTATATTCAATCTATATCGTATCTTAATTTTTTAAATATCTTTAAATCACAATGGATCATGAATTATTTTGGTAAAATGTAATGTTATCATATTTTAAATAATCTATATTATGAATACCACCATTTTTCATATGTAGAATAATTTATAGTTAGTATATTTATCTTATCAATAAATTAAATTATTATATTAACTTCTTGCATTTTTACTCAACCCATGATAATTCGACATGAATAAAATTCAATTTCAAGGTATACTAAATTTTTTTAGTACAAGTAGTGGAGTATTAGTGTGTTTCTCCTTGACATCATGAAATTACTTCTTATAAATCATTCCCATTTTAATGGTACATTATACTTCTCTAGCTCATTCAATGGTTCCTATAATGTGACGAAGTCCTTAAAAAATAACTTATAGAGATAGCTTATATAGGAATCTTTTATACCTATCGTGTAAATTTTGAGGTCGACCAGTCCTGGATTTATTTATTCTTGTCCTGTTCTACTTCAACTCCATTACCATTCATAAAAACACCAAGTAAAGACAATTTTCTAATAATAAATTCACAATTTTTAATGTTTTTGAGAAGTTTTCCTTTTTTAAACAGAAAAATACATTTCCTAAATGATTTATATAGTTATTAAATTTTCTATTATACATAATAATATCAGCAAAGAATAATATAATATATTATCAATGATGTTACCGTAACATATGATTTATCAGTATCATAGATATACGTTAAGCATTAGAGACACAAAAATGTTTCACTACGAATTTTCCTAAACCATGTTTCCCTTTAATAGACATTTTATCTAATATCCCTCTTTCAATAAGATTTTTTAATAGAAAATTATTTTAAAAAATTAGTGAAAATTGTTGAAAACTTCAAATCATCAAGAGTATAATCCATCCTTAGGTTAAAATAATGATAAATAAACAATTGTTTAATAAAATCTATAATTCTAAGAAAATTGTCATTTTATAATATTTATTTTCAACTAGAAACACTGGTACTACACAAGAGCTCAAGACCAATCTCACATATCTTATATCTATGAAATCCTGAATGTGTATTTGAATTTATATTTTATCCTATGGTATTTTTTGATAATCATGATGAAATAGACGTGATATTAGGGGTGTGATATCAATTTGATATTGAATATCTAAAATGGGTGGTAAACCTACCTTTACCTATTATTGAATGACATGATCATTCTATTGCAAAAAACTATTCCACAACACATAGAAATATGGTTGTTAAGTTCATATATTTGAGTGCCTCTTACATATATATAAGTACAAGGATGTTTTTCTAGGAAAATAAATCATCCATAACATTAAAATTTTTACTATAACATAATTTTTTCTCAATTACTACTATTTTCATTATTTATTTTTCTTTGAGTTTTTTTTTATTTTTTCCCATTTTCTATTATTTTGTTTAATTTTCCTTTTTCAAATTCCCTGAAATTTTTTTAATCATAAATTAATTAATTATCTCTCTCAATATATTACTATTCAAAACATTATTATTATATAGAGGACTAGGTATTATATGATTCCCTTGAAGTAAAATAGAGTGATAGTTTAGAATACATCCATCATTGTTATGATGATTATACTGCTACGGTAGACTGATTAGCTAGTGAAACACCTTAATTGATAAAAAAAATAATACATCATTATAATATTATTTTTAATGATAAAAACATTAAAATGTTTACTAACATTTCTTTCTCCATTATCATTTTAAAAATGAAGTTATAAATGGTTATGTTGATTCAGGGATTTAGTCTAAATTTCTCCCACCAAATTAGTATTCCAAACATCGATATAGATTCCTCTATAATGAAATAAACTACATAACTGAACATTGATTTGGAACCCTATATGGAAAAATGGATATCCTATTTTCTAGTGGGGTTAGAATCAACAAAAAATTTCTTAAGTTTAAGAATTGACATTAACCCATTTGATCAATTATCTCCTTTGGATTCGATGATAATTTAATATTATTTCTCATTTCTCTCCATAGAGTGAAAGTGATAATAAGTTTCTTAACATTTATCTTCCATTTTATTATTTATTAATATTTACAGATTTTTGGATCATATATTGTAATTTTGTATGTTATTTATTATTAGGCTTTGGCTATGAGGAAAGAAATTCTATTTCAATTTTATAGTCTTTCATTTTGGAAATAGATGATCCAAAATATGTATTATGGAATATTCAAGGGAATTTGGTGGTAGTGTAAAAAAACAAATGCATTATGTTCTAGAATGTGGGAGACTAAAAGATGAGTTTATGAAGATGGTTCATTGTTCAATAGATTTCTTTTTCTGATTTGATGCATTTTATGGGTATATTATTACAACATTGATCAACAGGGTTCGACCACAATGTTTACAAGATTATTGAAACATATTAAGTGATTTCTATTTCATGTATTAAGGATAGTGGATCACATATAGTTAAAGACATACTAGTTCTATTATTACTCAATTTTTAATGAAATCTAGCATGAATCAACCCAACCAGTAACCCCTCATTGGTTAGTATTGAAGATGTGTGTTACCCCCAAATCCTACCTCTAATATGCCATAGGTGGGTGACTAGCACCGACGGGATAAAACATAAAAGTTGGATGTATTAATATCATAAACCTAGATACACATAAAAAAACCACCAATCTTCTCCAAAATATAAAATGAAAATATGTCTCAGAATTCATATAATTTCATAGAAAATCAAGCCTGAAAATATTTAATTACTAGAACAAAACACCTATGGTAGTGAGTCTAACAATAGCTCTAATCATCTAGATAATTATGTCTAATTCAGTCACTAATTATCATGAACCAGATCTATTTTCCATTAAAATAGGCACCTAAGCCAGTCCATGGTAAGTCCCAAAGTGCATTACCTATCCCTACGAGCTGGAAAAAGTTATTGGGTATGATAAAAAATGGATTGGGAATGATTTTCTTGAATTTAGTAGCATTAAACAACCAAAAACAATAAATAAACTAAATTTTAAAACTCCCAACAAAACAATCCTTAAATAAAATTCATAACTGAATAAAAGGTTTTAAACAAGACATAAGAGGTCCACAACTAAAAATGAGAAACAATTTCAACATAAAAACTGCTACACAACAAAGGGACATCACCCCCAAGCCTTCTACACAACATCACACCAAGGAAATAGCTAACAACGTGAACTCCCATCTCTAAAGAACTATCCCTTACATGTGTCAAACATAACCTAGTATAATTGTACCCAAAGGTGTATGTAGGGTGTGAGCCTATTCCCAATAGGATTCCATACAAATATTCCATGTGATAAACATCATAATATAAAAATCATAAAAGTTTCTATAAACAATAAATGGCATCAAATATTTCAAAATTTGAAACTTTTTAAATGAAAACAGTTTCCAAGGGATAACATTATAGAATGAATTTATTTTAGTAAACCAAGAATTCTACTGAATTTCCCATCCAATCACACCATAATAAAATGGTAAATACAAAATAGTCCATGAGCACTGGTCATAGGAACACCCCTAGGCACTAGTTTGTTCTGGGCCCTAGGTTCATCTTATCTTGGTGTAAAAGTAACCATAAAAAATGTTATTATCATGCATGAACCACTTTTATAGAACCTACCCATAACCTAGTGGTACCCAACATAATAATTATAGTTTTTTTAGTGTTTTCATGGTCAAGCATTCTAAGTGAAATAGGGACAAAATCACTCCGGATCACTAGCATTCTAGTACATGTCCTCCCACCTAGATACCCGAGTTTACCTATTCATGCACAAACATGTTCCACATGCTATAAAATTCCATTTATATATAAAAACACCAATTCAATTCATACACACTCAAAATATTAGAGAAACATTCTTTTCACCATTAGTATAACTCAATAAACAACTAGGAATTTCCATAAAACAATTTCACAAAGTATAACGAAAACTTTGCACATAAAATAAATTTAAAACTCATCTTTTAAAACCAAATGAATGCCAATATTACACCAAAACAGAATTGTAATCACTAAAACATTTTAATAAAACCATTCCAAGAATTATAAATCAACACCAATTTATACAACATGGAATGCACATGAAAAACACGCATTTTTTACACAAAAATGGCACTTAAAAATAATTCACATGACAAATAATACAAAAAAGATTTCTCATCAAACATAATGAAAGAGTAACATGCTAAATATAAAAATATAGATAATCTAACTCATCTAATGATTCTTACACCTGGAATCACTTACCAAATGTGTCAGGACCTCAATTCTTTGTGTGATACTTCTACAGCACCACCGTCGCACCACAAGGGAGTGAAAATAAACATAAAACCACAGGATTTTACTGAGAAACTAAAGAAATCTAGGTACTAAGAATTATATTCTTGACATTTGGAGCTTCAAGAAAAGTGGGATAAACCCTAAGGAAATGGAAGGAGAAAGGAATGAAACTTACTTACATGAGAGATCTTTAAGTTCCTCCACAGAATACCCCTACAAAATGGACTTCCAAGGGAGGTTGGGAGAGCTTGGAGGTTGTTCATGGATGATAGGAACGAAATGGGGAAGAAATGGGTGTGATAGGGTTTATTCTAGAAGGAAAAATGGGAATTACATAACAATTTTAATGAGCTGGACAGGGCTACATGGTTTTCATTCACAGTTTAATAAACCATACACACAAACCGGGCACCCGGTTCTATCAACTCAAAACATGTACAATTTCTTCCAAATTAAAGGGGGAATAAGGTAATCCTAGGGTAATATAGGGAAATAATATAAGAGAAATATTTACCTTAAATGAGGGACATGGATGTGACAATTCTCCCCACCATGAAAGACTTTCTTTCCCATAAATTCAACCCAAATATTGATCTAAAATCAAGATCAGATACTCTTAATCAACCTACAAATTCCACTACTATTTAATTTTCACATCATTACCATGCTTCCAAAGGATCCATACTAGAGGAATAGAGATTCCCTGAAGCACCTTCTCTTGGGAATCCACTATTCACACCAGCCACTAAAATACTGATAAATCAGGCTCTATCTCCAAATCCTCCCAATTAAATACATGGAACAGATTTGGATAGTAATTCTTTAGATGGGAGACACTGAATACGTCATGAATATGCATCAACTGAGATGGAAAACCTAACATATATGCCACCTTTCAAATGCACTCGGTGATCTCAAAAGGTCTGACAAACCTCGACGTCAGCTTTCCCTGCATTCTCAAATGAAGATGACCAAGATGAGGGGCCACATACAAGAATACAAGATCACCAAAAAAACTTTAAGTCTTAACACCTCTGATCAGAAATGTATTTGTGGAGACTCTATGCTGTCAATGATAGCTACCTGGTCAACTTGACATTCTCAGATGTCTCTTGCACAAGGTCGAGCCCCAATAGTGAGGTGTCATCTACCTCAACCCAACACATAGGGGACCGACAAGGATGACCATAGAGTTCCTCAAAAGAATCCATTAGAATCAAGGATTGGTAACTGTTATTATAGTTAAATACAATCAATCCCGAATTTCTATCCCAAGAACCTAAAATATCTAAAACACATTCATGAATCATATCGTCCAAAATATGATTTACCCACTCTGTCTGACCATCTGTTTGAGAATGGTGTATCATACTCATCTCAATCTGTGACCCCAAATCATTCTGAAGGACTTTGAAAAAACAAGAAGTGAAATGGGGGTATCTATCTTGGACAAATGTTGATAGCACACCATAAAGCCTTACTACCATCTGAAGATACAATCGGCCCATCTCATCCACTTTAGTTGTATTTATGATTGTAATGAAGTGGGATGATTTGGTTAGACAATCGATCACCACCCAAATGGAATTATTACCCCGTGTTGTATGATTCAAGGAAAAAACAAAATTCATAGTGACATCTTCCCACTTTCAGGTAGGAATGAATAATGGCGGATGAAAACTAGAGGGCCTTTGATGCTCTTCTTTTACATGATGACACATGTAGCATCTCGACATGAAGTCTTCTATGTCTCATCTCATACCTAGCCACTAAAACTACCGAAAAACATCATAGTACATCTTGGTATCTCAAGGATGGACATCCCACTGATATTTGTGGTTATCTTGCATCATCACCTTCCTCAGAGACAATAGAACCACTAAATGGCCCTTGAAGCACAAGATTCCCTTGGGAGACAAAGTACAATCAAAAGATGTCTCCCCACCTTGAATAAGTTATATCAACCATTAACATAGCTCATCAACGAGCTACTCTCGTTGAATCAACTCTAAAAGAGTAGGAGTCAACCGAACACCCTCCAAGAATGCACCTCCACTGTGCTCCTTGGTCTCCATGTGCATCTAAGAAAAGGGACCCATCAGAGTCCAATCATCCCTGAAATTTATCAAATCCTATACTAGTACTCTTCTACTCATGGCATCAACTACCACATTACCCTTTCTATGGTTATAGACAACATCAAAGTCAAAACCCTACAAATATTTAATCAAATAGTGTTGCCTCAGATGAAGATCATTCTATGAGAAAATGTCAATTAGGAACTTATGATCAGAGTAGACCACAAACTTCTCCCCAAATAGGTAGTGACACCAAGTCTTGAAAGCATGCATCACCACTGCTAACTCTACGTTCTGGGTTGGGTAATTATCTTCATGTGGTCAGATCTGGTGGGAGCCATATGCCACCACATGATCATCTTGCATGATCATGCATCCATGACCCATACCTGAAGCGTCACAATACACCACATATATCCTTCCATATTCTATAAAGATCAATACTAGGGTGGTATTCAACTACCACTTCATCTCCTCAAAGGATTCATGGCATTCTGAACCCCAAAAAAACCTCACCCATTTCCAGGTGATCGTGGTCATGGGTGAGGCAAGCTGAGAGAGATCTTGAGAAAATCATCTTTAATAACATACCAAGCTTAGGAAGCTCATGATCTCAAAAACAATATTTTTCTTCTCCCAAGAAATCACTATGCTGATCCTCTCAGTGTCCACCAAAACCCCATGTTTCGAGATGATGAGGTCAAGAAACTTCACTTCCCTGATCCAGAAAGTGCACATAGAAAACATTGCATAATGATGATGATCCCTCAAAGTTCCCAACATGATCCATAAATCATGCTCTTGATCTTCCCCAGATCTAGAGTAAACTAAGATGTCATCCAAAAATACCATGATAAAGGATTCGAGATACTGGTGGAACACACTATTCATGAGTACCATAAAGACCGGAGGGGAATTGGTCAATCAAAAAGGCATGAAAAAGTACTCAAATTGGTTGTACCTACTTTGTAAATACATTTTTTGGATATCCTCCTCTCTCACCCTCAGTTGGTGGTAACCCTAAGGAAAGTAAATTTTAGAAAACCACATCTACCCCTTCAACTAGTCAAATAAGACATCTATTCTGGAAAAAGGATATTTTTTCTGGATGGTTACCTTGTTCGGATTCCGCTAATCAATACACAACCATAGGGACCCAATGTCCTTTTTCTGAAAAAGAATAGGAGCGACCTAAGGAGAGATTATTGGGTGAATGAATCCTTTGGATTCAAAATTACCTAGTTGTATATTTAATTCCCTCATATCGGTGGAGGCCATATGATACAATGGATGAGATATTGGTTGTGTTCCTAGTGCAAAATTGATTGATAACTCTTCATCCCGCTCTAGGGGAAAGCCTAAAAAATCATCCAAAAATACGTCCAGGAACACATCCACTATGTGAGGTAATCCACCCATAGGAGCACGACCATCATCCTCTACAATGAGTTAAAATAACTGGAAGATAATATTTCCCAAATCCTGGAGTGGAGGTCCTGGACGACCTGACCAAGGATCCCATTCCCCAAGAAAAGCCTTAGGACTGACATTAAGTGTCATGAAACTCAGATGTTTCCTATGGAAATTGATGTTCCCATGAAAGTGAAATTTACATTCCATTCTAAGGATTAATTCAAAAATATCTATGTCCAAGACCATGAGGTCCCACTCCATCTCATCCCCATACACAGTAAGTATACATGATGGGAACCCAAAACCCTGTTCCTTCTTCTTACCCAGCGGTATCAGCAACTCCATCGCAATAGATGACAACTCATTTGAAAAATTCAGCATGCTCACAATACGGGTAGAGATAAATGAAATCAATGAACTAGTATCAAAAAGTGTAGAAGCTATAGAAGATGAAATCAAAACAGTACCTCTGACAGTTGAAGGTCCTACATCCAATCCCATTGGAGCCTTATCCAATGCATGAATATGCATACTCTATGCCTGAGAATGGTCTCTCGCCTACAGATCTACCCTAAACTGCCTCTTCCTAGAAGTTGAACTGGTCCTGCCACAATGTCCACAGAACCGAGATCCCACCATCCTGGATAGATCTAACTGAACCGTCATCACCCTAGAGGATACAAATCCTACCCCACTCTAAATTGGATGTGCCCTCCTTCAAAAATGTTGCAAGTGCCCCATGCCTCCACACTGATGATAGGGATTCAGAGGAGATGTGCATGCTGGTCAGATATTCCCTAGCCTCCCACACTGGTGGCACATGATGGACCTCGCATTAGAAGCTACAGATGAAATCTTTCTGGAAGAGTGGCCTGAACAGACACCTGCTTTCTTCGCTTACTCCTCCCACTTCCTCTTCATTTCAGATGAAGTACCACTACCCGTCACTGATATTGTCCCGAAGAAACTAGATATCCCCTTACAGTAATTATCTACCATTAAATCTTGGTCAACCACCTCAACATAAGTCATTAGCTTGAACAAGAAGACGTGGGAATAGATCTCTGGCTGTAATCCTTTCTCAAAACTCTGAGCCATCATTTGTTCATTAGAGACAATTTCAAGAGAATACCGAACTAGTTCATTGAAATGGTAGGAATAATCCATCACTTACTATTTCCCTTGTATAAGATCCATGAACTCCTGGGACCTATTATATGACAATACCTCAATGTAGTATTTATCGTTGAAAACCACCTTGAAGTCATTCCAGTTCATCTGTTCATTCTTCCTAGTTTTAGGTATGGATTCCCATCAGCTATGGATATGACCCTCTAAGATAAATGAGGAACATTTCACCCAAACCACCTCTGGAATATCCAGAAATTCAAACAAGCACTTGATCTTTTCGAGCCACTCCTATACTTCCTGGGTATCTATGGTACCTCGGAAAGAAGGTGTCTTGTTCTTCCAAAACACATAGGATTTGTCCTTCATGGGAATATGCTCATCTTTTATAGCTAGATATATAAAAGGATTCATTCCCTTTTCTATAGCTTTGATAGCCCGAACCATAGCTTCTATCATCCTTTGATCGAGCAGTGAGGTAGAACTCTCTCCAAATTGTTCACGTGGGTGAATATGTGCTTTCCGGGAAGGCATGTTTCTATAAAAGAAATAGTCACAAGAGATAACATTATTACAATAGTTCTGAAAAATTTCAGCAATAACATAAAATATAAATAAACCAAAGTCATAAAAACAATTAATTAAAAAACTACTTCACCCCCACCCAATGTCAAAGTGCAGTCTGCATCCCGCATGTCTCACAAGGAATTGAAGTCGAACAAACAACCCTAACATCCCATGGAGACATAAGGTCCATCACGAGTGTTGAGGGCCAGGAACCATACTCGCATCTAGAACTCCAATCCCTAACCTTCCTAGCTCCCGTATAACCAGAATCATCCCAAGATATTAATATAGCCCAAACTATTAACCTACTATGATACCATTTTGTCATGAATCAGATCTAGTCGTCATTAAAATAGTCACCCAATCTGGTCCATGGAAAGGAATGAATGTTGTTTCATATCCACACGGGCTGTAAAAAGTTACCATGTATGATTAACAGTGGTTTGGTAATGATTTACCTTAGTTTAGAATCATTAAACAACCAAAAATAATAAATAAACTGAATATGAAAATTCCAAACCTAACAATCCTTAAATAAAATTCAGAACTGAATTCAAGGTTTTAAAAAAGGAACAAGAGTTCCAAAACTACAAAGGAGTAGAAATTCCAACATAAAAACCTCCACACAGAAAATTTACATCACCCCCAATCCTTCTTCACAACACTACACCAAGGAACGAGCTAACAACCCAAATCATAGTCTCTCAAGACCTTGACCTTACCTATGTCAAAACTAACTGAGACTACTAACAACAAAAGGTGTATGTAGAGTGTAATACTAAGCCCAATTGGATACCACCCAAATATTCCATGTTATAGACATCATAATATAAAAATCATTCATGTTTTTATAAATAAGAAATGGTAGAAACAATTTCAAAAGATGAAACTTTTTAAATGAAAATAGTTACCAAGGGTTAACATTAAAGAATGAAATATTATAAATAAAACTTGTATGATACTTAATTTACCATCAAAACACAACATATTATAATGGTAAACACAAAATAGTCCATGATCACTAGTCACGGAACACCCCAAGTCCCGAGTTCATTGTGGGCCCTAGGTACATCATATCTCAGTGTAACAGTTACCAAAACAAATATTTGTCTCATGCATGATCCACTAGTAAGGAATAGACCCATAACCTAGTACACCCCAACATCATCATTATAGTTTTTTTAGTGTTGAAAATGTCAAAATTTCTAAGTGAAATTGGGTCAAAATCACTTCTCATCACTTGCATACTAGCACACATCGTCCCACCTAGATTTCCGGGTTTCCCTCTTTGTGCTCAAGCAAGTTACACATGATATCAAATTCCATTTAAACATAAAAACACTAGTTATTGTCATACACACTCAAAAAAGTAGCTAAACATTATTTTCACTAGTATTATAACTGAATAGTGAACTTATAAATTACATAAAAAAATTTCACAAAGTATAACCAAAACCTTGCACATAAAATCCATTTGAAACTCCTACTTTAAAACGAAATTCATACCAATATTACACCAATCTTGAATTGGAAGCATTAAACATTTTAATAAAACCATTGAAAGAATTATAAAATAACCCCAATTCACACAACATGGAATGCACATGAAAACACACATTTTCATACAAAAATGGAACTTAAAATTCAATCGCATGAAAAATGATACCAAAAATAGATTTCGCACCCAACACTATAAAAGAGGAACATACTAAATATATAAATCCAGAAAATTTAACTCATCCAATAATTATTACAAATGGAATCACTTAACAAATGTTTCAAAAACATCAAATATTTATGTGATACTTCAACCGCACCACCACCACACCATAAGGGGGTGAAAATGACCCTAAAACCACAATATTGGCCCAACAAACTCAAAAAAAACCTAGGTACGAAGACCTATATTCTATACATTTGGATCTTCATGAAAAGTGGGAGAATCCCTAAGGAAATGGAATGAGAAAAGAAAGAAAGTCACTTACATGAGAGATCTTGAATTTCCTCCCCCAAATACCCCTTCAAAATTGAGTTCCAAGAGAGGCTAAGAGAGACTGCGGGATTTCCATGGATTCTAGGAATGAAATGGATAATAAATGGTCCTAATTGAGTTTATTCTGGAAGGTAAAATGGGAATTCAAAACAATTTTAATGATTGGGATAGGTCTTTATGGTATTCTTCCACGCTTTAGTAAACCTTGCACACAAACTATGCACCCATTTCTATCCAGTCAAAACATGTCCAATTTCATCCAAATTCAAGGGTTGATAGGGAAACCCTAGGGGGAAGTTAGGCCAAGAATAAAAGAGAAAAAAGTACCTTAAAATAGGGACATGGATGTGACACCGATTCCCTCTGGTAATCCTATTAAATAGATTTGAATATAGGGTTTCAAATACATATATTATTTATAGGGTCCTCCTAAAAACAACTTGTACATATGTTGAATAAATCATACTAATAAATTAGTGAATAAAAAATAGATCCAAATCACACCTACTTCATGTCATATTGTTCTCAACATCATCATGGCTCACTCACACAATATCACATTTAAATAAAATAACATATTATGAGAATAATTTAGAAATAATTCAACCCAAAATAACTTTTCTAATAATTTTTCACTATCACACCACAACAAAATACATGGTGCTTCCATCCCATCCATAACCAAAAATCCACACCTCACATCACAACTATAATAAAGAAAATATCACTAACACATACCCCATAATTTATCATAACACCAGATAAAATCATCACCAAAGTAGGGTAACATTAACTTGGAGGATATAAACATTCTTCCCTCCCCCTACCATGCATGGCCACCACTATTTAACACATACTCAATCACATAATTATACCATCACTGTCACATAATCATCTTAACTTTTTATTTTTAACACATACTTTTTCCATCAAATATTTTTCATTGTAACCTCTGTCTATTTTAGTTCAACTTATTTTAGAATATATTCCAATGAAGAGGAAGTATTTATCCACCAATCCCCTCACCAATCCGGATGTTGGAGAAAACACCCAAAACCCAAAACAATTTGTTCATAGGTAAAGTGATTTGATTAGGGTGTGGAGTGTAATAAAACACAATGAAAATATAACATATATTATAGCCTCACTATCCCAACCTAAAGGTAGATACCAATACAACACTAAAAAATCAAATACAGTTACCACATTAACACTAACCACAGCTAATGACTATTTACATTAATATACCACAAACTAGCCCCACTAGTCAATCCACAACCACACAATACAAAATTGCATTCCCATTTAATCAATTAATATATCCACTTCATTTTTTTATTCAGTAATCATCACAATACATTCATTACAATAACTACTAATAAATGATTCGTTATCCCTCACCCACATTTATATCAGTCATAAACCATTCATTTCAGTCACAAAAAATTCATTAACCACCCTCTATTTATTAAATTCCATCCCACATCCCATTATTGAATTCATTTTTATCAACCATATTATATTCCATTGGAAAACTAGAATACATCCCCACATAGACCGACTAATAATTAAAACATCATCTTTATGATCCAATACTAACAACCATTAGAACATTCAACATCACCACCCAAATATCCATCACCATGGATTCACCACATCAATACCTCAAGTCCATTCTTGACAATACACTACCAATAGCACACTAATTTTATAAATATAAAAAAATTATACCAAAATCAAAAAATACCCAATTTTAATAACAAAATAGTTCTACAAATAATATTTTAAGGAATTCCTTCATATTATTTCAATATCTCTTACATTAGTAGCGTCACCTTAATTAGATACATAGCACAACCAATTCATTACCCTCTTTAACGTATTGACCTTTTTTTAAAGGAGATGCATTCACTATAATATCATAAAATTCATCCCAATAAGTAGAAAAATCAATCAAGAGTCAAAAAATATAATAATAACATGGATTAACATAATTACCATGTGATATACCTCCACAACATGAATTAATTATTATATTTATTAACTTTTATAGTTTAATTCACACAATCAACACAATTAAAAATAGAATCTTGATAATCTCTAAATTTCATATAGATAAAAAATAAGAAGTCTCAAATTCCTTACTAAAATTATAGCTTCAATAGTAATTATAGAAAATATAGAGATGGAGACGATGATAATTCCAATGTTGTGTAAGGAAACCTCAAAAACTAAGAGAAAAAAACCTCTACTAAAATCATGATCCAAATTCAACAAAATTGAGGCCGAACCACTTTAAAAACCTCTCTAAGATACAAAAATCATTATTATTTTATTTTCCATAACCACTTTTTTGAAGAATGGGAACCACACAAGACCCAAAACCCATTCAAAACAACAAAAAACACATTTCAAAAAATTCATCTAAGGTTACATACCCTATCATAACATTAACAAATTCAAAATTTGAAAACACAAAAAATCATCACTCCACCACTACGGGTTGTACTATGCCTTAATATGTAGACCTTGATGCATCAAATCACCCGTAATTATCCATAGTACCATCAAGAACCACCAACTGGACACCATCCTCCACATCGTCGGAGCCGCTGCATCCATGCCCGCAAAAAACACTATCTTCGCAATAAATAAAAACTTCAACCATGACAAGTTGAAACATTGGAACTTTTATCACTTCACCCATCTTATTACTATAGAAAATGACTCTATCACCACAACAAAAATGGAAAACACCAAACCAGATAAACGAAACACCAACTTCACTGAGTAAGCATAAAACTAGCACTTACAAAATTACCCAACTCACCTTGGATCACGAAGTTGGTATTATCTCCATTACAAGGTTTAAATATAATAAAAAGGAAACTTAATGTCACCCAATACAAACCTCATTTCACCTAGGGTTCATGAAAAAATGATGAATTCTAGAATAATTAAAATATGTTTCTGAATTTATACAAAAACCTGATACTTAGGAATCATTACATAATATGTAATGGTCATGTTGTGGTGGGGCTAAATCCATGACACCTTTATAAATCAAGTCCCAATCTCTTTTATATTCCCCTAGAATCTCAGGGTAACAAATAAACTAATTACATGCATCCAATGAAGGAAATAATGTGACTCAAGTGGTCATATTATGTTACATGATCCCATAAAACACTTGATTAAATCCTAAAACATTCCATGATGCAATGGTATCACCATGAATCAATGACACTGAAAAAGGACAAAAAAATAGCCACTCATGTATTCATGCCATAATAGTTTTTAATACACTGAAATATAAATTCCCTATATTAAACAAACATCCCATGAACATTTAATCCATGATAAAATCTCCTCACATTGTGATTGGATCATATATAAGGTTAACTCAAAACCCCACATAACATCACATATTATGATACCAATACATAATATTTTCCTGTATAATAATGAATCTAAGGCCACCATTTCAAAGCTATCATATTTTACTCCATGAAAAGATTTCCTCCATGAATTACTATGGTATAAAAATATCACGGATAACTCCCTAAGATACAACAAAACTATATAGAATGAAAAATATTCCAAACCTTCCAGTCAAATAATATAGTATATTTCCTCAACATGAAGCACCAATTCACGTTGAAATATATGATTCCAAAACAACTCCCTTCCTTCAAAATTCTTCCATGACCCCCCCCCCAAAAAAAATAAATGCAATTTTCGAGGAATTATTTAGAGTTATAAAAGTTATAGTGTTTCATCTATGATATAGGTCTATGTCTGAACCATGATAGCTCTTATATTTTCATTCCATGTGAGTGTTTTTATGTTTTATTGTTAATGTTTTGAAAGTTATATATATGTTATAGTGTAGTGATTCAGTTCATGGATGGTTTTTTTCAACATCTCAGTTTTAGATACACAATATTTTGGTAAAAATATTTTTAAATCACCAGAATTCAGTCAAAAAGTGTTTTTCTAGAAGTTAACTTCAGAATATTATATTTCCTTCTTGTAATAAGTGGTCTCATAGCTTTTATTTTAAAACAAGTTAGCGAAACTTTTCTCAATAATAAACCCTTTTGGTAATATCTCTTATCTTTAAGAATTATATTCAGTGGGAGATTTATCCTGAATGAATGAAATTTGACAAAAGGAAAGGTTTAGATTGTAAAATTCACTATATCATATTTCTGGGTTCAGAGGATGAACTTTGATGATTAATTATAAAAAAATGTCTTGAGCTTCCATTGAATGAGGTCAAATGAAAACAAATCATGAAAGTAGGATGTGAAAGACTTAATATTAAGAAATATCGATTAATTTGAATGATATTGAAATAGAAAACTTCTTTTGTCATTTGATAGGTGAGGAGAATAGAAGTATTCTTGAAAATAGGAGATAATATGTATGAATATTTAACAAATATGATCAAATTATTTATTATGAAGTGATTGTTAAACAGGAAGATAACTGAGTGAAGTTCATTATAAAGACATGAACCATCCAATTGGGACCCTATGTAGGCCAGAAGTTGGCCATGAGTGCCACCCCAGGACTACTTTCAAAAGGCTAGTTATCAATGACTAGCACCGAGTAGGAATATCATGTATAACAGGAGACCATAACATATACACTAAACTAATAATGCAGATCTCCCCAAAGGATATCATAATGTTGGATAGATAATAAAACCAATAGAAATATATATTGTATGTGATAAAACCTATGTTCCATAAAGGATTAATAAGTTCATAAACCATAAATTTAAGAGGAAAAATATACAATTATAAAACTCGATGGGAAACTAACCTAATGAAACTCAAGTGACTGGATCTCTACAATGAAAATGAACCAAACATGAACCCCATCCACAACTACCACCTTTAGGTATTACTAACCACCCACTCCACTTATACCATGTCCACTAAGGAAGTATTTGAACGATATGTCATCTGTATAATACACGACATCCATGGATGAAAATCCCATGCAGGGGTCAGTATATAAATACCTAGTAGGATATTCTAATAACTAGAAAGGATAAATAGAAAATTCTAATTGACTCCACAAAAATAAAGGTATATAGATAAATATGAAAATATATATTCTTTATATATAGATATCTAGGGACACTAGATAAAGATCTGTATACATGACCAAGTCGTAGTACTTGGTAGGATCATTTTTCTCCACTGAGAAGGGGGGTTAAATTGGTGTAGGGGTGTTTTTACAATTTATTTTCAATATAATTAAGCCTTTTTGACTTGTTAGTGATTGACCCAATGAAAATTGAAATAAATCAACCTCACACAATCATGTAGAAAATGATAGAGCAAGGAGCACATAATTTCAACAAGGTTTAGATATAATGTGGAATCCTACACCTTTCCATTCTAGTTATCCCCCCAACCATTGACTCATTTTTCTATACCCTACAAGTGAATTAATCTAATAATAATTCATGTGGCATACCAACATAAATATTTGGATTCACACCCAACAACATAGCTTACTACATCAATATAAAATATAATTACATGGTAAATAAGATCTCCAAATAAACTAGGCTTCTTTGGAAACAAAAGATGATGATCCACTTCCATGAGACGTAAGAATATTTAATACATAATTTTCTACAGTGTATACATGAATCACATTATAAAAATATTATCATAGTCAAATAAAATCACTTGGAGCAACGATATTTGTCAAATATTTATTCTATAATATTAAACCTCGACTTCAAATTCTTCTTCTTCTCCCCATATGACACACTTTAATAACACTCATAAATTCATTGATTCATCACCACTACTACTCCACTCCACTTTATTAAGTCCAAAAATGTAAAAAAATATTATTAATTTCCCCATCATATTTATAACGACATCTGATAACTATAATGGAATCATGAATCATTGTGTTAAATTAATTTATTACAAACCAAATCCCCTTATTACAGAATCATTAAAAACCATCCAAGAAATGTCAAAATTAATTTACCCTTAAAATATTAAATTTTTGAAAACTAGAGTAATTTCTGTCCTTTCATATTGAAAATTTTTATTTGACTACAAGGAGAATAATTGGTTATATAGTAATCAGCTACATGGTTCTTAATCAGATATATATAATATTCACCTATAAGAATATTCCATGTGAATATATATTCATCTAGGTCATTAAATAGAATATTTAGTACTCATTCGAATTTTTCTACATAAAAAATTTCGTTAAGTTAGTGAAAATGGATATTTACATCATTTTGATGTGTGGATAATTATTCTATATAACTACATTTGGCTCTATGAGATCCATTTCAATTATTAATTATCTACATAGACCACATATGTTGTAAAAATTTATATGTTAATTGGAAACATGAACTCCCACTAAAATTTGGCAATGCGATTATTGCAAATTTTAGAACATTCTTGAACTCAAACAGAACCACTTAACTGGCCTCCAGCCATTTTCTAAAACGCATTCTAGCATCATGAAAATTTCTTACATGATATATTAATCCATAAAAACAAGATAAAAAAATATTATAACTAATAATAATATCAAGAAATTTTGTCAACAAATACAACAATGCAAACTCACCATGAACTATGGGATCTTTAATATTTCTCAAAACTAGATAAAAAACTAGTGGTTCTTTAATCTCAAACTATGGATTTGTTGAAAAAAAATTAAAACCTCATGAAATTTTATACCTTTAAAAATTTCAACCACACTGGGTAACAACATACACCGTATCTATGGAGAATTGATAAAAGATTACTTCATCAACCCCATTGGGTAATTACCTTTATCACGAGCAGCTTACGTGATTTATCATCATTTAGTAAACACCATTACCATTATCAAATACCCCTTATAAATTACACTCCCCCTTCATCATGGACTTCTCTTCCCTTTTAAAAATATTATCCAAATGGATATGAAGATATCAAAGCTAAATATTCTCAAGTATGCGGGGAATGATGAACTTGAAATTTTTGATTTAATACTAAGAATCTCTCACATGGAATAACTTTTATAAAGATATATTTAATTTTATATTTTGTTGAAATATATAAAACCTTTATTTAAACTAAATCCATATTCTCTTTCATAAAAGGAAATAAAATTTCAGAATGTTTAGACTGAGATTGTTAAATTGTATTTTTTGAAATATCAATAACACTCTGATTATCACGAAGGATCTTCAATGAACATAGAACATCAATCAATAAATATTCTAACTGAACATACACTCATAAAGCATGTGAAATATAATGAGTAGTAACAATATACATGGATTTATATATATTAAGGGTCACTAAACTTGACTCTTTACTGTACAAGCTTGCACAACCCCGACAAACAAAGAACATACCACCTGATGTGGACAATAGATATATACAGTCACCTACCCAAACTACATCAATGTCACAAATAAAGTTTATATTCTCACAACATCTTTAAATAAAGTCATAATTTACTTTTTCTATTTTCATAGGATATAATTATTTAAATTCAAATCGCATGTGGATCCGTCGGTTCACTTTGATACCTTGAAAAAAATGTCACCACATAGGCAATGTATGGTGTGGATTTTGTGAGATACAATATAATTCTGATCATAGTTCTAAATTTATTATGATCAATATTGGTGCCTTGTTCATATTTCCTCAACTATGTTCTGACTAATATAAGTGAATAATATTCTTTGAAACCTTCTATTCCAAACGTTCCTAAAATTTATTTGGAATAATTTTCTTGTAAAATAATGATATAATCTAATTTATGTTCAATATATAACACCAAATAATATTTTATTTCTTTGAGAATGAACATATCAAATTTATTTTATATTATCCTAGAGAATTCCCATATAAGAAACCATTATTACTAGAAAATATTATGTCATAAAAATATACAATCACCATTAGCGTGTCTTAGTAATCCGTCTTCAAGTACAAGTTGCAATCAAAAGTACCTTTATAAAATCCCATTTTTCTCAAACAATCATAATGTTTATAATACCAAGCCCTTTGAGCCTGTTTCAATATATACAATGATTTATTAAATCTCCAAACCATTCTTCCATAATTTTTTTGAATGAAACATTATGTTTGTTCAATAAAGACTTCTTTTTCAGGGTCACCATTGATAAAAAATACTTTACTTTCATTTCATATACTTTTAAATTATTATGATATTCCACTATAAAAAATTTCTTGTTATGTCATTTATAGAAACTAGAGAAATATTCTCCCCAAATTCTCTAATAGCCATCTATTAATAGACATTAAAAACAATATTATACTTATTCTGATTTATTTAACCTTTCTCGTTTATTTTATTAATTCAAACTCATTTTATACCAATAAAATTTTAAGTTTTTAGTCTAGTAAAAATTCATGTGTAGAGTTATTATCAATTTGATTGAGTTATTAAGTCATATCATTCACCCATTCAACATGTTCAATAGCCTTATCCACTGTTCTAGGTTCAACCTACGAAATAAGTGTTTTTTGATTCTAAAACATCAGTCTTTTTCTAGTCTGAATTAATACATTATGATTCCAAATGATATTATTAGTTTCAATATGATTATTTAGTCTCTAAAATTTATTTTTAACCACTATAATCACTTTCACCATCATTGAGACATTCTAAATTAGTGTCAATGTTTTCTGATCTGATTTTAGAAACTCCATTAACCATTTTATTAAAAATCAACTCCATTTTTTCTATTGGATAGTCAAATATATAATTCAATCTTGTGACTCATTTTTCCAAGATTGTCAAAAGTATTCATATATAAATATTCAATAATTTTATGAAATCTCTTATTCCAAATTCTATATCAATTTTCATTAGATAAATAGCCCATGAAGACTCTATAATCGGCCTTTTATTTTAACATTAACATTATATTACATTTGGTTTTAATATAACAAGCACTTAGAAATACCTTGAAATATATCACCATAGGTTTATTTTGATACCTTGTCTCATAGGATGTAACACATGTATCAGGTGTCAAAAGACATCTATTTTTAATATGCATTGTAGTACACAATGCTTCTCTCTATAAGATAATTGAAATTCTATTCTTAGCCCACATTATTCTACCCCTTTCCACATTTCTCATATACTTTATCTCTAAAAAACAATTATATTATGGTGTATAAAGTGATATATACTGACCCTTGATTATATGTTTTCACATATATGTTTTAAACACATCAATCATGTATCTTTTCTAATTATCCAATAATTTTTTTTTATAAACAAACCCAGATACTTTTTAATTGGGGTTTTGTACATTTTAAAAATACTAAGCATGTCATATTGTTTCGTAATGAAGGGAACATTGGATATCCCTAAAAAATCAAATATTAATTTAATTAAACAAATATCTCATGTATTTTATTCAAAAATATGTTCTCATATTTCATGCTCAATTAGTATGTATTAGAAGAATGATAATTTAGGAATAAATTTCTATTTTTTATGCAACATTGAGAGATAGTTATTCCATCACTTGTATATTTTGTGATGCCTGTATTTTTATTGAATCTTACCACATTTCCATTATCACAGATATGGATAAAACTCAAAATGTTTTGTTTCATCCCATAATCCTAATGAACATCGTATGATTTCAAACTATCTTTCTCAACATGAGCTATCAGAATACATTTTATTTTCAAGGAACAATTCTTACCAAATGATAATACACATCCCTGAAGTTTTTAAATGTTCTTAACAACATTTACAATGCCAATAATGTTTGAGGAACACCCACTATCATGTATCCATGCCTTTTTTTATTTCTTTCTTTAAAAGAAACTTCTTCCAAGCATGAATTTTCTTCGTTATACACTTGAACTTATTTCCCTTTTTCTTTAATAGGTAAATTAATATTTAATATTTTCCAGAATTTTTTTCTCTATTCCACTTTTGATCACACCTTTTTAAAATCTCTTAAAGATAGTCAAATCTTTTATGATTTTTTAGTTTATATCTAGTTTCAATCAACGTATGGTATCTTCCAAAGTATATTTTTCTCATTTAAATGGATACCCCATTCTTATTTCCTTATCCAAAGTAGAGATGTGTAATACCAACATGTATATTATTTGTGTTTCAACATTACACAACACTATAAATAACTTTAAAATATTTATTTTATTGAAAATGAAAAGTAATATCCATAATTTTTCATTCCATAAATTGATATTCAGTGAACTATTTGGGTCTAAATTCATTTCTAATTTTGAA
This sequence comes from Viscum album, assembly GCA_963277665.1. Lineage (NCBI taxonomy): Eukaryota > Viridiplantae > Streptophyta > Magnoliopsida > Santalales > Viscaceae > Viscum > Viscum album. Next base: position 1,796,764,663 of record OY728130.1, on the reverse strand, counting down.
TATGATTTTAATTAAATATTCTTAATCCATTAGATACACTTTAACGAATTTTCTTACCATTTTTCTTTGTCTATATTTTATGAGAACTAACATTTAAACCTACATTATTAGTGTTAATAGTTTTGGAAATAGATTTTTAATTTGAGGAATTTACCATAATTTTTTTAATATCTTTGGTGGATTCAACCTTGACTTCAATATAGATTTTTAAGTCTTTCATGAAGGTTTTCAGATATTTATCTTTTTCAAGACATTTAGATTGCATCATAGATAATTATTCATCCTTCACGGAGAGTTTTTATTCAAGATCTTGGATAATCTTCTAATATTTAGTTGCTTTCAACCTAAGATATTCATTTTATTCTATAATAGTTGTCTTCCCTTTGGTTTTATCACATTTTTCATCAACCAATTCATGTTCTGTTTTACTAAATTCATCTTAATTTTCATTAGAAATGTATATTTATAAAAATATATGTTATGTTCGTCTCTAATCATGTATTCATAATCTATTGGTTTTGAATCATCTTCATCACCACTGGATGTATCAGTGGTTTTTATGAAAATGATCTATAGAATTTATAAATTATTCATCTTCTTATTCATTAGAATAACCGTATGATATAAGATCATTTTCCACTTATTTTCTCATCATATTTCTTCTTTTGGTTATTTTAAATCTCTTCTTCCCTCTACCTGTCTTTGAAGCTTATTTATAATTTTCTCTATACCTCTTTTCTTGAGTCTTTTCATAATTTTCATATTCATATTCTTCCCATTTCTTCTTTGGAAAATTAATTTCATAGTGTCTTAGTCCATTACATTTATAACATCTACTAGATAATATAACTTTATTATTTATTTTACCCTCTAAAAAAATTGAAATAAAATAAATAACGATTTAATATTATTCTTCATTATTTGAATCACTAGATTCAACAACATCATAATCATTATAAATATTTATATTCCACATGAAATAAAAAACTATGTCAACTTTCACATTAATTATGAAAACAAAAATATTTAACATTTCATAAGAAATAAGAATATTATATAACTCATCATGAGAAATATATTATACATCTTCAGGTACTGAAATTTTGAGATAAAATATATCCAAAAACATTCTCATTGACTTCTTCACAATTTTGGAATCATAGAGTATCTCACCGAAGCCTTGAATATTACTTAAGATTTCATTTACCTGAGTAAATAAACTATTGATTCATTCGTTCACTTCCATTTTTATGTATTAAAATATTCTTCTCGATATCTATATCTATTCCTATTTTACTATCACATTGACTTCATAACTTCTCTCCAACTTATCCCAATTTTTTTTTCCATTTTGTTGTCCCATAAAATTAGTGTTTAAATTCTATGGTAATGAAATTAGAATAAAATTATTACCTTTTCAACCAATATCTATATTCCTATTTTTAGAAAATTTAATTTGAAAATTATTATCTAAGGGTGGGAATCCTCACATGGCTTCATCGCAAACTTCTAGTCCAAGAAATAAAAGATAAGGTAACATTTGATTCGTATAACTGTAATAATATTTTCCATTTAGTTTTGGTAAACCACTTATGTTATTTCAATTAATATTATTCACTACTCATAAGAATTTTTTTTGGATCCTATAGAGGGAACCAGTCACTGATACCACTTTTAGGTTCTAGAAGGATTAGTTTTCTCAACTGAGAAGGAGGGTTGAATTAGTGGAGGAAAATTTTTACAATATCTTTCTAATAGAATTAAACCCATATTACCTGTTAGAGTATGATCCACTCAAAAATATAAATAACTCAGCCCTACATGATCATATATAAAATAAAATAGAAAGGAATGCATAATTTTTAAAAGGTTCGGATGCAATATGGAACCATGCTCGTTGTCGTGGATAGTTATCCCCCAATCATTGATTCTTTTCACTATAAACCCCATGTGAATTTATCTTAAATGAGTTTTTGTGGTATCCCACAACACATGTTAGTAGTCACATCCAACATCACAACATCCCACTACCATAAAAAATATAATTACATGATGAAGTTCACCAAAATAAATTGGGTGGATTTAAATGTAAAAGTAGAAGATCCACTTCTATGATCCTTCAAAATATTTAAGAAATAATTTACCATGGTGCAAAATTGAATTGTTCTACACAAATTTTCTATGTCTCAAATAATATCTCAAAAATTCATTAGATTCATAAGATTTTGATCGTTTAATTTTCAAATTTGGATTCAGACACATCACCTTCTCCCTATATCTCACAAATTAGAAAAAATCATTAATTCATTGATTTATAACCACAACTACTCCACTCAACTCTATCAACTCTTTTAATGAATAAAAACGTATTCATAATTAACTCATGATCACCATAACAATAGTAAAAACCCATAACTATGTCATGGTACATCATGATAGAATCATGGCTTAAAAACTAAATCCCATGATTACAAAATCATTCACAACTATCCAAGAAATTTTATAATTAATTTTCCCTTAGAATATTTGAATTATGAAAACCTATGAAATTTTAAACATTTCGTAAAAAATTTTTTTTTTGAAATATAGATTACTCAGTTGTGTAGAAATTAGATATGTGGTTATCAATTGGTTATATATCATATTCAACCATGTGAATTGGCTATGTGAATTTGTATTCAGCTATATCGTATAATCTTCTATATAGATCTCATTAAAAATGCATCTATGTGACTCATTAATTATGTCACTAAAAATAGATATGTGGATCATTTGGATTTGTGAATTTAGCTAAATATAGGAATCATCTATGTAGATATATTACCTAGAAAAAACAACTATGTGAATTGGCTACATTAACTCCCACATCACAAATTGGGTTGTGTGAGTCTGTGAAATTATAGAAATCATTCAAATTGAAATAGAACCACTTCATCTGGCCTATATCCTTTATCAAAAAATATTCCAGGATCATGAAAATTTATTACAAGAAATATAAAGTCATACATACTAGATCAAGCACTTTCATAACTAATAATCATATCAAGTAAGATTTTCAATAAATACAAAAACCCTAAATCATTTAGAACTGTGGGATATTAAATTTTACTCAAACTAGGTTACAAATAAATGATGTTCTTCACTAGCTATAGAAGAAATATCCTTGTTAAGCATCCTATGATTTTGAACAGCAAACATAGCAACCCACATGACCTCTAATAATATGTAATAGGTAACACATGCCTAAAGTAAACATGTCTGTTAAGGGAGTAGAAAACCCTTATGTAGGATCCACATCTCTTTGAGTAGTCCACATAAAATAAGGGTGTACCTAACTTTATATATAGAGGAATCACACCCCTATCATGTTGTGGAGCAAAAAACCTCTACTATTTTTATGTGTAAACCACACCTTATTGTGTTTCAAAAGAGTACCTACCCCATGCTAGATCTATAGAATCCACACCCTAAATACATGGGTAAGAAACAAACTCTAGGGTGAATTTAAGGGACCCCATCCCTTTCATCCACAAAAAAATAGGGACGAACCTTACCTTATGTATGTATCAATAAACTCTACCAAACATAGTCATTATCCTTAAAAATCTATGAAAAATAATCATTCTAAATTACCTCACATGTCACCTATGATATTGAATATGGATGATCCATCATGTTTAATATAAAATGATTAATATGTAAAACACGCATTCCCAAATATGAGTCTCTAGAAATAAGAAATGAAAATCACCTTGGAAGGAAAGAGTATATGACATGTACTTGGGGGTATATGGTGTGTTCCCCTATAAGAATTCTAATAATATATTGATATTTCATAACTCATGAGTAGACAATATATATGGTTTGTATAATAGTGTAAATTACATATATAGTCATGATTTACATGACATAATCTTACTTACACATAAGGATTTCAATTTTATTATCATACAAGCTATATGGAATGTGAATCTTACGAGGTAATCAGGATGAACACCTAGTAGTTTAGGTAATTTATTACAACATATGCATGATTTGTTTTGATTGACACATGAAATGTGGCCTTATGGGTTCTTTCTATGAATTTACCATTGCCTGAACCATTTTTGGGCTAAAGGATTATGGTGTGTCATATTGATATACGCGTCATGGTTGGCTAGATGGCCACATGGGTGGGTACTCTTAATACCCACTGAGTCTTTCAAATCATGGATATAAAAAATATATAACTAGGAAACACATCATGTGTTTTTTAACTCCCTAAGAAACATTATGCATTACTTGAGGGAAGTACATGATGTTATTTTTAAGAAATGACACCCTTTTAATAGAAAAATAAAACACAAAAACTCTATATACTATAATATTGTGAATTTTTCATTTTTCACAAATATAATCATTCTAAAATCTCAACCATTTTCCTTATACAACACTACCAAACCTGTAATGGTTCTTTCCTGACTGTTGATTTCAGGAAAATGCACTCGTAATTCATTTACATGTCACCCAAATGTCTTAAGTGTCATGTCACTTTGGAAATTATACATCAACATATATTTTTAAGATCCTTTGTCATTAATCAATCCTTTTACACACCAAATTTTTTATTACCATGTCCAAGTCATTTTCTCATTAATCTGAATACTAATCATTAATTGATTCATGTTAGATTCATCAAAACACTATATATTACATAGGATGGTGGTGAAGGCATGAATAAAATTAAAGAAAACAAAAAAATAAATCCTCATGATGAACTATTATAGGTATGTATGAATGCACATACATAAATATTTTGGTATAGATCTTCCAACGAGAAACACATAGAGAAATAATTTTTTTTAACAAGATAAAATTATTCGAAATTTATAATGACATTAAATTTTATGAGATAAAATAACGAATATGGTTTTTTAACTACAAATAAAATAGATTAGTGAATTAAAATTAATATAATGAGAAATACCTATATTTAAGATTATTCATTGGTGAATATTATTTTAGTAAAAAGTTACATTGCTGATCCCCATCGAATAATGTTTTTATTGGCACCTTATATCTCATATTTCTATCCACTCTCTATCAATTTTTTTTCCATTGGTGGATCACCCAAATTGATAGAGATAATTGGGTTTGAATATATGGGTATTAGGGGCCCTTGATATAATTAATTATTTTCCTAATAAATTAATCCCATTATGTGGTCATCCCAAGGTCCAAATGTGAACTGAAATTATATATCCCCTAGAGTAAACCCTCTATTCATGATGCAACCAAAACATTAGTTTTCACATATAAAGCATTATTTAGGAGAAAATGACACATTATCATGATCTCATGAGAATAGAATAAAAATAATACATTGTTTTTAATATATTTAAATCAATTAACCATGAAACCAAAATTAAATAAATAGATCAATGACCAACATCAAAAATATTATTTGAAATATTGAAAGGGTTAAACGAAAAACTTCTTAGTTTCTATATCCTCCCCACATTCATCGATTTTCATCCCCAAAGAATATCCTACTTGAAAAGACGAGAGTACATAGCTTGTATCTGAGTCTTCTATTCCCATGATCTCTTCTAAATGTTCCCATATCACCACAAAACATCCACCAATGGTATATCTCATCTTTATAGTGTCCTCCCTTGATGGTTCATGGTCTCAATAAGTATTTTTATAAGCTAGAACCATTTTGACGTCTATCTCACCCTGATCAATAATGTGTAATGAGTCATACATGTTTCTCCTTAACTATGACACATGGAAGATATTTTGAAATAGGTTTTTCCCTATGGAAACTTCCAATAAGTAAGAACCTCACCCACCTATGGTAGAAACTAGTTTATTCTAATGATCCTCTAGGAAATCTAGATTACCCAACCAAACCTCTATGAACCATATCATAGAGAGACCTTTAGGAACACATTGTCTATTTCCCAAAACTCCTAGGGTATTCATCATTGGTGGTTCTAAGAATATAATATATCTATGATATCTTTCATAAATCCTAATTCACCCTCACATTCTCGATCATCAATTTTACTCGCTATGGGGTTATCAAAAAAATCTCTAGAACATTCATCTAGGACAAGTTTGACCTGTGCAGTCACTCATGTTATGTCTTGAAAGGTGTCATTCCAATAGTACTATTATATCCCTTTTTTCACACAAACTCTAACAAATGTATCTAATAATACCGACTCTATAAAATATCTAAAACAAAATCCCTCAACACATATTCAAGAAACATGATGGTTCACTCCCTCCACAAACTATGCATAAATAATGTATCTCGATTAGAATGAATATTCAAATTTATCATAGGAAGTCTGATGATATCATCTACATAAATTTTTTGAGATCTTTAATGGAATATGATACCAAATAAGAAATAACTACGTTATGTTGGTCAGTTGGATAATTATCACCATATGTGTTATGAATTGTCAATGAATTTGTAACTCCCATCGTGACATAAATATTTATATATTTATAATTCCAATCCAAAAACCCAGTGTGTATGTACACACCTATTAATATTCGGTGCTCTACCTTCACTTGTTTTTAGGTGAGTCTCCACAAAATGGAAATACTCTACTTCCTACCTGGCCACAAAAAATATCACCTAAGTTATTGGAAAATATTTATCATGACTAGATGTTAAACTAAGGGAGAAGTGTGTAACTACCATAGATACTCCTCAAACGGCGTGACTAGTTCCATAATTCCTCCTAAAAAGAGGATTGATTGATCCCAACATTAAGATTATACTTATGGTGAATATTTGAAGAATATATTTTCAGATAGGGATTTCTAATCAATGTCCCCCAATTGGGTGTCCCTCATACTCTCTGTAATCAATGGATCCACTACCACCAATCAATTATTAGACACTTCTCCCTCATACACTAACGAGAACAACAACTCCACCAATTTCTAAAATGTCTCATCTATCAACTAAATTTGGGATTTCATGTAATATATATCAACCACCATGTCCCCCTTTATGAAATATAAAATAAAACTAAATTACATATCCCTATAATAACTCTGTATAATGTCTATTCCTCATGTTTAAATATATATTTGTGAATATATAAATGAGACTCTAACGGATAATGTAGTCGTAAAATCTCTCACCAATAAGGAAATGTATTTATGTCTTCAAGGAACACACTATATATTACAACCCTAAATAATGGGTGGTATAGTTTAGTCTATGTGGTCTCAATTGTATAGACCCATATTCAAACACTACCAACTTCAACATCAACACATAACTAAGGCAAACTCAATAGGAAGAGTAGGTCACCATATGCTTAAATACATCCTCTGGAAACTAAATAATAATACTTTTCAATATATTATTCAGCACCTCTAAAGAAATCTACCATCTCTCAGACTAAAATAAAGATTACTATTTCAAGAATTATTAGGAATGGGATTAAAAATATTAGATACGTCCAAAAATAATCAAAAGTACCTAACTAATCCAAGGAATTTCCTCACATTAAATAGACTCATGGGTGGATCCCAAGAAATCACTGCCTTTATTTTCTATAAGTTCATGGATAATAATACCTCTGAAATGAATTTACCTAGGAAGTAGACCTCTAAAATCCATAATTGAACTCTTTGAGAGCTTAGTGTATATCTAGGGCTACCAAATAAAGTCCATGATAATCACTAGATTCTATGTGTACTCCTCCTCTGATATTGAATAGATGATGATATTTTTTATGAAGAAAACCACAAAACAGTGTAAGAAATGTTAATATATTTTTTTGATTAGTCCCATGAACATAACTAGGTAATTTCATAAATTAAAATACATCACCAAAAAAATAATGGAAATAACAATAACTAAACACTATCTTCAAGATATCTTCCTCAAGAACCCAAAGCTGGTGATAGGTGGCCCTTATTCTGATCTTCAACAACCACTTCACTATGATTAGATAGTCAATGAGGACATAGATAATTAGACTAGGGTATTTTTTCTTAGCTATCACCTAATTATATTATAGATAGTCAACATAAACCCTTATGCTCCAGTCCAAATTAATTTTAAACCACATTGAGGTTCCTCATCATGACACATTGGGTTTGAATAAACCCTTCCCCATTTGGTCATCTACTTGGACCATCATTCCATTAATCATATTTATGGCCAATTTAGTACTCTTATAATATATTGGGTTCATATCAAAGTGAAAATCAATGTAAAAGTTGATCTACTAATGAGGGGTTAATCTAATAGCATCCCCGTAATGATGTCTAAATAATACTCCATGAATACAAGAATCTAACCATATAAATTTTTTACCACACATAGAAAAAAACTCAAAAATATATAGTTCATTAGTTATAAACTCTTATTAATAGGATCTACTCATCTCAGCTGAAGATCTCAATTTCCCAAGAGGGAAATTGTAGATCTATCACCCACAAGATAAATCACTCGCCAATGGTAACATTCTAAACAAGAACACCATAAAGATAGAATTTTCACACCATGGATGGAATTATTGGGATATTTATTAGTCATTATGAGTTTACATGAAAACATATCACCACTAAGGGTAATCTCGCATCGTTGGAATATATTCGTTAGCTTGGGATTTCTTCCAGTAGGGGTCTCTAGCCTCGTATTATTTGTTAGGGGCTCTACCAAGATTTCTAGTTCTCAAACTAATGTTGTAAAAAAAAGTAATAGATTGTGCTTCTATCCACAAGTACATGTCTTAGTGTAGATAACATACAGATCATAACTTGGATCATTCCAATCATTTCCTTTCCATATCCATATATCACATGTATCAAGAAACATACATGGCCACCAACTACTTATGTCTTCAATAGAACACCTTGTGTGGTGATTATAGAAGTATATCATACAGAAATACACCTCTAGATATTTCTCCTACCAAACTTACATATCCTATGTCACTACTAATTACCTAAGGACCACTATTTATTACTTGGGGATGTCCTTGATCATGTCACTTACATTGGAATGGATTTCTATCTACCTCTTGAGTGCGTTATGGTGTGCAATGGTTCAGGCAGCCATGTTCCTTATTAAATCATACTTTATATGTATATAAAATCATATCTCGTGTTTGAATGGATCCTCTATCAAACATTTGGTATAAAAATCATCAGGAATTGGATAGTTCATGTACAAATCTCTAGAGTTATGACTCCCAACCATTCTATTGGCCAAATTTATATGATGTCTTTACTCTTGGTTTACTACAACTAGTTATGCTACCTTCATCTCCTATACTAGAAAGATATAGATCACTAGGTCTCTCATCAATACCCCATTGTAGTTTTGGATGCATAATGGAATAGAATTGGTACAAATCTCTCTATAAAGGAAACACTCCAAATTATATGATTGAAAAAATCCATCATGAATCTTATTAATTGATTATATCATGAGGTTAGTGATCCATGAAAAATAATTTGAGGTATATTTTCTACCCTACTTCATCTCTAATAGCTCTTGGATACAAATACACCAAAACATATCTAGGTAATACTCCTTGTGAAAGAGGGTCCTAAGCATTTCCTATAGAAGAGAAACATCATCATGTGTCAAAATAATCATAGTCAATCAGAAACTCATTCACTATAGGGAATGTTGGATACTTGCACTAAACTGTGATTGATATGCATTTGAAGTAATAGAAACCCCAAAATCACTTCATCAATCCAATTTTCTATTGTATAAGGGTGAATCTCACCTCAGAAACTGGGTGTATGATGCTGCTAAAACTCATTAGGTTCAATCATACAATGGTCCTCCTCATCCTATCCCACTAAAATGATATGTATTAGAATTTTTAAAGGAATTTCTATTTGGAATTTATGTGGTAGGTCTTCTCACTAGACCATTGGTGGAGGAGCTACACCCCGCTCATCCAGTTGGGGAATCAAAAAATATAGCCACTGGATGGAAAGCACATTTCCAAACTGGTCAATAACAGGAGGCTCAATTATAGACACATACATGTTTTGACACTTCCATGTCATAATAGATGGATATAATCATGGTAGAAAAATAAAATTATCAATATAGATCACGATCATTCAATAATATATAGGTATCTGACTCAAGAATGATATGTAAATTAATAATCATTGCCTATATGATGCATAAAGCATTTAATTCATCCATTAAATTGTTCCCTTAAGGATTCTAGTTGAAAATAATGTTTACAGTGACTAAGTGGATTCATATGTCATCAGTTTCACCAACACTGGATTCCTTTATCAGAAAACTAAACTAAAAAAAATTATACGGTGTATCAATATTTCTAATAAAATCTCATAGACACCTAAATATAAATTATATCCCTAATAATTGCCCTATTTGAAAAAACTCTGAAATTATATGACCCTCTAAGACCCATCCTATTAATTGAGTTTTTTGTATAGTGCCACACCTTGGCTACCACTAACAATCTAGGGGATAATGACTACCACTGAGTAGGTGTATCATGGATGATAATAGGTTATATCCTAATATACATATACAAAAACTCATATTTCAAACTATAATATAATAATTAAGGATGGATAATCAAACCATCTACAATATATAATTTATGAGACAAATGATAAGATCCACGAAGGAGAAACAATTTCATAAACCATAATGTAAATGGAAACAAATACCCACACAAAAAAACATATGGAGACTAACGTAAAGAAAGTAATATATAGAGATAATAAAAATTCTAAAACCCAAGACATTAATGCAATTCACTATGATCACCTCTATATACTTTTGATCTCTTTCTCCACTGATACCATGCTCACTATGGTCAATGGGGAACTATCTGTAATCTTCATAAGGCACGACACATGTGGGTGAAACTCTTATGTATGGTTGAGTATATAAAAACCTAGTAAGGCACCTAAAAAATCATAAAGGGTAAATAGGAAAGAACAATTAACTCAATAACCAAAATGGTTAGGATAGAATGAAAAATAAAGATATGCTTTAAAGGTATAGAACCTAGGATCTAGAAGACATTCCTTCCATACACAACTTATCCATACGAGAATAAACCCAAAAAGGAAACCAAATAAACCAAAGTGCACATATTTTCATCTCAAGATACCTATCATGATTTTTAATATTGTATTTTTATCATCACCAAATTAGTCTTATCAACCAAGGGAGTATAAAACCATAATGAAAGATCCACACATTGTTAGGAATTTCATGTTAGATAAGGATTAACCAACATTATAGATATATTCCCCCCACCATGAGCATGAAGGGGTGTATCTAAATTAATCAATTTTGTTTGAGATCCATAACATGTGGGGCCATGGGTGTACCAACTTCATTCCTGGTTTGGAGGGCTTGCGTTAAACCTATGAGGCCAAAGTGGGATATATCATCATGTTTAAAATGGAAATATTCTTAGGGTGGCAAAGTCACATTCCCAAATCCAAGTCATGGGAAATTGGAAATGAAAATAAACTTTTCTATAAAAATTACATGACATGTACACTTAGACAACACAACATATATCCCCCTAGGAGAAGGTTAGTCATGTACTTTTGTCAATCGACTTGTGTAATGTAAACTTACATGACATTTCAATTAGGGGACATGGAATATATGGACAAGAGGTACATGGATTAATCTTATATATGTAAAATTACCTCAATTTTACTATCATGTAGATTAAATTATGGTCTACACCTTGTGATACTTAACATATACCGCCAACTTTTTGTGTCTTATAGTTTAACACATACATGCCTTTTTTTGATAGAAACACAACTTTTGGTCCATCGATTCAATTATAGGCATTTATTGATGCCTGAATCATCTATGGGCTAAAGGTAAATAGTGTGCGGTTCTAATACACATCTCATTCATGGATAAATAGTCACATATGTGTTTACTCTCCATACACACTAAACTTTTGAAATCAAGGATATGTGGAATATATATATATATAGTTCACACATCATGTGATATTTAACATGTTCATAAAACTGAGCCACCATGATAAGGAAGTACATGTTGTATGTTTCAATAACTATATAGTTTTTGAGTATATAAATAAAACCCAAAAACTATAACTATACAGGGAGAATTTATTTTTTTTATTTTATAACCTCCAATCACACATGAATAACCATAAAAATGATTTTCCGTCACTTTTGTACCTCCAATATTCATTTTCCTATTATTTTCTATAGAATTATCACAGAATATGTTCACATGTATCCTTGACACATTGGGTGGCACTTACCTTTGAAAAATATTCATCGAAATTTCTCCTAATGTTGTATCACTAATCATCAATCCTCCCACATTAGTTTCTTTTTGATACCATGTCTATATTAATTACTTGTCACTCCAGATTCTGATCATTCATCGATATGGACCAAGATTCGTTGAACCACCAACCATGGTGATGGATGGTATTTAAGAGAAATAAAAATGGAGATAATGGAGAATTAAATTTATAGTAAGTACTATTGTGGGTCAACAAAAAATCACATCCACCATTCATCAGGAATGGACTCACCAATGATGAAAAATGCAGGGGGGGAATATGATTTTTTTACTCTACAAAATTTATTTAATTTTTAGGTGCAACTTATTTTTTGAAATAAATAAATAATATTTTTTATTTTTAAAAGTCTTAATTAATGAAATGGTATATTCAAAATAACAAGTCCTACCTTAATTTTGGATCACTTATTGTTGAATATTCTATCAGTAATGAATTTTATTTTTTAGATCTTCCTCAAAGAATCCATTTGTTAGAACCCTGAATCCCTTATTTCTATTCTGTATATCAATTAGGGTTTCCATTAATGGTTGTTAACCATAATTGAGTAATAAAACATTGTTTGAATAAATATATATTTTGGTTAAATGATATAATTAATAAATTATTTAATTTAATTAATTAGATAAAAGAAAAGCCCAATATAGTCCCCAGATGTGGATCAAAATTATGTCAACCCAAGCATAAACCTTTTATTCATGATAAAAGTGTAGTGCTAGTTTTCCCATATGAGGAACTATTTAGTATAATGTGTAAATTTATTATTATAACATCTATTTGGAAATAAAAAAATTAGTTTTAATATATTATTTCCAATGCACCCTAACTCAAAAATTTAGGAAACACCTCAGTGAGAAGCTTTAAAAATATTATTTAAAATATTAAAAGGGTTTAACCAAACATTTGGGGTCACCATGGGAATATTATTCTAATTAATTAAACATGATTTAGAGTTAGTTGGAATCGATATAAGTTGGGGTTGGAGGGTTGATGTTGGATTTTATTCCACTTTTATCAATCCAAGAATCATGGGACTTAATGGTTATGACTATCAGTAACTCTATTCATATGAGTGAATTAGCATGTGAGGATATTAATGATATCATTTTAAATTAGGATATTATATGGAAATAATACTAGATGCCTTCCAAAAATAAGTTCAATGCTAAAGATTTAGGCTATTCTATTCAATAGAACAAATCATATGAATAGTTAATATAAGAGGAAAAGTATTCATGTAAAATCAATTAGGCTCAGACCGAAAGTTTGGTATTATATGTAAAATCGGAAACTGAATAATTATTATAGTTTTTGAAGAGTTTTTTTGGAATGTTTTCTTCTGAAATTTTCTTAAATACTATAGCTAAGGAGGAATAAGGTTTATTAACAAGTTTCAATGATCTATTTGAATCATGGCCCATTGATTTTTTGGATTAATTCCACTCTCTATCTATAAGTGTAATACTAAAAAAAATTCTAAGGTTTTAAATGTTTCATCATTATCATAATGAATCTCTCAATATCTTGAGAAATGGTGATATAAAATATTTGATTTGAAATATAGGCGTACTGGAATTATAGGGAATTTGGAAAATACAGGGTTTAGAGTTGAATCTAATCTGAGAAGGTCAACTTGAGGATGATGTATTTTATGACACTATTTTTGATGGAGTGTTGAAAATCACATGGGGATACATTGTGAAATTTAAATGTGTTGAAGCAAAAACATTATATCAGATAAAAAAGTTGTATGGAGTAGTGACCTTCAAAACATAATATTTTATAAGTCTGGAGTTGGGGAATTGTCATCATGTGTATATAAGTGAGAAGAATATGAAAGTATTGGAAGCCAAATGATTAATAATTATTAGTCACATGGATTATATAATATGTGATATATTTATCCTTTTATAAAATAATAATTTTTTGTTTATCAAAAATAGAAAGACTCTAAAGACACAAATGTTATAGGTTGTTCACATGGATGATTGGGGGCCAGTTTTAGTCCATTCTCATAGAGTTTAATTGTATTATATTATCTTCACTGATAATGATTCATATAAATTTTTTGTTATTTCTTTAATAATACATCTATAGTCTTTATAAAATTCATTTGATTGAGATCCATGGTGGAAAATGGGACCAAAATGAAGATAAAGTGAATGAGGTATAACAATATAGGTGAGTACAGATATAGATTATTCCAAATTTTTTCCAGAATAAAATAATTTTTCTAATATTATTATACCTGGAATAGTAGAATAAAATGGTGTGGTTCAATAAATAAATTTTTCACTAAATAAGATATCTAAAAAATAATTTTTCAAATCGGTTTCTCAAAGGAGTTTGAGTAGAAGGAGTAAATTATGTCGCTAATCTCATGTATCAAGGTCCATCTAAATTGTTAGGTTAGTAACTTCTTGACTATCAATGTATCTAAATACTGGTAGATGTATGACACTTTAAATTTTAGGAAATTTTAACATACGTCAATTTTAGGCAACAAAATGGGCAAAATCATGAGTAAAAGTCATGAGCATGTTAATTTGTATGGTATGGTGAAGAAAATTTTGATTTCTCATCTAGGATAATGATTAATAAAGGGGAATCAGATTATAAAATGTTCAATTTGGGGATAAGATCACGTGTAAGGACTATAAGATAGTATAAGATGTGATTTTTATCATTAAAGTTATCGTATATAATTTATTCTGTATAGAAGACCATAAGTTTTATAATGTTCAACAATTATATAGGTTCTATAATATACTTTAAGAAAATAATTATTATAATACTCTAGTAATTCATAAGATTGGGTAAGAGGATTCAAAAATGCAAATCTAGAATGAGTGAAATATTGGGTTTATTTTAGGTGGTTTATCATAATTATAAATATTGAATAGAGGTTTGGAACTAATCTTCACTAATTTCGTCTTACTGATAGTGGGGAACCCAATCTCACAAAATACATAGAAAGTTTTTTCAATTCAAAACAGTTGCAGTTATAAATGAAGGATTATATGGACTATTATTTTCAATAGAACATTAGAGTTAAATGAATTATATTTGTGGAAGGGGAAACTATAGAAAAAATGGGTATACTACTTGAAAGAGGAACCAAAAAATAGAAACCAATACAAGGATATTTTGGTTATGAAAATATATTAATTATAGAAGGATTATTATTCTTTGAAATAATTTCACAACTTATTTACCATATAAAAATATATGTGTTTCTCATCCTAGACACTTTATAAGATCTATATATTTCAAAATTAAATGTGAAAAATATTGTGATATACAAGATAAAATATTTACAAAATTACTATAAGGGGTCAATGATGCCCAAATCATTCTAGTGTGCATGATCAATGGGGATTTGTATTGGAAGAGCTAATAAATTAGTTAATAAAACTAAAGGTTAGATTCCTTTATGGTAGAGAATGGGTTTCTCCACTAAAATGTAGATTATTGATGTTATTAGAAGGCATTTTATAAAATAAGTTTCATCATATTATCTTATATATAGATTATATGCTCCAAAAATTTATTGACAAGAAATTTATTAAGGAGTTAAAAATATAGTTTTATAGAAGTTTTGAGATGAAGGATATTAGTAAATAAAAAAGGTATGCATATCAGAATGGATTGGAAGACCAAAACCTTAGTATTATTTTAGAATGAGTACATCCGTAAGGTTCTGTAATAATTTGGAATGTCCAAATCTAATCATTTAGAAACACTATTAGATATAAATATCAACGTTTCTAGACAGAACTCACCATAAACATAAGATGAGGCTATGCATATGGTTAGTATTCCATTTACATAATTATTTAGAATCATTATCTAGTATATGGATTGTATAAGGTCAGACATAGCTCATGTATTGGGAGTTTTCAGTAGGTTTATGTAGAATCTTGGAAAGGAGAATTGGGAATTGGTAAAGAGGATTGATTTATATGTTAATGATATGGAATAAAAATCCTTGTATTTGGGAATATATTATCCATTAAAATGATATATTGATGGTAACTTTAGTGTAAATATGGATACCTAGAATAGTACCACAATATTTTTATTTACTGTAAAAGGGATTTAAATAATTATGATGTTGATGTTGTAGCTGATAGTTACACTTTATACTATTTATGTTGACTGTATATCCATTATGGTAATAGTGAATGAGACATTTTATATAAAGTCTCTATTAGAGGGACTCAAAAGGAAAAATAAAATTTTAATGTTATTTTACGATGTTCATAGTGTAATTTATCTTCAGAAAAACGTATTGTTTTTCTCATAGATGAAACATAACATACAAAAATATCACTTCATCCAGAATCTAAAAAAATAAGAGTTTCTAAACTATTGAAGATCGGTGGGAGTAAATATCCTACAGATATACTGACAAAGGTTGAAGTCTTATAAATTCTGTTGAAATTTTGTGTCATAGTAAATCTTGGATGACCAGAAGGGAAATGAAAGGGAGATTCATGATTTTTTGTTATAAAATAAATTAAGTGACCAGTAATTCTTAAATTTTGGTATGAAAATTATGATGTAAGCATCCAAGAGTGATATTGTTAGGTTTGGCATATGAATACAAATTTTTAGTTTTGGTTTTGTAAACATTCATTTCAGAATGAGAGGGTTAGAAATATGGGTGGTGGAACCTTCATATGAATTTGGTGGTTGTGGGTTTTAATAGACACAACATATAAAAAGTATTTCATTTTCACATTTAGATCCTTATAAATATCATCTTGTTTTATAAAATCTACATCTCCTTGTATTAATCTATGAAACTCTTAATTCCATGTGTTTTTTTAATTGTTTTCACAAAGATCCTCGTGAAAATGTGATGGGGCAAACTACTTATTCAAGGAAAATATAAAAATCATAAAAAGTATAGATAAAGAACCCACCATATCAATATAAACTCTTTTTTAACTGGTCCCACAAAATATGAGCATAATAAAAAACTAAAATGAAAAAAGTTTCATCGTTCCCCAATTTGAATTGGTCTCACAAGAGAATACGTTCATGATATACATATCCCACTAAATTTATTCTTAATGACTATTGAAACCCACTAAATGATCATTATAAAATATAGAATTTATGAAATACTCAACGTATGTGTATTATTTTCTATATAAAAAAGGAAGGGAAGGTAGTTGAATCATGTAGATTACATAACCTTCAGAGGAACACATGATCAAATGACCTTTGGACAGTCATGAAAATGAATCATGTATTGCCCATGAATTACGTATGATGACATGAATCACCTCAAATAATCCCTCATATTCTTGTGAGGGAGACATGAAAACCATTAATGATCATGTAGAGGATTCTAGGATAGTTACTCTAAATCATGCGAGTTTTCAACTAATGGGTTCCTAAAAATCATCCAAAACCCATTATAAAATAAAGGCGAGGGAGGCCAGAATATTCATGTGAAGGGGAGTTATGTTGATCTTTAGGGTAAGTACTTATGTGATTTGAAAGAACCCATAGGGCCCTAGGCAATATGTCCACCTCATCACCCAAGAGCATGCAAGTGTGTAACCTTCATCATGTGAAGGGCCTCAGAAACATCCATTAAATCATGTACTTTCCCTTCGGATCCATGGACACACAAAGGGATTATCTGTATAAATACTCATACAGTATGGTGAGGACCCAATATTGATCACACAATGCATCAAAGACAAGGAGAGTGATTTTCCTTGAAAACGATTTCATGACATCATGATATCTATTGTCCTTGTAAAATAATGAATGAAATATAAATGGAAATAGATTAGTCTTATTGGGAAGGTAAGATACAGTGATCTACCCGTGAAAGAGTCCATGCACCCCAAAAAATCATTATTGATCACATGAATACCCCTTGATGTGTCATCTTAATCCCATTAATGGCCTATGAAAAGCCACTCGAGTCTCACGAAGGACCTCCGAAAAGTCTTCTTTAATCATGTGAAGGCCTCCCCATAGTAATTTTGGTATCTCAAAGGTTATTGGACATGACGAATCAACGGTTCAAATTTAATTTGACATGTCAACATGGTTATGAAAAATCCCTTTCATTGGTTGAGGTCCAATAAACATGGTGATGGAAGAATGGCCCTAAGGTTACTTTTATCATGTGATTCCATGGATAACCCAAAATAGGATCTTGAATAGCACATGATGAAAAAAATCCTTCCATCTATTCTATATACGTGCCACACAAGGAAGTGTATAACTAATTCCGTGAAGCCTATAAATCCCTCCTCGTAAGCAAAAAAACACACATAGAGTTACGATGAGAGAATTCAAGAGTGAGATTAAAGGAGTAAAAAATTATGCAATCATAGAGGTCTTACACCAGTTAAAATTTGGGGAATGACCTAAGGAATCACATGACAAGCTTATGTTCTTCGCATGATAGCTCTATAGATCACATGAATGAATTCTACTAGGCCACTTAGAACATGAAAAGGAGTTCATGCATGTCGAATGGGTCATTCGGGGCCTATATAAGTGCAATTCTTGATAACCATTGAGTAATATATTCAATAAAGACCGGAAAATACTAAATAAGATGGAAGATTTATCCGAATACAAATACACTAATATTAATGTGCTTCGTATGACATACCCAGATCAATTTAAAATGAAAATGTATGTTTCCCAATTTATGCAACACACATTAGACATGAAATATAGATTATGAAAAGTCCTAATGACATGTTATACATGTCTCGTGATACACTTTATAAATGTCACCCCAAGTCATACAGTGACACCGGGTCATGTAATCCATTTCGTGAAACACCCTCAAGACATGTCGGCTAGATCATGTGATACCCTTCATACATGTGTATGTTGATTATACGACAGCTTCCAAGATAATTCATCTTGGTCTTGTGAAGCCCTTTGAACATATCGATCAAGTCATCTGTCATTAAAAAGGCATATTATCCAGGTCTTTCAATGTCCTCCAAACATGTCAAGAATGTCATGTGACAGCACCAGGTAATGTTTCCCAAGTCATGAGTCTCCCTCCGGATATGTTATCCAGATTATGTGATGTCCTTCAAACATGTTGGTTAAGTCTTATGATACCCTCTGGACATATCTCCCAAGTCATATGGTGGCACCAGGTCATGTTATACATGTCATGTAAGGCCCTCAATACATGTCAATCAGATCATGTGATCCATTGATCATTTGAAATCCTCTAAGACATTTCAGTTAGGTTTTGAGATGTCCTCCAGACATGTCGAGTGAGTCATGTGACATCCTCCCAATCATGTCAGCCAAGTATTTCAAATCCCTCCAGACATATCAAGAAAGTCATGTGATATTCATCGAGATATGTCATCCAGATCATCTTATGTCCCTCATATAAGTCAACTAGATCATTCTATTGTCCTTTTACATGTATGTGAAATGACCAAGTAATTTCCATACATCCGTAGACATGTCATACAGACACACTGGATGGTTTAGGCAGACAATCTGGACATTTCAAGAAAACATCCATAGACATGATGACCTTTTCTAGTGGACATATTTAATTGTTCCCTAAAATGAAACATGAGACCTCTAAATCATATCCTAAGTTTGATATGTAGGATTCCTTCTTAGGTCCCGAGATTTATATCAAATATCACATCAGGGCTAACTTATTTCAAAAGCCTTGAATCCATATACGGTGAGACTGGCCACCTTTCATCCCATGTTTCTCACACTAAGCATAGATCTTGAGGGATTAGGGATTTTCAATGATCATATCATTCACATCATGAATGATCCCCTAGCCAAAGAAGTCTCAAAGTGAAAGCTCTATTCTATGGTATGATATGACTTCCCCCGTATTACGGCATCCACATCAGGGTAAATTCTGATGGTGCATCCAACTAAGATGACTATAATTCATATCATAAGTAGGATATATATGGTGTCTTTATAAGATTAAAGCTCAATATCTAGTTCCTAAGTTCCCTCATATATTTCTTTTCCATGTGATATTAAATTTCATGGTTTCAACAAACTATGTGGTTTTTAATTCCTGTTATAAATATGATATGTAGGATGCTTTGTAATTGTTCAATTACACCGTTGAAATATTAATCACCTAACTATATTGCAATAAAATCAAGAGTACCTAGTTATATTGATAAAAAATTTATCATATACCCATTGGTAATAAATAATGGTAAGTGGATGAATAGACTTATATAAAAATATATGGACTCATTAATAGAACCTCCAATTATAGATAAAAGTATTCATCCCCAGATCATTTTGTTAGGGTGGCCAATTCATATCAGGATTTGGATGATATTTGAGAATATATATTAAATCTATATGTGATTCTAGGAGTGGGTGACAATTCCCCTCCCCCCCCCCCCAATTTCTGGATGATCCCAACCTCACATCCTGTCGATCAATGTGAGTTTCGATGCATCATTGAGTTTGAAACCCCATACAACCTCCGGCCTTTTGAAATATGTTTTATACTCAATTATGGATGTGGGAACCATTAAAAGTTTCTAGGAAGTGTAAAAATTGGTAAATTGGACATGAATAATTGTGAAACACATTCACCCCCCCACACACACACAATCAATTTTCAGGCCTCAAGGCTTTTAGAGGAAACACAAATGGTGAACCCAATGCGAAATCATGTAATGATATAATAACTGAATCATTATAGATATTTGGAATCATTACTACTAATCTTGGGGAACCATCCAAATATTTTTTGAAAAAAATGGTGATCTTGACATGAATATCTCAATTAATAAAAATTATCATTTGACAAAATGTAACTAAGGTTCTAATAAAACAATTCCATTCTCACTATGACCAATCAAAGTGAGAAAAATGTCCAAACTGATCATAAGAAAAGATAGTTGTATTACCTATTAATATCTTATTTATCATGGATTATTTTAATAATGACGCACTAATTGTTAAACTTGTTCCCTATTATCCTTATGGTTATAGATACTACTCGCACAAACAATAGCTTGACCCTAGATCATGTCTTCATCCAGTGACTGTTCCATAAAAGAAGCTACGGCTACAACCCCTACGGGTTGTAGAATGACCTCACCCACCTGAAACCTTCAGATAAGGGTTGATAATGAAATGGTCCATGAATACTGCTGAAATGGTACAATACTGACCCTCAAGGATTCATGTAATGGTCTGTGAATGCTGAAACTAATGAGTCTGCATCATCTAAAGAAGGCTAAAATAAAGCCAATGGTTCTTATTTTCAATACCAATCACTTCAAAATATTATCCTTGGAGTGAGAAAATCAATACCTTCCATGTACAATGAAGTTAAATTAATGATTCAACTGCAACTACCTTCTCCTTCAGGATCCACTGAGGCAGGATCCAATTATCTAACATCATTAGCCTCATCCGACCAGTGACACCCAATCACCTTCTGAGGGAACCACGCAACACATTTCCACCTTATATTCTCATGATTGAGCACTAAGTAATTAGCATGAGGTAGAAAAATATCTAGACAACAAAGAGTGGTATCATACCCCTAATCCCACTGATGAAGCCCGGTAGCATATTCCAGTGGTAGCCAGCGATTAGGATCATATCCCCGTAAACATGAATAATGTATACAATAATATTTCTACATCAAGCATGGGTAAGGTGCATATCCATACCCTCATGCATGAAGCACATCAAAATATTCCAATATAAAAAGAATGAAAAGAGTGGGCTTATATCACCTCTTCAATTCAAGATATATGGAAATACATATTGGCGACAAAAAATGTACAAGAATACATTCCTATACACACTTTTCTAAAATGTAATTTCATTCTAGTAAAAGCTGAAGAAATCCACCATTATATCTAGGTACTGGTAAAGATACAGGTACAGGTACAAACATGTATTCCAATCTCTATAGCTAGGGTAGAACAACACTCTGATCGGTATGAACAAGTGGGTGCTCTGAAGAAAGAACATATTCTTACTCCTATATAGAAGTATTATCATCATATCCTAGTAATGGATGAGGTACCAGGCTAGACTCAACTAGGGATCTCCAAGTGATAGCAAAACATGCCTCAAGATAGGTACACATTCCTATAAAAAAGACTGGAAGAATGCTGCAAAGGCACCAGACCAGGCTCATATTCCCATTCTAACTGGGGCTCACTAAGTGAGAGCGGCACTTTCCTTGGGACAGGATCACATTCCAGTCAAGAAAGACCAGCAACATAATAAAAAGGATTGGGATCAGGATCATATTCCAATTCCAACTGGTTCGTACTATATGAGAGTGTCACATGCCTTAGGATAGGCTAAAATGTTTGTCAGTGATGATAGTCATCATATTCCAATAGCTCATATAAGCCAGGACCATTTTAATACTTCTATCGATGAATTACTGAACCATCATCCTTCAGAGTCTATATAATTGGAGGATCATATACCTTATCCCATTACAATGTTCTAACTAAATATTACAATGGGGAATGAATATTTTAATCAGGATATTATTTATGTGTTAGATATGTTTGAATGGTATATTTTTTGAACTACCCTAAGACAGGCTCATATTACTACCGAGTATATAGAATTTCACCAGTACCCCATAATTCTACATGAAAAATGGGGGTTCAAAACCCATGGGGCACAGGTTACTCTAGCAGTACTGTAGCGGTACTGCAGTAGTGGTGGTACTGTTGATCGGCAGATACTGTAGCGGTGGCAGGGTACTGTAGCAGCGGTGAGAACTATAGCAGTCGAGTTACTATTCACAGAATGGGCCTTAGGCCAAAAATTTGGGCCTACGTGCTATGTAATGGGCTACAAGCCCACTGGGCCTTTGGGAGTTGTAATGGGTCTCCCTTTACCCAGTTAAAAGAGGCCTTTGCTTTGATTTTATAATAAAATGAGGCTTCGGCCCCAACCATATATAGAATTTCACCATCATAATCCAACAACTTCTTAGTAGTGGACTCATATTCCCTAAACACCATACAATCATCAACATTTTCTAGTATAAATTATGGAGTAGGATCATATCCCTACTAAACCCCAAAACGTTGGTTGACATATTTCTACGAAGATGCTAAATGAGGATTATATCCATGGTTTTCTCAAGGCCAATTTCCTTGAGGATGATCAATACATTTAAAAAACACCTCAAGGGTCCATAAACTCATAAATATAATAAAAACGGATATCATTACCCAGATATTTCTCCTCATGGTAGTGTGGAGATGGATCACAAGGACTCTACTCTTGACATCCATTGTGGTCAACCTCCCCATGTTGATATCTCCCTCGGACAAGGAAGCCCCCTTCCTAGACACCTTCGTATAGAGAGGTGCTCAAAACATAGACACCTTCATATAGATAGGTTATTGAAAAAAATGATTCAACCATATATCGTTCTCCATAAAATACCAAAAACCCTTCGCCACAGTCAGTAGGTGACCTAGGGAAGCGACCTCTGTGTTCTGACCAGGTGTAGGTGTGTAAGTCTGATGAATAGGAAGCTAAAATTGATATATGGAGAGAGAGTTGGCTAGAAACAACCCCCCAAACATGTTATGTACCCTTTCCACTTATGACTATGAGATCTAATATGGGTTATAGAAGTATTTTATACTATACATACACTAAAATATGTGGGAAACTCATCAGTTATCAATGTCTGAAACCGCCCATATCCAGGATATGAGGGTCACCTTCAGACCATCAATATACTCTATTTTCAGCTAGTATTGGCTTCTATATCCATGGCCTGGGACCCAAAATTGAAAAATAATTGAAAAATATACAACAAGCTTTCCACCATTGCATCACAACTCTTCAAAAACTAATCTTTGAAGCCTCTGCATGTATCTATATTCGAGGATGTAGAAATTATCAAGAATTTCACTTCAACACACCCCTAGAATAGTAGAACTCACCAAATAAAGAATCCTATAATGTCAAATACTATGGGTAGATCAGTGGACTGAGTAATGTGGAAGCTAGTTAGTCACTATAATAGAATTCCCATGCTTTAAAAAATCAACGAAATCATGATCAAAGGGATAGAAATTCCAAAAAACCTTTTAGTTGGGCCCCTCAAAATAATTGGAAGGCATTTGAGACATAGAATTTGAAGTTTCATTCAACAGAATAACTTCCCATAGAAAATGAATCCCATAATGGGATGCCATTTCACCCATATCATACAAGAGAATTATTACACTAAATCAAATGGGTCATAATAGAGGCTACCATAGAATCCCTCTAGGAGTGAACCCAACCCACTAGACTGGGGGAATATTTACCACCACATCCTCCCCTCGGGATATCAACCCATAAGAAGATCCAATATACATCATCAGTAGCTACAATAAAAGGTTGGATCTAGAAGGCCTTTAAATAATAGATGTATAGGGTCCGATCCAGAAGACCTTAAACTACTACAATAAGATGTCTGAGAAAAAAGAACAAAAACTATAGTAGTAGAAGGTCTGAGCCATAATACCTTTAACTATAGTAATATATGGTCTAATCCAGAAGACCATAAACTACAATAATATATGGGCCAATCCATAAGACCATAAACTACAACAACAAAAGGTATGAGCAAGAAAAACATAATGTAACTTCATGGATCCTGGTGCCACCCAAAGGTTACCCGAACCTAGTTGGTCACATGACCTCAAGCACATTTTCCGAAATTACAGAGGTTGTAGAATATAAATGAGGGATGAGGTGAGATATAGGGGAAACTATACCCTAATTGGAAGATTATACATAGTGGAATCTAAATTGTAAATAAATGTGGAAGTAGTAATACCACAAAAGTAAAAAGTGGAAGACTGAAAATAAATTCAACAGAAGAAAAAATTTAAATATATATATAAATATATATATGATGCATGGAATATGTGTCTTACAAAACAACTGAACAAGTAACAATGATATAAAGTAATATATACACCAAATTCCCAAAAACATTCCAGCAGCATCGCAAGCCTCAGCTTGGTCCCATACTCTCTAACTCCAACAGCAACCAAGAACCTGATGAGGAAGGGCACTTTCCCTTATCTATACGTGCAACCATATAACTGGTTTGGGTCCAAAACATTACCCAAATATGGTGTGATATGAATCTCAGTATGAAACCACAAATATTTTGTTCCTAACTGTCAGTAAATATATATATATATATAGTAGGTAATATGAAGAAATTAATAAATAAACCAGGAAGTACAAAAAACTAAACAATCCTACATTGTTCAATTTGATTCACTTACTTTTATTATTCATCCTTTTAATCATGTAATCTTGGGATCTAGCCTAAAATCTATATCCCCATATGTAATAGTAACAAAATATATTTCTCATAAGACCATCTAAACAATCAAGTAAGATTGAGTCCAAACCTGTTCTTTGCCTTGGAAGAGTCGTCACAATCATTAAATAATTCATAAAAGAACCTCTGGGAAGCTCTTGCGGTCTAACCTATTTGGTCTGACATAGAACTAATCATTTACAAATGCCCACCTGGGCTTCTCTCATTGTCAATACCACTAGGTTAACATGGAATCAATAAATTATAAATGACCACCTAGGAAAATCTCATGGTCAATACCCCGGGGTAAATATTGCATAAATCAATTCATCAAATAACAACCCTCTGGGAAAGCACTCGTGGTATATTCCCTTATGGTCAAACATCTACCCCAAGGATCTCATGGTCCTATGTAAATAATCTAGAATTCCCCTCAATCTTCCTGGTCCAAGGATCTCATGGTCCATTGGAAAAGATGCATTTCATATAATCAATCAAACTCCATCCTAATCAACCAAGGCATGGAAAACAAGGAAATACTAACAGTCATCCTAGACCAAATGGACATAAAAAATCATTCAAGGTAAACGCACCCATGGGGTGTCCTATAACAGGGAATTTAACCTTACGCATAAGCAACAACCCTTTATCAAACAATCAAACTATAGTGGGTAATAAACAAGGTTAAATTCCAAATAAAGAAATACCCCAATCATGGGTACACGCCACTTTTAGCATATATAATCCAAATACGAACAATTAAAAACACAAAACACCTACCTCGATGTCATATGATTGATATACTTGAACGTAGGCCCTTGAATTGGCCTAGATCAGTGTAGATCTACAAAAAGTAGAAAAACACCCAACCTTAAATAATTCACGAGAGAGGTAAATTATGAAGAAAGGCTCTAGGGGTTTTGAGAACTCACCGATGGGATTCCAACACACCCAACGACATCTCAAATGAAGCATGGATAGAGAACCATGAGGGTTTTGAAGTTTTTTGGTCATTCTTTCGCTCTCCTGTGTTAACCATAGGGAGAAGAAGATGTTTATAGACATAAGACATGACCCCACTCTAATATATCAAATAAAAATAAAATTACATGGTGTGTTCATTAAACTTATTTGTCGTGTAGTAACCTTAATAGAATACCCACTTAAGTAGTCTTCCATGTCATCAAATGGACATGTACTCAGCCGTTACATAGCCAGTACGCGGTTTTACCCAGAAACTATGTACACAGTGTGTACATGGAAGTACACGACGTGTGTTGAGAAAAACCCTATTTCTTCCTTTTTCCTAAAAAACAACCCTAAATCAAGATCCATACCTAAAATTAATATTTTGT
Organism: Viscum album; assembly: GCA_963277665.1. Lineage (NCBI taxonomy): Eukaryota > Viridiplantae > Streptophyta > Magnoliopsida > Santalales > Viscaceae > Viscum > Viscum album. The sequence goes on along the minus strand of OY728130.1, from coordinate 1,796,737,625 downwards.
TTATTACAAACTTCCCCCATTAATGAAATTATTCCCCAAATTTCCTTTCCAAAGGTGGTGAAGAAGAATAGGAAAACAAATCCATCCACTATGATCGCACATTAGCCTCCCTCTCCCAAGTATCATCCTACACTCACCTGTGCTGTCATAGAACTCATACCAAAGGAATAGACTGGACAAGAAGAACTATCATGATGCAATACACAATCTGAATAGGGTGATCTTTGAAGGATGCATCCACCTCCAACTCAACCTCCTCAGGTTGAAAAACATGAGATGGGTCTGAAAATTAATGTCATAGATGAGAAATGTGGAAGACTTCGTTCATATCCTGGTACCTATGAGGAAACGAAACCCAATAGGAAACCAGCCCGAATCTCTCCAAACCCAAAAATGTCCTAAAGTATCTCGGTGAATGATTCCCATGTCTCCTAATCCTCCTATGTCCTAACCTTAGTGTGACACGTAGGAAAACCTGATCTCCATCCTCGAACTTCAGAGGTCATCTTCATCGATCTGCATAATATTTCTGGAGAGACTGTGCAGTATCCATCCATCTCTGAATCAACTCCACCTTCTTAGTGATCTTTTGGACAAGATGAAGTCCCAATATAGCTACCTCTCCTACCTCCAGCCAACATAAGGGTGATCGGTATGGTCTACTGTACATAGCCTAATAAGGTTCCATCTGAATTGTTTCCTGAAAACTATTGTTGTAGGAAAACACCAAAAGGGGTATTTGTCTCTCCCAAGATCCCCCAAAATCTAGGACGCAAGCTCGAAGCTTTTCCTATAAAACCTGAATCATGAACTCACAGTGGCCATCTATCTAGGGATGGTATGTTGTACTCATAAGTACATGTATACCAAAATCCCTCTATAGTACCTTCCAGACATGATAAGTAAACTGAGCATCTCTATCTAAAATGATAGTGTATGGAACCCCATGAAAACTCAAATTTACAACTTTCCATGTTCATCAACAGTAAATGTTTCCTTGATTGGCAGTAAATGTGAAACCTTCATGAGCCTTTCAACAACAACACATACAGTATCATTTCCTTTTGGAGACCCTGGTAAACCCATCACAAAATCCATCATGACATCATTACACTTCCACTCGAGAATGGTTAACTACTATAATAGCCCTTTCAGTCAATAATGATCCTCCTTCACCTACTGATAGGTGGAACATCTCATAACAAACCAGTTACATCCCTCATCATGTATGGCCACCAATACTGATGGTGTAGATCTCGATACATCTTTGTGACACCACGATAAACTTCCCATAAAAAGGCATGAAAATCTCACAGTATCTCCTCGTGCATGTCTGCTGACACAGATACACATCCATGAAACTGAAAAACCTCATCCTCACCTATGGTAAACCCGGGAGTAGGGTCCTTGCCTGATCCACTCTCATGTAGGACTAGGCCTTCAGAATATGATAGCTACCTCATTCATACTCGATCCAGTAGAGTAGAGGTAATAGCTATAGATTAAAGAAATATTTGCCCCTTTTTTTAATGCACCTCAAAATACATCTCAGAGAACAGAGCCCTAAGCTACCACTCACTTATATCATCCCAAAATGGAAATATCTCATTCCTCATTCTCATCACATTAGCCAATATGTTGCCTTTCCCATGCATGTAGGAAAGATCAAAGTCAAAAGAATGAAGGTAAAAAAACCAACCTTTACTGTCTCAAATTCAGATCACACTGAGTAATGATATTCTTAATGCTTTTGTGGTCAGTGTATACCACAAAATACTCTCCCAAAAGATATTGTCTCCAACAACGTAAAGCATGAACAACTACATCTATGTCTAGATCATGTGTAGGGTAGTTCCTCTCATGTGGCCTCAACTTCCAAGACTCGTACGCAATTACACATTCCCCCTACATAAGCACTGCTCCCAACCTGATAGCTGATGCATCGCAGTAAACATTGTAACTCTTGCTGGGCTCCAGCAAAATCTATATCAGTTTTGAATTCAATCTCCCTATCAGCTCCTAAAAGGCTGAATCATAAGAATCTATCCATAAGTACTTATCACCCTTATTATTCAGGCATGTCAGTGGTTCTTCTAATCATTAAAATTCTTGTATAATGTGTATTTAATAACTATCTAACCCAAAAAAACTACATACCTCAAACACATTCTTCGGCTACACCCAAGAAACTACCACTCTTAACTTCTTTGGGTCTACTGATACTCCTATCTCTAATATTACATGACCCAATAAATGAATCTGATCCATCAAAAAGTGTTATTTTGTGAGCATAGAATATAACTGATGCTCTCTCAGTGTACTAAACAAGATGGATGGCATGGTCATGTCAAGTGTGAGATTACACCAAGATATCACACATGATGACGACCACAAGAGAATCCATGTAAGGATATAACCCATAGTTCATTAGTTCCATGAAAACTACCAGCATGTTCATGAGACCAAACAACATAACTAAATACTCATATAGACCATACCTAATCCAAAAGGCTATAATAGGTATATATAATGGTTTAATTTGCAACTGATGATAACTGGATCTCAATTAAATCTTAGAGACCACCCAAGATCCTCAAATCTGATAAAAAAGATCCTAAATCCTTGGCAAGGGATATATGTTCTTGACCGTCAATTGGTCCAGCTTCTGATAATCCACACAAAGTATGAGGGTACCATCCACCTTCTTTGAGAAAAGGATAGTCAAATCTCAAAGAGAATTACTGGGTCTGATGAAACCCTTTTCCAAAAACTCCTCTAACTATATATTGAGCTTCTATAATTTTGGTGTAGCCATCCTATAAGGAAGAATGGACACTGATGTCGATCTTTGCACAAGCTCAGTAGAAAAATATACATCTCTCTATGGAGGTAAACCTGAAAATTCATCTGGAAAGTGATCTCTAAAACAATCTACAACTAGAGGAAATCCCATCTATGAAATCCCCTGGTCATCCAGATAAAAACTTGGAATCTAGGCTGTAATTCCTCCCAACCCATGATGCTTGGGTCCCACTCTGATCTTTTGGGCAACCCATTTTACCTTATATAGGAATGACCCGCCCTTTGGTGATGTGAAATTTACCATGTGACAATAGAATTCAACAAAGGACTGAAAGGAGACCAACCAATCTATTCCAAGAATAACATAGAAGCCTTTCATCTCAACGATATAGAGGTCCCATAAGAAGTGATAACCACAAACATCAAGAGGTAACTCCTTCCACTAATGTGCACTAGCCTTTTTAATCCCCAATGGAGTATTTAGAGTCATAACATAATCAGAAGTAAAGTAACAGAGCTCAAGGCTCTCCACAACAGCAATAGATATAAAACTATGGGAAGCACCTGTATCAAAAACAGTATAAGCTAAAACTTAGACAACTATAACCGTACCACTAACCATATAGGGTTCGGGATTTTTCTCCTACTGGGTCTGTTCCATCGAAAACGTATGATAAGTACTAGGGCCCTGTGACCCTATCTGGATACTCCATGCTGATCCACCCTACTATCACTGAAAACCTTTCATATGGCTTCCATGGCCATGACCACCTCTTTGTCCTTAATGCCCTGATGAAATCAAGTTCTCTGACTAAGTAGAAACTAGTTGTCCTACTCCTAATTGTGGAGTCATAACAGATCTTTTTTCACTTGATACTGGTGAGAACATCTAGAAAAAATGCTGAAGATGACCCATCTTGCTACAAGATCGGCACTCAACTAGGTCTCTCATGCCCTGAGGTCTCAAGTTCCTACTCTTCCCATACTATTATCACCTCACCTAGATACCTGAAGAAAAACACCTGCTACTAGAATCACTTTGTGAAGGCTCCCTATGGTGATTCCTACTATGAAATAAAGGATTACCAGCCCTAGATGTTGAACCACCCTGGCTCACAGATTCCAACTCCCTCAGATTTCACTCTGTAATCAGCACCTGATTTACTATAGTAGTCACCGAAGTCAGCTTAAAAGCATCGACCTGTGATCAGATGTCGTACCTGATACCATCCCCAAATCACCTAGCTAGTGATAAGTTTTCACCTCCTAAAATAGGTGAATGGCACTAAAGCTCTGTAAAGTGAGATGAATATTCCATCACTGAAAGAGCACCATGCTTCAAATGCCTAAACTCCCAGGCTCAGTCATCACTCAATGTCTCTTGGTAGAATTAATCATTGAAGGTCCTATGAAACTCTTCCCAAGCCATATTTTGATGATTTCCTGCCTTTAAGATAACATCCCACCATCTCTTGGTAGAATCATGTAGTATATAAGTCACGAGATTCACCCTCCTCTCAAGATACATCTCTAAATGATTGAAGATAGAAAGAATGAACTACAACCGTGACTTTGAAGCATGTGCTCCTCCATCCCTTGAAAAAGTGGGAGGATACTGCTACTAGAACACCAACATCAGCTCTACCATAGTTGGGGAAGGATGTGGTGATCCCTATATAATTTTCATCATCATAAAGTCTTCATGTAACATTGCATCAATATATGTGTCTGGTATAACAGTTGGTGCCCAAACAGGCATGATAGAAAGATCTACTGGTAGTCCTTGATCTAGCATTTCTGTTATCTAATCATCACCATGTACCTAGAGTATAATCAGAGGATGTCTCGATGGAATGAATCGGCAAGTTCAAGTTCCCACCTTAGTACGAGATTATCAAGAACTATATATTATAAGTGAAAAAAGAGAATCAGAGAAGAAAAACATTTGAGTTTTACAAAATATGGTTACACAGTGTGTAGAACCACTACCTGATGTCTTCCCTTAAGCTTTAACATGGGTGTTTACCTCTACCAACCTGGTCGTGTAACACCCCTTACACACAATGTGTTCCTCATGACACAAGATGTGTACATGAATTTCCCCTACTTCTCGGGTAATTATATATATCTAGAACTACACATTCCTACTGATGTAACACTACAAAACTTGTTCACCGTGGACAGGGAGTGTACTAAAAAGGTTCTGTCCACCCATTTCACTTGTCACGCCGATAGAAACATGATCGATTATAGCACGACATATACTCCCTGTACACGACATGTTCTACCCAAATTTTACCAACCCCGCATCTCTGCACCCACAGTTAGTCACGCTATGAACAACTACACAGTTTGCATATATAGTACATGGAATGTACTTAATAAAATTCATTTCATCCATAATATATGAACACATGGTGTATTTTCATAACATGACATGCCATGTTATTTGGGTTTTCTGGACATTAAGCCTCTAAAACCTCTCCAGGACCCCCAAAATCATAAAATTTGGCCGATGCATGACAAGTTCCGATCTGTGAGATCCCGTACTCCCTGAAAGTCAAATTATTTTATCCTTATTCATGTCATATCTTAACATAATTTAATTAAGGTTCAAACACAATCCACCAAATTCCAATCTAATAGGGCCCATAACACCTCAGGTACAAAATATTAGTGTCCATACAAATGAAACATTACATATACCAATACCCTATCAAAATAGCAGGTATTTCTATTACGACATATATCACAACATCATGCATATCTAGCACAATAACTATCACAACAACTTGTAATCAGTAATGCACCCTAAATACCATGATATCAATTCATGGCATGTGATCTATAGAAAGTGCCTATATGATGAATGAGATGGAATACCCTAATCACATCAGGTTTCATTAGAAATAGAACCACAATTATATAAATTGTAATAGCACAAAACAAGTGAATTACCCAATGGTGAAATAAAATCAACTATAACAATTGAAAAACTAGAAAAATTACAATATTTGAGGTAACTTTGATTTTACCTTTACATGGGTAAGATACTCCCAAGCACAGATTATTACCAACTACCTATTCCTTCATATCCCAGACTATTGGCTCCAAATATTAAGTCAATGAAAAAAGAACCCCTCTGATACTGCTTTGTAACATCTCGGATACGGGTGCCAGCCACAGGTTCCCTGAACCTGGTTGGTCAGATGAAATCAAGTGCATTTATCCATGCCAGAGGCTACAGACTAGCAGTAAGGGACAGGTTTTGATATTGGGGAAACTATTCCCTCATTGGTAGAGTATACATAGTGGAATCTAAATAGTAAATAAAAGTGGAAGTAGTAATACCACAAAATTAAACAGCGGAAGACTGAAAATTAATCCAATATAGGCCACAATATATATATATATATATGATGCCTAGAATATGTGTCTAAGAAAACATCCAAACAAGTCACAATGCTGGAAATCAGTACAGAAACCAAATTACCAAAAAGAAGAAGAAACTCCAGTGGTATCGCATCCCTCAGATTGGTATCATGATCTCTATCTCCAAAAGAAATCAAGCTCCTAATGAAGAAGGGTTCTTCCCTTATCTATACCTACAACCATATAATCTTTTTGGGTCCAAAACATGACACAAATAGTGTGTGAGATGAATCCTTGTTTACAAATACTAAAAGATTTGTGCCTAACTGTCAGTATATATATAGTAGGTACAATGTAGAAATGAAACAATAAAATATGAAGTACTTACAAGTAAACAATCTTATAGATTTCAATTACATTCATTTACATTTATTATTCATTCTTTTAATCATGTAATCTCGGGATCTAGCCTACGATATATATCCCCTGGTGTAACAGTATCAAAACAGATGTCTCATAAGACCTTCTAATCAATCATGTTAGACCAGGTCCAAGCTTGTAATTTGGCTCTTAAGACTCATCAAAAGCATTCAATCATTTATAAATGACCATCTAGGAATCTCTCAGCGCCTAACATCTTTGTTCTAATGTAGTACTAATCAGTTACAAAAACCCACCTGGGAAACTCTCATTGTCAATACCCCTAGGTGAATATGGAATTTATAAATTCATTAAATAATGACCCTCTAGAAAATCCCTCATGGTCTACTCCTTTCTAGTCAGACATTAACACCAAGGCTCTCATGGTCTTGTGTAAATAATCTGGAATTCCCCTCAGTCTTCCTGGTCCAAGGCTCTCACAGTCTATTGGGAACCATTCATTTCATATAATAAATCAAACTCCATCCTAATCCACCAAGCCATGGAAAACAATTCAATCCAAACAGGAATCCTAGACGCAACTACCATAAACAATCATTTAAGGGAAACACACCCATAGGGTGTCCCATAATAAGGTATCTAACCTTAAGCATAAACAACAACCCTTTATCAAACAATCAAACCATAGTAAGTAATAAACAGGGTTAAATTCAAAATCAAGCAATACCCCAATCATGAGTACACAACAATTTTTGCATATATAATCCAAATACGGACAATGAATGGCACAAACCACCTACCTCGATGTTATATGATTGATATACCTAAACATTGGCCCTTGAATCGACATAGATCTACAAAAAGGTGAAAAATTCCAAAACATTAATAACTCACAAGAGATAATTAATTAGGAAGAAAGGATTTAAGGGTTTTGAGAACTCACTGGTGGGATTCCTACTCACCCGACGACATCTCAAATGGAGCTCAGACGGAGAATCGGGAGGGGTTTGAAGTTCGTCGGCCATTCTGTCGCTGTCTTATGTGAACCACAGGGAGAAGAAGATTTTTACAGACATAAGACATAACCTCACTCTAATGTATCAAATAAAAAGAAATATACACTGTGTGTTCATTAAACCCACACATCTTGTAGTAGCCTTAACTAGCCCCTAAATTAAGTGGTTTACCGGTCATCACATGGCCATGTACTCAACCATTACACGTCCAATACATAGCTATATGCTGCAAGTGGGAACATGGCGTGTACATCGATGTACACAACATGTACTCAAAAAAATAACCCATTTCTTATTTTTTCTTAAAAAATAAACATAAATCAAGATCCGTAGATAAAATAAAGATCTGGGTTCTTACACTCAAACTTAAACAATAGAAGTTCCAATCTAGAAGAATCTATACTACTAGAAACATAATGTCTGAGCTAGAAGACCCCAAACTACAGCACAATAATGGTCCAGTTTGCAAGACCATAAAATATCCAAATGAAGGACACAAAATTCTTCCTAGGGTGAAAACATGAAAAGAGAATCTTGATTTAAAATCAAGTATCTGCTCGTTGGACATTCACATTTTGTGCTCCATGCAATATTGAGCACTCATAAAAGTTGAAGTCATACAACATGTTAGGTCAAAAACGTGTAAGAGGGTGCCTTGGGAAGAATCTGACTCCATTCCCACTAATCCTTCACCTATATGAAACTTGGGGGAAAAAAGGGAATTATAAATAAATAGATACAAATCTTGTAGGAAATATAACCTATCCTAAGAAAAAAATAAAGCTATAATCGCTAATTCCATTGACTTATGAATTAATAAGGGATTTCTCCCTCTAGAATATTCATATTCTCTCTAAATTATCCTTTTTAAAGAAGTGGTATCAGGAAAATTGAAGGAGGTACATCAATAAGGAATTTCATGTTAGTGGGAATTCGTGATCATTTATAAAGAAAAATTTATTGTTCTTTAAGAATTCAAATCCAAGAGTTTGGGTTTAACTTGTATTACAAAAATTATTGGTATGGTTGATGATTAATTTGATCTCAGATCTGTGAAATTTCATACACATCATGAATAAAATAATACTATACAACAATATATAAAATGTAGAGGATTCATTCATTGACATGAGGCAAAAAAACAAGGAATATCCACATTTAAGATCCTCTCCAAGGATTCCATTAAAACAAAATCATTAGTGATTAGACTACAATAGTATTTGATCAATTAAATTTTCTAAATCATATAGGTTCTAAAGGGAACATTCAATAGAATGATGAAGTGTTGTTTTCTGTTCCTCCTCCACCGCCTCCAGAGGATGATGTTTCTTGATAAAAGAATATAACTCCTCATCTCATTTTTAACTAGTGACTACTAAATATGTTGATGTATAAAATATGAGATTTAGTGGTAACTGTATGTAATTTATATTCTACTATATCTATAGTCAAGAGTTCCATCTGAGTTCTTAATTCGGAGTTTGTGTGTCGTCTCTTCTCTAGAACCACCGGTTCTTCCCATTGTGGATGGGCTAGAGAACCATCATTTTCAAAACTAAACAATCCCTTATCACTATTAAATAATTTTTTTCAGGTTAGGATGATTGGAATCAAGATATCGTATAATGGATGGTAGAAAAATATTTCCTCCACAAAATTCTGAAAGATCTGATGAATGCATTCTTATTTGTCAAAAAATGATTCTAAGGGAGTCTCAATGATCATTGTATGAATCTAGTACCAAATTATCCTACACCATGCTTGGTTTTATATTATTACTATGGTAGGTCTGTCAAAAGCGAGAATGATTGGCTGAGCATATGAAAAATCAAGAGAGGAAGTCCCATCTGCTCTTCTATCAAATGATAAATCTTCCATTACTCATATTGAAGGACTAGATTCCTCAAAAAAAACTATCAACTAATAGGATTCTCATCATTAGGATGAGGATACATCCTCAAAGGCTTTATTAGATCTAAATCAACTTCATTCCCACTAATGAAAAGGGGTTTGGTGATTCACAAGGTTTGTCCACCTGACGGACCAATCTATTCAGCACACCGCATAGGTTGGCATCCACCCAAGCCTAGCAATTATCATTATAATGGAAGGCATAAGAACCAATAGGGAAATGGATAATCTATATATTTTGTGTCTTCTTGAGGTAATCTAATCCAAATTTCAGGGATAATCTAAGGATGTCGTACTCCCAATACACCAGCTTAAGGAAGAATAGAAATGCTTTTTATGAAACCAGACTGGTGAGAAAATCGATAAGCGTTATATGGATCACAAATAATCAAAACTTATATATGGTTCATGAGAATCCCATCATGAAGAGATATTTTGAATGTCTGTTCAGTAAAATAACCACTACCATTACTAACTATTTTCCCAGTTAGAGCAGGATAAGGCATAAAATTGAAATAATTAGACATTATCTACATTCCAATGACCACATCAGGTTCAATTAGCATCACCTCAACCCAAAAAATATTCAAAACCCTAGGATGGATTGAGGCATTAGGGATATAATTTTTTATATTAATTTTAGTATTGAAAATTCTCCCTTATCCGGCCAAATAAATACTAGAAAGAGCTTCTGATTTTGTACGAAATGTTTCCTTGTTTAATATGGTCCAAGAGTTAGTAGTCGTGAGAAATATTTGGTATGAATAAATTAAGGTGATTCCCCTCTTCTAATCGAGCTGACCTCACCAGTTTTTTCACTTGAATTCCCAAGAAAGCATCCCCGGCTGGGAAAATCCTTCTATTCAAAAACATGGCTAAGGAACCCAACAATATAAGTCTCATGGATATATTCAATCTGACCTAGTAACACTATGAGTTATACTCCCTAGCCTTAAGAATTTTCAAAAAAGAACCCTCACTATCACGAACCTTCTAGGGAGGGAATCAGTGATGGTGTATAGTGGTCAACTAAGCTCTACTAAGGAAGAGAAATACATTGATCCAATCCTTAATGTAAAGTATCCAACATAAATTTAAATCCTTCCTTATATTTTCCTTCAAAATGTTAATCAGGTGACTTTCCAAGACCATAGTTAGTGTAGGATCATCCCAGATGTCTGTGATAGGATGCAACTTGTCATACAACTCCCCAATAAGAGATATCTCTCCCAGTCAATAAATGTAACAGAGGCTAATTCATACCTCACCAAGGAAAAAATGGAAGGAATCATTTCTAGGGAACTAGTTTCTGATAATTTAATTACAAAGTATCACTAATAGTAGATAATAAATTGAGAAATCCATACTTCTTTATAATGGTGAATAGCATGTAGCTGCTCAGAAAATTTGGAGCAGCTATGTCTAACAAAAAATGGATATTCTCATTCATCAAAGAAAATTCCACCAAGTAGTAGGTATCATTTATAGCTCCATCCACTTCTTATATTATTTATATAGGATAAAAAAATGCTCTAATAACATTTAACAATGGGTTATTGAACTAAATCACAACCGTTTGGACCCACAACGAAGTTACCCAGTATATAGGGAAACCCTATGGACCATGCTTCAGAAAATTGACTATATTAGGATATCATCATTTGGATACAATAAAGGGAATATGAGATCCAACAAGATGGAAGACTATAGTTAGATGAAGGAATGAAAACTTCATCCAATAGATCGAATCCATACAGAGGAAGCCGATATGAAAAGGGATAACACTAAAGAATAGGAAGAATAATCCCCCTCAAAACAATTGTTTCAGGGTGCATGTGATACTGAGGGTTAGCTCTATGATTCCTATAAATCATGGACCTATGGCTATCTATGAAGAAATATTCATGTGAACTAGAATTCATCTATATAAAATAAAAAGGTACATATTAGAAAAGTGAAAAATCACATCAAAATAGATGCATGACTTTGGAAGAATCATGTGAATTTTCTAAATCATGAAGGTATTTGTAATTGTATGATGTGATATGAATCTCATGAGTTGAATAACCAGTAATAGTCTCACGATCATGAAATCTATTATGAGACTCATGATCCTGTGACCTTTATATTTTCATGCGAACCACATGATGATTGAGTGATTACACAACCAAGAAAGTATATTATGCAAATCTTATAAGATATTCGTATGGATGAAGACCTAGAACAAGTCTCTAATGTAATTATTACGAGTTGATTAACGATTCTTCCAAAAAAGTGCTAAGATGATACAGAGTGTGTGATCGGATCTCATATATGTATCTCATAAAAAATTCATGTGGATCAGTCTTGCAATCAGTTCTTACAATCAATTCATGTGACCAAATCATAAAGAAGATTCATGCAAAAGGGATCTTATGGTGAGGTCTTATAAAGATATCACACAACAAAGGAAATCATAAGAACTCTAGAGATTCGGTTTCACTAGTGAAATGGGCCTCACCTTGACCCCCTATTTATAGAGTGCTCTGCATAATACCAAAAGTCACTTGGAAGACCAAACATCACCCAAGAAACTGGTCCACAGAATATCCAAAGTCTCATGTGCTCATATACTCTCCTCAAAACCGAGTCATTTTCCCTATGGACATAACTCTTGAGGGGTGGGGAGATTTCGACACTCTCCAAATGAGCATCAAAAAATCTAAAATAGAGGAAATATGTATGGATATTATTTTCTCTATAAATAAAAGGAAGATAAGGTAGATTAATCTTATATATCACATAACCTTTTGAGGAACACATGTTTGCATGACCTTTAGATGTTCATGAGATGGATCACACACTGCACCTGATCTACTTATTACCATGTGAATCTCTATTAACATGCCCTCTTATTCTTGAAAGGGTGTCCTGATAAGAGATAATGAATATACATAGTCTTCTAGGTGAGTTCCTATGAATCAAGTGACTTTTCAAATAATGGGTTTCGGAAAATCATCCAAAAACCCATATAAAATAAAGGATGGGGAAGGTGGAAGCTTAATGTGAAGGGGGTTACAATTATCTTATTAAAACGTGCATATATTATTCCCAAGACCCCATGGAGCCCTAAGTTGTATTTCCAACTCATCATGGAATATCATATTAGTGTGTCCCCATAATCATGTAAAGGAAATCAGACAAAACCATTCAATCATGTGATTCCCCTTTTGATCCAAAGAAAGGCACATGGATTGTCCTTGGAAATACTCTCACAGAATCATGATAACCCATCATTAATCTTGTGATGCATCTTATAAAAGGATAGTTATTTTCCCCAACAATGATCTCATTACAACACAAGATCTTCTTTCCTTGTAAAATAAGTGAGGAAATAAAAAGGTAAAAGGTGAAGGCTTCTCATGAAGGGAAGATCTGCTGATCCTCACATGAAATAGGCCATACTTCCAATGTTATCATTATTTATGATGATAATAAACCTCAATGTGTTTCATTGGTCTAGTGAACAACCTCTGATAAGCCACATCGTTCTCATGAAGGACCCCAAACAAGTCTTATTTGATCATGTGAAGGCATCATCATAGGAATTTTGATCTCGTGAAGGCTATTGGATATGCCTACTCACTGGTTAAAATTCTATTTGACATGTCAACATGGTTATGAAAATTTATTTTGATCATCCAGGGTCTAAGAAACATATATATGGCAATATTTTCTAATGTTCACTATTATCATATGACACTATGAATGACTTGCAACATGATCATGTGAAAAGCATGCTGTGAAAATCTATCCACCAACTTCATATTATACTTGTAAGATACACGTTGTGCAAGTTCATGTATAAATGGGTCCTTGAGGCCTATAAAACCCTTCCTCCTCATCATAAAACACCTCTACTAGAACTTGGTGTTTTCCCGACAGTACTATAGAAACGATTTGAGAAAACGGTTTCTATAGTGTAAAAGAAGCAACATTTTTCCAACGGTTTGTTCAAACCATTGTAAATGTGTATATATTCATTAGATTTCCTAACAATTTGCTAAAATCTTTGGGAAAAAACTATTTTATCTAAGGTATACAAAAAGTTTATCAAAACCGTTGGTATAGATAAGCTTTCCCCCAAATACCTAGTGCCCCAGCTCCTAGTCGGCCCAATTGCAGACCTAATCCAAACTTCCTCTCGAAGTCTTCTCTTCCACGAAAAACCTTCCAGCCGACGATCCATCTTCAATCAAACAAAATTT